>OX422216.1:585253953-588211504 GCA_949130495.1 Sambucus nigra
GTGATTTTTGCAAATTATCATCATACTCTCAAATCGGGAGACCCGGGATTACGCGGTCAGTTCCTACAATTTACATTGGTCCCATGCGAGGTGTTCGTGCCTCCTACGGGGTCGTTTGGGGGCTGGTTTGGGGTTTCACCCTTTAACGACCTGTTTTCAAGTCTAAATGTGATTTTTGCAAATTATCGTCATACTCTCAAATCGGGAGACCCGGGACTACGCGGTCAGTTCCTACAAGTTACATTGGTCCCGTGCAAGGTGTTCGTGCCTCCTACGGGGTCGTTTGGGGGTTGGTTTGGGTTTTCACCTTTTAACGGCCTGTTTTCAAGTCTAAGTGTGATTTTTGAAAATTATCTTCATACTCTCAAATCGGGAGACCCGGGACTACGCGGACAGTTCCTACAGATTACATTCGTCCCGTGCGAGGTGTTCGTGCCTCCTACGGGGTCGTTTGGGGGCTGGTTTGGGTATTCACCCTTTAACGGCCTATTTTCAAGTCTAAGTGTGATTTTTGCAAATTATCGTCATACTCTCAACCCGGGAGACCTGGGACTACGCGGTCAGTTCCTACAAGTTACATTGGTCCCGTGCGAGGTGTTTGTGCCTCCTACGGGGTCGTTTGGGGGCTGGTTTGGGTTTTCACCCTTTAACGGCCTGTTTTCAAGTCTAAGTGTGATTTTTGCAAATTATCGTCATACTCTCAAACCGGGAGACCCGGGACTACGCGATCAGTTCCTACAAGTTACATTGGTCCCGTGTGAGGTGTTCGTGACTCCTACGGGGTCGTTTGGGGACTGGTTTGGGTTTTCACCCTTTAACGACCTGTTTTCAAGTCTAAGTGTGATTTTTGCAAATTATCGTCATACTCTCAAACCAGGAGGGCCCGGAACTACGCGGTCAGTTCCTACAAGTTACATTGGTCCCGTGCGAGGTGTTCGTGCCTCCTACGGGGTCGTTTGGGGGCTGGTTTGGGTTTTCACCCTCTAACGGCCTGTTTTCAAGTCTAAGTGTGATTTTTGCAAATTATCGTCATACTCTCAAACCGGGAGGCCCGGGACTACACGATCAGTTCCTACAAGTTACATTGGTCCCGTGCGAGGTGTTCGTGCCTCCTACGGGGTCGTTTGGGGGCTGGTTTGGGTTTTTCACCCTTTAACGGCCTGTTTTCAAGTCTAAGTGTGATTTTTGCAAATTATCGTCATACTCTCAAACCGGGAGACCCAGGACTACGCGGTCAGTTCCTACAAGTTACATTGGTCCCGTGCGAGGTGTTCGTGCCTCCTACGGGGTCGTTTGGGGGCTGGTTTGGGTTTTCACCCTTTAACGACCTGTTTTCTAGTCTAAGTGTGATTTTTGCAAATTATCGCCATACTCTCGAACCGGGAGGCCCGGGACTACGCGGTCAGTTCCTACAAGTTACATTGGTCCCGTGCGAGGTGTTCGTGCCTCCTACGGGGTCGTTTGGGGGCTGGTTTGGGTTTTCACCCTTTAACGGCCTGTTTTCAAGTCTAAGTGTGATTTTTTCAAATTATCGTCGTAATCTCAAACCGGGAGACCCGAGACTACGCGGTCAGTTCCTACAAGTTATATTGGTCCCGTGCGTGGTGTTCGTGCCTCCTACGGGGTCGTTTGGGGGCTGGTTTGGGTTTTCACCCTTTAACGACCTGTTTTCAAGTCTAAGTGTGATTTTTCAAATTATTGTCATACTCTAAAACCGGGAGACTCGGAACTACGCGGTCAGGTCCTACAAGTTACATTGGTCCCGTGCGAGGGGTTCGTACCTCCTATGGGGTCGTTTGGGGGCTGGTTTGGGTTTTCACCATTTAATGGCCTGTTTTCAAGTCTAAGTGTGATTTTTGCAAATTATAGTCATACTCTCAAACCGGGAGACCCGGGACTACGCGTTCAGTTCCTACAAGTTACATTGGTCCCGTGCGAGGTGTTCGTGCCTCTTACGGGGTCGTTTGGGGGCTGGTTTGGGTTTTCACCCTTTAACGGCCTGTTTTCAAGTCTAAGTGTGATTTTTGCAAATTATCATCATACTCTCAAACCGGGAGACCCGGGACTACGCGGTCAGTTCCTACAATTTACATTGGTCCCGTGCGAGGTGTTCGTGCCTACTACGGGGTCGTTTGGGGGCTGGTTTCGGTTTTCACCCTTTAACGGCCTGTTTTCAACTCTAAGTGTGATTTTTGCAAATTATCGTCATACTCTCAACCCGGGAGACCCGGGACTACGCGGTCAGTTCCTACAAGTTACGTTGGTCCCGTGCGAGGTGTTCGTGCCTCCTACGGGGTCGTTTGGGGGTTGGTTTGGATTTTCAGCCTTTAACGGCCTGTTTTCAAGTCTAAGTGTGATTTTTGCAAATTATCATCATACTCTCAAACCGGGAGACCCGGGACTACGCGGTCAGTTTCCTACAAGTTACATTGGTCCCGTGCGAGGTGTTCGTGACTCCTACGGAGTCGTTTGGGGGCTGGTTTGGGTTTTCACCCTTTAACGACCTGTTTTCAAGTCTAAGTGTGATTTTTTGCAAATTATCATCATACTCTCAAACCGGGAGGCCCGGGACTACGCGGTCAGTTCCTACAAGTTACATTGGTCCCGTGCGAGGTGTTCGTGCCTCCTACGGGGTCGTTTGGGGGCTGGTTTGGGTTTTCACCCTTTAACGGCCTGTTTTCAAGTCTAAGAGTGATTTTTGCAAATTATCATCATACTCTCAAACCGGGAGGCCCGGGACTACACGATCAGTTCCTACAAGTTACATTGGTCCCGTGCGAGTTGTTCGTACCTCCTACAGGGTCGTTTGGGGGCTGGTTTGGGTTTTCACCCTTTAACAGCCTGTTTTCAAGTCTAAGTGTGATTTTTGCAAATTATCGTCATACTCTCAAACCGGGAGACCCGGGACTACGCGGTAAGTCCCTACAAGTTACATTGGTCCCGTGCGAGGTGTTCGTGCCTCCTACGGGGTAGTTTGGGGGCTGGTTTGGGTTTTCACCCTCTAACGGCCTGTTTTCATGTCTAAGTGTGATTTTTGCATATTATCGTCATACTCTCAAATCGGGAGACCCGGGACTACGCAGTCAGTTCCTATAAGTTACATTGGTCCCGTGCGAGGTGTTCGTGCCTCCTACGGGGATGTTTGGGGGATGGTTTGGGTTTTCACCCTTTAACGGCCTGTTTTCAAGTCTAAGTGTGATTTTTGCAAATTAACGTCATACTCTCAAATTGGGAGACCCGGGACTACGCGGTCAGTTCCTACAAGTTACATTGGTCCCGTGTGAGGTGTTCGTGCCTCCTACGGGGTCGTTTGGGGGTTGGTTTGGATTTTCAGCCTTTAACGGCCTGTTTTCAAGTCTAAGTGTGATTTTTGCAAATTATCGTCATACTCTCAAACCGAGAGACCCGGGGACTACGCGGTCAGTCCCTACAAGTTACATTGGTCCCGTGCGAGGTGTTCGTGCCTCCTACGGGGTAGTTTGGTGGCTCGTTTGGGTTTTTCACCCTTTAACGGCCTGTTTTCAGGTCTAAGTGTGATTTTTGCAAATTATCGTCATACTCTCAAATCGGGAGACCCGGGACTACGCGGTCAGTTCCTACAAGTTACATTGGTCCCGTGCGAGGTGTTCGTGCTTCCTACGGAGTCGTTTGGGGGCTGGTTTGGGTTTTCACCCTTTAACGGCCTGTTTTCAAGTCTAAGTGTGATTTTTGCAAATTATCATCATATAATCTCAAACCAGGAGACCCGGGACTACGCGGTCAGTTCCTACAAGTTACATTGGTCCCGTGCGAGGTGTTCGTGCCTCCTACGGGGTCGTTTGGGGGCTAGTTTGGGTTTTCACCCTTTAACGGCCTATTTTCAAGTCTAAGTGTGATTTTTGCAAATTATCATCATACTCTCAAATCGGGAGACCCGGGACTACGCGGTTAGTTCCTACAATTTACATTGGTCCCGTGCGAGGTGTTCGTGCCTCCTACGGGGTCGTTTGGGGGCTGGTTTGGGTTTTCACCCTTTAACGGCCTGTTTTCAAGTCTAACTGTGATTTTTTGCAAATTATCGTCATACTCTCAAATCGGGAGACCCGGGACTACGCGGTCAGTTCCTACAAGTTACATTTGTCCCGAACGAGGTGTTCGTGCCTCCTACGGGGTCGTTTGGGGGCTGGTTAGGGTTTTCACCCTTTAACGGCCTGTTTTCAAGTCTAAGTGTGATTTCTACAAATTATCGTCATACTCTCAAATCGGGAGACCCGGGACTACGCGATCAGTTCCTACAATTTACATTGGCCCGTGCGAGGTGTTCGTGCCTCCTACGGGGTCGTTTGGGGGCTGGTTTGGGGTTTCACCCTTTAACGGCCTGTTTTCAAGTCTAAGTGTGATTTTTGCAAATTATCATCATACTCTCAAATCGGGAGACCCGGGATTACACGGTCAGTTCCTACAATTTACATTGGTCCCGTGCGAGGTGTTCGTGCCTCCTACGGGGTCGTTTGGGGGCTGGTTTGGGTTTTCACCCTTTAACGGCCTATTTTCAAGTCTAAGTGTGATTTTTGCAAATTATCGTCATACTCTCAAACCGGGAGACCCGGGACTACGCGGTAAGTCCCTACAAGTTACATTGGTCCCGTGCGAGGTGTTTGTGCCTCCTACGGGGTCGTTTGGGGGATGGTTTGGGTTTTCACCCTTTAACGACCTGGTTTCAAGTCTAAGTGTGATTTTGGCAAATTATCGTCATACTCTCAAACCGGGAGGCCCGGGACTACGTGGTCAGTTCCTACAAGTTACATTGGTCCCGTGCGAGGTGTTCGTGCCTCCTACGGGGTCGTTTGGGGGCTGGTTTGGGTTTTCACCCTTTAACGGCCTGTTTTCAAGTCTAAGAGTGATTTTTGCAAATTATCGTCATACTCTCAAACCGGGAGGCCCGGGACTACACGATCAGTTCCTACAAGTTACATTGGTCCCGTGCGAGGTGTTCGTGCCTCCTACGGGGTCGTTTGGGGGCTGGTTTGGGTTTTCACCCTTTAACGGCCTGTTTTCAAGTCTAAGTGTGATTTTTGCAAATTATCGTCATACTCTCAAACCGGGAGACCCGGGACTACGCGGTAAGTCCCTACAAGTTACATTTGTCCCGTGCGAGGTGTTCGTGCCTCCTACAGGGTAGTTTGGGGGTTGGTTTGGGTTTTCACCCTCTAACGGCCTGTTTTCATGTCTAAGTGTGATTTTTGCAAATTATCGTCATACTCTCAAATCGGGAGACCCGGGACTACGCAGTCAGTTCCTAAGTGTTACATTGGTCCCGTGCGAGGTGTTCGTGCCTCCTACGGGGTCGTTTTGGGTCTGGTTTGGGTTTTCACCCTTTAACGGCCTATTTTCAAGTCTAAGTGTGATTTTTGCAAATTAACGTCATACTCTCAAACCGGGAGACCCGGGACTACGCGGTCAGTTCCTACAAGTTACATTGGTCCCGTGTGAGGTGTTCGTGCCTCCTACGGGGTCGTTTGGGGGCTAGTTTAGGTTTTCACCCTTTAACGGCCTGTTTTCAAGTTTAAGTGTGATTTTTGCAAATTATCGTCATACTCTCAAACCGGGAGACCGGGGACTACGCGGTCAGTCCCTACAAGTTACATTGGTCCCGTGCGAGGTGTTCGTGCCTCCTACGGGGTAGTTTGGGGGCTGGTTAGGGTTTTCACCCTTTAACGGCCTGTTTTCAAGTCTAAGTGTGATTTTTGCAAATTATCGTCATACTCTCAAATCGGGAGACCCGGGACTACGCGGTCAGCTCCTACAAGTTACATTGGTCCCGTGCGAGGTGTTCGTGCCTCCTACGGGGTCGTTTGGGGGCTAGTTTGGATTTTCACCCTTTAACGGCCTATTTTCAAGTCTAAGTGTGATTTTTGCAAATTATCATCATACTCTCAAATCGGGAGACCCGGGACTACGCGGTCAGTTCCTACAATTTACATTGGTCCCGTGCGAGGTGTTCGTGCCTCCTACGGGGTCGTTTGGGGGCTGGTTTGGGTTTTCACCCTTTAACGGCCTGTTTTCATGTCTAAGTGTGATTTTTGCAAATTATAGTCATACTCACAAATCGGGAGACCCGGGACTACGCGGTCAGTTCCTACAAGTTACATTGGTCCCGAACGAGGTGTTCGTGCCTCCTACGGGGTCGTCTGGGGGTTGGTTAGGGTTTTCACCCTTTAACGGCCTGTTTTCAAGTCTAAGTGTGATTTCTACAAATTATCGTCATACTCTCAAACCGGGAGACCCGGGACTACGCGGTCAGTTCCTACAATTTACATTGGTCCTGTGCGAGGTGTTCGTGCCTCCTACGGGGTCGTTTGGGGGCTGGTTTGGGGTTTCACCCTTTAACGGCCTGTTTTCAAGTCTAAGTGTGATTTTTGCAAATTATCATCATACTCTCAAATCGGGAGACCCGGGATTACGCGGTCAGTTCCTACAATTTACATTGGTCCCATGCGAGGTGTTCGTGCCTCCTACGGGGTCGTTTGGGGGCTGGTTTGGGGTTTCACCCTTTAACGACCTGTTTTCAAGTCTAAATGTGATTTTTGCAAATTATCGTCATACTCTCAAATCGGGAGACCCGGGACTACGCGGTCAGTTCCTACAAGTTACATTGGTCCCGTACAAGGTGTTCGTGCCTCCTACGGGGTCGTTTGGGGGTTGGTTTGGGTTTTCACCTTTTAACGGCCTGTTTTCAAGTCTAAGTGTGATTTTTGAAAATTATCTTCATACTCTCAAATCGGGAGACCCGGGACTACGCGGACAGTTCCTACAGATTACATTCGTCCCGTGCGAGGTGTTCGTGCCTCCTACGGGGTCGTTTGGGGTTGGTTTGGGTTTTCACCTTTTAACGGCCTGTTTTCAAGTCTAAGTGTGATTTTTGCAAATTATCATCATAATCTCAAACCGGAGACCCGGGACTACGCGGTCAGTTCCTACAAGTTACATTGGTCCCGTGCGAGGTGTTTGTGCCTCCTACGGGGTCGTTTGGGGGCTGGTTTGGGTTTTCACCCTTTAACGGCCTGTTTTCAAGTCTAAGTGTGATTTTTGCAAATTATCGTCATACTCTCAAACCGGGAGACCCGGGACTACGCGATCAGTTCCTACAAGTTACATTGGTCCCGTGTGAGGTGTTCGTGACTCCTACGGGGTCGTTTGGGGACTGGTTTGGGTTTTCACCCTTTAACGACCTGTTTTCAAGTCTAAGTGTGATTTTTGCAAATTATCGTCATACTCTCAAACCAGGAGGCCCGGAACTACGCGGTCAGTTCCTACAAGTTACATTGGTCCCGTGCGAGGTGTTCGTGCCTCCTACGGGGTCGTTTGGGGGCTGGTTTGGGTTTTCACCCTCTAACGGCCTGTTTTCAAGTCTAAGTGTGATTTTTGCAAATTATCGTCATACTCTCAAACCGGGAGGCCCGGGACTACACGATCAGTTCCTACAAGTTACATTGGTCCCGTGCGAGGTGTTCGTGCCTCCTACGGGGTCGTTTGGGGGCTGGTTTGGGTTTTCACCCTTTAACGGCCTGTTTTCAAGTCTAAGTGTGATTTTTGCAAATTATCGTCATACTCTCAAACCGGGAGACCCAGGACTACGCGGTCAGTTCCTACAAGTTACATTGGTCCCGTGCGAGGTGTTCGTGCCTCCTACGGGGTCGTTTGGGGGCTGGTTTGGGTTTTCACCCTTTAACGACCTGTTTTCTAGTCTAAGTGTGATTTTTGCAAATTATCGCCATACTCTCGAACCGGGAGGCCCGGGACTACGCGGTCAGTTCCTACAAGTTACATTGGTCCCGTGCGAGGTGTTCGTGCCTCCTACGGGGTCGTTTGGGGGCTGGTTTGGGTTTTCACCCTTTAACGGCCTGTTTTCAAGTCTAAGTGTGATTTTTTCAAATTATCGTCGTAATCTCAAACCGGGAGACCCGAGACTACGCGGTCAGTTCCTACAAGTTATATTGGTCCCGTGCGTGGTGTTCGTGCCTCCTACGGGGTCGTTTGGGGGCTGGTTTGGGTTTTCACCCTTTAACGACCTGTTTTCAAGTCTAAGTGTGATTTTTCAAATTATTGTCATACTCTAAAACCGGGAGACTCGGAACTACGCGGTCAGGTCCTACAAGTTATATTGGTCCCGTGCGAGGGGTTCGTACCTCCTATGGGGTCGTTTGGGGGCTGGTTTGGGTTTTCACCATTTAATGGCCTGTTTTCAAGTCTAAGTGTGATTTTTGCAAATTATAGTCATACTCTCAAACCGGGAGACCCGGGACTACGCGTTCAGTTCCTACAAGTTACATTGGTCCCGTGCGAGGTGTTCGTGCCTCTTACGGGGTCGTTTGGGGGCTGGTTTGGGTTTTCACCCTTTAACGGCCTGTTTTCAAGTCTAAGTGTGATTTTTGCAAATTATCATCATACTCTCAAACCGGGAGACCCGGGACTACGCGGTCAGTTCCTACAATTTACATTGGTCCCGTGCGAGGTGTTCGTGCCTACTACGGGGTCGTTTGGGGGCTGGTTTGGGTTTTCACCCTTTAACGGCCTGTTTTCAACTCTAAGTGTGATTTTTGCAAATTATCGTCATACTCTCAACCCGGGAGACCCGGGACTACGCGGTCAGTTCCTACAAGTTACGTTGGTCCCGTGCGAGGTGTTCGTGCCTCCTACGGGGTCGTTTGGGGGTTGGTTTGGATTTTCAGCCTTTAACGGCCTGTTTTCAAGTCTAAGTGTGATTTTTGCAAATTATCATCATACTCTCAAACCGGGAGACCCGGGACTACGCGGTCAGTTCCTACAAGTTACATTGGTCCCGTGCGAGGTGTTCGTGACTCCTACGGAGTCGTTTGGGGGCTGGTTTGGGTTTTCACCCTTTAACGACCTGTTTTCAAGTCTAAGTGTGATTTTTGCAAATTATCATCATACTCTCAAACCGGGAGGCCCGGGACTACGCGGTCAGTTCCTACAAGTTACATTGGTCCCGTGCGAGGTGTTCGTGCCTCCTACGGGGTCGTTTGGGTGCTGGTTTGGGTTTTCACCCTTTAACGGCCTGTTTTCAAGTCTAAGAGTGATTTTTGCAAATTATCGTCATACTCTCAAACCGGGAGGCCCGGGACTACACGATCAGTTCCTACAAGTTACATTGGTCCCGTGCGAGTTGTTCGTACCTCCTACAGGGTCGTTTGGGGGCTGGTTTGGGTTTTCACCCTTTAACAGCCTGTTTTCAAGTCTAAGTGTGATTTTTGCAAATTATCGTCATACTCTCAAACCGGGAGACCCGGGACTACGCGGTAAGTCCCTACAAGTTACATTGGTCCCGTGCGAGGTGTTCGTGCCTCCTACGGGGTAGTTTGGGGGCTGGTTTGGGTTTTCACCCTCTAACGGCCTGTTTTCATGTCTAAGTGTGATTTTTGCATATTATCGTCATACTCTCAAATCGGGAGACCCGGGACTACGCAGTCAGTTCCTATAAGTTACATTGGTCCCGTGCGAGGTGTTCGTGCCTCCTACGGGGATGTTTGGGGGATGGTTTGGGTTTTCACCCTTTAACGGCCTGTTTTCAAGTCTAAGTGTGATTTTTGCAAATTAACGTCATACTCTCAAATTGGGAGACCCGGGACTACGCGGTCAGTTCCTACAAGTTACATTGGTCCCGTGTGAGGTGTTCGTGCCTCCTACGGGGTCGTTTGGGGGTTGGTTTGGATTTTCAGCCTTTAACGGCCTGTTTTCAAGTCTAAGTGTGATTTTTGCAAATTATCGTCATACTCTCAAACCGAGAGACCCGGGACTACGCGGTCAGTCCCTACAAGTTACATTGGTCCCGTGCGAGGTGTTCGTGCCTCCTACGGGGTAGTTTGGTGGCTCGTTTGGGTTTTCACCCTTTAACGGCCTGTTTTCAGGTCTAAGTGTGATTTTTGCAAATTATCGTCATACTCTCAAATCGGGAGACCCGGGACTACGCGGTCAGTTCCTACAAGTTACATTGGTCCCGTGCGAGGTGTTCGTGCTTCCTACGGAGTCGTTTGGGGGCTGGTTTGGGTTTTCACCCTTTAACGGCCTGTTTTCAAGTCTAAGTGTGATTTTTGCAAATTATCATCATAATCTCAAACCAGGAGACCCGGGACTACGCGGTCAGTTCCTACAAGTTACATTGGTCCCATGCGAGGTGTTCGTGCCTCCTACGGGGTCGTTTGTGGGCTAGTTTGGGTTTTCACCCTTTAACGGCCTATTTTCAAGTCTAAGTGTGATTTTTGCAAATTATCATCATACTCTCAAATCGGGAGACCCGGGACTACGCGGTTAGTTCCTACAATTTACATTGGTCCCGTGCGAGGTGTTCGTGCCTCCTACGGGGTCGTTTGGGGGCTGGTTTGGGTTTTCACCCTTTAACGGCCTGTTTTCAAGTCTAACTGTGATTTTTGCAAATTATCGTCATACTCTCAAATCGGGAGACCCGGGACTACGCGGTCAGTTCCTACAAGTTACATTTGTCCCGAACGAGGTGTTCGTGCCTCCTACGGGGTCGTTTGGGGGCTGGTTAGGGTTTTCACCCTTTAACGGCCTGTTTTCAAGTCTAAGTGTGATTTCTACAAATTATCGTCATACTCTCAAATCGGGAGACCCGGGACTACGCGATCAGTTCCTACAATTTACATTGGCCCGTGCGAGGTGTTCGTGCCTCCTACGGGGTCGTTTGGGGGCTGGTTTGGGGTTTCACCCTTTAACGGCCTGTTTTCAAGACTAAGTGTGATTTTTGCAAATTATCATCATACTCTCAAATCGGGAGACCCGGGATTACACGGTCAGTTCCTACAATTTACATTGGTCCCGTGCGAGGTGTTCGTGCCTCCTACGGGGTCGTTTGGGGGCTGGTTTGGGTTTTCACCCTTTAACGGCCTATTTTCAAGTCTAAGTGTGATTTTTGCAAATTATCATCATACTCTCAAATCGGGAGACCAGGGACTATGCGGTCAGTTCCTACAGATTACATTGGTCCCGTGCGAGGTGTTCGTGCCTCCTACGGGGTCGTTTGGGGGCTGGTTTGGGTATTCACCCTTTAACGGCCTATTTTCAAGTCTAAGTGTGATTTTTGCAAATTATCGTCATACTTTCAACCCGGGAGACCTGGGACTACGCGGTCAGTTCCTACAAGTTACATTGGTCGCGTGCGAGGTGTTCGTGCCTCCTACGGGGTCGTTTGGGGGTTGGTTTGAGTTTTCACCCTTTAACGACCTGTTTTCAAGTCTAAGTGTGATTTTTGTAAATTATCGTCATACTCTCAAACCGGGAGACCCGGGACTACGCGATCAGTTCCTACAATTTACATTGGTTGCGTGCGAGGTGTTCGTGACTCCTACGGGGTCGTTTGGGGACTGGTTTGGGTTTTCACCCTTTAACGACCTGCTTTCAAGTCTAAGTGTGATTTTTGCAAATTATCATCATACTCTCAAACCGGGAGGCCCGGAACTACGCGGTCAGTTCCTACAAGTTACATTGGTCCCGTGCGAGGTGTTCGTGCCTCCTACGGGGTCGTTTGGGGGCTGGTTTGGGTTTTCACCCTTTAACGGCCTGTTTTCAAGTCTAAGTGTGATTTTTACAAATTATCGTCATACTCTCAAACCGGGAGGCCCGGGACTACACGATCAGTTCCTACAAGTTACATTGGTCCCGTGCGAGGTGTTCGTGCCTCCTACGGGGTCGTTTGGGGGCTGGTTTGGGTTTTCACCCTTTAACGGCCAGTTTTCAAGTCTAAGTGTGATTTTTGCTAATTCTCGTCATACTCTCAAACCGGGAGACTCGGGACTACGCGGTCAGTCCCTACAAGTTACGTTGGTCCCGTGCGAGGTGTTCGTGCCTCCTACGGGATCGTTTGGGGGTTGGTTTGGGTTTTCACCCTTTAACGGCCTGTTTTCAAGTCTAAGTGTGATTTTTGCAAATTATCGTCATACTCTCAAACCGGGAGACCCAGGACTACGCGGTCAGTTCCTACAAGTTACATTGGTCCCGTTCGAGGTGTTCGTGCCTCCTACGGGGTCGTTTGGGGGCTGGTTTGGGTTTTCACCCTTTAACGACCTGTTTTCAAGTCTAAGTGTGATTTTTGCAAATTATCGTCATACTCGCAAACCGGGAGACCCGGGACTACGCGGTAAGTCCCTACAAGTTACATTGGTCCCGTGCGAGGTGTTCGTGCCTCCTACGGGGTTGTTTGGGGGCTGGTTTGGGTTTTCACCCTCTAACGGCCTGTTTTCATGTCTAAGTGTGATTTTTGCAAATTATTGTCATACTCTCAAATCGGGAGACCCGGGACTACGCAGTCAGTTCCTACAAGTTACATTGGTCCCGTGCGAGGTGTTCGTGCCTCCTACGGGATCGTTTGGGGGTTGGTTTGGGTTTTCACCCTTTAACGGCCTGTTTTCAAGTCTAAGTGAGATTTTTTCAAATTATCGTCATACTCTCAAACCGGGAGACCCAGGACTACGCGGTCTGTTCCTACAAGTTACATTGGTCCCGTGCGAGGTGTTCGTGACTCCTACGGGGTCGTTTGGGGGCTGGTTTGGGTTTTCACCCTTTAACGGCTTGTTTTCAAGTCTAAGTGTGATTTTTGCAAATTGTCGTCATACTCTCAAATCGGGAGACCCGGGACTACGCAGTCAGTTCCAACAAGTTACATTGGTCCCGTGCGATGTGTTCGTGCCTCCTACGGGGTCGTTTGGGGGTTGGTTTGAGTTTTCACCCTTTAACGGCATGTTTTCAAGTCTAAGTGTGATTTTTGTAAATTATCGTCATACTCTCAAACCGGGAGACCCGGGACTACGCGATCAGTTCCTACAATTTACATTGGTTGCGTGCGAGGTGTTCGTGACTCCTACGGGGTCGTTTGGGGACTGGTTTGGGTTTTCACCCTTTAACGACCTGCTTTCAAGTCTAAGTGTGATTTTTGCAAATTATCATCATACTCTCAAACCGGGAGGCCCGGAACTACGCGGTCAGTTCCTACAAGTTACATTGGTCCCGTGCGAGGTGTTCGTGCCTCCTACGGGGTCGTTTGGGGGCTGGTTTGGGTTTTCACCCTTTAACGGCCTGTTTTCAAGTCTAAGTGTGATTTTTACAAATTATCGTCATACTCTCAAACCGGGAGGCCCGGGACTACACGATCAGTTCCTACAAGTTACATTGGTCCCGTGCGAGGTGTTCGTGCCTCCTACGGGGTCGTTTGGGGGCTGGTTTGGGTTTTCACCCTTTAACGGCCTGTTTTCAAGTCTAAGTGTGATTTTTGCTAATTCTCGTCATACTCTCAAATCGGGAGACTCGGGACTACGCGGTCAGTCCCTACAAGTTACGTTGGTCCCGTGCGAGGTGTTCGTGCCTCCTACGGGATCGTTTGGGGGTTGGTTTGGGTTTTCACCCTTTAACGGCCTGTTTTCAAGTCTAAGTGTGATTTTTGCAAATTATCGTCATACTCTCAAACCGGGAGACCCAGGACTACGCGGTCAGTTCCTACAAGTTACATTGGTCCCGTTCGAGGTGTTCGTGCCTCCTACGGGGTCGTTTGGGGGCTGGTTTGGGTTTTCACCCTTTAACGACCTGTTTTCAAGTCTAAGTGTGATTTTTGCAAATTATCGTCATACTCGCAAACCGGGAGACCCGGGACTACGCGGTAAGTCCCTACAAGTTACATTGGTCCCGTGCGAGGTGTTCGTGCCTCCTACGGGGTTGTTTGGGGGCTGGTTTGGGTTTTCACCCTCTAACGGCCTGTTTTCATGTCTAAGTGTGATTTTTGCAAATTATCGTCATACTCTCAAATCGGGAGACCCGGGACTACGCAGTCAGTTCCTACAAGTTACATTGGTCCCGTGCGAGGTGTTCGTGCCTCCTACGGGATCGTTTGGGGGTTGGTTTGGGTTTTCACCCTTTAACGGCCTGTTTTCAAGTCTAAGTGAGATTTTTTCAAATTATCGTCATACTCTCAAACCGGGAGACCCAGGACTACGCGGTCAGTTCCTACAAGTTACATTGGTCCCGTGCGAGGTGTTCGTGACTCCTACGGGGTCGTTTGGGGGCTGGTTTGGGTTTTCACCCTTTAACGACCTGTTTTCTAGTCTAAGTGTGATTTTTGCAAATTATCGTCATACTCTCAAACCGGGAGGCCCGGGACTACGCGGTCAGTTCCTACAAGTAACATTGGTTCCGTGCGAGGTGTTCGTGCCTCCTACGGGGTCGTTTGGGGGCTGGTTTGGGTTTTCACCCTTTAACGGCCTGTTTTCAAGTCTAAGAGTAATTTTTGCAAATTATCGTCATACTCTCAAACCGAGAGGCCCGGGACTACACGATCAGTTCCTACAAGTTACATTGGTCCCGTGCGAGGTGTTCGTGCCTCCTACGGGGTCGTTTGGGGGCTGGTTTGGGTTTTCACCCTTTAACGGCCTGTTTTCAAGTCTAAGTGTGATTTTTGCAAATTATCGTCATACTCGCAAACCGGGAGACCCGGGACTACGCGGTAAGTCCCTACAAGTTACATTGGTCCCGTGCGAGGTGTTCGTGCCTCCTACGTGGTCGTTTGGGAGCTGGTTAGGGTTTTCACCCTTTAACGGCCTGTTTTCAAGTCTAAGTGTGATTTTTGCAAATTATCGTCATACTCTCAAACCGGGAGACCCGGGACTACGCGGTCAGTTCCTACAATTTACATTGGTCCCGTGCGAGGTGTTCGTGCCTCCTACGGGGTCGTTTGGGGGTTGGTTTGGGGTTTCACCCATTAACGGCCTGTTTTCAAGTCTAAGTGTGATTTTTGCAAATTATCGTCATACTCTCAAATCGGGAGACCCAGGATTACGCGGTCAGTTCCTACAATTTACATTGGTCCCGTGCGAGGTGTTCGTGCCTCCTACGGGGTCATTTGGGGGCTGGTTTGGGTTTTCACCCTTTAACGACCTGTTTTCAAGTCTAAATGTGATTTTTGCAAATTATCATCATACTCTCAAATCGGGAGGCCCGGGACTACGCGGTCAGTTCCTACAAGTTACATTGGTCCCGTGCGAGGTGTTCGTTCCTCCTACGGGGTCGTTTGGGGGCTGGTTTGGGTTTTCACCCTTTAACGGCCTGTTTTCAAGTCTAAGAGTGATTTTTGCAAATTATCGTCATACTCTCAAACCGGGAGGCCCGGGACTACACGATCAGTTCCTACAAGTTACATTGGTCCCGTGCGAGGTGTTCGTGCCTCCTACGGGGTAGTTTGGGGGCTGGTTTAAATTTTCACACTTTAACGGCCTGTTTTCAAGTCTAAGTGTGATTTCTGCAAATTATCGTCATACTCTCAAACCGGGAGACCCGAGACTACGCGGTCAGTTCCTACAAGTTACATTGGTCCCGTGCGAGGTGTTCGTGCCTCCTACGGGGTCGTTTGGGGGCTGGTTTGGGTTTTCACCCTTTAACGGCCTGTTTTCAAGTCTAAGTGTGATTTTTGCAAATTACCGTCATACTCTCAAATCGGGAGACCCGGGACTACGCGGTCAGTTCCTACAATTTACATTGGTCCCGTGCGAGGTGTTCGTGCCTGCTACGGGGTCGTTTGGGGGCTAGTTTGGGTTTTCACCCTTTAACGGCCTGTTTTCAAGTCTAAGTGTGATTTTTGCAAATTATCATCATACTCTCAAATCGGGAGACCCGGGACTACGCGGTCAGTTCCTACAAGTTACATTGGTCCCGAACGAGGTGTTCGTGCCTCCTACGGGGTCGTTTGGGGGCTGGTTAGGGTTTTCACCCTTTAACGGCATGTTTTCAAGTCTAAGTGTGATTTCTACAAATTATCGTCATACTCTCAAACCGGGAGACCCGGGACTACGCGGTCAGTTCCTACAATTTACATTGGTCCCGTGCGAGGTGTTCGTGCCTCCTACGGGGTCGTTTGGGGGCTGGTTTGGGGTTTCACCCTTTAACGACCTGTTTTCAAGTCTAAATTTGATTTTTGCAAATTATCGTCATACTCTCAAATCGGGAGACCCGGGACTACGCGGTCAGTTCCTACAAGTTACATTGGTCCCGTGCAAGGTGTTCGTGCCTCCTACGGGGTCGTTTGGGGGTTGGTTTGGGTTTTCACCTTTTAACGGCCTGTTTTCAAGTCTAAGTGTGATTTTTGAAAATTATCGTCATACTCTCAAACCGGGAGACCCGGGACTACGCGGACAGTTCCTACAGATTACATTGGTCCCGTGCGAGGTGTTCGTGCCTCCTACGGGGTCGTTTGGGGGCTGGTTTGGGTTTTCACCCTTTAACGGCCTGTTTTCAAGTCTAAGAGTGATTTTTGCAAATTACCATCATACTCTCAAACCGGGAGGCCCGGGACTACACGATCAGTTCCTACAAGTTACATTGGTCCCGTGCGAGGTGTTCGTGCCTCCTACGGGGTCATTTGGGGGCTGGTTTGGGTTTTCATCCTTTAACGGCCTGTTTTCAAGTCTAAGTGTGATTTTTGCAAATTATCGTCATACTCTCAAACCGGGAGACCCGGGACTACGCGGTAAGTCCCTACAAGTTACATTGGTCCCGTGCGAGGTGTTCGTGCCTCCTACGGGGTAGTTTGGGGGCTGGTTTGGGTTTTCACCCTCTAACGGCCTGTTTTCATGTCTAAGTGTGATTTTTGCAAATTATCGTCATACTCTCAAATCGGGAGACCCGGGACTACGCGGTCAGTTCCTACAAGTTACATTGGTCCCGTGCAAGGTGTTCGTGCCTCCTACGGGGTCGTTTGGGGGCTGGTATGGGTTTTCACCCTTTAACGGCCTGTTTTCATGTCTAAGTGTGATTTTTGTAAATTATCGTCATACTCTCAAAACCGGGAGACCCGGGACTACGCGGTCAGTTCCTACAAGTTACATTGGTCCCGTGCGAGGTGTTCGTGCCTCCTACGGGGTCGTTTGGGGGCTGGTTTGGGTTTTCACCCTTTAACGGCCTGTTTTCAAGTCTAAGAGTGATTTTTGCAAATTATCGTCATACTCTCAAACCGGGAGGCCCGGGACTACACGATCAGTTCCTACAAGTTACATTGGTCCCGAGCGAGGTGTTCGTGCCTCCTACGGGGTCGTTAGGGGGCTGGTTTGGGTTTTCATCCTTTAACGGCCTGTTTTCAAGTCTAAGTGTGATTTTTGCAAATTATCGTCATACTCTCAAACCGGGAGACCCGGGACTACGCGGTAAGTCCCTACAAGTTACATTCGTCCCGTCCGAGGTGTTCGTGCCTCCTACGGGGTAGTTTGGGGGCTGGTTTGGGTTTTCACCCTCTAACGGCCTGTTTTCATGTCTAAGTGTGATTTTTGCAAATTATCGTCATACTCTCAAATCGGGAGACCCGGGACTACGCAGTCAGTTCCTACAAGTTACATTGGTCCCGTGCGAGGTGTTCGTGCCTCCTACGGGGTCGTTTTGGGGCTGGTTTGGGTTTTCACCCTTTAACGGCCTGTTTTCAAGTCTAAGTGTGATTTTTGCAAATTAACGTCATACTCTCAAACCGGGAGACCTGGAACTACGCGGTCAGTTCCTACAAGTTACATTGGTCCCGTGTGAGGTGTTCGTGCCTCCTACGGGGTCGTTTGGGGGCTGGTTTGGGTTTTCACCCTTTAACGGCCTGTTTTCAAGTCTAAGTGTGATTTTTGCAAATTATCGTCATACTCTCAAACCGGGAGACCCGGGACTACGCGGACAGTTCCTTTAAGTTACATTGGTCCCGTGCGAGGTGTTCGTGCCTCCTACGGGGTCGTTTGGGGGCTAGTTTGGGTTTTCACCCTTTAACGGCCTATTTTCAAGTCTAAGTGTGATTTTTACAAATTATCATCATACTCTCAAATCGGGAGACCCGGGACTACGCGGTCAGTTCCTACAAGTTACATTGGTCCCGTGCGAGGTGTTCGTGACTCCTACGGGGTCGTTTGGGGGATGGTTTGGGTTTTCACCCTTTAACGGCCTGTTTTCAAGTCTAAGTGTGATTTTTGCAAATTATCGTCATACTCTCAAACCAGGAGACCCGGGACTACGCGATCAGTTCCTACAAGTTACATTGTTCCCGTGCGAGGTGTTCGTGCCTCCTACGGGGTCGTTTGGGGGCTGGTTTGGGTTTTCACCCTTTAATGGCTTGTTTTCAAGTGTAAGTGTGATTTCTACAAATTATCGTCATACTCTCAAACCGGGAGACCCGGGACTACGCGGTCAGTTCCTACAATTAACATTGGTCCCGTGCGAGGTGTTCGTGCCTCCTACGGGGTCGTTTGGGGGCTGGTTTGGGGTTTCACCCATTAACGGCCTATTTTCAAGTCTAAGTGTGATTTTTGCAAATTATCATCATACTCTCAAATCGGGAGACCCGGGATTACGCGGTTAGTTCCTACAATTTACATTGGTCCCGTGCGAGGTGTTCGTGCCTCCTATGGGGTCGTTTGGGGGCTGGTTTTAGGTTTCACCCTTTAACGACCTGTTTTCATGTCTAAATGTGATTTTTGCAAATTATCGTCATACTCTCAAATCGGGAGACCCGGGACTACGCGGTCAGTTCCTACAAGTTACATTGGTCCCGTGCAAGGTGTTCGTGCCTCCTACGGGGTCGTTTGGGGTTGGTTTGGGTTTTCACCTTTTAACGGCCTGTTTTCAAGTCTTAGTGTGATTTTTGAAAATTATCGTCATACTCTCCAACCGGGAGACCCGGGACTACGCGGACAGTTCCTACAGATTACATTGGTTCCGTGCGAGGTGTTCGTGCCTCCTACGGGGTCGTTTGGGGGCTGGTTTGGGTATTCACCCTTTAACGGCCTATTTTCAAGTCTAAGTGCGATTTTTGCAAATTATCGTCATACTCTCAACCCGGGAGACCTGGGACTACGCGGTCAGTTCCTACAAGTTACATTGGTCCCGTGCGAGGTGTTCGTGCCTCCTACGGGGTCGTTTGGGGGCTGGTTTGGGTTTTCACCCTTTAACGGCCTGTTTTCAAGTCTAAGTGTGATTTTTGCAAATTATCGTCATACTCTCAAACCGGGAGACCCGGGACTACGCGATTAGTTCCTACAAGTTACATTGGTCCTGTGCGACGTGTTCGTGACTCCTACGGGGTCGTTTGGGGACTAGTTTGGGTTTTCACCCTTTAACGACCTGTTTTCAAGTCTAAGTGTGATTTTTGCAAATTATCGTCATACTCTCAAACTGGGAGGCCCGGAATTACGCGGTCAGCTCCTACAAGTTACATTGGTCCCGTGCGAGGTGTTCGTGCCTCCTACGGGGTCATTTGGGGGCTGGTTTGGGTTTTCACCCTTTAACGGCCTGTTTTCAAGTCTAAGTGTGATTTTTGCAAATTATCGTCATACTCTCAAACCGGGAGGCCCGGGACTACACGGTCACTCCCTACAGGTTACGTTGGTCCTCTACGAGGTGTTCGTGCCTCCTACGGGGTCGTTTGGGGGCTGGTTTGGGTTTTCACCCTTTAACGGCCTGTTTTCAAGTCTAAGTGTGATTTTTGCTAATTATCGTCATACTCTCAAACCGGGAGACTCGGGACTACACGGTCACTCCCTACAATTTACGTTGGTCCCGTGCGAGGTGTTCGTGCCTCCTACGGGGTCGTTTGAGCGTTGGTTTGGGTTTTCACCCTTTAACGGCCTGTTTTCAAGTCTAAGTGTGATTTTTGCAAATTATCGTCATACTCTCAAACCGGGAGACCCAGGACTACGCGGTCAGTTCCTACAAGTTACATTGGTCCCGTGCGAGGTGTTCGTGACTCTTACGGGGTCGTTTGGGGGCTTGTTTGGGTTTTCACCCTTTAACGACCTGTTTTCAAGTCTAAGTGTGATTTTTACAAATTATCGTCATACTCTCAAACCGGGAGGCCCGGGACTACGCGGTCAGTTCCTACAAGTTACATTGGTCCCGTGCGAGGTGTTCGTGCCTCCTACGGGGTCGTTTGGGGGCTGGTTTGGGTTTTCACCCTTTAACGGCCTGTTTTCAAGTCTAAGAGTGATTTTTGCAAATTATCATCATACTCTCAAACCAGGAGGCTCGGGACTACACTATCAGTTCCTACAAGTTACATTGGTCCCGTGCGAGGTGTTCGTGCCTCCTACGGGGTCGTTTGGGGGCTGGTTTGGGTTTTCATCCTTTAACGGCCTGTTTTCAAGTCTAAGTGTGATTTTTGCAAATTATCGTCATACTCTCAAACCGGGAGACCCGGGACTACGCGGTAAGTCCCTACAAGTTACATTGGTCCCGTACGAGGTGTTCGTGCCTCCTACGGGGTAGTTTGGGGGCTGGTTTGGGTTTTCACCCTCTAACGGCCTGTTTTCATGTCTAAGTGTGATTTTTGCAAATTATCGTCATACTCTCAAATCGGGAGACTCGGGACTACGCAGTCAGTTCCTACAAGTTACATTGGTCCCGTGCGAGGTGTTCGTGCCTCCTACGGGGTCGTTTTGGGGCTGGTTTGGGTTTTCACCCTTTAACGGCCTGTTTTCAAGTCTAAGTGTGATTTTTGCAAATTAACGTCATACTCTCAAACCGGGAGACCCGGGACTACGCGGTCAGTTCCTACAAGTTACATTGGTCCCGTGTGAGGTGTTCGTGCCTCCTACGGGGTCGTTTGGGGGTTGGTTCGGGTTTTCACCCTTTAACGGCCTGTTTTCAAGTCTAAGTGTGATTTTTGCAAATTATCGTCATACTCTCAAACCGGGAGACCCGGGAATACGCGGTCAGTTCCTACAAATTTCATTGGTCCCGTGCGAGGTGTTCGTGCCTCCTACGGGGTCGTTTGTTGGCTAGTTTGGGTTTTCACCCTTTAACGGCCTATTTTCAAGTCTAAGTGTGATTTTTGCAAATTATCATCGTACTCTCAAATCGGGAGACCCGGGACTACGCGGTCAGTTCCTACAATTTACATTGGTCCTGTGCGAGGTGTTCGTGCCTCCTACGGGGTCGTTTGGGGGCTGGTTTGGGTTTTCACCCTTTAACGGCCTGTTTTCAAGTCTAAGTGTGATTTTTGCAAATTATCGTCATACTCTCAAATCGGGAGACCCGGGACTACGCGGTCAGTTCCTACAAGTTACATTGG
Source organism: Sambucus nigra (assembly GCA_949130495.1). Lineage (NCBI taxonomy): Eukaryota > Viridiplantae > Streptophyta > Magnoliopsida > Dipsacales > Adoxaceae > Sambucus > Sambucus nigra. The sequence goes on from OX422216.1 coordinate 585,275,036, forward strand.
TCCCGAACGAGGTGTTCGTGCCTCCTACGGGGTCGTTTGGGAGCTGGTTAGGGTTTTCACCCTTTAACGGCCTGTTTTCAAGTCTAAGTGTGATTTCTACAAATTATCGTCATACTCTCAAACCGGGAGACCCGGGACTACGCGGTCAGTTCCTACAATTTACATTGGTCCCGTGCGAGGTGTTCGTGCCTCCAACGGGGTCGTTTGGGGGCTGGTTTGGGGTTTCACCCTTTAACGACCTGTTTTCAAGTCTAAGTGTGATTTTTGCAAATTATCATCATACTCTCAAATCGGGAGACCCGAGATTACGCGGTCAGTTCCTACAAGTTACATTGGTCCAGTGCGAGGTGTTCGTGCCTCCTACGGGGTCGTTTGGGGGCTGGTTTGGGGTTTCACCCTTTAACGACCTCTTTTCAAGTCTAAATGTGATTTTTGCAAATTATCGTCATACTCTCAAATCGGGAGACTCGGGACTACGCGGTCAGTCCCTACAAGTTACATTGGTCCCGTGCGAGGTGTTCGTGCCTCCTACGGGGTCGTTTGGGGCTGGTTTGGGTTTTCACCCTTTAACGGCCTATTTTCAAGTCTAAGTGTGATTTTTGCAAATTATCGTCATACTCTCAAATCGGGAGACCCAGGACTACGCGGTCAGTTCCTACAATTTACATTGGTCCCGTGCGAGGTGTTCGTGCCTCCTACGGGGTCGTTTGGGGGCTGGTCCTGGGTTTTCACCCTTTAACGTCCTGTTTTCAAGTCTTAGTGTGATTTTTGAAAATTATCGTCATACTCTTAAAATGGGAGACCCGGGACTACGCGGACAGTTCCTACAGGTTACATTGGTCCCGTGCGAGGTGTTCGTGCCTCCTACGGGGTCGTTTGGGGGCTGGTTTGGGTATTCACCCTTTAACGGCCTATTTTCAAGTCTAAGTGTGATTTTTGCAAATTATCGTCATACTCTCAACCCGGGAGACCTGGGACTACGCGGTCAGTTTCTACAAGTTACATTGGTCCAGTGCGAGGTGTTCGTGCCTCCTACGGGGTCGTTTGGGGGCTGGTTTGGGTTTTCACCCTTTAACGGCCTGTTTTCATGTCTAAGTGTGATTTTTTCAAATTATCGTCATACTCTCAAATCGGGAGACCCGGGACTACGCGGTCAGTTCCTACAAGTTACATTGGTCCCATGCGAGGTGTTCGTGCCTCCTACGGGGTCGTTTTGGGGCTGGTTTGGGTTTTCACCCTTTAACGGCCTGTTTTCAAGTCTAAGTGTGATTTTTGCAAATTAATGTCATACTCTCAAACCGGGAGACCCGGGACTACGCGGTCAGTTCCTACAAGTTACATTGGTCCCGTGCGAGGTGTTCGTGCCTCCTACGGGGTCGTTTGGGGGCTGGTTTGGGTTTTCACCCTTTAACGGCCTATTTTCAAGTCTAAGTGTGATTTTTGCAAATTATCGTCATACTCTCAAATCGGGAGACCCAGGACTACGCGGTCAGTTCCTACAATTTACATTGGTCCCGTGCGAGGTGTTCGTGCCTCCTACGGGGTCGTTTGGGGGCTGGTTTGGGTTTTCACCCTTTAACGGCCTGTTTTCAAGTCTTAGTGTGATTTTTGCAAATTATCGTTATACTCTCAAATCGGGAGACCCGGGACTACGCGGTCAGTTCTTACAAGTTACATTGGTCCCGAACGAGGTGTTCGTGCCTCCTACGGGGTCGTTTGGGGGCTGGTTAGGGTTTTCACCCTTTAACGGCCTGTTTTCAAGTCTAAGTGTGATTTTTGCAAATTATCGTCATACTCTCAACCCGGGAGACCTGGGACTACGCGGTCAGTTCCTACAAGTTACATTGGTCCAGTGCGAGGTGTTCGTGCCTCCTACGGGGTCGTTTGGGGGCTGGTTCGGGTTTTCACCCTCTAGCGGCCTGTTTTCATGTCTAAGTGTGATTTTTGCAAATTATCGTCATACTCTCAAATCGGGAGACTCGGGACTACGCGGTCAGTCCCTACAAGTTACATTGGTCCCGTGCGAGGTGTTCGTGCCTCCTACGGGGTAGTTTGGGGGCTGGTTTGGGTTTTCACCCTTTAACGGCCTGTTTTCATGTCTAAGTGTGATTTTTGCAAATTATCGTCATACTCTCAAATTGGGAGACCCGGGACTACGCGGTCAGTTCCTACAAGTTACATTGGTCCCGTGCGAGGTGTTCGTGCCTCCTACGGGGTCGTTTTGGGGCTGGTTTGGGTTTTCACCCTTTAACGGCCTGTTTTCAAGTCTAAGTGTGATTTTTTCAAATTAACGTCATACTCTCAAACCGGGAGACCCGGGACTACGCGGTCAGTTCCTACAAGTTACATTGGTCCCGTGCGAGGTGTTCGTGCCTCCTACGGGGTCGTTTGGGGGCTGGTTTGGGTTTTCACCCTTTAACGGCCTGTTTTCAAGTCTAAGTGTGATTTTTGCAAATTATCGTCATACTCTCAAATCGGGAGACCCGGGACTACGCGGTCAGTTCCTACAATTTACATTGGTCCCGTGCGAGGTGTTCGTGCCTCCTACGGGGTCGTTTGGGGGCTGGTTTGGGTTTTCACCCTTTAACGGCCTGTTTTCAAGTCTAAGTGTGATTTTTGCAAATTATCGTCATACTCTCAAATCGGGAGACCCGGGACTACGCGGTCAGTTCCTACAATTTACATTGGTCCCGTGCGAGGTGTTCGTGACTCCTACGGGGTCGTTTGGGGGCTGGTTTGGGTTTTCACCCTTTAACGGCCTGTTTTCAAGTCTTAGTGTGATTTTTGCAAATTATCGTTATACTCTCAAATCGGGAGACCCGGGACTACGCGGTCAGTTCTTACAAGTTACATTGGTCCCGAACGAGGTGTTCGTGCCTCCTACGGGGTCGTTTGTGGGCTGGTTAGGGTTTTCACCCTTTTCAAGTCTAAGTGTGATTTTTGCAAATTATCGTCATACTCTCAACCCGGGAGACCTGGGACTACGCGGTCAGTTCCTACAAGTTACATTGGTCCAGTGCGAGGTGTTCGTGCCTCCTACGGGGTCGTTTGGGGGCTGGTTTGGGTTTTCCCCCTCTAGCGGCCTGTTCTCATGTCTAAGTGTGATTTTTGCAAATTATCATCATACTCTCAAATCGGGAGACTCGGGACTACGCGGTCAGTCCCTACAAGTTACATTGGTCCCGTGCGAGGTGTTCGTGCCTCCTACGGGGTAGTTTGGGGGCTGGTTTGGGTTTTCACCCTTTAACGGCCTGTTTTCATGTCCAAGTGTGATTTTTGCAAATTATCGTCATACTCTCAAATCGGGAGACCCGGGACTACGCGGTCAGTTCCTACAAGTTACATTGGTCCCGTGCGAGGTGTTCGTGCCTCCTACGGGGTCGTTTTGGGGCTGGTTTGGGTTTTCACCCTTTAACGGCCTATTTTCAAGTCTAAGTGTGATTTTTGCAAATTAACGTCATACTCTCAAACCGGGAGACCCGGGACTACGCGGTCCGTTCCTACAAGTTACATTGGTCCCGTGCGAGGTGTTCGTGCCTCCTACGGGGTCGTTTGGGGGCTGGTTTGGGTTTTCACCCTTTAACGGCCTATTTTCAAGTCTAAGTGTGATTTTTGCAAATTATCGTCACACTCTCAAATCGGGAGACCCACGACTACGCGGTCAGTTCCTACAATTTACATTGGTCCCGTGCGAGGTGTTCGTGCCTCCTACGGGGTCGTTTTGGGGCTGGTTTGGGTTTTCACCCTTTAACGGCCTGTTTTCAAGTCTAAGTGTGATTTTTGCAAATTAATGTCATACTCTCAAACCGGGAGACCCGGGACTACGCGGTCAGTTCCTACAAGTTACATTGGTCCCGTGCGAGGTGTTCGTGCCTCCTACGGGGTCGTTTGGGGGCTGGTTTGGGTTTTCAGCCTTTAACGGCCTATTTTCAAGTCTAAGTGTGATTTTTACTAATTATCGTCATACTCTCAAACCGGGAGACTCGGGACTACGCGGTCAGTTCCTACAATTTACATTGGTCCCGTGCGAGGTGTTCGTGCCTCCTACGGGGTCGTTTGGGGGCTGGTTTGGGTTTTCACCCTTTAACGGCCTGTTTTCAAGTCTTAGTGTGATTTTTGCAAATTATCATTATACTCTCAAATCGGGAGACCCGGGACTACGCGGTCAGTTCTTACAAGTTACATTGGTCCCGAACGAGGTGTTCGTGCCTCCTACGGGGTCGTTTGGGGGCTGGTTAGGGTTTTCACCCTTTAACGGCCTGTTTTCAAGTCTAAGTGTGATTTTTGCAAATTATCGTCATACTCTCAACCCGGGAGACCTGGGACTACGCGGTCAGTTCCTACAAGTTACATTGGTCCAGTGCGAGGTGTTCGTGCCTCCTACGGGGTCGTTTGGGGGCTGGTTCGGGTTTTCACCCTCTAGCGGCCTGTTTTCATGTCTAATTGTGATTTTTGCAAATTATCGTCATACTCTCAAATCGGGAGACTCGGGACTACGCGGTCAGTCCCTACAAGTTACATTGGTCCCGTGCGAGGTGTTCGTGCCTCCTACGGGGTAGTTTGGGGGCTGGTTTGGGTTTTCACCCTTTAACGGCCTGTTTTCATGTCTATGTGTGATTTTTGCAAATTATCGTCATACTCTCAAATCGGGAGACCCGGGACTACGCGGTCAGTTCCTACAAGTTACATTGGTCCCGTGCGAGGTGTTCGTGCCTCCTACGGGGTCGTTTTGGGGCTGGTTTGGGTTTTCACCCTTTAACGGCCTGTTTTCAAGTCTAAGTGTGATTTTTGCAAATTAACGTCATACTCTCAAACCGGGAGACCCGGGACTACGCGGTCAGTTCCTACAAGTTACATTGGTCCCGTGCGAGGTGTTCGTGCCTCCTACGGGGTCGTTTGGGGGCTGGTTTTGGTTTTCACCCTTTAACGGCCTGTTTTCAAGTCTAAGTGTGATTTTTGCAAATTATCGTCATACTCTCAAATCGGGAGACCCGGGACTACGCGGTCAGTTCCTACAATTTACATTGGTCCCGTGCGAGGTGTTCGTGCCTCCTACGGGGTCGTTTGGGGGCTGGTTTGGGTTTTCACCCTTTAACGGCCTGTTTTCAAGTCTTAGTGTGATTTTTGCAAATTATCGTTATACTCTCAAATCGGGAGACCCGGGACTACGCGGTCAGTTCTTACAAGTTACATTGGTCCCGAACGAGGTGTTCGTGCCTCCTACGGGGTCGTTTGTGGGCTGGTTAGGGTTTTCACCCTTTAACGGCCTGTTTTCAAGTCTAAGTGTGATTTTTGCAAATTATCGTCATACTCTCAACCCGGGAGACCTGGGACTACGCGGTCAGTTCCTACAAGTTACATTGGTCCGGTGCGAGGTGTTCGTGCCTCCTACGGGGTCGTTTGGGGGCTGGTTTGGGTTTTCACCCTCTAGCGGCCTGTTTTCATGTCTAAGTGTGATTTTTGCAAATTATCATCATACTCTCAAATCGGGAGACTCGGGACTACGCGGTCAGTCCCTACAAGTTACATTGGTCCCGTGCGAGGTGTTCGTGCCTCCTACGGGGTAGTTTGGGGGCTGGTTTGGGTTTTCACCCTTTAACGGCCTGTTTTCATGTCTAAGTGTGATTTTTGGAAATTATCTTCATACTCTCAAATCGGGAGACCCGGGACTACGCGGTCAGTTCCTACAAGTTACATTGGTCCCGTGCGAGGTGTTCGTGCCTCCTACGGGGTCGTTTTGGGGCTGGTTTGGGTTTTCACCCTTTAACGGCCTATTTTCAAGTCTAAGTGTGATTTTTGCAAATTAACGTCATACTCTCAAACCGGGAGACCCGGGACTACGCGGTCAGTTCCTACAAGTTACATTGGTCCCGTGCGAGGTGTTCGTGCCTCCTACGGGGTCGTTTGGGGGCTGGTTTGGGTTTTCACCCTTTAACGGCCTATTTTCAAGTCTAAGTGTGATTTTTGCAAATTATCGTCACACTCTCAAATCGGGAGACCCAGGACTACGCGGTCAGTTCCTATAATTTACATTGGTCCCGTGCGAGGTGTTCGTGCCTCCTACGGGGTCGTTTGGGGGCTTTTTGGGTTTTCACCCTTTAACGGCCTGTTTTCAAGTCTAAGTGTGATTTTTGCAAATTATCGTCATACTCTCAAACCGGGAGACCCGGGACTACGCGATCAGTTCCTACAAGTTACATTGGTCCCGTGCGAGGTGTTCGTGGTTCCTACGGGGTCGTTTGGGGGCTGGTTAGGGTTTTCACCCTTTAACGGCCTGTTTTCAAGTCTAAGTGTGATTTTTGCAAATTATCGTCATACTCTCAACCCGGGAGACCTGGGACTACGCGGTCAGATCCTACAAGTTACATTGGTCCAGTGCGAGGTGTTCGTGCCTCCTAAGGGGTCGTTTGGGGGCTGGTTTGGGTTTTCACCCTTTAACGGCCTGTTTTCAAGTCTAAGTGTGATTTTTGCAAATTATCGTCATACTCTCAAACCGGGAGACCCGGGACTACGCGGTCAGTTCCTACAAGTTACATTGGTCCCGTGCAAGGTGTTCGTGCCTCCTACGGGGTCGTTTGGGGGTTGGTTTGGGTTTTCACCTTTTAACGGCCTGTTTTCAAGTCTTAGTGTGATTTTTGAAAATTATCGTCATACTCTCAAACCGGGAGACCCGGGACTACGCGGACAGTTCCTACAGGTTACATTGGTCCCGTGCGAGGTGTTCGTGCCTCCTACGGGGTCGTTTGGGGGCTGGTTTGGGTATTCACCCTTTAACGGCCTATTTTCAAGTCTAAGTGTGATTTTTGCAAATTATCGTCATACTCTCAACCCGGGAGACCTGGGACTACGCGGTCAGTTCCTACAAGTTACATTGGTCCAGTGCGAGGTGTTCGTGCCTCCTACGGGGTCGTTTGGGGGCTGGTTTGGGTTTTCACCCTTTAACGGCCTGTTTTCAAGTCTAAGTGTGATTTTTGCAAATTATCGTCATACTCTCAAACCGGGAGACCCGGGACTACGCGATCAGTTCCTACAAGTTACATTGGTCCCGTGCGAGGTGTTCGTGGCTCCTACGGGGTCGTTTGGGGACTGGTTTGGGTTTTCACCCTTTAACGACCTGTTTTCAAGTCTAAGTGTGATTTTTGCAAATTAACGTCATACTCTCAAACCGGGAGACCCGGGACTACGCGTTCAGTTCCTACAATTTACATTGGTCCCGTGCGAGGTGTTCGTGACTCCTACGGGGTCGTTTGGGGACTGGTTTGGGTTTTCACCCTTTAACGACCTGTTTTCAAGTCTTAGTGTGATTTTTGAAAATTATCGTCATACTCTCAAACCGGGAGGCCCGGAACTACGCGGTCAGTTCCTACAAGTTGCATTGGTCCCGTGCGAGGTGTTCGTGCCTCCTACGGGGTCGTTTGGTGGCTGGTTTGGGTTTTCACCCTTTAACGGCCAGTTTTCAACTCTAAGTGTGATTTTTGCAAATTATCGTCATACTCTCTAACCGGGAGACCCGGGACTACGCGGTCAGTTCCTACAAGTTACATTGGTCCCGTGCGAGGTGTTCGTGACTCCTACGGGGTTGTTTGGGGACTGGTTTGGGTTTTCACCCTTTAATGACCTGTTTTCAAGTCTAAGTGTGATTTTTGCAAATTATCGTCATACTCTCAAACCGGGAGGCCCGGAACTACGCGGTCAGTTCCTACAAGTTACATTGGTCCCGTGCGAGGTGTTCGTGCCTCCTACGGGGTCGTTTGGTGGCTGGTTTGGGTTTTCACCCTTTAACGGCCTGTTTTCAAGTCTAAGTGTGATTTTTGCAAATTATCGTCATACTCTCAAACCGGGAGGCCCGGGACTACACGATCAGTTCCTACAAGTTACATTGGTCCCGTGCGAGGTGTTCGTGCCTCCTACGGGGTCGTTTGGGGGCTGGTTTGGGTTTTCACCCTTTAACGGCCTGTTTTCAAGTCTAGGTGTGATTTTTGCTAATTATTGTCATACTCTCAAATCGGGAGACCCAGGACTACGCGGTCAGTTCCTATAATTTACATTGGTCCCGTGCGAGGTGTTCGTGCCTCCTACGGGGTCGTTTGGGGGCTTTTTGGGTTTTCACCCTTTAACGGCCTGTTTTCAAGTCTAAGTGTGATTTTTGCAAATTATCGTCATACTCTCAAACCGGGAGACCCGGGACTACGCGATCAGTTCCTACAAGTTACATTGGTCCCGTGCGAGGTGTTCGTGGTTCCTACGGGGTCGTTTGGGGGCTGGTTAGGGTTTTCACCCTTTAACGGCCTGTTTTCAAGTCTAAGTGTGATTTTTGCAAATTATCGTCATACTCTCAACCCGGGAGACCTGGGACTACGCGGTCAGATCCTACAAGTTACATTGGTCCAGTGCGAGGTGTTCGTGCCTCCTAAGGGGTCGTTTGGGGGCTGGTTTGGGTTTTCACCCTTTAACGGCCTGTTTTCAAGTCTAAGTGTGATTTTTGCAAATTATCGTCATACTCTCAAACCGGGAGACCCGGGACTACGCGGTCAGTTCCTACAAGTTACATTGGTCCCGTGCAAGGTGTTCGTGCCTCCTACGGGGTCGTTTGGGGGTTGGTTTGGGTTTTCACCTTTTAACGGCCTGTTTTCAAGTCTTAGTGTGATTTTTGAAAATTATCGTCATACTCTCAAACCGGGAGACCCGGGACTACGCGGACAGTTCCTACAGGTTACATTGGTCCCGTGCGAGGTGTTCGTGCCTCCTACGGGGTCGTTTGGGGGCTGGTTTGGGTATTCACCCTTTAACGGCCTATTTTCAAGTCTAAGTGTGATTTTTGCAAATTATCGTCATACTCTCAACCCGGGAGACCTGGGACTACGCGGTCAGTTCCTACAAGTTACATTGGTCCAGTGCGAGGTGTTCGTGCCTCCTACGGGGTCGTTTGGGGGCTGGTTTGGGTTTTCACCCTTTAACGGCCTGTTTTCAAGTCTAAGTGTGATTTTTGCAAATTATCGTCATACTCTCAAACCGGGAGACCCGGGACTACGCGATCAGTTCCTACAAGTTACATTGGTCCCGTGCGAGGTGTTCGTGGCTCCTACGGGGTCGTTTGGGGACTGGTTTGGGTTTTCACCCTTTAACGACCTGTTTTCAAGTCTAAGTGTGATTTTTGCAAATTAACGTCATACTCTCAAACCGGGAGACCCGGGACTACGCGTTCAGTTCCTACAATTTACATTGGTCCCGTGCGAGGTGTTCGTGACTCCTACGGGGTCGTTTGGGGACTGGTTTGGGTTTTCACCCTTTAACGACCTGTTTTCAAGTCTTAGTGTGATTTTTGAAAATTATCGTCATACTCTCAAACCGGGAGGCCCGGAACTACACGGTCAGTTCCTACAAGTTACATTGGTCCCGTGCGAGGTGTTCGTGCCTCCTACGGGGTCGTTTGGTGGCTGGTTTGGGTTTTCACCCTTTAACGGCCAGTTTTCAACTCTAAGTGTGATTTTTGCAAATTATCGTCATACTCTCTAACCGGGAGACCCGGGACTACGCGGTCAGTTCCTACAAGTTACATTGGTCCCGTGCGAGGTGTTCGTGACTCCTACGGGGTTGTTTGGGGACTGGTTTGGGTTTTCACCCTTTAATGACCTGTTTTCAAGTCTAAGTGTGATTTTTGCAAATTATCGTCATACTCTCAAACCGGGAGGCCCGGAACTACGCGGTCAGTTCCTACAAGTTACATTGGTCCCGTGCGAGGTGTTCGTGCCTCCTACGGGGTCGTTTGGTGGCTGGTTTGGGTTTTCACCCTTTAACGGCCTGTTTTCAAGTCTAAGTGTGATATTTGCAAATTATCGTCATACTCTCAAACCGGGAGGCCCGGGACTACACGATCAGTTCCTACAAGTTACATTGGTCCCGTGCGAGGTGTTCGTGCCTCCTACGGGGTCGTTTGGGGGCTGGTTTGGGTTTTCACCCTTTAACGGCCTGTTTTCAAGTCTAGGTGTGATTTTTGCTAATTATTGTCATACTCTCAAACCGGGAGACTCGGGACTACGCGGTCAGTCCCTACAAGTTACATTGGTCCCGTGCGAGGTGTTCGTGCCTCCTACGGGGTAGTTTGGGGGCTGGTTTGGGTTTTCACCCTTTAACGGCCTGTTTTCATGTCTAAGTGTGATTTTTGCAAATTCGTCATACTCTCAAATCGGGAGACCCGGGACTACGCGGTCAGTTCCTACAAGTTACATTGGTCCCGTGCGAGGTGTTCGTGCCTCCTACGGGGTCGTTTTGGGGCTGGTTTGGGTTTCCACCCTTTAACGGCCTGTTTTCAAGTCTAAGTGTGATTTTTGCAAATTAACGTCATACTCTCAAACCGGGAGACCCGGGACTACGCGGTCAGTTCCTACAAGTTACATTGGTCCCGTGCGAGGTGTTCGTGCCTCCTACGGGGTAGTTTGGGGGCTGGTTTGGGTTTTCACCCTTTAACGGCCTGTTTTCATGTCTAAGTGTGATTTTTGCAAATTCGTCATACTCTCAAATCGGGAGACCCGGGACTACGCGGTCAGTTCCTACAAGTTACATTGGTCCCGTGCGAGGTGTTCGTGCCTCCTACGGGGTCGTTTTGGGGCTGGTTTGGGTTTCCACCCTTTAACGGCCTGTTTTCAAGTCTAAGTGTGATTTTTGCAAATTAACGTCATACTCTCAAACCGGGAGACCCGGGACTACGCGGTCAGTTCCTACAATTTACATTGGTCCCGTGCGAGGTGTTCGTGCCTCCTACGGGGTCGTTTGGGGGCTGGTTTGGGTTTTCACCCTTTAACGGCCTGTTTTCAAGTCTAAGTCTGATTTTTGCAAATTATTGTCATACTCTCAAACTGGGAGACCCGGGAATACGCGGTCAGTTCCTACAATTTACATTGGTCCCGTGCGAGGTTTTCGTGCCTCCTACGGGGTCGTTTGGGGGCTGGTTTGGGGTTTCACCCTTTAACGGCCTGTTTTCAAGTCTAAATGTGATTTTTGCAAATTATCGTCATACTCTCAAATCAGGAGACCCGGGACTACGCGGTCAGTTCCTACAAGTTACATTGGTCCCGTGCAAGGTGTTCGTGCCTCCTACGGGGTCATTTGGGGGTTGGTTTGGGTTTTCACCTTTTAACGGCCTGTTTTCAAGTCTAAGTGTGATTTTTGAAAATTATCGTCATACTCTCAAACCGGGAGAGCCGGGACTACGCGGACAGTTCCTACAAGTTACATTGGTCCCGTGCAAGGTGTTCGTGCCTCCTACGGGGTCGTTTGGGGTTGGTTTGGGTTTTCACCTTTTAACGGCCTGTTTTCAAGTCTTAGTGTGATTTTTGAAAATTATCGTCATACTCTCAAACCGGGAGACCCGGGACTACGCGGACAGTTCCTACAGGTTACATTGGTCCCGTGCGAGGTGTTCGTGCCTCCTACGGGGTCGTTTGGGGGCTGGTTTGGGTATTCACCCTTTAACGGCCTATTTTCAAGTCTAAGTGTGATTTTTGCAAATTATCGTCATACTCTCAACCCGGGAGACCTGGGACTACGCGGTCAGTTCCTACAAGTTACATTGGTCCAGTGCGAGGTGTTCGTGCCTCCTACGGGGTCGTTTGGGGGCTGGTTTGGGTTTTCACCCTTTAACGGCCTGTTTTCAAGTCTAAGTGTGATTTTTGCAAATTATCGTGATACTCTCAAACCGGGAGACCCGGGACTACGCGATCAGTTCCTACAAGTTACATTGGTCCCGTGCGAGGTGTTCGTGGCTCCTACGGGGTCGTTTGGGGACTGGTTTGGGTTTTCACCCTTTAACGACCTGTTTTCAAGTCTAAGTGTGATTTTTGCAAATTAACGTCATACTCTCAAACCGGGAGACCCGGGACTACGCGGTCAGTTCCTACAATTTACATTGGTCCCGTGCGAGGTGTTCGTGACTCCTACGGGGTCGTTTGGGGACTGGTTTGGGTTTTCACCCTTTAACGACCTGTTTTCAAGTCTTAGTGTGATTTTTGAAAATTATCGTCATACTCTCAAACCGGGAGGCCCGGAACTACGCGGTCAGTTCCTACTAGTTACATTGGTCCCGTGCGAGGTGTTCGTGCCTCCTACGGGGTCGTTTGGGGGCTGGTTTGGGTTTTCACCCTTTAACGGCCAGTTTTCAACTCTAAGTGTGATTTTTGCAAATTATCGTCATACTCTCAAACCGGGAGACCCGGGACTACGCGATCAGTTCCTACAAGTTACATTGGTCCCGTGCGAGGTGTTCGTGACTCCTACGGGGTCGTTTGGGGACTGGTTTGGGTTTTCACCCTTTAACGACCTGTTTTCAAGTCTAAGTGTGATTTTTGCAAATTATCGTCATACTCTCAAACCGGGAGGCCCGGAACTACGCGGTCAGTTCCTACAAGTTACATTGGTCCCGTGCGAGGTGTTCGTGCCTCCTACGGGGTCGTTTGGGGGCTGGTTTGGGTTTTCACCCTTTAACGGCCTGTTTTCAAGTCTAAGTGTGATTTTTGCAAATTATCGTCATACTCTCAAACCGGGAGGCCCGGTACTACACGATCAGTTCCTACAAGTTACATTGGTCCCGTGCGAGGTGTTCGTGGCTCCTACGGGGTCGTTTGGGGACTGGTTTGGGTTTTCACCCTTTAACGACCTGTTTTCAAGTCTAAGTGTGATTTTTGCAAATTAACGTCATACTCTCAAACCGGGAGACCCGGGACTACGCGGTCAGTTCCTACAATTTACATTGGTCCCGTGCGAGGTGTTCGTGACTCCTACGGGGTCGTTTGGGGACTGGTTTGGGTTTTCACCCTTTAACGACCTGTTTTCAAGTCTTAGTGTGATTTTTGAAAATTATCGTCATACTCTCAAACCGGGAGGCCCGGAACTACGCGGTCAGTTCCTACAAGTTACATTGGTCCCGTGCGAGGTGTTCGTGCCTCCTACGGGGTCGTTTGGGGGCTGGTTTGGGTTTTCACCCTTTAACGGCCAGTTTTCAACTCTAAGTGTGATTTTTGCAAATTATCGTCATACTCTCAAACCGGGAGACCCGGGACTACGCGATCAGTTCCTACAAGTTACATTGGTCCCGTGCGAGGTGTTCGTGACTCCTACGGGGTCGTTTGGGGACTGGTTTGGGTTTTCACCCTTTAACGACCTGTTTTCAAGTCTAAGTGTGATTTTTGCAAATTATCGTCATACTCTCAAACCGGGAGGCCCGGAACTACGCGGTCAGTTCCTACAAGTTACATTGGTCCCGTGCGAGGTGTTCGTGCCTCCTACGGGGTCGTTTGGGGTCTGGTTTGGGTTTTCACCCTTTAACGGCCTGTTTTCAAGTCTAAGTGTGATTTTTGCAAATTATCGTCATACTCTCAAACCGGGAGGCCCGGGACTACACGATCAGTTCCTACAAGTTACATTGGTCCCGTGCGAGGTGTTCGTGCCTCCTACGGGGTCGTTTGGGGGCTGGTTTGGGTTTTCACCCTTTAACGGCCTGTTTTCAAGTCTAAGTGTGATTTTTGCTAATTATCGTCATACTCTCAAACCGGGAGACTCGGGACTACGCGGTCAGTCCCTACAAGTTACATTGGTCCCGTGCGAGGTGTTCGTGCCTCCTACGGGGTAGTTTGGGGGCTGGTTTGGGTTTTCACCCTTTTACGGCCTGTTTTCATGTCTAAGTGTGATTTTTGCAAATTATCGTCATACTCTCAAATCGGGAGACCCGGGACTACGCGGTCAGTTCCTACAAGTTACATTGGTCCCGTGCGAGGTGTTCGTGCCTCCTACGGGGTCGTTTTGGGGCTGGTTTGGGTTTTCACCCTTTAACGGCCTGTTTTCAAGTCTAAGTGTGATTTTTGCAAATTAACGTCATACTCTCAAACCGGGAGACCCGGGATTACGCGGGTCAGTTCCTACAAGTTACATTGGTCCCGTGCGAGGTGTTCGTGCCTCCTACGGGGTCGTTTGGGGGCTGGTTTGGGTTTTCACCCTTTAACGACCTGTTTTCAAGTCTAAGTGTGATTTTTGCAAATTATCGTCATACTCTCAAACCGGGAGGCCCGGAACTACGCGGTCAGTTCCTACAAGTTACATTGGTCCCGTGCGAGGTGTTCGTGCCTCCTACGGGGTCGTTTGGGGGCTGGTTTGGGTTTTCACCCTTTAACGGCCTGTTTTCAAGTCTAAGTGTGATTTTTGCAAATTATCGTCATACTCTCAAACCGGGAGGCCCGGTACTACACGATCAGTTCCTACAAGTTACATTGGTCCCGTGCGAGGTGTTCGTGGCTCCTACGGGGTCGTTTGGGGACTGGTTTGGGTTTTCACCCTTTAACGACCTGTTTTCAAGTCTAAGTGTGATTTTTGCAAATTAACGTCATACTCTCAAACCGGGAGACCCGGGACTACGCGGTCAGTTCCTACAATTTACATTGGTCCCGTGCGAGGTGTTCGTGACTCCTACGGGGTCGTTTGGGGACTGGTTTGGGTTTTCACCCTTTAACGACCTGTTTTCAAGTCTTAGTGTGATTTTTGAAAATTATCGTCATACTCTCAAACCGGGAGGCCCAGAACTACGCGGTCAGTTCCTACAAGTTACATTGGTCCCGTGCGAGGTGTTCGTGCCTCCTACGGGGTCGTTTGGGGGCTGGTTTGGGTTTTCACCCTTTAACGGCCAGTTTTCAACTCTAAGTGTGATTTTTGCAAATTATCGTCATACTCTCAAACCGGGAGACCCGGGACTACGCGATCAGTTCCTACAGGTTACATTGGTCCCGTGCGAGGTGTTCGTGACTCCTACGGGGTCGTTTGGGGACTGGTTTGGGTTTTCACCCTTTAACGACCTGTTTTCAAGTCTAAGTGTGATTTTTGCAAATTATCGTCATACTCTCAAACCGGGAGGCCCGGAACTACGCGGTCAGTTCCTACAAGTTACATTGGTCCCGTGCGAGGTGTTCGTGCCTCCTACGGGGTCGTTTGGGGTCTGGTTTGGGTTTTCACCCTTTAACGGCCTGTTTTCAAGTCTAAGTGTGATTTTTGCAAATTATCGTCATACTCTCAAACCGGGAGGCCCGGGACTACACGATCAGTTCCTACAAGTTACATTGGTCCCGTGAGAGGTGTTCGTGCCTCCTACGGGGTCGTTTGGGGGCTGGTTTGGGTTTTCACCCTTTAACGGCCTGTTTTCAAGTCTAAGTGTGATTTTTGCTAATTATCGTCATACTCTCAAACCGGGAGACTCGGGACTACGCGGTCAGTCCCTACAAGTTACATTGGTCCCGTGCGAGGTGTTCGTGCCTCCTACGGGGTAGTTTGGGGGCTGGTTTGGGTTTTCACCCTTTTACGGCCTGTTTTCATGTCTAAGTGTGATTTTTGCAAATTATCGTCATACTCTCAAATCGGGAGACCCGGGACTACGCGGTCAGTTCCTACAAGTTACATTGGTCCCGTGCGAGGTGTTCGTGCCTCCTACGGGGTCGTTTTGGGGCTGGTTTGGGTTTTCACCCTTTAACGGCCTGTTTTCAAGTCTAAGTGTGATTTTTGCAAATTAACGTCATACTCTCAAACCGGGAGACCCGGGATTACGCGGGTCAGTTCCTACAAGTTACATTGGTCCCGTGCGAGGTGTTCGTGCCTCCTACGGGGTCGTTTGGGGGCTGGTTTGGGTTTTCACCCTTTAACGGCCTATTTTCAAGTCTAAGTGTGATTTTTGCAAATTATCGTCATACTCTCAAATCGGGAGACCCAGGACTACGCGGTCAGTTCCTACAATTTACATTGGTCCCGTGCGAGGTGTTCGTGCCTCCTACGGGGTCGTTTGGGGGCTGGTTTGGGTTTTCATCCTTTAACGGCCTGTTTTCAAGTCTAAGTCTGATTTTTGCAAATTATTGTCATACTCTCAAACTGGGAGACCCGGGAATACGCGGTGAGTTCCTACAATTTACATTGGTCCCGTGCGAGGTTTTCGTGCCTCCTACGGGGTCGTTTGGGGGCTGGTTTGGGGTTTCACCCTTTAACGGCCTGTTTTCAAGTCTAATTGTGATTTTTGCAAATTATCGTCATACTCTCAAATCAGGAGACCCGGGACTACGCGGTCAGTTCCTACAAGTTACATTGGTCCCGTGCAAGGTGTTCGTGCCTCCTACGGGGTCGTTTGGGGGTTGGTTTGGGTTTTCACCTTTTAACGGCCTGTTTTCAAGTCTAAGTGTGATTTTTGAAAATTATCATCATACTCTCAAACCGGGAGAGCCGGGACTACGCGGACAGTTCCTACAAGTTACATTGGTCCCGTGCGAGGTGTTCGTGCCTCGTACGGGGTCGTTTGGGGGCTGGTTTGGGTTTTCACCCTTTAACGGCCTGTTTTCAAGTTTAAGTGTGATTTTTGCAAATTATCGTCATACTCTCAAACCGGGAGACCCGGGTCTACGCGGTCAGTTCCTACAAGTTACATTGGTCCCGTGCGAGGTGTTTTTAAGTTTAATCCATATGTTTTCAAATTAACAATAGGGAACTAAAATATATTTTAAGCATCAAATAAAGAGAAATCTAAAATATGTATTAAGAATGAGAGAGCATGAAAACTCAAATAAATATTACCTTTATCATTCGTTGGTGTCATCAATGGGAGGGAGAAAGTCATCGTGCCAATACAAAAATCCGTTGTTACCCTCATCTCCCAACGTCTCACAAGATCCTTGTTTTCCACCCCAAACTGGATATTCAGCCACTTTTATAAGGTCGAGTACGATCTTCACTTCTCTCTTTCCTAACTCATGGAAGTGAACTGAAGATACCGCTCCTGGCGGCAATTTCCTACCATAACCGACGACTTGACCAATGTGAGATAGTATTTTGCATTCCACCATCGAGCTAAAACTTGAAACTTGGGATGTGGGGGGGGTAAAAGGACTAAAAGGAGTTGCAGTGTTTGGAGATGGTAATGCATGAGAATTATGTCCAACACATACGAACTTTCCACTCTCAAAATTCTTTACAAAATCTGAGAGTGTAGACTTCACACCCTCCATTTCTTCTCTGAGGTTATCCATTTGATCCTTCCAACTTTCGTTGTCCACATTTACCTCTTGAAGCATTTCTCGAGAAAATGCAGACGCCAATATAGCTGTTCTAGAAATCGTGGACCCAACGCAACGAACACGTCCTCGCGTGTCTTTCCCAAATACATCAAAAATTGGCCCAGCATCCAAGGTCTCCTCTTGACCACTCGCTTGGTATACATCTAGAAGCATTTTAACCTTATCCTGTACATAAAGACATTAAAGTTATCATTTAAATTACATATTGGGTAAAAGAAGGAAAAAGAAAAACATTAAAGCTAAATTACCGCAAATGCTTCATCATGAGGCGCATAATCTCCGCCTTTTACTTTATGAGTTGACAACCACAATTCAGCACGGGTTGGTTCATGTCCATGCTCCTTTTTCCAATTATCTGCAGCTCGGGCATAACCAAAACGACCCGTGTTATGAGTAGTCGTTTTCGCACAATTTTGTTTTATCTCTTTATTTTTTCTTCGCAAATCCCTTTGGGCATGTGCAGCTTCATTGTCATAAAAAGCCTCCCAATCCTCAGGTTTAACATTTTTGGGAACATTCTCCCTCCACTTTGCAACATCGTCACCCTTCAAATTTACCCTTATCTTGGCCTTGAACTTCTTCCAAGACTCGTTAGGTTTTTTCATAAACATGCTTTTTTTATTATCTTTCACATCGGGAAAATCTTTCTACAATATATGAAAGAAACAAAATTTATCATTATGTAATTAAATTTAGTAACAATTACAATTGTAGCCAAAGAGAAAAAATAGTATACCTTGAACATTGTCCAATTTTGATTCTTATATCGCACGTCTACATGTCTCCATGTTATATAAGAAATCGGTATATGCGTCCTAGTGAGGTCTCCCCATCTAGTAGAGGGTGTAGCTGAATTATCCCCTACCGGAAGGCCATGCTCGTTAAATTTTAATCTCTTTGTGGAAAGTGCATCACCCGTTGTCGAAGACCTCGAAACAACCTTCGAGCGGGAGTTTGATCCTGGTGTCGCACCACTTGGTGACGGATTTGAAGTATCACCCACCTGAGACATTATTTATCTGACAAGAGATTGTTTGGCACATAAATAATTAGAATAAACAACAACAAATGAGAATATACTTATTCTGTTTAAAACAGATACATATATATATAAAACAGAACATATATATATATATATATATATATATATATATATATAAAAACAGTTATGTATATATATATATAAACTGTTTATATATACAAATTGTATATATAACAAACAGTTTATATATATATATACATAACTGTTTATATATATATATATATATATATATATATATATATATATATATATATATATATATATATATACATATATAACTGCTTATATATATATACACAACGGTTATGTATATACATACATATATAACTGCTTATATATATATACATAACAGTTATGTATATACATAACTGTTTATATATATATATATATATATATATATAAACAGTTATGTATATATATACATAAACTGTTTATATATACAAACTGTATATATATATCTGTTTATATATATGTTCTGTTTTAAACAGAAATATATATAAACTGTTTATATATACAAACTGTATATATAAACAGATCTGTTTATATAAACATATCTGTTTATATATATATATATATATATAAACAGATATGTTTATATATACATATATATAAACAGATATAAACAGATATATATATATATATATATATATATATATATATATATATATATATATATATACATGTATAAATATATATGTATAAAACAGTATCTAAAACAGTTTACTGTATAAATATATATGTATAAAGCAACATGACTGCCCAATCTAATCTATCTAGTCAGAGCTCGTGAAACATGAAATGGTAATCTCTTTCAGATCACAACTCAGAAGTTCAGATCATATTTAATTCTTCAGTGCAAATTTTTTTTTCCCATTATATTCCACTTATTAAGCAATAAATCGATTAATGACAAGAAAACTAGAAGTTAAAGCCAATGATTCTAGACAATTCATTATATTCATGTTACAATAGATTAACTGAATCATTGGTAAGTAGCATTCATGCATATTAAGACTGAAGTTGTATATCAGAATATCAGAATTCAGAGTATCATTTAGAACCTCTGATCGACACGCACAAAGGGCAGAGATTGAGTGACTCCAAGAGGATTTGAGCTCTTGACCTCATGTAAGAGCCCAGGGCACTAAGCTATCCCCTTGAGATTCGTAGAAACATATTTTCAACACTTCATAATGTAAAAGCACAAGAAAGCCTTTTCAAAACATGATCATATTTTACATACATTTTTTAGGGCTGATTTGGGGGGGGGGGGTATTACAAATGCAGTAGTTTAGGGAGCATATCACCTTCAACAAAGTGACTCGTCCCCTTCCTTGGATCTAAAACAAACAATACCCAAGAGCTTACATTGGAGAAAATAGTCTCATCTTTACTAAATGAATGAACAGGTACTGCAGTTGCAATACCCGTACAGCTGCGATAAGATTTGAAGGCAGTACTAACACTGCCCCAATAACTAAATACCCAAGTTCAGGAGTTATTCAACACATAGCAGGCATGAAAGATTCAATAGTTTCAATAGATTAACAATGACTAAATACCCAAATTCAATAGATTCAATAGATTGACAATAACTAAATACCAAAGTTTAAATAGTAAAAAAGTCATATCAGGTTCGGACATAAAGCCATTACATTACATGAATTAGGTGTCTAAAAGTTTCAACAACTTCTCATTTTCCTCGAGAATGGAGTCATACATCGTACGATCAATCTCAATCGCATCTATTTCTTTTTTAAATCTCTTGGGAGAGTGCAAAACAATCGACCACCCCTTGAACTTGGTGTCTTTACAATAAAACACTTGAATTGCTTGAGATGCAAGGATGAACGAATCGTCGTGTATTGAATTTTTACTCGTGAGCTTACTAAGGTTCACCATCACCAATTTTGAGGTCGGGTCAACTTTGCAAGCATTCTTATCATCTACGTCCACCCAATCACAATAAAAGACTGTATGTGTGAACTCAATATAATTCAAGTCGAGTATTTATCTAATAACTCCATAAAAAGTTATGAGGACCCCCTTCTTATTAAATGCCTTCATAGATACACCACTACTCTGAAAGCTGCGATACTCTTCATATGCAGAAGTACAAAAGGTATAGCCATTGCATTGGAACTTGTCATAGCTAGTAACCCTATGGAGTGGGCCATCGGCATAGGGCAAAATTTCGATATCATTAGATCTTAAGGCCTACAATGAAATGAATATTGTTTTTAATATTTTTATAGAAATAAGGTTATGATAAAAAAAACAAGTACCTAGATAAAAAAGACTTGCCTCGTTCCTTAGCCAAGGGATGAAATCATCAATTCTATGCATCGATGTAGTCCCAGTTAACCCAAATTTGCTACAAGTAACGAATTTCGACATCAAGAAATTTTCAATTACAATAAAATAATATGAATTAGTAATGGGTTACATGTTTACCTTCTCCACTCATCAACGCCATGGTATTGAAATAGGACCCATCTTCGAACTTGTTCATACTGCACAACATTTAGGGTCAACTCCTTACCTTTACCCAATGCTTGTTGACACATTGAGTCATCAAACTGATCATCGAGAAAATCCTCAAGGTTCCTCTTATGAGTTCCTTCACCTCTAATCGACACATATTCCATGGCATACAAAGAAGCTTCATGTAATAAATATGCATTAGCAATGCTCCCTTCGATGTACCTCTTGTTTCGTGATCACCTTTTGTATCTTCCCATTTCTCTTTCAAACAACCACATTGCACGATATCTAGGTGGCCCAGCTGTCAATGCTTCATCGGCTAAATGGTGCATGAGGTGGATCATGATCACAAAAAAGGAAGGTGGAAAGTAAATTTCGAGGACACAAAGAGACTCTACTAATGCTTGTTTTGCCTTCAAAAGATGTTCCCTGAAAATCACTTTTGCACAAATAACATTAAAGAATATGCTTATCCACTGTATAGCTTTAAACAAAGGCTTATGATCTGGAAATGAATGCATAAGCAACGCAGGAAGCAATCGTTGCATAATGACGTGATAATCATGAGACTTGAGATTGGTTAATCCGGGAAGGTCAAGGTTAACATTATTGCTGAAATTTGATGAAAATCCATTCGGTACCTTCAATGTTTTCAAGGTGAGATAAAAGGCTTCTTTCTCTTCCTTTCCTAATGCAAAAGGTGCTGATGGCATTCGCCTTTTATTACTACCTTCAACATCTTGCATCCATAATTTTCTTTAAGATTCAACGGGACCTTCAACTCTTCCCGAGCTCTAACTGTATCTTTATTTGACGATCCTTTCACTGAGAGAATGGTACCTAAAAGAGTCTCTGTTACGTTCTTTTCAACATGCATAATGTCTAAATTATGTCGAATATCATGATCCTTCCAGTACTCCAAGTCAAACAAAATGGATCTCCTCGAAAAACCCTCAGTACCTGTGAGATCCTCGTCGTCACCTTCACTTGGATGATCATCATTATCTACATCATCTTCCAATACTATTGTCTCTTTTTCTTTCCCCTTCCCTTTCCCCTTCCCTTTCCCTTTCCCCTTTCCCTTCCCCTTCCCCTTCCCCACTCCCTCTCCCTCTCCCTCTTTTTAGGCACCTTCTCGAGAAATAACAGACACAATTTGCTCAACCTCTACACTTGTTAACTTTTGTGGAGCCATAGCAGACTCTATTTTACCATTAAATGTTTGCTTTGATGTGTCGTACCTGTAAGGATGGTTTTCGGGAAGGAACATGCGAGATCGTTGATAGCAACATTTCGTTGACTTGCAAAGATATTCAGAAGGTGTGTTTGTAGAGCAAACAAGACACCCATAATAACCTTGAGTTGAACAACCTGCTAATATCCCATAAGCAGGAAAATCATGAATACCCCACATCAACATGGATTTTAACTGAAAATGTTCATTTTTATTTGCATCCCAAGCCTCGACTCCAGACCATAAGATCTTTAACTCGTCGACTAAGGGTTGGAGGAAGACATCAATATTACTTGATGGTGACTTTGGCTCGGGAATCAATACAGTCAACATTGAAAACTCACTCTTCATACACATTGATGGGGGAGGGTTGAGAGGTTGAATAATCACTGGCCAGCAACTATAGTTACGGCCAAACATGTTATTAGGGTTAAAACCGTCAGTTGCTATTGCAAGTCGAAGATTTTGCGGATCCTTCACAAATTGTCTCCACATAATGTTTGCATTTACCCACTCTGCTGAATCTCGGGGATGACGCATAAATTCCATACAAGAGCTTGCTCGAGCATGCCAAGTCATTTTCTCGGCTATCCATTTAATGGTATACAACCTCTTTAGCCTAAGGATTAACGGAAAATGTCGCATTACCTTCTTAGGAACCTTATGAAACTTCTTTTGGCCCTTAGGATATACAATTTCCTCTCCATCATCTCCTCTTGAAGTATACTTGTATCGCAAAGCACCACATTTTAGACATTTATTACAGTTTTCATGCTCTTTCCAAAATAACATGCAATTGTTAATGCACACGTCATACTTAACATAGTCCATACCAAGATCTCTAATTGTGTTCTTCATTTCGGTATAACTAGTTGTCAACTTGTTCCCTTCAGGGAGTAACTCATTCAACAATCTAACAATTCCACCTGTGGCCCCATCTGACAAATTAAATTGCGTTTTTATATCATTTAACTTCACAAGAGCATACATGGTCGTATGGCGTGATGAACCAGTAGGAGGGTGCAGTGGCTCCATTGCGAGTTGATGTAAACGCTCATACTTCTTGCCTTTGCCTGTATGTGTGTGAGAATCCTTCGGAACATCAAAAGTTTGGGGCCCTTCATCACCACCTACACAATTAGGTGCACTAGGACACGCTTCAGTCGTGAACATCTCACAAGAATCATTCACAAGGTCATCCAAAGTCAGAATATTAGACACATCAATGTGTTCTCCAACATTAGTCGGAGCAGTGGGTTGTGCTGATCGCTGGACTGGATTAAGAATTGACGTCTCCCCATGAAAATGCCATAAGGTGTAATTTATATCCATACCATAGTCCATCAAATGGACAAAGATTTCATCTAAAGTAACATGTCCTTTCCCATTGCGACAACACCTACACGGACATGAATGTATATCCTTGGGAATAGTGTTACGCACATACTGCAGAAACTCTAACACCCCATCTCTATACGAATCGGTCTCAAAGTTTTTCTCCTTTATCCACTCTTTATTGATCATCGATGACATCCTGATATACATGTGGATGCAGAATGTGTTAATAAGATCACATCACATCACATAAAATAGCATTTCAAAATTTCAACAAGAAGAACTATGGAGAATTACTAAATTACAGCAATCACATATAATACATTCTAATTATCCAAATTGTCCCATATGTATTCGAGGAACTGTGGGCTCTCTCTCCAACAGGAGTAATAGTTTCGAGGAACTGTGGATCCTTTCTGCATCTTGACACAGTGAGTAAATCAGAGAAACCTAAAGCAATATAAGGGTTGACTAAGATCTAACATCCATTCTTACGTTTTAGTTATTAGACAGAAACAAAACCTCCAAACCTTAGGTTTTTAGTCAAGAACACATAACGATCAACAACTCGTGTTCTTGGACAAAACCAACCTAAATCGCTTTAAAAACTTCATATTTTAGCCTAAAAACACAACCAAACATTCTACCATGCTTCTATAAACCCACGCCAATGATAATCAACCCACATGACCTCATCAAACAATAATTTTTTGACCCAAGAAATTAAAAAACCGAAGATGTTCTTCACCGTCCAAATACCATATCAAAAGAAACCCAAAACCCATAATCAAGATCAATTTTCATGGTTATAAATCAACGATTTATCATTTAATGGTCACACTATGGTTACGATTTGCATTTACATGTTGATTAATTCAAGTTAACAGGCGAGTGTATTACCAATATAACACATAATCAGCACCAATAAAAACTAAACTAACATCTAAAATTATGACACGATTGGAAAAATAATAACCACCAATTTTTAGTTCAATGGGGTATTGTAATCCCAATATACCACATCCCAACCGGTATATATATATATATATATATATATATATATATAGGTACCTCCTAAAATCGAAACTGATATATATATATATATATATATAGGTACCCCTGAAATCGTATATAGGTACCCCCTAAAATCGAAACTGATATATATATATATATATATGTGTGTGTGTGTGTGTGTGTGTGTGTGTGTGTGTGTGTGTGTGTGTGTGTGTGTATGCATAAAATTGAGAAATCAGTAAATATATGCATACATATATATATGCATAAAATTGAGGGGTTAGATTGTTAAAATGTATAAAATCAGTAAATATATGCATACATATACATATATATATATATATATATATATATGTATGCATAAAATTGGGGTATTGAGAGTTAGGGTTAGATTCTCTTGAAATTTTGGTCCCCTCTTCAAATTTTGGGGGGTTATTTTTTTGACAAAGCGTACCCATATTTGGCACTGTTTAAAACCGTGCCAAAATTTGGCACTTTTTTAAACCGTGCCAGATTATGATAAAACCGTGCCAGATTTTGGCACGATTTTAAACAGTGCCAAAATATCCTTCCCTAAGCGTGCCAGTTTCCTGTTTTTGGTGTAGTGTATTTGCTGCAGTACAAGAGTTACACCTCCTCTTTTACTGCTCGTCTGGTGATAAGCGATGCAGAATCAATACCAGCCTCCACAAGTTCTTCACCTGAGTCACATATTCCTTTGAGTGAAAGGATAAAGAAAAGAAGACCTCCTACCCTTTTTGAGAAATCTGCCTCTGGTGCTGGAGAGGCAAAGAGAAGTAAGCTTGATGTCCCAGGAGAGGGGACAAAGAAAATTGATGCACCTCCTTCGACTGCTCCTGTGAAGGTTGTCAAGAAGCCCCTAGTGGCTCCGAGTAAGGCTGCTGCTCCAAGCGAGGTGATTGTCATTTCTTCGGCTAAGACTACATCGTTAGTCGAGAAAGTTGATGCTCCTCTGAGGAGGCTGGAGAAAATCTCCTCTATCAATTTGGCTGAATCCATTTCTCAGCCCCCGACTAGCGGTGTTACCACTTTTGTTCCCCCGAGCTCTGCTATGAACTCGGTGAAGACTTGGATCATTCCCGAGATCCAAGGTATTGAAAAAAACCTTTCTCGGGACACGGTTACCACATTAGCAGCTCGTCATATTGCTTCTGTAAGTCCTATAGTCTTAAATTTTCATTCTTTCCTTTTTGTATTTGCGCATTGACTTGCTTTCGTTTTCTTTTCACTGTTGGTGATCTGTTTTAATATAATTCTGAAGAAAGATGAAGCTATTAAAGATTCAAGATCCTCGTCTGGTGTAGAGGAAGCTTTGATGGGCCTGGCACAGTCTCTGAAAGATTCTTATCAGAAATATGATGATGACAAGGCGATTTGGGAGAAGAGGCTTACTTCGACCAAGCAGGAGAAGGCTCAGGTTATTGAGGTTTCCAAGGGGTTGGAGAAAAAAATAAATGATTTGGAGGAGAAGAATAAAGAGCTCGAAGGGAAGCTCAAAAATGCTGGGGAGCTTGAAAATAAGCTCAAGGCTGCTGAGGAGGAGTTGGGTCAACTTCGGGAAGTAAGTCGTCAGAAGGAGGAAATTGAGAATAAATTGAAAGCTGCTGATGATCTTCTTTCCGAGAAGCTTTCCTCGGAGAAGACAAAAAGAAAATTGGCTGTCAAAAAATCTTTCACCGCCGACTGGGATAAAGGGTGGAATAGAGGTTTAGCTGCCATGATGTCGCAAGTGGAATATGGCAGTCTCAAATACTTTAGAGATGGATGGGTCGTTGCTCTACAAGAGATGAACGTTAATGAAAATTCTGAATTATTTCAGCGACACATCCCGGGCCCCCCTCCAACTCCTGAAGAAGAAGAAGAGGACGAAGTTGCCTCTGAGGAATCTTCCATGGTGATGGGAGATCAAATTTTTCATCCCTTAGCTATCCATCCCACTGGCGAGGAACTTCAGCTACCCATTACTTCACCCTAGCAACCTCCAGCACTTCCCGAGCAACCCTCTGTTCCATCCGAGCAACCTACCTCCTCGTCCCAGCCTCCCGAGAAAGTTTTGGGAGACAAGGAAAAGGTGTAGAGTTGTTCGGATTTCTCTCTATTTTATTTTTCTTTGTCAAATGTAACTCTGAAATTTGTACTTCTCCTTTATGATGTAATAAAATTTGAAGTTTCACCTATTTATACTATTGTTTCTCTTCTTCATGCTCTGTTTGAACTCTTATTGATTCTTGCTTTTTATTCCTTTACTAGTTTCTGTCCAGGATGGAATTATTGTCTGCTCATGATACAAAACTGTTAAGGCAATGCAATGAGTATTTCAAAGCTGGTCATACAGACATGAGTGCAGCTCAAATCACTGACATCCTCGGTCAAGGTGATTCAGATCAAGTAATTGAAGCCTATCAGTATTTGAAGTGCCTGCTCGACCGTGCAGTGGCTAACAACGTAGCATACTATGATATGATTGAAGATCTCCAAGGCACTCTTGAAGAACTTCAGCAACAATATAAGGAATCTACTGCCCTTTTGCACGAGGGGTACTAGAAGAAGTATCAGCAAATCAGTGCTGATAAGGGATACGATAAACGGTTTACTGCTTACGATGTGGGGGAGATAACTTTGAAGGCTGAGGTCGAAGAGCACAGACAGATAGTTGAGCTGTTAGAGAAAGAAAATAATAACCTGCAAAGAGAGGTGTCTCAGTTGAAGTCTGCAGCTTCCACCTCAAACGCTTTGGTCCCTGTGACCGACGAGGGATTCTCTTTCTTGGAGGTAAAAAATGACAACCTGAGGGATGAATTAGAAACCTTGAAGAGAGCTGGCCCTTCTACATCTACTCAGGGACGAGCAAGATCTCCTCGGGGATGAGCAAGATCTTCTCGGATTACTGTCGAGGAACAGACAACTCAATCTTCTCTGGAGAACCAGGCCTTCCAACTGATGGCAAAGAACTAGGCATTGGCTGAGATGTCTAAGAAGATCAGGAATCTGGACGAGCAGCTTTCTGCGCAGAAGTCTGTCTTGGAGAATAAAGAACTATTTATAAAAAATCTCCACGAGCAACTGGAAAGATTGACATATCAATTCCACAAGCAGCCCAGAGAATTCTGGATGGCTGGCTACAATGAGGCTCTCTACCATTTGGATGATCGTATCCAAAATACAAATAACGAGGGTTACAAACAGGGATGGTTGAATGCCTTAGGTGTACTGCAACTGGAACAGGGTCATTACCTGTGGGATTACCATAATCCTGGGCTGCTCGACCTACCAGCGCCACCATTCAAGCTTGATATGAGTTGGATCCCTGCTCGGGCCATCCCTCGGTGTTTGATTTCTAAATACCTTGGTGATTACAATCTCCATTCCAATGTTGAGATATCTCGTCCCGAGCACCTACTAGATCGACCATCTGTGATGAACATCAGGATGCTTAAAGATCTTAACTTCATAAATTCCCCTCATGCTTTAAATGATCCACCTGCTGGCGAGGAACTTGTTTCAAAAACAGAGGGGAAGAAACCAATAGAATAGGAATCTTGATGTAATAAATTTGTATTTCATTCTTGATGTATTTTGTTCTACATTTAATGAAATAATTTTATTTATAAATCTTGACTGCCATTGTCTTATAATTATAAAACACTTTACATCTATGCATGTATATCTGCTAAAAAGATAACAACATTGTGTTATTTGTCGATCAACTTATTGTCGACTAGTTTGAATTTGTGGTAATCATTTAACAACTAAACAAACTTAATGATGTTTTGTTTCTCGACCAACTTAGTAGTAATTTAAAAAGTTACGAGTATCAAAAAATTTTCTCGATCACTTTCTCGTATTCACAAAATATTTCCGACCAACCTTAGTTGGTGTTTTTGAGAATATATTTACTTCCTAACCAACCTTAGTTGGCATTTTTAGGAATAAATTTACTTCCCGACCAACCTTAGTTGGCATTTTCGGGAATAGATTTACTTCCTAACCAACCTTAGTTTGCATTTTTAGGAATACATTTACTTCTCGACCAACCTTAGTTGGCGTTTTCGGGAATATATTTACTTCCTAACCAACCTTAGTTGGCATTTTTAGGAATACATTTACTTCCTAACCAACCTTAGTTGGCATTTTTAGGAATAGATTTGATCCGAGTTTTGCTGAGTAGAGTTTTGCTGAGTAGTGTGTAGCACTAGTATTCCGTAAAAAATTTCCAACAAAAGGAAAGAACTGGGCAGAACATTGTCACTTTATTCATACTGATGAAACTGCATTACATGAGAGTTTACATTACTGATAATATTTGCCCAGGTGTTCAGCATTCCATGCATTCTTAAACTCCTCCCCCTCTAAAGTTTCTATTTTGTATGTCCCTGGTCGAACAAGTTCCTTAACTCGGTAGGGTCCATGCCAGTTTGCTTCCAGCTTGTTGTTCTTTTGAATCACCTTCTTTAGCACATAGTCTCCTTCTTTCAAGTCGCACTTCTTCACTCTCTTGTTGTAGAACAAAGTTGTTCGTTGCTGGTAAGCAGCATTTCTAATGGCTTCTTCTTCCCTAACCTCCTCGAGCATGTCCAAGGCTAACCTTCTCATTAAATCGCTGACAAGGGAATTAAAATTCAATATTCTGTGTGTTGGGAGACCCAATTCGGCGGGTATAACAACTTCACTTCCAAATGCTAGCATATATGGAGATTCCCCTGTTGCTGCTCAGGGAGTAGTTCGATAAGCCCATAGCACTGATTGTAGCTCGTTGATCCAGTTTGCTTTCGCGTCATTCAGTCTTTTTTTCAAACCATTCAACAGCGTTCTGTTTGTCACTTCAGTTTGTCCATTGCTTTGAGGATGGCCTGGTGCCGAGTGGATCTTCAAGATATTTGACTGATGACAATAGGTAGTGAACTCCTCGTTGTTAAATTGTGTTCCATGGTCTGTGATGAAGGCATGAGGAAGACCATATCGAGAAATGATGTTCTTCCAAATAAATTGGTACACCTTGTCGTACGTCATATCAATGAGAGGCTCTGCCTCAACCCATTTAGTAAAATAATCCACAACGACCACGAGATACTTAAATCTTCCCCTGGTCGTCGGCACTGGCCCGACCAAATCTATTCCCCATATGGCAAATGGCCAAGGGGAAGTAATGGGTGTCAATAATGCTTGGGGAGTTCTTCGGATGGAGGAGAAGCGCTGACACTTGTCACATTTTTTGTCATAGGCTATACAATCAGCTCTCATTGTCGGCCAGTAGTATCCTTGCGTCATCACCCTTTGCAAAAGAGTCCGACCTGCTACATGGGATCCACAGGACCCTTCATGGACCTCTTCAATAAAATCTTTCACCTCGGTGGGATGCACACATCTTTGCAAACCTGTTATAATTCCTCGTCTCTATAGAATACCATTAGTCAGTACATAACGAGCAGCCTTAAAGTTCAATTTCTTGGCTGCAATTTTGTCAGTTGGTAATTCCCCTTTCTCAATATATGCCCTGATGGGATCCATCCATGATGATCCTAAATCGAGGGTAATAAAGTTCATCGTCAGATCTTCATCTATACTCCGACCAACTAAAACTTCAATTGGGATTGTTCTTCGTAGCTCGGTACGAGTAGCTGATGCTAATTAAGCTAAGGAGTCTGCTCTCGTATTCTCCATTCTTGGTATTCTGACCAGCCGAATAGCAGTAAATTTCGACACCATTTCCTTTTTCTTTGCATGATATCTGATCATTAATTCTCCTTTGACAGCATATACTCCCATCATTTGATTTATGACCAATTGCGAGTCACTAAAGACAATAACTTATTTTTCCCCCATGGTTTTTGCCAGACTAAGACCTGCAATCATGGATTCATATTCAGCTTCATTATTCAAAGCTTTGAACTGGAAACGTAGGGCATATTCCATGTCGACCTCGTCCGGACTGTTCAAAACTATCCCTGCTCCACATCCTGTAGTGCAAAATGAACCATCCACATACAGACTCCATATAGGTAACTCGTCTTCAAATTTCTGATCTGACAGAGTTCCTCAGTGGAAAATTTGTTGCTTCCCTTCACCATCTCCTGATATTTCTTGATGTTCGTCGATCATCTTTTCTTGCCCTTTTACCAACCTAAGCTGATCTGGGATTGAATTTGATGATCCTGTAATATTTACTTGGCCTTTTACCAAGCTAAGTTGGTATGGGCTTGCATTTAATGATCCTGTAACATCCATAGGTTGATCAGTGAGAAACTTTTGCTCCTCGGGGGTATCAGGATAGGTGAACTCTGCTATAAAATCTGCTACCGCTTGCCCTTTTAGCGATGATCTGGGTTCATAAACTATATCATATTCACCAAGTTCTATTGCCCAGCACATCAATCTTCCTGATTTTTCTGGTTTATGAAGGTCTTGCCTCAATGGAATATTAGTATATACTACTATAGTATGAGCCTGGAAGTATGGCTTCATTCTTCTACTTGCCTCGATCAATGCTAGTGCCAATTTTTCCAGCTTTGGATATCTGATCTCTGCTCCTCGGAAGGCCTTACTTGTGTAGTAGATCGGTCTTTGTACTCCATTCTTATCAGTGCCGAACTGACTGCATTCTCGGACACTGCCAGATACAAGTATAATTTTTCTCCCATCACTGGCCTGGATAACAGTGGAGGTGCTCCCAAATATTTCTTCAAGTCTTGAAAAGCCTCTTCACATTCATCATTCCACTCAAAAGTCTTTCGGAGCGTCTTGAAGAATGGGAGACATCGATCAGTTGCTCGTGATACAAATATGTTGAGTGCTGCTACTCGTCCTGTAAGACTTTGCACTTCTTTCTTCGTCGTTGGGGATCGCAGCCCTAACAGAGCTTTGATCTTTTCAGGGTTAGCTTCAATGCCTCGTTGGTTGACAATGTACCCAAGAAACATGCCTTCTCGTACTCCAAATATGCACTTCGTCATGTTCAGCTTCATTTGATATTTATCTAGCTGATCAAAGGTTTGGCCTAAGTCAAGTAGATGATCGGCAGCTTTCTTGCTCTTTGTCAGCATATCGTCAACATAGACTTCCATATTGCAACTGATTTGTTCTGCAAACACTTTGTTCATCAGCCGCTGATATGTTGCACCTGCATTTTCAAACCAAAAGGCATAACATTATAACAATAAATTCCCCTAGGGGTAATGAAATAAGTACTCTCCCTATCTTCAGGTTTCATTTTAATCTGATTTTAACCAGAATAAGCATCCATGAAGCTCAGTAGCTCGTGTCCCGAGGTAGCATCCACTAGTTGATCAATTCGGGGCAGCAGAAAGTGATCCTTTGGGCATGCTTTGTTGAGGTCGGTGAAGTCTACACACATCCTCCATTTGTTGTTCTTCTTTTTCACCATCACCACATTTGCTAACCAATCTGGATATTTAACATCTTCAATAAAGCAAGCTTTCTGGAGCTTCTCGACTTCCTCCTGTATATCTTGATTCTTCTCGAGACTGAATACTCTTCTTCTCTGCTTCACGGGCTTGATCTCCTTATTCACATTGAGTTCGTGACATAAGAAATTTGGGTCTATCCCGGGCATATCCTCATAACTCCACGCAAAAGTTTGCTTTCTTCTTCTTAGGAAAGTTATCAATTCCTGCTTTAGTAAATCTTTTAACGACGAACCTACTTGAGTAGTTCGTTCAGGGTGCTTGTCGTCCAGAATGATGTTTTCAGTAGCTTCCACCACTTGACCCTTCACAAGTTACGACTCATCTCTAGGATCTAATGTTTCAATTTCTGCACCTTCCTCCACTTGATAGGTAGTAGTCTTTTTCCTTGATTCCTCCATTTCCTCTTGCTCGTCGGATGAATAATAGCATTCCTGAGCTACTTTCTGATCACCTTTCACAACTCCTACTTAAAAATTTATTGGAAATTTTAGGCATTGATGTACCGTCGATGGTACAGCCTCGAACTTCTTCAATCCTACTCTTCCCATGATGATATTGTATGCTGATTGAACATTCTTATCCATAACGAAGAAGCGTATTCTTTCTGTTCGATAAGCAGGCCACGTACCAATGAATATATCCAATTTGATCGTCCCAAATGGAAATACTTTCTCGCCATCAAAACCGAGGAGGGGTCTATGATAAGGCTCCAATTGAGATAGCTTTAAATTTAAACTGTCGAAACAGGAGTAGAACATGATGTCTGCCGAGCTACCATTGTCTACCAGTACTCTTGAAATCATTACCTCCTTCTTCCTCATTTTGATCACCAATGGGTCATCATGAGGATATAGAAAACCAGTGAGGTCGTTTTTTGAGAAACCAATGACCAATTTTTCTTTGTTTACCTTTCTCGGGCGATCCTCCTCAGCTAGATTTATTCGCTGAATGTATGAACAAGCTTGAGCCTCACAGAGGTAAGCTTTTCTCTCTGCAGTAAGGTCTCCTCCTCCTGCATCTCCCCCTGTAACAACATTACAATCAAATGACCCAAAACGTATTGAAAATACCTCACGTTCTGGCTACCTTGGTCTCTTGGGAAGATCGGGGTCGTCGTCTGGATCAATTTCATGGTCTCTTTTCTTGTTCTCCTCTGCTCGACGAGGAGATCTAGACCTCTCTCTTGGTCGGTCGTTATTTCTTCTTTCATTCCTTCGATCAACATACTTTGTCAGTTTTCCTCGTCTGATGAGTGTTTCAATCTCATTCTGAAGAGCTATGCAATTTTTGGTCATATGGCCATGATCTTTATGAAACTCACAATATTTTGCCTTATTCCTCCTGTCAGGGTCTGCCTTCATTTTCTCTGGCCAGTTTAATTCCTCGTTGTTCTTGATTTCTTCTAGAACATGGTTGATGTATTTTTTCAAAGGAGTATAATTATCAAATTTCTTTAATACTTCCCATGACGACCTTGTTTTTGAGTGTTTGTCACTACCATTGTTCTTATGCTATTTTTTCTTAGCTTTATCACCGTCCACCTTGGTTTCTTTGGCATCCATATTCTTCTTCGCAGTCATAGCCTCCTCGGCATTCATAATCTTGGTCGCTTTTCCCATCAAATCTGACATGGTTCTAGGTGGATCTTTGGCCAAAGTGTAGTACAACTTGTTGGGCAGTAGTCCACTCATCAAGGCGGTAATCGCTGTCTTTTCCTCATAATCAATGACTTCGAGTTTCTCGTTATTAAAATGAGTTATATAATCTCTGGTACTTTCACCAGATTTTTGTCTAACACTTAACAAATGCGCTACTCGTTTAATGGGCTTTGCCCCAAAACAGAAATTCCCAATGAATAACTCGACCAGTTGAAAAAAAGTTGAGATCTTACCCCGAGGAAGATTATTATACCATATTTGAGAAGATTCGGTAAGAGTTCCCGAGAATGCTCTGCATCTCATCTCATCTGGAACAGCATATATGTCGGCTGCAGCTTGGTATTATTCTATATGAAGGACATGGTCGGTCTTTCCATCATATTTGGGTGTCACAACAGGTGCTTTGAACTTTGATGGTGTTAAAAAATCTACAATGGCTTGGACAAAAGGTGTTCCTTGAATAAAAGTTCGTTATAGAGGGTTCTTGGCTTTAGCCATTTCCCCTAATCTATCCTCCAGCCTCTGAATAGAGCCTTTCAACGCATCGTTTCCTTCCTCGGGCCTGTTGGTTCGAGCAACTGATCGCGTTGATGTGGCTTCCTAGGATCTATCTTAACGAGCAGCTGGTCGCGACTGGGCAGATCCTTCCCTCAAGTCTGACGGTCGTCGAAAACTCCTCGATGCGGCTCTAGGAGGACTTTTGCTCCGCCTAGGACCTAATCGATCAAAAGGAGATACTCTGCTTAATCTTTCTAGCGCACTAGTCCTTTCTGGAGAGAGAGTGATACGTTGTTCAGTATCTGTGGCTCGTACCGACAAAGTTCGTCCAGGTTGATAAGAAAAATCGTCAGACTCCTAAGTACGATATGAATCGGTATGCCTAGTACGCGAAGAAAGCAAACGGGTATTTCTTTGAATACTTTGTGGTCCTGAATGGGTTGGTGCACCGCCATGGAGGATTTGTACGAGTTGTCGCATAGTTTCTTACATAACTGTCTAACCCTGGGCCAGATTTGTCATTATTCCAGCCAGATCTGAAATATTTGGCGGAGCCAATGGTTTTGGAGGGCTTCTAGCGTTTCGATTGCTGGGTTCTGGAATATCATCCATTTGTGATGAATTATTTTCGATGAAAAATGATATTACCAGTCGCTTCCCACAGACGACGCCAATCTGTTGATGTAAAAAATTAGATTATATCTAATTATTTAATCACAGATAAAATAAAGTGAGACAAAGAAATTTTAAAGTGGTTCAGTCTTATAAGAATGGCCTACGTCCACTGTTTCTGTTATTGCTGACTGTTTGGGAATTCTCGATTACAAGTTTTATCAAGAAATTCCGGTCCCCTTACAATGAGGATGATACAATGTATTT
This sequence comes from Sambucus nigra, assembly GCA_949130495.1. Taxonomy (NCBI): domain Eukaryota; kingdom Viridiplantae; phylum Streptophyta; class Magnoliopsida; order Dipsacales; family Adoxaceae; genus Sambucus; species Sambucus nigra. The sequence continues at coordinate 585,309,715 of OX422216.1, forward strand.
ATAGCCCTCAGGCTGTACATGTGAAAGGGTAATACATTCAATGCCCCTTAAGCGTATACATCTGTATGATAATAATAAGCATTTAATGCGCAGTCAATCTGTTGGTTATCCTGCAATTAATGCTTTGTTCGAGGTGCAGCTCGGACCGCCTAAGCTGCTCGGACCGCCTAAGTAGCTCGGTACTCATAAGTTGCTCGACGTAGTAAAGTTCCTCGGAGAACTCTTGTTAGTCGGAGCGACTGAGTTGATCGGGTAAGTAGAGTTCCTCGTTGCAGTGTGGTTCCTCGGAGTCAAGGTGTTGTTCGGAAGTGTTTGTTGTTGCCACTCAGATTGCCACGTGTCTTCACTCAATTGAGCCATGTCAGCAGACTAAATTTGGTATCAACAACGCCCTCGTTTGATGTTCGTTTGATGAAAAGATGAAATGAGCATTCTAACGAGTTCGATAACTCGTTTGAGTGAGTTTTACCTCTCGTTTTAACGAGGTCAACAAGCTTAGAAATAATTTTAAACATAAAAAAATGCCTCGATTTTTATAAAAATTACATCTCCCAATATAAATGGAAATAAATTCGAACTCCTAAATTATTTATACATTCATAATGTGGAGATCATCTTGAACTTGGAGATGTTTGAGATTCGGTTCATCATGACAGCTCGAGTAGAATTCTAACGGGATATGCCAAACATAAATTTAAACTAAGCTATGAGAAATGAAAGAAAATTTTCTCTTACAATCATTGTTATGTAGGAGTTTTATGATCTTTTTATTATTAGTAAATAAAAATATACAAAAATCACTATTATACATTACCACTCTAAAATCAATTTTTGCGATACTCTAATTGATTTTGTGGCACTTGCGTTAATATTTGCAACACTTGTGGAGTGCAATGGTATCAAATATGAGTGTAAAGAGACATACCCTAGAACAAAATAGTTAAACAGCAAATGAAAAAAAAAATATTATCGTGATGTGCATCAATAAAGTAGTGGTTTGTTATTTTTGGCATATTATTATGAATCTGAGTAATTTATGTTATTTTTTTAGTTAAAATATAGATGTGACAACTCTTTATATTCTATGATATTTATTAAGTTTAATAGTAATTTTTAAAAGATTATATATGAGAACAAGATCCTTTTTTATATCATAGATTGATTATCAATATTAAATACAATAAAGAGATAAACTTGTAACTCTCTCATCCAAATAGATAGTTGTATGGTTATTACATATGATATGATATGTCTATATTATGTAGGGTGTTTTGGTAAATGTAGAACTAATATAGATAGTAATAATATTACTCATTATAAAATTCTACAAAGTACCTTTGGCTGATTAGGACACCTAGGGGTGTTCGCGGTACGGTAAAAACTCATATCGTACCGTTTCGTAACGAAAAAAAGTGGTAATGGTCTACGTCTTTTACTTACCGAAAATCGAAACTACCGAAACCAAAATTACCGATTTTTTGTCGTTGGTTTTGTCTTAACCATTTTAAATATCGATTTACCAAAATTACCGCTTTTAAAATTTCAAAACATGAAATATAAAATAAAAATACATACGAGTGTTATGTAGAGAAATATATTTTGGGGCTTTTTGTTAAATGTTCCTTATGTTTATATTATATATATGTAATATAAGTACACAAATAATATGCAGTTTGATTATGTTTATATCATGGTACATATGTTTATATTATGGTACAAATAATATGCAGCTAAATAGTCCTTATGTTTATATTATGGTATATATTACAAACGTCTAGATTATAAAACTGGAAGTTCTAGTCTAGAACTGATACAATCAAAATAGGGTGTCTTCAAATCTCAAAACTTCTTCTGGGTTTTTCTTATACTTAAGAGAGGTAGAAATTGGTATGGTAGCTTTATCTCAAGTCCCATATCGAAAAGGAGTGTGGCTCCTTTTGCTCCTAGCTTCCTATAAAGCTACCACCGAAAATAGAATTTGTAAGTTGCCTTGAAAAGTTTCGGCATTTTAATGGTTATTTTTTAAAAGATAGTTCTTTCTATTGTTGGACCCAAATTTTGGGACCCATTTAATTATCTTTATAAATGACTTGTTCAATTCGTGATTTTTTTGCGATTTTTATTATTGTTATTACAATAGTTTCGATATTTACCGAAAATAACTGTTTTATCGTGGAAATGAACGGTTTTGTTTTGGTATATATATTATTGTATCAACCAAACTGACCGATAATTAGCCCTAAGCAGGCCTGATTTGATTTTTTGAATTTTTTTATTTATTTAAGAATTTACCGAAAAAATCAATTTTACCACAAACCGCATGGTTTGGTTTTGGTTTACATTAGGTTGTACCGTGTGGTAAAAATGGTAATTTTGGTATTAGTATATGAAAACCGGTTTGGTATTGGTATGGACGATTTACCGACCAAACCGACCGATACTCAGCCCTAAGGACACCCATCTGACCTTAAAATCCTTCATGGTTCGAGTCTCACCACGAGTGTGGTTGCACCCCTCCCCCTTGTAATAGTTAAAATATATAGGGCTATAGTAGGTATTTATATATAAGAAAAGAAAAATATTGACACTCTTATTTAAACGAAAAACTTTTTTAATCGCAGATTAAATTTTTTTGTCAGATGGGATTAATTACTGCCTTTGCAACGTATTAAAGCAATAGACTTGCGACCCTTAAGAAAATACCCAAGCAATTCCCTCATTGACATATATGATTTTATATAACTTAGCGATTTTTATTATATTGTTGTGTTATTTTAAGAAATACGATGATTTTATTCCATCATTTCCAAATTAATAGTTGTGCTTTCCGTTAAGGGTTGTGCCAAATTAATAGACTCTTTGCTTTTGGGGACGTAATTAATAAACCAAATTCTATGATAGTGGACTAGTTTTCATCTTGACCATTTGTTTAGTATATATATAAAACTCATCGTTACAAATGATAATTATTAAGTTGGGACGAATGTAGTAATTAGTGTGAAATTTATTACTGAAAAAATTGGTAAAAAATTAACTAAAGCCGAGGATCCATTTGTAGAGAAGGATAAAAAATCAATACATTTGTGGTTAGAGTTATAAATAAGAAATATCTTATATTTGGCTGATTAATTTTTTCATGCGCATTCATATAACTAAACATTTCTTTTATTAATTATTATTATTATTATTGTTGTTGTTGTTGGTGGTGGTGGTGGTAGTGGTGGTGGCGGCGGCGGCAAGCGTAGTTGTTTTTTTACAATAAAAAACTTAAGCTTTCATAAAACTAAACATCCAAATTATAGCCAACATATAATTTTTTTCATCAGAGAAAGAGGGGGGGATACAATCTAGTTTAAAGGTACACAACCCTTCCAAAACAATTTACCAATAGAATGGACTACAACATTAGTTTCTCTAACTGAAACTTAAAGCGAATGGTAGAAGAATACCTTAACTGCCTAATGCTGTTAATTATTGGAGTTACATCCCACGGAGAATCCTCTTCGCTAACACTTAGGTTTTATTAGTTTTTTCATCTGAATCTGAAATCTGAAGACTAAATCTGAAGTCTGAAATCTGAATCTGAAAAATACATTTGTTTCCTCTGAATGAATGTATTTATAGACTCATTCAGAATTCAGATCCAGACTTTAGATGTTTCTCTACCTCTTAATCATTAAGAGGCAAATATAGTCGTTAGCCTCTTAATTATTTAAAAAACAAATAGTTTTTGTTACCTCTTAAGTCTGAATGCCTTAAATTCAGACTAAAAAGGTAAAAACAAACAACACGTAGATGAATGATCAAGTTGCTATCACTTTCAATGATGGACGACATGTCTAATCGACTAGGTTGGATGAAAGCTTCTCGAGTGTCAAGCGTGTCACAAATTAAGGGAGAAGTGACACGAATCTCTTTTCAAAAACCATCCAGCAAATGACCGTATAAATATCTTACCAGCCTGCTAATCACATCCCTTCCATATTTGGGACAAAAGGCTCCATTCACGTTAAATTTCACATAAGTCGGAGCTTTTTTTTACCCAAACATCATGCTCTCTAGAATATATGCAGATACATGAGGCGAATATTTAAGTAGATTGCACTCCTACCATAACCTTAAAGCTTTTGAGGCAGCTTTCTCACAAAATGGGTTCAAATTCATCAATATTTCTTTGTTCCGCTTAAGACAAATACACCAATCAATATTGGCAGCCTTGCTCATGATGTCGACAATTTCTTTTTGGGACATTTTCTACAAAATCATAATTCCAATGTAATAGTGATGCAATGTTCACATGTGGGACATTTTTTGTAAAAAAACATTCATTTTACACTTTTCTAGAAAAATTTCATCTTATAATAACATGCTTAATTGATTACGGTTCTTTCCCACATCTGCGACAAAGGTGTAAGGGAGATAACTTTCAAATAAAAATATTTTCTAGTGACGCCTGTTGGAAATTAATGTTAAGTGACGAAATTAATTATTTAATTTCAATTGTATTAAATTCCGAATTTCTCATTTATGTGGTTTTAATAAATGTCAGATAATTAATTAGGAATGTGATAAATAAAGATATTAAAAGATTTGGGTAAACCTTATTCGTTAGTCACATGATGGTTAGTGGCATTAGTGGGAGACTTGAAAGAGTTTCACCTTGACTAGGATTCCGGCCCTCTTCCCCTTATAAATAGAGACTTCTACACCATCTAGAGTCATCTCATAACACACTATTTCTGAGGTGGGAGAGAAACTCTGAGATTCCATTAGAGTGCATTTTTTCCAAGAAGGCAGATCGATGGAGCAATTAATCAAGATTGATCTTTGATCAAGGTATGTCTTATTTTCTATCTTTTAGACGTATTTTGTGAAAACATGAAGATCTAAGATCCTTTTATTAAGAACAATTGTATGTTAAACTTTAATCATATTAATGTTTTCATGATTAATATTAGGGTGTTCTTAAGAATGATTTTATATGTGGTATCAGAGCTAAAGTTTAAGATCTCATGATTTTCCTTATTGATGTTCGTCTTTAATGATATATGTGCCTAAGACTTTCTGCGATATTTTATTTATGTCATTAAATTGTTTTTGTGCCTGAGACCTTCTGCGACGTCTTCTTTCAGTCATTAAATCTGCTCTTAAAGTGTGTCTGAGATTTTCTGTGACGTTTTTCTTCTGTCGCCAATACTCACGGGTGAGAATGAAAGGTCAAAACTTGCTCGGAATTTTACGAAACTGACGTGGTCGACTGTAAACGTCAAAATAAACAAAACCCATTGTAAACAATGGGCACCACCTTACTTTTGCGTTTTGACATCGTTAAGGCCCTCAAAATCCCGTTTTTGCCATTTTAGGAAATAATCTCGGGGCTTATAACTCTTTACAGAAAATTGATATTAACGCTCCACAAAAAGTTTTGATTTTCTGGCATGTTTTACTTCAATTCCATGGTGAAAACTCATTTTTGCCATTTTTGGCAAAATTCATGTATTACGTGTTTTTATACCTGGGCAATTATGTTTTTGAGGCATTCGAGCTACTATTGGTATCTTTGTGATTACTGATAGATTACATATTATAGTTAATATTAATGCATGATTAACTATATTTAAGTTGAGACATATAAACAATTATTCATTTGAGTTAAGTCAAAGGCCAAACACAGGCTGAGACTGCATGTACGAATAATATACTTACATTCATTAAAGACTTATTCTAATGTTAGTTATAAAATTGGATTGAGGCGCAACACATGCTAATATCTGAATTGAACAACATTAGAACCAGTTTTGTAAAAACAGAATAGTTGACATTAAGTCCATTAATCATGGTATTAAATGAATTAGGCAACAAACACAGATGCCAAAACTATGGGACCATGATAAATGAATTATAGGGTAATATATCTTTACAATCTGAATATTATGTGATGATTAACACAGATTCCGTGATATTCGGAATGTAGATGAAATATACCAAAATTTTAGTCAACAATTCAATATTCGACCCTTGCAATTTTTGTTGTGCGTGAAAATTTAAGTTTTCCCATATTTCATGTATGTTTTATCTAGAACTGTGATAAAACCTTGCTCTAATGATCCTTTTTAGTTGAATATTCGTGCGAAACACATGCCAACATATTTTATATGGTCGGATATTAGATTTGTGTTATTGTTAATATTCATATTTTGATGAATTTCGTGCCAAACACAGGCCAATGATTCATATTGTTGAATATTATGATATTCATGTTTTAATGAGTCTCGTGCCAAACACAGGCCAACGATTCATGTGGTTGAAAATCAGAATTATTGTTTATTTTAAGGCTAGTACTCCCATTAAGTTGAATTAAATGCCAAACACAGGCTACAATTCATATGTGCGGATACTAGATTTATTCGTTGCATGCATGCATATTTGAATGCATGACTTGCAAATTTTGAGACTCATAAGTAGGTATTCATTCAGTTTAATCAAATGCCAAATACAGGCTAAGATTACATGTGAAGATACTATACTTGTAGTCATTTCAGATTATCCTAATGTTTGTTATAAGGTTAAATTGAAGCGCAACACATGCTGAAATTTGAATCAAATAACATTGGAATTTTTGTAAATGTTAAATAATTGGCATCAATGTTAAAAAGTCATATTTACATATGTCACTAGTATGATAATTGTGATTATAACCATATTGTGCATTAGTATGACCATGAATGATTTGGGTCAATATTTCTGATTTGTTACTCATACATAAGTGATGAAGCGAAAGTAAATGATTTATGTCTTCCATTTACTATTATTTGTGTAATATCTCATGTAAACTCTTTGTCTATTTGATTTTCACATTATGTCTAATTTTTCGTGAATTTCAAATTAAGGAATAGACAATAATATAATTATTCATGTATTACGGGTATTTTGCACATGTATGCGTATCTCTTACATTTATATAATATATGGTTTGGTGTTCATTAAAGTGCTCCATTCCAGAAGAAATAAATATTGGACTAATGCATTAATATCATGTATATTTTGGTTACCTACGGGTCCATGTATGATATTGAATGCTAGGATGATGATACTTTATGATGTTGCATACATATTATTGTTTATTTATTTATTGTGATTACAATAATTGAACAAAATGTTAGTGGTGATATATATTGGGAAGGTAATAATGGTCGTCAAAAACAGTTGCCTGTCACTATCATATCACCAATTAAGTTTATGAAAACCATAAATATGAATAATTTAGCTTATTGATCATGCGATATTTAATGAAAATAAGTGAAAAATTTATTGACTTGTGTATGTAAGTTTTTACGTAATGTAATATTCATATTATGAAATGTTTGGTAGTCACTACAGTGACCCAACTAGAATGGCAATGAATATTAAATGTAAAGATGATGGTAGTAGTAACTCATGATGCTTATAATTGTAAAGATATTAATGGGGTATATTTAGTTTATTTCTTCAAGCAAGGTTATTCCTTACAAGGAATCAATTTTGAGTGATTGAATGAACATCATAGATCACATACGTTATTATAGTATGTGAAAATAAGTTGTGCACAAATGCCGTGTACAATATAATGAAATAACATTATACCCAATAAAGTAATCTACAAGCATCATATAATCGATATTTCATGATTACTACTGACAAAAACTCACGGTTATGCACTTAATTTATCATGTAACCGATGTGTGTGTTGTTAAATCAAAGCATTAATGAAGTGAGCAATTTATCTCATTATCTTATCACATATTATTGTATCCCATTTTATTTCTTTAAAATTTCATATTTAATTTGGTTAAACAAATTAAGTTTGTTTACATATTGCACACTCGGACTAATAATGATAAAGATAATATGTATCTTTTATGATTTGAAATGAGTTTTTCATCTCAGTAGAGTTTTCAAGTTATACTTACTATGTTATAGAAAGTATTTACTTTTGATGCAAGGATTTCTTACAAAACAAACTAGAAATGCTAATAAGATTCTTTTCTTTTGTTCTTGGGGAATCAAATCGCCATTTGTTTTCATAAACCCTCAATTTCTTTTGGAAAATGTTAGTCTAAACTTGATCGTGAGGGATATCTTCTAAAGAATCTTTTGATGTATATTTTTTCAAGGGTTATGATTTTAGTTTTGATGTTTTGTACAAAATAAAGTTTGGACATAGTTCTTTAAAGATTTGTTTGATCCTGCATCATAATCGTAGCGTTTTTTTTTATGAAACTCTTTAAATCTTGTACCAAATTAAATCTAAACTCTTTTTCATAATTTTCGTGGACAATATTTTTGTAATGTCTCTTACAAATTTTGATAGTCAAGTTATGCTCTTAAGGTATTACGATGTCTAATATAAGGATGACCTATGTGGCCCAAGTGGGAGATTATGAGAAACTTCCCTTAAAGTGGACCTACATAGATCATATAATTGTCATTGACACGTATTTATTGCATTAAAGTCAAATTCATTATGAAAGGTGAAATTAGTGGTAGTAGAAAATCATGAAATATGGTTATAAAGGAAGGTAAGGTACTTATCCCATTAACGATAACCTTCTTGAATCCTTGTTCTTTTAGTTGTTAGATTGTCTAAACAACAAAGAACAAATAAATGGTCAACCACTAAATGATAGTATTGTCACCGTGAGAGAAATGTAGATATAATCATAAGGAATAGTATTAAGAAGATCTTAAAAGGTCTACTATCCTCGATGATTATGTGGTGTATCTGCATGAACATGAATTTGGCGTAGGAATAAATAATGACATGGTTTTATTTTCAAAAGTCATAAGAAGTGAAACTAATGGACTACAACTAAGGTTGAAATCTCATTGAATTACATAATTGATGCACTAAAGTCGGGTATAAGGGGGTCATCAAGACCAAACGCGACACTAACGGTAGTTAAACGAGATAAAGCTAAATTTTAGTAAAATATTTCACTACTAATGAAGAAAAGGTTATAAATGAACCTTCTCAATTATATGTAAGGACATGGAATTCCTATGACATTAGTAGCTCATTATGATTGAGAGTTACATGAAGTGGATGTGAAAATTACTTTTTGAATTCTAATAAACCATGCGTATATGTTTAGGAGATCATTTTATAAACATAAGTTTCCCACATGACGCATTTTAAGAAATAATATCATTATTTTTTTTTAATCGTTGTATATTTGTATACACCTTAAGATCAGTGGGAGTAAGTTTATATATTTTCTCTATATACAAGCACGGATTTAGAAAGTAGAGAATCAAAATAATTTTATGGGTTTAAAAGTTGTGTATGAAGTAATGAGATACTTAAAGGACTATAAGCTCACATTTATGATGTATGTGTTCATTTAAATATGAACAATTATTGTGACTCAAATTTACTGTTTGTACGGATGGTACGAAGTTCACTCTTGCTTAAGTATGTTTGTTTTGGTTTATCAACCAATATAATGAAGGAGTGCAACACAAACCATCCATTAAGTATTGTGAAAGCTGAGTTTGTAGTATGCTTGATGCTACAACTTATGTATTTTGGCAGCGTGACTTCATTTCAGGACTTGGAGTTGTCGACACTATTATCAAGTCGCTGAAATATTATGATAATGTCGCTGCAATCTTCTTTATGAAGAAATGTTAGGTATTCCTAAAGTAACTAAGCACTTTGAATGAAATACCTATCAGTTAAAGAAGAAATTCAGAAACAAAGAGTGTCAATTGATCACATCAGTATGCGTGATAACATAGAAGATCCTCTTACAAAAGGACCATCTCCGAAGACCTTTATGGAACATGTCAAAGAGATGGGTCTCGATTAGTTAGACTATGATTGCTATTTTGGCTTAGTTGTTTGACACCATTACTTGAATTCAATAAAAGTGTTTCTGATTTCAATTATTTCTGTCTTTTGAGAAAGCATGCATAAAATTATGAATTATTGTTGACAGAAATAGTCCTTATTGAAAAGGACATTATGAGGCCATTATGATACCCAATATTAAAGGCTTAGTTGAATGAAACATTGGTGTTGTGGTACATGGAAGGAACCATGCTCTTGAATAGTATGGAACCGCCATGACTCGCATCCATGAATCATTTGATTCAGCAAAATAAATTTATCAATGATTGTGCACCTTATGATACCTAATCTAATTATGCGAATTATTAAGACCAAGTGGGAGACTGTTGGAAATTAATGTTAAGTGACGAAATTAATTATTTAATTTCAATTGTATTAAATTCCGAATTTTCCATTTATGTGGTTTTAATAAATGTCAGATAATTAATTAGGAATGTGATAAATAAAGATATTAAAAGATTTGGGTAAACCTTATCCGTTAGTCACATGATGGTTAGTGGCATTAGTGGGAGACTTGAAAGAGTTCCACCTTGACTAGGATTCCGTCCCTCTTCCCCTTATAAATAGAGACCTCTACACCATCTAGAGTCATCTCATAACACACTATTTCTGAGGTGGGAGAGAAACTCCGAGATTCCATTAGAGTGCATTTTTTCCAAGAAGGCAGATCGATGGAGCAATTAATCAAGATTGATCTTTGATCAAGGTATGTCTTATTTTCTATCTTTTAGACGTATTTTGTGAAAACATGAAGATCTAAGATCCTTTTATTAAGAACAATTGTATGTTAAACTTTAATCATATTAATGTGTTCATAATTAATATTAGGGTGTTCTTAAGAATGATTTTATAACGCCAACACATTATGACAACCCCCATGAGAAAAAATTGATCCTAGGAAAACATTTCATATTCCCCAGAATTCTCCACATAGGGAGGTGGGGAGAGAAGGAGGATGAGGCTATATAGGATTTATGTCCTTTATACCCATACTTGACATAATAATTACCTATCTTTTTATGAATCCATATCAATGAATCCATGACTTTATGAATAGACATAAGAATATTCATGATTGCTCTAGCAACGGCTTTGGGAAAATTTTATAAATCACCTGCTCATTGCAACTGTTTGAATGAATTTTCAAAAGCTCGAACATCGTGGACAAAATAGAGCAGTTATACGCTTAGGGGATTTTAATTGAAATCATCTAGACCGGGAAACCATCTATCCTCCTATTTGTTTATAATATCCCCATCTCCTACCTTCCACCCCAAACATTTAACGAGTAGGTTACTTCCTTCAATAATTTAATCCAATATTCGAAAGGGTCTAGACCCCTTTTTCACTCCCAAAATTGAATAGTGGAAAATAAATTTTCGTTAGGAGCTTACTCCAAAAAGTATCTATATTGTTCAATAAACCCTAGCAAAACTTGACTAACATGACTTGGCTGAGAAGTTTAAGATCTGTAAATCTCATCCCCATGTACTTCTTTAGCTTCCAAATACATTTCCATCTATGCCAATGCACTTTCCTCTCCTCTAAATTGCCACCCTACCAAAAACTGTCAATTAAAGCCTCAAGTTTGCAACACATTTTCTTTGGTAAGGACAAGCATGCCATAAAATAAATAGTGATAACTTGAAGCACTAGCTTAATCAAGGCGTCCCTCCTTTCGTGAGAAAGAAAACAAGATTTCTAGCCTTTTAGTTTATTTTCCACCCTTTGGATAATAAATTGGAGGCACCCCAATTTAGACTTTCCCCATAATGTCGGGACACCAAGGTACATCGAGTTACTAGGGAGGAGCGAGACACTCATAATTTGTAATAAATTTTTAAAAAAATGGGTCAGTATTAGAGATGAAAAAATACCGAATTTCTAAAAATTAAAAGACGCCCCGAGGTTCTGTAATAAGATGACAAAATGTCTTTAATAATTTTATGTTCGGGGAGAGAGGCTTTGGCAAAAACAATCACATCTTCCGCAAAAAAATAAATGGGAGAGAGGGTGACAAATTTTTTTTATTTTTATTCCCGACAGAACTTTGTTATTGGCTACTTTAGTGATAGAGAGAGAGAGGAGGAGATCAGGTTTTGAGTTAGGGGGAACAATTATGGAGACAATGGATCCCCTTGGAGAATGCCACAGGATGGAACAATTTTTCATTTTGGTTGTTCGTTTATAAGAATGGTAAAAAAATTAGAGGAAATGCATTGATAAATAAGTAGGAATCATGACTAGAAAAAACCTATCTTTTCCAAAACGGCTATGAGGAAGTCACATTCAACCCTTCCGTAATCTTTATTAAGATCTAATTTGAGAGCCATTTCATTTTTCCTTTCGGATTTCTTTAATTTGAGGTAATGAAATGACTGATAAGAAACCAAATTTTATCTTAAATAAGTCTATTTTGGACAAAACCTGCCTGGTTAGGGGATATGACTTTGCTTGGAATCAATTTAAGTCTATAGGCTAGAGTTTTTAAAGTTACTTAAGTTAATAGGCCTAAAGTGGGTCATGTTTTATGGGTTTTTAATTTGGGGGATTGGCATAATAAATGTCATATTAATCTACTCAAGTACATGGTTTCCATAAAAGAAACCTTAAACAACACGAACATCTTTATCCAAGATATGGCAAAATTTAAGCTAAAAAATACTTGAAAATCCGTCGAATCCCAAAGATTTAAGATCCGCTAGGCTAAAGGATGATTTTTTAATCTCAGCGTCTTAAATTGGACGACACAAAAAATTATTCATCTCCTATGTTATCAGAGTTTAAAGAAAATTGAAGAATTGGCCCGTGTCTCTCTCTCCTTGGGTTTTGAGCATATTAGTGATATGAGCTTCAATATCACTGTTGATGTTCATCTCATTCTCTAACGACACCCTTGGGAATTTTGAAGTTTGAAGATGTTATTCTTTCTTCATCTCTACATAGTGGAGATGTGAAAGAGCCTGGTATTCCTATCTTTGTGTTTTACCTAATTTATTTTTTCCCTCTATTTCCAATAAGGATCCTTCAATTTTTTATTCTCTTCAATCATTTTTTTGTCCAATCATTTTCTTGCATCTTTGCTAACATAGAATTGAGATGTTGAATGGTAAGCTTATTATTCTCCACTCTAGTATTCTCCTATATAGACAAAGATTTTCTACACTTCTTCATATATGAAAAATATTGAATTAGTGAGAACCACAAACTCAGTGTTCTACCCCTTTCTAATAATGTCTTCGTAATTTTTGAACGAGCACCATTTGGCCTCAAAGAGAAATATTCCCCTTTAATTAGTTAGTTTATTTCCCCCAAAAAGAATGAGCGGGCTGTGATATGATCCTCTAATAGCCTCCACAAAGACACTAGCATCCAGAAACATTTCTTTCCAAGGAATATTGAGAAGAATTCTATCAATTTTCTCCTTAACGTTTTCTTAGTTTTACTATCAATTACTTCACGTGAAACCCAGACCTTTATTTGGGGGTTTCGTAAGGTTGCATTCCATCATAAGCTTAGTAAGCTCTTCACACTTTCTAAAGGACATTGCAGTTCCACCTTGCTTTTCATCAGTCGAGCCGATCATATTTGTGTTTCAAACTATACAACAAAGTTCCAAGTTACTTTGGGCAAAACCCATGATTTCCTCCCACAACATGACTCAATTCTCCTTTCTAAAATCAACATGTATGGAGGAGATCCACCATTTTTTACTATTATGATCCATACAACAAGAAGAGGGTTTTTAAAGATCTGATAATATTTATATCAATATCTTCCTTCCACCAGATTTTAAAACCTCCAAAAATTACCCGAGGGCCAATATAAAAGCAGTTTTCATAGTGCACCTCACCTCTGATAATATACAATTTTCCTTATTTATTTTAGGTTTCCATCAAAAATATCAATTTTCCTTAATAGGATTGGATAATTCTTTGAATATCTTAACTGACTTTTAAGGAAGCCTCTCCAACCACTTCTGGGCAATGTCCCCTAGGCTGGATAGGAATAAATTACACATAAGAGCATCGTTATGATTCCATAAAGTCATGGATTTCCTATACCGATAAACATGGTCTGTGGGATCCATTTTTCCATCATAAATCTTGAATCACGGGTCCATAAATTCTTCAAGGGTTCCTCCTCCTCAATAACTCTTAACAAGGGGGATTTCATTTGTGTGATTAAGTCTCTTCTCACAAGTTCCTTGGTGGACTTGTCCCCTTGGTGTGCTGGGTGTGGGTCCATTTCTCCCCGTAATAAGCTCCATATATCATTGTTGTGGCACTCTTTGTTCATGTGCCTTCTCATCAAGTCACTTCCATGCTCTGAATGCTCATGGTCGTAGACAAGGATCCTTCCTCGCGCTGCGAGTTTTTCTCGCCTGAGGGATAGGATTTCGACCATGGCTTTTTCAGGTCTCCTGACAGAATTCACTTTCCACCTTATCCAATCGTCGCTGAAGGTGTAAATTCTCCTCTATTTGGAGGCGAATTTCCTCCTCCTTTATTATTGAAGTTGTACTTCATATGCATTAACTAGCTATGAGATCTGTTTTGATCTAGGCTACTTGTGGATCTCCTTAAGACCTTGCTACTCTGGATGGAATCTTGGGTTCCTATCCTGGCGAACCTCAGATCTGACCTTAAGTGGAGCTAAGTCATCTCATAGGTCACTAGGTCGGGGTACACTATTTGGCGTTGAGAAATTTGTGGCTATTCTTTCTAGTGGGTTGCTTTCGTAGAAAAAAATGGATTCCCACAGACGACACCAATTATGAGTGCAATTAATCATAATAAATAATTTCCAGAAAGCATGTAACAAAAAGAATATAAAAATAACTGCAAAATAAATATAGACGTGGTTCAGCAATTGCCTATGTCCATAAATAGGTTTCTGAGTTCTTATTAGTATCTCTCAAAGTTCAAGAATTAAATCATTCCCTTTGACCCTAGAGTGAGAGTTATATTTATAGCAGTGTAAAATGGTTTATTCATTCAAGGAACTCTCCCATCTTGTTATTGGGTTGTGTGGTGACCCCTGATTATCCCATCTGATATTATTGGTAACCAACTAATCCTATTGATATCCACCTGATAAGTGCTTGTACTTATCCACGTGACAAGCATTTATATTAATCTCCTTATGGATGGGTCGGACCAGGGCGTGTAGTAATCATATTGGGCAACCAGTCAAAATTAGACTTTTATTATTTGGACCCCACAAGCACAAACCCTACTCAATTAGGTTACACAGATAATCTATTTTACTACAGGTTCTTACACATAATTTACTTTAACTGTTTGTGTAATGTTAGCCGAAATCTTAAGTCTCCAAAGTCTAGATATCATCTCTCACCTACCATTTATGATGATCATTCTAAATCAATAACTACCCTACTTGATGGGTTATATATATGTTCTTGTCTATTATGGCATCTACACAATCATTACACACTAACTCATATCATTAATTTTAACCCAAAATCTAAGTCCCCCATAATAGGTATAAACTCCAACTAACTTCCATATATTCTATTTTTAAGAGATTAAAAGTCCCAAAATATAAACCCAGTCAAAACTAGAACCTCACAACCCCAAAACTGACCTGACCCGACCTGAGCAACCCATCGGGGTCATATTAATTGGACAGGCCTAGAATCATTTCCTACCTCTTATTTTCCTCTATCATGGCCATTGATCGGTTTGTATTCAGGGAATGTTGGGATTTTGTGTTGAGCTATTTTTTTTATCAATACTAGGTATGTTATTATAAGAACATGCAAAGACGTCCATGAATTCTTTCAGTAGCTCTTTAAATTGGGCACACACATGCTTATTAAGAGTGGACCCTATCTTGATCTAGCGTTGTTGGCTACTAGAACTAAGACTAATAACAATAGTTTTATCATCATTAATTTGAACGTGGTTATGTTGTTTGTTATTCTCCTTAATAAGATCAGTTAAGAATTATTCATTTGCAAAATCATCATCATCAAGAACTTTATTAGAATCAAGAAAATTAATGTAAGGCATAATAAGATACTCAAAATCTTTGTTTATTTCATTCTCGGAGAAAACAACATTGAGAACCTCCTCAAAAGAGGTCTCAATTACATTGATATTAGAAAAGGGAACAATAATATTTAATTAAGAGATTTGAATAGGGTAGACAGAAAGGTCATCTTGTGTCTGGGCAGGTTGGACAGACATGACATTCCAATTAAGGAGAGGCATGTTAGTAGCGTGGAATTTAAAATGATCATGAAGAGACTCAACCCAAATTTCTAAAGGTTGAATGAGTCCTCGGAATCACTTTCCTTAAAATGCTCGATAATTGTCATGACTTTCTCAGTGAGAGGTTAAAGTTTATGATGGAAGTCGACAGCCCAAGGGTTGCTGTCTTGAAAGAAGATTTCTAGCTCCAGTTTCATCTTCTTATCAAAATGGACATACCATAGTTTGAGGAAGCCATAGAAAGGAAAATCTCCAGCTTCCATGATAAACATTCCATTCAAAGAGTCTCTCGAAACAGTCTTTTCTTCTTTCAAGATTATTTTCAATTGTAGCTGTCAAAGGGAATTGAGTTCTTCTGATGAGGGTCAGTAGCCTTGCCACATGGGGGAAGGTCTCCTTCAGGATGATGATCTCAAGGATCCGTTGTTGGCGTCGCCCTATACCCATTCTAGGCATTAAGTGCATGTTTTTGAACATCTGAATCACGTTAATGTTGCCATGAAGGTCATGTTCCGAACAAACCCAATCTTTAAAACTATCTCCTACTGGAAGGGGATATGTGGAAAATCAGAATCTAGATAGGACCATGCCATTCATCCCATACTGGATCTCTAATATTGAGTTACTAGTATTGACGGTGTTTAAACTGTCACCATCCCCCAAGATGGTGATAACCTGTCCATTGGTGAAGAATTTCAATTTTTGATGAAGAGAAGATGATACCCCTCGGATATTATGGATCCATGGACGGCTAAGAAGAAGGTTAAAACATGCAGGCATGTCAATAACCTATAAATGAGTGATAGGATTGATAGGGTCGGCCTCTATTATGAATTTTATGAATCCCATTACCTCTCGACGGGTATTGTCGTAAGGTGCACAACAGAGGAAGTGGGAGTGAGATCACTGAGTTTTAATCCCTAATAATTAAAGGTTTTGAGAGGGAAAACATTGAGGGCAAATCGATTATCAAAAAGTGAGAGTGGGACTACTTTTACCAACACTTCAACGATCTAAGTGTATCAATTTGTATGTAATTGACTTAATTTTGGACAAAATAAAGTTTAAGTCGTAGGATTATATTTTGAGTCACGATCCCTATTAAGCCTACGATGTTGTGTTGAAGACGTAGTGGCCAAGCTTTAAGATAGATCATGCCTTGTTTATTAGCGCATGTTTCACATCTTCATATCATATTGCATTTTGAGATACTGTCAGGTTTGAACGCAAAAGGTTTATGAGACTCAAAAATTGTTTTAAGGATGTTATTTTGTTGTAAAAGGGTTTTCAAAATGTTTTAACTTCATTTTTCTGAAGATAACTTCGTTTATTCCGAGATAAATAAGTTTTAGAATCGTGTAGATCTTTCCCGTGTATTTTGCAAGATCAAATGACATTTCCTGCCATTCAAACGACATCAGTTGGTCATTATAATGACATGGGTATCTCATTCGAACGAGATGTGTAGAGTCATTCTAATGACATGCCAATATCGTTCTTATGACGCACTAACTTAATATTTTTTATTTAAGGAAATTTTGCTCAGAATTTTGAGATGTGTTGAACAAAATTTGTAGAACATAATTCTTTTGTTTTTCTGCACTTGTTTACAAAAGTTTCCAAAGTTAAAAACATCCTTTGTGTTTCAATATTCGATCTTTCATACACATATGCTATAGAGATCTTGGTTTAGCACCATTTGGAGTTTGTTCATCTCTGTTGAATGGTAGGCGGTTGCCAAAGCTATATCGGTGGATATCGAGGCGCCCGTGGACTCATGTGTTGTGTACTACCATAGGTGGACTTATGCATTTCACTGTGGAGGAGCGATTGAAGCATAGAAAAGCACCAAGGCTTGTGGGGATCAATTCATTGAGTAAGTCTATTATCTGTACTTTGTA
The DNA here is from genome assembly GCA_949130495.1 of Sambucus nigra. Lineage (NCBI taxonomy): Eukaryota > Viridiplantae > Streptophyta > Magnoliopsida > Dipsacales > Adoxaceae > Sambucus > Sambucus nigra. The sequence goes on from OX422216.1 coordinate 585,327,741, forward strand.
AAACCGTATGTATCATAGTCATTGTCTAGCTTGGGCCATGTGAGGTTTTTTCCCTCAGTGGTTTCCACATACATCAGTGTTGTGTGTTTTAAGGACTTAATTTATTTATCTTGCTTAATCTCACCTAGATGCATGTTGAGGATTAAGAAGATAAAATTTGGCTAAATTTAAATTGGTTCACAAAATTAGTGTATATTAAAATTGGAAAAAGAAGTTTTTGGAAAAATTATTTTCACCTAAAGCATGCATAGAAAAGGGACCCCTACAAATTGGTATTAAAGCTAGAAACATTATTTTATTGTGTGAGTGATCCCGTGCATTTTAAGGATGAATTTCAGAAATTTTGATGGTTTTAGAAATTCTATTTTTAATGACATAAATTATGCTTATTGGAAAATACCGGTGAAAAGTGCTTTAAAATCAATTAATGAGCGTGTGTGGTTAGCAGTTGAAAAAGGTTGGTCGCCACCAATCACAAGAGATGGAGAGGTAACTACTTTAAAACCTGTTGAGTCATGGACCAAAGCCTAACATATACTTTCACTTTATAATTCTAGTGGTCTACATGTTATTTCCTCATCTGTCACAACGGAAGAGTATAAACATATCATGACATGTGAATCCTCGAAAGAGGCTTGGGATGTTCTTGGTCTTACTCACGAGGGAACTAGCACGGTTATGGCATTTTAACTTCAAAACCCCACTACCCAATTTGAGATGATTAAGATATTAGAGAGTGAGATGTTTGATGAGTTTTACGCTAGGTTGCCCAACATTGTCAACTCGTCATTTAACTTGGGAGAGAAAATACCTGAAAACCGAGTCATAAAGAAAATCATAAGTTCGTTGCCTAGTAGATTTGATTCCAAATTTTCCATTTTAAACTCCTGGGGTATGCTTGAATCAACGAAACTAGAAGAGCTTGAGGTGACTTACAAACTAATGAGCTTGACATGTTTACCTCCAAGCACGTGCCAAAGAAAGAAAAGGACATTGCTTTAAAGGCCCAAAAGGAGTAGACTAATATTTCAGATGATTATTCTAACACCGATTTTGAGGATGTATACTTATTGGGAAAGAAGATCCAAAAGTTTCTTAAGTTCCAAAATCAATTGAAAGGTGCCAAAAGACTTGAGAAATTTAAGAACAACAAGGTTGATTACTTCCCTGAGAATAGAAGTGAGAATATTAAGAGGGATGAGTCAGATAGGTGTTTTGGTTGTGAGGGTTATGTACATAAGGTATCAGAGTGATCCACTAAACTTAAGAATGAGGGCAATAAACCAATAGCATGTAATTCCATCTTAAGTATTAGTGAATAGGAAGAGGAAGAGAGTTCCCCCATTGAGCGCAACTTTGTAACATTCATGGCATGTCATGTAAGAGATGATACATCTTCTCATGAAGATACTCATGTGAATGAAACTTCCGAGGCTGTTAAGTGTGAATCCCAGGTGAGTGAAGGTGAAGCTAGTGAGGAAGAGGAGATAGATATGAGAGAGTTGCAAGTTGACTTTAATGACTTGTATAAGGAGGAAGTAAAGGTGAAAAAGGAAAACTTGAAGTTGCAAGCTAAGTTGAAAGAGATTGTCGTAGAAAATAACTATGCATTGATTGAGGATCTTAGGGCACATAAGAAGACTCTTTGGGAGAAACTAAAGTACGTCAAGGGTGAGATAGATAGTCTTCGTGGCTTGACGCCATCTATGAAGAAAGATACTCTAAAGTTCAAAGAGTCTAGGAGTTTGATTGAGTGTGGGATTAGTGAGCTTGAAGAGAGCTTGAGAGACTCGATTAAGGTGAAATTTGATTTGGAATTTTGGTCAAAAAAGTTGGATAGGATTTTAGGCACCGTCCAAATCAAGGATAATAGGTGTGGAATATAGGCTTTGATGATCGTATTGCTCCCATTCCCAAAGCCAAAACTAATCGTGTGAGAGAGCCAACTAGGAATGTTAGGAGTGGTCCACATTTAGGTCACATTCATCGTCGTGTTTAAACTTGCACTCATTGCGGTAGGAAGGGTCACCATAGGCGTTATTGTTATGACCTTAAAAATGCTCCTTGGAAGTTTTTAAGAATAAATTCGTTTCGGTTCCCAAAACCCCCATGCATTGTTACACACCTACTTGGGTTAGGAAATCTGATTTATTGGCTTTAGGAATTAAACTTCATGACTCTCGTTTGGTTGCACTTGATTCTTCCCATGCTAAATCTAAAGGAGGATTGTGTTTCCATATTTCTCATACGCTAGTCTTTGCTTCATGATATATATCTTTCTAGTGTTATGACATATGTATCACTTTGTATTATATTTTTCATTTATTTGAGTCTTATTCAAAAATATAAAAAGATTTTATTTTAATAAAATTTTTGAAAATACAAAAAGATTTATGGTTTAAAATATTTTTGAGAAAATACAAAAAATGTTATTTTTTTAGTCAAAAATATTTTTTGAAAAACCCAAAATGATTTCCAGTTTATTTTAGTGTCATGAGTTTACATGTTTGATGTGGCGTATTAGTGTGCTTGGACCCCCATCGTTTTATTATCCATGAGGATAGGACATTTGGTTATAATTATAAATGCTTAGAATGATCTTAACCATTCATTAATGGTTTTTTTAAGTTAATTTGCATTAGATTCGACTTTTTATATATTCCATCTCACACACATGCGTGAGCTTACATGAATGTTTGACTTCTCATGCATATTTGAGTTTAGTCAGACCTTCTCCTCTTAATTTTGTCATCTATGCATAATTAGACTTAGGAGGAGGTGTGCATCTAAAAACCATTGCCCGTAAGGATAGAAAATTGATTAATTGAAAAAATTATGAGTGTGCATGGGAAAGGGCTATGAGAGAACAATAATCTCATCGTGAAAGCCGCCGTTTGAAAAGAGCCTGAGAAAAATAGAGGCAATAAAAAGAATAAAATGCTAAAATGGGCCAATTAGTTTAGTTGGATATGTTCATTCAAAAATAAAAGAAATATGAATATATTAGGGAGTTTGGATGGAAATATCAACGGGTTTGCACCACGAATCCTAATGCTGAAAAATCGTGTCATGACGATATTGTTTGTTGAATTATCAAAATTTCGGATTTGTGTGCATGATGTTTGTTTAGTTCATTAACCTCAAAATATTAATTGTCACATATGGATAAAACTTAGTTTGATGATATTTAGATATCAATTAGATCTTCTTGATCATCTCGATGTGTTTATATTGTGATTCATTTTTTGTAGTTCATGCCCGTTCATTCTGTATCTATGTTTAGGCACAGTGATACTATGTTAGCATGTAACTCATATTTTTTATATTTTCTGTTTTGAGTTTGTTTTGCTACTTTTTCGTATTTTTAGTTATTTTTTTGACGAATTTTTTTCACTCAGCAAAAGATAAACATTTTTAGAACTAGAATATGAAATTTTTGAAGTCGTTCAAATGACTCCTGGATGTCATTCGAAGAGTGGATCTCGCGACACTATAAACACGACGAAAAAAGTTTCAGGTATGGTCGCTTCTTAGGTCGTTTCTTGATTTGCATCGCGTAATACCTTACTATTTTGGGTCGATTCTTGGATGAATCAAACGAGATCTTATATCATTCAAATGACACTATATTGTCTTTCGAACAACCTAAGTTGACTTTTTGACTCTTTGTTCTGATTTTGTACATGCTTCGTATATATGATGATATCATACTGTTTTGGTACATCTGGGTTATTCTGGACATTTTATTTGGAGTCGATGTTAATTATACATGCTTAATTTCTATACTGCATTGATTCATTTAGTCACATCATTCCTTCTATTAATGATTCATTCTATGTGACTGTTTGCTAGCTACAATTTGGTATATTGAGATCAATTTTAGTTAGCTACCCATGTTTATCTAGATGCTCTTTATATGATTATTCTCATTTTAGATATATGTTTATCTTTCTCACTGGTTGTCTATTCGAGACAAAAAGGGGGCGAGATAGTATATGTTGTGGGGGGGGGGGGGGGGGGGTTGTTGGATGAGCACATATGGTTTTATATTGATATCATCTTTTGATCATATTGGTATCATTGAATTGAGATATATTGAAAAATAGGTATACAAATTAGTATCATATGTTTTGCTCACATGTTTAACAAATGTTTTTTTTTTAAATTGGTATCGTAAGGTTTTATATCATTTGTTCCTCCATACTTCACTGGGTATTTGTCTGTTTCATATGTGTAGGTATTCATTAGAGATTCAAGATTTTGCGACTACATCACATAGAGATATTCATGCTACCGGTGCGACATTCATTTATTAGATCGTGTCATATATTTTTTTGGGTTTATGGGATGGGATTTAAGTTTCATACGACTTGACGTCCAACTTAGCATTCACTGGTTTGATTTTGCCCCGGAATAGTCAAATGGGGAGATTTGTAATGAAAAATTTCCAAGTGTGTCAATTTCTATGTAATTGACTTAATTTCAGACAAAATAAAGTATAAGTCATAGGATTGTATTTTGAGTCACGATCCGTATTAGGCCTATGATGTTGTGTTGAAGACGTAGCGACCAAGCTACAAGATAGATCATGATGTGTTTGTTGGTGCATGTTTCACGTCTTCATATCCCATCGCATTCTGAGATACTCTCAGGTATGAACGCATAATGTTTATAGAACTCAGAAAATGTTTTAAGGATGCTATTTTGTTTAAAAATGATTTTAAAAATGTTTTAACTTTGTTTTTCTGAAGATGACTTCATTTATTATGAGATAAATAAGTTTTAGAGTCGTGTAGACCTTTGCCTTGTGTTTTGGAAGAATAAACGACATTTACTGTCGTATAAACGACATCAACTGGACATTCTAACGCCATGCTTATCTCGTTCAGACGAGACGTGTAGAGTCGTTGTAACGATAGGTCAATATCATTTTAACAACCTTCCGGCTTAATATTTTTTATTTACAAAAAATTTTCTCAGAATTTTGAGGTCTACAAAACCAAAATTACAGAATAGAACCCTTTCATTTCTCTGCACTTGTTTACAAAGGTTTCCGGAGTTAAAAACATCCTTTGTGTTTTAAGAACCGATATTTCATACACATATGCTATAGAGACCATGGTTTAGCACCATTTGGAGTTTTTTTTTTTATCTCTGTTGAACATTTGTTTCGCCAAGTTTTGGGGTGATGAAGCGGTGGACTCCGTGTTATGAATCGTAGGCGGTTTCCAAAGTTGTATCGGTGGATACCGAGCGCACGTGGAATCATTTATTATGGACCTGGCATAAGTGGACTCCTGTATTGCACTGTGGAGGATAAATTGAAGTATAGAAGAGCGCCAAGTCTTGTGGGGATCGAGTTATTGATTAAGTCCATTGTCTGTACTTTGTAAAACCATATGATAGTGGTTGTTTGGATTGGGCCATTCGAGGTTTTTTCCCTCACTGGTTTCCTCGTACATCGGCATTGTGTGTATTTTTGACTTGATTTATTTACTTTCTTAATCTCACCTAGATGCATGTTTAGGATTAAGAAGATAAAATTGGGCTAAATTGAAATTGGTTCACAAAATTGGTGCATATTAATATTGAAAAATGAAGTTTTTGGAAAAATATTTTTCACCTCAAGCACACATTGAAAAGGAAACCCTACATATATATTGAGGGCATAATTGTGGTCAGGGTCGATCTTAGGTATCTATGCTTTGAAAAAGGAGAGGAATCTAGAAGAGGTCAAGGAACTAACCATTTTCATAACTTCTTCGTGAGTAATGGAAGGAGAGACTGTAATCCTAGTGAGGAGTCTTATCAGAGCATTCTGATGCAACTAGGAGGACATGAAATGCCCCCATAAGGTGTTGTTCGATTTGTTTTTCTTTAATATTCGGTTCAAATTTATTTTTGAAAGGAGAATAGAGAAAATTTTAGGTATTCTGGAAGGAGGAGAAGAATGTGTTTTAGTATTTTTGGAAATGGAGGGAAAAGGAGAGGTATCTAAACATAATTATTGTTAATTTTATTATTAGGTCCTCAATTATATTAGGTTTTCCTAAATTCAGAACAAATGTCGAACATGACTTAAACTTGGGAAAATAGGTTTTGAAAAAATATGTAAAACAAGATTGGACTTGTTTCTTGGCTTGTGGATGGGGTCCTGTTTTGAAAAAAGGAGAAATCGCGCAAAAATTTGGGTGGGATGCTAACCTAGAATTTCGACAGAGTTTCCCAAAGAGATCGAAAAAATAAATATGAGTGTCCTAAGTTTGACACCTTTGGCATGACTTTCATGATATACCTCTTTCCCATAAGGGAAGTCATTCATCGGTACGTGTGGACAAGACATTTGATATACCTGAGTGTACGTGAATTTCTTTATTATATACCTCGTGGGGACAATATGTATGAGTGAGAATTCTATATACTAAATGTACTTGAACGAGTTCCTGCTATATACCTCCCGTCTTGAGTTCGATCAAGCGGTACGATGCAGGGAGAATCGTTCGATATACATCGAAGGTACGAGGCCAATGGAAGGTGAGAGTCATATTGCTTAGGCTAACTACGATCCGCAAGTCCAACGCCCATCGCAAAGTGATCCCCCAGTATAAGAAAAAAATTTGGTCAATAGCTATGCTCTTGGTGATGTAGTGTGCAAAAATGATTGACTCTTAATTAACATATTATAAAGAGAGAGTACTTTTTATCATTTTTTATTTGCATGATGAGTAAAACAAAAACTATACTAAATGGGGAGCATATACAAGTATATTTAGCATGGAAACTATACTACGCATGCATACATGTGAGTGAGTATGTATCATGATAGTGTGTACAACTGAGTGTGTGTGGTAATGAACCTATACCTGGATTAACTACAAGTGGTGTGTGATGTGTGATGTGTTTGCATATATACAAGTGTGTTTGTGTGCTAGTTAAGCCTAAGCATGGATATTTTAAATGGTGTGTGAAGTATGTGAGTGTAAAGTGAAGCTAAGTACAAGTGTGTGAAGTGTACAACGAGAGTATATACAAGTGTGTGAAGTGTATACGTGAGTGGAAAGTGATACATACATAAGTGATATATATACAAAAAGGTAAAGAGAGGAGAAAAGGTAACGTATAGGTAGGTGCATATGCACACATGCAAAAAATAATGACGCATGTGAAAAAATAAAGTCTTGTCCTCTTATAGAAATCGCCAACGGAGTCACCACTGTGGACATCCCCAATCGAGGGGGTCAGGGTCTCCAGAGGTGGATAAATCCTTCCTTACCCTTCTTTTTATGGAGTTCGTGCGGTATTGCATCCTTTATCGGGGCGATTGGCCATCGTCGATGTGGGTGATACGTAGAAATAGAGTCATCAGCCTATTTTTCACAAAACATGCAAAAGAAATGATGCCATCTCAAGAAAATGACATCAAGTACAATAGTGATTCTTGTGAAACTAAGTAGTGCAAAGGTTCGAGGACTAATTACGGAATGGGAAGGTGTTAGGAACCCATCTCGCCCTTTCGATCTCTCATAGACATGTGTTAATTTTCTCCTGTAGAACTCCATGATGTGTGTGCTAATGTGGATAATATAAATGGAGGGTGGAATTGCTCGAATCACATCATCGATAAAGGAGGAGTGAGGTCATCCTTAGGGGCGTTACCAAATTAGTAATAAAAATATGATGTAAGTGTTTGGCAATTCACAAATCTTTATGAAGGAACGATTGAGTATATCAAAAAAGACACAAGAAAGGAAGCATATAAAATGTATATATCATGAATATATGATGAGAATAAAATAACAAATATATGAGGGAGGACTCAAGTCGAGGGATTTACCTAAGACGCCTATATAGCCCGGGGGCATCGAAGTCCACATGATTAGAATTATGAGGTAGGGTTTAACCCATAAATCCAATTGGGGACTTTATTTATGTTTATGTGTGTGTACAAAAAGGTGTTTTAGTGTGAGAAAGTGTGATGAGAAATCCCTTTTTGCAATTTAAAAGTGAAGCCTTTTTTTTCTTATTGTTTGGTATTTCTATAGAAATAAAGTATGAGTGAATACTAATAATAAAAAGTTTGGAATTAAGATGTGTGATGTAATGAAGTAAAGTACTAAAGTGAAAATGAAATAGCTAATGAAAAATTAAGATCATTTAAAGACAAAAAGGAAGAAATGGACCTCCTTATGAAGACTTGAAGTAGATCTTGCTTGTAGATGTGTTGTCCTTATGATAAAGTGATGGTGGTTTGAGGAGGTGGGTGGGAATTTATTCAAAGAGTGTGAAAATGATGGAAGGAATGTGGGAAATGGACTTTTTAGGAAGAACGACTCTGAATTTGAGAGAATTCTCTTTGAATTATTGAGAGGGATGTTCAGGGTGCTTTTCAAAGTGAGGTCATGGACTATATTTATCAAAGTTCTAAAAAATGCGGGGCGTGGTCGAGGCATGGAGGCCAAGCCTTAAGCCTTAGAAGCCTAGGTGGGCCTTAGGCGTAAAAAGGCGTGAAAAGGCGTTTAGGCCTTCTTAATATATTTTAATATTTTTTTACCATAACAAGGATATTAAAATCTAAAATTGTACATATCATAAAAATATGTATGAATATTTACAAATTAAAATACTATTTCATATTTTGGATGAGATAATGGTCCGGTTTGTAAAAAAATTCTTTAAAAGGCGATATCGTTTCACTAAAGCATTGTTGTTTTTAGAAAAAAAAAGTGTGCCTTAAGGGTTTTACCAAGAATAAGGCGTAAAAAAATTAAGGCGGGGGTGTTTCTCCCAAGCCTCAAGCCTAGGCGTGTCTAGACGAAGCCTAGTCGGGTTTTTTTATAACAGTGATATTTATAGGGCCAATAGGGGTGACAATTGGCATGGTCTTAGACTCGACATAGAACCTTAGACACACAGCTAATAGGCTAGGTACTAGGGTTGTCAATTGGTAGTCTGAGGCAGATTTTTCAAAAAAATGATCGTAAAATGAGATCCATAAGTCAAAATGGCTCACGGGGTAGACCGTTGAAAAGGGTATACAAAGACATTCAAGAATCCATAACCCACTCTCGGGTTTGGGAGTTAATAGAAGTTAAACCCGGCCTGGAAGCACTCGTTGGTCTCTGAATAGGAAATTCTTGGAGGAAAACGAATCATTCGTTTGAACAGTAAGGACGATTCGCGTACGGCATGGACCGTTGGAAAGGGTATTAAGAGTACTTCAATGATTCATTCAGATTCATTTGGTTTTAAGGGTTAATCTTGGTCAAATAAGGCCCATAAGCGCCCACTGACCCTTCGTAATAAAATGGGTCATTTGCTTGTACTGTAAGGCTGATACACACGCAAGATGGACTGTTGGAAAGAAGATTCAGATCCCTTCAAAGATTCATTGATTCGTATTCGATCTAAAAATTTGATAGGAGTCAAATAAAGTCCAAGAGTGCCCGGTATCCTCCAGATCAATGTTCGGGGTAAAATAAATAATTTGTCTGAATCGTAACTCCAATTGATGCACGGGACAAACCTTTAAAAAGGGGACTCGGAGCCTTTTGAATATTCATTGATCTCTCTCTCACGCGAGGAAATTGATTGGGGTCTAAACAGGACTCGGGACCACCTAATGGTTTTCATATAGTAAAACGAACCGTCCGTCCAAACCGTAGGGCTGATTGGCTTACGAGGTGGACCGTTGAAAAGGTTATTCAGAGCCCTTAAAATATTCATTGATGTTTTGATCAGACAAGAAAAGTGAATGGAGTCAAATGGGGTCCGAGAGTTCCAGAGGGCCTCTAGATTGGTACTCAGAGTATGACCTAGGGTTCGTAGAAGATGAATGAGTGCTAGGGGACTAAGAAGGTGTTTTGAGAGCTCCTAGGACTGGGTTTCTATAATTATGTTATAAGATTCTAGCATATTATGATTATCCTTGTACAAATATAATTACAATATAAAACAAACTAAACTTTCCTTGGATTGATTTGGAAAATAATCTCTAATTTTCCCCAATTCTCCAAGCCAAATCCTCCATTCTTTAAGGTAGCATTTTCTCCTGTTGTTCATTAGCGGCTAGGTCTCTCCTCTTATGCATTGAGATAATTAGGTTCTTTTTATTAGGTTATTAGAAAATGCTAATATAAAATTAGTCTTATTCCTCAAAATAGCCTTAACCCAAAAAGCCCAAAACAAGGTCTAAACAGCCTAAAACTTGTCCCAACTCATATACCAAACCAATAGGCCAAAATTGCACTCTAATAAGGTTAAAATAAACTTTATAAACATTTTATGAATCAACCTGAAGGTTAACACATTATATAATTAAATCTTCGTATTAAGATAATTAAATATCCAATTAAATTACTTGATGGTCGACAATTACCATCCCAATATCTACCTGCATACTCAATGATGAGGTAAGGATACTATAGGTTGGAAAAGCATCTTCATTGACCTACATGATCTCTATGAAATCTGAGGAGTATGAATCGGTTTAAGACCAAGAAGACCTTTTCTTTGATTATTTTTCCCCTCTTTTTGTACAAGGAAGTAGTTCTCTTAGGTCATCTCTAAGAAGGGGTAGAAAAGGATAAGGAAGAAGAATCCGTTAACTTTACTCCACTACTCCAACACATTGAAGATGTGATTGGTTGCTCGAGTAATGTGGTAGATCTCAAAACCATTAGGGCTAATTTGAAAAAAAAATGGTGAAAAATCTGGCCAGGCTACCCAAGGTGAAACTGGCACCTCTTAAAAGAGGATTAACTCTACTCAAAAGAAGTATAATAAAGAGATAACAAATGTAATGAGAGAGAGGACAAAGTGGACAAGAACTAGTTAATGAAGTGAACTCCCCTAGCAACACCAGCTTGGGTAAAAATCACTAGTGGTGAACTCTTAACGACAAATAACTCCCCAAACTCTCTCAACATCCAAGGTTCACCCCTAGCCAATTGGATTTTTTGTGGGAAAGGTGTCTATCGGTACAAATGAATAGGAGAACAAGGTTATTGAGGGATGTTTTCCTTTTTATTAGGCCGCCATATTTCTTAAAGACATATCGGCCATGAGAGGCATTAGTTTAGAGCGCTTGTATAATGAAGGGATTCATTATCTAATGTCAGTAAGCATGATTTCAGTCTTTTTTATTATAAGTTTGTTTGATCGTCCTCGTACTAACTAGTCAATTGTACTTTTATTATTACAGATAATGAAGATTATAAATGTGGTGGTTACTTATGTAAAAATTTTAGCGAATTGGAATGATTTTCTTCATGACTAGGCCAATGTCATGACAAAAGAACTAATGGAATCGGACAACTAGATAAACAATTTGACCGACAAGAAAAATGATTATTCCACCATCAAGGAAATTATGGTTAAGGAAAGTGAAACCTCATAGCTTGAATTCAGTCGGTTAGATTCCAAACTAACCGATATTAAGAAGGCGATTGGTTTAAAGGCCTTGGAGGAGATGAATCTCCAAAGGCGAAAGCTATCCCTGGTTGTCGATCTAGAGCATGAGAAGGAGAAGGTCTTTGACGAAGGTTTTGAAGTCTACATTTAAGAGATTGTTATAAAATTTGAATACCATAATTCTGTTGAGTTTAATAATGGTTGTCTCACCAGTCTCAAATGAAGAATATTCCCTAGGATGATCCTACTTACATTGAGCAACGTCCTCTTGAAAATTGTGTTATTGGTGACATGGAAGCTTCCTTGGTATATAGACAAAAAGTAAATCAATCGAAGCTCTAGTTATTCCACCTGAAGGCCAGGTGGAATAATGTAATGAGGTCATCAAAATATAGGGGAGGCCACCTTTATCACCTTAGCTAGTAAGGCTTTTATATCATTTTATATAGGACATTTTGAAATTTTCTATAGCCCTTCCGACATTTATTAAAACTTTTGTTTATGTTTATTCCTTTTTTTATTTGTTTGATGATTAGGCATAAATTATTCCCATTTATCCCCTTAATTAAGAAGCTTTTATCGCTCTGCGTAGTGTAATTCAAGTGGATTTATATCATATCTTTGCTATTGACAAATTCAAATGAGTACATCGAGTTTCGTGTGTTTGTCATCTATTTTACAGGTATCCAGTGTTGTAATCCGAGTTCGGTACCAAAAGCTTCAAAGAAACACAAGAAGGCAAGGTTTCTGTAAAAACTGACAAAATGGAACCCAAGGGAACTAAAATGAACCGAATCCATCATAGGAGAAGTTTATGTAAAGGATGGCAAAACAGAATCGAATCGAAGTGATGAAATAACGAACCGATCCTACATTTGGAAAACTTCCTGTCAAGAGTTTACAAGATGGAACCGAATCGAAGCTGGCAAATAAAGAACCGATCCCATGCTCGAAGAGTTTTCTGTAAAGATTGTAAAAGATGGAACTGAACCGAGCCCCTTACCCGAATCGATTCTCGATTTTCCGGACTTATCCACTTGTAAAAATTAGAGTTTTACTTGGTTCAAACTGTTGTATTTCGTAATTTATAAATTGTAACTCCTCCCAAATGTAGGGAGGAGGCTTCTAATTTTAGGAGAGAAGCTTTGTAATCCATTTTAGAGGAGAAGAACATAAACCCTAGTTGCTTTCAAGTTGCAATTCAAGTAAAATCATTCTAATTTATGTTTCAATCTTTGTTTCAGTTGTGTTTTCATTACTAATTTCATCTTTCTTCATCTTCATTCAGTAGTAAGAATGTTTTCTTTTATTCCAAACGTGTTGTTTACAAGTTTTCATATGTCCGGCTAGATTTAAAGGGTCGGGATGCATGAACTCAACCTGATGTTGTAGTTGCATGTGCATAAAATTAATCCTCTAAATTTAATGGCTTATTACGACCGTATTGCGTAGAAACGAGACAATTGTAGATCCTTGGATCTCATTTGCTTCACGGTAATCGGGACGCTTCAGAATGCAAGTCGAGTGTAACTATCGCAATACCGATTTACTCGTCCTCTGATTAAGTATGGTGCGGGCTTGAACCTCATATACGTAATGCTTGGGAGTACTAAATTCTGGGTCTAATTAATCACTAAAATTTATGATTAGTTTTATACCATCAATACACTGTGGTTGAGGGATTGTATTCCCATCCTTCTTTCCTCATCATATAGTTCGATTTTTAAATCATTCATCATCAGTATTTTAGGTAATTTAGAGTAGTTGCATTCCATTCCCACTTTAGTTCATTAGTTAACTATTTCCAAAATTGCATTTAGTTGTAGCCAATTCCCAATCAAATCATCTTTTCCTTTTTCTTTAGAGTCAATGTTAGGTTTCCTTCATCTGTCCAACATTATTACATCTCCGTTGTCCTATTTCCCTGAGGATCGATACCCGACTTATCGGATTATTATTTGAGCGACAGGCTTGCACTTGAGCCTAGAGAGTACGCACTTCTGAGACACATTCTTAGTCGTGTCAGGTTTTTGGCGCCATTGCCAGGGATATAGGTAAACTTAGGATTAGATCAAGTTAATCTCAAAATTTGACCAAAAATTTCCAAAAAAAAAATAATCTAAAAACATATGAAAATATGAAAAAAGCACAAAAATATTCATCATCATCTCTCATAATCCCGTTAATGAAAAATTCTGAACTCACTCCAACTACCCATAATACTCCAACCCACATTCACGAAAACCCGCGAGGTGAGTAGTTACTTGATAGCCCTCACACTCCTAACACTCCACAATTATGGGTTCCACTTCCCATACTGTCACACTCAATCTCAAATAACACTCCGTTTTCCCTGTTTGGACACACTTCAGAGCACGCTACGAGTATACCCAGTGAGGACACAAAGTCTTTGAGTGAGAGAAATATATCACAACACGATAGTGCATGCTCCAGTGAGGAAGAGGCCCTGTAGCATCCTATGAGAGAACTCTTATATCCCAAGCGCACTGTCACTCCGGGATGCATTTTACACCCGTATAATGCAGGGCAATTTCACTTTAGGAATGGGATGATCCAGATACTTCCCACTTACCATGGGATGGATTTAGAAAAACCATATGCTCACATCATGGAACTCTTCACATTCTCGCTAAAGGATAAGGCTAAGACCTGGCCATAGTCTTTACCTCCAAATTCGATTTCATCATGGAACGAGTTACAATCTAAATTTCTTAAGAAATTCTTTCCTCCACATCGATTGAACTCCATCAAGGCTCAAATTCAAACTTTTCGACAATTAGAAAATGAGGCGTTCGATCGATGCTACAAGCATTTCAATGAATTAATTACTTTATGCCCCCATCATGGATTTGATAAAGGGAAAATCATTTCCTTTATCCATAATGGGATGAACATTAATTCCAAGAAACTCGTTGAAACCATGGGCAGTGGTCCATTTGTCGAATTAGACGCCCACGATGCTGAGCTTCACCTGAGGTATGTAGCCAAGACTACCCAATCCTGGGATACATCTGACCCTAATGCTCAAAATCGAACTCGCCAACTGACCACCACTCCATCGGTGTCTGGCCTATTTCAAGTAGAGAAAAATTCTATAGTGGACGGTCGAATCGATATGCTTGAGAGAGAAATACGATAATTATTGGAAAAATGTGCAGGAAAACCACTTGGATCCACCCCGAACCCCATTAAGAGGGTATACGCTATTTGTGAGTCGAGACATTCAACAGAGGAATGCCCGATGATACCCGCCTACAAAGTTATGCTTCAAGAACAAATGAGTGGTGTAGGAGGATTCAAGGGTGATTTCGGTGCACTCCACGGGAATTCTTACAACCCTTCGTGGAAAAACCATCCTAGTTTTAACTATGGGCAACAAAATGCAGCAATGAATCCTAATTCACATGTTTCCCATCCTCCACCATCGTACTTCCAACAAGCACCACACATGCAAGGACATGTGCAAGCACCACCACCTCGAGGGCTATATATCACTCCACCGCGTAGAAATCTCGAGGATACGATAAACTAATTTATCAATAACCAGAATGCAACCAATGCTAGATATGATCGCCTAATCAGCGACATGAATGCGACTATTTCAAAAATGCAATCCTCATTGAGTATCCAAGAGAAGGGCAAGTTTCCTGCCTAGGGTCAAAGACGTCCCCAAGGTCAAACTAGTGTTAGCTCCACACCTCATGACCATCCAGAGCAATGTAGCACAATTACCACTCTACATAGTGGGAGAGTAGTTGACTTGTCACCTCCCCTACAAGACATACCTAAAAATAAAGAGATTTCGCATGGCAAGAAAGTGGCCGAAGATGCCCCTTCGATTGAGAGTGATGAAAAAGAAAACATTAGCAGACCCAAGGTCATGGTGAAACCCCCTATCGCTGGCCCATATCCTCAACGGTTAGTCCCGCACTCCAAAGAGACTTCTCGGGATGATATTTTGGATGTCCTTAAGCAGGTAAAGATTAATTTACCTTTTCTCGAGACCATATAGAAAATTCCCGCGTACGCTAAGTTCATTAAGGACTTACTCATGGTGAAATGCAAGCTAAAGGTAAATAAGAATGTCTTTTTGGCCCAGAATGTCAGTTTAGTTTTATCGAGTGACCTTCCGTTAAAGTATAAAGATCCGGGTGCACCCACTATTTCATGCATCATAGGAAATAACTGAATCAAAAGGGCGTTAATAGATTTAGGAGCGGGTGTTAACATACTACCCTATTCCATCCATAAAAAAAACTCGATTTGGGAGCCCTCAAGCCCACAAATATGACTCTCTAGCTCACGGATCGCTCTGTGAAGATGCCTCGAGGAATCGTTGAGGATGTGATTGTCCAAATAGACACTTTCTACTTCCCAGTTGACTTTATCATTTGGGACAAGGAGCCCTCCATTCTCCCAAGCAATCATGTTCCCATTATCCTTGGTCGCCCATTCTTAGCTACGGCTAATGCACTCATCAATACTCGGAGTGGGCGGATGTAACTAATATTTGGGAACATGACCCTCGATACAAATATTTTTAATAATATCAATAATGAGGGTGACGAAAGAGAACCGTGAGAGGAGAATCTTTTAGGAGCAGCACATGAGCATGGGAGGACCCCCACATGAGAGACGATAGGGGTATTCCTTGTTACATCAAGTGAGAGTGAAAATTTAGAGGGCATAGGGAGAGGTCCGTATGAATGTTTAGAGGAGAGCGAATGGAGAGACACGATAGATAATTTTCTCCTCAACTACTACCCACCCACACCACCTAATAATTTTGAGATGGAGCAAGGAAGGAAGGACATGAAAACAAAACAAGAGAGGGAGCTAGACGAGTTGAGCCTAACGGAAGTTGAGAGAGAATTTGGGCAGGTGGATGAGAGCCTTCACAGTAAAATCCAACCTCTATGGGACTCAGGGAGTCATTTAGCAGAGAGCGGGTGGAAAGATAAAATTGACGAGTCTCTTCCCAATGACCATCCACCCATGCAACTTGAATCCTCGGAGGTAATTGAAGATAATACTCAAGTCTCGTCTGACTTAGAACTCGACCCACGCAGCACGCATCACAAGGTTTCTTCTCCGATTAATCACGATGAGTCTCCGAGTCTTTCATTTATTTATGGGCAAGGGCCCATCTTATTCCGGTTATTGTATATGACAGCAAGACGGTAGAGACAAGGAGAGCATCGAACCCCGTGAGTGGGGTCAGTCTGTGGAGAAATGAGAGGTCGTCGCACCCCCGACGCGTATGGGGTGATTTTTTTTTTTTTTTGTAGTTTTCAGTCATGTATGAGTGTTTGCTGCATTTTTGTTCTAATTTGTTTGTTTTATTTTTCTGCACTTTTAATTCGCCTTGAGTTAGATTTTAGTCCTTTTTGCTTGAGGACAATGCAAAAGTCTAAGTTAGGGGGGTCACAAGTGCATCTTTCTAAAACTTCACAATTTTTCAAAAAATCCCAGAAATTTCAAAAAAATCATAAAATTTTGATAAACCAAAAAATATTTTTTTGTTCAAAATAAATAAAAATTGGAATCCAAATTTTTCGAAAATATGATTAAAAGTCAGTTTAAAGTCTCAAGTTGTAAAATTCAAAATACACAAAGCCGAAATTGACCAAAGATGGAAATTGAGCGAACATAGGCGACTTAACGATAAATGTAGAGACTAACAACCTCGGTGAGATTCGAGCCTTTCATCTTTGTGAAATTCATAAATCAATCCGAGTTAATTGTTGACTTAAAATTTCTTTTCAGCGTCAAAAAAGTCGTCGAGGATCTCAACTCTTTCACTTTGATCGGTTATGGAAAATGTGCGTGATATTGCTTTCAAAAATGTGCCAAACTTGATCTCTAAACTTAATTCATCTCGAAATGCATACGGTAACACAATTAGTATTTTGGACAATGAAGTATGCCCTCGTTTGTCACCCAAAAATATTGGCTAGAAAAAGTCGTGAAAAATAATCTTTTTGTAACCCAAATTGAGCCGAATAAATTTCTTGCTTTCGTTTGACAACCCGAAAAACCCCAACTGGTCTGGAATTGTGAAAAGGGATAATCCCAGAATTTAAGTCGTGAAAATGAAGAAAAAGGAGCAAGAAAAAATTGTTATACTTAACAAAAATAGCCAAAAAAGAAAAGAGAAAAAAATAATTAAAAAATAGAAAAAGAAGAAAAAAAAATGAGCAAAAACCCGGAAACGCACTAACGGACATCATAAGAAAACTTTCCAAATCCAGATTTCCCATACCTTTCTCATATTACCCAATACACCTTTAGCCCAACAAAGTTCCAATGGAGACGAAAATTGGGAAATTGGTTACCGCGTGGAGAGCTAAAACACAAAAAGATAATAAAAGAGATCATAGATACTAATTAGAGGCAATGTTCCCATTTTCATATATCTGTAATCCAATGATGAGATCCGGTTACCATAAATTTTCGTCTTTTTATTTATGTGCATGAACTTAGTTCCACTAAATTTACTCTTATAAATCACGCACACCACGAGAATAGCCACATTTCGAGTGATTCATTTGAGAGAGCATTCCGTGAGATTTTGAAATCAAAACAAATTTTCGGATAAGTAACGTAAGGATCAATCGGTGAAAATCCGTGGTTAAATTTCTGGCTCCGCACATGTGCACTATGATTTGAGACTCTTGAACATGACTTGAAGATGAATTTTATGGAAAAGTTTGAATTATACAATTTTTGCATATTTTGAGTTTCTTTGAGTCGAATTTTGTGGGTATAATCTCTGTAAACCCTCACGAGACACCACTCGTCCTACTAGGGTAATCTAGGGGTTTAAAGGCTTGTTGCATACGCTAAATGCAATCGTGCGCCCGCGAAAGAGGTATCCTATCCCATTTACGAGTTAGACCATGCTTTGATTCTTTTACATTGCTTGGGACGATCAACGTTTTAAGTTAGGGGGGTTTGATTAGGCATAAATTCTTCCCATTTATCCCCATAATTAAGAAGATTTTATCAATTCGCATAGTGTAATTCAAGTGGACTTATAACATATCTTTTCTATTGACAAATTCTAATGAGTACATCTAGTTTCGTGTGTTCATCATCTATTTTACAGGTATCCAGTGTCGTAATCTGAGTTCCGTACCAAAAGCTTCAAAGAAATAAAAGAAGGAAAGGTTTCTGCAAAAATTGACAAAAGGGAACCGAACCCAAGGGAACTAAAACGAACTGAATCCATCATGGGAGAAGTTTCTGTAAAGGATGGAAAAACATAACCGAACCGAAATGATGAAATAACGAACCGATCCTACATCTAGAAAACTTCATGTCAAGAGTTTACAAGATGGAACCGAACCGAAGCTGGAAAATAAAGAATCGATCCCATGCTCGAAGAGTTTTTTGTAAAGGTTACGAAAGATGGAACCGAACTGGACCCCTTACCTGAATCGGTTATGTTCTCGATTTTCTGGACTTATTCACTAGTAAAAATTAGATTTTTACTTGGTTCAAACTCTTGTATTTCATAATTTATAAATTGTAACTCCTCCCAAACGTGGGGAGGAGGCTTATAATTTTAGGAGAGAATATTTGTAATCTATTTTAGAGGAGAAGAACATAAACCCTAGTTGCTTTCAAGTTGCAATTCAAGTAAAATCATTATAATTTATGTTTCAATCTTTGTTTCAGTTACTTTTTCATTACTAATTGAAGAGAAACGCGTGCGTTCAAATTAAGAAATTATATAATTAAACACAGTTTCAGCCATTTAAACCCTAAAAATGCAACTAGGTGTGATTGAATAAGATGTAAAACATGCTAGTACGATCAAACACACACAATTGAGGAAAAATCCCCTAAAGGGGCAAAACCATTTATTTTCACTATAATATTGTAACTTACAATTTCTCGGATTACAATGAAAATACAGTGACACAGAGTTACCCGCAGGCGTCAGATCTGTAGTCAGCGGCTGGAAGTTTTCCTTTCCAGGAGGGCAGCAATGAAGAAGAAGGTCGGTCTTCTTCACAAGGGTATGAACAGATAAAAGTGTGTTCTTGGGTTGCAAAGTGATTCACACAGATATGGCAAGGTTGTGTGAATTAAACATGAGTTTGTGAACTCATAAAGATGAAGACTTAGAGTATTAGGACTCTAAAAATCGTCTTGAAAAGTCTCTAAAAAAAACTCCCCTGAAGTTGGTTTAAATAAATAATTCTGGGCCTAAAAAATCTCTGCACGATTTGCTTGAATTTATCCCAGGCAGACTGGTCCGGTAAGGATGCAGATCGGTCCGTGGTCGGACCGATTCATTTTCTTAAGGAACTTCTTCGGTTTGCATTCGATCCGGGGTCTACTGGTTTCTGAACAAATCGGTTCGGTCCAGAGGGGCGGACCGGTTCTTTTTCCAAAAAGGGCGGATCGATCCGGGGCAGACCGGTTCCTTTTCTAAACAGGCGGACCGGTCCGGCTGTCTAGAAAATTGATTCCTTGATTTCTTTGATATTCGGATCCATTGCATCACGATGCAAGATTAAATATCTTCAATGGTGTAACGACGTACGACATATAATTGATAATGGAAAAAAATGTCCTTACAAATCTCCCCCTATGTCTATGCCGGTACATACATAAAAACAAACATTCGAATTATCAAATATCAAAAATGCCTATACAAATCTAACCTTCCATGAACCCAAAACTGAAAAGGTACAAATGAATAAGACTTTATCATTTGTTCTTCAACTCTTCAGGAATCTCAACGCTTTACTTATCGGGGTGTGCAATTCAGAGATCATCAACGGAGTACCTACACACATGAGACAAAGCAAAATACCAAGTGACGTATCACGTTTGAAATGAGCTAAATATAAATACCAATTTAAAATAGATCCTCAAACTCAAAACACTCAAAACTCCCCCATAATATGATAATTCTTTCTCCCCCTTTTTTTTATGATGTCCTCAAATAGACAAATATGAGAAATAGAAATAGATGTACATGGAGAATGTCACAAGGTAATAAACCATTATTTTTGAATTTTTCAAAATTTTTCACACAAAAGAATATAAACAAAGAAATACACCATGAACGAGCATAAAACAACCACGTCGATGATAGCGTAAATGTATGGGTGTGATCAAATTCGATAGGAAAATCAATGCATACGAACATGACATATGTGCACGATGAATATCGGATACTCATAATGAATGAACTCAAATGCTTCCTTTGGTGTTAAAAATGGAAATAAGAGAAATTGACTCAATCAAATCAACAAATCAAAGCTCACAGTGATTTCCACACCAATAACGTCCAAAACGATTTCATGCTTGTTCAAGACTTTCAAGGAAGTGCAAACACGTTTAAATACTCCAACCAAACTCCCTCATATATATTTTCTTGTAGAGGTAATCTAAATTCTCAAACTTTGGAGAATTGATGGTGAAACCTAATGGCCCATATGTGGCATGTATTGCTTTTTATTGCCTTTAAATTTTTTGGGCTCTTTGGACCTCGGATAATAAAATTTCTCAATTTTTAGGTCCTTTTTAATGGTGGCTTTTGTGCAAAGGATAGATAACTACCTTTCGTATCCCCTCCCCTTTTTCAAATAAACACACAGTTGCACCAAAACGGTTTTTACATGCATTCCAATCTTGTCATGTTTTATCGCATATTGTATGATGTATAGACATAATTGAGATGGAAACACTCAAGCCAATATGTGATAGACAAGTACAATAATCAAATATAGTCGTGCATGTGTGCAATAAAGGAGATAGGAGTCAAATATGTAGAAAGATATCACTAATCTCATCTCAAAGACTCCAAACAATGCAAAGCACATGGATAAAATGATGTCGCGTCTCAAATCTCTATCAAACAGTCACATGGATAAAGGGAATGAAATTGTGACTCAGCTATCTTAAATGCTCATCCATAAATGGTGCAAATAAAAAATGTTTTTGGATTTTTCAAAATTTTATTAAAAATAAAATCTTTTTGAGCTTTTCTAAAAAAATTTATAAAAAGAAAATCTTTTTGGATTTTTCAAAAAATAAAAGGCAAAACAAAATAAACAGAACATATGATACAATCTAGCAATAGGTATCAGATGATATGAGAAAAATGCATCCTATGCTAGACACGTACCAACCCCTCAGTCAACTGTGCAAATCCCCAAAGACTTCCTAAGACTCTCGAATCTAAGAGAATCTAAAGGTTTTGTGAAAATATCGGCTAACTGATGGTCGGTGGGAACAAAACTCAGGGATACGACTTTCTCCTCAACTAACTGACGTATAAAGTGCTCGTGTATCCTGATGTTCTTTGTGCGTGAATGCTGGACTGGATTACGGGATATATGTATCGCGCTCGTGTTATCACAGGAAATGGTCATGGTGTTTTGTGAAATCCCATAATCCTCCAGCATCTGCTTCATCCACAAGAGTTGCGTGCAACAACTCCCGGGGGCGATGTACTCAGCCTCCGCAGTGGACAAAGAGATGGAGTTTTGCTTCTTGCTCAACCAGGAGACAAGATCAGAACCAAAATAGAAACACCCACCAGAAGTGCTCCTACAACCATCTACATCCCCTGCCCAATCAGCATCCGAATAGGCAGACAAACGGTCATTGGTATCAAAGGAATACAAAATACCATATGAGAGAGTTCCACTCACGTATTTGATAATACATTTTAGAGTGAGTAAGTGTGATTCTTTCGGGGATGCCTGATATCGCGCACAGACTCCAACACTAAAGGCTATGTCGGGACGATTAGCAGTCGAGTAGAGAAGACTACCTATCAAGGTTTGCTCTACGTCCTTGCCTAAAGTGTCCTTACTTAGCTTGATAGAAGTACTCATAAGTGTACGTGCATGCTTAGCGGAGTCTAAACCAAATTTCTTCACTAGGTATCTAGCATACTTAGATTGGGAGATGAACATCCCATCCTCTAGCTGACAAACCTGGAGACCATGGAAGAAAGTAATCTCACCTACCACGCTCATCTCAAACTCACTTTTCATCTCCTCCTCAAAGTGGTGAGCATGATGGGAGCACGTGGATCCAAAGACTATGTCATCCACATTGACCTGGGCAACTAAAATAGCACCGTCATCTCTCCTGACGAACAACGTCATATCAACTCCCCCTCTCTTGAAGCCATGGGCTAAGAGATAGGAAGTAAGCCTTTCGTACCAAGCACGGGGTGCTTGCTTCAAACCATACAAGGCTTTCCTCAGATAATAAACATGCTCAGGGTGCTTAAGGTCTTCAAACCCTTTTGGTTGTTCCACATAAACCTCCTCATGTATAATGCCATTCAGAAAGGCACTCTTGACATCCATCTCATATACCTTAAAGAGCAGATGACATGCGATGGCGATTAGTAAGCGGACGGACTCAAGCCTCGCAATAGGAGAAAATATCTCCCCAAAGTCTACACCCTCTATCTGTGTGTAGCCTTGAGTGACTAACCTAGCCTTATTTCTGATTATGGTACCATTTTCATCCATTTTATTCTTAAAAATCCATCGGGTACCTATCACATTAGTATCACTAAGTTAGGGGACAAGTTCCCAGACATTATCCTTTTTAAACTGAAGCAACTCATCCTGCATGGAAGATATCCAGTGTTCATCCTTGAGTGCTTCTTTGTGATTCTTGGGCTCGACTTTGGACGTGTAACAAAAGTGGCTAACAACGTTCTCTAGCTGAGCACGAGTCTTGACCCCAAGAGTGGGATCACCTAAAATGGAGGCAGGGTCATGACTCTTGCGAACCCAAGAAGGTGTGTACCCTAACACAGGATTAGGGTCCACATAGTGTGGGAGAGGGATAAGTAAATCACTACCAGAAAAGTCCTCATCCTCACACTGAAGGTTAGGATCAATAACCGTCGAAGGTTCGTTATCTTTCACGGTGACATTTATTGACTCCATAACCTTAGAGCTCTTTAGGTTAAAAACCCGGTACACTCTACTATTCGATGAATAGCCTAACAATATTCCCTCGTCACTTCGAGAGTCAAACTTTCCTAATTACTCTCTATCCCGTAGGATGTAGCATTTACTCCCCAAAATACGAAAATATGCCAGGTTGGGTGTCTTGCCAGTCCATAATTCATAAGGCATCTTAAGTGTGTGTGGACGCAGGTAAACCCTATTCACCATGTGGCATGCAGTAGACACTAAACCTTACGACCTAGAAGCATTGATCTAGCCATTTCCTAGATCATTCTATTCTTTCTCTCAACAATCCCATTTTGCTAAGGAGTCTTCACAGCATAAAACTCATGTTTGATCCCAAGGCTATCACAGTAGAGATCTACTTTTGCTTCCTTAAACTCTGTGCCGTTGTCACTACGGATCCTATTAATAGTGATTCTGTGTTGATTTTTTTGGACACGGCACTTGGTCGTTAAAAACTCAACAACATCGGATTTCTCCCTCAGAAAACCTACAATAGAATATCTGGAGAAATCTTATACCATCACGAGGGTATACCTCTTACCACCCAAACTCTCAGTAAGAGTAGGACCCATAAGATCCATGTGAATCAGCTCAAATACTCGGGAGGTGGTAATGGAATGCAACTTCCTATGAGGTCTCCGAACTTGTTTTCCTAACTGACAGGGTCAACAAACCGTTGAAGTTGACTTTCCAAGAGATGGTAAGCCACGTACTAGGTCCTTTTTGGCTAAATGAGTCAAATCTCTAACGTTCACGTGACCTAGACGTTAGTGCCATAAATCCATAGGAGTGGCCGTGGCGCTGTTACAGACAAGTGTGGAAGTGGGCACAGTCCCATAGCAATTATCCTTGGCCCTCACCCCTTGCACTAAAAGTTTACAGGCTTGATTGTAGACATTACACGCGTCCCGGTCAAACTTTACTGCAAAGTCAGCATTGCACAGCTGGCTAATGCTGAGAAGGTTTACTTTTAAGCCTTTGACGTACAAAAAATTCTCTAGCTTAGGAAATCCTGGTAACTCTACTGTACCTCGTCCTACAATGCTCCCATCTCCAAAGGTGACCCTACCATCATTATAATCCTCAAGGTAGGTAAAAAATGAGGCATCGCCTGTCATGTGTATGGAGCACCCACTATCAAAATACCACTAAGAGGTATTATGAGCTTTGAGAGAAACATGAACAACAAGGGCTTTCTTATCTTTCTTAGTCACCTAAGAAGTGGTAGCCTTTTGTTTGCCCTTGTTGTTGTTGGTTTTAGCCGGAATGTGAGAAGCATTCACTGACGGCAAAGACATCCGTCGGAATTCCTCCATCAAACTCTGTGATGTGGCGGCTGAAAACTCAACACGCTCTCTTAGACTGGCAAACTCATCAGTATGACGTGGTGGAGCAGAAGTACATCGTGTCCCACCCAAACTATAGCAAAACTCCCTCAGGTGTCCTTTTCTTTCGCAATATATACAAAAGAACACAGTCTTAGGCATACCTTGGTTTGCTTTTCTTGGTCGAACTCTCCTTCATGGATTTTGGCGATGACCATAAGGAGTAGTAGTAAACATAGGGACTGGTCCAGGTGCATGTTAGGATGTGGAGGCAACATCATAACCAATTCCCTATCAATCACCAAAACCTAAAGCGGGGCCGAGGAGCATCTTTCCCATCTTCCCAGATCTGTCCTCGATTTGTACCTTGACTTACCGGGCACTCTCAAGATCATGAGTAAGCTGGGCAACAAGGGCTTCAAGTTTCTTTCGAGTCTCCAAGGAGAAATGAAGCTCACTCGTAAGACTAGCCACTTGTTTAGTCAAGTCCCCTCTCTCTTTCTCAAAATAACTTTCTTTCTCTCTAAACAAACTCTCTTTCTCAACACAGGCAGACTCTCTCTCTATCAGGGAGGTGCAGGTGGAGGACTCTCTCTCTCTTGCTTTTCTTAAATATTCCTATAAACCGGTGATCTTAATAACTAACGCTTTGTTACGCTTTTTAGTTTTAAATGACTCAGAATATAACTCAGCGTAGGCATGTGGAATATCACTCTCGCTCTCACTTGTGTCATCCTCCCCCTCACTCACATTGATCTCAATGTCGAGGTGTCCCTATGATGCATCATCCTCATCGTTGTGAGGAGAACTAGTAGTGCTCACATGACTAGCCATGAATGTGGTGAAGTTACACTCATGCGGTAACTCATCTCCCGAGTCCACCGACTCGACCTTACTATCGTCGCTAAGGGTAGCATTGAGGAAAACTTTCCCTTTCTCTCTGTTCAGTCGTGTAGCACACTCAAAGGCTCTATGACCCCTACCGTCGCACTCAAAACACCTCTCACTTTCTTTCTTAGGAGGATCTTTAAAAACTTTTTCATTTTTCTTTTCAAACTTATTTTTCATAAACTTCTTTTTATCTTTAAAATTACCATTTTTCTTGAATTTGAGAATTCTCTTAAAATTTTTAGCAAACAGGGCCAAATCATCTAAGTCAAAATCACACTCAGAATATGACGTATCTATCTCTCTTTTTCTATATGACTCTCCCCTCTTTATTGTCGACCCCTCACCTTTTCTCTCTTGGGCATTAAGTGCGATTCCCTTATCTTTAGGCTTGACTGTTTTAGGGAACATATCAATTTCATATGTTTGCAAGTCTCCTACAAGTTCCTCCAATTTCAGCGTATTTAAATTTCCCATAGAATTTAGCACATTGACTTTAGGGATAAAACGCTTAGGAAGGGAACGAAGAATCTTTTTAACAACTCTAGCATTAGGAATATGTTCACCAAGATTAAAGCTAGTATTAACAATGTCAGATAGCCTAGCATAAAAATCATCAAAACATTCAGTTCATGCATGGTGATGGTTTCAAATTGAGTTGTTAAATTTTGCAATTTAGACTCTTTTACAGCATTAGTTCCTTCATGGGTAAGTTGCAAAACATCACATGCCTCTTTTGACGTGGTGCACGTCATGATGAGTTAGAACTCATCAGGAGTGATGGATCCAGAAATAGCACTTAAACCCTTAGAGTTAAAAGATGACCATTTAAATTCTTCTTCAGTCCAAGAAGTGACAGGTTTGAAACTGGTCATATTTTCAACAGTGACAGAGGGAGGTGTCCACCCTCTTTCAACTAGAATCCAAACACGTTCATCTATGGCCTTTAAAGCAGATCTCATGCGGGATTTCCAATATGCATAGTTAGTCCCGTAAAAAACTGGCATTTTATTATATGATTTCTCCATTGAACACGCTCTTTTTCACAAATCAATTTTTCAAAAAATTGATATCTTTGAAAAATTTTGCGGAAACTTAGGAATACGTGATAGATTAGCGTAACCTACTTTGATACCAATTTGAAGAGAAATGCGTGCGTTCGAATTAAGAAATTATATAATTAAACACAGTTTAACCCATTTAAACCCTAAACATGCAACAAGGTGTGATTGAATAAGATGTAAAATATTCTTGTACGATCAAACACACATAATTGAGGAAAAATCTCCCAAAGGGGCAAAACCATTTATTTTCACTATAATATTGTAACTTATAATTTCTAGGATTACAATGAAAATACAGTGACACAGAGTTACCCGCAGGCGTCGGATCTGTAGTCGGCGACTGGAAGTTTTCCTTTCCAGGAGGGCAGTAATGAAGAAGAAGGTCGGGCTTCTTCACAAGGGTATGAACAAACAAAAGTGTGTTCTTGGGTTGTAAAGTGATTCACAGAGATATGGAAAGGTTTTCTGAATTAAACATGAGTTTGTGAACTCATAACGATGAAAACTTAGAGTATTAGGACTCTGAAAATCTTCTTGAAAAGTCTCTAAAAACAACTCCCCCAAAGTTGGTTTAAATAAAGAATTATGGGCCTAAAAAATCTCTGTACGATCTGCTGGAATTTATCCAGGCGGACCGGTCCGGTAAGGATGCGGATCGGTCCGTGGTTGGACCGGTTCGTTTTCTCAAGGAGCTTCTTTGGTTCGCATTCGATCCGGGGTCTACTGGTTTCTGAACAAAGCGGATCGGTCCGGATTGAGGCGGATCGGTCCGGAGGGTCGGACCAGTTCTTTTTCCAAAAGGGGCGGATCGGTCCGGGACGGACCGGTTCCTTTTTTAAACAGGCGGACCGGTTCGGCTGTCTAGAAAATTGATTCCTTGATTTCTTTGATATTCGAATCCATTGAATGACGATGCAAGGTTGAATATCTTCAATGGTGTAACGGCGTACGACATACAATTGATAATGGACATAAATGTCCTTGCACTAATTTTATCTTTCTTCATTTTCATTCAATAGTAAGAATGTTTTCTTTTATTCCAAACGTGTTGTTTACAAGTTTTCATATGTCCGACTAGATTGAAAGTGTTAGGATGCATAAACTCAACCTGATGTGGTAGTTGCATGTGCATAAAATTAATCCTCTAAATTTAATGGTTTATTACGACCGTATTGTGTTGAAATGCGACAATTGTAGATCGTTGGATCTTGTTTGCTTTAGGGAATCGGGATGCTTCAGAATGCAATTCGAGTGTAACTATTGCAATGTCGATTTACTCATCCTCTAATTAAGTACGGTGCGGGCTTGAACCTCATATACGTAATGCTTGGGAGTACTAAATTCTGGGTCTAATTAATCACTTAAATTTATGATTAGTTTTATACAACCCAATACACTAGGGTTGAGGGATTATATTCCCGTCCTGCTTTCCTCATCATATAGTCCAATTTTTAAATCATTGATCATCAGTATTTTAGGTAATTTAGAGTAATTGCATTCCACTCCTACTTTAGTTCATTAGTTAACTATTTCCAAAATTGCATTTAGTTGAAGTCAATTCCCAATCGAATCATCTTTTCCTTTTTCTTTAGAGTCAAAGTTAGGTTTCCTTCATCTGTCCAGTGTCGTTACAACTCCGTTTCCTATTTCCCTGAGGATTGATACCCGACTTATCGGATTATTACCTGAGCGACAGGCTTGCACTTGAGCCTAGAGAGTACGCACTTCTGAGACACATTCTTAGTCGCGTCATTTGACATGAATATTTTAAGGCCTTTCTACATATAATCGGTGAGTTGTAAAAATTTAATTAATAAATCAACATTCATATTTAATTTAATCTCTAATTGGTGGAGGGTGGGTGTGTGACCGAATCCACTAACTTGTAAAAATTTGATTAATAAGTTAACATTCACATTTAAAATATCATTGTACCGCCTATAATTAGGGTTCGTTTTCCTATTATAGGTGCGACGAACTTATTCTGAGTCGTATCACCCGTTCTTAGAGGGCTTTATGCCTATTCTACGTCGACCAACCCATGTTTTAGTTGTATCAAACTTTTTTAAACGATTTTATGAATGTTATATGTGAAATCGACTTATTTTAAGTCGTACCACCAGTTCTTAGGTTATTTTGTGCCTATTTTAGACCGACTAATCCTCAGCTGGGTTACACCATCATCTTTAGGTGAGCTACAATTATATCAAACTAATGCAATCATTAACATGAATCATCTTTATTCGAAAAAACTTTGTAAAAAAAATCTAATTGTACTCAATGATATAATTTCATTGGGTTCATGGCATTCTATTACATAGGTATTGTCGTCTGTCTAACTCTTCTAAATTATAGAACCTCTCCATCCTCTTACGACTATTTTATAGGGCCCCTATCAGTTCAAGCCTAGTTTCTCATTAAAGGGTTTTAAGTATTCAATAGTAGATATCAAATAACCAATTCTCCAACCTAGAATTCCCTGGTATTTACCCTCTTATCGTGGTGTTTTTTGATCTCTTATTGGTATGGAACTACGTGGATAAGATATTGATTTCTTCCTCTTTTAGCTAGATCGAGCTCATTGGTTATCCAAGCATTGTTATGTCCACCCCTAAGGATTTTGGACTTGAGAATTTAAAGGCCAATTTATAGAGGAATAAGCACTTCCACCTCATAAGTTAAGGCAGAGAAGTTTCTTCTGTTGGCCTTCTTGGAATTTTTTTCTAAGTCCAAAGGACAGAGTGGAGTTCATATATCCACCTTCCTTTGGCATTCTCTAGTCATCATTTGATCATGGTGATTAAAGTCTTATTATTGATCTCTACATATTTGTTGCATTGTGGGAAGACCACTAAGGCATATTGATTACAGATCCAATAATATGAGTGAAAGTCTCTAAATGTGTCGTTGTTTAACTGAGTTGTGTTGTCTGATACTGAGGCCTTGGGGATGCCAAAACTACTGATAATGTTTCTTGATATGAAATGTCCATCTTAGGCCTACCTGAAATATTTTAAAGGTTCTACCTCCACCCATTTGGTAAAGTAATCAGTTACAATGACAAATAACTTTTGATTACCTAGAGCTACAGTAAGAGGTCCCACAATGTTCATGTCCCATTAAGAGAATGGCTAAGGAATTATAAGAGGGATGGGGTTGCCAACTAGTTGCCTGATGATGGTGGAAATATCTTAACACTGAGGGAAATTTTAAACAAACTGAATCGATTCCTTTTGTATAAAGTCCCACTAATACCCTAGTGGGATCTCCCTATAAGACAATGGTATTTCACATACATCTGCGTCACAACTACTTCATGCATCTCATTAAGGATTTTTTCTACCTAATTTGGTTTAATGCACTTGAGTTAATGGCCGATAAATGATTGCTAATAGATTATTCTCTCTGAATTGAGGCAAAATCTAGCCAATTGGATGTTCAATTTATGGGCCTCCTTAGTATCCCGGGAGAGGTCTTTGCTATATAGATAATCAATAATGGGATTTATCCAACATGGGATCAAATCGATTTGCATGATATGTGGTTTTGACTTTGGTTCATTAATTTTAAATCAGATGAGATATTTAACATCAATTGTCCAATTTAGAATTGGTATCATTTACTGAAGCTAATGTGGCTAATGTTTCAGCGTGACTTTTGCAGTTCCTTAACAACTGATGATTGATGTTGACCTGAAGGTATTGAAAATTTTCCTTGGTTTATCCCGATAGAAGAAATTTCGGGGATACTTAGAATAAAATAATTCTCATAATTAATTAGCAATCAAATGAGAGTCGCATTGAATGGCAATATCATGTGCTCCTATGATGATATCTCTCTTAAGGTTCATTATCATGGCCTCACACGTTGCTTTGTTGTTCGATACCTTAAAACTAAATCAGGTTACTTTCTTAACAAGGGATCCTTATGGGGTGATGAAGATGATTTAAATGCCAGTTCTTCATTCATTACATTCTTGGTCAATGAATAACCTACACTTGGGTGTTTGATCGTTGAATTTAGGAGAGGGATTTATTGAATAATTTCTTAGTCTGGATTCATTAAGAACTAAATAATAAAGTCGTGCAATACTTGTCCCTTTGTGGCCAGTCTGGATCTCATAGATGATATTAAACTGGGCTAACACTAATAACCACTTAGTCATCATATTAGACATATGAACCTTCTTTAAAACTTATTTTTCCCTGAAATAAGTTAGGTTGACTATGGTTTGGGCATTAAACTAATGTCCCAACATCCTTTAAGACAATACCAGTCTCAAATCCAACTTCTCAATGGGCATGACTCATTTTAGATTCAAGGAGAGTGTGGATGGCGTAATAGATCGATTGTTGCTCTTCACCTTCGGAATGAACCAATGTTCTGTTAGTTTACTATTGGGAAACATTCAATTACAAATAGATCTTCTCACTTTGGAAATATTGATTCATGATCAGGGTTTCATTCTCTCCCCCCCCCCCCCCCCACAATCAACACCCTATAAAATCCCAAGGGTTGAAATTTGGAAGTCACCAAAAATAAAACAGTTAAGCCAACCATGAAGAAATTTATGAGGGGACCAAAGTAGAAATCCCCCCAAAATGGCCAAAAGAATATAAAATCATCGTATGGGGGGGGGGGGGGGGGGGGGGGCTTCAATCGATAAGTTAAAGGACACATCTACCCTTTAATTTAACGGTTAAAAATCAAGAGCCAATCATTGCAGAATATTTGCAATTTCACCCCATCCATACATATCCCCCACTTTCTCATCTGCACTACACGTGTCTAGGACTTTAACCCCTTTAACCATTCGGTCAAAAGACCCAGGCCAGGACCTACAAAGAGGGGTTCCAAACAATATTAAAAAGCACCCCAAAACCCAACATAGATTGGGTTTCTAAATATTTGCAACTCCCGAGCATTTCTCATTCTCGAGTTCTGTCAGAAAATTTTGAGTGAAGTACGAACATCCTTCGAAATATAGAGGCAAACCTTTGCACGCACCCCACAAAAGTTGGCGCTTCTAAACAAAGTTTTTTCCTGACTGAACGATGTCACCTCTTGGTGAACACTCCCTCAAGAAAAATTCATCTTACGCTACAAGGGTAAATAAAGTTTGCAGAAATTTTGGGTTAATACCCCAAATATATAGTATGATATAAACTATCCACATTTGTTTAAAAAACTTAGTCTGGTCCCCGTCAAGGGACCAAGTATGCGCATTACAGAATTAATATTTTAAAGTCTTGGTTTTAACCAAGTACCTCTGTTTATTGAGATATGTAACATCCTCAATATGCAAAATAATGCTAATTAAAACAAGTATAACTATGTGCGACTCGAAAACATACTTTTCGAACCCGTTCTCAAGAAAGTGTCAATGAGCTGATTCATTCCAAATATTTAATAAAACTAAAGTCTAAAATTGAAATAATTTCACCACAACTCTGAGCGACCAAAGTCCGTCTTAACGGCAACACCCCCAATTATATGTTTTCTTTCAACGCTTGTAAAACGTCTACCTTTGATTAATATATTTTTAACATCTGATCATATCACTCCAACCTATAATGGAAATACTATATTAAGAACTCGGCTCCATAAGTACCATAATTATGTATATTGTATACCCAGTATCCGATCGCCTACACCCATAAATATGTCCTATTTTTTGGAACCATGTTGAATTTAATCTCAAGTGTTCTTGGGTACGTAAGCACTGTACTGAACTAAACTCGCCAGTCCAAGTCTCATAACACGTCACACATTGTATTATCTTTAGAGATGACTACTCTCCACCCTTGTTGTAGGGGACTTGGAGGTAATATTTGAATCCCCAATTAACAGAATAGACTCAAGAAAATGAAGTAGCATGAAGACAACGAGGTAGCTCAGTGAGGCGGCACAATGAGGCAACTTACCCTGCGAGGAAACTTGCTGAGAGGGCTCCTTTTTACCTTTTATTCCTACTTAGTCAAATTGTATCTTTTAATTACATTGATTGTAATGTTGTAATGGTTGTAATGTTGAGTGTGAGGTCAAACGTTAGTCGCGAGAAACTAGGCCTGGGAGAGATCACATACTCTATCAAATGACCTCGCCGTGGGAACTTCAGAGGAACTTGGTTTGGAGGATTGGGAAGTGAGGCAGCGTTAAGGCTTATCTTGATAATCTTAAATACACCTAGTAAAATATCGAGAGATCTTTCGTCATGGAACCTTATGCAGAGTAATATTGAGTTCCATCGTATATTGAGCTTTGAGCCAAACGACCCTCTACCAAATGTCACATCTACTATAGGTGATGTCATTATCAAGCAAAACACTGTGCAATCCAAACTCTAGTAAACCACTATGGCATTGGCGCTGTGGGACAGTTGATGAGCAACCTTTGTGCTGATAGTCCTCTGACGCACAATGGGTAGGAAAAAGGCATGTCTTAGCATTTAATGATCATGACGTAGGGTGTGCTGACCTATCACTCCTTTAATGCTTACGACATAAAGTGTGAGGAGGATGTATTTCACACTGTAGAGGATTGATATATCTTAGAAAATGTATGGGCATATTTATTGGCCTTAACCACTTCTAAGAGGAGAGAGTTCTTTCTAGACATTTATCAAGAGAAAGTGATAAGTTATTGTAAAGACCAAAGAGTTAACTAACCCACCATTGTCATTTATTGTGGAGATTTTAATAGCTAATCGGAGATATATCGGAGGTGTTTTGGTGTGCTGGCTGCTTGCCAAGGTGTATCTAGGGTCCTTACTTATCTCTCCCTTCGAATGAGTTGTTTATGACTTTTCCTTTATTATCACTTGAGTTATACACGAGAGAGTTAAGATTTCAATCTGAGTTCTTATTATATATAATATTGTGTGTTCATTTGTCTTTGCTAAAGAGTACTTGGGCTGTTGTTTACTACCATACCTATTGGGGTTACACATCTACTCCTATTACTATACTCACAGGCTTCAAGGGGATTACCCTATTACATTTGGTGACTCCACTAGGGAGGCATTCTTCTATAAGTATGGTGCAAGACAACACTAACTATCCCCTTGAATTTGATGCCATTCATAGAAATGAAGAACAAGCAGCGAGGGATCTTGAGGCTTTTAGGGATGGGGTTCCTCTGGTAGAGGTTGGTCACACAAGATTTTACTAGTGTCGTGATGGAACAGGAATAGATATCCCTTTTCATGGGAAAATTATTTGAGTTCCTGTAGACTCCTATAAATGTAACGGGTTTTAGAGGAGGAATAGACCCCAGCTCTTTCGTAACATCTATGGTGGCTCCACGAACACTTTACCCACCCCTATCCCAATGGTGGTTACCCTATGGGTGGCAAATATTCCACCTGTGGTCCATCATCCCATTGCTCCAATGGCTAAGAAAATTCATGCGTCTGCCTGTGAAGAAATGAGGAAGGAGATACAAAAAAAATGCTAAAGATGATAACAGCCTCCTCGCAGTCAACCAGTGAGGTGGCATATGTGTACGATGATTTTTATACTCCATATCCTCAGGCATATAAGGAGGAACCTCGCCTAAAGGACTACATTCCTCCTATTTTTAAAAAATACACAGGAAAGGCAGGAAACCAAAAGGAGCATATCAAGCGATTCATTGAGCATTTGGGGGTTCATTGCAATAATAAAAAGTTAAGATTGATGGAGTTTTTTAAATCCCTCACTGATAAGGCATATACCTGGTACTCTCACTTAGAACTGAAGAGTGTCTCAACGTGGGAGTAAATTCACCTTTTATTTGTACAGAAGTTCTTTCTGGCAAAAGACAAATTCACGTTAACACAGCTAGGAAGGGAGAAGCAACGATCAGGGGAGGAAGTGGGGGCGTACATTCGAAGGTTCAGAAAAAGGTCCCTCAACGTGAGGGAGGAGGCCAAGGAATCCAAACTGATTCAGATTTGTGTTGAAGGTTTTCTCTAGGATTACATCTGTCACCTCATAAATAAAATGCCCGAAGGAACTTTTGTGACATTTTTAAAAGTAGTAAGGAACATCTCGTTGGTCGTACGGTCAAAATCGGTCGTGGTGCCTAGGCATCCAATATAATATTTTATGGAACATGGATAACCCCCACGAGTGGGATACATAGATGGAGGAGAGGAGGCCAAACAGTCGAAGAAGGACAACAAAATAAAGTTCGGTAGAAATAGAGAGGATCCACCACAATTGTCTTACACTATTAAAGAGGTTGTCAGTTGCTACAATGCCATAATATAAGGGAGGAAGTCTATGAGCCCAAGGATACTCCAACGACGAAGCTATATGAAGAAGTAAAAGCTAATCCCAAATACTTCTAGATCCATCAAAATATTGGATATCCAACTAGGACCTGTTTTACATTGAGGAAGATTATAAGAAAACACATGGAGGCACGAAATCTACAGATCCCTCAAGAGAGTGTCAATAAAAATCCACTACCAGAACATGCAGCTAACCTGGTAGTTTGTTTGTGATGAAGAAGTTGAGAAGGGGCGAGGGAACTAGTGGTGGAGCCGAAAGACTTTGAGGAGGCATTATAAGACTGGAGGAGAGGAATGGATAACGTGGTGGTAGACTACACGATGAAGCCAGTGCAAGAGATGTGGAGGACGTGTATAACTTGGATAGTGAGGAAGTGAACCAAGTGATGGAATACTTTATTGTATCGTTGTCACCCAAATTCTCATGGTTCTTCAATCAGGTGGGAATGCCGAAGGGAAGCAGACTAGAGATAACGAAAGCGATTTTGGATATTGCATAAAAGAATGCAATTCTATCGCTGAGATGGAGGGGGATCATGGCCACATTTGTAAGGAGATTTCTGTCTGAAGTGACTTTCAGTGATGCCGATAGAGCTGTAAGGTTCCCACTCAACAGGCGCTTGTAAATGACGAAAAGTACTAATGGGGTAAGTTTTGAGAGAGCTCTAATGGATGGGGGGAATCCATAAACATCATTCCCATCAACTCATTCCATGCATCCAATATATCTGAGGAAAGATTGATATCAATGCCTTTGGTGATCTCTAGTTATGACAACTAGTCCTCCAAGTCTATTGCGTATGTGAGCGTAGGTAATGTAATAGGGAATCTCACTTCACGCATCAAGTTTCATGTAATTGAGAGTGATACTTCTTATCTCCTTCGATAGTAAGGGCATAGTTTAGTCCCTTCTACATATCACCAATGCGTTAAGGAAAAGGTGAAGAGGACTGAGATCGTTATACGTTCAACAACAAAGCCCTTTGCAATTAAAGAGGCTCACTTGGTGGATGCAGTATTTTATACAGGGATAGAGGAGGATACAAGAGTCATAACAAGACGAATGGAGGGAGGAAGAGTTCCCTCGATCATGGAAAGGATGGGAACCTGTGAATGGCTAGAGCAGTAAAAGCAGCAAAAGTTACTTGTGCAATCTTGCCACATGCACAAGGTACTCTCGGAGATGACTGAAATGGAGGCGACATTTCTCTCCGATCGACGTCAAATAAATAAGTGATAGTAAAAATTCCATGTCGGAGGTAAGTCTTGTGTGCTCTTATGTGAAACTATTTTTGCAAATTTTAATAAGCACGTTGCATAATTGTACTTAAGGGCAAAACCCAATTTTAAGATAAGGTGGGGATTTAATCACCCTTCCTTGGCTCACAAATTATTAAGCTACCCGAGCATCTACATAACCCAAGCCATAATTTTAATTTAAAATTTATTAGACATTGGCCATAGAGTGTTACATAGCTCATAGGCATATTATTTTCAAGGCTAGGATTAAAAGCTAATCCAAACACGAAATTTTCAAATCGATGCCATTTTGACCTTGACTAGGATTGGTGATTTTAAATGAGTCTTCGTACCAACCACCGACCTGGAGGAAAAATTTGGTAATTGAGGCGATAGTCCGGAGTTGGTCTTCTTTTAAATTCTCCCTCGTCAAGACTTAGGAGCTATTTAATTAGGGAGATTATTTCGGAGACCCATTGTCGTCGAATAATCTCGGGAAACTAGATCTTAAAAAATTGAACTTCCCCTCACCTAATTCAGATAAACTCAAAATTGCTTTGTGTTGGCTTATGAATTTTGTGATCCTGTGTCAGATTATTTGCTTTCCATATTAAAAATAAATATAAACAAATAAATAAAATAAAATAAAAAATCGAGTGAGCGCAGTGTATGCAAGGTCGGTGTCGAGATTCTACAGATCGTTTAGGTAGAGTGGAGTCTAGTATTCCCAATACTGTTATAGGTAGACCCTCGATTTTCATCGAGATGGGAGATGAGCTAGCAACTCGTGGCCTAAAGGATTACCTGTATACCAATAGGGTAACTCGACCATCATGCATACTTTTTCCCCCACATAATGCAAACAATTTCGAGTTCAAGTCCGGAATAATTCATTTACTTCCCATCTTTCGAGGCACAGAAAAGGAGGACATATACCTCCACATGCGTGAGTTTGAAGAAATTTATGGAACGATTAGGTTACAACAACTCACCGATTAGATTGTAAAACAAAAATCGTTTCCATTTTCTTCGTAAGACAAAGCTAAGAGTTGGATACTCTCACTTAAACCAAATTCCATCACTACATGGAATCAATTGAGTGAAGTTTTTCCCTAACCAAAAGATGGCGACAATATGTCATGCCATAAATACTTTCAATAAAAAAGAGGGAGAGACTTTATGGATGTACTTGTAAAGATTCAAGGACTTGCTCCTACAATGTCCTCACCATGGAATCGAATTAGGTCATAAAATCCAGATTTTATACGAGGGTTTCGATTACACTACTCGATCTATGCTTGAACTTATGTGTAGTGGAGATTTCACAGAAAAGAGTGAGGCCGACACATGGTCATTTTTAGAATCTGTTGCACAAAAGTCCTAGTGATGGGCACCCTATCGGGATTCAAGGACCACCACAATTAATGAGGGTAATGCTCACCCAGAAGAATAAATTTTTGGACTAGATGCCAAAGTGGCCACCTTGGCCCAGAATTTAGAAGCCTAAAAAACGAGTAAAGTGGGTAACCGATCCACACATTCCTCCGTGCAACATGTAGGGTCACTTATGTGTCGTCAAAAGTTACCCCACCCTTCTGGCCCATAAAGCTCCCACCGAGCAAGAAAATGCCCCCTATCAAAACAAGCCCAAGTACGATCCATGTTCTAACTTTTACAATCCAGGTTGGAAGGATTAACCCAACATTTCATTGTCTAAAGGTCAATAACAGGGTAGTGGAGGTCAATCTTCAAGTAATCGACCCCCGGGTTTCTAAAAGTGCACCCCCGCACCGTCGTTCCCTACACCCCAAAAGATTCAATCTTTAGAAGAAACGATGAATTTACTTGCCCAAAGTACACTGCAATTCCAACAGACCATGCAAAGTGTCCTCCAATCTACACAACAAAACTTGCATGCCAATACCCAATCGATTGCCAAATTAGAGGTACAATTAAGTCAACTATCCAATGCTTTGAGTGAGAGAAATAAAGGAATGTTCCCAAGCCAACTCGAACCTAATCCTAAGGGTAACATGCCTAGGGTCAGTTTGTTGTCCAATACAACACTAGCACGTCCAGTACCCAAGACCATGCTAAGGCTATAATCACGCTTAGGTCAGGTAAAGAAGTTGAGAATAATGTCTCACGACCCACCATGAGTGAATCCGAGAAAGGTAAAGAAAATATGGACCCGCTTATGGATTCGACTTCTTTCTCGCCCTCATTTTCCGACCTATCTATTGATACCTACGTCCCGAAATCTTCATTTCCACAACGTTTAGTGCCAAAAAATAAAAAGGCGCAAGTGGACAAAATGTTGGAAATATTTAATTATGTACAAATTAATATCCCGTTGCTTGATGCCATGCAGCAAGTTCCATCCTATGCTAAATTTTTGAAGGACCTCTGTACCTTTAAGACAAGCACAAACGTTCTGAAGAAATCTTTTCTCGCTGAGAAAGCAAGCTAGATCATCTCATATAGGACCCCCGTCACGTATAAATATCTCAAGACTCTGATGATCTCCATCAAGATCGGGAACACACCATTGAGAAAGCCCTTTTGGATCTAGGAGCCAGTGTGAATCTTATGTCGTATAATGTGTATGAGAAATTAGGCTTGTGAGATTTAGGGCCGAATAAGATTACTTTATCCTTAGCCGATCGATCCATTAAAATTCCAAGAGGTGTTGTTGAGGATGTCCTGATTAAGGTGGGAGAGTTTGTCTTCCCAGTTGATTTTATGGTCTTGGATACACAGCATGTGCATAATCCTAATACACAAATTCCTGTCATTTTGGGTCGGCCATTCCTCACCACTTCTGATGCAGTTATTAGGTGTCGTAGTGGACAATTGAATTTATCATTTGGAAACATGACCATGGATCTTAATGTATTTAATTTAGTCAAACAACCACCTAATGATGATGAACCTCTACAAGTTGACATAATTGATAGTATCGTCCAGGAAACATTCGAACAAACTTATAATGATGACCCTTTAGAGGAATGCCTTGCCCATTTTGGGTTTGAATTTGACATCAAAATCTCCATTGTTGAACTCAACGCTCTCCTGGACTCCACCCCTGTCTTGGAAATAGGATCTTGGAGATCTAAGCCTGAACCCCACTTTCTCTGCGTCACCACTTCCCCCCTCCATTGAAAAATCCACCGATCTTGAACTGAAACCGTTACCAGAATCACTCGAGTATAAGTTCTTAGGACTTTCTGATACCTTGCCTGTTATCATCACGTCTGACCTAGACAAACAATAGGAAGGTAATTTATTGAGTGTTCTCAGTGAACATAAAGAAGCCATCGGTTGGACCATAGCCGACATTAAAGGGATAAGTCCGTCAGTGTGCATGCACATAATACACTTAAAAGAAAATGCTAAAAATTCTCATGAAGCACAACGTCGACTTATCCCCATACTGAAAGAAGTCGTCTGATTCGAGGTGCTCAAGTTGTTAGATGCGGGTATTATTTATCCCATCTCTGATAGCTAATGGGCCAGTCCCATTCAGGTTGTTCCAAATAAATCCGGTGTTACAGTGGTGAGAAATGATAATGATGAGTTAGTCCCCACTATTATTCAAACCGATTGTCTTGTCTATATAGACTATATGAAGTTGAATATTGTCTCACAGAAGGATCGCTTTCCCCTTCCTTTCATAGACCAAAGACTTGAGAGATTATTCGATCACCCCTATTACTGTTTTATCGATGGTTATTCCGGTTATAATTAAATTTAAATCACTCCCGAGGATCAAGAGAAAACCACATTCACTTGTCCATTTGGTACTTTTGCTTATCGACCCATGCCCTTCGGGCTATGTAACACAGCCGTTACCTTTCAGCAGTGCATGGTGAGTATATTTTCGAACATGGTCGAAAGTTTTCTTGAGGTTTTTATGGATGATTTCTCCGTCTTTGGGTCTAATTTTGATGAGTGACTTCACCACCTTACCCTCGTTCTTAAGAGGTGTAAGGAAAATAACCTTCTACTCAATTGGGAGAAGTTTCACTTCATGGTTAAACAAGGAATAGTACTAGGTGGCAAAATATCTTGGCCTTTATGCAATATTCTAGACAAAGACACACCCTTTGAGTTCACCGATGATTTCCTTCAAGCCTTTGAGAGGCTAAAGAAGGAATTGACCTCAGCACCTATTATGTGACCCCCGAACTGGGTTCAACCTTTAGAAATCATGTGTGATGCATTCGACTATTCACTAGGTGTGATTCTGTGTCAATGAGATGAGAAACTTCCTCATATTATATATTATGCCAAGATGCTCTCAACGACGATCAATTAAATTATTCCACCATTGAGAAAGAGTTCTTGGTTGTCGTATTCGCGCTAAATAAGTTTAGGTATTACTTGATAGGATCCAATGTCATCATTTTCGCCGATCACGCGGCCTTGCGACACCTTTTATCTAAAAAGGACGCTAAGGCCCGACTCATCCGGTGGATCCTATTAGTGCAATAGTTTGACCTAGAGATCTGAGATAAGAAAGGATGTGAGAATGTAGTGGCGGATCATTTGTCTAGGTTAACTATTGAATTATCTAATGATTTGTTGCCACTAAATGAGTATTTCCCCGATGAGCAACTGTTACTTGTCAACCAACTTCCGTGGTTTGCCGATATTATGAATTACCCTGCGACGGGTGAGATGCCCACACATTGGCCTAAGCAAGATCGTTCTAAATTTCTTAAGGAAGCCAAGCATTTCTTTTGGGATGATCCATACCTCTTCAAGTATTGTCTCGATCAAATCATTTGGAAATGTGTACCCGATCACAAAATTCAGAGCATAATCTCTTTTTTACATAACCAAGCTTGTGGAGGTCATTTCAGTACTGAGAAAACTGCTGCCAAAATTTTACAGTGTGGATTCTATTGGCCCATAATTTTTCGTGATTCAAATGACTATTGTCGAAGTTGTGACCGATGCCAAAGGTTAGGAAAGATCAATCATCGAAATATGATGCCCTCAAATCTCATATTGATTATTGAGATTTTTGACTGTTGGGGCATCGATTTCATGTGTCCATTCCCGAGCTCTTATGGTAATCTTTACATCCTTTTGGCAGTTGATTATGTGTTTAAGTGGGTCAAAGCTATACGGAGTCGGACAAATTATCTCCATGTGGTAGTCAAATTTATTCAAGAAAATATTTTTTCCGGATTCGGTACACCTCGAGCCATCATTAGCAATCAAGGAACCCATTTCTGCAATCGTTCATTTGAGAGTCTTACAAAAAAGTATTAAGTTATGAATAAAGTAGGATGCTCTTATCATCCTCAAACTAGTGGAGAAGTCGAAGTGTCCAATAGGCAAATCAAGATAATCATCGAGAAAACAGTGAATCCAAATCAAAAGGACTGGTTCTTACGATTATTAGATGCACCGTGGGCTTATCGCACTGCCTATAAAACCCCACTTAGTATGTCCCCGTATAGGCTTGTCTACGAAAATCCTGTCATCTTCTAGTAGAGTTAGAGCATAAAGCCTACTGGGCCATTAAAACCTTCAATTTTGATTTACCCGCTGCGGGATAGGTCGTAAAGCTCCAACTCAATGAGTTAGAGGAGATTCATAATGATGCATACGAAAATGCAAAATTGTACAAGGAGAAAATAAAAATGTTCCATGACAAGTCCATCCTATGGAATTCATTCGAACCTGGTCCAAATGTTCTCTTATACAACTCTAGACTACATCTCTTTCCTTGTAAATTTAGATCTAGATGGTCTAGTCCCTTTGTTGTTAGGACAATCTACCCACATGGGGCAGTTGAGATAGAGAATTCTAAAAATGGTGAAATCTTCAAGGTTAATGGTCAAAGGCTAAAACTGTATCTGGAATTGTGAGATCGAGAAATATAGGACATTCTCATCCAAGACTCGGTGTACCACGAGTAAACATAACTTGGGTCATGTTTTTGTATCATATTTTTTTTTCTTCCTGTAATTATTTTTCTTCTAGGAAACATGTTGTTGATGTAAAAAATTAGATCACTCTAATTATTCAATCACAGATAAATAAATGAGACAGAATTTTTAAAGTGGTTTAGCCTTATAAGAATGGCCTACGCTCACTGTTATGTTATTGCTGAGTGTTTTGAGAATTCTCGATTACAAGTTCAATCAAGAAATTCCGGTCCTTTTACAATGAGGATTGTACAATGTATTTATAGCCTTGAGGCTGTAATGTGAAAGGGTAATACATTAAATGATGTACATATGAAAGGGTAATACATTCAATGCCCCTTAAGCGTGTGCGTCTGAATGATATGCATTTAATGAACACTCAAACTGTTGGTTATCCAGATATTAATGCTTTGTTCGAGGTGCAGCTCGGACCGCCTAAGCTTCTCGGTGTCTAAGAGTTCCTCGGAGAGTTCATGATCCTCGGAGCGTCTGAGTTCCTCGAAGAGTTCTTGCTCCTCGGAGCGTCTGAGTTCCTCGGGGAAGCAGTGTTCCTCGTTGTAGTATGGTTCCTCGGAGCGTGTTGGTTCCTCGAAAGTATTTAGTGTTGCTATGTAGATTGCCACGTGTCATCATTCAATTGTTCCATGTCAGCAGACTAAATTTGGTATCAACAGAAGCCCCCAATGTTTCATAGTTCGAAATTTGAGGAGTGTGGAACATTCTTTCTCGGAATATGATAGCTTTAGATAGTCTTTCTGATTTTTAGGAGTGTTTCCCTTGTATTTAATTCTCTTTCCAAATTCGTAGAATCAGGCTTTTTTGAATTTTCACAACCGCCTCGATCTCTGCGTACTTTTTGTCCTTTTAGCCGCCGGTATCGTAATCGTTTCTTTTCGCTTAGATTGTCGTACCCTTTTTGATCCTCTAGCCGCTGGTAGCGTAATTGTTTCTTTTTGTAATCATTACTTTACCATTTCCCAAGGCAAGGTATTTAAACCTCACAGACACTCCCATCGTCTTCTACCTTTTCAAATTTGTATCTTCGAGTTTTCCGTCGTCTCTTTCTCTCCTGTGTATTCATCTCTTCCATAGTTCGTTGTCATCAGATCCACTCTTTTTCTGTAAGATTGTCTTCCTTCTTCTTCATTTCCTTTATTCACCATGGTTTACCTTGTTGAATCTCTTGATAAATTTCGCTCTGATTTTTCCATTCCCTCCTGGGTTGTTTTGGAAGAGCTTTCTGAGCCTTCTGATTATTTCCATTTGGCTGAGGGACATTGGTTCCCCAGTCTCTTTATTGCTGAGTGTGGATTTTCTTTTCCACCAAATCCCTTGTGTCTGGAATTCTGTCAGTACTTTGACGTTGTTCCTGCAAGAATAGCCCCCAACACATGAAGAATAGTTAATGGGGTGCATAGATTAAATCAAATCCATGGAACTCGCATAGGAATTCCTGAGATTATGTTTTGTTATAGATG
This sequence comes from Sambucus nigra, assembly GCA_949130495.1. Taxonomy (NCBI): domain Eukaryota; kingdom Viridiplantae; phylum Streptophyta; class Magnoliopsida; order Dipsacales; family Adoxaceae; genus Sambucus; species Sambucus nigra. The sequence goes on from OX422216.1 coordinate 585,371,351, forward strand.
GGAAGTGGGTGACAACACCTTTTATTTAAAAACTAGAATGTTAAATAGGGCTTTAGTGGTTAATCTCCCTGATGCCAATAGGGATTATTTTGAGCATGGGGTTGTCATAAAAAATTGGCAACATGCTCCTTTATCAGGAGATGAAGTTTATCAGGGTCCCAGATGCCCTCCTTATGGCAATGGGATAGGTTATTCTTATTTCATTTTATTTATTTTGAAATTATGCCTCCTTTATGTTTGATAAAATGTGTCACTGATGTTTCAATGTTTATTTATTTGCAGTTGGCAGTAAAAGAAAGTGTCCAAAGGAAGCAGACGTTAACATAAAACACTTGAAACTTATATGGAGTCTGCATCAGAGTGTTGCCGACGAGCACATTAGATCAGCCTTATATCTGCTGTAGTATAAGAGCTACACAACCTCTTTTACTGCTCATCCAGTAATAAGTGAATCAGAGCCAGTACCAGCTTCCACCAGTTCCTCGCCTGAATTTCACGTCCCTTTGAGTGAAAGAATGAAGAAGAGAAGACCTCCCACTCTATTCGAGAAGCCTGCCTCTGGTTATGGAGAGTCAAAAAGAAGTAAAGTTTATGTCCCAGGGGAGGGGACAAAGAAGAATGATGCACCTTTCTCGGCTGCTGTTGTGAAGGTTATCGAGAAGCCCGTAGTGGCTCCGAGCAGGTCTACTGCTCCTGGAGAGGTGATTGTAATATCACCGACCAAGGGTTCTTCCTTGGTTGAATCTGTTCCTGTTCCCCCGAGGAGGCTGAAGAAGAGCTCCTCGGTCAATTTGGCTGACACCGTCACTCAGCCCCCAGTTACTGGAACTGGGGTTCCAACTTTTGTTCCCCCGAGCTCTGCCATGAGCTCGGTAAAGTCCTGGATCATTCTCGAGGTCCAAGGTACTGAAGAAAACCTTACTCTGGACATGGTCACTTCGTTAGCTGCTCGCCACCTTGCTTCTGTAAGTCTTCTTACTTTGAACTTTTCATATTTGCTTTGTTATTTATGTTTCTGACTTGCTTTCTTTTTACTTTCACAGTTGACGAGCTGCTTTAATATAATTCTGAAGAAGGATGAAACAATTAAAGCTTTATGCTCCTCGTCTAGTGTGGAGGGAGCTCTAGAAGAAGCTATCAAGTCTTTGGATGATTCTCGCCAGACATATGCTACTAACAAGGCTATTTGGGAGAAGAAGCTTGCCTCCACCGAGCAGGAGAAAGCTCGAGTTGTTGATGTCTCCAAGGAGATGGAGAAGAGAATAAAGGAGTTAGAAGGGAAAAATAAAGAGCTCGACGAGAAGCTCAAGAATGCGGGAGAGCTAAAGAATAAGCTCAAGGTTGCTGAAGAGGAGTTGTCTCAACTTCGGGAGGTAAATTGGCAGAAGGAGGAGGCTGAGAGAAAACTTAAAGCTGCTGATGACCTGCTGTCCGAGAAGCTTTCCTCGGAAAAGTTGAAAAGGAAAATGTCTATGAAGAAGTCCTTCAGCGCTGGCTGGGACAAGGGATGGAACAAGGGGTTAGCTACCATGGTGTCGCAAGTGGACTATGGCAGTCTCAAGTACTTCAGGGATGGATGGGTTGCTGCTCTACAGGAGCTGAAAGTGGATGAAAATTTCAAGCTCTTTCAGCAACACATCCCTGGTCCCCCTCCAACTCCTGAAGAACTAGAAGAGGACGAAGCTGCCTCCGAAGAGTCTTCTATGGTGATGGGAGATCATCCCTCAGCCATTCAGCCTGCTGCCGAGGAACTTCAGCAAATTGTTATTTCCTCCGAGCAATTACCAGTGCTTCCTGAGCAACTATCCATTCCCTCCGAGCAATCTACTTCCTCATCCCAGCCTCCCAAGAAGGTTTTGGGAGACAAGGAAAAGGTGTAGAGTTGTTCGGGTTTATCTTGTATTTTATTTTTCTTTTATCAAATGTAACCCAGAACTTGTAACTCTGAACTATGATATAATAAAACTTGGACGTTTTACATATTGTTGTCTATCTTCTATTCATACTCTGCTTGTACTTCTTATTAATGATTGCTCTTTCTTTCTCTGCTAGTTTTTGGCCAGGATGGAATTACTATATGCCCATGACACAAAGCTGCTGCAACAATGTAATGAATACTTTAAGGCTGGTCACATGGACCTAAGTGCAGCACAAGTCATCGACATCCTTGGCCAAGATGCTTCAGAACAGGCAGTTGAAGCATATCAATATCTGAAGTGTCTACTTGATCGAGCAGTGGCCAATAATGTGGCTTATTATGATATGATCGAGGATCTCCAAGGCACCCTCGAAGACCTTCAGCTACAATACAAAGAATCCACTGCCCTGTTGCATGAGGGGTACGAGAAGAAATATAAGCAGATCATTATCGACAAGGGCTACGAGAAGCTTTTTTCTGGCTATGATGTAAGGGAGAGAACCCTGAAGGGTGAGGTCGAGGAGTGCAGACAAATCGCTGAATTACTAGAGCAAGAGAACAACAACTTGCAAAGGGAGCTGTCACAATTGAAGTTTGCAGCTTCCACTTCAAAAGCCTTAATCCCAGTGACTGATGAGGGATTCTCATTCTTGGAGGTCGAGAATGCCAACTTGAGGGACGAATTGGAAACCTTGAAAAGGTCTGGCCCTTCTTCTTCTTCTCGGGGACGAGCAAGAGCAGCTCGAATTCCTATCAAGGAACAGAGGACTCAGTCTGCCTTAGAAAACCAGGCCTTCCAATTAATGGCGAAGAACTAGGCTTTGGATGAAATGTCAAAGAAGATCAGGGACCTGGAAGAGCAACTCTCCACTCAGAAGTCTACCTTGGAGAATAAAGAGATCTTCATCAAAAATCTCCATGAGCAGCTGGATAGATTAACATATCAATTCCACAAACAACCCAGGGAGTTCTGTATGGCTAGATACAACGAAGCTCTCTTTCACTTGGACGATCGTATCCAGAATGCCAATAATGAGGGCTACAAGCAAAGTTGGTTGAATGCCTTAGGTGTACTGCAGCTCGAACAGGGTCATTACCTGTGGGACTACCATGATCCTGGGCTGCTCGACTTAACTGTGCCACCATACAAACTGGATATGAGTTGGATCCCTGCTCGGGCCATTCCTCGGAGCTTGATTTCCAAATATCTCGGTGACTACAATCTCCATTAAAATGCTGAGGTATCTCGTCCCGAGCACCTCTTAGATCGACCATCCGCGATGAATGTCAGGATGTTAAAGGATCTCAACTTTATAAATTCTCCTCTGGCTTTAAATTATCCGCCTGCTGGCAAGGAACCTGTGTCAAAAGCAGAGGGGGAAAGACCAGTAGAGTAGGAATTTTGTTAGTATACATTTTAATATCAATGTAACTTTCATTTCATTATCAATGTAATTTATTTTGAATTCAATGAAAGACTTTCATTTCTGTTTGCAAATCTTAATTTCTACTGTCTTGTAATTATCAAACACTTTATATTTGTGCATGCATATCTGTTAAAAAGATAACAATATTGTGTAGTTTGTCGGTCAACTTATTGTTGACTAGCTTATTGTCGAGTAGTCACTTGGTAAAAATGATGTTTTGTCTCTCGACCAACTTAGTAATAATTAAAAAGTTACGAGTATAAAAAATGTTGCTCGATCATTTAATAATAAAGTTGCGAGTATCAAAATGTTTCCAACCAACCAAGGTTGTTAAATTATACTTGTAGACCAACTACAGTTAGTGGGCTTTTATCCCCGACCAGCCATAGTTAGTAGATTTTTTTCTTAAATGATTTCGACCAACCAAGGTCGATAAATTTTTCTTGTCGACCAACTACAATTGGTGGATTTTTATCCCCGACCAGCCATAGTTAGTCTTTTTTGAAATAATTTTACTTTCCGACCAACTCAAGTTGGCCTTTTTGAGAATATATATACTTCATAACCGACATAAGTTGGCATTTTTAGGAATACTTTTATTTCCCAAGGAACATATAGTTTTACTTCCCGTAAGAATACAAGGTTTTTCTTCCCGGAGGAATACAAAATTTTTTCTTCCCGGAGGAATACAAGTAGCTTTACTTCCCGGAGGAATATAGGTAGCTTTACTTCCTGGAGGAATATTGGTAGCTTTATTTCCCAAAGGAATATAGGTAGCTTTGTTTCTCGGAGGAATATTGGTAGCTTTACTTCCCGGAGGAATATAGGTAGCTTTACTTCCCGGAGGAATATTGGTTTCTCGACCAACCTTAGTTGGCATTTTCGAGAAAAATTTGAGTAGCCTGAGCTTTGCCGAGTTTTGCCCCGAGTAGTGTGTAGCACTATTGTTGGCCTTTTTGAGAATATATTTACATCCTAACCGATATAAGTTGGCATTTTTAGGAATACTTTTATTTCTCGAGGAACATATAGTTTTACTTCCCGTAGGAATACAAGGTTTTTCTTCCCGGAGGAATACAAAAATTTTTCTTCCCGGAGGAATACAAGTAGCTTTACTTCCCGGAGGAATATTGGTATCTTTACTTCCCGGAGGAATATTTGTAGCTTTACTTCCCGGAGGAATTTTGGTAGCTTTACTTCCCGGAGGAATATTGGTTTCTCGACCAACCTTAGTTCGCATTTTCGAGAAAAATTTGAGTAGCCTGAGCTTTGTCGAGTTTATCCCCGAGTAGTGTGTAGCACTATTCCCCAAAAAACTTTCAATAAAAAGAAAGAATTCAGTAGAAATCTTCATTTTATTCATCATTGATAATATTTGTGTAGGTGCTCTGCATTCCAGGCATTCTTAAACTCCTTGCCTTCTAAAGTTGCTATTCGATAAGTTCCTGGTCGAACAACTTCTGTAACTCGGTATGGTCCATGCCAGTTTGCCTCCAGTTTATTGTGTTTTTGAATGACTTTCTTCAGCACATAATCTCCTTCTTTCAGGTCGTACCTCTTCACCCTTTTATTGTAGAACAAAGTTGTTCGCTGCTGGTAAGCAGCATTTCTAATGGCTGCTTCTTCTCTAACTTCCTCGAGCATGTCTAAATCCAATCTTCTCATTAAGTCGCTGACAGGGGAATTGAAATTCAGTACCCTGTGTGTTGGGAGGCCCAACTCGGCAAGTATAACAGCTTCACTTCCAAACGCCAGCAGTATGGTGATTCTCCAATTGCTACTCGGGGAGTAGTTCGGTAAGCCCAAAGTACTGATTGTAACTAGTTGATCCAGTTTGCTTTTGCATCATCCAATCTTTTCTTCAAACCATTTAGTAGCGTTCTATTTTTCACTTCAGTTTGTCCATTGCTTTGAGGATGGCCTGGTGCTGAGTGGACCTTCAAAATGTTTGAATGATGGTAATAGGCAGCGAACTCCTCATTATCAAATTGTGTTCCATGATCAGTGATGAAATCATGAGGAAGACCATATCGACAAATGATGTTCTTCCAAACAAATTGGTACACCTTCTCGTACGTCATATCAATGAGTGTCTCAGCTTCTACCCACTTAGTAAAATAATCCACCGCGACGACGAGGTATTTGAACCTTCCTCTGGTCGTTGGCAGTGGTCCAACCAAATCAATTCCCCACATGGAAAATGGCCAAGCGGAAGTTATGGGTGTCAACAATGCTTGTGGAGTTCTTCGGATGGAGGAAAAACGTTGGCACTTGTCACATTTCTTTGCATAGGCTATACAATCAACCCTCATCGTCGGCCAGTAGTATCCCTGCGTCATCACCCTTTGTAAAAGCGTCCGACCTGCTACATGTGCTCCACAGGACCCTTCATGGATCTCTTTAATCAAATCTTTCGCCTCAGAGGGATGTACACATCTCTGCAAACCTGTCATATTTCCTTGTCTATACAGAATACCGTTAGTTTATACATACTGAGCAGCTTTAAACTTCAATTTCTTGGCTGCGAGCTTGTCAATTGGTAATTCTCCCTCCTCAATATATGCCCTGATAGGATCCATCCAAGATGGTTCTAAATCAAGGGTAATAAAGTTCATCGTCAGATCTTCATCTATACTTCGACCAGCCAATATTTCAATTGGGATTGTCCGTCGTAGCTTGGTGCGAGTAGCTGATACTAGTTGAGCTTGGGTATCTGCTCTCGCATTCTCCATTCTTGGTATTCTGACCTGCTGAATAGCGGCAAATTCTGACACCAGCTCATTTGCCTTTGTATGATATCTGATCATTAATTCTCCTCTAACTGCATATACTCTCAACATTTGATTTACAATTAATTGAGAATCACTGAAAACAATAACCTGCTGCGCCTCCATAATTTTCGCTAAATTAAGTTCTGCAATCATGGCCTCATACTCAGCCTCATTGTTGGAAGCTTTGAATTGGAAACGTAGGGCGTATTCCATGTCGACCTCATCCGGAGTGCTCAAAACTATCCCTGCCCCAATGCCTGTAGTGCAAGATGAGCCATCTACATATAGCCTCCATATAGGTAACTCGTCTTTAAATTTCTGATCAGTCAGAGTTCCTCAGTGAAATATTTTTTGCTTCCTTTTGTCCTCCCGAGATATTTCTTTCTCTTCGTCGATCATCTCTTCTTGCTCTTTTACCAATCAGAATTGGTCTGAGCTCGAATTTGATGATCTTTTTACCAACCGAAGTTGGTCTGAGCTTGTGTTTGTTGATCTCGTAACATCCATAGGTTGATCGGTGAGCAACTTTTGCTCCTCGAGGGTATCAGGATAGGTGAACTCTGCTATAAAATCTGCTACAGCCTGCCCTTTTAATGATGATCTGGGTTCATAAACTATATCATATTCACCGAGCTCTATTGCCCAGTACATCAATCTCCCTGATTTTTCTGGTTTATGAAGGGCTTGCCTCAATGGCATATCAGTATATACTACTATGGTATGAGCCTAGAAGTATGGCCTCATTCTCCTACCCGCCTCAATCAGTGCCAGTGCCAATCTTTCCAACCTTGGATATCTGATCGCTGCTTCTCGGAAGGCCTTACTTGTGTAGTAAATTTGTTTTTTCACTCCATTCTCCACTCTGATCAACACCGAGCTAACTGCATTTTCGGACACTGCAAGTTACAAATACAATTTTTATCCCATCACCGGCCTGGACAACAGTGGAGGTGTTCCGAAGTATTTCTTCAAGTCTTGAAAAGCCTTCTCACATTCATCATTCCACTCAAAAGTCTTTCTGAGTCTCTTGAAGAATGGGAGACATCTATCAGTTGCTCGTGACACAAATCTGTTGAGTGTTGTTACTCATCCTGTGAGACTCTATACTTCCTTCTTCGTCGTTGGAGATCTCAGCCCTAATAGAGCTTTGATCTTTTCAGGATTTGCTTCAATGCCTCGTTGATTAACAATGTACCTGAGGAACATGCCATCTCGTACTCCAAATATACACTTTGTCGGGTTCAGCTTCATTTGATATTTATCTAGTTGATCAAATGTCTGGCTTAAGTCAACTAGATGATCAGCAACTCTTTTGCTCTTCGTCAGCATATCGTCAACATAGACTTCCATATTGCAACTGATTTGTTTAGCAAAGACTTTGTTCATCAGCCTCTGATATGTCGCACCTGCATTTTTTAAACCAAAAGGCATAACAATATAATAATAAGTTCCCCTAGGGGTAATGAAAGAAGTACTCTCCCTGTCTTTAGGTTTCATTTTAATCTGATTATAGCCAGAATAAGCATCCATGAAACTCAGTAGCTCGTGTCCCGAGGTAGCATCGACTAGTTGATCAATTCGGGGCAGTGGAAAGTAATCCTTTGGGCATGCTTTGTTGAGGTCGGTGAAGTCTACACACATCCTCCATTTGTTGTTCTTCTTCTTTACCATCACCACATTGGCTAACTAGTCTAGATATTTAACATCTTCAATGAAGCAAGCTTTCTGGAGCTTCTCGAATTCCTCCTGTATAGCTTGATTCTTCTCGGGACTGAATATTCTTCTTCTCTGTTTCACAGGCTTGATCTCCTTATTCATTGAGCTCGTGACATAAGAAATTTGGGTCTATCCCAGGCATATCCTCATGACTCCACGCAAAAGTTTTCTTTCTGCTTCTTAGGAAAGTTATCAATTCCTGTTTTAGTGAAGTTTCCAACGATGAACCTATTTGAGTAGTTCGCTCAGGATGCTCGTCGTCCAGAATGATGTTTTCAGTAGCTTCCACCACTTGACCCTTCACGAGTTATGACTCATCTCTAGGATCTAATGTTTCGATTTCTGCCTCTTCTTCCACTTGATAAGTAGTAGTCTTTTTCCTTGATTCCTCCAATTCTTCTTGCTCGGTGGATGAATAATAGCATTCCCGAGCTACTTTCTGATCACCTTTCACAACTCCTACTCCAAAATTTGTTGGAAATTTTAGGCACTGATGTACTGTAGATGGTACAGCCTCGAACTTCTTTAATCCTACTCTTCCCATGATGATATTGTATGATGATTGAACATTCTTATCCATCACGAAGAAACGTATTCTTTCTGTTCGATAAGCAGGCCACGTACCAATGAATATATCCAACTTGATCGTCCCAAGTGGAAATACTTTCTCACCAGTAAAACCGATGAGGGGTCTATGGTAAGGCTCCAGTTGAGATAACTTTAGATTTAAACTATCGAAGCACGAGTAGAACATGATGTCTACCGAGCTACCATTGTCTACCAGTACTCTTGAAATCATTACTTCCTTCCTTCTCATCTTGATCACCAGTGGGTCATCATGAGGATATAGAACCCCTGCAAGGTCATTCTTTGAGAAACCAATGACCAATTTCTCTTTATTCACCTTTCTCGGGCGATCCTCTTCAGCTAGATTTATTCGCTGAATGTACGAGCAAGCTTGAGCCTCATTGAGGTAAGCTTTTATCTCTGCAGTAAGATCTCATCCTCCTGCATCTCCACCTGTTATAACATTACAGTCAAATGACCCAAAGCATATTGAAAACACCTCTCGTTCTGGCGGCCTTGGTCTCTTGGGAAGATCGGGGTCGTCTTCTGGATCAACTTCATGGTTTCTTTTCTTGTTCTCCTCTCCTGGACGAGGAGATCTAGACCTCTCTCTTGCTCGGTCCTTGTTTCTTCTTTCATTTCCCCGATCAACATACTTTGACAGCTTTCCTCGTCGGATGAGTGTTTTAATTTCATTTTAAAGAGCTATGCAGTTCTTGGTCATATGGCCATGATCTTTATGGAATTCGCAATACTTTGCCTTATTCCTCTTGTCAGGGTCTTCCTTCATTTTCTCTGGCCAGTTTAGTTCTTCGTTGTTCTTGATTTCTTCTAGAACATAGTTGATATCCTTCTTCAAAGGAGTATAATTATCATATTTATTCATCACGTCCCATACCGACCTAGTTTTTGAATGTTTGTCATTACAATTGTTCTTGTGCTCTTTCTTCTTAGCTTTATCACCTTCCATCTTGGTTTCTTTAGCATCCATATTCTTTTTCGCAGCCATAGCCTCCTCGGCATTCATAATTTTGGACGCTTTTCCCATCAGGTCTTACATGGTTCGAGGTGGATCTTTGGCCAAAGTGTAGTACAACTTGTTCGACAGTAGTCCACTCATCAAGGAAGTAATAGCTATCTTCTCCTCATAATCAATGACTTTCAGTTTCTCGTTATTAAAACGATTTATGTAATATCTGGTACTCTCACCAGACTTTTGTCTAACACTTAACAAATGTGCTACTCGTTTAACTGGCTTTGCTCCAAAACAGAAATTCCCAATGAATAACTCGGCCAGTTGAAGAAAAGTTGAGATCTTGCCCCGAGGAAGATTATTATACCATATTTGAGCAGATCCGGTAAGAGTTCCCGAGAATGCCCTGCATCTCATCTCATCTGGGACAACATAGATGTTGGCTACAGCTTGGTATTGTTCTATATGAAGGACAGGGTCAGTCTTTCCATCATATTTGGGGGTCACAACAGGTGCTTTGAACTTTGATAGTGTTGGAAAATCTACAATTTACTAGATAAAAGGTGTTCCTCGAACAAAGGTTCATTGTAGAGGGTTCTTGGCCTTAGCCATTTCTCCTAATCTATCCTTCAGCCTCTGAATAGAGCCTTTCCACGCATCATTTCCTTCCTCGGGCCTGTTGGTTCGAGCAACTGATCGCGTGGATGTGGCTTCCTGAGATCTATCTTGACGAGCAGCTGGTCGCTCACGAGATTTATCTTGACGAGCAGCTGGTCGCGACTGGGCAGATCATTCCCTTAAATTCGATGGTCGTCGAAAAATCCTCGATATGACTTTAGGAGGACTTCTACTCCTTCTAAGTCCTAATCGATCAAAAGGTGATACCCTGCTTAACCTCTCTAATGCACTAGTCCTTTCTGGAGAAAGAGTGATACGTTGTTATGTATCTGTGGCTCGCACTGACGAAGTTCGTCCAGGTTGATAAGAAAAATCTTCAGATTCCTCATTGCGATATGAATTGGTATGCCTAGTACGTGAGGATGGTGCACGGGTGTTTCTTTGAATACTCCGCAGTCCTGAATGGGTTGGTGCACCGCCATGAAGGGTTTGGATGAGTTATCGCATTGTTTCTTGCATAACGGTCTGGCCCTGAGCTGAATTCGTCATTATTCCAGCCAAATCTGAAATATTTGGCGGAGCAGATGGATTTGGAGGGGTTCCAGCCTTTTGATTGCTGGATTCCAGAATGTTAGCCATTTGTAATGGATTATTTTTGGTGAAAATGATATTACCAGTCGTTTCCCGCAGACGGCGCCAATCTGTTGATGTAAAAAATTAGATCACTCTAATTATTCAATCACAGATAAATAAATGAGACAAAGAATTTTAAAGTGGTTCAGCCTTATAAGAATGGCCTACGTCCACTGTTATGTTATTGCTGAGTGTTTGGGAATTCTCGATTACAAGTTCAATCAAGAAATTCTGGTCCTTTTACAATGAGGATTGTACAATGTATTTATAGCCTTGAGGTTGTAATGTGAAAGGGTAATACATTAAATGATGTACATATGAAACGGTAATACATTCAATGCCCCTTAAGCGTGTGCGTCTGAATGATAAGCATTTAATGAACACTCAAACTGTTGGTTATCCAGCTATTAATGCTTTGTTTGAGGTGCAGCTCGGACCGCCTGAGTTGCTCGGACCGCCTAAGCTTCTCGGTGTCTAAGAGTTCCTCGGAGAGTTCATGCTCCTAGGAGCGTCTGAGTTCCTCGGAGAGTTCTTTCTCCTCGGAGCGTCTGAGTTCCTCGGAGAGTTCATGCTCCTCGGAGCGTCTGAGTTCCTCGGAGAGTTCTTACTCCTCGGAGCGTCTGAGTTCCTCGGGGAAGCAGTGTTCCTCGTTGTAGTATGGTTCCTCGGAGCGTGTTGGTTCCTCGGAAGTATTTAGTGTTGCCATGTAGATTGCCACGTGTCATTATTCAATTGTTCCATGTCAGCAGACTAAATTTGGTATCAACACATGTGTTGGAGAAAGTCCCTCATTACGGTACTATATTTCATATATTTCCTGCCTTTTCAATTTTTTTCTTGTACTTTAAGGACAATGTAGAAATTAGGTTTGTGGGTATTGAGGTCATTTTTCCCCGCTTTGAAAAAAACACATAAAATTTTTAAAAATCCAAAAATATTTTCAATATAAGTGAGTTTTGAAACAATTTCTTAATATAGAGTTAATTCATAAATCTCTCAACTTATAAAAATTTTAACACTTAGTCATATAATATATCGAAAATGGACATCGAGGCGAAAATTAATATGCTTAACGAATAAATGTGGAGATTTTAACCCGGTGAGATTTTGTAACATTCATTCTTTTTTAGAGATTTACATCAATCCGAGTTAGAATAACTCAAAGTTTCCTTCAGCACTTAATTTTTCGATGATCTCAAAATCTTTGTTTTGTTCGATTACTGAAAACGAAAAGTCAAAATATGAATCAAACACACTAAATGTCTTAATGAGTTGACTTGAGACACAAAAGTAACTTAATGAAACTTGAGAAATGAGATTAGGCCATCATTTTGAAAACCCAAAAATAAAAGCCTAAATTCATCCATTTCTACATTATCCCCTTGCAAACCCATTTGTGCCTAAAAAGAAAAGCGATCCTTTCATTGAAAACCCAAAAATCCATACCCACTTTCTGAGAATATCAGGGTAAAAGGCCAAAAGAAGAAGGTTTGCTACAATAATGTGGAAAAAAAAGAAACAGAAAAGAAAATGGGAAGATCGAAAGAATGCAAATATGAAACGAAAATAAGAGAAAATGGAGTATGCGAGTCGAAAAAGAAAAGATATGAAAATGGAGGTTGGAAAGTGCCTAAAAAGTCAAAATCGCTATAATCTCTATATTCTCAGAAAATTTTTGAAACTCCAAAATATGTTCTTTCTAGCCAAAATCGAGCCTATAATACAACCAAATGAAAGTCCTTATTGATATCTAGTGAAGTTAGTTATAATGTGGAGAGAATGATTCAGATATATGGCGTGATTCAATGTTTTCAAAAAGTAATCGATTTTCCATTCACGAGATCATAATCATCCATTATAAAATTTCCATCTTTCATGATATATATGTGAATTTGCTCATTAAATTTACTCTTTTATTCACATATATCGAGAGAAACTACCTGTTTTGAGTGTTGGATTGTGAGTGCATTCTGTGAGATTTTGAAATCAAAACAAACTTTCAAATAATAAATGTAACGATCAATTCTTTTTAAATGGATGGTTATATTGTCTATGCACACACATACACATGATAAGTTAAAATTGAAATATGAAATTCTACTACATTTATGAAGTTTGCATTCAAACTTAGTTATGTTACATTTGTGTCTTTTGTAAATAGAGTGAAGTTTTATAATTTTTGTGGGTATATGCATTGCAAAACCTCACAAGACAAAACTCATCCACTAGGATAATCTAGGGGTTTAACGGCTTGTTGCACATGCTAAGTACAACCGTGATTACTACGAAAGTGAGTTAGATTTTAATTTTTTTGCTGGAGGACTAGAAAAGTTTAGGTTTGGGGATATTTGATGAGTACATTATTTTGTATTATTTACACCAAAATGTAGGCCTTGTTAGTTCCATTGCACCATCAATAAAATGTTTTTAGAGTCATTTTTATTATTTTAGAGAAAAATACAAATTTAAGAATAAATGGGGATAATAATGCAATTTTGAGAACTTGAAGCTCACATCTTATATTCATTTCTAATCTCTTGTTCAAGTTTGCTTTTCATTATTAACAGGTTTAAAAAGAAATCGGTGAAATCCAGACGAAATTGAGCATGAAAAGGTCACTTATGCACCTTCAGGGGCAATATTGTAAATTTAAACGACTGATTTTGGACTTAAAAAAAATAAGGAAATTGAAGGCCTTGAATCAAGAAACGCCTGGGTACAAACGGTGTGTTAATCGAAATTGAAATGAAGAAGTTATGGCCATTCAAAGTTCAAAGCCGAAAGAAAGTCAAAAGTCAACCCCGAAGTCAAACACAATCCCTTAACCAGAACCGACCCGTAAACCTATCCAAACCCATACCTAAACCTTATGTGTGTGTTTATTTTGTATTTATATATTTATATATTTTTATTTGAGTTATGTACATATTTTTGGTGATGTTATATACATATGCGTATAATATTTATTTTATTCTATTTTTAGTGTCTTTATTTTTATTTTTATTAATTGTTTTATGTAACTCCGCCTGGGTCGTGCTTAACTTCTTATTTTTTGACACTGTCGGTCCCAAGCCCGAAAAAAGGAGGAGGGTTGCGTTAGGTAGCTGACAGCCAGCATAAAACTTTGTCAGATCCTTATGAACATGAATCCTATGAATATACGTGCTAATGCTAGGGCATTCCCCTTAAGCGATGCGTTGCGCCTGCCACTGGGTGTCTCGAAAAATAGGCAAGGGGCGTCGCATCGGTGCCCGAATGCAACGATAAATACGCAAGGGTTCCTGCAATAAGCTGGACGTATGCGGGTAAAGAAGCTAGTCCAGGATACTAGAATTAGGTTAGCGACTTGGAACATAGGGACTATGACAGGAAAAGGGATGGAGTTAGTGGATACCATGACAAGAAGAAAAGTTAACATAACTTGTTTACAAGAAACTAAATGGGTCGGTGAGAAAGCTAGATAAATAGAAAATACAGGATTTAAATTATATTCTACAGGAAAACATAGAAATAAGAACGGAGTTGGAATAATAGTAGATAAAAACTTTAAGGACGATATCGTAACCGTTATTAGGAAAGGTGATAGACTTATACTTGTAAAATTGGTATTAGGTGAAAACATAATTAATATTATTAGTGCTTATGCACCTCAAGTAGGATTAGATGAGCACACTAAAGTACAATTTTGAGAACAAATGGATGAACTAATTCAAGAAATACCCCTAGGTGAGAAAATCTATATAGGTGGAGATTTTAATGGCCATGCAGGAGAAGATCGTGTAGGATATGAGATAGTGCATGGAGGACATGGTTTTGGAGATAGGAACGACGGGGGAGAGTCTATCTTAGATTTTGCGATGGCTTATGATTTCGTACTAGTAAATACATGTTTTAAAAAGAGGCTTTAACACTTAATAACTTATAAAATGGAACACATAAGAGCCAAATAGATTTTTTCATTACTAGGAAAGGAGACCGATTAACGTGTAAAGATTGTAAGGTTATCCCAGGAGAGAGCTTAACCTCACAACATAGGATAATGGTGTTGGATATAAATATTGAAAATCAATCACGAGTGAAAAAAGTGAAGATTAACCCACGAACTAGGTGGTGGAATTTAAAAGGAGTGAAATTAGAACTATTTAAAGATAAAGTATTAAATGAAGCAACATGGAATAGTGAAGAAGAAACTAACATAATGTGGAATAAGATGGCCACAAGCAGTAGGATAATATCAAAAGAAATTCTTGGAGAATCAAAAGGAAAAGGGCCACAGTCTAAAGAAACTTGGTGGTGGAATGAAGAAGTACAGAATATAGTAAAAATTAAAAGGGAGTGCTTTAAAACATGGCAAACAAATAGAAATGAAGAGAATTTTAAAAAATATAAATGGGCTAAAAAGGAAGTTAAGAAAGTGGTAAGAGATGCTAAGTTAAAAGCGTATGATGATCTTTATACAAAATTAGGAACACAAGAAGGGGAAAAAAGTATTTATAAGCTTGCTAAACTTAGGGATAGGAAAACAAAAGATTTTGACAGCGTTAAGTGCATCAAAAGTGATGATTCGAGAGTCCTAGTCAAAGATGATGAAATTATGGAAAGATGGAAAAACTACTTTGAGAGGTTATTAAATGGAGATGATGGGAGTAGATTAGATATAGAGGAACTTAGGGAGACTCGAGAAGATATATTTTTTCGTAGAATTAGGACAACAGAGGTCAGGATTGCTCTAAAAAAGATGAAAACAGGGAAGGCTTTAGGACCAGATGGTATCCCTATTGAGGTTTGGAAGTGCTTAGGGGAGGATGCAGTATCATGGATTACAAAATTATTTAATAGAATTTTAATGACTAATAGGATGCCCAATGAATGGAGAAAAAGTAATTTAGTACCTATTTATAAAAATAAAGGGGACATACAAAGTTATTCAAATTATCGTAGTATTAAGTTAATGAGTCATACAATGAAAGTTTGGGAGAGAGTGATTGAATATAGATTGAGATTGAAGACAACAGTATCTGAGAATTAATTTGGGTTTATGCCTGGGAGGTCAACAATGGAAGCAATCTATTTATTGAGGAGATTAATGGAGAGGTATAGAGAGAAAAAGAAGGATCTTCATATGATTTTTATAGATTTGGAGAAGGCGTATGATAGGATACCCAGAGATATAATATGGTGGGTTCTACATAAAAGAGGAGTGACTCGCAGATATATTGATGTGATCAAGGATATGTATGATGGTGCGATGACTACAGAAAGAACATCAGCTGGAGAAAGTAGTGAATTTTCAATTACGGTAGGGCTATACCAAGGTTCAGCATTAAGTCCTTATCTCTTTGTTATTGTTATGGATGAGTTGACTGGACAAATACAAGATGAGGTGCCATGGTGTATGCTATTTGCAGATGATATTGTTTTAGTCAATGAGACTAAGATGGGGATAAATGCTAGGCTGGAATTGTGGAGTGAAACTTTAGAAAAAGAGGATTTAAAATAAGCAGAACTAAAACAGAATATGTGGAGTGTAATTTTAGTAGTAATAGGAGGACAAATGGAGATGTGTTGAAATTGGAGGGTCAAGAAATACTTAGAAATGACCATTTTCGTTATTTAGGATCGATTATACAAAAAGATGGAGATATTAGTGATGATGTTGCGCATAGGATTAGAGCAGGCTGAGTTAAGTGGAGAAGTGCGACCGACGTTCTGTGTGATAGGCGTATACCTTTGAAGTTAAAAGGAAAATTTTATAGGACGGCCATTAGACCCGCCATGTTATATGGGACAGAGTGTTGGGCAACCAAGAAACAAAATGTACAGAAAATGAGTGTAGCGGAAATGCGAATGCTAAGATGGATTTGTGGTCAAACTCGAAAGGATAAAATTAAAAATGAACAAATTCGTGAAACGATAAAAGTAGCTCCTATAGAAGATAAATTGAGAGAAAATCGACTTAGATGGTTTGGACACGTCAAGCGTAGACCAATGGATGCTCCTGTAAGGAAGAGTGATTTAGTTAGTATTGATGGTAACCCAAGGGGTAGAGGTAGGCCTAAATTAACTTGGTGGGATATTATAAAAAAGGACATGATATCATGTGGTTTAACCGAAGATATTGCACTGGACAGAATGGAATGTAATAATAGGATTCATGTAGCCGACCCCAAATAATTGGAAAAAGGCTTTGTTGAGTTGAGTTGAGTAGAATTAATTATTTTATGTAAATATTATTTAGAGTGTGCCATTTTATATGTAGTGCTATTTTAGTGCTAGTTATTTTATTTGACTCATTGTACATTTTTTTGTGTCATTATTTATTATTGTTTCTAGATTTATTCTTTTAGTTTTATTAATTTATTTTTACTTTTTTAGTGTCTTATTATTTTGTAGGTTATAATTTATTTATTTTTGTAATTTTTAATTGAGACGTAAATAATTTGGTTAAATTTTATTAGGTGTACAAATTAAACACACACACTAGCTCCCATACACCACTCAAACACCCAAATAACTCTACACACTAACTAGCATACACCTCACACACACCATACCAACCCCCCATCATCTTCTACAACTCCACTCACGTCTCTCTCCTAAACCTCCATTAACAACCCAACATCTACCCAAAAAACCAATTGTACCATTCTTCTACAACCATCCACCATTAACATAACCAAAACCAAACCCACACTTACCCCACCTGCCACGTTCCTTTCCCAAAAACCCATTACCCACATACCCCATATTGTCCTATTTTCCTGTCAGATTTTTTGGTATAAATTTTGGGCCAACTTCCATCTTGAGATACACTTTTGGATAGAAAACAATGCACGCTTTGTGAGATAAAAAAATCTGTGTTGAGAGTATTTTTTAGGAGGACTTTGGAGGAGCACATTGTGTATTGTAACTCACGTCTTGGACGTGATTTTTTTAAGTTGACATTTATTAATGAAAATTATTATTTCATCTTGCAATATTTGTGTGTTAAATATGATGTGTGGGTAGTTTAAATACTAAGACTTAGGTGATGTTTGTTATGACTAATTAAATTATCCATGTTAATTTAATTTCGTACATATTCCAACGTGTTTTAATTTGAAATAAAAAAAAAAATTGGTATTCGCTTAAAATTACACGGAAGTGTATTTTTAAACCTCAAGAATTAATTATAAATTCATGTTTTAAAAAATTTAAGTTGTCATTTTTGATGGGTTATGCTTGCACTTAGAGGTTTTGATACCTCATGCTTAAATACACATTAAAAATTTAGAACGTGATATTTTCGAGGGAATAGGGATTTATGGTGTCTAATTTAAGAGACGTTAAAATATTTTGAACGCATGTAATGTTTTATTCGTCGAAATGTACGCGACGAGAGTCGGTATATTTTGTATTTTTATTCGAAATTACAGAATAAAATTAATGTGTTAATTTAATTAGAATTGACAAATGAAACCGACGTCCTAGTTTCTTCCACATTTGATATTAACTCTTACTTGTTCATTTATTCCGCTTTTATTTTTATTTTGGAAACTCAATCACATTTATACACTTATATGTCGAGTTGGACAATCAATACTTTATAAAAATTGACGAAATCTCTGTGAGTTCAACCGGTACTTACACCCGCTATATTTCAATAGCCCGTGCACTTGCGGTAATTTCAACTTTTAAAAGTTGACAACAGTCTAAGAAAATATCCTGCAAGCCTCCACACTACTACAGCTATGTGTCACTAGATAGGATCTCTATTCTGGGCATCCCTGTGGCTGGACACCTAAAAAGTTTTGAAAATATTTTGACACGGGTCCGAGCCCAAGTAAAACATTTTAAAAATATTTATCAAGTATTTAAATCACAATTTAAATCAGTTATTTATTACACATGTACTATTCACGTACACTCACTTGAGATTCTCACCTCTCAACTATTGTACACGCCTAGCGTATTCTACCTAACTATTATTCCCTTCCCAACTAGCTAAGGTATCTGACTACTCCCAACAAGTCTAATTCTCACATATATCCCCATACTACATAGTACTATGGTTTTAGTAATAAATTATTTATTCTCATTTTATTATTGAGCCATTTATTTAAATTTCACCATTTATTTCCCTTTTTAGATATTCATCATTTATCAGTTCTACTATTTCACATAAGTAGGTATATTACACGGGTATATATATTCATCACAGATACAATATATACACACATATAGCATCCCCGGAATGGTCCCTCGTGATGCTGGCATACTCTGCTATCAATTTCATGTACCTTTCGTACTCAATAAAGGACTATTGGTTCGGCATGTTTCCTCGAAACTAAAATAAATCAACATCATAGTGGAGGCGAACATGGTTCTAAGCCTTTGGGATACACACATACCAAACGTACCCAAATGACCTGACAATCCTACTATTACACGACACATAGTGAACTGCCCTAAGTTTCATGCTCTAGGGCACTAATCCATACCTCACTTGAATCGTTAAGGCGGTATTGCCCTTTACGCGTACACCTCTTGATAGCAGGCAGCGTAGGTATGTTCACACACATAATCAAATCATATCTATAGTCATTCACATAACTTATTTATATATTATTCAGTAGCTATACATACAACCTAATTTTATCAACTCGTACCTAGTACATATTTCACTCATATATTCAACATACACAAATTGACAATTAAACTTCCATTTCACATCATTTCGATTATCTCTCACTACTTTAAGGGTCCTATTTGTCCATGACTTAATATCACTAGTTTAAAATATGAACTTTCAGCCACAGATTCGCAACGAAAAGATCTATCTCCAAGACCAAAAACCTAGGGTCGTTCAAATGACACATCAATCTCGTTCAAACAATTTACACCTTCTTGAGGTTCAAACCCTTTTGAAAATAACCTCGTAGTTCATCATCCAAGTATAGAACAAAAATCATAATCAATCAATCGAGACAACCTCCAATAAAACTACAAACCAAATTTACATTTCTTAAAATTTTCCCCACGAATCTGGTCAGACTTTTAAAATGCAGTTTTAAGGCATTTCGGAGCCGTTTTTGGAGAAAACATATTAGTGAACAAAATGTAAAAAACAGGATTTACTACGAGGTATCATGAACGGAATAGACATTTTCGAAACCAACATAGAGCAAAATAGTTTTTAAGATGATGGCTTAAGTTTTAAATGAAACCTAATTTAACCAATTTCATAGATTTCTCAAATTTAAGAAGAAGTTCTACAATTCAATCCGTAGAATGATGTTATTGCTTTTGTATCTAGATGGAGGGTCTCATGATCTAAATCTCATAACATCTTATTTCATTTTGTTTATACAAGTGGATTCATTCTACATGCATTCATATTCCCAATTATGAGGTAAATTCAACAAATCACAAAATATCATCTATTTTACTAAATTCAAAGACCCTACTCGACATGAGTATTATAACAAATAAAAATTTGCAAAATAAATACTTGCCTTTTATTGGAGTGGTCTGATTTTGATCGTTGTTGATGAAGCTTCTCTTTAAATCCTTTCTCCAAGATTGGTTGTGATGCTAAATTGATCTTGAATTCTCCAAAACCCTTGCTTGAGTTCCAAGAAAACTCTTCCTCTCCTGTCTACTAGCCTCCACTTGTTTTCTAATCTCTTTACTCTAGCCTCACATCAGCACAACTATATATAATACTCAAAATCCCAAAATTCCATTGACCCTAAGTTATAAACTTACTAAAATGTCCTCTCGAGTTGTTAATTATGTTTAAAATGGTCCCGGGACCCAAACTACACACCTGGGTATACTATTTTGACTGATTTGACTCTTCTGGACTCAACCATCACCTCAAAATATCATCCGAGTTACCCATTATTTATTTTCTATAGCTACCTTCTTTAGTCCTCTTACGACATCCGATTGCGATATCACGTCATGGTCTATTAATCATTTCTCTCTGATTAATAATTTAATCAACCAATCATATCCACGTGTCATTTAAATTTTGAAGCAAATTAATTCATTTTTTTTAAAATACGGGTTGTTACATACTCCCCCCCCTGCAAGGGAGTTTTGTCCAAGAAATTTGGATATGCCTGCAGTAAATAACTCTAGATACTTCTCACACATGTCATCTTCCTGCTCCCATATCGACTCGTCTGCATTATCGTTCCCCCACTAAACTCTAACCAAGGGTCCCACCTTTTGACCACAGTTTACGCTCACTACGATCAAGTATCACCACTGGTCTCTCCTCATATGAGATGTGGGGCTGAAAATCGATATCCTCCAGTGGAACATGCCAAAGAGACTTCTCACTATATTGGTATTTCTTCAGCCATGACGCGTGAAACACGTCATGAATTCGCTGAAGATGCTCTGGGAATATCAATCTATAAGCCATTGATCCCACCCTCTCAATGATCGAAAACAGTTCCACATATCTCGGTGCCAACTTCCCATTTCTTACCAAATCCCATTACTCCTTTTATAGGAGAAAGTCGCACCAATACCTATTCTCCAACCACAAGCTTAATATTTCTCCTATTTGCATTTGCGTAACCCTTCTGCCTATCTTGAGCTATCCGGATGCGTCCTCGAATTAACTCAATCTTGGTAGTGGTATCCTAAATCATCTTTGGCCCGAATAACTTATTGTCCCCTACCTCTAACGAACAAGTAGGCAAACTACAAGTCCGAACGTAAAATGCCTGGAATGGTGCCATATCGATAGTAAATTGGTAGGAGTTATTATATGCAAACTCCGCCAAAGGAAGATACTGCTCCCATCCGCCCTCGAAATCAAGTATACATATATGCAGTATATCCTCAAGCATTTGATTATCCCCCTTTGTCTGCACATCTATCCGTGGATGATACGTTGTACTCAATCATAAATCTATCCCCATTGCCCCCTAGAACGTCTGCTAAAATGGGACATAAAGATCTTATCTTCATCGGACATAATATTAAGCGAAACCCTATGTAATCGTATTATCTTAGCGATAATTAATTGTGCATACTATTTTCTCTCAAAATCAGTACGAACCAGAAGAAAATCAGTCACCTTGGTCAGCCGATCCACTATCACTCTAATAGAATTGTGACCTCGTTGCGATAATGGTAATCCAACGATAAAATCCATGGAGATAATCTCCTATTTCCACACGGGAATATTTAATGGTTGTAACATCCCTATCAGTCTCTGGTGGTCTACCTTCACTAGCTGGTAGGTAGTACACTTTGAGACAAACTCTGTTATGTCCCATTTCATCCCCGACCACCAGTAATGTCTGTGCATGTCCAAGTACATCTTGTCCCCACCAGGATGCACTGCAAACTAGAACCCATGAGCCTCTGACATCACTTCATGTCACAAATCATCATCCTCTGGAATCACGAGTCTGCCATTAAAACCTAAACCATCCTTTCAACTGATCGAGTAACCCTCTATCACATTAACTAGTAACTAGCGAACTCTGTCCCTGAAATTTTTCTCTTCGAATTTCTGTCAATTTTTCTCTTATACTTCCTAAACATGTTCGTGAAAATGTAGAGTTTATATTTTAATATAGAGAATATCGATAATAAAAAATTATATATTTCTCTAATTAGTCTCTTCATCTTGTGATTTGAATACATAATGATCTACTTGCATGTATTGCAGATTGGTGAGTCTCGCCACTTTAGGGTTCTTGAAAGGTAGTTCATCATTAAACTCGATAGGTTACTTGATCACTTGTTCTCCATGAGGATTCAACCTTCAAAGTCTTAGTTCTGATATATGTTCCTGAACATATAAAGATGATTTTGTTATTATGTATTATTTTGCAATTCACCCTCCAATATATCGTCTATTCTTAACATAATCTTTTATGGTTTTCATCAAGAGCTTGAAAGGATACATCCAGCAAAACCTGATGGCAATAAATCCTCATCATATAAATGCACAAGTAGATGGATGTTGATGTCAAAGACCGACAGAGGAAAATATTTCTCCAAGACAAAAGTCACCTCAGCTAAAATGGCTTTCCCAGCCTTAATTCACTTTTTTTTTACTGTATGGGTAAGAACAACTGAATGCTCTGATACCAATATAAGAATGCGTAAATGAACATGCTCGACAAGGATGGTCACAAAAAAAATCTATTTTTGTATTATTATCAATTTAATTCCCACGCATACAAAACCAATTTTAAACATATTTTACCATTGATTAAATTAGGTGTGAAGTAAAATATATATTCCACACAAGATAATGAAAATACGCATTCAAGAACACAAGATTAAGGAAAAATCCCTTTCAGGAAAAACCTTTTATTCAGCATTTTAGAAACCTACAAGACAATCGAGTTACAAACTACTTGATATCTTCCACAAGCATACTATGATAGTCTTCGTAAATTCTCTAAATAATATCACTTGTCACCAAGTGATCCACAAATGATAGATTCGTCCTTAGTATTCACCGATTCAGCTACAACCTTCATTTTCAGTAGTGATCTCCCTAGGTTTCACACGTCAGCCATGGAGATACCTTCTCCACAAAGGTGTATCCAAGATACTAAAATGGTCTAGGTTTTAAACGAGTTCACAAGAATAATTTTTAGGATGTATATTGTGAATTAAAAGTGTTTTAGAACACTAAACAAAAAAGAACTTATGCAAAATATATGCAGAAGTGGATTGGGAAAAACTCTTCAAAAATCTGAACACAAAACATTTTTTTTAAAAACAAAAAATCCGTGTTCGTTTTTAATTAAATTAGACATCCCAAAAATAAAGTATGTGAATTAATTTAAACACTAAATTTCTTTATACCTTTATGGGATGTCGGGAATTCTCGAGTGTTACATGACGGTTACGAGGCCTATACTATGAGCAGTATATAACATTTTGCTCTTACAAATCTCCCTCTCTAGCTATTCCGGTACAAAAATAAACAAACCTATCCAAAATCCAAATTACATTAACAAAACTCTATAAATGACAAAAGAAATCTAACACCCTTCCTAACCCTCGAATAAAATGGCATAAGTCTCTTTGTCTCTAAACTTCTTCCCTTCCACAAAATTTGTGTCCGTCCGATGTGTCTTGAATTCCGCTTTAGGTACCTGCACACATGAGACAAAGAAATACCTCATGATGCATCGAGTTTGAAATAGAAAATAAAAAATTAAATTATCTCCCATAAATTAAACTCATCAAACATCACATTTTAATTTGCCCTCCCCTTTTATTTTTATTCAAAATAGACAAAGGAGTATAAACATAAACTTAAAGAATAACATCACGAACATGAAGAAGATATCATCACAAAAGATGTAAATCATGCATGTGTAATGATAATATCAAAGTCCATCAACACCAACTATTTTATTTAAAAAAAATCAAAATGTGTAAAAAATGTAAATTTTACAAATACAACACTATACCATATATAATATATGCAAAATATACCAAAAAAATTCCCACACGCATATATAGGTATAAAAAACCACAAAACATGGCACAAAATGCATAAGCTTTACACACTAGCATAGTATCGATGTGTTAAAAAATGTGGGATATAATGAATGGGCGTGAACTAAATACAAATGAACTATGATCCAAACACTCAAATATACTAAAGAAGTTCTAATTGACTGCAAAACTTTATCAAACTAAGTTTTAGCCTCAAGTGACAAATAAAGTTTAACTTAATGAACAAAACAAGCACACTGCACAAAAGTCTAGAATATTGATGATTCTATAAATGAACAGTGTCACGATAAAATAAGCATAACTAAGATTCATTGTGCAAACTCGTTGATATTCAACTAAACTCCCTCAAAAGATAAACACTTATATTTTTCCTATTCTTTTCTTTTCTTTTGAAATTATTTATATTTAAAAGATCAAGAAAACTAAACTAAGTTGGCCTCTTTTTGGAATTTTTCCTATTTTTATTACCATTATTATTTTATTAGGCTCTTGCCAGTGGGGCTTTCACACAAAGACAACCTATTTTTCACATCCCTTTTCCATTCTCACTCATATTTTTTTCATTATTTAGACAAGATCTCTCACAGGAACGGTTCTTACATGCAGAAATCTCGCATAGTCACATAAACATGTAGATGAAAACATGTATGGGAGAACATCTCACCAAGCTCAAATATACATAGTGAAGTTAAAATCCAATAAGCTATTGCAATGGTGTTCCAGGGCCTATACAAAATCGAATCCATAAAGAAAACCAAATTTGAAATAACACCATAAACATGGTTAAGATCAATCTAAGTATCTAAAGTCATAACCAAATGTCCTAGCCACATGGAAATTGCAGAGTGAATTAGATTCAAACATACCAATATGCCATACCAAATGTGTAAAACTAAAATACACAAAAACCAAAAATCTTTTAGTATTTTTCAAAAATTTTATCAAAATAAAATCTTGTTGTATTTTTCCAATATGACTCAATAAAAGAAATATATAATAAAAAAAGTACACATGTCATAACACTAGAAAATATATATCATGAAGCACAACTAGAGTATGATAAACATGTTAACACAATCATCCATAAGATATAGAAAGAAGAATCGGGTGCAAGCAAAGGAGAATCAACTATTCTACCATCTAGAGCCACTAAAAAGATTTCCTAGACCAAATATATGTTTACTTAACTTGTCGGGTTTTTGTAACCAAGGGGACGCTAGACTTCAACTTCCTAGGACCTCATACAAGATCATAACAAAATGCCTAAGGTGACATTTCTTACCACAGTGCGAACATTTGTAAACGTGAGGAATGTTACATATAGGTTAACCTTTTCTAATGTCCTTGGATGCGGTTGACCCTATAAAATAAACTATGGTCTTGGCTTTAACACTGGAAGCATTAGAATTATATAAGCAATTGTCATCACTAGTAAAATTACTTCAGCGTTTTAAATCATCTTTTAACTTTAGAATTTTAGACTCAATTAAATAATTTGACTCCTTAAGTTTTAGGGAATCCTTCTTACAAATTTAAACCATTCCTAGAAGGTTATCTCATTCCCCCTGAATACAAGAAAACTTATCCCTAAGAGTCTTCTCACGTGCCTTAAAATCATAAATTATTTTATCATTATCCTCAATGGCATATACACTAACACTATGAATTTTAGAGTCTTCTAATTCTTTCTCTAAAAATCGGACTCTATTATCACTTTATTGCTTGGACAATTATAAATTTTCAAACTCACGGTCCATGTCCATAGGCTTCTCACGAAAGAAATCCCTTTGAGTTTAAATAGTTTGCAAAAGACCCATATCATCCTTAAAATAAAAAATATATTTTTCAAGAAATCCAATTCTTTTAGAAAACTTCAAATTCAATTGATTTAAGTCGTCAAAACTATGGAAATCCATCGAGAGAAAAAAAATCCACACCAGAAAGATAAAATAAAAAGCAACCTAAAATAGCACTAAACAAGAATATACACGATAAATTAATGCAACCCGCTCTGATACCACTTTCAAGGGTAATAGTAGATTAATGATCTGATACCAATATAAGAATGCGAAAATGAACGTGCTCGGTAAGGATGGTCATAAACAAATATTCTATTTTTGTATTTTTATCAATTTAATTCCCAATAATACAAAACCAAATTTAAATAGATTTTATCTTTTATTAAATTAGGTGTGAAGGCAAATGTGTGTTCTAAATAAGATAATGAAGATATATATTCAAGAACACAAGATTGAGGAAAAATTCGGGCAAAACCTTTTATTCAGCACTTTAGAAATCTACAAGATAGTCGACTAAAAAACTACCTGATATCTGCCACAAGCATAATGCGCTAGTCTTCATAAATTCTCTAGAGAATATCACTCGTCACCAAGTGATCGACAGACGACATATTCTTTAGTATCCTGCGATCTAACCTCGACCTTCGTCTTCAGTAGTGAGCCCCTCGGATTTCACAAGTCAGTCATGGAGATGCCTTCTCCGCAAAGATGGATATGAGATACCAAAACAATCTAGGGTTTAAAAGAATTCACAAGAATAATTTTTATGATGTATGTTGTGAATTAAAAGTATTTTAGAACACTAAACAAAGAAGAAATTATGCAAAATATATACAGAAACAGATCTAGAAAAAGTCTCCAAAAATTTGAACACGATACATTTGTTTTGTTAAAAAAAACATGTTCTTTATTAATTAAAATAAACATCCAAAAAATAAAGTCTGTGAATTATTTTAAACAATAAATTGCTTTATACCTTTATGGGATGTTGAGAAGTCTCGAGTGTTAATGTCGATTTGTCGTGATAGTACATGGCGATTTGTAACGGGATATGCCAAACTAGCCTAAAACGCTATAAGTCCTATAGTATGAGCAATATCAGAAATTTTTCTCTTACATTACCACGTTTTCACACAGTAAGATAAAGCACAAACTAATCTACTTAATTTCCCAGTGGATATATTTTTTCTCAGAAAAGAAATGCATAAAAAACAGAGGGATTTTTTAGATGATAACGTGTTAGTCATGAAACTTGTGTTGTTTTAGGTCATTTGTTTTTTACAATACAACGCTATGTAAATTATTAGAATAACTAGTTGGAGTCTTCAAGTTGAACAATGTGTCTAGGAGGATATTTTTCTTACTAGTAGTCAAAGTGAAATCACCGAGGGAATTCAAATTTCTTCATGTTCTAGGGTCAGTTATTAACCATAATTTTTTTTCATATCCTTTAGATCATGGTGTGCCCTCTCTCCTTCTTTCGAATGAGAACTACCCAGACATGTTCCCATCACGTGTTTTGCAAAATTATTCTCTGTGTTTGTCACATTAATTATATATCTTGCGTGGTGCTCTTTCCAATAAGACAAGTCAAACAAGATTAATCATCTGGATCATGCCTTTATTTTAATATGATCTTTTGGATCCTCCTTAACTTTATGATTCTGAACTACAAAGTGAGGTTTTTTTCTTACAAAAATGTTTCCAAAGTCACAACCTTCGGTTCATCCTCAATTTCATAACCAGGAACTCGAGCAGGTTTTTTCTTATGCTCGTGACTAATAGGTAACAAGTTAAACTTTTCGTTCCCAAAAGGGTGTCTGTTTAGCAAAAATCTACGATGATCGGCATAAATCATATTACCACTATGATATAGCTAAGTAGATTAAGTTTACTCCCCATAAATGGGACATGCATAATAACCATGAACATTACAAGTAGACAAGGTCCCATAGGTAGGAAAGTCGTGGATCACCCTTAACACTATTATTTAAAATGTAAAATTTTCACCTTTAAGAGCATCAAGTGTCCTCACGCCTTCATCGCACAACTCTTTAAGTTCTTTGATTAATGGGGATAAGAAAATATCAATATCATTGCCGAGATCCTTTGCCCCGGGCATCAACAACAATAATAATGTGAACTCTTTTTTCATGTATAGTGTTAGAGGAGACTCAAAGGCGTAATTAAAAATGGCCAATAACTCTGATTAATAATCGAAAGGGTTAAACCCATCTGTTGATAATACATGATGTACATTACGCGGTTCTTTTTGCAAATTCACGGTGTCATGCATTTAAAAGTTACTAAATGAGTGAATAAACGAGATGACGCATGGGACTCTCTCCTACTTTGGCTAGAGTGTGCCATGTCATGACCTCTTCTACCCACAGTATAGTGAAAAATATTTTTAACTGTGGCACGAGGGTAAAATATTCAGTACCTTATATGGAACTCGCAAGTACTTAGAAAATTTTGCAAGTTTTCTTCTGCACTCTCACAAACCATATATTGCGGCGCATTGCATAAGGACACTCATCATTTAGCTCGTGTTTATTGCACTATAATTTTCAATCATACTTACATACATAAATATATTTATACTTCAAACCCAAACCCTTCAAGATTTTATTCATGATTGGATAACTATATGGTAACGTGTTATCTATTGGGAAAATGTCTTTAGCCCACTTAAGAATTTCAATTACCCTGTTGCCCGACAAACCAAAATGACTCTTCAAATTATGCAAACCAATCATTGCGTAGAATAATGAGTGATCTTTTTCGCAATTTTTATATGAAGGTGTTGCCGCATTGGCTTTTAATCGTATGTATTCTCGATCTTATAGTAATTCAACATTGACTTGTTCATAATGAACATTATCCATGTCTATAGGATGGTGGTTTTGATGGTAGTGGACTCTATAAGCATCATAAATTAGGTCAGTCAAAGGACGAAGTGCTAGAAAATCATTCACCACTTCTACCAGGTGGGGTTTCGGTACGCGGTCGAGTACCGGTAATTCTTTCGAAGCAAATGGAACATTCCTTTTTCCATGGAATGTCCATGTCTTATAGTTTTAAGACATACTTCACATTAGTAAATGCAATTAAATTTCATCAAAAGACTTAAATTTGTCGTTCATACAACGGTTACATGGACACGAAATCTTGTCATTGTTAAGATTTCTATCGACATATTTAACGAATTCACAAATATCCTTTTCAAGATTATCAGAGACTCTGTTACTACTTATAAGGAAAAATTTCTAACATAGTAAATTTGTTTGTATTGACTTAATTCCAATTGGGAAAAATCCTTAAAGTTATAGGTTAGGACTTGCATTAGTTTATCGTTCAAGTCTATGATGTGTATGATTGAAGATCGTAGCGACCAAGTAAAGAGCCTACATTATCATCCCTAGATTTATGCCACATTTTATCTTCAATAACTATGTATATCATGAGGTATGAATGCATATTATTTTTTATCCTTGGAATTTCATTACGTGTTGTTTTTAAAATAACGTTTGAGTCCATTTTGCATTAAATGATTTTTAAAGAAAAATCATTTTTTGAACAAAGTCCTTTGAACGTGGTTGTAAACTTGTTCAAACAAAATCCTCGTAGTTCATTCGAACGAGTTTTGATTGTTCAAAAAAGGTTATGCATGTCGTTCAAACGAGATCTGACAACTTTAAAATAAATTTTTTATTCTTTCTAGTGGAAAAGCATTTGAATCTCGTTCGCACTCTATTCAAATGAGATTAATCACTTTGTTCAAATGAGCCTATTTTTTTTTTCGAACGAGATTGTGCACTTTGTTCGAGTGATCCTATTTTTTTTATTCGAACAAGTTCGTGTCACTTCGAATTTTTGTTTCCCATATAAATGAGTGTTGATAGCTTATTTTTTATGGAGATTTTGTAAATATTGATTTCCAGACATAATCCCTAGAGCCTGCAAACCCTAGTTTCAACCAAGTTTTTTGATATCCAAGTTTCAATTAATATGCTAGTATGAAATTTCTATTTTTGTATACCGATTTTTTTACTAATCATCATTGATTAAGTAAATTTTCTAATGGTGAACTCCGTGCTCATTTTTTGTTTAAATATGATGGACTTTATGTGTATAGAGGTTTAAAGCGGTGGACTATGTGTTTGACATTGACAATTGTTGAGCTTGCATCGATGGATACCACGGCGTGTAAGGAGAACACGTTGTTGTAGAGAGTAAGTGGAGTCCAGTGTGTCTCTATTATGAGAACGCCTAAGGAATGAAGATATGTTGAGTCTTGAAGGAGACTAGTCAAGTTGTGTAAGTCATTTTTCATTCTTATGTTATTCTTTATCATAGTGAATTTGCGTGGCTGGGTCGTCTCAAGTTTTTCCCCTTGTGGATTTTCCTCGTACATCAGTATGTTGTGGTGTGTTTCTTTTATTTTATTCTTTCTATCAACTAGATGAATGCTTATGTAAGATAACATTTGGCTATTAGTTTTCATAACACTTTGGTTAATTGGTGCTACGTTTAATTGGGTTCATTAATTTTGGAAAAAATTAATAAGTCGATGTGTTTTCCTTTTTATATAATACCTTGTGCGTAGTTGCATTTTCTATTCGTATCAGAGCCGGTGTTCATTAGTATTATAGTGGGTGTATATAAATTATTGGTATCTATCATTTTCTAGACCAACTTTGTTTGATGGTTCTAATTACGCTTAATGAAAATCACGTATGAAATCCGCACTTAAGTCTATCGACGAGTGAATATGGTTAGTTTTTGTTAGGGGCTGGACTCCACCCACAACTTTAGTAAGAGAAGTTCGTGTGCATAGTTTATGTAACTACAATTTCCTAGGTCTAAATGCCTTATTTTGTGTCATCACACCAGAAGTATTTCATCATATTATGACATCTGAAACACATAAATAGGCTTGGAACATACTCCAACTTAAATATTGTGGCCATCCCGGTTGGCGCGGCGTTCATTTCGGAGGGGGAAGGAGGAGGATTCCTTGAGGAAGAACTATGTCGCGGTCTCGCACCCTTCTCTTCGAAAATGTTCTTCGGTCATCGTCGGTGTGGGGTGAATATAAAAAAATAGAGTTGCCAGTCTCTTTTGCACAAAACAGGCATAAGAACATGTTGCCACTTTAAGAGAAAAGCATCAAGGACAGACTGATGCATGCGAAAGAAATAGATCAAAGGTCCGGGGGCTAAGTATAGAATGGGAAGGTGTTAGGAACCCATTCCGCCCTTTTGGTCTCTCATGGGCAAATGTTAATATTTTCCTTTATCCCGGTGAAGGGTGGGCATGTGTTTATGTAATGGAGATCAGAATCGTCCAACCTATACTATGGAAAAGATAAGGTGAGGTCATCCACAAGAATATTTCCAAAATAACAACAAATGTAGAAGATAGAATATGAGAATCAATCGATACATTTTTTGTTATTGGGAAATGATAATATATGTGGGATGAGATGGAAACAAGAATATTATATGTATATGTATGATAATTATGAAAATGAGGGATTTTGAGAAATTTGAAAAATAAGAGAAATTAAAAAATTAGAAAATTGGACACGATTCTTGGATTTTAATTCGAGATGCCAACGTAGCCTATAAAGGCATCAAAGTCCACGTAGTTCGAATGTATAATAGGGGTGGGTTTTATCCCATAGATTTGAATGGAATTTTATTAGGTGTGTACGTATAGAAAATGTATTTTTGGTTTTGGAAAAAGTGTGGTGGATAATTCCGTTTGGAATTTAGGGGTGTAACCCTCTTTTATTTATTTTTGGATTTTTATGAAAAATAGAGTATGTGCAATATACTAATAAAAGAATAGATGTTAAATTGTATGGACTAAAGTGAAACTAGATTATGAGTCGAATGTAACTTATGCAAAAACAAAATATTAAAAGAGATGGAGAAGGAATTGGACCTTCCTTGGAGCTTGAGCTTTGATCTTGGATGAACAACTTTGAATGCTGATGTATGTTGATGAGAGAGAATGATATTTACTAAATTGGGTGTGAAAAGGATGGGTATTTAGTCTTCAATGGAACTTCTCATATGGAACTTCGCTGAATTCGAGAGAATATTTCTAAGATCACTGATGCTGATGGGTTTGCTCTGCCTCTTGGGAGTGAGGCCATGGATCTTATTTATAGGGTCGGGGGGGTGCCGATCGATGTACCCTAAGGGGTGCCGATCGACAAGTCACCCTTGACACTGTGCTTATAGGTAGGGTTCAGATCCTGCCAATTGTCAATCTTGTGCGGACTTTTCTGGAAAAAAAACTGTAGTGCACAAGCGTTTGATTAAAATTGTGTATGGGGCATACTGTTAGAAAGGTATTTTAGAGACCTATGAGCGTCCTTTGGACCACTCCCGGGTTCGGGAGTTTACTTTGGGTCAAATGTGGCTCGAAAGCGCATGTTGGTCCTTTGGAAGGGAGATTGTCGGACGCAAATGGATTATTCGTCAGTATGGTAAGTCAGAATCGCGCATCGGGTGGACCGATGGGAAGGTTAGGAGATTTACTTCAACATTTCAAATAGTTTCAATCAGTTCGGAAAGTTCATCTTAGTCAAACGGGCCCAAAAGCATCCGGTGACCTTTCAAAGTAAAATGGATCGTTCATTCTTACCATAAGTCAGAATCACGCACGGGGAAGATCGTTAGAAAGGAGTTTCAGTGACCTTAGAAGATTCAAATATATTTCACTCTGTCGGTGGAGTTGATCGGGGTCAATTCGGGTCCCGGTAGCGCTCGATGGCCTCTGAATCAATTTACGGTAGTGAAATGGTCTGTTCGTCTGAACCGTTATGCCAATTTGCGCACGGGGTGGACCGTTTAAAGGGTATTCGAAGACCTTCAAAGATTTAAAGATCTTTCGCTCAGATAAAAGAGTTGACCAAAGTCAAATGGGGTCCGGGGCGCTCGATGGTCTCTAGATTGGTACTCAGAGTGCGACCTAGGTTTGTGGTGGAAAGGGAAAGCGCTAAGAGTCTAAGGGGAGACTTAGGGGGTCCTAGAATGTGGTGTCTATAGATCCCCTTGATGGGTGATCTTGGAACAAGTTATGGTCGTCGAATAGACACCACATGATGAAGGGAGGTCAGTTATGAGGACCTAAGGGATATGGATGACCGATTCAGAAAGTCGAGGTCAATTCTAACCTAAAAGAGGTGATAATCGAGCACCAATGTTAATTTTGACCTAACTCAGGTGACAATCCAAGACTGAGGTCAATTCTAACCTAAAAGAGGTGACGATTGAGGACCGAGGTCAATTCTGACCTAACTAAGCTGACGATCCAAGATCGAGGTCAATTCTAACCTAAAAGAGGTGACGAACGAGGACCGAGGTCAATTATGACCTAACTGAGGTGATAATCCAAGATCGTGACTAATTTTAAACTAGAAGATGTGACAAACGAGGACCAAGGTCAATTCTGACGTAACTGAGATGACAATCAAAGATCAAGGTCAATTATGACCTAAAAGAGGTAACGATCGAGGACTGAGGTCAATTCTAACCTAACTAAGGTGACGATCCAAAACTAAGGTCAATTATGACTTACAAGAGGTGACGATTCAAAATCGAGGTCAATACTGACCTAACTAAGGTGACAATCTAAGATCGAGGTCAATCCTGACCTAGAAGAGGTGACGACCGAGGTCAATTCTAACATAACTAAGGTGACGATATAAGACCGAGGTCAATCCTAACCTAGAATAGGTGACAACTGAGGACCGAGGTCAATTATGACCTACCTAAGGTGACGATCCAAGACCAAGATCAATTCTGACCTAAAAGATGTGAAGACTGAGGATCGAGATCAATTCTGACTTAACTAAGGTGACGATGTAAGACCGAGGTCAATTCTAACTTAGAAGAGGTGACGATCGAGGATCGAGGTCAATTCTGACCTAACTACGATGACGATCCAATATCGAGGTTAGTTCTGACCTAAAAGTGGTGACGACCGAGGATCGAGGTCAATTATGACCTAACTAAGGTGACTATCCAAGACTGAGTTCAATTTTGACCTAGAAGAGGTGACGACCAAGGACCAAGGTAAATTCTGACCTAACTAAGGTGACGATCCAAGACTGAGGTCAATTCTGACCTAGAAGAGGTGACGACCGAGGACCAAGGTCAATTTTAACCTAACTAAGGTGGCGATCCAAGACCGAGGTCAATCCTAACCTAGAAGAGGTGACAACTGAGGACCGAGGTCAATTCTGACCTAACTAAGGTGACGATCCAAGACCAAGATCAATTCTGACCTAGAAAAGGTGACAATCGAGGTCAATTATGACCTAAATAAGGTGATGATCTAAGACCGAGGTCAATTATGACCTAAGAGAGGTTTACTTTTCCTTCAAGGAATTTGGAAAATCCACTGGATTTAATGATTGGATTTTAGGTTTCGCTGGGGAATGGTGAATGATCTGAGGATTTTGTAGCTGGGGGAAAATTTTAAGTGTCTTTTGGAGACGTTATTGGGGAGAATGATTATCTGGAATTCCACTGGGGGTGAAAAAAAGTGTTTTCCTTAGTGAACAAGGTGCTAGAATGGTTTTGGAAATTTAAGGAATTTGTCGGGAATTGTTAGAAATTTTCTAGCATTTTTTCGAATTTTTTGTACGAAATTTTAAAGGGTGTGCCGACCGACATGGATGGAGGTGTGCCAATCAGCATTGGTACAAAGTTTTTGGGTGCCTCGATCAGGTGAAAGGCTCAGTGACGATCGATGGGTGCAGGGGGGCTACTGTTTGACTTGACCCTTAGCCTCATATAAAAAGGGAGCGGGTTCTCCTCATTTTGTACAGTTTTCTAACTTCTTTTCTCTTGCTATAAACCTCTACAAATCCTCCTAAAGTCTGAAATGGTTGACTTCTCAAGCAATGCGACCCATATGTAATGGCTTAATGTCGATGACTGGGCAGGGTTAGAGTGGATGGCTAGGGTACCCCTTGCATTGGGTAGCGAGAACTCTTTTGACTCGTTTGAGACTTTGGCGGATGATCAGACTCTTCTGCATGAGCCTTCATGTCATCGCTCTTCGAGAGTGGTGAACCATGGTGATTATGTAAGTATTGCATGACTCTTGGTATTTCTTTCTTTTTTTCTTAACGAGATTGCTTTATTTGTTGAATCTAACAACAATTTTCTTTATTTCTTGACAATCTTACGCCTCCTTGTTGACTTTTCGTACACGCGGTAAGACAGAGCTTAAGGATTTTTGGGAGCACCTTCCTGATGTGGTGCGCTATATAGTGTGCTCTGTGGGTTTTGGGAGGCTAGCGTCGACTATGGATGAGACACCCCGCTCTACTGTGATTCTATGTGCTTTGGGAGAGGGGAGGTAGGACACTACCCACACCTTCCATTTTGACTTCACGGAGATGATGGTGAATCCTATTGATGTTCAAAAGTTACTGGGGCTGGATTGTGAGGGTGCCCAGATTGAGGTGGACAGGATGCTGAGGGTGACGCCAGAGGCGGTGACGGAGGCTTTAGGTGATGTGGAGAGGGTGGTTTCTGGAGATTCTCTCTGCGTGTCTTCTTTGAAGGAGATTTTACTGAGGAGGAGGGTTAATGAGAATGACGAGCATCATCCAGATGGCCCGTTTGTTTATCTTGATGGTGTTATGGGGTATTCTGGTGGCGACAAGTGGCGACGGCATCCACTTATGGTTTTTACCATTCCTGATGGTGTTTTCGAGCATTCGCTTCTATGACTGGGGGAGCCTGAATTTGGCGACCCTTTACTATTCTTTGGATTCCTTTAGCCGGTGCTGTCGGCCGACTTTTATTGGGGCCACGTATCTTCTGGAGGTATTCTTTATTTTGTGCATTTTCCTTTATACATTCGCATTTTCCATTCATGCTCTTCTTTTTGATTTCTTGAATGTTGATGCTTATCCTTTGCATACATGGTTCTATGAAGTGATTGGGTTGAACATCCAACTGATTTATTTGAAGGATGACTCCATTGGGGACTTCTACAGGATGCTCCGATGGCGGAGGTCTAATCAGCAGTCGAAGAAGAACCTTTCTCTAGAGGCAGTGTGTCAGGTCTTGAATGACCTGACAAGTGAGCGGGTAAGCCTTCTTTTATCGTTGAGAGTATTATTTTCCTTAATGATATTTTATTGATACTAATCCTTCTCTTTTTCTAGGGATTTATAGGTGACCTTTTATACCTGGGGTACGGCTATTCAGCATATCGGGGTGACTAGTGGACATGCGCAAATGCGGCACTTGCTGGAACATGAGTTCAGCTACTCCTGGTATCTTGGGGAGAGGGTAATTCGATAGATTATGGAGCATGAGGTCGCGGTGCAGCCAACGAGGCCCCCTATGTTCATGAGGCACGTGCGGGAGACGTCTGATGATGATCAGGTAGCTGCGATGATGCGATAGTCATACTCCTTGTATACTGACATAGCGATGATGTATGATTATCTAACCTTTGTCTCGAGTTGGCTAATGTCCCCTAGCATTTATGATGTGATGTCTCTCTCTATAGCGGGCTCAAGTTAGCAGGTGGGGTCCTCTCATAGCACAAGTGGTATGGCTATGTCAGGGATGGAAGTGAAGACGTTAGAGCCTTCTTTTGTGCGGTTGCATTCCCCTAGTTACGACCTCCGTCGAGCTCATGGGGGAACTATACGTCTACAACATCATCCTCATGCGATGGATCCGAAGGATTTGGGCCTAACGGAGGAGGTCCTTCGGCCTACGGTATGTCTTTTTTTGATTTCCTTAATTTCTTTCTCTTTCCTCATGCTTGAATGATTTTATCTTTTCCATTCTTCCTCACATCATATCAGTGTTTCGACAACCTGGCTGAAGGACATCATGGACTAGATATCTTCGGCGACTGCTCATATTCGTGAGGTAGTTTCACTCCCTTCTTTCTTGGTGCCGTCTTCCTCATCCGGGAAAGGGTCGAGCTCTAGATGTGGGAGCACATCGTCTGCCACGGGGGGAAAGGCCACGTCGTATGGATGGGGGCTCTTAGAGAGAGAGAGAGAGAGAGAAATTGGGTTTGTACTGAGTCCCATTATTTTTTTTTTCTTTTTGCTTCAAAATGTTAATGTAACACAGCAAAATATATGAAAATGAAGAACGATTTTTTTAAAATGAGATTAGTAAAAGCATAAGTATGAAGGGAATTCAGAATTTCCTTATGATAAAAATTATTTTATTGATTTTTTTCTTTTTTGATTTTGACAAAAGAGGAAAAGGGAATTTTCCAAAATAGGAGGTTGTCGATCAGCATGACCCCTGTCCTGCCTATCGGCATGTCAATCCAGTCAAATCAATCCAAGGGCCTTAATTGAACTTTCTTCAATTGCTTGGTATTTGGTGGGGAAAGTTTTACTCCAAGTTCTGCAAGATTACTTATTTTTGCTTGAGAGTTTCCAAGTATAAAAGGGGGTGTGGGTGGGGCTTTCCTCCTCACACTTTCACTTTCTCCCTTTTCCACACTCTTACTTTCATATTATCTCTTAGTCTTGCAATATGGATCTCCCTAGTAGCTTTGAGTTCGCCAACTACCTTGAAGCTTTGGAAGCAATGCGTTCTTACAATGTTGATTATAATGCCTTTCCCATGCAGCGAGTCTCTTTGTGGCGCAACAGGCCCATTCAGTGGAATATACTGATGGCGGTTGCCGAGTTTTTATATACCAAGAATCATGTCTTCCCCTTCGGGTTGGATGAGATTTGTCCTAACTATGAGGAATTTTTTACCATACTGGGGATAAATCACAGCGTTGTTGCGACTTTGATTGAGTTTTCTCGTTCTCCTAGGGAATTATTCATTGGGCTTCTTCATATCTCGCCTTCGGTCGCCAGGCCATTGGTTACGTGGGTAATGATCTCCCTTTCAGTAATTTTGTAGTCCGTGCATTCGTAAGATGTGGGTGATGCTGGTTATGCCGGGTCCATCATCCTAGAACTTATTTCAAAAGTTTTATTGGTGACTGGGGAGAAACTGGTGGACCCTCAACTGGCTGCTATCATTTCTTAGATGTCATACCATCGAAATCCAGCAGCGGTGATACTGGCAGAGACCTTGAATGGCCTAGATGCTTGGAGGGAGGGTCGTTCTGACTTTCTGATGGGTATCCCTGTAATGTTATTTACATGGCTGTCGGAGAGGTTTCGTATGGTGGTCCCACCTCAGTATCCTTTTCCAGTGGTGCTAAATTTCTTCTCGCATTATTTTATTAGCGTAAACTTGGACATTGAGAGTTAGGGGAACTGGTTTGCAGAGCACGGGTCTCGAGGCTTACGCTGGTCTGTGCCTTGGTGGAGGGAGTTGCTTCCCATTCTGGATCTTGGAGAGTACTAGTACATCAGACTGGTTGGCCTCAGGCATACCTCTTTCTACTTTCCCTGGCGGCTGCTGCGCCAATATGGTTGGGAGCAAATTATGCCACCGTAGACACCGAACTTCTTTCCTGTGGAGGACTTGATAGAGCGTATGCACATGCGGCTTGGTTCCCTATGGGGGAATCGTTGTCCGTCGTCCGTCGACCCATCCATCTCAGTCTACTGGGCGAGTCTGGCATGTCTTTGGGACTACATGAAGTGGTTGTGGAAGAAGGTAGTGGCCAGGATGCTAGCTGTGGAGATTGGTCAGAGGTGGTTTGCCATATCTGGCACCATGGAGGGAGGCGTTGTGGTCAACCCCAAGCTAGTCCGGGATTACTGCTCTTTGGAGCGTCTGCGATACTCCATCCAGGTAGGGACGGATGGAGATCCCAGGATGCAGGTGATGATGGTGATGGTTCTTCTGGCAGCTGCGGGTAGGGTTTTGTGAAACTTCTTATAATAGGTGTGGTTTTATTCTTTGTGGGAATAATTAGGGGTGATTTTATGGAGTAGTGGGGCTTATTATTATCTATTTTTTTAGTAGGTGTAGTGCTGGCAAGGGAAGTCGTTTGACTCCTTATGCCGATGTAATCGTGCAGAAATTTTAGATAATGAAATAAATAATTTTTTAATCATTTAGCTGTGCCTCTTGATGACTTTTTGCATTTCTAATTATCTATACCAATCGCTAAGGCATACATAATCCTTTTGTTCATATATATATATATATATATATATATATATATATATATATATTAAAATGAATTGTCATTCTCGAGGATTAGAAAAGAATAGAATTTTATGAACACGAGGGAGGCCACGCTCATGTGAAGAGGATGAGATGCCTACGAACCTTTGATAGTTTTGAAAAATTTTAAAATTTATTTTTTTAGGAATGTTCTTTAGAGGATCAGCCCCACGTAGTTCTGGGTAGGGGAAAATAAAAGATATTTTTAGAATAGAAGGGATATGAGAAGAGTTGTAGTGTGCCGAGATTTTGGACTGGGGATAGAATTTCTTGAGATGGTCCAGGTTAACTGGATGCATCATTTCTTCTCCGTCGTGGTCGGTGAGCACAGCAGCGCCGCCCGACAGTATCTTCTTCGCAATATAGGGGCCGTTCCAATTGGGCTTAAATCTCCCTTTGGGGTCCCAGATGGGCTCTAGTATTTCTTTGAGGGCTAAGTCCCCTTCTTGGACACTGCGGTCCTTGACTCTCTTATTGGATGATCACACTATATGGATATGGTACCCTTGTATATGATAGAGATCTTTCAATCTCCTTTCGTCTAAGAGGGACAACTCGTCAAGATAACTTTGGTACCAATCTTCTTCACTCACCTTACTTTCAAGCATGATGCGCGGTGAGGGTATTTCCAGCTCCACGGGTAGGACTGCCTCCATGTTATAGACTCCCTAGTAGAGGTTCGAACTAAAGTGTGGTAGCCCCAGAGGGAGGAAGGGATCCTGTTGGCCCAATCACGACAACTCTCGGTCATCTTGCTAATGATGGCTTTGATATTCTTATTGGCTTCTTTGATCGTTCCATTGGTTTGACGCCGGTATGGAGAGGATTTGTGTCTTTGAATTCCATACTCGTGGACCACTTCCGTAACCTTTGCCTTAAATTGTAACCCATCTTTTAATACCATCTCGTGTGGGACCCCATATCGGCAGATGATGTTTTTCTTGATGAATTTGGCCACTTTCTTGGCATTTAGAACTGCATATGAATCGACTTTGACCCATTTAGTGAAGTAGTCAATAACGACTGGGATGAACTCATGCCCATTGGATGCCTTTGGTGTAACTTTCCCTATGATGTTGATACCCGATGTCGAAAACGGCCAGGGAGAAGTCGTGTTGTATAATTCTCGCTCCGATAGATATTATAGGTCACAAAACTGTTAGCATTTAAAACATTTTCGAACGTAGGCTATGCAGTCCTAAACTATGGTAGTCTAGTAGTATCCTTATCGGATAATCTTCTTTGCGACCATACGGCCGTTCATGTGGGTTTTGCATTCCTCGCTATGGATTTTATGCATTATTTCTTTAATGTCAGCCCCTGCGATGTAGTGTAAATGGGTTCCATCAAAGTTTCTCTTAAATAGTGCTTTATCACAGACAATGTACTGGACAGCCAGTCTGCGAAAAGTTGCTCGGTCCTTCTTGTCAGCTCCTTGGGGATACCTATCGTGTTTGAGGAGGTGCCAAATTTCATAATACCAGCAGTCGACTATTTTGGGTTCTTCCTTCGTGCAGAGCTCGATGTGGTAGCAGTGGGTTGGTTTGTCTCATTTTTGGACAAGAAATGGAGCTATGGTTATTCCTTCGGGCATATCGATCATGGAGGCTAAAGTGGCAAGGGCGTCATCCAGGTTATTCTTTGCTCGGGGTAGGTAGTGGAAGGAGATTTCTTAGAATTAGGAAGCCAGTTCTTCAAGGTGGGCATAAAAGGGTAAGAGTTTCTCATCCTTGACTTTCCACTTTTTGAGTAACTGATCGATAATGAGGGTTGAATCCCCATAGACATCTAGGTATCGAATTCCTTTTCTTGAGGGAAACTTTGAGGCCTACCGTGCACACCTCATATTCAGTCATGTTGTTAGTGCAGGGGAAATCCATTTTGATGGCAATGGGAGTGTGGGAGTCATCAGGGGCAATTAGGAGGATTCTAATGCCACATCCTTTTTGGTTGGTAGTGCCGTCAAAGAAAATTTTCCATCGAAGATCTTCTTGGGAGGCACAAAGGATATTCTCA
This sequence comes from Sambucus nigra, assembly GCA_949130495.1. Classification (NCBI taxonomy): domain Eukaryota; kingdom Viridiplantae; phylum Streptophyta; class Magnoliopsida; order Dipsacales; family Adoxaceae; genus Sambucus; species Sambucus nigra. The sequence goes on from OX422216.1 coordinate 585,412,440, forward strand.
TATGGGAATTCGAAGATCCAGACATCGGCTTCTTCCATTGGGTAGTCAGCAAGGTAGTTCGAGATGGATCTTCCTTTCATGGATTTCTATGTGACATAGATGATATCAAATAAGGATAGAAGCATCAACCAACGGGCTATCTGGCTAGATAGGGCGGGTTTCACGAGTAGTTACTTGATGGGATCCATTCGGGATACGAGTCTGATGGGGAAGGCGAGCGTGTAATGTCGTAACTTTTGGGTAACCCACACAAGAGCGACACATTCTTGTTCCAAGGCGGTGTAGTTAACTTCATAATTGGAGAATTTCTTACTGGCATAGTAAATGTCTTTCTCCTTGCGGGTTTCTTCAAGGTATTGGTCTAGCAAAGCCTCGGTTGCAATATCGGTCACGATTAGGTATAAAAGTAAGGGAAGACCAGGCTGAGGTGGCATGAGCACCGGAGGTCGAGTTAGGTATTGCTTAATTCAGTCAAAGTCTTCTTGGTAAACTTCATTCCAGACTTTAGTTGAATCTTTTTGGAGGAGTTTAAAGATTGATTCACAGATGGAAGTCAATTGGCTGATGAATCGACTGATGTACTATAATTTTTCGAGGGTTCCTTGGACTTCTTTGTCAGTTTGGAGAGGTGGCATCTTAAGTATGGCTTTAAGCTTATCGGGATCTACTTCTATCCCCTTTCTCACTGACCATGAATCCCAAGAGTTTTCCTTTAGTAACGTCGAAGACACATTTATGTGGGTTAAGTCGCATTTGGTAATGTCGCAGTCATTAAAAGAATTTCCAGAGAGCGGGAATAAGACCTTATCTAGTCTTGGACTTGATAATCATGTCATCTACATAGACCTCTACTTCCTTGTGTATCAGATCATGCAAAATGATTATGGCAACCCTTTGATAGGTAGCCCCTGCATTTTTTTAGACCAAATGGCATGATAGTGTAACAAAAGGTTCCCCAAGGGGTGATGAATGAGGTTTTCTCTTTGATGATCAGGGTGCATCTTGATCTGGTTATATTCAGTGAAACCATCGATTAATGACTAGAGATCATGACTGGCAGTGTTGACCCAAATTATATCGATATTGAGTAACGAGTAATCATCCTCGGAGAGGCCTTGTTCAAGTCTCGATAGTCGACACACATTCGGACCTTCCTTCCTAATTTTGGCACGAGTACGATATTGGCTAGTAATATAGGATATTTGATCACACGAATGAAGCCCACATTCAGTTGCGTGACTACTTCTTCTTTTACTTTGAGTGACCATTCGGTGCAGAGCTTTCGTAGTTTTTGTTTGACTAGTTTACATTCTGGGAGAGTTGGAATCTCATGCTGTGCTATCTCAATTTCAATGTCGGTAATATCATCGTAGGACCATGCAAAGACATCCACGAATTCCTTTAGTATATCTTCGAGTTGCGTGCACTCATTCTCATCAAGGGTAACCCCTATCCTAATCTCGCGCATTTTTCTACTAGAACCGAGATTAATAACAACAATTTCATATTCATTAACTTTAATATGGTTGTATTATTTGTTATTAATTATTTAGATCAGTTAAGAATTATTCATTTCCAAAGCCATCATCATCAAAAGTTTGATTAGGATCAAGATAATTAATGTAAGTCACAGCAAGATACTTAAAATCTTCGTTTATTTCATTAATAGGAAAAACATCAATGAGAACTTCATCATAGGAGGTCTGGATTACATCAGAGTGGGAGGAAATAACTAAAGGGGAAAGGGGATAAACATCAGGGTTAGGTTGAATATCAGCAGGTGGCACAGGTGCAGCATGCCAGTTGAGAAGAAATATGTCAGCATCTTTGATGAGGTAGGATGGATCAGATGATATAGTCCATGAGTGGATCATACAGAGTGCCAGCCTTAGTATCTGCAATTTGAAAGAATCTTCGAAGTCGTTATCCTCCAAATCCCTGATACCAGCTATGGTCTCCTTGGTGAGTGGTTATACACAGTGCTAGGAACTTTCGACCCCCAAGTAGCTATCTTGAAAAAAGATCTCAATTCCTGGTTTCATCCTCTGGTCTACAGGGTTATACCAAGGTTCAGGGAAGCAACAGAAGGGTAAATCTTCACCCTCTCTGATGAATCTTCCATTTAGGGAATCTCTTGAGGTAGTTATGGAGCATTATAACTTTCTCTTCAATCGAGGCTAGCGAATCAATATGAGTTATTCTTCTGATGGTTGATAGCCCAAGCCATAGGACGAAAAGTCCTCCTTCAACACAATAGGTTCAGTTATCCCTTGTTGTCTTTGCCCTAGTCACAGTCCAGTCATGAAGTGCATATTCTTAAACATTTGGATTACATTAATGTTTCCATGAGGATTATATTTTGGACAAACCATGTATTTAAAGTCGGCCCCTACTGGGAGAGGGAGTGGTTCGACCTGAAAGCCTGAGAGTAGTATATCGTTCACCCCGTGTTATATCTCGAGTAATAGATTACTGGTGTTAGAATTCTCGGTGTTGTCAATGTCTCCCAAGATGGTGATAACTTATCCATTGGCAAAGAATTTCAATTTCTGATGAAGGGAAGAAGACACCCCTTTAATGTTGTGGAGCCACGGTCGTCCGAGCAGCAGATTGAAACAGGTTGGGATATATATGACTTGGAATTCAATAATAGGATTTATAGGGACAACTCCTATTGCAATATTGATAGATCTCATTACTTCTTGACGGGTGTTGTCATACGTACGTACATCAGTAGAGGTTGGAGCAAGGTCACTCACTTTCAATCCAAGACAATTGAGGGTCCTTAGTGGGCACACATTCAGAGTTGATCTGTTGTCGATGAGTATAGGAGGAGTCGATAAAGTTGAAAAGGGAGAACTTGAAGTTGAAAGCTAATTTGAAATAATGTGACATACAAAATGATGATTACAAATTGATTGAGGATCTTAGGTCATGTGAGAAGACTCTTAGGGAGAGGTTCGCTCTAGTTGAGGGGGAGATAGATAACCTTCGTGGTTTGATGGAGATTATGAAGAAGAATTCTCTAGTTTTTTATGAGTCCCTGCATTTGCTCGAGTCTTGAATTGATGAGTTAGAAGATAGATTAAGAGACTTAAGTCATGTCAAATTTGACTTTGAATATAGGTCTGAAATATTGGATAACATGTTAGGTAGAGTTCAAATAAGAAATGATAATTTTGGAATTGGATTTGATGATTCCATTACTTCCGCTACTAAATCTAATACCATAATTTTAAGAGGGTCAACCACTACCAAGGATGTTAGAAAAGGTCAACCCTTACATAAATTTCCTCGTTGTATCTACATTTGCATATATTGTGGTAGGAAAGGCTAACTTAGGCATTTGTCTTTTGATATTAGAAAATTTCCTAGAAAGTCTAAGTCTAGAGTCACCAAGGTTCTCCCAACCTAAGATTGTCATGTTACACCTATGTGGATTTTGAAATATGATTTGGAGGCATTGAACATTAGACTTGTTGATTCTAGCATGTTTGCATATGATTCTTCTTATTCTAAATCCAATGGTTGATTGTGTTTGCATGTTTTCATACACTAGTGTTTATGCTTCACGTTATATGTTATTCCTAGTTGTATGATTATTTTCATTTTCCTTTTATTAGGTATTATTGAGAAAAATACAAAAAAAATTATTTGTCTTTTGAGTTATTTTTTAATTTGTGTGTCATTTTCTGAGAAATGTTTAAAAGCTCAAAAAGATTTTTTTTGTGTGTAATTTAGTATTACACATTTTTTGTTATGTATTGGTGTGTTCGAATCCCATTCTTTCCATATTTCCGTGTGGCTAGGAAATTTTGTTATGATTTGTAATGCTTAAGATATTCTTAATCATGCTTGTATGGAGTGGTTCAAAATTGATTTATTTAATGGATTCACTTTGTATATGCCTCTACACACACTTGCACAAACTCTTTTGGATTATAACTACCCATGTTTCATGATTTAAGTAAGGTTTTGTACTATCAGTCTCATGATTATATATATACTTGACTATGGGAAATTTGTGCGTGTAAAAACCATTGATGAGAGTTTTTTTTATTTGAAACATATGAGTAAGAAATGGAAAAGGGCTACAAAGGGAGAAATCTTCCTTGTGTGAAAGGACATTATTGTAAAGCACCTAAAAGAAAAGGAAATTGTCAAGGCCATGTTTTTATTGATGGTTCAAAATTGATATATTCGAAATAAAAAGAGAGTAAAAAATTATATATGTTTATTTGGAGTGTGTTAAAGTTTAATATCAATGGGTTTTCACAATAAGTTCTAATTAAGCTTAATGTTTTTATCTCTATTGATTTCAAAATCATCAAGATTTCTAGGCTAATGCGCATTGTGTATGTTTGTACATTTATGAGTTCTTTATTTGTCACTTGAGGCTAAACCTAAGTTGATAAGTTTTGCGATAAAATATAACTCGTTGGACTTATTTTGAGTGATTGGGTCATATATCTTTTGTTTTTGGTTCACGTACCTTCACTCTGTACCACTTTTGTTTAGACACATTAACATTATACGAGTTTGGAAAACTTTTGTGTTTCGTATCTTTTGTGGTGTTTATACCTTTATATATTTATATGCAACATTGGTATTTTTTTGTTTATATATGGTATGTTTAGTTTTGAGTATTTACGTGTGAATTTAATTATCTTTGCCATATCTTTCATCTTCGATTCAAATTAGCTTGTCGTATGATCATATTGCTATCTTTTATTGCTTTCGTACATAGGTATATTATTTATTCATTAAAATTGGTATCATTTTGTTCATTGTTTAAATTATTTGTGCTTGTGTTGTCGAGTCTATTTGTCATTACATGTTTGAGTTCACATCATTGCATGATATAGTTATTTTTTATTATGTTTACTATGTTGAATTTAGGGGGATCCTTTGTTTATATTGTGCACCTTATTATTCGTTTATTTCTGAACAAGGGGGGGGGGGGGGGGGGGATATCTATCTTTTTAACTTCGGGGGGAATTTTTACCTTAGGGGGAGACATCCTTTTTTAGGTGGACATTATTAGATTAACATGGGGGGGGGGGGGGTCGTCATATGTGAATTTATATTTTTTACATATTTCTTTTCATTAGAAAGGTGCATTTAAATGTGCAGGTTTGTAGTGATGCAACAAAGTTTTCATAAGAGAAAAGCTCCTCAAAGTTTGTGCTTGTCAAGTGTCCATAATTGTTTCCTTTTGGGGTTAAGATTAAGTCTTTAGAGAGCTTTATGGACCATATGTTTTTATTTTTTTGTTTTCTCCTGGAATATCTAAAGGCAGAGATTTGTAAGGACAAATTTTCAGTGGAGTCAATTTGTATGTATTTTCTTAATTCCGTTTGGACAAAATCGTTCGGCTCATATGTTAAGACTTATATTGGTTTATCCTTTAAGATGATATATATGACTGAAGACCGTAGAGTCCAAGTAAAGCCTTTATATCATTGTGCCGATTTTCATGCCATGTTTCGTATTTAATGTCCATGGATCTCATGAGGTATGAATGCATATAACTTTTTATCCTTGGAATTTCAATGGGTGTTGTTTTTAAAATAATGTTTGAGGCCACTTTGCATAAAATGATTTTTCAAGAAAAATGATTTGAAGTTGTCGACTCCGTGTTCAATACTTAATAGTTGTTGAGCCTGGATTGGTGGAAACCGGGGTGAGTGAGGAGCACACATTGACGCAATTTATAGGTGGAATCCTACGTGTCAATGTGAAGTGAAGGTCGAAGGAACGAAGATGCGTCAAGTCTTGAATGAGTTAAGTTGAGTTACGTAAGTCATTTGTCGTCCTTGTGTAATTACTTATCATAGAGAACTTGCATGGTTAGGTCGTCCGAGATTTTTCCCCTTGTGGATTTTCCTCGTACATCGGGGTATTGTGGTTTTTTCCCTTTATTTTATTCTTACTAACACTTAGATGCATGATTAGGTAAGATAAAATGTGGCTATTAGTTTTCAGAACACTTTGTTTAATTGGTGCTAAGTTTAATTGGGTTAATTTTGAAATAATTAAAAACAATTCTATGTGTTTGGCTTTCTATATAATCCATTGTGTGTAATTATATTTTCACTCCCATCCAATCATTGTATTGTAGGAAATTTATTAAATAATCTTCCAAATGCAAGTCACTTACATAAATAAGTTAAAACGAATGTCACGTTGAATGCAAGAACTATAGATTTACAATTTAAGAAAATTCATTCAAACCAAGAAAATTCAAGTAAGTTCATTCAAATTCATTCAACCCGAACATTCAATAAATATGGAATAAAACCAAACAAATTAAGATGCCATTAAACCTCGAAAAATTAAAATTAAAATAGCTTATGATGTCAATGCATAATTAAAACATTACAAACTTTAAACATTGGTCGCTTCCTAATCCTGAATAATTGATGAATTGTCCGGGAAATATAACAATTTTGATAATATTTTAACAGAGGCCTTCACTAGAGTCAACATGCACAGGCTCGTCTCCTCAACCATCGTATACTTTGTTAACAATTTTTTTTAACTGGAATTTTATTTATCTCTTATAAGAATAATGAGCTTCTTCTAGATGGCTTACAAGAGAGACATAACTAGAATGAAACTTAATAGCCAAAATTAAATGAGGCTCTTTATAGAATAGATACCTTACAATGAAAAAAGGAGAAGAACAAATTGCAAATAACTTTAACACATCAAAAAAATAAACCTTGCTCTAATATCTGAGCCTCACCTACCACTAAATGGTGATTATGGACAGGTGTTCATGTATACATGGAAGCAAGCGTGCACCTGCCAACGTCCCTTATATTGGAAAAGTCCCTTAAATAATACTCCTCGTCATAGTCACCATGCATGGACAACGATGATCCAAAGAATGTCGCAGGAGGAGGCGCTTAGGATGGGAAACCTTGAGGCATAGGATAGGGGAATGATTGAAGCATAATTTGGTAAGGTAAACCATGTTATTGAGTGAATAATTAGCCCAATCCTTTAATTTCATTTTCCAACATTTCCATTATGCCGATAACATTGTCGACCTCCATCTTAAGCTCTAAAACCTCTCCTTTTTCCTTGCCATGTTCTTTCACTTGGCTTGACTTCTGACTCCTCACAGAAGAGATGTTTTCTAATATAAGTGCAGTGTGCTATAATTTTCTACTGGCATATATGAGCCCACACCTCTTGTACTCCCCCTTTTGTCCCTCCTAAGTACCTTGGTTACGGCATTTGATTCAATGTTATAGGTGTTGCATTCGTACTAATCGCTCATTATGACTTCTATTATTTCCAAGAACATAATATTATATTTAGGACTTTGATTTTAACATTATTTTATTATAAAGTGTATTTATGATACATAAATTGAAACTCACTGGAGTCGTAGATAATTTGTTTGGAAATTTATTAGTCCATTTTCCCCATCGGTCATGCAAGTACAAGTTGACCCAATTCGTGTCTTTACCTTCTTCCGGAGTCTCCTTGGTCCTATATGTTAATTCATTTGTGTACATGAACTTTTTTCCATATTTATTTATTTTATCCCTCTTAGTGTAAGTAAATAATCTTGTAATTGTCCGCTAGAATCTAGGAATTGTCTGAGTTCTCCTAGATAACATATGATATGTCGTACACCGTTACATTAGCACGTCTACACACGATCATCCATGACGTCGACTATCCGAATCATTGGCAACGTGTTTTTCATCATACACCCATCATCTTTGATAAGCACCCAAAACTGTACATTTTATACCCCGAATAGACGTACTTTAGTTGCTAATTCTCGGCAATATGGGTCTTATGTGCTTAAATGTTTATCTTGTAGGTCAAACGTCCGTTTGTGGTGTCAAAAGCTATATATCGAGGCAAATGCGTGTTGAATGGTGCTAATTCCATCCCCCGTAACCTTACCTGAGCCTAAACCTAACCTAAACCTACCCCAAACCCTGTGTGTATTTTGTTTGTCCCTTTTTTATATTTTTTATATTTTTAGTTTGAGTCATTTTTTATTTTTAGAATTTATTTTAGATTTATTTAGTGTTTTCTAGGTTTTATTTTATTATATTATTATAATTTTATTTTATTTTGATTTTTATTAGTTTTTGGTGTAGTCTTATTTTATTAGGATTAGTTTTAAGAGTTTATTTTTAGTTTAGTAGATTTTATACTTTAGGACTTTTGTTTTCATATTTTATTAGATTTTTCAATTTTTATTTCTTTTGTTTTATTATTTTAGTTTTTAATAGCTTATGATTTTATTTTCTTAAGTTTTAATATTTTTATTTTTATATTTTTTACTTAGTTACATTTTGTTTGATTATTTTTATTTTTAGGTAGTTAGTGTATTTTAGGGTCACAAATTTAACACACACACACACACACACACACACACACACACACAAATCCTATACACACGATCATACACTCTCACCCTCATACTACCACCCTACACCCTCAAACACCCCCCCCCCCCACATCATCTTCAACCTTTACCCCACCAACAACTTACTCTCTCACCTTACCAAAACCAGTTTTGACCCATACCCATTTTTCTGCCCCTCACCCATGGTCGACCTCAACCTCTAACCCGCAACCATAAAACCCATTTTCACCGGCGCTAACCCCACTCACCGGAGCTCCAGCCACAAGCCCCTGAACCAACCCACCTGCCTCCGGCGCACCTTCTAATACATCCCGACCTTACCCCTCCCCCCACCTACCAGCCATTACCCACCTGCCTCCGCCGGAATCCCAACCCGGAACCGCGAACCCAGGAGCCCCAGAACCGCGACCCTCTACCCCGAACCAGCGCCCGACCTGCTACCTCCTGCCCCGGCATTCAAAACCTCAGGCGTCCTACCGCCGCTACCCCTTACCCGCGTCGGACACACACGCCGCCACTGCCGACCTGCAGCAACCCGTCGGACTTCCAACGCAACACCACCTCTAACTGAAAACCCGAATACCCATGTCCGAATCCAAAACCCGACCTGTTCAAACCCATATCCTTCAATCCATTTTACCCATTACCCAACAAAATCCATCTCCCATTTGTTCCTAGTCCAAGCCACGATTTTACCACTTCCACAAAATAAACCAAAGACAAAGTCCCCACTTGTGCACATGTGTTTAAATCCTCTTTTAACCCTAATTCCAAAAATACCCCCAACGTATCCCCACTCTCTCATAACCTCACCATCCACATGCTCCCTTGCCATTTTTCCTAATTTACCTTCACCCAATACCTTACACACCCTCTTGCACATTTGTTTACCCAATTTACCCCTAGCTCCATGGCACTTACTATTTAAAGAGAGTTGAAGACCATTTTGACGATGGAATAAAGAGGAGAGAAACCCTAGAGTTAGGTTAGACAGAAAGTTAGAAATAATATTTTTTTTTAGTTTAGAAATTTATTTTATTTTATTTTTTTTAGATTTAAATTGAGTGCAATAATTGTGTGAGATTCAAGTTGAGTGAATTTTTCATTTATATCTTTGTTGATCACTCACTTGGAGGGTTGTATGCTTCTCATTCAATGATTGAAGTCTATTGAATTCAAGAGATTGGTTTGATTGTTCTTCTCTCTACTCTTTTATATTATATGCCTTTGACTATTTGTTCATCATGTTTAATATCATGTTAGGCTAGAAAACTCCTTTCAGGGGGGGGGGGGGGGGGGGGGGGGGGGGAGATCCATTATTTTTATGTTAATCATAATTTAATTAGTTTAATTAAATTAAAATTCCCTTTGATGATTAATTTTGCAATCTTACTTTTAATTTACGCCTCGAGAGAAGGTAAATGATTTTCGAGAGAAAACCGAGATTCTAGTCTTAATTTCCATCTTAGAATCGAACTATACATAGGTTTTTCTAAAATGTGAAATTATTTCTTTGAATTTCAACTCTAATCATATTTTTATGATCTAAACTAATTTAGTAAATCGATCCTAGCGGGTGATTTGTTAGATGATGTTTAGATCTACATTTTGTGAGTTGTAGGATTGTAAATTTAATTCTCTAAAAGATTATTATTAAAATTACATTTGCAACGAGAGTTGATTTGTATACTCAATACTAATTTGGGAAGTTTAATTTGAATAAATTAATTAAATAGATTAACTAGAAATTGTGGCATAATCCCATCCATTGATTGTTCTCACTTTTATTTCCTCACCATTCTCATATTTTAAATTTTTATTTAGTTAGATTTACTTAGTTTTATTTTTTTCTTTACTTTCTAGTTAGTTATTTTTATCTCACATTTATTTTAATTTAGTTTAAATCATCACCTCACCGAATTGTTTTAATATTTGAAAAAGCTAAAAAAAGTAGAAAAAGTAAAAAGTCCAAAAAGAAAATAAAAAGTGAATTACAATTGTGTTCCCTTTGCTTTACAACCTTGAAAGTGGATTGATACCTTATTTACCACTACACTTGAGATTGTTTTATTTTGTAGGTATTTGAGGTTTTGACTAACTTCGCTTTCAACAACAACGACACACAAAAAGCAAGTTATCAATCTTCAAACATGCGACGTTCTACTTCAACCAGTCTCCACTACTCCAGTACATTAATGGTATAATTCTTATTTGGAGTTCTTAATTTTCGCAAATATATTTGGGAGATTTGTAAATCGATTTTATAACCGATTGCATTTTATAAAAAATAAGTCTGGAATTTAAAAATAATGATTTTTGCCTAAGGTCGTTCAAACGACCTGGACATGTCATTTTTACGACATGAACATGTTGTTTGAAAGGATCGTTCAATGCCTGATCTAATATGGACCAAACGACCTCACACTATTTTAGTTTTTTACCCGTTGTTTCTTAGGTCGCTCGAAGGGAGATCTAACGACATCTGTATGTCGTTCGAATGACATACCGCCTCCTTATTTTTTATTTTGCCTATAAATATCTTCTCTCATTAGGTATTTCGTAAGACTTTTTAACTCCGCCTTCTGCAGACCTATTGCAATTTAAGTCTTCATATTTTAAGGCTAAAACTCATTTTGATTCACTCAAACCTCCTTATATATATTTGTGAATCTTTGAGAAACCCTTATATTGGTATTACTGAATCTTGGAGTGGTACTTGTGGAGAAGAGAAGATATCTTTATTGTTGATTCTTGGAGTTCTTGCAGGAGATCTTGCTTAAGACAATGAACCGAGGCCTGCGGGTATTCGTTTATCAAAAATGTTGTATTTATCTATGTACATATAAGTCGTGGTTTACATTATATAATGAAATAAAAGGTATTTCCCCTCTCGGGAATTTTTCCTCAAATTTTCTTTTATGATTGTTGGATTTCATGCTAGATAAATTCATTGCTTTCAATCACTTAGATGAATATTTAGGGTTAATTAAATTTGGATATAAAAATTAGAGCTTAATTAAATAAGTTGAGACATTGAACGGAAGCATACCCGCAAATTGGTATTAGAGCCATTTATTCTACCGTGTAATTTTTTAGCAAAATTTTTCTAGATATCATTTTTTTAAAATTAATTTTTAAAAAAGCTAAGTTCATTAGATAATTTATATAATCGTTGCCAGTTTTTTATGGTACAAACTATGCTTATTGGAAAGCCCGCATGAAATCAATTTTAAAGGTTATTGGTGAATGTGTCTGGTTAATTTGTGAAATAGGGTGGGTTCCTCTCACTGTCACGTAGATAATGAGACCAATCGTAAACCTATGTCTATCTAGACTGAGGATGAATTTAAATGGAGTACTTATAATTCACATGGACTTAGTGGAATTTTTGAAGTCGTCTCACCTGACGAATTCTGACGTATCATGACATGTACCACGTCAAAAGACGTATGATATATCTTGCAGCTTACACATGAGGGCATAAATGTCGTTAAGAAATCTAAACTACAAAATTTAACTACTGAGTTTGAATTTATAACCATGCTTGAATCTAAAAGTTTGGATGAGTTTTATGCATGTCTGTAAGATATTTTTAATACTAGTTTTAATTTTGGGGGGAAATTCCTAACACGAGTGTTGATGCAAAAAATTAAACTAGGCCTAATTAATCGATCATAGATAAAAATAAGTAAAACAAACAAGACATAAGAAATTTTAAAGTGGTTCGGCTCAAAAGAATAGCCTACGTCCAGTGTTCTATATTGGTGGTCTTGGGTTGTTTTTTGGTCCCCTACAATGAGGGTGATACAATGGATTTATAGCCCAAGAAGGGTCTTGATCGTTGTCATGTGAAAGGATGGGATGAATTTATTTGTTAGGCATTTACATCAATACATAATGAGAATTAAATATATGAATATTGCCGCTTCATTGGCAATACAGGCTGTAAGACTGCTGGCGATTGGTTGGCTATACAGATTGGATTTTTGGCTGTTGGTCGGGCTTCCCAGTTGGTCGAATAACCATGTTAATAGGGTTTTCTTGTTAGTCGGGCTTCTCTATCCTGCTGACTTGGACTTGTGCCACATTGGATAACACGTGTTGGCTTATAATTGGTCCATGTAGGGTGGTAAATTTTGATATCAACATAAGCCCCCAATGTTTTATACTTGGAGTTGATGCGAAAGTGTGGAATATTAGCTTCACTAGTAGTTCGGGCTATTTGGTTTAGTTGCGGACCTTCCAGACTTGTGAAATTTATCCGTTTGATTGATGATTTTGAGCGCGAATGGCAGTTTTGTAAATATTTTTTAGTGAACTTTTATGGGGTATCTTCATCTTTTCGTTTATCATTCGTCGTAAACCAAAACGTCGTTCGCTTTAGACATTGCTTTGCTCAGTTTTTGATGCATCTTATAAAATGGGCGGTAAAAACTTTTATCGTCTTTTACCTCTTACTTATGATTCTGCTGCTGTGTTCTTTGCTTTCGTGCGATCGTTTTCTTTTCTGTCTTCAGTTCTTGCTGAATCCTTAAATCTTTGTAAGAATTTTTTTTTCTCTTCTTCTTTATTTTCTTCATTATGGTTTACTCTATCGAGTCACTCTATAAGTTCAGAACCGATTTTAATATTTCATCTTGGGTTGTATTATAACATCCCACTTTTCCTTTTAATTTTTTCTCTCTTGTTGAGGGTCATTAGTTCCCCTCCATCTTTATTGCTGAATGTGGTTTCATGTTTCCTCCCAATCCCATGTGTTTGGAGTTTTGTCAATATTTTGACATTGTACCTGCAAGAGTGGCTCCTAACACATGGAGAGTTGTAAATGGAGTTTATAGGTTAAATCAAATTTATGGAACCCATCTAGGGATTTCAGAAATTATGTTTTATTATAAATGGGTAACTAGTGATACCACCTTTTATTTGAAAACTAGGGTTGTTAGTAAATCTTTGGTAGTTAATCTCCCTGATTCTAATAGGGATTATTTTGACCATGGGGTCATTATAAAAAAATGGCAACATGCCCCTTTAGTTGGAGGGGCTAAATACCAAGGACCTAGATGTCCGCTCTTTGGCAATGGAATAGGTTCTTTTATGTTTTAGTAAATTTGCGCTGTTTATGTTTGATAAAATGTCATACTGACTGTTATTTTATAAATTAATTTGCAGTTGAGAAAAAAAGAAAGTGCCCCTAAGAGAGTGAAGTAAATTTGAGAGAGTTGAAGTTTATCATAAGGTAGTTGCTGAAGAGTACGTTAGGTCTACCTCTTATCTGCTTCAGTAAAAAAACATTATTTCTTCTTTTATTGCCAAACTTGCTGCCTCTCCTGCTCTGGTAATTAATCTTGAGCAAGAGGTTGCTGTTGATTCTGATACTCCTCTGTCTGAAATTATGAAGAAGAGGAAGTTTCCTGACCTTTTCATCAGTAGTGCTTCTGGCTCCCAATCATCTGTTGAAGGAGACAAGAATAAAACAGGGGATGTTATGAAGCCCCCATCCCCCAAGGGTCCAGTCCCTAAAGATCCAACCCCCAAAGACCTGTCTCCTGAGGGTGTAGCTCCCAAAGAGGTTAAAGTTCCTCTTAAGAGACTTAGGTTAGGGCTTGCAGATAAGCAAGTCGACTAAGTGATCGATCAACTATCCTTGGTTGATTTACCCTCTTCTGATGTTATTCCTCCAACATCTATTACTCCTGGTTTGTATAGGAGGTTGATCAAGTCTGGTACTCTTCCAGACCACAAGGGGTGGAATCCATGCTCCCTAGAATGAGGGTTTCTGAATTGGATGCTCAGAACCTTGCATCAGTAAGTAATTTACCTTTTCTTAGTTTGGTGGTCTTTTATATCTCTCCTATACTCATTTTGAGCTTCATATTTTGCAGTTCTTGGTACACTTCAATAATATACTGGATCAGGATGATGCAATCAAGGCTTCTTCTTCTTCAAATGAGGTCGAGAAAGCTTTGTTTGGTTTGAAGAAGTCTCTGCTTGAATCTCAGCAGGCCTTGGAGACTGAGAGGGGCATTTGGGTAGAGAAACTAAAGACAGCTGAAACTGCTCGTCAAACGTCTGATACAAATGCCCTTGAAGCGGAGCGCAGGGCAAAGTAAGTTGAGCACTAAAAAGAGGAAGATGAGCAGGGAAGAGAAAGCTGAGCGCAGGGTAAATGCTACTGAAGATCTTGTATCCTCTGCCATAGCTAAGAGAAATTCGGCTGTGAAGGATTCCTTTAGTGCTGGTTAGGACAAGGGTTAGAACAAAGACATTTCTGCTGCTTCTGCTCAGATTGAGTATGTGAAGCAAAAATATTTCAGAGATGGTTGGGTTGCTGCCCTTCAAGAGTTAAGCACAATTGAAAACTCTGAACTTTTTTAGAGGTATATTTATGGTCCTCCTCCATTCATAGAGGATGAGATTGAAGATGAAGCTTCTTCTGAAGAGTATTCATTTGTGATTGAGTTTGCTGCCAAATAACCTGAAGTCCCTGAGTCTTCTATTCCTCCAGCTGAGCAAACCGAGCATCTCCAGCCTGTAGCCCCTTCTTCTGAGCAGAATAAGAAGGTTAAAAATGATAGGGAGAAGGTGTAAAGTTGTTCGGCATTTTCCCTTTCCCTTTTATTATTTCTTTTTCCTTTATTTTGATTGTACTTGAACTCTTTGTTATCAATAAAAGAACAGTTTGTTGTTCCTTTTTTGTCTCCTGTTGATTATACCTGTTCTCCATCCTTATTTTTGATTGGTGGTTATTTCTTCTTGATAATTTATTACGAAGATGGAACAACTGTCTTCCCATGATACTGAGCTACTGATGAAATGCAATGCTTTTTTCAAAGTTGGTTATATGGACTTGTCTGAAGAAGAAATCACTCAGTTTCTCGGTGATGATGCCTTAGAGAAGGTTAAAGAATCCTATAAGTATTTGAATTACTTACTTGATCGGGAGGTAGCAAATAATGTTGCCTATTATAAAATGATAGAAGAACTTTAAGAATAGTATAAAGAATCCACTGCGATATTGCACCAACACTATGAGCATAAATATCAAAGCTTAAGTGTAGGTTAAGGTCTTGATAATTTTGTATATGTTTATAATAAAAAGAAAGATTTACTTAAGCTTGAAGTTGAAGAAACTAGGACTGTTGCCAAACTCCTGGAAGAGGAGAATAATAATTTGAGGGATGAAGTGAATCTTCTGAAGTCTTCCTCAGGAACTGTTGTTGCTATTACAGATAAAGGTTATTCCTTTTTAAAAGCTGAGAATGCCACATTAAGAGATGAATTGGAGGCCTTAAAAAACATTAAGTCTGCTTTTTCCTCTCGAGCTATTAATAAGCCAGGCAGAGGAACCACTGAGGAATCTAGGACCCAACAGGCCCTTACCAACCAAGCTGCATAGTTAAAGGCAAAAGACCGAGCTATTGCTGAGATATCCCAAAAGCTGTAGGCCTTATCTGAATAAATATCCACTCAATCTTCCTAATTAGAGGTTAAGGATGGGGTACTGAATAAGCTACAATCACAAGTCGATAAATTAACCTTTGAATTCCATAAATAGCCAAGAGAAGTTTGGATGGATGGGTATAATGAAGCTTTTGGACATTTTGACGACAGACTTCAACAGGCCCAGAACGAATCCTACAAATGGGGTTGGATAAATGTTTTAACTCTGATGAAGGTAGATGGGAATAACTCTCTATGGGATTGGTATGACTCGGGATTGCTTCATCTTGGCAATCCTCCATTCAAGTTAGATGTTAATTGGATACCTATTCACCATATTGCCCAATGTTTGATTTCCCAATACTTGGGAGATTACGATACATGATGAACTAGAGATTATTCATCCTCCTCATCTACTTGACCGTCCTAGTAGAGGTAATACTAGGAGGCTTTAGGACTTTAACTTCATAAACTTTCCTTTTACTTTGGATGATACTCCAACTGGCATGGATCCTGTCTCTAAGGCTGAAGGGAAGCGTCCTATAGAATAAACTTTTGTATTTTCGTTTTCCATGTTTAAACAATAATATGTAATCATTTAATTTTAATGAAAAGTTTATTTTATTAATGGATCAACTTTTAGTTAATCTCTGAGTGTTTTCTTAGCCATTGACTATGAATGGATCAACTTTTTTAGTTAGTCTCTAGTTTTTCATTGGTTCTATTGAAATCCTTAAGATTATCCTAAGTTTTCTACCAATTACCAATGTTTCACCATGGTTTTACTAATGTACCTAAATTTTATGGTAATTGCATTAGTTACCTTGGTTCCCAGGCATGAGTGGAACATTGGTCCATCTTTTAGCCCAGTTTAGATGAAGATGATATTCATCTGGTCTTCGTTAACCAAACATTTGGGACTTATCATTTTTCCTTCTGTGGTTTTATATGTTTGACAACCAACTTTATTGGTGTCGTTATTGATGCCAACTAACTTTGTTGGTGGTTGCTGTTGATACCGACCAACTTTGTCGGTGGTTTTATTGATGCCAAATAACTTTGTTGGTGGCCTTTGTTGTTACCGACCAACTTTGTTGGTGGCCTTCATTGATATCGACCAACTTTGTTGGTGTTTTTATTTTCGTCCAACTTTGTTGATGGCCTTTGTTGTTACCGACCAACTTTGTTGGTGCCTTTGTTGTTACCGACCAACTTTGTTGGTGGCCTTCATTGTGTTTGTAAGTGCATAGCACTATTACTCCGAAAAAGAAAACAAAAAAAAATAACAATTTTGGGAAATTCATGTTCTCATTAAATTTGAAGTGAACTGAATACAACATAACTTCATTTACTGATAATACTTCTTCAGGTGTTCTGCATTCCATGGGTTCTTGAATTCTTCCCCTTCTAAAGTCTCAATACTATATGTTCATGATCGGATAACTGTAGTAATACGATAAGGCCCATGCTAATTGGCTTACAGCTTATTGCTCTTCTGAATCACTTTCTTCAAAACATAATCGCCTTCTTTTAAGTTTCTTGACATGACCCTCTTGTTGTAGAAATGTGTAGCCCTTTGTTGATATGTTCCATTCCTTAAAGCTGCATCTTCACGGACTTCTTCCAACATATCTAAATATAGCCTTCTCATCAAATCACAGAATGGGGTATTGAAGTTAAGAACACTATGCGTAGGTAAACCTATCTCAATAGGAATTATGGCTTCAGTACCAAATGCCAGTAGGTAGGGAGTATCCCCAGTAGTTGTTCTAGAAGTTGTTTGGTAAGCCCACAGGACAGAATGCAGTTCATTGATCCAATTTACTTTTGCATTTTCCAACCTTTTCTTCAACCCATTCAATAAAGTTCTATTAGTTACCTCTGTTTAAGCGTTGCTTTGAGGATGGCCAGGAGCAGAGTGGATTTTTTAGACATTGGATTGGGCACAATAAGCAACGAATTCATCGTTGTCAAACTGTATACCATGATCAATTGTAAAGGCATAAGGTAAGCCATACCTACATATAATACTCTTCCAAATAAACTAATAAACCTTTTCATAGGACATATCGATCAATGGTTCATCTTCCACCCATTTATTAAAATAATCAACAGCTACAACCAGGTACTTGAACCTTCCTCGGGTGGTCGATAGAGGCCCGACCAAGTCAATTCCCCACATAGCAAAGGGCCAAGGGGATGTGATTGGTGTTAGGAGAGCTTATAGAGCCTTGCGTATGCTAAAAAACCTCTAGCACTTGTCACACTTCTTAGCAAAATCTGTAAAATCTGCACAATCCGCCTGCATAGTTGTCTAGTAATACGCTTGTGTATGGATTCTATGTAACAACGTTCTTCCTGCTACATGAGCTCCACAGGACCCTTCATGGAATTCTTCAATCAAATCTTTCACTTCAGCTGGATGCACACATAGTTATAAACTAGAAGTTAATCCTCTTATGTATAACACACCACCATCTATCACATATCTTGCAACTTTGTATTTCAGTCTCTTAGCTTCAAGTAGATCGGCAGGAAGAACCCCATCTTCAATATAAGCTCTTATGGGGTCCATCCAAGATGGCCCCATATCTACTTCAATAAAGTTGACCATCAGATCTTCATTTATTCTCCTATTAGCGAGTAGTTCGATAGGAATGGTTCTTCTCAGCTCAATTCTGGTTACTAAATCTAACCGAGCAAGTGCAATTGCTCAGGCATTCTCTAATCTTGGAATCCTGACCATCTGAACAGCTAGCAAAGTGGTAATTATTTCTAAAGTTTTGTCTAAATATTTGGTCATCAGTTCTCCTTCCGTTACAAATAATCTCAACACTTGATTTACAACTAACTACGAATCACTGTACACCACAACTTGCTCGGCGTTCAGTGATTTGGCTAGATTTAAACCAACAATCACAGCCTCATTATTGGAGGGTTGAAATTGGAATCACAGAGCGTACTCTATTTCTATCTCGTTTGGAGTATTGAGAAAGATTCCAGCTCCACATTCGGTAGCACAAGATAACCCATCAACATATAGACTCCATATGTGGATATCGCTGTCAAACGCTTGGTTTGTCAGAATCCCTTGATGGAAGATTTTATCCTTCACCTCCTCATATTTCCTCTTCTTCTCTTGTACTCCACTGGATGGTTTTGGTTGGTCTTTTTCTATAGTTTCCCTTGTTTGGATTTGGTCGGGTGTATCTCTAGTAGGTCTGTTGAATCCTACATATTGCTCGGCTAGAGTCCCTTATTGCTCGGGGACCTATGAGTAAGTGAATTCTGTAATAAAATCAACCACAACTTGGCCTTGTAAAGTAGTCCTTGGTTCGTATACAAGGTTATATTCCCCCAACTCCATAGCCCAATACATCAATCTTCCAGATTTTTTTTTTGTGCAAAGCCTGCCTTAGTGGCATGTCAGTGTATACCACTATTGTGTGGACTTGGAAATATGGCTTCATTCGTCTACTAGCCTCAATTAAGTCCAATGTTAGTTTCTCCAGTTTGGGATATCTCACTTTTGCTCCTCGAAAAGTTTTGTTAGTGTAATAAATCGGCTTTTGAGCTCCATTCTCCTCCCTGATCAAGGCAGAGCTAACTCCTTACTCAGATACAACCAGATATAAATACAAATTTTCTCCCAACACTGGTCGGAAGAATAGTGGTGGTGCTCCTAGGTACTTTTTCAACTATAGGAAGGATTTTTCACATTCATCGTTCCATTCAAAGTTTTTTCTGAGTACCTTAAAGAATGACAAACACTTGTCCATTACTCGTGACACCTGCTACGTGCCCAGTTAACCTTTGCACCTCCTTTTTACAAGTCGGGGACTTCATTTTGATCAGAGATTTAATCTTATCTTAATTAGCTTCAATTCCACTTTGATTTACTATATACCAGAGGAACATTCCCTCCTGCACTTTGAAGACGCATTTAGTTGAGTTTAACTTCATTTGGTGCTTTTCTAATTGATCAAACGTCTGGCTGAGGTCGGTAATATGATCAGTAACTTGTTTTCTCTTAATGAGCATATTATCAACATATACCTCCATATTCTTGCCTATCTATTCCTCAAATACTTTATTCACCAGTCTCTGATAAGTAGCACTTGCATTTTTCATACCAAATGGCATAACATTATAGCAGTAAGTTCAAAAAGTGATTTCTCTATCTTTGGACTTTATTTTGATCTGGTTATAACCAGAATATGCATCCATGAAACTCAGCAGCTCATGCCTTGAAGTAGCATCTACCAATTGATCAATTTATGGCAAAGGAAAGTGATCCTTCGGGCATGCTTTGTTCAAGTCAGTAAAATCCACACATATCCTCCACTCGTTGTTAGTTTTCTTGACCATAACTACATTGGCCAACCAATCCGGGTACTTCACATCTTCAATAAAAGGAAGCTTTTTGAAGCTTCTCCACTTCTTCATGTATAGCCTAGTTCTTCTCCGGCCTAAAAACTCTTCTTCGCTACTTTACAGGTTTAACCTCCTTATTCATATTAAGCTCATGGCATAGGAAATTTGGGTCTATGCCTGTCATATCTTCATGACTCCATGCGAATACCTGTTTCCTTTATCTCAAGAAAGCCACCAACTCCTGTTTAAGAACTGTTTCCAAAGATGCTCCTATTTGATTTGTTTATTCTGGTTTATCATCGTCTAGAACAATGCTTTCTAATGCCTCCATCACTTGGACTGTTACAAGGTTAGATTCATCTCGTGGATCTAAGGTTTCAACCTCAGACTCGATGTTCGGCTCAGATATATTCACTTAATAAGTGATTGTTTTCCTCTTTGTCTCCAATATGTCTTCATCCTCGAAAGAAGAATAGTAGAACTCCATTACTCCAACTCCAAAGTTGGTCGGGAACTTCAGGCATTGATGGACAGTAGAGGGTACATCTTTGAATTTCTTCAGACCAGCTCTTCCCATAATTATATTATAAGAAGAATGGACATTTTTATCCATTACAAATATCTCACCTTTTTTGTCCTTCTCGTCAGCCATGTCCCAATCAACACATCTATCTTGATAGTCCCTAATGGAAACACTTTCTCGCCTGAAAATCCAATTAGTGTCATGTGATAAGGCTCCAGTTGTCTGAGTTTTAAACCCAAACTATCAAAATAGGGATAGAATATGATGTATGTCGAACTACAGTTATCCACTAATGTTTTTGCTACCAATACTTCTTTTATCCTGACTTTGATCACTAAAGGATCATCGTGAGGATACAACACTCCAAATAAATCATTTTTGGAAAAACCAATTACGAGCTTATCCTTGTTAACTTTTCTTGGTCGGTCTTCCTCGAAGAGGTTGATCCGCTGGATGTAGGAATAAGCTTAAGCCTTATTGAGGTAATCTTTCCTTTTAGCTGTAAGATCTCCTCCTCCGACATCTCTACCTGTAATCATGTGACAATAAAAGATCCAAAGCTGAGTGTGAATACCTCACGTTCCGGTTGTCTAAGTTTCTTGGGAAGATTAGTATCATCTTCTGGATCATCGTTGTGGTTCCTCTTCTTCTCTTCCCTGGGCTTAACTGGCGATTTAGATCTCTGTTAACCTCTACCTCCATTTCTTCCACCATTCTAATGATTAATAAATTTATCCAACTTTCCTCTTCAGATGGGTGCTTCTATCTCATTCTGGAGGGCAATACAATGATTGAGAGTATGACCGTGATCTTTGTGAAACTCACAATACTTCGACTTATCCCTCTTATCAGTAGTTGACCTTAACTTTTTAGGCCAACTTAACTCATTGTTATGCTTCATTTCCTCCAACACATGATGTATATCCACCGTTTAAGGAGTGTAATTAGTGAATTTCCTGAGCCGATCTAGGCCTTCCTTTACCTTCGAACTTCTGCGCTCATTGTGATTCTTGTGCTCCTTCTTATCTGACTTCCCTTCCGTTTTTGCTTTCTCCTTCACGTCTGAATTCTTTTTAGCAACCATAGTTTCCTCGACGTTCATAATTTATGCTTCCTTGGTCATTAATTATGGCATCATCTTCTGTGGATCTTTTGCCAAAGTATAATATAATTTATCAGGGATCAAACCACTCATGAGGACAGTGATTATAGGTTTCTCTTCGTAATTAATGACTTCCAGTTTCTCATTGTTAAAATGAGTGATGTAGTCCCTGATACTTTCTCCTTCCTTTTGTCTTACACTGAGCAAATGAGCTACTCATTTTACTGGTTTTGCTCCAAAGAAAAAATTACTGATGAACAGCTTGACGAGTTGTTGAAAGAAGAAAATTTGCCCCCGAGGAAGGCTATTGTACTAGATTTCAAGTAGATACACTGATTGTTCCTAAGAATGCCCTACATCTCATCTCATCAGGAACAACATAGATATTCGTAGTTGCTTAGTATTGTTTTATATGAAGAACTGGATCAGTCTTCCCATCATATTTGGGAGTGACCACTGGAGCTTTAAACTTGGTCGGTGTAGGGAAATCTATGGTGGTTTGCACGAAAAGGGATCCCTTAATAAAACTTCTTTGGAGGGGATTATTGGCCTTGGACATTTCTCCCAATTTGTCTTCCAAATGCTGGATGGAACCTTTCCAAGCATCACTGCCGGCACCAGATCTATGGGTGGCAGCTTTTTTATGCCGACCAACTGATCGTGATGAGCTTTCTTCCTACAAACCTTCTCTCTGACTGGACTTATCAGTTCATCGGATATTTAATATGGATTGGGTTGAACCCTTCTTTAGGTCACTTGGTTGTCGAGTATTTCTCGACATAACCTGCAAGGCATTTCCCTGGGGTCCCAAACTATCGAAAGAAGAGGCCCTACTTAGCCTTTCTAAGGCATTCAATCTTTTTGGGATGAGAGATTGTCCATCAGTGGAATTAGTGATCCTAATAGAATAAGTTTCTCTAGGGAGGTATGAAGGATACCTAGGGGTTCTAGAACAGCTGTGCCCAACACTCCTCATTGGCAGTGGTGCATGTTCCTTTGATTAACTTGTGCTGGCACTCCAGTTTACAGAGTTTGAGCCAACTGTCGCATAGTATCCTGCATAGCTTCTTGACCCTTGGCCAAGCTAGTCAAAATTCCTATTAAATCATTATTGTTTAGAGGGGCAGGGGGGTTAAGGGGACTTCCCTCATTTTTGGTACTCGATTCCGGAATTTCATCCATAGATAATAAATGAGTGAAAACGTTTAGTAATACGTTCCTACAGACGGTGCCAATCAGTTAATGCAAAAAATTAGACTAGGCCTAATTAATCAATCACAGATAGAAATAAGTAAAACAAATAAGACACAAGAAATTTTAAAGTGGTTCGGATCAAAAGAATAGACTATGTCCATTGTTCTATATTAGTGATCTTGAGTTATTTTTCCGATCCCCTACAATGAGGGTGATACAATGTATTTACAGCCGAAGAGGTGTCTAGATCATTGTCATGTGAAAGGATGGGATGCCTTTATTTATTAGGCATTTACATCAATACATAATGAGAATTAAATATAAGAATGTTGTCACTTCATTGGCAATACAGGCTGTAAAACTGCTGGCATTTGGCTGGCTGTACAAATTGGATTTTCACCTATTGGTCGGGCTTCCCAGTTGGTCGGATAACGATGTTGGTTGGATTTCCTTGTTGATCTGGCTTCTTTATCCTACTAACTTGGACTTGTGCCAGATTGGATGACACGTGTTGGCTTATAATTGGTCCACGTAGGGTGGTAAATTTTGGTATCAACAACAAGAGTAGATAAAACGATATTAAGATCATTGCCTACACCTTTTGTCCTAAAATTCCCCAAAATTCACTGTGCTTAATTATTTAGGAATATTATATTCTATTAGGTTAGAAGAGCTTGTAAGAGACCTTCAGACTTATGAAATCGACATGTTTTCTAAAAAAATTAAATCCAAAGAAAAAGGGATCGCACTTGAGGCCCAGTCTAGGAAGAGAGAGGAGTCGTCAAAAAAGAGAGAGGAAGTGTTGTCCCATTCTGAGTACGACCTTGATTTAGATGATTTAGCTCTTTTTACTAAAAATTTCAAGATATTTCTCAAACTAAAAAGTAGTGGAAATTTTAAAGATAAAGAGTTTTGAGAAAAATAAAAATGGGAAGAAAATTGAAAATGATAAAAAGAACGCCCTAAAGAGAGAGGAAGAAAGGTGTTACGAGTGTGATGGGAGAGGTCACAAAGCATATAAGTGCCCAACTAGGTTAAAGCGTCAAGAAAAGGGTAATGCCTCCTTAAATGCCACCCTTAGTGACGAGGGCGAGGTCGAGTCGGTGGATTCAAGATAAGAATCATCGCATGAATGTAACTTCACCACTTTAATGGCAAGTCATGTGAGTACTTTTAGTGCACCTCATAACGATGAGGAAGATACTTCACAAGGACACCTTGATAGTGAAAACGATGTGAGTGAGGGTGAGGATGCTTCAAATGAGAGTGAGTGTGACCTACAGCACATCTCCGCCTAATTATACACTGAGTCCTTTAAAACGAAAAGGCAAAATAAAGGGTTAGAAACTAGGATCATTACGCTAGAGAAAGATTTAGGAGAGACGAGGGATAGAGAGTCCTCTAATAGCATGTGTTTGAGAGAGAAAGATAGAGATTTAGGGAGAGAAAGATAGTTTTTAGAGATAGAGAGAGAAAGAGAGAGAGCTTTTGGAGATATATAAAGTAGTTTTCAGAAAGAGAAAGGGGACTTGAACAAATAAGTGGCTAGTCTTATGAGTGATCTCTTGCATCAATCGAGACTCGAAAAAAACTTGAAGGCCTTGTAGCCTGACTCACTCATGATCTTGAGAGAGTGTAGGAGGTCAAGTTAAAGATTGAAGACAGATCTATAAAGATGGGGAAAATGTTTCTCAACCCCGCTTTAGGGTTTGGTGAGAGATGGGGAATAGATTTTGACGATGCTTCCACGTCACATGTCGTACCAGAACTGGTTCCTGAATTCATTATGAATCCTTATGACCCTCAACCAAAACCCCAAAGTAAAGTTTGGCCAAGAAAATCAAACCAAGGTCAGCGTAAGATTATTAATTTTGCACTTATTACAAGAGAAAAGGCCAATTTATGGAGTTTTTCTGTAGTTTGGGTTGAACTCGACGTACGCATACTCTGTCACACCACTTTAGCAATTTTGTTGGCCTTAAAGATCAGGTTGAGTGTCTTGTCGCCACTTCTCATAGTTTGATGGAAGTGTTCGAACGGACGTCTTTACCGTCAGTGGGTACTTCTAATATCCCGACTAGATCCAATAACGACAAAGGTAAATAAAAAGTCACTACTACTTGGGTGACTAAGCATGAAGAGAAATCCCTTGTTGTCCATGTAGCTCTCAAGTCTCATAATACCGCCTAGTGGTATTTTTGTAGTGGTTACTCTAGGCATATGAATGGTGACATCTCATTTTTTACCAGCCTTGAGGATTGTAAGGACCACAAAGTCACCTTTGGAGATGGGAGTAAATCTAGCATTATATGAAGAGGTACAGTAGAGATACACAATTTTCCTAAGCTATATAATGTTTTATATGTCAAAGGTTTAAAAGAAAACCTTCTCAGCATTAGCCAGCTGTGCGACGCAGACTTTACCGTAAAGTTTAATCGGAATGATTATAACATTTATGATCACGCTGGTAAACTTGTACTACAAGGAGTGAGGACAAAGATAACTGTTATGGGATTGTTCCCAAGTCCTCATTTGTGTGTAACAGTGCCACGATCTCTTTTATGGATCTATGGCATCAACGTGTAGGTCATGTTAATTTTAGAGATTTAGAGCGTTTAGCGAAAAAAGACCTAGTGCGTTGCTTGTCGTCACTTGAAAAGATAACTTCCACGATTTGTGGTCCTTACCATCAGGGAAAACAAGTCCGTAGCCCCTATCAAAAATTGAATTCCATTACCACTTCACTTGTGCTTGAGTTGATTCACATGAATCTTATGGGTCCTACTCGTACTGGGAGTCTGGGTGGTATGAGGTAAATCCTCGTGATGGTAGATGATTTCTCTCATTATTTGATAGTTGGTTTCCTAAGAGAGAAATCCAATGTTGTAGAGTTTCATATGACTAAGTGTTATGTCCTGCAAAATCAACATGGCCTCACTATCAACAGAATATGTAACGATAATGGCACGAAATTTAAAGAACAAATGTGGATCTTTAATGTGATAGCCTCAGAATTAAAATTAAATTTTTAACAAATAAACTCCTTAGCCAAATGGGATTGTTAAGAGGAAGAACCGAACGATACAGGAGATGGATAGATCTATTCTTCTAGGTCGTAGAGTTTCTAGGAGGTTTTAGGCAGAGGCGGTGTCTATCGAGTGCCACATGGTGAATAGGGTATATCTTCATCCACACATACTTCAGACGTCATATGATTTTTGGATAGGGAAGAAGCAAAACCTTTCGTATTTTTGTGTCTTTGGAAGTAAATTCTACATCCTTAGGGATAGAGAGCAATTAGGAAAGTTCGACTCCCAGAGAGACAAGGAATTTTTTTTAGGATATTCATCGACGAGTAGAGCTTTCCAAGTTTTTAACCTGGGCATCTCTAAGGTTATGGAGTCAATAAATGTTATAGTAAAGATGACGAGTCACTGGCATTTGTTGATTCTTACCATTTGTGTGAAGATGATTCACCCCCTAGCGATGATCCCATTGTTCCTCACACACCTAGGGTGGACCTTAGTCCTGACTTAGGGGACACACCTGCTTGGGTTCGTAAGAGTCATAATCCTTTTACCATTCTAGGATATCCCACTTTGGGGGTTAAGACTCATGCTCAGCTAGAGACCGTTGTTATCTTTCTGTACCACACTTCCAAAGTCGAGCCCAAGAATATCAAATAAGTACTTAAAAATAAACAATGGATATACGCTATGTAGGAAGAGTTGCTTCAGTTTAGAAAGAATTATGTTTGGGAACTTGTCCCTTGACGTAATGAGAAGAACATGATTGTTACTAAGTGGATCTTTAAGAATAAGATGGATGAGAATGGTACCATTATACATAATAAGGCTAGGTTAGTCACTTAGAGATACACACAGATTGAGGGTGTAGACTTTTAGGAAACATTTGCTCTTGTTGTGATGCTTGAGTCCGTCCGCCTACTACTCACCATCGCATGTTATCTGCACTTCAAGTTATATCACATGGATGTCAAGAGTACCTTTTTGGATGGCATTCTATAGGAGGAGGTTTATGTGGAACAACTAAAAGGGTTTGAATACCCTAACCACCCTGAGCACGTCTATTATCTTAAAAAATCCCTATATGGTTTGAAGCAAGTACCCCGTGCTTGGTACGAGAGGATTACTTCCTATCTCTTATCCCATGGCTTCAAGAGAGTGGAAGTAGATAAGACATTATTTGTTAGGAGAGGATAAGGTGTTATTTTGGTTGCCCAGGTCTATGTGGATGATATAGTCTTTGGATCCACGCGCTCCCGCCATGCTCATGACTTTGTAGAGGAAATGAAGAGTGAGTTCGATATGATTTGGTTGGTGATCTTACATTCTTCATTGGTCTCCAGGTTCGTCAGCTAGAGGGTGGGATGTTCATCTCTCAATCCAAGTATGCAAGAGATCTTGTGAAGAAATTTGGATTAGACTCCACTAAGCATTCTCACACCCCCATGAGTACCTTGACGAAGCTTAGTAAGGACACATCAGGTAAGGATGTAAAGAAAATATTATATCGGAGTATAGTAGGTAGTCTCCTCTACTTGACTTCCAGTCATCTTGACATACCCTTTAGTGCTAGAGTATGTGCACGATATCAGGCATCCCTGAAAGAGTCATACTTACATGCTCTTAAACATATTATCAAATACGTTGGTGAGACTCTCTCATACGGCATTTGGTATTCCTTTGATATCTATGGCCGTTTATCCTCATTTTCGTATGCTGATTGGGTCATTAATGCAGATGAATGTACGAGTTCAGGTGGGTGTTTCTATTTTGGTAATGCTTTTGTCTCGTGGATGAGAAAGAAGAAAAACTCTATCTCCTTGTCCATTGGGGAGTCTTAGTACATCGCCATCGAGAGTTGTTGTACTCAACTCTTGAGGATGAAGTAGATGCTAGAGGATTATGGGATATCACAGGACACCATGGCTATTTTTTGTGATAACACGAGCGCGATACACATATCCCGCAATCCAGTCCAGCATTCACGCACCAAACACGTTAGGATTTGTGTAGCACTTTATTCAAGACCTACTAGAGGAGAGGGTCATATCCTTGAGTTTTTTACCACCGATCGCCAGTTGGACGATATCTTTACAAAAAAATTTAGATGCCCCTAGATTCGAGAGTCTTAGGAAGTCTTTAGGTATCTTCACAGTAGACTGAGGGTTGGTTTGTGTGTCTACTATAGGATAGTTTTTCACATGCATATTCTTGGTTCCTATTGCTAGACTGTATCATTTGTATTATTCATGTATTATTCTTTCCTTTTTCATATTTTAGAAAAATCCAAAAAGATTTTCATTTTTTTTAAAATAGGAAAAATACAAAAATATTTTTGGTTTTTAATAAAAGAGAAAAATACAAAAAAATATTTTTAATTTTTAAGAAACATAAAAAATAAAAAAAGATTTTTGTAGTTTCTCTACACATTCTATAGATGGACATGTAGGATGGCCAAGTTACCACGTCATTCAATTATCCACTTGACTATTTGGTAGTGTTTTGAGAAATAACATCATTTCAACCATGTGCTTTGTAATGTTTGGAGTCATTGAGATGTAATTAGTGATTACCTTCTAGTTGTTTGACTCATTTTCTCCTTTAATGCACACTGCATGAATTTATTTGATTTTTGTACTTGTCTATCACATGTTGGTCAAAATGTTTCCATCTCAATCCTGTCTTAAAATGAACCAAATGCGATAAAACGAGTCAATGAAAGTAGTGCATGTAAGAACCGTCGCTCATGAGAATTTAATTAATATTGAAAAGATACTGAGTGAACATGGGAAAAGGGCTGCAAGAGTCATGTGAACTCATCGTGAAAGCCACCGTTTGAAAAGAGCCGAAGAAAAAATTAAGGCAATAAAAAGAGCAATTTTGCCAAAAAGGGGTCAATAGGAAATCTCTTAAAAAGAGAATTAATAACCTCAATAAAAAGTGCATTATTGTTTATGAGGAAGTTTGGTTGGAAATCAATGGGTTTGCACGTACTGATAAGGTCTCAAAAAAGCATTACATAATTTTAGACGTTATTGGTGTGAAAATCATTTTAGACTTCGATTTGTCGATTAGATTGAGTTAATTTCATTTAAATTCAACTTTTTCCTCCAAAGGACGATTTTGAGTTCATTCATTAGGAGTATCCAAAATTCAGCGTACACATATGATTATGAATGTTTGAGTTGATTTTCCTATCGAATTTATTCACACCCTTACACTTACGTTTTCTTCGACTTGGTTATCTTAGTGTAAATTCATGGTGTGTTTTTTTTGTTGTATATCTATGTTTTCTTTCCTTGTCCATTTGGGACATCATAAAAAGGGGTAGAACGAATTATGGGGGAGTGGAAAAGTTTGATTATTTAATGATTTGTTTGCGCTTAGTTATCATTTATGCTTATCATTTTATTTCAAACTTTTTTACATCATGGGTATTTGTTTCTTGTCTCTTGTGTGTAGGTACAATTTGATGATCCTATATTTGTCACACCCTGATGATGACAAAGAAACCTTGGAGATTTGAAGTTTTGAAGATTTTGAAGATTTCATGACATGTATTTTGATATTTCCATTTTAGGGTTTAGGGGGATATTCGATTGTATGTCTTAGGGATTTTTTTGTTGCATAATTTAGATATTTTTTTATGTATATACCGACATATAAATATGGGGAGATTTATAAAAACATAATCTTGTAATTTTCCACTGATGATACCTGATATAGTATAAAGATACTAGCTCAACCCAGAACAGCTTTGAAGGTGCAACTATAGTGTTTAAATAGGTATATAACTGAAGAAGGAGGTCAGGAAAAGAGGAGAGAGAGTATAAAATAAGTGGTTCTGCCATTTGGCCTACTCCACTGTGCATGTGAGCGTATGTTTCACTATAGAAAACCACTATAATGGCCTTAGTTTTACAATGCACTCAACTTTCTCTCTCTACTGTGATAGAAATAGAGTTCTGTCTAGGGTTTCAAATATTTGGTCTTTTATATTGATGAATAAGATAAGTTTATAGAGTGCCTAGGTGGTGTAATGTACCCCCAAACATGTAATAATCGTGTGTAGTATGCATTTGCCAATAGGGAACATCCACCTGTCACTAGCACATGTTGGTCATGAAGATTAAATATTCACTCTCATGTGAGGGAGATCTGGTTATAACGGTTTTGTGCATGTGGATCTGTAACCCATGTGCATCATTCCACGTGTGCCAAATCCATGCACTCTGCCAGCTATCAACTATTATCCGTCAAGACCAGGCCAAGGCCGAGTTGTTAAGTTGGATCCTCTGATGGTACGTCAATTGTCATGTTAAGCTGAGTCTTCATTCGACCTTCGATCTCCATGTGATGGACGAGGCTATGGAGACTTAAGTCCTAATACCACTGATACTGATATCATTGATTGCATCCTGAGACGATGACGGGACCTCTTGTTGTATGTTTATGGCCGAGGATGAGACTCTTCATATAGGGTTCATAGCCGAGACATAATTTTTCCTAACTAATGGTCTGGCGCTAGTCGACCTTGGCCGAGGGGGTATCGTTTAAGGATAAAGCTATACTTTGTATATCAATCACCCCTAGACCTTAGTCTTACGTGTGAATGGAAGGCTAAGGGATAAAGTATCTTTGGGAAAAAGTTAATGAGACGTCTTCGATTGACGTCTGAGGTATTTTCATATGTCAGGTCTGAAGCGTTGAATATTAGCCTTGTATGGACACTTGGCAGTCTTCCTGTGGGTTAGCATGTTGTCCAAGAATGACGGTTGTAAGTGTACCATAGGGGGTTGTGCCCTAATGATGACTACCTTGGAAGTTATGTCTAATGATTACAAGTATTCGAATTATTTTAAAAATTCATTTTCTCTTTCTTACTTCTTTCCTTCTTTGTGCTAAACCTTTCTCTCTCTAACAGAAATCAGTTTCCTTCTTTACAAATGTTAAGGCTTTTCTTGGCTAGGTTCTTAGGGTTTCTTTTCTTCTTTAGGTGTATTCATTTTCCCAGGTACCCTTTTTTCTCCTTTCTCCTATTTATTTGAAGGTTTTTCTGCCATTTAAGCTTTTATGTTTTTTCGGCGAGCTTTGATACTTTTCGGACACCTCTATTGGAGGTTATAGGATTTCCTTTAGGTGGTTTGTTGGTGGTTTTGAGAATTGATTTGTATCCCTTAAAGTTTTTTGGCCTTTTCCAACCTTTTTTACCCTTCGATTAGCCACCGGAGTTGAGGCAGTTATTTTCTCTAGTAAAACTCCGGTTGAGTATTCTTCATTTGATCTTGGATTATTCTTTAGTAAAAAAGGATTTAGTGTCCCCTTTTTATCTTTAGGTCAACATTGGTCAAACTATAAAGCGTTTATTCCTTTTGTGCCTTTTTTCATCTTAAACCTCGACCACGTGAATTTTAAGGATCCTATATGAGTTAGTAGAACAATACTCCACACTCAGAGAGAGATATTTTCTGAAGATACGTAAGATTGAGACTGAGGCCAAGGGGCATCGTAAAGTCGGAGCCGACCTCAATCATCCAATCTTCCCCATTCCTTAAAAATTCATTCGACCTCCTCCAATTAAGGTTGGTGAGGACAAGACGCTTGACTCGTCCTCTGCCTAAGCTGACAGTAAGGATTCTTTTGACAAGGCTATGAGATTTTCACTAACCAATCCTCAGGCTTCTGAGATGGTTGAGAGTTCATATAGGTCTTCATATTCCCAATAAGTCAAGTCATTTAGTCGGGACGATTCTTCAGTTCAAATTATCTCAAATAATGATGATCCAACTGTCAACGTAGAAATTCCTCCAACGGCTCTTCCTCTCTCAGCTATGAGCACGAGAGAATTCCAAGAGAGATTTACTGATGGGGCCCCGATCGCTAAAGATATTATCGATGATGGAGATTCTGAGGCTGGGAACTAATAGATTATTCGTACAGTGAGAAATTTTAATCCACTATTAGAGAGTCTGATCTTTTCTTTTCGACGCATTTATATGGCATAAAGTTTGGCATTATTATACGCATTCCAGATGAGGAAGAGAGAGTGTTTGATGATCGATAAGGTGATGTTTCTATATATGAGAACATTTTTAAGGTCGGCTTTCGATTCCCCATTCATCCCTTCATCCGAGCTATTATGTCTATCCTTGGGATTGCTCCTTCTTAATTGTCCTCGAATTCATAGAGAATTATACTTAAGCTCTACGATATCTCCCTCTGGATGAACAAATATGAGGATGAGTCTTTTGATGTGCTATTCAAAGCTTGTTATAATGTATCATCTTTAAGAACTCATCCTAGTTATTACCACTTAGGGGCCAAAAATCCCGACAAGAAGATTATACATGTAAATCAAACATCAAATCACCATTGGAAATCGATATTTCTTTTTTTCTCTAGAGCCTAGGAATTCTTTATCGATGTTGATCGATCTGAGGACGAGCCGATAGTTCCCTATTCATGGAAAAACCCTTCCATGTCGGCCAATCTAGATCCCGACCTCAGCGTTGCTGATAGGGAGAATGTTAAATTTATAAGGAGTGAGTGGGAGGATGGTTCCCTTCCTGAGTTTGAGGATTAAATGTCTCCTGAGATTTTAGAGAAGTCTGGTATAAGGGTTGGCCCCCTTATACGAGTTGTGTGATTAACTAAACTTTTTATGATCAAAAGTCTTTCCTCGTTTTTTGGTTTTATTAATAAATAATTTTCTTTCTTCTTTGAATATCGTCCATATCATATTTTAGACGAGCTTTGGAATATTACGGCTTCAAGTCTTCGAAATGCTTTTGTCAAAAAGGACAGTAAACAATCTTCCAAAAAGACGACTGCAAGTGGGCCAACCCAACCTGAGGTCGGCCAAAAAAGAAAAGAGCCAATTGTTCCCTCAGACACTCTTTGTGACTGTGAGATGAGGTCGAGAGTTTACCCAACTCCTTGTTAGTCGGTGCCAAGTTCCTCTGGTCCGAGTTCATCCTCTCTGAATTCTTTTAAAAAAAATTGGGTGGCTAACATAGCCTATCTTAAGGAATGCCTCAAATCTATCATTCCTTCAGAGTTGAGGTCAAATACTTCTATGTTTACTATCCCTTCAAAGGGAGAGTACAAGTTCATGGGGAAGATGCACTCCCTAAAAACCTATGACTTTGGTATTCATCATATAGCGCGGGCATCTACTTCGTCCTTAATTTGAACCTCATCTCATTTAAATTTTTACTTCATCTATTCTGAAACCTGTATATTTTATTTTTCTGTAGTGTGGGTTGCCTTTACCTCTACCACCAAATGGGTAACTGAGAACTTCTCAAAGATTCAGGATGCCAAAAAAACTGTCTATGCCGAGGTAGACCTCAAGAAAAAGTTAAAGGACCGTAATTCCGATTACAAGAAAGCACTTAATAAGATGAAGTTGGATCATGAGAATGCCTTGAAGGCTAAGTACAAGGATTTTACTTCTAAAGCTATGAAGCATGCGACTGATCTTGCTGCAGCCGTTAAGAAGGTAAAGGATGAGTCCCTTTCCGCCGAGGCAATAAAGAAGATCCAGGACGAGGCTGTTGAGGCTTATAAATCATTTGACGAGTTCGGAAGCTTCGGTGTTGAAAACCTTGAAAGAGGTATTACGGCCTGTCGGTGGGTCGTCATGAAATTTTGTGAGGCCATCTCATCCATTCCTCAAGAATTGGAGGCCCTTGATTTGAAAGATCCTCTTTTCACACAGACCTTGGATTATGTTGAATTAATGGCCTTAGCCTAGGGAGAGGGAGTTGTAGTCGTGGTCCCAATGGAAACTAATATCAATACTACTATTGTTGCTAGGGATACTCAAGCCGATTATAGTGGTGATATCTCAGTTGTCAATAACGAACCAACTCTGTAGGGTGGTCGTTTATGATCGATATGCCTCTTCTTGTAGTTTTTTATTCTGAACATTTAATCATTTGTAATATTATGCACTCAACTGAATGTTATTGCTTTCTTGAATGGAGTTTTGTTAAATGTTTGTAAAGGTTTTGCTAAGTTTGTTTATCGTCTCGAATTCTATGTTTAAGTTTTCCCTCGTCTTAAGACGAGGGATAATAACAAAATCATAAGTTTTTTAAACAAGAGGTCACCAAGTTAATGATGTTTATCTCAATCTCTTCATCATCCTCAGACGAGGGGTCAATTAACCATAATTAAATGATTTTTGAATTTGAATGCACCAAATTAATGGTGTTTAATTGCAAGTCCCCTCTCATCGTTTTGAAAGTGTATGTATGAGTGTCATCTCGTCCTACACTGTCGTCTCGCCAAGAGAGTTTGACTCTCATACCACCAAATTAATGATGTTTAAAGAAACATAATTAAATGATTTTCGAATTTTAATGCACCAAATTAATGGTGTTTAATTTCAAGTCCCCTCTTGTTGTTTTGAGAGTGTATGGATGAGTGTCGTCTCATCCTACATTTTTATCTCGCCGAGAGAGTTTAACTCTCATACCACCAAATTAATGATGTTTAAAGAAACTATAATTAAATGAATTTCTAATTTGAATGCACCAAATTAATGGTGTTTAATTGCAAGTCCCTTCTCGTCATTTTGAGAGTGTATGGACGAGTGTCGTCTCGTCCTACACTGTCGTCTCGTGCCAATACACCAAATTAACGATGCTTAAAGAAACCATAATTAAATTATTTTCAAGGTTGATTTGTGTTTTTCACCACCTTAGCGATGTTATCACACTTCCCCCCTCTCGATGTTATTGAGAATCCATAAATGAGGTGAGCCCCGTCTGGATTATTGTGTCACCGAGAGGGAGTTAATACTAATTTACAATATGAAGGATGTTTTGTAGCTTAGGATGACTTATAACATGCAATTTGATCAATTCATACAACAAAAATATGACGGAACACTTGATATTTTTCCTTTATCACTTCTTCAATACATCTCTCTTCCAATTTACAAATAAAATTTGTACAAAATTCTATTGACATTATTTCTTTAAATGATCAGCGTTCAATGCGTTGGAAAACGGCTCTCCCTCCAAATTTTCAGGTCGATAGGTTTCGGGAACCATTTCTTCTGTGACTCTGTACGGGCCATGCCAATTTGCGTGGATCTTATTCGACTTCTGCCAGGCCTTCTTTAAAACTAGATCTCCAACGGCTATTGGCCTAGCCTTAACCCTCTTGTTATATAGTTTTGTAGTCCTATGCTGATAAGTAGCATGTCTGACCTCTGCATCTTTTTGTCTCTCTTCGATTAGGTCTAGGTCCACTCTGTGTTCTTCTACATTCTCCTTCGAGTTATATGTTTTCACCCTATGACTTGGAAGACCAATCTCAGTAGGTATCATAGCCTCTGAGCCGCATGCAACCATAAAAGGGGTATCGCCCATTGGTGTTCTCGTTGTCGTCCTGTATACCTAGAGGAAGGCATGCACCTATTCCATACACATATCCTTGTCATCTTCCAATCTCTTTTTGATCTCATTTAAGATAGTTATGTTGGTCACTTCAATCTGTCCATTTGCCTGAGGTCGTCCTAGAGCTGAATAAATTTGTTTAATGCCGACACTCTTGCAATAGGCCTCCAAAGATGAGTTTTGAGTTGTTTATCGATATCATAGATCAAGGTGTTGGGTATAACATACCTATATATGATATTCCTCCAAATAAATATGAAGGTCTTCGTCTCGATTATAAAGATCATGGCCTCAACCTCAAGCCACTTAGAGAAATAGTCAATCGCCACATTAAGGTATCAATAATTTCCTATTGCTCTAGGTATGGGTCCTACCAAGTCAATCCCCCAAGCTGTAACCGACTATGGGAACATAATAAATGACAGGGATTAATGAGGTTGTTGAGGGATGGATGCATATATTTGATATTTATCACATTTGTTCACGTAGTCAGTTGCGTCTTTGGCTAAGGTCGGCCACCAATACCCTTGAGTAACTATCCTCTTTGCCAAAGACCTTCATCCTATATGGCTTAAATAGGAACCCTTATACACATCTTTCAGTATGTACTCTACCTCTGCAGGATGAACACATTATAGTAAGGGGAGGAGGAAAACTTTCTTTTATAAGACATCCCCTATGATTAAGAATTTGGCTACTTTGTATCTCAATTTCTTTCTCTCCACTTTGGACTCTAGCAATTCGCCATCTTTGATGTACCGGATGAGGGGATCCATCCATGCTTCCCCTAGGTTAAGGTTTAAGTAGAACTCCACTGTATTGTCATCTTCTTCGATGGTCGACCGATATATGATCTCTACTGGAACAGAATGGCTGATCTCAGTTCTAGTCGTTGATGTTAACCTTGCCAGGGCATTGGCTCGGTTGTTTTCTAAATGAGGGATCCTCTTGAGCTTGACCTCTCTGAAGTTCTTCAGCATTTTCTTCACTCTTGCTAGGTATTTGGGCATTCTATCATCTTTGGCCTCATATACTCCCAAGAATTGATTTACTACTAACCTGGAGTCACTATGAACCAACAGTTGGTCGACATTTAATGCTTTGTCGAGGAAGAGTCCTGCCAAAAGAGCTTTGTATTCTGACTCATTGTTAGATACCTTGAAGTTGAATCTTAAAGTGTATTCGATGTCAGTTCCATCTGGGACTAATACTATCAACTCGTCTCTGCTCCATGTCTCACATGAGAACTATCTACAAACAGGCTCCAAATAGTACCTTCTTTTGAGAAGGTTCCTTTATCCAGGACTCCATACTTTAACAAAAAAAATTCTTCTTCATTCTCAGTAATAACTGCCTTGGTACATTGTTCTCGCCTCAATTGGGTTTCCACGCTATCTCTGGCTCCCCTGTTGGAACAATAAATTCTTCGCTGTCAACCTCGTCCCAGTTGAACTCGGCCATAAAGTCGGCCAAATCTTAACCCTTAATTAATGTTCTTGGTTGGTAGATAATATATAATTCTCCCAACTCAATTGACCAGGCCATCAACCCGCCTAATTTCTCAAGTTTATGGATGACCTGTCTTATAGGGGAATCAGTGAGGACGACCATTTTGTAAGCCAGAATAGGGTTTTATTTTTCTCGATGCATGTGTCAAAGCGTACTCCAGCTTATTAATCTTTGGGTACCTTTGCTCGTCCCCTTGAAGGGCCTTGCTGTTAAAGTATATCAGCTTTTACACCCTATCGTCGTCTTACACAATTGTTGCACTAATGATCGAATTAGATACAACCAAATATAGATATAGATTCTCTCATTGATCAAGACAGGATAAAAGAAGTGGGGAGACTAAGTAAGCCCCTTAAACTCCCGAAAGTATTTTTCACATTCTTCATTCCATTTAAATAACTTCCTCAACCCTTTGAAGAAGGGAAGACATTTGTTCGTTGCCCTTGATATAAAATTTCTCAATGCTACAACCCGTCCGATCAGACTTTGAACATCCTTAATCATTTTTGGAGTCTTCATATCCTTCAAGGCTTTAATCTTTTTTGGGTTCTCTTCTATCCCTTGTTGATTGATAATAAAATTTAGGAATTTACCTGATCCAACCTCGAACGCATTCTTTACGGGATTGAGCTTCATTCAATACTAGCATATTGTTTTAAAAGTGCACTCAAGGTCGGCCACATGCGTCTCGGGCTTGAAACTTTTGGTTCATATGTCATCCATATATACTTTCATGGTTCTTCCAATTTTCTACTTAAACATCTTGTTCACCAATCTCTGATATGTTGCCCTGATATTTTTTAGGCTGAAGGGCATAACCTTGTAGCAATACGTTCCTTTGTAAGTGATGAAAGAGGTCTTCTCAACATTAGCTGGGTCCATAAAGACCTGATTATAGCCTAAATAGGCATCCATAAAACTCATCAATTCATGCCCAGCCATGGCATCTACCATCTGATCAATCCTCAAGAGGGGGAAAGTTTTCTTTTAGACAAGCTTTGTTCAAGTCGGTGAAGTCTACACACATTCTCCATTTGCTATTAGGCTTAGGCACAATGATTTCATTAGCCAGCCACTCCGAACTTACCACCTTCCTGATGAACTCGGCCTTCTCTAGCTTTTTCACTTCATCTCTTATCACCTCGTATTTTTACCTAGAGTAAATTCTCTGCCTTTGTCTGATCGACTTGAATCCTTCATCTACATTCAGTTTGTGGAAGAGGATCTTTGGATCAATTCTTGACATCCTCATAACGCCAGGAGAAAATACTATGTCTCTCCCTCGGTAGCTTGATCAACTCAATTTTATCTATTTTTTTAAGGCTTTGCTAATTTTCACAGTTTTTTAGCTCATCTTTATTAAAGGCGAAGAATTCTACATCCTCAGTATCTTCACCTTTTTCAGCTTATTCTCATCCCTTGGATCAATAATATCAATGTTTATGTTATGGTGGATCTTTTGTGGGCTTCTCTTTCTTCGACCGAGTTAAAGTAGCATTCTCTCACCTTTACTTGATCACCCTAGACTTTCCCTACCCCATAGGGAGTCAGGAAGTTTATCATCTGGTGAACTGTATAGGGCATTGCCTCAAATTCCTTGAGGGTTACCCGTTATATTATGATGTTGTAAGCCGAATAAACATTATCATCGATCACAAAGAAATTTATCTAAGACACCTCGGCCAGGTCTCTTCCATATAAACATCTATTTCATATATCCCAAGAGGGTGGACTTTTTCACTACTAAAGCCAATTAAAGGTTGATGGTATGAGATGAGTCTTTTCTTGCTAAGTCCCAACCCTTTGAAGCATTCCCATAACATCACATCAATCGAATTCCCTCCATCGACTAATATTTTAGGAACATCATACCCGTGCACTCTCGTAGTGATCACTAGAGGGTCGTCATAAGGGGCTAGGATCCCCTTGAAGTCCAACCTCGAGAAACCTATCACCAAGGTGTTCATGTCAACTTTCTTCCTCTTACTCAGCTTTGAGTCAAATACATCCAAATTTAGCACCTCATTTTTTAGGAGGTCTTTGGCCTTTGTAATATGGGCCTTTCTGTTGGCTATGTCTTTACCACCACCTGCGAAATAGCTTCATATCATCTTCACTCCTAAAGAAATTATATGCAGCTAACCTTTGGGTGTTGGCACCTTCGGCGGGAGTTCAGGGTCGGAGTTATCATCATCATCATCATTCGAGACATCATCATTTTTGTTTACTTGGACATCCCGTTTACACTTGTTGTCTAGTCTCTTTCGGGTGTCGTCTCGATAACCTCTTGCACCTCTCTTATCCACATATTTCCTAAGCTTTCCTTGCTTCAGCATCATTTTAATTTCATCTTTAATTGCAAAGAACTTGTCAGTGGTGTGGTCATGATCCTGGTGAAAGTTTCACCAATTTCTCTTATCCCTTTTGTGAAGAGGGGATCTTAGCTTTTTAGGAAATCTCAAAGACCTATCATTTTTTATCTCATTCAGGATCATTTCTGAGTTGGTTGTCAATGAAGTCTAATCAGCAAACTTGTCGCCCGTCGACCTCTTCTTTACTCATTTGCCTCTGGTCTTCTGAGACTTACTTCCACTTGATCCTTTTTCATCCTCTCCTTTAGCCACTATGGAATCCTCCACATTCATGACTCTCTCTATCGTGGCCAAGAGTTCGACCATGTATTTTGGAGTATCTTCGGCCATCTTCTATAGGAGTTTTCCCTTATGAAATCCTCCCATGAGGGCCATCATAGTAATGCTTTTATCATAATCTTCCACCTCTAAATTTTCTTTGTTAAAACGGGCTATGTAGTCTCTTAGAGACTGATTTTTTCCTTACTTGACAAAATAGCAAGTGTGTGGTCTTCTTACAAGGCTTTACCTCAAATCAGAAATTGTGGACGAACCACTCAGCCAATTACTTAAAATCCTCAATTGAGTTCCTGGGGAGAGGTGTACCATACATGCGCAGAACTAGTAAGGGTGGTTGAGAAAGCTCGATTTCTCATCTGGTCAGAGACTAAATAGATATTTATTATCGATTGGTACATTTCCACGTGATGTACTGCTTGTGCTCTCATCGTATTTTAGCATCACCACTGGTGGATTGAACTTGGCCAGGGTTGGGTAGCTTACTATCTTGGAATTAAATGGTGAACCTTCTGTGTAGCCCCTCTGCATGGGGACATGGCTCTTCAGAATATCACCGATTTTATTTTCAATCCTCTGTATGGAACTATTCCATGACGTGTTGGTTATTATAACCTTGTCTCCCTAGGTTGCCATTGCATTGTCCCCAACCCCTTCTCTATCCTCTAGGCGTTGGACGGGCTCTTGACCAGCAATTCTTTGGTGGTTGTTGACTTCTCATTGTTCCGCATCTCGACCATGCACCGATCATTGATCAACACATTTACCATTCCTCCTGGACACCGCCCTACCACGAGACCTAGATAGTCAGTCTCGAAGGTCGCCGATTGGGCCAAGTCTATCAAAAGAAGGCTTTTTACTAAGTCTATCAAGCACTGAGGCATGAGGTTGACCTTCTCAGCTCGGCCTGGCACTGTTTCCCCTACTGGCTTGAATTAAGTGTACAATATCTCCTGAGACCTCATAGGGTTCCCCGTATTTCTCATCATCATCACATTGATCATTTTAAAACTCTTGGCTTTGCCTTACCGGGCGTAGTCACCTGGGGTCGGCCATATCTCATCATCTTTACTTTTGCGATACTTCCTTTTGTGGAGCCAACACTGGTCCCCCTGTTTCCTGATTAACACCCTCCCTGTCGGACGAAGTTATCATCTTCGCTACCACGCCATTCGGTCTAGACAATATATTTTGGCTGAAAGCAGGGAGATTCTCTTGCATCTTCATTTAGCTAGCTTCCAGTGAGCACAGTACTACCGCAACCTCAGCCATCTCTAAGTGAAGTGGTTCCTAAATGGAACTAGGGCCAGCGTGTTGTGGAAAATATGAAGCCATGAATTCTAGCGGATGAACTAAACTAAAATGGATGCACCAGGTGAGCTGAATAAACTAGAAAAAAGCCTAGATAGCTCAAGCGGAGATCTTTCAATGGTGATTCAGGTCCATCTAAATGTGGAGTTGGATCACCATCAGAGAATTTGGTGAGGAATAAGATGTAAATGAGAGGAAATGAGAGAATATTTTTTTCCCATAAATGGCGCCAACAGATGATAACAGATATAGTATCAAGATAAGAGCTCAACCCAGAACAGCTTTGAAAGTGC
Source organism: Sambucus nigra (assembly GCA_949130495.1). Taxonomy (NCBI): domain Eukaryota; kingdom Viridiplantae; phylum Streptophyta; class Magnoliopsida; order Dipsacales; family Adoxaceae; genus Sambucus; species Sambucus nigra. The sequence goes on from OX422216.1 coordinate 585,453,671, forward strand.
AACAATGGTATTTAAACAGGTATATAACTGAAGAATGATGTGAGGCAAAGAGGAGGGGGGCTATAAAATAGGGGGTGGGGATGTGTGTGTGTGTGTGTGTGTGCGCGTGTGTAGTGTGCGTGTTTGCGAGAGAGGGAAATGATGCGAGGGTGTGACGGGGGGTGGGGTTGCGTGCGTGCGTGCGTGTGTGTGTGTGTGTGTGTGTGTGTGTGTGTGTGTGTGTGTGTGTGTGCGTGCGTGTGTGTGGGGTGGGGGGGATGGGGATGGGGGTGGGGGTGGGGCAAGGGGAAATGGGGCGGGGGTGGGGCTTGTTAATTTTTTTTAATTAAATTTTGATTAGTTTATTAGATATTTTCCCTTATATGCAAGTAGTGTCCCTTGTAAACGAATTGATTAATTATTAATTTTTTTAGTAAATTAATATATGAAAGTAGGATTGCCCCTCATTGTAAATTAGTAAATTAATATATGAAGCAAAGGAGAATGAGGTTACTGATGATGTCGAAGGTTCAAGTGCTCGTGAAGATATCACGATAAACCTTGACGATGACAACCAAAGTTTAAAATTTAAGGCGACCCAACCGTTATACTCTGGTTGTGAGAAAGATCAAACAACTTTACATGCCATGGTTGGTTTGCATAGTTTGAAAATGCAGTACGATTTTTCTGGCAATAACGTGACAGGAATTCTGAAATGGGTGAATGGCTTATTACCCAAGGAGAATACGCTTCCAAATAGCTATCCCGTTATGAAGAACATTTTGAAAGGTTTGGGAATGAAATATAAATCGATTCATGCTTATGTGTATGAATGCATACTATACCAAAAGGAGTATGAAAATGTCGATCGTTGTCCGGTATGCGATGAACCTAGATATATCCAATCTGCTAGTAAGGAAGGCACAAGCTCAAAAGTGCCTCAAAAAGTATTAAAATATTTTCCCGTTGGGCATAGATTAAAGATATTTTTCACAGTACCATGGATAGGAGGCAATGACTTGGCATTCTAGGGAATAAGTAAGGGGTAATATCATGCGTCATCCTATTGATTCTATATCCTTGAGGAGGATGAATTATGAGTATCCAGATTTTGGTCGAGAACAGCGCAACATTCGTTTGGCTATATCAATAGATGGTTTCAATCCATTTGGAAATCTAAGCAACAATGAGAGTGTATGGCCAGTGATCCTAGCCCCACTCAACCTCCCTCCTTCACAGTGTATGAGACCTTAATTTTCGATGATGGCTTTGTTGATACCTGGGCCAAAGGCACCAAGTGATGACATTGATGTCTACCTGGCTCCTTTGGTAGAAGAATTAAATGATTTTTGGGAAGAGGGTGTGCAATCATTTGACTCTTTTAGAAAAGAAGAGTTTACGCTGAAAGCTATGTTGATGTGGGCAATTCATGATTTTCGAGCTTATGGGACATTATCCGGTTGTGTAGTAAATGGTTATTTGAGGTGTTTAATTTGTGGAGAGGAGACTGAATCTCTTCGTCTATCCTTTAGCTCAAAAAATATATACCCTTGCCACAGGAGGTTTTTACCCCCGTCTCATAGTTTCAGATTTGAGAAAGGTTCCAATTTTTTATTGGGCGGGGTTGAACATAGGCTACTGCCGAGATAACTTTCGGGTTCAGAGGAATACATCACCATGGAGTCATCAATATATACTCAGAAATATATGCCTAACTCGACCAGTGTTGATGACACTGGTGAGTTCGTCGATGATGGTGGTCATGTGATGGGAAAACGAGGGAAATTAACGAGTTTACAACATGAACAAGTAGCTCCTTATCTATTTGACACACATGAAGATGTCGAAGAATGGAAAAAGTAAGTTTCGATTATTATAATGTCTAACATTATTTTAGATTATTTTATACATGATTAATTTTGTAATATGCAAAAAATATGAAGCCTGTGAGAACAATAAAAGACGAAAAATAATGGTACAATCAGACAGCGAATTTAGGATGTGGTTGACATAAGAGGTAATTATAATGAAAATGGCCGTTATATAACTTACATTACACTCAAATTTTATGAATAATATAATTAATTTATCTATATTCTCAGCTCTTAAAGACGGGTGATGCGACATTAAGGCTTGCTCGTCTAGCCACTGGACCCTTGTTCATGGAACAAAAGTATAAAAAGTATCGATTGAACGGTTATGTTTTCGGCGCTAAAGTGTACGAGGAAAGTACAAATGTACAGAACTCGGGCATTTCATACAAGGCTCTTACTTTCTTTCAAGCGAGCGCAAAAGATAAAAATCTCGTTGAAGCTGAAATGACTTACTATAGTGTAATCCAAAATATATTTGAATTGGATTATATAAGCTTCAAGGAGGTTGTATTTTACTGTGACTGGGTAAGAGTTGAGGATAAAAATTCTTGTAAAGTTGATCCTGTCACCAATTTGATCATGGTTGACTTGTCGAAGTTGAATAGCAACGACCACGTGAGCGATGAGCCGTTTGTTTGTCCATTTCAAAAGGTTAATCAAGTGTTTTACTCGGAGTATATCAACAACGAGTCGTAGTCAATTGTCCAACATGCGCCAAAGCGTCTAAATAGTAGTGTGGATGACTTGGCTACTCCTACCGAATATCAATCCATTTTTTATGATAACCCGAATTTTAAACAATTTTTCAGTTTGTAATAAATATTCCAATTTTTACCGAAACATCCATTTTTAATGCTTTTAATTGATTTGCACTTTATCATTTTCACTCTTGTGTAGTGTGCGTGTGTGTGGGCATTAGGGGTGGGGGTGGGGATCTGCGTGTGTGTGGGCACTTTATCATTTTAGTAATTGTACATATTATGAGCTAGATATTGTTGTTTTGGAATTCAGAATTGAGGTGTTTAACAGTGACAATTCATTTTTATTTGTAGTAATTGTACATATTTGCATGTCTTCTTATAATTCATTTTGATTTGTACTAATAACATTTTTTACAACAAATGTCTCCTTCAGGTATTAAGACGAGGATGATGATGATGCTGGTTATGATGATGTCGTCTGGGCTCGGTGGTAGCGAAGGCGGCGAGGGCTCCTCGGCCCCTAGGCTCCCCAAATATGGCAAAATTGCGTATGGCCATCGAGAATAAGTCGGGGCTATTAGAGAGATCGCTCAAGATGGTAAATACGATTATCGGCCCGAGGTATATGAGTTGGAAGGAGGTGCCATATGAGCTCAAGTTAGATGTTTGGGTGGCACTACAGGTAATCTATTTATATTCATATTTATATTTATATGAATATTTCAATTTCAATTTTGATTTTGATTTCAATTTCAATTTCATTTTATATTTATATTTATATTTATTCGCAACTAACATTGTATTTGTTGGATAGGAACAATTCAGTCTGGATCCAAAGCTACACGATTCCGTCTTGGAGCAGTTGAGGGAGCAACACAAGATGTGAAAGAAAAATATGCGGACCCAATACTTTGGGAAGACACGAGAGTCCGTTATCCGAATGTGTGAATCCCTCACGCCGAAGGAGCCGATCTCATTGGCACAATGGCAAAAGTTCATTGACAATGAGATCGGGGAGCGACAATTGGCATCTCGCCAATCGGGGAGGGAAAATCGGGCAAAAAAGACGGGCGTGCACTACTCCGGCCGGACGTCTTACACCGAGGTGGAGCATAGGATGATGGTAAGAATTAATTTTTCAATAACTACATAAATATATTAATCTGTATTATTTTACTTTGCGGGGTCGATACTAATTTTACTTTATTTTATTTTAGGGGACAGGGAGTGGCCCTGGGGGTAGGCCACATAGGCTCGATACTTATGTGGCTCTTTGGACGAAGAAGGGGAAGGACAAGGAGGTGTCCCCTAGCGTCACGGCCACGATTGTAAGTAATTTGACAGTAAACTTTTTATTAATTACGTTATAATTTTTTAATTTACTTATTATACTAATCATGTGCTTTTTGTCATTTCAGGCAAAGCTTAAAGAAGTGCATAAGTCGCAGTCTGATGCCGACGAGGCATCTTTGTCCACAAACGCACTCAGCCAAGTACTTGGCGCTGATCGCAAGGGTAGGAAAAGTGGGGTGAGCTCGCGAGTGGCCAAATCTAGGATCATCGGATTGGAGACGAGCGACACCGAGTTGGCTCGAACGGTGGACTCGCATGACACGAAGCTGTCCCGTTTGGAGGTGACGGTCCACGATATGTTCTCATTCATAAAGTGTTCGTTGGGCAAAAATCGTAAGGGGAAAGGGAAGGAGAAGGCTGTGCAGGAGGAGGAGGTACATGATGACAAGGATGTGGACACCGACACGTGCGGACTTTGATAATCCACTTCCCTATTTGGATCCCTTCAACAGACCGATGTCGACACTTGGTTGGCCGAGCGTGTTTATAATGGACATATTTGATGGCCAGCGGATAGGGAGGGGGTTGAGGGACTTGAATATCGTCTAGGGTGCACTAGTTCATGGACGTCAGCTTCAAGACATCGAGCCCAAGGTGCTCGTCACACATGTGATACCCGAGAAAGAGAAATCCCCATTGTGGTTGCGCGAACAATGCGGCACAGTGTATATTAGTGGGTGTGTCAATTCGTATATCGCGTGGCCTACTCACCTCCTCAGAGTTAACCTTACCGCAGAGATTTAGTGACATTATTTGAATTGAATTATTTTAAGTTGTTACATTTGAATTATATTTGGATTATATCATCATGCATATTGTCTCTTTGAATGTATATTTGCATTATCTCTATTTTATTTGGATATATGATGTTTGAACAGGTACAACGTTGCTATAACAGGTACAAATATACTGCTGGGCAATGGCAGTGGCCATACTGCCCAGCAGATTTTTTTTAATTCTGCCCAGAATTGTCACGGGCATTGACCGTGATAATTTTTTATAAAATATCACGGGCTTGTCACGGTCCTTAACCGTGACAAAACTTGTCAAGGTCAGGGACCGTGACATGACCGTGACAATTCTAACGAACTTGTCACGGTCAATGACCGTGACAAGTCCGTGACAAAAAAAGTTATCACCCCAGGAATTGTCACGGTCATTGACCTTGACAAGTTGAACTTGTCAAGGTCAATGACCGTGATAATTCGGTAGATTTGGTGTAGTGAGCAGCAATATATACATAAGAGAGAGATATACAAGAGCAAATATCAAAATGAAAAAGAGTAATTTCATTAATAATCATAAGTTGTGTACATGGGGCATAGAAACCAAAATTAGAAAATACAATAAATGTACTCTCTCTTACCTCATAAATACACAACTAAAAGTTTACAAACCAAAAAAAATCAAAATAAAACAGTCGTGAATCATTGTTTCTAAAACAACTTCACAAATTTAGAACCACAAGAACAGCAACAGAGAAAATGGGATAGCAGTGCCCTACATATGGTTCGGATGGCGGCTCGAGGACTCAGGCGCGGTGGGGTCACGAGGGGCATAGGGATCATAAAGGTAAGGAGGCACGGTAGCCTCGCCTCCGCGTAGATGAGAAAACAACTCCATCTGAGCCCGGGCAAGCATGGAAGTATCTCGCTGATAATCAGCCCTGAACAATTCGAAGTCCATCATAAAGGCTCCCCGAAACTCGATAAAATCATCCTGCAACTCATCCATCCGCACCCCTAGATATGTAATGGGGTCAACAGTAGGTGGCACAAGAGGCGGGACTGAGGGAGGTACAGGGCGAGGCGCTTTCGAAATATCCGTCATAGAGGCATCAAGGGCATATAACAAACACTTCTTCCTCCTCTCCCAATAATATTTTCCAAAACTCTTCTCAATGGACTTTTCTCCAAGCAACTTGGGGAGGCGAGGAATTTTATCCGTTCCCGCTACCTCGCACTTAGAGTCTCTATATATTCGGGATACTATTCGCGCATACGGGAGGGTAATGGTACCCTTATCGCAGTAAGCGGCCTTCAACATCCGCTGAAGTACTAAAGCGGGAAGGTTAACAATGGAATTAGCGTCCAAGAGGTGGTATAGGAAGTAGTCCTGGCCGGAGCGAAGAAAAACCTTGGTTTGGATAGGGGTGATGGAATTAACAGCAAGAAGGTGGATAATACGGTGGTTGTCGGGCATAAGAGAGGTGGGGAAAGAATCCTCAGCCCAAACCTTCCCTGGCACTAAACGCGCAATCAGGGTCTCATTCGACAGCTTCCCCTCGCCATAGCAAGGGTAATCGAAATCCTCGGGGTTATCAACCCCGGTCAATTGTAAAGCCAAGAGAGACTTTGAAATAGGAATTCTCTTACCTCGCACGTAAGCCTCAAAATTTCCATCCCCACATGGTACGAGAGACACATAAAATCGACGAACATCCTCTTTATTAACATCACCCCCTTATCCAGGTGGGCCTCCCAATTAAACTTTTGAAAATACTGACAAACAGAGGCGGGTAAATTCTCAAGGTGCACAGGCCTCTCAATAGCAATTGAGCGACTTGAAGGAAAACTAGCCCGGAACTAGTCCCTTTCCTGCTTTGAGAAAAAAGATTTGAAACCTCCCCGACCCGAAATTGCATTGGATGTGGTCTTGGGGATCGAAGGAACCTACAAAAAATTAATTTGATGCACACACCATCAGTGCAATGCATAAAATCAAACTAATCATGAAGTTTGGGGAAACTAGGTTCGGAGGGTGGGCATCGGGAAAAATTGGTCAAGTAGACGTAACCGATGCACACCATACTCAAACAAGGACAATTCAACAGGCACGTGCAATAAAAGGTGCAAAGATAGAGCTTTATCACACAAAATCCCCACAAGGGCATTTTATTGAACACTTAGTGTGCATTGTATGGAAAGTAGGGTGAAAATGCCATTTTCAATGTGAAACAATCCCAACAAATACAACTTAATCATCAAAACAACATAAACAAGTTGTATTTGTTGGATTAACAATAAAAAAAAATTGAGAAAATATGGAGTTTCATGAAGAAAATGAGAGTTTTTAACAAGAATCCATTTAACCCTACTTTACATACCAAGAACACTAAATAAAATTTGAAATCAAGTTTAGAGGGTTGAATTAGTTACCTTGGATGAGGATGCCATGAGGGTGGAACTGAATGGAAGAAGGGAAATGATATGGGAGAGGTGAGGGTTGGGAGATAAATGGGATCACATGGCTTAAGAGGGAGTAGAAAGTAAAGGAAAATGTGGGGAAAAAAATAAAAGACCCTGTATTTTAAGTCCCAAGATAAAGCGAATCGATTGGTGGTTAAATCCGAATCGATTTGGAAATGTAAACTTGGGAACTGGTAAGGAGTGAACCGATTCGGTGGAAAATCCGAATCGATTCGGAGTTAGGTACCTGACACTTTGGGTTAGCCAAATCTATTCGGCATTAACCCGAATCGATTCGAAAACAAAAATGGGGCTACTGGAAAGGGTCAAATCGATTCGGTGGTAAATCCAAATTGATTCAGAGGCTGAGTTCCAACTTTTTACTTTACTGATTTCCTAAATCTCATGAAATTTAATTATAGGGCCACTTTTAGCTAGATTTCTTAGACCTACATGATATATTTAATGTACGTAACTGGTCTGGAACCAAAAATTGCAACCCCACACGTGCCAGAGGTTGCTCGGCACCAAAATTGAGAACTTACCAAACCTAATCAACCCCGCTACCGGGCTTCTGCGTACGATGTCCAGGGGTAAATCCGCAGATATTATTACGACGTAATTTACTATGTGAACTCCTATTCTTCCCATTCTTCCGACTTCGTTCCGACTAAAGTTCGACCACTTATGAATTATATCGGGTTCTAGATTGGAAGATATGATACCTATCAAAAATGAACAACCCCGACCGTTTGACCCGTGTTTGGTTTTGGAAACCGGATTAATATTTGGAAGAGAGGGCCATGGGTTACTAAAGTGACGGATAGGTGGTTCGTTGCACAAATAGATAGAAACATCATCTACCACGTTTTCCTCCGAGAAACTCTCCCTACACGTGATTGATGACATGTAAATGTTAATTTCGGATATGATAGAGTCGTCAATCGGAGTGAAATCATAACTCCCTAATTTTTCCCCTATTTCATGGTTTTCACCTACACCAACCTCTCCTAGCATGTCAAAACACACATATAACACACTCCATTAAATTTCATCTCTCGCAATTTGATCTTCTTCCACTAATTCCTCTCCAACAAAGCTCACTTCCTTAACACACTCATCCTCGGCACTCGATAGGTGTGACACATTGAAAATATTGACATCTAATGTCATATTTCCAAAAGATAAGTTCATCTCACCATTCTTACAATTTATCGAAGCATTCACGGTCGCGAGGAATGGTCGTCCTAAGATGACAGGAGGTTTATTATTGGGGCTTAAAACTAGATGGGTATCAAGAACAATAAAGTCGATCAGGAACACAAAGGTGTCTATCTGGACGAGGATATCTTCCAAGACGCCCCATGGAATTTTGGTGTAGCCGTCGGCCAATTGGATTCTAGTTTTGGTTGGACTAAGATCCCCTAAGCCCAATTGAAGATAAACCGAATACGGCAAGAGGTTCACACTAGCTCCTATATCAACAAGAGCGCGATTAATGGAAAAGATTCCAATCACACACGAAATAGTTGGACACCGTGGGTCCTTAAATTTTGGAATCATGTTGTGTCGGAAGATGGAACTAGCCTATTCAGTCGACTCCACCTTTTTTCGAAAAATATGATTTCTCTTAAAGGTGCATAAATCTTTCAAAAACTTACCATAAGAAGGGATTTACTTAATCGCGTCAAAGAGAGGGATATTGATTTTTACTTGTTTGAATGTCTCCATGATCTCTTGATCTTTGTTGTGTTTAACTATGGGAAGGAGCCTTTGAGGGTAGGGTGTGGGAAATGGACAAAGGACTAAAATTTCCGGCTCCTTGGTTGGTGAATTATCTCTTCTCTTTTTAAGAGTCACTTCACTCTCTCGGGGAGTTATTGTGATCTCGTCGGATTCTTTCGGGGAAGGTGGGATTGGATTTTGAATCACCTTCCCACTCCTAAGAGTAATGATGGAATTGACTTGTTCCATCGATTGGCATTGAGCAGAAGAGGGAGTAGAAACATCGAAATTCACACTATTTTGCCCAATTGGTCTTTGAGGTTGTGATGCGAATTTTCCTTTTTCTTGCACACTCAAAGCAGCGGTCAACTTGGAAATTTCTCTTTCAATCCTAGCATTTGTGTCTTGTTGAGAAGTCATAAAAGATTGAAAAACTTCTTCTATACTTCTCTTGTTCGGGTGCGCGTAAGGAGGTATAACTGGTGGAGGTGGTCCCTGAGGGGGACCTTACATTTGCACGTTGGGATGAGGAGGTTGCAAGTACGGTTGTTGGTAATTTTGGGGCAGAAGATTCTGAACTTGTTGATATTGGTAACCGAGTTGGTTACCCCACGATGGGTTATTCCCTTGACCAGGTGAGTTTTGGGATCTTCTAAAAACTCCTATAGCGTTCGCTTGGTCTTGGAGGATTTCTTTGTAAGTTGGGATAGTGAGACACTCTTTGGTCAAATGAGCATTGGTATCGCAAATGGCACACAGCTCCTCATTTACGGAATGAATTTGAACAACGGGATCTCGAATCTTCAAGCCGAACTCCTCAACTTTCTTAGATAATTTATCTAATCTCATTTTAATCTCAACCTCATCAGTGAGGTGATATATACCAGGGTTAGAAGAGGAAGGAATCGAAGGTCGAGAATTTGTTTCGTTCAGGTCCGAGGTATCCCACGCTTGGGTGGTCTCGGCATAATATTTGAAATGTGCCCACGTATCATCAGGATCTAAACCCAAGAATTCACCGGAGCATATTGTCTCCACCATTTGTTTTGCATTAAGTGTAAGCCCATTGTGGAAAAATGAGATTAATCTCCACTTTTCAAAATCGTGATGTGGGAATTTATGAAGTAGCTCATTAAATCTCTCCCAACACCGTTCAAATGATTTACCTTCGATTTGAATGAAGGTTTGGATTTTCCCCTTTAAGGAGTTGGTGCGATGAGTTGGGAAGAATTTCTTCAAAAACTGCGCTTGCATTTCGCGCCAAATCCTAATAGAATTAGGAGCCAAAGACCAAAGCCAATTTTTGGCATTGTCCTTTAAGCAAAATGGGAAGAGTTTGAGACATGTGACATCAAGAGGACAGTTTTGATCGCTAAAAGTAGCACACACCTTCTCAAACCCTTTAACATGAAGGTACGATTGTTCACTTTCCATGCCGTGGAAAGTAGGAAGTAATTGAATCATTCCATTATGAAAATGGAATTGGGCGGCATTATATGGAAAGAGGATACAAGATGGGGAGGTGTTCCTCTCAGGTTGAAAGTAATCTCGCATCGACCTATACAGGTGCTCGGGTGCTACCCCTTGACTACCATGTTCACTAACATTATTGGCCATTATTGTGGGGTCGGAGTTGGCCTAGGTATAAGAAGAAGACGAGATTGAACTAGAACGAGAAATAGATAGTAAAGGTCTCCAATAATCCGAGGGTTCACTAGACGATGAGGGTTCACGAATAGGATTTAAATTGCTACTACTCGCGTCTTGCATTTACGGAATTTTTGATTGATTTTTTTGAAAATCGTGATGTCACGGTGACCACAGGGAATGATAAAGTGTAAAGAGAATGTCTTAAACCTAAAATTGTTGCCAATCCCCGGCAACAGCGCCAAAAACTTGGTGCTCTCTAAATAAATCGTATGATTCAAGTGCAAATCTATCGCAACAAGTAATATCCAATAAGTACGGAATCGTGATCCACAGGGATTAAAACACTCCTAAGAGAACAGGATTAGGTTAAAGGGATTCTCTAAACGTCACAAAAGTTAAAGTGTAAAAGATGATTTAATTGTTTGGAAAAGTGATTAAGGGTAATCTCTAAACGAACATGCTATTGATGAACAATTAATTAATTAATAATTACGGAACTATGAATGAAACTGAGATAAGCTTGAGTTCAAGATTTTAAAGGGATTGAGGATCATTCTCCCACCTTGGATTCCCAAAAAAGGATTATAGGGCTTGGTTGAAATTAATTCTAATCGAGCATAACTAATTAAGTCCGAACATCAACTATATAGAGACTAAACTCATCAATGGAAGATTAGGGGTTAGTTAGTTATTGCTAGATGGGTTGGGTTTACAGTAAAGCTTCAAACACTAACCCTTGCATGACAAGAGAAGTTAAGAAACTATGATACTCCAATACCAACACATGAAGTTCCATTAGAACAATTAGTAAACAAACCCTAAATATGAAGTTCAAGCATCCAAGGTGGGGTTATGATCCCCAACCATAATTCTAGATGCTCATGATTGAAACTAAACTACACATGCTAGTTAACAGCATAATTAAGTTAGTTATCTAGTTTAAACACAAACCAATACAAGAGATGGAAATAAATGCAAATTAAATATAATAGAACAAGTAAAGAAGAAGTAAATGAACCTTTCTTGCATTAACAACCACCAATCAACTAGTAATCAAAGCTCTACAAGTGGGTAAAAATAATAAATGAACTTGACCTAGGAGAGAGAAGAGACTGTATTCTATACATCCAAAAATATCTAACAAAAGTAATCTATATACAAAAGAGGAAAAACAAGGGATATATCCCAAAAATCCAACCAAAATGGCAAACTGGTAATAAGAAGAAAGCTGGAAATGCAGGGTCGAATCGATTTGGTGCCAAACCCGAATCGATTTGGAAGTGTAGAAATGTTGCATTGGCTGAATCCGAATCGATTCGGGGCCTAATCTGAATCGATTCGGGCCAGTTCAAAAGGGGCTTCTGCTTTATTTCTTCCAAGCTTCATCGAAACATCTGTAACTTCTTCGTTAGGAATAGGATTCAAGCACCGTCGGAGGCATGCAAAGATGAGAAGAAGAACTACAACTTCCGTGAAAAGCTCGGGATCAAAACTCGAGTGCTGAAATTACCAAAATGCTCTCGACTGTGCAAGTGTCTACGGAACTTCTCTGGGTCAAAACCAAACTTCCTGATATGCATTCCTGAGACCTATAAAAGCTCAATTAAGACACATAGAAAATATGCATGATGAATTTTGGGCTTAGTCAATAAATGAGTATAAGAACCGGGAAATACTTGCCCTTGAATGCTAGAATGTACAAATTAACGGGGTATAAAATACAATAAAAGTGATGAATCACTTTGATCCTAGGTATTCCTAGATATCGACACATTAAAACACATTCCATGTGGCACAACACGCAGAAAATTACATAGGCTTTGATCACAAGCCTCCATGGGTACATACGCGTAAAATCGAGGCTTCCCTCATGAGCACAAGCCTCCTCAATATATCTCGTGATATATTGCATTCAATAGATTCTTTTATCTCTCAGTTTTACTTCACTTGCACATATATCAAATTTGAACCTTTCCATGCAGCTTAGCACAACAATAGAACTACGTAGGCTTTGATCTCGTGGCTATATGGGTATGTAGGCGCAACACTGAGTCCTTCTCATGAGCACAAGCCTCGGTAATATATCTCTTGATCTGTTGTCACAACTGAGATGCACTCATCTCTCTTACTATCTTTAAACCACCTCTCACACCTCAAACGAGATATTAAAATATCTCAAGCAACAACTTCTCATGCATATATATATATATATATATATATATATATCGATCTCCGTCGCACCCATACATACTAATATCCACCCATTATCCGAGTATGCATTCACACACCAGCACTCTTGTATACCCATATCAATTTAAGTGATTTTCATACACCTCTTACTAATGCCATTTTTTTACCTAAATACATATCTAAGTTTTAAGGGATTCTCAAAGTAAGGTCTCTAATCATGTTATAAAATAAACTAAAAAGTAATCAAATAATGTAAAGAGCGATAATAATCACATAAATAACAAAGCATAAAGAACAAGTGGGGTCGTTAGCATCTTCCCCACTCGTAACCCAGTTTCAAAAACCCCGCAATAAGAATCTCTAGATCAATCGAAAACCCAAACCTTACTTAGGGTTATCCTTAAAGTACTAACCTGAACTTTTTTTATTGTTTTTATATAAAATAAACTAGCGACTCTGAACAACCGACAACCCCTCTCACGAAAGACTTAGGATGCCTAAACATAGGCATGCAATAAAAACTAGATATAGTGTCAAACAGTTTGCAAGGGAAAGTCATCAATCATTAAACCTATAACCCGACCTCGGGGAGAAATGAAGGACCGAGAGACAATAACTCTCGCATCCCCGTAGGTATCACAACAAACCAACAAAACATTGTTCATAATATCCCACTCCCCTCCCCCCTTTTGGGACCACAACACCACACTCACCACTGGCCAGCATAGACATTAAAGGGGGATATCCCAAAACTATTTGATCTTCTCCAATTATTCATCACATTCATATGTCCACATCAATGTGTTACCTCCTTTAAATCTTTAAATAAAGGATGAAACTAATTATGTGATCTAGATGTGGATTGATTAAGGGCCACGAAAATCTCGGTTAAAACATGGGCATTTGTAACAGTGGTCAAATTCTTTCTTGTAAGGTTTTTATTTGATTAGGGTTAGTTTTGATTCCTCTCTATGCCACGAGATACCTAGAAGGCACAACTTTCAACTTCATTATGTAATTTCTTAAAATCTTAAAGGTGTTAGATAAATCCTTGATGTGGTTAGCTACTCATTTACTTTTCACAAGCATGTCATCAATGTAAAATTCTATGGTTGAACTGATTTGCTTCCAAAACATTGTTGTCACAAGATTTTGGTCGATTGCCCGACCATTCTTGAGACTGGATGACATGACTACAGAAGTAAAGTCCCAAAGTGGTGATGAAGGAGAACTTTTCGTATTTGGGGATGAATAGGGGTATCTAATGGTAACTCGAGTAAGCATCCATAAAACTCATGTGTTGATGACCTGTGGTTGAATCACCGAATTAGTGAATCCTAGAGAGAAGTTGTCTTTCAAGTAAGCCTTTGTTGAGGTGTGTAAAATCAACAGAGATTCTCTACTTTTCACTATTCTTCATCATAACGACCGTGTTAGAAGACAATATGGAAATTGGACTTCTTTGATGGAGTTATCAAGGATTATACTCTCAACCTCATCCTCAACTGCATTAACCTTAACTACAGATAATAATTTGGGTTCTATCTTGACAAGCCACATGAAAAACCCACATGCAGTTGGTGATAACCAATCTCCCAGTCAATTCCTGGAATATCATAAGGTTAACGGGCGAAGATGTCCTCATTCATACTAAAGAAATAAGTGAGTTGTATTACCTCGTATTTTGTTGGTTCGGAGTTGGCAAGGAAGATCTTCTTTGGTTGTGATGATTACAACTATGAGTTCTTCCATTACTTAGTTGGCGGGGGTAAGTTTGATCTTTTTCTACTCCGATCGAGTGACCTTTAGTTTCCATTTGGATTGATCACCCTCGAAGTCATCTTTGTCTTGACTTTTCTTAGGTTGGACTTGATTTGGTTTTTAAGAGCTATGAATTAACTGTGTGTTGCAGTGTGACCACCTATGACTTTGACGATTCCCTAATTGATCACGAATTTCAGTTTTTAATGTAGTAAAGATGGCAAAACCCTCATGGTATGGATCCATCCTCTTCCCAGATGGCGTTTTAGGGTAATTACAATTCGATAATGTGAAACTCAATCTAATGATTAAAAGGGCCAAACTTAACTAGCATATTTATTTTTACAAATGGTTTTTCCACATTACCATTAAAACTAATGAGAGAACCAACCATTGTATTTAAGTTTAGGCTATTGCATCCAAGTTTTAGATCACATTAATATAAATGATCTCAAAAGATATCCTATGATCGACTAGTATCCTTTTAATGTCAAAATTGGCCACCCCAAGAGTATGAACCAAGGCGTCCTTGTTGGGAAGGTTAATGTCAACTTCTTCTTTGTCGAAGAACATAATAATCCAGTCAAAATCTACTTTCGTATGATCCTGCGTACTGAGGTCCAACTTAGATATCTCAAATTGGAATGCCTTTTGCTCACTAACTGCAGTTTTGAATCTCTCTTGATGCTTATTGCATGTGCATTGGGATGGATCATTGTAATCACATATGGCTTTGATCATTCCCAATGGAGGGAGTTCATCCTTATCCTTCTTCTAACCAGTATTAACCTGACTTGAAGATTTTGTTTTGTCGATGTCGACGCCGATGTACTCCTAAAAGTAGGCAGTTGGACGAGATTCTCTAGGTTATGCTTAAACATATTTCAATTCTTTGTCTTATGGTAATGATATTGTTGATAAGTGCACTACAGGTTGGTATCTCTCTTATTTGTATTGTTGGACATTTTGGGGGGGTTTCTCTAAGCAAGGCTTATCATTTATCTATAGAAGGAGATTGTAGATCAGCTCCGTAAAAAAGGTGTCCATTTTGACATCCTTCATCTTCCTTCAGGATTCTCTATTTTACCTCCCTTTTTTGGAGAGATGATTTGTGTTCCACCCTTCGATAGTTTCTTTGTGTTGTTCTTCTTGGTTGTCTTAGAAGGATGTTTGGCCTGATTTGTAGCATTGAAGATCTCATCATTCACTTTGGCATATTTCTCAATGTGTTCCACCAGTTCGTCCATTGACATTACCGACTTCATAGTGAGAGGTTTATAAAGGTCGTCAAATCTAGCAAGGCCAAATTTGAAAGATCAAATCGTCAATTTCTCATTATAATAATCAATTTCATTAAACAACTCCCTGTACTGCTAAGCATACTTCCTGAGAGACTCTCATTTCTTCCTTCTGAGGGCGATTAAAGAGTCAGCTTCCTTTACTCTCTTACTATTGGTGATAAATTGAGCAATTCGGGGACAATTCCTTGAAGAAAGAGATCGATCTAGGTGTTAGTTTCTCAAACCACCTAAGGTCAATCTCACCCAAAGTAAATGGAAAAACACGACACATAAGGGCATTATTGGTGGCTCCATACGGACATGGATTGCCTATAATGACTGATATGATGAGTTAAATCAGTCTTGCCATCACACGTTATGATTTTAGGCATGGAGAATTTCTTTGAGCGTTCAGGTGATTATATGTCAACAGTAAAATGGGGGATAAACTGTGACCCAATGCCATTTTTATAAAATTATTTAGGGTTCGTTCTAGGTTAGGATTTAAGATCCCTTTGGACTCTTTCTTGATAAATTTAAGCTAATCATTACGACAAGCATTCTTCCGAAGGCTAGAATTTGGTTGAAACGGTTGTTTTGACTAAATTCAATTGGATGAACTGATCGGCCTCCACTAATGGCTGGTCTATTGACTGCTCACTCAATTTTTTCTTCAATATGGAAATTTTCTTGTAATGCTCATTCAAATTTTCCTCAAAAAGATTATTGAGTCATTATGTGGCATTCTTGGTAGGAGGCTCATCAGACGGAGTGTTACAGTGATGATTGGGTCTATATCTACGAGGAGTATGTCCACGCAATCTTGCGTCACTAGGAGGAAAAGGATACTTGAAAGGAGTTTGTTCCCTCCTTACAAAACGTACTTCAGATCATATAGGGCTCCTATTATGGGAACGGTAAGACTGATGTGCACTCATTATAACTAGAGGTTGGTATTCCCAAGTGGCGGGATTTATAGTCTTCCCATAGATTGTGCCAAATTTTAGGAGATATCAATCCTATAATACAATTATAATTATCAATTTGTCCCAAAAATATGAGAGCGATAACAAATAGAGAACACAAAGACTTATGTTGTTTGGCGGGTCGGTCTGCTTACGTCCACGAGAAAAGGAGGGAGAAGATTGTATTATTTTAAAAAGAAGGAGACGAATTGGACTGCTAGAGAATGCTAGCTAAGAGTCCAACTCATGGTCACAATATTGTGCTATATTCCCTTTTCTATATAAGGGTTGGACTATTTATATAAACAGGAGTCCTAACTATGCCAACTGTCAGCTTGAGCTTTCTTGATATAGTCGTCCTCCACCTTCATCTTTATATCTTTATAGTTATTGAGTTATAACTGGATTGCATTCGATCATATTATCATTATTCTTGGTGATTAGCTCTTAGCTGGTCCGTGATTGTCAGGTGACCAGGACATTGCAATTCCCAAGTTACCACGTGTCATGCCACCTAGACTACCCGACTCTTAATCCCTTCAACAAACAATGTGAGTATCATAATTATCAACTAAGATTCAAGCTCGAAATTGGTATCTTCATCCCTTTAGGTGTTTACTTTATTAGTGAATTAGAGAAGAATAATTTATATGAGCTCTAAAATTATATTGTTAAGGTTCCATTTCTACTTTTTTAATTTTTAGACAATTTATTGACTTCTTCAATGTACATAATGTCATATTGCATTTGATAGCCTAAATTTCGCATCATTCAACTTAAATTGTTTGTTCATAAAGGCAGTTGATTTTTCATTGGCATAAGTATTCAAGCTCCATATTAATCAAACTTCTCGACTCAATCTTCCAACCTCAATGAAGAGAAATAATATATCTAAAAAAATTATGTTAGTTATCTATGTGTAAGTATGTCATGGAATTTTACAAACATATATATTAAGACCTTCTCAACTTAGTTATATGCTTCATTTTATTTAGTTCTTTTTTCAATTTTATTTTATTTTGGTCTTTGTCACATTACAATTAGTCGCATAAATGATTGTAGTTCCAATTTTGTTTATTCAACATTATATTATTATCTTGATGAATTGTCTGTGTATGTTTACAAATAACATTACACGAATAAATGTCATTTTCTAACTACTATTTCTTATGGTGCCGTTAAATTGTTATTTTAACCATACACCCACCATATGTTACAAAATATACATTTTAGAACTCTTGAATAGGTTTTGTTGGGAGAGAATGAATATATTGGTTTTTATAAAAATGCCTTACAAATTATCCATTGATATAGCAAGGTAAACTACAAAATTTTCATTTCATGCTATGACCATGTAAGTTGGGCATTTATTTAGTTTAGAAGAAAAGTTAGTAAAATAACATACTATTTAAGCAATGATGTTTAATTTAATAATAATGTGCTCAAAATCATCACTAGAGCCAAGTAAGAATTTCAAAGTGAGCTACAAATGCCTTTTTTCAGTCGTATGTTTATGAACTTAATTAGGTTTCAATTTTAATTAGCACCGATTCTTTTTTTTACCGTTAAATGTTGCCTTTAATATGTTCATAACTCCTGATTTTCTGATTTTTTTTAGTATTGTACCAAAAATGAATTTCACAAGAAAGTTGGCATGTGTTGTAGATTCTCCCCTTTGGACGTGTATATTGGGTATTTTTTAGCTTATAGTATATTTTTTGGGGCAATTTATAATTAGGTCTCTTGTTGACAATTTTTAAACATTTAAGGACAATTTACTATTAGGTTCACTTGTTAAATAATAAGGGTGTGTTTGATAAATAAGATGGAAAATAAGCGACAAGAATCGATTTCCATGGAATTGAAAACATGAAAATATTTTTCATGGAAAAAATTTGTTGGTGGTGTTTGATTGCAAATATTTTCCAGGGGAAAAATGTTATATTTTCCATCTATTGTGTTTGGTTCCCAATATTTTCCATGGAAAAAAAGTAGAAAAAATATATATAAAATAGAAAAATAAAAAAAAATCCCAGAAAATTAATAAAAATCCCAAAGAATAAATAAATAAATAAATCCAAAATGTGAACAAAACCCCAAAGATAAGGAAAAAATCTAGAAAATGAATAAAAACCCCAAAAAAATGATCCAGAAAGTGAATAAAAATAAAAAAATAATGAAAAAAATCCAGAAAGTGACTAAAACCCCAAAAATAATGAAAAAAAATACAAATAATGAATAAAAACCCAAAAATAATGAAAAAATACTGAAAGTGAATAAAAACCTAAACCCAAAAATAATGAAAAAAATATAGAAATTGAATAAGACTCCAAAAATAATGAAAAAAAATCCAAAAAGTGAATAAAACCCCCAAGATAATGAAAAAAATCAAGAAAATGAATAAAACCCCAAAAATAATGAAAAAATTCAAAAACTGAATAAAAAGTGAAAAAAATACAGAAAGTGACCCAAAAATAATGAAAAAAAATCCAAAAAATGAATAAATACCCAAAAATAATGAAAACAAAATCCAGAAAGTGAATAAAAATCCAAAAATAATGAAAAAATACAGAAAATGAATAAAATTCTAAAAATAATGAAAAAAAATCCAGATAGTGAATACAAACCCAAAAATAATGAAAAAAATACAGAAAGTGAATCAAACCCCACAAATAATATTAAAAAAATACGAAAAAATAAAAAATACAGAAAATGAATAAAAAAACAGAAAATAAATATTACCCCATAATGAATTTTCTGGATTTTCTTCATTATTTCTGGATTTTTATTCAATTTCTAGATTTTTTTTCATTTTTTTTAAGTTTTATTCACTTTCGGTATTTTTTTTTCCATTATTTTTGGGTTTTTATTCATTTTTTGGATTTTGTCCATTATTTTGGGGGTTTTATTCACATTATTTTTGGATTCTTATTCACTTTCTAGATTTTTTTCATTATTATTGGGTTTTTATCCACTTTCAGTATTTTTTTTCATTTTTTTGGGTTTTTATTCATTTTATGAATTTTTTTCATTATTTTCGTTTTTTTTTTCGTTTTTTGTATTTTTTTCATTATTTTTGGAGTTTTTTTCACTCTCTGCATTTTTGGATTTTTTTTCATTTTTCGTATTTTTTTCATTATATTTGGAGTTTTATTCACTTTCTATATTTTTTTCATTATTTTTGTTTTTTTTCATTTTCTAGATTTTTTTCATTTTTTTTGGACTTTTATTAAATTTCTGTATTTTTTCATTATTTTTTGGTTTTTATTCACTTTCTGATTTTTTTTTCATTATTTTTGGGGTTTAATCACTTTCTGTATTTTTTCCATTATTTTTGGGTTTTTACTCACTTTTTGGATTTTTTTCATTATTTTGGGATTTTTATTCACTTTCTAGATTTTTTAAAAATATTTTTGGGGTTTTAATCACTTTCTATATTTTTTTCATTATTTTTGGGTTTTATTCGGATTCTCGATTTTTTTCATTATTTTTGGATTTTTATTCAGTTTCTGTATTTTTTTCATTGTTTTTGGAGTTTTATTCACTTTCTGGATTTTTTAAATTATTTCTGTTTTTTTTTTCTTCATTTTTTGGATGTTTTCATTATTTTTTGGGTTTTATTCACTTTCTATATTTTTTTCATTATTTTGGGTTTTTATTCACTTTCTGGATTTTGTCTTTATTTTTGGATTTTTATTCATTTTCTGGATTTTTTTATTATTTCTAGGGTTTTAATCACTTTTTGGATTTTTTTCATTATTTTTTGGTTTTTATTCACGTTCAGATTTTTTTTTCATTTTTTTGCGTTTTTATTCATTTTCTGTATTTTTTTCATTATTTTTGGAGTTTTATTCACTTTCTGTATTTTGCATTATTTTTGGGTTTTTATTCATTTTCTGGATTTTTTCACTATTTTGGGGATTTTATCCACTTTCTGGATTTTTTTCAATTTTTTTATGTTTTAATTCACTTTCTGATTGTTTTTTTTTATTATTTTTGGGTTTTTATTCATATTTTGGATTTTTTTTCACTATTTCTGTTGTTTTAATAGGTTTCTGGATTTTTTTCATTATTTTTTGATTTTTATTCATTTTGTGATTTTTTTTCAATATTTTTGGGCTTTTTATTTAGTTTTTGTATTTTTTTTTCGTTATTTTTGGAGTTTTATTCACTTTATGTGTTTTTTTCATTAATTTTGGGTTTTTACTCATTTTTTGGATTTTTTCCCTTATTTTTGGGTTTTTATTCATTTTCTGGATTTTTATCAATTTTTTGGTGTGGTAATTCTTTTCCCTAGAAAATGAATAACAAGGTGGGAGGAGGTTTTTTAATTCCATCTTTTGTGAAAAAAGTGGTTACGTGATTTGTTTTAAGGAAACCAATTCCATAAAAAATTTTGTTTATCAAACATCCAAAAGATGGAAAATGACTCCATATATTACATTTTCCATGGAAAATTAGTGTTATCAAACACACCCTAAGTGTTTAAAATTAATGTTTAAATTTGTTTGGGAGGGAGCTAAGATTACTTTATATTTTGTTTACAACCGCCCTCACATCGCGCAGGGTTAAAATCTTTAAAATGTTTTTTTTTCATGAGACCTTACTCGGTCAGTGCAGGCTGACCCCCCTTTACCCCTCTGTTACCCGACGAGACTTAACGCTTTAAATGTGAAAGGACGTTCAGTTATACACCCAAATAACAAGAATATTTTTTGGGTAACGCATTTCAAATAACAAGCCACCTTCATGGGAATGAAGGTGATATATGAAGTATCAAAAGAAAAAGTGTAAATAAAATGTAGTTTTACACTTGTTACAAGCAGAAAAGAGAAACTGAGAGATAATTGGATATATTCAAAGCCTGGCAGTAGGCTGAAGCTAGAAGAACCAGGTTGAATGATCCTTAGGAGCTGCTCCATGTAACCCTGTCTGATGCACATGCACCCACCTAAGACCTTCTGAAACTCTCACACCCTAAGAGAAATCAAAACAAACAAGCATATTATTAATCTAACCATCTAAGTGCAAATTTGGACAATAAGGATGGGTTTGTTTGTGGTTACAATTTTTAAGAAAAAATAAAACTGTTTAGTAGTGGAAAATTATTTTCTATTTTCCGTTTCCTATTTTCATCTCCATTTTTAATATTCATGTTATACGGAGACTTTTAGAAAATTATAAAACACGTTTAATTATAAAAAAAAAATAAAGCCCTTTTTAATACTTTTTCAAAAACCATTACCATCACCGTTGCGGTGTTGGTAGTTGTGGCAGAATGGGCAATAGATGATCTGATCGGCTTAACTGGATCCGGAATAGCTTTTAAAATCCAGTAACCTGTTTATCCATTTACTAAAAGGACCAGATAGGGGTCGATATCGATCTGGTCCAATAATAATCTAATCCAATCTGTTTAAATGTTAAATTAGCTTTGATCTTAATATCTAGTTTATAATTATTATATATACATATATGTGTATAAGATAGTCAGATAGATCGGTGATCTGTAAGATTATCATATCACTGGTCTAATACAAATCCAGTAGTAGCAGCAGTGATGATAAGGTCATGGTTGTAAGTTTAAATTAAATTTCCGCTCTAAAAAACATTAGAAAACATTCTAGTTGTGTTTTAACAATAATCTAGAAAACTAAAAAGTCAAATTCAAATTTTTAACTTGAAAAAAATATGGATGTGAACTCGTTTTCCATTTTATGTTTTTCACACAATTTTTTTTTCTGTTTTTCCACCCATAACTAACATTTTATACTATTGTGGTGTTTTGATCCCATATATATTCTATGGGAACGATATTGTTAAATGAGACACATGGTCCATCTTTTCTTCGTTTCTCATGGAAAATATCTCTTATCTACCCTCAAAATAATTAAAGTTGGTCGAAAATGAAAAAGTTTTAGAATTTCTCGCCATCTTTTTCCACTCTTTTTCTTTTATAAATAAAGCTTGAATTTTTTGTAAGTTCGCAATCAAAAACACCCTTAATTACTCAGGACTGCAAACAAAAAAATTTACCTTGGAACTCAATAAAACTGTGGTCATGCAACACTGCTGCTCCTCACCTACAATAAGATATAGAAAGTGATTAGAGAACAAAAAGAAAAAGAAGCACACACCCGCACCCGCGCCCGCGCCAATACACAAGGCATATGGCCGAAGTATTAAACATAGTTTCAATAAAAGGAGTCGCCGCCCAACATTTACGCACAATATTCCTTACCAATAACTAAGCTAGTAAATTAAAAAAAACGTACACAAATATTGAGGTCTAAAAAAAGGGCCAATTATCGAATAGTCCCCAAAATAAATACATATTTTGTAAAAAAAGACACCTATTTTTAGTTTAACCCATTTAATCCCTCAAACACCCATTTACCCAATATTCTCTTATTTTTAAAGGTTCGCGCTAGCAGCACCCCCTCCCCCCACCCTAACTGCCGGAGCTCCAATGAGCCTCACCGGAGCTCCGGCAGCCCTCACCGAAGCTCCGGTGAGGGCTGCCGTAGCTCCGGTAATGGGGGTGGGGGTGGAGGGAGGGGGGTAAATGGGTTTGTGTCTGTCATTGTTCCTTGTTTTGAGTGTTTTTACGTGGCAAGGGACTTTTTAAAACAAAATAGAAAGGCGTGGACTAAACGTGTATTAAAAAATGTTCGAGTGACTATTAAAAAAATATGTGATGTCAAGAATAAAAGAGAACTCTAGAAAGCAAGAAAACTTTCGAGAAGGCAGCGGGTGTACAATACTCTCTGAACACATGCCAGACACTTGTTACATGTCTATGGTTTCGATATTATTTATATACAAAATTCTTTAGTTTGGAAACATGTTTTATAATTCTTGGAGCTTCTCCGAGAAACATTGGATGTTTGAGACATTACTTTTTTTATGCAGGAAAAAATATTGTTTTTTGAAGAAACAAAGTGAACTTTATTGTAACGGAAGATTTTATTAGAAGAGTTACAAAACGAAGATAAGCGTAATCATCTTAGTTACATTTCTATGATATATATATATATAGATTAATTACATATACTTGTACACACTTGGATCAACTTTTCCTGACTAAATTCTTTGTTTTATCACAACATCACCTATAGCTATGATGTTTAAGTTACACTTTTCACATTTTTTACATGCCAAAAACAAATAGTATTAATTAAACAAATGTTCCCCTATGTGTCCGTGTTCTATATTTTTATAATAACTGATCGTGTGGGCATGTTGGTGTTGCCCCATGTTTGATCCATACTTCAAAATGAAAACTGAATAAACCATTGTATCAACTAGTTATGAAGCAAATCCAAATGAAATGTGTGTTGAATGACAAAAACAGAGATAGCAGTTAACAAGAAAACGCAGAGGAAAAGATGTTTCGTCTCACCCGATATCTCCCACTTCTTGAACTGCACCAGCCATGTGTCTGAACCAATCTGTGAAGGTAAAACCTGGTCCACCCAAACACGAAATTGTTTCCCTTGTTTGTCTCCGTAGCATGTTCTCAATGCGTTAATGCAATCAGGTAAAGATCGCTCAAAACCGGATGGATGAACGAAAACACCAGATGGACACTGAAAAAGCAAAATAATGAGTAAAACAGGAAAAATAAAATACAATCATGTAAAGCGGTAGGCTTAAACTTGAAAGGAGACAGTAAAGAAACGATAGCTTCATGTTTCTTAGTTTTTTTTTTTTTGACATTACCTTCTGAGATAATTGCGCATTTAGACTTACCACCTACATGTTATAAAAATAGACTTACCCCCCTGCCGGGAGCCATACATTCAACAGCGTAAAAAAGTATTCCTACACAGAAGGGGGTGTATGTCTAAATACATTTTATGGGCTTTTCATAACGAATATGGAAAGTCCATTACATGGTGGGGGTATGTCTAATTAATGAACATGAAGGGGGGTATGTCTGACTAAATACACAATTATCTTAGGAGTACAGTAAAAAAATGCAAAGAATATGGCAAGCAGTCCACTTTCAAAACAAAAGAAAGGAAAGGAAAAACAAGACAAATTTACCCCAATATACATAATGGTGTCCTGGTTTAACATAACATGTTTGAGCTAGATGCAGCAGGATTACTACATGGGATAAATGAAGTGAAACCAAAGTACTTGGGACAATGTTTTTTGTTGAATTGAGTTGTAGAGTTTACAATTTTGTCTTCTGTCAAAATTTTCCCTAGGGTGCCGGATTTGTCAATATCTACATACACTTCGAATGTCTAAAGCTCAGAAACGTAACTGAATAAGTAACAGAAAATGGTCGGCTTTACAATGATACAAACATAAAAATATAACTTAGCACAAGCAAGGCCCAAATATCAATGTGTAATTTTGTTTTAGCTTCCACCTAATCATTTTATCAGAAAAAACATCAACTTACAATGTACTAGATCCTAATTATTAGTGGGGCATATATAGAGTTATATTTTATTTCTTTTTTTAAATTTGCCCCTTGAGATAATGTCGTAATTAAGCATACCCACTTAACCCCCCGCTTGTACCTTATGCATTTACTTGGTAGTACCTATGCAAACGGGGGGTGTCTTATTATTGAACAAATTAACATCTAAGGAGGTATTTTCTAAATACAACATTATCTTAGGAGGTAAAGTAAAAAAAATTAAAAGAACATACATAAGAAAAAACATATGCTATATATATGTATATAAAAGTTTACAATGCAAAATAGCCCACCTGAATTTCAAAATTTTGCAGAAAACACCCCTGGACTATTTTTTATGCAAGAAAGCCCCCTCAACTATGAATTTTGCTACAAATAGGCAAAAACCCTCCAATATTCCACTAAAATGCCCCAGAAGAGGGGTGGCAACAAAAGGAACAATTCACGGGGTTATCGAGCATTCAAGATGTTATTTGCAAAAATATGGAATTTTGAGTATTTTTTTTCTAGCTACAATTATAAACTGCTGCAGTCAATAAAGGATAAAGTAACATACACAAACTGTCTTGAGATTTTCGATATAAAGCTCAGAATTGTCTGTTTCTGCACGCCTCCACCTCTCGAAAAACAAGTAAAATTTCACTACTTCATACGAAGGATCAAAGTTGTTTGACTTGGAATCAGACAAATCCGTAACATCTCTAGGCGATATGTTCGGACCAAGGTTAAAATGACCAAGGGCTTGTATGATACCTGCTGCACACCTCTCGGTCGCGTGAATAATTTTAGGGTTACCTTTGGCATTTGCAGCATGCCACTGCAACAATTCTTCCTGGGCATTACTAACCTGCATGCATAATCAAGAATTTATTAAAAATAAATCAGCATTGCAAATAACTCAACTCAATAAAGCCTTTTCCAAATTTTTTGGGGTCGACAACATAATTCGTAATTTATATATTTACTAAATTATAGGGTTTTTATACTTTGTCCCCAGATATAATTCCGTATTTAGAGATACCGACTCACATGTTCATTTATTAGCCTTAACACCCCCCAAGCCCACGTATAGAACAGATAATTGATAAGGTATGAGTGCGTTGATACACATACGGGGGAAGGGGGTAACTCTAATTAGTGAACATGTAGGGGGTATCGCTAAATACCGATTTATCTTAGTGGGTAACATTCGAAAGTCTTTTTCTTATATCAGTCATTGTGAGCATAAAGGAAAAAAATAAATTGATAACGAATTAACTTGTTGGGAACCACTAACCATGACACCATATACGTCTGGAATGCTGAATAACTCGGCATCATTTCCAGAATCGCCACAAGCGAGAGTGTTATTAGGTAATTTTCCCTCAAACTTTAACTTTTTGAGCAAATAAGCAAGAGCTTGCCCTTTGCCAGCGCCTTGTGGCAATATATCCAAATCCATCCCTCCACTGTAAATTATTTTAACATTCAACTGCCCAGCCAATAACAATGAAAAAATTAAAAGTGACAAGGAAAGAATATAAGCTACCAACTATATATATTTTTAAATTATCTGAAAAAAATCTTAGATATTTCTTTGCAAAATAGACTGAAATGCAACCAACATGGAAACAAAAGTAATGCACTTGAAAGAGTTGAATCTCACCCCGCGTTTTTCAAAACCTTCGGAAAGCACCTTCATTACTTCTTGAGCCCTGTCTTTCTGAACATAAAAGCTAGCCTTGTGTGGTCGTTGCTCAGTCTCAGACTGCATTACCCCAAATTATAACAAATAGAATCAAAATTCTTCCAACTTAAGAGAAACCAATCTTCATCTTACATCATGTACCTCCACATCACTTACAAATTTCAATGAATGAAATCAAATACTCACTCTGTCCCAAGTTAAAAGTGATGTTTTTTTGGGTCGTCACAAACTAAGATTCTTATTTCGAAATCTAGTATATGAAATTGGAGTAATTGGTACAAATAGCGCTCACAAGAAATATGCCGAAAATGCCCCTTATGGTTCAAATTATAAATAATGTGAACCATTCATTTAATTACTGAACCTATATCTTCATACGAGATGATATATGAAGGGATACGAAATAACACATAATGACTTAGACAGATGTTCATTCAAATAACTGAACTAACGCTCATCCTCAGCATCGCTGATCAAGTACTTTTTAGTGCCACTCGGTCTAAATTCCTTATTGAAAGATATATATTTGTGTAGACTCTTGAAGATATTTGTTTATATAGTAGTATGAATCTTACTTTTGTCTTTTGTGTGAAGATAATGGATATGACATGACATGACATGGAAGATATCTACATTTTAAAAGAGTCAATTTGAAAAATGGAAATCTTCCTTATAAAGTTTACCATTCAAATAAAGAGACTTGATTTGGGACGGAGTATATAGCAACATGCTCGTTCCCTAATCAGAGTAATCATCCACAGCCCAACCAAATGCTACTGTTTACCTGAAGCTTAAGTTCAGAAAACTTGCTTGTTTCCTCCATGACAATGTTCTTATCCCATTTCTCATTCAAAACCTCGACCCAACCATCATCTGGTACCATTGAATTCCCATATGTTATCTCAGTTCCCACAGACATTATGGTAATATCTGGGGTTAGCATGGGCTTTTCTTTCCTCAATTGTTTGTATAGTGTCGGTGACCTTCCAGTTGAGAAAACTAGCAGAGAATCATGGCGATAATTGGCTTCCCATAACGCGTTAAACCTTAACAGAGAAAGGTTTTCGTCATCGTGATGATCAACCTTCAAAGAAAAAAGAAAACTCTGATAAGTCTAAGCACATCAGCATGGGAGTATGTAAACGTCATCATACCCCGTGCACAAGGCTCCCGCTTAACTGCAGGGTCTGGGAGAAGCGGATGTCAGCTGACCTTACCCCCATATATGGAGAGGCTGCTCCCATGTCTCGAACCCGAGACCAATAGTAGCTTGGGCGAGGGCACTTGCCATTGCACCAAGGTACGACCTCTAGCATGGGAGTATGTAAAGTGAGCAAAAAACAATGATAATAATACCCACCATTGTATGGTCCAGATCTGAAACTATCATAAGGCGCGCTGAGCTCGTGAGCCGATTCATGATTTTTCTTGTGTGTCCTTAACCCTGAAAAATATGAGTTACTATTGCCTAGGAAGTATGAAAATCTGAGAAAATAAAGTTACAGTGGAGATAAACATTGCCTAAAAGAGTGACTGCTTGATAAAAAGTTTCTCTCCAATTAAATGAGGATAAAAAACTTTGAGGAATTAAGAACAAGACATCTTGCCCCTTTATCTTGCAGGGAAAAAACACTAAATAAAATCCACATGTATCATATAACCATATGAGTGTGTGTATGTGTTGATATGGTGAATTGCATACCTATTGAAGCCACACAAAACATATAAAATTTCAATTTAAATCTGGTGCCCCTTCAAGATAGAAAAACTAACAAAATACAAGAACGCGGATTTTAGAATAGATTCCAGAGTAAGAAAATATCCAATTTAGAAAGGTGGTAAAGCCAAAATAATTTATACATCAAGTAACAAAAAAAATGAGTTGTTCGATCCTCAAATATAAACAACTCAACTGGAGAAAGATGTATATGCGAACTAATTGGTTCATACACCGAGCTTCTAATGAACATATAGTCTTGTTAGGCTACATTTGGCAACATAGACAATGAAGGAAATAGAAATATCAGAAGCACCCAAAGACTCACCATATACTAAAAGATCAACCACAATTTTCTTCTGTAGACGTATTCAAGAACCCCCTGTCGATACACATTATATCGGGTGTCTTTTATCATTATTATTAATTTTGATAACTTAGATTGTATTCAAATTTATCACTGTAAATATACAACAGAGGGATTGAATAGGATAAAGAACTTTCTAACATATGTTTGGACTAGAACTTCAATTAAAGGCTGGAAGTAATAAAATACATGACACTTCTGTCATGGGGCAGCCCCAAATGAGATTGTGTGGGGACTTTCATCAATATTTGATATACATATAAAATTTAATTACCCATTAACGAAAATTAATTGTGCACAACAGATTTACATGGTTTATACAAGTATGTACTAAGTTTTTGATTTTCAAAGATTGAATAAAGGCATCAAACCCACAATCAAGCCGACCAAAATTGAGCCCTAAAAGGCTAAAGCTGCATAAAATTCCAACAAAATTATCCCAGATTATTATTGAACATTTGAGAGGTCGTACCTTGGTGCGATGGCAAGTGCCCTCACACAAGCTACGGTTGGTCTCGGGGTCGTGACATGGGAGCAGCCTGTCCATATATGGGGGTAAGGTCAGCCGACATCCGCCTCTACCAGACCTATATGTTGCGCTAAAGCAAGATTATCTCTAGCGACCAAGACGATAAAACTCACTCGAGAATTTTATCAAACATTTGGTGTGCGGAAACACCCAAGACCTTGTTCTGTATATGAACTAGTGTGCAAACTCCCAATGAAATCAACCAAGCATCAATGAAGTGACAATACGAACATACAAGCAACAAACAATCAAAGCAACAACAATTTACGTGGTTCACCCAAGCTTTGGGCTACATCCACAAATGGTAGGATATCTTCTTTTACAGATAAATGGCTAGGAATCAATGGTTACACACACACCTCACTTATCTCTCTCAAAAGTCAATCACTAACCAACCTCTAAGAACTCACCTTGCTCAAAGTAGCTCTCTATCTCTCTTTGCCTTTGATTAGCTCTCAAATATGCCCACTCTTTTGTCCTCTTTCAAAACCTAGAAATAACACTTGTATTTATAGACTTGAGCCAAAATGGCAAATTTATAAATAAAACAAAACTGAAAATAACACACAACACAAAGTTGGAGGCCCCTGCCTCAATCTCAGTTCTTCCCCAAACATCGTGGGAGAGCCAAAACTAACAAACTCCACCTTGGCGATCCTGACGATCCAATCAATCTCTAGAATGCTGACATTGAACCCACTTGAAGACCATCCCACCATCTACCAAGATAATGCGATTCTCCCAGGCGATCCTCATGATCAAACCGAACTCGGAATACAAACATCGAATCGAAGATCATCCCGACGTCTAACAAGCCAATACGCTCCACCCGACGCTAAGCCACCCCAAACCTCAACCATGAAGTGAGATACCGCAAGTCTTCACTCCAAGACTCCAAACCACTCCGCCTGCCGAGGAACCAAGTTCTAAACTAAGAACTCTCCATCTCATGCATCTGAATGCTTCCCATACAGACATACGGTGAATCTCGCTCCTCATGTAACCCGATGAATACACCTCCACACAATACATATAGCGTACACCCTCTTTACCCGAAACATTCAAATACATCAACACCATCTTCCTCCGTGAGAAATAACCTCCGTGAGAAATAACCACGAATGAGAGGGAAAATTCCTCACCTCTCACACCCTCCAAATCTCACCCTCAAAAGATGTACCAAGTCTTTGTCACGAAAGACTTTGGTTTGCCAATGCTCGCAAAAAATAACTCATCCGCCTTCCTTAAACTTGCTACACACGCCTCGAATCCATCATAGTCTTACACCTCCTGTATTTCAATCGGCCAATGCATGTGTGCAACTAAACCGAGTCAACATTACTCGTTGACCCTGGAGGGGGACTTAGATCCATCCCCTCCACTAGTAGGTATTATCCCATCACTACCGTCTATTCTCGAAAAGCTAGCAACCAATGTCTCCGCTTTGTTCACAAACGAGACATGCCTCGAATGTTCGATCACTTGCGCACACAGCTTCCCCATCTTTCTCGAAGTCTGATTTAGACGATACAACCCTTCCCTCTCTTCACCCTCGCTAGGACCATACAACTGTGTGTGACTTTCAAGACTCCGCCCGCCACTGACACTCAGCAACCATTGGATATCAAATTCTTTCGCAACTTTGGGACATAGGCCACACCACCCAAAGTCCGTTCCACCCCATCGAACATCTTGAGTTTCACCATCCCGACACCCTCAACGGCAACCTTCTCTCCGTTAGCCAAAGACATGGAACCTTTTCCATTTTTCGTGAAAGTCTCAAAATATTCCCTCTCGGAGCTAATATCCAATCATCTTGGGAAAGAGAGTTAACCTTGGAGATTGTGAGAAGTTCTCCAAGTTCATCTTCATAATCCACACTCGCTACCGTTGCCCTCTCGGAATCAACCTTGACTTTAACCCTATTGTTCGAGAAAGGACATTCTCGGATCATATAACCCCATTCCTGGCACTTGTAGCATTTCGGCCCTTTACCACCAACACCCCTCGATCTAGACCTACTGCCGTCATTATATCCCCAGTTGGAGTTCCTCTCACCATTTTGCCCACCTCCGTCTCTCGCTGTAAGGTCTTCATTATGGGAATGCCTGGCACCTCCACCTTCCTTCTTTCTCATCGTGACATGAGATTGAATATCTTGTACAACCTCGTTGCATCGGAGCATAGACTTCCCAAATATGAGAGTGGTCACAAAATGCTCGTATGAATCGGGTAATGATGCAAGTAACAATAATGCTCGATCCTCATCAATGAGTTGAACGTCTATCCGATTCAAGTCATTTATCAAGGCATTAAAAACGTTGATATGCTTCATCATATCCTCACCCTCCTTCATCTCAATCTTGAAGAGTTTCTTCTTAAGGAACAATTTATTTGACAACGACTTGCCTAAATAAATCTCTTCTAGCTTATCCCACATGCTTTTAGCCATGATCTCCGCTATCACGTTATTCAACACATCATCCGTGATAAGCATCTCAATACACGAAGCCACTCTTTGATCAATGTCAATCCACTCGGCATCGGCCATGCCTATCGGTCATCCCTCAATCCCCAATAATGTTAATTGCAACCTCTATTGGACAAGAACGCCTCGCATCCGTCTTTGCCATAACCTGAAATTGATCTTCTCATCAAAAGCGTTCATGCTTGTCTTCATTGAGCCACTCTCGATCCATAACTCGGATCCCATCTCTTAGAGCCTCCACTCGTAAAGGTTGATTCTGGAGTACTCTCCACATTTTTCGTCATTTGGAACAAAAACAAAAGCTATGCCAAAATTGCCAAAATTGATTCAACCTCGAACCAAAATACCGGGCAAACAATGCAACCTAAGCTCTGATACCACTTGTTGCACTAAAGCAAGATTATCTCTAGCAACCAAGACGATAAAACTCACTCGGAAATTTTATCAAACACTTGGTGTGCAAAAAGCAACTAGTGCGCAAACTCCCAATCAAATCAACCAAGCATCAATGAAGTGACAATAAGAACATATAAGCAACAAACAATCAAAGCAACGACAATTTACGTGGTTCACCCAAGCTTTGGGCTACATCCACAAATGGTAAGATATCTTCTTTTATAGATAAATGGCTAGGAACCAATGGTTACACACACCCCTCACTTATCTCTCTCAAAAGTCAATCACTAACCAACCTCAAGAACTCACCTTGCTCGAAGTAGCTCTCTATCTCTCTTTTCCTTTGATTAACTCTCAAATATGCCCACTCTTTTGTCCTCTTTCAAAACCTAGAAATAACACTTGTATTTATAGATTTAAGCCAAAATGGCAAATTTATAAATAAACCAAAACTGAAAATAACACACAACACAAAGTTGTAGGCCCTGCCTCAATCTCGGTTCTTCCCCAAACATCGTAGGAGAGCCAAAACCAACACTATAGTTAAGCTGGAGCCTGGTACGACCTTGTTTTATTATTGAACCTTTAATTTTGAAATTTGAACAAAGGCATCAAACCCACAATTAAAGCAACAGAAATTTAGTTCTAAACTCACATAAATTTCTCACAAAATTATCCCAGTTTGTAAATATTAATTAAACCTTTACCTTGAAATCCCATCAAAGGCATCAAATCCAACAAAAATTTAGTGCTAAACTGGCATATATTTCTCACAATATTATCCAAGATTATTATTAAGGTTGAGTGTTATTATGGGTTTAGCTCCCATTAATTCTTTCATATTGACTTTGACACCCAACATTTGTACTTCTTGGCGTTTGAACCCAAAATGACTTTTAGTAAATCAAAATTCCATAAAAAAATTACTAAAACTTTTTTGGGGCCAAATTCTGAGACAAAAATTACAGGTATTAAACTCAATTATAAATAATTATTGAGGGTCAAAATGCAAAAAAAAAAATCCTGTTATTAAACTTTAGTTTTGAAATGTAAATAAAATCATCAACCCACAATCTTATTCCCACGGTCAAAGCCTGCCGACATGAAATTATCCCAAAATTATTATTATTAGGGTAAAATGCAAAATTAATTTTGGCTTCAGTTTTAAATTTGGACCCGATTATTCAATGATGCAGAGCATATTCTAACTTAAATGCCTAAGGCCTGCTGGGCTTGGACTCCATGGGTCAGATCACGGGCGGATACACTTGGGGCCCAGGTGGAGCCAAGGCTCCCCTTGATTTTTCCCAAAAAAAAGAAAAAAAAATTAGGGGCGCTATGTATAAAGATAAAAAGTTAAAGACATAAATAATGAAGTTTTTGATACTTTTAGAATAAAAAAAAACTAATAAATTTGTATAAAACTAGAAATGAAAGCTATAATTTGTATAAAACTCAAATTAACCAAAACAAAAAATTCAAATGGGCGGGTCCCACCTCCAAAATCCCGGCATTTTCCCCCTTGACCACAAATTCTGAATCCGCCACTTGGGCAGACTCCCCTCGTGTTCGTGTATATGGGAATAAAGTTGCGACTTTACTAATAAATATAACTTTTGGTATAACGGTAGCGAGGTCATGGGTTCGAGTCAAATGACCATATTCTAACCTAAATGGGCTGATGCTCGCTGGGTTTGGGCTTGCGGCCCTCACAAAAACATGCACATGCAGATAATAGGGAAAAAAATCAAATTTAGTACTAAACAGAGAGAAAGACTCACAGGCCACAGAGATTGACGCCCGTGTGAATGTTAATTCAGTTTGGGAATAAACAAGGTGAAGATATTGAAAGGTGAATTAAAACCGGAAATACCTAACAGTGTAAAAGATGATGAGATGAGAGATGGGTGGTTTGGTTTTGTGGCCTTAAAATTTGTTGGGGGTTAACAATTACTTTACTTAGATAATGGGAAGGCATATACGTGTTGGATCCCAAGTTCTTTGGCGCTTCTTTTGTCAACTAAAGTTAACGGATTTTGAGAGAGAGAGAGAGAGTATAATGAATAGCATATTCTCTAGTTTTTAACTTTAATATCTTTTACTAATTCAATTAAAAAATAATTCTTTTCAAAAGTATATTCTCGTGTTCGTTCGAAAAATCTCTGTAACAACCCTTGACTTTGGAGACTGAGAAATTAAATTTTTGGGAAAATAAAAATTAATTAATTGGAGAATTTCAAATTTTGGGAATTTAGGCCCAAAAATAGAGGACGTCTTAAAGTATTCCGGATGATGATTTGAGGGTGCCATTGATCCCGGAAGGGTCGAGATAGTCAAAATGACTGTCATTGGGTTTTATTTCGGCTCCGGAATGTTTTTAAGTATGTTTGGCTCGAATCGGAGTAAACGAGTCATTTAAAGTGTGTATTAACATTTAAAATTGGGTTTATGTTTTAAAGGGCTTGGAGGCTTACGGATGAAGCCATTTCTCATTTGAGAGAAAGAGAGAAAAAGCCCTAGAGGGAGAAAAGAAGAGAGAAAGAAGAAGAAAAGAAGAGAGAGAGGAAGAAAAGCTTGGAGATTTTCGGTCCAACCGTGACATCGAGGACGATCCAACCTCTACAAATCAGAGGCAAGTGTTTAATCTTGCTAAATAGCTATTTGTGTATTTCATTTCATAATTTGTGGGTTAAAGAAATGTATTTTTGGGTATTAACCTCAAAACCTAAATTTTTGGTTAAATCTTGAAATCAATGTTTATGTATGGTTTGATGACATATAAATGGTTGGGATGAGATGTAGGATGGATTTTCTTATTACAAATATTATTGGATTAAAGATTTGGGGGCTTGAGGATGATATGTGAGTGTTTGAGGGTTGTGGGTTTGCTGAAATTGGAAAACCGGCCAAGGCAACTGGTATTGCGCGTCGACCGCGACCTGGGGACCGGTCGATCGCGCCTTAAGGGAAAAGCCTACTGCATTTCTTCGTAGGCAAAATTTGGACCTGCGGTCGATCGGGGATCTGAGACCGGTCGACCGGTCCCCTGTTTTTAGCTCTAGAATGGGAAATCCTTTTTCCCCTTTTTCTTTTGGAGTTTATTCTTAAGGGCTTCCTTAATACTGGTTTTATGGGGGTTTTCTAGGATGACTTCTAGCCCTTTTTGGTTGGGTTTATTAATTTGAGGTCCTCTCTTATGAAGTAAGAGATACTTTGGAGACTTATAGGGGGTCTCTCACTTAGTATATGATAGTGGGGACTTCTTGGAATAATTGGATAAGAAATATCCATGTATGTTGTGAAATTTCTAGGCCGACCTTTATGTCAAATCCTTATAAGGATAGGATATTGTTAAGATACAATTTGGGGCCAAATGGAAGAGAGTGGTCGCATACCCTTAAAGAGTGAGGGGTCTCATATCCTTAGAAATGTTTAGACTAAGGAACAATTGATAACTCAATAGGAGTAAGGGTTCCTGAGATTTATTTGAACCATGGGTGAAATTGGGAACGTTTGGGATCGTACTATCGACTAGAATAAGCGGTAGCATAAATTCTAGTTAGGATAGTTTACACGTAATTGTGGGGATATGACCATTGAGATTCCAATACTTGAAACGAGGTTGGAATAATTTGGGGTTTTAGACTATTAAGTCATGTATGTGCCTATGGTTAAATAGTACTAAAGGAAATTATGTACTTTTGAAGATGGATGAAATGTGTAGTGATGGATTCCTACACAAAATCTTGGGTGATAACCCAAATGTTGAATATATATATATGTATAGATATATACATATGATTTTGGGAGACTATTCATCATAGGAAAAATGATTGAATATGTTTCAAGTGAGGGATTGTATTCACATATCAAGGTAAATTTAAAAGAAAATTGTGGCGACGGCTTGTATATTGAAGATTATGTATACTTATAGCCGGGTTTATACATCTTATACATATGAACGAGAACTAGTTTATATATATAAATATATGGATATGTGAATATGTGTATATATATATCTGTATGTATATGAATATATGGATATAATTATGATGTGGACATACATGGTATAGATATTTAAACCGTATATGATGGTTTGCTATTTGATCATATGATGGGATCATATGGATGTATGTATATTGCGCATGTGAGCGATATATATACTTATGTGGTTAAGCATACCCCGCTCATGCTATCATTGGGAAGTTTTCGCGCAGAGGGTGAGCATCCTGGCATATAGAGCAGGGTGTGGATATTCCCCGGGTCATAGTCGTCCCGTGTGTTATTATACGATAGATATATTTTTGGGATGAGACGTGGTGGGTATGTTTCGTCTCATTGCCGGTTGGAGCTATGATCGCTTCCCGGGACGTCGTGTGTGTGAGTTATCACGAGGTGGGTGTCGTTGATCCCCACCAGGTGGTCCCCAGTTGCTACGTGAGCCGGGCACTGGGAAGATGATAGCATTGATGCAGTTTTATCGACGATATATATAGCGGGGTGGATTATGTGCATGTCCATTGTACATCAGATATGATATGTACACTTGGTCATGGGTATGGATGATTGGTATATGTATATATATGGTGAGAATAAAATGCCTATATATATATATATATCCTATAGATGAAAGGATATAGAATCTTTGTGGAGTACATCTTGGATGATTATGGTGTACTAGATTGATGGGGGTTGATGTATCGCATTTAAGGAATATTTCGGTTACATCATCCCAAGGATATTATAGGAGATTTAGTAGTAGTGGTAGCATTATATGGTATGTACGGCATTATGGATCCCTATGATCGACATTGTCAAGGAGTAGTGTAACGGGGCGGTTCCTTGTTTGGATTTCGCTTTGCGAGACACCCCACGCACGAAACGTAGTACATTGTTGAGATTAGAGAGAAGTTCTGTCGATATTTATGTGTGGCATAATGGATCTCCAGGATCGACATTGACAAGGAGTAGTGTAACGGGGTGGTTCCTTGTTTGGATTTCGCTTTGCGAGATACCCCACGCACGAAACGCAGCGCAGCATTGAAATTGGAGGGAAGTTGTGTCAATAATAATTTTGCATGCTTATTAAATTAGAAATTAAATCATATGTTTCAACCCAAATATAAATGGGTAATGTATTAAGGATGATAATTGAATAAATTATAAACCAGAATCCACTAAGCCTAATAAGGCACTTATGATTGAAAATAAATACTGAACTGTGTTTAGAAAAGGGGTGGATTCTTGGGTTATGATAGGAAGGTAGATCTCGTGGGTATAGGCTAGGCCTTTGATAAGTTAGGTTGTCCTAATATATGGGGGTAATTTAACTAAAATTTGGGGACGCGAATAGGTGCGCGCCTTTAGATGAGAGGTGAGTTGGGGTTCCACGAGAGTGCGATTCCACTTTAATTATGAAATTAGTGCACCGATATTTATTATGCACGGTTAACACACTTGCTAAATATTTTTCAAAACTCGGGCTCTGACCCGTTTACTTTTCTCTCCTGCCTGTATATATATATATATTACTACAGGTGTCCTACCGCATGGATGCCGGATGACTTTCTATTCAGAGTCTTGGGAGCCACAACAGGTGCGGACTATTGCGGGGTGTAGAATTTAGTCGTTTCCTCCTTTGAAAAAAATCTAGGTAGGATTCATGTTGTATATCGGGTTTGTACCCAAGTGATATTTATATACATGTTTATATTTATTCCATTCCAGTTATTGTATTGGCTGTGACCCGACAGCTTATTCGGGTCTACTTTTTATATTACATTCTGTTGTAGTTATTTATTTCATTTTATTTCTAGCATTTCATTTATCTTAGTTCTTTCATGCATCTTTCTTTTTTATTGGTAGTGTTAGTTAATTGTCTGTTGCACATTTTATTTAATTTTAATCATCTCGCTTGTATGATACCGGGTAGTTAGTTCTATATTATATTGTACCGACAGTTGATGTTGAGACTGGACCATCTGAAACTTCTGATTTAATGTAGTATAGGGCTGGCCACCCATTATTATTTTAAGCGGGGTGTTACAATCTCGTTCGAGACAGACTCGTAAATTATACGAGCCAACCTTGAACAAAATTTTGAGCGTGCTATCTTATTGAGCTCAGCTCAGATTCGGCTCAATCGCTAATATTCATACTAAATTAGTATAAAATAATCAAGCTACTCGAGCTCGACTCGTGTTAGTTGCCTTGAAGTTCGTTTGAACTCTGCTCATAAGTTAAATGAATCAATTTTGAACATATTTTTCGGCTCGTTTACATTTACAAAATCAAATTTGAGAAACCTTAAGCTTTGCTCGACTTGACTCATTTTCAACCCTAGGTCCAATAGGTTTTACAATCTTTTTTTTTTGTTCTAAAATGTTCTTTAAAAAATATTGTTGTAATAGGTCATATTTGTGAACATGTAGTGAATATTCACTATATTTATAAATATGAGCTATTGTGAAAAAAATATTTTTATATGACCAGTTAGGAAATTTCATGTATAAATATAACTTATTTGTCAAGCTCCCTTTTTTTTATTGTCACTTCTTATTATCTTCTTTATATATGTAATTAAAGGAAAGCATCAAATTTATCAAAGTACTAGATATATCATAATTTTACTCCGCACAATATCTAGATGATAATTAATTTGGTGTGAGTGACAAGATTGCCTATGCGCGTATTATATCCTCAAATACTCCGATTACCTAGGACAAATGAAGTTAAGAGACCTATAATAATCGCTCCGACAGAATGTCAAACTTTCTAATTATTTATATAATTTTGTCCAATTTTATATCCAACTTATATACCTAGGTTGGGTTCATGTATCCCAACCCTCTAATAAATTAGTCAAACATGTTAAATCTTACGATGCATGTGTTATTAGCTTGTAATACCCCGTAATTTTTATTGATATTTATTTAAGGGATTAATTAAATTAAATGAGAATTAATTGGAAATTAATCTGGGTATAAATACTAACGAGATGTGAGTTGGTATTTGATTATGATGTTAAAATTTATTACTTTCGAGTATGTATGGTAATACATGAGTATTGATGATATTTAAATTGCTACGAGACAAAAATGCGACAAGTTTGGAAATTAAGTTGGGACGCGCGTGTCAGTCGCGTCAGGAATGAATTTATGTGAATTAAAAAGTGAATTTTATTTTTATCAACCGAATGATCATTTTGAGTGCGCTAACGTGTCCGGAAGGGTCGAAATTGTCAGAAACACTAGCCGGGGTTTAGTTTGGGTCCCGGGGCATTTTTAGGCCAAACCGACAACTTAAAATGGTATTTTGGTAATTTTAAAAATAAGGGAATTAAAACCCACGAAAATTAGAGTTAATATTTATTATTTTAAAGGGGCCACTAAGGACATTACCAGCAAAAAGCTTTAGAAGTGGGCTACGGGAGTTAGAGAGGAGTTACCATAGGGTTCCAAACCTAAAACACTCACCACAATCAAATTGGAGAGGATTTGTGATTGATTAAAGGAGAGAATCAACCTCGAATCATCGACAACACATCTGGAAAATGAATCTAAGGAAAGTGATTTAATATTTTTTTAAGTGCATTGAATATTTCTTCCATGTTTAGTGTAGAAACTATTTTTGTCTTGAATGTTTTGAGGAAAACTAATAAAATCGTTGGATAAACTCTAAATTTGGGATAGGATTTGCATGTAGAATGTTTATGGACGAATTTAGTGTCCAAAAACTTGAATATGATGATTTAAAAATGGACTTATGATGAATAATTGAACACAAAAATTCTGGAATTCATATTCATAGGGTTTGGAGACAAGAATTGAGGATTTATGATTTTGGCATGTTAATTTGTAAGATTTGACCCCTAAAATATGTTAAGGAATGACCTAGGGTGATTAGAAATGGTTTATAAACGTTAGAACATAAATTGGATGGTCTTAGGGTGGATTTAGAGAAGAGAAGAATTGAGAAAAACGGACTTGGGAATTTATGGGCTTAAACTGTCATCTCCTTAGAAGACCTGCCCAGGTCGTTAGAACGACCTCGTTCGAACAAACTTCTAACGAGATGACAGTATCCCTTCTAACGAGTTGGTAGTTCGTTCGAAGCCTTTCGTTCGAACGACACTCGTTCGAACGACACTCGTTCGAACGACCTCGTTCGAACGAGATTTCTAACGAGTTGACAGAATGGCCTTTTAGGCCTGATTTTATTTCTAGTGTCCCGTAGACTTACTTATATGGTGAGATAACCTTCCCTTATTAACTAGTGGGTATAGTTGTGAGGTTGGGGTACATTGAGGAGTAAAACTTAGGATCTTGTAGTAAACCGGGTGACATTTATGAATTGGGAAGCGAGTACCTAATTACGACGTGAGAAGAGTTGATAACTTAAATACATATAAACCGGGGACTTGTGAGTTGTATAACACTAAATGTTGTTATAAGAACGAGAAGTATGCCATTAATAAAATATTGTGATATCTAAGATGTGCGAATGCTTAGTATATGTAGTTATCTGTGTATAACATACCTACCGTACTTGCTATCATGGGAGGTCGGCGTTCGATCAGGGCCATCTAATCTTTGTGTGCCTACGGGGGGATTTAGATTGGTAATTCGAGGACATAGGTCAGAGAAGGACTTATTGAGAAGTTAATAAGTCTGTTGATCATGGGAGCGTAGGTATGTGCATGACCCATGTGATGTGAACTATGTTCGCCTCCATTATTTGTGATTGTTGTTTAATGAAACGATTCCTAAGAGATTCGGAATACGTGGTCCTTATGTACGTGATGTACCGGGATTGGATAGCAGAGTATGTGTGCACTGCAGCTTAGTCTCGGGGTGCTAGTATTGTATAGTTATGATGAGAATAATATACTGTTAATTGAAATGAATTGTCAAGAATAAATGTGAGTATAAATAACAACAACGGTTTGTAAAGTGAAAATGAAAGATCTCTAGTAATTAGTAGTACTAATATGGGAAACTGTGTAGCAAGGCATAACACTCTGTTAAATAGAAGATGTTGGGAATTTAATTGGATATCGTATAGTAATGTTAGATTTTGTATCGGACTAGTTAGATATGGGAATAACTAGAATGGGTACGGGTACGATAGGAGTGCACAATTAGTTGAGAGGTGAGGAACTCATGTGAGTGCACACACTATCATGTACTTTATATTCACTGTTTAATGATATTAAACACTTACAAAATTTTAAACTATTTTCACAATCGGGCTCTGACCCGTTTGCTTTCAAATCTCTTTTTGTAAAACCTTTTAGGTGCCCAGCCACAAGGACACCATGCATAGGAGTTATATTCAGGTGACGTGCTGTAGCTGCTGTGGAAGTTACAGGACCTTGACAGTAGACGCCTCCATTTTTTATCTTGACTCCATTATCAGATTTTCTCATTTGTTGGGCATATTGCCCCATTCCTTTTAGAGACATCTCACTTTTTCAGTTATTTCAGACTTTGGGTTGTAATTAATTTAGTGATGTAGACTTGGTATTTATTTATTTCAGTATTCGGATTGTTGTGAGGAGTATTCCTCCAGACTCATTATTATTTGATGCTTATTCTATTGTGACTATGTTGTGGTGGTTATGTTAGCATTTCATAATCCACTTATTGTATGTTAATCGGATTTAATTAAAATTGACAACTCACTTTTTAAATATTAGGTGGCTAGTAATTGTTAAAACGTTTTCGACAGTGATGCTATGAACTGAACCAACTTGGCATTTTGTATTAATTTAATAAAGGAGTAGCTACCCGGTATTTAATTAATTGCGGTGTCACATAGCGTTGCATGAAGACATGATGATTGAAATATAGCAAGAAATCATGTATTTAAACTCAATAAATAAATAAGAAAAGAAGAACATGAACAAACCAAGCTCGGATGAAAAACTGGAATGAAATCTAGCTTTGCATTGAAATTGCATGCATAAGAATTACTATCTTGAGTCTTGATGTTCCTTTATCTCTCTCTCTCTCTCTCTCTCTAGCCATCAACAACTATCAAAAACTATGTTAAAAGACTATTAATATGAGTTTACATACATCTTAAGTCGTTTGGAAGAGTCCCTAAGTCATACAACTCTTTGGGCTAAAAATTAGGCATAAAACAAAATTCCCACATTCAAGTCTACCGAACCAGTTCTCTCTCCATTTCTAAACTGGTTCAGCGAGAGGGTTATTAAAGTTGCCTTATTTTGGACGAATTTTTTATATTTTTACTTTTCCCCTAGTTTTTTTATCCTATCTTTAAATCTCTTTCACCGTGGCTCGAATTTAGGTGTCCTTTCTTCCAGTTTGCTCGTGACTTCAAAATCTTCGACTTTTCAGTTGGCTCCTCATCTGGGTTCGGACTAAAAAATTATGAATATGCCTTTGACTTTTTTTCTTTCATTTCTGTTGGAACACGAGGCCCCCAATTTTTAAAATCTTATTACAAAACGATAATTTCAATTTCTTTTTATAGATGCGGAAGCGGGATGGTTCAATTAAACACACACACACAAACACCAAATTTTAATTTCTTTCAAATTAAAATTAAACAAACTCAAAGTGAAATTAGATTAATCAACAAATACATTTTTCACTTAAACTAATTTAACCCAAGTCCTAGAAATTTGCCTAAGTCATATTTTCAATATTACCAAATTATGCAAACCAAATTTAACAAATTAAATGATGACTTGAATTAAATTAACATATACCCAAATTTATATGGCACCAAATTAAAGAGGTAGTGATTTAAACCAATTTTATCTTTGTACCTAAGCATGCGTTCTAGGTGAGTTTTGTAAAAGATAAAATAAACAATGAACCACTACACCGCAATGTACGAGGAAAAACCCACAAACGAGAAACAACCTCGGACGACCCTAGCCATAAGTCCACTAAGTATGGTATTTTACAAGTACAAGCAAAAAGACTTACAACACTCGACTCGACTCCCTTTAAGCCCCGATACTCCTTCTTGTACCGACCTCCGCCTAGTTGACAATCCCAGACTTCACCGGAACCTTGGAATCCACCAATGAGGTTGTAGGAACCACCGTCAACCACACATGGTGCCTTTCACCATGTGAGAATGCCGCAGCAAAACCCGAACTTCTTCTTTATGGGATGTAGAAGGAAACCCAAATGAACTCTTCAAACGGTAGAGTAAAACCCGGTGCCAAACATTCCAAGCAATGATATATATATATTGAAACTTGGAATAAACAATATGGGTGAAAACAAGAGTGTTTAATGAATTTTTTCTTGAAAAATAGACACTCAAAACATGAAATTTTTCTTGGAAAATTGAACTCTCAAAACTCTCTCTAGGAGATGGAATAATATGAAAAGGTTGGTTTTCCAAAGTTGGTTCCCGCACTTGATAAGTCTGTCAAAAGTTAGTGGGGAAGAGTAGTGAAAAAGTGGGAAAAAATGCTCAAAACTGCCAAAGAAATTTCCCGCTTGAAATCTCGTTCGAACGAGATTTTCATTCGAATGAAGTCTCGTTCGAACAACCCTTCTAACGAAGTTCCAGTGGCCAATGGGAAAATCTCATTGCCAAACTCGTTCGAACGACATTCTCGTTTGAACAAACCAACTCGTTCAAACGACAATATCGAACGAAGTTCTAGAGTCAATTCGTTGGCAAACCTCGTTCGAACGAAAATCTAGAAAGTCTAAAAATTCGATTTTAGCCCAGAAACTTTATTTTAAAGTTTTAAAGTAACTTTTTGAAAATAAACAACAGTTTAAACAAAACTTACACCCAATACTAATTGTTCCAAGCTCCTATATAAATATGTAATGCATTCATACCTTAGGAGTAAACGGAACAAATGTTGTTGATGTAGAAATGAGGCACAATAAACTCGGTAATGATAAACCTTTATAAGTCTTGGCCGCTACGTCTTCAATTCTAGTAAGTCATAGGCTTGAAGGATGGTCAAGTATTATATCCTATGACTCAAACATTTTTATCCGGAATTGAACCAAAACAACAAGGGACTCAATTGGAAATTTGTGTCCTTACAAATCTCCCCATTTGGCTATTCCGGAAGAAAAACCAAAAAAAAATCCTAAAGGGCCGTCAGGCTCACTAGACTCAAAAACATCCCACCCAAAATAAAGAGTACAATGCTTGACTCGAATACCGCTTTAGAATTAAACGCTTTACCGACGATGAAAGTTTCCAGTTAGAAGAATTCCTGCACACTTAAGCAAACTATCAAACGCATATAGAATATTAAAATATTAAATGCAATATAAATAAATACTCCCCCTTAATTAATTCTCCCTTTTAGCAACTATGATCTACCTAAAAAGGTCGCGACTCCCCCTAAGTTAAATATCCTAAACTTAGATACGATAATAATAGGATTAGATGCCATTTCTCCCCCTATCATTCTCCCCCTTTTTGTTCAGGAATAGACAAAAGATAAAGAATAAAAAATTAACTTATCTCCCCCAATTAAAGCATATATACCCCTTAAACTAAACAAGGGATAAATAGA
Source organism: Sambucus nigra (assembly GCA_949130495.1). NCBI lineage: Eukaryota > Viridiplantae > Streptophyta > Magnoliopsida > Dipsacales > Adoxaceae > Sambucus > Sambucus nigra. The sequence continues at coordinate 585,498,493 of OX422216.1, forward strand.
ATGGGATAACAAGCTAAACATGCAATTGTGCATAAGGTGATGAGAACATTAAATCACATGAGCAACTAAAACTCAACTAATCCACATAAGGATATGAATATCAACTATGATGCGAGAACAAAAGATATCAATTGATTGTAGTAATCTAAGCATGTGATATGGAAATAAAATTCGCAATAAGATAGATACCAAAAATGAATTAAAAGCATAGATGGACTAGCTAAACATGGCAAAGACTTAAACAAAATATCATATATATGTATACACAATAGGTACAAACTAAGCATAAGGACACACATATAGATATAAATACCAAAATGTCACAAAATTGAATAACATAAGTTTTTCCACACGCTTATAGCATAAATGTGTCATACGGAAACGGAAGTGTTGGGGTGTGAACAAGATACCAATGAATTAAAACCCATTCACTTAAACATGTTCACGTAGTTCGCATTTGATTGCAAAACTTTATCAACTATAATTTATCCATTACGTGACAGCATAAAGTGAACTAATGAACAAACAAACACAATCCATACAAGCCTAGCATGTTGATGATTCTACAAACCAATAGAGTCATGACATTGAAAGCGCAACTAGGATAAACGAACATTGTGCAAACCGTTGATATATCATCCAAACTCCCTCAATAAGCATATATATATTATTATTTTGAATGAATAAATCAACTAAACAAATTAGGCCTTGGCAAATTATTTTTCTTTTAATGCCATATTTTCTTTTAGGCCTTTGGACCACATATTTCTTTTAGGTCCATTCCAAATGGTGGATTACTCCCAAAGGATAATATTTACTTTTGGAGCCCTCCCCCGTGCACATTTATACATATTATTTTTTTATATCTCACAAATCTCACATGCAACGGATTTTGACATGCACTAGTCCTACTAGGTATTAGTATGTAGATGACTAGATTGGTAGGAGAACACCTCACAAAGCTCAAATATAACATGTGACGTTAAGGTTCAAAAAGCTCGTGCATGTGTGTAAAGGCATATAAAAGTGAATCCATTAAGCAAGTCAAACTTAAGCTACTCCATGTAAGCATGATAAAGAACATTTTAAGAATTAAAATTCCAATTAAAAGTTCTAGTCACATGGAAGCGAAATGAGGATTCAAATACAAACATATGCCACAAAATGTGTGTAAAACTATAATACACACAAAATAAAAAAAATCTTTTCGAGTTTTTAAAATTTTTAAACCAAACAACAAAAATATTTACTCAAAAGACAAACAAAAATCATTTGTATTTTTCATTAATCTTAAATTACTAAAAAGATAAAACATAAATGATAAACAAAATCATTATTCTAGCATGTGATTGAGCATGAATCATAGACTAGAAAATGATTAAACATGCATACACCTAGCAATGATATATAATATGAAGCACAAAAGGCTAAATTATGCAAACAAAACTAACACATTCAACCTTTAAATTTAGCAAGGGAGGTTTCATGTGAAAGCAAATGAGAATAAACAAATCTAATATCTAGCGCGTCTAAAAATAATTTCCTAACCCATATAGATGTATATTTAAAATGATAGGATTTGGAAACTAATGAAATGCTAGACATAGACTTCCTAAGGCTTCTTTTAAGATCAAAACAAAATGACGTAAGGTGGCCTTTCCTACCACAATCCAAGCATGTGTAAACACGAGGAATGTTACCTAAGGTGTGACCTTTTCTAAAGTCCTTGGATAAAGTTGACCCTCTAAAACAAACAATGGTCTAAGCTTTAGCAACGAAAATATTTGAACAAGATGAGCTAGAGCCATTACAACTACTACTAGAGTCTTGTAAATTATTTTTTATTTTTAAAATTTTGGACTCAAGTAATAAATTAGACTCCTCAAATTTATGGGACTCCTTCTTTAAATTTTTAATTACACCTAGAAGGTTATCACGCTCCCCCTCAATGTGAGCAAACTTGTCCCTAAGAGTCTTTTCTCGACTATCACTCTCTTTCTTGGACATTTCTAAAATATTAAAATTGTAATTTATGTCCATGAGCTTTTCACAAAAAATATCTTTTTGAGATAGCAAGGTTTGCAAAAATTCAACTTTAAGAATTTTCATTTTCAAGAAATTTAATTCTTTTTGCAAATCTCAAATTTAATTCTCTTAATTTTTCATTACACTTATCAAGACCATTAAATTCCTCTCGAATAGCAAAAACTTCATTATCATTAGAAAAGGACAAATTATTATTAAGACGTCCCATCGAGAGATACAAAAAAATGAGAGTGAGTAAAAAAATGAACCACCTAAAAATGCAAGGAGCACAAAAATTATAAAAGCCGAAAAACGGATCTTTGACGCGATAAATTAGCGCTCCGGCTCTGATACCACTTGTTGGAACACGAGGCCCCCAATTTTTAAAATCTTATTACAAAAAGATAATTTCAATTTCCTTTTATAGATGCAGAAGTGAGATGGTTCAATAAACACACACAAACACCAAATTTTAATTTATTTCAAATTAAAATTAAACAAACTCAAAGTGAAATTAGATTAATCAACAAATGCATTTTTCACTTAAACCAATTTAAACCAAGTCCTCAAAATTTACCTAAGTCATATTTTCAATATTACCAAATTAGGCCAAACTAAATTTAAAAAATTAAATGATGAATTGAATTAAATTAAATTAACATATACCCAAATTTATATGTCACTAAATTAAAGAGGTAGTGATTTAAACCAATTTTATCTTTTTACCTAATCATGCGTTCTAGGTGAGTTTTGCAAAAGATAAAATAAACAATGAACCACTACACCGCGATGTACGAGAAAAAACCCACAAACGGGAAACAACCTCGGACGACCCTAGCCATAAGTCCACTAAGTATGGTATTTTACAAGTACAAGCAAAAAGACTTACAACACTCGACTCAACTTCCTTCAAGATCGATGCTCCTTCTTGTACTGACCTCCGCTTAGTTGACAATCCCGGACTCCACCAGAACCTTGGAATCCATCAATGAGGCTGTAGGAACCACCGTCAACCACACATGGTGCCTTTCACCATGTGAGAATGCCGCAGCAAAACTCGAACTTCTTCTTTATGGGATGTAGAAGGAAACTCAAACGAACTCTTCAAACGGTAGAGTAAAATCCGGTGCTAAACACTTTAAGCAATGATATATATATTGAAACTTGGAATAAACAATATGGGTTTAATGATTTTTTTCTTAAAAATAGACACTCAAAACATGAACTTTTTCTTAGAAAAATGAACTCTCAAACCTCTCTCTAGGAGATGGAATAATAATATAATGTTGGTTTTCCAAAGTTGGTTCCGGCACTTGATAAGTCTGTCAAAATTTAGTGGGGAAGAGTAGTGGAAAAAGTGGAAAAAACTTCTCAAAACTGCCAAAGAAATTTTCCGCCTGAAATCTCGTTCGAACGAGATTTTCGTTCGAACGACTCTTCTAATGAAGTTCTAGTGGCCAATGGTAAAATCTCATTGCCAAACTCGATCGAACGACATGCTCGTTTGAACAAACCAACTCGTTTGAAAGATATTCTCGTTCGAACAAAAAACTCGTTCGAACGACAATATCGAATGAAAATTCAGAAAGTCTAAAAATTCGATTTTATCCCAGAAACTTTATTTTAAAGTTTTCAAGTAACTTTCTGAAAATAAACAACAGTTTAAACAAAACTTACACCCAATACTAATTGTTCCAAGCTCCTATATAAATATTTAATGCATTCATATCTTAAGAGTAAACGGAACAAATATTGTTGACGTAGAAACGAGGCACAATAAACTCGACAATGATGAACCTTTATAAGTCTTGGCCGCTACGTCTTCAACTCTAGTAAGTCATAGGATTGAAGGATAGTCAAGTATTCTATCCTATGACTCAAACGTTTTTATCCAGAATTGAGCCAAAATAACAAGGGACTCAATTGGAAATTTGTGTCTTTACAATTTCTTTCGTCGTTTCGATTTTCCTCAGTAAGGACAAATTTTCAAGTGTGTCGATTTGTATGTTATTGACTTAATTCTGGACAAAACAAAAGTATTAGTCATAGGATTGCATTTCGAGTCATGATCCCTATTAAGCCTATGACGTGATGTTTTGAAGACGTAGCTACCAAGCTTCAAGATAGATCATGTTATGTTTATTGGTGCTCGTTTCATGTCTTCATATCATACTGCATTCTGAGATACTCTCAAGTATAAACTCATAATGTTTATGGGACTTAAAAAATGTTTTAAGGATGTTATTTTATTCAAAAAAATTAAAATGTTTTAACTTTGTTTTTCTATAAATAACTTCGTTTATTCTGAGATAAATAAGTTTTAGAGTCGTGTAGATTTTTTCCTTATATTTTGGAAGATCAAACGACATTTACTGTCATTCAAACGACATCAGTTGGTCATTCTAACGACATGCATATCTCGTTCGAATGAGATGTGTAGATTCGTTTTAACAACGGGCAAATATTGTTCTAACGACGTGCCGACTTATTATTTTTTATATTTAAGGCCATTTTTCTCAGAATTTCGAGGTGTGCATTACTAAAATACAGAACATAACAGTCTTATTTTTCTGCACTTATTTACAAAGGTTATCAACGATAAAAACATCATTTATGTTTACAATATCCGAGCTTCCATAATCATTGTGTTTAGAGATCTTGTGTTTTCACCATTGGTTTAGTCTTTCATCATTGAAGAACTGTTTTCATGCAATGGAATCTGTACCTGCTAATTGCGATGAAGAAGCGGTGGTCTCCGTGTTCTGAATTGTAGATGGTTGCCATAGTTGTATCGGTGGATACCGAGGCACATGTTGACTCGTGTGATGTGGACCTGGCATAGGTTGACTCCTGTGTTGCACTGTGGATGAGTGGTTAAAGCATAGAAGAGCGTCAAGACTTGTGGGGATCGAGTCGTCGAGTAAGTCTATTATCTGTACTTTGTAAAACCGTATCATAGTAATTGTCTGGCTTGGGTCGTCCGAGGTTTTTTTCCTTAATGGTTTCCTCGTACAATGGAGTTGCATGTTTTGTGGACTTTGAGACTGCCAATTTCCTTTAAATTACAAGATATACACGTGATATCACAATTTTAAATTCTAAAATGGGTATGGTTCATAATATTCCAAATTTTAAAATTCTTTAAAAATAACAATCAATTTAAACTAAACAAATATTTAAATTTTGTGACACCCCGCCTAATAAAATACCGGATGATCAATCCTATTCCAAGTTAAAGCAGGAGTCTCATATGGTTCATTCTTAGCATCACTGTCGAAAACTAAATTAATTACTAATAACCTATTAGGTTGGCGTCAAAATTTTATATTAACTAATCTTTTTAACCAAACCAAGTAAGTAAACATCCACACAGTTTATATACGAAACTGAAATGAAATAAAAATAATCGAACACTCGGTAACATAATACAACCAAATCGAATGCAACACTAAAAGGCGGTAAAAGAATAAATGAATACAATTGGTCTATCGGCCTGAATGTTACTATAATGCTTCCTATCTAGATCACAAGAATAAAAGCGTCTAAAATAAACCTGCATGCATCCGCAGCTGCTGCAGCGAACGTCTGACTCGAACGGATCATCATCCAGGCGTCCATGAAGCGTCTAAAATAAACCTGCATGCATCCACAGCTGCTATATATATATATATATATATATATATATATATATATATATATATATATATATATATATATATAGCAAGAGGGGGGGAAATAAATAAACGGGTCAGAGCCCGAGTTTGAAAATATTTTGCAAGTGCATAAATGCCATATTTTAAAATATGAAATATCTCATATTTAAACTCGTATCGCACTCTCATAAGATACACCCCACCCCTCTTCTAATAGAGCACACCTATCGCAAACCTTTTAAACAATCTAGTTAAGCTACCCTGCCTAACTAATCTCTTCCACCCATTTACTAAATCCTCGTGACTATCACCTATCTTGTGTGATATAACATAAGTTATACCGTAAGCTATCACATAAGCTTAACTTAATATAGTCCTCAATGTGATATATATATAGTTTTCGTTTCTATATATATAATAATAATAATAATGTTGTTCATATTCCATAACTTTCACTAGTTTAAAATGCCATTTTTACTTTAGTATATAAAATTTTGTATATATATAGTTCTCACTTAAATATACGAATCACAATTTAAATCCGGATATAATCTCCCGGAATGAGAATAAATCCTTATTCATTTTACTCTTTACACCAGTTAAAGCTATATGATATCTCGTCTTCATTTACAAGCAATATACTATACACAACAAGTATAATAACCATCCCACCGAGCTATAACTCAAGGATACAGTCTCATAGTGCCTATCTGTATTCGGGTTTACTCAATTAACCACGGTACCAAGCCAGACTCACTCATGGTCATGGTAAAAATACACAATGGTGGAGGCGATCATATTCCCTCCTGAAAGTGGAATAAAGCTATCGCACTCGTATGCATGACGATATGACCTGGGGATATACTCTCCCTGCTCCGCAAGCTAGTGGATTCACCCACATCGTGCAACCTCCCTGGATCGCACTAGAGAAAATATATATAACCTCGATGTCCATCCTTATGCCCGGGGAAGCCTGTGGAACCAGCCTCTAAAGTACAAATATACCAGTCACATATAGATATATTTATATTCATATCATATATATATTGTAACAACTTCCGTATATATAATATATATCCCTTCTCAATATATATATGGCTATAATTGTCAAACTCTTGTAGCGATAGACAATAACCTCGAATTATCCCATTCGTAATAGTATATAAGCATTCATACACTTAAAATACTAAGCCCATAAGTATTCTCTATACACACTTTCCGAAGACCTCTCTCGAACGTTGTTCGACCCGAACATTCACTAAGTCTATACCCCGGATTGTACACTAAACTAATCCAAGGTTCTCTCTTTCATTCCAAGGTTTACTCACCCTTAATACAGTCATCAAAGAGTCCTAATATCATAACTAGAATCCCCCATAATAATCTCCAATTTCAATTTAACTCCCCCTAAACTCAAAGAAGGAAAACTGCCAAATTCGACAAAGGCGAATCGATTCCCCCCAAATGCGAAACGATTCGGGCTAGCGAATCGATTCTGTTTCCATACGAATCGATTCAAAAAGTATTTTGCAAGAAGGTCCTCAAAGGCGAATCGATTCGGCCTGAAACAGCCTTATAGGTCCCCTTATACGAATCGATTCGGTCTAGACCTGAATCGATTCGCCCTGTTTGGGCGATTTCATCTTCTCCAAAATACCCAAATATCAAACCATTCTCCATTTTATGGTTTCTAACCCCAACCAACATCATTATAATCATCCTAACACTTATTTCTAATTAATACATCAATTAATTTTCTCCCAATGTCAGGTTGGATTTCTGTTTAACGATTTTGACCTCGGACACCCTTCCATAGAAAAATCATTACTAATTAAAAAAATCAGAAAAATACGCGGTCAGCGTCCACGCGACCGTATCGAAAAGATCTACAAATTTCATTTTTTGACCAAGAGCCGAATCGATTCGTATCTAGCCTGGATCGATTCGAAATGTGAGATAAGTTACTATTCACCTTCTTCTCAAAAATCCCAAACCTCCATTAATACACCTCCAAGCTTTTTATTTCTTCTCCCAACCTTATTTAATAACAACCAACTATATATATTCAAAGAAAATAGGTTCTAATCATCCTAGAACCAGGAATCAACAACTAATTTCTAGAAATCCCAAAGTTTTCTTAATATGAGATTTTATCCGATTTTAATCGTTCAACTTCCGAAAAACCCGTTTCGATTCAAGAAAACCCAACCTGAGAATATTTATAGTTTATCACTACCAACTATAATATGATATATATGCTTAAAAGAATAAATCAAGTAAATACTTACCTCGTGGATAAAATTCGACGACCTCAAGTCGAATCCCGCGGAGTTTGGCCCGAAAATCCCCTTTCTTCCTTCTTCTCTTCTCTTATCTTCTTCCTTTTCTCTATTCTCTTTCTCTCTCTTAGGGCTGAATTGTGAGAGAAATGAGGGTTATAAGGGTTTATAAAGCTTATCTCTTATTATACCCAAAATTGACTCGTTTACTCAATTGCGAGTCCCCACTAGTTCAAAAATCCCCGGAACCAACTGTGCACTCGAAATCTCCATCCGAGTCACTTAAATAAAATTCACTAGTCGTACCCGACACTTCTCAACACGTGTTTTCTACAACGTAAACTAATTTTCGTCGCTTAACCCAACTGCAACATGGCATAAAAATATTACGACTCATTTACTTAATCCCCAAAGTAATTGTAATACACATCGGTAAATAAATAACCCTCATAAACTCCAAAAATTATTATTCACAAAAATTCCTTAAATTTACAAATTACACCCACTTATGTAATTTAAATATCCATAAAAGTACGGGGTATTACAAATTTCCACTTAAACAAGAATTAATTCAAGTTCTAACTTTGCCAAACAAGCCAAGCATGAATATTTTAAAATTAAATTAGTTGACTTGAATTAAACTAAAATTGCCCAAATTTAAGTTTATGTGACACCCCGACTAATTAAATACCGGGTAGCTACTCCTTTATTAAATTAATACAAAATGCCAAGTTGGTTCAGTTAATAGCATCACTGTCGAAAACATTTTTAATAATTACTAACCACCTAGTATTTAAAAAGTAAGATGTCAAATTTTAAAATAAGTCTGATTAACATGCATTGAAAGAGCAATGAAAGAGTAACATAACCATACACCATAGAGTCTCAATAAGGTAACTAATAAATAATAGTAAGTCCGGAGGAAAACTCCTCACAACAATCCCACAACTGAAATAAATAAAACAGTGTATCCTGAATTAATTACATGCCAAAGATCTGAATAACTGAAATAAGAAATGTCTCTAATAGAAATGGGCGACATGACCTACAAATGATGAAACTGAATATGGAGTCAAGACAAAAGAAGCGTCAACTAGCAAGGCCCTGTAACTTCCACAACAGCTACAGCTCGTCACCTGAATGGAAATCCTATGCATGGTGTCCTTGTGGCTGGGAACCTAAAAGGTTTTTACAAAAATAGATTTGAAAGAAAACGGGTCAGAGCCCGAAAGTGGAGAGTATTTTAAAAATAGCAAGTGTTTTAATGACATTAAAGCAATGAATGCAAAATACATGTTAGGACGTGCACTCACATGAAATACTCACCTCTCGACTAATTGTGCACTCCTAACGTACCGTACCCATCTAAGTGACATTTATATCTAACTAAACCGTCATAAGTTCTACCCCTTTCTACTCGATTCCCATTATACATTCTAACGTTATCAAATAAATAGATGACTTTACTTAAACTCGGATTCTCAATAATTAGCAATACAATTCACTGCAGGTTATCCCTTTTTATTTTCTCAAAGTGTTACCAAAATTATACTCACAATACCAGCATGAAAGTTCTCATTATTTAAGCGTATATTATTCACGTCATAAATATACAATACAAGCACCCCGAGACTAAGCTGCGGTGCACACATACTCTGCTATCCATCCCGGTACATCACGTACATAAGGATCACGCATTCCGAATCTCTCAGTAATCGTTCTCAGATAACAACAATCACAATCAATGGAGGCGAACACAGTCACATCACGTGGGTCAGGCACATACCTACGCTCCCACGATCAACAGACTTATTAACTTCCCAATAAGTCCTTCTCTGACCTATGTCCTCGAGGTACCAATCTAAATCCCCCCGTAGGCACACAAAGGTTAGATGGCCCTAAGCAAACGCAAACCTCCCGTGATAGCAAGTATGGTAGGTATGTCATACACATAAAATCATATATACTAAGCATGCACACTTCTTAGTAATTACCGTAATTATTAGTGGTATACTTCTCATTCTCATACCAACTTATAATGTTACACCATTCACATATCCCCGGTTAATACAAATATATAAGTCCTCAAAAATCCTCACATCGTATATAGTCACTAGCGTCCTAATCCACAAATATCATTTGGTTCAAATCGCACTTCTATGTTTCACTCCTCAAAATATCCCAAATCTCCCAATTACACCAAATAGTTAACAAGGGAAGGTTATCTCTACAATTAAATAAGGTTACGGGACACTAGAAATCAAATCAGGCCAAAAAGGACATTCTGTCAACTCGTTAGAAGTCTCGTTCGAACGAGGTCGTTCGAACGAGAGTTCATTCGAACGAAGTGGGCATCTAACGAGATCTCGTTCGAACGAAATTCATAGAACGAACATCCCACTCGTTAGAAATCAAATTGTCAACTCGTTAGAAGCTCGTTCGAACGAGCTCGTTCGAACGACCTGGGCAGGTCTTCTAACGAGGTGACAGTTCGAGCCCAGAATTCTCCTACTACGTTTTTTCCAATTTTCTTCACCTCTGATCTCATCTAAACATCATTCCAACAGTATTTCAAGGTTTCTAAACATTCCTAAACATACTTAAATCGTATTACAACATTTATATGGGGTCAAATCATCCTAAACCACATCTAATCATCAAATCCCCCCAATTTTCCCCAAATCTCATGAACATGAACCCTAGAAATTTACAGTCATCAATAGACATACTTAAATCCGTTTTTGTGATATAAAAGATGTATTTCTATCAGAATAATTACCCAAACATAATTTTACATGCAGTCTCCTTATCAAAATGTGAATTTCTAATTCCAATTCAGTGGGTTTTTATCAATCTCCCAAAACAATGTAATTTTCATAAATGTCTAAGCATGGAAGAAACATTCATTGCAAATAACGTAATTAAACCACTTGCCTCTGATCTTTCTCTGAATTTGGTGTTGAATCTTGGATGTAGGTTGCTCTCTCCTTTTCTCCCAAGGTTGAAGGTTGAAGATGGCGTTAGGGTTCTCTCTTTGGGAACTTCTCCTAACTTCTCATGAAACCCCCGTAGCCCTCTAATCAGTTAATTGATGGTAATGGGTTAGTGGGTCATTAAATTCCCTATTTTAAACTCCCAAAATTCGTTGGTCAAAATTCCTAAAATTCCAAAATTACCAAAATACCCTTTTAAGTTGCCGGTATGGCCTAAAAATGCCCCGGGACCCAAATTAAACCCCCGGCTAGTGTTTTCTGACTATTTCGACCCTTCCGGACGCGTTGGCGCACTCAAAATGACTATACGGTTGATAAAAATAAAATACACTTTTTTAATTAAAATAATTATATTCCTGACGCGACTGTCACACGCGTCCTAACAAAATTTCCAAATTGCCGTATTTCAATTTCATGACAAATTCAATATATTCAATATTCATTATAATCAAATAATACCCATTATAATGAAATACCAACTCACATCTCGTTAGTATTTTATCCGGATTAATTCTCAATTAATACCCATTTAATTCAATTAATCCCATAAATAAATATCACAAAAATACGGGGTATTACAGTTTACACCAATTTACACAAAAGTTGTGATTAAACCAAATTTTATCTTTTTAAACCTAAGCATGCATCTAGGTGATTTTTGCAAGATAAAATAAACACACACCACAAGACCGCGATGTATGAGGAAAACCCACAAGTGAAAAAACTCGGACGGCCCAGCCACAAGTCTAATAAGTATGGTTTTACAAAAGACTTACTTCCTCGACTTGACTCCCTCTCAAGCCATTACGCTTCTTCATTCTTCTACCTCCGCCTAGCCGACAACTTCGAAATCCCAGCATAAGCGCGTTGAAGGTCACTCTTGATCTCACTCAAAACATCCTCTCCCTCACTCTTACCAGAATGAATAAACTCATTGCCGAGGTCATTATGTTTAGTATCTTCCTCATTGGCGTGAGGTTCACTCGATATACTAACATAATTATCCATGAACTTGGTGAAGTTATTTTCATGCAGTGTTTCGTCTCCGGAATACACCGACTCGACATCGTTCTCACTAAGCATGGCATTGAAGCCATCTTTGCCTTTGCCTTATCTCTTTAATCTGATTGGACACTCATGAGATTTGTGACCCTTATCCTAACACTCATAACATCGCTCTTCATTTTTCTTTGGTTAATCTTTCCTTTATTTTTCAAAAATTTTCTTGTGCGATTTATATTTTCTATCTTTCTCAAAACTTTTCTTTTATTTGGAAGTATTTTCTTTTCTAAATTTAAAAAAAAAATTGAAATGCAAACTTTTAAAAATTTTAAAGCCCCTGAAAAAATAAAGCTTTACCAAATGTATCCATAACTTATTCGAAATGTTGTTGAGACATATGATTCTTCAATCTTCCAAAAGTCTTTAACTTTTTCTTTGAATCCATAGAAGTAGTCATGAAGTGCAGGGTGGGTGTAAAGGGATAAAGCCAAAATAAAAGTAAACTGAGAAATTATAAAACCTGCTCTCACAAATTTCCCCATTTGGCTATTTCGGTACAAAATACAAATTAAAACATATTGAATCCTAAAGACTAATACAATAAATACCCTCCCAAATAAAGAAACAAAAATGCATTCTTGTATAAGTCTTCAAATGAAATGATTCTTCCCTTTTGGCTAGTTTTGTATTCATCTAGTGCGGTTCCAAGAAATGATCATCTAAGCGGAACGTCCTATACACACGAGACAAACAAAATACCATGACGCACATACGAGTTTTAAAAGATATATTAAACTTCCCCTCAATTTGTTCTCCCCATTTTTGTCCATAATAAACAAAGGAGTATAAACTAACCATGACAAATAAGCATTACATGAAGAAGCAAGATATCATCACAAAGATAATTAATTAATGCACGTGTAATGATATTCTTAAAAGTTCTAAAAAGAAGGAAACTCAGAGAATATATTACTCTATTTTTAAAAATTTATAATTTTTTTTTAGTATAAGCTATTAAAAATACACATAGGTACAAAAATACCTAGTCGCCATGGAATAACACTAAAATATCCGAATCGTGAAAACGAAAGGTAATTGTGCGAACATTTTCCATGGGCAAATCAAGATAAACATTCACAACATAGGTGCACGAAGTCATGAGATACTTCTTTTAAAAAATAACTCAAGGTCTACCTTAGGTGTACAATTGTGAACTCAAATGAAATTGACTCAACTTAATCAATATGTCATGAACTTAAATGATTCTCACACCAATAGCGTCAAACTTATTAATATTTTTGAAGAAAGTCCATTATATGAACCTATTGATCTTCAACTTTATAACTACCGCAAAATCTCTCATATATAATAATTCACTCTCAAATATTTTGAAAAAATCATAATGCTCATATGTAAAGAAGCATCAATGAATCTAAACTAAATGGCCTTGACACTTCTATCTTCGTGTCTTGTTAATCTTTTTAGGCTCTTTTATGAAATTGGTGGCTTTTAATGCGAAGAATATTTTGATCTTTCATAGCCCCTTTCCATTGCTTAACATAAAACAATATTTTCCAGAAAAAGACATCCAAGCAATGGTTCTTACATGCACAACTTATCTCTTTTTATATTTGGTTCATTTTTAAGCATAATTATTATGAGAACATTGTATTCGACAAATGACAAGTAAGCACAATGTTCATAAAGTTCGTGCACATGTGAAATTAAGGTTATAATGAGTCTAACATGTATATAGTAACCATCAATGAATAATGTAATGATATCCACACATTATTAAGGATACTATCAAAACAAAGTCATGTCTCAAAGCATTATGAAAAAGTCACGTCAATGGATGGGATGTAGGGGTGATCCGAATATCTTCAATGTTCATATGTATATGGTGAAAATAAAAAATACAAAATCTTTTTGTATTTTTCAAAAAATTTATTGAAACAAAATCTTCTTCATTTTTTCAAACTTTTTCTTAAAAATCGAAAATCTTTTTGTTTTTCAAAAAAATTTCATAAAGCAAAACTCTTTTTGGAATATTTCAAAATATATTGAAAAGAAAAAATATATATAAATACAATGATAATACAATCTAGTAATAGGAATATAAGATATGAACATGATAAACATCCTATACTAGATAAAGTACCCGAACTCAATCAAAAGTGCAAATAACTAAAGATTTCCTAAGATCTTCAAATCTAAGTGCATTTAAAGGTTTTGTGAAAATATAAACTAATTGATGTTCGGTGATCACAAAGCTCAAGGACACAACCTTCTCCTCAACGAGATCACGTCTAAATGTTCATGTATCCTAATATACTTTGTGCGCGAATGTTGGACTGGATTATAGGATATATGGATCGCACTCGTATTATGACAAGAAATAGTCACTTTGACTTGTGAAATCCCGTTATCTTCAAACAATTAGTTCAGCTATAAGAGTTGCATGCAATAAATCCCTACGGCAATATACTCAACCTTTGTCGTGGACAAAGATATGGAGTTTCGCTTCTTGCCCAACCAAGAGATAAGAGCACTCCTAAAGTAAAAACATCCGCCGAGGTGCTCCTATAACCAACAACATCCCCTGCCCAATCAGCATTCGAATATGCAAAGAAAAAATCATCGATGTCGAAGGAATACCATATACCTTAGGAAAAAGTGTCACTCACGTATTTAATGATACATTTAAGTGCGAGTAATTGAGACTCTTTTGGGGACTCCTGGTATCGTGCACAGACTCTAACGCTAAGGGAAATATTGGGACGTCTAGCGATCAAGTAGAGAATACTACCTATCATACTACAATAAAGGGTTTTCTCTAAGTCCTTGCCTAAAATATATTTTCTAAGCTTAGTCGACGTACTCATCGGTGTGTATGAGTGCTTAGCGGAGTCTAAACCAACTTTCATCACTAGTTCACTTGCATATTTAAATTTAGATATGAATACCCCATCCTTAAGTTGATAAACCTGGAGACCTAGGAAAAACGTAAGCTCACCAACCATACTTATCTCAAACTCGTTCTTTATCTCCTCCTTAAAAATGTGAGCATGTCGGGTGCACGTAGATCTAAATACTATGTCATCCACATATATACGGGCAACCAAGATAGCACCACTATCTATCCTTACAAACAACGTCTTATATACTCTCCCTCTCTTAAATCCATGAGCTAAAAGATAGAAAGTGAGCCTCTCGTACCGAGCACGGGGTGCTTACTTCAAACCATACAGGGCCTTCTTAAAATAAAATATGTTTCTCGGGTGCTTAGGGTCTTTAAACCCCTTTGGTTGTTCCATGTAAACTTCCTCCTTTAGAATGGCATTCAGAAAGGCACTCTTGAGATCCATCTGATATAACTTGAAGCGCAGATGACATGCTATGGCTAGTATTATATGCACGGACTTAAGCCTAGTAATAGGAGATAATATCACGTTAAAGTCTACACCCTTAATCTGTGTGTAGCCTTGAGCGACCAACCTAGCTTTATTGCGAACAATAGTACCATTATTATCCATCTTATTCTAGTAAATTCACTTAGTACCTATTGCATTTGTCTCACTAGGTTGGGGAGTAATTCCTAGACATAGTTCTTGTGAAACTAAAGCAAGTCATCTTTCATAGCAGATATCCAATGCTCATCCTTGAGTTTTTCTTTCATGTTCTTCGGCTCGACTAAGGATTTGTAGCACAGAGCTAACCATATTTTTGGGTTGATCATGAGTCGTGACACCTAGTGCGGGATCACAAGTATAGCAAGAGGGGCATGACTCTTTCGAACCCAAACAGGTGGATCCTCTAAATCAAAAGTGGGGTATACCGAGGTAGTATAAGGAAGTAAGGGATCGTCATGAGGGGGTGCATCATCCTCACACTAGGGGTTAGGAGCAATAAATATCGACGGCTCATCATCTCTAATCGTAACATTTATTGACTCCATAACCTTAGAGGTTGCAAGGTGAAAAGCACTATAAGCCCTACTCATCAATGAATAACCTCAAAATCTCCCCTCTTTTCTCCGGGAGTCGAACTTTCCTAAGTGATCTCTATCTCTTAAGATATAACAAGTACTGTAAAAGACATCGAAATATAATAGGTTGGGCTTTTTCCCTATCCAAAACTCATAGGGCATATGTAGCGTGTGCCGGTGAAGATATACCCTATTCACTGTATGGCATTCGGTACTCAATGCCTCTGCCCCAAAATGTCTAAGCATGTTTTTACCAAGAATCATGGATCTATCCATCTCTTGTATTGTTTGATTCTTTCTTTTAATAATCCCATTTTGTTGAGGAGTACGAATGACCAAAAACTCGTGTTTGATGCCCACTCCATCACAATAGCTATCCAATTTAGCTTCTTTAAATTCAATTTCATTGTCACTATGCATCCGATTAATAGTCACACCGTGTCGGTTTGGTAGGACATAACACTTGGTTGTTAGAAACTTAACCGCATCAAAATTTTCTCTAAGAAATCCCATGCTAGAGTATCTAGAAAAGTCATCGACTATTAAGAGAATATATCCCTTACCATCTAAGCTCTCTGAGCGAGTAATACCCATAATATCCACGTGAATCAGCTCTAAAACACAGGTGGTGGTAATGGTATTCAACTTTCGATGGGGAATTCGAATTTATTTTCCTTACTGGCAAGGTTCACAAGGTGAAGAAGTTGGATTTCCAAGTGATGGTACGACGCAAACTAGGTCTTTTTTCACTAATCTCTAAAGATATCTAAAATTCACATGACCTAGTTATTGATGCCAAAGGTCCATAAAGGATACCTTGGCACTATTTCACACAATGAATGACTTGGGAATGATCCTATAACAATTATCTTCGGTCCTTACATCTTGCAGTAAAATTTCACTGAATTGATCATAAACTTTACATTCGTACCGATTAAACTTTACTGTAAAGTTCATGTCGCACAGTTGGCTTGATTTCAACCCTTTCATTTACAACACATTGTCTAGTTTAGTAAATCTGGGTATCTCAACACATCCACATCCTAATACTAGACATACTCCTATCTCCAAAAGTGACTTTACCTTCCTTGCGATCCTCAAGGTGAGTAAAAAGAGATATGTCACTAGTCATGTACCTATATCACCCACTATCAAACTACCACTGGGAAGTATTTTGAACCTTCTGAGCAACGTGAACAACAAGAGATTTGTCGTCTTGCTTAGGTACCCAAGTCGAGGTAACCTTTTATTTTCCCTTATCGCTGTTGGCTCTAGTCGGAGCGTTAGAAACGTTCTCAAATGAAAAAACATCCACTAAAAGTTTTTCATTAATCTTTATGAAGTAATGACTAGAAACTCAACTTGCTCTCTAAGACTAGCAAAGTCTCTAGAGTGATAAAGGCATCGTTCGATCGTTAGAAGGCTCGTTCTAATGACCTACCCATTTTCGTTCTAACAACTTATAACAAGATTCCAGATCTTGCCCAAAGGCGTCGATCTAGATTTCATTTGAACCAAGAGAACTCGTTCTGATGATATTTCATTGCTCGTTCGATATGTCATTAGATGCCTGATCGAACAAAAATGGGAGTGTTATTCGAATGAGGTACCTGTTGTTCGAATGAACACGTGAGATATTTTTTAAATTAAATCTGATCTAAATCTCTAGTATTTATCCTTTTGTTACTACTTTTCTTATAAATAAAAATACGGGTTATAGTATTCACAAACTCTTTTTGAAAGATTTTCACACCCTTTTTGAGTTCTATTTTATTAAACTCTTCTAATATTATTCCAAATCCCTTGGAAACTTAAAGACCACTTTATTAAATGAATAAGAACCTTTCTATTTTAAACACTCTTGTAAAGATTAATCTTTGCTACTGATTTATGGAGCTGAGGCTCTACAGCTGAAGAAGAAGGTTGATCGGTGGATACTCAGGGAAGATTAAATCATATGGGCGGTGCTGGAATGTGATATTGTTGTAGAAGATTTAAAGAATCGCGCACCATACTTAGTTGTTCTAAGTAGTTTGTAAGTCGACTATATCTATAAAATCTTGTATAGTGTTGAATAAATGTTTTTCCCTTTTTACGCAATTTTCCTTACTTCGTGTATTTGCATGCTTGGTTTGTCGAATTTAAAATTAGAATACATTTTTATATGCACACTTAATTAAATCAAAGAAAACATTTGGTAAAATTGAATTCATGTGCAGTTGACTAATATATAAATAATTCCATAGAATCCCAGCATTCTCAGGATTAATCTTCTTATTATATCAAGAGTGGTTCTAATCGATGTTGTGTAGAACCCGTTGGTTGAAATGTGGGCCATTAGATGAACTTATAGGCTTGGCCAAATTATAGCTATACATAACTTTATTTTGGTTCAGCCTAAAAACTAGGGTAATAGCTTGTGTTTCAATCGATGGGCCCCACAAATTGGTAATGTGATTATTTTTCTGAGTGGATTGGTATTCAACAAGGTTACTTACTATTTTAGTTTTAGTTTTGTGCGAGTACCCTTGAAGTTTTTCTTCAATATATAATTCATCGACCTCATTTGTAATGTCAAGCTTACCAAGGTTATGTCATAGTCTTGTTATAAATCTAAGGGCCTCGAATGAGTTGTACTGGATATGTCACGCAAACAAAAATTTCAAGGGTACCCCCACATCTAAACAGAAATTAGTAAACACCCTTGTTGAATGCCAATTTACTTGATAAAATAATCGCATTCCTAATTTGAAACTTGTCAGTTGAAACGCAAGTTATTAGTCGGTCTTATAGGCTTCGCCAAAAGACGATTATCTATAATTATAATTTGTAAAAGCCTATAAGCCAGACTAATAGTCTTCGTTTCAATCGACGGGGTTCACACAACATCAGTTAGAACCACTCTTGATGTCCCAACACGATCAGCGCCCTATGAACAACACTTTGTTTATGCTAGCAATATTTTGGATCATTAAACACATTAATCAAATTATCAATATGATATTAAATTTTAAATTTGTGTTGTTATAGAACTGCGTAGACTTTGATACCATTTTTTACTACGAAGGCGTCCCAAAGTAATTTTTGGATTCAAGTTATTTCCTACCAAATTTTATTTAGTTCATATTCATATATTATCATCTCATTCGTACAACTAGCATATTATACTCATCTATTTTGTTCTCTTGCATTTATTACTTTTATACTCACACTTTGTAATATCCTTTATAGTTTACTGGTCCCATAAATGCTATTATGCATATTTTAGTGTTCTTATTCCATTTGCATGTTATTTATTTTACTTTTATCACTAATCGTAATCTTTTTACTATCATATATACCCTCACATCTATTTTATAAATCAAAAACCTAAAAATGGGGCCTTTTACCATAATTTCCAATTTAGAGTGTTCTCAAAATTTTCTCCGCTTTCACCACATTTCATACCCTTTTCATAAATCATAAGAGACACCGTAGATTCGGATTATGAGTTAGACCCTAACCTTGTTCATCTAACGAACTACGTGGACTTTGAAGCCATTTTTCTCTATGAAGGCATCCTGAACTCGTTTTGGGATTAAAGTCCTTTTTTATCATTTGGAATATTATGTCATATTTGTAGTTCTAGTAAGGTGGATGCGATGTCTTTACAACGAGATTGCAAGGATTTTAATATTATGAGTTCTGGATTCATGTATCATTTTGAGTAATATAATATTTTTAGTTTTGGATTCCTATTATTAATTTAATGGCTTAATAATTTTTATATTATTTCTTTATTGATTTATTAGTTAGTTTTATAATAATGGAATTGTATACAGGTTTGAAAATATGTACACAAATTTTTTAAGCAAACAAATTGATAAGCACCCAAAAGTGTTTAATTTATGCCCTAAATAGAAGCATTTTAGCCGCTCATTTATAATGAAATTGGCCTTATGTTCGTATTTATCTATATTACAGGTAAATTAGCAGGCGCGGCATCAAATTGTTCTAAATCAACATAATTCTGAAAAAGTAGCGATCAACGAAGAAATCAAAGCTATCATGAAATTCGAAGTCCAGTTGAGCTTGCCCCAATCATTTCCGATGTCCTAAACCCTTGCTCGTACCAAACCTAAGCCTAAACCGAGCCTACCCTATCACCCGAGCCTCGTGTGTATTTAGTTTGTAATTTTATTTTGAGTCGTACACAATTTTGATAATTTTAATATTTTAGTTGCGTGTATTGTAAATATTAGGGTTCGAGTGTTTTTATGTACATATAATAGGATTATATATTTTATTAGATTTTCCTTTATTTATTTATAATTTAATTATTTCCAGTTTTTTTTAGTTAGTTGATTTTATTATTATAATTTTATTTTTATTTGAGTCATTTATTATTAGGTTAGGAATTCAATTTGTAGATTACAATTTTTTAAATTTTATATTTTTGGTTGAGTCTTAATTTTATTCTATTTTATTTTTCAACAACTAAACACACACACGCACACCATATTACAATCCACACACACACCTAACAATCCCTCATACCTCACTCTCTCTCTCCTCAGCAATCCCCCTTATCCTTCCATGGAAAGCGGTATAAAACTCCGGCCCTTTGTACCAAACTGTCGGTGGAACCCAAAACCTTTTACAGACTACAGATAACCCACATACCCAGAGCCAATCCCACCTATCAGCCTCCGGGCCTCCAACTTCCTGCCTCCATGACCCCGAACTCCTCCATACTCGGCGGATAAAACCCAAACCAACAACTAAATATCCACTCCCAAATTCAGGTTTAACCTGAAGTAATCCAAACCAACGACCCACTGTTCCCAATCCGACCTCCCGACCTGCTCCTACTCAGGTTGGACCCATCTGCAACACCACAAATTTTGGAATCAAAATGGGAGCCCATTTTACCCACGCCTGCATATCCCTCCAAATAACCCATGTTTTGACTTTACGAAAATAAAATCCCATAAATCTCTCCAGCCACAAACCTATTCAGGGCTTTTAAAAGAAGGAAGTGGCAGTTCATTTAAAAAGGACTCTCGCAGATGGAATAGAGAGAGAAATATATGTAATTTTCTCACCAATTTAGGAAAATAATTTTTTTTAGAAAAATATAAAAAAAATAGTTTAGCTTTAGAATATTATTTAGGATAGTTAGTTTTATTTATTTTTATTGTAATCCAGTGAGTTGATTGTGAAGAAATTGGGACGCAATTCAAGATCGTGATGAGACTTTGCGTATCGTATTCTTTCTTTATTTCAATGTTTATTGATGTTATTGTGATTGTGCATGGTTATTTAAATATGTTTGGTTAAACACTCCATTTAAGGGGTGGGACGAAACTGCATAGGATGTTAATTTAATTAACTAATCTTATTGTTTGTCAAATATTTAGGAGAATTAACTTTTATTTATCACAAATTAATTTACCTATGGAGAGATAGTAAATTAATTTAGTTTTAATATTTAATTTTGGGAATTGAACTAGAGATAGGTTTTTCCTAAATTTTAAATATTAATTCGGTGTTAAAATTCCAGGATTTATACAATTTTTATTAAATTGATCTTCACGGGAAGTTTATTAGAAAAGGTATAAATCTTAGTTTTTTAAAGTGTGACATTTTTAAATTAGTTTTCTGAAAAAATTATTATTCAATTTATAATTGTAACGAGAGTTAGATTATGAATTTAATATTATCTCGAAATATTTCTTAATGTCTTTTTAGTCGGGTTGTATAGCTTTTCATCGTCAAATTAGAGACTGCATTTCAATAAAAAATTTAAATTTTATGGGTACATTCACTATAAACCCTCATGAGACACAACTCGCTGTGTAGGGCAACTTATATGTTTAACGATTTGTTTCACATACTAAGTGCAATGGCAAGTGCCTGCAAAAATAACACACTTTTGGTTAGTTATCTATTTTTCTCTATATTTTTGCTCGAGGACTAGCAATATTCTGTTTGGGGTGGTGTGATAATCACCCAAAAGTGTTTTATTTATGTCCTTAATAGAAGCATTTTGGCCACTTGTTCGCAATAAAACTGGCTTTATGTTCGTATTTAGCTATATTACATGTAAATCAGTAGTCACAACATCAATTTGTGCTAAATCAATATAAGGGCGACAAATTAGCAGTCAAAAGTGATCAACGAAAAAATCAAAGCTATCGCGAAATCCGAAGTCCCGTTAAACTTGTCCCGATCAGTTCCGATGTCCTAAACCCTTTCCCGTACCAAACCTAAGACTAAACTGAGCCTATGCCATCACCCGAGCCTCGTGTGTGTTTAGTTTGTAATTTTATTTCGATTTTTATTTTAAGTCGTATATAATTTTGAGGATTTTTATTATTTTATTTGCGTGCGTTGTAAATATTAGGGTTCGAGTGTTTTTAATATATGCTCGAGTGATTTTATGTACATATAATAGGTGTATATATTTTATTAGATTTTAATTTATTTATTTTGCAATTTAATTATTTTCAGTTTTTAGATTTTTTTAGTTAGTTGATTTTATTATTAATACTATTATTTTATCTTTATTTGAGTCTTTTATTGTTATGTTAGAAATTCAATTTTTTTAATTTTAAATTTTTGGTTAAGTCTTAATTTTATTTTGTTTTAGTTTTTTACAACTAAACACACACACACACACATATTACAATCCACACACACACCTAAAAATCCCTCATACCTCACTCTCTCTCATCTCTGTTCACCTACACCTGACCAGCTAATTCGACCACCATCCACCAGTTAACCACCGGCTAGCAATCCCCCTTATCCCTCCATGGAAATTGGTCAAAAACTCTGGCCCTTTAACCCAAACCGCCGGCAAAACCCCAAACTTCCAAAACCAAGAACCCGCTACAGACTTTAGACAACCCATATACCTGGAGCCAATCCCACCTATCGGCCACTGCCTTACCCAACTCAACTCCGGGCTGCCAGCTTCCTGCCTCCATAATCCCGAACTCCTCCATACCCGGTGGATAAAACCCGAACCAACAACTAAATATCCAAACCCAAAACAGGGTGTAACAAGAAGTAATCCAAACTAGCGACCCACTGTTAACTGACCTCCCGACCGGCACCTATCTGGGTTGGACCCATCTGCCCAGGGTCAACTCTGAAGTTTTAGGGGCGTTAGGAGAACAATCAATTTGGGACGCTTTATATTAAAAAAAACTTAAATTAAAAAAAATGTGTTCTTCTTGCATTTTTCGATGCAAAACTATCAATTAAATCATCAAATTTAATTATTGTTAACAAATCATCTTCAACTGATAAGATGGCTAATCCATTTAATCTTTCTTGTGACATAGTACAACGAAGGTTAGATTTTATTAATTTTAATTTTGAAAAATTTCTCTCGACTGAGGCAACCGTAACGGGTATTGTCAAAATTATTCTATAGGCAATCCAAGCGTTTGGAAAAATACAATCCATTTTTTTAATATATTCTAAGACCTCAATTGATTTTTTAATTTCTTCAGGTAAAAACCTCTTTAATATTTTCAATTCACAAAACAATTGATTTCCATCAATATCACAATTATTGTCACATGTTAAATAATTTTCAAGCTTAATACAATAATTATTTAAAATATCACCATCTAAAGTTTCTAACTTGTTCAAGTCAAACAAAAACCCAAAAGTCTCCTCATTCAAATCTAGTTCTAATTGACATAAGCGCTTGATCGATTATGTGTAAGAAGTAATTTACTCTAAATGAGTCCTCTGATGATTGTCTAATCCCATTAATATAATTCTCATCAAAATGTTTTTTTTTCTATAAATATTACATTTTTCACGAATACGAGTTCAATTTTTATTTCTTTAGCAATATCTATAGCTTCAATCTTTGCGTTCATTTTCTAATTGTTCATTATCTAATTCTTCTAAATTTTGATGTTCAACAACATTTTAAGTATCTAAATCTTCTATATTTTGATGTTCAACATCAATATATTCTTTTTCTAGTTTTTTGTTTATTAAAATATTTATTTAGTGAACCGACTAGTTTTGATGTTTCTTCTTCAATTTGTTTTTGTCCTTTTCTTTTTTCTTGACCACAGGGATATTTTCTAGTAGACATATTCACATAACAACAAGTGTAATTTGCAAAATAAAAAATAAATCACACAATCACAACAATATTGACAAACAATATTAAAGAAAAATGCTAAAAAGGAACAATAGAACCTGCTTTGTAACCAATTTGAGAGCAATCTCAAAATTTAATTTGTAAATGCCCAAATAATAAATTGGAATCTACAAAAAAACACAAAACAAAAATATTAGTAGTAACACAAACAAATTTATATAGTGGGATATAACAAAGTAAATGAATAATATATACAAGCCCCAAACAAGCCCTAACTTTCTGAAATTGAAGAAAATAAAATCCTAGATTTTTAACTCTTATTTTGATGAGGTTATTTAAAAAAAAAAGGGGGTGGGGCTTTCTGATTTATATATATATTTTTTTTGGGAGGGGTGGGGGTGGGGGTGGGGTGGGGTGGGGTAAGGGTTTGGAGGGGGGGGGGGGGGGGATAAGGGAGGGGTTTATTCTGAAAATAAGGGTTTTAAAGTAAGGGTTATTTTCTGCTTTGGTTAGTAGAGAGAAAGAGATTAGTGTGAGAGAGAAGAAAGTGGGTGAGAACTGAGAGAACTAGGGTTAGAAATGAATAAGTAAATGGGTTAGGTTTGGTTATGTTGGTGGGTTTACTTTTTAGTCTGTGAGTTGGGTTATTATTTTGGTGAATTATTATGTTGTTGGGTTTAGTAAGTGAATTTATTTTAAATGGAACATATTTTATTTTTGGGGACCTTTTTTTAAGTGATAACTTTAAATTTTTTTATAACTAATTTTTTTAGGGGCGCCTTTTCTTTGGCAACTAATTTTTTTTTCATAACTAATTTTTTTATAAATAATTTTTTTTCCAGAAGGGGCCCCAATTAATCGGGAGCCCTAGGCGGCGACCAAGTTCGCTTATGCCTAGACCCGGTCCTACCACACCATAAATTTAGGAATCAAAATAGGAACCCATTATATCCACGCTACATATCTCTCCAAAAAATCGATGTTTTGACTTAGCCAAAATAAAATTCCATAAATCTTTCTAACTACAAACCTATTCGTGGCTTTTAAAAGAAGGAAGTGGCAGTTCATTTAAAAAAGACTCTCACAGAGGGAATAGAGAGAGGAGTCTATGTAATTATTTTTTAAAGTATAGGAAAGTAAAAAGATTCAGAAAAATACAAAAAAAAATTAGTTTAGCGTTAGAATATTATTTAAGATAGTTTATTTTTTATTTTTTATTGTAATCAATTGAGTTGATTGTGAAGAAATTAGGAAACAATTGAAGATCACGACTCGAAAAGGAGACTTTGTGTATGGTATTCTTCCTCTATTTCAATGTTTATTGATGTTAATGTGATTGTGCATGCTTATTTAAATATGTCGTCTAAACACCTCATTTCAGGGGTAGGACAAAGCCGCGTTGGATGTTAATTTAATTAATTAATTTGATCAATTGTCATATTTCTAGGAGAATTAATTTTTCATTGCCACAAATTAATTTACCTATCGAGAGAGAGAGAGAGAGTAAATTAATTTTGTTTTAATATTTGATTTTGGGACTAAAACTTAAGATAAATTTTTCCTAAATTTTGAATATGAATTTATTGTTAAAATTTCAGGATTCATACAATTTTTATTAAATTTATCTTAGCGGGTAATTTAGTAAAAAAGAGTATAAATCTTAGTTTTTAAAGTGTGATATTTTTAAATTAGTTTTCTAAAAAAGATACTATTCAATTTATAATAGTAACGAGAGTTAGATTATGAATTTAATATTATCTCAAAATATTTCATTTCAATAAATTAAGAAATTAAAAATAACTGAACACGCGGTGTAATCCCATCTCTTGAATCTTCTCACATTTATCACACCTGGTTACGTATTATTTTTAGGTTACTTAATCACTTCAGATTTTTAGCATTAATTAATTTATTCTCCCTCGAAGTTGTTTAAAATATATATATATATATATATATATATATATATATAAAATAAAAAGTTTTAATAAAAAATAATGGAATTACAAGTATTCACGCTATTTGTTTCACCTTGAAAGGTGGATTGATACCCATACTTAACACGATACGAGTTGTTTAACAAGTTTTGTAGGTAATTCAAGAAAATTTTAAGACTCGTCTTTTGAAGACAACGACTGTATGCAAAAAACATGTTATCAAATGCCGTCGTTGTCGGGGACACACTAAAAATACCTGTTATCAAATGGTGTTGTTGTTGCTTTCTTGAAGATTGAAGCCAAGTGACGATTTGTAATTTTCTTTAGTTGTAGTTATTCATTCTCCCTCCTCATTAGACTATTTGTATGAGGATTATTTATTTGGGTGCATTTTAACACCAATTTATTTGTAATAATTATTTATAAAAAATAAAAAAAAGAAAAGAGAAACGGAACAAAATAGAGAGAGAGAGACCTTGGAGTGGAATTTGAGGCCTCTCTACTTTGGGTCTGTAGGACTCCCAGGGAAGATTGAAGTTAGGAGAATTTTTCCCCGGTCGACTTAACTCGGTCTTCACCCCACGTGTGTAAAAGTCATGGAAGATACATTTCTTTATCACTCGCGACTCTCTTACAAGAGAGTTCATTTTTGTATGATTATATGCTCCTCTGTGTTTTCTATTTTAGCATCGCACTTAATTTGAATGGTTTGATAAATTAATGAAATTAAGACCTAGACCTGGTCATTAAAACAAGTCAGGATTTCATAACCCACTCAATCACTTTATCCCATTTTCTTGTTACCCATGCCATCACTTAATTAAAATCAATCAACTAGCAAGCCAAGTAGGACTCGGTGTTCATTAGGAACCTTTTGGAATTAGACACTCAAAGAAAACTCCCCTACCAATCACCAATCAACCTTCTCAAGACAATTGTCTAGGGAAATTAGGTTTTAAGTGAGGCCGCCCAGTAAAACGGGTTTGTGCTTTACCCAGCGTGATACTGAACGGTCAATTATTACAATAGCTAGTGTGGTGACCTTAACTAATACGCCTCTTGCTCTCTCGGGAAGAAAGTAGGAGCACAATGTTTTCAAAGGCGATGTATGGCTCCGTGTTTTTCTTCCCCGCGTACTAATTAAAATTTTGACTACCCTATCACTTAATTGAAGATAATAATTGGCTAAGTGCTCGTTAGGATTTTTCTTTGCTCGTACGTGTCTAATTTAACTCTTTTGATAGTCGATTTTATGCTCCGTCTTTTTTATTTTAAAAAATAGTCCATTTTTTCCCCTTTTTCGAAAGATCCAAAAAATATTTTCCACAAAATCACAAAAATATTTTCATTCTTTTTCACTATTCAAAATGCCGAAAAGATTTTCCTATTCTTATATTCAAAAATCCCAAAAACAAATTCCTTTCTTTTGAAATATATTTAAAAATCCAAAAATATTACTCTCCTCATGGCCAAAGAACGCCCTTTGAGGGAATACTTTGGCGATTTCCCATTGTATCAAACCATGTTTGAAGTTGAGCCCGAAATGAACCTCTATACTTTACTTTGTGGCTTTAACTCTCTCTCACGCACACTGTTGATACTCTTACGTCATCCACGCACACATCTTATACTCCACCGCCTCTGGTGTGTTGGGGTTGCATACTAAAAGTCACGGTTCACTAGTGAATTTTAGTATATCTATTTAATGAGAATCTTCACATGTGATGTTTGTATATTTATGCATAGGTGTCTTTTATTTATTCTACACAGTAGATGATTTGGTGTGCAGAGTTCGGGTTACACACGGATGATCAGATCATCGATCCTTGTAGAATATAAGTATAGTTCAAAATCTTAGATAGAGATGGAAATACCATCAGTAGGATTGTAGCACATTATTTTAGTAGGTCTATCTTGATTATAGAAAACGATAGAGTTTTGACTTATTGTGCTAGTATACTTTGTGTGTATTGAATGGGACTAATTTGAGATAATTGTCTTTATACTGACTATATAAGATAATGCACATCTCATGGTTATTACGAGTGATTAAGCTCTTAATCCGTATATGATTTATGGACACGTGCATAAATTATTCATTATTTTGAACTATTGAGTGAGAGTCATTTATGGATCAATAAGCTTGGTAGATTGGGTAATGGTCATTAGTGTATGGTGAAAGTTAATTATGAATGGAATCCACATCTTGGTATAGATAATGATGATACCCTCTTGATGCAAGTTATAAGTTTTGATTATGTCAAACTTGTCCGGTGGATTTAATTATCCGACATATCAAATAAGTTAAGCGAACGGTCTCAAGGAATTTATATGATTAAATATAATTGCGAGTAATTTAATTTAATCGACGAGTATCTGTAATCTTAACGTGGAGAGATTATTAAGCATTTAATAACGAGGAGCTCGAAATTATATTTTTGAGATAGTAACTAGAGTGCAATTACTTTAGTGGAATGAAAAATATTTTATAGAAATATGGAATTAATTATAGAGTTTAATTAGGATTCCTAATTATGTAGGAGGCTAGTCTCTTATTTCTCCTAAGGTCCCCGTGCTAGCCTATATAAGTAACCCCTTGTCTCCTAATAAGTGTAGGATCAATATAGATCAGAAATATACATGAAAAAGGAGTGTTAGGATCGTGATCCTAGATGCCCACACACCAAGGAAATGAATTGCCTTAAAGGAATAGCATGGAAGATCTCGAGGTCTTTTTCAAAGATCTCATGTTGTAAAATTGATTACAGCCAATTGGAGAGTCCAAATATTACGAAAGTGTAACCATGGATTTTATACATATAGAGTAAGAGGCATAAGAAATTTCAAGTCATTTGGAGATCGTTTGATCCGCATGATTCATGCATCTTTACAAAATAATGATTCACGAAGCAGAACTCACAACACAGACTGGAATCGAATCAAGAACGGATCAAGAAGGTGAATTAAATTTTCAAGAAAGTGTTATAATATAAATAAATCTTGATATAATAATTTTATATTATATTCATGGATATGAAGGTTTGGGGATGAAATCAATTTAAGAACACACGATTTCATTTTCCCAAACAAATGAATGGCACATCACGTTATTTACTTATTAGAGGTATAACTTGAGAATCGTTGATCGAATGCGGATGAAATTATTTTTACAAGTTCCAGAGTCCGAAAGATATAAAAACTCGCGAAAGATCTTATTTTGAAGCTACTAAGATTTTTGAAAAATTATTTCAATTTTGTGGTTGCCACATCGTTAGATTTACGACACGAATGAGTGTAACACGAAAGACATCAAATCTCTACGGTTCAAGCACGAAGGAATCGTAAAGGTATGAGATATTGAATATCCTATGTAGAAACAACATAATGATTATTTTTTGAAACCCAATTATCATATAAATCAAATGATCCAGTATTTTATTTTAAGTCCTCCAGCAATTGGTATCAGAGCAAGATTTTGATTTACATGATAATTGGGAAATCCTTGTTGTCAATCTAAATCAGTTTAATCGATAAAGTTTTAATCTTGAATGAATCTTAGATGAATGCTAGATCTAGGATCTAATTGTTTTTGTAGAGATTCATAAGTTTCATCCCTCCATTATGGTCCGATTCATGTTTATTAATTTATGTGATTGGATCCGACGATAGTTTGTGCGTAGTTATTTTTTATCTTCGATTGGGTTGTAATAGTTAATTTTTAGTTTTAGATCATTAGATATGGTTGTAATTATTACATGTAATTATTTTTTAATTCATCGAAATCTGTGTCGTTTGATGAGCCGGACACTGAAGATAATTTTGGGGATGAATGAGATTTGTCAGAAAATAATTTGGAAATTTTTGGTGAATTCTTATTATGTCGTAACGGACCATGGGAGTATGAGTTAGTGATTACGACATCATACGAAAGCATCACGTTACACTTCATAGGCATACTAGTGTAACACCTCATAATTTCTGGGTTATTATTTTTAATTAATTAATTCAATAATTAGTAATTCACTTGTGTCGTAAATTAATGAGAATCAATTAATGGGGAAATTTAAAGGTGAATATATTTAAATAAGTTAACGGGTGAGAGTTAATTTTAGGAATTTATTTTGGATGGTGATTTTGAGCACGCGGTTGAGTCCGTTAGGGTCGAATTAGTCCGAAATAAGTGGTTATATGTATATATTGGGTGTCGGGGCCTAATTAGACATATTTGAGCTCCATGTAGAGAGTATGAACCCTTTTTATAAGGCCCATTAGCCGAAAAACGTGACTAGGTTTTTTTAACCCCAAATGTGTAAATATTAGGCAGCTTAAATCACAGTAGAAGACTAAAGAGGGAAAAAGCTTAAAGGGAGAGCCAAAGAGAAGATGAACTTGGGGATCTTGGAGAGATTACTTCAATTTCAATTCAACACCTTCATTCAAAGCCATAGATCTTCATTTGAGGCAAGTGATTTAAATTGTGATTATTGAATTGCATCTATCTTTTCATATTAAAAGAGGTGGAATTCAATTAAATTCTAGGGTTTGTTCTGGAGAAAATTGGGGATTTCCTTTTAATGGGAGTTATAAATCTGTAGGGTTTTGATAGTTGATGAAATTGATGATTTAATTGGTGAAATTGTGTGAGCTAGATTTGTTTTAACAAAAGAATGAACTTATGATGAATTTGGGAGCGTTTTAATGCAAAAATATGTTCAGAACAGAGGTTGAAACTTGTTAATGGTTGGCTGGGTTTTTTTTAGCAGAAGAGAGAGAGAGGAGAAATACCAGGGTCGTTCGAAAGACCTGGTATTTCGTTCGAACGAGATCCAGTGTCGTTCGAATGACAGGGCTCTTCGTTCGAACCATCTCTCATGTTTTTCAGATTTTTGCAATTCCTATGATTCAGACCTGTTGTGTTGGAGATTTATAGTTCCTGCCCTAACTGAATTATAAAATTGAGTATTGAATTAGGGTTAATTTGGGAATACCTAACCTTGAAGATTATTAAACTTGATTGCATGAAATTGGAGATATAAGTTCATGATTTAGCATATTGTAATCTTGTTGTTTAAGTAATTAGACTTGATTGCACGAAATTAAAGGGTAGATTGAAACTGTTGAATTTCAGGATGAGAGGTAGAGAGTTCGGGTACACTTGAAAGGGGTGCACCAAAATAATGGGAATTGATTAGGATGTAATTAATCAAAATGAAGTCGGATCATAGACTTAAATGTTTTAGGCTTGGGTATGGGTGTAATACTCCGGTAGCCTGGATTCCTAAATATATTTTGATGTGTAATACATATATATATATATATATATATATATATATATATATATATATATATATATATATTTGTGTGAATAATATATATAGTAGAGCCATACCAATATTAATGCTATCATAGGAGGTTGCGCGATGTGGGTGAGTCCCCAAACTAGCGAATGCATGGTGAGTATATTCCCCAGACCATAGCATTTTTTATTAGGGGTGGGGTCGTTATGGTATAGAGCGGACACTTTCATAAGGAAATATGGCCGCCTCCTATTCGTTCGGTGATAGCATTTATATCCGACATGTGTGTGAATGTTGAGATATGATACGTATATATATTGTGCAAAATTATATACGATATATATATATATATATATATATATATATATATATATATATATATATATATATATATATATATATATATATGGTGTGAAAATGTATAGATAATATAATTTGTGGAAAGGTTATATAATTTAGAGTGAGAAATGATGCTTCATGAAAGTTAATGTGAATAATAACTCATAAAAATGTACTATATTCACTTGGGGTATAATAGTGGGGCGATTAGTATAATATTTGGGATAAGGCTAGTTACCGGGAGAGTGTCTAGGTGTATTATGTATAATTCTTTAGGCTTACACATTAGTTGTGGGGTGAGGTAAACTCAAGGGAGTGCACGACACTAATTTAAATATGGAGAGAATTTGCATTTTTATTTCTTGCATTTAAATACACTTGCTAAATATTTTCAAATGTTTTGGGTTCTAACCCTTGCTATAAAATATTTTTAAAAACCTTTTAGGTGTCCTACCACAGAGGCGCCAGTCTTGATCCTTCCTACAGGGTGCACAGCTGCAGCTTATGTGGATTGTTGCGGGATCGTTGTTTAGATGCTTTTCTCATTCTATCTTTAGATATGGACTTTCTCAGTTGTACTATTGAGTTTGTACTTCTCTATTCACTCTTGGCATGTATCGGCATTCTTTTATACTTGCACTTTGTGGATTGCTTGTAGTCGATGTTGCTCGACAAACTCTTGAACTTATTTTGTGGCATGTTTAGTTTCCTTCTTGTAATAGTTAATTTTGTTTCCTAGTATGTTGGTCGGATTTGATTTAATTCATAGATAAAATTTAGAATCAGCTTAATTTAAGACTAGGTGATTAGTAATAAAAAAAAAAGTTTTTCGACAGTGATGCTAAGAACGAACCAGATGAGATTCCTGTTTAATTTGGTATAGGACTGATCACCCTGTATTTTATTAAGCGGAGTGTCACAACTAGGTGTGTAGGTGAAATGGCGCGATAGTACGGTTATGTGATATTTTGGCACGAGCAACCTCCTAGAGTATTTTAGTGCTGGTGACACAGTATGGATAAACTTTGACTCAACCTAGACTTCCTATTTGGCATGGTTCCTTACATGAGAAGGATTCGTGGAGTCAATGATTGCATGAGATAAGGAATTAAAGACCATAATGGAGATGGACTTATTTTAGTTTCCTTATTGTTTATGGATTGTATCTCTTGATTTTCTTATTCTGTTGTGATTGTGGTTCTTGTTTAATATTTGTATTTTATTTAATGGAGTATTAAAATTAATTAATTTTAGCGATCCCCTTAAATTGGACAACATGGGCAAATATTATTGGACTCAACCTTAGATCATGGTTTTCTTGGAAAATAAATTTTTTAGTGGTTCATTTTAAATTTATTAAATTTATTAGATTTTATTTACTGCTCAAATTAAATTTTATTTCCAAAATTTTTATAATTTAAAATAATTTAATTATTTTTGGATAATTAAAATAAGGAAATTATTTATTTTAATTTAAATAAATAAATTGGAAAGTTCTATTATTTTAATTGGACAATTTAAAATTGAACAGTCTTCATGATTATATGTTTAATTAATTTTTTTTTAAATTATGGGGTTTTAATGTGTAATTAGAAAATATAAATTAAGTTTTTGAATTTATTTTGTGAATATAAGGAAATTTATAATTTATATTTATCACATATGCATTGGACACGTGGAAATTTTGACAACCAAAAATTTTGACATGCACCAGTTACCATATATTTTTAAAATCATTAAATTAAACTTATCTTTTTGACAACTCTCACAAAAATTTTAAATTATTAAGTGGGAGAGGGATTTGGTCAAAAACAAATCCCACAGTCTCCACCAAAGATTTGTAG
Source organism: Sambucus nigra (assembly GCA_949130495.1). Lineage (NCBI taxonomy): Eukaryota > Viridiplantae > Streptophyta > Magnoliopsida > Dipsacales > Adoxaceae > Sambucus > Sambucus nigra. Next base: position 585,531,960 of record OX422216.1, read on the forward strand.
GTTTTCAATAATAAGTAGGTCCTTCAAAAAGGAATACTAATTATTGTGGTAACCAGTGCAAATTTTCTTACGAGTAATTTTGGGCTCGTATTCATATGGGCGGCCTCTAAAGGAGGAGTCTATATGATATGGGATAGTCTAAAATTAGTTAGTGATATACACTTAGGCACAAAATTATAGTAGATTCTCCAAAGAGGAATGCTAATATTTTGTGGGATCGAAGTGTCAACTATTAATTTTATTTGGCATAGTCTTTGCTTAGATGGTAAAATTAAAGGAATTGGTCTGCCTAATGTGATTATGTATAGTAGGTTCTCCAAAGAAGAATGTTATTCAAATAGTAATTGGGATGCTGATGAAATTTTTTAAAATGGTAGAGGTAACTAACTTTAAATTGAATTCGAAGTTAATTGCTTGTCATAATATGTTTTTTATTATGTGATTCTCTAATTTTAAATGGTAACTCCAATATTCACTTATTTTATGCTCACTTTTATATACCTTCTGGTAATAATTAAAAGGACTGAATTTAAATTGGACATAGTGTTGATGATAGAGAAATACATATGTGTATTTTCTCAATATTATCTTGAATAGTCACATTATAAGAATTCGGTTAGGAAATCTAGAACATAAGTGAAAAAGATTAATGGTATGACACAATATGACTTGTTCATTAAGTTAGATATAATGTGAGATTAGTATTAATCAGTATCATTGCTTATAATATAATGATTATCTCACATCTAATGTTTAATAATCAGAGCATATAGTTAGGCAGGTTGCGATGAATGACTTATAAGGAATATTAGTATGATTGATACAACCCTAGTTATAAGATTATATTTTTATGGTGATCTCTCATCTGAGGGAACTTGAAATCTAAGGTGGTGACATTGATGGAGAAACCCAAGTCGATATCCTCCTTAACAAAAGGTTTTATCATGAGATCATATAAGTATTCAAGTTACCGAAATAACTTCACTTCTTAGCCGAAAGGTTGATAGAAGCTAAAGTCAAATCAGAAACTATTAAGTCATAATTCAGGCAGTGGCTAGGTTTCAAATACAGTTAGTGAATTGCATAATCACAAGTGAATTCACTAAGAGCAGTCAGAACACTAGTAGGAGTTAATAAGATTATCTTCTTTAAAGGAATAAGGTAGATACATTTTATTCGTAAAAAAGTTGAATAATGTTTAATGGTTTGTTCTACGATAACCTGGATAGTAGACAGATGAGACATTAATCATTAGTTCTAGAAAATCAGTCAACTAGTAATAGGTGAATTTATCTACTACTAGAAATTTGTAATTGTAGTGGGAGACGTGAGTCTTGGTTTTATAATTAGAGATTAATTTTAAATGATTGCTAATAAGTATGTAATAATAGAAGGAACTTTGTTTCCGCTTCTACTCTTTTTATAGAAGGATATTTTTTTTTATTTTAATAACATATGTGTTGTTAATGTTATTAAACAATATATTCATATTTGGTACTAAAGAAGATAATCATTATAAAATAAATCTCATATTTAGTACACTGTAGTTTTTTAATAATATTCATGATTTTTCACTAAAAGGATAAGATTATTCTATATAAACCATAATATATCTATAAAACCAAATATCCAAGTCATTTTATCTAAATGGATTATAAGCTGTTAGAAAGTGGGTTCTTACATTCATCGAAAGTGAAGGCACTTCCAATTAATGAATATAGTTTAGATGGAAAATGACCAAGAGGTATTATAGCTACAGAAATATTAGAATTGGTTTATTATGATTGATGTAATTCTACAACTACCTATTCGAGAATTTAAGAATTACAGATCAGTAGCTCGGATTATATCCATGAAGATCACACTACAAGTTACTTTAAGTAATGGTGTGTCAAAGAAAGAAGAATTAGGTTTCTTTTACACGTGATAATATTCATGTTGATTATTCATAAGATATAGATACGCATATGTCATTGTTTTCCAAGTCAGTTTCCTTTACTATCGTTAAAGATAATGGATTGCTTTCAATTCAATTTCGGTACTTCATATCATGGGTAGTGCAACACTTGTGTTGGGAGAAGACTTGACAAGTTGGAATAAGGATAAATGTTTAAATCTATATTCTAGACCTCATCCCAAAATCATTGTTCGGAACAAATGAAGGTCTAATAGGCTTATAAGAACCTTTTTCATACCGCTAGTATAGGCTAAATCATCACAAAGAAATTAGTATGACATTCTAAGACCTTATCGTAGTGGGAGGATTGTCAATTCGCATAATGGCGAATACTATATAAACACGATTTGTACACCCGTATAGGAATAACTTTATCATAGTGGGAGCGTTTATTATTCTTAGGATTGTTACCCATTGTGACCCCTGGAGAAGAAGATAACAAACCCGGTAACTATAATAAGGTATTCCTTCACAAGGATTCATTACATTCTTGGAAAAGTATGATATTTGGTACCATATAGATTCAGCAAGATGGGTCAAACCCATCACTTGCAAGTGAATCTAGTAAGAAAGGTAATCAAATTCATGATTTTGATAAATGGTTGGATGTGTTTAGTGTGTATGAAAGGAGTGATAGAAGTGTGGTGGTGTTTTTGGATACTAGATGTATAACTATATTTATCATCGCACGCGATATAGGGATATGTCATACAGTTAGACTATGGTAGTCCGATCAATTAAATATGAAAACATTGGAAAATTCTATTACATTTTTGGGATCATATTATCATTTGATCACTAGAAAGAATGTACTTTTACTTATCTAAGTTATCATATTGATATTGTTCTTTCAAAACTTTGTTATACAATATACCAAGAAAGACTTTCTCTCTTTCATATTTGGAATTTGTATTACTCTAGAATAGAACATTGGTTTTGGCAGAATAAATATTCAAGTACCTGAAAAGGATTAATGAATATATATTTGGTTGCTAGGTAAAGAGATAAGAAACTTGTAGGTTACTAACTCTTGTATTCAGTCAGATTTAAGATTCCATAAAGTGTATAGTATGCCTTGTATAAGAAATTATACATAAGGGAGTTTCTAGTGGCTGTGATTATATTGGTTGACAACTGGTAAGCCTCTTACTTTAGGTGTGAGGTATGGTTGCTAGATGCACAGTTCCATGTCTTTGAGTATAAGTGGGAAATTGTTGGGGTTGTATACTAAAATTCATGGTTCACTAGTGAATTTTAGTATATATATTTAATGAGAATCTTCATAAGTGATGTTTGCATCATATTATTTTATATATTTATGAAGAGGTGTCTTTTATTCTGCATAGTAGATTATTTGGTGTGTAGAGTTCGACTTACACACGAAAGATCATCGGTCCTTGTAGAATATAAGTCTGGTTCACAATGTTATGTGGAGATGGATACACCATCAGTAGGATTGTACCACACTATTTTATTAAGTCTATCTTAATTAGAGGAAACGATAGAGTTTCGACTTATTGTGCTAGTACACTTTGTATGTATTGAATGGTAATAATTTGAGATAACTGTCTTTATACTGACTATATAAGATAATGCATATCTCATGGTTATTACGAGTGATTAAGCTCTTAATCCATAGATAACTGATGAACACGTGCATCAATTGTTCATTACTTTGACCTATTGATTGAGATTCATTTATGGATCAATTGTAATACCCCGTATTTTTATGACTTTTAATTATGAGATTACTTAAATAAAATTGCTTTTAATTATGGGAATAATTAAATAAAATTGGGATAATTAATTCGGATTTAAATAACCAGCGAAACGGGAGTTAGTATTTAACTATGATGAAAAGGTTGAATATTGCTGAGTGATTATGGTAATATGTGATTATTGAATTTATTAAAATTGTCGTGAGCTGAAAATACGGCAGTTTCGGTAATTTAGTTGGGACGCGCGTGCTAGTCGTGTTAGGACCCAATTTAAAGGATTTAAAAGTATTTTATTTTTATGTCATCCGTATGATCATTTTGAGTGTGCCAACATATCCAGAAGGGTCGAGATAGTCAGAAAACACTAGCCGAGAGTTTAGTTTGGGTCCCGGGGCATTTTTAGGCATAACCGGCAACCCGGGAGGGTATTTTAGTCATTCCTATTTTTGGTGAATAAGGACCTACGAATTTTAGACTGATATTATCAGCCAACACTTGAGTCCCTTAGGGTTTTCACAACCAAAAATCATCATGGCAGTTAGAGAAGAAGAGAGGAGAAGTTCCAAGGGTTTTCCATGGCCATGACCACCACTTAAAGGCTTTTGCACCACCGTCACCACCACCGGATAGATCGAAAAGCAAGGATCATCCCCATACCGTCTACTTCATTGGATCAGAATCTCTATTTCAGGCAAGTGATTTATCTTGCAATAATTTATGGCATATACTTTACATGATAGTTTAGGTTTGATGTCAATTTATGAATAATGGCAAAAACATGAAATTGGAGACTAAATAATTGATTTGGGGTTGGTTTGCATGTAGTGGTGCTTCTGGAAATGTTTGATGAACGAAATTATAAATTAAGGGTTAAGAATCAGAAAATTTAATTGAGGATTATGATAATTATTGAAGAAGTAGTGAAGAATTAGGGTTGTAGTGAAATTGATGACTTTTGATAAAAGAAAACGATGTTATATTATACTTTAATGATTCTTGAACGTTAGAACTTGTGTATATATGTTGGCTTTATGATTAGTAAACTTTCTTGGGAGATTGGGACGTTGTAATGGAGGATTTGGGGTGTAAAAATGGTAAAACCCGTAACTGTTTAAGAGAAATCTGGGCAAAAACCTGCTTGATCGATCGATCGATCCAAGAATGTCGATCGATCGATCATTTTCTTCGATCGATCGACCTCTCCTGATTTTTGGCTATTGTTTCCCTTTAAGGTTTAATGAAAATTCCAAAGCCGATATTGATTCTTAGCATGATTAATATAATATTGTGGGACTTAATTGAGGTCAGTAGGGTCTTAGTTATTGCCGAAAGATTTTATCACTTGTGGGATTGAACGTTATAATTATGAGCGGTTACCGAGTGAGGACGGTTTGAAATCTTTCAATTTGGGACTGAAAGTAGAATGAAAGACAATGTAAGGGTATGAACACTAGCAGAGATATTTTATATTTGCTGATATAACCTTAGGAACAAATGGGAGACCTAGTATTCACTTGGGATAGGTATAGGTACCCGAATCCGTATGACGAGACTTGTCGCGTTAAACAAATATTATGTAGAATATCCGGAACGTAAATATTGTGGGTGAGACTTAATATAAATGGGAGGAGTATACCTATATTGAAATTGTATATATACTGGTTGTGTAATTTTCTAGTATATGGATTATTGTGTGTATAATATACCTACCATACTTGCTATCACGGGAAGTCGTTAGTAAGAGGATAGTCTGGTCTCGATGTGACCTTCGGGGGGACTTTAGATTGATACCTCTAAACATAGGACTTGGAAGGGCTTATCGCTGAATGGATAAGTCTGCTGACCTTGGCAGCGTAGGTATGTGCGTGACCCATGGGTATGTGAACTATGTTCGCCTCCACTATGTGTGATTTTTATTGAAATGGTTCGGGAGTGATTCGAAACTTGTGATCCTCACGTACGTGATGTACCGGAATTCGATAGTAGAGTATGAGGGCATCGTAGGTTCAATCCTTTTGGGGTGCCTGATTTTTATATGAGATATTATACTGGTGCATATACATATACTTGTGATAGTTCTGTCGTGTTGCTTAGTAGATGTGAATAACTAAGACATTGTAATGGACTAAGAATGAGAGAATTTAATTAACACTTGAGATAAGTAATTTAATGAACGTGAATATGGTTATGGATATGTTTTGTTTGGGTGTTACGAGTAGATACCCTATGTTGGAATGAGAATGCAGGAGTGGTGCAGACTAGTTAGCTAGCGGCATAACTAGGATGGGTTAAGGTCTACGTTAGGCATGCACATTAGTTGAGAGGCGAGAAACTCATGTGAGAGTTAGGAACTAACATGTTTATTATATGTGTTGTTTAATATTGTAATTTAAACACTTGCTATATTTTTAAACTGTTTTCACCTCGGGCCCTGACCCATTTGCTTACAAATCTATTTTTCTTGTAAAACCTTTTAGGTGCCCAACCACAGGGACGCCAAGCATAGGAGTTCCATTATATTATTGACGTGATGTAGCTGCTGTGGAAGTTACAGGTTCTCGGTATTAGATGCCTTCACATTTTGTACTTGATTCTACTCAGGGTTACTCATCTGTTAGGGCATGTCGCCCATTTCCATTTAGAGATAGCATTTTCAGACTTTTAGTTTTATTTCAGATGTTGGTTTATTTATTCAGACTCATGTATCGGAACTTTATTTTTACTCTGGTATTATTGGAGTGTTTACTCCAGACTCAGTTTATTTCATTTCGTTGATTATTCAATTGAGATTGTTTATGCGAATAATGGTTGATGACTTAATTACTTGGATTATGTTAATTTAATTAGTAAAATTTGGCATCTCTCTTTTTAAATATTAGGTGGCTAGTAATAAATTAAATGTTTTCGACAGTGATGATACAACTGAACCAACTTGATATTTTGTATTAATTTAATAAAGGAGTAGCTACCCGATATTTAATTAGATGGGGTGTCACAGGTGGTATCAGAGCATCAGGTTCTAGTGTCCTTTAGGATCTGTATGGCTTATAATGCTTCCAGTGTAGCTTTCTTTGATGTAGAGCCCAATGTTAAGGATTGTTGATTTCTTTGGTGAGATTTCGTTCTCCTGCTATGATGTATATGATAGTGAATCTTATTCGCTTTCGAGAGTGTTCGTGTGCCGAAAAATGCAGTATATCGTGCGAGTTGGGCGGACAGCATGAGGCAAAGTTGAGTTGAGGTTATAAGGTATATTCGAGAATGATGACCGTAGTTGAGGTCACCCCTATTATGGCACGGAAGGCCAGGACGGTAAAAGACGGTTAAGGCACAACATATGACTTCCAGGAACCGCAATAGTAAAAAGTGGGGTTAAAGTAGACTCACCCAACAAGGTTGGAACGGGAGAGAGTCAGACGAAACATTGAAGAGAACCATCAGTGGAGATATTAGAAATGCGAAAATGGCGTGTGTTAGTTAACGATGGTAAAACATGCAAATGCTTGGGCATATGTCGGAGTATGGCAAATCAGAGTGAAAATTTAGGGTAAAATTTTTCTTGGCTCGTAAGAGCGGAGTTACAAAGGTGAGAGGCAACCACCACACTTAGAAGTGGAATGTATTGTCAAGAGAAGGAGCATACATATGGCTTGGCCATAAGTTCCTTCATCAGATGTTCAGGATAAGATGCGAACGTTGTTCTGAACTCACACAAGAGGGTGGGACAGAGGTCACTTTGTGAAAAGAAATTTAATTAATTAGCAAACCTTACACCGGACGAAGTAGGTGTAATAGAGAAGAGGACATTAAAGGGGAAAAATTAACTTACAAGAAGAATTGTTAGCACTTCTGGGAAATTCTGCTTGGACGTCCAATGAAGATGGTAACAATGTTGCGTTTTGTTAATATGGAGGTAAATTCTTCCTCGTGTGGGGAGCTACAAGAATCGAAGAATTTAGATAGAGTAAGACTGAGGGAAACGGTGTTGAAGAAGCGCCACAAGAGGGAGACCCATCAGGGGACCTATTTAAATGATTCAGATAGTTGAATTATTACCGAGCAATGGTAATTTCAGTAAGAGTTGTCGATGTCAGTAGCGTGTTCCTTAGGGCCATCAAAGCTAAGGGAACAATAGATGTAGTCATTCGAGTCTAGACTACTAACGTCCGAGAGAAGGACAACCCTAACATGGTCAGTATGACCGAAGATAAGTGGAGTATGCGTATAGATATTTTGTGGGGAGTGAACCCCGTGCGTTAAAATGTTTTCCGAAGCAAGTATAGGGATAAGGGTATGGTGCCTAGCAAAGGCAATGGTTATTAAAATTTTTGGTTTGGTACGGACAGGTGTGTAACGTCCAGGAACCATTTGAGTAGCCAGGACGATTGGCAAGGTAGAAGTATGAGCTATATCCTCAGATGATAATGCATGTTGTATGTGTCAGGAATGAGTTACTGCATATTATTTTTATTAATGCTATATTGGCACGAGAGACGAGTTTAGTGAGTATCTCGACAATGTTATTATGTATGTGAATATTTTTCCCTGGTATAGTGGGGTTACCTTTAGTGTTATCCGCGGAGGATGAATGGGTGTATCGATAGTGGTATATACTTTATTAAAATTAATCGTTTTAGTGTTGTGTTATACGAGTATGATACTATCCTAATTATGGTTTTATGATAATGATTAAACCTACTGTGTGCCGTTATTGCTAGTCCATCGGGGTTACTACCTTGGTGTAGAATATTTTGTTATGGCGAGGCCCCATCTGCGAGAGAGTCGGACTCGCGTTTATATATTTGTATATAGGTATATATTGTAACAACCCGCCTAATAAGATACCGGGCGATCACTCCAATATTAAATTAAAACAGGAGTCACAAATGGATCATCCTTAACATCACTGTCGAAAATCCATTTAATTACTAATATCCTATTAAGTGGCCGTTAAAAAACTTTTATCTAACTACTCTTATTAGCGCACAAATTAAAACATTCACAATTAAATGCGTAATGAACTGAAATGAAAATGCAAGGAACTAAAATAACCGAACACTCGGTCCAAATATACAACCATATCGAATGCTCTAAAAGAATAAATAAATGCAGTTGGACCATTGGCCCGAATGTGTATACAGTACCTCCTATCTAGAGTACAAGAAGGGAAGCGTCTACTGAAAGTCCTGCAAGCATCCACAGCTGCTGCAGCAGACGTCTGACTCGAAGGAAGTTCCATCCAGGCGTCCCTGTGTCTGGACACCTATATATATATAGTATAGAGAAGGAAAGGATAGTAGACAAACGGGTCAGAGCCCGAATGTTTTGAAAATATTTTGCAAGTGCATAAATGCTTTATTTTTAGAAAAATAGTTTTATCTCATATTTAAATTGGTATCGCACTCCCATGAGATACCCCTCACCTCTCCTCTAACAGTGCACACCTAGCGCATCCCGAAAAACATCCTAGTCAAGCTACCCTGCTAAACTAGTCTAATACCCAACCACTATCTAACCTAGATAGTCAAATAGATGTACTAAGGGCTAACTTCACTTTAATCTTGACGCTATGCCATGTTCGTGCGTGGGGTGTCTCGCGAAGCGAAATCCAAACAAGGAACCCCCCCAATACACTACTATGCAGCAAGGTCGATCTTTGAGATCCGCCAGTCCCTCAGTACAGAAAGATATATAATATATATGTACCATAAGCATTTAATGATATAAGAGTACTAAGGATTAAACTTCTCCCCAGTCTCAACACAGTGCCATATTCGTGAGTGGGGTGTCTCGCGAAGCGAAATCCAAACAAGGAACCCCCCCGATACACTACTATGCGGCACGGTCGATCGTCGGGATTCATTAGACCCTCGGCACCCAATTTATACATATACATACATCTACAATATACTTCCGGATAATATAAATATCTCCCGGACTGAGGATTACTTGATATATAAAGTATTTATAAATACTTATCCTTTTCATTTCAAAAACTTCCATTTCCCTTCTCATATCCAGGAAATGTATTTATAAAAGCGAATTCATTATCATGAATTGCTTTAACAAACCATATACTTTTTGAAAGCCAATTTTATTAACATAAAAAGCTTTTCCTTTATCAATTTTCCCATTTCCCTTTTTTATACTCAGGAAATGTATTCAAAGACATTTTCATTATCATAAAAATGCTTTGATCAAAACATATGCTTCCACATCCTTTTTTCCATCCGGGAAGTGTTACCGAAGCCAATTTATATATAACCCATTTCCCTTCCTATATCCAGGAAATGTAATTAAAGCAAATCCATTATTATGAACTGCTTTAATATAAACGCGTTCTAAGACCGCCCGTCCGGATTTCTCCACTGTGCGCGCCCCTAAATGGCTATCATCTTCCAGGGCCTCCAAGACAACCTGAGATCCTATAACGAAAGACGTCGGGAAGCGACCATGTGCCTGCGGGATAGTCAAGACCACACCCAGAATCTCCTAACCAGCGCAGAAAATATAACAACAAACGCTCACATGGCCTATAGGACTATATCCACCCTGCATCATTAGCCAGGGGGCTTCACCATACGAACGCAACTTCCCTTATGATAGCGATTTAGAGAGGTGTGTAATCCATATTTTATTAATTATGAAAAACATTTATTTTTCCATTTTGAAAATATTCATTTATATATTTTCAAAATCATTTTCATCATCATATATATATACCTAAAACACACAGTATATACATATCCTATATATTCTTCCTAGAATATATTTATACGTCCATAGTGGCCTATAGCATCTAGCGGTGACCAAATATCCCAAAGATTCCCTCCAGGAATCGTAATCATGCATTCATAGTTGCATGATTCTAAATCCAAAGTATTTCTTACTTTGTTCAATACTAATTACCTCAATCATCTCTTAAAGGTTTATTTATCCTCAAAACCATTATTTAGGAATCCCCATAAAAATCCTAAATGGTAATTCAACTCCCCATACTCTTAAAGGGAGAAAACTAGAAATTCTGGCCTAATCGAATCGATTCGCCCCTTTAGCGAATCGATTCGGGTGGGCGAATCGATTCGGTTCCCAATCCGAATCGATTCGGAAAGTATTCTGCAAACAGGTTTGTAAATGGCGAATCGATTCGATCTGTACCCGAATCGATTCGGCCCATTGCAGAAACCCAATTCCCCTTAGGTGAATCGATTCGGCCTGTACCCGAATCGATTCGGCCTGTTCGAGGGTCACAGTTTGGGCGATTTCTCAAACTCCAAAATACCCAAAAATCAATCCAAATTCATTTTCATGTTTTCTACTCTACACCAAAAATCATCCCAAACATCTACACAATAATTTCTAGCCTTTATTTTTCCAATTCCCGATTTGATTTCCGAGTTGGTACTTTCAACCCGGAGCTGTCATCTTGTAAAAATCATATCAAATCGAGGAAAAATCAGAAAAATACGCGGTCGGCGCCCACGCGACCGTATCGAAAAGATCTACAACTTTCGTGTTTTGGCCGAAAGCTAAATCATTTATCTTCTTGGCTTAAAATGACCCCAAAGGCTGCGGGTTACTATTCATTATCTCTCCCAAAATCCCAAACTCCATTTTTGTTGTTTCTAACCTCACCCAACAACTCAATAAACATCTAATCTATGTTTTACAACTAACACATCAATTATTTCGGGGTATTAAATCATTTCTCTTAGTTTTTGAATCTTAAAACCCCAAACCCTAGATTTGACATTTCTCCCATTTCAATTCCATCTATTCCTCCATTAACATGGTTTTAATACTAGAAATTATTAAGAGTTTACACTACATCAATGTGTAAACTCATAATCAACTTTTACCCAATTTATTTTAAGGGTTCTAACCCCAAAATCATATTTTTACCAACTATGATATGAGATTAATGCACAAAAGTAAATAAAGTAAGTAAACACTTGCCTCGTGGATAAAATCCGACGACCTCGAGTCGAATCCGGCGGAGTTTGGCCCAAATCTCCCTTTTTCTCTCCACTTTCTTCCTTCCTCTCTCTTTTCTCTCTTCTCTTTTCTTTTTTTTTTCCCTTTCTCTTTCTTTTTATAAGAGAAAAGGGTTTTAAATCTTTAAAACCCAAAAACGACTCGTTTACCCAATTACGAGTTATTTTTACTTCTAAAATTACCCGAAACTCATTTTCGACAATCGGACACTCTTTTCCGACTATCTTGGACATTCCAAGAATAATGGCGCAGTCGAAATTCCCATCCGAGGTATTTGACCGCAAATCACTATTCCAACCCAAAATAAATAAATGCGGGTTCTCTACTCAAAATCTTACCTCTTTTGTCGCAATACTCCACGGCGACATATAATTAAATTATTTCGACCTATATAGTCCTAAAATAATTTATAACACCCTTCGAAAATTATTAAATCCTCGAAAATCCCAAAAATCACTATTTCGAGAAATTCTCCAAATTCCAATTTATATCCAATTATGGAATTTAATGGTCTCCAAAAAGGATGGGTTGTTACACTCCCCCCCTTACAACGGAATTTCGTCCTCGAAATTCAGATGCGACCTACACCACCAATCTTAGGATCACTTCAACTCATAATACCTTAAGGAAAACGATACTGACCCAACGGTTCCCAACCATACACTATGCGGCTACCGAAATCATAAAGTGACTCTAATACGTCACAGAATACCCATCATCTATAATGCCTATCGGCATGAATTTCAACCTTATATACTACGCCCATTCTATTTCAGGCGGTATATAAACAAACTTACCAAGGTGCCCATACACCTTTCTAACTTGTGCACATCTGCACGCTCATAGAGAATGTCTGACACGTAACACTCTCTCCCAATAAGGGTCTCCTCTCCTCGGTGTAATACTCACCTATGGGTCCTCCGAACCCGCGCATTTCAATACTCCTAACCTTGGCGCTGCTAATACTAGCGAACCTATATCCTAAAAATGCTACGATCTAAGCGTTACCCTACCTACACGAAACTAATATAATCCTAAGTATGTCCCTAGTGCCCAAGGCCTCTCTCAACTCCCGACAATTGCTTGGTTTCATGCGTGGGACGTCTCGCCAAGGCGAAATCCAAACAAGGAACCCTCCCGTTACACTACTCCCTCGCGTAGTCGGTCATCGAGATATAACGACCCAAGGCACAAAAGCGGGACGTCCTAAATCCTACCAGGCTAGCCTACGAACGCATTCCTACTATCTTATCCTTCCGCCCATACAGAAGGAAACCTAACTAATCAAGTGCCCACTTTCTGTAGAAAGTGTCACGAACATTTCACCCAAAATGTAGCTCCTCAAAACTTGCCTTTTCATTAAGGCCTCACTATTGTCCTCAAATAAATTTCTCTAAGTCCAACCTCACCCACCCATTTGTGGCGAAGGGACCACTTTAGTGCTTCTCCATAGCACAATATTTCCATAAGTATATTAACATTATGTGGTTCATAGCCTATAGTGGTTCATCCACACTATAAGACCTTTCCACAAGATCAACATCCTTGCATCCCATAACAGCTCCCCACTCCCGACGCCGTTAAGAGTCATGTGTGGAGTGTCTTGCAAAGCGAAATCCAAACAAGGAACCCCTCCACACATTAACCCTTGACTTCGTTGGTTGTGGAGTTCAGTCATTTCAACATGCAACCGGGATAACCCTATCCCCTAATCCAACAAAAGGTGATCTGAACTCCTATCTCTAACTAAGAGTCATACTACCCTGCGCTCGCACTCATTTCTAAGTCCTTGCGCAAACCAATACCGAGCTAAATCTTACCACTCAACAACAATTCTGTGGGCCTTAAATTATATCTATAAGGTTGCCACATATACCATCCAAAATAAGGAAGCCTCTGCTCATCGAGGTTCCATAAATCCATAATAGCAAAGGTGTACTCAACCTGTATCAAGGTGAGACACCAGAATAACAACCTGTTCCCTCTAGGAACTGCGGACACGATAGACTTGCCATTATTAGCCTTCTATCGCTCCGTTACACCATATACCGTATACGTATATATACAAAATATAAGCACCCGCCTCTATGGCAAATGAAGGGAAATAAAATTCCGCTATTGCGGAAAACACATAGTCATACATTAAAATGTTATCGAGACCGCCACAACTCAAAATACACACACGAGTCTAGGGCTAACTAATACCGCGACTATATCTAGTCACGCCAAATACTCACACCATATACCTCTGTTGAACCTTAGGCGAATAATTCCCAAAGCTGCATTCTTCTCATCCTGCTGATTCATGGGGACTCACGGTTAGAACTATCCGTAAGATCCCTTTCTAATCCTTATCTGCACGGGGAAATCCAACTTTAGTACCACACTTTATTACGGCGGCACTATGGTACTCGTAACTACTATGCTTTAGTAGTCATTGAGATAATTCTTAACAATTACCATAGAGAGAGTGACCTCTACAAAGGTACTCATCCCAACCTTCTACCAGCTGCACCAGCTAAGCCTCACCTCCTGCTGCCATCCAAGCTCCGTATACGATTCTCAAACGAGCGCGCAAAAGATTTCTATAATCTCATAATATGGCAGGAGAACGAAATCTCACAAGAGATATCAACAATCCTAATCCTGGGGCTCTATACAAATCGAGAGCAACGCTGAAAGCGTAGTACGTCCGCACAGATTCCTAAAGACACTAGAACCTGATGCTCTGATACCATCTGTAACAACCAGCCTAATAAGATACCGGGCGATCACTCCAATATTAAATTAAAACAGGAGTCATAAATGGATCATCCTTAACATCACTGTCGAAAATCCATTTAATTACTAATATCCTATTAGGTGGCCGTTAAAAAACTTTTATCTAACTACTCTTATTAGCGCACAAATTAAAACATTCACAATTAAATGCGTAATGAACTGAAATGGAAATGAAAGGAACTAAAATAACCGAACACTCGGTCCAAATATACAACCATATCGAATGCTCTAAAAGAATAAATAAATGCAGTTGGACCATTGGCCCGAATGTGTATACAGTACCTCCTATCTAGAGTACAAGAAGGGAAGCGTCTACTGAAAGTCCTGCAAGCATCCACAGCTGCTGCAGTAGACGTCTGACTCGAAGGAAGTTCCATCCAGGCGTCCCTGTGTCTGGACACCTATATATATATAGTATAGAGAAGGAAAGGAGAGTAGACAAACGGGTCAGAGCCCGAATGTTTTGAAAATATTTTGCAAGTGCATAAATGCTTTATTTTTAGAAAAATAGTTTTATCTCATATTTAAATTGGTATCGCACTCCCATGAGATACCCCTCACCTCTCCTCTAACAGTGCACACCTAGCGCATCCCGAAAAACATCCTAGTCAAGCTACCCTGCTAAACTAGTCTAATACCCAACCACTATCTAACCTAGATAGTCAAATATATGTACTAAGGGCTAACTTCACTTTAATCTCGACGCTATGCCATGTTCGTGCGTGGGGTGTCTCGCGAAGCGAAATCCAAACAAGGAACCCCCCCGATACACTACTATGCAGCAAGATCGATCTTTGAGATCCGCCAGTCCCTCAGTACAGAAAGATATATAATATATATGCACCATAAGCATTTAATGATATAAGAGTACTAAGGATTAAACTTCTCCCCAGTCTCAACACAGTGCCATATTCGTGCGTGGGGTGTCTCGCGAAGCGAAATCCAAACAAGGAACCCCCCCGATACACTACTATGCGGCACGGTCGATCGTCGGGATTCATTAGACCCTCGGCACCCAATTTATACATATACATACATCTACAATATACTTTCGGATAATATAAATATCTCCCGGACTGAGGATTAATTGATATATAAAGTATTTATAAATACTTATCCTTTTCATTTCAAAAACTTCCATTTCCCTTCTCATATCCAGGAAATGTATTTATAAAAGCGAATTCATTATCATGAATTGCTTTAACAAACCATATACTTTTTGAAAGCCAATTTTATTAACATAAAAAGCTTTTCCTTTATCAATTTTCCCATTTCCCTTTTTTATACTCGGGAAATGTATTCAAAGACATTTTCATTATCATAAAAATGATTTGATCAAAACATATGCTTCCACATCCCTTTTTCCATCCGGGAAGTGTTACCGAAGCCAATTTATATATAACCCATTTCCCTTCCTATATCCAGGAAATGTAATTAAAGCAAATCCATTATTATGAACTGCTTTAATATAAACGCGTTCTAAGACCGCCCGTCCGGATTTCTCCACTGTGCGCGCCCCTAAATGGCTATCATCTTCCAGGGCCTCCAAGACAACCTGGGATCCTATAACGAAAGACGTCGGGAAGCGACCATGTGCCTGCGGGATAGTCAAGACCACACCCGGAATCTCCTAACCAGCGCAGAAAATATAACAACAAACGCTCACATGGCCTATAGGACTATATCCACCCTGCATCATTAGCCAGGGGGCTTCACCATACGAACGCAACTTCCCTTATGATAGCGATTTAGAGAGGTGTGTAATCCATATTTTATTAATTATGAAAAACATTTATTTTTCCATTTTGAAAATATTCATTTATATATTTTCAAAATCATTTCCATCATCATATATATATACCTAAAACACACAGTATATACATATCCTATATATTCTTCCTAGAATATATTTATACGGCCATAGTGGCCTATAGCATCTAGCGATGACCAAATATCCCAAAGATTCCCTCCAGGAATCGTAATCATGCATTCATAGTTGCATGATTCTAAATCCAAAGTATTTCTTACTTTGTTCAATACTAATTACCTCAATCATCTCTTAAAGGTTTATTGATCCTCAAAACCCTTATTTAGGAATCCCCATAAAAATCATAAATGGTAATTCAACTCCCCATACTCTTAAAGGGAGAAAACTAGAAATTCTGGCCTAAGCGAATCGATTCGCCCCTTTAGCGAATCGATTCGGGTGGGCGAATCGATTCGGTTCCCAATCCGAATCGATTCGGAAAGTATTCTGCAAACAGGTCTGTAAATGGCGAATCGATTCGATCTGTACCCGAATCGATTCGGCCCATTGCAGAAACCCAATTCCCCTTAGGCGAATCGATTCGGCCTGTACCCGAATCGATTCGGCCTGTTCGAGGGTCACAGTTTGGGCGATTTCTCAAACTCCAAAATACCCAAAAATCAATCCAAATTCATTTTCATGTTTTCTACTCTACACCAAAAATCATCCCAAACATCTACACAATAATTTCTAGCCTTTATTTTTCCAATTCCCGATTTGATTTCCGAGTTGGTACTTTCAACCCGGAGCTGTCATCTTGTAAAAATCATATCAAATCGAGAAAAAATCAGAAAAATACGCGGTCGGTGCCCACGCGACAGTATCGAAAAGATCTACAACTTTCGTGTTTTGGCCGAAAGCTAAATCATTTATCTTCTTGGCCGAAAATGACCCCAAAGGCTGCGGGTTACTATTCATTATCTCTCCCAAAATCCCAAACTCCATTTTTGTTGTTTCTAACCTCACCCAACAACTCAATAAACATCTAATCTATGTTTTACAACTAACACATCAATTATTTCGGGGTATTAAATCATTTCTCTTAGTTTTTGAATCTTAAAACCCCAAACCCTAGATTTGACATTTCTCCCATTTCAATTCCATCTATTCCTCCATTAACATGGTTTTAATACTAGAAATTATTAAGAGTTTACACTACATCAATGTGTAAACTCATAATCAACTTTTATCCAATTTATTTTAAGGGTTCTAACCCCAAAATCATATTTTTACCAACTATGATATGAGATTAATGCACAAAAGTAAATAAAGCAAGTAAACACTTGCCTCGTGGATAAAATCCGACGACCTCGAGTCGAATCCGGCGGAGTTTGGCCCAAATCTCCCTTTTTCTCTCCACTTTCTTCCTTCCTCTCTCTTTTCTCTCTTCTCTTTTCTTTTTTTTCCCTTTCTCTTTCTTTTTATAAGAGAAAAGGGTTTTAAACCCTTAAAACCCAAAAACGACTCGTTTACCCAATTACGAGTTATTTTTACTTTTAAAATTACCCGAAACTCATTTTCGACAATCGGACACTCTTTTCCGACTATCTTGGACATTCCAAGAATAATGGCGCAGTCGAAATTCCCATCCGAGGTATTTGACCGCAAATCACTATTCCAACCCAAAATAAATAAATGCGGGTCTCTACTCAAAATCTTACCTCTTTTGTCGCAATACTCCACGGCGACATATAATTAAATTATTTCGACCTATATAGTCCCAAAATAATTTATAACACCCTTCGAAAATTATTAAATCCTCGAAAATCCCAAAAATCACTATTTCGAGAAATTCTCCAAATTCCAATTTATATCCAATTATGGAATTTAATGGTCTCCAAAAAGGACGGGTTGTTACATATATATATATACTGTAAGACTTCGAAAAGTATAATGGTCTCCGATATTGGTTCCTGGTATGTGTAGGGACTTTATTGATATTGTTTCAGAGTGTATTTGGTTTACTCTTCAGCGGAAATATTTAGCTAGTTATTATAATTAATGCTCAGGATGTGGTAATAAGAAGAGTGCATTGTTATATCACCCTTTAGAGATGAGGGAGTTAATACTCATAGTTGTATGTTTGGGGATGGGGTTTTGAGAGCCCGATTATATTTGCATGATGTTTATGGAATGTGATTACCATCAATGTTAAGAGAAAGTGTCTTTCGAAAGAAGTTCCTTGTTTAAGAATTTTGTGAAAAGAGATGTAACTTTATTGTCAAGAGACGGGAATATAGGGGTACATGTTATGGACTAAGGGTCTAACGGATTCCAATGATCGATAATGCTAGGTAGTAGTGTATCGGGGGGTTCCTTGTTTGGATTTTGCTTTGCGAGACATCCCATGCATGAAACTTAACGTAAGGATGGTAGTAAGGAGATGTTTGGCCATTCGTCCATGATTTGAGTACCTCGATCGTTATGGAAGTATATAGTTATAACTAGAAGTTAAAAAGGGTAAATTATGATATAAGGCCAGTAGAGCCAGTTGCGTATAAGGAAGTACTGATCATTTTGCTTTATTTTAGCGGGTTAAAGGATGAAATGATGTTTAGGAAGATTTAGAATTTCGAATTCGGGGGTGACTGAGAATACCCAAATTGGTGTAGCCATGTTGCAAATGCAGGGACAATAAAGAGTTTGGAGTACTTATGAAGCGTATGTAATGTTTAAACCCGTTTGCACGATGTATAGGGTGTATGGACACCTTGGTTTGCTGGTGTCAAAATCACCGGAAGAGAGCATAGATACGTGAAATTTTTACTTGTGGGACTAACATAACCAAATGGAAGTGATAGAGTGGATTAAGCGTCGTGATAAGGACGACAATATATAATTTCATGTGCAATCAGAGTAGCACGTCCAAATGGTTGAAGGGAAGCGGGAAGCCATTTAAAAAGGGGGTATCCCTTGAGAAGACAAATATTTAACTATTATGGGCGGTTTGAAGCGGAGTTCCACCCAATCGAAGGTTGAGGGTAGCTTACGCATAAATAAAGTGAGGATGTCAATAAGGTATAAGGAGTCCAAATGTGCACAACGTGGTGAATGGTGCACGGGACGGAACTTTTGATATACGCCGAAGAAAGAGAGGGTTATTAAGTACCACTTAATGGGAGGAGTTATAAGTAAAAGTCAGTGTTGAGCGGGACATAATTAGTAGCCCCCACGAGCACCACTTATAGATAGAAATAGGTTGGAGTAAGGGTATCAACCAGAAACTTGGTGTCGAGCCGACGATTCGAGTAGCGGAAGAGTCAAGATGGTAAATTTCTTTGATGGGTTGTAATCATAAAGATGAGTAACGAGTTCCTTCGAATGTGTGGAACGGATTGTCAAGAAGGAAAGAAATTATTATATTCGTCGGTGATTTACACTATTAGATAGTGATCGCGCTAGTATGAGATCCTACCCAGTATTAATCCGAACGAGGATGAAATACCTGAAATACACCTTCGATATGGGGTATAAGGAAGTAGTGGGAATATTTTCGTTTTGAGAAAGTTAGATCACCTATAGCCCGAGGAATAGGCGCAAGGTGATTAACGACTGGTGGAACTGTATGAAAGAAATTTCGGATTCATTGCGATCATTTCATTTTTAGTAAGTGAAGTATAATATCGTAATGGGGAGAGGATATTACCTAATTGGAAATTTGTGCGAAGGCACCCGTACCTATTTATAAGGGAAAAGGTACTTACTGAGGTTTAGAGTGGATAAACCTTACCATTCTTCCTCTGGATGCTTAGAGGTGAGCAAATTATCGGAGTTTTCGATCAGTCGGAAGTTGGAGTCCGATGACTATAATGGGTTAATCACTAACCATCTGAAGTGTCTTTCCCTTGTGTAAAAGTCACAACGTCGGGAACAAAAATTCAAAGAATGGACAAGAGTAGTCAGATGTTTTATGGTTTCTTACAGGATAGGAGTTTTGTGTTTAAATAAACGCGAGAGATGTTACGAAGTGAGGTGCGAACTCACAAAAATATTGAGATAATACGGCCAATGATGTGTAGGCTATTCTTATTCGAATGTTGTTTAGTAAGAGCACAACGTGAGGTGCATTTATTGAGGTGTAACCCTATAACTGATAAAGTGTCAAGAGAGTTCAATAAACTTGTTGTGAAACGAGAGCTGTAGTGATTGAGCATTTCTTTGTATTTTGTTTTGAGTACTGGAGGATACCTAATTTTTCCAGGTATGCCTATTTTTCCGAATTTCGGGATGAAATTCCGTTATGAGGAGGGAATTATGTAATACCCCGTATTTTTATGGCTTTTAATTATGAGATTAATTAAATAAAATTGCTTTTAATTATGGGATTAATAAAATAAAATTGGGATAATTAATTGGAAATTAATTCGGATTTAAATAACTAGCAAGGCGAGAGTTAGTATTTAACTATGATGATAATGTTGAATATTGCTGAGTGATTATGGTAATATGTGATTATTGAATTTATTAAAATTATCGTGAATTGAAAATACGACAGTTTTGGTAATTTAGTTGGGATGCGCGTGCCAGTTGTGTTAGGATCCAATTTAAAGGATTTAAAAGTATTTTATTTTTATGTCATCCGTATGATCATTTTGAGTTCGCCAACATATCCGGAAGGGTCGAGATAGTCAGAAAATACTAACCGGAGGTTTAGTTTGGGTCCCGGGGTATTTTTAGGTATAACCGGCAACCCGGGAGGGTATTTTAGTCATTCCTATTTTTGGTGAATAAGGACCTACGAATTTTAGACTGATATTATCAGCCAACACTTGAGTCCCTTAGGGTTTTCACAACCAAAAATCATCATGGTAGTTAGAGAAGAAGAGAGGAGAAGTTCCAAGGGTTTTCCATGGCCATGACCAGCACTTAGAGGCTTTTGCACCACCGTCACCACCACCGAATAGATCGAAAAGCAAGGATCATCCCCATACCGTCTACTTCATTGGATCATAATATCTATTTTAGGCAAGTGATTTATCTTGCAATAATTTATGGCATATACTTTACATGATATTTTAGGTTTGATGTCAATTTATGAATAATGGCAAAAACATGAAATTAGAGACTAAATAATTGATTTGGGGTAGGTTTGCATGTAGTGGTGCTTTTAGAAATGTTTGATGAACGAAATTATAAATTAAGGGTTAAGAATCACGAAATTTAATTGAGGATTATGATGATTATGGAAGAAGTAGTGAAGAATTAGGGTTGTAGTGAAATTGATGACTTTTGATCTAAGAAAACGATGTTATATTATAGTTTAATGATTCTTGAACATTAGAACTTGTGTATATATGTTGGCTTAATGATTAGTAAACTTTCTTGGGAGATTGGGACGTTGTAATGGAGGATTTGGGGTGTAAAAATTGTAAAACCCGTAACTGTTTAAGAGAAATCTGGGCGAAAACCTACTTGATTGATCAATCGATCCAAGAATGTCGATCGATCGATCATTTTCTTCGATCGATCGACCTCTCCTGATTTTTGGCTATTGTTTCCCTTTAAGGTTTAAGGAAAATTCCAAAGCCGATCTTGATTCTTAGGATGATTAATATAATATTGTGGGACTTAATTGAGGTCAGTAGGGTCTTAGTTATTGCCGAAAGATGTTATCACTTATGGGATTGAACGTTATAATTATGAGCGGCTACCGAGTGAGGACGGTTTGAAATCTTTCAATTTAGGACTGAAGTGGAATGAAAGATTATGTAAGGGTATAAACACTAGCAGAGAGATTTTATATTTGCTGAGATAACCTTAGGAACAAATGGGAGACCTAGTATTCACTTGAGATAGGTATAGGTACCCGAATCCGTATGACGAGACTTGTCGCGTTAAATAAATATTACGTAGAATATTCGGAACGTAAATATTGTGGGTGAGACTTAATATATAGGGGAGGAGTATACCTATATTGAAATTGTATATATACTGGTTGTGTGATTTTCTAGTAGATGGATTATTGTGTGTATAACATACCTATCATACTTGTTATCACGGGAGGTCGTTCGTAAGAGGATAGTCTGGTCTCGATGTGACCTTCAGTGGGACTTTAGATTGATACCTAAGAATATAGGACTTGGAAGGGCTTATCGCTGAATGGATAAGTCTGCTGACCTTGGGAGCATAGGTATGTGCGTGACCCATGGGTATGTGAACTATGTTCGCCTCCACTATGTGTGATTTTTATTGAAACGGTTCTGGGGTGATTCGGAACTTGTGATCCTCAGGTACGTGATGTACCGAGATTCGATAGTAGAGTATGAGGGCTTCGTAGGTTCTATCCTTGTGGGGTGCCTGATTTTTATATGAGATATTATACTGGTGCGTATACATATACTTGTAATAGTTCTGTTGTGTTGCTTAGTAGATGTGAATAACTAAGACATTGTAATGGACTCAGAATGAGAGAATTTAATTAACACTTGAGATAAGTAATTTAATGAACGTGAATATGGTCATGAATATGTTTTGTTTGGGTGTTACGAGTAGATACCCTATGTTAGAATGAGAGCGCAGGAGTGGTGCAGACTAGTTAGCTAGCGGCATAACTAGGATGGGTTAAGGGTCTACGTTAGGCATGCACATTAGTTGAGAGGCGAGAAACTCATGTGAGAGTACGCAACTAACATGTTTATTACATGTGTTGTTTAATATTGTAATTTAAACACTTGCTATATTTTTAAACTGTTTCACCTCGGGCCCTGACCCGTTTGCTTTCAAATCTATTTTTCTTGTAAAACCTTTTAGGGGCCCAACCACAGGGACGCCAAGCCTAGGAGTTCCATTATATTATTGACGTGCTGTAGCTACTGTGGAAGTTACAGGTTCTCGATATTAGATGCCTTCACATTTTGTACTTGATTCTACTCGGGGTTACTCATCTGTTAGGGAATGTCGCCCATTTCCATTTATAGATAGAATTCTCATACTTTTAGTTTTATTTCAAATGTTGGTTTATTTATTTAGACTCATGTATCAGGACTTTATTTTTACTCTGGTATTATTGGAGTGTTTACTCCAGACTCAGTTTATTTAATTTCGTTGATTATTCATTTGAGATTGTTTATGCGAATAATGGTTGATGACTTAATTACTTGGATTATGTTAATTTAATTAGTAAAATTTGGCATCTCTCTTTTTAAATATTAGGTGGCTAGTAATAAATTAAATATTTTCGACAGTGATGCTACAACTGAACCAACTTGATATTCTGTATTAATTTAATAAAGGAGTAGCTACCCGGTATTTAATTAGACATGGTGTCATATCAGTAAGCTTGGTAAATTGGGTTAGTGTATGGTGAAAGTTAATTATGAATGTTATCCACGTCTCGGTATAGAGATTGATGATATAAAGAACTTTTCGTGTATGCTTGTCGTTGCTTGAAAAGTCTTTCTAATCAAAACCTCAAATACCTACAAATATAACAATCTCAAGTGTAGTGGTAAATAAGGGTATCAATACACTTTCAAGGTTGTAAAGCAAAGGGAACAAACTCAATTGTAATTTAGATTTTTTTTTCTTTTTGTGCTTTTTCACTTTTCTAATTTTTTTTCGCTTTTTCAATATTAAAACAATAGAATGAGGTGAGGTTCAAACTAAACTAAATTATAATGTGATATAAAAATAAATAACTAGAAAGTTACTAAAATGAAAAATAAAGTCTAACACTAAAATAAGAGATAAAGTGAGGTAAATAATTGTGAGAACAATTAAGGAGTGGGATTACACCACAAATTTTAGTTATTCATTAATTAATTTAATTATTTGAATTCTCCCAAATTAATATCAAAATTACAAACCAACTCTCGTTGCAAGTGTAACTATAATAGTAATCTTTAGAAAATTAAGTTTAACACCCCACAAAGCTAGAAAAATAGATCTACACTCCTTTTAATTAATCACCCGCTAGGATCGATCAATTAGAATTTATGTCAATCTTAGAAAATAAATTTAGAGTTAAAATTCAAGTAATAATACCCCACTTAAGAAACCCCTATCTCTAGTTCGAATCTAAAATGGGTATTATAACTAGAATTTCGATTTTTTCTCGAAAATCATTTACCCTCTCCCGAGGCGTAAATCTAAGGGTGGGGGATCAAAATTAACATTCAAAGGGAATTTTCAAGTAATCAAACTAATTAAACTAAAATAACATCAAATAAGGGTTTCTCCCCACCCCTTGAAAGGGGATTTAGCTTAACATGGTATCAATCATAATAAACAAATATTCAATAGGCATTTAATATAATAAAAGAGTAGAGAAAGAGAACAAATCTTTAACAAGTCTCCTTGAAATTGACAATTTGAACTCTATCCTTGAAATTGAAGCATACAACCCTCCAAGTGAGTGATCAACAAAGATATAAATAAAATTTTACTCAACTTGAATCTCACACAATTATCACTCACAAATATCTAAAAAAATAAAAATAAAACTATTTACAAATATTTCTACCTAATATATTCTAACCTAACTCTCTACCTTTCTCAAGAATTTTCTCTCTCCATTTGATGATGAGTCTTTTCAAATGGTGTCTTGAGTCTTCTTTTATAGTAGGTATGGAGCATGAGGGGTAAAAATGGGAGGACAAGAGTGTATGGAATATGAAAGGTATGGGTGAGGGTTACTTTAGGAATTAATAAAGGGTGCATGTGGTTTGGGTGAGGTCATGTGGGTAGTGAGGTGAGGGAATAAAATATGATATTATTATAAGGGTATTTTTGGGTATTGGTTAAAAGAGGTAGTTGAGTATTTTTAAGGGTATATTGGGAAAAGGTGCTTAAGAGGGATAAGTGGGTTATTTGGCATGTGGAGTTTAATTGAGTTTTGGTAGAGGTGGTTGGTTTAGAAATTGGCAGGTGACATCGTGGCATTTGTGAAAATGGGTTTAGGGACTTGAGATGGGTTTTTGGATTAAAATGGGTAAGATGGGATTTAATTGGTTTTGGTAGAGGTGGCCGGATCTGGGTCTAAGGCTGGAAGAAAAGGGAAATGGGTTAATGGGTAAGGTGAAAATCTGTCCATGGATGGGGCTGGACGGCGTCGGAGGCGGTAGGGGTTCGGGTCGCCGGTTTGGGAGAAATAAGGGGCGGAGGTCGGTCAGAGCCAGGGGTTTCCGGCGGTGGTATCGGTCGCGGATGGAGATGCTCGCCAGAGCAGGTGGGAAGGGGAGGACAAGCAGGGGGTTCTCGGTTTGGTGGTTCCGGTCGCGACAATCGCCGGAGGTCGGGTTGTGGAGGTGGAGTTTCCGTCGGATATGGAGGACCGAAGGGTTTTTGTTTGGTGTTGGTTTTGAGGAGAGAGATTGGTTTAAGTTGGTTGTTAATGGTGTGGAAATGGTGAGTGATTGTGGGTTATGGATGATAGAGGAGAGAGAGTATTGGGTGATGAAGAAGAAGAAGGGTGTGGAAATGGTGTAGGGAAAGTAGGTGTGAGGGTGAGTGAGTATGTTAGTTTAGGGGTATGTGAGTGTAGGGGAGTTATGTGTGAGTGTGTATTTAATTTGGACCCTTAAATAAAACTAACTAAAAAAATAATAAAATAAAATAAAAACCTAAAAAATAAAATCCTATTCTAAAATAAAACAAAGACTCAAATAAAAATTGAAACTAAAAAGAAATAAAATTAAAATCTAATAAAACTAAAACTAAAATTCTAATTAAATGTAAAATCAAATAAAACTAATAAATGAAATCCTAAAAAAAATCTAATCCTAATAAAAATAAAAAAAACTAATAATTAATAAAAATAAAGATAAAATAAAAATATATTTGTTGATGTAAAAAATTAGATCACTCTAATTATTCAATCACAGATAAATAAATGAGACAAAGAATTTTAAAGTGGTTCAGCCTTATAAGAATGGCCTACGTCCACTATTTTGTTATTGCTGAGTGTTTAGGAATTCTCGATTACAAGTTCTCTCCAGAAATTCCGGTCCCCTACAATGAGGAATGTACAATGTATTTATAGCCCTGAGGCTGTAATGTGAAAGGGTAATACATTAAATGATATACATATAAAAGGGTAATACATTCAATGCCCCTTCTGGCGTGTGCGTCTGAATGATAAGCATTTAATGAATCAGTCGAACTGTTGGTTATCCAGCTATTAATGCTTTGTTCGAGGTGCAGCTCGGACCGCCTGAGTTGCTCGGACCTCCTAAGCTTCTCGGTACTCAAGAGTTCCTCGGAGAGGTCTTGTTCCTCGGAGCGTATGAGTTCCTCGGAGAGTTCTTCGGAGTAGTATGGTTCCTTGGAGCGTGTGGGTTCCTCGGAAGTGCTTGTTGTTGCCATGTAGATTGCCACGTGTCTTCATATGATTGGGCCGTGTCAGCAGACTAAATTTGGTATCAACAGAAGCGCCCAATGTTTCATAGTTCAAAATTTGAGGAGTATGGAACGTTCTTTCTCGGAATATGGTAGTTTTAAATGGTCATCCTGAAATTTTGGAGTCTTTTGTATTTATTTCTCTTTCCAACTTCGTAGAATTAAGCTTTTTTGAACTTTTCTGCTTGCTTCGATTCCCGCGTACTTTTTGTCCTTTTAGCCGCCGGTAGCGTAATCGTTTCTTTTCGTAATCATTACTTTTTCCTTTTCCCAAGGCAAGGTATTTAAGCGTCACAGACAATCCCATCGTCTTCTACTTTTCCAAATTTGTATCTTTGAGTTTTCCATAGTCTCTTTCTCTCCTGTGTATTCATCTTCTTCCATCATTCGTTGTCAATAGATCCACTCTTTTTCTGTAAGATCTTCTTCCTTCTTCTTCATTTTCCTTTATTCATCATGGTTTACCCTGTTGAATCTCTTGATAAGTTTCGCTCTGATTTTTCTATTCCCTCCTGGGTTGTCTTGGAAGAGCTTTCTGAGCCTTCTGATTGTTTCCATTTGGCTGAGGGACATTGGTTCCCCAGCCTCTTTATTGCTGAGTGTGGATTTTCTTTTCCACTAAATCCTCTATGTCTGGAATTCTGTCATTACTTTGACGTTGTTCCTGCAAGAATAGCCCCCAATACATGGAGAATAGTTAATGGGGTTCATAAATTAAATCAAGTCCATGGAACTCGCATAGGAATTCCAGAAATCATGTACTGCTATAGATAGGCAGTTAATGATAACATTTTTTTATTTAAAAACTAGATTTTTAAATAGAGCCTTAGTAGTCAATCTCCCTGATGCCAATAGGGATTATTTTGAACACGGGGTTGTCATAAAAAATTGGCAACACCCTCCATTAACTGGAGATGAGGTTTACCAGGGTCCCAGATGCCCTCCTTATGGCAATGGGATAGGTTATTTTTATTTCGTTTTATTTATTTTGAAATTATGATTCCTTTATGTTTGATAAAATGTGTCACTGATGGAAATGTTTATTTTTTTTATTTGCAGTTGATAGTAAAAGAAAGTATTTAAAGGAAGCAGACGTTAACATAAGACACTTGAAACTTATCTGGAGTCTGCATCAAAGTGTTGCTGACGAGAATATTAGGTCGGCATCATACTGTTGCAATACAAGAGCTACACCACCTCTTTTACTGCTCGTCCAGTAATAAGTGAATCAGAGCCAGTACCAGCTTCCACCAGCTCCTCGCCTGAATCTCACGTCCCTTTAAGCGAAAGGATGAAGAGAAAAAGACATCCCACTCTCTTCGAGAAACCTGCCTCTGGTTCTGGAGAGGCAAAAATAAGTAAGGTCGATGTCCTAATGGAGGGGACAAAGAAGAATGATGCACCTTCCTCAGTTGCTGTTGTGAAGGTTGTCGAAAAGCCCGCAGTGGCTCCGAGCAGGTCTGCTGCTCCTGGAGAGGTGATTGTAATATCACCGACCAAGGGTTCTTCCTTGGTTGAATCTGTTCCTGTTCCCCCGAGGAGGCTGAAGAAGAGCTCCTCGGTCAATTTGGCTGACACCATCACTCAGCCCCCAGCTACTGGAATTCGGGTTCCAACTTTTGTTCCCCCGAGCTCTGCCATGAGCTCGATAAAGTCCTGGATCATTCTCGAGGTCCAAGGTACTGAAGAAAACCTTACTCATGATATGGTCACCTCGTTAGCTGCTCATCACCTTGCTTCTGTAGGTCTTCTTACTTTGAACTTTTCATATTTCCTTTGTCATTTCTGTTTCTGACTTGCTTTCTTTTTACTTTCACAGTTGACGAGCTGCTTTAATATAATTCTGAAGAAGGATGAAGCAATTAAAGCTTTATGCTCCTCGTCCAGTGTGGAGGGAGCTCTGGAAGAAGCTATTAAGTCTTTGGACGATTCTCGCCAGACATATGCTACTGACAAGGCTGTCTGGGAGAAAAAGCTTACCTCCACCGAGCAAGAGAAAGCTCGAGCTGTTGATGCCTCCAAGGAGTTGGAGAAGAGAATAAATGACCTGGAGAAGGCAAATAAGGAGCTCGAAGAGAAGCTCAAAACTGCTGGGGAGCTTGAAGATATGCTCAGGGTTGCTGAGGAAAAATTGAGCCAACTTCAGGAAGTAAGTCGGCAGAAGGAGGAGGTTGAAAGTAAATTGAAGACTGCTGAAAACCTTCTATCCGAGAAGCTTTCCTCGGAGAAGTTGAAGAGGAAGATGGCCGTGAAGAAGTCCTTCAACGCTGGCTGGGACAAGGGTTGGAATAAGGGGTTGGCTGCTATGATGTCACAAGTTGAATATGGCAGCCTAAAGTACTTCAGAGATGGATGGGTTGCAGCTCTCCAGGAGATGAAGGTCGATGAATCTCCTGAGCTCTTCCAGCAACACATTCCTGGTCCCCCTCCCACTCCTGAAGATGAAGAAGAGGACGAAGCTGCCTCCGAAGAGTCTTCAATGGTGATGGGAGATCATCCTACAGCCATCCAGCCTGCTGCCGAGGAAGCTCAGCAAATTGTTACTTCTTCCGAGCAACTGCTGGCATTCCCCGAGCAAATCACGATTCCCTCCGAGCAACCTACTTCCTCGTCCCAGCCTCCCAAGAAGGTTTTGGGAGACAAGGAAAAGGTGTAGAGTTGTTCGGGTTTATCTTTACATTTTATTTTTCTTTTATCAAATGTAACCCAGAACTTGTAACTCTGAACTATGATATAATAAAACTTGGACTTTTTACATACTGTTGTCTATCTTCTATTCATACTCTGCTTGTACTTCTTATTGATGATTGCTCTTTCTTTCTCTGCTAGTTTCTAGCCAGGATGGAATTGTTATCTGCCCATGATACAAAGCTGTTGCGACAATGCAATGCATACTTTAAGGCTGGTCACACAGACCTGAGTGCAACACAAGTTGTCGACATCCTCGGCCAAGATACTTCAGAACAGGCAGTTGAAGCATACCAATATCTGAAGTGTCTTCTTGATCGAGGAGTGGCCAATAATGTGGCCTATTATGATATGATCGAGGATCTCCAAGGCACTCTCGAAGACCTTCAGCTACAATACAAAGAATCAACTGCCCTGTTGCATGAGGGGTACGAGAAGAAGTACATGCTGATCATTGCCGATAAGGGCTACGAGAAGCTTTTTACTGGGTATGATGTGAGGGAGAGAACCTTGAGGGGTGAGGTCGAGGAGCGCAGACAAATTGCTGAGTTGCTAGATCAAGAGAACAACAATTTGCAGAAAGAGCTATCACAGTTGAAGTCTGCAGCCTCTTCTTCAAAAGCCTTAATCCCAGTGACCGATGAGGGATTCTCGTTCCTAGAGGTCGAGAATGCCAACTTAAGGGATGAGTTAGAAACCTTAAAGAGAGCTGGCCCCTCTACATCAACTCGTGGACGAGCAAGAGCTCCTCAGGGACGAGCAAGAGAAGCTCGGATTCCTGTCGAGGAATAGAGGACCCAGTCTGCATTAGAAAACCAAGCCTTCCAGCTGATGGCGAAGAACCAGGCTTTGGCTGAAATGTCAAAGAAGATTAGGGACTTGGAGGAGCAGTTGTTTGAGCAGAAATCTACCTTGGAGAACAAAGAGCTCTTCGTCAAAAACCTCCACGAGCAGATGATAAGACTAACATATCAGTTCCACAAATAGCCCAGGGAATTCTGGATGGCTGGATACAACGAAGCGCTCTACCACTTGGACGATCGTATCCAGAATGCCAATAATGAGGGCTATAAGCAAGGCTGGTTGAATGCCTTAGGTGTGCTGCAGCTCGAACAGGGTCATTACCTGTGGGACTACCACGATCCCGGGTTGCTCGACTTACCTATGCCACCATACAAATTGGATATGAGTTGGATCCCTGCTCGGGCCATTCCTCGGATCTTGATTTCCAAATATCTCGGTGACTATAATCTCCATTCAAATGCCGAGATATCTCATCCCGAGCACCTCTTAGACCGACCATCCGTGATGAATATCAGGATGTTGAAAAATCTGAACTTCATAAATTCTCCTCTGGCTTTAAATGATCCGCCTGCTGGCGAGGAACCTGTGTCAAAAGCAGAGGGGAAAATACCAGTAGAATAGGAATTTTGATGTAATAAACTTGTATACAGTCAATGTAATTTTCATTTCATTATCAATGTAATTTATTTTGAATTCCATGAAAGACTTTCATTTTTATTTGCAAATCTTAATTGCTATTTTCTTGTAATACTTTACATCTATGCATGTGTATCTGTTAAAAAGATAACAATATTGTGTTGTTTGTCGACCAACTTATTGTCGAGTAGTGTGAATTTCTTGTTTACCCAAGTTTTGTTTCTCGACCAACTCAGTAAAAAATTACAAATATAAAAAATGCTGCTCAAACATTTAATAATAAAGTTTTGTATAAAAAATGTTGCTCGATCACTTAATAATAAAGTTACGAGTATCAAAAATGTTTAAAATGTTTCCGACCAACCAAGGTCGTGAAATTATACTTGTCGACCAACTACAGTTAGTGGGCTTTTATCCCCGACCAGCCATAGTTAATAGATTTTTTTTCTTAAATGTTTCCGACCAACCAAGGTCGGTAAATTTTCCTTGTCGACCAACTACAGTTGGTGGGTTGTTGTCCCCGGCCAGCCATAGTTAGTCTTTTTGGAATAATTTTACTTCCCGCCAACTCAATTGGCATTTTCGAGAATATATTTATTTCCTAACCGAAATAAGTTGGCATTTTTAGGAATACTTTTATTTCCGAGGAACATATAGTTTCACTTCCCTTAGGAATACAAAGTTTTTCTTCCCGGAGGAATACAAAATTTTTTTCTTCCCAGAGGAATATAAGTAGCTTTACTTCCCGGAGGAATATTGGTAGCTTTACTTCCCGGAGGAATATTGGTTTCTCGACCAACCTTAGTTGGCGTTTTCGAGAAAAAATTTGAGCAGTCTGAGCTTTGCCGAGTTTAGCCCCGAGTAGTGTGTAGCACTAGTATTCCCCGAAAAACTTTCAATAAAAAGAAATAATTCGGCAGAATATCTTCATTTTATTCATCATTGATAATACTTGCGTAGGTGCTCTGCATTCCAGGCATTCTTAAACTCCTCGCCTTCTAAAGTTGCTATTCGATAAGTTCCTGGTCGAACAACTTCTGTAACTCGGTATGGTCCATGCCAGTTTGCCTCCAGTTTATTGTGTTTTTGAATCACTTTCTTCAGCACGTAGTCTCCTTCTTTCAGGTCGCACTTCTTCACCCTTTTGTTGTAAAATAAAGTTGTTCGCTGCTGGTAGGCGGCATTTCTAATGGTTGCTTCTTCTCTAACTTCCTCGAGCATGTCTAAATCCAGCCTTCTCATTAAGTCGCTGACAGGGGAATTAAAATTCAGTACCCTGTGTGTTGGGAGGCTCAACTCGGCAGGTATAACAGCTTCACTTCCAAACGCCAGCATATATGGTGATTCTCTTGTTGCTACTCGGGGAGTAGTTTGGTAAACCCAAAGTACCGATTATAGCTCGTTGATCCAATTCGCTTTTGCATCATCCAATCTTTTCTTCAAGCCATTTAGCAGCGTTCTGTTTGTCACTTCAGTTTGTCCATTGCTTTGAGGATGGCCTGGCGCTGAGTGGACCTTCAAAATATTTGACTGATGGCAATAGGTAGCGAACTCCTCGTTATCAAATTGTGTTCCATGGTCTGTGATGAAAGCATAAGGAAGACCATATTGACAAATGATGTTCTTCCAAATTAATTGGTACACCTTCTCGTACGTCATATCGATAAGAGGCTCAGCTTCTACCCACTTAGTAAAATAATCAACAGCGACGACGAGGTATTTGAATCTTCCTCTGGTTGTTGGCAGTGGTCCAACCAAATCTATTCCCCACATGGAAAATGGCCAAGGGGAATTTATAGGTGTCAACAATGCTTGTGGAGTTCTTCGGATGGAGGAAAAGCATTGGCACTTGTCACATTTCTTGGCATAGGCTATACAATCAACCCTCATCATTGGCCAGTAGTATCCCTGCGTCATCACCCTTTGCAAAAGCGTCCGACCTGCTACATGTGCTCCACAGGACCCTTCATGGATCTCTTCAATCAATTCATTCACCTCGGAGGGATGTACACATCTCTGCAAACTTGCCATAATTCCTCGTCTATATAAAACACCATTAGTTAATACATACCGAGCAGCTTTAAACTTCAATTTCTTGGCTGCGAGCTTGTCAGGTGGTAATTCTCCCTCCTCAATATATGCCCTGATAGGATCCATCCAAGATGGTCCAAAATCAAGGGTAATAAAGTTCGTCGTCAGGCCTTCATCTATACTCCGACCAGCTAAAACTTCAATTGGGATTGTTCGTCGTAGCTCGGTACGTGTAGCTGATGCTAGTCGAGCTAGGGCGTCGGCTCTCGCATTCTCCATTCTTGGTATTCTGACCAGCTGAATAGCGGAAAATTCTGACACCAGCTCCTTTGCCTTTGCATGATATCTGATCATTAATTCTCCTCTAACTGCATATACTCCTAACATTTGGTTTACGATCAATTGAGAATCACTGAAGACCATCACCTGCTATGCCTCCATAACTTTTGCTAGATTAAGACCTGCAATCATGGCCTCATACTCAGCCTCATTATTGGAAGCTTTGAATTGGAAACGTAGGGCGTATTCCATGTCGACCTCGTTAGGAGTGCTCAAAACTATCCCCGCGCCACATCCTGCAGTGCAAGATGAGCCATCTACATATAGCCTCCATATAGGTAACTCGTCTACAAATTTCTAATCATTTAGAGTTCCTCGGTGAAATATTTGTTGCTTTCTTTCATCCTCCCCGGATATTTCTTGCTCTTCGTCGATCATCTCTTCATGCCCTTTTACCAATCGGAATTGGTCTGAACTCGAATTTGATGATCTTGTAACATCCACTTGCCCTTTTACCAACCGGAGTTGGTTTGAGCTAGTGTTTGTTGATCCTGTAACATCCACAGGTTGATCAGCGAGCAACTTTTTCTCCTCAGGGGTATCAGGATAGGTGAACTCTGCTATAAAATCTGCCACAGCTTGCCCTTTTAACGATGATCTGGGTTCATGAACTATATCATATTCACCGAGCTCTATTGCCCAGTACATCAATCTCCCTGATTTTTCTGGCTTATGAAGGGCTTGAGTCAATGGCATATCAGTATATACAACTATAGTATTAGCCTGGAAGTATGGCCTCATTCTCCTACTCGCCTCAATCAACGCCAGTGCTAACTTTTCTAGCCTTGGATATCTGATCTCTGCTCCTCGGAAGGCCTTACTTGTGTAGTATATTGATTTTTGTACTCCATTCTCCACTCTTATCAACGCCAAGCTAACTGCATTCTCCGATACTGCTAGATACAAATACAATTTTTCTCCCATCACCGACCTGGACAACAGTGGAGGTGCTCCCAAGTATTTCTTCAAGTCTTGAAAAGCCTTCTCACATTCATCATTCCACTCAAAAGTCTTTTTGAGCGTCTTGAAGAATGGGAGACATCGGTCAGTTGCTCGTGATACAAATTTGTTGAGTGCTGCTACTCGTCCTGTAAGACTTTGCACCTCTTTCTTCGTCGTTGGAGATCGCAGCCCTAATAGAGCTTTGATCTTTTCAGGATTTTCTTCAATGCCTCGTTGATTGACAATGTACCCGAGAAATATGCCTTCTCGTACTCCAAATATGCACTTCGTCGGGTTCAGCTTCATTTGATATTTATCCAGTTGATCAAAAGTCTGACTTAAGTCAACTAGATGATCGGCAGCTTTCTTGCTCTTTGTCAGCATATCGTCAACATAGACTTCCATATTGTCACTAATTTGTTCAGGAAAGACCTTGTTCATCAGCCGCTGATATGTTGCACCTGCATTTTTCAAACCAAAAGGCATAACATTATAACAATAAGTTCCCCTAGGGGTAATGAAAGAAGTACTTTCCCTGTCTTCAGGTTTCATTTTAATTTGATTGTAGCCAGAATAAGCATCCATGAAGCTCAATAGCTCGTGTCCCGAGGTAGCATCTACCAGTTGATCAATTCGGGGCAATGGAAAGTGATCCTTTGGGCATGCTTTGTTGAGGTCGGTGAAGTCTATACAAGTCCTCCACTTGTTGTTTTTCTTCTTTACCATCACCACATTTGCTAACCAGTCTGGATATTTAACATCTTCAATGAAGCAAGCTTTCTGGAGCTTCTCGACTTCCTCCTGTATAGCTTGGTTCTTCTCGGGGCTGAACACTCTTCTTCTGTGCTTCACTGGCTTGATCTCCTCATTCACATTGAGCTCGTGACATAAAAAATTTGGGTCTATCCCAGGCATATCTTCATGACTCCATGCAAAAGTTTTCTTTCTGCTTCTGAGGAAAGTTATCAATTCCTGTTTCAATGAGACTTCCAACGACGCACCTACCTGAGTAGTTCGTTCAGGGTGCTTATCGTCCAGAATGATGTTTTCAGTAGCTTCCACCACTTGACCCTTCACGAGTTGAGACTCATCTCTAGGATCCAATGTTTCAATTTTTGCACTTTCATCAACTTGATAGGTAGTAGTCTTTTTCCTTGATTCCTCCAATTCTTCTTGCTCAGCGGATGAATAATAACATTCCCGAGCTACTTTCTGGTCGCCTTTCACAACACCTACTCCAAAATTTGTTGGAAATTTTAGGCATTGATGCACTGTAGATGGTACAGCTTCGAACTTATTCAATCCTACTCTTCCCATGATGATGTTATATGATGATTGAACATTCTTATCCATCACGAAGAAGCGTATTCTTTCTGTTCGACAAGCAGGCCACGTACCGATGAATATATCCAACTTGATCGTCCCAAGTGGAAATACTTTCTCGCCAGCAAAACCGATGAGGGGTCTATGATAAGGCTCCAATTAAGATAGCTTTAGATTTAGACTATCGAAGCACGAGTAGAACATGATGTCTGCCGAGCTACCATTGTCGACCAGTACTCTTGAAATCATAACCTCCTTTATCCTCATTTTGATCACCAATGGGTCATCATGAGGATATAGAACACCTGCAAGGTTGTTCTTTGAGAACCCAATGACCAACTTCTCTTTGTTCACCTTTCTCGGGCGATCCTCCTCAGCTAGATTTATTCGCTGAATGTACGAGCAAGCTTGAGCCTCACCGAGGTAAGCTTTTCTCTCTGCAGTAAGGTCTCCTCCTCCTGCATCTCCACCTGTTATAACATTACAGTCAAATGACCCAAAGCGTATTGAAAATACCTCTCGTTCTGGCTGCCTTGGTCTCTTGGGCAGATCGGGGTCGTCTTCTGGATCAACTTCATGGTTTCTTTTCTTGTTCTCCTCTGCTCGATGAGGAGATCTAGACCTCTCTCTTGCTCGGTCGTTGTTTCTTCTTTCGTCTCCACGATCAACATACTTTGACAGCTTTCCTCGTCGGATGAGTGTTTCAATCTCATTCTGAAGAGCTATGCAATTTTTGGTCATATGGCCATGATCTTTATGAAACTCGCAATACTTCGCCTTATTCCTCTTGTCAGGGTCTGCCTTCATTTTCTCTGGCCAGTTTAGTTCCTCGTTGTTCTTAATTTCTTCTAGAACATGGTTGATGTCCTTCTTTAAAGGAGTATAATTGTCATATTTCTTCATTACATCCCATACCGACCTATTTTTTGAATGTTTGTCATTACCATTGTTCTTATGCTCTTTCTTCTTAGCTTTATCACCTTCCACCTTGGTTTCTTTAGCATCCATATTCTTCTTCGCAGCCATAGCCTCCTCGGCATTCATAATCTTGGACGCTTTTCCCATCAGGTCTGACATGGTTCTAGGTAGATCTTTAGCTAAAGTATAGTACAATTTGTTCGGCAGTAGTCCACTCATCAAAGCAGTAATCGCTGTCTTCTCCTCATAATCAATGACTTCGAGTTTCTCGTTATTAAAACGAGTTATATAATCTCTGGTACTCTCACCAGCTTTTTGTCTAACACTTAACAAATGTGCTACTCATTTTACTGGCTTTGCCCCAAAACAGAAATTCCCAATGAATAACTCGGCCAGTTGAAGAAAGGTTGAGATCTTACCCCGAGGAAGATTATTATACCATATTTGAGCAGATCCGGTAAGAGTTCCTGAGAATGCTCTGCATCTCATCTTATCTGAAACAGCATAGATGTCGGTTGCAGCTTGGTATTGTTCTATATGAAGGACAGGGTCAGTTTTTCCATCATATTTGGGGGTCACAACAGGTTCTTTAAACTTTGATGGTGTTGGAAAATCTACAATGAACTAGACAAAAGGTGTTCCTCGAACAAAGGTTCGTTGTAGAGGGTTCTTGGCCTTAGCCATTTCACCTAATCTATCCTCCAGCCTCTGAATAGAGCCTTTCCATGCATCATTTCCTTCCTCGGGCCTATTGATTCGAGCAACTGATCGCGTTGAAGTGGCTTCCTGGGATCTATCTTGACGAGCAGCTGGTCGTTCATAGGATCTATCTTGACGAGCAGCTGGTCGCGATTGGGCAGATCCTTCCCTTAAATCTGATGGTTGTCGAAAACTCCTCGATACAACTTTAGGAGGACTTATATTCCTTCTAAGTCCTAATCGATCAAAAGGTGATACCCTGCTTAACCTCTCTAGCGCACTAGTCCTTTCTGGAGAGAGAGTGACATGTTGTTCAGTATCTGTGGCTCGCACTGACGAAGCTCGTCCAGGTTGATAAGAAAAATCTTCAGATTCCTCATTGCGATATGAATTGGTACGCCTAGTACGCGAGGATGGTGCACGGGTGTTTCTTTGAATACTTCGTGGTCCTGAATGGGCTGACGCACTGCCATGGAGAGTTTGGATGAGTTGTCGCATTGTTTCTTGCATGACGGTCTGGCCCTGAGCCAGATTTGTCATTATTCCAGCCAGATCTGGAATATTAGGCGGAGCAGATGGATTTGGAGGGTTTTCAGCGTTTCGATTGTTGGATTCCGGAATATCAGCCATTTGTAATGGATTATT
The DNA here is from genome assembly GCA_949130495.1 of Sambucus nigra. NCBI lineage: Eukaryota > Viridiplantae > Streptophyta > Magnoliopsida > Dipsacales > Adoxaceae > Sambucus > Sambucus nigra. The sequence continues at coordinate 585,569,578 of OX422216.1, forward strand.
TTTGGTGAAAAACGATATTACCAGTCGCTTCCCACAGACGGCGCCAATCTGTTGATGTAAAAAATTAGATCACTCTAATTATTCAATCACAGATAAATAAATGAGACAAAGAATTTTAAAGTGGTTCAGCCTTATAAGAATGGCCTACGTCCACTGTTTTGTTATTGCTGAGTGTTTAGGAATTCTCGATTACAAGTTCTCTCCAGAAATTCCGGTCCCCTACAATGAGGAATGTACAATGTATTTATAGCCTTGAGGCTGTAATGTGAAAGGTTAATACATTAACTGATATACATATGAAAGGGTAATACATTCAATGCCCCTTCTGGCGTGTGCGTCTGAATGATAAGCATTTAATGAATCAGTCGAACTGTTGGTTATCCAGCTATTAATTCTTTGTTCGAGGTGCAGCTCGGACCGCCTGAGTTGCTCAGACCGCCTAAGCTTCTCGGTACTCAAGAGTTCCTCGGAGCGTATGAGTTCCTCGGAGAGTTCTTCGGAGTAGTATGGTTCCTCGGAGCATGTGGGTTCCTTGGAAGTGCTTATTGTTGCCATGTAAATTGCCACGTGTCTTCATATGATTGGGCCGTGTCAGCAGACTAAATTTGGTATCAACATAATAAAAGTAAAATAGAAAAATAGAAAACAAAACCTAAAAAATACTATATAAATCAAAAATAAAATCTAAAAATAAAAATGACTCAAACTAAAAATCTAAAAAATAATAAAATGACACAAACAAAACACATACAGGCTTGGGGTAGGTTTGGGCTAGGTTTAGGCTCGGGTAAGAGTACGGGACAGGGAATTAGATTCATTCTAACTGCAATTGGCCTCGAAATGTAGCTTTTGACAACGCAACTACAGTTAAGCCTGCATATTGAACAATTAAGCACATAAGACCCAAATTGCCGAGAATTAGCAACTAAAATACATCTATTTGGGGTATAAATTGTAGAGTTTTGGGTGCTTATCAGAGTGTTTACTCCGGACTCAGTTTATTTAATTTCGTTGATTATTCATTTGAGATTGTTTATACGAATAATGGTTGATGACTTAATTACTTGGATTATGTTAATTTAATTAGTAAAATTTGGCATCTCTCTTTTTAAATATTAGGTGGCTAGTAATAAATTAAATATTTTCGACAGTGATGCTACAACTGAACCAACTTGATATTTTGTATTAATTTAATAAAAGAGTAGCTACCCGGTATTTAATTAGACGGGGTGTCATATCAATAAGCTTGGTAAATTGGGTTAGTGTATGGTGAAAGTTAATTATGAATGTAATCCATGTCTCGGTATAGAGATTGATGATACCCTCTTGATGTAGCTTATAAGTTTTTATTATGTCAAACCTGACCGGTGGATTTAAATATTCGATATATTATAAAGACATATTTTATAAGTCCCATTTACATTAGTGTATGTCATATATCGCTACAAACCGTCGAACAAAAAGTTCAAGTTTGAAGATACATGAAGACGGACCCAAATATCAAAGTTCTTCAACATTCAAGCCTCCACGAGATGAATTTTGGTAAGGTTGTGTTTTGGTTACTTTATGGTTCATTTAAAAGTGTTAGGATATTTTTTCTAAAATATTTTCTAAATGTTGACCACCATCATCGACGAACTCATTAGTGTCATCAACACTGGTCGAGTCAGGCATATATTCCTGAGTATAGATTGATGACACCACGGTGTTATATTCATCTGCAATTGATCCTGCAATGTATCGTGTATTCTTGACGTGATCTTTATAAACTTTCATCAATCTTTCAAATGGATACATCCACCGATATCTAACTGAACCACAAAGAAGTGCCTCATCGCATAGGTGTAAAACTAGGGGTGTTCAAAAAACTGATTGAACCGGTGGACCGAACCCGACCGGCCTTTTTTTTATCATTTTTTTTAAATCGTTCTGGTCCAAGTTTTTTTTAAATCGGTCTAGTCGGTCCGGTCCTCGGTCCGCCTTATTAAATAGCCAGTCTGGACCGACCCGGACCGGTTATATATTAATATACATTTATTTATCTATATTTATACATAAAAAATAACTCAAAAAGGGGAAGGGGAAAAAGGGCATGCTGGTCATTTTTAAAAAAAGAAAGAACCCGAAAAGACCATAATCTAAAACACACGCACTCTATAAACACTTCTCAACTGCTCATTCTTCTCTCTCTACAAAACTCCTCTTTTCTCTCTACTCTTCTTATGAAACTCAAGATTTGCTGTCTATGTTTGTGATTGTCTTGTGATCCAAAATATTTTTAAATAGCTGTTGTATCTTTTCTATTTAGCAAAGATGGTGAGGAGGTTTTCATGCTAGGCTTACACAATTACTGGTGCAGCTAACTGTTCTCAATGAAAGTGATTTTCCTTTGAAATCATGATTCTGATCTTGGGTGTTAGCAGGCTTTTATCGGGCGGGATGTTGTTAACTGTTGGTCAAAATGGGTAGAGGCTTTTAGCAGGCTTTTATGTGAGTTTTAGAATTTTTCAAAACTGACATATAAAGCCCTGACATAAATGTTCGTAAAACTGACATAAATAAAATCTCATTTATCTCAATTTTTAAGAACACACATAAAAACTACGATATTCACCATATTTTTAATCACATTTGCATGAAAAACTGACATAAATAACATCACATTTATCTCAGTTTTAGTAATTCTATGAGAGTTTTTTCAAAACTGACATAAATGTTGATATAAAAATTTAAAAAAAAATCATTACTCCATCAATAGACAACTATTATTTGAGGTCAATTCAACCCTTGTAAATAAATAGTAATCAAGGTCATAAATACGACGAACTCGATATACATCAAGATACTTACAATAAAAAAAATATTAATGTGAGCTACACAATATCCAAAAACTATCTAGTGTGTGAGCTACGGGGTGATATCCAAAATCTAGCTAACGTCCAGTTATCTACGTGATAATAACCTAAAAATAGTGATGATACAACACAATATCCAAAAACTAGCATTGCGAACTGCATCATAAGATCCACAATCCAAAATAATACACAAGCTAGGACGTTGTCGAACATAATACTCGATCAAGTTTGTTCTCAACACTATCCAACCTAGAATGAGTAACCTGCAATCAAATATAATCAAACATAGTTTTCTTCATAAAATAATCATCTCAACAAATTACCATTACGACATAACAAAATACAGTTATTCTGAAGTATCTAATATATATAATTCGTAATGAACTCCATTTGAACTTCATTTATCCCATTCAACGTGTACATTGCGTTATCGGGCAATCTTCTCATCTAAAAAAATGAAGATAGAATTGAATTTAGTATTACGGTATATAATAGTTAATGACTAAACAATGTTTTATATAATAAGATAAAAAGAAAAAATAGTGGTAACATAAAATATCCGCAATGAAGGGTACAATTTTCTTGCATTGGGCACTAGTTAACATAAAACATTATTACCGAACAAATAATAAAAGAATACAAGTCGGAAAGATTTTTTATACAACACAAACAATTGTAAAAACTTTAAAAAATTTGGGCAGAATTTTCTCTCTTTATAAGACTATCCACCCTGTTTAAAAAATATAAAATACTCCAACAACAAAACTAATAGTTCAAAACAATACCAATTACCCATAAAAATAGAAAATGTATAACCGAAAAAAACTGTATATCAGTGAGCACAACAGCATAGCCTTAGAAACCTAAGAAGAACCGAGGCGTGGAGGCCAAGCCTTAAGCCTTAGAAACCGAAAAATATATATATCAAAGTTTTATAAACCGTGGAGAGTGACCGGGGCGTGGAGATCAAACCTTAAGCCTTAAAAACCTGGGCAGGCCTTAGGGATAAAAAGGCTATTAAAACTACTAAAATGGTACATACCTTAAAAATATGTCCAAATATTTGCAATCGAAGTATGCATGCTCCATAAGTCCTCATCATATTATCACCTAATTACATGCAATCAAAATTCAAAGTAGTCAGTAAATCGTGTAGTAACCTAACCATAAATAACAATATGACCAAAATTAAAATTAAAATACTAAAATGATCCATGAGTTAGTAAAATCCAATTTTCAACGAGAGATCATGCCTCACAACACTAATGCAACGTAGAATCAATATTGTTCAACTGATTTTTATCACTCTAAATTTCGACCAAATCAATAAGTAAGACTTGAGTATTTATTCAATCAAATATTCAAACTAAAAAGAAATAACATAGAATTCAGATAAAATAGCTACCATTTAATTAGAGTGATACTTAAAAAGGAGATTTGTAAAGCAGCAAATCCAACATTCGAACATCGGTTCAATTTTCTTCCAACAGTATATCCAGCAATCAAATGATAATGCCACTTTATCCAAAACATGAACCCATTTTTAAACAGGTAGAATCAAGTATTAGTCTAACCAAAATAAACTATAGTCACTGAAACACCACTTAAAACCATCACTTGCAATTAATGTTGTATTGAAATTGAAGGGAATCACAAAAAAAAAATTAAAGATAAGGGCCAATAATATGTAGACAAAGTAAAAGACGGTCTTAATCCTTAAACACAAGGTTGGAAACCGACCTTAGTAGATATCATGACCAAATCATATAAGCCTTCAAAGTACGTAATCGTGAAACGACAAAAATTTTGAAAGTACGTAATCGCAAAACAGCAAAAGTATCGTTCCCCAATATATATAAGTGCATAATTGTTACAGTTCAAACTTCGCAAAAAAAAAAAATAACTCATTCGTGCAACATGTATTAGATAAGCACACCACGTGCCAAAGTAGTTTTTTTACCGACTACAAATCCAAAAAACTGCGTCAACTAAGACTTGTAATCATAGAATTTATTATAAAGCACACAATGTGTACACGATTTAAGAAAATTCAGACATTTCTTTTATTTACAGGACTATACACCTGTTTAAGAAACCAAAACTACTTAGCTATACATATAGTCCTTCCCGGACATTATATCACTATAATCAATTACAACCAAAATCCATGATAACACAAACTAATAGAGTTCCACACAACTATCCAACTGTCCACTTCCTAATAGAGTTCCTAATAAAGTCAATAACACAGTCTACACATCCCCCTAACTGCATTCAAAGTGAAATAAAACCAATTCTTTCCACACAATTGTCCAGTTCCTAATAGAGTTCGCATTGTTGCGTACCTGTTTAACTTATAGGTTATACTTCCAAATAAAAGGAGTTGTCCAAAATACCAGTTATTTCAACCCTTAAGTAATGCAATAAGAGAATTGGAACTTAAATGAAGAGTTTTTAGTGGGGAAGATAAGAAAGACTTGTTTGTGAACGGTAAGACAACCTATAAATACAAACTTAAAAAGAAGATTGGGTTGGCAAAACTCGACACCTATTGTGGGATTTTATCCAAGTATAAGCACTTATTTCTAAGTTGGAGAACTTATTTCTTTTCGGATTTTATCTCCTATTATTGTATTTTATCCAAGTATATGAAATTTTGAATTGATGGAAAAACAAGATGTAGAAATTACCTGAAATTCCGTGAGTATTTGAACTCCAATAACTTGAAAATTGTACTGAACCACCACTGAAGAGTACCGACGGCAAAAACATTTTCCTCAACAGCAACTTGCTTTCTTTTTTTCTTTATTTTGGGTAAATTGCAACTATTACGCTGACTGAGAAAAAAAATCATGATCATCTCAAACAAAGGTGAACAATAAAGGGAAGAAAAAAGATTCCAAATTTTGATATTCGAAAAATAAAATATGCATCGACTCTTTACCTAGATCAATAGCTAAGCCCCTGTGGTGAACACAACTTATTTCTCTCTAAAACATCATTTTTTTCCTTTTTTATTATTACTTTTGGATATGTGACGTGACTTTTGGAATTTCATCAGAAAATATATTAAACTGATTTTCATTTTTTGGCCATGATGATATGAGATCTCAACTGATAAAAAAAATTCTCAGAAAAACCCAGAGTTGGAGATGAAGAACAAACAAAGGGAAAAAAAAGAACAGAGAAGATAGGAAAAAAGGCAGAAAAAAAGAAGAATGGCAGAGTTGGAGATGAAGAAAGACAGAAAAAAAAGGCTTTAAAAAGGCAGAGCCCGAGAAGAAAAAGCGCATCTGGAGAAGAAAATAGGCCGAAAAGAGGGGGGGGGGAGCCAGGAAAAAAAAAAAAGACAAGTCTGAGAAGAAACAAAGCAAGTTGGAGTTTTTTTGTTAGAATAGAATGAAAAAAAATAAAAAATGAAGAGTCGTCATTTTCTCGAGAATATACAGAGAAAAGAGAAAAAAATACCTGAAGCACCCCTAGCGTCTGACTGTGTCTAGCGTCTATGACCCTCTGGCACGCGCCTGATTCAACTCGCCTCGCCTATGCCCTCGCAAGGCACCCCACTTACGCGCGACTGTAAGTGGATCCCCACCGTCAGCTCTGTCCCGACATTCTGGATCCTCGTTGTCCCGGCATTCTCGATTCCCACAACCTCTGTCCCGACATTTTGGATCCCCACTGTCTTTGACAACAGGGGTAAGATAGTAATCTCAGAATGTCGTTTGATAACAAGGACATCAATGTGAATGAGCTTCAGGTCCTTTTTCAGAGCCACAAATGTGTTTTCCCAATAAAAATGGCCTAATGAATCATTTCAAAAAACTCTACAAAAATGGCCTATATACTTGAATGTTGAAACTATTTCAGGATAAATCAGAGTTAAAAATCATCATCCACATTCAACGAAGCACATATCTCAAATGGCTATTGTTGCTTATTTTAGTTAAGCCTCAAGTCCAAAACATAAGTCACAATTTAGCTAAATTGATATTAGCGACAAAATAGTGAGTTCAGTTGCAAAGATGCAAATAAATTGAGCATGCTAGATGAACACTAAGCTTGCTAACAAAATATTAGACCCCTGAGAGTTTGATAACTTGAAGATATTTAACTATTCAAATAAAGAATCTAGAAGTTATCCTGACAGGGCTAAAGCAAATGTTGTCTAAAGCAGTCTATTTCTATTTACATCAAAACAGTCTAAATTATGGCAGCTGACATGTGCATATGCACATTTGAGTGAATTATGGCATCAAAACAGTCTAAATATGCTTGGATCGAAAGAAGAATTTTCATGTGAAAATCTGAAATGTGCATATGAGTAATAACCTTAATGTCATTCCATTTATTAGGTTATTACTACAGAAAATATCTGAGTGAATGTTTTTCTGTAAAATGAAATGTGCATATGCACATTTGAGTGAATGTTTTTCTGTAAAATGAAATGAAAGAAACTATAGAAAATATCAAATATAAAATATCCACTGCATTAAAACTTAATTTTATTCTACTTGGTCGAGGGGTTGAAAGCTCTGCTCACACATGGGAAGGATTCAAATGCTCGTGACTAAAGCTTGGACGGCAGGTATGAAGGCCATGACGGCAGGTATTTAGATAACAATACTGCAGCAAAGTGTCTATTAGGCTGATATAATGGGGTGCACTGCCCTCGACTTTCCATCTTAATCCCGATTTGATATTATATATATACACGTCAAACAACAATATGTCAATACATGACAAATGCATAGATTACAAAAATACCTATAAATGCAATATGCCAATACCTAAAAAAGCAAAAATACCCAAAGAATTATCGCACAAAGTCATAAAGTTATATCAAACAAAGTACTTGCACCTTTGTTTGACCTCCCGATGAATCTGCAAGGGGAGTGGTCGATTTTTACTGGGAAGATTGAAACCATCCATAGCAGATCTCATAGGACCAGTATTGAAACCCCTATCACAGATACAACTATCACACAACTATCACAGATGCACACCATGGGTTATCTACTGGTATTTGTGGTGCCATCTGCGTATGAACCTGGTATGGTTTGGGAATATCATCAAGGGATAAAGGAAGACACTAATAATGAGGTAGTGATACCATACTCTAAACACTAATTTATTCACTTCCTTTCACTTTTATTTCTTATGCTTGTGTAAATTGGTAAATGAGAAAGATGAGAGAAAGAAATGAAGGCAACTATAAAATAAGCAAAGCTTTCTACCAAAAATCTTTAAAATGAAAAATGTTGTAGAAAAATCTAGGTTATAGTAGATTTCATTTCTTCCTAAAATGTTCAGTCAATATGGGCATGTAATTCCTAAAAGGTACCAATAGTTGAATCCAACTATCATATTAGCTTCACATCAATACCAAAAAGTCAACAAAAGATTTCAATCTTGAATATTGGGAATTTTGTAACAAATAAAACATGTTGATAAGAAAACATAGTGCCAAATGTGTCCAAAGACAAAGATAAGGGGATATGTCTAAGTAAAAATAATATCCATGGTTTGAACATAATGTGAAGTTGTTTCCAAAACTATCTCTAGCAATAGCTCATGGCGTGAACATAAAGTTTTTTCCAAGTAAAATCACATACCCCCAAGTATCAACAGTCGACGAATATAAAAATAGGTACTCCAAAAGCAAGCACATACGTAAGACATAAGCGAAGAATGATACCTCACCCAAATTAATGGTTGAAAGTTGAATCTTAAGAAATCAGGTGTTGAATACTAAGAAATCATGCTTCAACCCAAAGCATGTGTTGAAACTTGAATCTGAAATTAAAATTGAGATCAGAAATTAATGGCTGCTAAAAGGTTTCCAAACAAAATCATTTGGGCATTTTTCCAAACAAATGCTATTCAACATTTGAAAAATGAACTCAAAGGCATGACACTATGTATACATGTCACAAGTTCAGTTATAGATGTTGCAAGTTCATAAAGAAAAAATAACCTACTATATTCTGATCTAAAAATAACCTACTGTGTTCAGAAAAAACTCCCAAATGATTGCTTTTGGTGAATAGGTATCTTCTTGTTTGGTAGGGTCCTATTGTGACCTTTCCATTGGAACCTCGAGCAATAGTCTTGACTGTGTGCAGCAGCTGCTTTCTCTCCACGATCTGAACATTGAAAAAACATGGTGTTAATTGAGTATACATTTTTTGGATTATAAAGAAGTAAATAGACAATAATTAAAGTGTTAGGAGAACACTAATTCCCCCTTTTCATGGTACCACACTGTCATCTACAGTGGCCAAATCAGTGATGAAATTAAAGTCTTGAACATATAAAGAAAACACAAATTAAAATCAATATTCCACTTGGGTGTTCATTACTTCTAACATAACTTATAATATAATGAATCCTTTTATGTTGAAACATACCCGTAATTGAACATGAAGAATCACAACACCAAGGGACTGGATATAGGCTACTCCCAATGCAAAACAAATGTTTAATTACTAAACATAAGAAACAAAAGTAAAATTGAGAAATTAAGTCAATTGATGAGTAAGTAGGATCACCTCTAGATGACAACAGACTAATGGCAAGTAACTTGATGGGATTTCAAGTGTTACATACAAAAACAGCATCATGAGGTTTATAAAAGAGAAAGTGGTATTTAAGAAGCAACTGTATTTTGTATGTACATAAGTAACTACTAAACAAAAGAAGTTTTTAGTTTAAAGTTCGTGTGATTGGGTGTGGGATTTTGTGATGAGCGAATTATGCAACATGAAATTATTAGATCTTTGAAGAATCGCAAATGAAAACCCATCCTCAAAAATGAACAATGACCCTTCTGGTGATGTTCGAATTAGGAGTATAAAGTCTAAGGACTTATCTGTATCATGGGTCTGGAAAATCCCTCTTGATGAAAACCATGATCAGACAACTGAGCCACTGGAAGATCCATTTCAACCTGTAATGAGGTTTGGGGATAATGATCAGCACTCTAATAGTGAACATTCCGCTGGAATTGAAATTCCACATGAACAGATGTCTCTAATGCACCCAACAAAGCTCAAATGCAAGATGTTATGCCAAGAAAGGAGGAAACGTCGGATTGTAGAGCTAATCCGACAAGATAAAGAAATTGACAACCAGATGGAAGCAACTGCCATTGAGCGAGCTAAAGAGTTTTAACACGACCATCAAGGGTAAATACAATATATGGAGAAAAGAATAAGAAAATCTGAATTCTAATTCCAACTGGAGACAGTTAATGATTTTACATGGCTTAATGCCTCTTATTGTCCTGTTCTACGTCAGGTTGAATCTGCTCGAATGAAAGAATATTATTTCAAGGCACATCAACCATCTTCCCTCACTTATGGGTCTGATAATTTGAAATGTAGGAACCTAAAATATTTATCTATGCTGAATCATATTAGATTCTACCACCTGAAAGTTTACCCAAAGCTGGATAAAATTCTATTTTTGGAAGATGATATTTTGGTTCAGAAGGACCTGACACCTCTATGGTCTGATAATCTGCAAGGGATGGTGAATGGAGCGGTGGAGACCTGCAAGGAGAGCTTCATAGGTTTGATAAGTATCTCAACTTCTTTAATCTAAAAATATCCCAGAATTTTGATCCAAATGCTTGTGGCTGGGCATTTGGCATGAATAATTTTTCATCTCAAGGAGTGGACAAAACACGACATTACTGGAATATATCATGGTTGGCAAGATATGAACGAGGATAGAACTTTCTGGAAACTTGGTGCATTGCTTCCGAGACTCGTAACTTTCTATAACCTTACATATTCACTTGATCGGAGCTGGAATTTTCTTGGGCTTGGCTATGATCCAGCCCTTAACCAAATAGGAATATAATTCAGCTGTCATCCACTACAATGGGAACTATAAGCCATGGTTGGATCTTGCTATCGCAAAATATAAGCCGTATTGGTCTAGATACGAAATGTTTGATAATCCATATCTTCAACTTTGCAACATCAATGAGTAACCATTTTACTCTCTCTCTCATATTTATAAACATTCGTGTCCCGGATACTCTATACAAATTCAAAATTCTTTCTCATTCTTGTTGAATTTGTTAAAAAAATACTGAACAAAAGAAAAGGGGTACCTCAAACTCTAATATTACAGAGGAAGACCAGGCCACAATCGAGACCAAAATGGACGGCAAGGATGAAGTGGCTGATTCTCCCCAGCTGTCCGTTTCCAGTCCATATCTCGAAGGAGAAAAGGTTCTTGCTTATCATAACCTTTGCGTTTACGAAGCCAGGGTGCAAAAAGTTGATCTGTGCATGAACTAATGGAAATTTCACATTCATTATCTTGGGTGGAAAAAAAATTAGGATGAGTGGGTTGGCACTGATCGATTGATGAAACATACTAAAGAGAATGTTGAAAAATATCTGGTCCCCAACAAAAAGTAGGGCATGGAAAAGACTACCAATATTGAGCATGTTTTACCGATTGAACCAAAAATTCATTATGTGGCAAAAGGGAAGAAGAGAAAGAATGATTATGTTAATAAGCAGAAAGGGACCTCACGAATATATATACATGTGAATATCCAACTTCGACCGACATCAAAGAAGCAACTGGTTGATGATTGTGAATTTATAACTCATTTGGGAAAGCTTGTTAAACTTTCACGTACTCCTAGTATTGATGATATATTGAAGAAGCACCCTGACTACCAGTTGAAAAAGGATAGGAAGATCACTGGTTAAGTTGAAAAAATTCTAAGAGGATTGCGTTGTTACTTCAATAAAGCATTGCTTGCGATGCTACTGTACAAAAGTGAGCACCAACAGTATCAAGAAGTAATTTCTGATAATGTTTCTCCTTCAACTGTATATGGAGCTGAACATTTGTTGCGCCTTTTGTTAAGTTTCCTGAGATATTGTACCATGAAAACATTGAAGAAGCAACACTAACAGCATTGCTGCTATAATTAATGGACTTTATCAAGTTCTTGGAGAAGAATCAGAACTTGATTCAGAACTTGATAAAGTCCATTAATTATACCATGCAATGAGGATGGGTGCATTTCAAATAAATAAAACATATGCTAATGTAGGTGTGTCTAATGTGTACATAATGAGGATGGGTGCATTTCAAATGAATAAAACATATGCTAATGTAGGTGCGTCTACACGCACATCAGAGTTGTGCCCCGCAATTAAAGTACCCGAGGGTTGACATCTCCAAATGATGGAGATGTCAACACCGAGCATGTTTGAATTTAGACTCCATCATATTTCCATCAAGAATAATAGTGCTTACCAAAATTCACACAGTAAATCCAAACATAGACACTCGTCTTGAACATAATTCAAATAGTTTGGCCCACACCCAATCAATTAACTAACACAACTCCATAAAAGTAATTATAATATCCCATACTTGGAATTGCCAAACTTTTCATACCAAAATTTTTTCATTGATGCAAGAGAGATCCTCGTAATTGGTATCCAAATAAATTGCTAAATGCAAATGTATACACTAATTATCAAAGTAGTTATCCCAAACCATATCAATTTATCTTTGTTGGCTTTGCACCTTTGTAAAGAATCTACGTTCAACCAAAAACATGTAAAAAGAAGAAAAGGGTGAAATGAAACAATAGTAAAAAAAACTTACTTTGATTAAAAACAAAGTATTTAAGGATGATAATGACACCAAATTATAACCAAAACCAAAACCAAGATAGAACCCGAAAATACCTTCCCATGGGTCAAAATGGTTTTGAAGCCAAAGATCATGATAGAATCAGAGACAAATTTCATAATAAAAACAAAAGCCTACTCAAATAAACCTCTAAAAACCCATGTGTCCAATTGAAGCGCGCGCGCACACACAAAATAGGAAAAAATAAAAACATATTTGGAACCTAAAAAACAATTAAGTTCTGAATTTTTTGTAATTAGAGTTGAGAGGATACCTTGAATGGCGGTGAGATGGTGATGATAGAGAGAATCAGGAGAGAAACGAGAGAAAGAAAATCAATAGAGAATAGAGTGTACCTGCAACATAGAACAAATTAGATGAAAATTACCAAATTTAACACCAGAAATACCATGTTTCAAACCCAAAAATAGTGAACAACCGAGATGCACAAAATAATACAAACACCCTGAGGTCAAATATAGGCTCTAATTTTCCTGCATTTCATAGTTTTGATTTCAGTCTTTAGTTTCTTGCATTTCTGGCAAAGTGTGCAGGATAGTCCCGAATATGAATGGTTCTAATGAATCATCTACCATGTGAGATTTATTTCTTAATAGAGAATTAAACATAAACTAAGAAAAAAATTGGAAACCACATGGGAGATCCGAGATCCCCTCATATCCAAAGCATAAATTAAACATATGAGTGTGCAATGAGGACATGGAATGATCATTCGAATACCTCTCTTCCATTCTTAAAACAACTGATGTTTATGCTAAGCAACAAAGTAAAATAAGATACACTCACATGGGAGGGGATTTACAGATGTAGAGATTCAATTAACAAAAATAAAAGCTTTCATGTCCTAAACCTCAAAGTTTGTTTCATTAGTAATCGTGTGCTTAAAGTCACTAACAAACACATATTCTTGTACTAAATTTACTAAATAAACAAATCCCCCAAAACAATGTGAATTTATAGTTAAATGGACAAAATTGGCTAAAACCAACAAAAAATCCGTAGTCTGTTTCACTCTACTATTAACTCTTAAAAATCAAGGGAAGCTAAACAAACAAAAACAGAACATAAAAGTAACCAAACAAAATTCAGCAAATATTTCAAATGACAAATAGCAACAACCTATTAGTTTAACACTAAGTGCAGTTAAGAATAACCTATTTAAAAATAAAAGCACTAAAATCAAACCTCCATCTCTATTTAAAAGAACTATTGTGGAATTAAAAACATATACATGAATTCACAAACAAAATGAACAAATAAAAACATTTTCATCAGCTAACATAAGATACAAAAAATAGAGAAACAGCAAGCAGAACCCAAAAATAGAAAATTTGTAAAAAATTAGAACAAAATGCAGAAATTAAACCTCTACAAACCCGATTTGGAACAATAGAGTGATAGAAATTAAACCTCTACAAAATGCAGAAATTAAGCCTCTACAAACACGAGTTGGGTCCGGACTTCTAAATTATCCATCGAGTGCAAATGAGAGTAGCGACTTTGCAATGTGAACAACCATCATCAAGAACATGGGGATTAAATCAACACCACCACAATAACTCGAGACAACATATGTTTTTTAAAATACTCACATGCACATTTTGTCAAATAACCGAATTTCAAGAAAGAAGTATCAAATATTAAATTCCTTCAAATTACCTGAAAGAACCACAAAAAGTTTTAGTACATCACAATTACAAAAACTATCAAGAGTAATGTTTGATTCAACATATTATAAACATATTTAGCATTAATAGATATGCATAAAATGGGAGGAATGATTAAATCCGATAATGTAAAACTTAACACACACCATTCTTATTGATATAATCCTAAGCAAAGAAGAAAGGAGAAGATAAACAAATTGTTACTTAGCATTTAAGAGATTCCATCATTTCTTAATCTCTCCCCGAATAATTTGAGAGTTATTGCCACTTACTTCAATAAATGTGACCAAATTATAAATCAAAAAACAAAAAACAATATCACAAGGCACAGTCAAACAATTAATAAAATAGAGCTAAAGGGAAAAAAGTTTTGCAATGTAGTAAAGGGTAAGTAGAAACAAAAAAATTGGTCATAAACACACCAGTGGTGAATAATACACACACACACACACGCACTAGTGGTGAATAATTTAGTTTTACTTTTCCAAACACTACACAAATTGGATTTAAACCAATTCAAATGAATTCATAAACAAATTGAGCAATTTATATAATTAAAAGAACCCCAAGTCAACTGATTAAATCTGTTCGAAACCAATTCCAAAACTATTTGACAATAACATTTCTTCAAATATTACCTCAATTAATAAATTATGCCAACTTAACAAATCTTACCAGCCCTTCACCCATACATTTACCGATATACATAAATAGTACAAATCTATACTTAGCATTACGATGAAACCACGTTCTACAACATTGAAAAATTGAAACAAAGTAGAGAAAATACAAAATGTTACATAACCCAATTTTAAAATAACAAAAATACACATGTCAATAAGAAATTTAAATAATACATCACTGCTAACCAGAAATCGAACACAATTGAGAGTTGAGATGATTGAGCTCTATCTGCAATCAGAGATGAAACTTTGTGAGTAAGATAGTATAAATTGGGGTCAAATTGCTTTACAAAAACATTATAGAAAGAAAATTGCATTCAGGTGTGATTTCTTTGGAAACCCTAGAAAAACATATGGTACAAATCGAACCCTAGAAATTAATCGAAAGGAGAAATCAATTTTACTTGCAAATGATAGGTGCGGATATCGTCTGATATTGTGAGGGTTGTTCTTTGGAGAACACGAGAGATACTTGATAGTTGTTGTGATATGATAGAGAGGTCGTGAGTGTTTTTTTGTGGAGAATAAGGTAGAGTACAATTTGGTGTGGGCGCGGTTCAGTCTGGTCCGGGTTTTTACTATTTTAAGTGTTTAGCCTAATTATTCGATCTTGTATTTTAGAAGATCGAATTCAGACAGATTTAATCGGTTTAGCCCATTTATTCGTTCTAGGATATTTTTGGTTCGGTTCGGTTAATAATCGGTCGATCCACTTTTACATTTATTTATTTATTTTTAATGAAAAATTGTAAAGTTTTTGCTATTTTTTACTAAAAATATGAAATTATTAAAAAACCAAACAGAAAAATATTTGGATACCTCTAAATCTCATACCATTCATTAAAGTCCGTAACTGATCTACTGAGATACCTCTAAAATCTAAATATTAAATCTAAACATGTATTTTATGTCAGCAAAGTAAATTAGAAAAATCGAAACCTACCAGGAAAATAAATCAGAAAAATACGAACCCAGAAAAATAGGAATCCAAATCAGAAAGATCACAACAATAGTTGATTTTATTTTATACCAGAATAAACACAACCCCATCGTGGGTTTTATACCAGAATAATCACAGACCCATTAAGGGTTTTATACCAGACTAGAACCAACAAATTACAACTCAAAAACCAAGAAGTCACAAAATATAGTTGAAGAAAAATACCATTGGATGATGATATGTCATCGCCGGCACCGGAAGAGTAACTAGGAGATGAGGAGCGCCGGATCTCAGATCCCGGCTACGGCCATTGCTATCGAGTTGAACTTGAGCGTTGACATTGAGAGGGGGAGAGTGTAAGTGAGGGAGGAGGAAGATGAAGAGAGAGAGAGAGAGAGGAAAGTGAGTGGCCGTGCGTGTGTGTGTAGAGTTGAGTTATGGGGTTTGGAGTACAAAGCCATTTCGACGAAGAGGCGGGAATGAAAAATTGAGCCCGCTTTTTTTTGCTTCAATTATCTCAGTTCCAAGTAAAGCTATTATAACCAAAGACTCAAAAAGGGTAAATATACGTGTTATTTGTGTATAAATAATTCTTTTTTTATATCAATTTTACTCAAAATTGAGATAAAAATGCTAAATTGACATAAATATATCCTACAAAAAATTATTTATGTCAATTTATATTAGTCTGACATAACGTCAATTTTTAAATTGACATAAATGATATTTTTTCTTGTAGTGGGTATAGAGATTGATGATACCCTCTTGATGTAGCTTATAAGTTTTTATTATGTCAAACCTGACCGGTGGATTTAAATATTCGATATATTATAAAGACATATTTTATAAGTCCCATTTACATTAGTGTATGTCATATATCGCTACAAACCGTCGAAGAAAAATTTCAAGTTTGAAGATACATGAAGACGGACCCAAACATCAAAGTTCTTCAACATTCAAGCCTCCACGAGATGAATTTTGGTAAGGTTGTGTTTTGGTTACTTTATGGTTCATTTAAAAGTGTTAGGATATTTTTTCTAAAATATTTTCTAAATGTTGACCACCATCATCGACGAACTCATTAGTGTCATCAACACTGGTCGAGTCAGGCATATATTCCTGAGTATAGATTGATGACACCACGGTGTTATATTCATCTGCAATTGATCCTGCAATGTATCGTGTATTCTTGACGTGATCTTTATACACTTTCATCAATCTTTCAAATGGATACATTCACCGATATCTAACTGGACCACAAAGAAGTGCCTCATCGCATAGGTGTAAAACTAGGGGTGTTCAAAAAATTGATTGGACCGGTGGACCGAACCCGACCGGCCTTTTTTTTATCATTTTTTTAAATCGTTCTGGTCCAAGTTTTTTTTAAATCGGTCTAGTCGGTCCGGTCCTCGGTCCGCCTTATTAAATAGCCAGTCTGGACCCACCCGGACCGGTTATATATTAATATACATTTATTTATATATATTTATACATAAAAAATAACTCAAAAAGGGGAAGGGGAAAAAGGGCATGCTGGTCATTTTTAAAAAAAGAAAGAACCCGAAAAGACCATAATCTAAAACACACGCACTCTATAAACACTTCTCAACTGCTCATTCTTCTCTCTCTACAAAACTCATCTTTTCTCTCTACTCTTCTTATGAAACTCAAGATTTGCTGTCTATGTTTGTGATTGTCTTGTGATCCAAAATATTTTTAAATAGCTGTTGTATCTTTTCTATTTAGCAAAGATGGTGAGGAGGTTTTCATGCTAGGCTTACACAATTACTGGTGCAGCTAACTGTTCTCAATGAAAGTGATTTTCCTTTGAAATCATGATTCTGATCTTGGGTGTTAGCAGGCTTTTATCGGGCGGGATGTTGTTAACTGTTGGTCAAAATGGGTAGAGGCTAGTCAAGGGAAACTTGTTCGAAGTCTAGAGATGGTTTTTTCTTCTCCAAAAACATTCATTCTGAAATTCTCGCAACACTTCTCAACTTGGAAAGTCTTTTTGTTCTTTACTGTGGAGCAATTTCCTTGCATTCTCAACTTGGAAGGTTTTTAAAAGATATTTATTGAGGTATAGCTGCTATTATTGTTACCATATTATTATTATTATTATTATTATTATTATTATTATTATTATTATTATTATTATTATTATTATTATTATTATTATTATTATTATTATTATTATTATTATTATTATTATTATTATTATTATTATTATTATCATCACAGATGTATTTATTAAGGTATTTCCATCTAAGGTATTAGCGTCTTATAATATTAAGGTACTACTATATCAGGACCTACAAGTTAGATCGGACCGACCCTATAAAAAATCGGACCGACTAGGGTCGGGTGATCGATACAATCGGTTCGGCCTTGGTCCGTATTTTTTTAGGACCGGTTTAGTCGGTCCGGTCCTTAAAAATCCTAAAAATCAGACTGGACCGGATCGCGAACACCCCTAGTACAAACAAGTGAACACTTATGTCAAAGAATGCTGGGGGAAAGTACTTTTCCAACACACAAATTGCTTCAATCACCACCAATTTTGCGGCCACTGTGTGTTATCGATTGACTACCTTCTCACACAAAAGTGAGATGGTAATACTAATTTGCATAATAGCCCTCGGTAAATCCTTGTGCTTGGAGAAATAGTGCTTAAACAATATAGGAACCAATTTCATGATCACATGTCAATCGTGGGACTTACACTTATGTAAATCATGAGTAGCATAATTCACAATCCTTTGCAAGTTGGATGAAAAATTAGATGGTCCCTTCAAATTATATATTGTATCTAAAAGCACCTTCCTTTCCCCACTCGTCAAAGTAAACGCACCAGGGGGAATTATCGTCCTTCCCCTACTATCTTCTTTCAACCATAGTTGTGGCTTAAGTTTCAACGATTTAAGGTCTTTTCCTGTATTTTCTCCACCTTCGAATGACTCCCCCCAAGGCAAGTGCCCACAATATATTCAACGAGGTTCTTCTCTGCATGCATCACATCCAATACATGGCGCAGATTATTCTTCTAATAAGGCAAGTCAAATAAAATTAACCTCCTAAACCATGCCTTCTTGTCTTAGTTTCATTCCCAGTTGGTGTCTTCTTATGCTTAACATTCTTAAATTTGGGATTCTTACTTAGCATATTAGGGCCACATTAAAAAGATTTACTTTTAATTTCTGAACCTGAAAGTTGTCTCTGCAGTAGCCTATGTTCAACCCCGCCCGATAAAAAATTGGAACCTTTCTCAAATCTGAAACTATGAACCGGGGGTAAAAACCTCATATGGCAATGGTATACATTTTTTGAGCTAGAGGATAAACAAAGAGATTCAGTCTCCTCTTCACAAATAGGGCACCCCAAATAACCATGTACTACACAACCGGATAATGTCCCATAAGTTGGAAAATCATGAATTGCCCACATCAACATAGCTTTCAGCGTAAACTCTTCTTTTTCTAAAAGAGTTAAATGAATGCACACCCTCTTCCCACAACTCATTTAATTCTTCTACCAAAGGATCCAGGTAGACATCGATGTCATCACTTGGTGCCTTTGGCCCAGGTATCAACAAAGACAACATCGAGAATTCAGGTCTCATACACTGTAAAGGAGGGAGGTTGAGTGGGGCTAAGATCACTGGCCATACACTCTGATTGGTGCTTAGATTTCCAAATGGATTGAAACCATATGTTGATGTAGCCAAACAAATGATGCGTTGTTCTCGAGAAAAATTGGGATACTCATAATTCATCCTCCTCCAAGCTGTAGAATCAATAGGATGACGTATGAGATTACCCCCTACTTCTGCGCTAGCATGCCAAGTCATTGCCTCCGCTATCCATGGTACTGTGAAAAATCACTTTAATCTAGGCCCAACGAGAAAATATTTCAACACTTTTTTAGGAACTTTTGAGCTTGTTCCTTCTTTACCAGTAGATTGGACATATCTAGGTTCATCTCATACCGGACAACGATCGAGATTTTCATACTCCTTTCGATATAGTAAGCAGTCATACACACAAGCATGAATTGATTTATACTTCATGCCCAAACCTTTCAAACTGTTTCATAACTGGATAGCTATTTGGAAGCGTATTCTCCTTGGGTAGTAAGCCCTTCACCCAATTCAGAATTCATGTCACGCTATTGCCAGACAAATCGTACTGCGTCTTCAAACTGTGCAAACCAACCATGGCATGTAAAGTTGTTTGATCTTTCTCACAGCCAGAGTATAACGGTTGGGTCTCCTTAAATTTTAAACTTTGGTAGTCATCATAAAGGTTTATCGCGATATCTTCACGAGCACTTGAACCTTGTACATCATCAGTAACCTCATTCTCCTTCGCTTCATAAACTCTATACGCATCATCAACTAAATCCTTTAATATATTATGATCTACGTCGTCCCCTTCTACATCTATCCTACTTGTTGAAGGTTGTTGTGAAGGTTGTTTGGGGACAAAAGGAACTTTCAATTCACCTTGAAAACTCCAAAATCAATAAATATCTTACATACCTCATCATAACAAATGTAGTTCAACTATTTTTCACTCAAACACCTTACTATTCTTACACCTAGCACACGGACACGAAAACTCTTCATCAATATGATACCTCTTTGCGTATTTCACAAATTCATTAGCACCTCTGCGAAATACATCCCCCATTCTATTTGTCTCACTCATCCACTCTTTGTATTTCGAATATCCCATCACAGCTACCACAACTAATCACCTATTAAAGGTAAGACGTGTATATTCATGGATTACTATAAACAAAACTTAGATTTATAGTATGTTTCATTTAATTATGTCTTCTTTATATTCGATTTTTAAATTTCAAATTCAAATTCAATTTACAATAGAAATTCCTATTTCATCCATCTCCTTTAAAGGGTGAGTAGTCCTATCCCATTCAAGACCGCATATTTCTATAATATACTTAATAGCTCATGCATATTGTTATGATTTGATAAAAATTTGGTAGCATATCCTCATAGTTCTCTAAGTACACGACATAGATTGGAAAGTGTGAGTGTTATTTCAATTAATCAATTGAAATAACAGTCACACTTGTCAATCTAGTATGTACCCAGAGAACATTAGGATACGACTGCAAAACTTTCTCCAAAAGTAACAACTTTAAGCCACTAAGAATATTACTATACTGAAATTATGCAGTCCCAAACTGTCCAAACGGGACAATTCGAGAGATCTCATTACAGGGTTAATGACTCTCGAACGGGTCTAAGGGTTATTGAATGCGTACGCATAAGAACTAGAAGGCTAGTATCTATGCGCACTATATGTAATTTCAAGTATGTTTCATTTAATTATCATACTATATATATTATTCATGATACAAAGTAATTTTAAAAAAAAATTGAAAAATTCGACCCCCATATGGAAAATAATCCAGTGGTCATGCCACTTTTAAAATTAACCAACTGAACATCGATCCACTACAATCCAACCTAAATTGGCAACAACAAATGTGTATCCCGTACTCCTTCTAATTCATCTACTCAATTAATTCTTTTCATCAATTAAACTAACAATTAAAGTATACAATTATTAATTTACTAATATACAATGAGGGGCAATCCTACTTGCATATGAAAGGGGCACTAATTATTAATTTACTAAAAAAATTAACAACCAGTCAATATTTAATCAATCAATTCTTTTACAAGGAGCAATATCTAATAAACCAATAAAAATTTAATTAAAACACACACACGCACACACACAACCCCCCCCCCCCCCCCCACTGCCACTGCCCACCACACACGCACACACACATACACACACAAATACACACACATGCGCACATCAACACACACAGGAATACACACACATACACACACACATATACACACCCTCCCCTCACCCCAGCCCCCCCCCCCCCCCCCACACGCATATATACACCACACACACATGCATATTTACACATACATATATACACACATGCACATGCACAAACACATATACAAAAATGGAAGAGAAATAGAGAAAGAAAACGTACCAAAATCGTAGAGAGAGAGAGAGAGAGAAATTGATGGGAAAAAAGAAGAGGGATGGGTTTTTTACTGACAGAATTGTCACGGACATGTCACGGTCACGGTCATAGACGGTGATAACTTTATAGGCTTGTCACAGTCAATGACCGTGACAAGTCCGTGATAACTTTATTTATCATGGCCTTGTCATGGTCATTGACCGTGACAAGCCTTTGTCGCGGCCCTGTCACGGTCATTGACCATGATAAAAAAAAGGCGTGTTTTTCACGGTCAATGATCGTGACATGGCTGGCCGATTGAAGGGTGTCAATTTGACCATTTTGGTCAAGAGAGGATCATCACTCAAGTCATACCGTTACTCTGTCGAAATCACTCCAGACTACTAAGTGTTCTCTCCCTGCTCTCTCTACAAGTGTTAAGTTCTTTGTTCCTTTACTCCACCTGACAGCCATCACTCTCAGGAGTTTCTCTTAGGTAAAGTTACTATTATTGTGGTGAAGATCATCTTCTTCCAGGGAGTAGACTATAGTTTGAGTTCCATTATTACCAGATAGGGAAGGTTCTCCCAGAAGCCTTTCCATAAGTGCTTGAGAACCTTGAAGGCAGCGTTCATTAGAGTAGGTCACGCATCACCCTTTCCAGTTATTCATATACCCCAATCTCACTACCCTCTTACATTTGGAAACTCCGTTGGGGAGGTATTATTTCTTTCATGGACAAAGAAGGTTTAAACATTTCTAAACAACTAGTTTTTTATGACAATTCTTATGGGAATGGTACTAAGAGTGACCAGACCACTCATGAAGATGTGGTAGTGCTTAGAGCAAGGACCACTGCCCCTCCGACAGGGCAGACCAGTGCACCGACAGCGGCTCCGGTGACAAGTATGAGTCTTATAAGCATGTTATTTGTAAGGACACAAGTCTCCGATTGAGTCTTAATGTAGTGTTGTCTCAATTTCGGACAAAAACATTTGACTCATAGGATAGTGTTCAAGTGTATCCATCCAAGCCTATGACGTGTTAGTTGAAGACGTAGCGGCCAAGATTATAAAGCTTCATCATATGCCGAGTTTAGTGTGCCTCGTTTTTACTTCAACAATATTGGTTCCAATGCTCCTAAGGTATGAATGCATTTTATATATATATAGGAGCTTGAAAATTTATTGGGTGTATTTTATAAATTTTTTATAAATAGTTTTAACGACTTTGTTTTACTCAGAAAATATTTTTTAGAACTTTTCATAAAAAGTTTTGGGCTTATAAAGAATATTTTATTTTCTGACACGTCGTTCGAATGAACTGGAATATCGTTCGAACGATATTCCCAGGTCATTTGAATGAGACTTCTAACTAGATTTCTTTTTTCGCACTGGAACATCGTTAGTAAAGTTGTTCGAACGAATTTGGCGGGAACAGTTTTTTTGGCATTTTTGGCAGTTTTCACCATGTTCCCACTACCTTTTCCCCACTACTTCTTGACAGAATTACTTAGTGCGGGAACCAACCTTTTCAAGTAACTTTTTCAAATTCTAAGACTTTTAGAGAGCAAATTCTTTCAAGAAAAAGTTCCAGGTTTTGTGTTTGATTTTATGAATTAATTTCACCAAAAACCCATACACACCCAATAGTTTGTTTATTCCAAGTTCCTTAATATATATATCCTTACTTGGAGTGTTTGGCACCAATTTTTCTCTACACGTCAAAAAAGAGGAGTTTGGGTTTAATTCTACATCCCACAAAGAAGAAGTTTGTTTTCTGTGACATACCCACTTGGAGAAAGGTTCCTTATTCGGGTGACGGTGACCAGAAAAAGTCCGATCGGTTGATTCTGATATCGCGGTGGACCTCTGTGGTTATTCGCTAGGCAGATGTGTGTACAAGAAGAAGCATCGGGGCTTGGACGAAGTCAAATCGGGTGTTGCAAGTCTTTTTATCTTGTACTTGTAAAACCGTACTTTGTGGATTTGAGGCTAGGACCGTCTGAGGTTTTTTTTCGTTGTAGGTTTTTCCTCGTACATCGCGGCGTAGTGGTTGTTTACTTATTTTATATTTTGCAATATCACATTAGATGCATGCTTAGGTAAAAAGATAAATTTGGTGTAAATCACTACTTGTTTAATTTGGTACTAATTAAAGTTTTAGGTAAATTTGAAATTAATTTAATTCAAGTCGGGAATTTAATTTACTAAATTTGGTTTGGCCTAAGTTGGTAATATTGAAAATATTGTGCAGGCAAATTCTAGGACTTGGGCTGAATTAATTGGGTTTAAGTGAAAAATGCATTTGTTGTTTAATTTAATGTCACTTTGAGTTTTGTTTAATTTTAACTTGAAAGAAATTAAAATTTGTTGTTTGTGTGTGTTGTGCTGAGCCATCTTCATTCCGCATTAAAAGAAAATTGATTTTTGTAAAATTTAAAATTGGGGGTCCTATCGTTTTCAAATTGGTATCAGAGCCGGAGAGCTAATTTATGGCGTCAAAGATCTGTTTTTCGGCTTTTATAATTTTTATGCTCCTTGTATTTTTAGGTGGTTCATTTTTTAATCACTCTCATTTTTTGTTTTGTATCTCTCGATGGGACACCTTAATGATAATTTGTCCATTTCTTATGATAATGAAGTTTTTGATATTCGAGAGGAATTTAATGGGCTTAATAAGTGTAATGAAAATTTAAGAGAATTAAATGTGAGATTTGCAAAAAGAATTAAGTTTCTTGAAAATAAAAATTTATGTCTTAAATCTAGAATTGAACTTTTGCAAACTTCACTATCTCAAAAAAATATTTTTCGTGAAAAGCTCATGGACATAAATTACAATTATAATATTTTAAATATGTCCAAGAAAGAGAGTGATAGTCGACAAAAGACTGTTAGGGACAAGTTTACTCACATTGAGGGGGAGCGTGATAACCTTCTAGGAGTTATAAAAAATTTAAAGAAGGAGTCCTGTAAAATTGAGGAGTCTAATTTATTACTTGAGTCCAAAATTTTAAAAATAAAAAATGATTTACAAGACTCGAGTAGTAGTTGTAATGGTTTTAGCTCATCTTGTTCAAATGTTTCCGTTGCTAAAGCTAAGACCTTTGTTTGTTTTAGAGGGTTAACTTTATCCAAGGACTTCAGAAAAGGTCACACCTTAGGTATCATTCCTCGTGTTTTCACATGCTTGCATTGTGGTAAGAAAGGTCACCTTAGGTCATTTTGTTTTGATCTTAAAAGTAGTTCTAGGAAGTCTATGTCTAGCATTTCATTAGTTCTCGAATCCCATCATGTTAAATATACATCTATATGGGTTAGGAAATCATTTTTAGACGCACTAGATATTAGATTTGTTGATTCTCATTTGCTTTCACATGAAATCTCCCTTGCTAAATTTAAAGGTTAAATGGGTTAGTTTTGTTTGTATACTCTAGCTTTGTGTGCCTTATATTATATATCATTGCTAGGTGTATGCATGTTTTATCATTTTTTAGTCATTGCTTTATCACATATCTCATGCTAGAATTATGATATTTGTTTTTCTTTTGTATTATAGTTCTTTCATTTTTGTTTGCATTAAATGAAAAATACAAAAAGATTTTTGTTTATCATTTATGTTTTACCTTTTTAGTAATTTAGGCCTAATGAAAAATACAAATGATTTTTGTTTATCTTTTGGAGTAAATATTTTTGTTTGTTTGGTTTAAAAATTTTAAAAACTCAAAAAAAATTTGTTTTGTGTGTATTTTTGTTTGACACACTCTAAGTGGCATATACTTGTGTTTGAATCCCTTCTTTTTCGCTCCCATGTGGCTAGAACTTTTGGTTAAGATTGTTAATCCTTAAAATGTTATTTACCATGCTTACATGGAGTAGTTGGATTTTGTATTGCTATAATGGATTCTATTTTTATATACCTCAATTCACACATGCATGAGCTCACGTGAAATTATAACTTCATATGTATATTTGAGCTTTGTGAGGTGTTCTCTTACCAATCTTGTCATCTATATGTTATGTGACCTAGGAGGACTAGTGCATGTTAAAATCCGTTGCACGCGAGAATTGAGCGATAAAAGATTATATATATAAATGTGCACGGGGAAGGGATCCGAAAGGAAAAATCATCCTTTGCGAGTAAGCCACCGTTTGCTTGGACCTAAAAGAAATACGTGGTCCAAAGGCCTAAAAGAAAATGGCATTAAAAGAAAAATACTTTGCCAAGGCCTATTTTTTATAGTTGATTTATTCATTCAAAAGATTAAAATAATATGCTTAAATTGAGGGAGTTTGGATGGTATATCAATAGTTTGCACAATGTCCGTTTATCCTAGCTGTACTTTCAATGTCATGACTCTATTGGTTGGTAGAATCATCAAAATTCTAGGCTTGTATGCATTGTGTATGTTTGTTCATTGAGTTCAATCTATATTGTCACATGAGGTTATATTCAAATGTGATAAAGTTTGCAATCAAACGAGAACTCCGTGAACATGTTTCCAGTGACTGGGTCTAAATTTAATTGTTACTAGTTCACACCCCTACACTTCCGTTTCCATATGACACATTTTTTCCATACGAGTGTGAAAAGCTTATTGTGTTTTGTGTCATGTGTGGTGTATATACCTATATATATGTGCATGTGCGTTAGTGATATTCATTATGGCTACATATATATGGTATTTTTTTCTTTGCCCAGCTTTTTAGTCCATCTATGCTTCAAATTCATAATTGGTATCTATCTTGTTGCATATTGTTGTTGATATCGCATGCTTAGTATCTTATTTATCACATTAGTATCCAATTTTTTTGTATCTTCGTTGGTATCCGTTATTATTTATATGGATTAGTTTTGATTTTGTTTCCCATATGCTTTCATGCTCTTATCACTATAAGCTTCATCGTGTTTAAATTAGTTTTATCCTTTGTCTATTCCTGAACAAAAAGGGGGAGAATTAATGATAGGGGGAGAAATGGTATCTAATCCTATTATAATCGTATCTTAGTTTAAGAGATTTAACTTAGGGGGAGTCGCGACCTTCTTAGGTTGATCATAGTTGATAAAGAGGAGAACTAATTTAGGGGGAGTATTTATTTTAATTGCATTTAATATTCTTGATATTCCCTATTTTAATTGCATTTAATATTCTTGATATTCCCTATGCGTTTGATAGTTTGCTTAAGTGTGCAGGAATTCTTCCAAATGGAACTTTCATCGGCAAATATATTTATCCTTGGATTTTTGAGTCAAGCTATGTAATTTTTATTTTGGGTGGGATATTTTTTAAGTCTAGTAGAGCTTAACGTCCCTTTAGGATTTTTGTTTGGTTTTTGTCCCGGAATAGCCAAAGGGGGAGATTTGTAAGGACACAAGTCTCTGATTGAGTCTTAATGTAGTGTTGGCTCAATTTCGGATAAAAAAACTTGAGTTGTAGGAGAGTGTTCAAGTGTATTCATCCAAGCCTATGACGTGTTAATTGAAGACATAGTGATCAAGATTATAAAGATTCATCATATGTGGGGTTTAATGTGCCTCGTTTCTACGTCAACAACATTGGTTCTAATGCTCCAAAGGTATGAATGCATTTTATATATATATATATATAGGAGCTTGGAAATTTATTGGGTGTATTTTATAAAGTTTTATAAATAGTTTTAACGACTTTGTTTTACTCAGAAAATATTTTTTAGAACTTTTCATAAAAAGTTTTGGGATTACAAAGAATATTTTATTTTTCGACACGTCGTTCGAACGAACTGGATTATCGTTCGAACGAGATTCCCAGGTCGTTCCAATGAGACTTCTAACCAGATTTCTTTTTTCACACTGGAACATCATTAGTAAAGTCGTTCGAACGAAAAAGTCGTTCGAATGAATTTGGCGGGAACAGTTTTTTTGGCGTTTCTGACAGTTTTCACCATGTTCCCACTACATTTTCCCCACTAATTTTTGACAGAATTACTTAGTGCATGAACCAATCTTTTCAAGTAACTTTTTCAAATTCTAAGACTTTTAGAGAGAAAATTCTTTCAAGAAAAAGTTCCAGGTTTTGTGTTTGATTTTATGGATTAATTTCACCAAAAACACATACACACCCAATAGTTTGTTTATTCTAAGTTCCTCAATATATATATCCTTGCTTGGAGTGTTTGGCACCGAATTTTTCTCTACACCTCAAAGAAGAGAAGTTTGGGTTTAATTCTACATCCCACAAAGAAGAAGTTTGTTTGCTGTGACATACCCACTTGGAGAAAAGTTCCTTGTTCGGGTGGCGGTGACCAGAAAAAGTCCGATTGATTGATTCTGAGATCGCGGTGGACCTCTGTGGTTATTCGCTAGGCAGAGGTTTGTACAAGAAGAAGCATCGGGGCTTGGACGAAGTCAAGTCGGGTGTTGTAAGTCTTTTTGTCTTGTACTTGTAAAACCGTACTTTATGGATTTGAGGCTAGGGCCATCCAAGGTTTTTTCTTGTTGTGGATTTTTCCTCGTATATCGCGGCGTATTGGTTGTTTACTTATTTTATCTTTTGCAATATCACATTAGATTCATGCTTAGGTAAAAAGATAAATTTGGTGTAAATCACTACTTGTTTATTTTGGTACTAAGTAAAGTTTTGGGTAAAATTGAAATTAATTTAATTCAAGTCGGGAATTTAATTTGTTAAATTTGATTTGGCCTAAGTTGGTAATATTGAAAATATTGTGCAGGCAAATTCTAGGACTTGGGTTAAATTAATTGGGTTTAAGTGAAAAATGCATTTGTTGTTTAATTTAATGTCACTTTGAGTTTTGTTTAATTTTAACTTGAAAGAAATTAAAATTTGTTGTTTGTGTGTGTTATGTTGAGCCATCTTTATTCCGCATTAAAAGGAAATTGATTTTTGTAAAATTTAAAATTGGGGGTCCTATCGTTTTCATTCTTTGATTTCTTGAAACAAAATAAGTTCGACCTTGCAAGTTTGGGTCAAGAATGTGTAACACCGGGAGTAGCCCTCCCAAGAGGGACAGCCGCCCCGATGGCGTCTCCGACAAAAATAACCCCACCGCGACAAGTGGCACCGGAGTAAGTTCCAATGTTGTCAATCTCACCAGCAACAAAGGGCGTGGGTCTAGAAGAATTCCCTTCCAAGGCTTTTATGATGTAGGAGGTGAGGAGGCTGTTATCCTCCTTTCAAAATGTGGCTTCTCACTTGTATGAGGAGTTGCAAGACCCATACCCACAGGAAGTGAATGAGAAACCATACCCATAAGGGTATGTGCCACAAAAATTTATCAAATTTAGTGGCAAAGGGGAGAACCCAAGGGAGCATGTGAAGAGGTTTATTGAATATTTGGAAGTACATGCGAATGATAAAAACCTGAGGTTGAGGAATTCTCCAAAACCCTCACGGAGAAGGCCTACATGTGGTACTCCCACCTAGTACCCAACAGCATATCTACTTGGGAAGAGATTCATAGGCAGTTCCTCCCAAAGTTCATTGTGACGGGGGATGAATTCACGCTGAGGCACTTGGCGTAGGAGGTGAAAAAGTCGGGTGAAGAGTTGATACAATACATTAAGCGCTTTCGTGAGAGAGCACTTAATGTCCACGAGGAGGTAGCAGAGGCAAGATTGCTCCAAATTTGTGTGGAGGGGATCTTGGAGGAATACAAACTCTACCTGATCAATGAGACTAGAGATGGAACCTTTCGAGAATTCACCAAGGCTGCGAGCAATGTAGCCATGATAATCAAACCAAGGACCTCGGGTTGGAAGACACAAGTACCGCTTACTTTCGCAAGATTTAACGTCTCGAGGAGACAGGAAGTTAACTATGTGGATGGCAATTCCAAAGGCAAGAAGGGGGGTTCTGGATCCAAGAACAACCCTGGCAACAAGTGAAATTTGGAGAAGATGCTCCACCACCGCTACCTTACAGTGTAGCGAAAGCTATGGATTTTTATTGCACATTGGTGCGGGAGGGGTAGCAGGTCCCCCTCACCTGAATGGACAAACTCCAACAACAGCAGATAAATCCAACCCTAAGTATTGTGAGTTACACCAGCGGGTGCAACACTCCACTCAAGTCTTCTAATATTTTAGACGAATCATTGGCGAGCAGGTGGCCAATGGTACCTTGCAAATACCTCTAGTGGATGTTAATGAAAATCCACTTCCAGTGCATCACTTTGGCACTGCTAACATGGTAATTGCGTATGATGACGAGGCAGTCCACGAGATTATGGAGTGGGAAGATGATGACGAGATATCTGAAGGGTTGGAGAAGTTAACTTTGAGCAGTAAGCACCAGAGTGAGTTACAAAAAAATGTGAAGAATGGTTCTTTAACCCAGATCAAGAAAGTGACGAAGGTAAGGAGGTCGAGCAGGTCAACCTCATAGAGCGCCAGGTGGATGTCATACTTGCCCTAGACGAAGGGGGGACATCCGAAGCAGAATATGTGTGCAATGACCAGACATACGAAGTAGACCTAGACTCTGAGTGCGAAGCCATAGCGAGGAGCTCCAAGTTCAAGTGGTTCTTCGACCAAATAGGAGTGAATATCAAACCAGGGTGCTCATAACAAGAAAAGTTTTGGAGGCAGTGCAGTAGCTGGGGGATCCCTCAATAAATTAGCAAGGGCCGATTGGAAGGCTGATTAAGAGATATACTTCCAAAATAGTACTTTCGGAGGCAAACAAGCAGGTGCCCTATTTTCAGAATCTCCCTTTGTATGTTACATATATGATCAATGGGGTGTTATACCCCATGGAATTAATGGATGGATGAGCATTTATTAACATCATGCCGAATAATATGTTATATGAGACAAGAATTCACCAAGAGAAGGTGGCACTAGTGCCACTAGTGATTTTCGGATTTGATAGTGCCGACATGCAATCTAATGGATACGTGAATGTGGGAATTAAATTGGGGAATTTCACTTCTCACATCAAATTCCATATCATCAATGCCACTACAGTTACCAACTGCTCATCGGGAGGGTATGGATGCATACCCATGGCATAGTGCCTTCTACCTACCACCAGTGTGCAAAGGCTCACATTAGAGGCACAGAGATAGTCATCGAATCGACTCAAAAGCATTTCTCTATCGAGGAGTCCCATCTAGTAGATGAAACTTTTTACACTGAACTAGATGAGGAAAGAAGAAATTCTATACAAAAGCTAGAAAGAAAGAAAGTGGTAGGTGGAGTGGATCAACCAAGTAAATTCGTTCATGATCGATTGGGGGAAGGGTAATTCCCCACATGGTAAAAGGGAAGAGGAAGGTGGAGGAAGTGGCCAAACCTCCCCGAACATGAAAAAGTGGTTTTACTTGATGGAAAAGTTATCTACCGCTTATAACGGTCTGCGCTTGCGGTGTTTTAGGATGAGAGCACCGACCCGACACCAAAATGTTTTATGGTGGATGAGTCAAATATTGTTGAGCACGTTGAGGAGCCATAGGAAGCTCCAGAATGCATGCAAGATGAACTCCGGGAGCAACTACATGAGTTAGAGGAGATCAATATAGGGGAAGAAGGAGATTAAAGTAGGCCCATCCTGAACTCCAAGAGTCTCGGACCAAAGAGAAAAGAAGAGATCATTGGATTGCTCAAGGAGTTCACCGATGTCTTCACCTTGGAAGTATACAGAGATGCCTGGAATAGACCCAAAGGTGAGCTCCCATATATTGAAGGGTCTTTCAATGCCATTCCAGTAAGATAGGCCACCCTCACTTATAAGGCAAACCTTGACTTGAAGATAAAAGATGAGGTGGAAAAGTTATTGGCGATGGGGTTCATCAAGCCTATCCAGCATCCCGTATGGCTTTCTAATATAGTGCCAGTGGCGAAGAGAGACAAGAGCCAAATCAGGATTTGTGTAGATTTTTGCGACCTGAACAAGGTATGTCCCAAAGATGAATTTCCTCTACCAAGCATAGATAGCTTAGTCGATGCTACCGCAACATGAGATGTATAGTTTCATGGATGGGTACGTTGGCTATAACCAAATTAATATGGATTTGGAAGATGCGGAGAAGACTGCCTTCTGCACACCCCTAGGAAACTTCCACTACACAGTCATGCCATTTGGACTGAAAAATGCTGGATCCACATACCAGAGAACCATGATGGTAATTTTTATGACCTTTTTCACGACATATTAGAGTTTTATGTGGATGACCTAGTGGTAAAATCCAAAAAATAAAGTAAACACATACAAGACCTCAGGAGGGTGCTAGAGAGGTACCGCAGGTATAAGATGCGAATGAACCCTTCCAAGTGTGACTTTGGAGTCACTGTCTAAAAGTTTCTAGGGTTCGTGGTGAACAGGAAGGGGGTGCAAGTAAACGTAGAAAAGTTGAAAGTCATAACAATGATGTCACCCCCATGAGTCAGAAATAACTTAAGAGCTTCCTGGGAAAGGTATCCTACCTTAAGAGGTTCATACCCGCACTCGCAGGGGTAACTCACCCGTTCTCACCCCTTCTGAAAGAAAAAGCCAAATGTAGAGCAGAAGAAGGTATTTGAGAAGACCAAAGAGAATCTATCCTCCCCATCCACAATGGTTCCACTGAAAGCGAGGGAACCAATATTACTCTACTTAACTTCAACAGAGAGGTCCATAGGAGCACTGCTAGCCCAAGAGAAGGAAGGAGTGTAAAAGCCGGTGTAATACCTCTCAAGGGTGATCTCAAGCACGGAGTCTAGATACACTAATGTAGAGAGGCATTGCTTGGCCTTAGTGTTTGTTGCCCAGAAGTTGAGACACTATTTGTTAGCCTTCACAGTTCATATAATCACTAGCTGCGACCCCATCAAGTACCTCCTCACACGGACAATACTTGTGTGACGATCCATAATGTGGTTTTTGATCTTGTCAGAGTATGATTTGAAATGCATAGTGCCAAAAGCCATTAAAAGTTAGGTAGTGGTAGATCTGCTTGCCCATTTTCCAAGTGGAAACTTTGAGCCACCTAGTGAGGAGCATCCTGAGGAGAATTTTCAAGCATGAATGGTGGAAGAAATGAGAAAATGGGCAATGGAGTTTGATGGCTCAAATGATCAAGGGATAGGGGGTGTTGGTATTATATTGTCAAAAAGGAAAGAGAAGATCACTCTCTCTTTCAAGTTAGAAATTAAATGCTCAAACAACGAGGATGAGTATGAAGCCCTCATCTTGAGGATGTTGGAGGCACTCAGAAGAGTAATAAGGGTGTTGTGCATACGAGGGGACTTCAAGCTGGTTATAAAATAGGTCAATGGGGAGTTCGCCCTCAAGCATGCCAATTTAGCACCATATATGTACATTATCCAATGGTTGGTGGGACAGTTCTTGGAAGTAACTATAGAGAGATATGCGCGAATAATGAACAGGCATTCCGACGCACTTGCCACAATAGCACAAAAGCTAAATATGGATGACCTAGAAGCAACAATCATAGTACGATGAAGAATAGTGCCTACTGCAGTAAGATCCTTGTTCCCAAGTGACGATCCAGAAGATTGCAGACACCTAGTGGTGAAGAAACTCGAAGCTAGAGAAGGGACAATGAAGATGTTGGAGTTAGCTAACTATCACATGCTGCAGGGAACAATCTACTGTAAGAACCCCGGAGGACTTCTGGATAGGTGTGTCGAAGAGCAAGAAACTAAGAAAAGGTTGGCAGAAATGCGGCAAAAGCATTGTGGAGACACTGATATTCCTCTCTATCGACGGTTGCAATGGGGTGGGTATTATTGGCCCACCATGAGCGCAAAAGCTACCCGTTTACAATAAAGCTGTCTAAAATGCTAAGATAATTTTGACCATCCAGTGGAAGTTAACTCTGTGTAGGTCTTTGAAGATTAGAGACAGACATATATAGTGAATCTGAGAGATGGGGAGCTGCCCTCTGAGAGGGTGAATGAAACCTATTTGCAAAAAAAGGATAGCCTATTTTTACTTAGTGGAAAGAGAGATTTACAAAAAAGGTACAATGAGAAGGAACTAAGGTGGATAGCTAAAAAGGACATAGGGAAAGTGCTGAAAGGGGCTCATGAGCCCTCTCACATGGGGGTGTCAAATTATACGACCAGTTGATGACACTAGGGTATTACTAGACGACTATGGAAATTGATTTCATTGGCTACGTGAAGAAGTGCAAGGCCTGTCAAGTGCATGGTAACATGATACGTTCCCCTTTCTTTAGAATGCAAAGCCTTGCGGATCCCTACCCCTTCCACACATGGGCATTTGACCTAGTGGGAAAAACCAGCCCGGCCTCTCATAGAAAAGCTTTTATCATTGTGGCTACAGAATTATACACCAAATGGGCAGAAGCCATCCCTCTAAGGAGAGTGACTACCCAAGTGGTAACCCAGTTTATAAAGGAGTATATCATATGCCGGTTCGGTATACCGAAGGTAATCTTAATAGATAAGGAGAAGCAATTCAAATGCAAGGAGATGGCCCTCCTCACAGACAAATACGAAATTATGCACAATAGCTCAACCATTTCCTACCCTAAGGGTAATGGCCAAGCGGAAGCTACGAACAAGACCCTGATAAATATTTTTTTTAAACTGCTGAAGGACATGCCAGGGTCATGGGATGAGAAGTTGCCCATGGTGCTAA
The DNA here is from genome assembly GCA_949130495.1 of Sambucus nigra. Lineage (NCBI taxonomy): Eukaryota > Viridiplantae > Streptophyta > Magnoliopsida > Dipsacales > Adoxaceae > Sambucus > Sambucus nigra. Next base: position 585,604,041 of record OX422216.1, read on the forward strand.
AGGCTTATTGTACTTCAAAAAGAAAATCGATAGGGTTCACCCTGTTCTCCTTGGTATATGGGACCAAAGTTGTCTTACCAGAGGAGTTGGCGGTGCCCTCAGCCAGAGTTGATTTAAGCAACGGACTCATCCCTGACCCAAGGCACGTGAAGTTGGAGGCATTGGACGAGCATAGAGACAAGGAGAATGAGAACTTCAAATTCTACACCTAACAACTGTCCAGAGCCTACGAAAACTTGGTCAAGACTTGGGAGTTCTAGGTGGGATACTTAGTCCTACGAGAATTCACTCACCACCTCTGTAGCATGTTGGCATTAAAGTTCAAACCGAACTGGGAAGGCACCTTTATCGTCAGAGGAGTAGGCAGGTCGAGTTATTATCAGATCTTATACCAGAGAGTGATTGCCTCCAGTCCATCAATGGAAAATTTTCATTTCCATTGAAAGGTTTGGACAACTTGCTCTAGTGATAGACAAGTGTTTTTTTTTGTAAGATGATAAGAGCAATACAGTCTTGTAAATGATACAAATAATGAATAGAAATGAATAAAAACCTTTTTTAGCATTACATGATGATTCTCATTCTTTTGCTTATGGCATAAGATAGATAAACCATAATATATATATATATATATATATATATATATATATATATATATATATATATATATATATATATATATATATATATATATACATTACTACTAAGACTAGAAGAGAGTCCCAGATAGAGAGAACTTTGCTCACTGCACTTGGGAGGTACATCCATCCTGATAGGTAGGTATACTGAGCAAAGCCTCTCCAAGCATATTAGATAAATGATTTTAATTTATCACCAGACTAGTAGAGGACGTCCTCCAAGTCATGATGGTAAAAAATACATAGCAAACTTCTTCATTTTGAGAGCAAGACTTAGCTTCTGTTCTCAAAGAAATAGCCTTATTTCACCAGCTCATATAAAGAATAGAGAAAAGGGGACTTACATTCCCCAGCTATAATTTCTCAAAAAAAAAATGCGACTTGCCCCGATAAAATGCAAGCACCCCCACAGTTAAAGGGGACAGTTCTAAAAATGTTACTTGCCCAAGCAAAATGCAAGTACCCCCACAGTTAGAGGGGACAGTTCTAAGAAATGATAACTTGCCTAGACAAAATGCGAGTACCCCACAATTAGAGGGGACAGTTCTAAAAAATGTCACACTACACCAAATCTGCCAATTTGTCAAGGTCATTGACCTTGACAAATCCAACTTGTCAAGGTCAATGACCGTGACATTTCGAGGCGAGACAACTTTTTTTGTCACGGTCATTGACCTTGACACAAAACTCGCGTTTTGTGTCACGATCGTGTCGCGGTCAATGACCGTGACACGTTTGTTACGGTTATAAACCGTGACAAAGCCATGACCTTTTTTTAAAAAAATTGTCACGGTCAATGACCGTGATAAGTCCGTGGCAACTGTTGTCACGGATGTGTCACGGTCAATGACCGTGACAATTCTGGGCAGAATTTAAAAAAAATCTGCTGGGCAGTATGGCCACTGCCACTGCCCAGCAGTATATTTGTACCTGTTATAACAACGTTGTACCTGTTCCAAACATCATATATCCGAACAAACTAAAGATAATGCAAATATATATTCAAATAAGAAACTATTTAAGAAGAAACAACATCACCATCATTTTATCTCAAATCTACAAACTATTTGCATGGAAAAGAGATTTTGTACCGCGACGCTCGGGAACACCTCCTTATCCTTCCCTTCTCGTCCGAATAGCCACATAAGTATAGAGCATATGTGGCCTACCCTTAGGGCCACTCCCTGTCCCCTGAATTGAAATAAAGTAAAATTAGTATCCTCCCCTCAAATATAGATAAATATAAATCGTAATTGAAATCGAAATCGAAATTGACATATAAATATAAATACATTACCTGTAGTGTCACTCAAACAGCTAACTTGAGCTCATATGACACCTCATTCCAACTAATGTACCCCGGGCAATCGTGTCAAATATAATTCTCTTCATATCTAAACACTAAGAAATACCATAATCCTATGGAGTTATGCGTTGCAAATTCCTTCCAACCGTTGTGTAACCAAAAATCAGCAGTTGAAGTTGTCAATTCCACCTTTCAATGGTCTCCCATGTTTTGCTAGAAATTCCAAGTGGTGGGGTATGGAAAGTGGAATTGACAACTTCAACTGGTGATGTTTGGCTACATAACGGTTGGGAGGAATTTGCAGAGCATCGCTCCATAGGATTATGGCATTTCTTAGTGTTCGGATAGACGAAGAGATCCAGTCTCCTCTCCACAAATAGGACACCCCAAATAACTATGTACTAATCACCTATTAAAGGTAAGAAGCGTATATTCATGGATTAGTATAAACAAAACTTAGATGTAGTTGGAATATTTATGTATTAATCTCCTCTCCACACACGCACACTACACAAGAGTGAAAATGATAAAGTGCAGATCAAGTAAAAGCATTAAAAATGGATGTTTCGGTACAAATTGAAATATTTATTACAAATTGAAAAATTGTTTCAAATTCGGGTTATCATAAAAAAATGGATTGATATTCGGTAGGAGCAGCCAAGTCATCCACACTACTATTTAGACGCCTTGGCGCGTGTTGGACAATTGACCACGGCTCGTTGTTGATATACTCCGAGTAAAACACTTGCTTAACCTTTTGAAATGCACAAACAAACGGCTCATCGCTCACGTGGTCGTTGCTCTTCAACTTGAACAAGTCAACCATGATCAAATTGGTGACAGGATCAACTTTACAAGCATTTTTATCCTCAACTCTTACCCATTCACAGTAAAATACAACCTCTTTGAATCTTATATAATCCAATTCAAATATATTTTGGATTACACCATAGTAAGTCATTTTGAGCTTCAATGAGGTTTTTATCTTTTGCGCTCGCTCGAAAGAAAGTAAGAGCCTTGTATGAAATTCCCGAGTTCTGTACATTTGTACTTTCCTCGTACACTTTAGCGCCAAAAATGTAACCGTTCAATCGATACTTTTTGTACTCTTGTGCCACGAACAAGGGTTCATTGGCTAGAAGAGCAAGCCTTGATGTCGCATCACCCATCTTTAGGAGCTGAGAATATAGATAAATTAATTATATTAGTGGTAAAATTTGAGTGTAATGTAACGTTATATAACGACTGTTTTCATTATAATTACCTCTTGTGTCAACCATAGCCGAAATTCGCTGTCTGATTGTACCATTGTTTTTCGTCTTTTATTGTTCTCACAGGCTTCATATTTACTGCATATTACAAAATTAATCATGTATAAAATAATCTAAAATAATGTTAAACATTATAATATTCGAAACTTACTTTTTCCATTCTTCGACATCTTCATGTGTGTCAAATAGATAACGAGCTACTTGTTCATGTTGCAAACTCGTTAATTTCACTCGTTTTCCCATCACATTACCACCATCATCGAGGAATTCATCAGTGTCATCAACGTTGGTCGAGTCAGGCATATATTCCCGAGTTATATTGATGACTCCACGGTGATGTTTTCCTCTGCAATTGATCCTGCAATATATCGCGTATTCTTGACGTAATCTTTAAAAACTTTCATCAATCTTTCAAACGGATACATCCACCGATATCTAACTGGACCACAAATAAGTGCCTCGTCGCATAGGTGTACCAACAAGTGAACACTTATGTCAAAGAATGCTGGGGGAAAGTACTTTTCCAACACACAAATTGCTTCGATCACCACCAATTTTGCGGCCACTGTGTGTTCTCGATTCACTACCTTATCACACAAGAGGGAGAAGGTAATACTAATTTGCATAATAGCCCTACGCAAATCCTTGTGCTTGGAGAAACAGTGCTTAAACAATAGAGGAACCAATTGCATGATCACATGCCAATCGTGGGACTTACACTTATGTAAATCATGAGTAACATAATTCACAATCCTTTGCAAGTTGGACGAAAAAGTAGATGGGCCCTTCAAATTATATATTGTGTCTAGAAGCACCTTCCTTTCCTCACTCGTCAAAGTAAACGCACTAGGGGGAATTATTGTCCTTCCCCTACTATCTTCTTTCGACCATAGTTGTGGTTTAAGTTTTAACGTTTTAAGGTCTTTTCGTGCATTTTCTCCATCCTTCGAATGACTCCCCCCAAGGCAAGTACCCACAATATGTTCAGCGAAGTTCTTCTCTGCATGCATCACATCTAATACATGGCGCACCGGGTTTTTCTTCCAATAAGGCAAGTCAAATAAAATTGACCTCCGAGACCATGCCTTTCTTATCTCAGTTTCATTCCTAGTTGGGGTCTTCTTATACTTGACATTCTTAAATCTGGGATTCTTACCTGGCATATTTGGGCCACATTCAGAAGATTTACTTTCAATTTCTGAACCCGAAAGTTGTCTCGACGGTAGCCTATGTTCAACTCCGCCCAATAAAAAATTGGAACCTTTCTCAAATCTGAAACTATGAGCTGAGGGTAAAAACCTCCTGTGGCAATGGTATACATTTTTTAAGCTAGAGGATATACGAAGAGATTTAGTCTCCTCTCCACAAATAGGACACCCCAAATAACCATGTACTACACATCCGGATAATGTCCCATAAGCTGGAAAATCATGAATTGCCCACATCAACATAGTTTTCAGCGTAAACTCTTCTTTTCTAAAAGAGTCAAATGATTGCACACGCTCTTCCCACAACTCATTTAATTCTTCTACCAAAGGAGCTAGGTAGATATCAATGTCATCACTTGGTGCCTTTGGCCCAGGTATCAATAAAGCCATCATCGAAAATTCAGGTCTCATACACTGTGAAGGAGGGAGGTTGAGTGGGGCTAGGATCACTGGCCATACACTCTGATTGGTGCTTAGATTTCCAAATGGATTGAAACCATCTGTTGATATAGCCAAACGAATGTTGCGTTGTTCTCGAGCAAAATCGGGATACTCAAAATTCATCCTCCGCCAGGTAGTAGAATCAATAGGATGACGCATGATATTACCCCCTACTTCTTCCCTAGCATGCCAAGTCATTGCCTCTGCAATCCATGGTACTGTGAAAAATCTCTTTAATCTAGGCCCAACGGGAAAATATTTCAATACTTTTTGAGGCACTTTTGAGCTTGTGCCTTCCTTACTAGTAGATTGGACATATCTAGGTTCATCGCATACCGGACAACGATCGAGATTTTCATACTCCTTTCGGTATAGTATGCAGTCATACACACAAGCATGAATCAATTTATACTTCATTCCCAAACCTTTCAAACTGTTCTTCATAACAGGATAGCTATTTGGAAGTGTATTCACCTTGGGTAATAAGCCCTTCACCCATTTCAAAATTCCCGTCACGCTATTGCCAGACAAACCGTACTGCGTCTTCAAACTGTGCAAACCAACCATGGCATGTAAAGTTGTTTGATCTTTCTCACAGCCAGAGTATAACGGTTGGGTCGCCTTAAATTTTAAACTTTGGTAGTCGTCGTCAAGTTTTATCGTGTTATCTTCAAGAGCACTTGAATCTTCTACATCATCAGTAACCTCATTCCCCTCAGCTTCATAAACTCCGTACGCATCATCAACTAAATCCTCTAACATATTATGATCTACGTCGTCCCCTTCTACATCTATTCTACTTGTTGAAGGTTGTTGTGAAGGTTGGTCGGGGCCAAAAGGAACTTTCAATTCACCGTGAAAACTCCAAAATCGATAACTATCTTGCATACCCGATCTTAACAAATGTAGTTCAACTGTTTTCCACTCAAACACCTTACCATTCTTACACCTAGCACACGGACACGGAAACTCTTCATCATTACGACATCTCTTTGCATATTTCACAAATTCGTTAGCACCTCTGCGAAACACATCCCCCATTCTATTAGTCTCACCCATCCACTCTTTGTATTTCGGATATCCCATCACAGTTACCACAACTAAACACCTATTCAAGGTAAACAAAACTTAGATTTATAGTATGTTTTATTTAATTATCCCATCATTTAATTATCCTATTAAAGGGTAAGTGGTCCTATCCCATTCAAGACTGCATTTTTCTGTAATATACTTAACAGCTCATGCACATTGTTACGATTTGAAAAAAATTCGACAGCATATCCCCTTAGTTCTCCAAGTACACGACGTAGATTGGCAGGTGTGAGTGTTATTTCAATTGGTCAATTGAAATAACAGTCACACTTGTCAAGCTAGTATGTACCCAGAGAACATTAAGATACGACTGCAGAACTTCCTCCAAAAGTAACAACTTTAAGCCAATAAGAATATTATACAGAAATTATACAGTCTCAAACTGTCCAAATGGGACAATTTGAGAGATCTCATTACAAGGGTAATGACTCTCGAACGGGTATAAGGGCTATTGAATGCGTACGCATAAGAACTAGAATGCTAGTATCTATGCGCACTATATTTAATTTCAAGTATGTTTCATATAATGGGTTAATTCAAATACAAAAATAAATTCATGGGTTAATTCAAATACAAAAATAACTTCATGGGTTAATTCAAATACAAAAATAAATTCATGTATTGACCACATACACACACATACACACACACTATCTAAGCTGTTCTATAGGAATAAAAACAACTTTAGTAATACTTTTTTATCTTTATTATAAGACAATTACTACAAATTTATGCGCATCGCCCGAATTCAAAAAGTAATTTAATGACTAAAGTAATACTTTTTTTAACTTTAGTTATTCCCCACAAATCTTAAAAAATATTTTATTTTTCATGCTTTTTTAACTTCGGATGCTTTTAGCAACTTCGGATGACAATTACTACAAATTTACATTTTTGGATATTATTTTTGGATATTATTTACATTTACATTTTTGGATATTATTTTTGGATATTATTTACATTTACATTTTTGGATATTATTTTTGGAAATTTATAGAAAATTACTTATTTATTTACATTTTTAACCCCCTACCCTCACCCTGCCCCCACCCTACCCCCACCCTGCCCCACCCCCTACCCCACCCTGCCCCACCCCCCACACATGCACACACACGCACATATATACACACATACACACATATATATACACACAAACATATATATAAATGGAAGAGAGAGAGAGAGAGAGAGAGAGAGAGAGAGGGAGGGAACGACGTGGGAGGGAAAAAGAAGGGGGAAAGGATTTTTGCTGCGAACATTATCACGGTCGTGTCAAGGTCATTGACCGTGACAATTCTTTGTCACGGTCGTGTCAAGGTCAATGACCGTGACACAAAACACGTGTTTTTTGTCACGGTCAATGACCTTGACAAGGGTGGCCGGCTGAAAGGTGACAATTTGGTCATTTTGGTGTAGTGTCACTTGCCTAGATAAAATGCAGGTACCCCCACAGTTAGATGGGATAGTTCTAAAAATGTTACTTGCCCAGATAAAATGCAAGTACCCCATAGTTATAGGGGATGGTTCTAAAAAAAATATCACTTGCCCAGATAAAATGCAAGTACCCCACAGTCAGAGGGGACAGTTGTAAAACTGCTAATTGTCAAGATAAAATGCAAGTACCCCACAGTCAGAGGGAACAGTTATAAAAATATTATTTGCCCAGACAAAATGCAAGTACCCCCAAAGTTAGAGGAGACGGTTATAAAAATGTTACTTGCCCAGACAAAATGCAAGTACCCCCACACTTAAAGGGGATGACTTTAAGAAATGATAACTTGCCCAGATAAAATGCAAGTACCCCCATAGTTAGAGGGGATAGTTCTAAAAAAAAGTTTACTTGCCTAGATAAAATGAAAGTACCGCGCGGATAAAATGAAAATACCACACAGCTAGAGGAGATATTAACACATGCCATGGTAAGAAGACACCAAGGTTGAGATAAAAGCAAATGAGCAAAATGGCAGAAGTCAACAAAAATACATTTTTTCATTAATAATGGCCAAGTCCTTTACATATGAAAAAAAACATACAAGAAGGAGCCTAAATAACCAAACTACCTACCCATTAGCTAACATGAAAAACAGATTCTGATGGGAGCGAAAGTCTACATAAGAAGGACCAACCTCCTCAAACCTAGCTATCCGAGCCTCATCCTCAGCAGCACCCGCCTCCAGCTTAGCTAGCTTAGCCTGTAGAAACTGAATCTGAGTCTGAATTTGCATGAACTCAACCTGACGTTATCGCTCCCTGGTCTGTCGGGAAATGTGAAGCTTCATCATCTTCCTAAAAGTGGTACCAAGAAAATAACTAACTGGAACTTTAATCTAATCCAACTGGAAATGATAGAAACGCTGAAGATCATAAAGATCCTGGAAAAATAGTGAGACCCTCCGATCAGTCACATTAGTGGGAGGGGTAGACAAGAACTCACGCAGGTGGCTAGCTAAGGCCTTCAGGTTGAAGACCGTAAGGCTGTTAATATTGAGGATGCTCTGGGAGGTGAAGGTCCTAGGATGGTGCTCCAGAAGAAGCTCCAACACTTCCCGTTCCTGAGCGCGGAATCGGGAGGGCAACTCTGAATGCCACAGTGCGCTCATGAAAGCACCAGGAGCCTTCACCTCTATGTCATCGTAACCTGTATTGTGCGACTCGAGCTTGGAGAGAGGCACAGAGAAATCCTCATCGAAGACAGCATCGCCAGTTGCCTCGGAACCCTTGTCAACCTCCCCAGTAGCTTCACCTGGTTCATCAACTGGATCTTGCACAATAAAAAATAGCAAGGGATAAGTAGTAGGGGAGAAGAGTAGTAGGAAGCGGTTATTTATGTCCAAACTAAAAGGAAGACCACTGAAAGTTTACCTCAAAACCCAGAGGAGTCAATAAGCTATCGCCAAGGCGGGGGAGTACCACATTGCCTTGGGCACCAGGATGACAAAGGATAAACAAATGTTAGTATCCTCTTTTCCTAAAAAAAGGAAGAAGAGGAATAAAAGAGAAAGGTGTCAACGTAAACAGACAGAAAGAACTCAGGTATGATAGCTTAATATCTGGGGAGTGCGCAGTATAACACTCACAATAGGTCATATAGTACGAGGAACAGCTGCCTCGCTGACCTGAAAATAAGGAAATAGGAACGTGAAGGTGGGCCTACTTGCACAGCCGAAGCAAGAAGAAAAAGGGAATAAAAATGGAGTAAGGTATGCCAGCATAATACCTGACTCATAGTAGTTCCCCCTGGCTGACCCGCATTTAAAGGGACAGTCATTGCGCTAGACTACAAACAGGGAAACAAGTCAAGGCTAGCAAGTATTTACATAGAAAATATAAGCTCAAAAGAGCCACAAAATCAAGTATTTACCTACGAGTTCCCCATTGGGACACTTGCTAAAGACTCTGCGACGATTGGATCAAGAGTAGAACTAGATAGAGGGGCATCCAATGTCTCCTCAAGCATAGAAACGGGTAGACTACTCACCTGAGAGTTCAAATGTGAGTCCCGCAACGAAAGGGACCACACCCACAGATATGTTAGGAGAAAATATGTTTCATGCGCAAGAGGTGTAATCAAGATAGAAAGTAAATTTTCAAAAGTTGAACATACCGGTGAGATCGCTTCCATGGAACTAGGGGCAAGCCCCTCAGACAAGGGGACTTCGACCAGGATGGCTAAAGAAAATACTATCTCAAGAGCTCCACCAGATGTGGCGGGGACTACTAGAAAGGGAACCGAAGGTACATGTGGATAAAAGGTAGTGGCTACCAGCTGGCATTAAAAAACCATTAAGAAGAAAATATGAAAATGGAATTCTAATAGCATAAAAGCAGGGATCGAGAAGACAAAAGAATCACATGCAGGTGTACTCGAAACCCTTCCAAAGAGGAAGGGGGTAAGATAACCGGTAGGATAGCAGTGGTAGATGTGACGTCCTAAGTCATAACAAAACAGTCAGAAGATCGAATGCAAAGAAAAGTAAAAAATGAGGCCTAACCGGAATAAGCAATACGTGAGAGGTGAAGCTAACCTGTATGACAGGATCGCTAGATGCAATGGTGAAAATGGGTCCAGAGGGTATGGGTAAGATATTAATCCTAGGGTCCGCATACATGAAAACTCGAGAGATAGTAATTCTCCTCGAAGGAAATATACACAGGGCAGTGCCTCCTGAGGATAGTATGGCCCCCTCAATAAAGAATGGGCACTGGAAAAAAGTCCCTATGAAAAAAATAGGAAGGCATACACATAAATGATATAGTTATGGATGTAGAGAATATGGCTAAGCAGCGAAAGATAATGAAGAAAACAAGTTAAAAGTACCTCAGGTAGCCTAGAAAGGGAACCTCTCACCACAAAGGAAGGGAGAGGTGAAGAAAGGCGGGTAAGAGAAATAGTCACCTGCGTGCACAAAGACAAAAGACGTCAAAATATGTATTTTAAGAATATGGAAATCAAAAGATAAAGGACTTAGCGTAGCTAACATTTACCTGGACTGAAGAGAAAGATATCGAAGAAGTTCGCGCTGATGTCGAGAACACAGTAGACAACTGTCGGAGTTAAAAAAATGAAATAGAGAAACAATAAAGGAAGTAACGAATGGGTGGGACAAAGCAACAAACCTCCTTTGATAATCCCAAAGATGATGATAACATGGAATTCATGGCCCTAGCAAAAGGCCCCCGGGCAGGAAGTGAAGGCGCAGGACCACTCGCTGCAACAAAGACATCCTGCAAATACCTTGAAGAGAGAAACAAGCCATAGTTAAATTATGTACAAGAAAATAGAAAGTAAATCAGTAATAGAAATTTAAGAAAAGATATTTACAGCGGTATACGAGCGATTTACCCGTAGGATAGTTGCCCAGTGGTAGGACTGGAGGTAGAAGGGGACCCAATCAAGGCATCCCCACCAGAAGATTCCTACGAAACTGGCAACAAAGAAGAAGCATCAAAGTGATGATCATCATAAGGGTCTCGTATCATTCAAAGAAGAACCGTCATCATCATAGGAGGGAGTGCTTCTATAATCGACAAGTTCCTCTTCAAATGACAGAGAAAGGGAACTAGCATATAAGGCCCTGCAAAAGCTAGCTTCGCAAAGTAAAAGGGAATGAGTTGTAGTACCTTCATCGATAGGAATGGAAGTAACATTAGCTCCCCCATTAGATAGCCCAAAGGCCTCATAGCCTTTCTCCCGCACGGTCCTATATCTCTCCCAAACTCCAAGGTCATCAGTGTCAGATCCTTGGTCTGGCGCAGGAAAAAGAGCAGAGGTCCCAGTACTGATCTTCTTCTTCTTCTTACTACTCGCCCTGGTTTTTACTGGCGATGGGGGAAGAGTAGGAGCTACGATATAAGTAGTTGAAATCATAGTGGTAACAGGGGTAATGGTAGCTAGTATAAAACTAAAAACATGCACATCGGGATGTTTCCTTTTTGATGCAACAGCTCTCGACTTACTCTTTGATTTGGGTCTAGTAGGCTAAGGCTCAGGCTATTTGGAATAAATAGACTCGTCGAGCAAAGTCCTCACCAAGATAGGAGTGAGCTGCTCGAGAGGAGTCTTAGGGATGGTGTCCGTTGCCACACTGACCTTTGGGTCCTTTTACCCAAGTACCTATAATTGCTGGGAATATTTGTATATATGGTCTTGTGAGGAACATCCATCACACACTTTTGGATCAACATAACCTGCTTTTACCAGAGGGTGAACCAGGAGTGAGTGAAGGAAGGCAGATAATCTCGCGAAGTTATAAACAATTTTCCCTGATGACCAACTCTATTAACCACTACCTTAAAGGTGAAGTTGAAAAAAGCCTCGAGGTACATCTCGAAAGGGGTGGTGCTCGAAGGATAAGAATGTTTGTGGACCCCTGGTCATAACCAAATTCCCTTATCACTCTCTCAGAGTGGTAGAACTCAACACCCTGGCCTAAGTCAGTGAGGGAAGGCATAATGCAAGGAAGGAACATAATGACAACAGAAATGTGGGGGCAAGTAGGAACAAACTCTGCATCGACGGGGCAATAGAAATTACCCCCAATAGCTGAGAAGGAATGCCAAGAGAAAATACCTCCAACCATCTTACAGGAGGGCCTAAAAGAAAAATCTTCAATAATATCTACCAGAGACCCCAAAGGAACTTTAGGGATCTTCTTATGCCACCTTGCAGCGCGAGCAGCCCCACTATGGTAGGCCCTTACTTCTGGAGCAAAGTTGGGAAATCTCTCAAAAAGGAAAGACATGATGATGAAGGTGTTGGCAAAGTTAATGGCGTCATAGCGACCACAAGAACGCTCAATATCAACATGGACCCTATCAAGACAAGTTTACAAAGAGCCTAAAGTCAAAGCTGCGAGGGGGACTGCCCTCCCTCGAGAAAGCCTAACAGCAAACTTGAATAAAATCTCGCGAGGAAAGTCATCGGGCCTCCCAGGGAGATGAAACCTACTGATAAAGGTGACAAAAAATTCTTCCAAGTGTGAGGGCGAGTTAATTTTTAGGCCTTCTTGACTCTTCAAGGCCCTGCTCGAGCTCTCTCCCTTGGGCAGCTGCTCGAAAACTTTGAACCAATATCTCTGTCATTTAGTGAAGGAGTGCTTGGTGGTCCCAGTCAAGTTGATAGCTATATACTTAGATCACTCACCCAAAGAGAAATGCAGCTCACTTACCATCTGCTCCCCAACCTCATCCTCAAAACCATCATTAAGGATGTGAATGCCTAGTAGGGTAGAGCAAGCAACTCATAAATATCTTATAAAGTAATAGTAAATTCACCCCAACCAATAATAAATGTGTGAGAGTCCCTGATCCAACGAGAGGCCAACAAAGTAAAAGCTCGTTCTTGTTTGGCAATGGAACAATCTTTGAGACTATTAATAGTGGTCAGAAGACCAAGGCTCTCAATAACAGCATGGTGTACGGGGGTGGACAAAATATGGTCCACCCAGAGACCCCATTCCTCTGTGGCACCCCCACATGCTTTGACCTCAATACTGGAATGAGGGAAATCACCCATGTCTGCTCGCACCGTAAGTATTGAATCAAGAAGAACTATGGGAAGGTTAAAAGACTCACCTAGACCCACTTGGGGTCGCTCGTTGATCTTGGCTACAAACTCCTACTCAAAGTTTGTAAGAGAAGTCATAAAGGTATCCTCCCCACCAAAATAGGGTGCCAGACGATAAATCCCAAAATCTCTCTTATGGTGAGCGATAAGATATTCCTTTTGAGACTTGGAATAAACAACAGGAGAAGAGGAGGAAGTAGCCCTAGTTACGAGGAGGCCCACAAACGAGAAAGCCCTAGTTGTGGAAAATACCCCTTCAGACAAGGAAGGCCCAGTGGCGAGGGTTCCTCTAGACGAGGAGGCACATGTGGCCTTGACAAATGAGGAGGCCCTCCTGGAAGAAACATCCATATGCGAGGAGGACCCAATAGTAGCATAAAAATCCATAGGCGAGGAAGCCCCAGTAGCAGCAGGTGTCCTAAGAGGCGAGGAACCCCTGGACGATATGCCCCTCCTTGATGATGCAGCTATAGGGGAAGAAACTCCTGTTACTTTCACAACGGCAGGCGAGGAGGTCCTAAAAGAAGGAACTTCAACAGACGGAGTTTGAATCATACCAGGTGCAAAGTCTAATACCTCCGATGTGACGATGGTGGTTTCAGTGGCTGGGATGGTAGAAATAGTGACAGAAATGGGCACAAAACCCACCAAAACCTCACTAGTGGCGGCAATGATAGCAGAGATAGGATCTTGAGAATATGAGAAAGCCATTTGAGTGACTAAAAGCAAGAAAAACACGAAAATGGCTATGGAGGATTTTAACCCTTTTCTCTCTTTCTCTCTCTAAAGAACTTTGAGTTTGAAAACAAATGAAAAAGTAAAAAGGGAAGAAGATCTTAAAAGTCCCTTTTTATACCTATTATGACACAAGCAAACTGCCAATAAAAAAGGGGAGTAAATATTTTCCAATGATGAGATGTGTGTTACCCAAGTGACACGTTCCCCCTCGAGACCACAAAAGTAGGCTGCTTTGACAAGCCTAATTAATGCAATAATGATTTTTTGAATTCCAAGACAGAAATGAATCATTGCGTGTAAAAACCTTTGGTATGACCAACACACAGATTTTTGTACGAGGGGACTAATGTAGAGGGGTACATACTTGATAGCTCAAAGAACCTGGATGAGGGGAGACCCAGAAAGGGCTCCTCGCCCCAATACCCTGAAAGGCTAACAAAAGTGGAAATGGGTGAGGAGGGCCCAAAAAGGGCTCCTCGCCCCAAGGTTCTCAAATGCTCATTGAAATGGAAATAGGCGATGAGGGCCCTAAAAAAGGCTCCTTGCCCCCATACCCTCAAAGGTTAACAAAGATGCAAATGGGTGAGGAGGGCCCGATAAAGGGCTCCTCACCCCAAGATACTCAAATGCTCACTGAAATAGAAATAGGCAAGGACAGTCCCCCCAGAAAGGGATCCTCGCCCCAAAATCCTTAAACGCTCACAGAAAGAGGAATGGGCGAGGAGGGCCCCAAAAAGGGCTCCTCGCCCCAGAATCATCAAATGTTCATAGAAATGAATATAGGCGAGGAGGGCCTCAGAAAGAGCTCCTCGCCCAAATGTCTTAAAACTCACAGAATTAGAGTTTGGGCGAGCAGGGCCTCAGAAAGGGCTCCTCTCCCCCCAAAGCCTAAGAATTCATAATTTGGAATTTGGGCGAGGAGGCTCATTAGAAAAGTTCCCTTGTCCCAAATAACTCAGATAACACAGCTCAACGAATAGGCTTACTACAAGAGGCTCCTCTCCCCCGAAAATTAGAATGCCCCATAGAATAAAACCAGTGGGTAAAGAGGATCAGTTAGTGACCACTATCCCAAGATTTAATTGCTCACACAAAAGTACTGACATATTACTTTCTTGTACAGGTAGCCTAATTGAGTAGGCAGGGCTTAACTAGGCAAGATGAGATCTTTTAGGAGTTTTGGCTTGGCGACTGAGGAACAAGGTTTGTTGAGCAAGCTAAACCACTTAGCACTTTAATATTGAGAAAATACTAGTAAACAGACCCTAGTAGTCACCTAATACTCACACAGTCCACACTTAATCACAATTGAAATGAGCAACCAATTGTTGCTCACCAGAAATGAACACCTTGAAAAATTATTTTAGAGGAGGAGTTCCTCGAGACCTCCCTCCTCAAGTTTACAAAATGATTTTAGAGGAGGTGGTCCTTGAGACCTCCCACCTCAAGTTTACAAAAGATTTTAGAGGCAGTGGTCTTAGAGACCTCCCCCTCAAGTTTATAAATATTTTAGAGTAGGTGGTCTTAGAACCCCCTCCTCAAGTTTGCATAGTTTGTACAACAAGTTACCATTTTGAATTGATGTCCACAAAATTAGACATTTTGTCCTTTAGCGCGGACACAATTTCTTTTTGACTTTGGTTCACACTAGGTGGCACTTGTCAGAGGAGATAGGCGGCTGCACACAGATAGGGACAAAAGGTATATTGCAGACCTTGTCCCTGACCTACCCCCTCAGTTTTGGCACCTAAAAAGTGCCAACTCAGCCCTAGTGCCCAAGTATAAATAGGACCGTTGGCCAAGGTCAAGAGAGGATCATAACTTAAGTCATACCGTTACTCTATCAAAATCATTCCAGACTACTAGGTGTTCTCTCATTACTCTCTCTCTAAGTGTTAAGTGCTTTGTTTCTTCACTCCACCTAACAACCATCAATCTTAGGATTTTCTCTTGGGTAAAGTTACTATTATTGTGGTGAAGATCATCTTCTTGCATGGAGTATACTACAATTTGAGTTCCATTGTTACCAGATAGGGAAGGTTTTACCAGAAGCCTTTCCAGAAATGCTTGAGAAGCTTAAAGGCAGCGTTTTTTGGAGCAGGTCACGCCTCACCCTTTCCAGTTATTCATAGACCCCGATCTCACTACCCTCTTACAAGTTCTCATCATTCTTTTCTTCCAAGAACATAAATGTATTCAATATATTTTGAAACCCTTAGCACATGGGTACTATAACCTTAAAAGAGATCATAAATAAATACTTTCCTTATGTTGGATGATCTGATTTCGTGGTTTAGATGATGGATTGTGTGTCTTCTCTTCCAATTCTAACTCCAAGCTTGATGATGGAGTGAGATCAATGAGTAACACTTCAAAAATCCTCATTAATTCTCCAAGAATACTCTCCTTTCCTTCTCTAATGGCTCCCCTTTGTTTTCTAATCTCTTAAACCTAGTCGCTCCCATCTACCATCTAATATAAGATTAGTAATTTCATATCTCTTTCTACCTTAGGCTATCGAAAGACTAAAATACCCTCATACGGTGCCAGTTTAGTCTAAAATTGCCCGGGGACCTAGTAATGCCCCTGGGTATACTATTTTGACCCTTTGGGAGTCATTCTGACCTCAAAATCATCATTCGAGCTACTTTAAATAAATATCCTATCTCAACCTCAATTTAGTTTACACGCGACTCCTAGTTGAGATTAATTCGATTATGCTAATATTTCTCGCTATGACGCGTAATAATTTCCATAAATTATTTACTATCCAATTAATAAATTCAATACCTAATATTAATCACCATTTCTCTCTCAATTAATATTTAATAACCACATTATTATTCAATTCAAATAAATTACATCACTCGTGTAATTCAAAACGAAACGAATTAATTAAATTCCAAATACGTGAAAATGCGGGTATTACATGTAGACACGTCCTCGAAATTAGGTCAAACCTAGGGAGAATAACTATGGATATTTCTCACGCAACTCATCCTCCCACTCCTATGTAGACACATCAACACTGTGGTGTTCCCACTAAACTCTGACTAATGGTACCACTTTAGACCGTAACTTTCACTCATTGCGATCTAGAATAGCCGCGCGTTTCTCCTCATACGAGACGTTTGGCTGCAAATCAATCTCCTCGAGTGGAACGTGCCAAAAAGCTCTCTCTCTCCCCTCTTGTACTTCTTCAGTGATGCCATGGGAACACATCGTGTATCCACTATAGATGCTCCTATAAACCCAGTGTACAAGCTATTGGTCCCACTCTCTCAATAATAGGGAAGGGTCCCACACACCTCAGTGTTAGCTTCTCCTTCTTGTCGAACCTCATGACCCCCTTTACGGGAGACACCCGTACCAACACCTGGTAGCCAATCTCTAACTCAACATGTCTCCGATATGCATCAGCATAACTCTTCTATATGTCCTGATCAATTCGAATACGTACCCAAATCAGCTCAATCTTGGAAGTTGTCTCCTATATCATCTCTGGCCCCGATAAATTATCGTCCCCCATATCTAACCAGCAAGGGGGTGAACAATAAGGCCTCCCATAAAGTGCCTCAAATCGTTCCATGCCGATGGTAAATTGGTAAGAGTTGTTATATGAAAACTCTACCAATAGAGGATATCACTCCCATCCTCCCCCAAAATCCAGAATTCACATTTTCAACATGTCCTCTAGCATCTGATTAACCCTCTCAGTCTCTATGTCTCTCTATGGATGGTATGCGGTACTCAATCGTAAATATGTGTCCATGGCCTCTTGAAATCTCTTTTAAAAGTGAGACACGAAGATCTTGTCTCTATTAGACATGATGTTAATCGATACCCCATGCAACTTAACTATATCCGCAATGAACAACTGCGCATATTGTATCATCTCAAAATCAGTGAGAACTAGAAAGAAATGGGCCACCTTGGTAAGCCAATCCACTATCACCCAAATGGAATCGTGACCCATCTGTGATAATGATAGTTTTATAATTAAATCCATCGAGATTATCTCCCACTTCCACACTGGAATCTCTAGTGGCTGTAGCATCCTTGAAGGCCTTTGTTGATCTACCTTAACTAACTGGCAGGTAACACACTTCGAGACAAACTCTTCCATGTCCCTCTTCATCCCTGCCCACCAATATTGTCTCCTCATGTCCTGGTACATCTTATCTCCATCGAGATATACTACAAACCTCGAACCATGAGCCTCAGTCATAACTGCCTGCCTCAAGTCCTCATACTTTGTCACTACAAGTCTCCTATTAAAATGTAAACCTCCCTATGATCTGATTGAGTAAGACTCTACACCCTCATTTAATAAGTGCCATACTCTGTCCTGGCATAGCTGATCCTCCGCCTGTGATTTCACTACCTATAATATAATCTCGGGAGTGATAGCTAGAACTGAAATGCATGCTCTGGAGATCTCATTATCGTATCGAAGCTCACTCCACTTCTCCTTCCAAACCTATGCCAACTCCCCAGTAGGTCTTCAGCTCAATACGTCTGCTACCACATTAGCCTTCCCAAGGTGATACTGTATATAAAACTGATAGTCTTTCATGAATTCTAGCCACCGCCTCTGCCTCATAATCGGATCCTTTGTGTTAAGAGATACTGAAGTGACTTATGATCCATAAATAACGCAAACTGCTCCCTCGGAAGATAGTGTCTCTATATCCTCAAAGTAAACACAACCACTGCCAACTCAAGGTCGTGTGTGGGATAATTCATCTCATGGGGCTTAATATTTTGATATGTATAAGCTATAGTCCTCTCCTCCTACTGTAATACACCCCCAAGTCCCTGCAAGGATGCATTGGTATAGACCCGGTACTCTAATCCTCCCCTAGGCAAGGCAAGTACAGGTGCTGACATCAATTTATACTTTATCTCATTGAAGGCTAACTGACATTGATCACTTCACACAAACGATACCCCTTTACAAGTCAGGTTCATCAGTGGACCCACAATCTTCAAAACCCCTTAATAAAGCGACGATAGTACCCGATTAATCCTAAAAAGCTGCGAATCTCTATCGGTGTCATGGGATGTCCCCACTCCCTCACCACCAATACCTTACTTGGATCAAAAGACATTACCCTTTTCGAACATGATGTGGATAAGAAGCTTAACCTCCCATAGCCAAAATCCACACTTCCTAAACTTGGCATACAACTGGTGGTCCCGTTGTGTCTGCAGAACCATACGCAGATGCTCTGTGTGCTCCTCCTCAGTGCGAGAGTAAGCCAGAATGTCGTCTATGAACACAATCACAAAATGGTCAAGAAACTCCCCGAATACCCTATTCATGAGATCCATAACACTGTTGGCGCATTGGTGATCCAAAACGGCATCACATTGAACTCGTATGACCCATACCGTGATAGAATAGCGGTCATAGGAACGTCCTCCTCTCGAATGTGCAACTGTTGATATCGCGATCTCAAATTAATCTTAAATAAGTATGTGGCTCCTCTCAATTGGTTAAATATGTCACCAATACTCAACAACGAAAACTTATTCCGTTGTAACCTTATTCATCTCCCTTTAGTCTATACACAAGCGAAGTGAACCATCAATTTTCTGCATAAATAACATCGGTGCTCCCCATGATGATGTACTCCACCGAATGAAACCTTGACCCAAGAGCTGTTGAATCTTCTCTCTCAACTCCTGCATCTCTGAAGGGGGCATGCGGTAAGGAGCTCGAATAATCGATATCGTACCCGTTGATAACAAACTCGATTTCCCAATTGGGTGGAAACTCGAGTATCTCTTAGAATATGTCCTCAAAATGTCTCACAACTGGAATCATGTCTAACGAGATAACCCTGTGAGGTATCCTCCTCAATGTAGTACAAGTGTGTGCACGACCCTCCTTTCGGAAGAGGCATCGCCACTAAGAACATCTCTTGCCCCAGAATGGAGAAAACTATGGTCCTCTCATAACCGTCTACTATCTCCCTGTAACCCGCTAACCAATCCATGCTTAGAATAACATCATATCCCTCCATATCTAAAATAAGAAGGTCTTTTGCTAGGCTCAGTCTCCCAGTAATGATGTCTACTCCTATATATACTGAGTGTACAAGTGATCCACTACCCAACGGTGACTCTACACATATAAGGCGAGTGTTGACTGTCTCTAAAAGACCGACTGCTCGTGCAAATCTAGTGGCAATAAATGAATGTAACGCCCCCATATAAAAAAGAATCCTACCCTCATGCCCATGAATAGGAAATGTACTCTCAACTGCTGGCGGTACCTAAGGTACTGGTGGCATGGGTATGTCCCGATCGTTATACACACACTCGTAATGCATATGTCCCTGTTGCTGCTATGGGGTTGGTGGTGCTGGTGCCGCTACTAGAGGTAATGGATCCTACTGTCCCTATTGGGCACCCTGATACTAAGCCTTACCCTGTTGTGGGCAATATCTCCTCTTATGACCCTGTTGGCCACATATAAAGCACTGCCCCAAAAACTCTCCCTACCTTTGGCCCTATCAAGGTTGTCCCTGATACCCCCGACCCTTCTGGCCCCCACCGTTGTTCCCTTAGCCTTGACAAACCTGAGAAATCTGTTGCTGCTGATTAGGACCCTGTTAGCCCTGCCTGAAACCCTGTCCCTCTGGTTGGTACTGATAAGCACCCAAAACTGTACAATTTATACCCCAAATAGACGTACTTTAGTTGCTATTTCTCGACAATATGGGTCTTATACGCTTAAATGTTTAATATGCAGGTTTAATGTACGTTGCGGTATTCAAACGCGTATTTCAAGGCAATTGTGCATTTTACGGAGCTAAATACCAAATTTCCTGACCCTAACCTAACCCATCCTAGCCTAAACTTCTCCCTAAACCGTCACCCAAGACCCGTGTGTGTTGGTTTGGTCCATTTTTATTTTATTTTAATTTTTTAGATTTTTAGTTTAAGTCATTTTAATTTTAGGATTATTTTAGAATTTTTTAGGTTTTATTTCCTATTTTTATATTTTTTTTTTATTTTTATTTTTATTAATATAATTTTATTTTATTTTATTAAGTTTTTAGTTTTAGTTTTTATCTTATTTTATTTTACTAGGATTAGTTTTTAGGAATTTAGTTTTATTAGATTTTATTTTTTTATTTATTAGGACTTTAGTTTTTAAATTTAATAGATTTATATTTATATTTTTATTTTCATTTCATTTCATTTCTTTTTATTTTTATTTTTATTGAGTCTTTATGTTATTTTTTTAGAATAGAAATTTAATTTTTAGATTTTTAGTTTTTATAGTTTTATTTTATTAGTTAGTTTATATTTTTTTAGGAGTTCAAATTAAATACACACATCACCCATAACCCCCTTATCCTACACTTATCCTAAACCCACATAATCTTATCCTACACCTAAACCCATTCACCCTCACACACCTACCCTACACCCTACCACACACAACCCCATACTTCATCTTCTCCAAGTAACCCAACAACCTTTTCCTCTCTCCTCTCTCTCCAACCACCATTAACACCCACACAAACATCCACATTACCATACCTCACTCTCTCTCTCTTATCTCCCACCGATGGCAGCCCCTGCCGACCTAACCCTCCTCCGACGGCGACGTCGCGGCAGCCCCCAACCTTGCCTGACCCGGCGCGACCCCGGCAGACCCACCATTCCTCCTATCTAATACCCGGACCCCCTGCCAACTCCGGCGACAAAACCGCTCACGAACCTCCCTCACTCTCCTTTCCACCTGCGTCCCCCTTTATCCGCCGGACCTGAGCTGCCGCCGGCGTGCACCCCTCCACCTCGCGAAATCGGGCAACCATACCCCTGTCCGGTCAAACCCATTTTCGGGTCATCCCCATTCACAACCCACATCCACCATCTTTCAACCCATCCATTCCACTCCTTACCCATTTCACCATCTCAAGACCCACTTTCAACTCCCAAATTAAAGCCACGATCTATCCATCTCCTGCCAAACAAACCAAACCAACTTCAAACCCATTTCCATTTAACCCACGACTTATCTCCTGCAATGTTCCAAAACCAACTCACTTCCCACATGTGTCTACTTAAACCTTTCTCCCAAAATTACCCCTCAACCCAAAACAGATTTGAGTCCAATTGCATATAAAAGAAGACCTCAAGGGCATTTGAAAGAGATCTCAAATTTAGTTTTAAGCTTAGGTGTGATAAAATTCTCCCCATCCCTCTATGTTGAGTATTTGCATATTTAGCAAATACCTCAATATAGAGGTGTGTGTTGAAAATTATCTCTAGGATAAAATTCACCCCACCCATCTATAATGAATCTTGGCATTTTTAGCCATTAATTCATTATAAATTGATGTAGTGAAATTTATCCCTTATGGGAGATAAATTCTAACCCATTACTTTATGTTGAGATTTTGCATTTTTAGCAATTATCTCAATATAAATTAATGATCTAGAATTTATTTCTTTGGGTGAATTCTAATGTACAATTTTATAATTTTAGGATTTGCATTTTTTAGC
The DNA here is from genome assembly GCA_949130495.1 of Sambucus nigra. NCBI lineage: Eukaryota > Viridiplantae > Streptophyta > Magnoliopsida > Dipsacales > Adoxaceae > Sambucus > Sambucus nigra. The sequence goes on from OX422216.1 coordinate 585,626,327, forward strand.
AAATCTCTTTTATTATTTAATTGTCCATTATGAATTCATCCACTATCCTTTTAATTTTTAGTTTGTAATTTTTAGTTTAGCTTCAATAAATACATGAGTGAAGAATTGTAAATGAGAGATTGATGATGTAATTGAAGATTTCATGTCAATTCAAGGCTTAAATGGGTTTGATCTATTCCTCTCTTTTACTTTTAGTTTAATCATCTCATGCTTTCAATTGTTTAGCTTATATTTTTGGATGATGATTATTGAGGGCTAATCTCCCATTTATGGGATGAAATTTTGAAGCCCTCATGAGTCCAATTTAGTTAGTTTACTTTTTAGCTCAATTTTATTTACCTAATTTTTATTAGCTTTTGCATCTTAATTAGTAGTTATAAAAATTAGTATAGTTAGTTAGTTAAAATATTCCCTTGAAAAATTCATAAAAAAATAGAAAAAGTAAAAATAGAAAAAAATATAATAAAATGCAAATGAATCTATATATATGTCCTCTCCAATTTTGTGTTTCACCCTTAGATATGGATTGACTCCCTTACTTACCTCTACACTAGTTTTGTTATAATTTTGTAGGTTCAAGGGAAATTTTGATGGATAGAGAAGTTGCAACAACGACAACAAAATCTACATTAAAGGCAATTTTTCTTTTTATCAAATGGCGCCGTTGCTGATCTTTGGAGCTTGAAGCACTTGCGAGGATTACCTATTTGTGATTCATTTGTATTGCACTTTTTATTTTTATTAGTACCATTTTTTTAGAAGGCTTGTATTAGGATTTTATCATTGGCTTGTATTGCGGTGCGTAGAGACACCATTTATTTTTCATTTAAAATTGTAATAATTCAAGACAAGCGTGATAGGGAAACCGGACAAGGTAGAGAGAGGGCGTCCAAGGCGAGGATTTAGAAGCCTCTCTACCTTGGGTCGGTAGGACTCCCGGGGACGACTGAGATTGGCGTGATCTCCCCCCGGTCGACTCAAAATTTTCGGCACCCCACGGCGTAAAAACCGTGGGAGGTACATTTCTCAAACACTCGCGCCTCTCCTGTTAGCGAGTCAATTCTTTTGTGTGCTCTTGTGTGCTCTTATTTGATTTTATTCTCGCATTTATTTTTTGAATGGTGTGATGAATTAAATTACTAAGACCTACACCCGGTCACTCACGAGAAGGGATTTCATCACCCGACTCACTCGCTTACCATTGTGTGCTACCCTAGCCATCATTAAATTTAAAATCAATCAATTAGGTAGCCCACTAGGAGAATATTTTGCAGAGGCGATCACTCATATAAATTCCGTGATTTTTTATCGCCCGCGGACTTAATTAAAATTTGACTACCCTCTCACTAAATTCAAAGATAAAAATTGGCTATGTGCTAGTTAGGAATTTTTCTTGACCTGTGTGTGTGTCCAATTCCATTTTTCGGTAGTTGGGTTTTGGTTCGTTCGTGCAAATTCAAAGAGTCCATCTTTTCCCCACCCTTTTCTTCTAAAAAAAAAAAAAAAATCCAAAAATATTTTTTTTCCCACCTTTTCTTCCACAAAAAAATCCAAAAATATTTTCTTTCATTTTTATAACAAAAAATAAAAAAAAAAAACATCTTCTTTCTTTATTTTTAGAAAAATCCAAAAATATTTTCTTTCTTTCCTTTTTAGAAACCTCCAAAAATATTTTCTTTTCTTTTGAAAAAAAAAAGAGAAAATCTTGAAAATAAAAAATAAGGCCGTGATCGGTGTTTCTTCACCCTCACCTTTGCCAAATTATCCAGCAAGACTGACCCTTCAGTCTTGTTTGGGGGTGATTCTCATCACTCCAATTTTCTTCCACCCCGCACATTCATTGTTCTTATCCTTAGGGTGAGAATGGTTTGGTCTGGCTGAAGACATTAAACTTAGCGCTACCGGGAGGCAACCCGCGATTCTTGTACTTGTCTCATCTTGTTTGGAGGTGGTGTTTCACATCACCCTATGCTTTCTCATGCTTATAGATTTGTACATCTTTTACTCAGGTTTATTATTGGCTACATCTGTCCACTTCACTAGCGGTTCATTCTGGTAAACTCTTTCCTACCTTATGCTCACATTTTTAAAATCATTTTACTTAACATCGAGGACGATGTTCCTTTTTGTTTGGGGGTGGGAAATTTTATCAAAATCGTACCTCTTTTGAAAATTTTTGATTGTTGAACCTGATTTTTAAAATTTCATGCAGTTTCTTTCATCTCACTCATTGATGTGAATTTTCAATCATCCATCTTTTAAAGTCTAGGAATCAAGCTAGAGAATATTTTTTCTGAATGGCTTATGTAATACATAACAAGGCATTTTGCACCATGAATTTCTAGACTCAACAATATTTGCGCACTTATCACGTCACTACGGTTAAGAGTTGAGGAGTACTACAATTCTAAAGAGAACCTTAAGGATCACTAGTAGAGACTTTCGCCCGTGAGATTTGTGCCTTTCACCCTTTTAGAGTGTTTTACGCAATCTCCGAGTCACAAGTTGATTCAATTTCGTTTGGGTCCGCATTAAATTGTTGTATGATCTCATTATCCTTCATTAAAATTTTGGCTTGATCACTGAGAATGACATTTTTTTCGAGTTGTAAGAAACGCGTGTCTTGAAATTTGTCCCGAATACTAAATTTTCATCCATACACCTACCACTTTTCCATATCACATTTCATTTACCCTTCACCCATTATATTCCCATATCTCATATATATTCCCCTCACTATCCATATATTTCCCCACACATCCACCTATCACCTCCATTTATATCTTCCATCATTTCAAATAAAAGAGTGTTGATTCCAAATATTAAATGTCTTCATTGTTAGTTTGAAAAGTGAGAGAAAAAAGAAAAAAAAAAAGAAAAAGAGAAAAATAGCAAAAATAGAAAAAAAAATAGAAGAAAAGAAAAGAAAAATAGCAAAAAAAAAAAAAAAAGAGAAAATAAAAGAAAGAGAGTTGTAGTTAGTTTAGTAATAAAGACATTTGTTCCTAAAGTGTATACACTCTTCTTTCGCATCCATTTCACATCCATCTTTTACACATCACATATCCATCATTCATCATCCTTCATATCACTATCACCATCCATCCATCATATCATCATCTCATCCTATCATACCACACCTCATACCATCCAACCCATTTCATTTACCCCCTCACCCATATACATACATGTTCCCCTAGGTGTTCGGGCGAATGAAAGTCAACGTGGTGAATAACTCGACGTTCTCACTATAGTGATTAGCATTTCTTTCATGAGATCATTTTCTTTCTTACTGTTCGTTCTTTCTTATGCGTGTGTGAGACGTTTGAACTTGCTTACATTTACTCACCTCCTCACACACAAGAGCGATACACTTACCCATATCTCGAGAGTTCTTTTGAGAGTGATATATCTAGTGAGATTTGAAGTTGAAGCGTTGATTCCGACAAGGCTATCTAGGAATTACTCTTATGATGCTCGACCCGTTTTGACTGATTCACACTACACACGTTGAATTCTAGGAAGGATGTGCCATGACTATCTACTTAGCTTAAATTTTAATGCACTTCTAGCTTGTATTTCTGAAAAATATTTTCCCATGTGATGGATTGTGCGATTATTCTACATCTAATAAGAGATTGACTGCCTTTCAATAAATTTTTGCAAATAAGAATTTTGTGGGTATATTCCCTGCAAACCCTCACGAGACACAACTCGTCCTGTAGGGCAACCTATAGGTTTAAAGGCTTGTTGCACATGCTAAGTGCAATCGCAAGTGCCCGCTAAAGTGGTACACTTTTGGTTACTTATCTTTCTCTTTCTCTCTATCTTATTGCTCGAGGACTAGCAACGCTCTGTTTGGGGGTGGTGTGATAAGCACCCAAAACTGTACAATTTATACCTCAAATAGACGTACTTTAGTTGCTATTTCTCGACCATATGGGTCTTATGCGCTTAAATGTTTAATATGCAGGTTTAATGTACGTTGCGGTATTCAAACGCGTATTTCAAGGCAATTGTGCATTTTACGGAGCTAAATACCAAATTTTCTGACCCTAACCTAACCCATCCTAGCCTAAACTTGTCCCTAAACCGTCACCCAAGACCCGTGTGTGTTGGTTTGGTCCATTTTTATTTTATTTTAATTTTTTAGATTTTTAGTTTAAGTCATTTTAATTTTAGGATTATTTTAGAATTTTTTAGGTTTTATTTCCTATTTTTATATTTTTTTTATTTTTATTTTTATTAATATAATTTTATTTTATTTTATTAAGTTTTTAGTTTTAGTTTTTATCTTATTTTATTTTACTAGGATTAGTTTTTAGTAATTTAGTTTTATTAGATTTTATTTTTTTATTTATTAGGACTTTAGTTTTTAAATTTAATAGATTTATATTTATATTTTTATTTTCATTTCATTTCATTTCTTTTTATTTTTATTTTTATTGAGTCTTTATGTTATTTTTTTAGAATAGAAATTTAATTTTTAGATTTTTAGTTTTTATAGTTTTATTTTATTAGTTAGTTTATATTTTTTTAGGAGTTCAAATTAAATACACACATCACCCATAACCCCCATATCCTACACTTATCCTAAACCCACATAATCTTATCCTACACCTAAACCCATTCACCATCACACACCTACCCTACACCCTACCACACACAACCCCATACTTCATCTTCTCCAACTAACCCAACAACCTTTTCCTCTCTCCTCTCTCTCCAACCACCATTAACACCCACACAAACATCCACATTACCATACCTCACTCTCTCTCTCTTATCTCCCATCGATGGCAGCCCCTGCCGACCTACCCCTCCTCCGGCGGCGACGTCGCGGCAGCCCCCAACCTTGCCTGACCCGGCGCGACCCCGGCAGACCCACCATTCCTCCTATCTAATACCCGGACCCCCTGCCAACTCCGGCGACAAAACCGCTCACGAACCTCCCTCACTCTCCCTTCCACCTGCGTCCCCCTTTATCCGTCGGACTTGAGCTGCCGCCGGCGTGCACCCCTCCACCTCGCGAACTCGGGCAACCATACCCCTGTCCGGTCAAACCCATTTTCGGTCATCCCCATTCACAACCCACATCCACCATCTTTCAACCCATCCATTCCACTCCTTACCCATTTCACCATCTCAAGACCCACTTTCAACTCCCAAATTAAAGCCACGATCTATCCATCTCCTGCCAAACAAACCAAACCAACTTCAAACCCATTTCCATTTAACCCACGACTTATCTCCTGCAATGTTCCAAAACCAACTCACTTCCCACATGTGTCTACTTAAACCTTTCTCCCAAAATTACCCCTCAACCCAAAACAGATTTGAGTCAAATATCCTACCTCACACCCCCATGCACATGTGACCTCACCCATTTCCACATGCACTCCCTACCTTTTTACCATTATACCCCTTTGCTCCAATTGCATATAAAAGAAGACCTCAAGGCCATTTGAAAGAGATCTCAAATTTAGTTTTAAGCTTAGGTGTGATAAAATTCTCCCCATCCCTCTATGTTGAGTATTTGCATTTTTAGCAAATACCTCAATATAGAGGTGTGTGTTGAAAATTATCTCTAGGATAAAATTCACCCCACCCATCTATAATGAATCTTGGCATTTTTAGCCATTAATTCATTATAAATTGATGTAGTGAAATTTATCCCTTATGGGAGATAAATTCTAACCCATTACTTTATGTTGAGATTTTGCATTTTTAGCAATTATCTCAATATAAATTAATGATCTAGAATTTATTTCTTTGGGTGAATTCTAATGTACAATTTTATAATTTTAGGATTTGCATTTTTAGCAAATCTCTTTTATTATTTAATTGTCCATTATGAATTCATCCACTATCCTTTTAATTTTTAGTTTGTAATTTTTAGTTTAGCTTCAATAAATACATGAGTGAAGAATTGTAAATGAGAGATTGATGATATAATTGAAGATTTCATGTCAATTCAAGGCTTAAATGGGTTTGATCTATTCCTCTCTTTTACTTTTAGTTTAATCATCTCATGCTTTCAATTGTTTAGCTTATATTTTTGGATGATGATTATTGAGGGCTAATCTCCCATTTATGGGATGAAATTTTGAAGCCCTCATGAGTCCAATTTAGTTAGTTTACTTTTTAGCTCAATTTTATTTACCTAATTTTTATTAGCTTTTGCATCTTAATTAGTAGTTATAAAAATTAGTATAGTTAGTTAGTTAATATTTTCCCTTGAAAAATTCATAAAAAAATAGAAAAAGTAAAAATAGAAAAAAATATAATAAAATGCAAATGAATCTATATATATGTCCTCTCCAATTTTGTGTTTCACCCTTAGATATGGATTGACTCCCTTACTTACCTCTACACTAGTTTTGTTATAATTTTGTAGGTTCAAGGGAAATTTTGATGGATAGAGAAGTTGCAACAACGACAACAAAATCTACATTAGAGGCAATTTTTCTTTTTATCAGGTACCCTCCTGACCTGAACCTCTTGGCTCGATCCCCCTGCTGGGAATCCTGTCCTTACTGTCTCACCACCTGCTGCTGAGGTGACCCACTGACACTACTCTCCCCTGTCCTACCTGACTGGCTCAGCTCCCCTACTCTCTTACTCCCCTTATAGTGGAAGTGGTGGTCTTGGTAATGTAAAAGTGCAGCATTAATGACCTCAGTATAAGTATATAATGCTGGTTGCCGAGTAAGTGTTGCTTAATCCTCTAGGCAAGTCCATCCATGAACCTGCTCTTCTTCTTTTCTTTATGTTCACCTCATTTGGCACAAACTTAGCCAAATGAGTGAACTCTTCCTCGCAGTCAGCCACTGATCGATCACCCTGAGTAACCTCACTAAACTTCCTCCTCATCTCCATTTGAATAGCTGACGAAAAGTACTTGCGGCCAAATCGCTCCCAAAACTCTGTTATTGGCATAGTATCCCTCTCGGCTGAGGTGGTAACAGACTCCCACCGTTACAATGTGCCCCCCATAACTCTGAACGTGGAAATCATCTGCTTTTGATATTCGTTGCACTCAATCATACATAGGTGACGTTGTATGTCCTTTTTCACTGACATGCTACTATCATATTCGAGCTCCTCGAAAACTCCGATGGGTGGCCTTTCTGAAAAGACTCCCTAACTTTCTACCACAGCAACGGCCCCGGTTGAGTCTGAATCACTAGTGCCACTGGAGGCTGTGACTGAGTATGTGGAAAGTGGATGGCCAAGGCTTTCATTGGTGCAATGATCGCCTGGGCCACTATCTCGACCACCTATGCTGTAGTCACCATCCCCAGTGGTGGCTGTGGCGAAGGCACCTTTGGCTCCTTTTGTGCCTCCCTAACCTCATCCTTAGCCATTGCTCTAGATTCCCTCTCTCTCTCTCTCTCTCTCTCTCTCTCTCTCTCTCTTTTGGGTGGCATCTGAAATTTAAAACGAGTTGTATGAGTTCACAGTCAATACAAAATTTAATAGCAGAAGTGCGATATCTCAAACACGTGAAGGTAAAAGCAACAAACCTAATAATAAGGATCCATATCAAAAGAACATTACGGTGAAATCGTAGTAAGTCGTACGAATCCTGATGAGTGCATTATTTTGTATATTTTATACCCAAATTTATACTTTGTTAGTCCCATTTTAGTGTATTTGGGTATAAAATATACAAAATAATGCACTCATCAAATACCCCCAAACCTAAACTTTGCTAGTCCTCGAGCAAAACTAAAAATTAAAATCTAACTCACTTTCATAGGAATCACGATTGCACTTAGCATGTGCAACAATCCGTTAAACCCCTAGGTTACCCTAGTGGACGAGTTTGGTCTCGTGAGGGTTTGCAGTGAATATACACACAAAATTCAAAAAACTTTACTCAATACAAAAGACTCAAAAGTAATATAACCAAGATTGAATGCAAACTTCATAAATACAGTAGAACTTCGCTTTTCAATCTCAACTTATCGTGTGCGTGAGCATAGCCAATATAACTGTCAATTTCAAAAGATTTGATCGTTACATTTCTTATCCGAAAGTTCGTCTTGATTTCAAAATCTCACGGGATGCACTCTCAATCGAACACTCGAAAATAGGTTATTTTCTCTCGGTATATGTGAATAAAAGAGTAAGTTTAGATTAACAAATTTCACATATACATGATAAAAAAAATGAAATTATTTATAATGGATGAATATGATCTCATGAATGGAAAATCGATTACTTTTTGAAAACGTTAAATCACACCATATATCATATTCATCTTCTATCCACACTATAACTAACTTCACTTGAGATCAATTAGGACTTTCTTCGGTTGTATTGTAGGCTCGAATTTTGTCAGAAAGAATGGCTTTTGGAGTTCAAAATTTCTAAGAATATAGAGGTTTTTCGGTATTTTGAATTTCAGGCATTTTTTTCCCACCTCCAATTTTCTTTTCTCTTTCCTTTTTCTTTTCAACTCACATTTTTCATCATCTTTTTTCTTTCTTTCTTCCCCTTTTTTCTGACACATCATTCTTTTGCGAACTTTTTTTTTCTCTTTTTTTTCAACCGTAATTTTACCCTAGTATTCTAAAAAAATGGGTATGACTTCTTTTTATGGGCTTCAAACTCTCAGTTGGAGTTAGGTAGGATAATGGGTTTTCAACAAAAGACATATTTTGTTTTGCTCAAATGGTCTTGCAACGGAATAATGTAAAAAGGTTGGATTTTAGGCTTAATTTTGGGCTTTCAAACGATGGCCTAATCTCATTTCTCAAGTTTTGTTCAGTTAATTTGTGTCTCAAGACGACTTACCAAGACTTCTAGTGCTTTAAGATTCATATTTTGACCTTTTATTTTCAGTAATCGAACAAAACAAAGAATTTGAGATCATCAACGAATTTATCACTGAAGGAAAGCTTGAGTTATTTTAACTCGGATTGATTTAAATCTCTCGAAAACGATGAATGACACAAAAATCTCACCGGGTTAAAATCTCCACATTCATTCGTTAATCATATTAACTTTCACCTCAATATCCATTTTCGATCATATTATATGTCTAATGTGTAAAAAATTTCATAAGTTGAGAGATTGATGAATTAATTATATATTAAGAAATCGTTTCAAAACTCAATTATATTGAAAATCTTTTTGAATTTTTGATAATTTTTCTGATTTTTTTTTTCAAAAATATCAAATCCTATGGACACTAGAACCTGGCTCTTATACGATCTGTGTCACCCTACCCAATTAAATACCGGGTGATCAGTCCTTTATTAAATTAAAAAGGTTTCTTATTTGTCTCATTTATAGCATCACTGTCAAAAATCATATTAATTACTAATCACCTATTAGTTAATTAAGCCGGTGTAAAATTTTTATCTTTCATTAAATAGATAATAACAATAAGTGGAAACTAATTTAAGACCCAATTAATAGAGTCTAAACCATCACAAAGAGTAAATAGATATAATTTTTAACGGATAAACTATCGGCTATAAATCCAAATCCCAAATAAAATCAACAATAATAAGTGAATTCAAATACAAGTCTGAACTGAATAACTGAATAAATAATGTCTAAATAGGTAAAGATGCCCAACTGAGATACTAAAATGAAATCCTAGACAACAAATGAAAGATGAAGGCATCTAATCAAGTCCTACAAGCCTCCACAGTGTTGCTGCTAATCATCCCTGGAATGGATCGTTAAGTCTGGCATCCCTGTGGCTGGACACCTAAAAGGTTTTGAAAAATATTTATATCAAGGGTTAGAACCCATAACATTTTGAAAATATTTAGCAAGATTTTATCACAATTTAAAATCAGTTATTAGATACACATGTTAGGTTCATGTACACTCCCTTGAGTTTCCTCCCCTCTCAACTATAGTACATGCCTAACGCTTTATACATAGCCCACCTAACTGTACTACCTATGCTAACTAGACATAAGTATCAAACTCAGTTGAGACAAACTTAAATCCCTGTGCCTCTTATACAGCATGCTACCCAATAGTTAACGTTTCTCTTACGTCATTAGTGTTGATATTAATATTTCTCTTATGTTCTCGTTTAACCTAATAATTAAGTTTCACTACTTAATTCATAACTGTAGATACATACTATCTAACCATCTACTATCACACATAAGTACAAATTTTATACAAGTATATATTTTACACACTAATATATACAATTACGGCGTCTCCCAAATTGATCACCGTAAAATAGGCATACTATGCCATCATTCCATGCACCTCTTGTACTAACATAAGGACTATTGGTTCAACACGTCTCCTCAAACCCAAAAATCAAATCATAAGCAATGGAGGTGAACATAGTTCTAAGCCGTGGACCATGAACATACCTAACGTAGTTGAATATGACACGTCGATACCATTATATTCATGCAAATAATTGTCTGACCTAAGTTATATGTCCTGGGGCACTTATCCAGACCTTACTGGCATCGTCAATGTGGGATCTCCCATTGCACGAGAACCTCCGTGAGAGTAGACAGCGTAGGTATTCTAACACATAACACCAATCACATAATAGGTATACACACAGCCTATATATACATTTATTCAATAGGTATACTCACAACCTAATCATTATCAATCGTACGTAACATATATCACTCGAATACTCATCGTACTTATTATGTGTATAATTCCGAGTATTATTCTCAAATCTAATGGTCCTAGTTACCCCTTATATAAATTCAGTAGTTAGCTCAATTATACACTACTGGTCTGGAAAACAAGTTTACTCGGAATTCCCATAAATCATTCTCATTCTCTCGAATTAATTACGTCACAATTTAAGCCCGTTTAATCCTCGTCCTAATTCTCCCCAAAAGACTAAGTCCTAATTCCATCATAGTCCTACTATAATATAACAAATGCCTCATTATATTTTAACAAGGTCCCAAAAGTTTCCCCGATAACAATTATAGGAGTTCTAGACTTAAAAAGTAAATTTCACATTTTATTGGAAATAGAATCGATTCTCCCAGGAGGCCGAATCGATTTGACTCTGGGCTGAATCCATTCGAAATACTGCAGATCGTCTTCTTCCTCTATGCAAGTGCATTTTTCACTATCTTTCTCATTCTACTCTTCATGATTCTTTATCAAATTAACATCCAACATTCCCAAACATTATCTACATGTATTAGGATGAATTCTAATTATAAATAAAACATCAAAACCTCATGATTCCACCCAAGAATAGATCAAACCAAGTTTTCATCAAAGATCCTAGGTTTTGTTTTTTTCAACCATTATTCATCAAAACCCAGATTAAATTTATGGTGATTATCACATATCCTATGATTTATTATCCTCTACAGATGTTGAATAATACTAAATTCAATTCCTACCCAAAACATGAGTTTTAATCATTCTTTTCTTCCAAGAATATAAATTTATTCAATATATTTTGAAACCCTAAGCACATGGGTATTATAACCTCAAAAGAAATCGTAAATAAACACTTGCCTTATGTTGGATGATCTGATTCTATGGTTTATATGATGGATTGTGTGTCTTCTCTTCCAATCCTCACTCAAAGCTTGATGATGGAGCAAGATGAATAAGTAACACTTCAAAAATCCCCATTAATTCTCCAAGAATACTCTCCCCTCCTTCTCTAATGGCTCCCCTTTGTTTTCTAATCTCTTAAGCCTAGCCTCATCCATCTACCATCTAATATAAGGTTAGGAATTTCGCAGCTCTTTCTAACCTAGGCTATCGAAAGACTAAAATACCCTCATACGATGCCAATTTAGTCTAAAATTATCCCGGGACCCAATCAATGCCCCCGGGTATACTGTTTTGACTATTTCGACCCTTCAGGAGTCATCCGTGTCCTTGAAATCATCTTTCGAGTCACTCTAAATAAATATTCTATCTCGACCTCAATTTTGTCTACATGTGACTCCCTGTTGAGATAAATCTGATTATGCCAATATCACTCGCTATGACGCGTAATAATTTCATAAATTATTTACTATCCACTTAGAAAATTCAATACCTAATATTGATCATCATTTCTCTCTCGATTAATATTTAATAACCACATTATTAATTAATTCAAATAAATCACGCCACTCGTGTAATTTAAAATGAAATGAATTAATTATCAAATTAATTCAATTCCAAATACGCAGAAATATGGGTTATTACATAGTGCACATAAAGTAAATACAAGTGTAAACTGATATAAATACACTATTGGGCTTATGCCCATACAAATCTCGATATGAAATAAAATAACCAAATGAAGAAGTACAACCTATACTAGAATCAATAGAATTGAATCTGCTACGTCCAATGCAACTATAAGTCTGATCCATCATCAGTCCTGTTATCCCTGTTTATAAGAAAATATGGGGGGGAGGTATGTATAATGTTGGGTCAGAGACCTAAAGTTGCAAGGATTCTTTACAAATATATATGCAAAATGTAACTAACTCATACTTCACGTCTCTCCATCGATGCTCACATGTATCAAGTATCTCATCTCATCTCTTATCTAGAAGCAATCCTATCGTATCCTCAAAACAATACTAGTTATGACTCCAATATTCAATATGACATATAACGATAAAGCTATATAGATATGCATTAACTAAAAATGAGTACTTACGCTTAACCTCCCATCCCTCGGATTAACTCCATAATTTTTCCCACTAAGTTCCATATAAATTTTTAGGGCATATTTTTATGTAACATAATGTTCCTATACTTTAGTCTACCTTGTCAGAATATTTGATTTTTGATTCATACTAATTATTGTCTACACAATTAGACTATAAGTTTCATTCTCTGTAATTACCGTCTACATTCTTAGACTGTCCAGTTATTATTCTCATTGATAATTGTCTATCGCATTAGACCATTAGAACTTATCTTTGTTACCAATATTTCAAATCACTATTTTAATTTGACTTTGCTATCATTAAGTATTGTCTACATCTATAGACTATGAAAATGCATTCTCATACAAGGCACACCACAATGTATATATAAATGAATACATATGTTTGCATATATATGTATGACACATGAAGACATCTATCCATGGCGTCCTATTCGTTCTCAATCGGTAATACCCAGAGGAGTTCCTCATCCTAAAGTGGGTAACAACAAAACACAAGCAAGTGGGGTGGTACCTACGCAGTACAACAGTTCACGGCCCATACCCAATGGTGATAAAAGATCCCAACATCAACACCTATCTCTCGTAAGTGGAGCTGCTACGCAGTACCTATAATATGGCCTAACACCATGCCTAGCCCACTTGTGCCGACGTGTGCTCCTATCCCAAATGCGCGCATAACCCCAACCGATAGGACGGTCCAAAAACCCAGGTTTGTCCACACAAAATAATATAATACATACTATCATTCAATATGTATAAGCAAGTACTTTATAACTACTTTTAGCCCGGAATTATCCATCAATATAATTATAGCCTTTTTGGCTAAATCATAACGTTTTAGTAAGTTATTACATAACCCATTATTAAGTCGTTATCCTACGACTACTCCCTAATTATTAAGTCCCATATAGTGCCTCCTAGGCTCACTTATTCATTTACTTGATTATTACTTCACCGTATACACGTGTGTAGTTATCCCATACTACTTCTTTCAATTTAAGTATTACTTCCCATATTTTGTTCTCTTAGGTATAAGATTATATGTACATATATAAGGACTCAACTAAGTGAATAAGGGTTATATGACCATACATAAGGAATACACAATTATGAATAAGTAGTTTCACTCTAGCTACTATCATAACCGATACTAACAATTTAAACTTATCCCATTAGGCTTAGGGTGCCTTTCTTCTTAGTATCTTTATACGGTAATAATTTGAGGAAGCTAAGCATTAATTATATTCTCAAGCATTCGACGTTTCTTTAATAAGAAATTCCTTTATTTAAACTTACCTCGTCTAAATTGTAAAATTATCATCGTATCTTTTAGGGTCTTATCACCTATGTGCCCCTTCGAATATTCCCCAATCATCTAGGCACATCCCTGCCATTTAATATTTTTATTTCGTATAGCTTTATTCGATAATCCCACGTAAATCATCTTGTTCATATAATTAACTTGTACTTTAATTTATCGCCATATCACGAACCCATCCCGGTTTAACTACGTATATAAGTTCACAACAATATCATTAATATTTGAAAATAAGTCTATATCCCTCACTTGGACAAAAATGGTCTTGCACACACCCTTCCGTAGAAAAATCATAACTAATTAAAAAAAATCAGAAAAATACGAGGTTGATGCCCACGCGATCGTAACGAAAAGATATACAAGTGTACAAAATCAATTCGGTAGGGAGGTCAAAACGATTTGTTTTTTCCCGTAAGACGAGAACAACTATTCTTCCGTGACGGGATTTTTTCAGTTAATTCTAAATGCATCACTTTGTTCTACTGATTCAACAAACTAATTTATGATATGGTAATGAGGTCTAACATGTAATGGAAACATTCTAAACAAGATTTCTCATTTAAATCGTCCTCAAACATCAACAATTAAATTAAATATTTTCAAGAACCTTAGGGTATACAAGTCTCGTCTCATTTTCAACCCCAAGAACATAATTCTAGAATATAAAAGAGTCATATAAATGAGTTCTACAATGGATTTCGAAATTAAGCAATCTATATTTAGATTTTTTCTTGGAGGAAACATGGATTATAATACATGAATATCATCAAAGTTCTATCAAAACTCAGGAACCCTAGACATGGTTACATTACATCAAGATTTAAATCCTATTCTAATCATAGATTCAACATTAATACAAGAATATAACATTTTGAATAAGAATGGCAAGAGAATCCTTGCCTAAAAATAGTAGAGGAGCCTCTCTTTTCTTCCTCCTAGGGTGGTTCTTCATCTCTCCCAAGGTGTGTGGCCTCCAAAAAGTGGTGTGGGGCGGTTATGGAACCCTAGGACTGATTTAGCCTCTTTTAAATATCATTTTAATTAGCCTAAATTCGTAGGTCTCTATAGGGATAGACTTAAGGCCCATGAAAAGGTTCCTATTCATACCCAGTTTGACCCGAAACTTTATCTAAGGTCCTACCCAACCCATAGGTCCATTTTTATGCACTTAAAATGCATATTTAAGTCATCTAATCACATTTAAAAGTCTATAAACACTTTATACATTTATTTATATGTCCCATCGTCATCATATATGTATATCCTTAATACGACTTAAAAAAATCATCGAGTTATCAATTTATTCGCGACTATCTTCATTATTCGCAATATATCGTCATACCATAAAAGCATAATACTTGTATCACTTTTACGAGATATTATATATAAATTAAATACTCTCATATAATTAAACATACTCGTTTAGTCATTACGCCAAATTGAGAATAAATACAATTATTCTATCCGAATAATAATTCCCACGATTTCAGTTAAATCAATATAACTTCAATTTAATACTCATAAAAATGCAAGGTATTGCATTTTTCTTTCATTTGGCCATTAATTTTCGATAATTTGTACGTCTTCGTATATTATTCTCCCGACGGTATCAAAGTCCTTAATAATAAACAAGCTCAAATTTCACTTGATACTCCCTTCGTCCTAAGTAATAGTCTTCGTGTAAAAGTCAAACATTTTAAGAAACTATTTCACTTTCACATTTTATTCTCTTTAAAAGGATTAAGAGACATGCACTTAGATCATTGTTCCCTAATGAGCATAGTGTGTATGGGTAACATTTTAATCTCACTGAATTTACATAATATTTTTGGATACATAACTATTAATTTGTAATGAAATAAAAAATAAAGTAAAACTAATATTTTGGACTGGGTGAAGAAAAACTTAATCACAAAACAAAATTATGGGAGGATCCTTCAAACATTATGTCCATTTTCTCACATGAACAAAAGGAGTATATGTGAGGGTGAGTGTGGGGGTGGAGAGAGAAAGAGATTGACATGAAAAATCTCAACTTTATTAAAAACTTATCTCAACAAATAACAATCGTTATCCCTTTGATCATCTAGATAGTGATTTATCTCAAGCATGATTTTATCTTTTCCTTTTGGGAGAAAGACTCCTGGAGAATTAACATTTATAACCAAGAGTGAAAATGACATATGATTTGTGTAGATGGTAAAATCAAGTCTTTAATTAAGTTGAGAGCCAATCTTTCTTGATATCAAACGTATAGTTGATTTCCAAGTAACACTTGTTGTCATCATCAAGAAACTGTAAATAGAAAGAAAAAAATGTAGTACATTAGCAATAGTTAAACAATGTTACTTGTTATGACAAAAATTTAACAAATTCAGTTAATAAAACAACAAACATCAATAAGAATTATTTTGTCTATACAATGTGTATCTTCTTATAATTTCAACTCTGGATCTATGGTATTGTATTATTGCACATGTGAACAATTATTTGTTCAATTTGCATTTCTTAGTTGTAAAGGAGTGTTAATGCATGACCTTCAGGTCAACCGAACGAACTGTTTAAATGGGGCTAGGTTAATATGAGGGCTAGGTTAATATGAAAACTCTAATAAGTAGAAATTCTAAAAATATTGTTTTCGAAAGTTTTAATAATAAGTAGTGTAAAATTATTTTTATTTAAACAAATTAATATTATGACCGGTTCATATAATTGACCTATGGTTTGAATCAGGAATCCGGCTCCTCTGTAGTAAGTGCACGGTGAAATGCACTTTGAAGTCGTTGATCTTGAATTGGGATCACAATCCTAATGCATCCCAATACAAGATCAATGACTCCAAAGTGGACTGCAACATGTAATGACTGCAGAGGATCCCACTCCTTGGATCAGTGACCTTATTACCTTTTCATGATTGATATCGGAATTCGAATAGTTGTGTTGCAAAGGCATCAACTTAATTTCTTGAATATTGTCAGAGAGAGAAAAAATAGACCCTTTTACAAACCAATTAAATTGTTAAAAATGTAATATATATTTCATATTTGTTGGGTATAGATAACATATCGACTTTTCTTAGAACAACTCCAACTTAAATAAATATCAATGGCGACCATAAGCATGTGCGAGGTGGGTGACCACACAGGGACCAATTGGCTAATTATTGTAACGTATATGTTTATGGCACAATTGTTTTATATCAATATACATAAAATAAGGACCTTGTCATTTTTCTTAATTATAGAGTCGAACCTAATTGGACATTTTCAAAAGTGAAAGTTGAAATTGATCATTAAGAGAGTTTTGTGCGATGTGCTTTCCTATACCGACACATAATTGAGAATGGTCCCTCTATATTTTTAGATGAGTTTTCCAACACATGTAACACACACACACACACACACACATACACACACACACACACACACACACACACATATATATATATATATATATATATATATAATAATGCTCTTGTGCGGACTAGTCCGCATTTTAAGAATGCGGACCGGACATGTGTCACCTAACGGTGCGCCTAGAAATTATCGCCTAAATTATAGGCACACTCTCTCTCTTTTCTGGGCTGACCGCCAAGTGACACATGTCCGGTCTGCATTCTTAAAATGCGGACTAGTCCGCACAAGAGCAGGACTGTATATATATATATATAGGCAATTGCATTCTCAAATTCAACCACCATTTACAACAATAAAAGTTTTCTGAAAAGAACATCTCCAATACTATAATCAAATCAGAATACTCAAAAGTTGGCACATCAGCTTTTGATTATTTACTTAGCGGAATTCTAACATTAACCATCTAAAGTTTCAAAATGATAATTTTTTGTAAATAATTAAAAAGTAAGGGCCCACATTTTTTCTCCAAAAAGGAGAAGTGAAATGATAACAAGTTGAAACTTGTTTATTGAATAAAGATTGCTACCCTTAAAAAAATTATAGTTAACTTTTAAGTATTCACTCGGTGAAAGTTTATAGACTTCATATTGTGAACTTTAGCAATCTTTAAAATTTAATTATTCCATTTGAGATGCTCCGAGTCCAAGTACATAGCAATTCAATTACTTATATTGCAATCACAAAAGTGAACAATAACATAATTGTAGGGAAGGATTTATTGATCTAATTAGTAAAGATTATCAGCTGGGATCCGATTTGAAAGTGGCTTTATCAATAAAATTTGATTTTTTTCATTAAAATAGTCCTTGGCGCTTTTGATATTTTGCTCAAATCGAAATTCTGGCAAAATAAAATGTCGGAATATTTTGTAGAAATTGAAAAACCCAAATTTTGGAAAAATATTTGACAAAACTCAAATAATTCACAATTCTCGTATATTTTAGAATTTTCGAATCATAAAAAAAAATTGGATAATAAAAATCATAATTTCATAATGATTTCTGACTCAGATTTAACTTTGGAAAATTCAGAAATCAGAAATTTTATTTATTTTTCTACAATTAGGGAAAAAAAAGAAGAAAAAAGCCTGGGTCAAATTTTAGAAAAATTCACCCTTAGATTTAATGAGAAAAAAAGAAGCCAATTGGTTAATTAACTTACCTTTGATCTGGCTGAGTATGATCCTCTAGCAAACATGCCTGAAGGTGTTGTTTCTTCTGGCATTTCATGTGTATAAGGCTCTAATTGAGGACTAAATGTTCCAATCATCTCTTTTGTACTGTCCACTGTATATCAATGTTCAGGATAGCCAACACAACATTCAATTAAAAGACTTCAGCAAAAGACTTATTGTTAAAAAAATGTACTCTTTTAAGTAAGGGATATTAGTTCAAATGATAATTTTATTGGTATTTTAAATTCATAATTTTTTTAATTAATTAACAATAAGTTCAAACTATACAGTTACATTTATTAATGTATACACAATTGTAATTATAACTCTATTTACATTAATAAGTGTAACTGTATTTGCATTAATAAGTGTAACTGTATTTATATTCATGTATCCACATTAATAATTGTAACACGCCTGAACTTATTGAAAAACCTGTTTGCAGCTTGTTCATATCGTTAATTTTTAAAGAGTCAAAGGATTTATCACCATGTTTCTCTTAACAAAATTACAAACTATTGCATTCTGAAATATCAAACTTAAGAAGTGAAACTTTTTAAACTTAAAATTTTTCTTAATTAATACATTTCTTTCCTAAACTTAAAATCACAATTTTTTTAGTGAAATATTGTTACAAATGTATTTAAAATTATAATTTTTCAACAAATAAGTACTTAAAGTAGGTTTATGTTTTATGTATCAGTCCAGATAAATTTCAAATTTCTTTGGCGAAACAAAAAGTTTGATAATATCGATTCCATTTGTTTTTTTTTTGGAAATAGGATTTCATTACGAAAGAGAGAAAATAATCGCAAATTCAAAAATGAAAATATCGAAAAATTCCTAGTCACCTACAAAATTATGAATGGTATAATCCGGAAACTTTTTGGAGAAATCGGATCGGCATTATTTTCAAAGAAATAAAATCAAAAATAAAAAATGTAAAAATTTAGATTTAATTACGACTCCGATATAACTTTATGGGAGGGAATATTTGGAAATAAAAAATTATAACTTGAAATTGACCCCAAAATCGAATAAATCATATCCAATTTCAGAAGTTTAAGAAAACAAATTAATTTAAAACATATTTTTTTTAAACAAAACAAAATGAAAGGGACAATTAATATTTAATCCCTAGAAGCTAAGTATATTTTACACTTAGTCCATGTTATTTTTTTATGTTCCAAAAGTCCTTTGTCTATTTTTTTGACAATTTTTTTATGGTTTCGGATAAGGGAATAAATAATCCGTGGTCCTTTATATGCCGAGTGATTTTTTAAAATAAAAAAAAAAAAATTTGAACTAAAATTTAAACTAAAAATATCGAGATATTTTTCATCGAATTATCCAAATAACCTCTTAAATTGTGTGTGTGAGAGAGAGAATACCCTTAAGACCAGTTTTCCAAACAGTATTGCTGTATTTGAGTCCAGAGACAATATTGTTGCTGACTTCAAAAGTAAATTTAAGGCTATAACGGCTCCCTTCTTTCAATGTAAACCAGGTGCCTTTTGGGATTTTATTTTCAGGGAGGGGAAGAAAAATATCAGCTCTACCGGGGGACTTAATTGCAAGGCTCAAAATCTTCACTTCTGGATCCAAACTCTCTACAATCATTGAAGAATGTTAGGTAGTGAGTCACAATTAAAATCCAAGTTATAAAATAAAATAAAATAAAATAAAAATCCAAGTTATAAGGGATGTCTTTGATGATAAATTGAAAAACCATAAAAACAACTTGAATGATCTTCTATCTATCCATATTTTTTATAACTATATCCACTTAAAGCATTAGTAAGTTAAACCATCATTACATGTATTGGTAGGCAATCACTTTGTGAATTTACTTATTAATTATTTTTAGGTGAATGTACTTACAGAATTCGTAATCTTGTTGCATTTCGTCCCCATTTTTTATGCCATACATCACTTTGAATGTTAAATTTTAACGTATTATCACTTTGACTGCAGTTCTCACTTTTTTGTGGCGCTTCTATACGAATGAGTGTTGTCAAAGTAATAAAATGATAATGACTTGAGCCTTCACTAGGGGTGTGCGGGGCAACCGAAAAAATCGATAAACTGAACCAAATCGGGTTCATTGGGTTGAGTTGTTTTTTTTCCCCCAACCGTTCGGTTCCGATTCCAGTTATAATAATTACAAAATCGATTTTTTCGATTCGGATCCTTGCTCCACCACCAACACAAATCGAATCGAACCATAAACAAATTCGATTCAGAATTTTCTCTCTAATTTAATAGAGATTTAGGCTTTAATCTCATTTCAAAAGATTTGTTGAGCTCCTGTCTCATATATTTTTAGAGTTGTTTTAAGTCTCATAATCACTCAAAATCGTTCAGTAACTACCTTTAATCCCTCATCTTCATTTTCACAGAGAATGACACGTGTTTCATATCTATTAAAATAAGACCGCCACCTAAAAAACAAAGACTTTTACTTTTGGGATTTGAATTACATTTATAATGTTTGCATAGAGTGTCCCTTTTAAGTTATATTTTATTTTTATTTTTATTTACCTATTTAAATACAGTATTGAAACCTAGAACCAATCTGAACCAACTCAAGAACCGTTGGTTCGAATTGGTTCAGTTCTAGATACAATCAGTCCCGGTTTCAAACATATAGAACCGACCAACTCCGTTTTCGGTTTTGAGTTAGTAGTAAAACCGTTTGTACCCCTCACCTTGACACCCAAAGTGATATTTGACACAACAAATGGGAACAACAACTAAAATGACTTTTAATTTTAAGCAGTTTAGAGAATAAAAATTTACTTCTGGAGTGGAAAATTTTATGTCTAACCTTTCTAACCAAAAGATCCACAAAACTAAACCAACTTAACTATAAATATCACGATAAATATTAAAATGAAGAAAAATTCATATAGAATTTTATTTCTAAAAAAAGTTAAATTTGGTTTATAAAGTTATTTTAAATTTACATAAGTTTTTTTATAGACTATTCAATGAAAATTTTAATCATATTTATGTAATTATCTGTGCACAAATAATTAATAAGAAAGATTGATAGACAAATAATAACAAGAAGATATAAATCAAGTGGGCAAAGAAAAGTTTTTGCAAAAGCTTGGGGGGCTAGTTAAAGTTTGCAAATTCTTGAGGCACCATTCACCTCCTTCTTTTTAAACACTAGTTATCGCTGAACACGCGTTGTGTTTATGAAAATTAGTAAGACGAAATTTGAAAAGTATTCTTACACTTACGTAACATATAATTTTTATAAATCACATATATCGTAGTTGTTTTCATTTAGTAATAACTACATTTAACTACATAAGGAATTTGGTTAATAGATAAGGGTAGTTTAGTAAATTTAAGTGCAGATCAAAAACCACTTTCTCGTGCTTAATATAGTAGTGTAGATGTGTTTGACAAGAAATTCGGGGGGAAATTCGACAAAAAGTTTATTCTTAAGTTAATATTTGATTACAAAATAGAAAAATATTGAAATAGATTTTTTTTTCCTAAATAATTCCAAAAAAAAGTGGGAAAAGATAAGCATGGAACACAATTATTCGGGGTGGTAGGAAATGCATTTTTTCTTATTTCTTTTTTATCTTTTTTTTATATTAAATAGGTGGTAGGAAATGTAATCTATGTAAAAAAAATGGAGAATATATGCCGAATTTTATCGTTCTTAGAGGATATATGTGTAATGAGTTGATATAAAATTAGAAAATGAACAAAAAAATAATTCAATGGGAATAAAAGGTGATAATGCCAACCAAACTAGGGGTGTCAATTTGACACATTTATTCTTTGTAGTGAGATAATTTGATATTGATAAAAATACTCAATTTAAACTTATTAATACTCGAAAGTAGTAATCCAACACTATAGGATTAAAATAAACTAACCCGAATGACAACCCATATACCATAGACATCCTCCCACTAACAACAATCATTGTTTTTATTCTAATACCTTCTAGTGGAACAGGAAAAGGAATTTCTTCATTGCGAATAAGCAACCTTTTCCTTTGAATATCAAAGTGGACCCAAATCCAAATCCAAATCAAATCACTTTAAGCTTAATTTAATATTAAAATGTTATCAAAAGGCTTTACGTTTCTACTCAATATTTATCTGCAAAGATACACATGAGATGTCAAATTCGGATATAAAAGTGCAATGCAATTGGCATGTTGCATCCTCATTCGATGTAACACGTCAATTTTATTGCACTGTTTTGTCACGATTTTGTATTAGGGCGGAAAGACTCATTAATATGAGGGTGAGTATATTAATCATTTTGATTAAATAGAAGACAAAATCGTGTACACCATTCAGATTGCCATTGATTGAAAAGATGGGGGAAACAGTATACTTAAAATATTTCCTTGCAAACTATTTTTAAACTAAAATTTTCTCTTTTTATATGTTTGATTGTAATAGCGGAAAAGGGGTTGTTAAAAAATAAAACTGTATTTATAAACCACGCTATTTTTCATTGAGGTTGAATAATGTTTCTTTAGAGCTTTTGCAGTGGTGGAACTAAAAGACATGACGATTTACTATTTTACAAAACGTATTGTTCTCCAAATTTGGAGAACGGATACACATTTTGTAGTTGTTGTTACGAACTTTGAAAATTCGTAGAAAGTTTTTAGGAAAAAATAAAGTTAGTAACAAATATATATTAAGTTCCTATAAACATTTGAAGTTCTTAAGAACATTTTAAGTTCGTAGGAACTTCTTACGAACGTCAAAAATTCGTAGAAAGTAATAAACTCTCAAATTTACAAATCACCACGGTAAAGCATCCTCCTATCGAAAGACAAAAAACACTTTTCAATTTGTAAATGTACATTTCTTCAATGTCCACCACTACTAATGCTCTTATAAATTTCAATATGAAGCAATAAATTTTTTGAAGAGACGGATTACAACATGGTAATTTAGGGTCAATTTGGTTTAACATATTTTTTATGGCAGTGAAAAGTAAAATGGTCGGGAAAAAAATTCACTTATTTGGGATTAAGTTTTGTCACTATTTTTGTTCAAAGTTTCATTAATTACAGCTTGTTCAATTATTCACAATTTTCAACAACAAAAAATAATTTTAAATGTTTGAAAAATTATTTCACCATTTTACTTTTCACCGTTATTAAAAATATTTTACTTTGAATCAAATGGACCCTTGAAAACGAGTTGAATATCTCATATTTCTGAATTTGATAATCGTCCCCCAACTGTCCACTCAAAATGAGTGATTTTGACTTTGACCCTCCATTGTTTTCATACATTTCATTTGAGTGCCAAAATTCATCCTAACTTACATTTGATGCAAAAAGTTTTATCTAATACTCACGAAGCATAACAAAAAGATTCTATAAAAATGTCATACAAAGTTTTTTTGCGGGTCAAATGTATATTATTTATTTATAAGTTTTGAATTTAAAATATAATAGGCTAAAAGTTCAATTCTACCTAAAAGATAAAGGCGGAGAAGTACAAAACACAATTTATAAAGTGTTTTTGTCATCCTTTTCCTAAAGATTGAGTTAATTTTCACCTTTTTCGGTGTTCTTACAAGGAGTTTTGTTACATTTTTCCTATCAAAAGTGCTGTTAAAAATTAAAATAGACTCCAAAGTGCAAATATTAAATTCTTTAGACCCCAAAGTGATTTACTAAAAAAAGATGTTGTCCCAAAATACAAATAGCTAAAAAAAATAGTTACCTCCAACAGAGTTGATATCCACACTACCAAGAAGTTGCTCTTTCCACCTCCTCAAGCTTTCATCATCCTAAATTCCGATACAAATACACTAATTACCAAATAAATATGGGTTTTAAGCAGTTAGTCCCTGGCACTAAAAAAAGTTGTCTATAATCCAGGATAGTATCATTCTAAGTTTGTTATCTCTCAATATTCTGAATATAACAATGTAAAGGTGGTTGTATTACAAATATATATGATATGACAATTAAATACAATCACATAATCACAAATTTATAATTATGTAACAAGATGAGGGACGGAAAACTAAAAAATTAAACTTGTATTTGGTGTTATTAGACATTTCCTGTTCTATCGAATTAACCCGATGTACTAGTTAACCGGTGCCCAAATCGAGCTAGGATAATTGTTAGATAACTTGTGTAATTCACACGGTATTGACCCAGTGACCCAAACCAGTTTGTTAAGAAGCCCGATAACTCATTTGAATTTTTTTTATTTTATTTTAGATGCACAATTTTTAAAAATTTTCGTGTAGTGCCACATGTACATGGTTTATATTTGCAAAAAAAATATTCAAACATATCTATAAGGGATCTTAAATATTTAATTTATTTTTTTAAATTCACTTGTAGTCACTTCCTTATTTTTATATTTTTAATTATTAGTCCTATTTTAATAATTATGAGACACGTGTCATTTTCTGCGGAAGGAAAGATGGATATTTACAAAGAGGTTATGGGTGGTTAAAAGACTTACTATAATTTTAAAAATCTATAGAGATGAGACTAGAAATACATAACTAAAATTATGCTTTTTTCTAAATTCCAAACATATGGATTGTTATTTTTATCTTTATTTAAACCGTGTAATATTATAAACGGACCTACCAATTGACCCATTGGTTAAACCGGTGACCCGTTCCATTTGTCCGAGGCCGATTCCAATAAATATGTTTGTACTGCATGCTAAACCAAACCTCCAAAGGTGCCTAACAAATTCCCTAAATAAAATTACTTTAACCCTAAGATAATATGTTATTTACAGATATTCATGTACATGTTCAACAATAGTTATTAGTTGCAACCCGTAATTTTTAGTTAAAGGTGCAAAAGTTTCGAGTAGTGACGAAAATTCATGCATTAATTTGCTTGTATCCCATGCATTATCTTTTGACCCTTATTATTAATCACGTAGGGGTACATCTAAATACCGCGTTATCTCGCTACAAAGCAAACAAAATAACAAAAAAAGGGGATAAACTAATGAAGATTTAACATTAAAAAAAAAATATGTTTTAATTTCATTGCAAAATTGACCATACCTTATCCTTCTCAAACTGTTCTTTGAGGGTTTGTTGAGGCCCCAATTGAATTTTTCTTTCAGCCTCTTCTTCATCTTCCTCCTCAGTTGCATATATAGAATTCTCACTCATTTGTCTGCTTATCTTCTCCTCTGATTCACCAAATTTATCATTTTCCAAAACTTTGGTTTCATTTTTACAAACACCCCCCTCCTTGTTTTCATCAAACCCCATGTTTTTGTCACTTGAAACAAATCAACCCGCCAAATATAATGAGGGGCATAACAAAATTATGATCACCGTATAAAGAAGAAAAGAGGGGAGAAAGAAAACAATGCAGGCTGATATAAATAACTAATATGAGTGAGCCCTATATATATATATATATATATATATACAGTTAGAATATTTGAGAGAGAGAGAGAGAGAGAGAGAGAGAATGGTTTTTCTAGAGAGAGAGGGAGACTTGGGTCAAAGAATCAAAGAAGAAAAGAAAAGAGGAAGAATACCCACAAAGGATAAATCTTCTAAGAAGAAAAGACAACATGAAAAAGAGGGGAGAGAGAAAGATATTAAACTTGGGTAAATTTGGAGGGTAAGTTTAGGAAGGAAATGGGGGTGTGGTTATCCGGAGATGTGAAATTTATATATATATATATATATATATATATATAGAGAGAGAGAGAGAGAGAGAGAGAGAGAGAGAGAGAGAGAGAGAGAGAGATCGTGAAGGTCACTAAGTTGAGCATGATTGAAGGGGATTTTACGACAGGGGACAGCCTAGGATTGGGAGGATGATAGATTCCTGTTTGACATCTTCTCATTGGATGATTATTGGATCAACTTACATGCATTCTTTCTATTATCTTCCCCAAAAAAACTTCATTTTCCACCTCTGTATTAACTCTATATTTATACATGGACCATGAGAATGCATATTAAGAACTCAAAGATAGTAAAAACAAAGTTTTGATATATATATTTAATACGGTAAAAATATTTATATGAAACTCTCATACTTAGTATTTTAAAATTCAAAATATATGTCCTTAAAGCACATATTAACATTTCCTTTATATATATATATATATATATACACACAGAGAGAGAGAGAGAGAGAGGCTTAAATGCGGGAGGACTTATCCCACACCACTGCGTACGGGATTTTTTTTTAAAACGATAATAATAACCTTTTCTATGTGATTTTAACTCCTTAACAAAATTAAGCTCAAAATATTTTTTTTAACTATTTTAAGAAAAATCGGTCAAACTTTCGCGGCTTTTAAATTGCTTTAAAAGTTGCGTAAGTTTGACCGATTTTTTAAAAATAGAAAAAAAAGATTATTTTGAGTTGATTTGCTTTATGTGAGTGTCTTGAAATGTTTAAACGTCATATAAAAAAGTTAAGCCGAAACATAATTTTTTTATTATTTTTAAAAAATAGGTATGAATACTTGGTAAATATATATATTAGATAGGCTCTAGTACACACCAAGTATACATACTGATTTTTTCAAAATAGTCAAAAAATTATTTTCCTGCTAAAGTGTTTATATGAAATTTAAACATTTCAGGAGACCCATATATATATATATATATATATATATATATATATAGAGAGAGAGAGAGAGAGAGAGAGAGAGACTCTCATACATACAGTATACATACTTACTGGCACAAACCTATTTTTAAAATATTGAAAGAAATATTTTTTAGTTGAGTTTTTTTGTGTGATATTTAAACATTTTAAGTGACTCATATAAAAAATCCGCTCAAAATAACTTTTTTTGTTATTTTAAAAAAATCAATCAAATTTTTGCAGCTTTTAAAGTGCAAAAGTTTGACCGATTTTTTTAAAATAACAAATAAAGTTATTTTGAGCTAACTTTTTTCGTATAAATGCCTTGACATGTTTAAATACCATATAATACGCCGTATTTTTATGAGTATTAAATTGAAGTTATATTGATTTAATTGAAATTGTTGGAATTATTATTCGGATGAAATAATCGTATTTATCTTTAATTTTGCATAATGATTAAACGAGAATGTTTAATAATATGGGAGTACTTAATTTATTTATATAATTTTGTAAATGTGACATGGGTGTTATGATTTTTGTGGTATGATTGTATATTGCGAATAACGAAGATAGTCGCGAATAAATTTATTAGTCATGGATTTAATTAAATCGTATTACGGATATACGTATATGATAATGATAGAACATACAAAAAAATGTATAAAGTGTTTATAGGCTTTTAAATGTGATTAGATGACTTAAATATGCATTTTAAGTGTTTAAAAATGCACTTATGGGTTAGGTAAGACCTTTAGTAGAGTTTCGAGCCAAACCGGGTACGAATATAAACCTTTTTATGGGTAGAGACCTACGAATTTAGATTAATTAAAATGATATATAAGTGGTTAGATATTTGCATTAGGGTTCCATCCACCACTCCTATCCACCCCACCAGTTTGGCAACTGCACACTTTGGGGGAAAAGAGGAGAAACCACCCAGGGAGAAGGAAGAAGGAGATTTCTCTACAAAATCAGACAAGGATTCTCTTGTCATTCTTATTCAAAATGTTATATTCACATACTAATGTTGAAACATGTATAGAATATGAATGAATCATGTTTTAGGGTTGCATATCTAGAGAACCTTTGGTTTATACAAGAATTGATGATAATCGTATGATCCGTGTTTAGATTTGTGATTTCCCATAGTAGGTAAGAATTCATGTTGTTTAATCTGGAGTTTTATTGTAGAAATCATATGGTAGAACTCCTCTCTGAAAAGAATTTTTGTTAGAGTTTAAGATGAGACATCAAAATTTGCATGTTCATAGTTTCTTGAAAAATCTTGATGATTGGGTGATAATTTAAGGATGATTTAGAGGTTTGATCATGTTTAAATTGTTACCATTTCATGTTAGAACTCATGTGCATATCCAATTTGAGGTTTTTGAGTCATAAGGCCGATCTTTGATACACTTAAAAATTGGTGGAAAATCCCATCATGATAAAATTGCAAATATGAACGCACTGGGGTATTCGAACCGGTTCGGCCCCCCATTGCAAATTGGTTCGATTTACCTGCTTGATTAGGTTAGGGAATATTATTTCTTTTCATTACGATCACGTGGGCGCCGGCCTCATATTTTCCTGATTTTTTTTTAGTTAGTTATGATTTGTTTACGAAAGGGTGTGCGAGACCATTCTTATTCAAGTGAGGGAAAGAGACTTATTCCAAGGCATTAATGATATTGTTATGAACTTATATACGCAGTTAAACCGGGATGGGTTCGTGATATGGTGATAACTTAAAGTCCAAGTTAACTATATGAACAAGATAATTTGCGTGGAATTCTTGAATAATCTATTTGAAATAAATATATTAAAAGGTTAGGATGTACCTAAATAATTAGGTAATTTTGGTAGGGGCACATAAATGATAAGACCCTAAAAGATACAATGATAATTTTATGATTAACACAATGTAAGTTTAATGAAAAGAATTACTTATTAGTGATGCGTCAAATGCTTGAAAATATAATTAATGGTTAGCCCCCGCAAATTATTACTGTATAAGGATATTAAATAGAAATACATCTTAAGCCTAGTGGGTTAAGTTTAAATGGCTAGCATCGGTTGTGATAATAGTTGGGGTGAAACTACTTGTTTATATTAGTGGATTTCTTATAGATGTACAGATAACCCTTATTCACTTTAGTCGACTCCTTATATATGTACACATAAACCTTATTGTGAAGGAAACAAGAAGTGAGTAATTATTAATAATCTATAAGGATTTAATTCTAAGCCAAGAGGGCAACATGCTGAAATCATTAAATGTTTTGGAAAGGTTATTTTGGGGATAACTATACTTATATATTATGGAGAAATAGATGATAAAGTTAATGTTATTATCAAGCTTAGGAGGCAAAATACGGGACTTAATATCTAATTGGGATGTAGTCGTAGAATAGCGACTTAATACGATTTATGTAATAACTGACTAATATGTTATAGGTAAGCCGAGAAGACAATATTTATATGGATCGAGATTCCTTGGGTAAAAATAGTTATGAAGTAACTGCTTATCCATATTGGATGATAGTATGTATTATATTATTTTTTGTGGACATACCTGAGTTCGTGGACCATCCTATCGATTGGGGATATGCGCGTTCAGGACCGTAGCACACGTCGACACGGGTGGGCTAAACATTGTGTAGGTCAATATTATATGTACTACGTAGCAGCGCCACTTATGAGAGGTAGGTGTAGATGATGGGATCCTTTATCACCGCTGGGTATGGGCCGTGAACTGGTGTACTGCGTAGGTACCGCCCCACTTGCTTGTGTTTTGTTGTTCCCCGCATGGGGATGAGGGACTACTCTGGGTATTACCAGATAAAGCACGAACAAGACACGAAAGATAAATGTCTTCGTGTGTCGTACATATATATGCGGACATATGTATTTATCTACATGCACATTGTGGTGTGCCTTGTATGAGAATATGTTCTCATAGTCTATAGATGTATACAATACTTTATGATAACAAAGTTGGATTAACGTAGATATGTGGATAATTGGTAACGAAAATAAGTTTTAATGGTCTAATGCGGTAGATAATTATTAATGAGGATAATAATGGTCAGTCTAAGAATGTAGACGGTAATTAAAGAGAATTAAACTTATAGTCTAATGGTGTAGATAATAATTAGTATGAATTAAAAATTAAATAGTTTGATGAGATAGACTAAGGTTACGGAATATTATATTATATAAGAATACGCAGTGAAAATTTATATGGAACTTAGTATGGCCATCCCCGATGCTTGTCGCGGGCGGGCGCTTGAAGGAGGATCCTTGGATCCCGCGCGTCCCTCTCGGGAGCGCTTCGACCGGCGTCGTTTGAGATGAGGTGTAAAAATGTAGAGAGATTTATAGTCACCATTCTATTTTACTCAAAACAGACAAAAGAAAAAAAGGGAAAGTCATCCCGAAGGACGGCATCCAAAGACATACTGGTGCATATGAAACCAAAATGATTCGAGAAGGGTTCGGAGGCTAAGTTACGAAATGGGAAGGTGTTAGGCACCAATTCTGCCCTTTCGGTCTCTTATGGATGTTTGCTATTTTCCTTTTTTATTTTCCCCATGATATGTGTGCATGTGTATATATATAGTGGAGATATGAATCCTCGACTTGTATCATGGGAGAGATAAAGCGAGTCATCTGTAGGAAGGTATAAAAATAATATTAGAAAATAAGATTTACGCGATTACTCTTACGTTGATCGTTATAATGGAACGATAACGCATATGGAGTAATACGTCACTAAGAACAAGTATATAGAATATAAGAAAATTGGATTTAGAAAAGATAAAAAATGAGAGAGAAAGTGAGAATAGGACTCGAGTTTCGGGTTTTACCCCAAGATACCTACGTAGCCTATAAAGGTATCAAAGTCCATGTAGTTCGCATACAAAACGAGGGATGGGGTTTATTCCATAAATCCAAATGGGGGATCTCTTATTTGTGAGTGTGTGTGTGTGTGTGTAGAAAAAGTGTTTTAGTTGTGAGTAAAGTGTGAGAAAAATATGAGAATCCCTTTTTGGAATTTATGAGCAAACCCTCTTTTTCTTATTTTTTGGGTTTTATTTATATGAAAATAAGAGATGTGCAATAATACTAAATAAAAAGTATATTAGGATGTGTGAGATGAGATGATAAAAGTGTTAGGTAATAAAACAAGTTATTGCGAATTTAAAAGAATTTGAAGAGAAAGTTGAGAAAGTTGGACCTTCTTGAAGATCTTAAATGTTGGAGAGCAGCCCTTGCACTTGGATGATGATGGAGAGTGGCTAATTCACCAAGTTTGATGAAAAGTGGAAGTTAGAAAGGGATTTGGATATTAAAATCGCTCTGTCTTCGAGAGAAGTTTTTGGGATTCGCTGAGAACGATTTTTATTAGATCTAGGCTCCCTTGAATATGAGGCGAAGGCCTCCTTTTATAATCCCAGGTCACTACCGATCGGCATAGACCTGGTCCTACCTATCGACACCTACCAATAGGCAGGGTCTGGAACCTGCCATTTGGTAGTGTGTTTCAGGCCTTTTCAAAAAATTGGCTGCCGAGGTCAAACAGTTGGTCAGAATCGTGCACAAGGTAGACCATTGGAAATATAATTCAGATACCTTTGAAAGTCCCTTGGACCGCTCCCAGGTTTGGGAGTTGACTTTGGGTCAAATATGGCTCGAAAGAGTTTGTCGATCCATTGGATTGGGAATCGTTCGGACGCAATTGGATCATTCGTCTGCATGGTAATTCTGAATCGCGCATGGGGCAGACCACTGGAAAGGGATTTCAGTGCCCTTCTAAGATTCATTCAGCTTTGGTCGAGTGGAACAGTTTGACTTTTTGGTCAAACGGAGACTGGGAGTGCCCGATGGCTTCTAGGTCAGTACTCGGGGTATGACTTGGGTTTGTAGTGATGAAGGGAGGTACTAAGTACCTAAGGAGAGTTAGAAAGGGAAGTTAGAAAGGGATTTGGATGTTGAAATCGCACTATCTTCGAGAGAGGTTTTTTAGATTCGCTGGGAGAGATTTTTATCAGATCTGGGCTCCCTTGCAAATGAGGTAAAGGCCTTCTTTTATAGGCCCAGGTCACTGCCGATCGATATAGACCTGGTCCTGCCTATCGGCACCTGCTGATAGGCAGGGTCTTAACCTACTATTTGGTAGTGTGTTTCAGGCATTTTCAGAAAATTGGCTGCCGAGGGCAAACCGTTGGTCAGAATCGTGCACGGGGCATACCGTTGGAAAGGTAATTCAGATACCTTTGAAAGTCCCTTGGGACCACTACCTGGTTCGAGAGTTGACTTTGGGTCAAATATGGCTCGAAAGCATCTGTCGGTCTATTGGACAAGGAATCGTTCAGACGTAAATGGATCATTCGTTCGCATGGTAAGTTCGAATTGCACACGGGGCGGACCGTTGGAAAGGGATAGTGCCCTTTAAAGATTCATTCAGCTTTGGTTGAGCTAAAGAGTTTGAATTTTTGGTCAAACGGAGTCTGGGAGTGCCCGATGGCTTCTAGGTCAGTACTCGGGGTATGACCTGGGTTTGTAGTGATGAAGGGAGGTACTAGGGACCTAAGGAGAGTTAGGGGGTAACAGAATGGGGTGTCTAAAGAGCCCCTCGACGGGTGAGTTTAGAACAAATGATATCCGTCGAATAGACACCACATGATGCTTTTGAGGGAGCATGACCGATTCAGAGGGTTGAGGTCGATTCTGAGGACCTGAGGGGTGTTCTGGGGATGTTTTGAATGGCGATCAAAGGTTTAGGTCTATTCCGAGGACCTGAAGTGATGATGGGGGATGACCAATTTTGTGGGTCAAAGCCAAATCTGCGGGCTTAAGTGATGAGGGTGATCGATTCTGCGGGTCAAAGCCAATTCTGAGGGCTTAGGGTGAATACCTAATAACCAAGGTCAATTCTGACCTAAGAGAGGTGACGACCGAAGACCGAGGTCAATTCTGACCTAACTCAGGTGACGATTCAAGACCGAGGTCAACTCTGACCTAAGAGTGGTGATGGCCGAGGACTGAGGCCATTTCTGACCTAACTTAAATGACGATCCAAAACTGAGGTCAATTATGATCTAAGAGTGGTGACGATCGAGGACCGAGGTCAATTTTGACCTAACTCAGGTGAAGATTCAAGATCGAGATCAATTTTGACCTAAGAATGGTGACGACCGACGATCGAGGTCAATTCTGACCTAACTCAGGTGATGATCCAAGACCAAGGTCAATTCTGACCTAAGAGTGGTGACGGCCGAGAACTGAGGTCATTTCTGACCCAACTGAGGTGACGATCCAAGACCGAGGTCAATTCTGACCTAAGAGTGGTGACAATCGAGGACCGAGGTCAATTATGACCTAACTCAGGTGACGATCCAAGACCGAGGTTAATTTTGACCTAAGAGTGGTGACGACCGAGGATCGAGGTCATTTCTGACCTAAATCAGGTGACGATCTAAGACCGAGGTCAATTCTGACCTAAGAGTGGTCACGACCAAGGATTGAGGTCAATTCTAACCTAACTCAGGTGACGATCCAAGACCGAGGTCAATTCTGACCTAAGAATGGTGACGACCGAGGACCGAGGTTAATTCTGACCTAACTCAGGTGATGATCCAAGACCGAGGTCAATTCTGATCTAAGAGTGGGGACGACTGAGGACCGAGGTTAATTCTGACCTAACTTAGGTGACGATCCAAGACCAAGGTCAATTCTGACCTAAGAGTGGTGACGACCGAGGACCGAGATCATTTCTGACCTAACTCAGGTGACGATCTATGATCGAGGTCAATTATGACCTAAGAGTGGTGACGATCGAGGATCGAGATCAATTCTGACCTAACTCAGGTGACGATCCAAGACCGAAGTCAATTCTGACCTAAAAGTGGATAAAGATTGGGTTTTGATTCTGCTGGAGAAAGTGCCTTATGATTTTGATCTGAGTTGGGGAGCTGATAGCTGGGGAAGCTTTTATTTCTTTAGGAGGCCCCACAGGGGGGAACAACCAATTTTGGTGCTGTAAAAACTCCGCTGGGGAAGTGATCAGGCGATCCTTAGAGATCCTTCGGGGCTTTGTCGGGAGGAGATTCACTTGGTTTTTGAGGATTTCACTGGGAAAGAGGGGTTCCGCTTGAGGGAATGCGAAATTTTCCTGGTGAAAATGTTCTAAATCCTAACTGCGAGTTTTATGAATTTTTCGAGGATTTTTTTGGGGCTTTCTGGTATTTTTTGGGAATTTATGCACAAAATTTAAGGGGGTGCCGGCCGGCATGGTATGAGGGGTGCCATTCGATAGTAGCACAGACTTTTGGACTGCCTTGGGAAGGTAAGGAGTCAATGCCGATCGGTATGGTTAGGGTCAGTGCCGATCGGCATGGCGTTTGGCATCCTATATAAAATGGGCGAATCCCTTCATTTTTTCACACCTTTTTTGCTTTCTCTCTTTCTGCGATTTCTCTGCAAATTTTTCTAGCATTCTGATCTTCAAGAAATGGCCGCTTTTGTGAGCACTACAGTCCATAAGGAGTGGTTGACCGTTGATGATTAGGCGAATGTGGAGTGGAGGGCCAGGGCGCCTCTTGCTTTGGACAGTGAGAACTCCTTTGATGCGTTTGAGCCTATTGCGGATGAGGGGACTTTGTTGTGGGAGCCATCATGTCATCGCTCTTCAAGAGTGAATCCTGGTGGTTATGTAAGTAACCCGACCTTTGGCATTCCTCTCTTTTTGGTGATTTTTCTTTCTTTCTTAACTTCTGATGAGATTTTTCCTTTTTGCCAGTCTTATATTTCTTTGAAGAACATGCGCGCCCGCGGGATGACGGGGATCAGGGATGTCTGGGAGCATCTCCCACCTGTGGTTTGTTGGGTGATATCATCGGCGGGTTTTGGGAGGTTGGCATCTATGCTGGATGAGACGCCCCGTTCAATAGCGGTCCTGTGCGCTTTGAGGGAGAAGTGGTGGGATACTACTCACACCTTCCATTTTAGTTTCGGGGAGATGACTGTGACTCCCATAGATGTACAGCAACTGTTAGGGCTGGATTGTGATGGAGAGAAAATAGAGGTGGATCTCTCTTTGCGGGTGAGACTGGAGGCAGTGCGTGCGGCACTTGGTGATGTAAGGAGGATAGTTTCTGGGGATTCTATCCGGCTGTCCCTGCTGAAGGATGTCTTGTTGGGCAGGGTCATTGATGTGGAGGATGGGATGTAAGTGAGGACTATTTGTAAATACATCAATTCAGACATCAAAGATATGCAAAGCAAAGATTAAGAAGAGGACTATTTGACTCAGATGTAAATAAGTTCTGACCATTTAAAATGAGGGTACACTGAATAGAAAAATTATATGCAAAATAGAAACTGTAAGAGCAATAGGAAACCCAAAAAATTATAGGCGATGTCCAAAAATTATAGCCGATGTCCACAACGGGAAACCCAAAAAATTTGATACAGACAACTATTAAAATCCCAACATGAAAAATCAGAAACTGTAAGAGCAAACAATAACAGCAAAAAATCAAGGAACAAGAAAATGACGGTTTCTTTCATACCATAGTCGCCGGGGTCGGAAAATTAAGGAGGAACGGTTGTGTTGGTCTGCCATAGGAGCGTGGAAAGGCTGTGTTGGTCTGCCGGAGGAACGGTGGTGTTGGTCTTAGAAGAAAAGTGAAGTGAGGAGGGGAAGGGAGGCCGTGTAGTGTAGTGAGAGAATTTGAGAGAGAGAAAGAAAAGTGAGGAGCGGCTGTGTATTCGCGTGGTGTGTTTTTAGGGATTGTTTAGTACTAAACTCTAAAAAAAACATATATGATAGATATATTTATATAAAATTAATACATATTATATAATATTAAATTAAACGGTCCGGTCCTAAGACCGAATTTAAAAAGAATATTTTGGACCGACCCGAATATTTCGGGTCTCTAAATTTAGGACCGAATTAAGACCGATTTATAAAAAAGCCTATAAAAATTGGTCCGGTCCGGTCCAAGCGGGTCAATCGGGTAGGTCCTTTTTTTTTCCACCCCTAGTATCGATGGCGTAAGGCCAATCGGCAGTCGAAGGGATCTCTCTCTCTGGAGGCGGTACGTTAGGTCTTGAATGATCTGACTAGTGGCAGGGTAAGACTCTTTCCATTTTCAGTCTTGGTTTTTGCGCCTTCTGATCTTGTATTGATTTATGCCTACTTGGAGATTTTCAGGTGACCTTTTATCCCTGGGGGACAGCCATTCAGGATGCGGGGACGACCGGGGTGAACGCGCAGATGAGGCATTTGCTGGCGCATGAGTTCGGCCATTCCTGGTATCTCGGGGAGAGGGTGGTTTGCTAGATTACTGAGGAGGAGGTGGTGGTGCCACCTGAGCAGCCTCCTATGTCTATGAGGTGGGAGCGACTGCTGTCGGAGGATGCGAGGATCGCGACGATGATCGGCGAGTCCTACTTATTGTACACTGATACGGTTGTGCCGTAAGACTATATGGACTTTGTGACGAGTTGGTTGATGACACCCAGCATATATGATGCCCTGCCTTTCCTTCCTGCACGTTCGAGCTGGGCGGTGGGATCTTCCCACAGTGGCCGCGGTCCAACGGCATCTGCGGCGGCGGCGACCTCGGAGGTTCCTTTTGTGCGGTTGCATACTCCTTCGTACAACATTCGGCTGGCTGATGGAGGGATGGTGCTTATGCTGCATCATCCTCATGAGATGGATCCGAAGGAGTTGGGTTTAACAGAGGAGGTCCTTCGACCTGCGGTATATCTTTCGATTCTTCTCTTTCTTTCTTTTCTGTTTTGGTCATCTCTGCTTTGATATTGATTTTGTCTTTTTCTTGCAACAAGTCCAAGTGTCGACCACCTGGCTAAGAGACATCAGAGACTAGATATCTTTGGTGACTGCCCATATTCGGGATTCGGTTCCTATTCCTTCTTGCTTGGTGCCATGTGCTTCGTCCGGAGAAGACTCTGTCCCGGGTAGTGGTGGATCATCGTCTTGCCGTAGAGGAAAGAGAGCACGCCGCAGGGGTGGAATCTCTTATAGAGAAAGGTAGGTGAGAGAGAGAGAGAATGTGGGTTCGGGCTAAGTCCCGTTGTTTTTGCTTTTTCTTCTTACAAAATTGATGTTACATAGAACACAAATAGATGCAATGCAATGGAGTTTTTTTATTATCTTTTATTAATGACGAATGAATGCATGCACATGTGTTTTTTATTTTGTTGTTGAGACCTTAAAAAGGAGTATTTTTGGAATTTTTGAAGGAAGGTTTTTAATTAAAAGGGGGAATTATATAAGGAGAAAAAGGGATTTTGAAATTCTATTAAGAATATCAATTTATTTTTATTGAGTTTTCTGATTTGACAAAAGAGAAAAAAAAGGGAAATTTCTAAAAATGGGGGATTACCGATCGGCAAGCACCCTGTCCTGCCTATCGGAAGTTCAGTCCAGACCCATCAATTCAAAGCTTTGATTAGTACCCTCTTCAGCCTTTCGTATTTGTGGGGTAGGATTCCCTTCGGTTTCTGCAAGTATTATGTCTCTTGTAAGAGTTCTCAAGTATAAAAAGGGGTAAGGGTGGAGTGTTTTCATCACACCTTCGCATTCTTACTTACTTTCCCACTATCTCTTAGCCTTGTAAGATGGCTGTCCCTGGTAGCATTGAGTTTTCTAACTACCTCGAAGCCTTGGAAGCCATGTGCTATTATAATGTCGACTACGATGCTTTCAACATGCGTCGAGTCTCCTCGGGGCGCAATCAGCCTATTGAGTGGAACATGCTGATGGCGGCGGTACAATTCTGGTACCCCGAAGACCATGTATTCTGCTTTGGGTTAGATGAAGTTTGTCCTACCTACGAGGAATTATCTGCCATGCTGGGTATAAATCCTAGTGTTACTGCAGCTTTGCCCAAATTTTCCCGTTCTCCCAGTGATTTATTAGCCGAGCTTCTTCATATTTCGCCTTCGGCGGCCAGATCACTGGTTACTGGAGGAATGATCTCCCTCCTGGTGGTGATGCAGTCCGTGCATTTGTTGGAAGTAGGTGATGATGGCTATGCTGGAGCCGTTGCTCTGGGCCTGGTTTTAAAATTACTGATGGTGACTGAGGAACTGCTGGTGGACCCGCAACTTGCAGCCATTACTTCGTGGATGTCATACCATCATAATCCTGCGGCGGTGATACTGGCGGAGATCCTGAATGGCCCGGATGCCTAGAGAGAATGTCGTTCTGACTTTTTGAGTGGTAGCCCCGTGATGCTGTTCACGTGGTTGTATGAAAGACTCCGCTTGGTGGCCCTTCCAGAGTATCCTTTGTCGGCTATACCACTACACCAAAATGTTAATTTTGTGACTGCCTTTTTGTGACTGCCAATAGGAGTGACAAACTAGTCACTCCCGGGAGCAGTCACAAAATTATTTGTGACTGCCATTAGGGGTGATAAAACTAATTGGTTAAAAAAAATTTGAGTCAATTAGTTTGTTACCGCTAATGGGAGTCACAAATGTTACTATATAATTAATTTGTGACTCCTATAAGCAGTCACAAATTTATAACTGTCACAAGCTTATTAGTAGACATAAGTTATGACTCTTATGAGCAGTCACGAAATTATAACTGCTATGAGGAGTCACAAATTTTAGTCTTAGATTTCATTTATGACCGCTATTAGCGGTCACAAATTTGTAACTGCTATTAGCGGTCATAAATTTTGGTCTAAGACTTAATTTGTAACTGCTATTGGCTGTCATAAATTTGTAACTGCTCCCAGCAGTCACAAATTTTGATCTTAGACTCAATTTGTGACTGCTATTAGCGGTCACAAATTTGTGACTGCTATTAGCAGTCACAAAATTTTTCACCTGCTTTAATTTCCTTCTATCTTACGTGAAGAGCTCCCGCTTTAATTTCCCTCTCTCTTTCATTTGCCAAAACCTCTATTTTGTAACTGCTATTTTGTTATGTGAAGAAGCCGTTGATGTGTATAAATTTTTCTTAGCTGTGAAGAAGCCGTTTATGTGAAGAAGCATTTGCGATTCTAAAACCCTAATTTCTGTGAATCAAACAGGTATATATTTGGGTATTTTTATTGTATAGGTTGGTCTAAAGCCCTAATTTCTGTCTAAAGCCCTAATTTCAATTCTCGTTGTGTGTGTGCGCATTTCGATTCTTATTATGTGTGGCTATGTGTGTATATTTGTGTGTATGTAGAGATTTCTGTTTATATGTGTGTGTATGTATAAATTTATGTTTACATGTGTGTGTATGTATGTGTATGTATAGATTTATGTTTATATGTGTGTTTATGAGTGTATCTATATACAAATTGTATTTTATGTTAATAAGCCCTAGAAATTGTATTGAGGTTATTTTTTTGACAAAATATTATTCAAAAACTCTAGACATTATATTTTTTTGACAAAATATAATCAAATGGATTTTTAATATTACGAGTTTTTCCCGAGCTTTGTGGTCAACGTTCTCTAGACAAAATATAATCAAATCTGATTGTTTTGTTGTGAGTATATCTACACATCGTTTAACCTCTTTCGTTTTTTGAATATTATCTTGTTTGGGAATATGTTAGATTTTTTTCAATAATCATTTTATACTATTCATAATTATTTTATCTAAAAATTAATTAAATAACCATTGTTTTGTGCTCGTTGAAGTTTTGACGTTTTGTGCTTGGTTGGGTTTTCCTGTGAGTTTTAATGCAATGATAAGTCAGAGATTATGTTCTAAATATTAGCTCAAACTTCATTTAGTTTTATAATTTACTGAGTTTCTATTTGTTTGTATTGTAGAATTAATGGGGTTTCCACAATATAAAGAGTGGATGGGTGAAAGTTGTAGAGTGGGGCAAGTATACGTTAATGGGGTTAAAGACTTTATGAATTATGCAACGAAGAATCTCGAAACTGATATTATCCCATGCCCGTGCAATCGTTGTAAAAATGGGAAACGCTTGAAAGGGGTAGATGTAAAAGTACATTTGTTTCATTGGGGTATGCAAGCTGACTACACGTTTTGCCATTTCCATGGGGAGAGGGAATTTAAGTATATTCCAGAAGAAATACTTGTCAATGAAACCGTTCACACAAATGGTGACCCATTAGTACATGCTAGGTTAAACGATCTCATAAATGATACGTATGAATTGCACGCAGCACAAGAAAAGCAAGTTAGTAGAGGGAATGCTTTAGGATGTGAGGATCATGTTGGCAATGATACGGACCAAGTTAAGGATTATATACGGTTAAAAGCAGCAGCCGCAACACTATTATACCATAACTCCAACCCCGACCACACAAAGTTATATGCCATGGTTGGGTTGCACAACTTAAAGAGCAAATTTGGCTTGTCGGGAAAAAGTGTGACGGCAATACTCCTCTGGGCGAAAGATTTGCTACCCAAAGAAAATATACTGCCAGTCAATTATTCGATCATGAAGGATAATTTGAAAGGTTTGGGTATGAAATACAAATCAATTCATTGCTGCAAGTATGACTGCATTTTATACTATAAGGGGCATAAGGACAAACGGGCTTGTCTTGTATGTAAGGAACCTAGATATGAACAAAAGATGATAGTATATAATAAACGTTTATTAAAAGTAGATACGCAAATACCTAAGAAGGTGTTAATGTATTTCCCTTTAGGTCCTCGATTGAATAAACTTTACACTATACCTTGGATAGCAGAGGCAATGACTTGGCATGGTCGAGCGGAGGTGGGTGAGAATCTCATGCGACATCCGATTGATTCATTTGTGTGGAAATCTACAAATCAGCGATACTCAGACTTTGCTACAGAAATACGCAACGTTCGCCTCGGAATATCAACCGATGGGTTTAACCCGTTTGGCAAATTGAGCACAGATAAGAGTATATGGCCTGTGTTTACGGCACCTTTAAATTTGCCCCCGTCGTTGTGCATGAGAAAGGAGTTTTCAATTTTGTCGTTGTTGATACCAGGTCCAAAAGCACCGGGTAGTGATATTGATGTTTTCTTAGCGCCACTAATAGATGAATTGAATGAGTTATGGGTTGAAGGTGTGAGAGCATTCGACTCATACAAAATGGAGGAATTCATTTTGAGAGCTATGTTGATATAGGCAATTCA
Source organism: Sambucus nigra (assembly GCA_949130495.1). Lineage (NCBI taxonomy): Eukaryota > Viridiplantae > Streptophyta > Magnoliopsida > Dipsacales > Adoxaceae > Sambucus > Sambucus nigra. Next base: position 585,667,641 of record OX422216.1, read on the forward strand.
TGATTTTCCTGCTTATGGGACCTTATCTGGGTGCAATGTACATGGTTACCTAGGTTGTCCTATATGTGGAGAGGAGACTGAAGCCAGTTGGCTTAAGAAAAGTGGTAAACTTTTTTATCATAGTCATTGAAGATTTCTGCCCCAAAGTCACAAATTCAGGTCAATACGAAGCATTTTTCTCCCAGAAGGCACCGAGACGCGACTACCTCCACCAAGACTTTCTGGTTTGGAAATTGAAGAAAGGTCATTAAAGGCTGATCAAAAGTTGAGGGGGAAACACCCCATAATTTTGGCCCAAAAGCGTAAAAGAAAGGATGTTGATGTGAAAACGGCGTGGTCCAGGAGATCAATAATGTTTGATTTGCCATACTAGAAGGAACATCCTGTGCGACATGTGATAGACATAATGCACGCTGAGAAAAATATCATTGAGCATCTCGTAAGCACATGCATTGGTGGTTCTCATTCCAAGGATGGAGAAAAAGCCCGTGAAGATCTTCGTGATTTGAAGATTAAAAGATCATTATGGTTGAAAGAAGATACAAACACTGGAAAAAAGCATATGCCAGTTGCATCTTATACTTTGAGCATTGAAGGAAGAAATATGTTCTTAGAAACATTAAAGGGCTTGAAGGTCCCTTCTAATTTCTCATCCAACTTACGCAGGATTGTCTGCGACGCAACAAAAGATTTGAAAAAGTGCAAGTCCCACGATTGGTATGTGATAATGCAACTTATCCCTCTGTTGTTCGGACACTGTTTTTCGGAACACAAGGATCTTCGAAGGGCCATTCTACAAATTAGCTTATATTTCTCCCTATTGTGTGAGAAAGTTGTCAACAGGACGCACATAATGGCAGCGAAAGAAACTTTGGTCGAGGCTATATGTGTTTTGGAGAAGCACTTTACTCCCTCATTCTTTGACATAAGCATCCACCTTTTAGTGCATTTGTGCGATGAAGCACTTTTATGTGGACCAGTAAGGTATCGATGGATGTATCCGTTCGAACGATTAATGAAAACTTTTAAAGATTACGTTAAGAATACACGGTACGTTGAGGGGTCCATTGTTGAGGAGTACATTATGGAAGAGGCTTCCTTGTATGTAAAGGAATATATGCCTAACCTAAACGTTGGAGGTCGTGAACGCTTTATTGATGAATTAGAAGAGTTTGCTGATGAGGAGGCCCTGGGGAAAGGTAAGGTAGTGAAGCTAACAAGTACACAATATAACCAGGTGGCTCGATATGTATTTGAGACGCATGAAGACATAGATAAATGGAAAATATGAGTTTATTTAAAGTGTTTTGTAAAATAATGTAATATGTTCGATGTTATATTCATTAGAAATTAATATTTTAGTGTTTTAACCTAGGCAATATAATGAGTGCGGGCATGCTAAGAGGAGGAAGGGAGGCGCGAACGCAGACAATGACTTTAGGCATTGGGTAGATTTCGAGGTGACTACAGTAATACCTCACTTTTATTTACTGTCTTTGCAACATATTCACAATCCAAATACTTTCATGGTTTCAGTTATTGAAAGCTGGTGAAGTATCGACGAGGCTTGCACGTCTAGCAAATGGGCCTAGTTTTGTAGCCAAGGAGTTTGGACAATATCGTGTCAATGGTTTTGTGTTCTCTTCAAGCACACACGAGTTAAAACTCATTGGAAAACAAAACAGCGGCATTTCATATAAAGCATTAACTCATTTCAGGGCAAGCGCGAAAGATAAAAACTTGATAGAAGCTGAGATGACGTATTATGGGATTATAAAACAAATTATCCTATTAGATTATATATCTTTCAGCATACCTGTATTTTACTGTGATTGGGTGAGAGTGGAGGACAAGAATGCATGTATGGTCGACCCTGACACCCACATGGTGAAGGTTGATTTGGCCAAGTTGGAGAGTAAAGACAATGTTAATGATGAGCCATTCGTTTGTGCATTCCAAAACTTAAAGCAAGTGTTTTATGCAAAGAGCCCCAACAATGATCCATGGTCTGTTGTTTTACATTCTCCTCAGCGCTTGACTACATCGGTAGACGATATAGAGGCACCTATCGAGATTCAGTCTATTCTGGATGACAACCCAGAATTAAAGAAATTCTTAAACGCATTAGAGGAGTAGATGTTTAATTGTGGCATGTTATGTTGGTTTCAGTTATCAAAACTTTTAGAATATGTTGAAAAGGTATAACTTATATTGTATTTTTTATATTATTTCCTTACTCTTGTATTAACATATGAACTAATGCATAAATATAAAAATGCAGAAAATGGCGTCCGAGAATACAATTCCATCATCCAGGCCAAAAAGTTCAAGTCATGATGAACATTCTGCCATTGATTCTCGTGTTAATGTTTCCCTTAACCTATTTGGTTTGCCAATAGGTGGCAAGAATCCTTTTAAAGCTCGAGCCTTGTCTTTGTTAAAATCTTGTATTGGCTTAAAATATGAGAGTTGGGATACGATTGAGCAAGTAAAAAAGGACGACTTGTGGGATACGCTCATGAAAGAGTTCAATCTTTTGGCTGACCAGAAGGAGGGGTCCATGAAAGCCATTGGTATTCAATTGAAGACTTTTAGAAGTAACCTCCGCTCGACTTATTTTAAGGGATTGGACAGTGATGGGATAAAGGCCCTGAAGGATCAAGTACCGGAGAAAGATCATATCCCTGTTCGTGAGTGGAATGAATTCATCTCCCGCGAAGCATCTGAGGCAAAATTAAAACAACGACACCAAGGCCGGGTGAACAGGGCTAAAAAGAGTGACGTCCATTGTCTTGGTCAGATGTCGTATGCTGAGAAAACCGAGGAGATGGTATAAACCCTTTCTTATTTTAATGTGTATATATATTATATATCTTGCTCAAATAGTTAATGGAAAATTAATTTATAGGTGCTTAACAATAAACGACCTGTTGATCGTTCGGAAGTGTATCTCGAAAGTCGTAGGCGAAAAACTGGGGAGTTTCACCCAAAGGTAGCTGATGATATGGTGAGTTTCGTAATCTCAGTTGCAATAATTAAATTCCTTCAAGTTTCGTCGTTCAATGGTTTTAATCGATTCATAAATAATTTTGCAGCAAAAATTGAGTGAGCTGAGAAGTAGTCAAGGTTCTTCAAGCCAAAACAGTATTGATACAGATGCATTGACTGCCTTTAGAGGAAAAGATACTAGGGGCGACTCGTGGTGTTGGACCCGTGTCCAAAAGTAAACTTAAGGCAATTGCTCCTATAGTATCACAGTTGACTAGAGTAAAGACACGAGAAGAAAAACATGATGAGGATATGGAATTTCTCAAATCATCCGTTACCATGCTTTTAAGTGCTTTTGAATCGAATGGATTGAAAATACCAAATTTCAGTCCTCGCAATCATACTCATGTCCCACATCCAAGTCCTCGTAATTACACTCCAGTTCCGTATTCAAGTCCCCATGATTACACTCCAGTTCCGCATTCAAGTCCCCATGATTACATTCCTACCCCCCCCCCCCGTCAACTGAGCCAAACTTTGGAGATTCAACTGAGCCTTCAAATCAGAGAAAGATTACAAGTGGACAAGTTGTTGCTTCAGCTGCTACTGGAACGGTGGTGCATGGCCATCAATTGCTGATATTTGAACGTAAGGTTTACGTTAGTAGTGTTGAGCCAGGAGAAGAGAATCATCCGTTGTATCGTCGAAGTCATGGGGCGGACACTATTAAGGATGTCGAGAAATCTTGGGTGGTTTGGCCGTTGCTTTGTCTTATCCTTAAGTGATCCAGAGTAATTTGTCTTGAGAAATTTGAACAAATTGTCAAAGTGAACAATTAGTAGTGTTTGAACTCTATTTTAAATATTAGTAATCTGTTTTGAATAAATTAGTAATCTGTTTTGAATGTATCCAATGTCTATCTATTTTGAATATTGGTAGTGTTTGATGTTGGATTGAATATTAATATCATTTTCTCTCCGTAGCTGGTAGGGATGAATTGATAAAGTCAGTGATTCTTCATATTATGCTATACAACTTCTATATATACAAATGGTATATTGGTCCATTAGATAGGCTTCAATCTTGGGGTAGTCCATTTTTGATAGGTATCATGTCTTCTGATCTAGAACCCGACATAATTGTTAAGTGTGTGAACTTTAGTTGGAACGAAGTCGGAAGAATGGGAAGAATAGGTGTTCACATTGTGAATTACGTCCTAATTATATCTGCGGATTTACAACCGGACATCGTACGTAGCAGCCCCGTTAGCAGGGGTGATTGGGTTCGATAACTTCTCAATTTTGATGCCTAGCATCTCCCGGCACGTGTGGGGTTGCATTTTTTGGTTCCGGACCCGTTACATACATTAGATATACCATATGGGTCCAAGAAATCCAGTTGAAGGTGGCCCAATGATCAAATTACATGAGATTTAGGAAATCAGCAAAGCAGAAAGTTGGATCCCAGCATCCGAATCGATTCGGTTTATCACCGAATCGATTCGACCCCTTCCAGTAGCCAATTAAGGGTTTGCGAATCGATTCGGGTTACTTCTGAATCGATTCGGCAAACCAAAAGTGTCAGGTCTCTACATCCGAATCGATTCGGTTTATCATCGAATCGAATCGCCCTTAGACAGTGTTGAATTCGAGAGTTTCAAATCGATTCGGTTTAACTACTGAATCGATTCGGATCACCTGGTCACTTAAAATTCCCTCATTTGTTTAAATCAACTTCTCATTCTCTCTTCTCCCTTAGACGAAGACCTCCTCCTCTCCCATATCATTTACTTTATTTTATTCATTTTCACCCTCATGGCTTCCTCATCCAGGGCATCCTCATCTAAGGTTACTAATTCAACCCTCTTAAATTGTTTTTAAAAATTATTTAGTGTTCTTTGTATAAAAGTAGGGTTAAATGCATTCTTGTAAAATCCACATTTTCTGCAGGAAACTTCATATTTTCTCATTGTTTGTGATGTGAATCCAACAAATACAACTTGTTTATGTTGCTTTGATGATTAAGTTGTATTTGTTGGGGTTGTTTCACTTTGAAATGCCATTTTCACCCTACTTTCTATACATTGCACGCTATATGTTCGATAAAATGCCTCTGCGAAGGTTTTGTGCGCTAAAGCTCCATCTTCACACCTTTTATCGCACATTCTTATTGAATTATCCTTGTTTGAGTGTGGTGTGCGTCGGTTACGTCTACTCGACCAATTTTTCCCAACGCGCACCCTCCGAACCTAGTTTCCCCAAATTTCACGATTACTTTGATTTTATGCATCGCACTTATGGTGTGTGTATTGAATTAATGTTTTGTAGGTTCCTTCGATCACCAAGCCATCATCCAATGCGGTTACTGGACGGGGAGGCACTAGTTTTGAATCTTTTCGTTCCAAGGATGAGATGGAGTGGTATCGGGCCATGTTCAAAACCAGTCGCCCGATTGATATTGAGAAGGAGGTGATTTTAGATGAGATGTCGTCTTCTGTAAGACGGTATTTAGCCAAATTCAATTGGGAGGCCCATCTGTCCATGAGAGAGGAGGTCAACGAGGACCACGTGCGCCGTTTTTATGCTTCTCTAGTATCTACGCGCGGCGGCACGTATGAAGCGTATGTGAGAGGGAGGCAGATTACTATTTCTAAGCCTATCTTGGCTGCACACCTTAGTAGGGCTTCTAACCCCGAGCTCTATCATTACCCGGTCCTCGCAGATGCGCCTCAGCTTCCACAAGAGGTACTTATTGCGCGTCTTGCACCCGGCAAGATTTGGGCGGGGGAGACTTTCCCCACTTCGGGCATGCCCGATGTACATCGTATCCTCCATCTCATCGCCGTTAATTCCATCATTCCAACTCAGACCAACGCTGTCCTCCGTTACAAGCAGGCCCTCTTCTTATACAGTCTTTTAGGGGATGACATGGTCATCAGTCTTCCCGCCCTCATGTTGCATCAAATAGTGAACGCTGCCTATAGCGAGAAGGGAACCACAACTCTTCCTTTTGCGCGACTGATTTCCCGGATTTGCAGGGATGCCGGATGTGAGGTCTTGGGCAGCGACAAGATACCTAGGCTACCCAAGGTGTTTAATGATAAGACCATTGCTAAAATCTTGGGGCAAGATTATTGGGAGAGGAGGAAAAAGCGTATGTTGGATGCTCCTGATGCCCCTGATGCTCCTATGCCGGATATTCCGGAAGTGCCTCATCGAGTCCCACCTCCTGTGCCTTCTACTATTGACCCCATTACATATCTCCGGGTGCGGATGGATGAGTTACAAACTGATTTTACTGAGTTTTGGGGCATCTATATAGCAAACTTCGCATCGTTGCAAGCTGATTTTACCGAGTTTCGGGACACTTATATGACGAACTTCGCATCCTTACGGGCTGACTATCAGCGAGATACTTCCATGATTGCCCAGGCACAGATGGATTTGTTTGCTCATATTCGTGGGGGCGAGGCTGCTGTGCCTCCTCACCTTTATGATCCTTATGCCCCTCGTGACCCCACCGCGCCCGAGTCCTCGAGCCGCCATCCGGACCATATGTAGGGCGTTGACTCAACATCCTATTCAATAGTTGTCAATATTATTGTTAAATTGATGAAATGGTTGAAATGAGGTCCAATATGGACCTCGAGTATTGTAGTATTGCTTTTGTTGAGTATTTTTATTTTTTTAAACAGGGTGGATAGTCCTATCAATAAAGGGAACTTTGCCCAAATTTTTTAAAATTAGAACATAAATATTGTACATTTATTTCACTTTGTTGTCGGGTAACGATTTTTTTTTTGCAATTTTCGTCGTGCCTTCAGGCACGGGCATACGCTAATATATATATATATATATATAAGCTATGGTAGTTTCTTTATCACAAAAAATGAATGTATATATATATATATATATTAATCACATTTTATTATTTGCAGGCATACACATGGCATATCCGGCATACGTAGTATTCAAAGTCCTAAATCCGGGTGTTTACACTTCGTGGCAAGCAACACAAGCACAAGTTAATGGATACCGAGGCGCCGTATTCAAAAAATTTGAGTCCATTGAACTTGCTCAACAGGCATACTCCGACTACACGAGGGAGGATGTCATCGCATCAATACCCCCCACGGCTGATATACCTAGACTTCACGAATCGTATCCACTGCGTGGTGACTCCTGGTCTAGATTTAGAATGATTTGTTACATGTTCATGGCATTCCATGTCATCGAAGTGTTATGTCGTTACTTTTTTAGTTTATTTTTTATTCTATGTTCATTTTGTACTTGGCGCCCACTTAGGGGTTGTTTGATGTTAAATTAAGTTTAACAAGTTTTATGTGTACTGAATATTTGGAATATGAGAAATATAAATGAAATGTTGTCAAAAATTTTAGACTTGTTATCATGATATTTATTTTACTTTCATTATTTCATCATTTTGTGAAAATATAAAGATATTTGTAATAGCTTTTACAACATTAAACAAATTTAATTTTGTAACTCCTAATAGGAGTCACAAATTTGTCACTACTATCAATTTTGTAACTGCTAACAACAGTCACAAATATATGATTCGTAACTGCTGTCAGCAGTCACAAATATAACATTCGTAACTGCTCACAGCAGTTACGAATGTTATATTTGTGACTGCTGACAGCAGTTACGAATAGCAGTTACAAATTGGGGTCACCAGTCATAACTCCATAGGGGTTATAAAAAATTGTAACTGCTGTTAGGAGTTATAAATTTTCTTTTGTCACCCCCTAAATTATGACGGTAAATAGCAGTTATAAAGGTCATTTGTGAGTGCTAACAGCACTCACAAATATCCCATTTTGGTGTAGTGTACCCAACTTCTTTTTGTGTTACTTCTTCAGCGTTGGCTTGGATATTGAGAGTTGGGAGAACTGGTTTGTGGAGAATGGGGCTCAGAATCTATATTGGTCAGTGCCTTGGTGGGGGCAGTTGCTGCCTGTTCTGGAGCTAGGAGAGTACTCAAATGTGTGACTGATTAGTCTGAGACAGACCTCTTTTTATTTCCCTTGGCGACTTTTGCGCCAATTTGGCTGGGCACGGGTCGTGCTACCTTGGACCGTAAATTTCTTTCTGGTGGAAGATTTGACTGAGCATCTGCGCATGCGGCTTGGCTCCTTGTGGGAAAATCGGCGTCCATCGACCCGTCCCTCTCAGTCTGTTGGGAGAGTTTGGCATGTCCCTGGGGATTATATGAAGTGATTGTGGAGAAGAGTGGTCATCAAGATGTTGGTAGTGGAGACTGGACAAAGGTCGTTTGTTTTATTTAACACCATGGAAGGGGGTGTTGTGGTTTTTTTGAAGATGGTTCAGGCTTATCGGTCCATGGAGTGTTTACGACACTCTGTTCAGGCAGGAGAAATTTGGGGACCCTAGGATGTAGATGATGAGGGTGCAGGCTCCTCTGGTAGCTATGGGTAGGACTCTTGGAGAGTTTATTTATGTAATAGGGAATAGATGTGGGGATTTTATTTGGCTTTTTATGGAAGAAGGGGGAAGGGAGTTATCCGTTCCTTTTCTTATGTAATCTATGATGTAATTTCTTATTAATGAAATAAGCAAGTTTCTGATCATCCAGCTCTGCCTTTCAATGAATTTTGTAATTTTTAATTATCTATACCGATCGTTAAGGCATACATAATCCTTTTGTTCAAGTATTTGTTAGAATGAACTGTCGTTCTCGGAGATAAGAAAAGAATAGTATTTTGTGAAAAAGAAAGGATCGTGCTCCTGTAAGATGTATGAGTTGCCTACGTACCTCAGGGGATTTTAATTTTTTATTTTATTTTTCTTGAAAAATAGTTTTTTTTTGCCGAGGATCAGGCCCACGTAGTTCTGGGTAGAGGGAATTGAAGAGAGTTTTTTTTAGAATAAAAGGGAGATGAGAAAAGTTGTAGCGCGCTGAGATTCCAGACCAGGGATAGAATTTCTTGAGACGGACGAGGTTGACTGGATGAGCCATCTCCTCTCCATCTAGGTCAGTGAGCATGGCGTCACCGCTGGATAAGATTTTCTTCATAATGTAGGGGCCGCTCCAATTGGGCTTGACTTTCTCGCTGGGGTCCCAGATGGGTTCTATTATCTCCTTGAGGGCTAAATCCCCTTCCTGGACACCGCGTTCTTTGACTCTCTTATTGAATTATCGCACTATTCGGCGATGGTACCCCTGTATGTGGTAAAGAGCTTTCAATCTCCTTTCATCTAGGAGGGTCAGTTCGTCGAGACGGCTTTGGCACCAATCTTCTTCGCTAACTTTGCTTTCGAGAATGACGCGTGGCGAGGGTATTTCCAACTCCACAGGTAGGACTACTTCCATACCGTATACCATAGAGTAAGGGGTAGCCCCGGTAGAGGTTCGGATTGAGGTTAGATAGCCCCAGAGGGCGTACAGGATCCGATCGGCCCCATCCCTATAGCTTCCGGTCATCTTGCTAATGATGGCTTTGAGGTTCTTGTTGGCGGCCAACTCCACCATTGGTCTGAGGTTGGTAGGGAGAAGATTTGTGTCTCTGGATCCTGTACTCGTTGACTACTTCTGTGACTTCTGCTTCGAAGTGCAACCCGTTATCTGACACTAACTCGTGCGAGACCCCGTATCGGCAGAAGATATTTTTCTCGAGGAATTTGGCCACTTTTTTGGTGTTCAATACTGCATATGACTCAGCTTCGACCTATTTGGTGAAGTAATCAATGACAACTAGGATGAATTCATGTCCGTTTGAATCCTTTGGTGTAACCTTCCCTATGATGTTGACACCCCAGGTGGAGAAAGGCCAGGGGAGGTCATATTGTATAATTCTCTCGGAGGCAGGTGTTGAAGATTGGAGAACTGTTGGTATTTAAGGCATCTCCAAACATAGGTGGTGAAATCTTGGGCCATGGTGGTCCAGTAGTAGCCCTGTCGGATGATCTTCTTGGCAAGTATGTGATCGTTCATGAGGTGCCCGCATTCCCCGCTGTGGATCTTCTGCATTATCTTCTCAATCTCATCCCCTGCGATACAGTGTAGATGAGTTCCATCGAAGTTCCTCTTGAGTAGAGTTTTATGACAGATGATGTACTGGGTGGCCAGTCTTTGGAGGGTCATTCGGTCTTTCTTGTTGGAACCCTCGGGACACCTACCATGTTTGAGGAGGCACCAGATATCATAGTACTAGCAATCGGCTAGTTTGGGATCTTCGGTGGAGACAAGCTCAATATGGTAGCAGTGGGTTGGTTTGTCTTGCTTTTGAACTTGGAAGGGGGTCATTGTTATTCCTTCGGGCATGTCGACCATGGAGGCCAAGGTAGCGAGATCATCGGCTAGGTTATTCTTTACTCGAGGTAGGTAATGGAAGGTGATATCTCAGAATCGGGAGGCTAACTCTTCTAAGTGGGCATGGAAGGGTTGGAGATTTTCGTCCTTGACTTTCCACTTTCTGAGCACTTAACCGATGATGGGGGAAGAATCCCCGTAAACATCAAGGTATTGAATACCTTTCTTGAGAGAAACTTTGAGGCCTACTGTGCATGCCTCGTATTCCGTCATGTTGTTGGTGCAAGGGAAATCCAATTTGATGGCGATGGGAGGGTGGGAGTCATCTGGGGCGATCAGAAGTATCCCAATGCCATATCCCTTTTTGTTAGAAGCGCCGTCAAAGAACATTTGCCATCTAAGGCTGTCTTGAGTAATGCAGAGGACATTTTCATCTGGGAATTCAGAGATCCGAACATCTGCTTATTCTACGGGGTAATCAACGAGGTAGTCAGATATGGCTCTTCCTATAATGGCCTTCTGCGTGACGTACACAATATCGAACTCAGTTAGGAGCATCAACCATCCGGCCATTCGACTGGATAAGGCGGGTTTCTCAAGTAGGTATTTGATGGGATCCATTCGGGATACAAGTTTGATAGGGAAGGCGAGCATGTAGTGTCGCAACTTTTAGGTGATCCAGATAAGTGCGGCACACGCCTTTTCCAAAGCAGTGTAGTTGACCTCGTACCCGACCAATTTGCGACTGGCGTGATAAATGGCTCTTTCTTTGTGGGATTATTTAAGGTATTGAGCTAGAAAATCTCCAGCTATAGTGTCGGTTATGGTTAGGTATAGGAGCAAAGGGAGACCAGGCTGTGGTGGCATGAGCACTGGAGGTTAGGTCAGATATTATTTGATTCGGTCAAAAGCCTCTTAGCAGGCCTCGTTCCAAACATTGGTTGAATCCTTTCATAGGAGCTTGAAGATCGGTTCACAGATGGAGGTTATCTGGCTGATGAACCGACTAATATATTACAATTTCCCAAGAAAACCTCGGACTTCTTTCTCTATTCAGGGTAGTGGCATCTCAAGTATGGCCTTCAGCTTTGCAGGATCTGCTTCTATCCCCTTCTCACTAACCATGAATCCCATGAGTTTTCCCTTTGTAACGCCGAAGATACATTTATGTGGATTGAGTATTATCTGATACCATCGCAGTCGTTCAAAGAACTTTCGAAGAGAGGGAACATGACCTTCTTTAGTTTTGGACTTGATAATCATATCATCCACATAAACCTCGACTTCTTTGTGAATCAGATCGTGCATATTGGTTGTGGCAACCCTTTGGTAGGCGGCCCCAGCATTCTTGAGACCAACTGGCATAACGGTGTAGCAAAAGGTTCCCCATGGGGTGATGAATGCAGTTTTTTCTTGGTGGTGTGAGTGCATCTTGATTTGGTTGTATCCGACAAACCCGTCGATAAATGACTTGAGAACATGACTGGTTGTGTTGTCCACAATCATGTCGATATTGGGTAGCGGATAATCATCCTTTGGATAAGCTTTGTTTAAATCTTGGTAGTCTGCACACATTTGAACCTTTCCTCCTAATTTCGGCATAAATACTATATTGGCTAGCCATGTGGGATATTCGATCACACGAATGAAGCCCACGTTCAACTATTTGACTACCTCTTCTTTGACCTTGAGCAACCATTTGGTGCGAAGCTTTCTCAATTTTTGTTTAACCGGCTTGTAATCTGGGGGAGTGGGGATCTCGTGATGAGCTATTTCAGTATCAATGTCGAGTATATCATCATAGGACCATGCGAAGACATCCACGAATTCCTTTAGCAATTCTTTGAGTTGTGCGAGCTCATGCTCGTCAAGGGTGCCCCCTATCCTAATCTCGCACAGTTGGCTACTAGAATCGAGATTAATAACAACAGTCTCCTCTTCATTAACTTGAACGCGATTATGTTGTTTATTATTAACCTTATTTAGATCAGTTAAGAATTGTTCATTTGCAAAATCATCATCATCAAAAGTTTGATTAGAATCCAAAACATTAATGTAAGGCACAACAAGATACTCAAAATCTTCATTTATTTCATTAATAGGAAAAACAGTATTGAGAACCTTATCAAAAGAGGTCTCGATTACATTTGAACAAGGATAGACAACGAAAGACGAAATAGGGTAAATATTGGGGTTAGGGGGGATTTTAAGAGGTAGAACTCGAGCAGCATGCCAGTTGAGGAGGGGTGTCTCAGCATCTCTAATCACATGGGATGGATCCATTGATGTAGTGCCTGAATGAACCATGCAGAGTTCCAGCCCCAGTGTCTGCAAGTTCCAGCCCCATGGGTAACTATCTTGGAAAAAAATCTCCATTCCAGGATTCATCTTCTTGTCTGTGTGGTTATACCATGGTTCTAGAAAACCGCAAAAAGGAAAGTCTTCGCCTGCTTTGATGAATCGTCCATTCAAGGAGTCTCCTGGGATAGTTTGGATGCAATCTAATCTTCTCTTTGGTCGAGACTGGTGGATCATTCTGAGCTCCTGTTCTGATGGTTGATACCCCAAGCCACAAGAAGGGAAAGCTTTCTTCAGTTCGATGGGATCAAGTATCCCTTGCTACCTTTGCCCTAGCCCCAGTCCGGGCATGAAGTGCATGTGTCTGAACATCTGAATCATATTGACATTCCCATGAGGGTCATATTCTGGACAAACCCTTTCTTTAAAACCGTCCCCTTCCGAGAGTAGTAGTGTCTCAACTCGAAATCCTAATAGGAGCATATCATTTGACCCGTGTTTTATCTCAAGGATTGGACTGCTGGTGCTTGCACCCTCGACATTTTTATCATTACCCAAAATGGTGATGACTCGCCCGTCGGTGAAGAACTTCAATTTCTGATGGAGTGAGGAAGACACACCCTTGATACTGTGGAGCCAGGTTCATTCGAGCAACAGGTTAAAATAATCTGGGATGTCTATGACTTGGAATTCAATGATAGGGTTTATAGGGCCAATCCCTATTACAAGTTTTATGGATCCCATCACCTCCCGGCGTGTATTATCGTAGGCACGTACAGCGGCGAAGGTTGGAGCGAGGTCACTTTCTTTCAGGCCTAAACACTTGAAGGTTCTCAGTGGGCAGACATTCAAGGCGGATCCGTTATCGAAAAGAGAGAGTGGAAAGGCCTTGCCCATAACTTCGACGAAGATATTGAGTGCTTGATTGTCATTTGGCCCAATTCTGGGGATTTCTTCTTCAAAAAATGATAGCATTCGGGTAAAGGTCAAGGATCCGACCAGATTTACCGCTTCTTCTGGTGTAGTAGAAGGAGGAATTGTGGGTCCAGTGAGAATCTTGATTAAACATTTATGTGCAGCTGGGAAGACATGAAAAATCCCCCATTGAGTGATATTAGCTTGAGTTTTCTTCAGTTGATTGAGGATCTTTCTCTCCTTGATGGTCATCTCTGGCACAGGAAGGTTTTCAATGCCCTTCCCTTTGTCATTTGCTGGTAGTGAGCTTGGAACCTGGTAATGTCTCCCTGATCTGGTCATGTGATTTACTGAAGAAGGGAAGAACATGAATCTCGTTTCCTCGTCAATCTCAAGTTGTTCTGTCACCCTGTTTATTTCTCTGAGGAGTTTTTTAAATGATATCATCCTACATATGTTGACTACTAGGCCAGTTCTTCCTGAAGCTTGTTCTTTACTCGAATCTTTAAATTCTTTCCCCCATCCGGTGGCAACAATTATATCTTTCCATGTAAATTCAATGCATTCCACAACTTCAACGGCTTCTTCATACAGGTCTTCCCATTCTGTGGGGATATGTATGGTTGAAGGGACCAAGCTCCCTTGTAGCTTCAAAATGTCAAGTAACCCGGTGATACTACAAATGATGTTAGTTTGCTCGAATAATTATGCCATAATCTGGACAACATCATCTAGGTTGACTTCATCGGTTGGTACCACCCACTTGTCTAAATCCCGGGCCCATTTTCGTGCTTCTAAGAATAGTGTACTGAACCTTTGGCAATCGATGACCATCTGTGAGGTCAATTTTTGCCCGAACTCTAGGAGTTAGTTTAACACCTCTGATAATTCCATACTTCCATTTTTAAGAACAGGTACGGACAATGATGCATGCTCTGGTAAGGAGTGAAAATGCCTGATCAGCGAGGCTAGTAGGGTGTAGGAGGAAATATGGGAAAATTTGAAGAGGTTTAGGAGAGTATATGGGTGTGATTTGAGCTAAAATCTGAGTTTTCTTCTAAGAAGATGGCATTGGCATGATTTGGGAGTGGATTGTGAGTAGTGCTTGGCTTAGGATTGGTTGGTGGGCCGATGGTACCCCGGTCAATGAGATCTTGGATTATGTTTCGGAGGTGAAAGCATTGGTCGGTGGTATGGCCAGCAGTTTGGTGAAATTAGGAGTGAATTTTGTAATTGATGGGGATCCAAGGGTTTGATGAGGTTTCGGCTTAACAGGGCTTGGTAAACTTTGGAGAGGGGAGCATGGAGCTCAGTGTATTCCCTTCGGATGGGGGCAGGGCGTCTTTTTGGTGCCCATGATGTGGTTAGTTGAGAGATGTTATTGATGGTTGAGACTGTAGCACTGGAAGGCTTGTTAAACTTTCTAGGGTTGAATTGTCCAGACACCCTCTTCGGTTCAACCTCTGTTTTAACAAGGCTTTACTCGATTTCTACTCCCGCTTCTTTGAGAGATCGGAAGTGGGGATAGTATTATCCTCCCATCGTCGCTCGAATATGGGGCAAGAAGTTCTTCTTCACTATGTTAACATGTTCTTCCTCAGATGGCCGATTGGTCATGGTAGCTGCCTGCTCCCTCCATCGGGTTATAAAGTTACCGATTGATTCCCCAGGGTTCTGTTTGAGCAGCTCTAAATCACGATGGGTGACCTCAAGCTCTTCGTTGTATTTGTACTGCGACATGAATTATCAGGCTACATCCTCCCAGCTACGGATTCTGGATTCCTCGAGAAACAAAAACCATCGAAGGGCACTATCCTTCAAAGTTTGCTAAAATAATTGGGCCATCACTTCTTCAGAATCCCCTAGTAGAGTCATGGAACGATGACAACTGCGAAGATGAACAATCGGGGGTTTACTCCCTCCGAACTTCTCGATATTTGTCATCTTGAACTTCTCGGGTAACCTCGCTTTAGGATAAGGAGACATGTGGGTATAATATATGTAATTCCCCGAGATTCTGACTTGGTCTAACTTCTTGGTGAGCATCTTGAGATCCTCTTTGACTTTATTCAACTCCTCCTCTTTTGGATCAACGACCATAGGCAGGTTAGCCACAAGATGGGTAATGTTTGGCATCGGAAGCTAGGCAAGGGGCGGCCCATTAATAGGAGGGGCATGTGGAGCGTGATGATATTCTTCGAAAACCCAGATAGGCTCGGGTGGACCCATAGCTTGAGGAAATAGGGCCTCGATCTCTTGAGGAATAGGAACCTGGTTTCGGTGCATCTCTCGGACCTCAGTTTGGAGGTTATCAATCTTGGACACGAGCTGAGCTAGGACTTTCGACAGATCCGGTTGTATGACTAGTGCTTGATCTGTATTCTCCATGGAAAGTAGATGGATTCCAGACTCAGAAGAAGTAGTAGAGGAACGGACGAAACTCCGGGGTGATTTGATTGAAGATCGAAGCCAATAGGGAGCCAAGCCAAGGGCTTGCGATTGACGTGAGAAGGCGTAGAATGGGATTTATTTTTGATAAAAAGGGAAGAAACTATTTTTGGATTTTTGATAAAGAAGGGAGAAATGTTTTTGGAGACAGAACTCAGCATGATTATTACGATTATTATGTTCTCACTTGTATTTAATTCTCCTAAATGCAATGCCAGACGGGACCCGAGCCTAGAAAAGTGGGGTTTTTAAAATATGCGAAGCTAAGGCTGGACTTGTAACCTGGCTCACGGACAGGGTCCCATTTTAAAAATGCACAAAAATTTTGGGCGGCAGGCCGACCCAAAATTTTGATAGAGTTTCGGGTTGAAATCAGAAATCTAACGTGTGTGTCCTAGGTTTGACACCTATATGCGGGTATGCAGTTGGTTGGGTGAATCAGAATGGGTTCCCCCCTTTGGCGTGACTTCCACGATATACGTCTTGCTCTTGCAGGCAATCGGTACGTGCGGACAAGCCATTTGATATACCTGAGTGTACATGAATTGCCTCACTATATACCTCGTGGGGACGGTACGTGTGAGAGAGAATTAGATATACTCGGCGTACGTGAACGCATTCCCTGCGATATACCTCCCATCATGACTTCGGTCAACCGATATGATACGGGGGAACCGTTCGATATATATCGAAGGTACTTGGCCAATGGAAGGTGAGAGTCATATCGCTTAGGATAACTGTGCCCTGCTGGACCAGCGCCCATCACGAAGTGACCCTCCAGTTACTGGGTAAAATTTGGTCAATAACAATGCTCTTTGGTGATGTCGTACGAGTCATGCATGATTCTCTTATTAGTATCTTATGATGAGAATGCTTTTCTTGATTATGCTAAATAAGGAGCAAAGTACAAGTACCAAAGGTACACCAAGTATGGATGGGTGATGCGTGCAACATGTGGATATATGTTATCCTAGGTGCACGTGGTGTGAAGTGCACATGGAGAGTTTTCTACAAGTGTGTGAACAGAAGCATAAGCATGGGATACACATGGAAAAGGGGAAGATGCAGATATAGGGGAAATATAAACAAATATAACATCCATGTAAATAGAGTCAAGCCCTTAAAAGACACATGTCCCTAGCAGAGTCGCCACTGTGGCCATCCCCGATCCTCACCGTGGGCGGGCGCGTGAAGGAAGATCCCCGGGTCTCGCGCGTCCCTTTCGGGAGTGCTCGGCCGGCATCGTTTGAGATGAGGTGTAAAAATGTAGAGAGATTTAGAGTCGCCAGTCTATTTTACTCAAAACAGACAAAAGAAAAAAGGGGAAGCCATCCCGATGGACGGCAACCAAAGACGTACTGGTGCATAAGAAACCAAAATGATTCGATAAGGGTTCGGATGCTAAGTTAGGAAATGGGAAGGTGTTAGGCACCCATTCCGCCCTTTCGGTCTCTCGCGGATGTCTGTTATTTTCCCCGTGATATGTGTGCATGTGTATATATATAGTGGAGATAGGAATCCTCGACTTGTATCATGGGAGAGATAAAGCGAGTCATCTGTAGGAAGGTATAAAAATAATATTAGAAAATAAGATTTACGCGATTACTCTTACGTTGATCGTTATAATGGAACGATAACGCATATGGAGTGATACGTCACTAAGAACAAGTATATAGAATATAAAAATTGGATTTAGAGAAGATAAAAAATGAGAGAGAAAGTGAGAATAGGACTCGAGTCTCGAGTTTTACTCCGAGATGCCAACGTAGCCTATAAAGGCATCAAAGTCCACATAGTTCGCATACAAAACGAGGGGTGGGGTTTATTCCATAAATCCAAATGGAGGATCTCTTATTTGTGAGTGTGTGTGTGTGTGTAGAAAAAGTGTTTTAGTTGTGAGTAAAGTGTGAGAAAAATATGAGAATCCCTTTTTGGAATTTATGAGCAAACCCTCTTTTTCTTATTTTTTGGGTTTTATTTATATGAAAATAAGAGATGTGCAATAATACTAAATAAAAAGTATATTAGGATGTGTGAGATGAGATGATAAAAGTGTTAGGTAATAAAACAAGTTATTGCGAATTTAAAAGAATTTGAAGAGAAAGTTGAGAAAGTTGGACCTTCTTGAAGATCTTAAATGTTGGAGAGCAGCCCTTGCACTTGGATGATGATGGAGAGTGGCTAATTCACCAAGTTTGATGAAAATGATGATGAAAAGTGGAAGTTAGAAAGGGATTTGGATATTGAAATCGCTCTGTCTTCGAGAGAAGTTTTTGGGATTCGCTGAGAACGATTTTTATTAGATCTGGGCTCCCTTGCAAATGAGGCGAAGGCCTCCTTTTATAAGCCCAGGTCACTACCGATCGGCATAGACCTGGTCCTACCCATCGACACCTACCAATAGGCAGGGTCTGGAACCTGCCATTTGGTAGTGTGTTTCAGGCCTTTTCGAAAAATTGGCTGCCGAGGTCAAACAGTTGGTCAGAATCGTGCATAAGGTAGACCATTGGAAATATAATTCAGATACCTTTGAAAGTCCCTTGGACCGCTCCCAGGTTTGGGAGTTAACTTTGGGTCAAATATGGCTCGAAAGACTTTGTCGATCCATTGGATTGGGAATCGTTCGGACGCAAATGGATCATTCGTCTGCATGGTAATTCTGAATCGCGCATGGGGCAGACCACTGGAAAGGGATTTCAGTGCCCTTCTAAGATTCATTCAGCTTTGGTCGAGTGGAACAGTTTGACTTTTTGGTCAAACGAAGCCTGGGAGTGCCCGATGGCTTCTAGGTCAGTACTCGGGGTATGACTTGGGTTTGTAGTGATGAAGGGAGGTACTAGGTACCTAAGGAGAGTTAGGGGGTAACCGAATGGGGTGTCTACACTTAGTGTGTAGCATTATCAAGTTAATCCGGGGGCTGGGACATTAAGCATATATACTCATTTTTTGTTGATGCATATCTAGATAGCTTTATCGTTACATGTTAGATTAGATATTAAATTCCATAACTGGTATTTATTTGAGGATTCGAGTAGGATTGTTTTTAGATGATAGGTGAGATACTCAGTGCATGTGAGAATTGATGGTGAGACGTGAAGTGTGAGTTTGTTACATTTTCATATTTATTGGTGAAGAATCCTTGCAACTTCAGGGCGCTGGCCCAAAATTATAAATGCTTTTTCCTATAGTTTTCTCATGAATATGAATAGGAGGACTGACAATGGATTAGACTTGCAGTTGCTTTGGATGTAGTGGATCCTATTACATTGATTCTAGTATAGGTTGTACTTTTTTATTTGGTTATTTTATTCCATGTAGAAATTATATGGGCATAATCCCAAAAGTTTATTTATATCAGTTTGTACTTATCTTTACAGTATGGACGTTATATGATGATTTAATGTATTGATTCAGTTTTGGTTGATATGTTTTTATTTATTGTGGATGCTAGTAAAGGATATAAGCAACTTCTATTTTCTTCAGTGCTGAGAATGGTATAAATTGTTGATAAGCCCCATCTTTGGCATGTCGTGTCTAGCCAACCTTTACGTGAGAAAATGGGGGTTGCTACAGTTGGTATCATAGCACGGTTTTAGTGTCCTTAAGATATGTGTTTGAGCTTGTTACATTTTGCGTTGCGTCCTTTGATGTAGAACAATGTGATTAGGAATCATTATATTCTTTGCAAGTCATTACAACCCATTCGAGCAAGGGATTAATTTTAGCGAGAGAACCATAGAGACCTTTATGTGGGTCACTCACTAGAATCATGGGAAGTTTAGGTATTTTGGTACCTAGTAAATTAAAGGAAGACATTTAGAGAAATTGAGGATGTGATAATGAACGATAGTGCGCAAGTAGAGGTTAGTTTGGAGCGACGTTATGGTAGTAGAGGTCCATCACCATGCTGGAAGAATGGGACCAATTAATTAGTGATTAGTTTCGGGTGAAGTTCGAGGGGAAGTTTTCTATAACATTTTTGAATTCAGAAATGAAGAATAGAGCGGGAAAGAGATTTATTGTGACACCCCGCCTAATTAAATACCGGGCGATCACTCCTTTATTAAATTAAAATCAAGGTGAACAGTTGGTTCATTCTTAGCATCACTGTCGTTAAAATACTTTTCCAATTTCAACACCCTAAATGATTAAGCTAAGTGTCAAAACCATTTAAAACCTTATTTCCATTCTATTAAATCCAATTATAAAACCTTTAGCCATTTACATTTTTAAGAGTCACACATTAATAATGAGAATAGTAATGAACATTCAAGAATTGAACCATCAATAAATAATCCCAACCTTTAAAACACTAAAGGAAAACATCCTGACAGTAATAAATCCCGAAATAAAGATGCTGGAAGTAAAAAGAATGACAGTCTCTGACAATACCAACTAAATAATAGAAAGAGGGCGACACATGCCACTGCTGGATAAAACCGAACTAGGAGTAGAGTCAATAATGAGGTCGTTTAATCAATGGCCTGCAACTCCCACAAAAGCTACAGCGCGTTCCATCCTAAGAATTCCAAGTAAGACGCCCCTGTGGCTGGGCACTTGTAATACATATATATATATATATACACAAGAGAGAAGAGGTGACAACAAACGGGTCAGAGCCCGAATGTGAAGCAGTTTGAAAATAGTTTAGCAAGTATTTAAAATGCTACCGGCTAATGCAACAGTCATATTAGTATGCGTCCCTCTCTTGAGAATTCTCACCTCTCATCTAGTGTGCACATCTATCGTACTAATGAACCCCATCTCTCTCTCTCTAACTTATTCTCCATAAGTTTTAACACGTGGAATTAAGGTTATGCTATTCACATTTAGAAAATCTAACTCTTCAAGATTTCTTACGTTATTTAGAATAATTTCGTATTATTATAACGTTTCCGAATGCTTATAATGAAGCTGATTAAATTTCATACTTTCCTTAACTACTATTTTACTCAGTAGAAAGTTCTCATATAGTTACACGTATATATATTAATTACTCGTATAATATATATACAAACAGCACCCCACATAAAATCTATGGTGCTAGACTTCCATATATAAGTATATATACCAATCACTCATAAATTATATATATACTAACGGCACCCCACATAAAATCTATGGTGCTGGCATACTCTGCTATCAAGTCCCCATATCACACAAACTAAGGGAAATACTAGTTCGGAATCACTCTCGAACTGTATTAACACAAACACAAACAACATCGAGGCGAAGCATAGATTCCAAGTCTCTAAGAGGTCAGTACATACTGTCACGCCTCTTAGGACCGTCTGAACTATCGATTCGATAGCCTGTACCAAGGATGTCTATCTTCTAGGGTACGAGTCAATATCCCCCATAAAGGTCACATCGAGATAAGACTGTCCCAGCGTGGTAACCTCAGGGATAGCAAGTAGCGCGGGTACGATTTTTACACAGAAATAATATATATGCACAATCACACCGTCATATATAAATATGTATTCACATCCACATTATTAAATTAGGTACTCTCACGACCCAAAATTATCATTATCCGTTATTACACGTTTTACTCAATTATATCGTATAACGGCCTCATTCTTCTTTATTCTCGTAATTAAGTCATTTTTAACTCACTTCTCGTCTCTCGAAGTATTTCCTTTACCAAAGTGCAATTTCAGTAGGCCCTCTCTTGCCTTCTAATCCAACTTAATAGATGTTCCGATTATTTAATCACCACACGTATGATTTCTTAAGTATGAAAGTCTCCCCGCTTACCCTTTACTTCCACACATTAAAGTTCCACTTTATGGGATTTCTCTTGACCCTACTGGTCCTCTTTATGTTCCTTTATATTCTAGTAACCCTAACCAAGGTTTACTACGCATAAAATCGGATTAAGCTAACACGAGCAAAAATGTAGTTTTCCCAGGAGGGTCGATCGATCGATGAAAGGGGTCGATCGATCGAACCTTCGATCGAACCTTCGATCGATCGATGCTCTGGGCTCGATCGATCGATCAAGCAGTTATGCAGATTCTGCAGCCAACCCAGTTACGGGATTCTCACCCCAAACTCCTCCAAATCATCATGTTACAGTCCCAAACTCCCAATCAATTATACTATAAGTGTCGTATACCCATTTAAACAATTTCCTACGTAACACATGCGAATTTTCCTCAAGAATCATGGGTTAAAAAGGGGAAAATTCTACATAATTCTTATGAACCCTAATCTTTCCTTTAACTTAATCTCTTTCATTCTTTTTCCAGATTTTCAATCTCTAATATCATGAAATTTCGTGGCTCATCCTCTATATGTGAAATGGGTTTCCAGAAATATGATCTCTAACATTATAACATGCAATTTGTGTCTCCAATTTATGTTTTTCTTCAAGAATACTAATCTAATCAACCTAAGACTAATATAAAAGGATGCATTAACTTGATAAAAGCAAGATAGATAATTGCCTGGGATTTTTGGTGTTCTAATTTGCAGACGATTTTGATGTGGTTGTGTTCCCCGTCGCGCGATCTACGCGTTGGTGGTGACGACGGTGCAATCGGAGGTGTTCTTGGCCTAGAACTCCTTGGAGAGCTTCTCCTCTTCCTCTCCAATGGCCGTCATTAGTATTTGTTTGTGTTAACCCTAGAAGATAACATTTCCCATCTGATATAACCCTATAAAATTCGTGGGTTTAGTTACCCATAATTACGAAATGTCCAAAACCCCCTCCCGGGGTACTAATTAGGCCTAAAAACGCCCCGAGACCCAAACTAAACCCCCGGGTACACTTTTCTGACTATCTCGACCCTTTCGGACACTTTGGCGCACTCAAAACGACCATACAAGCAACTTATAATTTATTCACTTTTATAAATCAATATTTAGTCTCGACACGACACAGGCGCGTCCCGACTTAAATTTCCATAATTGTCATTTTATTCACACGTGACAATATTATAAAAATAAATCTCATATATTACTATACTCATCCAGTAACATTCAACAAATAACAAATTTCCAATAATTACTAACTCTCGTCACGCTAGTAAATATTTAAAACAACATTCCGGATAAAAATTAAATTAATTTATCTCAATTAAATTTAATAAATCCTTAAATTTAAAAGCCATGAAAATACGGGGTATTACATACTTCCCCCCTAATAACGGAATTTCGTCCCGAAATTCGGAAAACAAGGCCTACCAGGTAGCACAATTCTGGATATCCTTGTCAGTACGCAAACTAACTACATATTACGGCACTCAAACATTATAGCCTTATCCTCACAGCAACATTGTTTTATATTCTCATTTGGGGATAATTCACATTGTGCTCCCACTGACAACATTCGCATAGGTCACGCCTATACGTTATAAATTTCATTATCTTACTATCATTAGGAGGTCTCACCTCACTACATGACAAATACTCGAATTTATTCATATATCAAACTCCCATTATGAGAAAATTATACGAACATTTGATCACTCTTGCTCGCCTAAAACAGTCATGGGATTCCACTATAGTTATCGGATGTTTTCTCGACCGATCCAAAAATTCTGATTATCTACTCACCTCTAAACATACGGAAGGAGAATAGTCGAGGTTCTTCCATAACAAAACCTAAATAAGCACCTCGTAAGAGACAAACAGGTACGAGTGCTTCTACAGAGCATTCCTGAAATCATCGTATCAAGATTCCAAAATCTACTTCATGTAGCTCCACAAATCTTTAATCACCATGCGCCTATTCCCTAGCTAAGGGTGATACATCCTAATTGAAATGAAACCTTATCTCCGTTGGTTCCTGAAATCCCATATCAGAGGTGGGATTCACCAATCTCATCCTGATTTAGAAATCTATACTGCGCCGGATCATGCACTGGCGCGATCCTTCCTTTCAAAGGAAATCTAGGGCATACTAGTTAATATTATAAGCCAGCTCAAAGGAATATCAATCACTTCCTTCTCGGCGACTTAATTCACATTCTCAGGATAAACCCTTGATCTTGTTTTGAGGATGGCAACCCATCCAAGAACTTTACCGACTTTACCAACCTCTTCCAATTTCAGGAATTTTCGATAAACACAAAATTCTTTGGTTTATTCTCCTCTTTCAGCCAAACCTTACCTATGGGCAGTGCATGTAGCGACTACTCACTACGTCTCGCTAAACATCGATTCTTCCCTTGAAATGTCTCACATTAAGTGACACGTAATACTCCCCTTCCTTCCTTGGAGTATGCCGAAAGTTCCGACCCGTGCTCTTCTATCCACGAAGCGCACTTCTGGATCTCTTATACTATACTAACATCATTACTCTTTGTATGCGAAAGTCGCTCTCACACTTGACTAATAACAACTCCGCTCCGGGTGTGCTTCATAACAATTAAATTCTACTCTATTCAAGGAATACCAATTCTTGAATGGCTTCCCACAGCCTTCCAATTAAGTTAGGGCATGCTATTCTCATTGCACACTTATGTATGGATTATCGCCCCTCATGTGACGTCTAATCCACTCTATCACTTCCACTTCGTTATACTAGTCCCACAAACATATATTTCACACGTCTATTACCACGTCCCTTCGACTCGGACTATTTTAACTGTAGTTAACCAAGATGCCCACATTTTTGCAACACTCCGACCGCCCTGGGAGAGCGAACAGCGTGCTACTCATCTGTAGGACTAACTAAATTCAACGGAATAGAAGTAACAGGGCATCCAAATTCCATGGCAACAAAAGAGGAATAATAATTCCCAACCTTCCTCAGATAAGTACCAAATTTCCCAAATAGGTACAACAACCAAAATAAATCACTAACGCTCTATTCATCAAAATAATTGATGTCCCTATATAGAGCACACCTAGGGTTTGCTTTTGGTGCTTTAGCTATATAGGACTTCATCTAGTTGGACTAGAATTTTGACAAAATATTTTTGTAATTTAGGATTGCGTGTCCCCATATCGACTCCAAGCTCTCTTTGTCCATCTACATCAAATGTGCACTCCATTCAGTCCGCCATCTCAGAAAAAGGTAATTTTTATGGCTCATAGGAATTTCTGTCACGTAAAACACGACACCACGTTGCATTTGCATGTCGTTTATCATATCTTATGATAATATTTTATTTTGTCAGAATAAAATTATTTTTTTGAAGTTAAAATTATTTTTTTTGTACGAATATTTGTATGCGTGTATATAATATTATATATGCATATGGTTCATGCGTGTATACATATATTAGTATATATATATGTTAAAGTATGCGTACGTCTTATATATATTATGTTTATATGTGATTTGTATATATTAGTATATTATATATGTATGCATGCATTTATGTTATATACTATATTTGACCGCATATATGAGTTATATATATTATATATGTTATATGATTTGACCACGACCCATGCCTTATAAATGTTGGCGTGTGTCAGTCCGTCTATTTGCTTTAAAAGCTGAACGCCCCTTGTTTTATCAAAAACTACTATCGGTTTTTCTTTAAACCGAAAACGGTTTTGGGTTTATTTCATAGAAACGACGCAGTTTCTTACAGCTGGCGTTTTTTTTTAAAACAACGTCGCAATTTTTAAAATCGACTTTTGTCTTTCATACTAAAACGATGACGCGGGTTTATCTTTTCAACGGTAATATTTGATGCGTCTTTAGTACGCAATGTTTCACAGCTTCCTTCAAGATAACTTTTAAAATGACTGTGTTTTATATAACTAATTGTTTCTTGTTCAGTTAGTGTGTAACAGCTTGCACTATACGTGTCACTTTTTTAACACATCACTTTGTGTTTCTTTGTGAACCCTCAGATCTGTTTTTATCTACGGTTGTGTGTATTTCTTTGGTAATCCATGTGAACCTATTTTACACCAATATGCACACACTTGTGCACTCTATAAATAGTACCCATTGTGTATCATTTTTATAGAGCTGAGAAAATAATTTTGTAGCAGAACTCTGTCAAAATTTCTAGAGAGAGAGAGAGATTAAACCAGAAATATTTTTGTGTCATCTTCAAGTGTTAATTCCTGTCAAAACAAAAATAAAGATTGAACTTCTCTCATTGTAAATCTGCACTTACCATTTTTCAAGAACACATTATTTTTGTAAGTGAGTTCTCTCATCTTTGTGTGTATATTTAGATCAGTCTTTAGATCTAATATTTGTACACAACACACACTATTCACGAAATTAATTTTTGTGTGAATATTCTGCTTGTGACTTAATTGTGAGATCTTGTATGTTTTTGAAACGTTTTGTTTTAAAACAGATTTTTCAGAAAATATTTGGTAATATTCAGATTTGTATTGTTTGTGGTTTAGAAAGTTAAACCTAAGATTTCTGAGATCTGATTTGTGGAAGATTTAATATCTTGACTGAATATTATTTGCTTGTGTGTTTAAGACTGTTTTGATTTAATCTGAAATAGTTGTTAAAATAGTCTTGATAGGATTTTAGATTAAAATCTGATTTAATCTAATAGTTATTTTCTGAAGAACAAGATTGTGAATATTTGACTGTCTGTTTTTATTGAATATATTTTCAGTCATATTCTGGGAACTTGATTACTTGATCGTGTTAGTGATTTTCAGAAATTGTTTTCATCTCATATCACTCTCATATAATCACTCACGCTGTATTCACGTAGACACATGTTTGTGTAATATCTGAACAAGTCTAGTGTTCAAAGATTTAAAGAAAGAGAAAAAAAAGCTTTTCAAAAGTGTATTCAAAGTCAAGATGACTTGATTTGAATAACATAAGACTTGCAAAGATATAGGTGATATAGTCTGTTGCATCACACACTATCACTTCACTAGAAAATAAATAATAGGCACTGAGCCAACCTGCGCTTAAAGAAGTTAGAGGGGAGGTTGAGAAGTGAAGAACACAAAAACAAGCAAGAACAGTTTAAAGAGAGAACAGAATAAGCAACCAGGCTAGAGACTTGGTCAGGTGGGGTAATAGCTAGATCTTTCTTCTTTATGTGTTAAGTTTGTTGTTTGTAAATCATTCCTGTTGATTTATTGTTTTAGTGGAAGTAGATTAGGTAACTCCTAGAGGAGTTCGTCGTTTTTCCCGGGGAAGGGTTTTTGCGACGTAAAATAAATACTGTGTGTTGTATATTTTTGTTTATCATCTCACAAGAAAACGTAGGCTTAACTAAATAGAAACTCGCCTAAAATTGAATTAGTTTTGGACTAATAATTAACTTTGAAAATCAAAATCATTTTCATAAAAGTTAATCAAATTAAGTAAAAGTTTAATTTGGTCCCCTTTGCATCATTCATATAAACTCGTAGGTTTAAGGTGTTTACTCAACAATAAGTTTACTTCCGCATATAAAGTCTTTGCGCATCGCCCTAGTTGCCCGGGGTTCCTCAAGTGGTATCAGAGCTAGACTTTTAAAGATCGTTTTCAAAACTTTTGTTAAACACTTTTTACCTTGTTTTAATGGATGATTCAAGTCAATTACTTAGGTTTGAAAATTGTGAATCAAACTGCGTTGCATTTTTTGGGAAAGTTTATGATTGTTGTGGAGATGTGTACTTTGCAGGAATGACTGATTCCGAATATGATTCTCATTCTGATTCTGAATCGGATGATGTGCTTGATTTAATTGACGCTGCTAAATCTTTATTAGCTAGTCAGCCTTCTATGGTTGAAATAACTGCTCCGTTTGATGCTAAACGTGCCTTGTGTGAAACTAAATTTGATGATAACAACAATTCACACACGAACACTAATGAGCATGAAAATTTTGTTGGCTATGATGATTATGCTGAATTGTATGTGAGGACTTTGCAGAATAGACAAGAATTATCGAATTTGGTTAAAATGCTTAGTGAGACTTTAGAGAATCAATATATGATTGTTCAACAAAATTCCATTGAAATGAACAATGTCAAAACTGATTTTGAAAAACAATCACTTGATTTTAAATTTCAGATTACGACTTTAAATGAAAAATTGTTTTCTTTTGAAGAAAAATATAATGAAGCACTTTTGCAAGTTGAAAAATCCAAACAAGTTTGTGAAACAGCTTTCAAAATGTGTCGTAGTCGTGATATTAAATGTTTTGACCTTGACAAATTGCTTGCTGAACAACGATATAAGGGTGATACTAGAGGGTTTGGTTATGATGGTCCTCTTGAAAATGTTGATCCAAGTAGACCAATCTTATTTGTAAAAGCCCAAGAAAAAATGGCTCTTTCGTTGGAAAGTAAGTTGTCTCAAAAGGATAAAGGAAAACAAGTCTTGATTGAAAGTGATTTTGAAAATGACATTGATACTTTCATTGAAAACTTTGTAGAACCATCTACATCAAAATATTGCCCTCCGGCCAAGAGACTCTATAGACCTCCTAAACCATTTATTCGTAATGAATCTGTCAAGCATTTAAGGGAAAAACACTACCAATCTGATCTACCTACTTCTAGTAAATTTTGTACTAGATGTGATGTTTTTGGTCACCAAATCTGGGAATGCCTTGGTAATCGCAAGAAAGGTACTCATTTTAAAAGTCATAACCCTAATGTGAAGCGATTTACAAATTTTCCTAGGCAGCGCACTAATACTAATTGGAATCATTCCTTCAATAAGTCTAGGCCTCATGTTAACAAGAACAGATTTTCGAGAAATAAATTTTATCCTAAATTCCAAAAGGCACAAAAACCTTTGAAAACTTTGCCTATTTGGATTAGGACTTGTGACTTGAGACCTCAAATGGATTTTTTAAAATCGAAGAAATGCCCAACTAATGTATGTGACGCTTGTGAGAGTAAGAAAATCATTAAGTCTTCTCACGTGAAGGTTAAGGACTTAAACACTACCATACTCTTAGATTTATTCAATGATGGGGGAGGTAAGTTTAATAAAAATGGAGTTTCCAAGTATTGTGACACTAATGGATATTCGTACCAGTTTAATGCTCCAAAAACTCATAAACAAATTAGGGTTGTTCCTTCTATTGCTTGTGATTTTCAGCTTGTTGATATGCTGTCTATGCCTTATGATAAGTCTTGTTTACATGTAAGTTCAACATTTGATTGGAAAGATTGTACTTGGATGTTTTGTTTGTGTTTATACTGCATACTTTGATAACTAGATCTCCGAGGTTTTAGGATAAAGGTATCTACTAATAATGGTATCTCTTAAAGCCATGTTTAATGTAGGAGACGCTTATTTTGCAGATTATGAACACTTATTTTTTTTCTTCTTACCATTGTCTAATTTAGTCAAAATGGTGGATAATTGAGTACATATTCTAGTCTTGTGTTGTTGATATTTTTCATACATATCCTGTCTTATAATTTTCTGCACATTTAATTATGTCATATTAATATATTGGTAGAGCAAATGCTACTAACTTGATTTCTCGGCAGAAAGTGTATTTATGTTTTGCAAGTTTTTATCAACCGCGCAACCTATCCGAGTCGTGTGTCTTTTTCTTTTTCTAGGCTGGGTGGGTAGATATATATTTTTTGTATAGGATATATTAGGTATTATTTTTCCTTAGTATATCATTTGATGTACTCAAGGGTTTTGTCAAAATTAGTCCAATGGGGGAGATTGATGTCCCTATATAGAGCACACCTAGGGTTTGCTTTTGGTGCTTTAGCTATATAGGACTTCATCTAGTTGGACTAGAATTTTGACAAAATATTTTTGTAATTTAGGATTGCGTGTTCCCATATCGACTCCAAGCTCTCTTTGTCCATCTACATCAAATGTGCACTCCATTCAGTCCGCCATCTCAGAAAAAGGTATTTTTTATGGCTCATAGGAATTTCTATCACGTAGGACACGACACCACGTTGCATTTGCATGTCCTTTATCATATCTTATGATAATGTTTTATTTTGTCATAATAAAATTATTTTTTTGAAGTTAAAATTATTTTTTTTGTACGAATATTTGTATGCGTGTATATAATATTATATATGCATATGGTTCATGCGTGTATACATATATTAGTATATATATATGTTAAAGTATGCGTACGTCTTATATATATTATGTTTATATGTGATTTGTATATATTAGTATATTATATATGTATGCATGCATTTATGTTATATACTATATTTGACCGCATATATGAGTTATATATATTATATATGTTATATGATTTGACCACGGCCCATGCCTTATAAATGTTGGCGTGTGTCAGTCCGTCTATTTGCTTTAAAAGCTGACCGCCCCTTGTTTTATCAAAAACTACTATCGGTTTTTCTTTAAACCGAAAACGGTTTTGGATTTATTTCACAGAAACGACGCAGTTTCTTACAGCTGGCGTTTTTTTTTTAAAACAACGTCGCAATTTTTAAAATCGACTTTTGTCTTTCATACTAAAACGACGACGAGGGTTTATCTTTTCAATGGTAATATTTGATGCGTCTTTGGTACGCAATGTTTCACAGCTGGCCTTCAAGATAACTTTTAAAACGACTGTGTTTTATATAACTAATTGTTTCTTGTTCAGTTAGTGTGTAACGTCTTGCACTATACGTGTCACTTTTTTAACACATCACTTTGTGTTTCTTTGTGAACCCTCAGATCTGTTTTTATCTATGGTTGTGTGTATTTATTTGGTAATCCATGTGAACCTATTTTACACCAATCTGCACACACTTGTGCACTCTATAAATAGTACCCATTGTGTATCATTTTTATAGAGCTGAGAAAATAATTTTGTAGCAGAACTCTGTCAAAATTTCTAGAGAGAGAGAGAGAGATTAAACCAGAAATATTTTTGTGTCATTTTAAGTGTTGATTCCTGCCAAAACAAAAATAAAGATTGAACTTCTCTCATTGTAAATCTGCACTTACCATTTTTCAAGAACACATTATTTTTGTAAGTGAGTTCTCTCATCTTTTTGTGTATATTTAGATCAGTCTTTAGATCTAAATATTTGTACACAACACACACTATTCACGAAATTAATTTTTGTGTGAATATTCTGCTTGTGACTTAATTGTGAGATCTTGTATGTTTTTGAAACGTTTTGTTTTAAAACAGATTTTTCAGAAAATATTTGGTAATATTCAGATTTGTATTGTTTGTGGTTTAGAAAGTTAAACCTAAGATTTCTGAGATCTGATTTGTGGAAGATTTAATATCTTGACTGAATATTATTTGCTTGTGTGTTTAAGACTGTTTTGATTTAATCTGAAATAGTTGTTAAAATAGTCTTGATAGGATTTTAGATTAAAATCTGATTTAATCTAATAGTTATTTTCTGAAGAACAAGATTGTGAATATTTGATTGTCTGTTTTTATTGAATATATTTTCAGTCATATTCTGGGAACTTGATTACTTGATCGTGTTAGTGATTTTCAGAAATTGTTTTCATCTCATATCACTCTCATATAATCACTCACGTTGTATTCACGTAGACACATGTTTGTTTAATATCTGAACAAGTCTAGTGTTCAAAGATTTAAAGAAAGAGAAAAGAAAGCTTTTCAAAAGTGTATTCAAAGTCAAGATGACTTGATTTGAATAACATAAAACTTGCAAAGATATAGGTGATATAGTCTGTTGCATCACACACTATCACTTCACTAGAAAATAAATAATAGGCACTGAGCCAACCTGCGCTTAAAGAAGTTAGAGGGGAGACTGAGAAGTGAAGAACACAAAAACAATCAAGAATAGTTTAAAGAGAGAACAGAATAAGAAACCAGGCTAGAGACTTGGTCAAGTGAGGTAATAGCTAGATCTTTCTTCTTTATGTGTTAAGTTTGTTGTTTGTAAATCGTTCCTTTTGATTTATTGTTTTAGTGGAAGTAGATTAGGTAACTCCTAGAGAAGTTCGTCGTTTTCCCTGGGGAAGGGTTTTTGCGACGTAAAATAAATACTGTGTGCTGTATATTTTTGTTTATCATCTCACAAGAAAACGTAGGCTTAACTAAATAGAAACTCGCCTAAAATTGAATTAGTTTTGGACTAATAATTAACTTTGAAAATCAAAATCATTTTCATAAAAGTTAATCAAATTAAGTAAAAGTTTAATTTGGTCCCCTTTGCATCATTCATATAAACTCGTAGGTTTAAGGTGTTTACTCAACAATAAGTTTACTTTCGCATATAAAGTCTTTGTGCATCGCCCTAGTTGCCCGGGGTTCCTCAATAATTACAGGTCCTCTCTTTTGTATAGTAAAGTTCTTTCTAGATAATTCGTGCTAAAAATCATTCCAACACTTTATTCGCCTCGTGTTCTGAACGCGGTTACGTCATTTGGGTACTCTCAATCACCCTAGAAATCAAAATTCTTAAATTCTCCTTATCATCGTTCCACCCCTCAACTCGTGGGGATAACTTCCAATGCTCTTCTACCACAAAAATCCGGCTCCAATGACCTTCAAACAAAATTCAACTTCCAACTTACATACATAATTACTTGATCCTATTTCGACCAGGGTACCGAACTCATGGAATAGTGACCAAACGTCTCCCTATTTCCAACCTTACGCTAAGTTTCGTGCGTGGAATGTCTCGCAAAGCGAAATCCAAACAAGGAACCCCCCCGATACACTACTACCTAGCATTGTCGGTTATCGAAATTTGTTAGGTCCTCCGTCCATAGTATATACCCCTTTATTCCGTCCCTTGACAGAAAAGTTACAATTTCTCCCGTAATTATGCTTAACAAAGAACGTTTCACCAATTTCACTACTGTATTGGTTGATGGTAATTACATTCTATAAACCTCGGATACATACGATCGGAATTCTCAAAATTCCCTTCCCTAATAATAGGGGTATAACTATTAACTCCCGCATCTCTAAAGGATAAATATAACAATGCACTCTTCCTATCACTAAGTCCGGAGTGCCAAACATAATACTGCATCAATTCTTTTCGCTCAACGGTAAGTCCCGATACATACCGAATCATACTGACAAAGTCTATACATACATTGGCATCGAATATCTCGAGCCCACTATCTCCTCTGAAGTCTCTTGGATAGATAATATAAGTGCAAGTCCAACCTTCTTACATGTAAAGCCTCGCCAAAATAAACATAAAACATGTTGCACCAATGCAACTACTCTGATAGCCTTGTAATAAATGCCCACTATCATACCACTCATTTCTATAACATTTTAACAAAGATATTATCATACTCGTGTATCGCATCACTACAACGAGTAACCTCAATAAAGTATAAAACACTGTTAATATACTCATTCATCCTCCGCGGATAGCACTAAAGAAAAATCCCGCTACACTAGGGAAAAATATTCACATAATAATAACATTCATAATTATATGCATTAAGCTCGTCTCACATGCTAACCTAGCAAGGAACAAAATATAGTGACTCGCTCGTGTCACATAAACACGCCTCATCCTCTGAGGATACAACTTATACATCCACCTTGCCAATCGTTTTGACTGCACAAGTGGTTTCTGGACGTAACACGTCTACTCAAACCAAACAAAATTACTTTAATCGTTGTCTTTTATTAAGCACCGTATTCTTGTCCTTTTTCTCACTTTGGAACATATTATCGCGAGCGATCTCACTCCGCACAAAATACCTCAACACATAATCCACTTAGCACCTGTCCTACTAACCAGGTTAGGATTGTCCTTCTCTCTGACTTTAGTAAACCCGATTCCTGTTAGACATCCCGGTTGTTCCCTTAGCTTTTTAGGCCATAAAGATCATGTTACTATCTATAATAGTACTTACTGAATTTACCATCACTTAGTAAGAATTTTAACTATCTGAAGCATTTAAATGGTTTTCCTGATGTGTATCCACATCCTTTTGTGGTGCTATACCACCACCGTTGCATTCAGTCTCATTCTCGACTAAATTCTTCGATTCCTTTAACTTCCCCCACAAAGAAGCGTTATCATCTATTTTGACAAAATATGACAATGTCAACCTCTGAATCGTTCGTCCATCAGAATTACCTCTTTGAGTGTTATCAACTATTATTACAAGTTGGTCTCCCACTTGGATTCGTTTCCTCCACTAGTATCTACCTCTTTCGATACAAAATTTGCTAACGATTAGGATTCATATCCACAATTGGACTTCTGTCATGCCCTCCTGCGATGAGTTCAGAACCACTTTTGCTTCTCATCCTGAACAGTTGAGGAAGGAACATACGGTCAACACTGTACCTAAGGTTCTCCTATAGGCATAGCATTCCACTTCTAAAATTGGTGGTTGACTCCAACCATTATAAGTTCGTCCCGAAAGCCAAGAAAAGTTTCTCTAAATTTTCACTTTCAGTTTGCCACACTCCGTCCTATATTTACGCCTTTGGATACTTTACCTCCTTTGGTAAACACATACAATTTTCGCGTTTCTAAATTTTCCCACTGACAGTCTCTACACGTTTTTGTAATACGTTGGGTAAGTTTACCCTCGCACCTCATTTGACTATAACAGCATTTGAAAATCATTGTTGCACCTTAGTCGCCTTTCTAGTCGTGGCTTCTCGTGACATAATGGAGGTGACCTCGACTACGGTCATCATCCTCGGATATATTTCATAATCTCAATTGAGCCCTGCCTCCTGATGTACGCTTAACGGTCCTCTTCTGACATCCGTCATCGCTCGGCACACGCACACATCCGAACGAAATTAGAATTCACTAGTGTATACACATTATAGCAGGAGAACGAAATCTCGTCAAAGGAATCGACAATCCTAAACATAGGTCTCTATAACAAACAAAGCAACGCTGAAAGCATAATAAGCCGTACAGATCCTAAGGACACTAGAACCTGATGCTCTGACACCACCTGTGACACCCCGCCTAATTAAATACCGGGCAATCACTCCTTTATTAAATTAAAATCAAGGTGAACAGTTGGTTCATTCTTAGCATCACTATCGTTAAAATACTTTTCCAATTTAAACACCCTAAATAATTAAGCTAAGTGTCAAAACCATTTAAAACCTTATTTCCATTCTATTAAATCCAATTATAAAACCTTTAGCCATTTATATTTTTAAGAGTCACACATTAATAATGAAAATAGTAATGAACATTCAAGAATTGAACCATCAATAAATAATCCAAACCTTTAAAACACTAAAGGAAAACATCCTGACAGTAATAAATCCCGAAATAAAGATGCTGGAAGTAAAAAGAATTACAGTCTCTGACAATACCAACTAAATAATAGAAAGAGGGCGACACATGCCACTACTGGATAAAACCGAACTAGGAGTAGAGTCAATAATGAGGTCATTTAATCAATGGCCTACAACTCCCACAAAAGCTACAGCGCGTTCCATCCTAAGAATTCCAAGTAAGACGCCCCTGTGGCTGGGCACCTGTAATACATATATATATATATATATATACACAAGAGAGAAGAGGTGACAACAAACGGATCAGAGCCCGAATGTGAAGAAGTTTGAAAATAGTTTAGCAAGTATTTAAAATGCTACCGGCTAATGCAACATTCATATTAGTATGCGTCCCTCTCTTGAGAATTCTCACCTCTCATCTAGTGTGCACATCTATCGTACTAATGAACCCCATCTCTCTCTCTAACTTATTCTCCATAAGTTTTAACACGTGGAATTAAGGTTATGCTATTCACATTTAGAAAATCTAACTCTTCAAGATTTCTTACGTTATTTAGAATAATTCCGTATTATTATAACGTTTCCGAATGCTTATAATGAAGCTGATTAAATTTCATACTTTCCTTAACTACTATTTTACTCAGTAGAAAGTTATCATATAGTTACACGTATATATATTAATTACTCGTATAATATATATACAAACAGAACCCCACATAAAATCTATGGTACTAGACTTCCATATATAAGTATATATACCAATCACTCATAAATTATATATATACTAACGGCACCCCACATAAAATCTATGGTGCTGGCATACTCTGTTATCAAGTCCCCGTATCACACAAACTAAGGGAAATACTAGTTCGGAATCACTCTCAAACTGTATTAACACAAACACAAACAACATCGAGGCGAAGCATAGATTCCAAGTCTCTAAGAGGTCAGTACATACCCTCACGCCTCTTAGGACCGTCTGAACTATCGATTCGATAGCCTGTACCAAGGATGTCTATCTTCTAGGGTACGAGTCAATATCCCCCATAAAGGTCACATCGAGATAAGACTGTCCCAGCGCGGTAACCTCAGGGATAGCAAGTAGCGCGGGTACGATTTTTACACAGAAATAATATATATGCACAATCACACCGTCATATATAAATATGTATTCACATCCACATTATTAAATTAGGTACTCTCACGACCCAAAATTATCATTATCCGTTATTACACGTTTTACTCAATTATATCGTATAACGGCCCCATTCTTCTTTATTCTCGTAATTAAGTCATTTTTAACTCACTTCTCGTCTCTCGAAGTATTTCCTTTACCTAAGTGAAATTTCAGTAGGCCCTCTCTTGCCTTCTAATCCAAATGAGTAGGGCCAGCAAGGCCAGGACCCACAGCGAGATGTGCATCAGGTTAGAGATGAATTTATTTGCGGAGAAAGGGACTAGCGATAGTATCGATGGTAAAGGATGTGTTTTTCCATACTTTGGAGTCTGTAGGATATGTTTGTTTGACATTGGGACTTAGTGTTCACTTGGGCTTTATTAGTGCATTATAAAAGATAAACTTCATATTTGGGATTGTGTTTACATTCGTTCACCATGGGTAAGAGGGGCCATTGTTACTTTGCTTTGTAGATGTATAGAAATGTATACCGAGAGGCTTATATTTTTATTTAGGCCCAGTTGTTAACTATGTCAAAGGGTGATATTTTTCTGGGAATGTATTAATAATTACTTGAAGGGATATGTTGATTTTATGGGGACTATTATGAGTTATGGTTTTGTCTAGAAAACGATATTGTTAGAAATTGGTATTCACCGTAGTCATGAGGGTTATTGTGGGTAGATATTACGGTTGAGTTTAGTTTTGATACGATGGATTTCAATGGGAACTTAGGTCGTGCAAGGACCTTTAGAAATTTGGGTATGCTGAGAGAAACAACATGTGGATGTAATTTAAAAATGTGAATAGTTCATGGAGATAGATGCGTGTGAATAAACTCAAAATTAATGGGGTAAATCAGATTAGGCTCAGATTGGACAAGGGTCTTATACGTGGGGAAAGCATTTACGTGATAAATGGTATGATTTGGAAAAGTATTGCCTTAGTGATTATAGGCAATAAAGTATAAGCAAAGCTAGTGATATCTTCTATTATTGAGATTGTATATGATCATGTTTAATGTTTATATAGTGATGTTGTTATTGAAGTGGTAATGGTAAACCTGATTAGAATGGGTATGCCTTTGGAGACATAGAAATCACCAAGTGCTCTATATATTAAATACAGATAAATAATGTCCTACATAGGTCATGGTAATTGAAGTGTTAGGCATAGTAGGTTCGGTTGACTCTAAAGGATTTGGTATCACTCTTGTGAAGGATAAAGTGGTTTGTTTCGAAATGGAGAAATTTTGAAATCTTATGGCTAACGTACTCGTTCATGTTTGGTTTTTGGCCAAATGGGCCTCATTAATCGATGAATTTATGTATTAATGTATCTGTAGGGTCCTTATTTGGATTTTTCTTGCGAGATATCCCACGCACGAAACTTAGCAACTATCTAGAATCGAGGGACCTTTGACATTTAGATATTATGTTTAATAAGTGGTACGTATGTAATGAAGGTACTCATCGAGCAGCGAAGAGTATGAGTATGGTCAGTAGATTATTCGAATATAATCATAGGTATACATGGTATGTACAGTTGGTTCATGGATATGGGTGTGCCAGACATTTTAGTTGATGCATGGCTAGATAGCTTTATTTTTACATGTCAGATTGGATATTAGAGTTCATAACTGGTATTTGTTTGAGGATGCGAGTAGGATTGCTTCTAGATGAGAGGTTAGATGCTCAGTGCATGTGAGCGTCGATGGTGAGACGTGAAGTATGAGTTAGTTACATTTTGCATAATTATTGGCGAAGAATCCTTGAAACTTTAATGCTCAGATGCAAAATTATAAATATTTTTCCCCCAAGTTTTCCCATAAATTGGAACAGCATGACTGTCGATGGATCAGACTTGCAGTTGCTTTGGATGTAGCGAATTTTATTCCATTGATTCTAGTATTCGTTGTACTTCTTCATTTGGTTCTTTTATTCCATGCAAAAATTGTATGGGCATAAGCCCAGGAGTTTATTTATATCAATTTGTACTTATCTAGACATTATGGATGTTGCATGATGATTTAGTTTTGCATTTATGTATTAATTCATTTTTTTTTGAGATGTTTTTATTGATTATGGATGTTGGTAAGGGATATAAGTAACTTTTATTTTCTTCAGTGCTGAGAATGGTATAAATTGTTGATAAACCCCATCTTTGGTGTGTCGTGTTTGGCCAACCGTTACGTGAGAAAATTGGGGTTGTTACATACCACACAAAAAAAACTCAACTCAAAAATAATATTTTTACCTTTTTAAAACAATCAGTATGTATGTATATATATATATATATATATATATATATATATATGGATCATGATAACATGTATCTAAGTGTTTACACTCAAAATATAAAAATAGTAAGAACGGATTTTGACATATAATTAATATGGCATAGATATGCATACACAAGTGCTCTTGTAAGAACCTAAAGTAAAGAGTAAGGATCATATTTTCCATCATTAAATTTATTTTTTAAATAAAAACAGAAACATGGTTCTTAGTTAGCATACATACATATACACACACACATATATATATACATACATATAGGCGACTATTCAGCAGACCTTAATTAACAGGCCTTAAAACGGATCAATTTTTTAAATAGTAGGAAAAAATATTTTTTAACAAAATTTGGTGGAAATGAACTCCAAATTAGCATGAAGATTATCAACAAAAAATTCATCAATAAAGTGGGTGAAATGATTATAAAAAAAATCAGTGATAGAGAATACACCAATTTTTCAAATCTGCAATTCACTTAATTCCTGGTTGAATTTTTGGATGATTTTTTTTGTGTAGATGGTCTTTCCATTATGGAGATCATTTCCACCAAGTTTGATTAAAAATATTATTTTTTACTAATTTAGAAAATCTCTTCATTTTTAAGATTCGCTAATTGAGGTAGTTCAGTTTTTGAATATTAAAAATGTAAAACCACATCAATGGTTCAAATGAGTGCCATGTCATCCAAATCAGTATTTGAGATCAAATTTTCATTTACACATTTTGGCATTCAAAGGCAAATAAACTTAAAGCACAATTTTTTCATTCTCCCCCTCCCCCATATTCTAATGCATCTTTTCATCCTTCCCCTAACCCCACCCCCGAAATAAATTAATTACCACTTTTCGCAACACCTTTTCCATCTCACCTCTTTTGGCATGACTAGATATTTTCTCTTTCTATGCAATCTTTCTTCTCTCTCCACTACTCAAGAACTCTTCCATCCATTACTTCTTTCTCTCACCCTGTTTCTTTCATTTGGGTTGTAAGAGAAAGATTTTATAATTTCTCACAGCTTAGGCTTTTTGCAATTTTTGGTATATTCCATTACAAATCGGAGTGTCAAATCGAGAACCACATTCGCATTTGCCTCCATAATCATTTGAAGATGAGTTAGTGACCGAGCATAGTTTCTAAATTTCAAGTCATTGGATTTGTCACTAACCACTACACCAAAATAGGGGGATGGTCACAAATTCGGGTCTTGATCGTGACAAGGCCCACGGGACCAAAAATAGGCGTGGTAAAAACAGCTTGTCATGGACCTTATCCCTGACCAAAGGTGTAGTCATGGACCATGGCGTGTGGAAGTAAAAGACAGGTTGGTCGCCAATAAGGTCCGTGACCAGTCGGTCATAGACAAATCCATGACCCGTCCCTGACCAATCTTTAATCATGTTCATGGACTAAATTTGTGACCAAGTGTGATAAACATTTAATCATGGTCACGGACTAAAGTCGTGACAAGGCATGACAAACTTTTAAACTTGGTCATGGTCCATAGATGTGACCCAAAATAACACATGGTGCAACACGATCACGGATCATAATCATGACTAACTTTTACGCATGCTTCACTTCGATCATGGACCAAATCCACAGCCACAGATTTATGATGAAAAAATAAACCATGGTCACGATTGAAGTCTGTGTCCATCTATAAATGAATTTTTTTTGTCTATTTTGTGTCCTATTCTCGAGTCGAGAGCCTTGCAACTATGCGACCATTTGCTACAAGTTACATTGGACACATGCGAGGAATTTGTGCCCCTTGTGGGGCTATATGGGGGTTGTTTAAGATTTCGGCCCACTCGCGGCACGTTTTCAAGCCTGAGTATGCGTATTTTTAAATTCGGGTCCTATTATCAAAATGGAATTACTGCAACTATGCGTATGGTTGGTACGAGTTACATTGGTCACTTTTGAGGTGTTCGTGCCCCTTGCGGTACCGTTTAGGGACTGTTGGGGGTTTCAGTCCACTCGCGGCACGTTTTCAAGCCTGAGTGTACCGATTTTCAAATTTGGGTCCTATTCTCAAACTGGGAGTCCCACGACTATGCGATCAATTACTATAAGTTACGTTGGTCACGTGTGAGGTGTTCGTGCCACTTGCGGGGAGTTTGGGGGCTGTTCAGAGTTTCAGCCCACTCGCGACACGTTTTTAAGCTTAAATGTGCATATTTACAAATTCAGATCCTATTCTCAAATTGGGAGTCCCCTGGCTATGTGGTCATTTGATATGACTTACTTTGGTCACATGAGAGGTGTTCGTGCTACTTGTGGGGCTATTGGGGATTGTTCGGGATTTTAGCCCACTCGTGGCACGTTTTTAAGCCTAAGTGTGCCTATTTTCAAATTCGAGTTCTGTTCTCAAATTGGGAGTCCCGTGATTATAAGACCGATTTCTATGAGTTAAGTTAGACATGTGCGAGGTGCTCGTACCCCTTGCAAAACCGTTTGGGGGTTGTTCAGGATTTTGGCCTACTCACATCACGTTTTCAAGCCTTGGTGTGAATATGTTTAAATTTGGGTCCTATTCTCAAATCAAGAGTCCCACAACTATGCATATGGTTGATACGATTTATATTGGACACGTATGAGGTGTTCGTGCCCCTTGTGGGTCTCTTTGCGGGTTATTCGATATTTTAGCCCACTCATTGTACGTTTTCAAGCCTAAGTGTGCCTATTTTTAAATTCGGGTCCTATTCTCAAATTGAGAGTCCCGTGACAATGCCATCGATTGCTAGGATTTACGTTGGATAGGTGTGAAGTGTTCGTGATCCTTACGAGGCCGTTTGGAAGTTGCTCAGGGTTTCGATCCATTAACGACACGTTTTTAAGCCTAAGTATGTCTATTTTTAAATTCGGATCAAATTATCAAATCGGGAGTCCTATGGCTACGTAGTCAGTTGCTATAGGTTATGTTGGACACGTGCGAGGTGTTCGTGCCCCTTTCTGGGCTATTTAGAAGTTGTTCAGGGTTTTGGCCTACTCACGACATATTTTCAAGCCTAAGTGTGCATATTTTTAAATCCGGGTCCTATTCTCAAATCGAGAGTTCCATGACTACGTGATCGGTTGCTATGAGTTATGTTGGACACATGCTAGGCATTCGTTCCCCTTGTAGGGAAATTTGGGAGTTGTTCACGATTTCGATCCACTTGCGGCATGTTTTCAAGCGTAAGTGTACCTACTTTCAAATTCGGGCCCGATTCTCAAACCATGAGTTCCATAACTACGCGACTGATTTCTACGAGTTACATTGGATATATGCGAGGTTTTCATTCTCCTTATGAGGCCGTTTGGGGGCTATTCGGGATTTCAAACCACTCGTGGCACATTTTCAAGTCTAAGTGTACCTATTTTAGAATACGAGTCATATTCTCAAATCAAAAGTCCCACGACTATGCGGTCAATTTTTACGGGTTATGTTGGACATGTGCGAGGTGTTCATGCCTCGTGCGGGGACATTTGGGGGTTTTTCCCCACTCGCGACACGTTTTCAAACCTAAGAGTGCTTATTTTCAAATTCGGGTCCTATTCTCAAACCGAGAGTCCCCAGATTGCGCGGTCAATTCCTACGTGTTACATTGGTCCCGGGAGAGGTGTTAGTGCCTTTCACAGGACCGTACGGGGGAGGTTTCGAGTTTTACCCTTTAACGCCTTATTTTCTAGCTTAAGTCCTGATGTTTTCAAATTATCATCGTATTCTCAAATTGAGAATCCCGTTATCACGTGGTCCATTCCTATGTGTTACATTGGTCCCGTGAGAGGTGTTGGCTCTTGTCACGGGACCATACAGAGGTTGTTTCGAGTTTTCACCCTCGAACGCCTTGTTTTTAAGCTTAAGTCCTCATATTTTCAAATTATCGACGTATTCTCAAACTGGAAGGCCCGTGATCGTATGATCAGTTCCTACGAGTTACATTGGTCTCGTGAGAGGTGTTGGTGCCTCTCACGGGACCTTACGGGGGTTGTTTCGAGTTTTCATCATCTAACGATTTGTTTTCAAGATTAAGTCCCCATATTTTCAAATTATCATCGTATTCTCAAATAGAGAGTCCCGTGATCACGCAGTCAGTTCCTACGTGTTACATTAGTCCCGTAACGGGCTGCCTCTTACGGGACCGTACGGGGGTTGTTTCGAGTTTTTACCCCCTAATGCCTTGTATTCAAGCTTAAGTCCTCATATTTTCAAATTATAATCGTATTCTCAAATCGGGTGTCCCATTATCGTGCGATCATTTCCTACATGTT
Source organism: Sambucus nigra (assembly GCA_949130495.1). Classification (NCBI taxonomy): domain Eukaryota; kingdom Viridiplantae; phylum Streptophyta; class Magnoliopsida; order Dipsacales; family Adoxaceae; genus Sambucus; species Sambucus nigra. The sequence continues at coordinate 585,710,390 of OX422216.1, forward strand.
ACATTGGTGCCTCTCACGAAACCGTACGGGGACTGTTTCAAGTTTTCACCCTCTAACGTCTTATTTTCAAACTTAAGTCCTCATATTTTCAAATTATCAGCGTATTCTCAAACCGGGAGTCCCTTGATCGCGTGGTTAGTTTCTACGAGTTATATTGGTCTCGTGAGAGGTGTTGGTGCCTCTCATGGCACCGTACGGGGGCTGTTTCGAGTTTTCACCGTCTAACACCTTGTTTTCAAGCTTAAGTCTTCGTATTTTAAAATTATCGTCGTATTCTCAAACCAGGAGTCCCGTAATCACGCGGTCAGTTACTATTTGTTACATTGGTCCCGCGAGAGGTGTTAGTGCCTCTCACGGGACCGTACAGGGCCTGTTCCAAATTTTAACCCTCTAACACATTATTTTCAAGCTTAAGTCCTCATATTTTCGAATTATCATCGTATTCTCAAATCGGGAGTCCGATGACTACGTAATCAGTTTATACGTGTTACATTGGTCCCATGAGAGGTGTTGGTGCCTCTCAAGGCACCGTATGGGGGCTATTTCGAGTTTTCACCCTCTAACGCCTTATTTTCAAGCTTAAGTCTTCGTATTTTCAAATTATCATCGTATTCTCAAACTAAGAATCTCTTGATCGTGCGATCAGTTCCTACGTGTTACATTGGTCCCGAGAGAGGTGTTGGTGCCTCTTACAGGACCGTACGAGGCCTGTTCCAAGTTTTCACCCTCTAACGCCTTATTTTCATGCTTAAGTCTTCATATTTTCAAATTATCATTGTATTCTCAAATCGGGAGTTAGGTGACCGCGCAGTCAGTTCCCACTTGTTACATTGGTCCCATGAGAGGTGTTGCTGCCTCTCCCAGAACCGTACGGGGGCTGTTTCGAGTTTTCACCCTCTGACGTCTAGTTTTCAAGATTAAGTCCTGGTGTTTTCAAATTATCATCGTATTCAAAAATCAGGAGTCCTGTTATCGCGCGCTCAGTTCCTACGTGTTACATTGGTCCCCTGAAAGATGTTGGTGCCTCTCACGGGATCGTACGAGGGTCGTTTCGAGTTTTCACCCCCAAACGCCTTGTTTTCAAGCTTAAGTCCTTATATTTTCAAATTATCGTCGTATTCTCAGACCGGGAGTCCCGTTATCATGCGGTCAGTTCCTAAGTGTTACATTCGTCCCATGACGGACTGCCTCTCGAGGAACCGTAGAGGGGCTATTTCGTGTTTTCCCCCTCGAACGCCTTATTTTTAAGCTTAAGTCCTCATATTTTCAAATTATCCTTGTATTCTCAAACCAGGAGTCTCATGATCGTGCGGTCAATTCCTACATGTTACATTGGTCCCCTGAGAGGTGTTCGTGCCTCTCACGGGACCTTACGGGGGATGTTTTGAGTTTTCACCCTCTAACGCCTTGTTTTCAAGCTTAAGTCCTCATATTTTCAAATTATCGTCGTATTCTCAAACCGGGAGTCCCATGATCGCGCGGTCAGTTCCTTCGTGTTACATTGGTCCCGCGAAAGGTGTTGGAACCTCTCACGGGACCGTACGAGGCTATTTTGTATTTTCACCCTCTAACTCCTTATTTTTAAGCTTAAGTCCTCATATTTTCACATTATCACCGTATTCTCAAACCGAAAGTTCCGTTATCGTACGGTCAGTTCCTACGTGTTACATTGGCCCCTAAGAGGTGTTGGTGCCTCTCACGGAACCGTACAGGGGTTGTTTTAAGTTTTCACCATCTAACGCCTTGTTTTAAAGATTAAGTCCTCATATTTCCAAATTATCGTCGTATTATCAAACCGGTAGTCCTGTGATCGCGCGGTCAGTTCCTACGTGTTACAGTGGTCCGCGGTGTTGGTGCCTCTCGCGGGACCGTACGGGGGTTATTTTGAGTATTACCCTCTAACGCCGTGTGTTCAATCTTAATTCCTCATATTTTCAAATTATCATCGCATTCTCAAACCGAGAGTCCCGTTATTATGCAATCAGTTCTTACGTGTTACATTGATCCTGTGAGAGGTGTTGGTGCCTCTCACGGGACTGTACGGGGTATGTTTTGAGTTTTCACCCTCTAACGCCTTGTTTTTAAGCTTAAGTCCTCATATTTTCAAATTATCGTCATATTCTCAAATCGGGAGTCCCATTATCATGCGATCAGTTCCTATATGTTATATTGATCCCGTGAGAGGTGTTTGTGACTCTCAAGGGACCGTACGGGGGTTGTATCGTGTTTTCGCCCTCTAACGCCTTATTTTCAAGCTATATAGCAGCTATATATAACCAGATATAGCACCTATATGAGCTCATATATAGTTGCTAGATATGGACAAATTTAGCTGCTATATAGCCATATATATTTGCTAAATATACCTGCTACATATGGGCATATATAGGTGTTATATATGGGCATATATAGCTGCTATATAGCTATATAACATGTGGACTATGCATGAGGACTTTCAAAGAATAGTGAAGGTTTCTTGGGAAGAAGAATGTCAAGGGTCTTTGATGATGAAATTCTCAATGAAATTGAAAAGACTCAAGAGGGAGCTTAAGAAGTGGACACAATGTTTTCATGAACATATTTCAACAAGTAGAAGACCTGGAAGATGAGTTGTTGGATAAAGAAAACCAATATATGAATGATCCCTCTAATGTTTCTAGAGAAGAGATGCAAGAAACCCAAGAAAAACTCAATTTTTCAATGGCTTTAGAGGAACATTTCTGGAAGCAGAAAGTTAAACACCAGGGGATTGAAGATGGAGACCAAAATTTAAAATTTTATCATGCTGTTGTAAGGCAAACGAGAAGAAATCTCTGGATCCATAGACTGAAGGATAAGGATGGAAAATGGCTAGAGTCCCAGGCTAACATTTCCTCAGAACTCATAAATCATTTTGAAAATCTTCTTTAAGAAGAATCAGTTTCAAATGATAATGCTCTTTTGAATATTATTCCTAAAATAGTGACAGATGAAATGAATAAGACTCTCAGTGAGATTCCTAGTGAAGAAGAAATCTTACTATCTATTAAAACCATGAATGGGGAAAGTGATGCTGGTGTAGATGGTTTTAATAAGGTCTTCTTTCTAAAATGACGGGAGATTATAAAAATGGACCTGACCAATGTAATTCAAAGTTTTGTCTTTGGAGCAACTATTCCATAATCTTGAAATGTTACTAACATTTCTCTCAAACCAAAATCCCATAATCCTACTCCTAGTTCGTACGAGTTGCATTGGTTCCGTGAGAGGTGTTGGTGCCTCTCACTGGACCGTACGGGGGCTGTTTCGAGTGTTCACCCTCTAATGCCTTATTTTCAACCTTAAGTCCTCATATTTTCAAATTATCATCGTATTCTAAAACTAGGAGTCCCATTATTACGCGGTCAGCTCATACATGTTACATTGGTCCCCTGAGAGGTGTTGGTGCCTTTCACAGGACCGTACGAGGGTAGTTTTGAGTTTTCACCCTCTAACTCCGCGTTTTCAAGCTTAAGTCCTTATATTTTCAAATTATCATCGTATTCTCAAACTGTGAGTCCCGTTATTGTGCGGTCAGCTCCTACATGTTACATTGGTCCTGTGAGAGGTGTTGGTTCTTCTCACGGGACTGTACGGGGGCTGTTTCGTATTTTCCCCCTCTAACGCCTTATTTTTAAGCTTAAGTCTTCATATTTTCAAATTATTGTCGTATTATCATATCGGGAGTTTCGTGATCATGTGATCAATTCCTACGTGTTACAAGCGTCCCGTGAGAGGTGTTGGTGCCTCTCATAGGACCTTACGGGGGATGTTTCGTTTTTTCACCCTCTAACGCCTTATTTTTAAGCATAAGTCCTCATATTTTAAAATTATCAATGTATTCTAAAATCGGGAGTCCCATGATTGTGAGGTTAGTTCCTATGTGCTATATTTGTACCGTGAGTGGTGTTGGTGCCTCTCCTGAGACTGTACAAGGGCAGTTTCATATTTTCCCCCTCTAACGCCTTGTTTTCAACCTTAAGCCCTCATATTTTCAAATTATCATCATATTCACAAACCAAGAGTCTAGTTATCACGTGGTCAATTCCTCCGTGTTACATTGGTCCCCTGGAGGTGTTAGTGCCTCTCACGAAATCGAACGGGGGTTGTTTTAAGTTTTCACCCTCAAACGCCTTGTTTTTAAGATTAAGTCCTCATATTTTCAAATTCTCATCGTATTCTCAAATCGATAGTCATGTGATCGCGCGGTCAGTTTGTACATGTTATATTGATCAGGCGAGAGGTGTTGGTACCTCTCACGGGACCGTACGATGGCTATTTCGAGTTTTACCCTCTAACGCCTTATTTTCAAGCTTAAGTCCTCATATTTTCAAATTATCATCGTATTCTCAAACCAGGAGTCCCGTTATCGCGCGGTTAGTTCCTACATGTTACATTGGTCCCGTCAGAGGTATTGGTGCCTCTCACAGGACCGTACATGGGCTGTTTCGAGTTTTACCCTCTAACGCCTTATTTTTAAGCTTAAGTTCTCATATTTTCAAATTATCATCTTATTCTCAAACTGGGAGTCCCGTTAGTGCACGGTCAGTTCCTACGTATTACATTGGTCCCGTGAGAGGTGTTGGTGCCTCTTACGGGATCGTACGGGGGCTATTTCGTCTTTTCACCCTCTAACGCTTTGTTTTTATGCTTAAGTCCTCATATTTTCAAATTATCTTCATAATCTCAAATCGGGAGTCCCATTATCGCGCCGTCAGTTCATATGTGTTATATTGGTCTCGTGAGAGGTGTTAGTGCCTCTCACGAGACCATACGGGGGCTATTTCGTACTTTCTCCCTCTAACGCCTTGTTTTCAACCAGTTTATTAACTATATATGGCCATACATATCAGCTATATAGGCTCATATATAGTTGCTATATACCGACATATATAGGTGCTAGATATAGCCATATATCGCTGTCATATATAGTTGTTATATAGCGTCTATAGATAGCTTCTATATATGGCCATATATAGATGCTATATAGCCCTATATGGCTGCTATATAGCCATATATAGCGGCTATATATAGCTGCTATATATGGGCATATATAGCTGCTATATAGCCATATAACATGTGCATTATGCATGAGGACTTTTAAAGAATAGTGAAGCTTTCTTAGGAAGAAAAAAGCCATGGGTCTTTCATGATGAAATTCTCAATAACATTGAAAAGACTCAAGCAGGATCTTAAGAAGTGGACACAGATGTTTTCAAGAACATATTTTAATAAGTAGCAGACTTGGAAGATGAGTTATTGGACAAAGAAAACCAGTATATGAATGATCCCTCTAATTTTTCTAGAGAAGAGATGCAAGCAACCTAAGAAAAACACAATTTTTCAATGGCTTTAGAGGAACAATTCTGGAATCACAAAGTTAAACTCCACTGGATTCAAGATGGAGACAAAAATTCAAAATTTTATCATGCTGTTGTAAAGGAAAAGAGAAGAAATTCGTGGATCTATAGAATGAAGGATAAGGATGGAAAATGGCTAGAGTCCTAGGCTGACATTTCCTCTGAACTCATAAATCATTTTGAAAATCTTCTATAAGAAGAATCAGTTTCAAATGATAATGCTCTTTTGAATATTATTCCTAAAATGGTGACAGATGAAATGAATAAAACTCTCACTGAGATTCCTAAAAAAGAAAAAATCTTAATATCTAAAAAAACCATGAATGGGGATAGTGTTGGTGGTGTAGATGGTTTTAATGGGGTCTTCTTTCTAAAGTGCTGGGAGATTATGAAAATGGACCTGACTAATGTAATTCAAAGTTTTTTCTTAGGAGAAACCATTCAAAAATCTTGGAATGTTACTAACATTTCCCTCATAACAAAATCCCATAATCTGAGTCATAGTTCGTACGAGTTACATTGGTCCCATGAGAGGTGTTGGTGCCTATCACGGGACCGTACGGGGGCTGTTTCGAGTGTTCACCCTCTAACGCCTTATTTTTAAGCTTAAGTCCTTATATTTTCAAATTATTATCGTATTCTCAAATGGGAAGTCTCTTTATCGCGCGGACAGTTCCTACGTGTTACATGGTCCCGTGGGAGGTGTTGGTCCCTCTCACGGGACCGTACGAGAGTTGTTTCGAGTTTTCACCCTCCCACGCCTTGTTTTCAAGCTTAAGTCCTTATATTTTCAAATTATCGTCGTATTCTCAAATGGGGAGTCCTGTTATCGCGCGATCAGTTCCTACGTGTTAAATTGGTCCCATGAGAGGTGTTGGTGCCTCTCACGGGACCGTACGGGGGTTATTTCGAGTTTTCACCCTCTAACGCCTTGTTTTCAAGCTTAAATCCTCATATTTCCAAATTATCATCGTATTCTCAAACCGGGAGTCCCGTGATCGCCCGATCAATTCCTATGTGTTACATTGGTCCCGTGAGATGTGTTCGTACCTCTCACAGGACCGTACGAGGGCTTTTTTTAATTTTACCCTCTAAGGCCTTGTTTTCTAGCTTAAGTCCTCCTACTTTCAAATTATCATCGTATTCTCAAATTGGGAGTCCCGTGATCTCACAGTCAGTTCCTACATGTTACATTGGTCCCGCGAGAGGTGTTGGTACCTCTCACAGGACCGTACGAGGGTTGTTTCGAGTTTTACCCTCTCACGCCTTATTTTTAAGCTTAAGTCCTCATATTTTCAAATTATCATCGTATTCTCAAATCGGGAGTCCCCTTATCACGCGATTAGTTCCTACGTGTTACATTGGTCCCGTGAGAGGTATTGGTGCCTCTCACGGGACCTTACGTGGGTTGTTTCAAGTTTTACCCTCTAACGCCTTGTTTTTAAGCTTAAGTTCTCATATTCTTAAATTATCGCCCTATTCTCAAACTGGGAGTCCCGTTAGCGCACGGTCAGTTCCTACGTATTACATTGGTCCCGTGAGAGGTGTTGGTGCCTCTCACGGGATCGTACGGGGGCTATTTCATCTTTTCACCCTCTAACGCTTTGTTTTCATGCTTAAGTTCTCATATTTTCAAATTATCTTCATAATCTCAAATCGGGAGTCCCATTATCACGCCATCAGTTCATACGAGTTATATTGGTCTCGTGAGAGGTGTTGGTGCCTCTCACGGGACCGTACAGGGGTTGTTTCGTGTTCTCTCTCTAACGCCTTATTTTCAACTAATTTATTAGCTATATTTGGCCATATATATCAGCTATATAGGCTCATATATAGCTGCTATATATGGCTATATATAGCTGCTAGATATGGCCATATATCGCTGTTATATATAGCTGTTATATAGCGTCTATAGATAGTTGCTATATATGGCCATATATAGCTGCTATATAGCCATATATTTCTGCTATATATGGGCATATATAGCTTCTATATAGCCAAATAACATGTGCATTAGCCATATTTTCAAACATTATTGATCTCTTGGACCACGCCGTTTTCACATCAACATCCTTTCTTTTACGCTTTTGGGCCAAAATTATGGGGTGTTTACCCATCAACTTTTGATCAGCCTTTAATGACCTTTCTTCAATTTCCAAACCAGAAAGTCTTGGTGGAGGTGGTCGCGTCTCGGTGCCTTCTGGGAGAAAATTGCTTCGTATTGACCTGAATTTGTGACTTTGGGGCAGAAATCTTCGATGACTATGATAAAAAAGTTTACCACTTTTCTTAAGCCAACTGGCTTCAGTCTCCTCTCCACATATAGGACAACCTAGGTAACCATGTACATTGCACCCAGATAAGGTTCCATAAGCAGGAAAATCATGAATTGCCCATATCAACATAGCTCTCAAAAAACGAATTCCTCCTTTTTGTATGAGTCGAATGATCTCACACCTTCAACCCATAACTCATTCAATTCATCTATTAGTGGCGCTAAGAAAACAGCAATGCCACTACCCGGTTCTTTTGGACCTGGTATCAACAACGACAAAATTGAAAACTCGTTTCTCATGCACAACGACGGGGGAAAATTTAAAGGCGCCGTAAACACAGGCCATATACTCTTATCTGTGCTCAATTTGCCAAACGGGTTAAACCCATTGGTTGATATTTTGAGGCGAACGTTGCGTATTTCTGTAACAAAGTTTGGGTATCGCTGATTTGCAGATTTCCACACAGATGAATCAATCGGATGTCGCATGAGATTCTCACCCACCTCCGCTCGACCATGCCAAGTCATTGCCTCTGTTATCCAAGGTATAGTGTAAAGTCTCTTCAATCGAGGACCTAAAGGGAAATACTTTAACACCTTCTTAGGTATTTGCGTATCTACTTTCAACAAACGTTTATTATGTACTATCATCTTTTGTTCATATCTAGGTTCCTTACATACAGGACAAGCCCGTTTGTCCTTATGCTCCTTATAGTATAAAATGCAGTCATACTTGCAGCAATGAATTGATTTTTATTTCATACCTAAACCTTTCAAATTATCCTTCATGATCGGATAATTGACTGGCAGTGTATTTTCTTTGGGAAGCAAATCTTTTGTCCAAAGGAATATTGCCGTCACACTTTTTCCCGACAAGCCAAATTTGCTCTTTAAGTTGTGCAACCCAACCATGGCATATAACTTTGTGTGGTCGGGGTTGGAGTTATGATATAATGGTGTTGCGGCTGCTGCTTTTAACCGTATATAATCCTTAACTTGGTCCGTATCGTTGCCAACATGATCCTCACATCCTAAAGCATTCCCTCTACTATCTTGCTTTTCTTGTGCTGCGTGCACTTCATACGTATCATTTATGAGATCGTTTAACCTAGCATGGACTAAAGGGTCACCATTTGTGTGAACGGTTTCATTGACAAGTATTTCTTCTGGAATATACTTAAATTCCCTCTCCCCATGGAAATGCCAAAACGTGTAGTCAGCTTGCATACCCCAATGAAACAAATGTACTTTTACATCTACCCCTTTCAAGCGTTTCCCATTTTTACAACGATTGCACGGGCATGGGATAATATCAGTTTCGAGATTCTTCGTTGCATAATTCACAAAGTCTTTAACCCCATTAACGTATACTTGCCCCACTCTACAACTTTCACACATTCACTCTTTATATTGTGGAAACCCCATTAATTCTACAATACAAACAAATAGAAACTCAGTAAATTATAAAACTAAATGAAGTTTGAGCTAATATTTAGAACATAATCTCTGACTTATCATTGCATTAATACTATCATTGCATTAAAACTCATAGGAAAACCCAACCAAGCACAAAACTTCAAAACTTCAACGAGCACAAAACAATGGTTATTTAATTAATTTTTAGATAAAATAAATATGAATAGTATAAAATGATTATTGAAAAAAATCTAACATATTCCCAAACAAGATAATATTCAAAAAACGAAAGAGGTTAAACGATGTGTAGATATACTCACAACAAAACAATCAGATTTGATTATATTTTGTCTAGAGAACGTTGACCACAAAGCTCGGGCAAAATTCGTAATATTAAAAATCCATTTGATTATATTTTGTCAAAAAAATATAATGTCTAGAGTTTTTGAATAATATTTTGTCAAAAAAATAACCTCAATACAATTTCTAGGGTTTATTAACATAAAATACAATTTGTATATAGATACACTCATAAACACACATATAAACAGAAATCTGTACATACACATACATACACACACATGTAAACATAAATTTATACATACACACACATATAAACAAAAATCTCTACATACACACAAATATACACACATACCCACACATAATAAGAATTGAAATGCGCACACACACAACGAGAATTGAAATTAGGGCTTTAGACAGAAATTAGGGCTTTAGACCAACCTATACAATAATAATACCCAAAAATATACCTGTTTGATTCACATAAATTAGGGTTTTAGAATCTCAAATGCTTCTTCACATCAACGGCCTCTTCACAGCTAAGAAAAATTTATACACATCAACGGCCTCTTCACATAACAAAATAGCAATTAAAAAATAGAGGTTTTGGCAAATGAAAGAGAGAGGGAAATTAAAGCGGGAGCTCTTCACGTAAGATAGAGGGAAATTAAAGAAGGTGAAAAATTTTGTGACTGCTAATAGCAGTCACAAATTTGTGACCGCTAATAGCAGTCACAAATTGAGTCTAAGATCAAAATTTGTGACTGCTGGGAGCAGTTACAAATTTATGACTGCCAATAGCAGTTACAAATTAAGTCTTAGACCAAAATTTATGACCGCTAATAGCAGTTACAAATTTGTGATCGCTAATAGCGGTCATAAATTAAATCTAAGACAAAAATTTGTGACTCCTCATAGCAGTTATAATTTCGTGACTGCTCATAAGAGTCATAACTTATGTCTACTAATAAGCAGTGTTCTAAAAAACGCGCCTAGGCGCGAGGCTTTTTAGATACGCCAAGTTTTGGCCCTAGGCGTGGACCAAGGCGTGGTCAACGATGGTCAACATTTTTTGGGGCAAGGCGTGAAAAAACGCGCATTTTTTTGGGATAAGGCATGAAAAAACGCGAGTTTTTTAGAAGTAAGGCGTGAAAATACACAATTTTTTTGTTTTTTTTTTGTATTTTAAAAAATAGTATTTTAATTTACAAATATTTAGACACATTTTTAAGGTATGTACCAATTTAGTATTTTAAATAGCCTTGTCATAGTAAAAAAATATTAAAATATATTAAAAAAATGCCTAAACGCCTTTTCACGCCTTTTTACGCCAAGGCCCGCCTAGGCTTCTAAGGCTTAAGGCTTGGCCTCCACGCCTCGGTCACGCCCCGCGTTTTTTAGAACCTTGCTAATAAGCTTGTGACAGTTATAAATTTGTGACTGCTTATAGGAGTCACAAATTAATTATATGGTAACATTTGTGACTCCCATTAGCGGTAACAAACTAATTGACTCAAATTTTTTTTAACCAATTAATTTTATCACCCCTAATGGCAGTCACAAATAGTTTTGTGACTGCTCCCGGGAGTGACTAGTTTGTCACCCCTATTGGCAGTCACAAAAAGGCAGTCACAAAATTAACTTTTTGGTGTAGTGAAAATAGTGAAGATTTCTTAGGAAGAAGAATGCCATGGGTCTTTCAAAATGAAATTCTCAATGAAATTGAAAAGACTCAAGCGGGAGCTTAATAAGTGGACACAGATGTTTTCAAGAACATATTTCAATAAGTAGCAGACTTGAAAGATGAGCTATTGGACAAAGAAAACCAGTATATGAATGATCCCTCTAATTTTTCAAGAGAAGAGATGCAAGCAACCCAAGAAAACCTCAATTTTTCAATGGCTTTAGAGGAACAATTCTGGAAGCAGAAATTTAAACACCATTGGATTCAAGATGGAGACAAAAATTTAAAATTTTATCATGCTGTTGTAAAGCAAAAGAGAAGAAATCTCTGGATCCATAGACTGAAGGACAAGGATGGAAAATGGCTAGAGTCCCAGGCTGACATTTCCTCTGAACTCATAAATCATTTTGAAAATCTTCTTTAAGAAGAATCAGTTTCAAATGATAATGATCTTTTGAATATTATTCCTAAAATGGTGACAGATGAAATGAATAAGACTCTCACTAAGATTCCTAGTGAAGAAGAAATCTTAATATCTATTAAAACCATGAATGGGGATAGTGCTGCTGGTGTAGATGGTTTTAATGGGGTCTTCTTTCTAAAGTGCTGGGAGATTATGAAAATGGACCTGACTAATGTAATTCAAAGTCTTTTCTTAGGAGAAACCATTCAAAAGTCTTGGAATGTTACTAACATTTTCCTCATACAAAAATCCCATAATCCGACTAATAGTTCGTATGAGTTACATTGGTCCCGTGAGAGGTGTTGGTGATTATCACGGGACCGTACAGGGGCTATTTCAAGTGTTCACCCTCTAACGCCTTATTTTCAAGCTTAAGACCTCATATTTTCAAATTATCGTCTTATTCTGAAACCGGGACTCTCGTTATTCCGCGGTCAGTTCCTACATGTTGCATTGGTCCCCTGAGAGGTGTTGGTGCCTCTCACGGGACCGTATGGGGGCTGTTTTGAGTTTTCACCCTCTAACGCATTATTTTCAAGCTTAAGTCCCTATATTTTTAAATTATCATCGTATTCTCAAACGGGGAGTCCCGTTATCGTGCGTCAGTTCCTGCATGTTACATTAGTCCCATGAGAGGTGTTGGTGCCTCTCACGGGACCGTATGGGGGTTGTTTTGAGTTTTCACCCTCTAACGCCTTGTTTTCAAGCTTAAGTCCTCATATTTCCAAATTATCATCATATTCTCAAACCGGGAGTCCCGTGATCGTTCGGTCAATTCCTGTGTATTACATTGGTCCCGCGAGAGGTGTTGGTACCTCTCACGGGACCGTATGGTGGCTGTTTCAAATTTTATCCTCTAACTCCTTATTTTCTATCTTAAGTCCTCATATTTTCAAATTATCATCGTATTATCAAATCGGGAGTCCCGTGTTTATGCGATTAGTTTCTATGTGTTGTACTTGTCCCGCGAGAGGTGTTGGTGCCTCTCCCCGGACCGAACGGGGGTTGTTTCATATTTTCCCCCTCTAACGCCTTATTTTTAAGCTTAAGACCTTATATTTTCAAATTATTATCGTATTGTCAAATCGGGAGTCCTGTTATCGCGTGGTCAGTTTCTACTTCTTACATTGGTTCACTGTGAGGTGTTGGTGCCTCTTATGGAATTATCCTAGATTTGTTTCAAGTTTTCACTCTGAAGCCTTGTTTTCAAGCTTAAGTCCTCATATTTTTAATTTATTATCATATTGTCAAACCATGAGTCATGTGATCGCGCGATCAGTTCCTACATGTTACATTGGTCCCACGAGAGGACTTGGTGCCTCTCACGGGACCGTACGGGGGTTGTTTCGAGTTTTACCCTCTAACGCCTTGTTTTCAAGCTGAAGTCCTCATATTTTCAAATTATTGTCGTATTCTCAAACTGGGAGTCCCGTGATTGCGCGGTTAGTTCCTACGTGTTACATTGGTCCCGTGAGAGGTATTAGAGACGCTCATGGGACCGTACGTGGGTTATTTCGAGTTTTACCCTCTAACGCCTTATTTTCAAGCTTAAATACTCATATTTTCATATTATCGCCGTATTCTTAAACCAGAAATCCCGTCATCATGCGGTCAGTTCTTACGTGTTACATTGGCCCCATGAGAGGTGTTGGTGCCTCTCACGGGATCGTACGGTGGATATTTTATCTTTTTACCCTCTAACGCCTTGTTTTCATGCTTAAGTCCTGATATTTTGAAATTATCGTCGTAATCTCAAATCGGGAGTCTCATTATCACGCGGTCAGTTCATACGTGTTATATTGGTCTCTTGAGAGGTGTTGGTACCTCTCATGGGACCGTATGGGGGTTGTTTCATGTTTTCTCCCTCTAACGCCTTATTTTCATCCTATATAGCAGCTATATATGGCTTATATAGCAACTATTTAGGCTCACACATAGCTGCTATATATGGCCATATATAGTTGCTAGATATGGCCATATATAAGCTGCTATATTTGGGAATATATAGGTGCTATATAGCCATATATTGCTTCTATATATGGGCATATATAGATGTTATCAATGGAATATATAGTTGCTATATATAGGCATATATAGCTGCTATATATCCATATAACATGTGGACTATGCATGAGGACTTTCAAAGAATAGTGAAGCTTTCTTGGGAAGAAGAATGCCAAGGGTCTTTCATGATGAAATTCTCAATGAAATTAAAAAGACTCAAACAGGAGCTTAAGAAGTGGACACAGATGTTTTCAAAAACATTTTTAATAACTAACAGACCTGGAAGATGAGTTATTGGACAAATAAGATCAGTATATGAATTATCCCTCTAATTTTTCTAGAGAAGAGATACAAGCAACCCAAGCAAAACTCAATTTTACAATGACTTTAGAGGAACAATTCTGGAAGTAGAAAGTTAAACACCAGTGGATTCATGATGGAGCCAAAAATTCAAAATTTATCATGTTGTTGTAAAGAAAAAGAGAAGAAATCTCTTGATACATAGACTAAAGGACAAGGATGGAAAATGGCTAGAGTCTCAGGCTGATGTAACACCTCGTGTTTTTATTCATTATTTTAATTAATTAATTGGAATTTTCGAGAAAAATAAACTTTTGAATTTAATGATTTTTATTGACTAAATATGTTGGTTATGATTTTAGAAGAATAAAAATTCAAGCGGAATTAAAATAGGAGTGAAAATGGATTTTATATGGTTTTTAGATATATTTGTCCCTTATATTTTTTAAGGAAAACTGTCAGTTTTTCGAGGCGATCGATCGATCGACGCCTGGGCATCGATCAATCGATGCCATCAGTTATCGTGCGTTGTATGTCTTTTTAAGCAGAATTTGTTTAGGATTAGAACTCCTAATCACTATATAATCTTGTTAATCCGTGGGGGGATTTCTCATAATCACTTTTTCTCCAGTTTTTCACCAGAGAACACTTCCAAATATTTTCCTCTCACCCATAATCATCAACCCTCTTCATAATCAAGCTTTTTGAGGACCCATAGTTATGGGACTAAGGGGTATTTTGAGGATATCACATCGATTAAAAGGGTGGGGTGATTATAAATTGAGAAATTGAGAACTAATGCCTAAGATAAAAACGAGTATTAAAATTTGTGGCGACATAATGTGTCGGGGCCGACAGTTTAAACGGGTCTGGGGATGATTTATGTCCTGTCGTGTGTGGAACCTTGTTATGTGTCGGGGCTGACAGTTTAAACGGATCAGAGGACAATTGACAAGGGGAAGTGTGACACTTTAATAAAAAGTGAGAACAATAATAAAAGTTGGTTAATTTAATCAAATTAACATCGTGGGACTTGGGAATTTAAAATCATATTGGTGTGCCTTTATAAATAGGGATTTTTGCGGGTAGTTAGTGGTTTATATTTATCGTGTTTAAATTTATTCCGTTTAATTTAAAATATTCTATTGTGATATTTATTGCGTATAATACTACTGTCTGGATTCAAGGATCCTATTTGATGGGAGTAGTGTGTATTCTTGCTTGGGGCTTTGGCTCTGACCCATGCGTTGACTAATCTTTTTCAGGATTAGAATTGGAGAAGCTGCATAAGTTATCGGAGTTATCATTTGGAGGTGCAGCTGGAGAGGATTTACTTTATCGCTTTGTTTTAGTTTAGACATTATTTTCTAGTCGTATTTAACTATGAGACTTCATTTGAGTTTTATTGGGCCATTCGGTTCCAAAGTTGTTTAAAGGATTTTTGTTGGATTATTCAGATCTTTATTATTCAGGTTTTATTTAATCGTTTTGGAGATTGAATTTATTCAGAGTTAGCATGTGATGGATCTTTTATCGCTTAGTGGTTATCATTTGGGATTGATTCAATTATTTATCTTATGGACTGATTATTTATGTCTCGTATCTGTCTCATGCTAAGAATGGTATTTATTTAGTTCACGCCCGACTTAGTTCGACGTCGGTGGCTGGCCAACCCGTCAGTCGGATTTTGCGGGGTGTGACAGATGGTATCAGAGCATGGTCTTAGGTCTCGTAGGTTATGAGTCCGTTTTAGCTTCCGTGTTGCTTATCTTTGATTCCGTTTTGATGATTTGTACTCTTAGTCATTCCGAGTCTGATGTTGTTTTGTTCCTATCTTTTCAGATGGCGAACACAAGGAGAAATGAAAGTAGGAGAGAGGAGTCTGTTTCTAGCCCCGCGGCTCAGGAGTGGCAGCGTCAGATTACTTTGGAGGCCGAGTAGTTAGCGGCTATCATTCGTGAGGCCACATCGGCTGGTTTGGAGATGGGGAGACAGAGAGGAGTGGCTTTAGAGGTAGAGCAGCGGGGTACAGCCGTCTCAACTTGGGATAGGTGAGGACCAGTTTCTTTAAGGGCAATCCACCGACCTTTGGAGGGGTATCTTACCCAACGGTTGCTCACCAGTGGAGGAGGGATATGGAGAGGCATTTGAGGATGGTGGAGTAAACGGATGTGCAGAAGCAGATGTTAGCAACTTTTAAGCTGACAGGGGATGCGTTACAATGGTGGGAGAGTGCCACCACATCAGAGGAGAGAGATCAATTGGGATATGCAGAGTTTATGATCAAGTTAAATAATAAGTACTTTCCGTATGCAATTAGGAACGCAAAGAAGAGAGAATTTATGGATTTGGAGAAAGGTTCAAAATCAATTGTCGAGTATGAACAGGAGTTCACCAATCTATCTAAGTTTGTACCAGAGGAGGTTAACACTGAGTTTAAGAAGATGGAGTGTTTCATTAAGGGATTGTCTTGGTCGATTAGGCAAATGGTGTTGGGGAATCCGGCATACACTACTTATGCTCAGGTGGTGGATGTCGCAATGTTGTTATGGCAAAAGAAGACCAGTTACCAAAAGAACTTAGGAAAGAGACAAGACTCTAATGGACAGGCAGGTGAGAATAAAGGTCGCAATGATCAAACATGGAAGAGGCAGAGGAACAATCAGGAACAACAAGGTCAAGGAGAGGAGGAAGCCAATACTAGGCGTTTTGGACCTTTTAGGGGTGAATGCTTTGTATGTGGAAAAGTCGGACATCCAACGGCAAGGTGTTACAAGAGAGCGGGATAATGAAACCAAGGAGAACCAGCCCAACAAGGTCAAGGTACGCAAGTTCAACAAGGGCAAGGAGTTCAGGGGCAGCTAGGACTGAGGCCTCCATTCTTAGCAGCAGCCAGCGTTCAGGGGGCGCCAGCAGCACCAGCTGCACCGACAGCGTTAGGTACGCAGGGGGTGGTCACTGCACCAACCAATCTCAGTTATGGGAGGTGCTATGTGCCGCAATTTCAGTCATAACAGGATAGGTTGCGTTGCAAGAGGGATATCGCGGTACGTGATACTTTCTTAGATACCTACATATGTAGGATTTATATATTGTATTTTTGTTAAGGATTACGTTTGGGTAGATTAGGTGTATGGGCTCCTAATTGAAATATTTTACGGGTAGGCATATGTAGGCCTTATTTTTTTGGTGCAAGATTTGCGTGATGATGTGTATACCTCGTCTAATTTCGAGGAATAAATTCTTTGCTAGTGGGGAAGTATGTAACACCTCGTGTTTTTATTCATTATTTTAATTAATTAATTAGAATTTTTAAGAAAAATAAATTTTTGAATTTAATGATTTTTATTGACTAAATATGTTGGTTATGATTTTAGAAGAATAAAACTTCAAGCGGAATTAAAATCGGAGTTAAAATGGATTTTATATGATTTTTAGATATATTTGTCCCTTATATTTTTTAAGGAAAACTGTCAGTTTTTCGAGGCGATTGATCGATCGACGCCTGGGCATCGATCGATCGATGCCATCAGTTATCGTGAGTTGTAAGTCTTTTTAAGCAGAATTTGTGTAGGATTAGGACCCCTAACCACTATATAACATTGTTAATCCATGGGGGGATTTCTCATAATCACTTTTTCTCCAGTTTTTCACCAGAGAACACTTCCAAATATTTTCCTCTCACCCATAATCATCAACCATCTTCATAATCAAGCTTTTTGTCAAAAATTTTGGGAGGCTTAATTGGGATTTAATCAAGTTGGTTCAAGAACACTCTTTTGCTAATTTTTCGAGAGAAATCCATATTTCTAATCAAATTTTCAACACAATCTTTACCGGCATGAATACTCTATTCTTTTCCTTTAGTATTATGTATTTTAAGTGTCGCCTAAACACTTAATTACATGTTTTCTTAATAATAATTAGTAACTAAATTAGAAAAAGTGGACACTAATTATGGAGCTATTTTTATAAAATCTTTTAATTGTGTATAATATTCATAACCCTTTGGGTACGTAGGATTCATGAGTGATTTTGAATTTTATTGGTGTAGGTTGCATGTAGAAAAACCCTAGCTTTAAAATAATTGACTTTGGGTGCGTATAACTCATGTAATACATGTAGAGATAACAAAATTTGGGTTTTGATGTATATATGATGAAAACTTGGTATATTTAATTCAAAATAATTAAATGAGATTGTTTGGGTATTTTAATTAAAGGTTTAATTGAATTGGACTTTCATGCGTAGTTTTATACGTTGATTAATTATGCTTAGTTGTGTGACTTTTTGGTATCATTATGTTGCCTTTGTGACGACGGGTTGTTGGGTAATTTTGCTCTCCCTATATTTTAGGATGCCTTCTAGGCATGGGACTACAGGGTAGGCCTTTTGATGATTTACGCTTTCTAGGTATGGGACTAGTGAGGGTAGATTATCGCGTTTTTATCATCTTGGGGGTGGGCTAATTTTTGATACTTTATTGTCGTTACGGTAGTCTAAGTACGAGACTAAGTTAAGATTTATGTTAGAAAATCCTCCTATACATAGGTTAGGACGTATTGATAACTTGGGGACCCATAGTTATGAGACTAAGGGGTATTTTGAGGATCTCACATCGATTTAAAGGGTGGGGTGATTATAAATTGAGAAATTGAGAACTAATGCCTAAGATAAAAACGAGTATTAAAATTTGTGGCGACATAATGTGTCGGGGCCGACAGTTTAAACGGGTCAGCGGACGATTTATGTCGTGTCGTGTGTGGAACCTTGTCATGTGTCGGGGCCGACAGTTTAAACGGGTCAGAAGACGATTGACAAGGGGAAGTGTGACACTTTAATAAAAAGTGAGAACAATAATAAAAGTTGGTTAATTTAATCAAATTAACATCGTGGGACTTGGGAATTTAAAATCATATTGGTGTGCCTTTATAAATGGGGATTTTTGCGGGTAGTTAGTGGTTTATATTTATCGCGTTTAAATTTATTCCGTTTAATTTAAAATATTCTATTGTGACATTTATTGCGTATAATGCTACTGTCTGGATTCAAGGATCCTATTTGAGGGGAGTAGTGTGTATTCTTGCTCGGGGCTTTGGCTCTGACCCATGCGTTGACTAATCTTTTTCAGGATTAGAATTGGCGAAGCTGCATAAGTTTATCGGAGTTATCATATGGAGGTGCAGCTGGAGCGTATTTACTTTATCGTTTTGTTTTAGTTTAGACTTTCTTTTCCAGTCGTATTTAACTATGAGACTTCATTGGAGTTTTATTGGGCCATTCAGTTCCAAAGTTGTTTAAAGGATTTATGTTGGATTATTCATATCTTTATTATTCAGGTTTTATTTAATCATTTTGGAGATTGAATTTATTCGGAGTTAGCATGTGATGGATCTTTTATCGCTTAGTGGTTTATGATCATTTGGGATTGATTCAATTATTTATCGTATGGACTGATTATTTATGTCTCATATCTGTCTCATGCTAAGAATGGTATTTATTTAGTTCACACCCGACTTAGTTCGACGTCGGTGGCTGGCCACCCCGTCTGTCGAATTTTGCGGGGTGTGAAAGTTGACATTTCCTCTGAACTCATAAATCATTTTGAAAATCTTCTTTAAGAAGAATCAGTTTCAAATGATAATGCTCTTTTGAATATTATTCCTAAAATGGTGACAGATGAAATGAATAAGACTCACACTGAGATTCCTAGTGAAGAAGCAATTTTACTATCTATTAAAACCATGAATGGGGATAGTGCTGCTGGTGTACATGGTTTTAATGGGGTCTTCTTTATGAAGTGCTGGGAGATTATAAAAATGGACCTGACCAATGCAATTCATAGTTTTTTCTTAAGAGAAACCATTTCAAAATCTTGGAATGTTACTAACATTTTCGTCATACCAAAATCCCATAATCCTACTCATAGTTCGTACGAGTTAACATTGGTCCCGAGAGAGGTGTTGGTTCCTCTCACGAAACCGTACGGGGGTTGTTTCGAGTGTTTACCCTCTAACGCTTTATAAGCTTAAGTCCTCATATTTTCAAATTATCATTGTATTCTGAAACTGGGAGTCCCGTTATCACGCGATCAGTTCCTACGTGTTACATTGGTCCCCTGAGTGGTGTTGATGCCTCTTATGGGACCGTATGGGGGCATTTCTAGTTTTCACCCTCTAACGCCTTTTTCTCAAGCTTAAGTCCATATATTTTCATATTATCCTCATATTCTCAAATCGGGAGTCCCGTTATCACGCGGTGAGTTCTTACGTGTTACGATGGTCCCGTGAGAGGTGTTGATGCGTCTCACGGGATCGTACGGTGGTTGTTTTGTGTTTTCCCCCTCTAGCGCCTTGTTTTTTAGCTTAAACCCTCATATTTTCAAATTATCGTCATATTCTCAAACTGGGAGTCTCGTGATCGCGCAATAAGTTCCTACGTGTTACATTGGTCCCGTGAGAGGTATTGGTACCTCTCACGGGACCTTGCGAGGGCTATTTCGTGTTTTCACCCACTAGCGGCTTGTTTTCAAGCTTAAGTCCTCATATTTTCCAATTATCATCAAATTCTCAAATCGGGAGTCCCATGATCATGCGGTCAGTTCCTACGAGTTACATTGGTTCCAGGAGAGGTGTTGGTGCCTTTCACAAGATCGTACAGGGACAGTTTCGAGTTTTCACCCTCTAACGCCTTGTTTTCAAGCTTAAGTCCTCATATTTTCAAATTATCGTTGTATTTTTAAACCGAG
This sequence comes from Sambucus nigra, assembly GCA_949130495.1. Lineage (NCBI taxonomy): Eukaryota > Viridiplantae > Streptophyta > Magnoliopsida > Dipsacales > Adoxaceae > Sambucus > Sambucus nigra. The sequence continues at coordinate 585,730,958 of OX422216.1, forward strand.
AGTCCCGTTATCGTGCGTTCAGTTCCTACGTGTTACGTTGGTCCCGTGAGAGGTGTTGGTTCCTCTCATGGGACTGCACGAGGTTGTTTCGAGTTTTCACCCTCTAACGCCTTATTTTCAAGCTTAAGTCCTCATATTTTCAAATTATCATCGTATTCTCAAACTCCGAGTCTCGTTATCCCGCGGTCAATTCCTACATGTTACATTAATATCGTGAGAGGTGTTGGTGCCTCTCGCGAGACTGTACAGGGACTATTTCATGTTTTCCCCCTCTAACGCCTTGTTTTCAAGGTTATATCCTCATATTTTCAAATAATTGTCGTATACTCAAATCGTGAGTCCCGTGATCACGCGGCCAGTTCCTACGTGTTACATTGAGACCGTTAGAGGTGTTGGTGCCCCTCACAGGACCGTAGGGGGGCTGTTTCGAGTTTTTACCCTCTAACGCCTTGTTTTCAAGCAATATATTAGCTATATATGACCATATATATCAGCTATATAGGCTCATATATAGTTGTTATATATGGCCATATATAGTTGGTTTATATGGCCATATATTGTTGTTATATATAGCTTCCATAGATAGCTGCTATATATGGCTAGATATAGTTGTTAGATAGCCATATATAGCTGCAATATATGGGCATACATAGTTGCTATATAGCCATATAACATGTGGATTATGCATGAGGACTTTTAAAGAATAGTGAAGCATTCTTGGGAAGAAGAATGCCAAGGGTCTTTCAATCTGAAATTCTCAATGAAATTGAAAAAACTTAAGTAGGAGCTTAAAAAGTGGACACAGATGTTTTCAAGAACATATTTCAACAAGTAGCAGACCTGTAAGATGAGTTGTTGGACAAAAAAACCAGTATATGAATGATCCCTCTAATTTTTTTAGAGAAGATATGCAAGCAACCTAAGAAAAACTCAATTTTTCAATGGCTTTAGAGGAAAAATTCTCGAAGCGGAAAGTTAAACACCACTGGATTAAAATTATCGTCATTTTTTGAAACGGGTAGTCCCGTGACAGTGCGGTCAGTTCCTACGTGTTTTATTGGTCCCATGAGAGATGTTGGTGCCGCTCACGAAATCGTACGGGGGCTATTTTGAGTTTTCACCCTCTAACGCCTTGTTTTCAAGATTAAGTCCTCATATTTTCAAATTATCGTTGTGTGCTCAAATCGGGAGTCCCGTCATCACGCGATTAATTCATGCGTGTTACATTGGTCCCCTGAGAGGTGTTGGTGCCTCTTACGGGACCGTACGGGGGCTATTTCGAGTTTTACCCTCTATCGCCTTGTTTTCTAGCTTAAGTCCTCCTATTTTCAAATTATCATCGTATTTTCAAACCGAGAGTCCTGTGATCGCGTGGTCAGTTCCTACGTGTTACATTGGTCCCGCGAGAGGTGTTAGTTCCTCTTACGGGACTATACGGCTGCTATTTCGTGTTTTTACCCTCTAACGCCTTATTTTTAAGTTAAAGTCCTCATATTTTCAAATTATCACTGTATTCCCAAATCGGGAGTTCCGTAATTGGGAAGTTATTTCCTACATGTTACATTGGTCCTACGAGAGGTGTTGGTGCCTCTCACGGGACCATACGGGGGATGTTTCGTGTTTTCCGCCTCTGACTCCATTTTTTCAAGCTTAAGTCCTCATATTTTCAAATTATCTTCGTATTTTCAAACTGGGAGTTCCTTTATCACGCGTCAGTCCCTACGTGTTACATTGGTCCCGTGAGAGGTGTTAATGCCTCTCACGGTACCGTACGGATTTTGTTTCGAGTTTTCACCCTCTAATGTCTTGTTTTCAAGATTAAGCCCTCATATTTTCAAATTATTGACGTATTCTCAAATAGGGAGTTCTGTGATCGCGTGGTCAGTTCTACGTGTTACATTGGTCCTGCGAGAGGTGTAAATGCCTCTCACAGGACCGTACGGAGGCTGTTTTAAATTTTACCCTCTAACGCCTTGTTTTCAAGCTTAAGTCCTAATATTTTCAAATTATTGTCATATTCTCAAACCGAGAGTCCCGTTATCATACGGTCGGTTCCTACGGGTAACATTGGTCCCTCAAGAGGTGTTGTTGCCTCTCATGGGACTGTACGGGGGTTGTTTCGAGTTTTCACCCTTTAACGCCTTATTTTCAAGCTTAACTCCTCATATTTTCAAAATATCATCATATTCTCAAACCGGGAGTCCCATTATCGCGCGGTCAGTTTCTACGCATCATATTGGTCCCCCAAGAGGTGTTGGTACCTCTCACAGGACCGTACGGGGGTTGTTTCATATTTTCACCCTCTAACGCCTTGTTTTTAAGCTTAAGTCCTTATATTTTTAAATTATCGTCGTGTTCTCAAACTGGGTCCCCCTGATATGAATGGACCTACTGGCCCTGCCTAAATCCCCCAAATCCCTGTCTGTAGTTACCTGATCAGAACCGCTTAGCAGGGTCCCCCTGATGGGAGCTCTGCTCACTGTGATGAGTCTTTCCCTGGGCTGCTGGTGCCCCACCAGTACTACTGCCCCCTGTCCTGCCCTGCTGGCTGGACTCCCCTGCTCGTTTTCTCCCCTGCAGATGGAAGCGGTGATCCTGACAGTGTAACAAAGTAGCATTGAGTACGTTAGTGTAAGTACTCAACGATAGATTCTCTATGAGGTGTTGACGGATCCTCCAGGCTAATCTATCTACGAATTGCAGTATCTTCTCCCCTCGGTGGGAAAGTCAAAAGGGCAAAAGTATAATTTTTATCCAAAATTCGGATGAGGCACCTAAAGAGAAGTTGAAGATATCAAGTTCATGAACACATAGGAAGGAACGGAACCTCAATCGGAGTCCCGATGAGAAAGATATGAACAGTCAAAGTTGGAGAAAAGAAAGTCAAAGGCAAACCGATCCGCAGGAGGACCGGACCGGTCTGCAGGGCCATATTATAGAGAACCCCAGATCGAAAGCAAACCGAAGATGGAAGAAAAATAAAAGAACCTGTCCGCCCCAGAAATAAAAGAACCGGTTCGCATTATAGGCAGACCGATCAGCAGGAGCTCCGGACCGGTCCGGCTGTCGAGATTTTATTTTCTTATCCTTCTCTAATGGAGAGTCTTAGTACAGCTAAAACTCCTGAAACTTTGTAGGGTATATAAACCCAAGTTATTATCATTCTTTACAAGGAGAATTAGTATAATTTTCCAATTCTTTCCAGAAAAACGCTAGTTTAGAGATAGTTTATTCTTTTAATTTCAAGAGTGAAGATTATTAAGAATTCTGTGATTAAAAGTGTTCTTAATTATTCCTTTTACTGCTTTGGTAAGATTAGGAGTTATTTTTCTTCAGGCCAATTCCTTTCTACATCATTCCACAAATTTCCCTTAGTTTAATCATGGTTTTCTGCAATTCAAAAATCGTTTTCATTACTTTCAGCATGCTAGGCTAGACTTTTCAAGGTTGGGATACATGAACCCAGCCTGATATGATTGTTGCATGTGTATAACATTAATCCTCTGAATTTAGTGATTTATTACGACCGTATTACGTAGGAACACGACAATTGTAGATCTTTGAATCTCGTTTGCTTTCGGATAATCGGGATGCTTTAGAATACAATTCGAGTGTAACTATCGCGATACCAATTTACTCGTCCTCTGATTATGTATGGTGCGGGCTTGAACCTCATATACGTAATGCTTGAGAGTACTAAATTCTGGGTCTAATTAATCAGTTAAATTTACAATTAGTATTATACCTGCAATACACTAGGGTTGGGGGATTGTATTCCCGTCCTATTTTTCTCATCAGATAGTTTAAAGTTTTAAAATCATTCTTCATCAGTATTTTAGGTAAATTAGTATAATTGCACCTTTTCACAATTTCATAATTGCATCTAGTTTATTCATTCCACAAACCAAATCATTTTTCCTTTTCCTTTTTTAGAGTCGAAGTTAGGATTCATTCATCTGTCCAACGTCGTTACAATTCCATTGTCCTATTTCCCTGTGGATACGATCCCGACTTACCGGGTTTATTACTAACGCGACGGGCTTGCACTTGAGCCTAGAGTGAACGCACATTAGAGACACTTTCTGAGTCGCTTCAAGTTATTGGCGCCGTTGCCGGGGAATTAGGTAGACTTAGGATTAGATCGAGTCAATCTAAAACTTTGACCCAAAAATTTCCAAAAATCCAAAAACATAAAAAAATTCAAAAAGTACAAAAAGATCCATCATCATCTCTCATTGGCTGTTAATGCAAAATTCAGAACTCGCTCTCACACCCCATAATTCTCCAACCAGTATTCCCAAAAATCCAATAGTTGAGTACGACCCCGATAGCCCTCACACTCCTAACGCCCCACAGTTCTGGATTCCACCTCCCACACCGTCACACTCAATCTCAAATAACACTCCATTTTCCTTCTTAGTACACACCTCCGAGCACACTTCGAGCACACCAAGTGAGGACACCGAGTCGATAAGAGAGAGAGAGAGATGTCGCAACACGGTAGTGCAGCCTTCGGTGAGGAAGAGGCCCCATACCGCCCATTGAGAGAAATCTTATATCCCGAGCGCACTGTCACTTCGGGATGCATTATACTCTCGTATAATGCCGGGCAATTTCATTTTAAAAATGGTATGATCCAAATGCTACCCCATTACCATGGTATGGTTTCTAAAAATCCATATCTCCACATTAGGTAATTCGAGGATGTGTGTGATACTCCCAATGATCAAACTTGCACACAAGAGGTGATTCGACTCAAACTCTTCCCCTTTTCGCTTAAGGATAAAGCTAAGATCTGGCTATGGTCTTTACCTGCAAGCTCGATCCCATCTTGGAACGAGTTGCAATTTAGATTTCTCAAGAAATTTTTTCTACCACATCGAACAATCTCCATAAACGCTCAAATTCAAGCGTTCAGACAATCAGAAAATGAGCCATTCCATCAATGTTACGAGCGTTTCAATAAGTTAGTTACTTCGTGCCCCCATCATGGATTTGATACAGCACAAATCATTTCCTTTCTCTATAATGGGCTGAATCTTAATTCCAAACAACTCGTTGAAACCATGGTAGTGGTCCTTTTGTCGAACTAGACGCCTACGATGCTGAGCTTCACCTGAGGTATGTCGCCGAGACTACCCAATCCTGGGATACATCTGATCCTAATGCTCAAAATCGAAATCGTCAAGTGACCACCACTCCAACGGCATTCGGTCTATTTCACGTAGATAAGAATTCTATGACGGACAGTCGATTGGATACACTTGAGAAAGGATTTCGGGACCTATGTGAGGTATATGGAAGAGGACCAACTGGATCCATACCAAACCCCGTCGAAAAGGTGTGTGCGATTTGTGAGGCCGGTCATTCAACTGAGGAATGCCCGACTATACCCGCCTACAAAGTAATGCTTCAAGATCAAGTTAGTGGTATAGGAGGATTTAAGGGTAATTTCGGTGCACCGCACGGGAATTCTTACAACCCTTCATGGAAAAACCATCCTGGTTTTAGCTATGGGTGGGAAACAACATGCTGCGATGAACCTTACTTCACATGTCAACCCTCCTCCGCCACAACACTTTCAACAAGCTCCACACATGCAAGGACATGTGCAAGCACCACTACCTCAAGGAGAATATATCCCTCCACCACGGAGAACTCTCGAGGATACTATGAATCAATTTATCACTAGCCAGACTGCAACCAATGCTAGATATGATCGCCTGATTAGCGACATAAATGTAAGTCTGTCAAAGATACAATCCTCGTTGAGTGTCCAAGAGAAGGGCAAGTTTCCTGCCCAGGGCCAAAGACCTCCCCAAGGTCAAACTAGTGTTATCTCCACCTCTACTGAACATCAGGAGAAATATCAAGTTGTGACCACTCTTCGTAGTGGGAGAGTCGTTGATTTATCACCTCCCCCACACGACACAACGAAAGACAAGGAGATTTCGCCCGGCACGAAAGAGACTGAAGATGTCCCCTTGAATTAGAGTGACAAAGAAGACGCTAGTGAGCCCGAGGTAGTAGTGAAACCACCCTCCGCGGCACCGTTTACCCAAAGGTTGATTCCTGACTATAAAGGAAACCCACGTGAGGATGTGCTAGACGTGCTAAAGCAAGTACAGCTCAATTTACCTTTCCGCGATGCCATTAAGAAAATTCCAGCTTATGCAAAAGTCATCAAAGACTTGTTGATGGTAAAGAGAAAGATGAAGGTAAAGAAGAATGTTTTTCTAGCACAGAACGTGAGCTCCATTATACTTAACGATCTCCCGCCTAAATTCAAAGAACCCGGTGCACCCACCATTTCCTGCATCATTGGAGAAAATAAAATCGAAAAATCCTTACTTGATTTGGGGGCAAGTGTCAATATCCTCCCTTATTCCATTTATAGGCAACTTGATTTGGGCGTTCTCAATCCCACAAGAATCACTCTCTAATTAGCAAATCGAACTGTGAAGATCCCACGAGGTGTAGTTGAGGACGTGATCGTCTAAGTTGACAATTTCTACTTCCCGGTAGACTTTGTCATTTGGGACACGGAGCCTTCCTTCGCCTCAAGCAATCATTTTCCCATTATTCTAAGACACCCATTTCTAGCTATGGCTCACGCTATTATCAACACTAGGAATGGGCAGATGCAACTCACTTTTGGGAACATGACCTTAGAGACCAACCTCTTCCATATAGCCCAACATACGGGGGAAGAAGATGATCTTCACGCGGTGAGCTTCATAGATGAGATAGTAGAGGAGTACTTCGAGGAAACTTAATGCGGAGACGCCTTAGGGTCCTATTTAGTGTCGAGTCACGAGAGTGAGGGGACGTACACCAAATTCGAGAGGGAGGTTGAGGAGTTGAGAGAATTACTGTATGAGAGAGCGTCGAACGAGGACGCAAGAGATATAAGTTGGGTTTCTAGATTCGAGGAGTTACCTCTGAGGGATACACGCAAGGTTCCCTCCAGCGACAAATTTCCAACCCTCAAATTGAAGAAACTCCCCTCCCATATTAAATATGCTTACCTAGGAGAGGATAAGACATTTCCTGTTGTTGTCCCCTCTAGCCTAGACGAAGAGCAGGAGGTTAAATTGTTAAAAATTCTGAGAAAGCACCAAAGTGCTTTTGGTTGGTGCATTGATGATTTGAAGGGGATAAGTCCTTTGATTCGCACTAACAAGATACATCTCGATGAGGATGTCAAGCCCTCAAGAGAAACACAAAGAAGGCTAAATCCCAATATGAAAGAAGTAGTGAGAACCGAAATTATCAAGTTATTGGATGCCGGGATTATCTATCCAATCTCGGATAGCAAGTGGGTGAGCCCTATTCAAGTCATCCCGAAGAAGTCGGGCATGACAGTGATTGAGAATACTAAGGGAGAGCTAGTTCCCCAACGCACCACCACCGGGTGGCGCATTTGCATTGATTACCGAAAACTCAATGCGGGGACTAGGAAAGACCATTTCCCCTTACCATTTATTGATGAAATGCTTGAGAGAGTAGTGGGCCACCCTTACTATTGCTTCCTTGATGGTTATTCCGGATATAACCAGATTGAGGTAAATGTACTTGACCAGGAGAAAACGACCTTCACTTGCTCTTTTGGTACATTTGCCTACAAACGTATGCCCTTCGGCTTCTGTAATGCACCTGTGACCTTTCAAAGGTGCATATTGAGCCTATTTAGCGACATGGTCGAGAGAGGACTCGAAGTGTTCATGGACGATTTCAGCATTTTTGGCACCTCTTTCGATCTTTGTCTAGAAAAATAGGAACAAGTACTTTCCCGGTGTGTGGAAAAGAACTTGGTGCTGAATTGGGAGAAATGCCATTTCATTGTCACTGAGGGAATAGTTCTTGGCCACATAGTATCATCCAAAGGGATAGAAGTTGATAGGGCGAAAATAGATGTCATAGCTGATCTTCCCCCACCAAAATTGCTCAAAGATGTGCGCTCCTTCTTGGGCCACGTGGGGTTTTATCGAAGGTTCATTAAGGACTTTAGCACCATCGCTAGACCCTTAAGCAACCTACCCATGAAGGACACCCCATTTGAGTGGACAGAAGCATGCCAAAGCTCTTTTGAAAAACTGAAAACCATGCTTGTGTTCGCTCCCATCATGTAAATTTCGGATTGATCTTTACCATTTGAACTTGTGTGTGATGCCAGCGATTATGCGATATGGGCTGTTTTGGGCCAAAGAAAAGATAAACAGGCTCATGTCATCTACTACACTAGCCGAACTCTTACTGGACCATAACTCAATTACTCTACCAGGGAGAAGGAGTTGCTAGCGGTAGTCTTCGCCCTTGATAAATTTCGGTCATACCTTATCGGTTCTCCCATTACTTGTTTCACCGACCACACGGTATTAAAATACCTACTTGCAAAGAAAGATGCAAAGCAGCGCCTCATAAGGTGGATCCTACTCCTACAAGAGTTCAATCTCTCCATTAAAGATAAGAAAAGAGTAGAAAACGTCGTTGCCGACCACTTATCATGGCTTTCGTCCGATGTACCTAGTGATCCCATACCCATAGACGAATACTTTTCGGATGAGCAACTCTTTGCTACCTCTTCCTTGCCCTGGTTTGCGGATATCGTGAACTACCTTGTCACGAGAGTCGTCCCTCCCGGCTGGACACCGCAAGACAAGAAGAGGTTTATTACTTGGTCGCGAATATTTTTCTATGACGATCCCTTCCTTTTTAAATATTTCGCCGACCAAATCATCCGACGATGCGTACCGGATGACGAGATCCCTAAAGTCATCTAGCTTTGTCATTCGGAAGCTTGTGGAGGCCACTTTTCAACGAAAAAATGGCCGCTAAAATTCTACAATGCGGCCTCTATTGGCCCACAATATTCCAAAATGTGAACGCTGCTTGTAAATCTTGCAATAGGTGCCAACAGATGGGAGTCATTACCCGACGAGACATGATGCCTATTACCCCCATACTCATTATTGAAATATTTGATTGTTGGGGTATTGACTTCATAAGTCCCTTCCCCCCGTCCTTTGGTTTCCTATACATCCTTATCGCGGTAGACTACGTTTTTAAATGGGTGGAAGCTATATCTACCAAGAAAAATGACAATAAAGTGGTGATAAAGTTCCTACAGGAACACATACTTTCCCGCTTTGATGAACCGAAAGCGATAATGGCACGCACTTTTATAATAGGCCATTCGAGAAGCTAATGAGAAAGTATAGCGTCGTTCACAAGGTTGGAACGACTTATCATCCGTAAACGAATGGGCAGGCCGAATTAGCAAATCGGGAAATCAAGAACATTCTTGAAAAGACCGTAAATCCTACCCGAAAAGATTGGTCACTTAAATTGAACGATTCGCTATGGGCCTATCGCACCGCATATAAAAATTTACTCGGCATGTCCCCTTTTCTCTTTGTGTATGTCAAACCTTGCCATCTTCCCGGGAGTTAGAACACAAGGTGTATTATGCAATTAAGCAGTTGAACTATGCCATGGATAAGGCTGGTGAAGCTCGCAAGCTTCAATTAAATGAGTTAGAAGAGCTACGCAATGATGCGTATGAGAATGCTAAAATTTCCAAAGAAAGGATGAAACTCGCTTACGATTACATCATTCGTCGCAAAGATTTTCTTCTCGGACAAAAAGTTCTTCTCTATAACTCTCGGCTTCATCTCTTTTCAGGCAAGTTGCGATCACGATGGTTTGGCCCGTTCGTTGTGAAGAATGTTTTCTCTCACGGAGCTATTGAATTAGATGATTTAAAAGGGGAAAATACATTCAAAGTAAATGGACAACGCCTAAAGCCATATCTAGAGGTGTATGTGCAAGAAGTTGACACCATTTGGTTATCGGACCCCATTTATGGGGTAGAATGAGCTGCTACAGTGAGGTCGTCGCACCCCCAACGCGTATGGGGTGAATTATTGTGTATAGTAGATGAGAGTCGCGTGTGTAGTGAGAGTCCATAGGATTAGGGTATATTCGGGAGAGAGCATTCACATTTTTCGGAAATTAAGTCAAGTCGCGTTGGCCATCGGTATCGAGATGTTTTTAATCCAAAATTGATAGGGAGTATGTTGTGAAAGTGAAAATTTTCGGAGAAGAGCGATCGAAATTAAGTTAGGGGGAAATCTAGCTCACAAATAAGAGCCGGACCGCTTCCTTTAATTTTGGTCCGTACCGGTCCGCCTCGGACCGATTCCTTTATTTTAGGGCCGGATTGGTCCGGCTAGTGAAGGGTTCGAATAATAAAGGACTGGATCAGCCCGGTCCCCAGGCGGTCCTGTCCGCTTTGTACAGAATTTTTTTCCCCTTTCCCAAGGTTCACCCCCTCTCCCCAATCCCCTTCATTCCCTCCCAATTCATCCCCCCACACCCCACCCTTCCATTTCCCTCCCAAATACACCCCCTTTTCCCTCCCAACACTTTCCCTCCAAATCCAAACCCTACCCACACCATTCCACCAATAAATAACTACCTCTAGCCTCCATTTCTCTCCACACCATCAACCTCATCACTCCTCTCTTCTCTCTCCTTAATTTTCCAGCCCCCTCTCCCTGATATCATGGCCCAACGACCTGCCCCCACCAAATACGACTCCACGGAGATTCTCCCCTCCGGCCATGGGGAATTTCATTCCCGCCAAGAGGAACATTGGTGAAATCGGTTCTTCGATCCGGATCGTAAACTCCACGTTGAGCGCGCTGTCCAATGGATAGATCTTCCCAACTCCGATACCGCCCTCTTCATGGTTAGGGGTTGGTGTCGATTCCTCAATGAACCGTACGAAGCGGTTTGGGCAGCCGAGGTCTGCTCCTTTTATGGCACTCTTGTTCGGACGGGCCAATTCGAGGCTCAAGCATACGTGGATGGTATCGTCATCCCCTTTTCGTTGGCCCTTCTCATGACCAAGTTGGCCGAATACGATGTTCCCGATGTTCAAGAATTCACTTACCCAAGGAAGATCGTCCCGGTTGCCAAAGAAGTGATCATGGATCGCATTGCTCCTGATGTTGCATGGACGGGGCAAACTGTCGTTGTGGGCCGCCTCAATGAGAAAGCACGCCTCACCTTCCAAATAGTGTGTGCAAACATCTTGCAAACATACAACGATTCCGCGATACGGCCCCGTCAGGCCACATTGACCTAGAACCTATTTGATCCACAAACTTCCATCCACTTGGGCCACACCCTATACGCCGACATCATGGTCGTCGCCCTAGATGAAAAGATGTCGCCCCACTTCCATATTCACGATTGATCACCTCCATCCTCAAGGATGCTGGCATTACGACGCTGCTCGATCGTACTCGCCTTCCCGGCCCTTTTGGACAGGGAACCCTCACTAAGAGCGCTAAACAGCTAGCCATTTTTTGGGCGAGGCGGGGCAGTGATAGCGAGGATGAGGCTGCCTCGAGTGAGAGTGAATAAGAGGAAGAAGAAGAAGAAGAAGCCAGTGCTAATGTGGAGACAGGTGACGTCGGTGCGGATGAAGAGTCGACGGACAAAGAAGACGACCCTGATTTTGAATGGGAGGGTAGAGACCTCATGAACCGTATGGCGGCGCTTGAGATGCGATTCGGCAACTTTTTGACCGACTATCGTCGCGCTACGAGCATGATGTTCCGTTTCCAAGCGAACATCCACCGACCCCAAGGGGATCCCAACGAGCCCTTGCCATCCTATTTCTATGACCCCTATGGCCCCGATGCGCCCGGTTCTTCCCAACCCCCGCCCCAGTGAAGCTTTATGTGGTTATGGCAGTTCTTATTTGTTTTCCCTGTTTCACACGGTTGTATGCTTTTTCCTGTAATTGTACCACAGTCCTATTTTATATAAAATTTGCATTTTCTCCATTTGTTTGTTTTATTTATCGCACTTCTTATTTTGCCTTGTTTAGCTTGTAGTCCTTTTTGCTTGAGGACAATGCAAAAGTCTAAGTTAGGGGGGGTGACAAGTGCGTATTTCTAAAACTTCACAAATTTTCAAAATGCCCAGAAATTTCCAAAAAAATCATAAAATTTTGAAAAACCCAAAAATATTTTTGTTCAAAATAAATAAAAATTGGAATTCAATTTTTTTCAAAAATATCCTTAAAAGTCGGTTTAAAGTCTCAAGTTGTAAAATTCAACATACACAAAGCCGAAATTGACTAAAGATGGAAATTGAGCAAAAATTGACGACTTAACGAATAAGTGTAGAGATTAACAAAACTCGGTAAGATTCGAGCCTATCACTTTTTATGAGTTTTTAAATCAATCCGAGTTAATTGTTAACTCAAAGTTCTTTTCAGCGCTTAAAAAGTCGTCGAGGATCTCAATCCTTTCATTTTGATCGGTTATGAAAAATGTGTGTGATATTGCTTTGAAAAACGTACCAAAATTGATCTCTAAACTTAAATTTATCTCGAAACGCATATGGTAACGCAATTGGTATTTTGGACAATGATGTAGGCCCTCGTTTGTCACCCAAAAATATTGGCCAGAAAAAAGTAGCGAAAAATCACCCCCTTTTGTACCCCAATTGAGCCGAATAAAATTTATCCTTTCGTTTGACAACCCGAAAAACCCAAATAGCCCAAAATTGCGAAAAATAGAAAAATCCAGACATTAAGTCCGAAAAGTGCATATAAAGGGGCAAGAAAAAAAATAGATATGCTCAATAAAAATAGCAAGAAAAGAAAAGAAGAAGAAAAAAATAGAGAAAAAGAATAGAAAATGAGCAATAGCCCGGAAAAAGCACAAATGGACATCATAAATGACTTTTCCAATTCCAACCTTCCCTACCTCTTTCATTTTACCTTATATACCTTAAAACTCGAAAAAGTCCTAACCGAGTCCAAATTGCGAATATTGATTACCGCGTGGAGAGCTAATACACCAAAAGATAATAAAAGAGATTGAATACGCGAATAAGAGCCAATGTTCCCATTTTTAAAACCGTAATCCATTGATGAGATCCTATCACTATGAAATTTCTGTCTTTTTACTTGTATGCGTGACTTTGCGTCCATTATATTTACTCTTTATATCACGCATACCGAGAGAATAGCCACACTCCGAGTGATTCGTTTGAGAGTGCATTTCATGAGAATTTGAAATCAAAATGAATTTTTGGATAAGTAACGTAATGGTCAATCGGTGGAAATCCGCGGTTAAATTTCTGGCTTCGCACACACGCACTATGATTTGAGACTATTGAGCATGACTTGATGAAGACTATTTTCTGAGAAAGCTTGGATTAGACAATTTTTGCATATTTTGAATCTTCTTTGACTCGAATTTTGTGGGTACATTCTCTGCAAACCCTCACGAGACACAACTCGTCCTACTAGGGTAACATAGGGGTTTAAAGGCTTGTTGCATACGCTAAATGCAATCGCTTTCTCGCAAAAAAGGTATTCTATCCCAATAAAATGTTTTTCAAGAGTTGAGCCATGCTAGGATTCTTTTACATTGCTCGGGACACGCAAAGTTCTAAGCTATGGGGGTTTGATTAGGCATAAATTCTTCCCAATTTATCCCTTAATTTAGTTACTTTAGCACCTCGAACAACGTAATTGATTTGACTTTATCTCATAATCTTGCTATAAATTATCCTAACGAGTACACCGAGTTTTTGGTATTTCGTATCGATTTTACAGGTATTTGATGTCAACTAACGGAAGAAAGACTCTTGAAGAATAAGAAAGAAAAAAAGGAAAGTCAAAAGGGCAAAAGTGTAATTGATATCCGTAATTCAGATGAGGCACCTAAGAGAAGTTAAAGATGTTAAGTTCATGAACACATAGGAAGAAACGGCACCTCAATCGGAGTCCCGGTGAGAAAGATATGAACACTCAAAGTTAGAGAAAAGAAAGTCGAAGGCAGACCGATCCGCAGGAGGACCGGACCGGTCCGCAGTGCCATATTCCAATGAAATCCGGACCAAAAGCAAACCGAAGATGGAAGAAAAATAAAAGAACCGATCGGCCCCGGACCGGTCCTCCCCAGAAATAAAAGAATCGGTACGCATTCTAGGCAGATCGATCCGCAGGAGACCCGGACCGGTCCGGCTATCGAGATTTTATTTTCTTATCCTTCTCTAATGGAGAGTCCTAGTACAGCTAAAACTCCTGAAACTTTGTAGGGTATATAAACCCAAGTTATTAGCATTCTTTACACGGAGAATTAGTATAATTTTCCAATTCTTTCCAGAAAACCCTAGTTTAGAGATAGTTTATTCTTTTAATTTCAAGAGTGCAGATTATTCAGAATTCTGTGATTGCAAGTGTTCTTAATTGCTGCTTTTACTTCTTTGGTAAGATTAGGAGTTATTTTTCTTCAGGCCAATTCCTTTCTACATCATTCGACAAATTTCCTTTAGTTTAATCATGGTTTTCTGCAATTCAAAAATCGTTTTCATTACTTTCAGCATGCTAGGCTAGAGTTTTTAAGGTCAGGATACATGAAACCAGCCTGATGTGATTGTTGCATGTGTATAACATTACTCCTCTGAATTTAGTGATTTATTACGACTGTATTGCGTAGGAACACGACAATTGTAGATCTTTGGATCTCATTTTCTTCCGGGTAATCGGGATGCTTTAGAATACAATTCGAGTGTAACTATCGCGATACCGATTTACTCGTCCTCTGATTAAGTATGGTGCGGGCTTGAACCTTATATATGTAATACTTGGGAGTACTAAATTCTGCGTCTAATTAATCAGTTAAATTTACGATTAGTATTATACCTGCAATACACTAGGGTTGGGGGATTGTATTCCCGCCCTGTTTTTCTCATCAGATAGTTTAAAGTTTTAAAATCATTCTTCATCACTATTTTAGGTAAATTAGTATAATTGCACCTTTTTACAATTTCATAATTGCATCTAGTGTAGTCATTCCACAAACTAAATCATTTTCCCTTTTCCTTTTTTAGAGTCGAAGTTAGGATTCATTCATATGTCCCACGTCGTTACAATTCCATTGTCCTATTTCCCTGTTGATACGACCCCGACTTACCGAGTTTATTACTAACGCGACAGGCTTGCACTTGAGCCTAGAGTGAACGCACATTAGAGACACTTTCTGAGTCGCGTCAATGCGCCTTCTGAAAGGCATCCCTAACTCGCTCCCATGCAAATGGAAGTTGTGCTGGTACTGGCGCCACTGCCTGAACCTGGGGTGGAGCCTGTTGCATTACCACCAATGCGACATTCACCGCCTGAGCAACAATAGAGGCTACCTCAGTTGTGTATATCATCCCCTATGCGGGAGATGCTGGCTGCTCGGGCTGGGCATTCCTGTCTCGGGGTGCGCATCTCAGAGGCATTTAAAATGAAAAGGAATTTTATTAGTCTACAGTTATTAACAAAGCTCGAATAGCTGAAGACGTAAGCGTAAACACAAGAATACAATAGTCCTAAAAATAGGTCTCTATATCAAAGATGCTACGCTCGAAAAAAAATAAGCCGTACAGATCCAAAAGGACACTAGAACCTGATGCTCTGAAACCACCTGTGACACCCCGCCTAATTAAATATCGGGTGATCAGTCCTTTATTAAATTAAAATCAAGGTGAACGGTTGGTTCATTCTTAGCATCACCGTCACAAAAATAAAATTTCCAATTTAAACACCCTAAATAATTAAGCTTAGTGTCAAAACAATTTTAAAACCTTATTTCCATTTTATTAAATCCAAATATGAAAACATTTTTAAATAACCAACAATTTAAGAACTTTGATATACTAAAGATGGATAATAACACACAAGAATTAGATTCATCCAGATAAATCAAACCAGATTAAACTATAAATAAAACCATCCTGATAGTAATTAAATCCCAAAGAGTACCAACTAATGGAAATATAAAGGAACGTAAATCTCCGACAAAAATACAAACTGAATAGAGAAACGGGCGACACATGCCCTAACTAATAAGAACTAAAAGTAGGAGTGGATTCAACAATGAGGTCGTCTAATCAATGGCCTGCAACTCCCACATAAGATGTAGCGTGTTAGGTCCAAAGAACCTAAACATGATGCCCCTGTGGCTGGGCACCTGTATTATATACATATATATACAAGAGAGGAGAAATAACAGGGAATGGGTCAGAGCCCGAGTGCAAAACAGTTTAAAATTAGTTTAGAAAGTATTTAAAATACTTACCGACTAATGTAACAACCATGTTAGTATGCGGCACTCTCTTGAGAAATTTTCACCTCTCATCTAGTGTGCATGGCTACCGCACTATTAATCCCATAAGTTTATTTTAACTTAACTTCCCCCATAAGGTTTCGTTCCTTCATATACTATGGCTAATATAATTAATTTTTGAAAAATCAAGCTTTCTCATATATCTTAGGTTATTTGAAATAACTCAGTGATGTCAAAAAATTTCCAAACACTTATAATAAAATTGGAGTAATTATTCATTACTTAACTACTTTTATGCACAGTAGAGAGTTCTCATACTTAAGTATATATATATATATATATATATTAACCACTCATATAATATATATACACATTCGGCACCCCGCATAAAATCTATGGTGTTGGCATACTCTGCTATCAAGTCCCCGTATTAGACATATTAAGGGAAATACTAGTTCGGAATCACTCTCGAACTGTATTAACATAAAACATACAAATGGAGGCGAAGCGTAGTTCCAAGTCCCTAAGAGGTTAGCACATACCCTCACGTCTCTTAGGACCGTCTGACTATCAATCATATAACCTATACCAAGGAATCCTATGTTCTAGGGTACGAGTCAATATCCCCCATAAAGGCCCATTCGAGATAAGACCGTCCCGGCACGGAAACCCCCTTGATAGCAAGTAGCCCGAGTATGATTTTTATACAGATATATAATATATGCACTGTTGATACCAAATTTAATCTGTTGATGTGGACCAATAATAAGAAGACACGTGTCAATCTACATAGCACAATAACAACGAGGAAGTTTATTTCCCCCGACCAAGTCATGTTCTCTCCGAGCAACGAGGAGGACTCCATCCGAGGAACTCCATCATCCCGAGATACTATAAGCACTCCGAGGAACTCTTGATCAACGAGCAACTAAGGCGGTCCGAACTGCATCTCGGCCGTATCATTAATTACCAGACGGACAACTGTTCAACTATTCATTATATTCTTGACGCACACGCTGCATTAAATGTATTACCCTTTCATATGTATATCATTTAATGTATTAGACCTTTCATGTACAGCCTAAAGGCTATAAATACCTTGTATCATCCTCATTCAAGGGGACCGAAATTTCTTGAGAGAACTTGTAATCAAGAATTCCACAAACACTCAGCAATAACATAACAGTGGACGTAGGCTTTATTCCTAGCCGAACCACTTTAAAAATCTTTGTCTTATTTATTTATCTGTGATTGAATAATTAGAGCAATCTAGTTTTTTACATCAACAGATTGGCGCCGTCTGTGGGAACGTGTTACAAGCGTTGTTCTCCACCAAAAGCTAAGTTTTTATTTTCTCTACGTATAATCAATTATACATACATCTTTTGATTGAATCGTGATTTTTATGTTTATATACGTAAATTAATTGTCCAATTTTTATCTGCAAAATGTTGCATCTCATGATTTTTAAATCATAACTATTAGATTCATCCTTATTTAGAAATCTGAAAAATAGTAGATTTCATAAATCATAATTCTTTGCTTGATTCTCAAGTTTTAATTTTATATCATGGAATAAATATTTTAAATGATTACATATGCCAATATATACGACGATGATAAGATTTGATCATTTTCATTGTTGATTTTGAAATAAATTTTGTAAGATATTTGATGTCTATTCAAATTCCCATCATATTTTTAATAAAAGAATGGGAAAAGGTTAAAGACAATGAAAAGTCTTCTCATTAAAATCATGACCCAGATCTATTTTCTCTCTCTTCAAGTTTGAGTCTCTTTGCATTCACAAGTTTGAGTCTCTTTGCATTCACTTTTATGAATTATATACTTAATTTGGTTCATCTTCCATCTATGTCAATAAAGTCAAATTGATTGATTTTTTATATAAATTTGGTAATAATTTCGATCATTCACCACATTTTTATCTCTCCAAATAGGGAATAGGAAAGGATCAATATAAAAAATAATTTTCTCTCACCTGAAAAATCATTACCCACCTCTTGTAAAAGAGGATCAGTAAAACAATCATGACCATATCAAGACTCTGGGCACAAATTTGATATGTTAGCCCCTCGTTCATCACATCACATGGTTTCTTTATCGGAATCACACGATATAGTGGATTAGATAATTATTCATTTAATTAACATTATTAATGCTTAAATTTTACATCGAATGCTATTTTTTTATCTAAGGATTCGAGATATTCTGGTCAGCCATCTATATTGTTGGTCGGCATCATCCAACCATATATTCTATAATTTGAGATATCCTTAAATGTTGGTCGGCAACATCCATGTCGTTTGTCGGCAGCGATAGAATATTGGGGTATTAAAAAAATGCGAAGCACCCCAGATATTTCTTTAAACACGAGTTCAGCTTGGGGACAAACAGGGGGCTTAAGTCTTTTTAACTTGTGATCACCCCAAAAATATTCTTAAAAACCAAGTGATAAATAATTTTCAAACAGCAACTAATACCTGATTAGTTGTTGGAGATTAAATAACTCTACGTCTTATTTATGGCGCATATCTAATAAAAATTTGTACATCTCACACACGTGTGGCACAAAAATATTATTTCATATTTTGAAATTTTTATGCTGATACATATCATATATTGATTGGATGAGTAAATTATTCTCATGACTAATCAATTCAGCCTACACATATGGTAGAGCAAAATATTAATTTTTACAGGCACAAGATTCAATGCCGACGAATGCTGAAGCACAAATTATTCTATATCCGTTTGGATTCATATTTTATATTTATCTCAGCATGGAGCTCGAAAAATTTCTTCTCTCTATATATATTCGGCTCCGAGGAAAAGCTACAACATTTATTATATTTCACCCCCAACGGATAGTTGGTCGGGGTAATTCTTATTTATATTCAGGCCCAGATATCTGCTCCAGCACAAATGATTCTATATATCCATTGGGATTGATATTCTATATTCATCTCAACATGGAGCTCGGCGAGATACTTATTATCATATTCAGCTTTGAGGAGAACTATAACATTTATTATATTTCACCCCTAACGGATAGTTGGTCGGGGTAATTCTTATTTATATGCAGGCCCAGCAAAGTTCTCGGCCATATTCTTATGTTCTGGAAAATATTATTCTTATTCGGCATTCTGCAATTATGCCTCGACAAGATACTTATTCAGCTTTAAGGAGAATTACAACATTCGTTCGGATAATTCTTATTTATATTCAGGACTGACAACGTTCTCGACCATATTCTTATGTTCTGAAAGATCTTATTCTTGTTCTGCATTATATGATTCTACCTCGACGGATCGGCGAGGCACTTTATTATTTTTAATTATTCTTTATATCTATTTGGATGCATATTCTATTCTCATTTCAGCATGGAGCTCGACAAATATTATATCTTACTCAGCTCCAAGGATGTCTCCAACATTTATTATATCTTATTCAGCTCCAAGGATGTCTCCAGCATTTATTATATCTTATTCCCAACAATCTGTTGGTCATCGCCGAGGAGGTATCCTGCATTTATTATATCTTATTCCCAACAATCTGTTGGTCATCGCCGAGGAGGTATCCTGCATTTATATTATATCTTATTCCCAACAATCTGTTGGTCATAGCCGAGGAGGTATCTTGCATTTATTATATCTTATTCCCAACAATCTGTTGGTCATCGCCGAGGAGGTATCCTACATTTATTATATCTTATTCCCAACAATCTGTTGGTCATCGCCGAGGAGGTATCCTGCATTTATTATATCTTATTCCCAACAATCTGTTGGTCATCGCCGAGGAGGTATCCTGCATTTATTATATCTTATTCCCAATAATCTGTTGGTCAGCGTCGAGGAGGTCTCTAGCATTTATATTATCTTATTCCCAACAAATCTGTTGGTCAGCGCCGAGGAGGTCTCTAGCATTTATATTATCTTATTCCCAACAAATCTGTTGGTCAGCGCCGAGGAGGTCTCTAGCATTTATATTATCTTATTCCCAACAAATCTGTTGGTCAGTGCCGAGGAGGTCTCCAGCATTTATATTATCTTAGTCCCAACAATCTGTTGGTCAGCTCCGAGGAAGCCTTCATCATTCATTATCAATTACCACCAACTCCGATTGGTAGATAAAATCCAACTCCGGTTGGTAGACAAAATCCAACTCCGGTTGGTAGATAAAATCCAACTCCGGTTGGTATTGGTCGATAAATCTCATTCAAAGTTCACATTCCACAGTTGGGGGCTTCTATTACAGATATATTTGGTGGCACATTCTTATATCATCATGCAGTAGAGCATCAAATTCAACCCCGACTAATCATCATTCAGGAGTTATTTTTCTTTCTCAGGAATTACTTTTGATATTGAAGTTCAGGAGGAATATTGAAGTTTAGGAGGAATATTGAAGTTCAGGGGGAATATTGAAGTTCAGGAGGAATATTGAAGTTCAGGAGGAATATTGAAGTTCAGGAGAAATATTGAAGTTCAGGAGGAATATTGAAGTTAAGGAGGAATATTGAAGCTCAGGAGGTATATTGAAATTCAAGAGGTGTATTCAGAAGTATCAGGACATGATGAAAGAAAGCGACAAGTATTCCACCGAGGAACTCTGTCAGACCAGAAATTAGAAGACAAGTTGCCTATATGGAGGCTATATGTAGACGGCTCATCTTGCACTATAGGCTGTGGGGCAGGGATCATTTTGAACAACCCAGACAAGGTCGACATGGAATATGCCATACGTTTCTAATTCAAATCTTCTAATAATGAGGTTGAGTATGAGGCCATGATTGCAGGTCTTAATTTGTCAAATACTATGGAGGCACAGCAGGTTATTGTCTTCAGTGATTCTCAATTGATCGTAAACCAAATGTTGGGAAAATAATGAGCCGAAGGAGAATTGATGATCAAGTATCAAGCAAAGGTGATGGAGTTGGTATCAGAGTTTTTTGCTGTTCAAACTGGTAAGAATATCAAGAATGGAGAATGTGAGAGCATACACCTTGGCCCGATTAGCATCAGCTACTCGTACCGAGCTGCGCAGAACGATACCAATTGAAGTATTAGAAAGTCGGAGCATAGATGAAGACCTGACGATGAATATTATTACCCTTGATTTAGGACCATCTTGGATGGATCCCATCGGAGCATATATTGAGGAGGAAGAATTACCGGAGGATAAGTTCGCTGCCAAGAAATAGAAGTTTAAAGCTGCTCGGTATAATGGTATTCGGAGGATAAGTTCTCTGCCAAGAAATGGAAGTTTAAAGCTGCTCGACGAGGAATTATGGCAGGTTTGCAAAGATGTGTACATCCCTCCGAGGTGAATTGATTAAAGAGATCCATGAAGGGTCCTGTGGAGCCCGTGTAGCAGGTCGAACACTTTTGCAAAAGGTGATGACGCAGGGATACTACTGGCCGACGATGAGAGTTGATTGTATAGCTTATGCCAAGAAATGTGACAAGTACCAACGCTTTTCCTCCATCCGAAAAACTTCACAAACATTGTTGACACCCATTATTTATCCTTGGCCATTTTCCATGTGGGGATTGATTTGGTTGGACCATTGCCGACGACTCGAGGAAGATTCAAATACCTCGTCATCGCAGTAGATTATTTTACTTAGTGGATAGAAGCTGAGCCACTTATTGACATGACATACGAGAAGGAAGGTGTACCAATTTGTTTGGAAGAACATCATCTGCCGATATGGTCTCCCTCATGCCTTCATCACAGACCATGGAACACAATTTAAAAACGAGGAGTTTGCTGCCTATTATCATCAGTCAAACATTTTGAAGGTTCATTCAGCGCCAGGATATCCTCAGAGCTAATGGACCAAAAGCTCTAAGGAGCTAAAAAGTGCTCTAAGGAGCCAAAATTGCTCTAAGGAGCCAAAAGTGCTCTAAGGAGCCAAAAAGTGCTTTAAGGAGCCAAAAAGTGCTATAAGTAGCCAAAAGTGCTCTAAGGAGCCAAAAAGTGCTATAAGTAGCCAACCTCCTTTGGTTAGGAGGACAGCTCTAAGGAGCAAAAGTGCTATAAGTAGCCAACCTTCTTTGGTTAGGAGGACAGCTCTAAGGAGCAAAAGTGCTATAAGTAGCCAACCTCCTTTGGTTAGGAGGACAGCTCTAAGGAGCAAAAGTGCTATAAGTAGCCAACCTCCTTTGGTTAGGAGGACATGCTCTAAGGAGCCAAAAAATGCTCTAAGGAGCCAAAAGCTTTAAGGAGCCAAAAAGTGTACACCAGCATGATCAACTACGGTTGGTAAGATAAAAATATATTCTCACATTACAACTTATGTTGGTCGGGAGGTAAGATTATTACAAAAAGTTCTTTGAAGAACAAAATATTCCAAAATACACCAAGTATAGTTGGTCGGGGATAAAAATCCACTAACTGTAGTTGGTCAACGAGGAAAAATTATTGACCTTAGTTGGTCGGACACATTTTATGAAAATATTTAAAAGTCTACCAAGTATGGCTAGTCGAGGATAAAAACCCACTAACTGTAGTTGGTCGACAAGAATAATTTAACAACCTTGGTTGGTTGGAAAAATTTTAACATTTTTATACTCATTACTTTATTATTAAGTGATCGAGCAACATTACTAATACTTGTAACTTCTTTATTACTAAGTTGGTCGATGAACAACACAATATTGTTATACATATGCACACATGTAAAGTATTTTACAAGACAATAGCAATTAAGATTGCGAATAAAAATGAAAGTCTTTCGTTAAATTCAAAAAACAAAATACATTGAGAATGAAAATGTATACTAACTATTACATTGAGATTCCTATTCTATTGGTTTCTTTTCCTTTTACTTTTGAAACAGGTTCCTCACCAGCAGGAGGATCATCTAAAATATAAGAGGAGTTTATGAAGTTAAGACCTTTCAACATTCTGATATTCATCACAGATGATCTATCCGAGAAGCATTAGCCCATTCCCGATAAGCACTTGCTCGTCCCTGAGAACCTCTTATTCGTCCCCGAGCAGAGGTAGAAATCAAAATCAACATCAACAGTATTGAGATCTTTGCTACTACTATCCCAACCAATATTGAAGAAGAAGTTATATGAAAATGTTTCGAAGTCCACCACTAGCTCATAGGAGGCAGTAGGTCGGCTAGCAAACCAATCAACATACTTGAAGATTATGACAAGCTACAAACAGCATCATATGTCGTCCAAAAGATAATGCACTTTATGTTAAACAAATCAAGAAGGTAGATCAAGAATTTCACGAGCACCGAGCAACATTGCAGAATAAATACTCCATCCTTTCAAGTAACCCATCAAGCATGAAGCATTGGGGGCTTCTGTTGATACCAAATTTAATCTGTTGATGTGGACCAATAATAAGAAGACACGTGTCAATCTACATGGCACAATAACAACGAGGAAGTTTATTTCCCCCGACCAAGTCATGTTCTCTCCGAGCAACGAGGAGGGCTCCATCCGAGGAACTCCATCATCCCGAGATACTCTAAGCACTCCGAGGAACTCTTGATCAACGAGCAACTAAGGCGGTCCGAACTGCATCTCGGCCGTATCATTAATTACCAGACGGACAACTGTTCAACTATTCATTATATTCTTGACGCACACGCTGCATTAAATGTATTACCCTTTCATATGTATATCATTTAATGTATTGGACCTTTCATGTACAGCCTAAAGGCTATAAATACCTTGTATCATCCTCATTCAAGGGGACCGGAATTTCTTGAGAGAACTTGTAATCAAGAATTCCACAAACACTCAGCAATAACATAACAGTGGACGTAGGCTTTATTCCTAGCCGAACCACTTTAAAAATCTTTGTCTTATTTATTTATCTGTGATTGAATAATTAGAGCAATCTAGTTTTTTACATCAACATGCACAATCACACGGTCATATATATAGATATATATATAAATATCCACATTTATAAATTAGGTGCGCTCACGACCCATAATTATAATTATCCGTTCTTAGCACATTTTTACTTGATTATCTCGCATTACGGATTTGCACTTGTATTCTCATATATATAGGTTACTCCACACCTACTTCTCATCTCTCGAAGTATTCTATCTCCCCAAGTATAATTTCAGTAGGCACTCTCACTTACCTTCTAGTCTAATTTTCTTACAAGTCTCGACCTTTTATTAAACGTACGCATGACTTCATACGTGTGAATAACTCCCCGTTAACCCTTAATTTCATCTTACATTAAATTCTCACTCAACGGAGTTTACCTAGACCCTACTGGTCCTATTTATATCCCATTATTCTCTAGCAATAATAATCAAGGGTTACTACATATTTTAATCAGATTAAATCAGCAGAAGAAAAATATGCAGTTTTCCAGGAGGGGTCGATCGATCGATGTAAGGGGGTCGATCAATCGATCGATGTTCTTAGGTCGATCGATCGATCAAGCAGTTATGACGAAAACTACATTAACCCAGTTACGGGTTTACCTCTCCAACCTTAACCAAATCTCCATATATCATTCCCAAACTCCCAACAAACGTTACCACAAGTACTATATACCAGAACACATAATTTTCTACGTAAAATATGCCCCAATTGATCAATTACAACAATTTAATGGGTAAAATTTACCTGAACTTCAAGAACCCTAATTTTTCTTTTTCTTTCAATTCTTCCAATTCTTTTCTATATTTCCTTCTTCGAGATCCATAAAATTCATGGTTTATCCTCTACATGCGATTTAGATGTCCAGAATATAATTACTTCTTCTTCAACATGTGATTTTAAGTCTCAAAACGATACTTTCTTTCATGAAACAAGTTCTAAACAACCATAGGCTAACCTGATTGAGACATCAACTAAAAATAAATCAAGATAGATACTTTCTTAGAAATTGAGTTTCTGATTTGTGGAAGAAGTGGTACGGTTGCGTTCCCCGTCATGCGATCTACGACTCGGTGGTGGTGGCGATGCAAACGGTTGAGTTTTCGGCCTTGAATTGCTTGGGAAGCTTTCCCACTTCTTCTCTAATGGCCGTTCTTTGATTTTGCTCTTGTTAACCCTAGAGGACAACTCCTAAAGGCTGATATATCCTCGGGAATTTCGTGGGTTTAATTACCCAAAAATATAAAAATGTCTATAATACCCATCCGGGATGCTAATTAGGCCTAAAAACACCTCGAGACCCAAACTAAACCCCCGGGTACATTATTTTGACTATCTCGACCCTTCTGGACACATTGGAGCACTCGAAATGATCATACGAGTGACTTATAATTTATTCACTTTTAATACTAATAATTTAATCCGGACACGACACAGGCGTGTCCCGATTTAACTTCCATAATTATCAAATTATAGACTCATGATAATTTAATAAATTCGATCATACATATTACTTTATCCACTAAGTAATGTTCAATAAATTCCCCATAATTACTAACTCTCATCACGCTAGTAAATATTTAAAATAATTTCTGGATTAATATTAAATTAATATCTCAATTTAAATTTAATAAATCCCCGAATTTAAAAGTCATAAAAATACGAGGTATTAAACGGGTGTTTCGTGATTGTACGATCAGTTCTTACGTGTTACATTGGTACAATGAGAAGTGTTGGTACCTCTCACGGGACCGTACGGGAGTTGTTTCGTGTTTTCCCCCTCTAACACCCTTTTTTCAAGCTTAAGTCCTCATATTTTCAAATCACCATTGCATTCTCAAACCAGAAGTCCCGTTATCGTGCGGTTAGTTACTACGTGTTTTATTGGTCCCCTGAGAGGTGTTGGTGCCTCTCACGAAATCGTACGAGGGTTGTTTCGAGTTTGACCCTCTAACGCCTTGTTATTAATCTAAAGTCCTCATATTTTCAAATTATCATCGTATTCTCAAATCGGAAGTCCTGTGATCATGTGGTCGGCTCCTACATTTTACATAGGTCCCGTGAGAGGGGTTGGTGCCTCTCACGGGACCTTACGGGGGTTGTTTCAAGTTTTCACCCTCTAACGCCTTATTTTCAAGCTTAAGTCTTCATATTTTCAAATTATCATCGTATTCTCAAATCGGGAGTTTCGTGACCGCACGGTCAGTTCCAACGTGTTACATTGGTTCCGTGAGAGGTGTTGGTGCCTCTCACTGAACCGTACCTGGGTTATTTCGAATTTTCACAATCTAACGCCTTATTTTCAAGATAAGTCCTCATATTTTCAAATTATCATCGTATTCTCAAACCGAGAGTTTGGTAATCACGCGATAAGTTCCTACTTATTACATTGGTCCCGCGAGAGGTGCTGGTGCCTCTCACGGGACCGTTCGGGGGCTGTTTCGAATTTTCACCCTCTAATGCCTTGTTTTCAAGCTTAAGTCCTCATATTTTCAAATTATCATCTTATTCTCAAATCGAGAGTACCGTTATCGCGCGGTCAATTTCAACATATTACATCGATCCCGTGAGATGTGTTGGTGCCTCTCACGAGACTGTACAGGGGTTGTTTCGTGTTTCCTCCCTCTAACTCCTTATTTTCAAGTTTAAGTCCTCATATTTTCAAATTATCATCGTATTCTCAAATCGCAAGTCCCGTGATCACGCGGTCCGTTCCTACAAGTTACATTGGTCCCGTGAGAGGTGTTGGTGCCTCTCACGGGACCGTACGGGGCTGTTTCGAGTTTTCACCTCTAACGCCTTATTTTCAAACTTAACTCCTCATATTTTCAAATTATCATCGTATTCTTAAACCGGGAGTCCCGTGACCATGCTACCAGTTTCTAAATGTTACATTGGTCCCGTGAGAGGTGTTGGTCCCTCTCACGGAACCGTACGGGAGCTGTTTTGAGTTTTCACCCTCTAACGCCTTGTTTTCAAGCTTAAATCTTCATATTTTCAAATTATTGTCATCTTCTCAAATTAGGAGTCCCATTATCACGCGGTTAGTTCCTACATGTTACATTGGTCCCCTCAAAGGTGTTGGTGTCTCTCACGGGACCGTACGGGGGCTGTTTTGAGTTTTCACCCTCTAACACCTTATTTTTAAGCTTAAGTCCTCATACTTTTAAATTATCATAGTATTCTCAAACCGAGAGTCCCGTTATTGCGCATTCAGTTCCTACATGTTACATGGCCCCGTGAGAGGTGTTGGTGCCTCTCACAGGACCGTACGGGGGTTGTTTCGTGTTTTCCCCCTCTAACGCCTTATTTTTAAGCATAAGTCCTCATATTTTAAAATAATCATCGTATTCTAAAAATGGGAGTCCCATGATTGTGCGGTCTATCCCTACGTGTAACATTGGTCTGGTGAGAGGTGTGGTGCCTCTCACGGGACCTTACGGGGGCTGTTTCGAGTTTTCACCCTCTAACGCCTTGTTTTCAAGCTTAAGTCCTCATATTTTCAAATTATCATCGTATTCTCAAACTGGGAGTCCCGTGACCATGTGGTTAGTTCCTACATGTTACATTAGTCTCGTGAGAGGTGCTAGTCCCTCTCATGGAACCGTACCGGATTTGTTTCGAGTTTTCACCCTCTAACGCCTTGTTTTCAAGCTGAAGTCCTCATATTTTCAAATTATCATCGTATTCCCAAACAGGGAGTCCCATTATCGCGCGTTCAGTTCTTACGTGTTACATTGGTTCTGTGAGAGGTGTTGGTGCCTCTCACGGGACCGTACGGGGGTTATTTCGTGTTTTCACCCTCTAACGCCTTGTTTTCAAGATTAAGTCCTCATATTTTCAAATTATTGTCGTATTCCCAAACAGAGAGTCCCATTATTGCGCGTTTAGTTCTTACATGTTACATTGGTTCTGTGAGATGTATTGGTGCCTCTCACGGGACCGTACGGGGGTTGTTTCGTGTTTTCCCCCTCTAACGCCTTGTTTTTAAGCTTAAGTCCTTATATTTTCAAATTATCATCATATTCTCAAACTGGGAGTCCCGTGATCACGCCGTCAGTTCCTACGAGTTTCATTAGTCCTGTGAGAGGTGTTGGTGCCTCTCACGGGACCGTACGGGGGTTATTTCATGTTTTCACCCTCTAACGCCTTGTTTTCAAGCTTAAGTTCTCATATTTTCAAATTATCGTCGTATTCTCAAATTAGGAGTCCCGTTATCGCACGGTCAGTTCCTAAGTGTTACATTGGTCCCGTGAGAGGTGTTGGTGCCTCTCATGGGATCGTACGGGGGTTGTTTCGTGTTTTCTCCCTTTAACGCCTTGTTTTCAAGCTTAAGTCCTCATATTTTCAAATTATCGTTGTATTCTAAAACCGGGTGTCCCGTGATCATGCGTTAAGTTCCTACGAGTTATATTGGTCCCGTGAGAGGTATTGGTGCCTCTCACGGTACCGTATAGGGGTTGTCTCGTGTTTTCACCCTCTCACGGGTCCGTTTGTAGGATGTTTCGGGTTTCTCCCCTCTAACGCCATGTTTTTTAGCTTATGTCTAGACATTTGCAAATTATCGTCGTATTCTGACACCGGGAGTCTAAAATATTTTCAACATATTATCCAATAATCAAACCAATAATTATCTCGTATTTCTTCTAATTATCCCATACTCCTTCTAACATACTATCCAATAATAAGCCAACAACCAATAATTATCCAACAACCAAACCAAACCAATAATTATCCCGTACTCCTTCTATCATCTAAAAGATTTAATAGATAATGTATATCAATTATATAACTACTTTAGTTAAAGTAAAGAGTACCTGGTGTGTAATGAAGAACTGGTATCTAATTGGTTAGATCTGCAATACGTAAACAATGTGTTATGAAGAACGGGCATGTAAAATTAAAGAAAGTACCTCACAAAACCACTGAAGAATTAGATCTGCTGCCTATAATACGTCGTAGATTTACATATGACGTAGATTTATTCCCCCATTTTTACCCCGTAATTCAAACGAACCTGAGCAACCTACTGCCTATAATATGTAAAGAAAAGTACACAAAGAAAAAGGAGAATAAAAATCTATAATATCAACCCGGTGCCTATAATATCAATGTAGTTGTGATTATTACGCCGCCATTTTAAGGTTTCAGAATACATATCCAATCAAGTTGATCACAACAAATCTCAAACTAAAACAGAAATATATGAAATCAACAGAATTATGGCATAGATGTCAAGTTAAAATATGAATGAAGGGAATCAAGTTGTATTTGTTCCATGTCAAGTTGTAGCCTCCTAATATCTTGACGTAAACGTCAAAAAATGCACATTAATCGCAACATATGTGATATACTTTTTCATAGGCAAATCAAGAGCACACCCAACAAATTTAATAACATGTACATTTATTGACACTAGTATCAATTCAATAAATTCAACATAGTATCCAACAACCAAACCAAAAATATCTCACTATAGTAATATGCACACGTGTTTGCGACTCGTACGTAAAAAAATCACTTAATTATATTTTGTAAAAAAAACAAGACAAGCATATTTTGTCAAAAAAAAATACACACATATACAATCTAGGGTTTATTGACATAATCTATACATACACACACATACAATCTAGGGTTTACTTAAACCCTAATATTTTTTTGACATAAATCTATGCATACATATAACCCACAACAAGGTGGTTGTAATTTTTTTACTTATTATAAATCCATTTAATTATATTTTGTCAAAAAAAATATAATGTCTAGAGTTTTGAATAATATTTTATCAAAAAAAAATACACACATACAATTTAGGGTTTATTGACATAATTTATACATACACACATACAATCTAGGGTTTACTTAAACCCTAATATTTTTTTGACATAAATCTATACATACATACACATACAATCTATACATACACATACATAAAATCTAGGGTTTTTATTGACATAAAAAATAATTTATTTGTTCATAGTTAAACTCATATATACACATAAATCTATGCATCCACACACATAAACATAAATTTATACATACACACACATACAAACATAAATCTATATATAGAAATGAGATGAAATCGCACCTGATGTTGTGAAATCGCACAAATAGAAAAGAAGTCGCACAAGCCTTGAGAGAGAATTCATTTCTACAGAAATGATTTTGAGCGGGTCTTTTTTTTAAGTTCTAAACCTGGTCACGTCCTATAGCCGTGACCCACCATGCGCGACCAATAAATAAAGGGGTAAACTATTGGACTGAACCTGGTCACGGCTCTAGGACGTGACCCACCATGCATAACCATTTCTCCATCAAAATCACAGCTGGAATGGAGGATGGTCACGGCCCATAGCCGTGACCCAAACCCAGAAATGGTCACGGCCCCCAGCCGTGACCATATTTTTGTATGTTTTGTGCTTCGCATGCCTATGGTCACGGTCCAAGTCCATGAACCATCTGCGACCAGTGTTTGGAGGGAATTTTGGCGCGAATTTGGCACCAAGGTTGTCACGCCCTGGTCACGGCCCAAGTCCGTGACCCATAGTGGTCAAGGATTTGGTTCGTGACCACTTCCAGAGCATCCATGATTTAGTGTGGTAATAAATATGGTCGTGCCAAAAATTGAGTTGGTCGCGGACTTGGGCCGTGACCAGCTGGGCGTGACCATTTGCAGGACTTGGTGTAGTGGTGTTCATCAAGTGCTCAAAAGGATACATCCATTGATACCAAACGGGACCACATAAGAAAGCCTCATCACATAAATGCACAAGTAGGTGGATGCTGACACCGAGGAACGACGAAGGAAAGTATTTCTCTGTTACATAAACTGTCTCGACTAAAGTTGATTTCACAACTTTATCATGCCTTCTGCTTACCACCTTTGTACAAAGTAGGGTATAACACAAACTGATTTGTATAATTTCCCGATGGAGATTTTTGTGATCAGGGAAGCAATGCCGAAATAGATGAGAGATTAATTGGAGGATTACATGCCGATCATGAGACATGCATTGTTTCAAGTCATTTGTTTAGTAACTTACTATCCTGCATAAATTACTAGAATAACTAGTTGGAGTCTTCAAGTTAAACATCGTGTCTAATAGGATCCCCTTCTCACTAGTTGTTAAAGTGAAAGAAACCGGAGGATAGAAATTTTTCCTGTTGCAGGATTATTTTTTAACCACAATTTCTTCTTTATTTTCATATCCCGTAGATTCCTACGGGCCCGTTCTCTATCTTTTGAATGAGATTCACCTATAAACATGTTCATATCAGTTGTTTTGCAAAATTCTTCTTTGTGTGCATTACATCAATTACATGACTTGCATGATAATCTTTCCAATATGGCAAGTAAAAAAATATTGATCATCTAGACCATGGTTTCTCTTTACTAGGGTCATTGGGATCCTCCCTAGCTTTAGGATTCAGGCTTACAAGTTGAGGGTATTCACCTATGTACCTATTCCCCACAGTCACAGTCATTGCCTTTTCCTCAATCCACTGACTAAAAAGTTGAGCAGGTTGTGTCCTGCGCTCGTGATCAATAGGAAAAAAGTTAGACTTATGATTCCTGAAAGGGTGACTAGTCGGTAGAAATCTACGATGACTTATATAACTCAACCTACAACTATGATATAGCCAACTAGCTTCAGTTTATTCCCAACAATAGAACATCCACAATAACTAGTAAAATTATAATCAGATTAGGTCCCATAAGCAGTAAGATCGTGGATTGCCCACATCATCATTGCTTTAAGTGTGAACTCTTCATCCTTATGAGAATTAAATATCGTCACGCATTTATCCCGTAACTCTTTCAATTCTTTGATTAATGGGGTTAAGGATATATCAATATCATCATCGGGAGACTCCGGCTCAGGTATCAATAAAGATAATAATGTGAATTCCTTTCTCATGCACAGTGTCGGAGGGAGACTTAAAGGCGCCATGAGAACTGGACAATAACTGTGATTAGTACTTAAATTATCGAAAGGATTAAACTTGTCGGATGATAATGCAAGACGGATGTTGCGCGATTTAGTTTCAAATTCATGGTGTCGTGTGTTTAAACTTTGCCAGATGAGTGAATCAATCGGATGACGCATCAGATTCCCACCTACATCGCATCGAGCATGACATGTCTTGGCCTCCACTATCCATGGTATAATGAAAAATAGTTTTAACTGTGGCCCAAGTGGAAAATACTTCAAAATCCTTTGTGGGACTTGCAAGCACTTGCGATATTTAACAACCTTATCCTTTCCATTCTCACAAACAACATATCTAGGCTCACTGCATACAAGACATTCATCCTTCTCTTCGTACTCGTTGCGATAAAATATGAAATTATACTTACATGCATGAATATACTTTCACTTCAAACCCAAACCTTTCAAGCGCTTCTTCATAGTACGGTAATTGTCTAGTAGCGTGTTCTCTTTTGGGAGAATTTCTTTAAACCACTTAGAATGTTGATTACACTGTTGTCAGAAAAACCAAATTAACTCTTCAAATTATTCAAACAAATCATTGCATATGATATGAAGTGATCTTCATTATAATCTTTATATAACGGTCTAGACTCATCAGCTTTCAACCGTATGTATTCCCGATCTCCCGGTAATTCAGCATCAAATTGTTAATTTACTTTGTCATAATGTGCAATATTAGTATCCATAGGTTGGTGGTTTGGGTGGTTGTGGAATCCGTAAGCATCATCAATTAGGTCGGTTAATGGACGATGTGTTGGTGAATCATGTACCACTTCCACTCGTTGGGGTTCCTTTATGTGGTCGGATACAGATAATTCTTCTGGAACATAATGTATATTTTATTCACCACGATATGTTTGTATTTTATAGTCTTTCCAAATTCTCCATTTTATTAAATTCAACTCATCGTCTTCTAATGACTTGTATTTTACGGTCATACAATGGGTGTACGGACACAAAATCTTATCACTTTTAAGATTTTTGTAAGCATATTTAACTAATTCTTGAACGCCCTTTACATGATTAATTTTTATTTGGTTAGTCTCCCCCATTTACTCTTTGTATTGTGGGAAATCCATTTAATAATCTTCAAATTTCAATCATGTGTTAATATATTAAAACAAATGTCATGTTTCATATAAGAAATTAATATGATTGCGAAAATGCCGCAACTTAAACTTAAATTAAACAAATTTGCGAAGTGATATTATTACAACTAAAACAAAAAAAAATATTATTAGAACTAAAACAAAAAAATGTTATTACAGCTGAAACAAAAAAATATTATTACAACTTAAATAAAGAAAATAGTATTAAAACTTGACCAACAGAAAAACTAGCCAAGTGATATAAGAATTTGCATAATTCCTCAATTCTTTCCCTTATCCCCTGTCAACATACACAGGTACATCTTCACAACCGTTGTATATTTCATCAACCATCACCTGAGCCTCACCCTTCTGCATGTACTTTAGTTCTGATAACTAGGGAGATGAGTGTGCACACCCCAACAATCCTAATATTGGTCAGGTCATTGAAATATAACTTCTCGCCATAGTAACCGTGAGTGATTGAAAACAATCCAAGACCTGTGACAGGCGGAGGCACTGAGAAGGGGAATGTTGAAGTAGGTGGCATTTGGGAGGGGAATTTTAAAGGAGGTGGCATCTGGGAGGGGAAACTTACAGAGGTAGGAAAGGGAAAACCTTGAGAATAAGGATATGGGAAACCTTGACGAGGCATTGGGGGCTGAAAACCTAGAGTGAAAAAATACACAAGTTTCCTAATTTCACTCGTTAACGCTCCAAGGTTACTTTTAATCTCCTAGACATCCCATCGGCCCTTGAATATGCTCCTCTTAGATCGAGATACGATTCCTAATCAAAAAATCTCACCCACGAGAGGTACGTTGTGTTTTAATTTTGCTTTTAGCATATGTGATCCGATACCTCTCGTCCTCTATGTAAGAGCATATTTTCTATCATTGTTCAAATAGTTTAGGCTTATATTGGTTTTTGGCATATCCCACAATCATTTGATTTGAGCTAACGCAAAGTACGAAGATCCAACATCTCCAACTTTCAAGTATCTCCACATCATGAAGGTATAATGCTATCAAGTTTAAATTTATTCCGTGAATTTATTTTGGGATGTTTATTTTTATTTAAACTAGAAACATGATTTTTTATTTTAAAATCAAGGCAGTTTTTCTTTAATTAATTTTTTTTAAGTTCGTGTATCTCATTCAAACGAGATAGGATTCTCATTCAAACGAGTATCCATTTTCATTAGAAGGTTCGTTTGAAGTTTACATCAATCGAACATCAAATGACGGCGTACTGTTTTAGGTTGTTTGAAGGCCATTTGAACTTCGTTCAAATGAGATGGTTCAGTCATTTCAACGAGATCAGCTTCGTTCAAACGAGGTTCTATTCTCGTTCGAACAAGTGCCAAAGTTTGTTCAAATAAAGTCGTCGCCTCGAAATTTTTGTTCGCCCCATAAATACCTATTTCGTATTTGTTTTAGTTAAGACTTTTGTCAAAACTGTTTACGCACATATTTTGCATAAGTTTTCAACCTTTTGAGTTTAGAAAACCTTTTTTATTCATAAATTATATCCTTAGAATTTATATGAGTGAATCAAGTTTAAAACCTATAATTAATATCTTGCATACACCTTTGTGGAGAAGGAATCTCCATGGCTAACTTGTGAAACTCGAGGGGGTCACTGCTGAAGACAAAGGTTGAGGCTGAAGGAGGGCTACAATTCTTATGATTATTGTGAGGATCATTACTGAAGGAAAGCTGCAACTTTGTGGTTCTTGAGAGGGTCATAGTAGATTCATTTATAAAATTTGTAAATTATATGAAGTGAATAAAAGGTTTCTCCCTGAGGGGATTTTTCCAGAAATTGCCTTATCGTCTTTCCATGCTTATTTTATCTGCTTTATAACCTAGATGCTTGTTTAAGGTAATAAGATCAAATTTGCATTTGTGTGTGCAGACACTTAATTATAGAAATTATCCATTAAAATCGCGATATAACACTCTTAAATTGGTACCAGAGCCTATTACACAAAAATACTGTGTGATCCTTTTTTCGTAAAAAAAAATTTTGATACCAAATTCGTTTTGAAAATTATTGATCGTTGAAAATTTTGATTTTGATGGAAAATTTGTATAATCGAGTGCCCATCTTTGATGGTGCCAAATACGCTTACTGAAAGGCTAGGATGAGGTCCATTTTGAAATCCATAGATGAAAGGGTCCGGTTAGTTTGTAAAAGATGGTGGATGCCTCCCATTCTCACCGTTGATGAAGTCATCGGCCCTAAACCTATTTCTTATTAGACTGATAAGGAATTTAAGTAGAGTAATTTTAATTCTTGTAGACTTAGTGTTATTTTTGGATCTGTCACCCCTGATAAGTTCCGATGCATCATGACGTGCACTAAGTCTAATTAATCATGGGATATGATCCAGCTCACTCATGAGGGTACCAATGTTGTGAAAGCGTCAAAGCTTCAGAATCTGACCACCCAATTTGAGACCAACACTATAGTCCGAGTCATTTGATGAGTTTTACGCACATTTATAAGACATTGTTAAATCTAGTTTTAATTAGGGTGAGAAGATTCTGAAAACGAGAGTTGTGAAATAAATTTTATGGTCACTCCTCGCCTGCTTTATTCCTAAGGTCACGGTACTTAACTCATTAGGGATCCTAGATACTCTTATGTTAGAGGAACTCGTAGGAGACCTTCAGACTTATGAGATAGATATGTTTCCTAAATCATCATGCCTAAGGATGTAGGGGTAGCTTTAAAGATTCAAACTAAGAATAAGAAAAAGGAGAGAGTTTATGATTATGAATCTGAGGGTGAGGCTAATTTTGAAGACTTTGCCTTGTTTGTGAATTTTTTTTAAAAAGTTTCTCAAGTTTTCTAAAAATAATTCTTCTAATAAAAATATTTTTGAGAAAAATAAAAACAAGAATGAGGTCAAGGATAAAGGTGAGAAAGAGGAAGATATAAGGTGTTATGAGTGAGAGAGGAAAGGGCACAAGTTATACTAGTGTCCCAATATGTTAAAGGGAAATGGCAAAGAGATTGAAAAATAATGTTACTCTTAGCGATAGTGACATCGAGTCGGTTGATCTGGGGGGAGAATCATCACATGAATCGTGCATTACGTTCATGGCTAGTCACGTTAGCACTTCTAAATTGTCCCACATCGATGAAGAATTATATAAACGTTAAAGCCTCGATGATGCTTTGAGACATTCTAGTGAGAGTTTTGAGTGGGGGAAGGGGATGTCCAGAAAGCATTTAGTGATCTTTACATCGAGAAGTTAAAAACAAAAAAGTTGAACAAAGATTTGTCTCTTAAGGTGTTATATTTAGAGAGAGAGGTGAAAGTTTTGAGGGTGTGTGAGGTATCAGTGAGTCAACTCAAGAAGGTGAAGGTTTCTTTTTGTGAGCAGTTGATCGAATTAGGCCGGGAAAATAGTGAATTGACTAACACCGTGGCTAGTCTTATGGGAGATTTTTAATCTTCATTGGAGATTCCTAAAAAACTTAAAGGTCGTGTATCCTAACTCAGATCGGTCTCGAGTGTGCTTGGGAGGTCAAGATCACTTTAGAGGACACAACTAAGAAGATAGGAAATACGCTCCTCAGTCCCGCTTTGGGTAATGTCCAGAGTCTATAAATGTTTATGATGGTGCATCCATATCTCTTTTAGAACTTGAGTCGATTCCCGAGTTTATGTTAGTTCCTTATGGCATGCGACCTGACCCACCTAGTCATTCGAATTCATATAGGAGATCACGTCCTAGAAATTTTGAGAGAGGTGGACCCAAGCCCGTTTATGTTTTCTCCCATTGCAAGAATAGAGGCCACCTTAGGGATTTTTGTTTTAAGTTGGGTAGATTATCTCATAAGTTTCTTCCATGATGTGCTACTACACGTGTTCCTGCACACACTTCCACACATGTTACATTATATGCTCCTACACATCACATTAGAGATTTTGAGAGTTTCAGAGCAAGTTGATTATTTAGTCAAGACTTCATAAGATTTGATGGATGTTATTCATAGGATGTCATCTCCTTTAGAAAACTCCTCCAGGACTATTGATTGAGGTTGAGACTTGTTTCTAGCATCGGATGTCTTTTATGTTCATATTTTACATGCTTGTTGCTAGATTATACTATCATTGTACTTATATTTTTCGTTTTAATACATTTTTCAAAAATCTAAAAAGAGTTTTGTTTTTCTTGAAAATTTTTGAAAAAATATAAAAATATTTTATTTTTGATACAAAATTTCAAAAATCCAAAAAGAGTTTTTGTTTTTGTTACAACATATGTGGATGAACATTAAAGATGTTCGATTCACCCATTCATTCCTTATCCACGTGACTATTTTGTAGTGTTATGAGACATGAAATCATTTTATTTTTGTGCTTAATAATGTGTGGAGTCATTAGGATGTGATATGATGACTAATTGCTACATGTTTGACTCTTTGTCACCTTTTATGAACACGAGTATGAACTGTTTTGAATGCTGCACTTACCTTTCACGTGTCAATCGTAATGTTTTCATCTCAATCCTTATTTCAAAACGAACCAAATGTGAAAAAATGAAATAATAAAAGTAGTGCTTGTAAGATCCATAGCCCGGATTGAAAAAATAGGAAATAATTTATTCGGTAAATGTGGTATATTTTAAGCAATGGAATCGAGCTGGGAAAGACAAGTTGACTGTAACAACCCTCGATTCTGGGAGGCCTCATTTTATACTAATATTACCGCACAAGGTAATTATATAAAATATGGGGACTGGAGTAAATATTAATTGAATGAATTGAAAGTTAATATTTACTAGATTGATGCATATTTACTGTATGTGAAAGTAAATATCATCAGGTGGCATATTTTATAGCGCCATGTATATTAAATGACCTTATGGTTTAAATAAAATTAGAACTCGAAATAATTTAGAAAATTTCTGGATGCTAGTTTAGAGGGTGTAGTTAGTCTAGGAATGTCCGAGACAGTCAAAATAAGTGCCATATTGTATTTTTGGGTTCCGGGCACTTTTACCTGGTTTTAGCTTAAACGCGTATTTGTGAGTCATTTTAATTTGGTATTAACCACTTAAGTTGGAGACTATAGACTTAAGACCCGATTTTAGTCTTGCCCCTTATTTCTTTTTCTCATTTGTGTCTTACCAAACAAGAGAGTTAGAGAGAAAGAGACAGAGATGGAGAAAAAGAAGAAAAGAGAGAGATTTGAAGATAGAGGATGTGGGATTGCTTCTTCTCTAAATAAATCTGAGATATCAACCCTAAGGCAAGTTTTCTACTTGCTAATATATGTTTTAAGATGAATAAATTGTGTGATATTTATGTATATATATATTTGGAGATCAAAAATGGAAATTTTGGTATTTAAACCTAGATTTGGTTTTTATGATAAAATGGTGAGTTGTAATGGTTATAAATCATGTAGAATAATCTTTGGGTAGATAAAGGTTGTTGGTTGGGTTCAAAATAAAAGAGATTTGGGATGGGGAAAAGTGAAATTTTCACTTGGGTTTAATTTTGGAAGAAGAAAGAACCCAAGGTCTGCTACGACCGGTCGACCGCGGTCTTAGGACCGGTCGACCGGGCCTTTGCGGGAGGGCTTACTGCTTTTCTACAAATGCATAAAATTTGAGCGCGGTCGACCGCGGTTCCCTAACCAGTCGACCGGCCCATCCATTCTGAGCTTTCTGTTTTTCTTTGTAGGCAAAAATTTGGAGACGCGGTCGACCGCGGTCTCAGGACCGGTAGACCGGTCCCCTATTTTTCATCCTAAAAATCTTATTTTGTTTCCTAGATTTATTTTCTTCAATAGGGGCTAGGAACCTTCTTGAATGAAGTAAATTTAGAGTTTTAGAGTCCTAGACGAATTAGTTATCCACCCTACATTAGAAATAGGATAGGTGGGAACTTTTCCGGGGTTATGCCTATTGATGTTAGGGCATCCTTTCTTTTAGTCAATTACTATAAAACTAAGAGTTATAATATTATCTTTGGGAGACTTTAGGAGCTCATTCGAGCTATATTATCCCTGATGGTTTATAATAACTTCACAAGTAAATCTTGGGAGAATAAATTGATAGTTCATTTATTCATCGAGGTTGTAATATCGTTATGATATACGTATGGCTCCGGATAATAAGTTATATTATTTACAAAAAGTAAATGATACTGGTTTCGGATAAAATGAAATATACATATGGAATTGGTAATGATGATGATGATCGTAAATGATAATTTACTTAATCATGAAACTAGTAAATGATAATTTACTTGGTTTTGAAAATGATAAATAAAATGGTTTAAACACACCTCTCTAAATGACATCATAAGGGAAGTCCGCGCGCGAGGTGATGCCCCCTGACAAATTAACGCAGGGTGGATATAGTCCACAGGCCATGTGAGCGCTTATTGTTGTATATTTTTCTGCGATGGGTAGGAGATTCCGGGTGTAGTCTTGACTACCCCGCAGGCACATGGCCGCTTCCCGACGTCTTGCGATATAGGTGCCCAGGTTGTCTTATGATAGGCCCTGGAAGATGATGGTCATTTAGGGGCGCGCACAGTGGGGAAACCCGGACGGGCGGTCTTAGAATTCGTTATATGTATATAAATATAACAGTTCATAATCAAGTGGGACTTGATGTAATTGATATGCCATAAAGAGCATGATGAAGTGCCACAAAGAGCACATATAAATGCCACAAAGAGCATTTGAAAATGATTATTTTCCTGATAAGGAAAGGATTTTTACAAAATGTAAAAATGAGATAAAAATGTCATAAAGAGCATAACATTGTGATTTTACATATATTTCCTGTTAAGGAAAAAGATATATGAGATAATTGGTACACATGATAAGTTTTCAGATTAATGTTATTTGTTTTGTCTTCCTACTTAGTTTATGTTTTAAATTGTGTAGTTAGATAGTTATATCTCTCATCATGATTCATCATTCATAACTGTCATACTCTTTATTCATCTGGTAATCATATAGAACCGGGCCCTGACCCGTTTACATTTCTTGTTGCATATGCATCTTTTCTCCGCTCAGGTACTCCGCCGCAAGGATGCCTGATTTGAATTCCTATTCCGATGTCCTCGGCGAGCCGTGATGCATTGCGGGTATTACGGGATACTTTTGGTATAGACGTTTTCATTTTTGAATTCTAGACAGGATTGGGTCTCTTTACTCGGGCGAGAGGCCCAAGATTTTATAAATGTCTAATGAAATGTATTGTATAAATTAATAAAATTGTTTAAATGTTGTTATATAGTTTGTTGATCGGCTGCACATCCGGTCCCTTTATTGTATTCTTGTTGTATTATTTATATATGCATCCCTGAGGTTTCCCCTATCTTTTCAGGTTTTGGGTTGTTTAAATTCTTTCTTTATCTTTAAAACAAAATTTTTGGCAACCCGTTTTTTGAAATATTGGGTGGTTATCCTGGATACTCTATATTTTTATTATGATGCTGAGTATGATTCCGTATATGATTCCTGTTATATTGGAGTATTGGGATGGCCACCCCTTATTTTTGTGAGCGGGTTGTCACAGATGGTATCAGAGCATCAGGTTTTAGAGTCCTTAGGAATCTGTGTGAACGCCTTAAGTTTTCCGCGTTGCTTTTGACTTGACGTAGATCCTTAGGATTAAGATCGTTGGTTTCTTCAGTGAGATCTCGTTCTTGTGCTATGAGGTAAAACTTATAAAATCTTTTGCGCATTCGTGTGAGATTCGTAGGTCGATTGAAGGATACCAGAGAAGGTTGTTGGGAAGGTGTTATGAGATGGGACTGCCAGGAACGGTAAGTTGTGGTCAGAGATGAGGACTGCCTTGGTGGTCGCTTTCTTTTTTGTGGAATTTTTTTTTATCTTGCTACTACGATTACTAATTACAGTTGATGTAGTTTCCCAAGTACCGCTAGAAGCGGAAAGTGGTACTAAGCTTGAAATTTCAAGTGATGTTAAATTGAAGTAGGGAAGTTCCCAGAAGTATGATGGAGGAGAATCCTTCACCCGTAGGAGTAGTATGGAAACGATGGGAACGTAGTCACCTTATTCCTGGGTGCTGGAAGTTTTGCCCATGGAGGAACCTGGTAGATACTTCCTATCGTAAGTTTCTCTAGGATAACTGGAAGGAGGAGAAGGTAAGATCCTCAAGTGTTCACGCGAGGCTCAGTTAGAGGCCGACATGTGAAGAACAGTTGTGCGATTAGGGATATCGTGCACTCAAGAAAGGTAGTATAAGTGAGAGCCCCCCAATGGAATGATAGGATCCAGAATAAGTGTCGTTAACACTTCTGATGGGGCAGTGATCATGAAACCGCATTGGTGGACATCCGCCTGGGAAGGTTTCATTGAATTGAGGAAGAGGAGGCCGAGAGCGTGTTCTCTTTTATTGAGAAAGTAAAAGGAACTACGTGGGCTATAGTGATGTGGAAGAACCACACATTTTCATTACGTTGATTGGAAAAACAAGGGCAAAAATAAAGTGCCTAGTTGGGGAGTCGAGGGAAGTAATATTGGTTTGTATAAGGCTCGAATATGGAGTCTGAGATTCATTAGTATTGACCCGGAGTGCTTGGCTTAAATTGTTAGTGGGAATTTCACCTTATTAGTGGGTGGTGTATTCCTTAGGATAAGATAGATTAGTATTGTGTTTACTCTAGATTCGGGTGTGCATATCGAGTTTGTAATAGTATCGACATTATTATAGAAAGATAACTATATGACTTCCGTGGTAGGTAAGTTTTATGATCTCTTCACTCGTTATAAAACGAGTGATGATATTTTAAAGGCGTATGTGCTATATGTGATAACAAGTATGAATGTTTTTTCCGCTTGTTTGCATTGTATGTGGATGTTATGCTTATCTCCATGATCAACTAGTTAAGTAGGCATGTGTCGGAGGGGTTCCTTGTTTGGATTTTGCTTCGGCGAGACACTCCGTCGCATGAACACTTAACGATGTTGTGATTGGAGAGACACTATCTTTTTCTTTCTATTTTAATTTACTTATTTTGTTGTTAGAAGTGGGATTGGGAGGATTAGCCGAGAATCACGTAGAAGAGTGATTAAGGGCTATTAAAGTGCGAGATAGAAGCACTATATATAGTTCTCTCCTCTGATCGATATGAGGGAGACTGAGATATGAAGTCGAGTTGAGACTTAGGGATTGTGCCTTGATAACAAGGCTATTTGAAAAGATGTATATATGTCATGGGATAGAATTTGTAAGACTTCACAAAAAGTGAATGTCTGGTCAGTTAAAAATATTTAATGATACTATGGTAAGACGTAGAAGTAGGAGTTTGTTAAAAAAATTATAAGTTAGAATTTTACCGATCCCGATTATATGTCTTAGACCTTCACATCTTAATGATCGATGATGCGAGGTAGTAGTGTAATGGGAGGGTTCCTTGTTTGGATTTCACTTCGGCGAGACGTCCCACCCATGAACCCGAGCGAATGTCAAAAGTTGAGTAAGGTCTGGGGCACTAGGGATATATTTAGTATTAGATACCTACCATTTAGATAGTATATCTGTAGATAGACTTTAGGGTTATTAGGACGTTAGGTCTTTAGGGTTTGTGATGTTAACTTAGGAAGGCGGTAAGGAGTTGACCCCGAAATAAGTCGCGGGTTAACTCTATGAGGGATTTGATCCCTATGAATGAGATTTATGGGGTCTCGAGAGGTTTGGTAGTTTAGGCCGAAGGAGATGAGGCCTTTCTTAGATGTGGTGTTACGTGGTGACTTCACTTAAGGGGAGTTAATGGAAGGGCTGACTTTCACACCTAAGCCATGACAGTGAGCTCGAGAGTGGGTTTAATGAATAAGTTTCTACCAGGTTGGGGAGTAATAATACTGGAGCATAGACCCATTGTTTATGCATCTCACAAACTTAAACTTATGAAAAGCATTATCCCATGCTTGAATTAAAATTCATCGTGGTAGTGATCACCTTAAATAGATAAGGCACTACTTCCTGGGCAGGAAATTTGGCCTTTTTTGCAAGCAACAAGTTGTTGTAATAGGTCGTGGGAAAAATCGAGTTGGTGCTCAGAGTTCAGAAGGACTAGTGATTGAATATTTTTCTCATTCGCTAAGGGAATGCGATTGGAGTAGTAGGTGCGTAGAGTAAGGAACCCGTCGTAGATATTTGTGTTGGCATGGAAAGCCAAATGAAACGAGCATGACTAGGGAGACCTTGTAACAAGAACGTTCCGGTCTATGATTGACCATTTCATCTACTCGCGTGAAGAAGAGTGGCGGTGAAATGAAGAGGGGCATATTTATAGATGTTTGCATTAAAGTGCCGGGACCGGTATGGTCATGATCCTAATTGAGAAAGTTGTTGATCGTTTGACCAGACAGTTGCATTTCCGGCCATTATAGATGGACTACATGTAGAAGAGTACGCCCCATTCTTGATGAAGGAATGGTAGAACCGTGGGAGGTGCCTATTAAAATAGTAGTGCACCGAGACTAGATATTCATGTCGAAAGTTTGGTAAGAGTTTCCATGAAGAAATGGGAACCGTATGTAATGGAGTATATTTTACCACCCTAAAGTGGATGGAAATCGGGAAGGTTAACCCAATGCCGAAAGGCATATCTTGAACGTACGCCTTGGGATATATGGATGGACGGGAACAATAACTTATATGGAAGGAAATTTCCCATACAAGGATTTAGATCATTTCCTAAGGCTTGGCACCGTGAGTGGTCTAGTGTGTCCGGTTGAGTAATCCCCATACACGTTGGATGGAACCAACGGGTAATATGTTCCTTAGACTTGGAGTAGTCTCGTGACACTTCTCTAAAGGTTTGGCTTTCGAACCATAAGCCATGATGGGATAAATCAATGCGAAGAAAAGTTGATTTGTGTTGGGGTTAAACCGAGTAGCATTGGTACATATATCCCCGAGGGGGGGGGGAGTAAGGCGGTTTATGCCGAGTTGTGTTGGGTATTTCCTTCCGTTTTAAGAAGGTAGAATCAATAGTTAGTGAGGAACGCTGCGTGCTATGCTAGTGCACAAATGATGTAGGCTGAGATCGATAAAGTCGACCTTAGTCCGGGTTCATTTGGGACGTTGCGATAACGAGGGGTTTGTTTAGGATGGTAGAATCCTAGTTTAGAGTAGTATACCCTTATGAAATTGGGTACACCCGAATTTTGGGGGCAAAA
Organism: Sambucus nigra; assembly: GCA_949130495.1. Classification (NCBI taxonomy): domain Eukaryota; kingdom Viridiplantae; phylum Streptophyta; class Magnoliopsida; order Dipsacales; family Adoxaceae; genus Sambucus; species Sambucus nigra. The sequence continues at coordinate 585,775,280 of OX422216.1, forward strand.
TTCCCTCATGAGGGGGGGAGTATGTAACAACCCTCGATTCTGGGAGGCCTCATTTTATACTAATATTACCGTATAAGGTAATTATATAAAATGTGGGGACTGGAGTAAATATTAATTGAATGAATTGAAAGTTAATATTTACTAGATTGATGCATATTTATTGTATGTGAAAGTAAATATCATCAGGTGGCATATTTTATAGTGTCATGTATATTAAATGACCTTATGGTTTAAATAAAATTAGAACTCAAAATAATTTAGAAAATTTCCGGATGCCAGTTTAGAGGGTGTAGTTAGTCTCGGAATGTCCGAGACAGTCAAAATAAGTGACATATTGTATTTTTGGGTTCCGGGCACTTTTACCTGGTTTTAGCTTAAACGCGTATTTGTGAGTCATTTTAATGTGGTATTAACCACTTAAGTTGGAGACTATAGACTTAAGACCCGATTTTAGTCTTGCCCCTTATTTCTTTTTCTCATTTGTGCCTTACCAAACAAGAGAGTTAGAGAGAAAGAGAGAGAGAGATGGAGAAAAAGAAGAAAAGAGAGAGATTTGAAGATGGAGGATGTGGGATTGCTTCTTCTCCAAATAAATCTGAGATATCAACCCTAAGGCAAGTTTTCTACTTGCTAATATATGTTTTAAGATGAATAAATTGTGTGATATTTATGTATATATATATTTGGAGATCAAAAATGGAAATTTTGGTATTTAAACCTAGATTTGGTTTTGATGATAAAATGGTGAGTTGTAATGGTTATAAATCATGTAGAATAATCTTTGGGTAGATAAAGGTTGTTGGTTGGGTTCAAAATAAAAGATATTTGGGGTGGTGAAAAGTGAAATTTTCACTTGGGTTTAATTTTGGAAGAAGGAAGAACCCAAGGTCTGCTACGACCGGTCGACCGGGCCTTTGCGGGAGGGCTTACTGCTTTCCTACAAAAGCATAAAATTTGAGCACGGTCGACCGCGGTTCCCTTACCGGTCGACCGGCCCATCCATTCTGAGCTTTCTGTTTTTCTTTATAGGCAAAAATTTGGAGACGCGGTCGACCGGTCCCCTGTTTTTCATCCTAAAAATCTTATTTTGTTTCCTAGATTTATTTTCTTCAATAGGGGCTAGGAACCTTCTTGAATGAATTAAATTTAGAGTTTTAGAGTCCTAGACGAATTAGTTATCCACCCTACATTAGAAATAGGATAGGTGGGAACTTTTCCAGGGTTATTCCTATTGATGTTAGGGCATCCTTTCTTTTAGTCAATTACTATAAAACTAAGAGTTATAATATTATCTTTGGTAGACTTTAGGAGCTCATTCGAGCTATATTAGCCCTGATGGTTTATAATAACTTCACAAGTAAATCTTGGGAGAATAAATTGATAGTTCATTTATTCATCGAGGTTGTAATATCGTTATGATATACGTATGGCTTCGGATAATAAGTTATATTATTTACAAAAAGTAAATGATACTGGTTTCGGATAAAATGAAATATACATATGGAATTGGTAATGATGATGATGATCGTAAATGATAATTTACTTAATCATGAAACTAGTAAATGATAATTTACTTGATTTTGAAAATGATAAATAAAATGGTTTAAACACACCTCTCTAAATGACATCATAAGGGAAGTCCGCGCGCGAGGTGATGCCCCCTGACAAATTAACGCAGGGTGGATATAGTCCACAGGCCATGTGAGCGCTTATTGTTGTATATTTTTCTGCGATGGTTAGGAGATTCCGGGTGTAGTCTTGACTACCCCGCAGGCACATGGCCGCTTCCCGACGTCTTGCGATATAGGTGCCCAGGTTGTCTTATGATAGGCCCTGGAAGATGATGGTCATTTAGGGGCGCGCACAGTGGGGAAACCCGGACGGGCGGTCTTAGAATTCGTTATATGTATATAAATATAACAGTTCATAATCAAGTGGGACTTGATGTAATTGATATGCCATAAAGAGCATGATGAAGTGCCACAAAGAGCACATATAAATGCCACAAAGAGCATTTGAAAATGATTATTTTTCTGATAAGGAAAGGATTTTTACAAAATGTAAAAATGAGATAAAAATGCCATAAAGAGCATAACATTGTGATTTTACATATATTTCCTATTAAGGAAAAAGATATATGAGATAATTGGTACACATGATAAGTTTTCAGATTAATGTTATTTGTTTTGTCTTCCTATTTAGTTTATGTTTTAAATTGTGTAGTTAGATAGTTATATCTCTCATCATGATTCATCATTCATAACTGTCATACTCTTTATTCATCTGGTAATCATATAGAATCGGACCCTGACCCGTTTACATTTCTTGTTGCATATGCATCTTGTCTCCGCTCAGGTACTCCGCCGCAAGGATGCCTGATTTGAATTCCTATTCCGATGTCCTCGGCGAGCCGTGATGCATTGCGGGTATTACGGTATACTTTTGGTATAGACGTTTTCATTTTTGAATTCTAGACAGGATCGGGTCTCTTTACTCGGGCGAGAGGCCCAAGATTTTATAAATGTCTAATGAAATGTATTGTATAAATTAATAAAAAAATTTAAATGCTCTTATATAGTTTGTTGACCGGCTGCACATTCGGTCCCTTTATTGTGTTCTTGTTGTATTATTTATAAATGCATCCCTGAGGTTTCCCCTATCTTTTCAGGTTTTGGGTTGTTTAAATTCTTTCTTTATCTTTAAAACAAAATTTTTGCCAACCCGTTTTCTGAAATATTGGGTGCTTATCCTGGATACTCTATATTTTTATTGTGATGCTGAGTATGATTCTGTCTATGATTCCTGTTATATTGGAGTATTGGGTTGGCCACCCCTTATTTTGGTGAGCGTTGCATGAAAAGCCAACATTTTCAAAAAGAAAAGAGCTAAAAATATATAAGGAAGATAAAAACAGAAGTGTCAGGCCGTATTCTAAGAACATCGATGCTTCGCTACTTATGAGCATTCATTTCATTAAAAATAGTTGAGGGAAAAAATTCTTTATGTGAGTTTTGAGGTTGTTAAGTCGAAGATCAATGGGTTTGCACGTATTTAAAAATCTCGTGAAAGCATTACATAGTTCCGGGCATTATTGGTGTGTAAATCACTTATGATGTTGATTAGTTGAATAGGTTAAGTTAAAATCACTTGAGTTCGCCATTTTTGAACCTAACGTAGACTTTGAGATCTTGAGTTAATGATGTCTCACTCCCTCGTGCACATATGTTGTGTTTGCCTGCATTAATTTACCTGTAGAATGTGCTCACACCCCTACATTTCGTTCCCACGATTCGGTTATTTTTTTTTCTCCATGGTGCATTGTATTTGAAAATTTTATACAGGGAATAAAAGGTTTTGCCCTTAAGGGATTTTTTCTCAAATTGCCTTGTTCGTCCTTGCATGTTTATTTATCTTCTTTATCACCTAGATTCTTGTTTATGGTAATACGATAAAATTTGGATTTGTGTGTGCTGGACACTTAATTATAGAAATTATCCATTAAGATCGCGATAGTGCACTCTCACTCCCCCTTTTGTCCTTTCCAAAGTTCTGGGCCAGGGAATCATTTTCGATGTCAGCATAAGGGCTCAAAATTGACTGACTGCTAATGGTCTCTATTAATTCTAGAGTCTTAGCCAAGTGCGACGGGAATTTATTATCTTTGTCCCATCGGTCATGAACATAAAGTTGGCACGATTTCGTTGTTTACCAGCATTTGGACCTTCCTTTGTCCTAATCAACCTTTTATTCTTTAAATCTTCATAAGGTTTTGATCCCGGCCTATGGACATCAGTTTTTTGGCCCTGTATTGTTTATTTTTTCCCTCTGGACCAGCTTTTTTCCCTTCGCCTCATTCTCCAAAAAATCATTACATTCCTCCACTAACATTTCAATATTATGAGGCACTCTGTCTTTTAGAGCCACAATATCGAAGATCGATGCCCCCTTCAGGAAATGTCTCTATCTAAGGTTTCTCCAGTATGTTCTCAATTATTCAGCAACTCAGGAAAAAACCTTATGCTTTGAAAATTTGGGAAATGAAAACCTCTTACAAAGTTAATCATAGATGGCATCTTTGATGACTTTATCAACAAGGCTCTAGTTGTCTGCTCCCACAACTCCCACTTTCATTTTTCCCAGTGACAAACATTTTGCTTTAAATCTCAGCATGTCATTTTTTAACACCCATGGGGTTATTTTCGAGAAGGGAGAACCCAATGAGCTTCTTTTCATTTGAGAGCAATAGGGGTTTGCTTCCTACTTGTACTTGGAGTCGTACTTGGAGTAGTGGACTGAACCAATGGTGGAGTTGTGAATTTCTCAATAATTGGTGATAAGAATTCTTATTATTGTGCACGAGATGAGGATCCTTGTTGGGGTATCACCTCTTCACTTGGTATATTTTGTCCGTTGCCACCCGACATTATCTACAAAAATAAAAATTAATAAAAAACTAAATAATTATAATAATATGAAATTCTAACTAACTAATTAAGTTTATGGCTATATATATGTATATCTACCTTTTCAGAGAGACTTTAAAATATGTTCAATGTGTCTGATCTCCATCCATTCGCTGCTAATTTTTAAAAACCTATGGATATTTGCACATGCCAACTATGAGGGAGCATATATATGATTGATGTATAGATATCCATGACTCTAAATCCCATCTTCTTCAATTTATTGGCAAGATTTAATTTAACTAGCATACATTATGAGACGTCATTGTCTATGTCAATGCTCTATGTACATAGTTCTATCCATAACGGGTGAATTTTGTTTTCTTTCACTAACAGTAAGTATGGTCAGGGCTATATCGGGATTATGTACGTAGAATATATTCTCTATAGCATCATCCCAGCTTTCTGGTAGGGAAAATACAATACAATCAAATAGACACTCTTGCATTTGCAATGTAGTTAAATTGTACGATCTTATTATTCCCATACCTATAAATAGGAGTACATTTTATATAACGTGCACTAATGAAAGAGGTATATGTGCAGTCCAATTGAAACCTCTCGTACTTTTGTTTCCAGGATTATCACCGTGCCTAATTTTTTCAGAGAAAATTATACGAGGGAATGAATATCAGTCCTAAAATAATGGTTTTAATTAATCAATAACAATTTATTCTTTTTCAATCCCTCCAATTTAAGTTTATCTTATTTTATCACATGAGTTATAAGGGTATATTAGTTTGATTAAGGTTTTGATTCATCACTACCCTTCTCCTAACCTCGTGAGTGTTAGATCTCACCGAGGTGAAATCCAAACAAGAACCCGATATAAGTGTTAAGACACAATTTGTTAGGGTTTATTATGAGAGAGTTTGAAAATATTTGTGTATTATCAATCCAAGAAATCTAACATCACTATCCAACAATTAAACCAACAACTAATAATTATTCTATACTCCTTCTATCATCTATATAATAAAACACTACCAACAATCACAATCTCCCACTAAAGTAGGGTCTTTTCTCGTTAAATAGAGTGTAAGAATTGAAAATTAAGGTTTAAGAATAGAAAATTTAAAATAGAGTGTAATAATTGAAAATTAGGGTTTTAATTTTAATTACGATTAAAATAAACACACATTAACATATACATAAAAATTAGGGTTTCAATTTTAATTCGGGTTAATATAAACACACGTAAACATATACATGAAAATTAGGGTTTCAATTTTAATTAGGGTTAAAATAAATACACATAAACATATACATGAAAATTAGAGTTTAAATTTTAAATAGGGTTAAAATAAACACACATAAACCAATACATGAAAATTAGGGTTTTCTAGCGTTAAAATAAACACACATTAACATATGCACACATACTTATACACACATATTGTATATATACTCACACATATATGTTTATACATACACAAATACACACACACACACACACACATATATATATATATATATATATATATATATATATATATATATATATATATATATATATATAGAGAGAGAGAGAGAGAGAGAGAGAGAGAGAGTGTTTCCTAAGAGAGTGAGAGAGATGAAAATGGAGAGAGAGAAAAGGTTTTGATGGATAGAAAGAGAGATTCTGCATGAAAATGGTAGAAAGGGTTTGGAGGGTTTTAAATAAAGAGGTTGGTCACGGCATGGGAACGTGACCAACAGTCTTAACACCATTTTTTTCCGCGTCAGGTTTTATGACCATCCCATTACAATAGGGTTAGTCACGGCCTTAAATGTGACCCACTTTCATGACCCATTCAAAATGGTCACAGCCCAAAGTCGTGACCCTTATGAAGGTAATTGTAGCATTGGTCATAGATGTTGTTACGATTATAATCCGTGACCACAGTAGGAGGAAAATTTGGCATAATTTTGTCTCCATGGTGGTCACGCCATGGTCACAGATCATGGTTGTGACCCACCATGGTCATGGCTTATGGCCATGACCAGATCAAATTAGGGTCACAGCATTGTATGGTCATTGAACTGGTCATGCATTATTTTCTCTGATTATGGCTTTGGGTCGTGATCAGCTGGTCGTGGACTAAGATCGTGACCACGCTGCCATGACTATCCACTAATTTTAGTGTAGTGACCACTTTATGGATGCATTCGACTTGTGATTTTTATATCTCATATGGATTATATTCTAGGATGTTTAAATTTTAAATCAAGGCAATTTATTAAGATAAATTTTGAAAATAATTTTGTTTATTTCTATCTTGTTCAAATGAGATTAAGATCTCATTAGAACAGAAGCTGGTTCTCGTTAGAATGAGTTTCGAATGACCATTCAATAATAATCCTCTATTTAACAGGTCCACTTTCGTTGGAAGGTCATTTGAAGCTTGATCAAACGAGAATGGGTAGTCATTCGAACAAGACTTAAGCTCGTTAGATCGAAGCTAGTCTTTTAGTTTACGAGATGACATTTTAGTTCAAACGAGACCGCCACCTAGAAAAACGTATTTTCATATAAAAAGGATTATTTTTGCCTATTTTACTTATAATTTTGAACAAAAATCTTTCACTGTACCTGTGCCCAAAGTTCTCATTTTTATGTTTCATAAAAACACTTTTCTTTTCCTAATCATACATCCCATATATGATTCATTGAGTTTGTTCAAACCGAAGTTTCCATACACTTGCATCAAAACCTTGCAGAGTTTACTCTAGTGCTGATTTGTGGAGACGAGGCTCTACGGCTGAAGAAGATAGGATTGCGTCCTGAGGCTAATCGGTGGATACTGAGGGCGATTCCTATGGATAGTGCTGGATTGTGCTGTAGTTCTTGAAGAATTGAAGACTGTGCATTATACTCAGTGGAGAACTAAGTAGTCTTTAAGTTATCGAGTCTGTTAATTTCTAAATAGTGCTGAAATCTAGGTCTTTTAAGAAATTTATTTTTCATCAGTTTTCTTCTTTGCTTGTTTGGGTTGATTGTTTGATTGATTGAATGCTTGGTTTGGATATATTTGGACTGGAATTTTCATACACACCTAATTATTAATCAAGATAAAATTTGGGTTAAATGATTTGAATTTTTGTATGCATAGCCTAATATACGGATAATCCATATGAACCTTGCGTTCTCAAATGGGTATCAGAGCGGGTTGAACTAAAATATCGTGCAATCCTGACTTATTTAAGTATTTTTTTTATACCAATTTTCTCAAATCAGTATCATAGCCGGTTACACTAAGTTTTTGTTTGATCCTTTAAAAGATTGGGTTTTATGGATAATTTGTAAAATAGGCTTCCTATTTTCGATGGATCTAATTATGCTTATTGGAAAGCTCGAATGAGGTTAGCTTTGAAAGCTATTGACGAGCGTATCTGTCTTGTTTGTGAAAGAGGGTGGGCGCCACCCACTATGACCAATGTCGATGACATAGGTCTTAAACATGTCAACATTTGGACTGAGGAGGAACTGAAAGGGAGTCAATTTAACTCACATAATTTAAGTGCCATTTCTGGACCCATCATCCCTGACGAGTTTTACCGCATCATGACGTGCACCATGTGTAAGGAAGCATGGGATACCCTCCAGCTCATTCGCAAGGGCACCAATGCAGTGAAATATTCTAAGCTTCTAAACATCACCATATAGTTTAAGACTATTACCATGCTAGATTTTGAGTCTTTTGATGAATTTTATGCATGATTGTCTCTTATTGTTAACTCTAGTTTTAATTTTCCTGAGAAAATTCTTGAGACAAGAGTCGTGAAAAATATTTTCAGATCACTTCCAACCCGTTTTATCTCTAAAGTCAAAGTCTTGAATTCATTGGGAATATTAGATACTCTTAGGTTAGAAGAACTTGTAAGAGACCTTCAAACTTAGGAAATCAACATGTTTCCCAAACCATTTAAGAAAAATGAAATATGGATAGCTTTAAAAGATCGGACTAAAAGAAAAAGGAAAAAATTTATGATTCTGAGTTTGAATTTGATTTTGAGATGGATGATATAGCCCTTTTTACAAAAAAAAATTCAAAAAATTTCTCAAATTTAACAAAGAAAATTTCTTCAAACAAAACATTTTTGAGAAAAATAAAAATGGGAACTAAGGCAAGAATGTTTGTGAGAAAGATAAGGTGAGATGTTATGAGTGTGAGGGAAAGGGACATAAATCCCATGAGTGTGCCACTAGGGTATAGAGATATGGCAAAGGGAAATATTCACACAAAGCCACTGTTAGCGATAGTGATGTCGAGTCGGTGGATTCCGATGATGAATAACCATATGAACCTACTTTATGTGTGTTCATTGCAAGTCACATTAGTAATTACAGTTTTCCACACCGATGAGGACATTTCTACACGTGAGAGTCTAGAAGATGTTTTGAATCATTCTGTAGAGAGTGAGAGTGGGGAACATAGTTTGAGTGAGGGAGAAGGCGGACTCAAAAAATCTTTTCGTGGTCTTTATATTGACACTTTAAAAACAAAAAAAAAAGCTTAATAACGATTTGCTTCTTAGGGTGTTTGATTTAGATAAAGAAGTGAATATGTTAAAAGTGCATGAGGTAGCAGTGAGTCAACTCGAGAAAGTGAAAGTTTCTTTATGTGAGCAGTTAATTATTGTAGGTGGAAAGAAAACCGATTTGACCAACACAGTGGTTGATCTTACGAGAGATTTTCAAGATTCATTGGAGATTTGTAAGAAACTTGAAGCCCGTAATTCTAACTTTAGATTGATCCTGAACGTGGTTAGGAGGTCAAGGTCACTTTAAAGGACAAACCTGAGAAGGTTGGAAAGATATTCCTTGATCCCACGCAAGGTAACGTTGAGAGTCAAGGAATAGGTTATGACGGTGCATCCATTTCCAAAGTCGCACCCAAACTGGTTCCTGAGTTTGTGATGGATCCTTATGGCCCTCGACTAGACCCACCAAGGAGACCTAACCTATTAAGGATAGCTCATACTAGGCATTTTGAGCAAGGTAGACCCAAGCCCGTGTATGTTTGTTCCCATTGCAAATAAATATGTCACCTTAGAGTGTTTTGTTTTAAGTTAGGGAGAGTTTCTCATGTGTGTATTCCCCGGTATGCTCCCACATTAATTCCTACATATGTTCCCGCATGCACTCACACACTTGTTGCTCCATATGCTCATTATATCACTAAGAGATTTTGAGAGTTTTGTAAAGCAAATGCAGTACTTAGTCATGACTTCACAACGTTTGATGCAGGAATTTCATAGGATGTCTTCTCCTTTTGAGAACTCCTTCGGGTGTAATGATTGAGGTCGAGAATTATTTCTAGTGTAGGGTGTTTCTCATGTTCATATCTTATATCCCTATTTTGTGATTGTATTTTTGTTGTATTCATATGTTTTTCTTTTTTATATCCTTAAAAAAGTTCCAAAAAGATTTTCGTTTTTATGAAAAGATTGAAATATTCAAAAAGATTTTTGGTTTTTAAGAAAAAATTTGAAAAATTAAAAAAGATTTTAGTTTTGATAAAAATTTTGAAAAAGACAATATTTTGTATTTTCTTTTTTTCAACATATATGGATGAACATTTAAGATATTTGGATCAACCCTATATTTCATCCATTCATGCGGCTTTTTCATCGTGCTTTGAGACATGGATTTGTTTCGTAAATATGATTAATAATATATGAATAACATTTCGTTGATCATTGATTCTTACTTTCTTCAAGTTAGACTCGTTATCACCTTTATTGCATACGTGCATGGACTGTTTGAACATTGTATTTTATTATCATGTGTTCAATATGTGTTCTCATCTCAATCCTCCTTAATAACAAACCAAATGTAAAAAGGGATAAGTTGTGCTTGTAAGAACCATTGTCCTGATTTTGTTTCTCGAAAAATATTGATGTATGTTAAGCACTGGAAAAGGGCTACGAGAGAGCAAAATTATCTTTATGTTAAATGCCACCATTTACAAAAAGACCCTAAAAGATTAATGGCACACAAAAACAGAAGTGTCAAGGACATTTATTTTATATTCATTGATGATTCCCGACACATGAGCATTATGATATCTTCAAAATATTTTAGAGTGAATTATTACATATGTGAGGTTTTGATGGGGATCAATGGGTTTTCACAACGAACTCTCTTGAAAATCATTAAATAGTTTGGCGTTATTAATTTGAGAATCATTTAAATTCATGGCATATTGCATAAGTCAAGTCAGTTTCATTTAAGTTCAACATTTTATACCTAAGTTTGAAATTGAGTTACTTCTTTAGAAGTATCTTATGACTTCGTGCACCTATATTATGAATGCATATGTTGATTTGCCTATGAAAAATACTCACTGAATTTCATTCCATTTTCATGATTTGGATATTTTATTATTATTCCATTATATCTCTATGTTTTTGTACCTATATGTATTTTCATACGAATAATTGCAAAACTAAAAATTTTAAAAAAAGGCATACCAACTTCGGGTTTCTTTCTATTCATAACTTTTAGATTATCATTACTTGTACTTATTATTCATGTGATGCTTGTTATTCATGTTTAGATTCTAACCCTTTGTCTATTGCGAACACAAAGGGGGAGAGAACAAATTGAGGGGGAGTTTGTTTTTTCTTTAAACTCGCATGCATCACGGTATTTTTTTCGCTTCATGTGTGTACGTCTCTTCTAATTTGATGATGATTTCATAGACTACACAAGATGAAGAAAAAGTTCGCCTAAGGGAGAAAAACTTCAGTTGAAGATAAAGTTTTTCATGTCGTTACATTTTTAGGTTTAGGAGGACATCAGGATACATTGTCTTAGGAGTTTAATTATAATTTGATTTTCAATTTTTGTTTTGTACCGGAATAGCCAAAGGGGGAGATTTGTAAGAGCAAGATTATGTAATAGCTTATAGCTTAGAATTTTTGGTATCTTGGCGTATTCAATTACAAACCAGAGTTTCTAACCGAACAATGCATCCGCATTTGCCTCCACGACCATTTGAAAATGAGTTGGTGACCGAGTATAGTTTTCGAATTTCAAGCCGTTGGATTTGTCACCAATACTTTATGGAGGTATTCGACTTGTGATTTTTATTTCTCATACGCTTATATTGTGGGATTTTTACATTTTAAATCGAGTCATTTTATTAAAATGAATTTTAAAAATAGTTTTTTTTATTTCGCTCAAATGAGATTAATATCTTGTTAGAAAAAAAGTTGCTTCTCGTTAGAACGAGCTTTGAACGACCATCAAATGAGAATCCTCTATTTAACAGGTGCACTTTCATTAGAAGGTCATTAGAATCTTGATCGAATGACAATGGGTTCTCGTTCAAATGACACTTTAACTCGTTAAAATGAAACAAGTGTTTTTGTTCGAATGAGATGTCATTTTCGTGCGAATGAGATGACCGCCTTAAAATTGTGTAAAATTATAAAAAGGATTCTTTCGACATATTATACTCATAACTGTTGGTGAAAATGTTTTGTTGTACTCATGCCAAAATTTCCCATCTTTGTGTATCATAAAAACACATTTCTTTTCCAAATCATACAAACCACATATGATTTGTTCAGGTCCTTCAAACCCAAGTGAGAGTACGATATCTCTATCTTAATGGAATGTTTATATAATTAAGTGTCCAACACACACAAATCCAAATTTTATCTTAATTAATTTTATATTTTTATCCTAAACTAACATCTATGTGATAAAACAGAAAACCTTTATTCAGCACGTTAGAAATCTACAAGACTATCGACTTACAAACTACTTAATACCCGCCAAAGTATAATGTCCAGTGTCTTCGTAGAACCTTCAAAGAATATTACTCAGTCTAGAGCAATCCACTCGCGGCATTCCACGATCATTATCCACCAATCTGCCTTTGTCTTCAGCACTGAGTTCCCTCTAGAATCATAATGGTCATCTATAGAGATACCTTCTCCACAAAGGTGTATACAAGATGATAAAAAAAAATTAGGGTCTAAATGAAGTCACAAAATATAATTTTCAGGATGTATTTTGTGAATTAAAAGTGTTTTGAAACACTAAATAAAGACGAACTTTTGCAAAATATATGCATAAACACATCTGGCAAAAGTCTTAAAAATTTGAGCATGAAACATGTACTTATAAGGCGTTCATAATTTTTTAGGCGGAGAGCCACTCAAATGAATTTCAAGTCTCATTCGAATGAGAAATGAATCTCATTAGAACGATAGTAAGGCTATTACAACGAAACCCTAATCTTATTTGAACAATCTTCAAACGGGCTTCGTACGACGCAAAACAGTACACCCTCGTTTGATTTTCGATCGAAGTAAACTTCAAAAGACACTTCAAAAGAAAATGCATACTCATTTGAACGAGATTCCCATCTCGTTTAAATGAGATGCGCATATTTAGAAAAAAAAAAAAGTAAATAAAGAAAACTTCCTGGATTTTTTTTAAAAAAAAATCATGTTTTCGATTTAACAAAAATTAACGTCCCCAAAACAAATTCATGAAATAAATTTGAACCCAATAGCATTATACCCTCATAGTGTGGAGATGATTGAAACATGGAGATGTTAGATCTTCGGATCTTTGTGTCGGCTCAAATCAAATGGTAGCGGGATATGCTGAAAATTATACTTAGCCTAAGCTATAAGAAATGATGGAAATCATGATCTTACAAACCTCCCCCTTTTGGCTATTCCAGAACAACCATAAAACCTAAATTAAAGTTACAATGAAAATCCCCTAAGACAAATACCATATCCTAATACGCTCCCAAACCCTAAAATGTATTGGTACAAGATTAAGATTTCTTCAAAATAACGTCTTCAAATCTTCACTTCTTTTTTTACTTCTCTAGATCTCTTTGTATTCATCGAGTGTCATGTGATTATGATCTTCTAAAAGTTCCTACACACATTAAGCAAAGGGAATACCCCATCATGCATCAAGTTTGACATTTAAAATAAAATGCATAAGAATAAATTCTACTCACGTAATCTCCCCCGTAATTTTTCTCTCCTTTTTATTTTGTTTAAAATAGACAAGGAGTAGAAACTAATCACGAAACATATAGGGAACGTCACCGAAAATAATATCACAAAAAATATGAATTCATAATCATGCAATGATAATCTCAAAGGCTCCACAAACTATATTTCAAAAAATCTCAATTTTTTCAAGTGTATAAAAAAATTTGCAAATACAACACGTCGTGGAGAAACACATAAATAACCGAATCATGAAAATGGAATGTATGGTTGTGAACAAATTCTATAGGTTAATCAATGTAGGCACACATAACATATGTGCACGAAGGAATGAGACACCACTAACATAAGATCTCAAAGTCTACCTTAGGTGTAAAAATGATGAACTCAAGTGACATTCACTTAACCTCATCAACTAATTAAAATCATACGTGATTTCTAAACCAATAACGGTCAAAACTATGTAATGATTTTAGATATTTTTAAGGACATGAAAACCCATTGATCTTTGACCTAACTAACTCAAAACTTACATATTGAATTTATCTCTCAAATATTTTTGAAGAAATCTATGCTCATATGTAGCGAAGCATCAATGTTCTTAAAAATTGGCCTCACACTTCCGTTTTTATATGCCTTTAATCTTTTTGGCTCTTTTATTGGCAAATGGTGTATTTGAATGCAAAGTCAACACGTATTTTGCAGCCTAATTCCATGGAATAAAATATACCAAATATATCGGATAAAATGAATTTTTAATTTTTATAATTCGGGCAATGGTTCTTACATGCACTAGTTTTATTATCTCATTTTTCACATTTGGTTCAATTTAAAAGTAGGATTCAGATGAAAACACTACGATCGATACGTGAAAGGTAAGTGCAATGCTCAAATAAGTTCGTGCCCATGTGCATTAAAGGTGATAAGGAGTCAAACATGTAGCAAGTTGTCATAATATCACATCTTAATGACTTCACGCATTAACAAGGACATAAATCAAATGATGTCATGTCTCAAAACACTATAAACTAGTCACATGGATACGGAATGAATTAGTGACTCAGAGATATTTAATGTTCATCCACATATGGTGTAAAAAAATACAAAACTTGTTTTGGTTTTTCAAACCTTTTATAAAATTAAAATCTTTTTATCTTTTCACCTTTTTATTAACCAAAATCTTTTTGTATTTTTCAAACATTTCAAGAAAAAAAGAATTCTTTTTCGATTTTTGAAAAATATATCAAAATGAAAAATAAAAGTGCAATGGTAGTACACACTAGCAATAGGCATGTAAAATATGAACATGAAAAGCATCCTATGCCAGAAACAAGTCGCAACCTCAGTCATTAAACTTGAAGGAGTTTTCAAATGGAGATGAAATCCCATGAAAAACATCGATCAAATCTTGTGAAGTCTTGACTAAATACTCCAATTGCTCTTGAAAACTCTTAAACTTTATCGTGTGATATGAGGGATCATACGGAGTAACATGTGTGGGAATGCGTGCGAGAACTCCTATTGTAGCATGTCATGGAAGAAACCTATATGACGTTGTACCCAACTTAAAACAAAAATCCCTAAGGTGACCTCTTGCAATGGGAGAAAATATAAATGGGCTTGGGTCCACCTCTCTCAAAATGTCTAGGACGTGCTCTCCTATGTGAATTCGGAAGCCTGGGTGGGTTAAATCGAGGGCCATAAGGAAATAACACAAACTCGGGAACCGGCTCAGGCGCTACATGGGATATGGATGCACCGTCATAACCTATTACTAGACTCCCAACATTACCCAAAGCGGGATCGAGGAGTGTCTTTTCTATCTTCTTAGATGTGTCCTCTAAAGTGAACTTGACCTCCCGATCACATTTGAGATCGCTCTCGAGTTAAAATACAGGGTCTTTAAGTTTGTTACGAGTCTCCAATGAAGATTAAAAATCTCCTGTAAGACTAGCCACAGTGTTGGTCAATTCACTCTTTTTCCGGCCTAAGATGATCAACTGCGCATACAAAAAAAAATTCACATTCTCGAGTTGACATGCCGATGCCACACAAACCCTCAAACCTTTCATCTCTCTCATAAAATCTAACACCCTAAGAGACAAATCTTTATTCAACTTTTTGGTTTTTAATGTCTCGATGTACAAACTACTATAGGCCTTTTGGAGATCACCTTCTCCCTTACTCAAAACATAAACCTCATACCCATTATCTCCCGAATGACTCAAAACATCATCGAGGATCTTACATTTAGATATGCCCTCATCGACGTGGGACAAACTAGAAGTACTAACGTGACTAGCCTGAATGCGATGCATGGTTAATGTGGTGATTCTCCCCGTGAATCAACCGACTCGATGTAACTATCGCTAAGAGTGTCTTTATTTGCAATCACTCCCTTTCTCTTTAGCCTAGTGGGACACTCATATGCCTAGTTAACTTTCCCCTCACACTCATAATACCTTATATATTCCTCTTTTTCACCGCTATCCTTGACCTCATTCTTCTTTTTATTTTTCTCAAAAATCTTTTCAATGGAAGAATTATTTTTGAAGAATTTGAGAAACTTTTTAAATATTTTTGCAAATAAGGCCAAGTCATCAAAATCACACTCATCCTTAGATTAGTAATCACAAACTCTCTCCTTTTTTTATTTTTCTTAGTTTGAGTTTAAAGCTACCCCTATATCCTTATGCTTTATGGTTTATGGTTTTGGGAAAAGTATCTATCTTGTGAACTAATTCAAAAAAAAATCAGAAAAAACGAAACTGGCGGCCACACGTTCGTAACGAAAAGATCTATCTCCATATCCAAAACCTAGGGTCATTTAAACGAGATATAAATCTCATTCGAACGAGATAGCAATCTCGTTTGAACGAGATACAGTGTCGTTTGAACGACATGCAATGTGGTTTGAAGATTCGCTGCTGCTTATCCTCCTTCCACACGACCTAACTTTCTGCCATTAACGAACCTCCGAACTTCGTTTCTTAACCCAAAAATTTATCCTAATTGTCCCAACATTTAAACCGTTCTTTAACCAGATTCAAATCATGGATCCAAACCCTAACCACCATCAATTTATCACATTAACAATCAAAAATCAAAAATGGTTTTCATGATTTTGTTCTACACCCGATTTCTCCAAAATTGATTTTTAAATCCAAATTAAAAGACTTGGATTATTAATCAACTACTACAAATCAGATATCCTCTCTTTTGATTCATAACACATCATAAATTGCACCTTTAATCTCTATAACTATCTAATTCATAAATACCCATTTTTCACGCAATACCCGCCCAAAAACGAATTTGGTTTACACTCCCTGTAATATGAGTTGAAAAACTGCTAATTATATTGAAAGCAAGCTTAACCACTTGCTTGAATAATTCGTAGGGTCTAATTCCTTTGTTATAGACAACATTTTTTATGAAGAACACATCAATCTCTTCTTGGTTTGGCTCCTAAAAGCTCTTTCACTTTATCCCTCTTTTCTCCTCTACAACTAGGTTTTTTTTAATTGAATTGTGTCTGCCACCAACTCCCTAGCTTAGGTTTTATTAGGTGAATCCCGAAATTAAGCCTATGGGCCAAATTAAAATGAACCAAACATCCTCATGTGAGACCGATTATGCCTAAAAATGCCCGAGACCCAATTACTACCCCCGGGTACTCTTTTCTGACTATTCCGACTATTCTGGACTCAACCGTGCATTCAGAATTGTCATCTGAGTTTCTTAAATAAAATGTCAAATTACAACACATGTATTCTTAAAAGAAATTGCAGTAATTAATTTTAATTTTAATTCTCCAAAAAATTGAATCTTCCAAATTAAATAAATTCTCCAAATTATGAATTTAGTTTAAATTCTAATTCGCCAAATTAAATAAATTATTTATCTTAAAATACGGGGTGTTACATGACAGAAAAAAACAGAGCATTTAAGTCTCAAGAGTTATAGTTAATAAACCTATGCTGTTTCATTCCATGATACTACGCATTTAGGTGTCCTATTCTCTCCAACTAAGGTAGTAGGTGGAGTCCAACCATTTAAAACCGCTGGCCATACCCGTTCATCTATAGCCTTAAGTGTTGATTTCATACGCATATTCCAGTGTGCGTGCTTCAACCCACCAATCATCGGTGTTCTAATACCATCAAATCCACCAAAATTCATGCCTAGCAACACGGGATCCAAACACGACAGCTTAGTATATTAGCTCTGATACCAATGTGAAATGAACAGACAGTGCTTAGGCAAGGATGGTCACAAAAAAAGTCTCTTTTATATTTTTTATTTTCAAGATAAAAAATTTAAACATATTTAAACCCAATAGAACTTGTTCACCAAATTACATCATTTATTGTGAAAAAATTATTTACCCAATTTTATCTTCTTAATATAAAACATGCATCTAGGTAATAAGAAAATAAAATAAATAACTCATCCACAATATGCCAATGTACGAGAAAAATCACAAAGGGAAAGACGTCAGACCACCCAGCCAAATGATCGTTATGATAAGATTTTGCAAAGACTAGATAATACTTAATGACTCATCTCCCTTGCAAGCATTGACGCTCTTCTATCTTTAACCTCTCCTCCATAGGATAATGTAGGATTCCACCCATGCAAGCTGACACGACACATGAATCCATATGCACCTCGGTATCCACCAGTGAGGCACATCAATCGTGTACGAAGTGGAAACACGGAACACCATTTATTTACTGCAACACAGCAAACCAGTACAGACTCCGCCTCATAAAGATTTCTCTCTCAAGATGAAGAGCAGACAAACTTTGGTTCCCAACAGAAGGATCTCAAAGCATATGAATATGAAAACTTGGATCTTTAAACTCAAAGGGTGAAACTAGGGTTTTTTGGAACTTTTGTAAATAGATAGGAAATTGATTTTTGCCAAAAATTCTTGAAAAACTTGAGTCAAACGTGCCTTAAATAGAGAAAACATGAATTTTAAGGCGGTTACTACATTCGAACGAAAATGCATAGTTCGTTCGAACGATAAGCCATTTTCATTCTAACTAGAACTAAGTTCGTTCGAACGAGATTGCTTTTTCTTTCAAACAGACTTCCAACGAGCTTTCAACGGTGTTGTTAGGTTTGACAGAGAGTGATCAATTAATGTTCATTAAATTCACATTCTAAAGAGGTATTAAAGTTTATTCGAATGAGCTAAAGTGATGCTTAATGTCGTGCTTGTTACAAAAGTTTTAAAAGAAACCACTCTCAAACTATGTGTCGTTATCGGTGATGATAGCTCTTGGTAACCCAAAGCATGTTATGACGCTCTTTCAGATGAACCTTATCATATTGGCATCTCTGATGTTGGCTTTTGGTTCTTCCTCTACCCACTTAGTGAAATCATCTCTACCGACTAGTAGATACTTACGATTACCATGTGTGGTAGGTAGTAGTCCAACAATGTCCAACCTCTATTGTTCAAATGCCCAAGGACTAGTCAAAGATTTCAGGTTACTATCTAGTTAATGAACCATAGGGGAGAACATCTCGCATTTTTCACATCTCCAAACATAGATACTTGCATCTTTTTACATGTGTGGCCACTAGTAGACTTCTTTGATTGCTCGAAATGCTAATGATCTTCTCCCTGCATGACTCCTATAAATACCATCATGAAGCTCGTTGAGAACTTGCTCGGTGTCTTATGGGGGGCCACATTAGAGGTAAGGACATGTAAAGAATCTCTTATAGAGATTCCCTCCTGGATCGAGATAGAAATGGGTTGACTTCACCCTTATTTGGTGATACAATTTCCTATCATTTGGATGTATCCCATTCTGTAAGTAACTAGTAATTGAATCCATCCAGCTAGGAGCACTTTCTACGAAAAGAATCTGCTCGGCGACCACTATTTAGTTGATGCTAGGTCGAGCGAGGAATCCACTTGGATAGTTCTTCTGAGTTTAGAGTCCACTGCGGAGCTTAAGACTGCTAAGGCATAAACATGACTATTTTTCCCATGGGGGATTTGCTGAATGTGGACCTCCTTAAATCCTTCCATAAGCTCTCATACCACAGTAGGGTAGGTTGTCATCCTATCATCTTTTGCATTGAAATGTTCGCTCACTTTGGAGTCACCGAACACATTGAGGCGCTTTGCCGCCAATATTTGGGCTTTGCGCAGACCAACTATCAGTTCTTCAAATTCGGCTTTATTTTTTGAGGTTTCAAATACCAACATAATTCCTTATTCGATGACAATATCCTTTGGTGTGATGAGGATAATCCCTACTCCTGCCCCCTTGGAATTAGAGGCTCCATCAACATATAGGGTCCAGTCCTTAGACGGTGCTTCCTCGCATGTTGATTGCTCCATCATCTGTTGTTCATTTGGCTTGTCTTATGTGAATTTGATGATGAAATTGGCCAAGATATGTCACTTAATCGTTATCCTTGGATCAAAGTAAATATCGAACCTTCTGAGTTCGATCAATCATTTGGACAATCGTCTAAAGAGGTCGTCTTTTTGAAGGATAACTTTGAGGGGTAATGAAGTGATCACCGTTATTGAGTGGGCTTTGAAATAGTATTTAAGCTTCCTAGAGTCAACTACCAGGGCATAGGCTAACTTCTTCATAGGCAAGTAGTGTTGTTCTGCATCCAGAAGCGTCTTGCTAGCATAATAGACAGGATATCGTCTACCCTCCTTCTCACATATCAGGGTCAAGCTAACAGCATGGTCTGATACTATGAGGTAGAGATATAGGGGATCTCCTTCGTCGGGGATTACGAGCACGGGCGGATTTCTAATGTAGGATTTGATCTCCTCTAAATCTCTTGAGCAGTCATCATTCTGGGCGAGGCCATCATCCTTCTTTAGTAGCTGAAAGAATGGTCAGCACTATTTCGAGGACTTAGAGATAAAGTGATTGAGTGTTGTGAGCATTTTATTAAGCTTCTGAATATCTCATAACATCCTTGGTGGTTGAACCCTATAGATCGCTTCGATCTGATCTGGATTGGCCTCACTCCCTCTCTTACGAGATCGATAATACAAAGCCTAACCTATGACTTAAATGTTATTTTTAGAACTAAGAAAAATTACAAACAAATTGACTCAACTGAAAATTTTCCCGTGCAGTTTTATTAGCTTTAAGTCCACAAACCGATGTGAGTGGGGTTTGAACCCTTGACACGTGCATCATCAATTACTAGCCTTACCATTGGAGATAAAAGGCCTCGGTGTTGGAAGAGTGAAAATATACATATATGAGCCATTACTTTCCCTCAACTAGACGATGTGTGATGTAATTTGATGGCTACAAAATCAAACGTGGCAATAGTCTATTACAGAATTATACTATCACGCCCCTAGATTACGCGTTGCATCAGACATTATGACCTAAGGAAATGCCATAATGATGCATATAACCCTAACAATAGGGATTACATGTTACTAAAAAAATATTATTACGTTACCACCCAAGGAAAGTGGGACACATATCGTTCTCATATAGTTCCGTCTTAAAATCCCATGTGTATTTTGATTATCAACATAATTAGGCCAATTAGTCCTGAGGACTAGCTGCCTCCTTGTGGAAATTAAAGGGATATAAGATCAACCTGGCCTATTAAGGTTAACACATAGCATAGATTATTCAAATTTCCATTATGCTATAATCAACCACTAAGTCAATAGAGGATGATTAAAGGGGACTCCTCCAAACTCCTAAAGATGATATCCAACTAACTAATTCAGTATCATAGTCTTATATTAGCTCAATCACAACAATGGAGAGAAACTAAAAGAGAGGTTGACTACATTATAAATCTACCGTGTATAGTGATATGACTAGTTAGGAATTATTACTTTTATATATAATACCCAATGTTATGTCACATGTTGACAATGTGGTAACTAGAACATTTTGTTCTTATGATTTGAACTCTCAACTAGAAACCCTAAGACTTTAAATTATCTTTTTCCTAGTAAACAAAAACCCCTCTCTTTCCTCATGGACATATTGTAGTCTACTTATTAAACAACATACAATCTGTCAATTAATATTTTGCATTGCATTCTGGGAATAATAGGCATTTTCACTATTGTAGATTCAATTTCCCTACACATTCATTACCGCTTAAAACATTCAATTATCTTTAAAAATTTTCCTAGGATTATACACTTGCCCTTGTAATTTTTCTCATTAAACCTTCAAAATTTCAATTGCTCGTATTGTTTATCTTCTGAAGTTCAATACACATATAAATTCCTAAATATATCTACAACCAATCTAATAAACCCATCGACTCCGAAGATGAACATCAACGATATCATATACCCCCTCGTCAATTGTAAACAGGAGAGTTTGAAAGGCCCTTTATACTTGTCCAACCTTTTTCTAATACACCATTGAGATCAAACCAAATGACATCAACCAATCACACAAAACTCATATAACACCGAGTGATACATAAACTCCATTGATGAGAGTGGTCTATTGGTCAAATACTACTCGAAACGGAAGACGATACCAAATTAAAATTTAGTTTCAATTATAATCGATGTTCAAAATAACAAGTACAACATAAAGGTATAGGTGAAATTTTTTACAAATTATTCAATTTATAAAATAAATATTAATATTCATTATGCATTTGAGTATAAATCATGCAAAAAAGTAAACCGCACCACAACACTGGATGTACATGGAAAAACCTCTAGCTAAATCAATAATCTCACTAAACTTGGTAAATACTTACAAAAGGGGATAAACGATTTAACATCACACAATGCACTAACTCACACTTCACCCTTTTTCTACCAATCTTAATGAGTAGGAGACCCCTATAACATCGACGATAATATCAACATATTGATGTCATTATCAAATGATCAATAAGGTTTCCTTGAACTAACTTCAAAGTTGTCTTGTAAAGAACAACAAGATCACTAGATTCTCCCAGGTTTAGTACGTCATAAGTTTAAAAAGATTTTGATGAATAAAATTGTTTTAGGGTTCACAATATTTACTTTTTTTCTTTGATATAGAGCACTCCTAAGACAAAGATGGTCAAGTGTAAAGAATAAAAATAATGAGAATAAAAAACAAGTTTCTTTCCCAAAAAAGGTTTAGGTCCTTAAAATGAAGAATAAAAACTCAAGATCTTTTTCTTTAGAAATATTTCTCTTTGAAAATAATTTTATCCTTATGATAGAGAAACACTAATGAGGTATATAATTTAGGCACATGCTCTCTCTTACCTTGATAGAGAAGGATAGCATGGCAAAAGATCCCATCAACCCTCGAAAGTGATTTTTAGAAATATCTATAAATATTATTTATCTTGTAGCAAAAGTAAAAATCTACCAACAACATTGATTGGTGGTTCACTGTAACAAAATTTTCTGTTGATGCGAAGCACCAACGAAGGAGGACACGCAATTAACCGGGATTTTATATGAGAAAAGCACCTTAGGCGTGACCAAAGAAAACTCGTCGTCGCTAGAGCGAAGATTTTCTCTTCAGCAAATAATTTGTGAGGTAGGTCGTGTATATGACCAACACAATGTTTCCAAAAGCCATAAATACTCATGACCAGTAAGGGAATAGAGTATTTTGACACTTATTCACTAGTTACAAGAATTACATCCATTTGAATGTTAATTGTAATAACAACAATACATAATTTGGAAATACATCAAATGGATGTCAAAACTTTTTTCTTAAATAGTGAATAAGATGAAGAAATATATATGGAATGAGCGAAAGGTTTTAAATATCCAAGGAGAGAAAGAAAAAGTATGCAAAATTGTCAAATCGCGTTTGAAACAAGCACGTAGATAATGGCATGATAAATTTGGCAACGTAATGCGTCAAATGGTTTCAAGATAAATGAATGTGAAAATTGTGCTTATGTTTAAAGCACTCAAAGGGGACATGCCATAGTATGTCTATATATAGATGATATGCTAATCATTGGTAGATTATTATCATTAATGCTACTAAATAAATGTTGACTAGTATATTTAAAATGAAAGCTAAGGGCCTAGCAGATGTTATTCTAGGAAATAAGATTACTAGAACTTCTGAAGCACACAGTTTGTCTCAATATCATTATGTTGATAAAATCCTTTAAAAGTATAATAAATATGAATAGACTTCGGTGAGAACACATAGAGACGCAACTCTTCACCTTACTCTAAATAAAGGCAAAATTATGTCTCAATTAGAATATTCTCGTATAATTGGAAGTGGGATATATTTATCAAATTACAGTCAACTGGATATAGCATACTCTATAAGTAAGCTAAGTCAATATATGAGTAATATTGGGAAATACCGTTAAAAAGTCAAAGTAAGAGCTCTTCGATAATCTTCAGAGGATGGAATGAACTATGAAAGATATTCATTTGTACTCAAAGGATAAAGTGACGAAAATTGGAAATCTGATTCTAATTATTCAAAATCCACAAGTGGATATGTATTTGCTCTCGGAGGTGCAGTCGTGTCTTGGAAATCCTCGAAGAAAAAATGAATTGCAAGATAAATTCATTTATGTAGACAAAGCGGGGGAAGAAGAATAATGGCTTTAAAACTTTTGAGAGGACATTCCAATTTTTTCGAAGCCCGTGTCGCCTTTTATAATGCATTGTGATAGATAATCTACGATTGAAAGGGAACAAAATAGTAATTATAACAGTAATTCTAGATATATATGTCGTCGACACAAAACCATTAGACAACTGCTCTCGAATGGAATTATTTCCATCGTCTATGTAAAGTTAAATAAAAATATTGAGAATCCACTAACAAAAGGTATACCAAAAGAGCAAGTGGTAAGTTCATCATGAGAAATGGGCCTATAGCATGTTAGAACCAAAACAGAGTTGTCTTAATGGAAATCCAATCTAAATGACTAGAGATCCTAAGAAATAAGTTCAAAGGGACAACTTAGTTATGTGTGACTCAACTAGCACTGAAAAGTTAATCGTTTCCTCCCATTCCTAAGATGAGTCGGTGCACAAAATTCCTCGTGTATTAGGATAAAATATATTTTTATTGATTTCTATATTATGGATATAATGATCAAGTGGGTATTAGCAGGATACTCATTATAGGATTCACCTATATGAGTGAGAAGAGGTTGCTTCTATGAGAATGACGAAGGTTAATTCTCTAACCCACTCATGAAACCAAAAGGTGTTCAAGGCCAAAATAGGCACAACAATAAGAAATAATAATGTTAAAAGGGCATAATATGAATTATATTCTCTTACTCTACATAAAATAGAATTGATTAATTCAAGACATTGTGTTCAATGGTCGGCTTGATAATCTTTTACTAAAAAAGATTCATGGCTACAAGCTATCTTTTCGATGCAGTGTCTTTCCTCAATACTCTCTTTATGTTTATATATATATTCATTTGATTCCTTTATCCCAAATTTCAATCATCTGGGGGATTGTTGGATAAGTTGTATTAAAAATATAATTTGCAACTTGGTTGAGGTAATTTAAAGACTAATTTTAAGTGGGACCCACATGTCAATCGTGATGGGTCAAAGTACCTACGCGATCCTCATCGAGTGAAGAATAGTGTAATATACTCATTTATTCAAAACATTTAACGAATGAATGAGAAATTGGGACTCAAAATAACCCACTAGAACTCAAGCCACTTGGTGTAGCTAATATAAAAGTTATGTCCCACATTGGAAAATACGAGAAAGTGGCAAAGTTAATATATCCCAAAGTTGGGACTAAGCATTAGATGCCTTTAGAGTATCGAAAATCATTGAAGGGAAAAGGGCTTACACTAATCATAGTTTGGATTTGGATGAAAAGGTCCGTCCAGAGTCCGTAGTCCGTGGGTCGTGGGTCGTTCTTGAGTAAATATTAACTTTTTGGACAAAATTTAATAGGGCTTTTGGGATTAATTTTTTGTGACACTTTTGGTTTTCCTACGCTAACTAAAATGTCGTCATTTTAATTATTTTAATTATTTTAAATTGTGATTTAATCTGGAGCATTATTGTCAAAGGGTCTAATCTGAGACATTATTTATGAAAGGTTGTGGTTGTTCCGAATAGCCACGCTTTTTTAAAAAAAGATACCCTTTCAAGGATATATATACAAGCCCTCCTACACAGTTTTCTATGCCAAAAAAATATCCTTATTCTTCCTACCTTTGTCTTCCTTAAAAATTTAGAGAGTTTATCGATATTGTTGTTTCGTCCAACAACTAAACCTCAGTGCCTCCTGTGGTTGTTAAAAACCATTTTATCATGGGAGATAAACGCCCATTGTTCCTGCCGTAAGCTTAATAGTGGGGGCAATTTTTCTCTTAAGGAGAGGCTATTTAACGATCAACTCAGTCTTAATCTGCTAAGTGATTGCACAAATCACGAACTGTATGTTCTACCTTCTTTTTATGTTTCTGGATAGCATACTGTTTTATTATTTTTGTTATGTAATTATCATTTTTACATTTATTTTACATATTATTTATATATAT
The DNA here is from genome assembly GCA_949130495.1 of Sambucus nigra. Lineage (NCBI taxonomy): Eukaryota > Viridiplantae > Streptophyta > Magnoliopsida > Dipsacales > Adoxaceae > Sambucus > Sambucus nigra. The sequence goes on from OX422216.1 coordinate 585,801,226, forward strand.
ATAAGGAACAACAATCTTGATACATAATTCTTATTTTTTCATAATTGAATTGTTCTTACTAGTTTTTTACTAATTAAACTAGTTACAAATTTGGAACTTTATTTTAGTTAAAACATTAATTATTTTATATCTTACAGTTTTTTAACTTATAATAAATAGTTTTATCACACGTAATAGAATATGTTTCGATAAAACTTTATGAAAGTGCTACAGTTTTTGTTAGTTCTTGTTTATAATTATATTATTTAATATTTATCATCTTCATATTATATAAGTGAGTCATGTTAAATTTGTTTAATAGAAAAAATGACTACACCGTCCTCCGAAAAAGTGCTTGTTATTGTTCCTCTGAATGAGTTGTCTATTAGTGTTCCTATTACCATTTCTACTACTCATATATCACAAGGAGAGAAACCAAAAAAATTCAATGGTTCTGATTTTAAAATATGGAAACAAAAGATGTTATTTTACTTAACCACTATGAATCTTGAGAAGTTCATTAATGAGGATGATCATGTGATAAATGATAACGAAATGGATAAGACAACTTTGATTATCGTAGAAGCATGAAAACATTTTGATTTCATCTACAAAAACTATATCATTAATGGATTAGAAAATACATTATATAATGTGTATAGCCCAATCAAGACTACTAAGTTGCTATGGGATGCTTCGCATAAAAAGTATAAAGTGGAGGATGTCGGCATGAAGAAATTCATTGTCGATAGATTTCTAGATTTTAAAGTGTCAGATTCAAAGAATGTCGTAAACCAAGTCCGAGAGCTTTAATTAATATTTCATGAAATAAGTGTTGAAAATGTGATTTTAAGTGAAACATTCCATATTGCATTAGTTAATGAAAAATTATCGCCATCTTGGAAAGATTTTAAAAATTATTTGAAGCAGAAACGAAAAGAAATAGGGCTTGAGGACTTAATTATTCCGTTAAGGGTGGAAGAGGGTAACCGAATGTCAAAAAAAATCAGTAATCATGATATGTCGATAAAAACAAACTTGATAAAGGATAGGCAAAAAACTAACAAGAAAAAGAATGACAACAATGAAGGCACAAGTCAAAGAGACTACCTAATAAAAAAGTTCAATTGAAAATGCTTTAATTGCAACAAGCGAGGTCATAGGGACAAGGATTGTTGCAAAACAAAAAAGCAAGAGAACATCAAAAGGAAGGCACCTCAATCCAACATGATTAAAATTGACAAATTATCTAACAATGTTTCTGATATACATCTCTTCGCAGTTATTTTCGAAGTGAATTTAATGAGCAACACCAAAGAATTGGGGGTTATATGATGGGATAAAAATATGTTCACAGCCTACCAACCAATTGCAAATGGATACCAACTATTTATGTGAAACACCTTCACATAGAAGGTTGAACTTCAAGTCAAGGTCGTGTTGACAATGACAATAGGAATCTTATTTATGGCTCCCTATTAAACAATAAATGTAACAAGATATTTTACATAATATGTTTACATTAGAGTATGTCATATACCACTATAATCGTCAAAGAATTATTCAAATTCAATCATGCATCAAGACGGATCTGAATATCAACATTTCTCAACAAAGAAGCCTCTCCGAGATAGATTTTGGTAATGTTGTGTTTAAGTCCCTTAACGGTTCATTTAAAGTGTTGGGATAATTTTTCTAAATCGTTTTTAAACATCTGAGGCGTCAAAAGAATTTGTTTCTAACTGTTGAGGTGGAGTTTTTATAAAAGGGATTTCACTGATGTCGCTCAAACGACATGTCTATGTCGTTCAAACGATAAGGAAAATCGCTCAAACGAAGTCTTCAAGTGATATGCCATGTCCCGCGAAGCCTCGCAAGAAGCTCGCGTGAAGAGTTTCATAAAACGACGTGTATTGTTTCAAGTTTTCTAAGGTCGTTTAAATTCATGCGAGCGACATTAAGATCTCATTCGAGTAAATTCGTCGACTCAACTTTTTTATAAATAGAGTGTTAAATGAGTCATTTTTTCTTAAGAAAACCTGAGTCTTTCATATACACGAAAACTGCAAATCGCAAAATTATTTTATCTTCTTCATTTAGGGTTTAAAACTTTGTTTTTCAATTCACAAAATTCCCAATAGTTTAGTGAATTGTTTTGGAAGCCAAGATACGATCTTATTAAAGTTTCTCTTATCGAGAGGGTAAATCTACAATTGAAGACGGCATGTCATATGGAGTACTTATGGGTGTTCCTGGTTGATTCAGAGATGCGTGTTCATGTGGGTTTGTTGTAGTTGATCCATTTCTGAATCTAGTTTGTGTGTCTATGTGAGTGTCAGCGGATATTTATTGCATATTTCATTATATATGTAAGTTGCGATTTACTTTTCATAGTGAAATAAAAAGGTTTTCCCTTTTGAGTTTTTTCCTGAAATTTGTGTGTCAGCAATTTATTTGTGATGGTTTGATTTACCCATTTAGATGAATGTTTTAGGTTTCAGTTGAAATTGATTTAAAATTGACTCCAACTAAATAAGTTTAAAATTAGAATTTGCGAATTGGTTTTAATCAATATCACATAGCATTCTCAAATTGGTGTCAGAGCGGGTTTCTCAAATTTATCGAGTGATCATGTTTCCTACAAAATTTTGTGATATTGATTTTTTTTTAAATATGATTTTGAAAAATTGCAATATTTTCGAATGAAAACTTATATAATAGGTTGCCAATTTTTTACGGGTCTAATTACGCCTACTAGAAAGCTCGGATGAAATTACATTTAAAAGCAATCAATGAGCGAGTTTGGATTGTTTGTGAAAGAGGGTGGACTCCTCCCACTGTCACCACTAATAATGTCACTAATCTTAAATCGATGAATGACCGGACTGGGGATGAGTTTAAATGGAGCACTTTTAGTTCTCGTAGGCTAAGTGCAATTTCTGGAGCCATTACCCCTGACGAGTTCCGATGTATTATGACGTGTACTACGTTAAAATAAGCGTGGTATGTTTTACAACTTACCTATGAAGGGACAAATGCGGTCAAAGAGTCTAAATTGAAAAACTTAACTACTCAATTTGAAACAATTACCATGCTTGAATGTGAATGTTTTGATGACTTTTATGCACATTTTTCTGCTATTGTCAACACTAGTTTCAATCTTGGTGAGCACATTCTTGATGCGCGAGTGGTTAAAAAGATTTTGAGATCGTTGCCTAAACGTTTTATCCCAAAAGTAACTGTTTTGAATTCTTTAAAAAATTTAAGAAATCTCAAGTTAGAAGAACAGGTTGGAGACCTCGAGACATATGAAATTGACATGTTTCGTGACACTGTCAAGCCTAAGGATAGAGGGATAGCACTTAGAGCCCAGTCTAGGAAGAGTGAGGAAGTGTCTAAGAGAGAGAGAAGAAAAAGAAACGAGATTTTGTGATTCCGAGTCTGAGGGAGAGTTTCATTTTGATGATGTGGCCATGATTGCTAAAAAAATTAATAAGTTTCTCAAATTTTTAAAAGAAAATTCATCCAATAAAGATTTTTCGAGAAAAATAAAAAGAAATATAAGTCCAAAGAGAGCGATAAGAAAGAAAAAGAGGAAGAAGAGAGATGTTTTGAATGTGAGGGTGAGGGGCATAAGGCATTTGAGTGTCCCACTAGGATAAAAAGAAAGGGAAAGAAGATTGCCATGTCAGCCGCGATAGTGAAGAAGAGGTGAAGGATTCTGGGAACGAGTCTTCACATAGGATGTGTGTCACCTTTTTATCTAGTCACGTGAGCGCACCTAGTTTTTCCCACAATGATGAGGATTTTTGTGCACGTCAAACCCCCTAGGATAATTTGACTGTTTCGAGTGAGGGAGAAAGTGAGTGTGGAAGCGAAGGTGAATGTGAGTTCCAAATAGCGTTTAGAGATTTGTACATCAAGATCTTAAAGACGAAGAAATTGAATAAGGTGTTAGGTCTTAGGGTGATTGATTTGGAGAGAGAGATATAGATTTTGAGGGGATTTGAGGCGTCGGCGAGTCAGCTCGAGAAACTGAAGGTTACTTTGACTGAGCAGTTGATCGTCATAGGTTGGAAAAGATTAAACTTGAATCTCGTGTATTCCAATTAGAGAGAGATCTCGAACGAGCTCGGAAGGTAAAGGTCACTATAGAGGATACATCTAAGAAGGTTGGAAAGATTCTCCTCAGTTCCACTTTGGATAATGTTGAGAGATTAGGAAAAGTTCATGACGGTGCGTCCACTTTCCATATTTTACTCCAGCTGGTTCTCGAGTTTGTCATTGATACATATGGCTCTCAACCCAACCCACCTAGGCACCCTATTTCGGAGAGGATAGTGCTCTGTACACGTTTTGTGAGGGGTGTTCCCAGGCCTGTGTATATTTGCACCCATTGCAAAAAGAGAGGACACCTTAGGGAATTTTTCTTTAAGTTGGGTAGTGTGTCACATAGAGTTTTTCCACGTGTTCTCACACACGAACCCACACATGATGCTCCGGATTAGTATATGAAGGAGTTTTCACATATTAGGGAGCATGTTAAGTTTTTGGTCAATTCTTCACATGACTTGATGAATTTTTTTATAGGATGTCACCACCTTTGAAAAACTCCACCGTACCGAATGATTGAGGTTTAGACTTGTTTGCTAGCATAGGATGATTTTCATGATAATATTTTATGCCTATTGCTACTGTATATCATTTTTGTATTTAAATTTTTCATTTTTGATGTATTTCTCGTAAAACTAAAAAGATTTTTATTTTTGAAAAATTTTGGAATAATACAATTAGATTTTCTCTTTTAAGAAAAATTTGAAAAAACCAAAAAGATTTTATTTTGATAATTTTTTTGGAAAAAGACAAAGAGTTTGTAAGGACACTATTTTTATTGTCCATTATCAATTGATTATGTCGTATACCGCTACAACCGTCGAAGAATTTTCAAGATCTCATATGCAACAAGGCGGATTCGAATTTCAGGTTTTCTTCAACATTCAAGCCTCCGCAAGTTTAACTTTGGTAAGGTTGTGTTTTAAGTACCTTAGCATTTCACTTAGAGCATTGGAAAAAAAAATTCAGAATATTTTCTAATTGTTGGAGCTGAGTTTTTTGTCAAAAATAATTTTTTAGTGTTGAGGCGGACCTGATTAAAAAATAATATTTTGCTTCCCTCGTTCGAGCGACATACATAGGTCGTTTAAATGACATCCCTTGTCGCGCGAAATCATTCAAACGACATCGCTTTCTCGTTCGAGCGACATACATGGGTCGTTCGAACGACGCACCATCTTTCTCGTTCGAGCAATGTGCCGCCTTGATTTTTTTATAAATAGAGTTCTCCAACTCCATTTTTCAGCAGAGGACCTGAGATTACTGTTTTACGAAAACTGCTACTGCAGAAACGTTTGTCTTCTCTTTTTAGAGGTTTTAATCCTTCCTTTCAATTCACAATTCATCCTAATAGTTTACGTGAGTTGTTTTGGAACCCAAGAACACATCTTGTGTCAATTTTATCTTGTAAAGAGGGTCTCTACTGGTGATCTAGGTGCCACTTGAGGGAGGTGCTGGGCTGACGTTGACTGCAAGTCAAAGGGAGTGCTTACGGGTATTCCTGGGCTGATTCAAGACTGCGCGTCTAAATGGATCTTCTATGATTCAACATTGAGGTTCTTTGTAGTTTGATTAGGTAAATTCTTTGTAGATTTCGCTTGTAATCCTTGTAAGTGTTATTAGTGAAATATAAGGTTTTGCCCATTGGGGATTTTTTTTTTAAATCTGTGAGTCAGGAATTTTATTTGTGTTGACATGATCCACTACACCTAGATGTTTGTTTAGGGATGAAATAAAATCGGACTTGATTAATTTGGATTAAAAATTATCAATTGATTAAATAAGGGTTTAAAATGGGAATTTGCAAATTTGTCATTAATAAATATCACACGGCAACGCTTTATTTCTACAGAGTTTTGTATTTTGTTTACCCCGTTTATGGATGGACATTTAGGATGACCAGGTCACAACATAATCCCATATCCATGTGACTATTCGATAGGGTTTTGAGACGATACATCATTTCATCCATGTACTTTATAATGTTTGGAGTTGTAACACACCGTAATTTTATTGATTTTATATTGGGAATTAATTTGGGATTAATTGAATTAAATTGGGAAAATTAATCTAGTAAAATAAATATTAATTAGCGAGATAAGTGTTAATATTTATTTATATTGAATATTACTTAGTGAATGGGTAATAATAATGAAAAGAAAATAGTATAATTGTCATGAGTGAGAAATACGGCAGTTACGGTAAATTTAGTCGGGATGCACGCGTCATTATGTCAGACTTAATTTGGGAAGTAAAATATGATTTCACTTTTGACATTCCATATGGTCATTTCAAGTGCTCCAGTGTGTCCGTGAGGGTGGAGATGGTCAAAAAAATCTATCCGGAGGTTTAGTTTGGATCCCGAGGCACTTTTAGGCCAAACCGACACCCCGGAGGGGTATTTCAATCTTTTGAAATTTTGGAAGAAATAAACTCACGTAAATTAGAGGATTATATCTGATAACACGTAAAGGAAATTGGGGTTATCAGTTACCAAACCAAAGGGAGAGTCACATGAGAAAGAGGGAGAGTTGTTCCTAGGGTTCCAATGCTAAAAATCACCTTCTCGCACTACCAGATTGTAGATCGGGAGGAGGAGAACACAAATTCCACCATCACTTCTGCAGAAATCAGACTTCCGAATTAAGGAAAGTGTTTATCTTGCTAACTTTTGATTTGATATACCATTCATGTTAGAATAGGATGATTATCTTATGAAATTTATGAACTTTGATCCTAAAATTGGAGATATAAATCATATTCTTGGGTAGGACAGAAACATATTTGATCATTTATACATGTAGGGTGGATTTGATAAGAAATATCACGAAATTAGAGAAGAAATCTGGAATTATGTTGAGGTTCTTAAACATAAATAATAGTCTAGGATTTTAGAAATTAATCTTGATTAAATCTTATTTGAGGTTGTTCTGTAAAGATTTAATGATTCTTATACGTTAAGCAATCGTTGATACATGTTACTATGATGTTAGAGACCTTTGGTTGGGAGTTTGGGATAGTGTAATGTTGGTTTGGTGGTTTAACAATGGTAAATTCCCATAACAGTTTAGGAAAGAAGATGATACCTGCTACGGGGAATCGATTCGGCTCCTTGTCTTAATCGATTCGGACCAAGGCCGAATCGATTCAGTTTTCCAGATTTGCATAATTTTTCCCCTTTTCGCTTAGAACTCATGGGAAACAATTGGGTTAACCTTTGGATTAATTTTAAATCCTAATGAGAGATATTCCGTTTACCAGTAGGCTAATGTTGGGTTTGAGGTTTGTCGCACGAGGAGAGTTTAGGACAAAAAAAATTATTAAGCTTAACGGGTAATAAAAGCTTATTCGGATAATAATTTCTTATCATGGAGAATTAGGGTAATGTAAGACCAAGACCAGTAGGCCTTGACTGGGATACCTATTGAGTTTACTTAAGGGACAAGTTTGGGTATTGGGAAACACTCGGGATTATATAATAAGAAGTATTATGCTACGTAAAATATGCTAGAGTTACTATATTACGTATGGAGTATATGATATATGTTACGTGTATACCTATAATGATTATATATATATATATATGGGTGGTGTGTATACCTATTGGTTGAATTGTATGTGTAATCGTACCTAGGCTACTTGCTATCATGGTAGGTTTCGCGTCATGGACAGCCTTATTTTGATGAGCCTAACTGGGGGAATATTAACTTGTATCTCAGGCCATAGAACTTAGGGATTGAGCACCACTTGTGTGAATAAGGGTGTGACCATTCATTTGGGTCCGTTAGGTATGAGCATATCCCAAAGGCTTAGAACTATGTTCGCCTCCAATATTGTGTGATTTAAGTTATGGTTCGAGGGAGACTATCCGAACCAGTGTCCTTATATAGTACGTGATGTACCAGGACTTGATAGCAGAGTACGCCTGCACCTGAGGCCTGAACCTAGGTGTGTTGTATACATATATATGATAAGAGTGATAAATGTGTGTGTACGTGTACGTGTGATTGATCCTACTATGAGTTTATTAGTAGATAAGATAAATAGTGATATCTAAATTAACCAAAGTGTGTGAGAACTAAATTATTTACTGGTAACTACGAATGAACATAAAGAATTAGAAGGTATGGTATGGGCAATACGGGTGGGCACTATAAATGATTAGATGTGAAAAGATGTAAGCGAAACTAGTTAGGCGGGTAAAATAACTAGGTGGGTTAGAGTAGTACGTTAAGCGTGTACATTAGTTAAGGGGTGAGGATCTCATGTGAGGGAATGCGGTACTAACATGTATTAAATATCTTATCTTGATGCATTTTAAACAATTGCTAAACTTTTTCAAACTATTTTCCTTGGACTCTGATACGTTTCAAACCCTTTTGTAAAAACCATTTTAGGTGCCTAGCCACAGCGACGCCAGGCATAGGAGTTCATACATTTGACGTGTTACAGCTGTTGTGGAAGTTGCAGAACTTTGATACTAAAAGCCTCCACATTTATTTAGATCATAGTTATCCTTGCTTATCTCAGTCGGGCATGTTGATAGGCCGGGGGGGAACCTCGGCGCAAGAGTCACCCTACGTCGGCCGTTTGTTTTCGGCTCCCACCGCTATGCAAAAACCTAAACTATGACTACACTCTTTTAATGGAGTATAGCGGCCAATCCGGGTATCAAAAATCCACATAAACAAGTTACTAGAATCATATTGATTCAATATTTCTAAAATAAAAGTGTAAAAGGTAATTTTAATAAAAAGGAAAAGATAACTAGGCGAGTGAATTTAAACTAGATTAACATAAGGAATAAAAACTATAGGTTGCAACCGATATCCCTCACCCCGATTTAATTGGCATAAATGGTTACATGGGTTCACAAGTTATTAAGATTGAGTCTCATTTTGTCAATTAATTAAATCAAGAGTTGTCATACCCCTAAATTTGCGTAAAAGTCTACTATGATTTTGGCGTCAACAAATATCCTGAAAATTACACATTCAAGGTCGTAAATACGGCATATATGTGATATACCCCATTAAATATCCTAGGCATAATAACTAGGACAACCCAATTGAAATAAACGAATAAAAACCATCACCAAAGCAAAGCAACCAATCAACCCTAGGTGAGTTCAATCCAACACAACCTAATTTAACTAGCCACTAATCATAATGAAAAACATAAATTAAACAACTAATTAATTAAAGGAAACAATAACTAAATTAACTACAAAAACTATCTAGGCTTGAAATAAATAACAAAGAAATAAATTAAAGCAAGAAAACAATGAATAGTAAAAGGGAGCTTACATAAATGGGTACTAACCCACAAAAATGGAGGAGAGGGGTTATCTCCAACAAAATCCCCAAAGTGCTCAAACCCTATAACTAAACTGACTAAGAGAGAAAAAACTAGATATTATGAGATATAAACTAAAGTCTAAATTTATACTATGTTATAGTAAATTAATAAAAAGAAAAAGAGAAAAGATATAGAAAATAAAAGAGAAAAAGAGGAAAAGGAAAAAGAAATATAAGAAAAGGAAGTAGCAGTTCTCGACCAAACATAACAGGATTGGTCGACCGAAGGAGCAAGGTCGGTCGACCGGTGAGAGAGGAAAAACACACTGTAAACAATCCATGATAAAAACCCAAACACCGTTCGATCGCCAGTGAGAGGTCTTTTGACCGTGTGTAGCAGTAGTAGCCCACGCAATTCCTTTCTTCGCACACAGCAGCCCAACTCCCAAATCGTCAATACGTGCAGCAGCAAAAGGGCACCAAATTTCCATTAACGAAATGGACAGCAACGGGGAAAAACCCATAACCCTTTTTTAGACCAAAGACCCAAAACCCCTTATGAACAACAAAGCCACATGACGAACCCTTGACCCGAGACCCGAAATGGGTTTTGTAAACCTCCATGAACCTGCGATAATCGTGTGAGCCAAAGACCCACCTGCCAATTTCTCAAACCAAGGCTCCAATAGGTTGAATCAAAGACCCTAGTACAAACTCGGGTTTGGGCCAAATCGCCATTTGCAGTTTTTGACATGTTTGCTGCAAAAACACAAAAAGGGACATGAATGGAATTATTTAAATTGTTAGTTATTAAATATTAAAGTAATTCCCTCATATTGCTTCTCCGATCAAAGGCCCATGGTTTCTTCGTTTGGACTCCGATTCAACCACCGTTCATGGTCACACGAAGCTTACACTGAGGGTCTTCAACTTTCGTGAAGACTTTGGTCCAAAAATCCCAAAGTGTGAATTTACCAAATTACCCCTAAATGTGCGATTTGCGAGGAGACTGTACCGGAATGCCACCAAACTTCACACTAAGCACCGTAACATGTACAAAAGCTTAATAATACTTCAAAGAACATGTTAGAATATAAAACAAAGGTTGTCTGGTAATCGAGCATAATAATAGGAATTAAAGTACCCGATGGACCTAAAATGTATAAGTTTCGAGGGTATAAAGTGCTATGATTCGGGACGAATCACATGTCGCCCATTCATAGTTGGTTACTATTTGCAGAGATTTTGTATTTTCAGTTTTTCCCATTAATTTTCAGTATTGATTTAGACCTTACTTATGGATGACTATATTTAGATTTTCTCTGGAGTGTTATTCCGGACTCAGTTATTTATTTATATCGTTACCCCATTATTCATTGTTATGTGCATGAAAATGGTTAATGATATATATTTACTGCATGTTAATAATAAGGATTAAAATTTTGACATCGGGCTATTAGGGTTTTAGTAATTAATTAAATTTCGATAATGATGCTAAGAATGAAACCATTAATGATTCCTGTTTAATTTAATAATGGATTGATCACCCAGGATTAGAATATGTGAGGTATCACAGGAGTCATTAAGATGATATTTGAGATTACTTTCTACATGTTTGACTCTTGATTTCCTTTAATGCACACTTGCAGATTATTGTACTTGTCTATCACATATTGTCGAAGTGTTTCCATCTCAATCCTATCTTTAAAATGAACCAATTGCGATAAAAATTGACAATGACAAAGTGCATGTAAGAACCGTTGCCCGTGAGGAATTTATTTAATATGAAAAAATAATGAGTAAACACGAGAATGGATTGCGAGTGAATAATAACCACGTCGTGAAACCCGTCGTTTAAAAGAGCCCAAGAATAAATTAAGGCAGTAAAAATAATCATATGCCAAAAATGGGGCCAATATAATTTCTCTAAATTGAGAAAAAATAAAAACCTCAAAAGAACTTGAAAAAGAAATGTATATTTGAGGGAGTTTGGTTGGAAATAAATCAACAGGTTTGCACGTCCTGACAAAGTCTTAAAAAAGCATTAAATAGTTTTAGACATTATTGGGGTGGAAATCATTAGACTTAATTTATTGATTTGATTAAGTCAATGTCATTTGAATTCAACAATTTTTACACCTAAGGATGATTGTGAATTTCATTCGTTAGGATATCCATATTCATCGTGCACATTTGCTATGTATGTTTGAGTTGATTTACCTATTGAATATGTTCACACCCATTCATTCTGTTTCCACGATTTGGTTATCTTAGTGTAGATTCATGGTGTGTGATTTTTTTTTGTAAAATTTGATTCTGTTGAAAAAAATAAAAAATAGTTTGCGAAAGCTTTCAAGTTTATCCTTGATGATCGTAGTAGTTTGTTTTGCCTGTCGTGACACTCCATGTTTATTTTTATTTATTTTTTTCCTTGTCTATTTTGGACAAATAAAAAGGGGGAGAACGAATTATGATTTAATGGGGGAGTTTTGAATTATGGGGGGAGGTTTGAGATTTGATATTTATTTTGATTTATGATTATCTCATTTCAAACTCAATACGTCATGAAGGTATTTATTTCTTGTCTCATGTGTGTAGGTAAAAGATTTTATGATAATTATTTTTCACACCCTAATGATGACAAAGAAAAGATAGAGATTTGAAGATTTCTGAAGAAAGTTTAAGACTTACATTTTCAGTACCTTTTCAGTTTTGGGTTCGCGGGAGGGTATTAGATTTGTATAGGTAATTTGATTTTATAATTTGCATGTTCTTATTTTGTACCGGCATAGACATAGGGGGATATTTGTAAGGACATATTTTACATTATCCGTTTACATTGGAGTATGCCATATACCGCTATAGCCGTCAAAGACTTATTCAAGTTCAATCATGCATTAAGACGGATCCGAATATCAACATTCTTCAACAAAGAAGCCCCTGCAAGATAGATTTTGGTAAGGTTGTATTTAAGTCCCATAACGATTCATTTAAAGTGTTGGGATAATTTTTCTAAACTGTTTTTAAACATCTAAGGCTTCATTTTTTGTCAAAAGAATTTTTTCTAAGTGTTGAGGCGAAGTTTTAATAAAAGGGATTTCGTTGATGTTGTTCAAATGACATGTCTATGTCGTTCAAACGATAAGGAAAAGTCGCGCAAACGAAGTCTTCCAGCGACATGTTATGTCACGAGAAACCTCGCAAAAACCTCGCAGACACATAGTGTTTTAAGTTTTCTAAGGTTGTTTGATACCTCGCGCGAAGTCGCTTCAAGCGACATTTAAAATCGTTCTAGCGACATTAAGATCTTGTTAGAGCAAAGTCACCGACTTAAATTTTTTATGAATAGCGTGTTAAATGAGTCATTTTTTCTTAAGAAGACCTGAGTTTTTCAGATACACGAAAACTGCAAACTGCAGAATTATTTTGTCTTCTTCATTTAAGGTCTAAAACTTTATTTTTCAATTCACAAAAATTCCAATAGTTTAGTTAATTGTTTTGAAACCCAAGATACGATCTTGTTGAAGTTTTTCTTGTAGGGAGGGTAAATCTACGGCTGAAGACTGCATGTCATTGGGAGTACTTGTGGGTGTTCCTGGCTGATTTAGAGTTGCGTGTTCCTGTGGGTTTGCTGCAGTTGATCCATTGCTGACTCTAGGTTACGTGTCTATATGAGTGTCTACGGATATTCATTACAGATTTCATTGTATATGTAAGTTGTGATTTACTTTTCATAGTGAAATAAAAAGGTTTTCCCTTTTGATTTTTTTCCCAAAATTTATGTGTGAGCAATTTATTTGTGATGATTTGATTTACCCACCTAGATAAATGTTTTAGGGTTCACTTGAAATTGGTTTAAAAATTGAATCCAATTAAATAAGTTTAAAATTGGAATTTGAGAATTGGTTTTAATCAATATCACATAGCATTCTCAAAAGAGATTTAAGATTGCCTTTGTGGGAGATAAATTTGTGCTCTCCAAAGATGGAATGTATGTAGGGAAGGGCTATATGTGTGATGGGATGTTAGCTTTTGCATATATGCTTGAGTCTATGAATGTGTGGAATGGTAGACAAGGACATGTTAATTATAATAATTTAAGAAAATTAATTCACTTAGAATTAATTCTAAAATTTAGCACTGATACAAATTATAATTGTGAAACATGTGTAGAAGCTAACTTAACGATAACGCCTAGTGAACATTTTTATTTTATTACCTTTGTGGATGATTGCACTAGATATTGTTATTTTTACCTATTAAGGAGAAAAGATAAAACAATTGAATTATTCAAACAATAAAAAATCAAGTTAAGAATTAACTCGGCAAAAATATTAAGAAGCAATAGTGTCGGTGAATATGAATCTCCTTTTGAAGATATATGTTTAGAAAATGGCATAATTCACCAAGCTAATGCTTCTTACTCGCCTCAATCTAATAGCACTACTGAACGTAAAAATCAAACTCTAAAAAAGATGGTGAATGTTATGTTGATGAGTATTAGGTTATCCTAGAACATGTGGGGGGAAGCATTGCTTTCCGCTAACAATATTCTCAACAAATTGGTTCACAAGAAAATAAACAAAATACCCTATGAATTATGGAAAGGTCACAAACCTTCTTGCAAATACCTAAAAGTGTGAGGGTGTCTTGAAAAGGTGTTGCTTCCTAAACCTAAAAGGGTGAAATAGGTTCTAAAACCATTTATTATGTATTCATTGATTATGCTAATAATAGAAAATATCGATTCCTTGTGTATAAATCTGACATTCTTAACATTTATGTTAATAACATTATAGAATCAAGGAATGCATCATTTTTGTGAAAATATATTTCCTTAAAATAATGCACAAGAAATAAGTTCTCATTAAAAAAAAACTCTTAAAGCTATGAATAATGATTCTCAAAATGTTAATAAAGATAATGGGGTTGAACCTGAACGTAGGAAAAGAGCTAAGACATCAAAATATTTCGGTCCGAATTTTCTAACTTATATGTTAGAAGGTGAACCTCAAATTGTAAAAGAGGCTTCGTCTACTCCAGAAGCTTCGTATTGGAAGGAAGTTATTAATATTGAAATCTCCATTATAAAAAATCATACATGGGAACTAGTGGATCTTCCACCAGGAACCAAGTCCTTAGGGTGTAAATGAACCTTCAAGAGGAATATGAAAGTTGATGGATCAATCGACAAAAATAAAGCTATACATGTTGCTAAATGATACAAACAAATGAAAGGAATAAACTATTTTGACACTTATTGACCACTTATGAGAATTACATCCATTCGAATGTTAATTGCAGCAGCGGCAATACATAATTTGGAAATACATCAAATGGATATCAAAATGTCTTTCTTAAATGGTGAATTAGATGAAGAAATATATGTAGAGAACTACCAGAAGGTTTTTAAGTTGCTGGGAATGAAAGAAAAAATATGCAAAATTGTCAAATCGCTTTATGGTTTGAAACAAGCACACAATGGCATGAAAAATTTGACAACGTAATGAAACTAAATGGTTTCAAGATAAATAAGTGTGACAAATGTGTTTATGTTAAAAGCACTCGAAGGGGACATGTCATTATATGTCTATATGTGGACGATATGCTAATCATTGGTAGTAATAATAATATCATTAATGCTACTAAACAAATGTTGTCTTGTAGATTTAAAATAAAAGATTTGGGACTAACAAATGTATTCTAGTAATTAAGATTAATAGAACTTCCATAGGACTCAGTTTGTCTCAATATCATTATGTTGAGAAAATCCTTCAAAAGTATAATAAATATGAACATACTCCGATAAGAACACCTGTAGACCCAACTCTACATCTTAATACAAACAAAGATTAAAGTATATCTCAATTAGAATATTCTCATATAATTGGAAGTGTGATGTACTTATCAAACTGCACTCGATCGGATATAGCGTACTTTATAAGTAAGCTAAGTTGATATACGTGTAAGCCAGGGAAAGACAGAGTTCTTAGATATCTTAGATACTCTTCAAGGGATGGGTTGCACTATAAAATATATCCAATTATACTCGGAGGATATTGTAACACCCCGTATTTTTTATGATTTAACTAATTATGGAATTAATTATTATTGTTGGATTAATTGAATTAAAGCGTGAAAATCTAATTATTAATTAATCCGAATTAAAATAATTATTAACTAGCGTGCCAAGGGTTAATACTTATTGTTGAGAATTATTGAATATTACTGTGTGATATGTAATATGGAATTATGAAATTTGATAAATTGCCGAGAGTGAAATATACGGCAGTTTGGTAATTTAAGTCTAACACGCGTGTGAGTCGTGTCGGGACTAATTAAATGGAATACAAAGATAAATTATTTTTATGTAACTCGTATGGTAATTTCGAGTGCGTCGTTGAGTCCGAAAGGGTCGATATAGTCAGAAAATTCTACCCGGGTATTTTATTTGGACTCCGGGAGATCTTAGGCCAAATCGGCACCCCGTAGGGATAGTTTTGTAATTTGGATTTTTGGGAAAAATTAAATGGACGAAAATTAGAGTTTTATTATATCAGTTACGTGGGAGAAATTAGGGCTCGCATTCACATAACTAAAGATAGAGTCATAGAGAATGAGGGAGAGCAAATCCCAAGGAGCCAAAGCTTTTAGGCATCATCTTCCACCACCGTAACCACCATCGTATAGATCGAAAGACGAGGAACACACCTATACCAACATCACCAAAGGATTCAGGCCTTCGATTTAAAGTAAGTGTTTATTACTTGCTTTCTTTTAGCAATAAGCATACTCATGTTAGAGTAGGTGAAATTAATCATGATTTACATGTTAATTGGGTGAAAATTGGAGATTTAAATTATGATTAAGGACTGGGTTAATTAGTGGTTGAAATTCCTTCATGTATATAGAGGATTAATCAAGAAATTGAATTATATATTGATGAACGAATCTAATTGATTAGGTTCTTTAATTGAAAATTTGGAAACTAGGGTTCATATGAATTAATTTGGAGATTTCATATAATTTTAATGATTGATGACGAATTAATGATCATAGGATGTTAGGAATGTTATATAACCTGCTATGGCTTGATTGGGATTTATGATGAGGTGTTGGGTGTTGAATCTTAGAGGTTTTTAGTTTCAAAAATGGTGAAAAACGTTGAATTCTGGGCAAAGGGGACAAACCAGTGGGCGTCGGGCGAAGTCTCGTTCGAGCGAGACCTATATCGCGCACGAAGTTGCTCGAACGACACATGGCAATCGTTCGAGAGACAACCCTTCTGGTTCGAGCGACGTAGTGAATTTTTGGGGATTTTTCTTAGAGCCCGGTTTTGAGTTTACCGGTTTATTAGAGTGAGAGAAACTACCAGATAGTAAATTTAAACAGGACAGAATTTTGAGAAAGTATGTGCGAATTAATACTTTAATTATTCGGTATAGAGAATGTACCTTGGAGGTTACAAGAGAGATAGTAATCTAAATATTTATACTATACATAATGTTGAGATTAAAATACGTATGAGAAGTATATAGGTAGGTTGGGGAAATACTTATAAATTTTAATAGGACGTGTGTATGCCTATTATGTGATATTATCGCTAAGAGCACTAATGGGTGATAACCCGGGGGTGCAAGAATCTTATAATTACGCACACTAATGACTGAAAACTCGGGAGTGCAGAAACTCTATTGTTAAGTGTACTAATGGGTGATAACCCGGGGGTACAAGGATATTATTGTTAGGTGTACTAATGGGTGATAGCTCGGGGGTACAAGGATGATTATTGTTAGGAGCACTAATGGGTGATAACTCGAGGGTGCTGGATTGTTATTGATAGGTGCATTAATGGGTGTTAACTCGGGGATGCAAGATTCTCTTGATAGGTGCACTAATGGGTTTTATCCCGGGGTTGCAGGATTAGTATATATATATATATATATATGAACTTGTGAATATTTCTACCGTGTGAAATTAGTAGACTTGGTAATAATAATAATCATTACATTGCGCCAAATGGTCTTAACCTAAGGGTGCACGATTAGTGTATATATATAGGGATGATGAGACTATATATATATATGAGTGTGCTTGGGAAACTTTCTACTTTGTGAAACTAGTAGATAAAGTGGAAATGATAAATAAAATAATCTTAGTGGATAAAAGATTAACCATTCGAACGATGAATAATGAAACTTAGTATATGAGATAAACTATTTGAATATGTATTGTATGGGCGATACGGGAATACTACTAGTGAGCATAGTTAGCATTAGTATGGTTTCTGAATAGTTAGACTGGGTGGTATAACTAGGGGAGATTAGATGTACGTTAGGCGTGCACAATAGATGAGAGGTGAGAAACTCATGTGAGAGTTCGATAACTAACATGCGTATAAGACTTGTTTTAAGAACCAGTTTTAAATACTTGCTAAATCATTTTTAAACCTAGGGCTCTGACCCGTTTCTTGTATCTCTTCTCTCTTTTGATATATATATATATATATATATATATATATCAGGTGCTCGGCCACAGGGGTACAAGAATTAGAGATTGGAGTGTCAGACGTGCTGCAGCTGTTGTGGAAGTTGTAGGTCCTTGCAGTAGACGCATCTATCTTTTCCATTCAGTTTCATCTAGACTTCTTATCTAGGGTATGTGTCGCCCACTTCTAGTCCTTCATCGGAGATATTGTATTCAATTATTATATGGTTTGGAGTTTTGAACTGGGAGTTTTACCCAGTCTTATTTATTTCAGTATTTGATTCATGTTCAGCCGTTATTATATTCCTATGTGTGGTGAATGGTTTATATTTTAAGGCTGAATGAAAATGGATTTACTTGGTTTCACAAAAATTGGAAATGTTTTGATACCTAGCTTAATTTTATATTAGATGATTAATATGGTTTAATTGTTTTCGACAGTGATGCTAAGAATGAACTAACTGAATGTCCTATTTTAAATTGGTAAAGGACTGATCACCCTATATTTAATTGGACGGGGTGTCACAGATATAGTGACATAAATTGGATATCTGATTCCAATAATTCAAAATCCACAAATGGATATGTATTTACTCTAGGAGGTGCAATTGTGTTTTAGAAATCCTCGAAGCAAATATGCATTACAAGATCTATTATGGAATCTGGATTCATTACTTTAAACAAAGCTAGGGAAGAAGCATAATGACTTCGAAACTTCCTAGAAGACATTCCAATTTACCTAAAGCATGTGCCACCTATCATAATATATTGTGATAGTTAATCTGCGATTGTAAGGGCACAAAATAATAATTATAACGATAAGTCAAGATATATACGTCGTCGACACGAAACCGTTAAACAACTGCTCTAAAATAGAATTATTTTCATTGGCTATGTAAAGTCAAAGAAAAATATTGCGAATCCGCTAACAAAAGGAATACCTGGAGAGAAAGTGGTAAGTTCATCAAGGGAATTGGGCCTAAAGCATGTTAAAACATAAAAAGAGTAGTTTTAATGGAAACCCAACTTCTAAATAATTGGAGATCAAAGGGATAACCTAATTATGTGTGACTCAGCTAGTACTAAGGAGTTAATCATCAACTCCCATTCCTAAGATGAATCAGTACATAGACCACCGCATGTATTAGGATAAACTCTATTTTTAATGATTTCTATATCTTGAATATAATTGTCAATTGGGGTATTAGCAGGATGTTCTTTATAGAAATCACCTGTGTGAGTGAGAATAGGTCACTTTTATGATAATGATGAAGTCCAATTCTATAATATACTCATGAAACCAGGTTGTGTTCAATGCCAAAATGGGCACAACAATGAGAAGTAATAATGTTGGAAAAACATTGTGTGAATTTTGTTGTCTTAGTTTACATAAAAAAAAAAAGTTAATCAGTTCAGGACATCGCGTTCATTGGTCAGCAAGTAAACTCGATAGTCTTTCACTAAAAAAGATTTAAGACCACAAACTATCTTTTTGATACAGTGTTGTTCCTTGATACTCTCTTTATGTTTTTATCTATATTCATTTGATTCTTTTAACTCAAATTTCATTCATGCGGGGGATTGTCGGATAAATTGTATTATCAATACAATTTGCAGTCTGGTTGAGGTGACTTTGAGATGAATTTTAAGTGGGACACACATCAAATATAACGAGTTAAAGTACCTACGTGATCCTCCTCGAGAGGAGAATAGCGTGGTATACTCATTTGTTCAAAACAGTGAAGGAATTAATGAAAATTTTGGATTCAAAGTAACCCACTTGAACACAAGCTACTTGATGTCGCTAATGTAGAAGTTTTGTCCCATATTGAAAAAATGTGAGAAAGTGGTAAAGTTAATTTACTCCAAAGTTAGGATTAAGCATTCAATGCCTTTTGGCTTTGGACCAAAAGTTCACACGCGTGTTACCACTATCCAGCTCAAATCCGTGGGTGTTTCTTGAGTAAATATTAATTTTCTGGATAAAATTTAATAGGGATTTTTGGATTAATTTTTGGGCCACTTTTTGTTTTCCAACCCGAATCATTTTTAATCAATTAATAAATTACGCTAATTAAAAGGTCGTCGTTTTAATTAATTTAAAACGTGATTTAACCTGGAGCGTTCTTATCATAGGGTATAATCTGAACTGTTATTTATGCAAGGTTGTGACTGTTCCGAACAACCATATTTTTCGAGAAAAGACACCCTTTCAAGGCTATATATACAAGTCATCCTACCCGGTTTTCTTTGCCGAAAAAATTCTTTTTTTTTCTACCTTCGTCTTCCTTAAAAAGTCAGAGAGTTTATCACCATTATTGGTTCGTGAAATAACCACATCATATTGCTTACTATGGTTGTTGAATACTATTTTATCATGAGAGACATATGTTCATTGTTCCTGTCGTAAGCACGGTAGTAGAGGCGAATTCTCTCTTAAAGAGAAATTGTTTAACGATCGACTCGATCTTAATCTGCTAAGTGATTGAATAAATCACGAACTATAAGTTCTACCTTCTTTTCCAGTTTCTGAGTAATATACTATTTTAATATTTTTATTTTGAAATTTATTTAGTATATTACATATTTTTAATATATAAAAGGAATAGATGGATTTAGGAGCATGTGGACCATGTAATTAACTAACTTGAGTGGGAACTTTGAACATTATATTGTTTGTTACACCTAATATGGAGTATTTGTACTTCAAAAGAGTATAACCTCACTCCAAAATGATATGTTTTTTGACTTTGTGCAAATATGTGCAAGACATGACTTTTGCACTATAATCCAAATGATGATGGGGCCATTGGCCTTTTGGTTTTTAGTAATTAGAATGATTATCTGACCTAAACTTCGATTATTCCCAAACATGTCAAACTACTTCAACCTAACAAATGTTTGTTGGCTATAAATTATTATGAAAGAGATATTAATGCTTTTGTGGCCCAATCATGTCAAAAATTAAAGGGCATCTCGTGGCCTATTTTTTTCTCTATTCTTTGGTGGTAATTTTCATTCCCTAATTTGACATTTTATCCTGATTTGAGAATGAAGAAGGTGTGATTTTTTTTAACAACAGTTAGTGTGATTTATTTACAAAAAAAAATAAATTAAAAATAATTATGTGTAGTTGAGAAAAAACGAGTGATTTAATTAGACTTTCATTTTCTTTTCTTATTTTCAATCGATTTCAATTATTTGAGATGGATAACAACTAATTTAAATGAAAATGAGAAAATAACGACGACGTATCATCTCTAAGACTATTAATTCCATCAAATATATGTACTATGGGGGGAAATTAAAATATACATTTTATTAAAAAAACTATAATAACAATAAATAGTTGTCAAAAATATTAGACAAAACAAAATAATTCCACAAATAATTTATATTTTAAAATTTGATTACCCATTTACACGATTTTGCAGTTATCAAGTTAATAAGAGACGAATCTGGGATTATCCAGTCCGATCAAGTATAATATAAATTATTATATATTTATGTGCGTAAAATTATACGTGTAACTAAATATCTATTTACAATAAAATGCAATGATGTAATATACGTTGATACATATAAAACATAAAAACGTAATACATATAAATGTATTTTAATTTCAAAATAAAGTAAGAAAGAGGGATAAAATATAAACAATAATAAACGGATATGTCCGGATCTGCATCGATATTGTAAATTGTCAGATATTTAAATTTAATTAATTGTTTAATGAACAGATCGGAAAGATCACATATTCGGTTCGGATCCGATCCGTTTACTAGGGGTGGCAATTTTTGACACGACACGATGACCCGACACGAACTCGACACGAAGTTAGCGGGTTAGGGTTGACGATTTCTTGACACGAATCCGAATATGACACGACCCGCCAACACGAATAATAAACGGGTTGGGTTAGTGTCAAACACGTATAACTCGAAAATGACACGAATAGATCCGCTTAACTCGTATTTTATGGAGAATATATTAGATAATTTATATGTCTTGATAGGCATTCTATAAAATTTATGGAGAACCGGATGATAAATTATTTATGTGTTGAAAGAAGTTGAAATTAATTAAATTTAAGTTATTGTAGGCCTATGATTGGTTAAGAGAGAAGAAAAAAATTATTTTATATTTTACTTAATGGGTTATGCGGGTCAACCCGAACACGACACGATAATAAATAGGTCGGGTTAGTGTTTGCTCATCTGACACGATTAATTAAATGGGTCGGGTTAGGATTGACTAATACTTGATACGAACCCGACATGACACGACCCGAACATGACACAACGCACACGAATTGTTACCCCTACCGTTTACGAGAAGAAACGATTTAATTTTATTTATTTTTTGTTCTTTTTGAATTAGAGAGATATGGCAATAGTTTTGGTCTTTACCACTTAAAGACAGCTCAAATCAAATGAAAGAACATTTCACCAACGAAAGATATTGCTTAACAAAAGCAAAATCTATTTTAGAATTCCAACTTGGACCATTACATAATCTTTTGGGGAAAATGTCGGCTTTGTATGATATAAAAGTTACACAGAGTCAAAAGTATCAAATTATAAAGATAAAGGATGGTATCATCTAGGGTGTTTTTGGAAGTGTCAACAACAAATATTAAACCAAATCGAATTTTGTGGGTTGGTTTAGTTTGATTTTGTCCGTTTGTGATTTGATTTTTGAGTGGTTACCAAAGTTATTTTAATTTAAAAAATACATAAGAGGGGAGTTACAGCCAAAAAAACTTTATAATAAATCGAGCACCGAATCAAACTAATGACCGAGGCCGACATAGATATAATAGGTTTTAGGCTATAGTCCTACTTTAAAAGTTTTAATTGTCATTAATCTTATGTATTTTTCAAATTATAATTAGTCTCGTAACCTCCTATAACCTCCTTCAAGGGCCCATCTTTATTTTCTTAAAAAATGGCAGGTGTCTCATGAACGTTTAACTACCACTCGGTAAAACATGTTTTTTTCTCATTGATTCAAAAGTAATTCTACCCCCACTAATTCCAACTCATTTTCGCGATGCGTTAATGTGTCTTGTTTGCATTGGTTCGTGTCCACTGGGTATCATTCAAATTACGAATCAATACAGACATGACATATTAGTGTATCGTACAAAATGAATTGGAATCCAGAGTCGGACTAAAATTATTCTAAACTTAATTTGTTCATTGTTACACTAAACTTTGGCAAGAATTTTATGTCTTTGATGATCCGTAAAAAAATTATAATATAGTATTTAAAAATTAGGGTAATTTGACGAAAAGTCCCCCAACAATTTTTGAATTAATGTTTAGTTCAAACTTTTTATTTTGTTTCAAAAAATCACTCATCACATAAAACACTCACAACCCTATTTTTCGTATCCTAAACTTTAAGAAAAAATTAATAAAAAAATAGGCAATGGACTTTCACAAAAAAATAAATAAATAAGGTGGACTAAATGCAATATATACTTAGCTCTCATGAACTAAACATTAATTATCCATAAAAATTAAAAGAATATTGGTTGTATAGTTATATAATTGCAGTAAATTTTAGATTTACTTTTCAAAAACTATTTTCTATATTTTAAACCGAGTGCTACTTTCTAATCTCTTACATGTTTCAATAAATTTTAGAAATGATTATTTTACCAACTTTTTATTATATTTATCTTTATCAACCGATTTTAAATAGGCTAGAGGTGGGGGGCAGACCAAGACTCTAGCCCACCTCAAAAACAATAATTTTTTTACTAGTCTTCTCTTTCCCAACACAACACCTCGTTTAGCAAACTTTAGCACACCCTAAAACAATATACTTGAATATGAGACATGGGTATTGAAGAAAAAGGTTAAGTGTGCCAAAATCTTAACACTAATTTTGTTGTTTATCGGAATGATTTTGGACAAATATGCGATCGAGATTGGTATTGAGAGTCATTTTTATTTTTCTACTTCTCTTGACTATACTATCTCTACATATGAATTGAAGATTGAACCACTTATGTGTATATGTTTGTATTAAGTGATATTTTAATAATACAATAATGACTGTATATAAGTTTCTTTGAAACTTTAATGGGTATGCACATTTTTTCAATAATTTCATCTATTTGACAATCAACTTTGGCTATGAATATATAACTTAAAAATTCAGAAAATTTGACCAGCTATTTTTCCTCACTCAAGGGCCCCATTTGGTTGAGAATAAAATATTTTTGGATGTGAAAAGTGAAGTGATACAATTATTTTAAGCCATTTTGTTGTATCACGGAGTAAAGTATTTCATCTCTAATAAGGCTTAGTTATAATTTACTATGAGATTGTCATAATATTAGGTCACTCCCCGATGAATCCTGTTTGAGATAGTTAAAATATTTAAATCAACTTGAGTTAGGAAAAAAAGGCAGGACAAAATGAATGAAACTAATTCAAAAATCAACTAATTGATTTAGTTCTAGATTGAGTTCCAATATTATAAGACCACCCTATATTAATTATGATCGTGATTAAATCCAACCCACCATGGGTTGGTTAACGTTTAATATAAAAATAATAATAAAATAAAATAAAAATTATGATCGTGATTTAACTATAGAATCGAAACAAACTCATGATGTTATTCGTATTCATTGAATATGATCAAGATATTAAATACGATAAAGTGGAAATTTCATTCGATCCAATTTAAAGGTCGATGTTAATTTATTGTACTAAACTGCTATTAGTTGTGACCCCAAATTTTAAATTTCAATTATACCATTATATTACAATTTCTTCATTACAGCTATTTAAATTATTTCTCATTGGTATATTTATTCATAACTATTCTCACCACTTGAAACAAAACTAACATTATGTGCAAAAAATTGTACAAATCATTACATTCTTCTTGAACAACTAAGGTCCCGTTTGGTTGTCCCAAAATTATAAATTGAATCATTAATAGATTGATCCATTTACAAATTGACCTATTAATTGTGTTTGGTTTCATTAATGAAAGGATTCATTAATTGCCCCATTTTAGTTCATGTGCAAAATCTGAAATTGGATCATTTCACAAAAAAATTAAAATGAATCCATTTGAAATAGGAGTCACATAAAGTGCATGTCCCCTCTCTCTCTCTCCCTCCCCGTCCTCCTCTCCCTCTCTCTTTCCCTCCCCCTCTCTCACTTGATGTGTTTTTATCTTTTTTTCATAAAACCTTATTATCAATTTCAAATTACCAAACATTGTGTAAAATTGAATTTAACTCATTTCAAATTCACTAATTTACAATTTACTAATTTACAATGAACCAATTTACATAATCAAACAATTTGCGCAACCAAACTGGGCCTAAGCATTTGTTATTTAATCCATAGTTTTGCTTTCATTCGCTCACACACTTTCGTGCCTTTACCTTACTTCTCAATCATAATTGAGTTTTTTTTTTCCTCCATCCCTGCTATAACTCTCATTTGATATTTAGTGTTAAAATTTATTTGTAATGCTTTTTGTACAAGTTGTCTAAAGAAAAAAGTTGAAATGACATTTTAGAAAAAAGTTGAAATGACAATTTGTCTTACTTTTTCACTACTTGTCACGGTTATAAATCAAGATATCTTGATATTATTCGATCTGGACTACCCTCCAATAAACGTAGGGAGTAAATAAATTTGCACATGTATTATGCATGTACTGCTCTTATACTTGTCAAGACCAAAATCAGGCTTGGGTTAAAAAATGTTAAGGTCGACACAGATTTACGATATAGAGTGGTACGATATAGTGATGTGTTACACCGATATTGACTATTGTTTTATAAATATGGATCCGTACCAACGACACTAGTTAATACCAGTGCAATACGTCACTGTATCACACCAAATGTTTCGTAAATTTATGTCGATATAAAAATACTCATTTGGATTAGGGAGTCATTTACTTTTGCCACCCACTAACTTTTTTTTTTACATGAAGTAAAAGTTGGGCAGCAAAGCAAGTCATGCCCAATTAACTTTTTAATTAATAAAAAGTATAATGGGTGTGAATCTAAGTTAAATTTATTTTGGACAAAATTTTGTGAAACTAACGACTTTTGAGTTTGAATCTAAGTTAAATTTGTTTTGGACAATGGGTTAGATTTGAATAAACTAGTCGTAATGAATTTTGATAATTTTGTCGGAATTGGTCTAAACTAATTCCACTTGTGCTCTTGGCACTTAAGGTCGACCTTCACGCAAGAATCCGCATTAGGCCGGAATATGTAAGGGGGAAAAATAATATATAGAAAAAAATGCTGATTGAATATCGGTTAGTAGTATTTTGTTTTCTTGTATATGAAAACTAATAAATCATTCCAAATGGTTTAACCCCTAAGTATATCCATTGATTACACCTCATTAACGATTGTCATCTGCATTTAATCTACTTTTTTATTCAATATCAACTTCAATATACTGTCTCTGTCCCAAATTAATAGTCACTTTCCTTTTTGACATAATCAATGAACAAAAAGGAAGATAGCTAGAAGGAGATCGAAAGTTTATTTAGATTGTTGATTTTCTTTGAAGATCGGGGGAAAATTGGACAATAATGACATTAGAAATAAGTCTTCTACCGAGGGAAAGATTGTTACGAGTAAGTGGAGAGGAAAGATCTCCAAAGATTTCCTATAAAAATCTATATAAGAAGGGGTAGCATGTCTCCCTTGTTGCGATGTTGCTGAGGCTACAAAGACGAAGATATCTAAAATTGTCCCGCCGACGCGGAGAAGATCATATGTTGGAGGGACTACTATTATTATAATAAGATCACCTCTCTATGACATGGCGTAACTGACTTTAGAACTAGGAAGTTGATCGACCAACTTGAACAGGTCCATATTCTTGTTCCATATGTCCTGAATGAAAGATTTAAGGCGGATACAGTCAAATTGGTTGAATCTAAGGTGAGTGATAAGTAAATGTATCCGTATCAAGCCTCTTGAAACTGGCTAAAATAAGGAAATTAAAACATGGGATTTGTTTCAGCTGGCCCTTTTTGGAGAATTAGATGGTTTAATTTTCCCGAACAAACCTTTGAGTGGATGACGAATGATATTGCCAAAATTTAGCACCACCAGGTAAGTGATGATGAGCTCAAACAGTAGTAATCATGGCATCCATGGAGATGTATATGTGTGTAAGTGTGAAGAAGGAGATGAGTATAAGAGGAATAAGACAATGATGTATAGTGCTTCAGCCAATTAGGCCTACATCCACTGTGAGTGTGTGATCCACTAAGTATGGGCACTAATGGCCTTGGACACAATGCACATAAGCTCACTTTCTCTCTCTAGTGTGTGTACAAGCAGAGTTTCAGTTAGGGTTACAATTATCTATCCATCCCCTTGTAGGGTTGTAGGTGACAATTATATATAGGTCTTGGGGGGTGTAGTGTACCCCCCAAGTATGCATGGTGCATGTGAATGATGATTTAGCCAATCTCCTGTTGACACCTGTAGATGCCAAATAATGACATAATATTCCCTCACGTGAGAGGGTATTTTGTTATAACGGTCTTCCACGTGCCATGTGAGCCTCACGCGCACTGTTCCACGCGTCTCCCAAGCCACGCGCTGTGATGATGTCACTCTCGGCCTGTGTGATGAGGCCGAGGGCAAAGTTCCTTCCGGTGGTGTCTGGACCAATTTGAGCCTCGTACTATCATACCCTCGGAGGGTCGTCCGGTCATGTTGAGGGGTCGGCCCCTTGGAGGGTCGTCCGGGACTGATGAGGGGTCGGCCCCTTGGAGGGTCGTCTGGGACTGATGAGGGGTCGGCCCCTTAGAGGGTCGTCTGGGACTGATGAGGGGTCGGCCCCTTGAAGGGTCGTCCGGGCCTGCTGAGGGGTCGGCCCCTTGAAGGGTCGTCTGATATATGTTGAGAGGTCATCTTGACCACGTCCAGGTGTTGGGTTCCCTCGGCCTGGCCGAGGGTATATATGGGTATATCAATCACCCCCCAGCCCTTAGCCATCGATGTTGTTGAGATGGCTGAGGGATAGTGTTTCCTTTGAGATGAGTTTATGACCAGTTAGATGAATGACACCTGTCAAATTTTTATCCCATGTCGTTCCAGTCTTCTAGGCGTGGCGGTTGTACACGGCTTGGGACTTTGTGCCCTAATGATGTCCTCCTCGTGGGCTGTGCTCTACATTGGTTAGTGGGCCCACTCATTAGCAAGGTATTTAAACAGATTTTTGAAGTTTTATTTACCTTCTTCTTCTCCTTCTTCTTCTTCTTCTTCTTCTTCGCGCATGAACTCTCTCTTTATAGTTTCTCACCAGCTTTCTAGCCATTTCTGCAATTTCGACGTTTTAATTTTGGCAGTCCCGCTATCTCTTCTCAGGTAATCCCTCTGCTCTAGTGCCCTTTTTATCTTCATTTATGTTTGCTTTCTTATTTTAGGCTCGTATGGTTGGATTTTACTTAGGTTGTTTCATAACTTTTTCGGCGTATTCTCCGGTGGTCTGTTCTTGAATATTCCTGATAAAAAACCCTTTAATTTTGGTTTTGATCGAAAAGTCCAACCTAGTCAACTGTGAGATTATTTGTAATTAGGCTAGCCAAATTCCTTTAAGTGTAGGGTATTCCCCTTAATGCTTAGGAGACTTTACAGTTTAGCCGAGGAGTTTCCATCCCTGAGAGAGAAGTTCCTCGTAGAGGCGAATAGAGGAAGAGGAGGAGAGAAGACGAGGGGCCGACCCTAATTGGGTACGACCCATTTTTCCCGTTCCTCTAGCCACAATAAAACCATATGAGTCTTGTGGGTCGTCCGGTCGCCCAACCGAGAGCCATTCAGGAGAGATGGATGAGAGAGCGTCGTCACCAACTGGCGCTGGGCCTTCTGGGAGGAGAGAGGCGTCTGATCTAAGCCCAAGCCGACAGGCCGAGGGTGCGGTCCCTTCCGACGCTGTCCCTGTGACAACTTTATCCCCCCACGCTTTCCAGATGTCTTTTCCTCATGGGCCTCTAGTAGGTGATGAGGTCGAGGGGACTGAGGATGATGGTGAGGACTCAGATGCTGACCCAGTTAACACCTCTCATGCCTCGTCTTATATTTCCTCAGTCAGGGATCGTGACCTCCTGTTGTGGAGGCATACATTTGGTGTGCCCCCCAACATAAGTATGAGGGCTCCCTCGGAGTCGGAGAGGGTCTTTGAGGGTGAAGAGGGAGAGGTAGCAGTGTACGAACAGATGTTTAAGGTCGGTGTTAGGTTCCCTCTGCACCCTACCATTTTTAATATACTGTCAGCCCTCGGCGTTGCCCCCTCTCAACTTCCTCTCAATTCCTGGAGGATGATCCTCTGCTACATCTCCTTGTGGAAGAATGCCTTCACTGACGAGCCTTCCTCCGACGTGTTTTTGGCAAGTTATAATATCACTTCCTCGTCCAAACAGCCTAGGTACTATCACCTGGGGGCGAGGAGGTCTGATAAAAAACTTCTCCACATGGCACAAACCTCCAACCACGATTGGAATAAGAGATTTTTCTCCATTTTTGGAGAATGGAAATTTACCGCCGAGGCTCAACATTCGGACGGTGGTCCGAGGGTTCAAAGAAGATGGTCTAACCCCTCGATGAAGGCCAGGTCAGATCCCGAACTTAGTCTGGACGAGAAAGACATAGTTGAGTATCTGAGGGAACGACGGAAAGGGGGTGAAATTGCAAAGTTTGAAGATCTGATGACCCCTCGGTTCCTCAATGAAGTTGGTCTGAGGGTCGGCCCCCTGATAGAGCTATGTGATATATATTATTTTTTGCACCATCTTTGCTTTTTTCAAGTGTTTCATTTTTGCCTCTGCATTTTTCTAACGTGTCGTCCTCTTTTCAGGTCGTCCTTCAGGTATATCAGACCATCTTTAGGAAATGACGGCCTCGAGCTTACTATCTGGTCTGGGCAAGAAAAAATGCAAGGAGCTTCAGCAAGCTCCGAGGAAGACAAAGGTCGTGGGGCCGACGGATGTTGAGCCGACCTCCGACAGGAAAAAGAAGAAAGAGCCAGAAGTCCCCATTAACCCTCGACCAGATTCCAGGACGAGGGCAAGGGTGGAGGCGTCTGAGGGGACCGCCTATTCTTCCAATATGGGGGCCTTCTGGTCCCAAAACTTGGCATTTTTGAAGGCCGAGCCGTCTTCTCTGATTGCCAACCTGAGGGCGGCCAAGGCGTCTATGTTTTCTGCCCCCTCGGCTGCCGACTATGAGTTCTTATCCAAGATGCCCCCGGCGAAGGTGTATGACTGTGGTCTGCACACTCTGGCTCAAGTATTTGTTCATATTTTTTCTTGATTGAATTTTTCACCAACTGTTTCCTCATCCTCCTAATAACTGTTTATCATTTTTCTGTGCAGTCTGTCTGTGCCTTTACTTCGGCCACCAAGTGGATGGCTGAAAATCAACAAAAGTTTCATGAGGCCGAAAGGGCCATTCAGCACGAGGTTGATCTGCATATAGAGATGGAGACTGCAAAGGCTACACTGGAGAGTGCCTGGACCGAACATGCCAGGGTCTTGGATGAGCTGACAAAGCAGCACGATGCAGACTTGCAGGCCAAGGACGCACTTATAAAAGAGAAGGACGAGGCCTTGACCAACTTGGAGGTTCAGTTCAAGTCCAATCTTGAGGCGGCTGTCAAGAAAGCCGAGGTCGATGCTGTGGAGGCCTACAAACTCTCGGATGAGTTTCAAGGCTTCGGTCTTGAATACTTAGAGAGGGGGATTAGGATGGCCTGTCGGTGGGTCGTCCTTAAGTTTGCTGACGCAGTATCTTCTATCTGCCCCTCTATCGAAGCAGTCCAACTGGACGACCCCCTGATTGCTGAGGCTTTGGCACAGGTGGAGTCTCAAGTGCACGTCGAGGGTATCTGCACGTCTGAGGATCAGCCTGTCGTGGTCGTTGAGGAGACTTCTCTTATCGACGTTGAGGCCCCGCCCTCTGATGCTGCTCAATAGGGTGGCTGTTTGTAGCTCATACCCTCTTTATGTACCCTATGAATGTACCTTATTTTTGTATAACAGACATCCTTTTGTAATATTTCATTTATAATATCATCTCTCTTGTTGTCTTCCATATTCGTCTCTTGTGTGATTTGTAATGTGAATTTTTTATATTAATGATATCACTAACCCCTCCCTCGTCTTTCTTGAGGGTGCAAGAGGGGTCGTCCCCAACATTGACACTCATTATAGCCGAGGGTGGTTTCCACCAATTTAATTGATGTTTAATAAAGTCCCCCCTCGTCTTTCTTGAGGGTAAAGGGGGGTTCGTCCCCTCCATTTACCCTCATCATAGACGAGGGTTGTTTTTAATGGTTTCTAATCAAGCCCTCCCTCGTCTTTCTTGAGGGTGAATGAGGGGTCGTCCCCAACATTGACCCTCATTATAGCCGAGGGTGGTTTCCACCAATTTAATGGTTTGTGTCCTCCCTCGTCTTTCTTGAGGGAAAAGGTGGGTCGTCCCCACCATTGACCCTCATTATAGCCGAGGGTTATTTTTACCAAATTAATGGTTTTTAAGTCCTTTCTCGTCTTTCTTTAGGGCAAAGGTGGGGTCGTCCCCACCATTGACCCTCATTATAGCTGAGGGTTATTTTACCAAATTAATGGTTTTTAAGTCCTCCCTCGTCTTTCTTGAGGGCAAAGGTATGGTCGTCCCCACCATTGACCCTCATTATACCCGAGGGTTATTTTTACCAAATTAATGTTTTTTAATCAGGTCCTCCCTCGTCTTTTTTTAGGGTGAATGAGGGGTCGTCCCCAACATTGACCCTTATTATAGCCGAGGGTGGTTTCCACTAATTTAATAGTTTGTGTCCTCCCTCGTCTTTCTTGAGGGCAAAGGTGGGTCGTCCCCACCATTGACCCTCATTATAGCCGAGGGTTATTTTTACCAAATTAATGGTTTTGAAGTCCTCCCTCATCTTTCTTGAGGGAAAAGGTGGGGTCGTCCCCACCACTGACCCGCATTATAACCGAGGGTTATTTTTACCAAATTAATGGTTTTTAAGTCCTCCCTCGTCTTTCTTGAGGGCAAAGGTGGGGTCGTCCCCACCATTGACCCTCATTATAGCCGAGGGTTATTTTTACCAAATTAATGGTTTTTGAGTCCTCCCTCGTCTTTCTTGAGGGCAGAGGTGGGGTCGTCCCCACCATTGACCCTCATTATAGCCGAGGGTTGTTTTTACCAAATTAATGGTTTTTGAGTTCTCCCTCGTTTTTCTTGAGGGAAAAGGTGGGGTCGTCCCCACCATTGACCCTAATTATAGCTGAGGGTGGATATCCAAACGCAAGATGAGGGGAAACACTGATATTTCATTATCATTCTAAGTGTTCTGTTGGAGCAACACTCATTACAATTGTGGTCCGATAGGACATTACAACACTACTAATAGTATTTCTTCAAATGATCTGCATTCCAGGGGTTGGAAAAGGGTTCCCCTTCTAAGTTTTCTAGTCTATAGGTCCCAGGGAAAACTTCATCGGTGACCCTATACGGGCCATGCCAATTTGGATGGAGCTTGTTGGGCTTCTGCCAAGTCTTTTTGAGGACTAAGTCCCACACTGCGATTGGTCTCTGCTTCACCCTCTGATTGTAAAACCTTGCAGTCCTCTGCTGGTAGGCGGCTTGCCTTATCTCGGAGTCTTCCCTCCTTTCCTCAATCAGGTTTAAGTCAAGTCTCCTCTCCTCCATATTTCTTTGGGGGTCATACATTTGGACCCTGTGAGTAGGAAACCCAATATCGGTGGGGATGACAGTTTCTGAGCCATAAGCCAGTATGAATGGGGTTTCTCTAGTAGAGGTCTTTGTCTTCGTCCTGTAGGCCCACAGTACAGCATATAACTCCTCAACCCATCTTCCTTTTGCCTCCTCAAGTCTCTTCCTGGTCCCATCTAGGATTTTCCTATTTGTAACTTCCGTTTGCCCATTAGCCTGAGGTCGACCTGGGGTAGAGAAGAATTGTTTAATACTCACCCTTTCACAGTACTTCTCAAGGGATGTATTTTTTAATTGAGTCCCGTTATCCGAGATGAGGGTGTTGGGAAGACCATATATGCATATAATATTTTTCCAGATTAACTGGAAGGTCTTCTGTTCTGTGATCGTTACCATCGGCTCTGCCTCCACCCACTTTGAAAAATAGTTAATTGCCACGATAAGGAACCGATAGTTATTGATGGCCCTAGGCAAGGGGCCTACCAGGTCGATCCCTCACACTGCAAATGGCCATGGGGATGTAATGGAAGTAAGAGGTTGATGGGGCTGGTGAGGGATGGTGGAAAATCTTTGACATTTATCACACTTTTTTACATATGCCGTGGAATCCTTCCCCAAGGTCGGCCACCAGTACCCCTGGGTGACCACCCTCTTCGCCAAAGATCTTCCCCCGATGTGGCTTGAACACGACCCTTCATGCACGTCTTGCAAAATGCGTGGGACTTCGAATGGGTGCACACACCTAAGTAAGGGGAGAAAAAATCCCTTTTTGTAGAAGGTGTCTCCGATGACAGTGAATTTGGTAGCTCTGTACCTTAGTTTCTTCCTTTCTTGCCTTGCTTCTGGCATCTCCCCCTCTTTGATGTATCTGATCAGAGGGTCCATCCATGAGGATTCCTTAGAAACATTCAGGCAAGTGCTAAGTGATCCCTCAGCATCTTCAATAGTTGGTTGAAGCAAAATTTCCACTGCGACCGTCCTCCTGATATTTGTCCTAGTCACCGAGGATAACCTAGCAAGGGCATCAGCTCGACCATTATCGAGCCTAGGTATCCTCTTCAATTTTACTTCTCTGAAGCTCTTCAGTAATGACCTCACCTTCTCAAGGTACTTCTCCATTCATTCAACCTTGGCCTCGTAGGATCCTAGTATCTAGTTCACTACTAGCCTTGAATCACTATGGACCAGAATCTGGCCGACACTAAGCGACTTGGCCAAGGAGTGGCCTGCTATCAAGGCCTCATATTCGAACTCGTTGTTGGAGGATTTGAAGTTGAACCTCAGGGCATACTCAATGTCTGTGCCATCGGGTGCTGATACTATAAGTCCATCCCCACTTCCGCTATCGCAGGAGGACCCGTCAACGAAGAGGCTCCACACAGTCTGTTCTTATGAGAAATTTACCTCCGTGAGGGACTGATTCGTATCGAATATTGTATATTTCCGTCCGTTATCCTTATGCATTCTAGCGCTTTTATGGTCCTAAATGCCTATAATTATGCTCATTAACCAGACAACCTTGGATTTGGATATATACATGCTTTGTAGGGGTTATTTGTGCTTTTGTAGGTATTGGAACGCTAAAAGTGAGGTTCGGTTGCATTTCGGAGAAGTTCCGTCGCTGGACGCTACTTCAAGGGCATTTTAGTCAATTCACATTTCTTATTCGGCTCTTGGAAATTCCACGGATGTGTAGTTCTTTGAGTTAGCATCGCGTGGCCGCAAACGGTGCGTCATTTGGAGTTCGGACGAAGAAGCTAGGCTCGTTTCCGTAATGGACCATTTCCCCCTCATCATGGACCAAATGCAGCCTGAAAACAGAGTACCGGTCGACCGCGTCCCTGGTACCGGTCGACCGCGGTTCCAACTTTTGCCGTGGGAAGGAGACAGTATGCTTTGGCTTATGGGACCGGTCGACCGCGCCCCTGTGACCGGTCGACCGGTTGTGCCAGATATTTTGGGCTCTTTCCTCTTTCTTTCCTTTTTCCCTTATCTTTTCCCACTTACTATATAAAGGTTTTTTGTTGTAATAATCAGAATGGGGTAGATAAAACGTTTTTAGGTTAGAATAGCTTAGGTTTTGAGGGTTTTGAAGAGTTCTTCTTCAATTGTTCTTGGATTGACACACTTTTGGATTGAATGTTGCACTATTCATCATCCCCTCCATTTATATAGTTTGTATTTCCTTCTTTCTTGCCTTGATAGTTAGATTTACATGCTTTGTTAATAAGTTTACATGCTTTGATTACTTGCTTTCTAGTGTAAATTTACCGCGTTTATTTACCGCTTTCCATTTACCGCGTTTTTAACATGCTTTCTAGGTAACTTAAATTAGGTTGTGTTTGAATTGAACTCACTCGGGTTGACGCGTTGCTTTGCTTTGGTGATGGAGTTTACGGGTCTATTTCGGGTGCGTTGTCCTAGTTATTACGCCTAGGAGATTTGACGGGGCATATCATGTATGTCCCGTGCTTACGACCTTTCGCGCGTAATTTCCGGGATATTTGTTGACGCCAAAATCTTATTAGGCTTTTATGATGATTTAGGGCGTAACAACCCTTGATTTAATTAACTGTCGAAACGAGACGCATTTGTAATAACTCGTCGACCCATGTGACCATTTTATACTAATTAACTCGGGTGAGGGATATTCGACGCAACCTATAGTTTTTACTCGCTTTCATAATCTAGTTTCAATACATTGCCTAGATTAACATTTCCCTTTTATGCATATTTTTCCTTTTAGTTTGTAATCATCTTTTACACTTTTATTTCGGAGTATTAAATCACTTAAATTCTAACAACTCGTCTCTGTGGATTCTCGATACCCGACTTTCCGCTATACTCACCCGTTGAGTGTAGTCGTAGTTTAGGTTTTTGTATAGTTCAGGTGAGCCGAACACAAAACGACCGACGCGTAGGTGACTCTCGCGCCGCGGCAAAATCCTTTCTATCAGGGACCCCTGTCTAAAGAGATATCTTTCCTCTTCATTTTCGGCCACTTTCCCTCTAGCGGTGCTTATCTCAGCCTTATCTGCGGGTGTGTCGGTGAGTTTGCCTTGCAGGGCATCTGTCTTCCCGAAGCTCTCATCTCCAAGCTTCATCTTCTTCCCAAGTAAATTCCGCCACAAAATCTGTCAATGCTTGCCCCTTAATGGCCGTACTAGGTTGATACACAATGTCAAACTCCCCCAGCTCTATAGCCCAAGCCATTAGCCTACCTGACTTTTTTAGCTTGTGTAAAACTTGCCTAAGAGGAGAGTCAGTGAGGATGACCATTGTATGGGACTGGAAGTACGGCTTCATCTTTCTTGATGCATGGATCAAGGCATATGCTAACTTCTCCATCCTTGGGTATCTTTGCTCTGCCCCCTGTAGTGCCTTACTATTGAAATATACGGGCCTCTTTACCCCGGCCTCTTCTCTCACAATGGTTGCGCTGATAGCTGATTCTGAGACGGCTAGGTACACATATAGTCGTTCACCCTGTACTGGCCGTGAAAATAGCAAGTGAGACCCTAAGTATGTCTTCATCTCCTTGAAAGCCCCATCACACTCTTCGCTCCACTCAAAGGCCTTTCTTAGAATTTTGAAGAACGGTAGACACCTGTCTGTGGCTCTGGACACGAACCTATTCAAAGCAGCCACCCGCCCCGTGAGCCTCTGAATGTATTTAATGGTCTTTAGGGTCTTCATCTCTAGGAGGGCCTTTATTTTCTCAGGATTGGCCTCAATGCCTCTTTGATTCACGATGAACCCTAGAAATTTCCCTGCTCCAACCCCGAAGACACACTTGGCTGGGTTGAGCTTCATCCGGTACTTGTCCATCGTATCAAAGGTCCTCTCAAGGTCAGCCACATGATCCTCTGCCTTCAAGCTTTTGGTCAGCATGTCATCTATATAGACCTCCATAGATTTCCCAATTTGGTCTTCAAATATTTTATTTACAAGGCGCTGATACATTGCCCCTGCGTTCTTTAGGCCAAATGGCATGACCCTATAACAGTATGTCCCCTTGTCGATAATGAAAGTTGTATTCTCTGAGTCTTCAGGGTCCATAAAGATCTGGTTGAACCCTGAATAGGCATCCATGAAGCTCATGAGCTCATGCCCTGCGGCAGCGTCTACCATCTAATCAATGCGGGGGAGAGGGAAGTTGTCTTTGGGATAATGCTTGTTAAGGTCGGTGAAGTCCACACACATTCTCCACTTCCCTTTGGCCTTTGGGACAATGACTGCATTGGACAGCCATTCAGGGTAGATGACCTCTCTAATAAACTCAGCATCTTCCAGCTTTTTAACCTCGTCCCTTATGACCTCATATTTTTCTCGAGAGTAAATTCTCCTCTTCTGCTTTACGGGCTTTGCACCCTCTACCAATTTGAGCTTGTGGCACATGATTTTGGGGTCGATCTCTGGCATATCTGCATGACTCCATGCAAAGACGCTTTGCCTTCTCCTCAATAGCTTAATGAGTTCTTCCTTGATGTTTGGCTTCAGAGTCTTGCCGATTTGGATAGTTTTTTCTGGGTCATCCTCATTGAGGATAATGGATTCTACCTCTTTTGTGGCTTCTCCTTTCTTCAGCTTTGTCTCATCCCTGGGGTCGAGGGTATCAATATTGTAAGTGGTTGTCGCCTTCTTGTGTGCCTTCCTTTCTTCGGCAGAGTTGAAATAACATTCCCGTGTTGTCGTTTGGTCTCCCTGAACTTCCCCTACCCCGTAAGGGGTTGGAAATTTAATCATCTGATGAACCGTAGACGGCACAGCCTCAAACCCCTTGAGGGCTACTCGCCCCAGTATAATGTTCTAGGCTGAGAAGACATGTGCATCCATCACAAAAAAGCTGACCTTCTTGGTGAGCCATCTCGACCACTCTTCCCCCATCCTGACATCGGCCTTATATACTCCAAGGGGGTGAACCTTTTCCCCACTGAACCCAATCAATGGGTGATGGTATGGGACGAGTCGAGCAAGGCTGAGACCTAAGGCTTTGAAGCATGGCCAAAACATCACATCTGCAGAGCTCCCCCATCTACCAAGATCCTTGGCACCTCGCACCCGTGCACCCTGGTAGTGATAACGAGAGGGTCATCATGTGGGACTAAGAGGCCTTTGAAGTCCATCCTTGAGAACCCCAATATCAGAGTATCTATATCGACCTTCTACCTCTTTTTTGATTTTGCCTCCAGAGAGGTTGAGTGTACAATTTTCGTCACTGCCTTGGCTTCAGCTACATGGGCCTTCATGTCGGCCACCTCTGACCCTCCTCCTGCTAGGCCCCCTAAGATCATCCCCACACCGAGAGAGATCATATTGAGTCTCTTAACAGGGCCGTGGTCATCTCTGGGTGGGAGGTCAGGGTCGTCCTCATCGTCAGAAGGGTCGTCCCCTCTTTTTGGGGGACCTTCTCTACATGCATCACCTCTCTTCTTTCTGGGGTCGTCCCCTCAGCCCCTCTTGAAGGCACTCTTATCAACGTACTTCCTCAGCTTCCCTTCTTTTAGCATTTTTTCAATCTCATCTTTCAGAGCAAAGCATTTGTCTGTTACGTGGCCATGGTCTTGGTGAAATTCACACCACAAGTTTTTGTTCCTCTTGTTAGGGGTTGCCCTCAACTTCTCAGGCCACTTCAGGGATCGGTCACTCTTTATATCATTGAGAATATGTTCACAACTGACCGTTAGAGGGGTGTACTCAGCGAACTTGTCGTCCGTAGACCTCTTCTTTCCCCTCTTTGCTCTTCTTATGGTACTTACCCCCACTGGTGCCTCCTTTTTTATCTTCGTATTCTGTAGCCATCGCCTCTTCGACGTTCATCACCTTTCCTGTTGTTGACAGTAGTTCATCCATCGTCCTTGGAGGGTCTTCTGCAAGCTTCCACGGTAGCTTTCCCTTCTGGAGTCCTCCAATGAGAGCGATCATGGCTATGCTCTCCTCATAGTCCTCAACCTCTAACTTTTCTTTGTTGAATCTGGCTATGTAGTCTCTTAGACTCTCGTTCTTTCCCTACTTAACATAGAGCAGGTGTGTGGTCTTCTTCTGTGGCCTCGCCCCAAAGAAAAAGTTGTGAATAAACCTATATGCCAACTGCTTAAAGCTTTCAATGGAGTTTTTTGGAAGAGACATGTACCAGACATGTGCAGCCCCAGTCAGAGTGCCAGAAAAGGCACGACACCTCATCTCATCTGAGATAGAGTATATGTCTGTCGCTGATTGGTACATCTCAATATGATGGACAGGGTTGGTACTCCCGTCATACCTTGGGGTGATCACAGGTGGCTTAAACTTGAATGGCGTTATGAAGTTAACTATCTTCGCCACACAGGGTGAGCCTATGAAGTATCCTCTCTGAAGAGGGTCCCGGCTCTTCAGAATATCACCAATCTTATCCTCCAGTCGTTGGATCGAGTCATTCCAGGGCCTCGTAGGGTCGGCTTGGCCGATGTTATCCCCTGCCGCCTCTTTGAGGTGGACAGAGGGTTCTGCTGCAGCAGGTCTGTGTCGGCTATTTACTTCCCCCTGATCGTCGTCCCGTCCTTGGGGTCGGCCCCCGTGGGGTCGGCCATCTGCTACCTCCCTTCTGGACCTCGCAGCCCTCCTTGATCTAGACAATTTTTCTCGCGGGTCATTTACTGGGCCCAGCCTCTCAAAGGCCGACCCCCTGCTCAAACGATCAAAAGCAGAGCCTCTCGGGCGATCGTCATGATTTTGTCTTCCACACTTCCCTCTGCTCTCCTGGAGAGGTCGTACAGTATTGTTGGAGACCTTATACGGCTCCCAGCATTCTATGGGGGCCTCATCCCCCTCCAGATCATCATACATGTCCTCAGGGCAAGGGTTTCCTTGCCTCCCCAGGCGTAGACGCCTGGGGTTAGAAACATCCCTCTGCCGCTATGGGAGTGGCAGGTCTTTGTGTGGTACCTGGGGTGGTCCCCTGGCCTCATGCTGCCCTGGAGCAGCTGCCGGAGTAATCATCTCAGGTGAGACCCCTGGCGATCTTAGTATGTTCTGGCTTAGAGCTATGAACTGCTCCTGCATGATTCGTTGGCTTGCTGCCAGAGACTTCAAGGCTTCCGCCACATTAGCCATCTCAGACTGAGGTGGTGGCTTACTGAAACTGGGTCCTACTCCACTATTCGGTGGAGGGAGTGGTGGTGGTGGCATCTCCAGTGCCATGTGTTTGAGATATGAATAGCTGAACTGAAGAAAAGATTGGTGAGCTTGAGAACCTTAATGGGTCTCTTTCAATGGTGAAACATCTCCACACAGGGGGAGAACTGGCTCACCACCAGAGTGCCCAGTGAGGTCAAGTTGTACAAAGGAAGAGATGTCTTCTCGTTCCCACAAACGGTGCCAAACTGATGATGCCAAAATTTAGCACCACCAGGTAAGTGATGATGAGCTCAAACAGTAGTAATCATGGCATCCATGGAGATGTATATGTGTGTAAGTGTGAAGAAGGAGATGAGTATAAGAGGAATAAGACAATGATGTATAGTGGCTCAGCCAATTAGGCCTACATCCACTGTGAGTATGTGATCCACTAAGTATGGGCACTAATGGCCTTGGATACAATGCACATAAGCTCACTTTCTCTCTCTACTGTGTGTACAAGCAGAGTTTCAATTAGAGTTACAATTATCTATCCATCCCCTTGTAGGGTTATAGGTGACAAGTATATATAGGTCTTGGGGGGTGTCGTGTACCCCCCAAGTATGCATGGTGCATGTGAATGATGATTTAGCCAATCTCCTGTTGACACCTGTAGATGCGAAATGATGACATAATATTCCCTCACGTGAGGGGGTGATTTTGTTATAACGGTCTTCCACATGCCATGTGAGCCTCAGGCGCACTGTTCCACTCCTCTCCCAAGCCACGCGCTGTGATGATGTCACCCTCGGCCTGTGTGATGAGGCCGAGGGCAAAGTTCCTTCTGGTGGTGTCTGGCCCAATTTGAACCTCGTACTATCGTACCCTCAGAGGGTCGTCCGGGCCTGTTGAGGGGTCGGCCCCTTGGAGGGTCATCTGGGACTGATGAGGGGTCGGCCCCTTGGAGGGTCGTTTGAGACTGATAAGGGGTCGGCCCTTTAAAGGGTCGTCTGGGCCTGCTGAGGGTTCGGCCCCTTGAAGGGTCGTCTGATATATGTTGAGAGGTCATCTTGACCATGTCCAGGTGCTGGGTGCCCTCGGACTGGCCGAGGGTATATATGGGTATATCAACGAATTAGAGTGTGCTTTTTTAATCAATCATATACCACTTTCTACTATTATTTATCTGTCACTTATTAGAAATACGAATAGGATTTTCGAACTGGACTTAGTAGGAAGGGAGAGTACTTTTTTTCATTCTATATAAAAGGGAGCCTATTATGAAGCCTAGAATGGCGGAAGCAACAGATCGCTTCTACTAAGTTTTCCAACAGTAGCTTATCTTAGTATATTAACTCTTTAGAACATCCTAAAATGTTATGGGTTCATTATCGTCTTCCTTT
The DNA here is from genome assembly GCA_949130495.1 of Sambucus nigra. NCBI lineage: Eukaryota > Viridiplantae > Streptophyta > Magnoliopsida > Dipsacales > Adoxaceae > Sambucus > Sambucus nigra. The sequence goes on from OX422216.1 coordinate 585,842,352, forward strand.
GATTGCTTCCATGGTCCAGGATACTTCCCAGGACAGAGGTCGTCATTCCTTAGCCCTTCATCAGTTGTTAGGCATTTCTCACTTCTTTTATTGAATTTCCATAATGATTCACTGCAAAGCCTCTTCAATAAAAATATATTTCTCTCTTTCTTTTCTTTCTTCACTATTTCTCATTTTATCGATTGAAAGAGAATGAGTGTTATCTATTGACAACCGAAAAAAGAATTCATGAAAAAGCAACTAAAGAGCTCTAAAGCATTGGTTTGCTCCTCATAAATATGGTAGCTCTTTAAATAGTTTATGCCTTTCAATTTCAAAATATACAAAGGAGGCAACTCAAATTGAAAGAGGGGTGGAAGTAGCTCGACTAGAAAAAAAAAAGGCAATTAAAGGCCATTTCCATTATAGTGAACTAGTCTCGATCGTGGCCACTGATTAAGTGATTCCTTAAAAATCGTTGCTTTCAAATGGCAATTATTAATTTGGGACGAATGTAGTAGATTTTTATACAACAATTGACCATATTCTAGTCATCATCAAACCATCATAGGCAAAACTCCTTGTCCAAATAAAACAAATGGAGTTATTGGATACACTTATCTAAATATTCATATCACCACTAATTTGGAAACTTTCACCTCCCTCACATTTTTTTATCAAATACATGCAACTCACACACTAGGTGAAGTGAGTTTCCCAATCACATTTCTAACCAACTTTTGGTCAAGATTTCAATTTTCTCAATTTCTCATACATTCCAACAAAAAATTAAAACATCTAACTACTTGGATTTTAAATTATACATTATTCCCAAATCACATTCATTCTCAAAATTTGCTATCATCGCGTTCATACATAATCCAACACACATCCAATTAAAAATATTGATGTATCCAATTAAAAAAAACTATCGAGATAAAATTTACGAAATCACTTGTAAAATATTAAAGTACACTTTTTTTATTGTAATACTCCGTATTTCTGCGTATTTTTAATTAAATTAATTCAGGAGTTAATTGAGAAAATGCGTTTTTATTTAAATTACGCGAGGGAGTAATTTAATGTGATTAAATAAAAAATATGATTATTAAATATTAATCAAGAGATAGATACTGATTAATATTATGTTATAATATTTACTAAGTGTGAATAGTAAATAAGTGATGATTATTGTAATACGGCATAGCGAGTGATATATGTGTATTTTATTTTATCTCACCGAGAGTCGCGTGTAGACTATTTGAAATGGGAATTGAGATATATATTTTTAGTGACTCAGGTGATAATTTAGAGGTCACAGATGATTCCAGAAGGGTCGAAATAGTCGGAATAGTGTACCCAGGGGTATAGTTTGTGTCCTGGGTCAATTTTAGACCAAACAGACACCATTTGGGGGCATTTTGGTCATTTGGCAAATAGAGGTTAAGAGACCTAAGAAATTTCAAAGTTTATATCATATGTTAAGGGGATTAAATTAGGGTTAAGATTATACAAAACACAAAGAGACCAATTAGGAGAAAAGAAAGACAATTATCAAGGCTTAAGGAGGATTTGGTGAGGGATTTAGAGGATTCTTGCACATCAATCAATTTGGGAAGGGAAATTGGAGGAGAAGACAACTCAACACCTTCATCGAATTTGAAATCAGATCATCCTCACTAAGGCAAGTTGTTTATTGCAAATTAATGTGAAGTTATAATACCCATTGTGTCTAGGGTTCCAATTGTATTGATTTGTTGATGATTCTTAGAAGAAAATGATGAATTGAATATAAGTTTGGGTAGGTTTGCATGTTGTTTGTATTTACATCTATAGAGGATTAAAAATCAGAAGAGTTATGACTGTTGCTACAGATTTAAATCTGGGTTTATGAGGAGTAAACATGACGAACACAAATATCTAGGGTTTTTTATAATATTTAGATTTTGATGGTTCTTGAGTGAATTTCGTAAAGATTTGATGATATATTTACGTTAGGAATAGTAGCTATACATATGGTGGATGTTTGGTTATGTTGGTAGAGATTTTCAGAATGTTTAATGAGGGATTGATGGGTTAAACATGGAGAAAGACGAAGTTGGGTGAAGTTATAACTGGACGATCGATCGATCAACGTATGAATGTCGATTGATCGATCAAATTCATCGATCGATCGATCAAAGTTGAATTTAGGTTCTTTTGTTGGTTGACTTTTTCTTCGATTGCCAACGATGAATGGGAACCTTAATGATGATATTATGCATATGTAGAGCCTTAATAAAAGTAAGTAGGTGTATAGTTAAGGTCTGTTAAGGTCATGGAGTGTAAGACTTGGATTATGGACCGACGATGATAAATCGATCGAGTCATGTATCGAGATATTTGGTATTTGAGTTACGGGGAGAGTAAACGTCAATTCCAGGGTGTATACTAGTAGGTCAGAGACAGTTTAACTAATGAAATTTATAAATGGGTAACTAGGTCCCTTAGAGTTGTGTGAATATTTAAAATAATACGATAGTGAGATAAATCCTAAAATAAAATAGTACGGTGAGTATACGAGAGAAATATACTACGTACAAGTGTGAATAACTAGGTTGTGTGAACACCTAACATATTAATACTAGGCGACGTGAATACCTAAAGTATACTAAATATATTGGGGTCGAGGTAACATCCGGACCAATACATGAGATTTGTATGACTACTTGAATTAATACGATAGTGAGATAAACCGTAAAATAAAATGTATGATAAGTATTAGAGAGAAACATACTATGTACTAATGTGAATAATCAGGTTGTGTGAATACCTATTGATAGATAGTATACATAGGTTGTGTGAATACCAATAGTATACTAAATAATTATTGGTGATCGAGGTAGGATTTCGAGCCAATATAAATGACTAGTATTAGTGATCGATGTATGATTCTGAGCCAATCTAGATATGATTAATATTGGTGATCGCGGTGTCATTCCGAGCCAGTTTAATCAACGTCTACTGGTAATCGAGGTATGATTCCAAGCCAAGATATATAAATCACTATTGGTGATCGAGGTAGAATTCCGAGCCAATGATCTCTAATGTGTGATGCAGGGAGGTGATAGTAAAGTGTACTATTATAGTATATATTGTGTGTGAAATATATACCTTGTGATTATTCTACTTACAAGTGATAGTAGACTGGAAAATGTTATATATATATATAAAGCAAATTAAGTAGAGAGTGACTTAATTATTAGATGAAAGATAGATTGCGAATATCTAAGAAAGTAAATTAAGTGGTGAGACTTAATTATAAGGATGGTGATATAGCATATGTGAAATGTTACATGAGAAATAATTAACATGTGAGAGATGTTAATAAATTAATGTAATGTATGGGCGGTACGAGAACTTGGGTGTGTACATAAGTTTAGTTGGATACTTTAGTCTAGTTAGCTTGAGTAGTATGTTGAACGTTAGGCATGCACTATAGATGAGAGGCGAGGAAAACTCAAGAGAGAATGTACGTAAATATGTGTAATCAATAACCAAATTTTATTATAATAAACGCTTGCTAAATATTTTCAAAACTTTTTGTTTACTAACACTTTCTATAAAATATTTTCAAAACCGTTTAGGTGTGCATCCATAAGGACGCAAGGCGTGACTTCATTCCAGGGACTCTGAGCTGTAGAATTGTGGATGCTGATAGGTTTTGATTAGAGGATTCTTCCATTCAGATCTAGTGTAGGATCTCATTTCATATTCCATGTATGGACTTGTTGTCCGTTGTCAGTTTTCAGTCATTTAGTTCTTTTATTTAGGTAGTATTTGATTTTGGATTTTAGCCGATGGCTTATTCGGCAAACCTTTATTCATTTAAATATTGTGATGGTTGGACTATAAAATATTGTGAATGGTTAAATTTAGTTTTTCGCATTGTTCCTTTATCTGTTTTAAAGAAAGATAAAATTTGGCACCGGTCTAATTTCACTTAGGTGGTTAGTAATTAAAAATTTTTCGACCGTGATGCTAAGAATGAACCATATGACAAACATGTTTTAATCTAATAAAGGCCTGATCAATCAATGTTTAATTAAACGGAGTGTCACAGATGGTATCAGAGCATCAGGTTCTAGTATCCTTAGGATCTATGCGACTTTTTTACGTTTCAGCATAGTGTACTTTGATATAGAGCCATATGATAGGATTGTTGTACTCCTCTACATATGCAACTTACGTTCTCTTGCCATTAAGTATAGTTCATGTGCTTCATGTAGGAGTTCGGTTGAGCTTTGTACACCGAGAAATATGGGACGACCAGCGAGGGTCGTTAGAAGGACTGCAGGAGGAGAGAAGAGGCCAAAGACATAGAGTAATTATGAGAACGGTGATTGAGATCGAAGTCACCACGATTATGTAATACCCTGTATTTCTGCGTATTTATGATTTAATTAATTGTATAATTAAATAGAAAATATGTTATATTTAAATTACGAGAGTAGAGTAATTTAATGTGATTTAATATTTAAATTACGTGAGTGAAGTAATTTAATAAGACGAATTTATAACTATAATTATTGAGTGGTCAAATAATAATCATGATATTTTTATATTAATCGAGAGATAGAGACTGATTGATATTTCTGATATGATATTTACTAAGTGTGAATAGTAAATAATTGATAATTAATATTATACGTCATAGCGAGTGATGTGGGCGTATTATATGCTATCTCACCGAGAGTCGCGTGTTAGACTATGTCGAGGTGAAAAATGAGAAATATATTTTGGGTGACTCGAATGATAATTTAGAGGTCACGGAGGAGTTTGGTAGGGGCGAATTAGTCAAAATAGTATACCCGGGGATGTCAATTGAGTCACGGGTCAACTTTGGACCAAACCGGCACCTTATGAGGGTAGTTTGGTCATTTTAAAAATAGAGGTTAAAGGACCTACGAAAATTAGAGTCCTATATCTGATAATTAGAATTGAATATTAGGGTTCATAACTAAAAAATCTTAGAGAGGCCATTAGAGAGAAAAGAAGAACATTTCCCAAAAGCTTAAGGAGTATTCTCGCACCCTAAGCATTTAAGGAGTGGGGATTTGAAGAGAAGCACATCAAATCATCATCTTCATCACGAAATCAGATCACCTCTGTATAAGGCAAGTGGTTTGTTTCAATTAAATTCAAAGTTATAATACCCATGTGTAGGGTTACATGATTTATGAAAATTCTATCAAATCTCTTGGAGAAAAAGATTAATTTTGATGCATGTTTGGTTAGGATTGCATATAGTTGATATTAACAACTGTAGAGTATTGAAAATCAAACGAAATTGGATTGTCACTATAGATTTTAATTCTGGGTTATGTTAAAATCAATATGAAGAACACCATTATCTAGGGTTTAATGGAAACTGAATTTTGATGATTCTTGGGAGGATTTCGTATCGATTTGATGATATATTTACGTTAGGATTAGACCCTATATATGATAATAATGTTTAGTGATGATGGTAGAGTGTTTCATAAGTCTTTAATACATTTATAAGGGACAAGTTCGGAGAAAACCGAAATTGGGCATGGCTAGTATCTGGTCGATCGATCGACTAAATCTGAATTGAGGCTCTTTTGTGCATTGATGGTTATTTTATTCCTAACCTTAGGGATGATATTATACCTACTTAGGGACTTAGAAAAGACCAGTAGGTATATTGTTAAGTCCGATAGTGTCCTTTATAGTGAGACTTAAAGTAGGGACCGACGAGGATAAATCGATAGGGATGTGTATCGAAAAATGTGTGGCATGCGTTATGGAGAGAGAGTAACATTAATCCATGATATATAGCAGTAGTGTAAGGGCTTAGCTACTAAGATTAAGAAGGGGTTAACTAGGTCCCTTAGAGTTGGGTGAATACTCGAGAAAATTTGATAAAGAGAGAAATCAAAAAATGCACGGTACGGTGAGTATTAGAGAGAAATATACTACGTACTAATGTAAATCTTTAGGTTGTGTTAATACCTATAAATTTTGTACTTAGGTTGGGTGAATACCTGTAGTTCCTATATGATATTGAAGTCGAGGATTATACCGGGCCAATATTGTATTATTTCATTTACATTTGGAGTCGAGGATTAGACCGGGACAATGTAAATTATAGGATAATTATTAGACCGGGCCAATACTCCTTAAAGTATATATTGTGTGTGAAATATATACTATATAAATAATATACTTGGGTAGAATGGTAGATGATTATATGATGTGCATACATCTAAAAGATAAATAATTTGGGATAATTGGAGTCGATGATTAGACCGGGCTAATTATCCTTATAGTTTATATTGTGTGTGAAATATATATTATATAAATAATCTACTAGGATGGAGTAGTAGATAATTAGATGACGTAAATACATCTAAATTGTAACTTAAGTGGAGAAAACGCAATTGGAAAAATATAATATTAGATAGTGAACATCTAATGAATAAGATTAAGTAGTTAGACTTAACTTTCAAATCAGAAACTAACATATGTGAAATGTTACTTATAAATTTATTAACAGAATGAGAAGCGTTAAAGAAACGTAGTATTGTATGGGCGGTACGGGAACTTAGACGTGTAGATGAGTTCAGACGAGTACTATAGTCTAAATAGCTTGGGTAGTTGTAGCTAACTAGACTAAGTATGGAACATTAGGCGTGCACTATAGATGAGAGATGAGGAGACTCAAGTGAGTGTGCGTAAGCCTAACATGTGTAATCAATAACTTATCTTTACTGCAATAAATTTACTTGCTAAATATTTTCAAAACGTTTTGAGTACTAACTCTTGCTATGTAAAATATTTTTAAAAACCTTTTAGGTGTCCAGCCACAGGGACGCCAAGCGTGAATTCATTCCAGGGATTTCAGAGCTGCAACACAGGTGGATGTTGCAGGACATTGATTAAATGCTTCTTTTATCATTTCTGATGTAGTGTAGGATTTCAGTTTCAGTATGGACATGTTGTCCCAACGTACTTTCTTTAGTTGGGATTTTGATATTTGTTGGGTTTTGGCCGATAGTTTATTCGGCAAAACTTGTTTACCTTAGTTGATATATTCAGACTTTTATGTTGGTATTTTATTTATAGATTGTTCTGCATGTTGTTGTATGTTTAATCAAAGTTAAAATTTGGCCTAGTCTAATTTCATCTAGGTGGTTAGTAATTAAAAAGTTTTCGACAGTGATGCTAAGAATGAACCAATTGAAAAACCTGTTTTAATTTGATTTAGGAGTGATCACCCGGGATTTAATTAGGCGGGGTGTCACAGATTATTATTCGGATAGATGACGATAGGATAGCCACTTGGGAATGGTAGTGTCCCCAAGCACCGTTGTAGAGAACGGTGGTATTATTTCAAACTCATCCAGCGTTATAGATAGGGGGAGTCAGGGGGACTCTTTCGAAAAGTCACCTATAAGAATTCGAGAAAGAGAGGAATTATAATGGACCAATGGGAGGAAATAATCCAAAGGCGATAGTGTAGGGTGGAGGGCAGCGACACCCGGGATTAAAATTTCGGGCAAAATTTTTAACGTGTAAGGGCAGCATAAAGTGACGAGAGTCAGTCACTATGTATGATGAAATATATTTATAATTAAACGAAGGATTGGGTGCGGGCCTGTAAGTGAATTTGGGCTCATGATTAGTATACATAAGCGTGGATGGAAAGTCAGTGAAGATGACTAGTGACGATGTCACTAAGGTCGTGCGTTTATGAGGTTACATCAACGCTTCTATTAAAAAAGAGCGAATAGGGTGGGAGAATCTAGCCGGAGAACAAGACTATATGTATCGGTGCTAGTGAGCCACCACAGGAGAGTATGCCCAGTAGGGGACCCATCGAAATAATTCAGATAAATTGAATTCCTAACGAGAGATGGTGAATTCAGTCAGGGCCGTTTAGGCCAGCAGAGCCAAAGGGATAATAAAGGTAGCAATCAGGATCCGGGCCACTAAGTCCAAGAGAAGGACACCCCGACATGGCCAGCACTACACCAAATTTGTCGGATTGTCAAGGTCATTGACCATGACTAGTACAACTTGTCAATATCAATGACCGTGACAAGTCTGGTGGTGACAACGTTTGTTGCCATGGACTTGTCATGGTCATTAACCGTTACGAGTTCATTAGACTTGTCACGGACAATGACCATGACAAGCTTAGTTACGATTAATAACCGTGACAAACCCATGGCAATTTTTAAAAAAAATCACGGCCAATGACCGTGACAATTCTGGGCAAAATTGAAAAAAAATCTGCTGGGCAGTATGGCCACTGCCACTGCCCAGCAGTATATTTGTACCTGTTATAGCAACGTTGTACCTGTTCAAACATCATATATATAAATAAAATAGAGATAATGCAAATATACATTCAAAACAATATACATCACGATATAATTCAAATGTAACAACTTAAATCAATTCAATTCAAATAATGCCACTACATGTCTGGGGTAGGTTTGAGGAGGTGGATAGGTCACACGATATACGAATTCATACACCCTTGTATATTTATCATGCCGCATTGTTCACGTAACCACAATGGGGAGTTCTCCTTCTCGGGTATCACATGCGTTACGAGCACCTTGGCCTCGATGTCTTTAAGCACACGTCCATGAACTGGCATACCCTGGACGGTATTCGGGTCCCTTAATCCCCGCCCTATCTTCTAGCCATCAAATATATCATGTATAAACACGCTCGGCCAACCAAGTGTCGACATCGGTCGGTCGAAGGGAGCCAAATAGGGGACTGGATCATCAGAGTCCGCACGTGTTGGCGATGAAGCAACGAGGTCCACATCCTCGTCCTCCTGCACCTCCTCCTCCACCACCTTCTCCTTACCTTTCCCCTTATGGCTTTCGCCCAACAAACGCTTCATGAATGAGAACATATCTTGGACCGTTGCCTCCAAACAGGACAGCTTCGTGTCATGCGAGTCCACCGTTCGAGCCAACCCGGTGTTGCTCGTCTCCAATCTGATGATCCTAGATTTGGCCATCCGTGAACTCACCCTCCTTGTCCTCCCCTTGTGATCAGCGCTAAGTACTTGACTGAGTGCGTCTGTGTACAAAGATGCCTTGTCGGTATCAGACTGCGACTCATGCACTTTCTTAAGCTTTGCCTGAAACAAAAAAAAGCACATGATTAGTTAAATAAGTAAATAATAAAATTATAACATAATTAACAAAAAGTAAACTGTCGGATTAATTACAATCGGGGATGCGATAATCGGGGACAACTACTTATCCTTCCCCTTCTTCGTCTGAATAGCCACATAAATATCGAGCCTATGTGGCATACCCCCAGGGCCACTCCTCGTCCCCTGAAATAAAATAATGCAAAATTAGTATCGGCCCCGCAAAGTAAAATAATGCAGAATAACATATTTCTGTAATTATAGAAAAATTAAATCTTATTATCATCCTATGCTCCACCTCGACGTAAGACGTCTGATCGGAGTAGTGCACGTCCGTATTTTTCGCCCAATTTTCCCTCCCCGATTAGCGAGATGACAATTGTCGCTCCTCGATCTCATTGTCAATGAACTTTTGCCAATGTGCCAATAAGATCGGCTCCTTCAGCGGGACGGAGTCATGCATTCGGATAACGGAGTCTCGGGTCTTCCCAAAGTACCGGGTCCGCATATTTTTCTTCCACGTCTTGTGTTGATCCCTCAACTGCTCCTGTCCAACAAATACAATGTTAGTTGCGAATAAATATAAATATAAATATAAATATTAAATGAAATTGAAATTGAAATATTTATATAAATATAAATATAAATACATTACCTGTAGTGCAACCCAAATAGCTAACTTGAGCTCATTTGGCACCTCCCTCCGACTAGTGTACCATGGGACGATGATCGTCTTTACCAGCTCGAGGGATCTCACTAACAGCCCCGTCTTATTCTTGATGGCCATCCCCAATTTGCCCCATTTGGGGTGCCTAGGGGTCAAGGAGCCCTTATCGCCTCCGCTACCACCGAGCCCAGACGACATCATCATAATCAGTATCATCATCCTCGCCTTAATACTTGAAGGAGATATTTTCTGTAAAAAAAATGTTGTTATTAGTACAAATCCAAATGAAATAGAAGAAGACATGTAAATATGTACAATTACTACAAATCTAAATGAATTATTACTTTTTAACACCTCAATTCGGAATTCTAAAACAACAACATCTACTGCCCACACACACGCACACTACACACACATTGCCACCCCCACCCCTACTGTACACACACACACATGCACGCTACACACACATCCCCCCCCCCCCACACACACACACACACACATGCATATACAAAGGAAAGAGAGAAAGATAAAAAGAGTGAAAATGAAAAAGTGCAAATCAATTTAAAGTATTAAAAATGGATTGTTAAAGTACAAATTAGAATATTTATTACAAATTGAAAAATTATTTCAAATTCGGGTTATCGTCAAAAATGGATTGATATTCGGTAAGAGCAGCCAAGTCATCCACACTACTATTTAGACACTTTAGCGCATGGAGAAACAGTGCTTAAACAATAAAGGAACCAATTGCATGATCACATGACAATTGTGGGACTTACACTTATGTAAATCATGAGTAGCATAATTCACAATCCTTTGCAAGTTAGACAAAAAATTAGATGAGCCCTTCAAATTATATATTGTGTCTAAAAGCACCTTCCTTTCCCCACTCGTCAAAGTAAACGCACGAGGGAGAATTATTGTCCTTCCCCTATTATCTTCTTTTAACCATAGTTGTGGCTTAAGTTTCAACGATTTAAGGTCTTTTTGTGCATTTTATCCATCCTTTGAATGACTCCCCCCAAGGCAAGTGCCCACAATATGTTCAGCGAGATTCTTCTCTGCATGCATCACATCCAATACATGACGCACCGGGTTATTCTTCCAATAATGCAAGCCAAATAAAATTGACCTCCTAGACCATGCCTTTCTTGTCTCAATTTCATTCCCAGTTGGGGTCTTCTCATACTTGACATTCTTAAATTTGAGATTCTTACCTGGCATATTAGGGCCACATTCAGAAGATTTACTTTCAATTTCTGAACCTGAAAGTTGTCTCGACGGTAGCCTATGTTCAACCCCGCCCGATAAAAAATTGGAACCTTTCTCAAATCTGAAACTATGAGCCGGGGGTAAAAAACTCCTATGGAAATGGTATACATTTTTTGAGCTAGCGGATAGACGAAGAGATTCAGTCTCCTCTCCATAAATAGGACACCCCAAATAACCATGTACTACACAACCGGATAATGTCCCATAAGCTGAAAAATCATGAATTGCCCACATCAACATAACTTTCAGCGTAAACTCTTCTTTTCTAAAAGAGTCAAATGATTGCACACCTTATTCCCATAACTCATTTAATTCTTCTACCAAAGGATTCAGGTAGACGTCGATGTCATCACTTGGGGCCTTTGGCCCAGGTATCAACAAAGACAACATCAAAAATTCAGGTCTCATACACTGTGAAGGAGGGAGGTTGAGTGGGGATAGGATCATTGGACATACACTCTGATTGGTGCTTAGATTTCTAAATAGATTGAAACCATCTGTTGATATAGTCAAACAAGTTTTGCGCTGTTCTCGAGAAAAATCGGGATACTCATAATTCATCCTCCTCCAAGCTATAGAATCAATAGGATGACGCATGAGATTACCCCCTACTTCTGCCCTAGCATGCCAAGTCATTACCTTCGCTATCCATGGTACTGTGAAAAATCGCTTTAACCTAGGCCCAGCGGGAAAATATTTCAACACTTTTTGAGGCACTTTTAAGCTTGTGACTTCCTTGCAAGTAGATTGGACATATCTAGGTCCATCGCATATCGGACATCGATTGAGATTTTCATACTCCTTTCGGTATAGTATGCAATCATACACACAAGCATGAATCGATTTATACTTCATTCCCAAACCTTTCAAATTGTTCTTCATAATAGGATAGCTATTTGGAAGCGTATTCTCCTTGGGTAGTAAGCCCTTCACCCAATTCAGAATTCTTGTCACGCTATTGCCAGACAAATCGTATTGCGTCTTCAAACTGTGCAAACCAACCATGGCATGTAAAGTTGTTTGATCTTTCTCACAGCCAGAGTATAACGGTTGGGTCGCCTTAAATTTTAAACTTTGGTAGTCATCGTCAAGGTTTATCGTGATATCTTCACGAGCACCTGAACCTTGTACATCATCAGTAACCTCATTCTCCTCTACTTCATAAACTCCATGCGCATCATCAACTAAATCCTCTAACATATTATGATCTACACCGTCCCCTTCTACATTTATCCTACTTGTTGAAGGTTGTTGTGAAGGTTGTTCGGGGACAAAAGGAACTTTTAATTCATCGTGAAAACTCCAAAATCGATAAATATCTTGCATACCCCATCTTAACAAATGTAGTTCAATTATTTTCCACTCAAACACCTTACCATTCTTACACCTAGCACACGGACATGGAAACTCTTCATCATTATGATATCTCTTTGTGTATTTCATAAATTCATTAGCACCTCTGCGAAACACACACGTCATTCTATTTGTCTCACCCATCCACTCTTTGTATTTAGGATATCCCATCATAGCTTTCACAACTAATCACCTATTAAAGGTAAGAAGCGTATATTCATGGATTGGTATAAACAAAACTTAGATTTATAGTATGTTTCATTTAATTATTTCTTATTTATATTCGATTTTTAAATTCGGCATTCAAGACCGCTAAAGGGTAAGTGGTCATATCCCATTCAAGACCACATATTTCTGTAATATACTTAACAGCTTATGTACATTGTTACGATTTGAGAAAAAATTGACAGCATATCCCCGTAGTTCTCCAAGTACACGACGTAGATTGGCAAGTGTGAGTGTCATTTCAATTGATCAATTGAAATAACAGTCACACTTGCAATCTAGTATGTACCCAAAGATCATTAGGATACGACTACAGAACTTCCACCAAAAGTAACTACTTTAAGCCACTAAGAATATTATTATACAGAAATTATACAGTCCTAAACTGTCCAAACGGGACAATTCGAAAGATCTCATTATAGGGGTAATGACTCTCGAATGGGTCTAAGGGCTATTGAATGCGTACGCATAAGAACTAGAAGGCTAGTATCTATGCGCACTATATGTAATTTCAAGTATGTTTCATTTAATTATCATACTATATATATATGTTGTTCGTGATACAAAGTAATTTTTTTAAAAAAAGTTAAAAAATCCCACCCCCATATGGACGATAATCCAGGGGTTATGCCACTTTTAAAATTAATCAACCGAACATCGATCCACTATAATCCAACTGCAATAGCTACAACAAATGTGTATCCCATACTCCTTCTAATTCATTTATTCAATTAATTCTTTTTATCAATTAAACTAACAATTAGAGTATACAATTATTAATTTACTAATTTACAATGAGGGGCCATCCTACTTGCATATGAAAGGGGGAATAATTATTAATTTACTAAAAAAATTAACAACCAATCAATATTTAATCAATCAATTCTTTTACAAGGGGCACTACTTGCATATGAGGGGCAATATCTAATAAACCAATAAAAATTTAAATAAAAAAAATTAACAAGCCCCACCCCCGCCCCATTTCCCCTTCCCCACCCCCCACCACACACACAAGAACACACACACGCACACACACACACACACACACACACAGCTCCACACCCCCTGCCCCCCAGCCCTGCCCCCTCCCCCCCACTACCACTACTCACCACACACGCACACACACACATATACACATATACACACACATGCACATACACACACATACGCGCACATATACACACTCACACACATATATACACACACAAATACGCACATATACGCCCCCCTCCCCCCACACACACGCGCGCATATATACACCACACGCACACACACTCACATATACCCACACATATGCACAAATGGAAGAGCGAGAGAAAACGTACCAAAATCGTAGAGAGAGAGAGTGCAGTCGCTTAGAGAGAGAGAAATGGAGGTAATAGAAATCGATGGAAAAAAATAAGAGGTGATGATGCTAGAAATAGCATCACCCTTCAAGGTGTTTGTAAGCTCAATTCCATGTTAACAATGGCATCATAAGAGTACATACACATATATTAGAAGGAGACGAGAAGAAGAGGTTTCACACCGGAATATAAGTGGTTCAGTCAATCAGGCCTACGTCCACTGTGCAAGTGTATGATGTGGATCACTGTATGAGGCCTCTAATGGCCATAGATACAATCTCTCAAGCTTTCTCTCTCTACTGTGTATTTGAACAGAGTTTCAGCTAGGGTTGCTAATTTCGGATCCCCTTCAAGGAGGAGAAGACAAGTATATATAGTAGCTGGGGGGTGTAGTGTACCCCCCATGCATGCAATAAGCATGTGTGTGTTGATCTAGCCAATATGATGAAGACATCTGTCACTGTCACATGTAGAGAATGATGATGAAATATTTCCCCCACGTGAGGGGAATGATTTGTTATAACTGATTTGTATACACGTGTCCTTATCCACACATATGCGCACAAGATCTCGGCCACTTGTGGTTGGTCACAACCTCGGCCTGGAAGAGTACGAGGTTGGTGAAGCCTGGTGGTTATCCAATATGAGATTAATCATGATGACCTCAGCTTATGTGGAGCCTAGGTAAGGTAAGTGGAGTCATAAGCTCGGCCTGGGCCGAGGTTAAGCTGGAACATGCTAAGAACATCGGCTGATTCCCTGCCGGAGCTGGCCTTGATGGAAGTATAGCTTCTGTAACATCGGCCTACCCCCAGTCGAGGTTGTCATCCCCTGGTCGTCCTGATGAATAACTATTTCCATGGAGATGAAGGCCTCTCTTGACGAGGTTGGTAGTAACGTCGGCCATGGACGACCTTGCTTGGGACGAGACCGCTGGTCATGGATCTAAGGCCCCTTCAACGTCGTCCATATTCATGGCCGAGGTTGATGTCTCTGAGCCGAGGTGGTACATTTTGGTCATATCAATCACGCCTAGCCCTTAGTTACCTGTGTGATCAGGTGTCTAAGGGGTATATTTGTCCGAGGTCGAATTTCTCCAGGTGTCAAATAACCTCTTGACAGGTGTCAGCTGCTGTAGTAGATAGCGTGCCTGACAGGTTTAATGATGTTGGCTGCCTTTTGGGCTCCCAAGGCAATGATGGGCCTTGGGACGTGTGCACTCACACTTAAGGGTTTAAACCCCACTTTCTTCTCTTTTCTCCTCATTTCTCTCCTTCTCCGGACTTGGGCATTTTCTGTAACTTTCTCTCTCTAGAAGAGCTCTGATTTGAAGTGCGTTTGGGTGGTCATTCCTTGTAATTTCTTCCTTGCTTCTCATAACTTTTCTTCAGGTATCCTTTGCCATCCCTTCTTCTTCATTATTCTGCCTTGATCTTGTTTTTGCATTTTTCGGTGAGATTTAAGAGGTTTCCGGTGAGTTTATTGGTTTTCTGGCGAACTGTTCTTCGTTGTTTTTGCTCAAAGTTGAATAGCTTGATCTTTAATTCCATTTGCCAATATTGTTTGTAATTAAGGAGAGTCATAAGTCTAACATCTGCCTCATATGCTCACACCCCTTTACCAACTCTTAGAGGAATTCCCCTACCTTAGGGAGAAGACTTTAGATAAAATTAGACAAATAGAGAGAGCCCAAGAGGAAGCTCGTAGGGAAGAGGCGTTCCCCCTCAGGCCTATTTTTCCACAACCTCTGAAGGTTATATACCCTAAACCATCCGAACCAGTTAGCCCATCAGAGGCCCCAGCTGAACCCTCACCAATGTCTGAGTCTGAGTCAAGCACCTTAGACCCTATGTCCGTGGACTCTTTTCAATAGGCCATGGACTTCTCAATTCAACAAGATCAGGTCCCTGATCAGGCAGAGGTTTCTAGTCGAACCTCGTCTCACAAAAGTTCAAGTACATCAACCTCTTCCTCAGAGGTTGAAATTGTTGGACCAAGTGTGGCTGTTCCACCAATCCTTGAAGCCATTCCCCTGTCGGCTGTCACAGAGGCTGAGTTCGCTCATAGGTTTCCAAGTAATGCCCCATCGTTTGCTCAGGCCGATGTTGAGCTAGATTATGATGATGATGCTGAGAGTGATATTGATGTCTCTGAGGCGGTCGAGATTGAGAGTTCAGTCAGCGATATTGACCTCCTATCCTTCAAATACCTATATTCCATAAGCCCCTCTATAAAGCTCAGGAGACCTCTGAGGGAAGAGAGGGCTTATCACGGTCGAGATGGTGAGATCTGCCTATACGAGCAGATGTTCAAGTTGGGATTTTGTCTGCCCATCCATCCCATCATCAGGTCTATATTGGCCTATATCAACTTGGCCCCTTCCCAGTTATCACCCAATGCTTGGAGGGTGATAATTGGAGCCATTGTCTTATGGAGGGTTGTTCATCACTCAGACCTTCCTGTTCAAGTCTTTACAGGATGCTATGTCCCTTCATCTGCCAAAAATCATCTGAGTTATTATCATTTTTTAGCTCGAAAGCCAGAAAAGAAGATGCTTCAGATTACCCAAACCTCAAACCATAACTGGAAGCCACGTTATTTCTTTGCCTCAGGGCCATGGGAATTTGGTCCATGTGCCCCCTCTTCCTCATTAGAGCCGAGAATGCCCCTGAGATGGGGAAAGGTTACGATGGCTGCTAAGGCCGACCCTGGGCTATGCCAACTCAATCTTCAGAAGGTCAAAGACCTTCGAGATCAGGGGGAGCATAGTCTGCTTATCAAATTCGAGAACCTAATGATCCCCTATTACCTCTCTGAGACTGGTCTAGGGGGAAGTCCTCTTATAGAGATTGGTAAGTGCTTTTAATTTAACAAGTTACACCTCTAAATATATGTATATCTGATTCTCTAACTCAAGCCTTTCTATTTTATAGAGCGCCCAAAAGGAATATCGGACGAGTTGTGGGAGATGGCAGCACTAATTCTAACAAAACTCATCAAAAAATAGGTCTGAATGCTCATCCTCCCCCTCCTTCAACCTCAAGGGCTGAGGCCACTAAGAAGAGGAAGGTTGCTGACCCTGCACCTGAGGATCAGAGGCATAAAAAAAAGGAGGGGATCGTGCCATCCCCATTTCTTCTGAGGATGCCTTGATTGCTCGTCTTGAGCAATTAAAGATCAGTGAAAGTGTCATTGGCCAAAGTATGAAGGCCTTGGATGCTATCAGCGGTGTTATGACCGAGTCTGACAAGCGCTTTTATCGGTCAATGGATAAGCCTCTGCTGGTTGAATTCTCTCTTCACCGTTTTATCCAGGTAAGACCTTTAAGTTTTTGCTTCTGAGTTTTACAAGTGTAACATCGACATTTAAACTACATCAGACCTTAGACTGACATCTTGGCACATGCACTGTAGGGTCTTGTCACCATGTATCACTATGTCAACTGGACCTTGGGGAAGCTTCCCCTGATAGAGAAGGACCAAGAGGCTGAGAAGACTGAGGCCACTCTAAATGCTGAGGTGGAACGTCTGAATGCTGCTCTGAAGAAGGCCGAGACCGGCATCAAGGGGATGCAGAAGGACATGGACAAGCAAAGGGAAGACCATAACACTGCCCTGAAGGCTCAGGCTGACTCCCTTCAGCGCAAAGTCGATGTTGCTGTAAAGGCTGCCTTAGAAGATGCCTCAGAGAAGATCTTATAAGAGTACAAGGTCTTTGACGAGTTTTTCAGCTTCGACTTTGAATACCTGGAGAGGGGTGTTAAGGCAACTGGCCAGTGGGCTTCCATGAAGGAGAAGGAATCAGGAAGCCTTGCATCTGCTGACTTCATTGGCCTGGGTTATGCCGACCCTAAGTTTGCTCAGGCCTTGCAGGAGATTGAAGAAGAGGGAGGTGATGCACCCACCGAGACTGCACCACAAGGAGACACCATGATCGAAAATGTCGGTGCTCAAGACGATGGGGTGGAAGTGGCCACCCTCGGCCAAGAAAATGCAGATCCGACCATCACCCACCCCTGAAGCTGCAAACACTTAGTTTTTGTGAAGCCATTTTTTTGTAACTCCTGATTTGTTATAACCTCTGATGAACATCGTAACTCTATATCTTTGCATTTTGTAACTTAATGTCAACCTCTGAGGAGGGCTTTTATTTCTTCACTTGTTGATTTGTTTGCTGAATGCTTTTCTTTGCCATGCAACGTGTTCAGTTCTGAAGTCTTGGTACAATGATGTCTTTGTTAAACTCAATGAATGGTGTCTTACCTCATACCTTGTCACCATATTATGATGTTTTAAGGTCTGATGTCATCACCTAAGATGTTATCCCCATAAGCAACTTCACCAAATTAATGATGTTAAGGGTCTGAGGTCATCCAAGTATGATGTCTTACCTCAGACCTTGTCACCACATTATGATGTTTTAAGGTCTGAGGTCATCACCTAAGATGTTATCCCCATAAGTAATTTTACCAAATTAATTATGTTAAGGGTCTGAGGTCATCCAAGTATGATGTCTTACCTCAGACCTTGTCACCACATTATGATGTTTTAAGGTCGTAGGTCATCACCTAAGATGTTATCCCCATAAGTAATTTCACCAAATTAATGATGTTAAGGGTCTGAGGTCATCCAAGTATGATGTCTTACCTCAGACCTTGTCACCACATCATGATGTTTTTAAGGTCTGAGGTCATCACCTAAGATGTTATCCCCATAAGTAATTTTACCAAATTAATGATGTTAAGGGTCTGAGGTCATCCAAGTATGATGTCTTACCTCAGACCTTGTCATCACATTATAATGTTTTAAGGTCTAAGTTCATCACCTAAGATGTTATCCCCATAAGCAACTTCACCAAATTAATGATGTTAAGGGTCTGAGTTCATCCAAGTATGATGTCTTACCTCAGACCTTGTCACCACATTATGATGTTTTAAGGTTTGAGATCATCACCTAAGATGTTATCCCCGTAAGTAATTTCACCAAATTAATGGTGTTAAGGGTCTGAGGTCATCCAAGTATGATGTCTTACCTCAGACCTTGTCACCATATCATGATATTTTTAAGGTCTGAGGCCATCACCTAAGATGTTATCCCCATAAGTAATTTTACCAAATTAATGATGTTAAGGGTCTGAGGTCATCCAAGTATGATGTCTTACCTCAGACCGTGTCACCACATTATGATGTTTTAAGGTCTGAGGTCATCACCTAAGATGTTATCCCCATAAGTAATTTCACCAAATTAATGATGTTAAGGGTCTGAGGTCATCTAAGTATGATGTCTTACCTCAGACCTTGTCACCAAATTATGATGTTATAAGGTCTGAGGTCATCCAAGTATGATGTCTTACCTCAGACCTTGTCACCACATTATGATGTTTTAAGGTCTGAGGTCATCACCTAAGATGTTATCCCCATAAGTAATTTTACCAAATTAATGATGTTAAGGGTCTGAGGTCATCCAAGTATGATGTCTTACCTCAGACCTTGTCATCACATTATAATGTTTTAAGGTCTAAGTTCATCACCTAAGATGTTATCCCCATAAGCAACTTCACCAAATTAATGATGTTAAGGGTCTGAGTTCATCCAAGTATGATGTCTTACCTCAGACCTTGTCACCACATTATGATGTTTTAAGGTTTGAGATCATCACCTAAGATGTTATCCCCGTAAGTAATTTCACCAAATTAATGGTGTTAAGGGTCTGAGGTCATCCAAGTATGATGTCTTACCTCAGACCTTGTCACCATATCATGATATTTTTAAGGTCTGAGGCCATCACCTAAGATGTTATCCCCATAAGTAATTTTACCAAATTAATGATGTTAAGGGTCTGAGGTCATCCAAGTATGATGTCTTACCTCAGACCGTGTCACCACATTATGATGTTTTAAGGTCTGAGGTCATCACCTAAGATGTTATCCCCATAAGTAATTTCACCAAATTAATGATGTTAAGGGTCTGAGGTCATCTAAGTATGATGTCTTACCTCAGACCTTGTCACCAAATTATGATGTTATAAGGTCTGAGGTCATCCAAGTATGATGTCTTACCTCAGACCTTGTCACCACATTATGATGTTTTAAGGTCTGAGGTCATCACCTAAGATGTTATCCCCATAAGTAATTTTACCAAATTAATGATGTTAAGGGTCTGAGGTCATCCAAGTATGATGTCTTACCTCAGACCTTGTCACCAAATTATGATGTTATAAGGTCTGAGGTCATCAACTAAGGTCTTATCCTCATAAATAATTTCACCAAATTAATGATGTTAAGGGTCTGAGGTCATCCAAGTATGATGTCTTACCTCAGACCTTATCACCAAATTATGATGTTTTAAGGTCTGAGGTCATCACCTAAGATGTTATCCCCATAAGTAATTTCACCATTGGAGCACAATGAACCAAGAATTGAGAAGGAAGCTGATCTTCTCATTAATAATCTCTTCATAAGATAATACATTGACACAAACTCTGGCAACATCATATGTAATACTTCTTTAGATGATCAGCATTCTAGGGATTGGAAAAAGGTTCCCCCTCTAGGTTTTCTAGCCTGTAGGTCCCGGATACAACCTCTTCGATCACTTTGTAGGGACCGTGAAAATTTGGGTGAAGCTTGTTTGCCTTCTGCAGTGTCTTCTCCAGTACTAAGTCTCCCACGGCAATGGGTCTTGATTTCACCCTTTGATTGTAGAATTTTGCTTCTCTCTGCTGGTAAGCTGCTTGTCTGATTTATGCGTCTTCTCTTCTCTCTTCTATCAGATCTAGGTCTAGACTTATCTCTTCCCCATTCTTTTCAGGGTCATAGGTTTGAACCCTATGAGTAGGGAGTCCCACTTCTGTTGGTATGACGGCCTATGAGCCATGTGCTAGCATGAACGGGGTTTCTCATGTCCGTGTTCTTGCTGTTGTCCTGTAGGGCCACAACACAACATAAACCTCTTCAGTCCATCTCCCCTTAGTGTCTTCCAACCTCTTCTTGATTCCGTTAAGGATTGTTCTGTTTGTGACTTCGGCCTGGTCGTTTGCCTAAGGCTGGCCAGGAGAAAAGAAGAACTGTTTTATCCCAACTCTTTCGCAATACTTCTCTAAGGAAGAGTTCTTGAACTGGGTTCCATTGTATGAGATGAGAGTGTTTGGGAGGCCGTGTCTGCATATGATGTTCCTTCAAATAAATTGGAAGGTATTCTGCTCAGTAATCGTTATCATCGGCTCTGTCTCCACCCATTTTGAGAAGTAATCAATGGCAACTATTAGAAATCGATAATCATTGGCAACTCTTGGCAGCGGTCCCACTAAGTTAATTCCCCACACTGCAAATGGGCAAGGGAACTGATTGACGTCATAGGCTGATGAGGTTGGTGAGGAATAGTGGAGAATCTCTGAAATTTATCGCACCTCTTCACGTAAGCTGCAGCATCTTTGGCCAAGGTTGGCCACCAGTACCTCTGTATAACAATTCTCTTGGCCAAGGGTCTTCCTCCTATGTGACTGGAGCAAGAACCCTCATGTAACTCCTGTAAGACGAGGGGAACTTCTGTGGGATGAACACATCTGAGGAGAGGCAATAGGAATCCCTTCTTATGTGGGACGTCTCCTACTATGGAGAATTTCGCAGCCTTATATCTTAATTTCCTCCTCTCTAGCTTGGATTCTGGCAGCTCTCCCTCTTTGATATATCTGACGAGGGGGTCCATCCATGAGTCCCCCAGGTTCAAATTGAGTCAAGGGTTACTAACCTCTTCTTCTTCGATGGTCGCCCTCGACAAGACCTCGACTGGAACTGTTCTTCTGATATCTGTATTTGTTATGAAGGCTAACCTTGCTAATTCATCAGCGTGGCTGTTGTTTTGCCGAGGTATTCTCTTCATCTTTACCTCTTCTAAACCTTCCAACATCGTTCGCACCCTCTTCAGGTATTTGGTCATCCTTTCATCCTTGGCCTCATAAACCCCCAGCGCTTGATTAACAACTAACCTTGAGTCACTATGAAGTAGAAGTCATCCTACTCCCAGAGTTTTTACCAATGAGAGACCTGCTATCATGGCCTCGTATTCCGACTCATTGTTAGATGCCTTGAAGTTGAACCTCAAATCATACTCAATGTTGGTACCATCTGGAGCTGAAAGTATTAGCCCTGCACCGCCTCCACTATCGCAAGAAGACCCGTCAACACAGAGGTTCCAGACATCTTTATCTGATGAGAAGCCCCCTTCTGACATGATTCCTAGCTTGAAGAGGTACCGATCCTCCTCATTCTTAGCTACTCCGCTTTTGGTCCTCCTGGGCACAACCTCCTCCCGGTCTTGGAAGACATTAGGTACAACCTCTTCAGTATCTCGGAGGACATTGTTGTTCGACCCTTCTGCGGTCTCTAGGTCCTCTACCTTAGTCTCTTCCCATGTGAACTCAGCAACGAAGTCTGCAAGCGCCTGCCCTTTGATGGCCACCCTTGGCTGATAGGTAAGGTCATACTCCCCTAACTCAATGGCCCAGGTCATCAATCTTCCTGACTTCGCAAGTTTATAGAGGACCTATCTTAGTGGGGAATCGGTGAGGACGACCATGGAATGGGCTTGAAAGTAGGGCTTCATCTTCCTTGAAGCATGTATCATGGCGTAGGCTAACTTTTCCATCCGAGGATAATTTTTCTCAGACCCTTGAAGGTCTTTACTGTTGAAGTATACAGGCCTTTGGACCCCAACGTCCTCCCGTACTATGGCTGCACTTATAGCCGATTCAGAGACTGCTAGATAAACATACAATTTCTCTCCTACTATGGGTCGAGACAAGAGCAAGGGAGACCCAAGGTAGAACTTGAGTTGGTTAAAAGCCTCTTTACACTCTTCATCCCATTCGAAGGCCTTTCTGAGCACCTTAAAGAACGGAAGGCACTTGTCCGTCGCTCTGGAAACAAATCTGTTGAGTGCAGCCACTCTTCCAGTGAGCCTTTGAATGTCCTTAATACTCTTTGGTGTCTTCATGTCAAGCAAAACCCTGATTTTCTTAGGGTTCGGTTCTATTCCTCTTTGATTGACGATGAATCCAAGAAACTTCCCAGCTCCTACCCCAAAGACACACTTCGTCGGGTTGAGCTTCATCCTGTACAGGTCCATAGTATTAAAGGTATGTTCAACGTCTACCACATGAGTGCAGGCCTTTAAGATCTTCTTCAGCATATCGTCTACATACACTTCCATAGTCTTGCCTATTTGGTCTTTGAATATCTTATTCATAAGACGTTGGTATGTTGCCCCCGTATTTTTCAGACTGAAGGGCATAACCTTGCAGCAGTATGTCCCTTTGTCGGTAATGAAGGTTGTCTTCTCTGAGTCTTCTGCATCCATGAAGATATGATTGTAGCCTGAATACGTGTCCATGAATCTCATGAGATCATGCCCTGCAGTAGCATCTACCATCTGATCTATCCGAGGTAAGGGATAGCTGTCTTTTGGGCAAGACTTGTTCAGGTCGGTAAAATCAACGCATATTCTCCATTTTCCATTGGCTTTGGGCGCAATGACTATATTTGATATCCACTCCGGATATATGACTTCTCTAATAAACTCAGCCTCTTCCAATTTTTTAACCTCTTCCCGAATGACATCGTACTTCTCCCTGGAGTAAACTCTTCATTTTTTTTATAGGCCTGGCATATTTAGTCACGTTGAGCTTATGACACATAACCTCAGGGTTGATGCCGGGCATGTCTGCGTGACTCCAAGCGAAGACACTCTGCCTCTTCCTCAAGAAGTTTATCAGTTCTTCCTTAATTTCTGCTTTTAAGGTTTTGCCGACCTGGATGGTTTTTTCCGGTTCGTTCTCATTGAGGACGATGGATTCTACCTCTTCCACGGCCTCTCCCTTCTTCAACTTTGTTTCATCTCTTGGGTCAAGTGTATCAATGTTATAAGTGGTGGTTTCCCTCTTATGGGCCTCTCTCTCTCTTCGACCGAGTTAAAGTAGCATTCTCATTCTATGGTCTAGTCACCTTGCACTTCCCCTACCCCATAGGGGGTCGGGAATTTTAGCATTTGATGGACCGTGGATGGAACGGCCTCGAACTTCTTAAGGGCTACCCTTCCCATTATGAGGTTATAGGTCGAGAATACGTTTTCGTCCATAACAAAAAAATTAATCTTTCGGGTTAACCTCTTAGGACACTCATCACCCACCCTTACATCCATCTCATACAGGCCCAATGGGTGGACCTTTTCACTGCTGAAGCCCATTAAAGGATGAAGATAGGGTACCAGCCTAGCTCTGCTAAGACCTAGGCTCTTGAAGCAGGGCCAAAACATCACACCTGCGGAACTTCCCCCATCTACGAGAATTCTCTGCACCTCGCATCCATGCACCCTTGTTGTAATTACCAAAGGGTCATCATGTGGGGCTAAGATGTCTTTGAAGTCGAGTCGGGAGAACCCAACTATAAGGGTATCCATGTCCACCTTCTTTCTCTTTTGAGCTGTATCGAAAGATGTTAGATTTACAACTTTAAGCTTTGCCACTGACTTGGCCTCTGCCACATGAGCTTTCCTGTCAGCAACCTTAGAACCACCCCCCGCAAGTCCTCCGCGTATGGTGTTAATGCCAAAGGAGATCATACCAACCCTCTTCACTAGGGTGTTGTCATCTTTCGGAGGGAGGTCTGGATCGTCTTCGTCATCTCCGTCTGAGTCACCATCTCTTCTTACTAGGGTGTCGTCGCGACATCTGTCGTTCCTCTTCTTTTTGGGGTCATCTCTTACCCTTTTGGGAGCTTTGACATCAACATATTTCCTCAACTTCCCTGACTTCAACATCTTATCGATATCATCCTTCAAGGCGAAGTACTTGTATGTTATATGGCCATGGTCTTGGTGGAATTCACACCATAAGTTCTGGTTCCTCTTATGTGGAGGAGCCTTCAGCTTCTCTGGCCATCTCAGGGATCGGTCATTCTTGATCTCATTGAGGATGTGTTCGCAATTTACCGTAAGAGGGGTATAACGCGCAAACTTGTCATCAGCTGACCTCTTCTTTCCATCCTTCTTCCTATGGAACTTTTTGCTACTACCGTCGTTCTTGTCTTCATACTTAGCGGTCATGGCCTCTTCAACGTTCATGACCTTCCCCGCAGTTGCCAATAGATCCGCCATGGATTTTGGAGGGTCTTTCGCAAGTTTCCACAATAACTTCCCCTTCTGAAGACCTCCTATGAGGGCGGTCATGGAAATATTCTCTTCGTAATCTTCAACCTCAAGTTTTTCTTTGTTGAACCTGGAGATGTAGTCTCTTAGGCTCTCGTGCTTGCCTTGCTTGACATACAATAGATGGGTGGTCTTCTTTTGAGGTCTTACCCCAAAGCAGAAATTGTGAATGAACCGTTCAGCCAAGCCCTTAAAGTTCTCAATTGAATTCTTCGGAAGAGAAGTAAACCATATGTGTGCAGCTCTCGTCAAAGTCCCTGAGAAGGCCAGGCACTTCATATCATCTGGTATTGAATAAATGTCCGCAGCTGACTGGTACATCTCAATGTGATGTACAGGGTTGGTGCTACCATCATACTTGGAAGACACCACGGGTTGTTTGAACTTAGCGGGGGTAGGGAAGCTCACTATCTTAGCCACGAACGGAGAGCCTTCTGAGAAACCCCTTTGTAGTGGATCCCTACTTTTTATGAGGTCTCCTATCTTGTCCTCAAGACGTTGGATGGAGTCATTCCATGGTCTTGTAACGTCGGCCTGGCCGAGGTTCTCCCCAGCCACCTCCAAGGGGTGGACCGAGGGTTCCCCAGCCACGGCACAACGCCTACTGTTGACCTCTTCTTGGTCTCTTCCTCATCCCTGATGAGGCCGACGTTGCCTCTCTTCCCTTTGTGAGTCGGCTGTACTTCTCGACCTTGACAACCTTTGTCTTAGGTCATTAACGGGGCCGAGCCTTTGAAAGGCTGACCCTCTGCTTAGTCGATCAAAGGCTGATCCTCGTTGTTGGGCTTCTTGACCTCTTCTGCCCCCACAACCTTGGCTTCGTTGGATAGGACGAACTGTATTGTTTGAAACCTCATACGGCTCCCAACATTATTTCGGAACATCTTTCACCTCTAGATCATCATACCTTTCCTCAGGGCAAGGGTTTCCTTGCCTCCCCAGGCGCAAGCGCCTAGGGTCAGCAACGTCCCTCCTCCGCTAGGGTGTACGTTGGTCCTTCCGCGGTGCCTGGGGTGGTCCCCTGGAGTCAGGATGAGGCTAAACAGCCGCCGGAGTGATCATTTCCGATGAAACTCCAGGTGGCCTCATCATATTTTGACTGAACTGTGCAAAATGCTCCTGCATTGCTTGTTGTGTTGCATCCAAAGACCTCAAGGTTGCGGCCATCTCCGCCATTTCGAATTAGGGTGGTGCCTGGCTGGAGCTAGGTCCCCCCGTACCAGGTGGCGAAAGAGGTGGTGGTAATTCTGGTGCCATGTGTTAGCACAAAAGATCTTGATTAGTAAATGAGCTTAATACCTTACAAGATCTCTTCCAATGGTGAAACAGCTCCACGCAAGGGCTGAGGCTTGGTTCACCACCAGAGTCTCCGGTGAGGCTAAACGAATAAAGAGGAAGAGAGAGTTTCTCTCTTCCCACAGACGGCGCCAAAATGATGATGCTAGAAATAACACCACCCTTCAAGGTGTTTGTAAGCTCAATTAAATGTTAACAATGGCATTATAAGAGTACATACACATATATTAGAAGGAGACAAGGAGAAGAGGTTTCACATCGAAATATAAGTGGTTCAGTCAATCAGGCCTACGTCCACTGTGCAAATGTATGATGTGTATCACTGTATGAGGGCTCTAATGGCCATAGATACAATCTCTCAAGCTTTCTCTCTCTACTGTGTATTTGAACAGAGTTTCATCTAGGGTTGCTAATTTCAGATCCCCTTCAAGGAGGAGAAGATAAGTATATATAGTAGCTGGGGGGTGTATTGTACCCCCCATGCATGCAATGAGCATGTGTGTGTTGATCTAGCCCATATGATGAAGACATATGTCACTGTCACATGTAGAGAATGATGATGAAATATTCCCCCCACGTGAGGTGAATGATTTATTATAACTGATTTGTGTACACGTGTCCTTATCCACACATATACGCACAAGAGCTCGGCCACTTGTGGCTGGTCATAACCTCAGCCTGGAAGAGTACGAGGTTGGTGAAGCTTGGTGGTTATCCAATTCGAGATTAATCATGATGACCTCGGCTTATGTGGAGCCTAGGTAAGGTAAGTGGAGTCATAAGGTCGGCCTGGGCCGAGGTTAAGCTGGAACATGCTAGGAACATCGGTTGATTCCCTGTCGGAGCTGGCCTTGATGGAAGTATAGCTTCTGTAACATCGGCCTACCCCCAGCCGAGGTTGTCATCCCCTGGTCGTCCTGATGAATAACTATTTCCATGGACATGAAGGCCTCTCTTGACGAGGTTGGTAGTAACGTCGGCCATGGCCGACCTTGCTTGGGACGAGACCGCTGATCATTGATCTAAGTCCCCTCTAACGTCGGCTATATTCATGGCTGAGGTTGATGTCTCGGAGCCAAGGTGGTACATTTGGGGCATATCAAGAGGTAAGGCTTTTTTACTGACAGAATTGTCATTGGCATGTCACGGTCATTGACCATGACAAGTTTATAAGGTTTGTCATGGTCATTGACCGTGACAAGTCCGTGACAACTTCACTTATCACGGCCTTGTCATGGTCAATGACCGTGACAAACCTTTATCACGGCCTTGTCACGGTCATTGACCGTGACAAAAATGCGTATTTTTTTGTCATGATCAATGACGATGACAAGGCTGACCGATTGAAGGGTGTCAATTTGACCATTTTGGTGTAGTGCAGGGAGGCCAGTGATAAGGGGGAATGGCACATAAAGGTATCCTATGTGGGGAAAGTAGGACCACTTGTATTGAACATGTCCACAGCAAGAAAGTGGGACAAGTCAGACTAGGGAGTAGATGGGAATGGTGCCAGTGAGGCACAACAGCGGGAAGAGCGAAACTTCCAGCAAGGAGATTGGGTTAAGGGAGTTTGGCCCAGAGATTTCCAAACACAGAATGGTAGGTTCGGATGGTACCAGGAAGGTCCTCAGCAGCCGCATCATCCTGTTCCTCAAGGTCGATAGGGCCAAGGGGATAATGGGGGAGGCCAGCAGGGCCGTGTTCAGAGGGTGTAGGGCATGAAAGGATAATTATTACCCCAAAGCGAGGTGGGGAACAACTACCAGATGAGATCCTAGATGTATAACCATTACAGCAGATCTTGGGTCAGTTCCGATGCGAGAGTTCCGTTTAGGCATTGGTCGACCAGGCGAGAAAGATAGCGAATGGAAGTAATATGGTTGTGTCATCCTTAGTAGTATGGGATTGATGTAAGTGGCATGAGTGAGTCACAAGTAAGGTTATGATCACTAGTGAGTGAGTCAGATTTAGTCAATACGTTGGCCGTGAGGGCCATATGATGTATCTAAATATCGTAGGATAGCGAAGTTCTTTGGTGTCACCTACGAGGGAACAGATGGGGTACACTAAGACTATGTTGGAATTTCATGTGAGTTTACTACTTTCGAGAATTGTGAGAATATATTAGACTACTTTTCAAGATTTGACTGGTTAGCGATGTGATGATAGTGATATCTCGTGCTCACTGTTCCAGGGTTTGAATTCTTTTTGCTAAGTATCACCTGAAAG
Organism: Sambucus nigra; assembly: GCA_949130495.1. Lineage (NCBI taxonomy): Eukaryota > Viridiplantae > Streptophyta > Magnoliopsida > Dipsacales > Adoxaceae > Sambucus > Sambucus nigra. The sequence continues at coordinate 585,871,103 of OX422216.1, forward strand.
AGGGTTGAGCTTATATATTTGAGTATATATGTTATTATATATTGGGTAGTAGACTTTTGTGTGTATGTTGTCTAGTTATAATTGATCCCGGTGAGTAGGGACGTTTACTGACGTGGTTCAGGGAAAACTGGTTCATTGTCAAGCGGAGAGATATAGCTCGTGATCTATTCGCGTTGGGAAACTAGTGGTAGTAAGAGCATCGTGTTATATGTGGTATTTCATAACATAAAAGTGGATGATTATACTATTATGTCAAGAGACAATGATTTGGGGTACAATTATAGATTTTGAGATTTGTAGTTAAAATGATGAGTTAATAACTATATTTTCAATTTGAGGTAGGGAGAGACGTGTTATGATGATATGAGAAACATTAAAGACTTTTTGCACCACAATTTGATGGGTGGGGTAATATCTGGAAGAATTAAATAATAGTTAGTGGGTTAATCAAAACTACCCGAAACATTAAGCCACGCCGAGAATGCGAGGGCCGAACTTGAGACAAGTATGTTACGTTGGTGATGTTGTGAGGTTTGTGCAAATATGCACGAGTTATAGGGTGTATGGGAGCCCTAGTTAGAACAGAGTCTCACTAGTCATATGCCTAGCAATTTTGGGAGCAAACACATGGGCAATGATTTTCGGGTATATTTCGAAATAAGGGAGAGTAAGAGGTCCCTAGTAACGTGAAACGTTAAACATGAGAATTGGTGGTGAATGATACATAGTGGAGTTGTCTCCAAGTTACACCATTTAGCGATGGAAAAATGGTGATCCGAGGTTATCAACTAGGCTTTTTGCAATTTTTATGTTCCCAGTTATGGGATTTACGAGCATGGGTAGTGACATTCATATTTGGGACATCCCAAAATCACGAAGAGGTCAAGATTTTCATCAGGTTGCAGAATGAATTGACTAGAACAGCGTAGGTATTATTTTGGAGTATATAGAAGTATATCCAACTTTTCACCTGGAGAAATGAAGTGAACAAACTAGGTGTTATTGTCCAAAATTGTTATGAATTAGGATAGGACCTTTCAATCCCACCTCTAATTGGAAGTGTCAGGAGGCGATGGGGACGGAGATGCACATCGTTCTAGATGTGTCACTCATAAGTCGATAAGAAGTGGGGAGTAACAAGCTTCTAGGACTCGAAGTAATTTGTGGTCCATCGACAGAAATCGAGTAAACTGCATCTCTTTCAGATAGCTCAAAAACGTAGGGAAAGTTACGTCGCCGTGAGCTAAGAGTGTGAAGTCTGACATGAGTAGTCAAGAGATTGTTAATTACTCTGAAGAGAGTCACGGGTTCGACAATAAGATATAGGCACCCATAAAAGGGTGATGTTTCTAACAAATATATAGTAGAGTCGACGGAGCATAGGATTACCAATATATAGTCGAAGGCCATTGAGTGGGAGATTGACGACCAGGGTTGGTTAAAGTATCTCCTATAAAGGGGATCATGAGATTCAACAAGAAGGGGGAGGCTAACGCCGAGTTATGTTAGGTTGTTTCCTATAAATGAGAGGTTGGGACTGGTAACACACAGACTGGGGCTTCCAGAGCATCTACAGGGGATACCCGACATGTTTTACGTGATATCGCTGAAGAAATATCGGAAGAGTGTAAGAGCTTGTAGCACGTTCCACTTGAGTAAATTGATTTACAGCCAGACGTCTCATATGAGGAGAGGGCCTTGGTTATTATAGATCGTAGTGAGCGTAAGTTGTGGTCAAAGGTGGTGCCACTAATGCGAGTTCAATGGGGACACCACAATACTGATGAGTCGATATGGGAGCAGGAGGATAACATACGAGATAAGTATTCGGAGTTATTCATCACAGGTATGTCCTAATTTCGGGGACAAAATTCCTTTCTAAGGGGGGAAGTATGTAATACCCCGTATTTCTGCGTATTTTTAATTAAATTAATTCGGAAGTTAAAATATGTCTTTATTTAAATTACGCAAGCGAGTAATTTAATGTGATTAAATGATAAATGTGATTATTAAATATTAATCAAGAGATAAATATTGATTAATATTATGTTATAATATTTACTAAGTGTGAATACTAAATAAGTGATTATTATTGTAATACGACGGAGCGAGTGATATGTGCTTATTTTATTTTATCTCACCGAGAGTCGCGTGTAGACTATTTGAGGTGAGAATTGAGATATATATTTTTATTGACTCAGATGATAATTTAGAGGTTACGGATGATTTCGAAAGGGTCGGAACAGTCGGAATAGTGTACCCGGGGGTATAGTTTAGGTCCCGGATCAATTTTAGACCAAACCGACACCATTTGGGGGCATCTTGGTCATTTGGCAAATAGAGGTTAAGAGACCTACAAAATTTCCAAGTTTATATCAGATGTTAAGGGGCTTAGATTAGGGTTAAGAATATACAAAACACAGAGAGACAATTCTCAAGGCTTAAGGAGGATTTGGTGAGGAATTTAGAGGATTCTTGCACATCAATCAATTTGGGAAGGTTAATTGGAGGAGAAGACAACTCAACACCTTTATCAAATTCGAAATAAGTTCATCCTCACTAAGGCAAGTTGTTTATTGGAAATTAATATAAAGTTATATACTAATGTGTCTAGGGTTTCAATTATATTGATTTGTTGATGATTCTTGGAAGAAAATGATGAATTGAATACATGGTAGGTTTGTATTTACATCTGTAGAGGATTAAAAATCAGAAGAGTTATGATTGTTGCTACAGATTTAAATTTGGGTTTAAGAGGAGTAAACATGAAGAACACAAATATCTAGGGTTTTAGATAATATTTAGATTTTGATGGTTCTTGAATGAATTTCGTAAAGATTTGATGATATATCTACGTTAGGAATAGTCTCTATACATATGGTGGATATTTGGTTAGGTTGGTACAGATTCCCAGAATTTTTAATGAGGAATTAATGGACTAAACATGGAGAAAGACGAAGCTGGGCGAAGCTTTAACTGGTCGATCGATCGATCGACGTATGAATGTCGATCGATCGATGGATCGATCGATCAAAGCTGAATTTAGGTTCTTTTGTTGGTTGAGTTTTTCTTCGATTGACAACTATGAATGGGAACCTTAGTGATGATATTATGCCTATGTAGGGACTTGATAATAAATCAGTAGGTGTATAGTTAAGGTCCGTTAAGGTCATGGAGTGTAAGACTTGGAGTATGGACCGACGATGATAAACCGATCGAGTCATGTATCGAGATATTTGGGATTTGAGTTACGGAGAGAGTAAACATCAATTCCAGGGTGTATACCAGTAGGTTAGAGACAATTTAATCACTGAAATTTGTAAAGGGATAACTAGGAGCCTTAGAGTTGTGTGAATACTCGAAATAATACGATAGTGAGATAAATCGTAAAATAAAATAGTACGATGAGTATACGAGAGAAATATACTATGTACAAGTGTGATTAACTATGTTGTGTGAACACCTATCATATTAATACTTAGGCGGCGTGAATACCTAAAGTATACTAAATGTATTGGAGTCGAGGGAACAACCAGACCAATACATGAGAGTTGTATGAATACTCGAATTAATACGAGAGTGAGATAAATCATAAAATAAAATGTACGGTAAGTATTAGAGAGAAACATACTACGTACTAATGTGAATAATCGGGTTGTGGGAATACCTATTGATGGATAGTATACATAGGTTGTGTGAATACCTTTAGTATACTAAATAAATATTGGTGATCGAGGTAGGATTCCGAGCCAATATAAATGACTAGTATTAGTGATCGAGGTATGATTCCGAGCCAATCTAGATATGATTAATATTGGTGATCGAGGTGTCATTCCGAGCCATTTTAATCAATGACTACTGGTGATCGAGGTATGATTCCGAGCCAAGATATATAAATCACTATTGGTGATCGAGCTAGGATTCCGAGCCAGTGATCCCTAATGTGTGATGCATGGAGGTGATAGTAAAGTGTACTATTATAGTATATATATATGAGAAGCAAATTAAGTAGACAGGGACTTAATTATTAGATGAAAATAGATAGTGAATATCTAAGAAAGTAAATTAAGTGGTGAGACTTAATTATATGGATGGTGATATAACATATGTGTAATGTTACATGAGAAATAATTAACCTGTGAGAGACGTTAATAAATTAATGTACTGTATGGGCAGTATGGGAACTTAGGTGTGTAGATAAGTTCAGTTGGATACTTTAGTCTAGTTAACTTGGGTAGTATAGCTAGGTGGGATAAATGTAGAACCTTAGGGGTGCACTATAGATGAGAGGTGAGAAAAACTCAAGAGAGAGTGTACGTGAACATGTGTAATCAATAACCAAATTTTATAGTAATAAACGCTTGCTAAATATTTTCAAAACGTTTTGTGTACTAACACTTGCTATAAAATATTTTCAAAACATTTTAGGTATCCAGCCATAGGGACGTCAGGTGTAAGGACATTTTTCTCATGTCCGAAATGTTTCATTTATTTATGTCGTACGCCGCTACATTAGGCACGTCACCTCACGATCTCACATGACGGCCTCTATCCGAATTCCGGGAATCAAGCATGCATTATCTCCACTAATATGTCCCTCATCTGCATCAACGACTTCACGTTCCTTGATTGTAGGCTCGTAATGCAAGTGGAACGCAAGAGAAGTCAAATCAGTGAAACAAGGCATGATAGGGATGTTCAAGGGCAAATTGGTAATTTTACAGCCACCGTCCGGAGGACCGGTCAACTGGAAAGTTGAAGAGCTTGCCGCAACAAAGATACTGGAAGAAACGGCACCTCAATCCGAGCTACGGTGAACAAGTTATGGCCCGTTGAAAATGGAGATATGTTCATTGAAAAGTCTGAAAAATTTTCTAAGTGTTTAAGCACCAATTCCCAGCACACTTGCCCGAACCCAGACCCAAACCGGTTCGGAGGGGCGAACCGGTTCGCAGGGATACCCGAACCGGTTCGGGGTACCTGTACGCTGGATAGAATTTCAGCAGTTTAAAATCGTGGGTCTCTTCATGGTTTTCCCTATAAATACCAACTTCGGGAGAATTGTTTTGCAAGACTTTAGAAGACGTTTTTGAGAGTCCAAATACATCTAGTCTTCATATTTTTGAGTCCCAAGACTCATGTTTTGATTCACACATCCTTGCCAAATATTTGTGAATCCTTTTGCAACCCAAGAACACAACTTTGGTTTGTTCAACCCTTGTGGAGAAGTCGTTCTCTTCTTCATTGCTGCCCTCCTGGAAAGGGAAAATTCCAGCCGACAAACTTGTGGAGAAGTCGTTTCTCTTCTCCATTGCAGCCCTACTGGAAAGGGATAGTTCCAGCCGCGACTACAGAATCCGATACCCGAGGGTAATTCTTAGTCATCTTGTATTTTCATTGTAATCCGATTGTAAGCCGTTTTCTTACAAATTATAGTGAAAATAAATGGTTTTGCCCCTGTGGGGGATTTTTCCTGAAATTTATTTGTTTTATCCTGCATGCTATATTTTATTTGATAAATCATCTAGACGCATGTTTTAGGGTTTAACTAAAATTTGGGTTTAATTAAAATTGGTTTTTATTTGAGAAGTCGCAATATTTCCGCTGCTGCTGCTCTCTCACCAGGCGTGACTTCATTCTAGGGACTCGGAGTTGTAGCATTGTGGATGTTGACAGGTTTTGATTAGACAATTCTTCCATTCATATCTAGTGTAGGATCTCATTTCGTATTTCATGTATGGACAAGTTGTCCGTTGTCAGTTTTCAGTCGTTTAGTTCTTTTGTTTAGGGAGTATTTGATTTTGGATTTTAGCCGATAGTTTATTCGGCAAACATTTATTCATTTAAATATTATGATGGTTGGACTATAGTATGTTGTGAATGGTTAAATTTAGTTTTCCGCATTGTTCCTTTATCTGTTTTAAAGAAAGATAAAATTTAGTACCGATCTAATTTCACTTTGGTGGTTAGTAATTAAAAAAAATTCGAGAGTGATGCTAAGAATGAACGATGTGAGAAACATGTTTTAATCTAATAAAGGCCTGATCAACCAATGTTTAATTACACGGGGTGTCACATTTATTTGCTCAATACACTTTATTACGTGAATATATTAATTGAATAAAATACTTTATTAAAATATTTTTATTTTATATTTTTTTAAATAAAAATAATTTGTTTTTCTCTTTTTAGTCCCATTTTTTACTTATTATAAATAACAAGAAAGGTGTTTTTTTTTTGTTATCTTCTCATCTCATTTTCTTTTTCGTCCCATTTTTCATATAAAAAACTATAACTTTTTTCATCCCAAAATTTATTTTAAAATATCCCCGATTTCATTTATTATAAAAACAAAAAACGATTTTTTTACTCTTTTTTCTTCGAGTTTTTTTTCTTTTTTCATCCCAATTTGTATTTACTCTTTTTCCTCCCATTTTTATTTATTAAAAAACAAACAAAAATTATCCACATTTTGTCTCAATTTTTATATATTAAAGAAAATAAAAATTAATTTTTTGTAATTTTTTCTTCCCAATTTTTATTTATTAAAAACATAAAAACAATTTATTTTGTTTTCTTTTTTTCCTGTTTTTTATCTATTAAAAAAAAAATTCCTTCCAATTCTATTTTTATCAAATGTAGCAAAAAAATGTTTTTGTATTACATGGACAAAAGATTTAGAGAGGGTTTTGAGTTTACATGGGTGAGAAGAACGTTTTTAAAAGGATATTTTAAAAAATATAAAGTAAGTTGTTGGTTGGTTGCACATTGTTGCGTGAGTAAACCAAACAAGAACCCATAACTCTCTAACATGGGTATGCTTTCCGATTAAATATAGACTAGTGCTACAAACACCAACTGTTAGTACCAACCCAATATCGATTGTGTTTTAAATGCATTGTACAATAATGAAATCCACACTTTGATATAATCATTTAAAGCACATTCGATACTAGATTGATGCTGATAATTGATATATATATATCACTATTCTTAAATATACGTGTTTGTGACGTACGAATATTGTAATCTCTTTTTTTATTAGGCGTTACGTTCATATTGACATATGATTAAAAAGTTTAAATACTCAAACTTTATATGTGAAATTACAAACTTATTCCCTTTTTGATGTCTTAACATGTAAAAAAGGATAATGGTAACACACGATTTAGCTGAGGACATTTCTCTAACTGGACACAGAAGAAAAATAGAATTCATTTTAGTAGACCCCAAATGGAAATGCATCCCTATTAATATCCGAGTGAAACAAGATATGTATCAACAAATCCTGTTCCAGTTTGATTTAAGGGGGGTTGCATTCACATTTTGCATGAAAAATGTGAAATTTTGAGTATTTTACCACTTCTGCTTGTGTTTAATGCACAAATTACCTTATATATTTTTGCACACCTTGGGTAAAACTTGCAAAAAATACAAGGATGATTTTTATTACAAAATATTTTTATGGAAAACATAGAAGAATTTTTATTTTTCAACCTGGAGTGCTTAAATTTTTCATTTTTTTTTCTTACTAGCGTAGAGTAGCATGTCTCAAGGAAAAAATTTATTTGGTTCCGCGAAATTGTTTTTGACGCCCTAAATTTTAGGGCGTATTTGATTGGAGTGTGGAAATGACATTACTTTGTATTTTACTGTCATAATTCAAATAATACAAAGTATAAAGGTACTAATTAAATCTTCATGAGATACACAAAGGGAGCATATTTGATGATTAGAAAAAATAGAGATTTAAGTCTCAAGTCCCAAAGACTTCGTCAACTTAGTGGAAATCCATCTTTTAAAAAATTACTCAATGGTCCCTGCTTTTGATAAAATTTTAGTGTCTAGTCCCCGGCTTTGGTGAAATAACAGTGTGGGACTGTCAAAATAACAATATGAGGTTGCTAAAATAACAGTGCAGGGCAAATTAAAGTTTAAAAGGATGGCAACGTAAATGCCCTTGGAAAACAGATGGGGAAAAAATAAAGACTGCACAAAAGACCCTTTGAAAATGTTTAGGCCCTCTTTATTTCTAAAAAACAAGCTTGTTTTCTACAAAAAAAAAATCAAAAATTTTCCATGAAAATAAAAAATTAGAAAATATGTTAAAAGTACGATATTTTCCAAAATAGAAAATTGGAAAAGAGTTTTCCAAATTTTCCAATTTTCTGGAAATTGAAAAACCACTTTATCAAGCTTCCCACAATTCTCGAAAGTCCTAAAATTATATTTTGGCCCTGAATTTTTTATAATTTATATCTAGACCCTTAACCTTTTGGTAATTATATTTTAATCTCTTAATTTGCTATAAATTACATTTTGAACTTGTCATTTTTGTGAATTATATTTTGGCCCCTCAAAATCTATAAATTATATTTTGGTCCCTTGACTTTCTGTAATTTACATTTGGACCCTGAACTTCTTGTGATTACATTATAACCCTAAACTTTGTGTAAATTACATTTCACATCCAATTTTTCTATAAACTACATTTTGAAAACATAATTCAGTTCTACTACATGAACGCATTTTCCAGTTTTCTACAATTTTCTATGGAAAATGAAACATAGAAACGAAGATACAAATTGGAAATAGAAAAGAGAAAATAGTTTCCACAACTATAGAGGGCCGCCTTAGCCACTCTAACAATCTAAAATGAAGTAAGCTGATCATTCAATTTCAAAACATGAGATGCCAAGTAACCAAACGCAGCACCCTTAATTGCAAATGACTGCTTTGTGTTTCGTTTTCAAAATTCATATACATAAGGAACTTACCAAGACACTTTTTTTTAATGTTTGGCCTCTAAAATCAAGTAAGCTGCTCATTTAATTTCAAGGAGAACGAAGATGATGTTCTAAAAGCTGCATTTTTACGCAAAAATATCACTACAAAATTACAATTGCTAGAAGCAACACACTGAAAAAGTTTCATCAATCAGTTCCCCATTTTTTCACGACACTCTCTTTAGCGGAAACGGGTGTATAAGCTTCCTCCTTGGCTGTGCTAACAAAATTGGCATGGGTATTTGGAGATACCTTTTTAAGAATCTGCGATGTTGCGAAAGTTAAACCGTTCCTTGTTCCACGTAAAGCAAATAGCAACGGGTTGAAGATGACCGCTAGCAGTATATCGCCTTTTGCAACTATCAAATACTGTAATTGGAAACAAAAGAAGATCCAAATGTATATGAGAGAGCGGGAGAGGGGTAGTGATCAAACAAAACCATGGAGATATTGTGGGCACTAGGCGGACACTTGAGTGGGACCCTCACACACATGCGCTCACAGATACGTAATTATAATATGATAAATACACACAAAAATAACGAAGTGGAACAAATAACATTATTTGTTTGGGGGGCAAAAAAGTAAGACAAAAATAATGTGTCGCGTTTGTGTCAAAATTATGACTCGTATTAGTCGTGATAGCGGTTTGTGTTGTGTTAATAGTGTTGGGCATAAAATTCTTAATCATGTTAAATGGGTCATGTTCGTTTTAGGTTAATGAAAACATGACTTCGTGTTATGATCATGGCTAAATGGTGCTTGTCATGGTCATGCTATGTCACAACCCAAAAACTCGATTGAAAGCTTCTACGAAATATGGGTTGAGCAGTCTACTATGATGTTCAATTTGACTGGACAAATTAAAACTGCTATTCACATATATATGGTAAAAATGGCGGCCCTATATTAAACTTTATAGACTTGGGGTTGGTTCTAAACAAAATAAAAGTATGGAACCTACAAAAATTCTAGACAAGGGAGTTATGAAACTGCGTACCATGACAATAATGCCCAAGACAGTAAGACTTGTTTGTTGTGCTTCTTGCCAAAAATGGTCATCGTTGGAGCCGCCAAACCATCTAAACCAACCTCCTCCACCAGCATCACCACCTCCTCCACCGGCTTCTTCCCTCCTCTTAATTTCCTTGTCCCACTTCTCAAACTCTGATTTCTTTCCACCAAGTGCACTTTCTAATGATTTCCTGGCTTGATCCTGCAAAAAGAGATGTGCGAAAGGTAAATCAACCTAGCAAATAAGATGGAAGTAACTAAAAAAGAAGGAAAGAAACATATGGGTACCTAACTCTTTGTTTGATAAGGGGAAAAGTAGAAAGAAAGAAAGTGAAAAGAAGAAAACATTTTCCTTTGATTGTGCAATTTCCTTCCTAGCCTAGCCCACTAAATTATACTTCTCCAAAAGTGGGAGGAAAAGTGGAAGGAAAGAGTAAGAAGGTGAATTAATTAATATAGTGAACATTAGTTACTAATATAACCTTGTAGTAACACATTAGATAAATTTAGATATTTGAATCTAGGGATACGATTGACAAATCATGTATACTTTCCTTCCTAACAAACACGAAGGAAGGAAAAATTGTTTTTCCCCATCCTACTTTCGTTTCACCCAACTACATAAAAAATAAGAAAATATGGTGTCTTTCTTTTGTGAATAGGCAGTTTATAACCCTCTCATTTTATCTTCAATATTTCCTTATTTTCTATTAAAAGGATCATAAGGCTCTTTATAAAGAGAGAACTCTGATACTGATGCAGGAACATAGTATTTAGGGGTTATTTTTTTTTATCCATTCTAGTCTTTTACCCATTGAGGGTTTGCTTCACTAGCAAGCCAATTTTTTTCCTTTAAATAAGGCCTTAGGTCCCTCATTTGTACTCACTGCGATATTTTGAAAGTTCATTTTAGTGATATTTCTTAGACTATTGGTCTCTAAACATTATGTTGTGTAATTAATACTTAATCGCTTCCACTCCCACTATACATCACAAAGCTTCTTTAGCTTCCGCATCATATGCACTTCAACATATCAAATTCAACAAAGCCTAATCCTAACTGCGTGAGGTCAGCTTCATAATTGCTATTCTTTGACTCATTATTCTACTTTATTTCATCACATGTTAGCCCCATGATTTTTTATTACATAAATATATTCGACCATCTTTAAAGTACAAATACATCTTACCACTAACAAAAGGTGATATTCATGTGTCCATAATCTCAAGCTCCTTGTCAAGAAAAACACCCTAATAAAAAAAATTGTGCCAATTATGCACGATTTGACATGACCTGCCCCGATAACCCGCCACAATAAAAATAATTGTACAACAATATACCCAACAATTTGTACCCGATCATATCAATTCGGTAAAACCCAAAACCTAACAAAAACTAACAATAAAATTGGTAAAACAAATGTTTGCTATCAATCTGTTTATAAAATCACAATTTAACAAATGTTTACAACAATCTATTTACAAAATCACCAATGTTCACAACAATCTCATAAATGTTTACAACAAATGTTTACAATCTGTTTACACAAAAAAAATCTAACAAACACCCATCACACAAAAAAAATCTATCAACTATCTGTACAATAACATGCCCACTACACAATCTGAGAGAGAGCTCGGCGCTAGTAGGAGAGCCTACGAAAAATCCGGCGGCGGTTGGATAGTCCGAACGAGAGCTCGCCGGTGGAGGGTGGGTGCCTCCGAGAGAGAGATCGGGAAAGGAGAATTCAAGAGAGAGAGAGAGAGAGCGGGAAATGAGAGTCATGTGTGGGGGGAGGGGGGGGGGGGGGGGGGGGAACTGTGAGAGTCCGAGGGAGAGCGAGTGAGAGGAACGGCTTGTGTTTGTTGTGGTGGAGGGATAATGCTAGTTTTTTTTTCTTTAAGTTACCTATATATCGCATTATTAATTTTTTTTTAAGTAATTATGTTGATTTTTTTTTAAATGTAGGTGGTACCAATTGGATTTTAATTGGATCACAATTGGGTTCTAATTGGGCCTCAATTGGGTTGTAATTAGATTATTTTGGATTCCTTGTCGTGTTTCAATTAGGCCATAACGGGTCATTGTCGGGCCAATTTTGTGTCATTTTCTTTGCAGGAACACGACACGACCCGCTACCGGGCCAAAAAAACATGGCCCGAACACGACAAGCGATTGTAATTTCGTGTCAATTTCGTGTTGTCGTGTTCGTGCCCGAATTGCCACCCCAAGTTTAAGGATACCAGTTCACACGACCTAAGGCAGGCCTCGGAGTCATAGTTGGATTCGTTTTGGACAAACACGGCACTAACACGCTAGGACACGTGTTAACATGTAAGAAAGAGTCTCCAATTTCTTTCTTTTTTTTAAATAATCTAGACACATTAGGGAAACGCAAGGGCCAACTCATACACATCAACACCGAGAGAACGTCAGAGGAGAAAATGGAACTATATAAAACTATAAACTAGAATAAGAAAAATAGGTCATAAAGTATATAACTCATCGACGCTTTACTTTTGTGTGTGTGTGTGTGTGTGTGAGAGAGAGAGAGAGAGAGAGAGAGGGACGGAGAGAGAGAGAGAGAAATAAAGGTTGTGAAGACAATGGACATGCTAAATTGGAACTTCCCTATAACTTTGTTATATATATTATTTTGCATGGCTTCAATTGAAGATCTAAAAAAGACTTTGTGGAGCTATATTACCAAACTTGAGAAACGTAATGATAGAGATGGAAATATACCTTGCCAATGTAACTTTAAATGAAATTTCGAAGAGTTATACAAGAGGATGATCATCATCTGAAGATATCCGAAACGGGATTGGTGCCTCAAAACAACACCCAATGATGCTACCGAAATTCAAAAAGTGGAGAAAAAAGCCAAAGGAATCACGAAGAATAGTGAACCAACAAATGTGCTCTTTTCCCCTCCTAATTGTCCATTAAGGGGACGAGAACATTTGTCGAAGGATGTTGTGACTCAAAAGTGAGGTTATTGAGGGGTGATATTAACTATTAAGAAAACATTAACCATGAGGAAATGAGAACATCTACTTTCTTTTGTTGCTAGAATGTAATATTCTTTGGATTTGTCGTTTTACTTAGCAAGGAACTCATATTATATGCAATCCTATAATTCTCCCTCCCAAAATATTCAATTGCAAGTTCCACAAAAGGAGAAGGAAGATGTTGACAAGTTGTTGCAACCTATTTGTGGCACATGAGAGGAGAAAGGAGTGAGTATTGTGACTGATCAGTGGAGTGACTACCACAAAAGAGAAATGATTAACTTTCTGGTGGTGACGTAAAGTGGACAATGTTTCTTATGTCCGTTGATTGTTCAAGGGTAATAAAAGATAAAATTTCATTGCTAATTTGATCAAAGAGTTATTGAGGTTGGACATGAGAATGTTGTCAAAGTAATTTAAGATAATGCTCTGAATCGTAATAGTGTCGAACGACTTATTGAGACTTAATTCCCCACATTTCTATTACATAGTGTGTGATGCATACACTCAACCATGAATTGAAGAACATTTTAGCCACAAGAAAATGTCAAGAATAATCAAGTGGCATATAAAGAATGCAATCTCGGATATGGGTGGGGATGTTATGCATATCAAGCATTTCATCCTGAACTATTCAATAAGATTGGATATGTTCAACGAGTTTGTTCCAGTACATTGGTGATTGTGATGGTAAAAAGATTCAAAGTCATAAATCAAGGTATTCAAGCGATCACAAGCAACAATAAAGTTGTTATCAGAAAGATAACATAAGAAAATCCAAGTTCTTAAAACATGGCATTTGGTGGAATTCTATAGACTAGTTTCACTCATTAACTGTGTGATACCAATAGGCGGATAGGCCCGGTCTTAAGAGGTGAGGCAAGAAGAGTGTATCAAATTATTGTCGATCGCTTGATATAGAACAACACCCCACTTCATTGCTTGGCACATTCTTTAGATCTAATGTGAAAGTTTTAAATTATATGCCTTGGTCTTTAATATTTTCCCTTGTAGTTTTAAGTTACTTCTAGATCACTTCACTTCCTTGGTATTATAGCGATGAGTGGTATTCTAGCGATGAGTGGCTCCATGAAGATCCGAGACAGGTTCCTCTACACAAGGATAAGGAGGTGTTTAGAGAAAGGGTTAGAATCCTTAATATTTTCCAGATCCAGTTGAGCTCACAAAAATTACCATGGAATTTGTTTCTCAACTAAGAATTTAGTGAGTTTGAATCAGGTTAAAATCCTAAATACTTTCAAGAGCATGCAAAAATTACCATGGAATTTGTCAATTTTTGTGAGCTTGATTCCATATGTAGTGGACATAATATCGTTTGCAAGACTTGGTGGGTTGCTTATGGTCCACGAGCACCTATGCTTCAAACCTTAACCTTAAAGCTACTTGTGCAACCCTCCTCTATTCATGTGCTAAGAGGAATTGGAGCATATTGTGCAATCAATTGGAATGAATAAGATGACACCCAAATGAGTCAAAGAGTTGTCTTTCATTCATGACAATCTTTGCACTCAATCAACAAGAACCCCACAATATTTAATAGAGACCAAGTTGTGTGCTATTTGTGGAGATACTTTGGATTTGTTTGAAGAAGTTGGGGCTTTTGAAGTGGCAAGCAATTCTCTCACTTGATTCCAAACCCGGAGGTCGTGTGATTCTATACAGTTGGCGCAGTGGTGTTTGTGAAGGTGGTGATGAAGGTATTCAAGTTGGGCCAAATGATAAATCAGATAAAGTTCAGATCTTTAATTTCCCTTTTAAAGGGTTTTTTCGAGTGCATGTATTTGTGTATGAAATTGTATATTTGAAGTCTTTGCGATATTAACTATCTTATTCACTTCGTATATTTTAAATGAATGAATTAATGAAAGAATGAAGCCATAGGGATACTGTTATTGATTATTGTTTTATAATATTGTGGATTGTTAAATATTCACTTAGATATTTTGTTGTTGAATCTTTGACTAAAGGATGTGGTTTGTTGATTCTTAGCCCTTATTGTAATTGGCATAATCTTGATATGTCATTAGTATATAAAAAAATACATACTGTATTCAACGTCTCCCCATGTTGAAAATATTTTGAAAAATATAGTGTCGGCGTGTCGCGTCGCATGTCCATGTCTATGTTTCTTAGTACACAACACTTGAATTTTTAATATTTGACACTACCAAAATCATGGTAACTAACCACTAAACTACAACTCCCTTAATATTACCGGGACTAACCTTGACGCCTAAACCAAATAAAATAATTATTAGACTAAACAACTTGACAATTTGAAAACAAATATACAAGAACGTACGAACTACGCTTGAACAATGTTTTAAAAATCGAAGTGAGGCGCGCTTTGAGCGAGGCGCTCAAAAAATGCCTCAAGTTGTCAAAAATTGAGGCTTACGCCTTTATGGGCTGAGGTTTACGCCTCGAGGCCTATGAGGCATACACCTCATTTAAGTCAATTGTCCATCAAAAAAAATTTCTTTTGCAACATGTGCTCAGTGAAAGAACCTAAATAGACGGAATGAAAAAAAGTAAAAACAAAAGGGAAAAACAAAACATGTACGCCCTAAATTTGAAAAAGTAACGCGACCTCACCCCCCAACAAAGACAGCTGGAGCAAGCCCTAACCCAACAAATACACATCACCGACCTTACCACCTGGTCAACTCCCTATTCCGACGTCTCTGATCACCGTAGAGGCCGGAAAAGGTTGCTCAACTTTGAGCCCTAGCTCCGACTGTAAGTTCATCTCATCTTTCTGTTTGTTTGTTTTTTCTTTTTTCTTTTGTTTACTCAAATAAATAGTTAATAGTGTATGTTTATATATATACATATTATATTAATATTATTTCTGTTTAGACAACTTAATAGTTAATTACGTATGTTTAGATAATATTACTTTGTTAATATCTAAACATACAATATATATTTTGTTAATTTCATATTAACATATTTTGTTAATTTCGTATATTCTGTTAATATAATAATATCTAAACCTACAATATATTCTGTTAATTTTATAGTTAATAGTTAATTTTGTACGCTTAGAAAAATTAATATTTAATAATGTACCGTTAATAGTGTATGCTTAGATAATATATATTCTGTTTAATTATATTCTTGTGTTTGTGTAAATATATAGCTAGTCAAGATCCAGTGAGGTCCTAAGTTGCGAACCAATTTTGAAAAAAAAATAACAAATATTGACCGATTTTTAAAAATAATAAAAAATACATTTTGACCTGAATTTTTTTATTGGGTTTCCATAGATGTTTAGATATAACTATTTTTTCAAAATTGATCAGCAACTTAGGACCTCATTTTAGGTATGTATTGGAATATATATATATTTTCTATTTACAATTTGTGGGTCTTTAATTAATGATTGTCGTTATACATTGATTTGTCTTTTTTTTCTTCCAAATTGAGGTTTATTGAGGTTTACGCCTAGCCTCATCGGGACAAAACGCCTCAATCCGCCTTTCGCCTTTTAAAACATAGCCCTTGAACCATCAAGTCTACCTAATTGGCATAGGGCCTATGGTTTAAAGTCATCACTTGATGCTTCCAAAGCTATGATCATTGATCAGCCTGTTAATAGATTCTGCATCACCTAGTCTATATGTTGCCATTTAAAATATAATGAATCTGATGTGAATAAGGGCCTTGTCGTCATTTTTAGTACTTCTTTTATTTTAGTATTCATTGTATTTTTTTCTTTTATTTTGTATTTAGAGGAAGGAAGGTTATTCAGCATTAAGGGCACAATTGTAATTAGATACTTAACTTAGTGGCCAAGCAACATCCACCCTTTAAATACCCCTTTTGTAGACTCATTTGAGTCGTTCCTTGATTTTTGAGTTAATGTGATTAGAGAGAGATTATCTTTTCATGCTCCCAATTGGCGTTATTTACGTCAATTGGTATCAGAGCCTCGTCGCTCCACCCAGTTGTTGTTGTTGTTGTAAGACAACAACACGTAGACAACGTCACGGTGGGTTCAAGAAAGGATGAACTCCTCCGACGCAAACCCTTTCAATCAAATTTTGGAGGTCATCAACCGATTGACGACCCGCGTAGATGCGATGGACGCCCTAAGTTCTTCGTCGGCAACCACCACGGACCGCCCCGGTAACATCTCAAAACCCTAACCCTACTTCTCCAAGATCCACCCATTCTACACCTCTCCCACAAAGAAACCCTAATCTTGAAAACCCTAATCCCATAAACATCCAAGAAAGCACCACCACTGAAGAGGTTGTCCCACCACCACAACCCGCTTGCCCATCCACCCCAAAAAAAAAAAAAAAAACATTCAGTCCGCTCCAAAACAGACCCTAAAACCCAAAAAAAAAAACGGTTGGCCACCCCCAACAACTTCTCCACCTGCCAGTACCCCGATCGGCCCACAAATCCCACCCAATCAGACCGGAAATCCACCGTCGGCCACCGGAATGCAGCCTCCGATTACTTCCTCCGGAGCCGTGTGTCTACCGATCCAGCCCAGGGTGATCACCAGCCACCGACAGCAGCCCCTGGACCCTCTGACGAGTCGAGACAAGGGTTCCGCCAGCAACACAGCCCTACAGAGGGTTGTTTGACAACTCCAATCACTACTGAGGCATTTCCGAAAGATCCTATCCCTTTATGAGTTCAACCGGCACCACCCATCATCGGAACCTACTCTCCCACCATCGCCGAGATGATCCGTGACATCCGGCACACAAAAAAATCAAATCCCCCACTCATACATACAAATGTCACCAATCCCATGCATTTTAACCCAAATCTTGAATCCCAAACTCTAGAATTTCTACCCTCCCACATTCACCCTAATTTCACCCACCAAGATTCACCACCACCCTCTATACCTCCACCACCACCACCCGACATCCACACACACCACCATTTACCTTATCGCCATCTTCCCCCACCCCGGATTCTTGTCCCCTCAAACTCACCACCACCGCAACCACCCCATTACCCCCCTCAACTCCCACATAATTACCCCTTACCCCCTATCTCATTTACCCTTGCCATCACCCACAAAAACACCTTGAAAACCATCACATACCATCCATACCCCCCGCTCCATTTCTTCCCCCGCACCCTCACCCGAACACCCTCTCCGTGTCCCGCATCATCCACCCCATGGAATACCAGTTCCTTTCACTCCGCGCCCGTCGATTCCCATGAGCGGGTACGGGAGTGGATTACCCTACCTCCCCATGCTGATCCTCCTTCACCTCGCCCCCACTCCGCTCCCGAGTTTCAGCCAACCCCTCCTACTGAATGGCGCACTGATGTTTCCCCCTTTGATTCTCTGGGCCCCAAGATTAACACCTGTGTCCCCCTCTCCGAGCGCCATTGCTTTGTTTACTATCAGAAAAGGCACCAGATGAATCAATGCCCCTACCGCCAGCCGTTGGTTCCAACACCACCTCCTTCCCCACCCCGAGAGACTCTTCCACCTCACACCGCTCATCCTGCCGCCCCAGTTCCCCCACCAGCTCCTGAACCTCCTCATCCGCCGCCTCGGAGGCACCTATAGCGTGCCTTACCGAACTTCCGCCAGGCGATGATGATCTCGATGAGGATGCCTTGGCCCTTCAGAATGGTGATGCCATCACACAGTTGGCACTTCAGTTACTCTCCCAAAGTATGCAATGTGATATTAAAATGGATGTCCCGATGTTTGACGGCCACCTACAGCCCGATGCCGTTGTTGATTGGCTTGCCGCCATGGAGCGGATTTTTGAGTATAAAAAGCCGAAGGGTCGTAGATGTGTTCTCCTAACAGGGACCAAGTTTCAGGGCTATGCTAGTGTTTGGTGGAATGACTTGGAGCAGTGTCGTGCCATTGAGGGCCTTCCCCCTATCCAGTCCTGGGCCGAGCTCCGTGCACAGTTGATGTTTGCTTTTGTCCCCACCACTTATGAGCGCAACTTATTTTTACGAGTTCAGTCTCTTCGCCAAGACACCACAGTTTTGGACTACACTGAGCGATTTCAGCTTTTATGTACTCGAGCCCGCCTCGACGAAAGTGAGGAGCAGCGCATTAGCCATTATATTCACGGTCTTTAGCGCTACATTCAGCGCGATCAAGTTTTACGTGAGGTCACCTCCTTTGCCAAGGCGGTGGAGTACACCACTAAGGTTGAGTCATTCCACCAGACTGCTCCTCCGCCGCATAGCCGCTCTTTGACTACTCCTCTAGCACCAGTGGCTTCTGCACCTACTGGGACTTCCTCCACTGCAGCTACTCCTACTACCACGGTTCCTCCTCCTGCACTAGCTCATCCGGTCACCTTCAAATGCTAAAACTGCGGGGTGATGGGCCATTGAGCCTCAAATTGTTCCCTCCCTCGCCGCCGAGCTCTCTTAGCTTCTGAGGACCCTGAGTACCTTGAGGAGGCACCGGAGATCCCACCTCAGCCAGCTCTCATTACGATCCTCGATGGTGACACAAAAGGCTTTCCCCTCTGAGTTCGAGGACGAACTCTTTTCAAGGGGGGGAGAGTGATGTGAATAAGGGCCTTTTCGTCATTTTTAGTATTTCTTTTATTTTAGTATTCATTGTATTTTTCCCTTTTATTTTGTATTTTGAAGAAGGAAGGTTATTTGGCATTAAGGGCACAATTGTAATTAGATACTTAGCTTAGTGGGCAATCAACCTCCTCTCTTTAAATACCCCATTTGTAGACTCCTTTGAGTCATTCCTTGATTTTTGAGATATTGTGATTAGAGGGAGATTATCTTTTCTTGCTCCCATTTGGCGTTATTTACGTCGGAATCACTGATATTCTCCGGCTCGGAATCACTGTTGCTAGCTTGAGTGGTTACTCCTGCCAGCCCAAAGGGGGAGGTGGCTAGTTCAACTTCCTGTTAGAAATAGACGAGTGACTTGCTAATCTGAAAAAGTTAGAAAAAAAATGATTTTTTAAGAGTATCGTATCTCATGTTTTTAAGCTTAAATAAGATCATTGCAACATAAAGAGCCTTCGTAGGTGGCATGTTGTGGAATAACTATATACAAGGGGTTCAACTCTCCATGAGTTTTAAGCCATTGTCTTTTATCCCCACCCTGCTTGTGCATTAAATTCCTTAAATGCCATCCATTAAGAATTTACATTTTGGATGGCTAATAGAGTATTCATATAGCTGATCAGACAATGGTTGGGGAAAAAACTTTACCAGGTGAGTTTTATAGTTTATTATCATGTTTAAAGTTCAAACAACTAGGCTCATATTACAATGATTGAGCAGCAGAAGACAGGTCGTCAACCCTATGCATAAGAGATGATAATTGCAGTTATTAGTTGTAGGGTAAAAAATTCCATAAATTCAGGCAAACTTCGAGGAGGAAGAAACAGTTTTCAAACATAACTGAAACAAAATCAAGAAACAACGAGAAAATGCACAAGCATAACAATCAGCAGTTTATATTTCATTTAGACAAGCATAAATGAAACAATATTCAATTGATGTAATATAAATCTTCACCATCTCAGCTATTGTTTCCATATCTGACATCCCTGTTACGTGACAGGGTATGTAGAATGGTACTTAAGCTTGTGTAAAAAATACTTTCTTCCAACCAAAATATCTATCAGCATAAGTACTTTACACACAAGCTGTGTAAATTATTTGACAAGATAGCATGCTTTACGCTATACCTCATATACCCACATCCATGCATGCCACAATTCAAAAGGCACCCGAACAGATTCACCGCAACACAATGCTTATAGATATAGATATAGATATAAAGGAATGTAACTTGACACCTGACGCCAATTTTATTATTTTCTTATTATTATCATTTTGTGATGGAGTGAGGCAACGTGTAGTCGGGCCGAGAAAGAAAAATCAGGAAAAAAATGAAACAGTGAATGTTAGCAAAACAGAACAAGCTCTCAATTGTCCAAACACTCGAGCCATTTTAGGGTGCAAAAATTGGATTTCACTTAGAATTCCACTTCAGCAAAATTTAAAGATCTTCCATTATTGTCAAATTATTTGTCATTTTGGTTTTCTTCAATCCATACAAAAAGACCCAAAGCTTGTTGGGAGTTTAGAAGATAAGAGAAAAGAAGAGAAAGTTTTAAGAAGAAAGAATAGATACGACACTAACTTTCTTTTCTTTGTTTATGAGTTTACAAGAGACGAGAGTTAATTTAATTCCTCTTTCTTTACAAGTTGAGAAGAAAAAAAGAACTACTCCCTCCGTCTAAATTTAATGATCTTCCTTTCCTTTTTAATCCGTCCCAAATTAAGTCGAGTTTCTAATAATAGTTTATAAAACCAGGTGAAATTCCAAAAGTACCCATCCCAATTCCAAAGTGCATGTGTTACAATCCAAAGGTATTCATAATATTAGTAATATAAAATGGTGAACTAAAATATTTCATTAGATTGTTTACTTTTAAATGGCGACCATTAATTTTAAGATTTAGATATAATCCAGGGTGCGGAAACGTAAAAGAAATATTATCTACACAACAACAATAACATCAGCATAGAAAAATGTAGGAGGGTTTCTTATTTCTCTCTCTGGTCAAAATGGCAAAAGTGTTACAAAAGAGGGCCTTTAGGCTATTTATACAAAAGATACAAAAGGCTTAAAAAAAAGAACAAAATAAAAGAATGATAAAAAGGACGCTCATGTCCCTACGCTCCTACATCACTCCCCCCCCCCCCCCCCCCATCCCCGAGAAGACTCCGTATACTTCATAGATTGTCGATAGAAATCGAGTCGATGTGCTAGAGGGTGGACTCTGTAATCCATGAATCTTACGCCTTGGGACGGCTAACCCAACAAACAAAGTAACGCGTATAATCACCCGAAGATGAAGACACGAGCTCGAAGTCTAGAATCCCCTCAATGTGATCTACGTGAAAACGGATCGGGTGGTCGAAAGAAGGGGAATCGACGGAGCATGATTGCCTCGAAATGGAGAAATTTCCGCCACGTTAAACGTGTTGTGCATGCGGAACTCATCGGAGAGATCAGCCTCATAGGCATTCGTTCCACAAGAAAGGATAATCGAAAAACGCCCAAATCGGCGCATAAGAAGCTTGGTACCCTCGTCCTGTCGGCAACGCCTTCTGGAGGTATACCATGACTAAATCACCCGGACGGAAGGAGACAAAGCGGCGGTGCTCATCATCAGCCTCTTTATAAGAGGTATACATGGTCTATAGTCGAGCGCGAACATCGGCCTGAATGGAAGTCAGGCGAGCAGCAAACTTCTCAGCTGAAGGGCAAGTAGGCACCGTCGGGGGAAGCTCGGCGAGATCAATGGGCATCATGGGAGACTGAACCAACACAATCTGAAAGGGAAAGAGGCATGTAAACGGTTGACGGCGTGTTATTGAAGGCAAACTTGGCATGTGCGATCACTATATCCCACCTACGGGGATGCTTCGATGTCAGACACCGTAAAAGGACACTCACACTCCTATTGTCCACCTCAGTCAGTCCGTTTGTCTGGGGTGAAAGGCAGTCGAAAACTGAAGCTCAGTCCGTAACAGACGTCATAGTGTTCGCCAAAAATGACCTGTAAATCGCATATCCCAGCCAGACGTAATGTTGCGGGGCACTACATGCAAACGGACAATCTCACGGAAGTATAAAGATGCGACATGAGAAACATCTGTCTTCCGAGGAAGACCAACAATGAAATCCATCAAGACATCCTGCCACGGGCGCTCGAGAACGGGTAATGGAGTGTATAAGCTGGCATTGATATGTTGTCCCTTGGTCGTCTGACAAGTGTAGCAACGCCTAATGAAGGCGTTAGTATCCAGCCTCATAATCGGCCAATAAAAACAGTCTCTTAACATCGCGTGAATGCGTGCCTGTCCCACGTGCCCTGCTACACCGCCTCCGTGAACCTCAAAAATATTCTCTCGTAAAGAGGAAGAAGGAATACTCAGAGTTGTCCCTCGATGTAAAAAGCCATCCTATAATAGGTACTCACCCGACGCCACATTGCCCTGCTGGCATGCAGCATAAATGGGCTCCAATTCCACGTCGGTCGGGTAAAGGTCTCGAATCTCATCAAATCCAAAAACCTGACTTCGCAAAATCACCAAAGCATGAGCTCGCCGGCTAAGTGCATCCGCTACCAGATTCTCTTTACCAGGCTTATACCGGAGGTAAAAAGTGTAACGCTGAAGATAGGCGGTCCATTTGGCGTGTGTCTATCACCAACACGCCGCTAGCTATGAAAGAATCGCAGGCCTCATGGTCAGATTTGATCACAAACTCCCTATATAGGAGGTAAGGTGACCAAAACTTCACTGCCTTCACAACCGCATTGAACTCCAAGTCATACGTAAAATAGTGTAATGTCGCTCCTGTCATCTTCTGGCTAAAAAATACAATGGGCTTCCCATTCTGACTCAAGACAGCCTCCACCCCTATCTTGCAAGTAATGCAAGACAACTCAAATAACTGATCAAAGTCAGGTAAGGAAAGAATAGGAGCAGTCGTCATTAACTCCTTGATGTGCGTGACGGCTCGAGAGAATAGGAACAGTCCACCTGAACTCGCCGCTCGAAGAAGTGCTCATTATGTGCGTGATCGGGGCCATAACAATACTGAGCCCCACTATGAATCGTCGATAAAATCCGACAAGTCCACAAAAGCTGCGAACCTGAGTCACAGAAGTGGAAGTAGGCCAGCCCACTATCGCCTGAATCTTGGTGTCGTCAACCCGGACGCCATTTCCCGGTACTAAGTACCCCAAAAAAGTCACCGATGGAACTATGAAAGCACACTTTTTCAACATGAGGAAAAAGCGCCCGGCTCGTAAAACCTCCAAAACCTGGGTCACGTGTCCAAGATGCTCTCCTCGGACCGGCTATAAATCAAAATGTCATCAAAGTAGACCACGACAAACTTGTTAAAGAAAGGGCGCAAAATCTGAGTCATCACCCTCGTGAACGTGGAAGGAGCGTTGTAAAGGCAAAAAGGCATCACTGTCCACTCGTAAAGCCCGTCCTTGGTCTTAAATGCCGTCTTCCACTCATTCCCCGGTCTCATACATATCTGGTGATAGCCACTCTTCAAGTCTAACTTGGAGAAGATCGTCGCCCCATGGAGTTGGTCCAGCATATCCTCAAGTCTGGGAATTAGGAACCTATATTTCACGGTGATTTTGTTAATGGCACGACTATCCACACACATACGCCAACTCCCATCCTTCTTGGGTGCTAATAATGCCGACACCGCACAAGGAGACATGCTCTCCCTAATATAACCCTGGTCACACAACTCGGAGACCTACCTCTGTAGCTCAGCGTGCTCCGTAGGCAACATGCGATAATGGGGAAGGTTGGGGAGCTACGCCGCAGCGATAAAATCAATAGCATATTGTATATCCCGAAAAGGGGGAAGATGATTTGGGGGTGTACACACGTCGGTACAAGAATCCAACAAATTCTGAACATGCAGTGGAACAGACGCCTTCGGGGTGGTAATAGGACTAATGAGAGCATAACACAACCCTGTCTTCGCGGCCTCGATGATTAACTCCTCATATGAGATTACTAGGGTTGAAGGTCGAAACATCAAAAATGATTGCATGGGGTGAAGACGAAAGTCCCTTCCCTCGTGCATAAATGAAAGTGTTCGCTCGACCATCATGCATGTTACGATGATCAAATTGCCATGATCTCCCCAAAAAAAGGTGGCATACCTGCATATTCACCACGGTGCACAAAACCTCATCATGGTAGTCTCCAATGGAATAAGTCACCCGACATTGTCGACTAGGGGCAAGTGTGGTTCCACTACCCAACCACCCAATATGACACGGGATGGGCAATGACTCCGTGGGAAGCTTTAACTTGTCTACCGTCTCTTGTGCTACACTATTATCACTAGCTCCCCCATCAATAATCACCGTACAAAAGCCTCCCCTTTGCGGTGCAACGAGTAAAAAAAATACTCATTCGGATCCATGTGTCATCGCTAGGCGGAGGTGATTGAGGGTCTATGGGCGTTGTTATCATCACGGCGTGCATATAAGCGGTAGAAACTCCTGCAAGTCTCACTTGGTCGTGGCAAAATGAATCCCATAGCCAACAAATAGATTAGGAGAAGATACTAGCATGTGGGGTGGAATAGGAAGAATTCCTAAGGAAGGACACCCTTTGTAGACGAGGGTGGATTGATCATTTGGTTGCTTAGTGTTTGGTTTAGGGTTTGTAGAGTTGTGGTAAGAAATTGGAGTGATGGCGGAGGTTTTTATTAGGTCGAAAGGTTTAGGAAGTGAATCAAGTCTTTGGCGAAGGGTTTGGCCAGTAGGGTTTGGGGGTTTGGCCGGTCATTTTGATCACCAACGACAGCTGGCTCGTGCGGCAACCACTAGGGTTGTCCCCCAACCCTTTTTGTTCATTTCCAGAGCAGGATTTGTCATCGGACAGTTCTCCGATAAGGGTTGAGCAGGTCGATTCTTACCCGGGTAGGGTTTGAGGGGATTTGGTTCTGGTAATATTGGATGTGTGTGATGAAAGGCTAGGGTTTTTTGAATTTTTTATTTCTAGGGTTAGGGTTTCATAAAAGGGTTTGGGAACGTGTCGTGATTCGTCCGGGTGAATCCAATCCAAGTTCCAATCTTCGATGAACATCTTTCGATCCAAGAGCAAACGAGGATATGATACCAATTTGATGTAGTGTAGGGTACGGAAGGGTAAAAGAATTAGTATCTACACAACAACATAGAAAAATGTAAGAGGGTTTCTTATTTCTCTCTCTAGTCTCTCAATATCAAAAGACAAAAGTGTTACAAAAGGGGGTCCTTAGGCTATTTATACTAAAGATACAAAAAGCTAAAAAAAAGAACAAAATAAAAGAATGATAAAAAAGACGCTCATGATCCTATGCTCCTGCATCACTTATTATCGTTTGTAAATTATTAGTTAAACTCATACATTCCCTTATCTCCCTTTCAATGAGAAGAGAGTTTAGGAAGTAGGGGTACGAGGGATGACCCCAATTCCATGCTTTGAAATTAGAATTGAAAATTACAATGCAATTTTTAAAGAATTTGACCTGAAAACATTCCAATTCCAATGCATGAAATTGGGTTTTCAAATACACTCTTAAGTTTTCATTAAAAACAAGATAGATTAAAATATCTCCCACCCTCCCAAAACTCAACTCCCAAACTAGAAAAAAGATACCTTTTCCCACCTTTTGCATTCTCTTCTCTCCATTTTAGAGCTCCAAACAATATTTCAAAAGCATATTTAATAGGGGTCGCAATTCTTGTTTTCTGGTCGGGTTTCGGGCCAGAAAACATATGGAGGTCAAGCTAGCCGACATCCACATCTCCCAAACCTTACAGTTAAGTGGGAGCCTTGTGCACTATCTACGACCTTTTTTTCAGGCCAACACGACACGATGCTATTTTGTTTTTTAACATGACTCGTATACTTTGAAGCACGGACACTTCGTGGAAGGTGACGTACCCGTGTCGGACACTCTCACGGATACGACACCCGTATCGACACTCATTCGACGCGTGTCCGACATACCACATGGCGTGTCAAACAGATTTGGCATTTAAAAAAAGTATGACACTTCTGTGACACTCCTTAGACACTTTTAGGACACTAATGGGAGTGACGACGAAGTTTTTTATCTAGCCGGAGATGGTTATAAATTAGGAACATTAAAGCACTTACTTAACCCGTTGAAATTATTAATAATTTTGTTTAAAGTGGGTTCTTTTTATATACTGATTGTTACTTGTTACTTAGCTAGTAATGGAGTTAATTGTAGTACAAGACTTTATGTGGATATAGAACTATTGACTTATGCTTAAATGCTTTTATAACATATTTGAGCATGTTATTTTAGATAATTAGAAAATTAGTCGGACACGACACCCGTATCCGTGTCCGTACTTCGTAGCCCGTATAAAACACAACACGACGCAACTAACACGGTTTCTTAAATTTTATACTCAATAAGACAAAAATAGGCGCTAACCATAATTTTGACAAGAACAAGACGAACAAAATCAATTTCAGTTTCGGGTCGTTCCATGTCGTGTTGTCGTATAAGTTTATAAAATTGGCACCCCTAGTATATAATAAGCAAATACAACCTAGGTAGCAGACAAGCAAAAAACCACCCATGAACGCCAAAGGAATCTACAATTAGAGTTATAATTGTAGTCTAAACAAATAAAAATTCACATCATTTAAACCCAAATTAGGGTTTACTTCAAAATAACGCTTTAGTGGAATTTGGTACCTGTTTGCCTTTGTCTGAGAAGAGGCAAGAAAATCGACCGTTGCAGTTGAGATTACGTTGCAATTTGCTAAATCGAATCACAGATGAGTGGGTACGGGTGGAGAATAATGGGGGTAAGTTTAGAAGTTGAGCCATGGTTTTTGGATTTCTAGTCTATTTCACTATTTTATATCATGTTTGTTTCAAGTTAGCTTAGGGCTGGGGAGTAAAGGACCCAATGCACTTAAAATATCCAAATTTAATCTATTTAGAGCAACCCTTGCGGGTATACTAAATTGCTATATATGTGGTATATACGTGTGTTATGGGTAGGGTATTAGTGCAAATATAAACATTGCTAAGGCAAAAAATAACAAAGATACAATTGAACTAGTTAGTTTTTTGTGGGTCCCACTGTCTAAACGGAACATCATGTTCTGCGCAAAAATTAAAAAAAAAGGGTAAAGCGGAAGCTTATAAGGTTTCTCCATATTTTTATTTTGACCCCCAAATTATTCCAACAGCTTTATCCCCAAATTATTCAAACAACTTTATTTAAACGGCTCTATTTATTCAACGGCTATTTTTTTTTTTATAAATACGAGGTTTAAACCCTTTCTAGTATCTTCATTTCCATTTATATTTTCATTTCCATTTAGAATTTTATTCAAAGCACTCTCTACTCTCTAGTATCTTCATTTAAATTATTATCAAATATTTTTTTTATAGCTACAATATATATTAATTTTTTTACCAAAAATAGTTTTGAAAATTTAATATTTGCATTAATATATTTTGTGATTATTTTACAATGGTTCGAGGTCAAAATATGTCTCAACACGACGATGAAGTATTATGCACCGTTTATGTAAATCAAACAAATGATGGTTTACGAGGAACTAATCGACCTAGCACATTATTTTGGGATGCGATCGCCGAAGAATATAATACAACGACAGGTATCACAGAACGTCGCACAGGAGCCAGCCTACAAACTCGGTGCAGCAAAATTTCGAGACACGTAATGTTATATGTTTCTAAATTGAAAGATGCATCGATGACAAATCGTGGTAGTGGGACTGTTAACACAGACTGGGTAAAATAACTTTTACCTTTTGTAATTTATTTTAAATATTGTTTCTTGTAAATCTGTTGCTTGTGGAGTTAATAAAAATACATTGTCGTATTTTGTCAGGTTACTGCGGCTAATCTAGCATTCCAGCGAGAGAACAAGGGAAAATCATTTAATTTTGAATCTTGTTACCAAATTTTAAAAGAACTCCACAAATTTCAACTTTCCCAAACTTTTTTAGACTCCCCTCAATTTCATTTTGATTCGCCAATGACGGGTGGGACAGAAACTGAAGGAAGTCCGAATATTGGGTTTGACCAAGGAAATTCCAAAGATGGGGCAGAAATTGATATAGAAAGGCCTTATCCGAGGCCACCTGGAAGGAAAGAGATGAAGCAACGGGCTAAAGGAAAAGCGAAGGCTACAAATATCGAGGTGAACCGAGAAATACTCAATAGTTGCTCTTCGTTCAATGAATCATTCGAGCGATCATGTCAGGCAGATCGTGTACGTGACGAAGAGGCCCGTGAGGGGCTTAAACGTTCACTGCAACTTAAGGAGCGAAGTTTGGAGCTCAACGAACGCAATATATTGGCTGTAGAGAGGAAAAATATGCGTGAACAAATATTGCTTGATCAACAAATTTTGAGCACTGACACCTCAAACATGAATTCATCCCAGAAGGAGTACCATGAATACCTCGTGGTTAATATACTCAACAAAGCACAGGCCCAATCAAACTTTCCAAACTATCCACCACATGGAGGTCATTCTGGATTTTAAAATTTCTATGCTTATGAGTATGTAACCTGTTATTTTTTTTTATCGTTTGATTTACTTTGTAATATGATTATAAAAATTGTGAAATGAATTGGCTTCAAATTTCCATACATAAACATTTGTTCCTCCTCGTTTTAATTTGAATCATTGCATGTTTATTAATATCTTGTTTATCGTTAAATTACATGTAACGGAATTAATGGTTCAAAACACTATCTTCATTTTCATTTATATTTTTATTTTGAACAGTCTCTATTTTTATGAAATGAATTTGTGAAATGAAGCTTCAAATTGTGAAATGAATTTGCGTCAATCTTAATAATACAACATTAATAATAAAGATAACAACATAACAACATTACAAAAGAAACACTAACTGGATTATATTTCTTAATTATCGAAATCCCAATCTACATCATCCAAATTTACAGCATTTGACATGTCATAATTTTGCGTTGATGGACCAGGTTGGCTAGTATCTTCTTGGGCACCAATATCATCCATTTGCGGTCGATACACTGTGGTCGCAGGTCGGGGATCTTCTGTGGGGTTGTAAAAGGCCGAGGTTGTACCACTAAAAAAATTAGGCGGGGGAGGAGTCCGCTCGTAAGATACACCCAACTCTTGGAGCTTCCTTGTAGCTATATCCAACTCATGACTCCAATAGTTATTAAGATGCATGGCTGCACCTAGAGTGGTGGCTCTCGAGGATTGCCAATAATCTGAGAATTCCCGACTAGTAAATAGGAGGTCATCGTATGTGGGCAATTCTTCATCGACCGCAATCCTGTCCGGCCGTGGAACCGGAATCAATATGGGTACACCTGAAGGACTGCAAAATGGTGGATCCCAAGTCATTTGGGGTTGAGTGGGATTTACCCGACCAGTGGGAGTCTCATAAGCGCCAGGTGCCTGTGAAGGGACAGTCGGTATTTGGATGTGGTATGGCAGTGCACTGGGACTTATGACATCCGTGTTGACTGCTCGATAGAGGGGTGGTATTACAAGGCCTAGGGACACTTGCTTCCAATAACGGTCATACATGGGTTGAGAAACAATGGATACGCTGGGGTCCATCTCGTCAATAATAATCCCCATGCCTATCAGGGTGAAAGGGTATCCTCATCATTTGCGCGGGAGGGTCATTTGGTATGCAAATTTCACCGGTGATCTGTCGGCGGCATCGATCACCCAAGTAATATACCCCCCCCCCCCATATTGAGGATCCATAAGAACGCATCGTTTCAGTGATATGTACTTCTCATGTTGAACGTAGGCATGCATCTCCACAGTAGACCCCGAGTAAGGTAGCCAATTGATCGAACCTGGCGATCGCATTTCAATCTGACTCTGGGCTGTGGAAAAATTATACTGGATTGAGCCCTTTGTATCCTTACGATTTAACCGATTTTCTTTCTTCCATCGATTAATCCTAGGCCAGCAGTCACCAGTATCTTCCCCCAATAAGGGACACGCCCGTTGTATGTATTCAAACCCGAAAAACTGCAATACAAAAATGAGTATTATTAAACCATAAATTTTTTATTTAAAACATATAATATCACTTTTTAACACTTACCAATATGAGTTGCCAAAAACAATTCATAGAGTCTACGCGACATCTTGACAAGAGATGGAGAGAGTAGTATATGCGAGCTAGAATTGCCGAACCCCAATCGTATGATCCCACAATCTCCAAATCCTCCAAAGCAGCCAACCAACCAATAGGAACGCTGTCTCTTGTGGTCGGGAAGAAAATATGTCCCGCACAAAAAAATAAAAAAGCCCTAGCAATGTCTTCAGGGCCAACAATCACAGTATTTAACTTTATGGCCTCAAACCACTTATTTAAGCTCGACACTTTCACCCCACAAGAATCACTGCAATTTGGTTCAATGCCGGGAAAGTATCTATGTATAATGTCACCCCGGATTTGAGTTTTTCCGTCAAGTACAATCAAGTATTTTTTATCATCCATCGGTACCATAGGACCGCTTCCGATGGGAATACCTGCAAGATGGGAAGGATAACAATCAGTTGTAAATATAATTAATGTACTAATCAATGTTAATATTGAAGTAATTTTTTATATACAAAAACTAACCAGTCAAAATCGTAAAATCATAAGGAGTAATGGTCAGCTCCCCGGTTGGTAGTTGGAACGTGTTCGTTGTGTCCCACCAACGCTCACCGAGCGCTTGTACCAATCCCCAACTTGTCTTGGGAATTTGAGCATCCAATAATTCTCCCCAACCGCTACGGTGTATAAACTGTATAACCTGAGGATATGTTTTTAAATATTTGTATGTGGCTCTAAGACTATGCCAATTGCCACGTATCTTTATTGAGTTGCCATTTGTGGCCGTGTCCGGAGAAGGTTTAATGTGATCTCTGTCGTCCATTATACGCCTATAGTTCTCAAAAACTATAGGTCGCTCGGCAGTAGTAATTTCGACCTCTCGCCTACCTTCTCCCATTTTTTGAGACTTTCTAGCCCCAATAGCCCGTCTAATTTTCTTTCCAATTTGTTCCATTATGAACACTGCAATTTCAATAAAAAAGTTTTTAATTTTCTAACATATTTGGTAATGAATATAAAAATATTATGTAAATATATGCCACTTTGACTATACAATATAGTTTTTGTCTAAATATATGGCTAGAATTTGATTTACATGATAATTACTAAGTAACTATTAAATACATCACTTACAAAAATAGAACATATAATTATTTAAAAAAATAACAAAATATATAATTTCTTAAAAAACATAACAAAACAGATAATTTCTTAAATAATTTTTTATAAACATTCACTATTTTTTTATAAACATCCACTTAAATAGTTTCTTAAAAACATAAACATAAGATAAACATAACCGAACAAAAACATTCACTTAAATAATTTCTATAAACATTTAAATAACTTATATACACAACAAAAATTAAACAGAACAAAAACTTTTACTAATTAGTTTACAAAAACATTTATAGAACATTTACTAATTAGTTTTTTAAAGAACAAAAACATTTACTAATTATGTAAATATATGCCACTTTGACTATACAATATAGTTTCTGTCTAAATATATGGCTAGAATTTGATTTACATGATAATTACTAATTAACTATTAAATACATCACTTACAAAAATAGAACATATAATTATTTAAAAAAAATAACAAAACAGATAATTTCTTAAAAAACATAACAAAATAGATAATTTCTTAAATAATTTTTTAAAAACATTCACTATTTTTTTATAAACATCTACTTAAATAGTTTCTTAAAAACATAAACATAAAAAAAACATAACCGAACCGAACAAAAACATTCACTTAAATAACTTAAATAATTTCTATAAACATTTAAATAACTTATAAACACAAAAAAAATTAAACAGAACAAAAACATTTACTAATTAGTTTACAAAAATATTTATAGAACATTTAGTAATTAGTTTTTTAAAGAACAAAAACATTTAAAGAACCGAACAAAAACATAACCAATAATTAGTAAATAAATAATACATTAATTAATAAGTAATTAAATAGAACATTAAAATTAACAAATAAATAATTTACAATAAAACGTAATAAGAGAGGATTTACCTGATATAGTAGCTTGATATAGTAGCTAGAAGTTGGTGTTTTTTTTCAGTGATAAAAAATATTTACCGTCGATTGATTTAAATAGAGTAGTTGAATTTAATTTTGTGGTTGGAATGTAGGTGGGAAGATGAGGTAATAAATATGGGGGGAAATCGTAATATGTGAAATTATTTGGGTTGAAAAAGTAATTTTTGAAGAGCCTTAAGCGGAACATCATGTTCCGCCCAAGGTTTCTTCCCCTCCCTCCAAAACGACGCCGTTTTATATTATTTTCTACCGCCTATTCTATTTTTGCCTTATCATATTTTTACCCGTAGCAATTTCATCCACTTATGTAGGCTGTTTTTCCCCTAGTTGAATCCAAATTTGAACTACCCGTAAGGGTTGCTCTTAGGTTGCATTTATTTTTTTGTCTAGCTCCAAAATTTGAAATCTGAAAAGGTTATTTATTTATTATACAAAAAGATTGTATGCAAATTTATATTTAAAATCTAAATGCAGATTAATTGAACAATTTTACCCTTATTTTTATTTTATAAACAAAGTGTATATTTAAAGCATCAATGATAAGAAATACAAATTATTACACACAATATGCAATTGATTATGTAAACAATATTAGGCATTCCAAGCAGTAGAGAATTTGCATAGTCTAAAATGTATAAAAATATGTAAAAACTAACTAAGTAACTATTAAAATGAAATGACTAATATACACAATGATGATAAAAAGTCATGACATAAGAGAACGAACAAATTTTATCGCCGTTAAAAAAATCATAGTATAAGAGAATTAACATTTCATGAGTTGTTGTCATATTATTAATGGGAAGGGGGAAATAAGTTATTGTTGTCATCCACACCTTTATTTCAAGGTAATTAAAATATATATAAAAAGAGTTGTTTTAAGTAGTTAACAAGTATAAAATATAATGTAACTTAATTATTTCAATTTGTAAACAAATGATACTTCTGGTTTGAAAATTAGGATAAAAGCAACTGCTTTAAAAATGAATGATACGTTTGCTTGTAAATGAATCAAAGAATTATAATAAAAAAAATGGGTAAAAAAGTTAAAGTTAAATTCATTCTTCTGCTATATCATACCTGCAACATGGAGTGATTGTCGTGTCACCATCACACTCTACTATTAAGCGTCAACATGCAGTGCACATTAGCTGGCAATTGCTCTGCAAAAATGATGGCTCCCATGTCGACAATTATTTTACATATCTCAAATAAAACAAAGTCTGAAGTTTTACATAGCTCAAACATTCTACAGAGGATACATTATTCTTCTTTTATAACAAAGAAATAGGAACGCCATTTTTTTGTAAGCCAAAATGTGCGATTGAGCAGAGAAAGCAACAAATTTCGTACCTTTGGAGAAGTACGAGTCAAGCATACAAATTTTATAGAGGCAAAAGAGTTTGTAAGCATAAAGAAAAAATGAAGAACTTTGAGGTTTGTTTTTTATTTTTTTTACAGGTATAGAAAAATTGGTTGGATAAAAGGAGAGAGGAAGAAGAGAGATAAACCTGTTGAATTTTTTTTTCTTCAGATTGTGGAGCTAAACTGCTCTACACAGTGTTTGTGTATCTTTATATAGATTTTGCAAAGAGAATCTTATAAAGGAAAAGTTTCATTGTATGACTCTTGATATGTATGACTCTGACTGTATTTTATTTGTAAATGATTCGAATTTATCTATACATAAATGATAAGTGTATTATTATGAAAGTATTTGAGTTCATATTTCAGTTTTCAGAGGGTTTTGAACCACTGAATAATTAAGAGGATAATATTATCGTTAATCTCTTAAATGTTTCGAAAACAAACATGTTTTGAATGCCTCTGAAATCTGAATGGTTAAAATTCAAATTTCAGAGGTGCAAACAAACGGACCCTTAGTCCCTTGATGAATAAGGGAAAGTATTCTTATCGCTCTTGTGAACAAATTTTAAACACTAAATTTTTTTTGATAAATTCAAAGCACTTAGGTCCATTAATTCTCTTCTTATAAAGTCCTCACTAGTGGCATAGCAAGTAGACCCAATAGTAAATTGTCTTTAACCAAGCCTCTTGATCCAGTGGTATAAGATTGTCACCGGAACAGTCTTGGGGGCGGATAGGATTTGGTCCCTAGTTCGATCCCTGACACTGTCAAAATAACGCTTGGCCAGTGGAAGCCACGAACCGTGAACGTGGATTAGTCGAGGTGCACTTAAAGCTGGTCTGGACACCACGTGGTATGATACAAAAAAAAGTAAATTGACATTAAATGTTTAAAAAATTTTAACAAGGAAC
The DNA here is from genome assembly GCA_949130495.1 of Sambucus nigra. NCBI lineage: Eukaryota > Viridiplantae > Streptophyta > Magnoliopsida > Dipsacales > Adoxaceae > Sambucus > Sambucus nigra. The sequence continues at coordinate 585,905,957 of OX422216.1, forward strand.
CTAAGTGTAAATTGTCCAATTAATAATTTGGTCAATTTAATCCTTTTGTTAAATTTAACTGTACCAATAGGGATTATAATTTGTTATTTTGGTAATTAATTTCAAAAGTGTATTTAAGCTCTTTTTTCAAAGTTGAAAAATTACTTTTTTTATCAAAATAAAAAGTAAAACATAAATAACTAATCCCAAATAGAAAAAAGTTGAATTGTTTTTCAAAAAATGGGATAAAAAAGATTTTTTATCAAATTTTATAACACCCATTTTATTTGGATAAAACTGAGATTATTTTTTCTTTGATTTTGTTTATTAACAAACAATCAAGTGGGTGTTTTAAAATCCCCAAACAATTTTTTCTTCTTTTTATAGTTTTTATATTAATAAAAACTATTTTTCAATAATAGAAAAACTCTAAACATTTTCCACAAATAATACTTTTATTATTTCATTTTAGAGTTTTCTATTAAAGAAACGAATAACTTTAAAAAAAATTATAATGATGGGTAGTTCTATTATTGTGGATGTGAAATTTATTCATATGATATGTTTTTATTTTGGTAGTCTTTTTTCTTTTTTTTTTTGTGATATGATATCTTTTGTTTGTGTCAAAAATTATTTCAAGATGCATATTTGGATAACATCGAGCATTGGTGATAATTTTAGGCTCAACACGGAATTGACTCGAAATTGACACATTCTACCATGACCATTTATTTTTTACACGAAGTAATGTCGTGTTGGTGTCAAATTTATGGGTCGTCTTATCGTCTTTTTGACATTAACACGACGCGATACTACTTCGTGTAAAAAAACGAAACGACGCGAACAACGCGAAGCAATATTACGACATGTAAAAGACGAAACGACATGAACATAATAAGGCGACTCATAATTTTGATAACAACACGACACGACACTACTTCGTGTAAAAATCGAATGCTCATGATAGAGTGTGTTAATTTCAGATCAATTTCATGTCATTTTAAAAATTGTCACCCTATCTAATATGCATTTTTATCCACAACGCACCTTGAAACAATTTTTGACACACATAAAAGATACCATGGCACAAAAAATAATAACAAAATAAAAATATATCATATCAACAAACTTCACCTCCACAATAATATAACGACTTGTCATTATAATTTTTTTCTTAATATTGTTCTTTTCTTTAATAGAAAGCTTTAAGTGAAATAATAAAAAAATTGTTCTGGAAAATGTTTATAATTTTCTATTATTTAAAAAAGTAGAAGAAAAAATTATTTGGGGATTTTAAAACACCCACTTGAATGTTTTTCAATAAACAAAATGAAAGAAAAATCAATACCAATTTTACCCTAGTTTTATCCTAATAAAATGGGCGTAATAAATTTGGGGAAAAAAATTCATCTCTTTAAAAAAATAATCAATTTTTTTTACTATTTTGGGTTAGTTTAATAGGTTTTACGTTTTATTTAGAAAAAAAAAAGTTATTTTTAACTTTGAAAAAAAATCAAAACAACTCTAAAATTAATTGAGAAAAAAAACATATTTTATTTTTTACCCCTATAGCCCCTAAACTACTGGTGTAGTTAAGTTTAATGAAAAACTTAACAAAAGGGCTAAAATGGTCAAATTATTAGTTTAGGGACTAAATTGGTCAAGTTAGGATAGTTTAGGGGCCATTGGGTTCTTTACTCGAGGGTTAGGTGATGGGTCAGGTCGGGCTCACCTGCCCCAACTCTGTCGTTTTAAATGGGTTTGGTTAAGTGGATGATTGATCTTGAACGAGCCTGGTGAACCCGATTGTGACAACCCGCCTATTTTAACACCGGGTGGTTAATCTTCTATTAATATATAACAAGAATCTTAGTATAAATCATTCTTAGCATTAATGTCACAATAATAACATAACAAAAATAATAAGAACTATCCACACAATCACCATAACTCGAATAACCATCATGTATAAATAAATAACAAGGGTGAACTGAATAAACCTCCGGTCACCAAATAACATCCACAATGTGATCTAAACAATAAATGAAAAGTCTGCAGTAAGATAAATACTATCATCTAAGGGCAATATGCCCAACAACAAATGAGAATAATTGATCATATCTAGAGCACAAACGATTGAAACATCTAAGCAAGCATCCACAGCTACTATCGGCAAGAATGGATCTATCCTTACTGTCTCAGTTGCTATTGTTGCGCACGTGGGGTGTAAAAAATAAAACAAACAAAAAAAAAATGGCGGGTCAAAGCTCGTAGAGTAGAAAATATTTTCGCAAGCAAATCGTTTCAAATCGTAATGTATTACTTTCAAGATTAACCGGTCGCACTCACTTGAAATAAAACTCACCTTTCGACTATAGTGTGCACCTAAAGTATTCCTTTATTATCCTAATGAAACTACCCGGTTTAACTGGGACATATAGCCACTATCTAAGCCCAATCCCGTTAATACCCTCATTAGCTAAGTATAACTACCTTCTCTAGGTATATGCTCATAAACAATATTGTAGCGACATGCTTATTATAAATAAATAATCACATAATGAGCATAATATAGCTACGATTGTGCTACAAACAGATACATACATTATAACATATAAATATACATACATACATACATATATATATATATATATATATATATATATATATATATATATATATATATGTGTGTGTGTGTGACACCCCGACTAATTAAATACCGGGTAGCTACTCCTTTATTAAATTAATACAAAATGTCAAGTTGGTTCAGTTCGTAGCACCACTGTCGAAAACGTTTTAATAATTACTAACCACCTAGTATTTAAAAAGTGAGTTGTCAATTTTAATTAAATCCGATTAACAAGCAAGTAGATAAGAAATGCTAAAATAATCCACCACAATGAAACGACAAGTATAACCATGCAATAATAATGAAACTGGAGGAATACTCCTCACAACAATCCGAATACTGAAATAAACAAATGCTAAATCTGCATCACTAAATTAATTACAACCTAAAATCTGAAATGAACTGAATATATAAAATATTTCTAAAAGAAAAGGGCGACATGCCCAACTGATAAGGAAATCTACAAATAGAGTCAAGATAAAAAATGGAGGCGTCTACTGACAAGATCCTGTAACTTCCACAACAGCTACAGTACGTCACCTGAATAGAACTCCTATGCTTGGTGTCCTTGTGGCTGGGAACCTAAAAAGTTTTTACAAGAAAATATATTTGAAAGCAAATGGGTCGGAGCCCGATTGTGGAAAACAGTTTAAAATATAGCAAGTGTTTTAATGACAATAAAACAATGAATGCAAAATACATGTTAGGACGTGCTCTCACATGAAATACTCACCTCTCGACTATTTGTGAACTCCTAACGTACCCGTACCCATTCTAGTGATTCTCATATCTAACTAGTCCTAAATAAATTCTAACATTTCTATACGATTCACGCTTTAATTCCAACATCATCAATTAAATAGAGAGCTTTACATTAATTCTCGGTTTCCCAATTATTAGCAATACTAATATACTAGAGATCATCCATTTTATCTTTACGTAACGTTGATATAATTATACTCACATTTAATCATGACAGTTCATTTCAATTAACAGTATATTATTCTCATCATAAATATACATTACTAGCACCCCGAGACTAAGCTTCGGTGCACACATACTCTGCTATCCAATCCCGATACATCACGTACATAAGGACCACGTATTCCGAATCTTTCAGGAATCATTTTCAATAAACAACAATAACAAACAATGGAGGCGAACATAGTTCACATCACATGGGTCACGCACATACCTACGCTCCCATGATCAGCGGACTTATTAACTTCTCAATAAGTCCTTCTCTGACCTATGTCCTCGAGGTACCAATTTAAATCCCCCCGTAGGCACACAAAGATTAGATGGCTCTGATCGAACGCAAACCTCCCATGATAGCAAGTATGGTAGGTATGTTATACACATAAAATCACATATACTAAGCATTCGCACATCTTAGATATCTCGTATTATTAATATAGGTATACTTCTCGTTCTTATACCGTAATTTAATTTTATACGATTACAAGTCCCCGATTTTGCATATTAACGTTATCAACCCTTCTCACGCCGTAATTAGGTACTCGTTTCCTACTCCACAATTGACATCCGATTTTATTATAAGGTTCTAAGTTCTACTCCTCAACGTACCCCAATTCTCACAATTATACCCACTAATCAATGAGGGAAAGTTAATACTCCAATTAAATAAGTCTACGGGACATTAGAAATGAAATCAGGCCAAAAAGGCCATTTTGTCAACTCGTTAGAAGTCTCGTTCGAACGAGGTCGTTCGAACGAAAGGCTTCGAACGAGGTCGTTCGAACGAAAGGCTTCGAACGAACTACCAACTCGTTAGAAGGGACACTGTCATCTCGTTAGAAGCTCGTTCGAACGAGGTCGTTCGAACGACCTGGGCAGGTCTTCTAACGAGATTACAGTTTTCACCCTGAAATTTCCCCAATTTGTTTTTCTTCAATTTCTCACCCTTAAATCCATACTAAGATCATCCCAAATGAGTTTTAACGTGAATAAACTACTCTAAGTTATCCTAGGTCACTATTTACCATATATTTGGTGTCAATTCTTCCTGAATTAACATGAAATCATCAAACTTCTCAAATCTTGTCTCAAACCCTATAAACATGAAACCAGAATTTTAATGTCTACAATTACTTCCTCATAAATCCGTTTTTAAACCATCATAAGATATATTTTGGGTATGACATTCATCCAATAAAATTCTACATGCAATCCCTATATCATATTATGAATTCTACCTCCAATTTCATGGGTTTTCATCAAACTTCCAATATAAGACAAATATTCAATTCTAAGCATGGAAGAAACATTCGCTTGAAATTAATGTAATTAAACCACTTGCCTTCGATGTTCTGATTTGATGTTGAAGAATTGAATGTTGATTCTCCTCCCTCTCTCTACAAATTTCTTCCAAAGATGGTGATGGTGGCTAGGGTTTCCTTTTTGGAACTTCTTCCAACTCCCCCCTATAACTCCCGTAGCCCTCTAACTTCCCAAATGCTGATAATGGATTAGTGGGTTCTTTTCTAATATAAAAATAACCTCTAAAATTCGTGGGTTTTAATTCCCCTATTTTTAAAATTACCAAACTACCCTTTTGGGTTGCCGGTGTGGCCTAAAAATGCCCCGGGACCCAAACTAAACCCCCGACTAGTGTTTTCTGACTATTTCGACCCTTCCGGACACGTTGGTGCACTCAAAATGACCATTCGGTTGATAAAAATAAAATTCACTTTTTAATTCAATTAATTACGTTCCTGACGCGACTGACACGCGCGTCCCAATTAAATTTTCCAATTTGTCGTATATCTATCTCGTGACAATTTAGATATCATCAATACTCATGTATTACCATACATACTCGGAAATAATAAATTTTTAACATCATAATCAAATACCAACGCTTGCGCATCTCATCCTCGCGCTCCCATGTGGACTTCTCGGCATTATGACACCGCCACTGAACACCTACTAATACTATCTTTGACCTCAGTTTCCGCTCGCTTTGATCCAAAATAGGAATCGACCCCTCCTCGTAGGAGCTATCTGGCTGAAGATCGATGTCCTCCAAAGCAATGTAGGTATGGGCCAAATCGTCCCTAAGGTATCTCCTTAGCGAGGAAATATGGAATACATCATAAATCCTATGCAAGTGCTCCGGTAACCCAAGTCTTTACGCAACTGGCCCAATTCGTTCGATGATAGGAAATGGCCCCACATATCTCGGTGCCAGTTTTCCCTTCTTCCCAAAACGCATAATTCCCTTCATAGGAGATACTTTGAGTAACACCTGGTCCCCCACCTTGAATTCTCTGAAGAACCTCTTGGCATCAACATAGCTCTTCTGCCGGTCCTGAGCTACCCGCATGCGACTCCGTATCAACTCAATCCTTGTCGAAGTGTCCTGAATCACTTCCGGTCCAAGGAGTTTGTTATCCCCCACCTCTAACCAACATACTGGGGAACGACAAGGTCTACCGTACAACGCCTCAAATGGATCCATGCCAATGGTGAACTGGTAGGAGTTATTATGAGCAAACTCCACCAGTGGAAGATACTACTCCCATCCACCTCCAAAGTCTATGATGCACATACGCAACATGTCTTTTAACATCTGATTTGTACGCTTGGTTTGCCCATCAGTCTGCGGGTGATATGCCGTACTCAACCGCAACTCCGTACCCATGGCCTCCTGGAAACTCTCCCAAAACTGTGAAACAAATATCTTGTCTCGGTCAGACACGGTATTTAGAGGCACACCGTGAAGTCTCACTATTTTCGCAATGAAAATATGGGCATACCAACAATGTTTGGGGAGACATCTTACAACTCGAAAGAGTAGACAAATAAAAAAAGAATTGCTGGAATAGAATATAATAATCAAATATCTAGTTTATTTCTTTGTTGTTTGAGCATTCTAAATTTAATTTTTTGGGGGCTATTTGACTCCTTCATTTGTTTTAGGCATTTTATGTTGTATTTTTTTAAAACAAATGGGCTTAGTTAAATATAGGGGCGATGACACGATACAACCCGAAATTGACACAATCGCGATTGTGTCGGGATTTTCTGACATGAAATCGTGTCGTGTCGCGTTTGTGTCAAAATTATGACTCCTATTAGTCGTGATAGCGGTTTGTGTTGTGTTAATAGTATTGGGCATAAAATTCTTAATCATGTTAAATGGGTCGTGTTTGTTTTAGGTTAATGAAAATATGACTTCGTGTTATGATCATGGCTAAATGGTGCTTGTCATGGTCATGCTATGTCACAACCCAAAAACTCGATTGAAAGCTTCTACAAAATATGGGTTGAGCTGTCTACTATGATATACAATTTGACTGGACAAATTAAAACTTCTATTCGCATATATATATTGTAAAAATGGCCCTATATTAAACTTTATAGACTTGGGGCTGGTTCTAAACAAAATAAAAGTATGGAACCTACAAAAATTCTAGACAAGGGAGTTATGAAACTGCGTACCATGACAATAATGCCCAAGACAGTAAGACTTGTTTGTTGTGCTTCTTGCCAAAAATGGTCATCGTTGGAGCCGCCAAACCATCTAAACCAACCTCCTCCACCAGCATCACCACCTCCTCCACCGGCTTCTTCCCTCCTCTTAATTTCCTTGTCCCACTTCTCAAACTCTGATTTCTTTCCACCAAGTGCACTTTCTAATGATTTCCTGGCTTGATCCTGCAAAAAGAGATGTGCGAAAGGTAAATCAACCTAGCAAATAAGATGGAAGTAACTAAAAAAGAAGGAAAGAAACATATGGGTACCTAACTCTTTGTTTGGTAAGGGGAAAAGTAGAAAGAAAGAAAGTGAAAAGAAGAAAACATTTTCCTTTGATTGTGCAATTTCCTTCCTAGCCTAGCCCACTAAATTATACTTCTCCAAAAGTGGGAGGAAAAGTGGAAGGAAAGAGTAAGAAGGTGAATTAATTAATATAGTGAACATTAGTTACTAATATAACCTTGTAGTAACACATTAGAAAAATTTAGATATTTGAATCTAGGGATACGATTGACAAATCATGTATACTTTCCTTCCTAACAAACACGAAGGAAGGAAAAATTGTTTTTCCCCATCCTACTTCCGTTTCACCCAACTACATAAAAAATAAGAAAATATGGTGTCTTTCTTTTGTGAATAGGCAGTTTATAACCCTCTCATTTTATCTTCAATATTTCCTTATTTTCTATTAAAAGGATCATAAGGCTCTTTATAAAGAGAGAACTCTGATACTGATGCAGGAACATAGTATTTAGGGGTTATTTTTTTTTATCCATTCTAGTCTTTTACCCATTGAGGGTTTGCTTCACTAGCAAGCCAATTTTTTTCCTTTAAATAAGGCCTTAGGTCCCTGATTTTTACTCACTGCGATATTTTGAAAGTTCATTTTAGTGATATTTCTTTGACTATTGGTCTCTAAACATTATGTTGTGTAATTAATACTTAATCGCTTCCACTCCCACTATACATCACAAAGCTTCTTTAGCTTCCGCATCATATGCACTTCAACATATCAAATTCAACAAAGCCTAATCCTAACTGCGTGAGGTCAGCTTCATAATTACTATTCTTTTACTCATTATTCTACTTTATTTCATCACATGTTATCCCCATGATTTTTTATTACATAAATATATTAGACCATCTTTAAAGTACAAATACATCTTACCACTAACAAAAGGTGATATTCATGTGTCCATAATCTCAAGCTCCTTGTCAAGAAAACACCCTAATAAAAAAAATTGTGCCAATTATGCACGATTTTACATGACCTGCCCTGCCCCGATAACCCGCCACAATAAAAATAATTGTACAACAATATACCCAACAATTTGTACCCGATCATATAAATTCGGTAAAACCCAAAACCTAACAAAAACTAGCAATAAAATTGGTAAAACAAATGTTTGCTATCAATCTGTTTATAATATCACAATTTAACAAATGTTTACAACAATATATTTACAAAATCACCAATGTTCACAACAATCTCATAAATGTTTACAACAAATGTTTACAAATACCCATCACACAAAAAAAATCTAACAAATACTCACACAAAAAATATCTAACAAATACCCATCACACAAAAAAAATCTAACAAATACCCATCACACAAAAAATATCTAACAAATAACCATCACACAAAAAAAATCTATCAACTATCTGTACAATAACATGCCCACTACACAATCTGAGAGAGAGCTCGGCGCTCGTAGGAGAGCCCGAGAAAAATTCGGCGGCGGTAGGATAGTTTGAACGAGAGCTCACCGGTGGAGAGTGGGTGCCTCCGAGAGAGAGATCGGGAAAGGAGAATCCAAGAGAGAGAGAGAGAGCGGGAAAGGAGAGTCATGTGGGGGGGGGGGGGTGGGGGTGACTGTGTGAGTCCGAGAGAGAGCGAGTGAGAGGAACGGCTTGTGTTTGTTGTGGTGGAGGGATAATGCTAGTTTTTTTTTTCTTTAAGTTACCTATATATCGCATTATTAGTTTTTTTTAAGTAATTATGTTGATTTTTTTTAAATGTAGGTGGTACCAATTGGATTTTAATTGGATCACAATTGGGTTCTAATTGGGCCTCAATTGGGTTGTAATTAGATTATTTTGGGTTCCTTGTCGTTTCACCCAACTACATAAAAAATAAGAAAATATGGTTTCTTTCTTTTGTGAACAGGCACTTTATAACCCTCTCATTTTATCTTCAATATTTCCTTATTTTCTATTAAAAGGATCATAAAGCTCTTTATAAAGAGAGAACTCTGATACTGATGCAGGAACATAGTATTTAGGTTTTTTTTTACCCATTCTAGTCTTTTACCCATTGAGGGTTTGCTTCACTAGCTAGCCAATTTTTTTCCTTTAAATAAGGCCTTAGGTCCTCATTTGTACTCGCTGCGATATTTTGAAAGTTCATTTTAGTGATATTTCTTAGACTATTGGTCTCTAAACATTATGTTGTTGTGTAATTAATACTTAATCGTTTCACTATACATCACAAAGCTTCTTTAGCTTTCGCATCATATGCACTTCAACATATCAAATTCAACAAAGCCTAATCCTAACTGCGTGAGGTCAGCTTCATAATTGCTATTCTTTGACTCATTATTCTACTTTATTTCATCACATGTTATCCCCATGATTTTTTATTAAATAAATATATTAGACCATCTTTAAAATACAAATACATCTTACCACTAACAAAAGGTGATATTCATGTGTCCATAATCTGAAGCTCCTTGTCAAGGAAACACCCTAATAAAAAAAATTGTGCCAATTATGCACGATTTGGCCCTACCTACCACGATAACCCGCCACAATAAAAAAAATGTACAACAACATACCCAACAATTTGTACCAGGTCATATCAATTCGGTAAAACCCAAAACCTAACAAAAACTAACAATAAAATTGGTAAAATAAATGTTTGCTATCAATATTTTACAGAATCACAATTTAACAAATGTTTACAACAATCTATTTACATAATCACCAGTGTTTACAACAATCTCAGAAATGTTTACAATCTGTTTACAACAATATATCAACAAATCTAATAAATACCCATCACACAAAAAGAATCTATCAACAATGTGTACAATAACATACCCACTACACAATCTGAGAGAGAGCTCTTGCGCTAGTAGGAGAGCCCGAGAAAAACCCGACGGCGGTAGGATAGTTCGAGAGAGAGCTCGCCAGTGGAGGTGGGTGCCTCCTAGAGAGAGAGATGGAAAGGAGAATCCGAGAGAGAGATGGGGAGAGAGAGAGGGAAAGAAGAGTCCTTGGGGGGGGGGGGGGGGAGTCCGAGAGAGAGCGAGTGAGAGGAACGGCTTGTGTTTGTTGTGGTGGAGGGATGATGCTAGTTTTTTTTTCTTTAAGTTACCTATATATCGTATGATTAGTTTTTTTTTAAAGTAATTATGTTGATTTTTTTTAAATGTAAGTGGTACCAATTGGATTTTAATTGGATCACAATGGGGTTGTGATTAGATTATTTTGGTTTCCTTGTCGTGTTTCAATTGGGCCATAACGGGTCATTGTCGGGCCAATTTCGTGTCATTTTCTTTGCAGGAACGCTACTGGGCCAAAAAAACATGGCCCAAACACGACAAGCGATTTTAATTTCGTGTAATTTCGTTTTGTCGTGTTCGTGCCCGACTTGCCACCCCTAGTTTAAGGATACCTATTCACACGACGTAAGGCAGGCTTCGGAGTCATAGTTGAGTTCGTTTTGGACAAACACGACACTAACACGCTAGGATACGTGTCGACATATAAGAAAGAGTCTCCAATTTCTTTCTTTTCTTTAAATAATCTAGACACATTAGGGAAACGCAAGGGCCTACTCATACACATCAACACCGATAGAACGTCTGAGGAGAAAATGGAAATATATAAAACTATAAACTAGAATAAGAAAATAGGTCATAAAGTATATAACTCATCGACGCTTTACTTTTGTGTGTGTGTGTGTGTGAGAGAGAGAGAGAGAGAGAGAGAGAGAAATAAAGGTTGTGAAGACAATGGACATGCTAAATTGGAACTTCCCTATAACTTTGTTATATATATTATTTTGCATGGCTTCAATTGAAGATCTAAAAAAGACTTTGTGGAGCTATATTACCAAACTTGAGAAAGGTAATGATAGAGATGGAAATATACCTTGCCAATGTAACTTTAAATGAAATTTCAAAGAGTTATACAAGAGGATGATCATCATCTGAAGATATCCGAAACGGGATTGGTGCCTCAAAACAACACCCAATGATGCTACCGAAATTCAAAAAGTGGAGAAAGAAGCCAATGGAATCACGAAGAATAGTGAACCAACAAATGTGCTCTTTTCCCCTTCTACTTGTCCATTAAGGGGACGAGAACATTTGCCAAAGGATGTTGTGACTCAAAAGTGAGGTTATTGAGGGGTGATATTAACTATTAAGAAAACATTAACCATGAGGAAACGAGAACATCTACTTTCTTTTGTTGCTAGAATGTAATATTCTTGGGACTTGTCGTTTTACTTAGCAAGGAACTCATATTATATGCAATCCTATAATTCTCCCTCCCAAAATATTCAATTGCAAGTCCCACAAAAGGAGAAGGAAGATGTTAACAAGTTGTTGCAACCTATTTATGGCACATGAGAGGGGAAATGAGTGAGTATTGTGACCGATCGGTGGAGTGACTTACACAAAAGAGCAATGATTAACTTTCTGGTGGTGACGTAAAGTGGACAATGTTTCTTATGTCCATTGATTGTTCAAGGGTATTAAAAGATAAAATTTCAATGCTAATTTGATCAAAGAGTTAATGAGGTTGGACATGAGAATGTTGTCAAAGTAATTACAGATAATGCTCTGAATCGTAATGGTGTCGAACAACTTATTGAGACTTAATTCCCCACATTTCTATTACGTAGTGTGTTATGCATACACTCAACCATGAATTGAAGAACATTTTAGCCATAAGAAAATGTTAAGAATAATCAGAGGCATATAAAGAATGCAATCTCGGATATGGCTGGGGATGTTATGCATATCAAGCATTTCATCCTGAACTATTCAATAAGATTGGATATGTTCAACGAGTTTGTTCCACTACATTGGTGATTGTGACGGTAAAAAGTTTCAAAGTCATAAATCAAGGTATTCAAGCGATCACAAGCAACAATAAAGTTGTTATCAGAAAGATAACATAAGAAAATCCAAGTTCTTAAAACATGGCATTTGGTGGAATTCTATAGACTAGTTTCACTCATTAACTGTGTGATACCAATAGGCGGATAGGCCCGGTCTTAAGAGGTCAGGCAAGAAGAGCGAATCAAATTATTATCGATCACTTGATATAGAACAACCCCCCACTTAATTGCTTGGCACATTCTTTAGATCTAATGTGAAAGTTTTAAATTATATGCCTTGGTCTTTAATATTTTCCCTTGTAGTTTTAAGTTACTTCTAAATCACTTCACTTCCTTCCATTGGAGGTATTATAGCGATGAGTGGCTCCATGAAGATCCGAGACAGGTTCCTCTACACAAGGATAAGGAGGTGTTCAGAGAAAGCGTTAGAATCCTTAATATTTTCCAGATCCGGTTGAGCTCACAAAAATTACCATGGAATTCGTTTCTCAACTAGGAATTTAGTGAGTTTGAATCAGGTTAAAATCCTTAATACTTTCAAGAGCACGCAAAAATTACCATGGAATTTGTCAATTTTTGCGAGTTTGATTCCATATGTAGTGGACATAATATTGTTTGCAAGACTTGGTGGGTTGCTTATGGTCCACGAGCACCTATGCTTCAAACCTTAACCTTAAAGCTAGTTGTGCAACCCTCCTCTATTCATGTGCTAAGAGGAATTGGAGCATATTGTGCAATCAATTGGAATGAATAAGATGACACCCAAATGAGTCAAAGAGTTGTCTTTCATTCATGACAATCTTTGCACTCAATCAACAAGAACCCCATAATATTTAATAGAGACCAAGTTGTGTGCTATTTGTGGAGATACTTTGGATTTGTTTGAAGAAGCTGGGGATTTTGAAGTGGCAAACAATTCTCTCACTTGATTCCAAACCCGTAGGTCGTGTGATTCTACAGTTGGCAGTCGTGTTTGTGAAGGTGGTGATGAAGGTATTCAAGTTGGGCCAAATGATAAATCAGATAAAGTTCAGATCTTTAATTTCCCTTTTAAAGGGTTTTTTCGAGTGCATGTATTTGTGTATGAAATTGTATATTTGAAGTCTTTGCGATATTAACTATCTTATTCACTTCGTATATTTTAAATGAATGAATTAATGAAAGAATGAAGCCATAGGGATACTGTTATTGATTATTGTTTTATAATATTGTGGATTGTTAAATATTCACTTAGATATTTTGTTGTTGAATCTTTGACTAAAGGATGTGGTTTGTTGATTCCTAGCCCTTATTGTAATTGGCATAATGTTGATATGTCATTAGTATATACAAAAATACATATTGTATTCAACGTCTCCCCATGTTGAAAATATTTCGAAAAATATAGTGTCTGCGTGTCGCGTCGCATGTCCATGTCTGTGTTTCTTAGTAGGACTGTAAACGGATCGGATTTGGACCGGATCAGGCAAATCCATATCCGTTTGTGTTAAACGGATTCTGATCCGATCCATTTATTAATCGGATCGGATCAGGCAAATTCAAATCCATATCCGTTTATGTTAAACCGATTCGGATCCGATCCGATTATCCGTTTATGTTAAACTTAATTTGCAACTTTTTTATTTTCAGCTCTTATTTCATAAATTTATTTTGCAAATATTCCAAAAAAAACAGATAATGAAATAAAGAACTATTATAATATATATTAATTAAAAATATATTACATATAATTTATATATATATATATAGATAGATAGATAGATAGATAGATAGATAGATAGATAGATAGATAGATAGATAGATAAATATATTAAAAATATTAATCGGATCGTATTATTAACGGATCGGAGTATATGAATCCAAATTCGCTCCATTTAATAAACGGAGAATCAGGTAATCGGATTCGGATTCGGATAAAATCCGATCCATTGACAGGCCTATTTCTTAGTACACAACACTTGAATTTTTAATATTTGGCTCTACCAAAATCATGGTAACTAACCACTAAACTACAACTCGTTAATATTATCGGGACAAACCTTGACGCCTAAACCAAATAAAATAATTATTAGACTAAACAACTTGACAATTTGAAAAAAAATATACAAGAACCTACGAAGTACGCTTGAACAATGTTTTAAAAATCGAATTGAGGCGCGCCTTGAGCGAGGCGCTAAAAAAATGCCTCAAGCTTTCAAAAATTAAGGCTTACGCCTTCATAGGCTGAGGCTTAAGCCTCGAGGCCTATGAGGCATACACCTAATTTAAGTCTGCTGTCCATAAAAAAAAAAAAAAATTGCTACATGTGCTCAGTGAAAGAACCTAAATAGACGGAATGAAAAAATTTAAAAACAAAAGGGAAGAACAAAACATGTAAGCCCTAAATTTGAAAAAGTAACGCGACCTCACCCCCCAACAAAGACAGCTGGAGCAAGCCCTAACACAACAAATACACATCACCGACTTTACCACCTGGTCAACTCCCTATTCCAACGTCTCTGATCACTGTAGAGGCCTGAAAAGGTTGCTCAACTTTGAGCCCTATCCCCGACTGTAAGTGCATCTCATCTTTCTATTTGTTTGTTTTTTGTTTTTCTTTTTGTTTACTCAAATAAATTGTTAATAGTGTATGTTTATATATATACATATTATATTAATATTATTTCTGTTTAGACAACTTAATAGTTAATTACGTATGTTTAGATAATATTACTTTGTTAATATCTAAACATAGACAAATTAATAGTTAATAGGGTATTGTTAATTTCGTAAACTTAATAGTTAATTATGTACGTTTAGACAAATTACTAGTTAATAGGGTTTGCTTAGATATAATATATTCTGTTAATATAATAATATCTAAAGATACAATATATATTCTGTTAATTTTATAGTTAATAGTTAATTTTGTACGCTTAGAAAAATTAATATTTAATAATGTATCGTTAATAGTGTATGCTTAGATAATATATATTCTGTTTAATTATATTCTTGTGTTTGTGTAAATATATAGACAGTCAGGATCCAGTGAGGTCCTAAGTTGCGAACCAATTTTGAAAAAAAAACTAACAAATATTGACCAATTTTTTAAAATAATAAAAAATACATTTTGACCTGAATTTTTTTATTGGGTATCCATGGATGTTTAGATATAACTATTTTTTCAAAATTGATTCGCAACTTAGGACCTCATTTTAAGTATGTATTGGAACGGGACAGTACATATATATATATATTTTCTATTTACAATTTGTGGGTCTTTAATAAATGATTGTCGTTATACATTGATTTGTGTTTTTTTTCTTCCAAATTGAGGTTTACGCCTTGCCTCATCGGGACAAAACGCCTCGATCCGTCTTTCGCCTTTTAAAACATAGCCATTGAACCATCAACTGTACCTAATTGGCATAGGGCCTATGGTTTAAAGTCATCACTTGATGCTTCTAAAGCTATGATCATTGATCAGCCTGTTAATAGATTCTGCATCACCTAGTCTATATGTTGCCATTTAAAATATAATGAATCTGATGTGAATAAGGGCCTTTTCGTCATTTTTAGTATTTCTTTTATTTCAGTATTCATTGTATTTTTTCCTTTTATTTTGTATTTAGAGAAAGGAAGGTTATTCGACTTTAGGGGCACAATTGTAATTAGATACTTAACTTAGTGATCAAGCAACATCCTCCCTTTAAATACCCGTTTTGTAGACTCGTTTGAGTCATTCCTTGATTTTTGAGATATTGTGATTAGAGAGAGATTATCTTTTCTTGCTCCCATTTGGCGTTATTTACGTCAATTTGTATCAGAGCCTCGTCGCTCCACCCAGTTGTTGTTGTTGTTGTTGTTGTTGTAAGACAACAACACATAGACAACATCACGGTGGGTTCAAGAAAGGATGAACTCATCCGACGCAAACCCTTCCAATCAAATTTTGGAGGCCATCAACCGATTGACGACCCGCGTGATGCGATGGACGCCCGAAGTTCTTCGTCGGCAAACCACCAATGGACCGCCCCGATAACATCTCAAAACCCTAACCCTACTTCTCCAAGATCCACCCATTCTACACCTCTCCCACAAAGAAACCCTAATCTTGAAAACCCTAATCCCAAAAACATCCAAGAAAGCACCACTGAAGAGGTTCTCCCACCACCACAACCCGCTTGCCCATCCACCCAAAAAAAGACATTCGGTCCGCTCCAAAACAGCCCCTAAAACCTAAAAAAAAAACGATCGGCCACCCCCAACAACTTCTCCACCCGTCGACCCCTGACAGTACCCCGATCGACCCACAAATCCCACCCGATCAGACCAAAAATCCACCGTCGGCCGCCGTAATGCAGCCTCCGATTACTTCCTCCGGAGTCGTGTGTCTACCGATCCAGCCCAGGGTGATCACCAGCCACCGACAGCAGCCCCTGGACCCTCTGACGAGTCGGGACAAGGGTTCCGCCAGCAACACAGCCCTATCAAGGGTTATTTTACAACTCCAATCACTACTGAGGCATTTTCGAAATATCCTATCCCTTTATATGTTCAATTGGAACCACCCATCATCGGAACCTACTCTCCCACCATCGCCGAGATGATCCGTGACATCCGGCACACAAAAAAATCAAATCCCCCTCTCATACATACAAATGTCACCAACCCCATGCATTTTAACCCAAATCTTGAATCCTAAACCCTAGAATTTCTACCCTCCCACATTCACCCTAATTTCACCCACCAAGATTAACCACCACCTTCTATACCTCCACCACCACCACCCTACATCCACACACACCACCATTTACCCTATCCCCATCTTCCCCCACCCCGGATTCTTATCCCCTCCAACTCACCACCACCGCAACCACCCCATTACCCCCCTCAACTCCCACATAATTACCCCTTACCTCCCATCTCCATTTACCCTTGCCATCACGCATAAAAAAACCATCACATACCATCCATACCTCCCTCCCCCCGCACCCTCACCCGGGCACCCTCTCCATGTCCCACATCATCCACCCCCATGGAATACCCGTTCTTTTCACTCCGCTCCCGTTGATTCCCATGAGCGGGTACGAGAGTGGATTATCCCACCTCCCCATGCTAATCCTCCTTCACCTCGCCCCCACTTCGCTCCCGAGTTTGAGCCAACCCCTCCTACCGAATGGTGCACTAATGTTTCCCCCTTTGATTCCCTGGGCCCCATGATTAACCCCTATGTCCCCCTCTCCGAGCGTCATTGCTTTGTTTGCTATCAGAAAAGGCACCAAATGAATAAATGCCCCTACCGCCAGCCGTTGGTTCCAGCACCACCTCCTTCCCCACCCCGAGAGACTCTTCCACCTCACAACGCTCCTCCTGCCGCCCCAGTTCCCCCATCAGCTCCTGAACCTCCTCATCCGTCGTCCCGGAGGCACCCACAGTGTTCCTTACCGAACTTCCGCCATGCGATGATGATCTCGATGAGGATGCCCTGGCCCTTCAGAGTGGTGATTCCATCACACAGTTGGCACTTCAGTTACTCTCCCAGAGTATGCTGCAGGGTGATATTATAATGGATGTCCCGATGTTTGAAGGCCACCTACAGCCCGATGTCGTGGTTGATTGGCTTGCCACCATGGAGCGGATTTTTGAGTATAAACGGCCGAAGGGTCGTAGATGTGTTCTCCTAACAGCGACCAAGTTTCAGGGCTATGCTAGTGTTTGGTGGAATGATTTGGAGCAGTGTCGTGCCATTGAGGGCCTTCCCCCTATCCAGTCCTGGACCGAGATCCATGCACAGTTGATGTCCGATTTTATCCCCGCCACCTATGAGCGTGACTTATTATTACGAGTTCAGTCTCTTCGCCAGGACACCACAGTTTTGGACTACACTGAGCGATTTCAGCTTCTATGTATTCGAGCACGCCTCGACGAGAGTGAGGAGCAGCGCATTAGCCGTTATATTCACGGTCTGTAGCGCTACATTCAGCGCGATCTAATTTTACGTGAGGTCACCTCCTTTGCCAAGGCGGTGGAGTACGCCACTAAGGTTGAGTCATTCCACCTGCTCCTCCGCCGCATAGCCGCTCTTTGACTACTCCTCCAGCACTAGTGACTTCTTCACCTACTGGGACTTCCTCCACTGCAAGTACTCCTACTACCACGGTTCCTCCTCCTGCACTAGCTCATCCGGTCACCTTCAAATGCTACAAAATCGAGGTGATGGGCCATCGAGCCTCAAATTGTTCCCTCCCTCACCGCCGAGCTCTCTTAGCTTCTGGGGACCCTGAGTACCTTGAGGAGGCACCGGAGATCCCACCTCAGCCAGCACTCATTACGATCCTCGATGGTGACACAGAAGGGCTTCCCCTCTCAGTTCGAGGATGAACTATTTTCAAGGGGGGAGAGTGATGTGAATATGGGCCTTTTCGTCATTTTTAGTATTTCTTTTATTTTAGTATTCATTGTATTTTTTCCTTTTATTTTGTATTTTGAAGAAGGAAGTTTATTTGGCATTAAGGGTACAATAGTAATTAGATACTTAGCTTAGTGGTCAAGCAACCTCCTCCCTTTAAATACCCCTTTGGTAGACTCATTTGAGTCATTCCTTGATTTTTGAGATATTATGATTAGAGAGAGATTATCTTTTCTTGCTCCCATTTGGCGTTATTTATTCAACATAATTGTTTAGCTCGAGTGGTTACTCCTGCCAGCCCAAAGGGGGAGGTGGCTAGTTCAACTTCCTGTTAGAAATAGACGAGTGACTTACTAATCTAAAAAAGTTAAAAAAAAATTGATTGTTTAATAGTATCGTATCTCATGTTTTTAAGCTTAAATAAGGTCATTGCAACATAAAGAGCCTTAGTAGGTGGCATGTTGTGGAATAAATATATACTGGGGGTTAAACTCTCCATGAGTTTTCAGCCATTGTCTTTTATTCCCACCCTGCTTGTGCATTAAATTCCTTAAATGCCATATATTGATAATTTACATTTTGGATGGCTAATAGAGTATTCATATAGCCGATCAGACAATGGTTGGGGAAAAAACTTTCCCAGGTGAGTTTTATAGTTTATTATCATGTTTAAAGTTCAAACAACTAGGCTTATATTACAATGATTGAGCAGCGGAAGACAGGTTGTCAACCCTATGCATAAGAGATGATAACTGCAGTTATTAGTTGTAGGGAAAAAAATTCCATAAATTCAGGCAAACTTCAAGGAGGAAGAAACAGTTTTCAAACATAAGCTGAAACAAAATCAAGAAACAACGAGAAAATGCACAAGCATAGCAATCAGCAGTTTATATTTCATTTAGACAAGCATAAATGAAATAATGTTCAATTGATGTAATATAAATCTTCACCATCTCAGCTATTGTTTACATATCTAACATCCCTGTTACGTGACAGGGTATGTATAATGGTACTTAAGTTTGTGTAAAAAATACTTTCTTCCAACCAAAATATCTATCAGAATAAGTACTTTACACACAAGCTGTGTAAATTATTTGACAAGATAGCATGCTTTACTCTATACCTCATATACACACATCCATGCATGCCACAACTTAAAAGGCACCCGAACAAATTCACCACAACACAATGCATATAGATATAGATATAAAGGAATGTAACTTGGCACGTGCTACACCAATTTTATTATTTTCTTATTATTATTATCATTTTGTGATGGAGTGAGGCACGTGTAGTTGGGCCGAGAAAGAAAAATCAGGAAAAAAATGAAACAGTGAATGTTAGTAAAACAGAACAAGCTCTCAATTGTCCAAACACTCGAGCCATTTTAGGGTGCAAAAATTGGATTTCACTTAGAATTCCACTTCAGCAAAATTTAAAGATCTTCCATTATTGTCAAATTATTTGTCATTTTGGTTTTCTTCAATCCATACAAAAAGACCCAAAGCTTGTTGGGAGTTTAGAAGATAAGAGAAAAGAAGAGAAAGTTTTAAGAAGAAAGAATAGATACGACACTAACTTTCTTTTCTCTGTTTATGAGTTTACAAGAGACGAGAGTTAATTTAATTCCTCTTTATTTACAAGTTGAGAAGAAAAAAAGAACTACTCCCTTTGTATAAATTTAATGATCTTCCTTTCCTTTTTAATCCGTCCCAAATTAAAACGAGTTTCTAATAATAGTATATAAAACCAGGTGAAATTCCAAAAGTACCCATCCCAATTCCAAAGTGCATGTGTTACAATCTAAAGGTATTCATAATATTAGTAATATAAAATGGTGAAGTAAAATATTTCATTACATTGTTTACTTTTAAATGGCGACCATTAATTTTAAGATTTAGATATAATATAGGGTGCGGAAACGTAAAAGAATTAGTATCTACACAACAATAACAACAGCGTAGAAAAATGTAGGAAGGTTTCTTATTTCTCTCTCTGGTTAAAATGGCAAAAGTGTTACGAAAGAGGGCCTTTAGGCTATTTATACTAAAGATACAAAAGGCTTAAAAAAAGAACAAAATAAAATAATGATAAAAAGGACGCTCATGTCCCTATGCTCCTGCATCACTCCCGCCCCTCATCCCCGAGAAGACTCTGTATACTTAGTAGATTATCGATAGAAATCGAGTCGATGTGATGGATGGTGGCCTCTGTAATTCATGAATATTAGGCCTCGGGACGGCTAACCCAACAAACCAAGTAACATGTATAATCACACGAAGATGAAGACACGAGCTCGGAGTCTAGAATCCCCTCAATGCGATCTACGTGAAAACGGATCGGGTGGTCTGTGGTCGAAAGAAGGGGAATCGACGGAGCATGATTACGTCGAAATGGAGAAATATCCACCACGTTAAACGTGTTGTGCATCCGGAACTCATCGGAGAGATCAACCTCATAGTCATTCATTCCACAAAAAAATGATAATCGAAAAATGCCCAAATCAGCGCATAAGAAGCTTGGTACCCTTGTCCTGTCGGCGGCGCCTTCTAGAGATATACCATGACTAAATGGAGATATACCATGACTAAATCACCCGGACATAAGGAGACAAAGCGACGGTGCTCATCAGCAGCCCCTTTATAAAAGGTATACATGGTCTGTAGTCGAGCGCGGACATCGGCCTAAATGGAATCAGGCGAGCAGCAAACTCCTCAGCTGAAGGGCAAGTAGGCACCGTCGGGGGAAGCTCGACGAGATTAATGGGCATCATGGGAGACTGAACCAACACAATCTGAAAGGGAAATAGACCTGTAAAATGGTTGACGGCGTTATTGAAGGCAAACCCGGCATGTGCGATCACTATATCCCACCTACGGGGATGCTCCGATGTTAGACACCGTAAAAGGACACTCACACTCTTATTGTCCATCTCAGTCAGTCCGTCTGTCTGGGGGTGAACGGTAGTCGAAAACTGAAGCTCAGTCCGTAACAGACGTCATAGTGTCCGTAAAAAATTACCTGTAAATCGCATATCCCTGCCAGACGTAATGTTGCGGGGCTCTACATGCAAACGGACAATCTCACGGGAGTATAAAGATGCGACATGAGTAACATCTGTCTTCCGAAGAAGACCAACAATGAAATCTATTGAGACATCCTGCCACGGGTGCTATAGAAATGGTAATGGAGTGTATAAGCCGACATTGATATGCTGTCCCTTGGTCGTTTGACAAGTATAGCAACGCCTAATGAAGGCGTTAGTATCCCGCCTCATAGTCGGCCAATAACAACAATCTTTTAACATCGCGTGAATGCCTGCCTGTCCCAGGTGCCCTGCTACACCGCCTCCATGAACCTCGAAAATAATCTTCTCTCGTAAAGAGGAAGAAGGAATACTCAGAATTGTCCCTCGATGTAAAAAGCCATCCTGTAATAGGTATTCACCCGACGCGACATTACCCTGCTGGCATGCGGCATAAATGGGCCCCAATTCCACGTCGATCGGGTAAAGGTCTCGAATCTCATCAAATCCAAAAACCTGACTCCGAAAAATCACCAAAGCATGAGCTTTCCGGCTAAGTGCATCCGTTACCAGATTCTCCTTACCAGGCTTGTACAGGAGGTAAAAAGTGTAACGCTTAAGATAGGCGGTCCATTTGGCGTGTCTATCACTAACACGCCGCTAGATATGAAAGAACTGCATGCCTCATGGTCAGATTTGATCACAAACTCCCTATATAGGAGGTAATGTGACCAAAATTTCATTGCTTTCACAACCGCATAGAACTCCAAGTCATACATAAAATAGTGTAGTGCCGCTCCTGTCAGCTTCTGGCTAAAAAATACAATTGGATTCCCAATGACTCAAGACAACCCCCACCCTATCTTGCAAGCAATGCAAGACAACTCAAATAACTGATCAAAGTCAGGTAAAGAGAGAATAGGAGCATTCGTCAGTAACTTTTTGATGTGCGTGAAGGCTCGCTCGGCCTCCACAGTCCACCTGAACTCACCGCTCGAAGAAGTGCTCATTATGTGCGTGATCGGGTCCATAATAATACTGAGCCCCACTATGAATCATCGATAAAACCCGACAAGTCCACAAAAGCTGCGAACCTGAGTCACAGAAGTGGAAGTAGGTCAGTCCACTATCGCCAGAATCTTGGCGTTGTCCACTCGAACGCCATTTCCGAATACTACGTACCCCAAAAAA
Source organism: Sambucus nigra (assembly GCA_949130495.1). Classification (NCBI taxonomy): domain Eukaryota; kingdom Viridiplantae; phylum Streptophyta; class Magnoliopsida; order Dipsacales; family Adoxaceae; genus Sambucus; species Sambucus nigra. The sequence goes on from OX422216.1 coordinate 585,928,806, forward strand.
GTCACCGATGGAACTATGAAAGTACACTTTTTCAACATGAGGAAAAAGCGCTCGGCTCGTAAAACCTCCAAAACCTGGGTCACGTGTCCAAGATGCTCTCCTCGGATCGGCTATAAATCAAAATGTCATCAAAGTAGACCACGACGAACTTGTTCAAGAAAGGGCGCAAAATCTGAGTCATCACTTCACCCTCGTGAATGTGGAAGGAGCGTTGGAAAGGCCAAAAGGCATCACTATCCACTCGTAAAGCCTGTCCTTGGTCTTAAATGCCGTCTTCCACTCATTCCCCAGTCTCATACATATCTGGTGATAGCCACTCTTCAAGTCACTTAGAGAAGATCGTCACTCCATGGAGTTGGTCTAGCATATCCTCAAGTCTGGGAATTAGGAACCTATATTTCACCGTGATTTTGTTAATGGCATGACTAACCACACACATACGCCAACTCCTATCCTTCTTGGGTGCTAATAATGCCGACACCGCACAAGGAGACATGCTCTCCCTAATATAAGCATGGTCACACAACTCAGAGACCTACCTCTGTAGCTCGGTGTGATCTATAAGCAACATGCGATAATGGGGAAGGTTGGGGAGCTACGCTGCAGGGATAAAATTAATAGCATGTTGTATATCCCGAAGAGGGGGAAGATGATTTGGGGGTGTACACACATCGGTAAATAAATCCAACAAACTGTGAACATGCAGTGGATCAGACGCCTATGGGGTGGTAATGAGACTAATGAGAGCATAACACAAACCTGTCTCCGGGGCCTCGATGGCTAACTCCTCATATGAAATTACTAGGGTTGAAGGTCGAGACATCAAAAATGATTGCATGGGGTGAAGACGAAAGTCCCTTCCCTCATGCATAAATGAAAGTATCCGCTCGACCATCTTGCATGCTACGATGATCAAATTGCCACGATCTCCCCAAAAAAAGGTGGCATACCTACATATTCACCACGGTGCACAAAACCTCATCATGGTAGTCTCCAATGGAATAAGTCACCCGACATTGTCGACTAGGGGCAAGTGTGGTTCCACTACCCAACCACCCAATACGACACGGGATTGGCAGTGACTCCATGGGAAGCTTTAACTTGTCTACCGTCTCTTATGCTACACTATTATCACTAGCTCCCCCGTCAATAATCACCGTACAAATCCTCCCCTTTTCAGTGCAACGAGTAAAAAAAATACTCATTCGGATCCATGTGTCATCGCTAGGCGGAGGTGATTGAGAGTCTATGGGCGTTGTTATCATCACAGTGTGCATACAAGCGGTAAAAACTCTTGCAAGTCTCACTTGTTCGTGGCAAAATGAATCCCATAGCCAACTAATAGATTGGGAGAAGATACTAGCATGTGGGTGGAATAGGAAGAATTCCTAAGGAAGGACACCCTTTGTAGATGGGGGTGGATTGATCATTTGGCTGCTTGGTGTTTGGTTTAGGGTTTGTAGAGTTGCGATAAGAAATTGGAGTGATGGAGGAGGTTTTTATTAGGTCGGAAGGTTTAGGAAGTGAATCAAGGCTTTCAATTTTGGAGAAAGGGTTTGGCTAGTAGGGTTTGGGGGTTCGGCCGGTCATTTTGATCACCAACGGTAGCTTCTGAAGGGGTTTCGGCATGGGGCAGGCTCATGCGGCAACCACTAGGGTTGTCCGACCCTTTTTGTTCATTTTTAGTGCGGGATTTGTCATCGGACAGGTCTCCGTTAAGGGTTGAGCATGTCAATTCTTGCCCGGGTAGGGTTTGAGGGGATTTGGTTCTGCTAATATTGGATGTGTGTGATGAAAGGCTAGTGTATTTTGAATTTTTGATTTCTAGGGTTAGGGTTTCATAAAAGGGTTTGGGAACGTGTCGTGATTCATCCGGGTGAATCCAATCCAAGTTCCAATCTTCGATGAACATCTTTCGATCCAAGAGCAAACGAGGATCTGATACCAATTTGATGTAGTGTAGGGTACGGAAGCGTAAAAGAATTAGTATCTACACAACAACATAGAAAAATGTAAGAGGGTTTCTTATTTCTCTCTCTAGTCTCTCAATATCAAAAGGCAAAAGTGTTACAAAAGGGGGCCCTTAGGCTAATTATACTAAAAATAGAAAAAGCTAAAAAAAAGAACAAAATAAAAGAATGATAAAAAAGACGCTCATGATCCTATGCTCCTGCATCACTTATCGTCTGTAAAATATTAGTTAAACTCAAACATTCCCTTGTCTCCCTTTCAATAAGAAGAGAGTTTAGGAAGTAGGGGTACGAGGGATGACCACAATTCCATGTTTTGAAATTAGAATTGAAAATTATAATGCAATTTTTTAAAGAATTTGACCTGAAAACATTCCAATTCCAATGCATGAAATTGGGTTTTCAAATACACTCTTAAGTTTTCATTAAAAACAAGATAGATTCAAATATCTCCCTCTCTCCCAAAACTCAACTCCTAAACTAGGAAAAAGATACCTTTTCCCACCTTTTGCATTCTCTTCTCTCCATTTTAGAGCTCCAAACAATATTTCAAAAGCATATTTAATAGGGGTCGCAATTCTTGTTTTCTGGTCGGGTTTCGGGCCAGAAAACATATGGGGGTCAAGCTAGCCGACATTCACATCTCCCAGACCTTGCAGTTAAGCGGGAGCCTTGTGCACTATCTACGACCTTTTTTTCAGGCCAACACGACATGACACTATTTTTTTTAACATGACTCGTATACTTTGAAGTACGGACACTTCGTGGGAGGTGACGTACCCGTATCGAACACTCTCACCGATACAACACCCGTACCGACACTCATTCGACGCGTGTCTGACATACCACATGGCGTGTCAAACAGATTTGGTATTTAAAAAAAGTATGACACTTCTGTGACACTCCTTAGACACTTTTAGGACACTAATGGGAGTGACAACGAAGTTTTTTATCTAGCCGGAGATGGTTATAAATGAGGAACATTAAAGCACTAACTTAGCCCGTTAAAATTATTGACAATTTTTTTTAAAGTGGGTTCTTTTTATATACTGATTTTACTTGTTACTTAGTTAGCAATGGAGTTAATTGTAGTACAAGACTTTATGTGGATATAGAACTATTGACTTATGCTTAAATGTTTTTATAACATATTTGAGCATGTTATTTTAGATAATTAGAAATTTAGTTGGACACGACACCCGTATTCGTGTTTGTGCTTCGTAGCCCGTATAAAACACAACACAACGCAACTAACACGTTTTCTTAAATTTTATACTCAATAAGACAAAAATAGGCACTAACCATAATTTTGACAAGAACTGGACGAACAAAATCAATTTCAGTTTCGGGTCGTTCCATGTCGTGTTGTCGTATAAGTTTATAAAATTGGCACCCCTAGTATATAATAAGCAAATACAACCTAGGTAGCAGACAAGCAAAAAACCCATGAACGCCAAAGGAATCTAAAATTAGAGTTATAATTGTAGTCTAAACAAATAAAAATTCACATCATTTAAACCCAAATTAGGGTTTACTTCAAAATAACGCTTTAGTGGAATTTGGTACCTGTTTGCCTTTGTCTGAGAAGAGGCAAGAAAATCAACCGTTGCAGTTGAGATTACGTTGCAATTTGCTAAATCGAATCACAGATGAGTGGGTACGGGTGGAGAATAATGGGGGTAAGTTTAGAAGTTGAAGCATATTTTTTGGATTTCTAGTCTATTTCACTACTTTATATCATGTTTGTTTCAAGTTAGCTTAGGGTTGGGGAGTAAAGGATCCCAATGCACTTAAAATATCCAAATTTAATCTATTTAGGTTGCGTTTATTTTTTTATCTGGCTCCAAAATTTGAAATCAGAAAAGATTATTTATTTGTTATACAAAAAGATTGTATGCAAATTCATATCTAAAATCTAAATGCAGATTAATTGAACAATTTTACCCTTATTTTTATTTTATAAACAAAGTGTATATTTAAAGCATCAATGATAACATATTATTACACACAATATGCAATTGATTATGTACACAATATTAGGCATTCCAAGTAGTAGAGAATTTGTGTAGTCTAAAATGTATAAAAATATGTAAAAACTGACTAAGTAACTATTAAAATGAAATGATTGATATACACAATGATGATAAAAAGTCATGATATAAGAGAACTAACAAATTTTATCGCCGTTAAAAAAATCATAGTATAAGAGAATTAACATTTCATGAGTTGTTGTCATATTATTAATGGGAAGGGGGAAAGAAGTTATTATTGCCATCCACACCTTTATTTCAAGGTAATTAAAATATATATAAAAAGATTTATTTTAAGTAGTTAATAATTATAAAATATAATGTAACTTAATTATTTCAATTTGTAAACAAATGATACTTCTGGTTTGAAAATTAGGATAAAACCAACTGCTTTAAAAATGAATGATACGTTTGCTTGTAAATGAATCAAAGAATGATAATAAAAAAAGGGGTAAAAAAGTTAAAATTAAATTCATTCTTCTGCTACATCATACCTGCCAACATGGAGTGATTGTGGTGTCACCATCACACTCTACTATTAAGCGTCAACATGCAGTGTACATTAGCTGGCAATTGCTCTGCAAAAATGATGGCTCCCATGTCGACAATTATTTTACATATCTCAAATAAAATAAAGTCTGAAGTTTTACATAGCTCAAACATTCTACAGAGGATACAGTATTCTTCTTTTATAACAAAGAAATAGGAACGCCATTTTTTCGTAAGCCAAAATGTGAGATTGAGCAGAAAAAGCAACAAATTTCGTACCTTTGGAGAAGTACGAGTCAAGCATACAAATTTTATAGAGGCAAAAGAGTTTGTAAGCATAAAGAAAAAATGAAGAACTTTGAGTTTTTTTTTAATTTTTTTTACAGGTATAGAAAAATTGGTTGGATAAAAGGAGAGAGGAATAAGAGAGATAGACCTGTTGATTTTTTTTTTCTTCAGATTGTGGAGCTAAACTGCTCTACACAGTGTTTGTGTATCTTTATATAGATTTTGCAAAGAGAATCTTACAAAGGAAAAGTTTCATTGTATGACTCTTGATATGTATGACTCTGACTGTATTTTATTTGTAAATGATTAGGATTTATCTATACATAAATGATAAGTGTATTATTATGAAAGTATTTGAGTTCATATTTAAGTTTTCAGAGGGTTTTGAACCACTGAATAATTAAGAGGATAATATTATCGTTAATCTCTTAAATGTTTCGAAAACAAACATGTTTTGAATGCCTCTGAAATCTGAATGTCTAAAATTCAAATTTCATAGGTGCAAACAAACGGACCCTTAGTCCCTTGATTAATTAGGGAAAGTACTCTTATCGCTCTTGTGAACAAATTTAAAACACTAATTTTTTTTTGATAAATTCAAAGCACTTTGGTCCATTAATTATCTTCTTATAAAGTCCTCACTAGTGGCATAACAAGTAGACCCAATAGTAAATTGTCTTTAACCAAGCCTCTTGATCCAGTGGTATAAGATTGTCACCGGAACAGTCTTTGGGGCGGATAGGATTTGGTCCCTAGTTCGATCCTCGACACTGTCAAAATAACGCTTGGCCAGCGGAAGCCACGAACCGCGAACGTGGATTAGTCGAGGTGCACTTAAAGCTGGCCCGGACACCACGTGGTATGATACAAAAAAAAGTAAATTGACTTTAAATGTTTAAAAATTGTTAACAAGGAACCTAAGTGTAAATTGTCCAATTAATAATTTGGTCAATTTAATCCTTTTGTTAAATTTAACTGTACCAATAGGGATTATAATTTGTTATTTTGGTAATTAATTTCAAAAGTGTATTTAAGCCCTTATTTCAAAGTTGAAAAATTACTTTTTTTATCTAAATAAAAAGTAAAACATAAATAACTAATCCCAAATAGAAAAAAGTTGAATTGTTTTTAAAAAAATGGGATAAAAAAGATTTTTTATCAAATTTTATAACACCCATTTTATTTGGATAAAACTGATATTATTTTTTCTTTGATTTTATTTATTAACAAACAATCAAGTGGGTGTTTTAAAATCCCCAAACAATTTTTTCTTCTTTTTACAGTTTTTATATTAATAAAAACTATTTTTCAATAATAGAAAAACCCTAAACATTTTCCATAAATAATACTTTTATTATTTCATTTCAGAGTTTTCTATTAAAGAAATGAATGACTTTAAAAAAAATTGTAATGATGGGTAGTTCTATTATTGTGGATGTGAAATTTATTCATACGATATGTTTTTATTTTGGTAGTCTTTTTTCTTTTTTTTTTGTGATATGATATCTTTTGTTTGTGTCAAAAATTATTTCAAGATGCATATTTGGATAACATCGAGCATTGGTGATAATTTTAGGCTCAACACGGAATTGACTCGAAATTGACACATTCTACCATGATCATTTATGTTTTACACGAAGTAATGTCGTGTTGGTGTCAAATTTATGGGTCGTCTTATCGTCTTTTTGACATTAACACGACGCGATACTACTTCGTGTAAAAAAACGAAACGATGCGAACAACGCGAAGCAATATTACGGCATGTAAAAGACGAAACGACATGAACATAATAAGGCGACTCATAATTTTGATAACAACACGGTACGACACTACTTCGTGTAAAAATCGAATGCTCATGATAGAGTGTGTTAATTTCAGATCAATTTCATGTCATTTCAAAAATTGTCACCCTATCTAATATGCATTTTTATCCAAAACGCACCTTGAAACAATTTCTGACACACATAAAAGATACCATGGCACAAAAAATTATAACAAAATAAAAATATATCATATAAACAAACTTCACCTCCACAATAATATAACGACTTGTCATTATAATTTTTTTTCTAAATATTGTTCTTTTCTTTAATAGAAAGCTTTAAGTGAAATAATAAAAAAAATTGTTGAAAATGTTTATAATTTTCTATTATTTAAAAAAGTATAAGAAAAAATTGTTTGGGGATTTTAAAACACCCACTTGAATGTTTTTCAATAAACAAAATGAAAGAAAAATCAATACCAATTTTACCCTAGTTTTATCCTAATAAAATGGGTGTTATAAATTTGGGGAAAAAAATTCATCCCTTTAAAAAAATAATCATTTTTTTTACTATTTTGGGTTAGTTTAATAGGTTTTACGTTTTATTTAGAAAAAAAAAGTTATTTTTAACTTTGAAAAAAAATCAAAACAACTCTAAAATTAATTGAGAAAAAAAAACATATTTTATTTTTTAACCCCTATAGCCCCTAAACTACTGGTGTAGTTAAGTTTAACGAAAAACTTAACGAAAGGGCTAAAATGGTCAAATTATTAGTTTAGGGACTAAATTGGTCAAGTTAGGATAGTTTAGGGGCCATTGGGTTCCTTACTCAAGGGTTAGGTGATGGGTCAGGTCGGGCTCACCTGCCCCAACTCTGTCGCTTTAAATGGGTTTGGTTAAGTGGATGATTGATCTTGAACGAGCCCGGTGAACCCGATTATGACAACCCGCCTATTTTAACACCGGGTGGTTAATCTTTTATTAATATATAACAAGAATCTTAGTATAAATCATTTTTAGCATTAATGTCACAATAATAACATAACATAAATAATAAGAACTATCCACACAATCACCATAACTCGAATAACCATCATGTATAAATAAATAACAAGGGTGAACTGAATAAATCATCGGCCACCAAATGACATCCACAATGTGATCTAAACAATAAATGAAAAGTCTGCAGTAAGATAAATACTATCATCTAAGGGCAATATGCCCAACAACAAATGAGAATAATTGATCATATCTAGAGCAGAAACGATTGAAACATCTAAGCAAGCATCCACAACTACTATCGGCAAGAATGGATCTATCCTTACTGTCTCAGTTGCTATTGTTGCGCACCCGGGGTGTAAAAAATAAAACAAAAAGAAAATGGCGTGTCAAAGCTCGTAGAGTAGAAAATATTTTCGCAAGTAAATAATTATTTTAAATCGTTTCAAATCGTAATGTATTACTTTCAAGATTAACCGGTCGCACTCACTTGAAATAAAACTCACCTTTCGACTATAGTGTGCAACTAAAGTATTCTTTTATTATCCTAATTAAACTACCCGGTTTAACTGGGATATATAGCCACTATATAAGCCCAATCCCGCTAATACCCTCATTAGCTAAGTATAACTACCTTCTCTAGGTATACGCTCATAAACAATATTGTAGCGACGACACACTTATTATAAATAAATAATCACGTAATGAGCATAATATAGCTACGCTTGTGCTACAAACAGATACATACATTATAACATATAAATATACATACAAACATACATATACATATATGTGTGACACCCCGACTAATTAAATACCGAGTAGCTATTCCTTTATTAAATTAATACAAAATGTCAAGTTGGTTCAGTTCGTAGCACCACTGTCGAAAATGTTTTAATAATTACTAACCACCTAGTATTTAAAAAGTGAGTTGTCAATTTTAATTAAATCTGATTAACAAGCAAGTAGATAATAAATGCTAACATAATCCACCACAATGAAACGACAAGTATAACCATGCAATAATAATGAAACTGGAGGAATACTCCTCACAACAATCCGAATACTGAAATAAACAAATGCTAAATCTACATCACTAAATTAATTACAACCCAAAATCTGAAATGAACTGAATATATAAAATGTTTCTAAAAGAAAAGGGCGACATGCCCAACTGATAAGGAAATCTATAAATAGAGTCAAGATCGAAAATAGAGGCGTCTAGTGACAAGATCATGTAACTTCCACAGCAGCTACAGTACGTCACCTGAATAGAACTCCTATGCTTGGTGTCCTTGTAGCTGGGAACCTAAAAGGCTTTTAGAAGAAAATATATTTGAAAGCAAACGGGTCAGAGCCCAATTGCGGAAAACAGTTTAAAATATAGCAAGTGTTTTAATGACAATAAAATAATGAATGCAAAATACATGTTAGGACGTGCTCTCACGTGAAATACTCACCTCTCGACTATTTGTGCACTCCTAACGTACCCGTACCCATTCTAGTGATTCTCATATATAACTAGCCCTAAATAAATTCTAATATTTCTATACGATTCACGCTTTAATTCCAACATCATCAATTAAATAGAGAGCTTTACATTAATTCTCGATTTCCCAATTATTAGCAATACTAATATACTAGAGATCATCCATTTTATCATTACATAACGTTGCTATAATTATACTCACATTTAATCATGACAGTTCATTTCAATTAACAGTATATTATTCTCATCATAAATATACATTACTAGCACCCCGAGACTAAGCTTCGGTGCACACATACTCTGCTATCCAATCCCGGTACATCACGTACATAAGGACCACGTATTCCGAATCTCTCAGGAATCGTTTTCAATAAACAACAATCACAAACAATGGAGGCGAACATAGTTCACAAAACGTGGGTCACGCACATACCTACGCTCCCATGATCAGCAGACTTATTAACTTCTCAATAAGTCCTTCTCTGACCTATGTCCTCGAGGTACCAATCTAAATCCCTCCGTAGGCACACAAAGATTAGATGGCCTTGATCGAACGCAAACCTCCCATGATAGCAAGTATGGTAGGTATGTTATACACATAAAATCACATATACTAAGCATTCGCACATCTTAGATATCTCGTATTATTAATACTGGTATACTTCTCGTTCTTATACCGTAATTTAATTTTATACGATTACAAGTCCCCGATTTTGCATATTAACGTTATCAACCCTTCTCACGTCGTAATTAGGTACTCGTTTCCTACTCCACAATTGACATCCGATTTTATTATAAGTGTTGATACCAAATTTAATCTGCTGACGTGGACCAATAATAAGAAGACACGTGTCAATCTACATGGCACAATAACAACGAGGAAGTTTATTTCCCCCGACCAAGTCATGTTCTCTCCGAGCAACGAGGAGGACACCCCGAGGAACTCTATCATCCCGAGGTACTCTAAGCACCCCGAGGAACTCTTGATCAACGAGCAACTAAGGCGGTCCGAACTGCATCTCGGCCGTATCATTAATTACCAGACGGACAACTGTTCAACTATTCATTATATTCTTGACGCACACGCTGCATTAAATGTATTACCCTTTCATATGTATATCATTTAATGTATTGGACCTTTCATGTACAGCCTAAAGGCTATAAATACCTTGTATCATCCTCATTCAAGGGGACCGGAATTTCTTGAGAGAATTTGTAATCAAGAATTCCACAAACACTCAGCAATAACATAACAGTGGACGTAGGCTTTATTCCTAGCCGAACCACTTTAAAAATCTTTGTCTTATTTATTTATCTGTGATTGAAAAATTAGAGCGATCTAGTTTTTTACATCAACAGATTGGCGCCGTCTGTGGGAACGTGTTACAAGCGTTGTTCTCCACCAAAAGCTAAGTTTTTTATTTTCTCTACGTATAATCAATTATACATACATCTTTTGATTGAATCGTGATTTTTATGTTTATATACATAAATTAATTGTCCAATTTTTATCTGCAAAATGTTGCATATCATGATTTTTAAATCATAACTGTTAGATTCATCCTTATTTAGAAATCTGAAAAATAGTAGATTTCATAAATCATAATTCTTTGCTTGATTCTCAAGTTTCAATTTTATATCATGGAATAAATAATTTAAATGGTTACATATACCAATATATACGACGATGATAAAATTTGATCATTTTCATTGTTGATTTTGAAATAAATTTTGTAAGATCTTTGATGTCTATTCAAATTCCCATCATATTTTTAATAAAAGAATGGGAAAAGGTTAAAGACAATGAAAAGTCTTCTCATGGAAATCATGACCCATATATATTCTCTCTCTCTTTAAGTTTGAGTCTCTTTGCATTCGCTTTTATGAACTATATACTTAATTTGGTTCATCTTCCATCTATGCCAATAAAGTCAAATTGATTGATTTTTTTTATATAAATTTGGTAATAACTTTAATCATTTACCATATTTTTATCTCTCCAAATTGGGAATAGGAAGGGATCAATATAAAAAATAATTTTGTCTCACCTGAAAAATCATTACTCACCTCTTGTAAAAGAGGATCAGTAAAACAATCATGACCATATCAAGACTTTGGGCATAAATTTGATATGTTGGCCCCTCGTTCATCACATCACAAGGTTTCTTTGACGAAATCACACGATCTAGTGGGTTATATATTTATTCATTTAATTAACATTCTTAAGGCTTAAATTTTACATTGAATGTTATTTTTTGATCTAAAGATTCGAGATATTCTAGTCATCCTACCATATATTCTATAATTTGAGATATCCTTAAATGTTGGTCGGCAACGTCCATGTCGTTTGTCGGCAGCAGTAGAATATTGGGGTATTAAAAAATGCGAAGCACCCCAGATATTTCTTTAAACACGAGTTCGGCTTGGGGACAAACAGGGGGCTTAAGTCTTTTTAACTTATGATCACCCCAAAAATATTTTTAAACAGCAACTAATACCTGATTGGTTGTTGGAGATTAAATAAATTTACAAAAAACTTTACGTCTTATTTATGATGCATATTTGATAATAATTTGTCCATCTCACACACATTTGGCATAAAACATATTATTTCATATTTTGAAATTTTTATGCTGATACATATCATATATTGATTGGATGAGTAAATTATTCTCATGACTAATCAATTCAGCCTACACATATGGTAGAGCAAATTATTAATTTTTACAGGCACAAGATTCAATGCCGACGAATGCTGAAGCACAAATTATTCTATATCCGTTCGGATTCATATTTTATATTTATCTCAGCATGGAGCTCGAAAAATTTCTTCTCTCTATATATATTCGGCTCCGAGGAAAAGCTACAACAGTTATTATATTTCACCCCCAACGGATAGTTGGTCGGGGTAATTCTTATTTATATTCAGGCCCAGATATCTGCTCCAGCACAAATGATTCTATATATCCATTGGGATTCATATTCTATATTCATCTCAACATGGAGCACGGCGAGATACTTATTATCATATTCAGCTCTGAGGAGAACTATAACATTTATTATATTTCACCCCCAACGGATAGTTGGTCGGGGTAATTCTTATTTATATGCAGGCCCAGCAAAGTTCTCGGCCATATTCTTATGTTCTGGAAAATATTATTCTTATTCGGCATTCTGCAATTATGCCTCGACAAGATACTTATTCAGCTTTAAGGAGAATTACAACATTCGTTCGGATAATTCTTATTTATATTCAGGCCTGACAACGTTCTCGGCCATATTCTTATGTTCTGAAAGATCTTATTCTTGTTCGGCATTATATGATTCTACCTCGACGGATCGGCGAGGCACTTTATTATTTTTAATTATTCTTTATATCTATTTGGATGCATATTCTATTCTCATTTCAGCAAGGATGTCTCCAGCATTTATTATATCTTATTCAGCTCCAAGGATATCTCCGGAATATATTATATCTTATTCCCAACAATCTGTTGGTCATCGCCGAGGAGGTATCCTGCATTATATTATATCTTATTACCAACAATCTGTTGGTCATCGCCGAGGAGGTATCCTGCATTATTATATCTTATTCCCAACAATCTGTTGGTCATCGCCGAGGAGGTATCCTGCATTTATATTATCTTATTCCCAACAATCTGTTGGTCATCGCCGAGGAGGTATCCTGCATTTATATTATCTTATTCCCAACAAATCTGTTGGTCAGCTCCGAGGAAGTCTTCATCATTCATTATCAACTACCACCAACTCCGATTGGTAGATAAAATCCAACTCCGGTTGGTAGACAAAATCCAACTCCGGTTGGTAGATAAAATCCAACTCCGGTTGGTATTGGTCGATAAATCTCATTCAAAGTTCACATTCCACAGTTGGGGGCTTCTATTACAGATATATTTGTTCATTTGGTGGCACATTCTTATATCATCATGCAGTCGAGCATCAAATTCAACCCCGACTAATCACTTTCTCAGGAGGAATATTGAAGTTCAGGAGGTATATTGAAGTTCAGGAGGAATATTGAAGTTCAGGAGGTATATTGAAGTTCAGGAGGAATATTGAAGTTCAGGAGGAATATTGAAGTTCAGGAGGAATATTGAAGTTCAGGAGGTATATCGAAATTCAAGAGGTGTATTCAGAAGTATCAGGACGTGATGAAAGAAAGCGACAAGTATTCCACCGAGGAACTCTGTCAGACCAGAAATTAGAAGATAAGTTGCCTATATGGAGGCTATATGTAGATGGCTCATCTTGCACTACAGGCTGTGGGGCAGGGATCATTTTGAACAGCCCAGACGAGATCGACATGGAATACGCCCTATGTTTCTAATTCAAAGCTTCTAATAATGAGGTTGAGTATGAGGCCATGATTGCAGGCCTTAATTTGTCAAATATTATGGAGGCACATCAGGTTATTGTCTTCAGTGATTCTCAATTGATCGTAAACCAAATGTTGGGAATATATGCAACCCAAGGAGAATTGATGATCAAGTATCAAGCAAAGGTGATGGAGTTAGTATCAGAGTTTGTTGTTGTTTAACTGGTAAGAATATCAAGAATGGAGAATGTGAGAGCATACGCCTTGGCCCGATTAGCATCAGCTACTCGTACCGAGCTGCGAAGAACGATACCAATTGAAGTATTAGAAAGTCGGAGCATAGATGAAGACCTGACGATGAATATTATTACCCTTGATTTAGGACCATCTTGGATGGATCCCATCGGAGCATATATTGAGGAGGAACAATTACCGGGGGATAAGCTCGCTGCCAAGAAATGGAAGTTTAAAGCTGCTCGGTATAATGGTATTCGGAAGATAAGCTCGCTGCCAAGAAATGGAAATTTAAAGCTGCTCGACAAGGAATTATGGCAGGTTTGCAAAGATGTGTACATCCCTCCGAGGTGAATTGATTAAAGAGATCCATGAAGGGTCCCGTGGAGCCCATGTAGCAGGTCGAACACTTTTGCAAAAGGTGATGACGCAGGGATACTACTGACCGACGATGAGACCTGATTGTATAGCTTATGCCAAGAAATGTGACAAGTGCCAACGCTTTTCCTCCATCCGAAGAACTTCACAAACATTGTTGACACCCGTCATTTATCCTTGGCCATTTTCCATGTGGGGATTGATTTGGTTGGACCATTGCCGACGACTCGAGGAAGATTCAAATACCTCGTCATCGCAATAGATTATTTTACTTAGTGGATAGAAGCTGAGCCACTTATTGACATGACATACGAGAAGGAAGGTGTACCAATTTGTTTGGAAGAACATCATCTGCCGATATGGTCTCCCTCATGCCTTCATCACAGACCATGGAACACAATTTAAAAACGAGGAGTTTGCTGCCTATTATCATCAGTCAAACATTTTGAAGGTTCATTCAGCGCCAGGATATCCTCAGAGCTAATGGACCAAAAGCTCTAAGGAGCCAAAAGTGCTCTAAGGAGCCAAAAAGTGCTATAAGTAGCCAAAAGTGCTCTAAGGGGCCAAAAAGTGCTATAAGTAGCCAAAAATGCTCTAAGGAGCCAAAAAGTGCTCTAAGGAGCCAACCTCCTTTGGTTAGGAGGACAGCTCTACGGAGCAAAAGTGCTATAAGTAGCCAACCTCCTTTGGTTAGGAGGACAGCTCTACGGAGCAAAAGTGCTATAAGTAGCCAACCTCCTTTGGTTAGGAGGACAGCTCTAAGGAGCCAAAAAGTGCTATAAGTAGCCAACCTCCTTTGGTTAGGAGGACAGCTCTAAGGAGCCAAAAGCTCTAAGGAGCCAAAAAATATTCCTTTGGTTAGGAGGTGTACACCAGCATGATCAATTACGGTTGGTAAGATAAAAATATATTCTCACATTACAACTTATGTTGGTCGGGAGGTAATATTATTACAAAAAGTTCTTTGAAGAACAAAATATTCCAAAATACACCAAGTATAGTTGGTCGGGGATAAAAACCCACTAACTGTAGTTGGTCGACGAGGATAAATTATTGACCTTAGTTGGTCGGACACTTTTTATGAAAATATTTGAAATTGAACCAAGTATGGCTGGTCGGGGATAAAAACTCATCAACTGTAGTTGGTCGACAAGCATAATTTAACAACCTTGGTTGGTTGGAAAAATTTTAACATTTTTATACTCATTACTTTATTATTAAGTGATCGAGCAACGTTACTAATACTTGTAACTTCTTTATTACTAAGTTGGTCGATGGACAACACAATATTGTTATACATATGCACACATGTAAAGTATTTTACAAAACAATAGCAATTAAGATTGCGAATAAAAATGAAAGTCTTTCGTTAAATTCAAAAAACAAAATACATTGAGAATGAAAATGTATACTAACTATTACATTGAGATTCCTATTCTATTGGTTTCTTTTCCTTCTACTTTTGAAACAGGTTCCTCACCAGCAGGAGGATCATCTAAAATATAAGAGGAGTTTATGAAGTTAAGACCTTTCAACATTCTGATATTCATCACAGATGATCTATCCGAGAAGCATTAGCCCATTCCCGAGAAGCACTTGCTCGTCCCTGAGAACCTCTTATTCGTCCCCGAGCAGAGGTAGAAATCAAATCAACATCAACAGTATTGAGATCTTTGCTACTACTATCCCAACCAATATTGAAGAAGAAGTTATATGAAAATGTTTCGAAGTCCACCACTAGCTCATAGGAGGCAGTAGGTCGGCTAGCAAACCAATCAACATACTTGAAGATTATGACAAGCTACAAACGGCATCATATGTCGTCCAAAAGATAATGCACTTTATGTTAAACAAATCAAGAAGGTAGATCAAGAATTTCACGAGCACCGAGCAACATTGCAGAATAAATACTCCATCCTTTCAAGTAACCCATCAAGCATGAAGCATTGGGGGCTTCTGTTGATACCAAATTTAATCTGCTGACGTGGACCAATAATAAGAAGACACGTGTCAATCTACATGGCACAATAACAACGAGGAAGTTTATTTCCCCCGACCAAGTCATGTTCTCTCCGAGCAACGAGGAGGACACCCCGAGGAACTCTATCATCCCGAGGTACTCTAAGCACCCCGAGGAACTCTTGATCAACGAGCAACTAAGGCGGTCCGAACTGCATCTCGGCCGTATCATTAATTACCAGACGGACAACTGTTCAACTATTCATTATATTCTTGACGCACACGCTGCATTAAATGTATTACCCTTTCATATGTATATCATTTAATGTATTGGACCTTTCATGTACAGCCTAAAGGCTATAAATACCTTGTATCATCCTCATTCAAGGGGACCGGAATTTCTTGAGAGAATTTGTAATCAAGAATTCCACAAACACTCAGCAATAACATAACAGTGGACGTAGGCTTTATTCCTAGCCGAACCACTTTAAAAATCTTTGTCTTATTTATTTATCTGTGATTGAAAAATTAGAGCGATCTAGTTTTTTACATCAACAATAAGGTTCTAAGTTTTACTCCTCAACGTACCCCAATTCTCACAATTATACCCACTAATCAATGAGGGAAGGTTAATACTCCAATTAAATAAGTCTACGGGATATTAGAAATGAAATCAGGCCAAAAAGGCCATTCTGTCAACTCGTTAGAAGTCTCGTTGTTCGTTCGAACGAGTTCGTTCGAACGAGTTCGTTCGAACGAAAGGCTTCGAACGAACTACTAACTCGTTAGAAGGGACACTGTCTTCTCATCAGAAGCTCGTTCGAACGAGGTCGTTCGAACGACCTGGGCAGGTCTTCTAACGAGATTACAGTTTTCGCCCAGAAAATTCCCCAATTCGTTTTTCTTCAATTTCTCACCCTTAAATTCATACTAAGATCATCCCAAATGAGTTTTAACGTGAATAAACTACTCTAAGTTTTCCTAGGTCACTATTTAACATATATTTGGTGTTAATTCTTCATAAATTAACATGAAATCATCAAACTTCTCAAATCTTGTCTCAAACCCTATAAACACAAAGCCAAAATTTTAATGTCTACAATTACTTCCTCATAAATCCGTTTTTAAACCATCATAAGATATATTTTGGATATGACATTCATCCAATAACATTCTACATGCAATCCCTATATCATATTATGAATTCTACCTCCAATTTCATGGGTTTTCATCAAACTTCCAATATAAGACAAATATTCAATTCTAAGCATGGAAGAAACATTCGCTTGAAATTAATGTAATTAAACCACTTTCCTTCGATGTTCTGATTTGATGTTTAAGATTTGAATGTTGATTCTCCTCCCTCTCTCTACAAATTACTTGCAAAGATGGTGATGGTGGCTAGGATTTCCTTTTTGGAACTTCTTCCAACTCCCCCTATAACTCCCGTAGCCCTCTAACTTCCCAAATGCTGATAATGGTTTAGTGGGTTCTTTTCTAATATAAAAATAACCTCTAAAATTCGTGGGTTTTAATTCCCCTATTTTTAAAATTACCAAACTACCCTTTTGGGTTGCCGGTGTGGCCTAAAAATGCCCCGGGACCCAAACTAAACCCCCGGCTAGTGTTTTCTGACTATTTCGACCCTTCCGGACACGTTGGTGCACTCAAAATGATCATTCGGTTGATAAAAATAAAATTCACTTTTTAATTCAATTAATTACGTTCCTTACACGACTGACACGCGCGTCCCAATTAAATTTTCCAAATTGCCGTATATTTACCTCGTGATAATTTAGATATCATCAATACTCATGTATTACCGTACATACTCGGAAATAATAAATTTTTAACATCATAATCAAATACCAACTCACATCTAATTAGTATTTATACCCGGATTAATTTCCAATTAATTCTCATTTAATTCAATTAATCCCTTAAATAAATATCAATAAAATTACGGGGTATTACATACTTCCCCCCTAATAACAGAATTTCGTCCCGAAATTCAGAACTAAAAAGTACCTGGTAAAAATATCTCTGGATAGCGCTTGCGCATCTCATCCTCGTGCTCCCATGTGGACTCCTCGGCATTATGATGCCGCCACTGAACACGTACTAATGGTACTATCTTTGACCTCAGTTTCCCTCACTTTGGTCCAAAATAGAAATCGGCCCTTCCTCGTAGGAGCTATCTGGCTGAAGATCGATGTCCTCCAAAGCAATGTGGGTATGGTCCAAATCATCCCTAAGGTATCTCCTTAGCGAGGAAATATGGAACACATCATGAATCCTATGCAAGTGCTCCGGTAACCCAAGTCTATACGCAACTGGCCCAATTCGTTCGATGATAGGAAATGACCCCACATATCTCGGTGCCAGTTTTCCCTTATTCCTAAAACGCATAATCCCCTTCATAGGAGATACTCTGAGTAACACCTGGTCCCCCACCTTGAATTCTCTGAAGAACCTCTTGGCATCAGCATAGCTCTTCTGTCGATCCTGAGCTACCCGAATGCGACTCCGTATCAACTCAATCCTTACCGAAGTGTGCTGAATCACTTCCGGTCTAAGGAGTTTGTTATCCCCCACCTCTAACCAACATGCTGGGGAACGACAAGGTCTACCGTACAACGCCTCAAATGAAGCCATGCCAATGGTGAACTGGTAGGAGTTATTATAAGCAAACTCCACCAGTGGAAGGTACTGCTCCCATCCACCTCCAAAGTCTATGATGCACATACGCAACATGTTTTCCAACATCTGATTTGTACGCTCGGTTTGCCCATCAGTCTGCGGGTGATATGCCGTACTCAACCGCAACTCCGTACCCATGGCCTCCTGGAAACTCTCCCAAAACCGTGAAACAAATATCTTGTCTCGCTCAGACACGGTATTTAGAGGCACACCGTGAAGTCTCACTATTTTCGCAATGAAAATCTGGGCATACTGTCCCGTAGTGTAATCTGTCCTCACGGGTAGAAAATGAGCAACTTTGGTCAACCTATCCACAATTACCCATATGGAGTCGTGACCCCTCTGTGACGTAGGTAATCCCGTGACAAAGTCCATGGATATACTCTCCCATATCCACGTCGGAACCTCTAATGGCTGTAGAAGTCCTGTCGGTTTCTGATGATCCACCTTTACTTGCTGACAAGTGGCGCTTTTAGAAACGAACATGGCGATATCTCTCTTTATCCCGCTCCACCAATACTGGCATCTCATGTCTTGGTACATCTTATCCCCACCAGGGTGTACCACGAATCGTGAGCCGTGCGACCCTGCCATAACCTCGTGTCGCAAGCCTTCCCCTTCTGAAACAACCAGTCTGCCATTGAAGCGTAATCCCCCGTCTGAGCTAACGGTATAGGACTCGGCTCCCTCTGCTAGTAATCGGACTATCTGCTCCTGACAGAACGAGTCAATTGCATGGGCCTTTATCACACTCGTAATAATCTGCGGTGTAACAGTCATCACAGATATGAACGATCGAGCCATTGCATCCTGGTGCCTCAACTCCTTCCACTTGGCTTTACACACCTCGGCCACCTCATCTACTGGCCTACGGATCAACGCGTTTGCTACCACGTTAGCCTTCCCCGGGTGATATTGGATAGAAAACTGGTAATCCTTCACAAACTCAAGCCACCGTCGTTGACGCATATTCAGTTCCTTCTGCGTGAAGAGGTATTGTAAAGACTTGTGGTCCATGAACAATTGAAATTTCTCCCCCAGGAGATAGTGTCTCCAAATCCGAAGAGAGAATACGACTGCCGCCAACTCCAAGTCGTGGGTGGGGTAATTCCTCTCATGAGGCTTAAGCTTAAGGGAAGCATAAGGTATGACCTGACTCTCCTGCTGCAACACACCTCCGAGTCATTGTAAGGAAGCATCAATGTAAACTAAATACTCAACTCCCGGTCTGGGCAATGCTAACACAGGTGCTAAGGTCAACTTGTCCTTCAACTCATCGAATGCCAACTGACAGGCATCGCTCCAGATGAATGGCACACATTTGCGAGTCAGATGTGTCAAAGTACCCGCTATCTTTGAGAAACCCCGAATAAACCTCCTGTAGTATCCTGTTAGGCCTAAGAAACTACGGGTCTCAATCGGTGTCGTGGGCTGTCCCCACTCACTCACCGCGGATACTTTCCCCAGATCAACAGATATCCCCCGGTCTGAAATGATATGCCCCAAAAACTGAACCTCCTTCAGCCAAAACCCACACTTCTCATACTTTGCATAAAGCTCGTTCTGACGTAGCGTCTGCAAAACCTGTCTCAAATGCTCGGCGTGCTCCTCTTCTGTCTGGGAGTAAACCATAATGTCATCAATAAAGACGATGATGAATTGGTCTAGGAACTCTCTAAACACCCTATTCATCAAGTCCATAAACACGGCTGGAGCATTGGTCAAGCCTAAAGGCATAACTCGAAACTCGTAGGAACCATATCTCATTAAGAAAGTAGTTTTCAAGACGTCTTGTTCCCTGATACGCAACTGATGGTATCCCGATCGTAAATCAATCTTCGAGAAGAAGGAATCTCCTCTCAACTGGTCAAATAAGTCATCGATTCTGGACAACAGATACTTATTTCGTATCGTGACTTTATTCAACTCTCGGTAATCTACGCACAACCTCAACGATCCATCCCTCTTCTTTATGAACAACACAGGGGCACCGCACGACGAAGTACTCCTCCGAATAAAACCGTGACCCAATAACTGTTCTATCTGATCCCGTAGCTCTCTCATCTCTGCTGGAGCCATACGGTAAGGTGCGCAGGCAATTGGCCGAGTGCTCGGCGTCAAATCGTTCACGAAATCTACCTCTCTACTAGGCGGTAATCCAGGTATATCCTGAAATACGTCAGCAAACTCCCTCACGACTGGAATCAAATCGAGTGGTATTACCACTTCCTTAGAGGTCTCCTCCTCTATATAGTACAAGTGAGTGGACGATCCTCCTTTAGGGCGAGGGATCGCCACTAAAAATATCTCCCGCCCGGGAATGGCAAAGATAATACTCCTACTAAAACAATCAATCATGGATTGGTACGCAACTAGCCAATCTATACCAACAATCGCATCATACTCAATCATCTCTAACACTAACATATCAGCGGGTAAAATAAACCTCCCAATCTCTATACCCACACCTCTACAAATAAGGGAAATCACAGACCCCCTACTCAACGGTGAATCTACACAAGTAATCGTGCTCTTTGCGGTGTCTAACAACCTAATAGTGCGTGCAAATCTCGTGGCAATAAAATAATGTGTGGCCCCGGTGTCAAATAAAATACGCCCCATAGTCCCCTGAATAGAGAACATACGCTCAATAGCAGGCGGATCCTGTGGGACTGCGACATGCTGGAGCTGATACACTCTCCCATACTGAAGCTGTCTCTACTGGACTGGGACCCCTAGAATGGGTGGTAATGCTGCCTTCTGTGGTGATGCTGGGAGGGCGACGAGAAACATAGGCCTCAATGGCTTGTGTCGAGCACCCTGCTGCTGCTGCTGTGGGGCCCTGCCCCTATCAGGACAATCCTGGCGTTTGTGTCCAGTCTTGCCACAAACGAAGCACTTCCCTGGGAAGTTTCCCCCTCGCTGTCCCTGCTACCCACGGCCCTGCTGGTCATTACCATTCCTACCCTGACCATGCTGGCCCTGCTGAAACTGCTGCTGCAGATCATTCTGACCCTGCTGGCCCTGATGGACGTTCTGACCCTGATGGCCATGTCTGAAACCTCCCTGGCCATTCCTGAAACCCCCAGATTTGAATCTCCTGATCCCCCTGTTGGGAACCCTGGTCACCCTGCCTGTGCTGTCCCTGAGCAGATTGTGCCCCGTTGGCACCATTTCCCCCGATCTTACCCTGATGGTTGGACTCTCCTGATCTCTTACTCTCAGACATATGGAAGCGATGATCCTGGAAGTGAAGTAGTGCAGAGTTAACCACATCAGAATAAGTGGCTAACAAGATATTCCCCAACAAGTGCTGACGGATCCTCCAAGTCAATCCATCCGTGAACTTCTGAATTTTCTTCTCCTCGGTTGGAATTTCATCCGGAACAATGTTCAAGAGATTGGTGAACTCAGCCTCATACTCGGCTACGATCTTTCCCTCCTGCTTAAGGTTCATCAACTTCCTCCTCATCTCAGTGTGAATAGCTGACGAAAAATATTTGCGGTCGAACCGCACCCAGAATTCCTGAATAGTGAGGGCGTCCCTCTCCTCCGCGGTGGTAATGGACTCCCACCACTGCAATGCTGATCCTACTAGCTTAAAAGTAGCCAGTATCTGCTTTTGAACATCTATGCATTCGTACATCCTTAAGTGCCTCTGAATGTTCTTCCTCCACTGACTGGACACCACAACGTCGGAGCTACCTGCGAACTCCGGAGGGTGTGCTTTCTGAAAAGCATCACGAACCCGTTCCCAAGCAGATGGGAATGCATTAGCCTGAACTGGCGCTACTGCCGGCGCTTGAGGTGGTGCCTGCTGTACAACTGCGAGGGCGGCATTCACCGCTTGGGCTACAATGGCTGCAACCTCTGTGGCATTCATGGTGCCCGGAACTGGTGCAGGCTGTGGGTCGGGCTGAGCATCCCTAGGAACTCGCTGTGCAAGTCGTGGAGGCATCTGAAATGAGAGTAGAGTTTATAAGTTCGCAGTTATTATCTCAAAATAGCTAAAGAACGGAACATACATAAAAGAATACAACAATCCTAAAATATAGGGCTCTACATCAAAGAAAGCTCAGCGAAAACATAATAATCCGTACAGATCCTAAGGACACTAGAACCTGATGCTCTGATACCACCTGTGACACCCCGACTAATTAAAAACTGGGCAGCTACTCCTTTATTAAATTAATAAAAAATGTCAAGTTGGCTCAGTTCAAAGCACCACTGTCGAAAACGTTTTAATAATTACTGACCACCTAGTATTTAAAAAGTGAGTTGTCAATTTTAATTAAATACGATTAACAAGCAAGTAGATAAGAAATTCTAACATAATCCACCATAATGAAATGACAAGTATAACCATGCAATAATAATGAAACTGGAGGAATACTCCTCACAACAATCCGAATACTGAAATAAACAAATGCTAAATCTGCATCACTAAATTAATTACAACCCAAAATCTGAAATGAACTGAATATATAAAATGTTTCTAAAAGAAAAGGGCGACATGCCTAACTGATAAGGAAATCTATAAATAGAGTCAAGATCGAAAATGGAGGCGTCTACTGACAAGATCCTGAAACTTCCACAACAGCTACAGTACGTCACCTGAATAGAAGTCCTATGCTTGGTGTCCTTGTGGCTGGGCACCTAAAAGGTTTTTACAAGAAAATATATTTGAAAGCAAACGGGTCAGAGCCCGATTGTGGAAAATAATTTAAAATATAGCAAGTGTTTTAATGACAATAAAATAATCAATGCAAAATACATGTTAGGGCGTGCTCTCACGTGAAATACTCACCTCTCGACTATTTGTGCACTCGTAACGTACTCGTACCCATTCTAATGATTCTCATATCTAACTAGTCCTAAATAAATTCTAACATTTCTATACGATTCACGCTTTAATTCCAACATCATCAATTAAATATAGAGCTTTACATTAATTCTCGGTTTCCCAATTATTAGCAATACTAATATACTAGAGATCATCCATTTTATCTTTACATAACGTTGCTATAATTATACTCACATTTAATCATGACAGTTCATTTCAATTAACAGTATATTATTCTCATCATAAATATACATTACTAGTACCCCGAGACTAAGCTGCGGTGCACACATACTCTTCTTTCCAATCCCGGTACATCACGTACATAAGGACCACATATTTCGAATCTCTCAGGAATCGTTTTCAATAAACAACAATCACAAACAATGGAGGAGAACGTAGTTCACATCACATGGTTCACGCACATACCTACGCTCCCATGATCAGCAGATTTATTAACTTCTCAATAAGTCCTTCTCTGACCTATGCTCTCGAGGTACCAATCTAAATCCCCCCGTAAGCACACAAAGATTAGATGGCCCTGATCGAACGCAAACCTCCCATGATAGCAAGTATGGTAGGTATGTTATACACATAAAACCACATATACTAAGCATTTTCACATCTTAGATATCTCGTATTATTAATATAGGTATACTTCTAGTTCTTATACCGTAATTTAATGTTATACGATTACAAGTCCCCGATTTTGCATATTAACGTTATCAACCCTTCTCACGTCGTAATTAGGTACTCGTTTCCTACTCCACAATTGACATCCAATTTTATTATAAGGTTCTAAGTTCTACTCCTCAACGTACCCCAATTCTCACAATTATACCGACTAATCAATGAGGGAATGTTAATAGTCTAATTAAATAAGTCTACGGGACATTAGAAATGAAATCAGGCCAAAAAGGCCATTCTGTCAACTCGTTAGAAGTCTCTTTCGAACGAGGTCGTTCGAACGAAAGGCTTCGAATGAACTACCAACTCGTTGGAAGGGGCACTGTCATCTCGTAATGAGGTCGTTTGAACGACCTGGGCAGATCTTCTAATTTCATGGGTTTTCATCAAACTTCCAATATAAGACAAATATTCAATTCTAAGCATGGAAGAAACATTCGCTTGAAATTAATCTAATTAAACCACTTGCCTTCGATGTTCTGATTTGATGTTGAAGAATTGAATGTTGATTCTCCTCCCTCTCTCTACAATTTTCTTCCAAAGATGGTGATGGTGGCTAGGGTTTCCTTTTTGGAACTTCTTTTAACTCCCCCATATAACTCCCGTAGCCCTCTAACTTCCCAAATGCTGATAATGGTTTAGTGGGTTCTTTTCTAATATAAAAATAACCTCTAAAATTCGTGGGTTTTAATTCCCCTATTTTTAAAATTACCAAACTACCCTTTTGGGTTGCCGATGTGGCCTAAAAATGCCCCGGGACCCAAACTAAACTCCCGGCTAGTCTTTTCTGACTATTTCGATCCTTCCGGACACGTTGGTGCACTCAAAATGACCATTCGATTGATAAAAATAAAATTCACTTTTTAATTCAATTAATTATGTTCCTGACGCGACTGACACGCGCGTCCCAATTAAATTTTCCAAATTGCCGTATATCTACCTCGTAACAATTTAGATATCATCAATACTCATGTATTACCATACATACTCGAAAATAATAAATTTTTAACATCATAATCAAATACTAACTCACATCTCGTTAGTATTTATACCCGGATTAATTTCCAATTTAATTCTCATTTAATTCAATTAATCCCTTAAATAAATATCAATAAAATTACGGAGTATTACAATATATATAACCGCGTCCCTAGCGTTGGCCTTTAATCATATACTAGCTCTCTGTTCGAAGCGTTATATTTTCACACACATAATGACTGGCGTACTAAACCAATGCCCTAGAGCCCAAACGTCTCCCAACTCCCATCAATTACAAAGTTTCATGCATGGGACATCTCGCAAGTGAAATCCAAATAAAGAACCCTCCCGATACACTACTAACTCTGTCAGTTATCGAGATCCGTAAGCCCAACGCATAGTAACAGGCCACCCAAAAACCCTGCCTTAAAAGCTACTATATCCGATCTCTCAACTCCCACGTTGCAAAAGGAGTTATTTGATGAGTGCATTATTATGTATTATTTATACCCAAATCTAGGCCTTGTTAGGCCCCTTGCATCATAAATAAAATGCTTTTAGAGTCATTTTTATCATTTAAAAGAAAATACAGAAAAAATGGGGTTAATAATGCAATTTTGAGAACTTCACGCTCATCGCTAATCTCTTGTGCAAGGTTATTTTGAGTGTTGAGAGGTTTAGAGTGCTTGCGGTGAAAGTTCGGACGCAAATTGAGCATGAAAATGTCACTTACACACCTTCAGGGGTAATATTGTAAATTCAAATGACTGATTTTGGACTCGGACCAAATATGAAAATTGAAGGCCTTGAATCAAGGGATACCTGGGTTCAAACGACATGTTAATCGGAGTTAAAATGAAAAAGTTATGGCAGTTCAAAGTTTGAAGCCGAAAGAATGTCAAAAGTCAACCCCAAAGTCAAATCCAATCCCTTAACCAAAACCGACCCCTAAATTGAGCCCAACCCGTACTTACAGCTTGTGTGTGTGTTTAGTTTGTATTTATTTATTTTTGTATCATATATTTTTATTTGAGTCATGTACATATTTTTAGTAATTTTTGTATTTCATTTATGTGTGTAGGGTTATCTTATTATTTTATATTTTTCGAGTCAATTTTACTATTTTATTTTCTTTAGTGTTTTACCATTTTATGTAAATATAGTAGTGCGTGTGAGTATGTGTGTCATTTTATGTAGTACTAAGTCCGTGTCAATAAATAATATAGGTGTGAGTTTTATTTTTAGTTTTATTATTAGTTTAGTAATATTTTTATTAGATTAGGTTTATTAATATTATTTTATTTTATGTCTTTTTATTTTTAGGTTAGAATTTAATTTTTAGTTTTATTATTTTATATTAGGTAAGTGTTATTTTTATTTTTATTAATTAGGTACAAAATACACACACAGACACACCATATTATCCTACACACTCACACACCCAAACAATCGCTCACACACACCTAACTACCAAACACCTCACACACACCATACGAACCTCCCATCATCTTCCAAAACTCTATTCACGTTCTTTCTCCACCTCCATAACTAAAACCCATATCTTCTCTGTCTCCTCCCCCATCCACCATACCACCTCTCATCATGTTCCCCACTAAATCACCCACCTTCTCTTTCTCTTTCCTCCATTAAAACTCAACCCACGAACCTAGACCATCATTAAATTCGGCCAACCCTGCCATAACCCGAGCTATCCCGGTTTGAAATAAAACAAAACCCATTTCCAAACCTTTAACCCCACTACCCCACCAACTCAAACCCACGAACAAATCATACGGAATTAAAAATCAACCAGCGTGGATTATAAAAGGAGATTGGAGCAACTCAAAAAAGGGGCAGACACGA
This sequence comes from Sambucus nigra, assembly GCA_949130495.1. Taxonomy (NCBI): domain Eukaryota; kingdom Viridiplantae; phylum Streptophyta; class Magnoliopsida; order Dipsacales; family Adoxaceae; genus Sambucus; species Sambucus nigra. The sequence goes on from OX422216.1 coordinate 585,955,809, forward strand.
ACATAGAGGTGGAAGGAGACACCGAAGAAAAAAAAATACGGGTACCAAATTTAATTCCAACAAGATAGGGAGACAAAAGAAGAGACAAACAGTGAGACACAAACACTATTTTAAGATTGTATGTATCTTTGAGTGATTGAGAGATTAATTTTGTGCAACTTGGGAGGAATATTGTGTATTGGAATTCAAGTCTTGGACCTGAAATTTTGTAAGTTGAATATTATTAATGAAAATTATTATTTCTTCTTGCAATATTTGTGTGTTAAATATGAAGTGTGAGTATTTTAATTACTGGGACTTAGGTGATGTTTGTCATGACTAATTAAATTACGCATGTTAATTTACTTTCGTACATATTCTGACGTGTTTCAATTTGAAATAAAAAATTCGGTATTCGCTAAAAATTACACGAGAGTATAGTTTTAAACCTCGAGAATTAATTATAAATTCATGCTTTAAAACTTTTAAGTTGTCATTTTTGATGGGTTATGTTTGCACTTAGATGTTTTGATACTCGTGCTTAAATACACATTAAAAATTTAAAACATGATATTTTCGAGGGAATAGGGATTTATGGTGTCTAATTCAAGAGACGTTAAAATATTTTGAGTGCGTGTAATGTCTTATTCTCTAAAATATACGCGACGAGAGTCGTTATATTTTGTGTTTTTATTCGAAACTGCGGAATTAAATTAATGTGTAAATTTAATTAGAATTGACAAACGGAACTAACATCCTAGTTTCTTCCACATTTGATATTAACTCTTACTTGTTCGTTTATTCCTCTTTTATTTTTAAGTTAGAAACTCAATCACATTTATATACTCATATATCTAGTTGGACAATCAATACTTTATAAAACTTGATGAAATCTCTGTGGGTTCGACCCGTACTTACACCCGCTATATTTCAATAGCCCGTGCACTTGCGGTAATTTTAACATTTAAAATTTGACAACATTATACAATACGACGCTTGCACTATCACCAAGTCACCGGTGCTAAGACGATCACAACTCGATATCCCGACTCGGCTATAACCCCGGTATCCCCTGAATCACATCAGTAAAATTCAGAAATACAGGGGTCGAACATAATGAGATAACTACTCTCTGAAGTCTTCTCTTTAATATAATATAAAGGTGTGCTCGATTATCCCTCTGGATGAGCCATCGCCATAAGAAACCTATATTGTCCTGGAATAACAACCACGACAGTCCTATTATAATAGTTCACCATCGCTTTAATCGTCGCTAACCAGTTGATACCCATGATAATATCCTCCTCGTACATCACTAATGTAATGACCCCACTTTTATATGCCAATATCTAGTTATTTTTACAATTGCATCTGACCTACTATCTGATAAATGTTATATTATTACATATGTGGCATTCTGGGTTCTTAATATGACAAAGGCCATTTTAAATTTAAAGAATCAACTGTTAAATGGGCCAATTTGAAGTTTTATGACATACTTTTAACCTACATGATATGTTTAGGGTAGAAAATGTAATCTTATGGAACGTTAGGGATATGATTTTAATTAAGAAAGTTTCAGTGATCAAAATGAAAAATAAAAATAGACCTTTTGTGGATAAAATATTTTCAAGGACCTCTAAGAAATATTGAAAATATATAGTGAGAAATTACCAAAATGCCCTCCATGTGTAAAATGATTCTTATACCCTTAATACCTTTCCACCTCGTGTTGACACCTTGTGCTTACACATGTCATTCATATAGATAAATCTTAAACACTTGTCGTCTTTAAAGAGAAAGCTAACATATATGTCGCAGTTCGGTAAAATAAGACTGCAAGACCCCTCTGTTACACGACACTTCAACGCTGACTTGTCGTTGTAAAGGCTTGGTCATCTAGACACATGCCAACACCGTGATATCGTTGGAAAACAATAAATAGGGCCTTTAGGATCCTTTGAACTTACACCAATTCCTTGAGAAATAGTTCGAAAAATTATGGGAAAGTTTAAGAAGAAGTTTCATATTAACAAAGTGATCCAAGACTCAATCTATAACTTCGAACTTATGTTTTAGGTAAGTACTCTATGACATTCCTTACTTATTTTGATTATATGTGTAACACCCCATAAATTTAAATCGAATTTTAATTAAATTAATTCAGAAAAATAAAAATAAATTTTTTTGATTTAATTATTTGTAGTAATTTAAAATGTTGTATTTTAATAATGAAAATTAGAATTTTAATCGGAATCGAAATCGGAGTTAAATTCTAAGTATTGCACTTTTAAAAATAAAATGGGTCCGGTTCGGGGGATAGGCGAACCTGTTCTCCTAGGTCGGCGAGCAACAATATTGCAGTTTTATTAGAATTCTAAAGCCACTTAAACTCTAATCTTTTTCCCACTTAAATTAACTCGTGACTAGAATTTTTTAATTACTTTTTTCACAAAATTTACAACCATAGGGCTCCTAAAATTTCATCATCTTCTACTTACAAACCCTAACCCCAAATTTATCAAGTTTCAACTCAAAATTTAAAGGCTCAATTGGTGTTTCTCAAGTTGATACAAGAACGAAACTTTGTCATCTTTTCGCAAGGAACACGTCTTCATAATCAGATTTCTTCAAGCAAATCGCATGCATGGTTACCTCTATTGCTTTCCCTTAGTATTGTGCATAGTAATTATGGCCTACACACTAAATACACGTATTTTCATAAAATAAACTAGAAATATAAATTAGGAAAAGTGGAAGATAATTCGGGACTATTTTTATGAAAAAAAATCTAATATGAATGAAGACTCAAAACATTGCATGTTAGGGTAGAGACCAGGGTGCCGTAGACGTTAAGGTGTTGGCATGTAGACTCTTACGTAGGGATGCCATTCTAATAGAATTTTTGTGGATGTCGCATAGTAGATGAATTCTTATCGTATAAATTATATAACATGCATGTGATTAAAAATTGAATAATTTGATGAGAAAGTGTGGTTTAATTAATGATTGATTAAACGATCATTAATTAATTAATTAATGGTGTGTGGATTAAATTGGTAAAATTAGTGTAATAAATGAAAATTTAGCCTTATGCCACTTGTTCAATTTATTATGTTCGACACCGCAGGAACGACGGGGTTATGAGATAGATAGGGCGCTCACCTTTATTTGGGTTGCTTTCTAGGTATGGGACTAGATAGTGGTGACGATTTACGAAAAAATATTTCGGATAGGGGCTGATTTTTTGAAGAGTGCGCTTTTGATCAAATAGAGAAATTATTTAATTAAACTCAGTTTTTCAATTAAATCCTAAAACATACATCTAGGAGTGATTGAAAACAATATGATCATGCAATAACATTCAATCACAAACAAAACACACAAGTGAGGAAAAATCTCCCAAAGGGGAAAAACCTTTTATTTTCACTATAATTTGTAAAGAATGGTTTACACGGATTACAATGAAAATAAGAGTGACATACGAAATACCCCCAGGTGTCGGTTCCGATGTCATCGACTGAAATCTCCGGCAAGAACTCCAGATGGGAAACAATGGAAAAGAGACGGCTTCTCCACAAGTTACTCCAGATGAGTAAAAACGATCCTCTTGAAGGTTTAAATATTCACATACATATATGGGAGTAGTTATATGAATAAAGAAGGCAAGAAACTTTAAAACATGAAGTCTATTTTCTGGGCTTCAAAACGCAGAAGTCGTGTGCGAAAAAGACTTAGAAAACGTGTAGAATGTACCCATATATTTATATGAAAATCGAGGCGGCGGCGGCACTCGAACGAGATCACACGACATCCTCATGTCGCTTGAACGACAGAGAGATATCGTTTGAACGAGTTCGAGCGACATCGTCATGTCGCTCAAACGACATAGCGATGTCGTTTGAACGAGCTCGTCGACCGAGGTAAGTCCGCTTCTACACTTACAAAAATTTCTGTTTTTTGATAAAAACGAATCAGACTTTGAAAAAATATTTTCTGAAAAATTCCCAAATATTTATGCAAATATAAATAACTCCAATAAATCATTTTACCAATAACGTGAAGTGGAGTAGTGGGAACGGTTGAGAAGCACGTCGCATGAAGCATGATGCACGTGTGAAGATGGTGGATGCATGGATTCGGATCAAGGCCATCGTGGATGATCGTGTTGATGTGCTGAATGTAGCGGTATCAGACATACATACTGTGATCTAAGACAAATAGAAAATTCCTATATTCTACCCGAGACATTTATAAAATAATGTCCTTACATTTTTACGTTGTTCTTAGGTTTAGCAAGTTTAAAGGTGAGGCTAAGTGGTGTTGATTAGTTGGTTTTCTTCTTAGATGATAGATTAGAAAATATTTGTGTGTTGGAGACCTTTAGGTATGGGGCTAAGGGTGTTTGAGGATTTTCTATTAATATAAAGGGGGGCTATTTTGAGATAAATGAGAAAACTTGATAAATTCAGAATTAATGCCTAAGACAATAAACCGGAATTAAAATATATTGGCGGCGCGAGATGTGCAGGGCTGACAGTTAAAAGGGTCGACTGCCTATAGCGATGTAGTTGTGTGTGGCGTCACGAGTATGTGAGGGCTGATGGTCTATAGTTCCATGTCTTGTGTGGAACTTCACGAGTGTGTGCATAACTGACAGTGAACCGGGCTGACTGGCCTTTGTGAGGGGAATGGGTGTGGTGTAAAACTTATGGGAGTCCCACAACTAAAAAGTTGTAAGACTTAATGCGGGAGTCCCGTGACTGATATTAATAAAATGAGAAGAAGAATAAATTTGATTGAATTAATTAATTGAAAAAATAGGAAGTGTTGGGAATTAGATAACGAGACTTGAATTTTTGGGTGGACATTTGCATGGGTAGGTAGTGATTTATTTTTATCGCATATTAATATAGCTCATTTAATTTAAAATATTTTACTGTCGTGTTTATTGCGTATAATGTTATTTTCTGGGTTCAAGGACCCTATTCAAGAGGAGTAGTTGGTATCCATGCGGCGGTCTCTGACCCATTGCATTGACTAACATTTCAGGTTATGTGCTGGAGTAGCTGCATAGGAGTTCCATTTTATTTATTCGCTTTATTAGTATAGGTTTACTTTTACCCAATCGCTTTATATTATGAGACTTCATTATGGATTTTATTGAGTCATTCAGTTCCAAAGTTGTCTATGGTTTCAGTCAGTTACTTTATTGGATTATTTCATTTGGAGTTTTAAATAAATTAGGGATTTGAATTATTTAGGAGTTTAGCATGGTGATGGATTTTATTACTTCATGGATGATTATTTAATTGGTTATTTATCTTGTGGATGAAAATTTTACATGTCTTATATCTGTCACATGCTAAGAATGGTATTTAATTTAGTGATGCCTGGCATAGTTTTGGTGGTAGCTGACGCTAGAATTACTCGGGGCATTACAATATGATATTATGAAAACAATATATATTTTATGAAATACTTTTATTCTCAAAATACATCTGATATCGATGATTACATCGTTTGTTATATGTGTATATCTCTCGATATAAACATTTGATTTGAATTTTGAAGTTGTTGATTCGGCCTATGGATACTCTCTTACGATGTTGGCCTTGACCATAGGGTGAAAATATTTGGGTGGCACATTCTCAGTTGGTTTATCGCTGGTGTGCCCTAAATAAAGCGTTGTCCTATAAATCATGATTTTATGTCTGTAATGTTATCGGGTGGAAACATTTGCTAACACTATTTGTCTGGGTATTAGAGCATACGTGGCTATTAAAATAAAATAAATTATTGATATATTGCTCAATTATGTTATCTTTTCTATTTTGCATTGTTTATTCTGAAAGTATATACAGTCAGTTACTTTATATATATTACTATAAATTCCCATCTCTATGTATATTCCTTTTATTCTAAATTAATTAGGTATTCATTTTCTAAAACACCCTGGAATGTGTGGAGATTGAATCTCATTCGGCTTTTAGCTGATGTTGTATAAATAACCATTTTTCAAGATATAATTAGGCTCACGGATGGAACGTAAAAGGACTATGTTGAAGATTTAGCTTTTAGAGCTCTTTTTGTTACTTTAAGAAAAAAAATGTTTGTTTTATAATTTAGAGAATGTTTGTGTCTCTTATAATAAGTTCTAAATTTTGTCTCGAGTTGTAACTCGTTGTTACTTTTAAAATAAATAAAATTTCCTTTAGAAAACTCTGATGATATAATTCCTTCACTTTCAGTATTTTACGATTCATAACTATGTGATTGTATTTTTGTTGCATTCATTCTAAGAAATATTTTAAAACAAGAATATTTGTTGGCTTAGTGGCATTTCAAGACACAAATTCCGCAATAATTTTGGGTCGGGGTCGTGACAGAGGTGGTATCAGAGTATAGGTTATGAACCCGTAGACTACTGAACCTAAGTTTCGAACATTATTGATTTTAAGTTTCCACATATAGGATATAGGATTAAATATCAATACTTTTTTGAAAATTAATGTCAGTAAAGTTTGGGGACCAAACTTTTTATGAGGAGGGTAGGATGTAATGACCCCATTTTTATATGTCAATATATCGTTATTTTTACAATTGCGTCTTACTTACTATCTGATAAATGTTATATTATTACATATGTGGCATTCTAGGTTCTTAATATGACAAAATCCATTTTTAAATTTAAAGAATCAACTGTAAAGTGGGTCATTTTGAAGTTTTATGATATGTCTTAAGCCAAATGATAAGTTTGGGATAGAAAATGTAATTTTATGATATTTTAGGGACTTGATTTTAAATTATTAAGTTTCAGGGACCAAAATAAAAAATAAAAAGGGACCTTTTGAAAGTAAAATATTTTCAAGGTATGGACCTTTAAGAAATATTGAAAATATATAGTGAGAAATTATCAAAATGCCCTTCATGTGTGAAATGACCCGTGTACCTTTAATACCTTTGCGCCTCGTGCTTACACATGTCATCCATATAGATAAATCTTAAACACGTGTCGCCTTTAGAGAGAAAGCTAAAACATGTGTCGCAAATCGGTGAAATAAGACTGCAAGACCCCCTCTGTTACGCGACACTTTAATGCTGACTCGCCGTTATAAAAGCTTGGTCAGCTAAACACGTGTCAACACCCTGATATCTTTGGAAAACTATAAATAGGGCCTTTATGATCATTTGAACTTACACCAATTCCTTGAGAAATAGTTAGAAAAATTGTGGAAAAGTTTAAGAAGAAGTTTCATCAAATGATCCAAGACTCAATATTTGTAATTTCGAACTTCTGTTTTAGGTGAGTACTCTATGAGATTCCTTGCGTATTTTGATTGTATGATATTATGAAAACTATATATTTTGTGAAATACGTTTATTCTCAAAATACATCTGATACCGATGATTATATCGTTTGTTATGTGTATATCTCTCGATATAAATATTTGATTTGAATTCTGAAATTAATTATTCGGCCTATGAAAACTCTCTTACTATATTGACATTGACTATCGGGTGGAAATATTGGGTGGTACCTTCTTAGCTGGTTTATTGCTAGTGTGCATTAAACAAGGCGTTGTTCAGAAATGATGATTTTCTCTCTGTGATGTTATCGGGGTAACACTATTTATCTGGGTATTTAAGCGTACATAGATATTAAAATAAATAAATAATTAATATATTGCCTAATTGTGTCATCTGTTTTGTTTCGCATTTGTTTGTTCTGAAAATATATTCTATCAGTTACTTTATATGTATTACTGCAAATTCCTGTCTCTATATATATGCCTTATGTTCTATATTAAATAGGTATCCATTTTCTGAAAAAACCTGGAATGTTTGGAGATTGAATCTCGTTCGGATTTTAGCTGATGTTGTATAAATAACCATTTTAAAAAAAAAATAATTAGGCTTGCGAATGGAACGTAGAAGGAATATGTTGAAGATTTAGCTTTTAGAGCTCTTTTTGTTACTTTAAGAAAAAAAATGTTTGTTTTATTATTTAGAGCATTTTTAGCTCTCTTGTAATAAGTTTTAAATTTTATCTTAAGTTGTAACTCGTTGTTACTTTTAAAATAAATGAAATTTCCTTTAGAAAGCTCTGATGATGTAATTCCTTCACATTTAGTATTTTATGATTCGTAACCATGTGATTGTATTTTCGTTGCATTGATTCTAAGAAATATTTTAAAATAAGAATATTTGTTGCCATGGTGGCATGTCAAGACACTCGTTTTCTATTAATTTTGGGTTGGGGTCGTGATAATTAAAACGAGCAGATCCGTTAAAAACATAACCTCCTAATGTCCACACTCGCTCCCCTGCAGATGGAATGAATGGGAGCTCTGCTACCAAACGGTAAATATACAATCACAATAAAGTCTGATGTTATATCCATCAAAACCATCCCACATGCAAATCTGTTGTAAACAAAAATATGACGCACTAGTGCCAAATAACACCCGCCCTACATGCTATTGAATCGAAAACATACCCTCAATCACTAAGATGTTGGTTGTAAAATGGTTCGTGGACATGATACACACTTCCAAACTACCTCTATGGAAGTGAAAATGCTTGAACTGCCGGTGGGACTGGAAGTTGTTGTAACTACTGCCCCGACTGGGCCTCCTGATGTTGACCCCTAGCCCTGCTCGGGCATGTACGTTGCATGTGGCCCTGCTCCCCACACAAGAAACACATCCCTATAAACTTTCCTGCATATGGCCTTGATGGCTATGACGAGGCAGTCCTTGTCTCTGGCCCTAATAACCCTAGCCATACTAGCCTCGGGTCTGGTTCTCTTAGCCCTACTGGCCCTGAGGAGTGTGGTGCTGGCCCTACTTGCCCTGCCTGTAACTACCATTACCCTACCTAAACCTCTTAGCCGAGTTTCCTTACTGGGATCCCCGCTCTTGTCGCCTACCCTGCTGTTGCAACACTTTACTGGCACTGTTGCCCCCAGTCTTGTCCTGCTAGCTCGACTTTTTTATTCTCTTCACTCCCCTCTGATGGAAGCGCTGTGACACACCCCGCGCAATCCGACAAACGAGGTGGCCAGCCATCGCTGCCGAACTATGCTAGGCGTGAACTAAATAAATACCATTCTTAGCATGAGATAGATATAAGACATTAATAAATCAGTTCATAAGAAAAATAATTGAATCAATCCCAAATGATCATAAACAACTAAGTGATAAAAGATCCATCACTTGCTAACTCCAAAAATCCATTCTCCAATAATGATTAAATAAAATCTGAAATAATCCCAAAAGAATTCCTCTAAACAACTTTGGAACCGAATGACCCAATAAAACTCAAATGAAGTCTCATAATTAAGTACGACTGAAAAGAAAGTCAAAACTAAAACAAAGCGATAAAGTAAATCAGCTCCAGCTGCACCTCCAAATGATAACTCCGATAAACTTATGCAGCTTCTCCAATTCTAATCCTGAAAAAGATTAGTCAACGCATGGGTCAGAGCCAAAGCCCTGAGCAAGAATACACACTACTCCCCTCAAATAGGATCCTTGAATCCAGACAATAACATTATACGCAATAAATATTACAATAGAATATTTTAAATTAAACGGGATAATTAAACGCGATAAATATAAATTACTAACTACCCGTAGGAATCCCCTTTTAAAAGGCACACTAATATGATTTTAAAATTCCCAAGTCCCACGATGTTACTTTATTAAATTAACCAACTTTTATTATTGTTCTCACTTTTTATTAAAGTGTCACACTTCCCCTTGTCAATCACCCTCTGACCCGTTTAAACTGTCGGCCCCGACACATGACAAGGTTCCACACACGACACGACATAAATCGCCCTCGGACCAGTTTAAACTTTCGGCCCCGACACATTATGTCGCCACAAATTTTAATACCTATTTTTATCGTAGGCATTAATTCTCAATTTCTCAAATTATAATCACCCCACCCTTTTAATCAATGTGAGATCCTCAAAATACCCCTTAGTCCCATAACTAAGGGTCCCCAAGTTATTATTACGTCCTAATTTTTATCCTAAACTTCGACCTAGTCTCATGCCTAGGCTAGCGTAATAATGAAAAAGTACCAAAAAATAGCCCACCCCCAAGATGATAAAAACACGATAAGCTACCCTCACTAGTCCCCTACCTAGAAGGCTTAAATCATTAAAAGGCCTACCCACTAGTCCCATACCTAGAAGGCGTCCTAAAGTAGAGGGAGAGCAAAATTATCCAACAACCTGTCGTCACAAGGCAATATAATAATACCAAAAAGTCACACAACCACGCATAATTAATCAACGTATAAAACTACGCATGATAGTCCAATTCAATTAAATCTTAATTTAATTATCACCTCGTCATAAACATCCAATTAATCTCATTTAATTATTTAGATTAAATATACCGCTATTTCGTCATTTAAAACATCAAACTTCTAATTTCATTGTTTCAACACAAATTACATGAGTTATACGCCCCCAAATCCATTTATTTTAGAACTAGAATTTTTCTACATGCAACCTACACCAAATAAATCCAAAATCACTCACGAATCCTACGTACCCAAAGGGTTATGAATATTATTCAGATGAAAAGAATTTATAAAAACAATCCCATAATTAGTGTCCACTTTTTCTAATTAAGTTACTAATTATTTTTAAGAAAATATGTAATTAAGTGTTTAGGCGACACTTAAAACGCATAATACTAAAGGAAAAGAATAGAGTATTCATGCCTGTGAAGATCGTGTTGAAAATCTGATTAGAAATATGGATTCCTACCGAAAAATTAATAAAGAAGTGTTCTTGAACAAACTTGATTAAACCCCACTTAAGCCTCCCAAAACTTGTGACAAAAACTTGATTATGAAGAAGGTTGATGATTATGAGTGAGAGGAAAAATATTTGGAAGTGTTCTTCGGTGAAAAACTGGAGAAACAATGGTTATGAGAAGTCCCCCTACGTATTAATAAGGTTATATAGTGATTACGAGCCCTAATCCTACATAAACTCTAATTAAAAATAACTTCAGCGCACGTTTTCTGAAGGCATCGATCGATCGATGCCCAGGCGTCGATCGATCGATCGCCCAGAAAAACTGAGAGTTTTGCTTAAAAAAATATAAGGGACAAATATTTAAAAATTCATATAAAATCCGTTTTAACTCCGATTTCAATTCCGCTTGAAGTTTTATTCTTTTAAAATCATAACAAATATATTTAGCCAATAAAAATTATTAAATTCAAAATTTTATTTTTCTCGAATATTCTAATTATTTAATTAAATTAATTAGTAAAAACACAGGGTGTTACATACTTCCCAACTAGCAAAGAATTTCGTCCTCGAAATTAGACGAAGCATACTCATCAACGCATAAATCTGGCAAAATAAAATAAGGCTCACATACGCCTACCCGTAGAATGCCATAATTGGGCGCCCATACACCCAATCCTACGCGCACGTACCCCACGAACAACAAAATAATATATATTTTGCCTATATGCATACGCATAACTATAAAAATAATGGCGTACCACACACTCTCACAAATCCCCCACTCAATCCTATATCCGAAAGTCATCAAAATGCTAACGTCCTCAAATTAAATCTCAACATCAAAAATCAATACATACGATACCTAACATCTATACTAAAATCTCCAAAATAATTATCGTCTCCAAAATCAATTTTAAGGACCCTCACATTAAGCTTACTATTTCTAAACTCAATGCCTACGACGTTCTTAGCACAAAGCTTCACATCTCCAAGAAATACATCTAACACGTATGCTAGACCCTCTACCTTAAGGAGTACGAATCAATCAAAGGAAATCAAAGATCGGCAGCGCGGAAGCTAAACGGACTCATAACCTACGAGACCTAAGACCATGCTCTGATAACATCTATCACACCCCACACAATGCGACAGACGGGGTGGACAGCCACTGCTGTCGAACTATGCCAGGTGTGAACTTAATAAATACCATTCTTAGCATGAGACAGATATGAGACATAAATAAATCAGTCCATAAGGTAAATAATTGAATCAATCCCAAATTATCATAAAAAACTAAGCGATAAAAGATCCATCACCCACTAACTCCAAAAATTAATTCTCCAATAATGATTAAATAAAATCTAAAATAATCCCCAAAGAAATCCTCTAAACAACTTTGGAACCGAATGACCCAATAAAACTCAAATGAAGTCTCATAATTAAATACTACTGAAAAGAAAGTCAAAACTAAAACAAGGCGATAAAGTAAATTAGCTCCAGCTGCACCTCAAATGATAACTCCGATAAACTTATGCAGCTTCTCTAATTCTAATCCTGAAAAAGATTAGTCAATGCATGGGTCAGAGCCAAAGCCCTAAGCAAGAATACACTACTCCCCTAAAATAGGATCCTTGAATCCAGACAATAGCATTATACGCAATAAATATAACAATAGAATATTTTAAATTAAATGTGATAATTAAATGCGATAAATATAAATTACTAATTACCCGTAGGAATCCCCATTTAAAAGGCACACCAATATGATTTTAAAATTCCCAAGTCCCACGATGTTAATTTATTAAATTAACCAACTTTTATTATTGTTCTCACTTTTTATTAAAGTGTCACACTTTCTCCTTGTCAATCGCCCTCTGACCCGTTTAAACTGTCGGCCCCGACACATGACAAGGTTCCACACACGACACGACATAAATATCCCTCTGACCCATTTAAACTTTCGGCCCCGACACATTATGTCACCACAAATTTTAATACGCATTTTTATCGTAGGCGTTAATTCTCAATTTCTCAAATTATAATCACCCAACCCTTTTAATCGATGTGAGATCCTCAAAATACCCCTTAGTCCCATAACTAAGGGTCTCCATGTTATTATTACGTCCTACCTTATGTATAGGAGGAATTTTTATCCTAAACTTCGACCTAGTCTCATGCCTAGGCTAGCGTAACGATGAAAAAGTACCAAAAAATAGCCAACCCCCAAGATGATAAAAACACGATAATCTACCCTCACTAGTCCCCTACCTAGAAGGCGTAAATCATTAAAAGACATACCCACTAGTCCTATACCTAGAAGGCGTCTAAAAGTATAGGGAGAGCAAAATTACCCAACAACTCGTCGTCACAAGGCAATATAATAATACCAAAAAGTGTCACAACCACGCATAATTAATTAACGTATAAAACTACGCATGATAATCCAATTCAATTAAATATTAATTTAATTATCACCTCGTCATAAACATCCAATTAATCTCATTTAATTATTTAGATTAAATATACCGCTATTTCGTCATTTAAAACATCAAACTTCTAATTTCATTGTTTCAACACAAATTACATGAGTTATACGCCCCCAAATCCATTTATTTTAGAACTAGAATTTTTCTACATGCAACCTACACCAAATAAACTCAAAATCACTCACGAATCCTACGTACCCAAAGGGTTATGAATATTATTCAGATTAAAAGAATTTTGAGATAAAATTCTTTTTATTGCTCAAACTTGTTGAGTATTATTTTTAAAGGCGAGAATTTCAAACGGTTTCGAAAACGGAGTTAAAATGGATTTTATATTGATTTTATAGTATTTTGACTTATAGGCATTTTTAGGCGAACTGCCAGTTTTCCTGGGCGATCGATCGATCGACGCCTGGGGGTCGATCGATCGACCACATCAGAAAACGTGCGCGGTAAGCAGTTTTAAGAGTTTGTGTTTGTTTCCAACTCTTGTGTTTTTTCCTTATAAATTAAGGTCGTGGGTGACCCTTTTTGGTTTAACTTTTTGGCAGTAAACATGTTTTTAATTCCTCTTCTTTTATACACAATTTGCCCCTTTAATTTATGCTTTCAACCCTTAGGTTTTTGGAGGTGTTCTTGGGGCTATTTTGAGGTTGTTCTTAGAGGAGCTTTTGGTGATCTGTGGAGCAGATTTTTGGTGGCTTTTTCTGCATTTCTCGGCAGAATTATTGATGATATCTTTTGGTGGTTTGAGGTATGGGGTTTTACACAGTGTACTCCTTAATCTCATTAGTATTATTCTCGTTGTTTTCTTGTGATTATTGACTCATATTTGAATTGATAAATTCATTTGGAAATCTGAAAATATTTGTTGGAATCTAATTTCGATTCATGTGGTATTATATTTGGTGTTGAGCATGTTGTCATGAGATTTTAATATGGCACTGAGGTTGGGCACCTGCTAATATTACTTTTTCTGAATATGCTAAAAAAATGCATAGGCGCCGTATGGTGGTGAGGCGTGGTGACCCGGTTAATGTGTTGTTGAGAAATTATATTGATATAATTGCTTATGTGATTCGCATTTGATTTGAATATTCGTATTCGTATTCTGACGTTTTATTCAGCGTTAACGTTATTGTTGAGCATCTTTCCTGTCGGATTGTATACTTCCCCATCTTTTCTTTTAGTGGCAGGTTAGCGCGAATTTTGGGGGGCTATGGAGATTGATTTTTAGCTTGGATTATTTTGGGAAGAATATTCAAGAATACAAGATGAGGAGATTGTATTTATTTTTATGTATAGAGCATTGGAGATTTGTATTTATTTCGAGTTAGATGTTGTATTTTTTTATTCGAGAGAATTGTTGTATTTATTTGAAGAGATTTGAGATTAGTGGATTCTCTTTTGTTGTTGTGGGATTTAGATGCTCTATACCTTGTTATATTATTAATTAGTTTAGTTTTATCGATGAGTAGCGCGCCACTCGTTCTCCCTGGGCGGGCGGGGTGTTACGGAATGGTATCAGAGCTTAGGTATACGACCACCCTCGGGTCTTGGGTTTTAGGTCTGTTGCATTTTTGTGGCGCGTATTTTGGAGATAGATTTTTTAGAGAATCATTTCGTGTTAGGCATTTAGATTAGATATGAGGAATTTACTTTTGGTGACGAGTTTATTTTTGGAGATTGTTGGCCTGATTTTTTAGAGTTAGGCATTCGGCGAATTTCGAGGGCGAAATTCCATTTTTAGTGAGGAAATGTAACAACCCGCATTATTTTGGGGGTATTTTCGAAATTAAGAGGAAAAATAAATTTTGGGATAAAGTTATTTTTATTGCTCAAATTGGTTGGGTATTATTTTTAAAGGCGAGAATTTCAAACGGTTTCGAAAACGGAGTTAAAACGGATTTTATATTGATTTTATAATATTTTGCCTTATAGGCGTTTTTAGGTGAACTGCCAGTTTTCCTGGGCGATCGATCGATCGACGCCTGGGGGTCGATCGATGGACATCAGCAGAAAATGCAGTTTTAAGAGTTTGTGTTTGTTTCCAACTCTTGTGTTTTTGCCTTATAAATTAAGGTCGTGGGTGACCCTTTTTGGTACAACTTTTTGACAATAAACATGTTTTTAATTCCTCTTCTTTTATACACAATTTGCCCCTTTAATTTATGCTTTCAACCCTTAGGTTTTTGGAGATGTTCTTGGGGCTATTTTGAGGTTGTTATTAGAGGAGCTTTTGGTGATCTTTGGAGCAGATTTTTGGTGGCTTTTTCTGCATTTCTCGGCAGAATTATTGATGGTATCTTTTGGTGGTTTGAGGTATGGGGTTTTACACAGTGTACTCCTTAATCTCATGAGTATTATTCTCGTTGTTTTCTTGTGATTATTGACTCATATTTGAATTGATAAATTCATTTGGAAATCTGAAAATATTTGTTGGAATCTAATTTCGATTCATGTGGTATTATATTTGGTGTTGAGCATGTTGTCATGAGATTTTAATATGGCACTGAGGTTGGGCACCTGCTAATATTACTTTTTCTGAATATGCTAAAAAAATGCATAGGCGCCGTATGGTGGTGAGGCGTGGTGACCCGGTTAATGTGTTGTTGAGAAATTATATTGATATAATTGCTTATGTGATTCGCATTTGATTTGAATATTCGTATTCGTATTGTGACGTTTTATTCAGCGTTAACGTTATTGTTGAGCATCTTTCCTGTCGGATTGTATACTTCCCCATCTTTTCTTTTAGTGGCAGGTTAGCGCGAATTTTGGGGGGCTATGGAGATTGATTTTTAGCTTGGATTATTTTGGGAAGAATATTCAAGAATACAAGATGAGGAGATTGTATTTATTTTTATGTATAGAGCATTGGAGATTTGTATTTATTTCGAGTTAGATGTTGTATTTTTTTATTCGAGAGAATTGTTGTATTTATTTGAAGAGATTTGAGATTAGTGGTTTATCTTTTGTTGTTGTGGGATTTAGATGCTCTATACCTTGTTATATTATTAATTAGTTTAGTTTTATCGATGAGTTGCGCGCCACTCGTTCTCCCTGGGCGGGCGGGGTGTTACACGATGGTCCTAGTAATGAAAAATGTGGCTTTAATGACATCAGTATAAGTTCTTAATGTCGAGTTCCCCAATAAATGTTGATGGATCCTCCACGTCAGCTTATCCATAAACTTGATACTTTTCTTCTCATTAGTGTTTACCTTATCTGGCACAAAGTTTTCCAAACGAGTGAACTCCTCTTCATACCCGGTCAGTATTCGGTCCTCCTATAAAAGATTTAGGAATATCCTCCTCATCTCCATCTAAAACGCTGACGGGAATAACCCGAGGTTGAATCTCACCCAAAACACATGGATAGTAATAGAATCCCTTTCCTCTTATATGGTAACCGACTCATACCACTAAAAAGATGCCCTAACTAACTTGAATGTAGCTAGTACCTGCTTTTGAGTGTCCCTCCACTCAACCATTTACAAATGCCTATGCCTATGCCTATGTCTGTCCTTCTTTCACTGGCTAGTTGATACAACGTTCGCCTCCCCTAAAACTCTGGTGGATGACCCTTTTAAAAGGCCTCTCTGAATCGGCAGTGGGTGATCCTGAATTAGTGCCACCGGTTGCTATGGCAATGCATGAGTAAATTGTTGTGCTAAGACAGTCATAATGGCATTACGAGCTTGTGCAATAATAGTACCAACCTCTTCTGCAGTCACTGTCCCTTGAGAAACCTGTAACTCCGGCTGAGCCTCCTCCTCAGTGGCTGCCCTAGCGGCACGTGCTGGTCGTCCTCTCCTGATGTTTGGCATTTAAAACCAAATTAAAGCTATATGATATTCACTTTAACTATATATAATAGCAGAATAACATACAAGACTAATATAAATCAACAGTCCTAAGCATAGGACTCTACATCAAAGAAACGTAACACAAATAACATAGCAAGTTCGCATAGATTCTAAGGACACTAGAACCTGATGCTTTGATAGTAACTATGACAACCAACCTATTTAACACTGGGTGGCCAACCCTCTATTAAAATATAACATGAATCTTGGTATGGATCATTCTTAGCATCACTGTCGTAATAATAATGTAACATAAATAATAAGAATAATCCACACAATCACCGTAACTCGAATAACCATCATGCAATATCAAGGGTGAATGGAATAAACCATGGGCCACCAAATAACATCCACAATCTAATCTAAATAATAACTGAATACGAAAATATAAGTCTGACAAAATAATAAAGTTTGCAGTAAGATAAATATTATCACCCAAGGGCAACACACCCAACAATAAATGGGAATGATTGATCCTATCTATAGCGAAAAAGATTGAAACGTGTAAGCAAGCATCCATAGCTACTATCGTCCAGAATGGATCTATCCTTATTGTCTCGGCTGTTACTGCGTACGTAGGGTGTAAAAAGGAACATAAGAAAAGACAAAAAGAAAATGGCGGGTCAAAGCCCGTAGAGTAGAAAATATTTTCGCAAGTAAATAATCACTTTAAATCGTTTAAAACTATAGTATATTACTTTCAAGATTAATCGATCGCACTCACTTGAGATAAGCCTCACCTCTCACCTGTAATACCTCATATTTTTGTGTACTTGGAATTTAATTAATTCGGTAATTTATTAATATAATAATAATGTGGTTATTAAATATTAATCAAGAGAGGGAGATAATGATTAATATTGTGTGGTAAATTTACTAACTGGATAGTAAATAATTCATGGAAATTATTATGCGTCATAGCGAGTGAGATTGACGTAATTGGATTTATCTCAATCGGGAGTCGCGTGTAGACTATATTGAGATCAAGATAGGATATTTGTTTAGAGTGATTTGAATGATGGTTTCGAGGTCATGGATGACTTCGGAAGGGTCGAAATAGTCAAAATAGTATACCGGGGGTGTTGATTGGGTCCCGGGACAATTTTAGACTAAACCGGCATCGTACGAGGGCATTTAGTCATAACCAAGGGTTAAGATACCTACGAAATTCCAAAGCCTTTATCAGCATATAGATGGAAGAGGCTAGGGTTTAGAGGTTAGTTAACTAAGATAGGACATTAGAGAAGAAGGAGAAGACATTTGTGAAGCCTATGAGAGAGTTCTTGAGAAATTGGAGTGTGTTCTTGCACCACAATCAATCTTAGAGTGAGGATTGAAAGAGAAGGCACACAATCCATCATTTAAACCACAAAATCAGATCATCTAACATAAGGTAAGTGTTTATTTACGATTTCTTTAGAAGTTATAATGCCCATGTGCTTAAGGTTTCAAAATATATTGAATAAATTGATGTTATTGGAAGAAAAGAATGATTAGAACTCATGTTTTGGGTAGGAATTGCATGTAGTATGATTTAACATCTGTAGAGGATAAGAAATCAGAGAGTATGGGATAATCACCCCGAATTGAATTTGGGTTTTATGTTAAATATGAATGAAGAACCTAGAAATCTAGGGTTTTTGATGAATTGGTGATTTGATCATTTTTTAATAGAAATCGTAATGTTTTGATGATAAAATTTCATTATAAATCATCCTAATGCATGTGTATAATGTTTGGGACAATTGGTTTTGAGTTTGGTGGAGAAACATGTGAGTTATGATAATTAAAATGGTGAAAAACGCACTTGCGTAGAGAAAAAAGATTACCTGCTACAAAATGAATCTATTCGGCCCTAGGGCGAATAGATTTAATTTGCCCACATTTGCCTATTTACCCTTTTTGGCCTATAAAATCCTATAGTTTGGTCGGGGACACTTTTGGGACTTTATTAAAACATAATGAAGGGCTTATTTTATTGCAGTGGGCTTATGATAAGGGTTGGCCTATTCTTAATGAGAAGATTGAGGCGATGATTTAATATACTTATATCATGATGTAATTAATTTGAAAGAATGAGAATAAGTTATTGGGAATTTGAGTGAGTTTATGTTATACACCATTAGTATATGATAAATCTAGCTACTGAATTTATTAATGGGGTAACTAGGTGATACGACGGAAATATTGCGTATTTCACCCGTTAACCTACGCTTTATTAGCCTCCTCGGGTATCTTATTCCCTATATATATGCTCGTTAACCAGACAACCTCAGAATTCTATGTTAACATTCTTCGCAGGGGATAATTGAGCTTTTATAGGTATTTGGATGCTTAGTACGACGTTCGCACGCATTACGGTGAAATTTCGTACAATTCTGCACGCGCAAGGACAATTTAGTCATTTCACAATTTGGGCACCTGGCCCAATGTCTTCATGGAAGTTGTATCCCTCTGAGAGAGCTTTGCGTGGCCACGAACGGTGCGCAATTCCGAGTCCAAACGATGAAGTTACAGGAGTTTTAGAGAAAGGGAATTTCAAATAAACCAAAACAGAGAGGCAACTTGGATCAGACGTGCTTGATCGATCGATCGATCGATCAATTCCTCCTGATTTCTGAAATCATGGGAGACAGTGTGCAATTTTTTGAATCATCGACCGATCAACCCCTTGGGTTCGATCGATCGATCCCCTGTTTTTCAAAGGTATTTTGCTTTGCATTTTCTTTTTCCTTTTCTTTTCATTTCTAATTCCAACTAACTATATGATAGAGACTTTGCACTCTTTTGTAAAAAAAATATTCATTTTGTCTTAGATTTTAGGGTTTGTAAACTTTGGGAGCTAAACCCTACTCCTCTCTTGTACTCCTTGTTTTGTAAGTTGTACCTTTAATTTAATTTCATTAACTTAGTTGTCTTCCTTCATTTCCATGCTTTCATTTACTTGTTTTCTTTACTTTCTTGCCTAAATTAATTTGTTTCTTATTGTAATTAGTTTAGCTGTAATTTAATTAGTTATTTCATGTTGTGCCCTGAGATAAATAAGGTTAGAGTTATGTTCTGCCATTAAGGGGCCTCGAGCTCTGAAAACTAGATTTCGTTTAAAATTGTGTTTAATTGAAACTGCGTGTATTAAAGTTGGATTGTTAGCGTTTAACTTTATTTGTCACGCAACTTAAGTGTTTATGGCGATAATCCAAATTTAATCCGCGTGTGACCATTTTTGATAATATGTTTATTCAAGCAACTTTGGCTTAAATTCCTCATTGAATGAAGTTTATGATTAATTGAAAATGATCGATTAAATTGCTTTCGAGCCAAAATGTTGATTAGTAGTTGTTTCGATCCGTGTGGTAGGATGCGATCTCGATCCCCGCTTTACTTTTGTGTAGCGTAACTTATTCTTTTCTTTTGTCACCACAACCAACCGTCACCTTTTCTTTTATTTATTTTACACTTTTATTCTTGAAATTTTAAAGCAATTAAAATCTAAAATTTAATCACTCCTCTGGATTTCTTACGATACCCGACTTACCGCTATACTTGTATCGCAAGTGTAGTTGTAGCTTAGTTTTTTTTTTTGCATTGAGTCGCCGAACTGATAACAACAATTTGCATCTTACACGACGCACGGTTCGCGCCCGATCAAAATGGCGCCGTTGTCGGGGAGTGTGTTTTCCATTGTAATTGTTTTATTATTTCCTAGTATTTTTTCTATTGAATTTGTACTCTTTGTTTTAACCTTTTTTGTAGGATAGCATATTTGAGCGCTAAGAAACTTTAATTCGCGGTTGCTCACTTTCTTGCTCGGATTCTCCATTTACAAATAATTCGGCAATCATGTCCTACTATTATAGTTATTACGGTCATTCTAATGATTCTTACTTTGGGGATAGTTTTCAAGTTATCCATTTTGAAGATTTTATTGAGATTGAAAGACTTGAAAACAATTATCAGAATGAAAATCGTTATTGGGAGCTTGAGTTGGATTCATTATTCGAATCCAATGACGATTCTTATTCCGATACTTTCGAAGATGAGTTTCAACCAAATGAGGAATCCGAGGCTCTTGAGTCGAGGAAGCTTACTTTGGAAGAAACTTTTCTTCTTTACTCCCAAGGTTTGGAAAGCCTAAATGGTGCTGGAATGAGACTTGGAAGACTTTGTGATGAGATGAATTCTTATGCACAAAACAACGAGGAGGTGGAAACTTGTGTTTCACCTCAATTTTTTAAAGAATTTCTCATCGAATGTGAATCTCGCTCCCCCGAAATTCAATCTCCTTCCGACGATATGTTGACAGAGATTGAATTTATTTCATTACCATTTACATTTTCCGTCAGTGAACCATTAGAATTACCGGTTGATTCCTATGAGTCGGAAGAAACTTTTAAAACTTCTACACTTTTTATCGATGAGGACTCCTTGCCGAACTTATTTTCAATGGATGTTATCTCCGCGTGTGCATCATCTCCCATTTTTATTGAAAAACCTTTGGGAGATGAGTCGATTTTTCTTGGACCTCAAGTGTATATTTCCCCCTTGTTATCCAAATCTCCGATCACCCCACTAAAATTTTTAATTGGTGATGGTTCATTTCTTACTCCTTACCCATGCCTTCCGTTGTTCAAACGGAATTCCTAATTTTTGGGAGGCATACATTCTAGGCAGGGTCCACTGTCGATCCTTCAAAGTCAAATTGTAGTTTAGGTGGACCCTCAACTATTTAGACTTTTAGCGTATAATTAGTGTGAGGCCTAAATAGTAGGTTGTAAATAGTTAGTTTTTTATTTTTTTTTCTTTTATTTTTTTTCTTTCCTTTTAATTTAGTTTAGTGTAATTAGTTAACTTTTTGTTATTTGTTTTTGCTATGCTCGATACTAACTTGTTTTGTAGATTCTTTGGTCTCGTGCTTATGGAGATCGCTCTACTTTTGGGTAATATCGTTATTTTCCTATCTTTTTGTTGTGTTCTTAATGCGCATTGAAGACAATGCAATATTTAAGTTAGGAGGTGTAGGATATTCTATCCATTTCATGTGTAGTCCATTGATTTGCTTACTTGTTATTTACTAATTATACCTATTTGTGAAAATTAAAAAAAAATCAAAAATATTTTCTTTCTTTTTTCTCTTTTGTTGGTCATTTTGCCCTTGTTTTCGATGATAAATTTCAATAATTGCCCGATCTAATAGACAACTCAACGATGCATGTTCTCGATTTAAAAATTATTAGACGTTAGTCCTCAAATCATTGATATTGTAAATAACTTCATGAATTAAAATTTATCCCTTCAGCACATGCGCTTTTCTTGTTATATTGATTCGGTTTAAGATTTTTATAACTCGAAAATCTTTTGTTGCATTGTATATACTTGCAGCGAATAAGCTTTGTACATTTCGTCGTTTGTGAGTGTATACACTATTCTTTCCTCTTTGAAAACGTTGAATTCGTCGGTAATCTCTCTATTCTTTCATTGGTTGTTCATTAATTGAGTTTATATCTATGAAATGTATTACTTGAGCATGATTTTCAAAGTTTGTTTTAACTCGAGAATTGAGTAAACTTTATGAAATGATCATAGGCCATCTTTGTTATATCGCCCATATTAGCCTTGACCTCACCTTTTATATTTCCCCTCGCTAACCCCTTTGAGCCTAAATATAACCTTTTATTTCATAACCCAAAATACCATAACCAACTCCACATTGGAGTTATAAACCATACATATTACCTTTCTTACCTTTGTTTGGAATGTTGCTTGGGATTGAATGATGATCATGTTTTGTGGTTGCAATTTAAGCATGGAAAGAGTGAGAAGAGTGAAGAAAAGAAAGAAGTGAAAAAGAAAAGAAAAGGAAAAGAAAAAAGCAAAAGATAAGAAAAGAAAACATGAAAAAAAAGAAGAAAAGAGAAAGTTGTATATGTGATGTATATAGTTCGAATAAGCTTTGATTACTCTCCCATTCATATTTAATGCTTGTTTGGAAACTTGTCTTCCAATTTTGGTATTGCCCGTAATTTTCCATTACCCCAAGTTTTCATCCTTGAACACTTTGAATACGTACATACATATATTCTTCGTTTCGTACCTTAACCCTAAACCTAAATTATAACCCTATACAAGTCCTATGTGATCTTAGGGTGAGTTCAAATTAAAAGTAAAAATAGTTTTGATAATCTGTGAAAATGCATTTCGCCTACTTTAATGAGCGGTATCTTTCATTGAGATTACAAGTTTTTCATTTCCTATATAGCGTTCTTCATTTGTGACATGAGTGCGACCTAGTTTCCATTTACATTTACTCTTTATGCCCGCATGTCCCGTGTATTACTTCCCGTTCCGAGAGATTTTATTTATTGAGTGTAATGCCCATGAGGATTGAATATATGCTTGCTTTAATATTTATCCGGTTTATTTAAGCTTTGGCTAAATCATATTATGCACGTGCTCTCCCCCTCCCACTTTTAAGGTTTCAATTCTATGAAGTTCGTTCTATAATGTTAATAACTACGGACTTTAGTATGAATTCGTTCAAGATGCTAATAACATGTTTAAAATCTTTTTCATTGTTATTGAGTTTATCGCATGTTGGGTTGGGCATAATTTGAGGAAACCATATGATGTTTCTGGGTTTCATCTCTGAAAATCCTCACAAGATGACACTCGTCCACCAGGGTAACCTGGGGGTTTAACGGCTTATAGCATATGCTAAATGCAATCGAATCGCCCGCGAAAGTGGACTTTATATGTCTTTCCCATTTTGTGTTATATCTTGTTGTTGGTTTTCCTGTAGTTCCTGTTGCATCTTATTTCATTACTAGAAACTAGCAATGTGTAAGTAAGGGGGTGTCATACGACGCAAATATTGTGTATTTCACCCGTTAACCTATGCATTATTAGACCCCTCGGGTATCTTATTCCCTATATATATGATAGTTAACCAAAAAACCTCGAATTTCTATTTTAACATACTTTTCAGGGGTTAATTGAGCTTTTATAGGTATTTGGATGCTTAGTATGAAGTTCAGACGCATTTCGGTGAAGTTTCGTACAATTCCTTATGCATAAAGGCAATTTAGTCATTTCACAATTTAGGCACCTAGCCCAATGTCTTCACTTAAGTTGTATCCTCTGAGCGAGCTTCGCATGTCAGCGAACAGTGCGTGATTCCGAGTCCAAACGATGAAGTTACGGGAGTTTTAGCCGAAGGGAATTCTAAATAAACCAAAACAGAGAGGCAGCTTGGATCAGACCTGCTTGATCGATCGATCGGCCACAATGGTCGATCGATCGATCCCTCCTTACTTTTGAATTCGTGGGAGACAGTGTTCAAGTTTATAAATCATCGATCAATCGACCCCTTGGGTTCGATCGATCGATCCCCTGTTTTTCGCAGATATTTTGCTTTGTATTTTCTTTTTCCTTTTCTTTTCAATTTTAATTCCGACTTACTATATAAGAGAACCTTTGTTCTCTTTTATTAAAAAATCTCCATTTTGTCTTAGATTTTAGGGTTTGTAAACTTTGGGTGCTAAACCTTACTCCTCTCTTATACTCTTTGTTTTGTAAGTTATACCTTTAATTTAATTTCATTAACTTAATTGTCTTCCTTCATTTCCATGCTTTCATTTACTTGCTTTCTTTACTTTCTTGTCTAGATTAATTTATTTCTTATTGTAATTAGTTTAGTTTTAGTTTAATTAGTTATTTCATGTTGTGCCCTTAGATAAATAGGGTCGGTGTTATGTTCCTCTATTAACGGGCCTCGAGCTTCGAAAACTAGATTCGTGTAAAATTGCGTTTCATTGAAATCGCGTGTATTAAAGTTGGATTGTTATATGTTCAACTTTATTTGTCACGCATCTTCAGTGTTTATAGCGATAATTCGAATTTAATCCGCGTGTGACCATTTTTGATTAAATGTTTATTCAAGCAACTTTGTCTTAAATTCCTTATTGCATGAAGTTTTTGATTAATTAAAAATGCTCGATTAAATTGCTTTCGAGCCGGAATGTTGATTAGTATTTGTTTTGATCCTTGTGGTAGGATGCGATCCCGATCCTCGCTTTACTTTTGTGTAGCGTAACTTATTCTTTTCTTTTGTCACCACAACCAACAGTCACCTTTTTTATTTATTTATTTTACACTTTTATTCTTAAAGTTTTAACGCAATTAAAATCTAAATTTTAATCACTCCCTATGGATTTCTTACGATACTCGACTCACCGATATAATTGTATCGCAAGTGTAGTTATAGCTTAGTTTTTTTTTTTGCATTGAGTCGCCGAACCGATAGCAACGATTTGCGTATTACATGATGCACAGTTTGCGTCCGTTCACTAGGTCCCTTAGAGTAGAGAGAAATGTTCGAATTAATATGATAGTGAGAATAATTGTAACTTGATAGTACGGTGAGTATTTCGAGAGATAAATATTATATGAAGTATGATAATTAGGTTGTGTGTATACCTACTGATTTAATGTATATATAGGTTATGTGTATACCTATTATATGATTGGTTTTATATGTGAACTTACCTACGCTGCCTGCTATCACGGAGGTTCCCGCGCAGTGGGCGATCCCACCTTGCCGATTCTAGGGAGGTCTAGATTTGTGCCCTAGAGCATAGAAATTAGGGCGGCTCACTATGTGTCGTGTATTAGTGAGACTGACCTGTCATTGTGGTACGTTAGGTATGTGCGTAGCCCAAAGGCTTAGTACTATGTTTGCCTCCATTGCTTGCTATTTGATTTTTGGGTTCAAGGAGACATGCCAAACCAATAGTCCTTATTTTAGTACGAGAGGTACATGGACTGATAGCAGAGTATACCTATTTTTACAGTCGTTCTTTTTTAAAGACACCGTATATATATATATATATATATATATATATATATATATATATATTAGTGAGATAAATACATATACCAGTTTAAATAATTCTACTTACGTGTGACATTCAACAGTTAGATAGGGTGTATCTAAATAATGAATTAAGTAGTGAAACTTAATTAAATGATTAAATGATAAAAGATAGAGAATGTTATTTATGATATTAATAAGATACAAGCAATGTTTATTCGGATAGTATGGGCAGTACGAGGACTTATAGGCGTCGATGGTACAGATGGACACTTATGTCTTATTAGCTTGGATAGTATGGCTAGGTGACCTTAGTAGAAAAAGTTAGGCATGCACAATAGATGAGAGGTGAGTATACTCAAGAGAGTGTACGTAAACCTAACATGTGTATCTAATAACTACTTTTTCAATTGTAATAAATACTTGCTGAATGTTTTCAAAATATTTTGGGTTCTAACCCTTGCTATAAATATTTTTCAAAACCTTTTAGGTGTCCAGCCATAGGGACACCAGACTTAATGATCTATTCCAGGGACGATTAGTTACAGAACTGTGGAGGCTTACAGGACTTGATTAGACCGCTTACATATTTCATTCCTAGTGTAAGATTTCATTTCAGTGTTTCAGCTGGGCATGTCATCCCATTTAGACTTTATTTATTCAGTTATTCAGTTCATACTTGTATTTGAATTTATTTACTATCTGTTGGACTTATTAATTATTTAATGAAAGATAAATTTTTTGGCACTGGCTTAATTAACTTATAGATGGTTAGTAATTAATATGGTTTTTGACAGTGATGCTGAGAATGAACCAAATGAGAAACCTCTATTAATTTAATAAAGGATTGATCACCCGGTATTTAATTAGGCGGGGTGTCACATCAATTATAGTGTGCACCTAACGTGTTCCTTTATTATTCTAATTAAACTATCTGGTCCAACTGGAACGTATAACCGCTATCTAAGTCCAATTCCGCTAATAACCTCTATTAGCTAAGTATAACTAAATTCTCTAGGTATACGTTCATAAACAATAATGTAGCGACACACTTGTTATAAAGAAATAATCACATAATGAGCATAACATAGATATGCTCCTGCTACAAATAGATATGTACGCTACATCATATAAACAAACATATATATCACTCGCTATATACGTATAACCGTATACCCTGAGCTGAGACCTCGTGGAAGCATCCCTCGTGTGTTATCCGACTCCAAGCATCACACCTCACACCTAGACACAGTTCCCAACCAAACACGTACAACGAAGGTGGTCAAAGACATACATTTGTGGTTTGGAAACATACCACATCGTGCCCAATCGAATTCAAAACCAACACATATCCTCACACAAGGATAATGGTTATGCAACAGTCCTATGACCTGGAGAATCAATCTAATACCTGCTGGATAATGGCAGGATGGACCGTCCACTACGCGCAATCTCCTTGCACTACCGAGTAGGCGTGTTTAAATAAAACATGTAGTATGCACAAATATATATGTATATAAGCGTCACTCTAGTATGTATATATAATAAGTACCAAACTCATACGCATATCCCACAGCGTACGGTTCACTAATCCAAAAGCTCAATCCCAACTTCTCGATTAATATTTAAAATTCACTCATTGGATCATCGGTTCATCTCACTCGAACCCATCTACTATCGGCCTATCACACGTACCAAAACGAAAACCCAATTTAAAATTTTGATATTACCCCCCTTTTAGTAGAAAATTAATAACAAATTAAAAAAAATAAAAAAAATACGAAATCGGTGCCCACGCTTTCGTAATTCAATTCTGCACAACCTTATCTAACTTCCAACTTCCACATCTCGTTCGAATGCAATCCACATCTCGTTCGAATGAGGTTTTAACGAGATGATAGAAACCCAGATCTGACGCATTTTAATTATGCGGAATTTATCCCCCAAAACCCAACTTCGTTTCTAGGGTTCCTTTCACCAAACTTCTAAGAACTTAAGTTCATATGTCATTCCTAAAACATAATCCCGTCACTACATATATGAATCTAACATAGAAATCACCACAGATTTAAGATTAAAATTCTTATACCAAGTTGATAATTAAAGATGCCATCTTTCATTCAAGTTCTTCCTCTTCTTCCATTAAAATCCAAAATTTTATCAATATAAATCAAACCCCAATTTATTTGTTTATTCAAGATCCTGCAATCATTACTAATAGATTTCTTTATCAAAACATCGATTTCAATTTTTCATAATCAAATCCCCAATTTCTCATGTAAATCAATAAAGTAATTAACTACCAATTGAAAATGTGACATAAAGCAAGTATTTACTTGCCTTAATAGATTACAAATCCGAAGTTTCTAATCCGAGTTAAATATCCTCTTCAAGATCCTTCCTCCTTGCCTCTTTTCTCTTTTTTAGTGTTATTTTCTCTCAACCTTTTGTTTAGAATGTAAAAGGTGGGTTATCATTCACTTTCCTAAATCCTCAAAAGTCTTCCTGAAAGCCTAATCCCATTTTCTCCTTTAATTATGAATATAAAATGACTTTCCTACCCCTATACGAGCTATTTTATGTCTAAAAATCCCCCTGAACCCAAACACAACACCCAAATATATATTCTGAACTATTTCGACCCTTTTCGGATCACTAGTGCATCGAAAAGGTCATTTGATTCACCCAACTCCAATTATACCAACTTTTCATTAATCGATCGACTCGTGTTTACCTTACGCATCTCCCATAAACTGCAAGGACAAATTTTCAATCGAGTCAAGATGTAGTTGGCTAAATTTTGGACAAAATGTTTGAGTCATCAAAAAGATTGTATCTTCGTGTTCCCATAAGCCTATGACTATGTTTGATGAAGACGTTGTAGCTAAGCTTCAAAGATTGGATAATTCGTACCGAGTTTAATATCACGTTTGTCTTTACGTTTACCGAGAATCTCTTAGGTATGAATACGTATTAATTATGAGTTCTTAGAAATATTTTAAGGGTGTTTATTTGTTATTTACAAAAATATTTTGGAACTTAATCTTATATTTTAAGGAATATTTATTTCTAAGTTCAAACGAGATATAAACTTGTAATAACGGAAATAATTTTTTCGTTCGAACGAAGTTATAACTCGTTCAAATGAATTTGGCTTTTCGTTCAAAATAGGGGCCAAACAAAAATCTAACGATGGTAAAATGTTTTCATTCAAACGAGATTACATTCTATTTCGAACAGACTTGGGTTCTCGTTCAGACGAGATGTGATTCTCGTTCGAACAACCTTAGTTTTTATTCGAACGAGCCGTCGCCTTAAAATTCATGTTTTTCAATTTAAGGTATTGTGGGATCAGAAATTTATTTCGGTACCAAAGTTTAATTCTTTCATCTTGAGGGAATCTGTTTCATGCGATGGACTCCATACATGCTGATTGCTGTGTTTAACGGTTGTTGAGCCTCAATGGTGAATATCGAGGCATGCGTGGACTCGTGTACTGTCATAGCTTACGTGGGTGGATTTTTGTGTTACACTATGGTTGATTGGTTGATGATATAATAGCATCAAGTCTTGTGAGGGATCGATTCATTGTGTAAGTCTACTATCTATGCTTTGTAAAATCATATCATAGTGATCTGATAGTTGGACCGTCCGACGTTTTTCCCTTTGTGGTTTTCCTCGTATATTAGCGTCTTGTGGTTGATTATTTTATTTTATTTCTCATCACATAAGATGCATGCTTTAGGGTAAAAAGATAAAATTTTACAAATTATTTTTTTACAAGAAAAGTTTGAAATCGTTGCTAATTTTAATTGGGTGTATTTATTTAAAGGTTATATATTTAATAAATTGGAAAAATACAAAAATAGAATTTTTTTTATTCGACGATCCTTGTCGAGCATATTTCACACTTACATAGTGGTATCAGAGCCTTCCACTCTAATAAGTTGTATTAAAGCGGGTTGCACTAATTTATCATATAGATCCCTATACAGTGTTATTTAGGGTGTTTATATATCATTTTCTCTTATTTTTTTTCTCTCGATGGATAGCCATAGTGAAAATTTATCTCGTTTGAATTTGAAGTTTGCTAAAAGAATTAAAATTCTTGAAAAATATTTTTTTTATTTTAAACATGCTATGGAACTTTTACAAACTATTCAAACTCAAAGAGATTTCTTTTATGAAAAGCTTGTGGACATGGACCGTGATTTTAAAATTTTATATTTGTCCAAGAAAGGGAGTGATGATAGAGTCCAGTTTTCAGAAAAAGAATTAAAAGACTCTAAAATTTTCAAGGTTAGTTTACGTGCCAATGAGGATAGTGATAAATTGATTTTTGATCTGAAGGCATGTGAGAAGACTCTTAGGGATAACTTTGCTTGCATTGAGGGGGAGCGAGATAACCTTCTAGGAATGATTAAAAATTTAAAGAAGGAGTCCTTAAAACTTAAAGAGTCTAAACTTTTAAACTTAAACGATGATTTAAAAGACTTTGAGTAGTTTTGGTAGTAATGGTATTGGCTCCTATGTGTTCAATGCGTCCATCGCCAAATTCAAGACCATAATTTATTTTAGAGGGTCAACCACATCCAAGAACCACTACAACAGAATCTCTAATCAGTGACAAAAAAAAATTATGACAAAATTATTTTTTTCACCAAAAGTTACTATCTTGTGAGAAAAATAAATTTCGTCATGAAATGCAAAGTGACACATTAAACTAGTGATGAATTCACGATATTTTGTCACCAAATGACTATAAAAAATTGGCGCCTTATATTTCCCGCTCCCGAAAAATTACATTTTATTATTTTTGACAAACTAGTTGTCATTTAACAACAAAAAATTTCATCACCAAATAACTATATTATTGGTGACAAAATATTTCCCTCACGAATACTAAAATGGAATATTAAAAAAAATAAAAAATAAACTTAAAATACTAAAAAATAAACTCACTCTCCAAAATTTTCCCACTAACCCCGAACCCATCAGTCGTTCCCCAAAACCTACCCGTCCAGCTACGGTTCCAACCCCGGCGCTGCCCACACCGTTGTTACCTCTCTCGCCCTAGCGTCACCGCTTCTCTCTCCATCCACCTTCCGGTTAGTTTCCAGTTTTTTTTCTTTTATATTATTTGATTTCAACTGTAATTTGTTGTATTAGTTCACTTAATCTTTAAGTAGTCTTGTTGTTTCTTGTGAAATCTTTAAATAGTTGTGATTATTTATGTTGATTGGATCTGATTTGTTAATATTACCGATGGATTTTGACTATTTGTTCTCTTCCAAATATTCTTTTCAATTATGCATATGCCTATGAATATAACCATATGTATATACATACTAAGAGTCTGATTTTGCTGAGCAAAATGGAGATTGGTTACCAAAAAAAAGTCATATTTGTTCGGATTGTTTTTAAATCCATTTTGGTGTGTGTGTGTGTGTGTGTGTGTGTGTGTGTGTGTGTGTGTGTGTATATAGATAGATAGATAGATATAGAGAGAGAGAGAGAGAGATGATTGTACTTTTTTTTCACCGTGACCCTTACAAACTATTTGATTCTTTTACTTTATTTATCAAGATGATAAATCAAACTACTGTCCGGGCTTTTTAGTCCCGTAATTTATTTGATCTTGATTGTGCTAACATTTGAATGTTGTTTGGCCTTCTTTTGATTTTTGGCAACTTCTGTTTTAAATTTTTTGACATTGGATCGTTGTGCGTTATTGGGTTTCCTTGTTATCGGTTTAATATCAAACCAGTTTACTAGAGATTGATCGAAGTTAGGTAGAATTCCAAGGGTGTCTTCTCTTTTTCTGCAGGAAAGACATATTTTTGTTTGTGTTTAATCCGAAGAAAGCTACTTGATTTTCCAAAAGTGGTGGAAGGAATGTTTTTTGATGTTCTATATGCACATGTACTTAGTATCTCCAATAATTATTTGTGTTCATTTAATGGGAGGTGATAAATCAGAAAACAAGAAAAATATTCCTGGAAATTTGTCATAAAAAACTGCATCCAAATGACCTGAAAGAAAACAAAACAAAACAAGTCAAATAAAAAAAATTAGATTAAGAAAGGACTAAAATTTCGGGTCGCTCCTAGTAGAAATACCAATGCTTGCATACTCCTCTTACCAACAAGGGTATTCGATTCATTTTAGTAGAGTCAACTGATAAAGCAATACAACACTATTTTGTAAGAATCATTTTCTCATGATCTTATATTATCTTTATAGTTCAAAGAACTTCCTTCTAGACGCTCAAGAAACTTGTAGACATTCATCCCCTTGATTAGCCTTTCTTTATCAATAGGCGATACTAAATGCATCATGTTTTTGTATTTGTATTTTCCTTCTTTTCTTACACACCTTTAAATACTAATTCTTCGTACATTTAGCAAATTAATTATTTCAAGAAAAGAGATTGCAGAATTAAGTTACTCTTTAGTTATTACTTCTAGGTGGATATATGGCTGCCGAAGTCACTTTTTTGTCTCAACATCTAGTGAAGGGTAATATTATGGTTTTGGAAATGAAGTCCTAACTAGGGAGGATAAATAATGTGTAGAGATTGATATCAGATATGAGGGCTTCATCGCACGACAACAGAGCCAACTCCAACAGGTTAAGAATCTCTTTTATCACGGGTCATGGCATTTCATTAACATTTTTAATTTTTAGATATTTTTTTTGCATTTATAGCATATTTTGTTTATCATGCATGTTAGATTTGTTTTATAATCAAAGATTTCTTTTCTGGACATTAACTCTATAATCAAGTATTGTTCTAGATCATGGGAAATCATATTGTACATGGAACAATCAGGTGGCCATATACTTCTACCAGAGCACTTAGATTACTATGCTCTGTCAGTTTTGTCACTTGAAGCACGTGAGAAACTATCCATGATATTCTAATTCTTCAATTGATATTATGTCAATTGAAGAGGGTCCAATTGACATAATATCAATAACCAAATCTGATTAGTGACAACATTGAAATCAATAATAACCAAATGAGGGCTTGAAGGGTGATTAATGGAAATATCTTCTAAATGTCTCCGAAGAAAATTTCTTTGAGACTTGGTACATTTAGCATAGACTAAGGTTATCACCATCTCTTGACTCGAACTAAGAAGAGAAATTTTCCAACTGAGAGTTTGATATTCATCTAAAATGATTGTCACTTTCTTATTAAATCTCCCAAAACATTAGATTTTATTTGAGTTATTATAAGCATAACCTTCCAAATTACATTTAATCTTGAAGTTGTTAATAGTGTCCTCTTCTACCATAGGTTCCAAAATGTCAATAATGGGCAGTTTATGGAGTTGATTCATATCGAATCTTGCACATTTATACCCTCGAACTTATGCATTTTAGCCCCCTCGGGTACCGTAATTGCTATAATTATGCTCGTTAATCACACAACCTCCGTTTTATATGCTAACATCTTATTTGAGGTATTATTGAGCTTTTGTAGGTGTTACGGTGCTAAGTGTGGAGTTTGGTTGCATTCCAGTTAAGATTCGTCAAAGTTCGCAGGTTTAGGGGTAATTTGGTAATTTCACACTTCGGGTTTTTTTCCCGAAGAATTCATATAAGTTGTAGTTCTCGGACCAAGCTTTGCATGTCCACAAACGGTGCTTGAATCGGACTCCAAACGAATATTCCACGGACCTTTAATCGGGGAAGAATTATAAGTTTATTTATTTAATATTTTATTTATAACTAACAATTCTTATATTTACCTCCATGTCTTTTTCTCTTTCATTTGCAACAAGCTGCCATGGATGATTTTGATTTGGCTCGGGTTTGTGGTTAGATTTTGCTTTTGTCCGAAATTGGAGCTTTTCGTCCGAAATTGGAGCTTGGGTCGCGTGCGAATATAGTTATGGGTCAGTTGGCACGGGTTTTTGGAGTACCCACTTTGCTATTTTCATGGTTTTGACCTTTTTTTGACATGGAGATTTTTGGGTCTTTGGCCATTAGTGGTGTGTGGGTATTGTGCGATTTATTGGTAGCAGCATTTCTGTGGGTCTTTGTGCACATGGCCACGCACCTATGGTGCTGGTTTTTTGTTTGTTTGGAGGGTCTCGGCTTATGCAACCCATTTGTGGGGCCTATGCTACTGTGATTGCAGTGTGGTGTGGTTGGGTTCTGCAGCAAGTACCGGTCGACCAACGGCCAACTCGTGGTCGATTGGGTAATCAAATTTTGTTCACAATCGATTCCAGTGTTCCTCGTTCTTGTTCACGCAGTCGACCGAATTTTGCCGTGGTCGACCGGTACCTGCTATTTTGTGCCGAGAAATTTTTGTTGTGTCCCCTATTTCCTTTTTTTTTTGTATTTCTTTTTCCTTTTTCTTTTAGTGTTTAATTCTAACTTATCTCCTTAACTTCTTTTCTTATTTCTTTTTCCTTTATTTTTTTATTTCTTAATTGTAACTTAGTATAAATAGAAGCCTTAGTGTATTTTTGTAAATGTCTATAATTTTGTCTAGTTTTAGGGTTTGTAACTTGGGAGCTTTGCCCTACTCCTTCATTTCCTTTGGGTATTTTGCCCATTTATGTAATTTTAATTACTATTCATTATCTCATTTAATATATTTGTTATTCTAGTTTAATTTCTATGCTTTCTTTACAATCCCTTGCCTAGATTAACTTGTTCTTTATTTGTTTATTGCTTTCCTAGTGTTAAAAGTAGTTTAATTCATGTATTGACCTTAGATAAATAGGGTCGGGGTTATGTTTAGCCATTAACGGGCCTCGAGCTCTGAAAGTTAGTTTTTGGGTAAAATTGCGTTTAATTGAAACTTCGCGTATTAAAAGCGGATTGTTACGTGTTTATCTTTCTTTGTCATGCAACGTTAGAGTTTAAAGCGACAATCCAAATTTAATCCGCATGTGACCGTTTTCGATTAAATGTTTTATCAAGTATATTTGGGTTTAAATCACTTCATGCGTGATGTTTATGCTTAATCAAAATGCTCGGTTAAATAGCTTTCGAGCCTTAATTCTAATTATTGGTAGTTTGATCCGTGTGGTGCTATGCGATCCCGATTCTCTCTTTACTTTCGCGTAGCGTAACTTCTCTTTTTCTTTATTTCCTTTATACCCCCATTATCTTTTACACTTTTATTCTTGAAATAATAAATTAATTAAAATCTAAAATTCAATCACTCCCTTGGGATTTCTTACGACACCCGGCTTACCGTTGTGCTTGTTTGTCAAGTGTAGTTGTAGTTTAGATTTTTGTATTGAGGAGATGAAATGAAAACAACGATTAGCGTTCCTATGCGACGCTACTTTTCACCCTCGATAAGGAGTCTAACCAGGTTTTTAATTATTCTTTGTGTGGGCTTATTACCCACTCTCATTGTATTATGTGAATAGGAGTTTAAGTTTAGAGTTGGATTAAGTAACTCTTTTAAAGAAGGGATCTTGAGGCTTGGTTTTAGGAGGAATTAGCATAGACATAGGTTTAACTGTATTCTTGTTACTGATCATCTTATTCTCCTTCTAATTCTTCCACTTCTTATCAAATTGAGCAACAAAAAATTTCAGTTCTTAATGAGTTGGACGTTCTTTCTAGTGGATTCAGAGTTTGAATTATAATACTTATATATAGTGAAGTGTTTTTAATAATCAAACAAGTTTATAGCTCTAGGTGAAATATTTCATATGTCCACCACCAATGCTTCTTCACAATTGATGTTACAGTTTTGGATCTTCTTCACATGATTGGCATACTTTATTTTTTGTAACTTTGAATCTTGATGCAACTTTTTTATGAGAAATGGACTATAGGACTTTTGATTGTGATGGAATATTTAAGAAAGAGTTTTTGAGTATCTTCAACTTCATTTTTTGAATCATTTATTTCCACAGAGGGGAAATTTATAGTATTTTTGGCTTTTTTAATTTAATATATAGGCTTTGGGGAACTTTTTATTGCTGCTGAATATGAGGATTTAAGAGATAAACCCCATTAACGAATCCGCCATCAAAAGATCTTGAGCTTTTGTGATGTCCATTGCCCTGAAAGCAAGTTGATTGCTCTAATTGAAGAAGAAGCCAAAACATTTATCAGTTGTAAGTTTCAATTCCAATAGATTCACCAAAACCTTAGGGCATTTTGTTATGATCTTGGAAGAGGTCCTAGGATTATTGATACCAAATTTAACCTGCTGACGTGGACCAATTATGTGAAGACACGTGTCAATCTACACGACACCCGCGAACATTTTTGACAACACATTGACTCCGAGGAACTCAACCTCCCCGACCAACTCAGTCGCTCCGAGCAGCAAGTGTTCTCCGAGGAACTTTATTGTACCGAGCAACTCATGTATACCGAGCTAGTTAGGCGGTCCGAGCAGCTCAGGCGGTCCGAGCTGCACCTCGTACAGAGCATTTATAACCGAATAATTAAGAGGATTGAATGCGCATTAAATGTTGATTATTATCATACAGATGTACACGCCTATTGGATAGATATGTAATATTCTCTCCCATGTACAGCCTCAAGGATATAAATACATTGTAACCTCCTCATTAGCTGAGGACTCGGAATTTCTTGGGAACCCATTATCGGGAATTCTGCAAACAGTGAACAATAACACAAACAGTGGACGTAGGCCATTCTTTCAAGGCTAAACCACTTTAAAAATTACTCTTATTTATTTTTTATCTGTGATTAAATAATTAGATATAATCTAATTTTTTACATCAACAAATTGGCGCCGTCTGTGGGAAACGACTGAAACTATCGTTTTTCACCAAAACAATTCATCCTCAATGGCTGATAATCCTGAATCCAGTAATCGAAATGCTGGAAACCCCCCAAATCCATCCACTCCTCCAAGTGTCCAAGATCTGGCTGGAATAATGGCTAGTTTAACTCAGGGCCAGACCGCCATGCAAGAAACCATGCGACAACTCATGCAAATTATCCCGGGTGGAGCACCTGCCCAGTCAGGACAACGAAGCATTCAGAGAAATACCCAATTGCCTTCCTCGCGAACTAGACGAACATTACTCCCAGAGGAATATCGATCTAGACATGTCGATTCATATCGTACTGATAGATCTAATGATTTTTCTTATCAACCTGGCCGAACTTCATCAGTACGAGCCACAAATACTGAACAAAACGTCACTCTATCTCCAAAAAGGACCAGTTCTCTTGAAAGATTGAGTAGAGTCTCTCCCTTTGATCGTTTGGGTCCTAGTAGGAATAAAAGTCCCTCTAGGATGGTGTCGAGGAACTCTCAACGATTCTCTGATTTAAAGGAAGGTTCTGCCCAATCCCGACCAGCTGCTCGTCGTGAAAGATCCCAAGAGGCAAATTCAACACGATTAGTTGCTCGGACCAACAGGCCCGAGGAGGAAAATGACGCATGGAAAGTATCTATTCAGAAGTTGGAGGATAGACTAGGGGAAATGACTAAGGCCAAAAATCCTCTACAAAGAACTTTTGTCCAAGGGACACCTTTTATCCAAGCAATTGTGGATTTTTCCACACCATCAAAGTTCAAAGCCTTAGTGGTAACACCAAAATATGATGGAAAAACTGATCCTATTCTTCATATAGAACAATATCAGGCGGCTGCTGATATCTATGTTGTTCCAGACGAGATGCGATGTAGGGCATTTTCAGGAACTCTCACTCGATCTGCTCAAATATGGTACAATAATCTTCCTCGGGGGAAGATTGCAACTTTCTTTCAACTAGCCAAGCTTTTTATTGGAAACTTCTGTTTTGGAGCAAAACCAGTTAAGCGAGTAGAACACTTGTTAAGTGTTAGACAAAAAGCAGGTGAGAGCTCCAGGGATTATATTACTCATTTCAATAACGAGAAGCTCGAAGTTATTGATTACGAGGAAAAGACAGTAATCACTGTTCTGATGAGTGGATTATTACCAAATAAATTGTACTATACTCTGGCAAAAGATCCACCTAGGACCATGTCAGAATTAATGGCAAAAGCAGCTAAAATTATGAATGCCGAGGAAGCCATGGCTGCAAAGAAGAACATGGACACTAAGGAGACCAAAGTTGAGGCCGAGAAGACGGAGAAGAAGGATCAGAAGAATAATGGTGGTAATAAGCAGTCAAAAGCAAAGCAAGCATTGGAACAGTTGAAGAAATTTGGAAACTATACTCCTTTGAAGGTAGATATATACCATGTTCTAGAAGAGATCAAGAACAGCGAGGAGTTAAACTGGCCTGAGAAAATGAAGACAGATC
Organism: Sambucus nigra; assembly: GCA_949130495.1. NCBI lineage: Eukaryota > Viridiplantae > Streptophyta > Magnoliopsida > Dipsacales > Adoxaceae > Sambucus > Sambucus nigra. The sequence continues at coordinate 585,994,049 of OX422216.1, forward strand.
CTGACAAAAGGAATAAGGCTAAATATTGCGAGTTCCATAAAGACCATGGTCACACGACCAAAAATTTCACAGCTCTTCAGAATGAAATTGAAGCGCTCATCAGAAGAGGAAAGCTGGCCAAGTATGTTGATCATAGAAATGAAGGAAAAAGTAACGACCGTGCAAGATAGAGATCTAGATCTCCTCGTCGAGCAGAAGAAAACAAGAAAAGAGATCATGAAGATGATCTAGAAGACGACGCCGATCTCCCTAAAAGACCAAGACAGCCAAAATGTGAGGTATTTTCTATCCGTTTTGGGTCATTTGATTGTAATGTTATTACTGGTAGAGATGTAGGAGGTGGAGACCTTACTGCAGAAAGGAAAGCTTACCTCAACGAGGCTTAAGCTTGTTCGTATATTCAACGGATAAATCTAGCTGAAGAAGATCGCCCAAGAAAGGTGAATAAAGATAAACTGGTCATCGGTTTTTCTAAGAATGACCTCGCAGGTGTGCTATATCCTCATGATGACCCATTGGTGATCAAAATGAGGATAAAGGAAGTAGTGATTTTGCGAGTCTTGGTGGATAATGGCATCTCGGAAGATATTATGTTCTACCCATGTTTTGATAGCTTAAATCTAAAGTTGTCTCAGTTGGAGCCTTATCACAGGCCCCTCCTCGGTTTTGCTGGCGAGAAAGTTTTTCCACTTGGGATGATCAAGTTGGATATGTTCAGCGGTGCATGGCCTGCTTGTCGAACAGAAAGAGTGCGCTTTTTCGTGATGCATAAAAATGTCCAATCAGCTTACAATATCATCATGGGAAGGGTAGGATTGAAGAAGTTCGAAGCAGTACCATCTACTGTATATCAATGCCTAAAATTTCCAACCAACTTTGGAGTAGGAATTGTGAAGGGTGACCAAAAAGTAGCTCAGAAATGCTACTATTCATCTGCCGAGCAAGAAGAACTACAAGAATCCAGGAAAAACACTACCACCTATCAAGTGGATGAAGGTGTAGAAATTGAAACGTTAGATCCTAGAGACGAGTCGCAGCTCGTAAAAGGTCAGGTGGTGGAAGCTACTGAAAACGTCATTCTGGACAACGAACAACTCAAATCGGTTCATCGTTGGACACCCCACTAAAACAGGAATTGATAGCCTTCCTAAAAAGCAGAAAACAAACTTTCGCATGGAGCCACGAAGATATGCCAGGAATAGACCCAAATTTCTTGTGTCATGAACTTAATGTGAACAAGGAAATCAAACCTGTGAAGCAGCGAAGAAGAGTGTTCATGCCCGAGAAGAACCAAGCTATACAAGAGGAGGTCGAGAAGCTCCAAAAAGCTTTCTTTATTGAAGATGTCAAATATCCAGACTGGTTAGCTAATGTGGTGATGGTGAAGAAGAAGAACAACAAGTGGAGGATGTGTGTAGACTTCACCGACCGCAATAAGGCATGCCCAAAGGATCATTTTCCTTTGCCCCGAATTGATCAATTAGTGGACACTACCTCGAGACATGAGTTGTTGAGCTTCATGGATGCTTATTCTGGTTACAACCAGATTAAAATGAAACCTGAAGACAGGGAGAGTACCTCTTTTATTACCCCTAGGGGAACTTATTGTTATAATGTTATGCCTTTTGGTTTGAAAAATGCAGGTGCAACATATCAGCGACTGATGAACAAGGTGTTTGCAGAGCAAATCAGTCATAATATGGAGGTTTATGTTGATGATATGCTGACAAAGAGCAAGAAAGCTGTTGACCATCTAATTGATATAGGTCAAACCTTTGATCAATTAGATAAATATCAAATGAAGTTGAACCCTACTAAGTGCATATTCGGAGTACGAGAAGGCATGTTCCTCGGGTATATTGTCAACCAACGAGGTATTGAATCAAACCCAAAAAAGATCAAGGCTCTATTGAGGCTACGATCTCCAACGACGAAAAAGGAAGTGCAAAGTCTCACAGGGAGAGTTGCAGCACTTAATAGATTTGTATCACGAGCAACTGATAGATGCCTCCCATTATTCAAAACACTCCGAAAAATGTTTGAATGGAATGATGAATGCGAGAAGGCCTTTCAAGAGTTAAAAAAATACTTGGGAGCACCCCACTGTTGTCCAGGCCAGTGATGGGAGAAAAATTGTACTTGTATCTGGCAGTTTCGGAGAATGCAATTAGCTCGGCATTGATAAGAATGGAGGATAGAGTGTAAAAATTGATCTATTACACTAGCAAGGCCTTCCCAGGAGCAGAGATCAGATATCCAAGACTGGATAAGTTAGCGCTAGCGTTGATGAAGCGAGTAGAGGAATGAGGCCGTACTTCCAAGCTCATACCATAGTTGTGTATACTGATATGCCATTGAGGCAAGCTCTTCATAAACTAGAAAAATCAGGGAGATTAATGTACTGGGCAGTAGAACTTAGTGAATATGACATAGTTTATGAACCTGGATCGTCGCTTAAAGGGCAAGCAGTAGCAGATTTTATAGGCGAGCTCACCTACCCTGATACCCCCGAGGAGAAAAAGCTGAACACCGACCAACCTGTGGATGTTACAGGATCATCAGATTTTAACACCGACCAACTTAAGTCGGTTGACAATCAAGAGGAAATGGTTGACGAGCAGCCGGAGGTGCTAGGGGAGGACATAAGTAAGTAATAAATATTCCACCGAGGAACTCCATCCGATAAAAAATTTGAGGAAGAGGTACCTATATGGAATCTGTATGTGGATGGATCATCTTGCAGTACAGGCTGTGGAGCAGGGATTATTTTGAGCAGCTCGGATGAAATCGATGTGGAGTATGCTCTGCGCTTTCAATTCAAAGCCTCTAATAATGAGGCTGAATATGAAGCTATGATTGAAGGTCTTAGTTTAGCAAAAACCATGGGGGCAGAGCAGGTCATTGTATTCAGTGACTCACAGTTGATCGTAAATCAAATGCTGGGAGTATATGCAACAAAGGGAGAATTGATGATCAAGTATCATGTAAAAGTGATGGAAACTGTATCAAACCTTAACGCTGTATAATTAATTAGAACACCAAGATTGAAGAATGCAAGAGCAGATGCTTTAGCTCGATTAGCCTCAACCACACGCACCGAGCTACGAAGAACAATTCCAATAGAGATTTTGACTAGCAGGAGCATAGACGAAGATCTGATGATGAACTTTATTACCCTTGATTTAGGACCATCTTGGATGGATCCCATCAGGGCATATATTGAAGAAGGGGTTTTGCCAACTGATAAGCTCGCAGCCAAGAAAGTGAAGTTTAAAGCTGCTCATTATGTATTAACTAATGGCATTTTATATAGACGAGGAATTATAGCAGGACTGCAAAGATGTATGCATCCCTCCGAGGTGAAGGATTTGGTTGAATAAGTCCATGAAGGGTCCTGTGGAGCTCATGTAGCAAGTCGGACGCTTTTGCAAAGAGTAATGACGCAAGGATACTATTGGCCAACAATGAGGGCTGATTGTATAGCCTATGCCAAAAAATGTGATAAATGTCAACGCTTCTCCTCTATCCGAAGAACTCCCCAAGCATTGCTAACACCCATAACATCCCCTTGGCCATTTTCCATGTGGGGAATAGACTTGGTCGGGCCACTCCCGACGACAAGAGGAAGGTTTAAATACCTCGTCGTCGCTGTGGATTATTTTACTAAATGGGTGGAAGCTGAACCTCTAATTGATATGACTTATGAGAAGGTGTATCAATTTATTTGGAAGAATATCATTTGTAGATATGGCCTTCCCCATGCATTCATTACTAATCATGGAATCCAATTTGATAACGAGGAGTTCGCCGCATATTGTCATCAGTCAAACATTTTGAAAACCCACTCGGCACCAGGCCATCCCCAGAGCAATGGACAAACTGAGGTGACAAACAGAACACTGCTGAATGGTTTGAAGAAAAGACTGGATGATGAGAAGGCAAATTGGATCAGCGAACTGCATTCTGTATTGTGGGCTTATCGTACTACACCACGAGCAGCAACAAGAGAATCTCCATATATGCTGGCATTTAGAAGTGAAGTTGTTATACCTGCCGAGCTGGGCCTCCCCACACACAGAGTGTTGAATTTTAATTCTCCTATCAGTGACTTGATGAGAAGATTAGACTTGGATATGCTCGAGGAAGTTAGAGAAGAAGCAGCAATCAGGAATGATGCATACCAATAACGAACATCTCTGTTCTACAACAAGAGGGTACAAAAGTGTGATTTGAAGGAAGGAGACTACGTGCTAAAGAAAGTAATTCAAAAGCACAATAAATTGGAAGCTAACTGGCATGGACCCTATAGAGTAACAGAAGTTGTTCGCCCAGGAACTTACAGGATTGAAACCTTAGAGGGGGAATAATTTAAGAATGCATGGAATGCAGAGCATCTACGCAAGTATTATCAGTAGTAGGGATTCCTATGTAATTGAATAAATGAAGTTTTCTTTAGTATGAATAAAGTGTTGAAGTTTTTATCCAATTCTCTCATTTTGATGAAATTTTTTCGGAGTATTAGTGTTACACACTATGCATCAAGTTCAAAATAAAAATCCCACCAACTACAGTTGGTCGGTTTACCAACTACGGTTGGTCGATAAACAAAAACCCTACCAACTACGGTTGGTCGGTCTACCAACTACGGTTGGTCGATAAATTAAAAACCCTACCAACTACGGTTGGTCGGTTTACCAACTACGGTTGGTCGATAAATAAAAATCCCACCAACTACGATTGGTCGGTCTACCAACTACGGTTGGTCGATAAATAAAAATCCCATCAACTACGGTTGGTCGGTCTACTAACTACGGTTGGTCGATAAATAAAACCCTACCAACTACGGTTGGTCGGTCCACCAACTACGGTTGGTCGATAAATAAAAATCCCACCAACTACGGTTGGTCGGTCTACCAACTACGGTTGGTCGATAAATAAAAATCCCACCAACTACGGTTGGTCGATCTACTAACTACGGTTGGTCGATAAATAAAACCCTACCAACTACGGTTGGTCGGTCTACCAACTACGGTTGGTCGATAAATAAAAAACCCTACCAACTACGATTGGTCGGTCTACCAACTACGGTTGGTCGATAAATAAAAATCCTACCAACTACGATTGGTCGGTCTACCAACTACGGTTGGTCGATAAATAAAAATCCCACCAACTACGGTTGGTCGGTTTACTAACTACGGTTGGTCGATAAATAAAACCCTACCAACTATGATTGGTCGGTCTACCAACTATGATTGGTCGATAAATAAAAATTCCACCAACTACGGTTGGTCGGTCTACCAACTACGATTGGTCGATAAATAAAAATCCCACTAACTACGATTGGTCGGTCTACTAACTACGGTTGGCCGATAAATAAAACCCTACCAACTACGGTTGATCGGTCTACCAGCTACGGTTGGTCGATAAATAAAAATCCCACCAACTACGATTGGTCGGTCTACTAACTACGGTTGGTCGATAAATAAAACCCTACCAACTACGGTTGGTCGGTATACCAACTACGGTTGGTCGATAAATAAAAATCCCACCAACTACGGTTGGTCGGTCTACTAACTACGGTTGGTCGATAAATAAAACCCTACCAACTACGGTTGTTCGGTCTACCAACTACGGTTGGTCGATAAATAAAATCCTACCAACTACGGTTGGTCGGTCTACCAACTATGGTTGATAAATAAAAATCCCCTAACTACGGTTAGTCGGGGAATAAAAGTTCACCAACTCCGGTTGGTCGGAAACAAATATCTTAATAAACTCTAGTTGGTCGGTAAGCCAATTACAATCATCTCCAGTTGTTTAAATTAAACAGGATCATGAGATAAAGGATGTTTTCTCACATAAAGATCAAAGATTGATAAATCACTGCAATGAAATAAGCAACCAACAAGCAAAAACATTCTACAAATTAAATTTTTCATTCAAATTAAATAGAATTACATAAGTGGTGAAAAGTACAAGTCATTACATAAAATCCTATTCTATGGGTTTCTTTCCCCCTGCCTCTGAAGCAGGTTCCATTCCGGCAGGAGGATCATCTAAGGCATAGGGGGAGTTTATGAAGTTTATGTCTTTTAACATTCGAATATTCATCACAGAAGGACGAGCAAGCAGGTGCTCTGGACGAGATATCTCAAAATTTAAATGAAGATTGTAGTCACCAAGATACTTTGAGATCAGGCACCGAGGAATGGCCCGAGCAGGAATCCAACTCATGTCAAGCTTAAATGGAGGCACTGGAAAATCGAGCAACCCAGGATCATAATAGTCCCACAAATAGTGACCCTGTTCCAACTGTAGCACACCCAAGGCATTCAGCCATCCTTGCTTGTACCCCTCATTGTTCGACTGCTGGATCCGGTCATTAAGGTGGTAAAGGGATTCATTATAACCAGCCATCCAAAATTATCTGGGCTGCTTGTGGAACTGGTAGGTCAACCTCTCTAACTGCTCGTGAAGATTCTTCACCAGATTTGTCTTATTCTCCAAGGTAGAATTTTGGGCAGCAAGTTGCCCATCGAAGGTCTAAATCTTCTTGGACATCTCATCTAATGCTTGATTCTTCGCCATCAATTGGAATGCTTGATTCTCCAAGGTTGCCTGTGTTCTAGCTTCTTCAATAGTTACCCGAGCAACCCTTGCCCGTCCCCGAGAAGCTCTTGCTCGTCCGCGACCAGATGTAGAGGGCCCCAACCTCTTTAAAGTTTCCAACTCGTCTCTCATATTATCATTTTCAACCTCCAGAAATGAGAAACCTTCGTCATTGACAGGGACCAAGGCTCCCGAGGTCGATGCTGCAGATTTTAGTTGGGATATTTCTCCTCGCAAGTTGTTGTTTTCCTGCTCCAGCAATCTGCCTATGCTCTTCAACTTCGGTCTTCAAAGTCCTCTTCTTAAAATCATAAGCAGCGACTAACTTATCATAGCCTTTGTCACCATTTAGCTGCTGATACTTTTTCTAATACCCCTGATGCAAAAGGGCAGAGGATTCCTTGTATTATTATTGAAGGTCCTCGATGGTACCCTGGAGATCTTCAATCATCTCGTAATAAGCCACATTATTGGCAACAGCTCGGTCGAATAAGCATTTCAGATATTGGTAAGCTTCCACTGCTCGTTCAGAGGCATTTGAGCCCAGGATATCAAAATTTTATGACTCATCCAAGTCTGTATGGCCAACTTTGAAATATTCATTACATTTTTTCATCAACTCAGTATCGTGAGCTGACAAGAGTTCCATCCTGGCTATAAACTAGCAAAGAGAAGCAATAAATAGGATTAATAAATGATAAAGGCAGAGCAAGACAAAGAAAGTCAACATGAACAATAAAAACTTGATTTTTTATTCATCAAAAGACAAGTACAAGGTTCAGGGTTACATTCAAAAGAAATAATAAAAGCCCGAGCAACTCTACACCTTCTCCTTGTGTTTTGCGACTTCCTCGAAAGGCTGAGATGAGGAGGCTGGTTGCTCAAAGGATATTGGTAGTTGCTCGACAAAGGTACTGGTAGATTGAAGCTGCTCGGTAGGAGTAATAGTTGGTTGGGGCTGCTCGTAGCGAAGTTCAACAGTAGGGATCCGATCCCCAACCATCATTGAAGACTCTTCAGAGGCAGCTTCGTCCTCTTCTTCTTCTCCAGGAGAGGGAGGAGGACCATGAACATGGTGCTGAAAAAGTTCAGAGCTCTCTGAGACCTTTAACTCCTACAGAGCAGTAATCCATCTGTCCCTGAAGAATTTGAGGCTAGCAAAATTCAACTGAGAGGACATGGCAGCTAGGCCTTTGTTCCAACCTTTATCCTAGCCAGCACTGAAGGACTTTTTAACAGCTAGTTTCCTCTTCACCTTCTCCGAGGAAATCTTCACAGATAGAAGTTCCTCGACAGCTTTCAATTTCCTTTCTGCCTCTTCCTTCTGACGATCAGCTTCACGGAGTTTGCCCAGTTCCTCTTCAACAGTTTTGAGCCTGGTCTCAAGCTCTCCAATATTCTTGAGATTTTCTTCAAGCTTTTCATTTTTGTTCTTAAACTCTTTCATTTTCCTCTCCAACTCCTGAAAGGCCTCCACAGCTTTTTCTCTATCTTGCTCGACGGACTTCAGTTGCTTCTCCCAAGCAACCGTATCCTCTTCATATTTCTGACGAGAATCCTTTAAGGATTGAGTCAGACCTACAAAAGCCTCATCTACACCTCCCGAGGAGCTCGAAGCTTTAAGAGCTTCATCCTTTTTCAAAATAGTATTGAAACATGTTACCAGCTGATAAGAAAAATAACTTTGAGTCAGTACAAGAATATAACATTGAAAAATGAAAGTTTAGATTAGTAATACTTACTGAGGCAATATGTTGAGCTGCCAAACTGGTAACCCTATCCCGAGAAAGAGTATCTTCAAGGCCTTGAATTTTTGGGATAACCCAAGACTTCACAGAGCCCATGGCATGGCAGAGCTCGGAGCAACAAAAGTGGGAACACCACTTCCAGCAGTTACAGGCTGAGAGATGGACTCGGCCAATTTATCCGAGGAGCTTTTCTTCAATTTCCTAGTGGGAGCAGGAACATTCTTGACCAAGGATGTTGTCTTAGTCGGTGATATAACTATAACCTCACTGGGAAGAGAAACATCTACAACCTTTCTCGGAGCCACATGGGGTTTCTCAGCAACTTTCTTAGCAGCAGTAGGAGGGGTGTATCAACTTTTCTTGTCCCTTCCTCTGGGACATCCTTCTTATTTCTCTTTGCCCCTACATTGGCAGAGTCTGATTTGTCAAAGTATGAGGGAGCTCTTCTTCTCTTCATTCTGTCACTGAGAGGAATATTTGATTCAGGAGAGGAACCTTCAGAAGCTGGTGCTAGTTCTATGTCACTTATTACTGGATGAGCAGTAAAAGAAGAAGTATAACTCTTGTACTGCAACAAGTACGAGGCTGATCTGATATGTTCGTCAGCAACAGTTTGGTGCAAACTCTATATAAGTTTCAAGTGCCTCAAATTGACATCAGTTTCTTTAGGGGATTTCTTTTTGCTATCAACTGCAAATAAACAAAAATTAAAATGTCAATGATGCATTTTATCAAACACAAAGAAAACATAATTTCAAAAATAAAATAAAATAAAAACAACCTATCCCATTTCCATAGGGAGGGCATCAAGGACCCTGATACATATCATCTCCATTTAATGGAGCATGTTGCCAATTTTTCATAACAACCCCATGTTCGAAGTAATCCCTGTTGGCATCGGGGAGATTGACAACTAAAGCCCTATTTAAAAACCTAGTTTTTAAATAAAATGTGCTATCACTAACAACCCATCTATAACAAAACATAATTTCTGGAATTCCTAAACGGGTTCCATAAATTTGATTTAACCTATGAACTCCATTAACTATTCTCCAAGTATTGGGTGCTATTTTTGCAGGAACAACATCGAAATACTGACAGAACTCCAAACATAGGGGATTTAGAGGAAAAGAAAAGCCACATTCGGACACAAAGAGACTGGGGAACCAATGTCCCTCAGCTAAAGAGAAATAGTCAGAAGGTTCAGAGAGTTCCTCCAAAATGACCCAAGAAGGAATTGAAAACTCATAACGAAATTTGCCAAGAGATTCAACGACGTAAACCATGATGAACAAAATAAATAAAAGAGAAGGAAGAATATCTTACAGGAAAAATATGAATCAGGCGAAAACGAACAATGGAAGAAACGAACGCACAAGACAGAGAAGAAGTTCTAAAGATGCAGATTTAAAAAAGTAAAAGATGATCGAGTTTTCTGAAGCGTTTAAATACTTTACCTCGAGAATGGAGAAAAGCAATGATTACCAAGATGGACGATCGTGTATTCGGCGGCTAAAAAAAAGGCACGAAATACGAAGCGGTTATGGAAATTCAAAATAAGCCTGATACTATGTATTCAAAAAAGGAGTTATGTACAACGAACGATTATCTAAAATTCATAAAGTTTAGGCAGCATAAATGTTCCATACTTTTCTTCAACATCAAACCACGAAACATTGGGGGCTTCTGTTGATACCAAATTTAACCTGCTGACGTGGACCAATTATGTGAAGACACGTGTCAATCTACATGGCACCCGCGAATATTTTTGACAACACATTGACTCCGAGGAACTCAACCTCCCCGACCAACTTAGTCGCTCCGAGCAGCAAGTGTTCTCCAAGGAACTCTATTGTACCGAGCAACTCATGTATACCGAGCTACTTAGGCGGTCCGAGCTGCACCTCGTACAAAGCATTTATAACCGAATAATTAAGAGGATTGAATGTGCATTAAATGCTGATTATTATCATACAGATGTACACGCCTATTGGACAGCTATGTAATATTCTCTCGCATGTACAACCTAAAGGCTATAAATACATTGTAACCTCCTCATTAGCACGGGACTCGGAATTTCTTGGGAAACCATTATCGAGAATTCTGAAAACAGTCAACAATAACACAAACAGTGGACGTAGGCAATTCTTTCAAGGCTGAACCACTTTAAAAATCTCGTCCTCTGATTAAATAATTAGATATAATCTAATTTTTTACATCAACAAGGATGTTGAATTCTAGTGTCCCTTTGGTTCCCAAAACTCGACTCATTAAGTATACATTTATTTGGGTTAGGAAATATTTTTTAGAGGTGCTAAATGTTTGGCCGCCTGATTCTCACATGCTTGCTCAGGACTCTTCACATCATATATCATATGGGTGATTGCTTGCTTGTTTTTGTTTGTCATACTCTAGTTGTGCTTCATGATATATATTTTCTAGTGTTATGACATGTGTATCTTTTGTATTATATTTTTCTTTTATTAAATCATATTGGAAAAATATAAAAAGATTTTATTTCGATAAACTTTTTTGAAGAAAACTACAATTTTTTTTTTATTTGTGTATTTTAGTTTTACACATGGTATGTCATATTGGTGTGTTTAAATCCAATTAACTCCATACTTTCCATATGGCTAGGACATTTAAATATGACTATAGATACTTAGATTTATCTTAACCATTTATCGTGGAGTTGTGTCCAACTTGATTGGCTTAATGGATTCAATTTTGTATATGCCTCCGCACACACATGCATAAGCTTTTTGAATGTTAACTTCACATGTATATTTGAGCTTTGTGAGATGTTATCCTAATAATTTTGTAATCTACATGTTTTGTGATTATGGGGAATTTGTGCATGTAAGAACTGTTGCACGTGAGCTTTATTTGACTAGATTAAAAATATATGAGGGTGCACATAAAAGGGCTACAGAGCAAATCTTCTTTGCGAAAAAGCCAATATTGGCAAGAGCCCAATGAAAAGATTAAAGGAAAAAAAAATAGAAAAATTGACTTAGTTTAATGTTTGATCATTCAAAAGAAAAGAAAAGAAACTACAGAAAATCCCTTACTAAGTCGTTAAATCACAAGTTAAAACAATTAAGAAGGGTCCGAAATATTTTCTTGAGGAAACTCTTTTAATAACACCAAGGAAAAATCAAGTTAGGTTAGAAAATGTTTTTGAATAAGAAATTTCAGTTACTTAGAAACTTAAAGGTTTAAAAGAATTTTAAACACTTATAGTAGTGATAGCAAAAGTAAAACAAGTAAAAAATACATTCACACAAGACAGATTTTAACGTGGTAAAACCCTATAAAACGGGGGAAACATCCACGACTCCCTCTACAAAGTAAAAATAAAAATCCACTAGAATGAGTTATATAGTACAAGAAAGAAATGTATTATCCAAACAAATCATACCTAAACCTAAGTCAAGAAATTATACCAGCACTCCTACCTTTTTCTTTGACTTCTCTGGATTCTGAGTGTTGTCCTTAACGTCCTCCAAGCTTTACTCCTTAGCTCTTTCTTTATGTCGACTCTGATGGTAAAAATCTCTTTACTAACATTACTTTAATGTCGTTGTGTGATAGTGTAGTGATGTGATGTGATGTGCCTAACACATGCATGCAACTCACTCATACTTATACAGACGATTTCTTACGAATTACAAATTAATTCTAATATGACATGCAAGAGTCTGAATCAATTTTTCATGAAATTAGAGTTCCTTTTTTATAGGCAGACCAGAAAACAATCTTGCGATATAAAAAAGCCAAGATCCTATATGTCTCTCTTATTTATTCACAAATTTATTTCACAAAATGTGAAATATGAACTTGGAGACATAAACGTCTTTAGATCTAAAATTTTTGAAGTCTTGTTTTCAAGAAAACTTGAAAACAGAAAGAGGGATGTGTTGGGAAATTTTTTGAGAAAAATAAACGTTTTGAAACTAAAAACCCAATATAAAGAGTTGATTTTAAAAAAGGAAATTTGTCCTAAAAGAACGTGACTATATCACTTAGTTAGATCTCAAATCTCAAATATGTGAGATGAGATAAAACTTGGTGTCAGGGTTTGGATAAGAGATTAGAACCAAAAGAGGAACTTGAATCATGAAAACACTATCAAACTCTCAAAGTTTTCTGGGAAAATTTGGCCAGAGTTTGGCTGAGATGTTTTTTTTCCTCTTTTCCTCTTCTCTCTCTTATTTTTTCTTCTCTCTCAGACTTGCCAAAAGATGGAAACGATTAACCCTCAATCTGTATTTATAATGGATGAAGGAAGGATCTGGAATGTTAAGGGTAAATTAACGATCAAGATTAATTTGACTGTTCGGTGATCAATCTAAGGGCTCACAATGCACCGTTTCTAAACGTTCAGCAATTGGCTAAAACATGTATCGCTTGCATTGAGTGATAAAGCATGCAGACCATTGATTAAGACGAATGAATGATCCATATTAAGTCTTAAGTATGTGAGTATTAACAAACACAAACGCGTGTTTTTATCTTTGAAAAATCTTATTTTCTACCCCAAATGTCTCTAGCGCTTTTGGATTCTACCCAAGGCGTATTTTAGGCAGTTTAAGATATTATGAATTAGCCCCAAACAATTTTAAAACCTAATTTTAAATGTTTAAAAAATAGATTTTAATTGTTTAAAAATTCTAAAAAATTCTTTATAAATATTAAAATATTTTTAAGCCAATGGGAACCCATACACCTCATACACACAAAATGTCAATTAAATGTAGCCTTAATTAAAATATTTTTAAGCCAATGGTTACTACCTTTTCCAGCCTTGATTATCCTTGATGCAGATCATGAAGAGGCATGAGACTTAGGGTTAGATAAAGGATGACACGATTTTGTATCTATTTCCAAATTAGATAAGCTCCTATATTTTAGACTCAAGTGAGTCATATATAGAGAGTGCTTCAATCTCCCCCTTTTAAAATATGAGACAAAATCTCCTTTGAGTCATCTAGGACTCGTAAGGATACAAAAAATAGAAAACCTTAATCCTATACAAAAAATTTATCTACCCCATATCCTAGAAATTAAAAATACATAACTAAACTAATTACAGACCAATACCCTAAAAATATCCAGATGCACAAAAAGGTAAGGTACTGATTCCTGTAAATAAAATAACTAAGATCAATATTTTTAGAAGAAATATACAATAAATGTCCAAGATGGACTCAAATATTTCTCCCCAATTTGTCTCAAATGGAGAAAGGGAAAAATCATAAAAATAAATATCTGATACAAGCCCAACATTGCAAATTTAAATGATGATATTCGATTCTGCCATAACCATACCTCTGGATTTCCTTAAGGATTCAAAACGAGTGTAATCCAAAAGTTTTGTGAATATGTCTGCTAATTGAAGATCAATAGGTGAATAATTAATTTCCAATTCCTTATATTCGACTAACTCGCATATAAAATGATGTCTGATTTTAATGTGTTTGGTATGTGAGTGTTGGACATGATTTTTGGAAATGTTAATCGCACTTTGATTATCACAATAGAGATGTAATTTTTCTTTGATAATACCATAATCTCTTAACATCTGTTTTATCCACAATAGTTGAGCATAACAGCTTCCTGCAACTATATATTCAGATTCGTCAGTAGTTAAGGAAGTGCAATTTTATTTTTTACTATTCCAGCCTACTAAGTTATTACCAATGTAATAACATGCTCCTGACATGCTTTTACAGCCATCGGAACACCCAACCCAATCAGCGTCGGTGTATCCAATTATCGAACTAGATGTATCATTTATGTACCAAAGTCCTAAGTTGAGAGTTCCTTTTACATATTTTATAATTCTTTTAACGCACAGTAAATGACACACTTTAGGGGCATTTTGATATCTAGCACACACACAAACAACACACATAATGTCAGGGCATGAGGCAGTTAGGTATATAAGACTTCCTATCATGCTATGATACAATATAGGATCGATGGATTTCCCGTGTTTATCTTTAGATAATTTTACTGAAGCACTCATGGTGTCCTAGCATCTTTGGCATTTTCTAAGCCAAAATTATGTACTATCTCTAGAGAGGATTTCGATTTCGATATAAATAAACCTTCTGAGTTTTATTTTACCTAAAGACCTAAAAAGAATTGTAACTCCCCCATAAGAGACATTTGAAATTCTCCGTGCATATCTTTAGAAATTTATTTAACCTCAGACGGGGAGGTAGATAAAAAAATAATGGCGTCTATGGATATTATAACATTTTTGTCAACATGTTTGACAAAATAGAGTTTGATCATTCCCACCTCTTTTAAAACCTTTATTTCAGAGAAAAGTATACAATTGTTCATACCAAGCGCGAGGGCTTGTTTTAACCCATATAGCGCCTTTTTCGGACGATAGACGTGATTTGGATGGTGAGGATCAATGAACCCTTTAGGTTGTTCTACATAACTTTCCTCGGTTAAAATACCATTAAAGAATGCAGACTTTACGTCCATTTGATATAAGGTGAATTTCAAGAGACACGCAATAGCGAGAAAAAGATGAACAAATTCGAGATGTGTTATAGGGGAAAAGTTTCTTCGAAGTCAATTCCTTCAATTTGAGAATAACCTTGGGCCACAAATCTGGCTTTGTTTCTAACTACCATCCTTGTTTCATTAGTTTTATTTTTTAAATCCATCTAGTGCCAATAACCCGTTTATTTTCTGGTCTGGGAACACGATACCATATGTCATGAGTTTTAAATTGAATGAGTTCTTCTTACATATCACCTATCCAATAGGAATCATTTAAGGCTTCATTCACATTCTTCGGTTCTATAAGAGAAATAAAGCATGCAAAATCTGCAGTATTATGTAATTGGGATCTTGTTTGAATAAGCTCTTCTGGGTTACCGACCACATTATCTAAGGGATGATCCTTAGAAACCCAATTTGGTATCTCAAGGGTCTCATTAGGTAAAGACTTCTGACTCATTAATAATTGTTGGTCTTGTGTTCTTATTCTCTACATTGGTGTCACTCACGACTACATTGATGGATCCCATTAAGGTTTTGGTACGAAGGTTATAGACACGACAGGCTCTACTATTTGGAGAATAACCTAAGAAAATTGCTTTATCACCTCTAGTTTCGAATTTGGACAAATGTTCTCTACCCTTGCAAACATAGCATATACTGCCAAAGGTTCTAAAATATTTTAGGTTAGATTTTTTTCCGTACCAAAGAACATAAGGTGTCTGTTTGGTATCTTTCCTAAGGTAAACTCTATTTTTTATATGACAAGCTGTACGAACGACTTCAACCCAAAAGTATTTAGGTAAATCCTTTGTGTGGATCATAACACGAGCCATCTCTTGAAGAGTACGATTTTTACGCTCATCCATCCTGTTTTGTTAGGGCATCTTAGGGGAACAAAATTCATATTTGTAACCATAGTCATATTATTCGATAATTCTTAAATCTATAAACTCAAATCCTTTATCACTATGAATTCTATTTACCTGGGAGTCCTTTTCATTTTCAATTCGTAATAAAATTTTCGAAAACTTATGAAACGTTTCTGATTTTTGTTTCCAAAAGGCCACCCAGGTAAATTGAGTAAAATCATCAACCATAACCAGGATGTAACTATTTCCACAAAGACTAACAGTACGAGAGGGACCCATTAGGTCCATATGGATGAGTTCTAGAGGTTTGGTGGATAGAACTCATTTAGCTTTCTTATGAGGAGATTTAACTATCTTTTCTTCTTGACAGGGCCCACATATAATATTTAAAATGGATTTAATTTTGGGCAGACCCCTAACTATTTCTTGTGAGCTTAACTTACCAAGACTATCATAATTTATGTGACCTAACCTATTGTGCCATATTTCATTATCTTCCATCGTGACTATATTGCAGATCTCAGTTCCAATATTTACTGTATGAAAGGTATCAGGTGTCCAGTGGCCTGTAATAATACAATCTCCATTCCCACTTAGAATTTTACAACTAGCTTTTGAGACTGTGATATTATGGTTTAAGTCACAAAATTGCGATATACTCAGTAAGTTAGCTTTAAGACCCTTTACTAGTAGAACATCCTCAAGGGTAGGTAGATATTTTTCTTGGAGTGTCCCTTTACCTATGATTTGGGCAGAGACTCCATCTCCAAATAAAACTTTTCCTCCTAAGAAGTCGGTTTTGTTGGTTAGCTTTGTCTTGTCCCCGGTCATATGTTTAGAACAACCATAGTCCAAATACTATCCATATGAAGCATGTTAAGCTTTTAAAGCACTAATAACCACATTACACTTCATTTTGGGTATTAGATTATCATTACTAACCCAAATTGCTCTAGTTTTACGCATATTTGCTGGGATATGATAAAATTTACGAGCATCAGATTTTTCTTTGAAATATTTTTGCGCATTAAATTGATTTTTGATAGATTGTGGAGCATTTGGGTTAATCATGAGTCTAGGTTCCTTTCTCTTGTATTTTCTTTTGATGTTAGGTCATTTCTTCCTATTTCGATAGTTAGAGTTCTTATCAGGCTATCTAGGAAGGACGTAGTAATTTTTGTTTTGCTTAGTATAGTTTAAGTTTGTATACACGAAAGTGAAATAGATGGATTGGCCTAGACGCTTTTGAAAACAGGTTTCAAGTGAATGTCCATAGACATCACAATAGGATAAGTAAAGGTGGCTCGAAGGTTTCTTAATGTCTTGTACCTTTGAAGATGGGTTTGTCTAAATGTGGATTTTTAGTCCTATGTCTCATATAGACAGGTTGAAATGAGGACTCTTCTTGCCATATGGGGGGTAAACGTATTTAGTTTTAGATTCAATATTAGCTTTAGACTCATTGCTTATCAAAATGTCTTTCCCTTTCTATTTTTAATCAAAAGCAGCTTATATAGACTGAAAATCAGGACAAGTTTCCATAGGTCTTTCCACCTGACACAAACTTTATGGTTTGTAGATTTTTAGTTTGTGTATCAGTGTTAAATCCTATTCCAGTTCTGTCATCAGAATTGGTTTTACCGGATGCTACAAAGTCTTCAAAGCAATTAGAGTCATTTTTAAGTTTTACAAACTTTTTGAAGACTGTTGAAGTCTTTTCTTTTGATTGTTCCAATTCTAACAACGTGGCCTTGTATTTCTTTTCCAGAATTTCATTAGCTTCAGAAAGATTTTTGATTTTTTCAGAAAAAGTCTTAGTTTTAGTTTCATGGGAAAGATATTGATTAGTGTAGTCTTCAACATTTTATTTAACCACAAGACTTAAACATTCTACTTTTTCAGTCAGGTCTTTAATGGTTCTTTATAATCTAGTGCTCTTCCTAAGCGTCTTTGTGTACAGTGTGTGGATGTCTGGAAGGTCATCATTATCGAACTCACTAAGTGTGGTGGGTGATTTGTCCCCTATCGGTTCATTTCTCTAACTCACACGCACATTCAGTTCGTCATTCATACGATCCCTTTGACTCACACACATGATAGTAGAGCCACTATTATCAGCATAACCATTATTGGCAATATCAGGATACAAAGCAGATAAACTATTAACAAGCACAGTCAAAGCATTGTTAGGCAGACTTTCATCAGCATTATCATAATATATTATCTTTGCAAAGAATGACATACAAGGGTAAAAAATATTAGATGATTCAGGCTCATCATCATCTGAATCGCTTGAATCATCCCATGCTTTACACAAATTGGCATCATTATGTTTTTTCAGGTTAACCCTACAGTTAATGACAATGTGACCTATTTTACCACATCTAAAGCATTTAGACTTGCTATGGTATTTGTCAGGTCTGGTGTTGTTCTGTTGTTTATCTAGTCTCCTCTCATGAGGTCTGTTATTGGATTGATTTGAATAATAAGCATTTCCTTGTTTAGCAACAACATTATTTCTAAACTTTAGTATTTTCTTAAAATGTTTAGACATCTAGGCTATTTGGTTATCCAAATCATCCAAGTCACAATCATCATCAGATTGGATATCAAGATTAGGCATAACTTTAAATTGAAACATTATATTGGGACTACTGTTTTTCTTATGACTTCCAAGAAGTTGTTTCTTATAATCCATTTCCATTTTCGTAGTTCTTAATTTTCCAATAAGGAGTTCAGGGGGTAAGATTTGGATCTTCCATTTCCTCAATTGCATATCTTTTACCGTCATATTTCAGTGGAAGTGATCTTAGGATTTTAGAGACAATTTCTCTTCTGTCATAGACAATGCCATTTGCATGTAGCTTAGTTATGACATCGGTTAGTTTGATATAAAAATCATCAAAGGTGTCAGTCTCAGTCATAACTAGGGTGTTATATTATTGAATGAGCATTTGAGTCTTGACAGCCTTCACACGTGTACCACCTTCATGGGTTGTGACCAACGTGTCCTAGGCTTCCTTGGAAGTGGTACATATAGAGCTTATTTTGAACTCATGCTCATTTACAGACATAAATATTGCATTCTTGCCTTTATTATTGCAGAGGGTGGCCTATTTATCCTCTTTAGTAAATTCAGTGAGAAATTTTTTTATTCTTATTTCACTGCCTTCTGTTAAAGGTTTAATAGGATGAAAGTAGCCATTTTCTATGGCATCCCAAACTTCATCTCCCAATGTTACTTAAATGAAGTCAATTATCCTTACTTTCCAGTAAGAAAAAATATTTCCATAGAAGAGGGGAGGTCGGGATAAATTTCCCAGTCTCTCAAATTTCTCGCCAATGAGGTGTTTTTAAAATAGTTTAAAAAAACACAGGATTCTGAAGAGTTGTTTTGAAAAATAAGAACCCGCTCTGATATCAATTGAAAATCCCTTACTAAGTCATTTAATCAAAATTAAAATAGTTAAGAAGGGTCTGAAATGTTTTGTTGTGGAGACAATTTTAATAACACCAAGGAAAACTCAAGTTAGGTTAGAAAATGTTTTTGAATAAGAAATTTCAGTTACTTAGAAACTTAAAGGTTTAAAAGAATTTTAAACACTTATAAAAGTGATAGAAAAAGTAAAACACGTATAAAAACCATTCACATAAGAAAAAGATTTTAACATGGTAAAACCCCTATCAAACAAGGGGAACATCCATGACTCCCTCTATAGAGTAAAAACAAAAATCTACTAGAATTAGTTATAGAGTACAAGAAATCAATGTATTATCTAACCAAATCATACCTAAACCTAAGTCAAGAAATTATGCAGCACTCCTAGCTTTTTCTTTGACTTCTCTGGCTTCTGACTATTGTCTTTAATGTACTCCAAGCTTTACTCAGCTCCTTCTTTCGGTTGACTCTGATGGTAAAAATCTCTTTACCAACACAACTTTAATGTTGTCGTGTGATAGTCTAGTGATGTGATGTGCCTAACACATGCATGCAACTCGCTCACACTTATACAAACTATTTATTACGAATTACAAATTAATTCTAAAATGGCATGCAAGAGTCTGAATCAATTTTTCTTTAAATTAGACTTCCTTTTTTGTAGGCAGATCATAAAACAATCTTTCTATATAAAAGAGACAAGATCCTATATGTCTCTCTTATTTATTTACAAACTTATTTCACAAAATGTGAAATATGAACTTGGAGACATAAACGTCTTTAGATCTGAAATTTCTGAAGTCTTATTTTTCAAGAAAACTTAAAAATAGAGAGAGGGATATGTTGGGAAATTTTTTGAGAAAAAGAAACGTTTTAAACCTGAAAACCCAACATAGATAGTTGATTTCTAAAAAGGAAATCAGTCCTACAAGAATGTGACTATATCACTTAGTCAGATCTCAAATCTCAAATATGTGAGATGAGATCAAACTTGGTGTCAGGGTTTGGACAAGGGATTTGAGCCAAAAGAGGAACTTGAATCACGAAAACACTCTCAAAGTTTTATGGGAAAATTTGGCTAGAGTTTGGCTGAGATTTGTTTTTTCTCCTATTTTCCTCTCTCTCTCTCTCTCTCTCTCTCTCTCAGACTTGCTAAAAGATGTAAATGATTAACCCGCAGTCTCTATTTATAATGGATGAAGGAAGGATCTGGAATGTTAAGGGTAAATCAACGATCAAGATTAATTCGAATGTTCGGTGATCAATCTAAGGGCTCACAAAGCACCGTTTCGAAACGTTCAATGATTGGCTAAAATAAGTATCACTTGGATTGAGTAATAACGCATGCCGACCACGGATTAAAATGAATGAACGATCCAGATTAATTCTTAAGTATGTGAGTATAAAGAAACACAAATCGGGTCGTTTATAAGCCAACACATGTATGTTCCAGATTACTTCAAAAACACGTGTTTTATCTTTGAAAAATCTTATTTTCTACCCCAAATGTCTCTAGCTCTTTCGGAGTCTACCCAAGGCATATTTTAGGCAGTTTAAGATTTTATCAATTAGGCCCAAACAATTTTAAAACCTAATTTTAAATGTTTAAAAAATAGGTCTTAATTTTTTAAAAATTCCAAAAAATTCTTTAAAAATATTAAAATATTTTTAAGACGATGGGAGCACACACACCCCTTATACACACAAAATGTCAAATAATGTTGTCCTAGGTGTTGTGAGTTGTGTTGGTTACTACCTTTTCCAGCCTTTATTATCCTTGATGCAAATCATGAAGATGCATGAGGCTTAGGGTTAGACAAAGGATGACACAATTTTATGTCTATTTCCAAATTAAATATGCTCCTATATTTTAAACTCCAGTGAGTCATATATATAGAGTGCTTCAAGTACGATATATGTTTATCTTTTGAGGGTGTTTAGGTGAAGATCAACGATTTTTCACAACGAATCCTAGTTATCCTTATTTTGTCATGACGCTATTGTTTTGTAGAATCATCAATATTTCAGGTCTGTGTGCATTGTGCTTATTTGTTCATTGAAGTTCACTTTATCTTGTCACTTGAGACTAAAGCTTAGTTTGATAAAGTTTTGCCATCAATTAGAATTGTTGAATATATTGGAGTGTTTGGATCATAATTCATTTATATCTAGTTCACGCTCATTCATTCCATCCCACATGTTTAGACACATAAATACTATGCTAGTGTATAAATCTTATGTGTTTTGTGTCGACCTTTGTGGTTGTTTATACCTATATGTGTGCCGGATTTTCTTTGATATATTTTGCATATATTATATGCCGTATTATTTTTTTAGTCTTTGCGGGTTACATTTGGTCCATGCTTATCATATGCTTGATCATTTGGATTATTTGTGCTTGACTTGCCATGTTTGCTACACTTTACACCGTTACATACTTTGTTCCCTTTTCCCTATGTTTAAAATTATGGATCAAATTTTCTCATATTGGTATCTTATGATCACGCATTTAGGGGGAGACTTAGTTTTGGGGGAGTAGTCGTTTGTGCTATCTTGCTTTGTGTATTCCTGAACAAAAAGGGGGAGAAATGGCAGGCTTACATTATTAGTATCTTTATCTTAGGGGGAGACGTCTTATGTAGTTTGAGAGTGTTTCAAACATTATTAGATATTTTTCACTTTTAGATTTATATTTATTATATTCCCTTTGCATTTGAAGGTGTGCTTAAGTGTGCAGGATTATAGGTTTACATCAATGTAATAAAGGTTTCAAGTAAAGCAAAGGTACTCATGTTTGTGTGTCTGTCTAGCGTTTGTACCTTTTTTTTGCTTTTTGGAGTTCGAGAATGTGTATTTTTAGAGAGATTAATGGCCTTAGGACTTTTGTTTTAGTTTTTTTACTGGAATAGCTAAAGGCGGAGATTTGCAAGGATAAATTTCCAATCGAGTTTAATTTCGGACAAGACGTTTGAGCCATAGGGTAGACTGTATCTTCTTGATCCCATAATCCTATGACGATGTTTGATGAAGACGTTGCAACCAATCTCTAGAGATTTAATATTCCATGTCGAGTTTAGTGCCACATTTATCTTCACGCTTACCGAGAATCTCACGAGTATGAATGCATATTAATTATGAGTTCTTAAAAATATTTTTAAGGGTGTTTGTTTTTTTATTTAAAAACATGTTTTGGAACTTAATATTATATTTTAAGGAAAAATTATTCCTGAGTTCAAACGAGATATAAACTCGTTAGAACAAAAATAATGTTTTCATTCGAACGAATTTATAACTCGTTCAAATTAATTTGGCACTTCGTTCGAAAAATGGTTCAAATGAACATCTAAAGATGGCACACTGTTTCAATTTATTGGAAGATCGTTAAAAGATGATCCAAATGAGATTGTATTCTCGTTCGGACGAGCTTAGCTTTTCATTTGAACGAGATGTGATTCTCATCTGAACGACCTTAGTTTTTGTTCGAACGAGTCACCGCCTCGAAATTCATGTTTTCTATTTAAGGCATTATGAACTCAGTCATTTTAAAGAACTTTTGGTGAAAATTGTTTTTGAACCTATTTAAAAACACCCCAAGCCCTAAGTTTACCTTTTACGTTTTAAGATCTAAGATTCATAATTCATAATTCATATGCTTTGAGACCTTGTTTGGGCACCAAAGTTTTATTTTTTTTAACTTGAGAGAACTTGTTTCATGTGATGGACTCCGCACGTGCAGATTTCATTGTTTGATGGTTTTTTAGCCTCAATAGTGGATACCGAGGTGCACGTGGACTCATGTGCTCTGGCAGTTTGCGTGGGTGGATTCCTATGTTGCACTGTGGAGGAGTGGTTGAAGATGGAAGAGCGTCAAGTCTTATGAGAGATTAAGTCGTTATGTAAGTCTACCATATCACAGTGATCTGTTGGCTGGGTCGTCCGAAGTTTTTTCCTTTATGATTTTCATCATGCATTGGCATCTTGTGGTTTATTTCTTTATTTTATCTACTCATCACCTTAGATGCATGTTTTTAGGGTAAAAAGATAAAATTTGGCAAATTAATTTCAACAATAAAAGTTTGAAATCGGTGCTAAGTATTGGGTGTATTTATTTAAAAGTTCTATCTTTAATGAATTGAAAAATACAAAAATATAGTTTTTTATTGTGACCATCCTTGCCGGGCGTGTTTCATGCTTACATAGTGGTATCAGATCATTCCACTATAACATAAACTAGATTGATCCGTAGATGTCATGCCCTATCTACCCATCACCAATTAAACCATCGTTGCCACTCGTACGCGACATATATTAAATCACATAACTATTTATTAATCCCACTCAAGTAAATAATAGTTATAATAAATATTAATCCTTAATTTCGCTAATTAATATTTATGAAAATCCAATTTAATTTCTCTAATTAAATTAATAATATTAGTCACACGAAAATTAAATAATAATAATAAAAGTACGGGGGAGATTCGGGTTATACATAGGACTTCAAATTGACGGGTTTTTAGGCGTAGTTATTCAAGCGACATATAAAATCATTTTTTTATTACATCCCCTCTTACAACAAATGTATGTATATATGATTAAAGAGTTTTTACTTAACCTTTTCGAATTGATGATGTGAGATCTTATACTTTTGTGATTATTACATGTATGTGGGCCTATAGGCATGGGACCCACGCTATTTAATTGATATGAATACACAAAGATACATCCACGGGATATTTAATGACTTTGGTTGATAACCAATTGATATGTGACATGGGAGAGTTAATTTCAATAAATCATCTTGTGTTTTATGTTATAAATTACGGTCGTCCCCCTCTAGGTGGGATATATAAACTTCAAAGCCTAGAACCTCATTCAAAATTATACTCTTAAATATTAATTGAGATTCCCCTACCTCCTTTGTATTGAGGTTATGAATGCCACTATCTAGGTAAGTTTTAACAATGATTGATGCTTACGAAGAGAGCCTCCGTAAGAATGAAAGATTTATTAGGCGGAGATAAAAGGACAATGACTGTCTCAAGTGTCGGATGGAAAAATGGATCATAAGCTCTGACGAGAAAAACATAGAGAGACCATTCTTGCTCTTAGAACTGAAGTAAGCAAGAGTCGCAGTTGAGGAAAAAGTACACAGTGTCATATCGAGTTGCCATCACGTGTAGGGATCGATGTAAGGACTCTAAGACGTGAAAACAAGCATGGGACAAATGAAATATGAAGTTTCAACCGTAAGAATTTTGATGAAAAGTGACATGAGTTGGGACCCGTACTACCTGTGGCGGATTCATGATTTTGTTCAGGGGGATCGTCACTTTCGAGTGGTGTTAGGGTTCCCCTAAGGCGATTTTTTTTTGGGTAATTCAAGTTTAATTTGAGTTTTATACAAAATTTTAGGGTTATTTTTTATTTTCCAACAATTTTTACCCCCAATAAAATATACCAAAAATAAAGTATAAAACTATAATACCTCAGCATTGCAATCATATTCTTCTTAAAAATACAATATCAGACCCCACGGTTCGAGAAGATTGAACTTCGGGTTCAGAATATATTTCATCTATTATTTTTCGTTTGAAATATTTTTTCATGACACACTAAAAATACAATTTAAACAGTTAGTAGTATGCTTAAAAATACAATATTACGTCTATAATTACATTTAACATTTATTTTTCCTGAAAATACATTTAACAATATTTTTCCTAAGAATAATATTATGTCTAAAATTAATCTGCCTAAATATTAACTAATACCACTTACAATATTATTTAACTATAACATTTTTATCAACTAATAAAATTTAACTTGTACTAACTAATGAAGTCAGGAAGATCATTAACAATATTAAAGAAGGATTAAAACAAGCATTAAAAAGCATTAAAAAAATAATTAAAAAATGGAGTCTTCAACTATATATTTACTGTGTAACTAAAACAGCATTAAAAAATGTGTAACTAAAAGTAATGTATGTCTTCATCTTCAACTATAAAAAAAACAAGATAACAACATTAAAAAATAAAAGGGGAGAGCAACAGCAGGCCAGCAGCAGGTTGGAGGGGGTGAGGGAGATGGTCAAAGAGAGGTGAGGGAAGCAATTGAGTTTTAGAAGAGTTGAGAGAGAGAACGAAAATGTAAAATGAAACTGGTATTAGGATTTGAGTAAATGAACCTTTATGTTTTTTCCCTTTATAAGTTTCAAAACCCTCTAAAAATCACATTTTACTTATTTTTTTACACAAAACCCCCTTCATTTTTTTGTTACTTTTTTCAAAAAATCGAGGGGGAGCCTCTGCACCCCCTCGCCCCCAAAAAAATCTGCCTCTGTGTACCATGAGAGAGTTAGATTGATGAGATCTTGTTAACCAAATGAAATCAATTTTCACTTACTCTCTAAAGGCGGTCGAGCTCTAAAAGAAGTTTGCGGCATCACGATATAAGATATGGGATGGGAAGATGTATCCCACTGACCATGCATGTCAATGCAACCATGCTATGATCTTAGGGAACAATAACGAGGCACTAATGGATAAGATCTTTCCTTATTGCTTGGGATATCTGGCCTAAAAATTATTTGAAAAACTTCCAACTGAATCGATGACAAGCTTCAGAAGCTAGCCATAGCCTTTAAAGTGACGGCCATCACTAGTTTTTGCATCTAAAAAAAATGTACAAGATGTTCATGTTCAACAGGAGGTCACATGAACCCCTCAGGTAATATGTTTGGCAATATTGGGAAGTTTATAATAGTGGAGGACAACACTTAGTGAGCGGGTTGTTGTGGCTTCTTTCAAAATTAGGCTGCCCATAGAACTTAAAATTGAACCAAGCTACTTAGTGTTTCTCGAGATCAGCTTGTCATTAAGCTCGTTTAAGATTATTTGCTAACTAACCAAGTCTAGTTTGATCCAACATTTAATATCATTTCCGCTTCTGAGCCGAGTTAAAATGTTTCCCCATTTGACCTATCTTGTTCGTGAACATAAAAGGGGAAGTTGGGAGTAGTCTCCTGTAACACCCCGCTTAAAATAATAACGGGTGGCCAACCCTATACTACATTAAATCAGGAGTCTCAGATGGCTCAATCTCAACATCAACTGCTAGTACTAAAATATATAAGACTAACTACCCGATATCATATAAGCGAGATGTTAAAATTAAATAAAATATATAACAGACAACAAACCAACACTATAAGCTACTAACAAAGAAAAGAAAGATGCATACAAGAACTATGATAAATGAAATGCTAGAATAAAATCAAATTAGTAACTACAACCGAATATACCACAAGGAAATAAACCCGAATAAGTTGTCGGGTCACAGACAATACAATAACTGAAATGGAATAAATATAAACATTTATAAATATCCCTTGGGTACAAACCCGATATACAACATGAATCCTACCTAGATTTTTAAAGAAGTAGGAAGCGACTACAATCTAAGTCCCGCAACAGTCCGTACCGGTCACGGCTCCCAAAGCTCTGGATGGAGGGCATCCGGCATCCACGCGGTAGGACACCTGTAGTAATATATATACATGCAGGAGAGAAAAGTAAACAGGTCAGAGCTCGAGTTGTGAAACTATTTAGCAAGTGTGTTAACCGTGCATAATAAATATCAATGCACTTATTTCATAATTAAAGTGGAATCGCACTCTTCTGAAACCCCAACTCACCTCTCATCTAACGGCGCGCACCTATTCGCGTCCTGAAATTTTAGTTAAGTTACCCCACATATAAGGACAACCTAACTTACCATAGGCATAGCCTATACCCCCAAGACCTGCCTTCCTAGCATACCCAAGAATCCACCCCTTTCTAATCATATTTGATTATTTTCAAACATATATGCTATACTAGGCTTAATGGATTCCGGTTTATAATTAAATCAATTAAAATTCTTAATACGTTACCAATATACGTTTGGGTTGAATCATATGATTTAATTTCGAAATTACATGCATAAAAAATTATTATTGACAAAACTTCTCTCCAATCTCAACATTGCACTACGTTTTGTGCGTGGGGGGTCTCGCAAAGCAAAATCCAAATAAGGAACCGCCCGGTTACACTACTCCTTGACAATGTCGATCCTAGAGATCCATTATGCCATACATACAATATTATACTACTACAACTACTAAATTAGATTGCCATATAAGAACAATCTCAAAATCTCCAATAACATCCTTGGGGTGATGTAACCGAAATATTCCTTAAATGCGATACATCAACCCCCAATAAACTAGTACACCATAATCATCCAAGATGTACTCCATAAAAATTCCATATCCTTTCACCTATAGGATATATATATATATATATATATATATATATATATATATATATATATATATATATATATATATATATATACAGGCATTTATTCTAACCACACACATATATATATACAATCATCCATTCCCATGACCAAATGTACATATCACATCTGATGTACAATGGCCATGCACATAATATACCCGGCTATATATATCGTCGAGAAACTGCACCATGTTATCATCTTCTAGGGCATTACTCACATACCATCCTGGGGACCACGTTCGGACTCAATATCACCGACATCGGGGCCAAACACACACACACGACGTCCCGAGAAGCGGTCATAGCTCCTAACCGATCAATGAGATGAGACATACCCACCACGTCCCACCCCAAAAGAAATGCATATCACATAATAACACCATGGACGACTATGACCTGGGGAATATCCGCACCCTGCTCCTTGAGCCAGGATGCTCACCCTCTGTGCGAAAACTTCCCAATTATAGCATGAGCGGGGTATGCTTAACCACATAAGTATATATATCGTTCACATGCACAATATATGCACATCCATATGATCCCATCATATAATAAAACATTAAACCATCACATACGGTTTAGATATTCACAATATAAATATATCCATATATTCATATCCATACTGATATATATACATATATTCACATATCCATATATGTATATACACAAACTATTTCTCGTTCATATGTATAAGATATATATAAACTCGGCTATAGGTATACATAATCCTCAATATTCTAGCCGTCACCCCAAACTCATTTAATTTACCTCGATATGTGAATACAATCCCTCACTTGCAGCATATTCATCCATTTTTCCTATGATGAATAGTCTCTCCGAAAATATATGTTTATATTCAACATTAGGGTTATCACCCAAAATTTAGTGTATGAAACCAACACTATACATCCCATCTATATCCGAGAGCACATTGATGAATCTAGTAATAATTTCGACTATTGGTATACACATAACTAATAGTCTATAAGCCTCAAGCTCAATCTTACATTCATCACATGATCCCATTACTTAGGGAAAATACCCCTTGTAAATCACACACCGATAGACAACAACTACCCTGACTAGATTTACACACGCTAGTCTAGTTGGTAATATGATCCCCTCGCTCTCGATTTTGACTACGGTTCAATCAATCTTATGAATCCCCTAGTCTAACACCTCTCTGATTTATTCCTTAAATTTATCATTACAAAGGATATGCGACCACTCTCTTTCATTGGGCCCCAAATTGTATCTTAATAATATCCTATCTTTATAAGAATTCGATATAAATGTTGGCCTAGAATTTCACAACATACCCTCGCAACTCCCTCTAAGAGTTCTTAACCTCCCATCAAATCTATACTTACTTTGATCTATAATTAGGATTCTCAACCCCAATGAGGTTTCCCCACAATCTCTATACACAACTCCAATGCATACATGGATATATTTTTCCCAAATTGTTCCAAGAAGTGCCCAAAATCATAATATGTGAGAAACCCCTTATATGTCTCCAAAACATATCTCTTACATCATAAGTGAAAGCCCCAAATCAATAAACCCAACCATAAAGGGTTTGAAATCATCCTAGGAAAACTCCTCAAAATGACTTGTGGTCGAATCGATTCGGCCTCCAAGGCAAATAGATTCGGGTCCAAAGACCTGGGCTTCTATTTCAGGACGAATTGATTCGCCTTGGGTCCGAATCCATTCGGTCACACAGACCTGGGACACTGCAGCATTCCGAATCAATTCGGAAAGAGTCCGAATCGATTCGTCTTGTTCAACAGGCTACGAAATGGTCATTTTTCTACAAAAACCTAATTTCCCAAAATCCCAAATCAATAATTTCTAAGTATAAATTTGTAACTCAATCATGTTTTCAACATCAAAACACATCCTATAATTTCACCTCATCAATTTATACCCCTTAAACCTATGTGTAAACATCAATTTCAAGATTTAAACCCAAAATCTAGGTTTTGATATTTATACCCAAAAACCATTTCTTTACCCCACAAATTATGAAATGAAATACACAAATGACTTATTTAGCAAGATTAAACACTTGCCTCAGATTTATAGAGGTTGGATCGTCCTCGATGCCGCGTTTGGGCCGGAATCTCCAAACTTTTCTTCCTCTCTCTCGCTTCCTTTCTTCTTCCTTTCTTTCTTCTTTCTCCCTCAAGGGCTTTTTCTCTCTTTATCTCAAATGAGAATGGCTTAATCCGTAAGCCTCTTAATCCTTTAAAACAATAAATCCAGTTTTAAATGTTAATACACACTTTAAATGACTTGTTTACTCCAATTCGAGTCAAACTGAATTAAAAATATTCCGGAGCCGAAATAAAACCCAATGACAGTCATTTTGAGTATCTCGACCCTTCCGGGATCGATGGTACACTCGAAATCATCATCCGGAATACTTTGAAATGTCCTCTATTTTTGGACTCCAATTCCCAAAATTTAAAATTCTCCAATTTAATTAAATTTTATTTTCCCAAAAGTTTAATTTCTCAGTCCCCAAACTCAAGGGTTGTAACATACTCCCCCCCCTTACAAAAATTTTGCCCTCAAAATTTAAGATATGCCTTGGACCTCAATCTCATCTAGTCCTTACATCAACCCTCAGGATCACTATACCGATCCTTTCTAGTTCTCACATCGAACCATATAGATTTTAAAACAAACTAACTACCCAGGGCGCCCATACACTCCGTACCCGAGCTCTACTCGTAGAATTATAATCAGGCTCCATTAGCCTCAAATCATAATATAACTCTCAGCAATATAATCTATAGTAACCTATTAAATATATAGAAGTTTGAAATTTCCCATGGTTGAACTCTCCTCAATTCCTGACGCTAGCCACCTTCATGTGGGGGAGGTCTCGTAAGTAAAATCCAAACAAGGAACCCTCCCAATACACTACTGTGTAGCTAGGTCGAGGATTGAGATTAGTTGAACCAGGGTTAAGGTTTTATAAAAAGATTTTCATATTTTAGATATTTTCCGAAGGCCTATACAACAATATAGTATAAATAAAATTCGCGTCTTTAGACACGCCAAACAAACACCTTATGTTCAGGACATAAGGCCTCAACAAATATAACACTCTAACCAATACCTAGTTCTCAAAACTAGCACAACTGAGAGCTAAATTATCCTTTCAACATAAATCTACCAAACTCTGAACCTCTCAGTCATACATATTCTTTACATCACCCCAAAGCATTACTTACAAGTAAGTCCTTCCCTCATTGGAACACTACAATTACATGCCCTAACCTATCCAAAAGACAAATGACCTTATAGTCACTATTCAACAAACCTCTAGCACAACTCTCGACTATCTCTTTACGAGACGATTTATTTTCTCAAAAGATGCCACACAAAGTCCATACTTACTGACTCCTTCCTCCAAGGAAATTTTATACACCCTAGGGGCGTAGCGGCTAACTGGTCAATATACCTAATGCGCGACGTTCCCAATATCGCACAAAGCATGACTTAAACCCAAAGAAAGGTATCCTACCTTATACTTCCATAATCCAATTACTTTACTTCATCCTTGGATCCTCATTTAAAGTCCTCTACTTCTTCCAGGACAATCATTATTCCTAAACCTATTTCTCCATAAGAGAAACATCTTCCTCAAAATCCTTCCTAACCATTTTGAAGGACAAAGCGCGATTGCAACTACTGAGAACTCCCTCAGTCCTACTCAACTAACCTGAGTCTCTAATTTCTTTCTACCTCATCCCAGAAGGCAATACTCCTGATATTGGGACAACTCCACCTACCTTACATCGGTAAAAGTCACCAACACTAGGTTTCCTAACAAAGGTTGACAGGTTTCTCAATCTAAACCTTCCAAGGACTACACTACATACCTCTCCTCAGACTTACCTCACTACGTCCAAGATTCGCCATTCGAGTAAATTTCCCTTTCTTACTCAACCACCGATAGGTCACCCTGAACCACTGCTAGAGTTCTCTTTCTTATTTCCGCCTGAATCGAGGAAAACAAATACCTCCAATCAAGGCGTACCCAAAATCTGTTATGGGTATTGTATCTCGAATCTCATCCTTTCCTAGACGACATAATCTAGGCGACGTCTGAAACGAGAGTAACTGTTATCAGAACGTCGATCAAGTGAATACACTTCAATGAAGAAAATAAACGCTGTGAACGGAACAATCCTAATAGTAGGGCTTTATATCAAGAACGTTAACGAAAGAACGCAGAAAACCATCACAGATCCTAAAGACTCTAGAACCTGATGCTCTGATACCATATGTAACACCCCGCTTAAAATAATAACGGGTGGCCAGCCCTATACTACATTAAATCAGGAGTCTCAGATGGCTCAGTCTCAACATCAACTGCCAGTACTAAAATATATAAGACTAACTACCTGATATCATATAAGCGAGATGTTAAAATTAAATAAAATATATAACATACAACAAACCAACACTATAAGCTACTAACAAAGAAAAGAAAGATGCATACAAGAACTTTGATAAATGAAATGCTAGAATAAAATGAAATGAGTAACTAGAACCGAATATACCACAAGGAAATAAACCTGAATAAGCTGTCGAGTCACAGACAATACAATAACTGAAATGGAATAAATATAAACATTTATAAATATCCCTAGGGTACAAACCCGATATACAATATTAATCCTACCTAGATTTTTAAAGAAGTAGGAAACGACTACAATCTAAGTCCCGCAATAGTCTGCACCTGTCACGGCTCCCTAGACTCTGGATGGAGGGCATCCGGCATCCATGCGGTAGGACACCTGTAGTAATATATATATATATATATATATATATATATACATACATGCAGGAGAGAAAAGTAAACAAGTCAGAGCCCGAGTTGTGAAAATATTTAGCAAGTGTGTTAACCGTGCATAATAAATATCAATGTACTTATTTCATAATTAAAGTGGAATCGCTCTCTCGTGAAACCCCAACTCACCACTTATCTAACGACGCGCACCTATTTGCGTCCTGAAATTTTAGTTAAGTTACCCCAACTATAAGGATAACCTAACTTACCATAGGCATAGCCTATACCCCAAAGACCTGCCTTCCTAGCATACCCAAGAATCCACCCCTTTCTAATCATACTTAATTATTTTCAAACATATATGCCATACTAGGCTTAATGGATTCCAGGTTATAATTTAATCAATTAAAATTCTTAATACGTTACCCATATACGTTTGGGTTGAATCATATGATTTAATTTATAAATAACATGCATATAAAATTATTATTAACAAAACTTCTCTCCAATCTCAACATTGCACTACGTTTCGTGCGTGGGGTGTCTCGCAAAGCGAAATCCAAACAAGGAACCGCCCCGTTACACTACTCCTTGACAATGTCGATCCTAGATATCCATTATTCCATACATACAATATTATACAACTACAACTACTAAATTAGATTGCCATATAAGAACAATCTCAAAATCTTCAATAACATCCTTGGGATGATGTAACCGAAATATTCCTTAAATGCGATACATCAACCCCCAATAAACTAGTACACCATAATCATCCAAGATGTACTCCATAAAAATTCCATATCCTTTCACCTATAGGATATATATAAATATATATATATAGGCATTTATTCTAACCACACACACACACACACACACACACACACATATATATATATATATATATATATATATATATATATATATATATATATATATATATATATACAATCATCCATTCCCATGACCAAATGTACATATCACATCTGATGTACAATGGCCATGCACATAATATACCCGGCTATATATATCGCCGATAAACTGCACCATGTTATCATCTTCCAGGGCATTACTCACATACCATCCTGGGGACCACGGTCGGACTCAATATCACCGACATCGGGGCCAAACACACACACACGATGTCCCGGGAAACGGTCATAGCTCCTAACCGGTCAATGAGATGAGACATACCCACCACGTCCCACCCCAAAAGAAATGCATATCACATAATAACACCATGGACGACTATGACCTGGGGAATATCCACACCCTACTCCTTGAGCCAGGATGCTCACCCTCTGCGCGAAAACTTCCCAATTATAGCATGAGCGGGGTATGCTTAACCACATAAGTATATATATCGTTCACATGCACAATATATACACATCCATATGATCCCATCATATAATAAAACATTAAACCATCACATACGGTTTAGATATTCACAACATAAATATATCCATATATTCATATCCATACAGATATATATACATATATTCACATATCCATATATCTATATACACAAACTATTTCTCGTTCATATGTATAAGATATATATAAACTCGACTATAGGTATACATAATCCTCAACGTACTAGCCGTCACCCCAAACTCATTTAATTTACCTCGATATGTGAATACAATCCCTCACTTGTAGTATATTCATCCATTTTTCCTATGATGAATAGTCTCTCCGAAAATATATGTTTATATTCAACATTAGGGTTATCACCCAAAGTTTAGTGTATGAAACCAACACTATACATCCCATCTATATCCGAGAGCACATTGATGAATCTAGTAATAATTTTGACTATTGGTATACACATAACTAATAGTCTATAAGCCTCAAGCTCAATCTTACATTCATCACATGATCCCATTACTTAGGGAAACTACCCCATGTAAATCACACATCGATAGACAACAACTACCCCGACTAGATTTACACACGCTAGTCTAGTTGGTAATATGATCCCATCGCTCTCGATTTTGACTATGGTTCAATCACTCTTATGAATCCCCTAGTCTAACACCTTTCTAATTTATTCCTTAAATTTATCATTACTAAGGATATGCGACCACTCTCTTTCATTGGGCCCCAAATTGTATCTTAATAATATCCTATCTTTATAAGGATTCGATATAAATATCGTCCTAGAATTTCACAACATACCCTCGCAACTCTCTCTAAGAGTTCTTAACATCCCATCAAATCTATACTTACTTTGATCTATAATTAGGATTCTCAACCCCAATGAGTTTTCCCCACAATCTCTATACACAACTACAATGCATACATGGATATATTTTTCACAAATTATTCCATGAAGTCCCCAAAATCATAATAAGTGAGAAACCCCTTATATGTCTCCAAAACATATCTCTTACATCATAAGAGAAGGCCCCAAATCAGTAAACCCAATCATAAAGGGTTTGAAATCATCCTAGGAAAACTCCTCGAAATGCCCTGTTTTCGAATCGATTCGGCTTCCGAATCGGTTTGGCCCAGCGAATCGATTCGGCCTCCAAGGCGAATCGATTCAGGTCTAAAGACCTGGGCTTCTGTCTCAGGCCGAATCGATTCGCCTTGGGTCCGAATCCATTCGGTCACAGAGACCTGGGACACAACAACATTCCGAATCGATTCGAAAAGTGGCCGAATCGATTCGGCCTGTTCAGCAGGCTACGAAATGGTCATTTTTCTACAAAAACCTAATTTCTCAAAATCCAAAATTAACAATTTCTAAGTATAAATTTGTAACCCAATCATGTTTACAACATCAAAACACATCCTATAATTTCACCTCATCAATTTATACCCCTTAAACCCATGTGTAAACATCAATTTCAAGATTTAAACCCAAAATCTAGGATTTGATATTTATACCCAAAAACCATTTCTTTACCCCAAAAATTATGAAATGAAATTCACAAATGACTTATTTAGCAAGTATGACACCCCGACTAATTAAATACCGGGTAAATACTCCTTTATTAAATTAATACAAAATGTCCAGTTGGTTCAGCTCATAGCATCACTATCGAAAAAAGTTTTAACAATTACTCGCCACCTAATATTTAAAAAGTGAGTTGTCTATTTTAATTAAATCTGATTAACATGCAATAAGTAGATCAAGAAAAGCTAACATAACCACCACAACTTAATGACAATAGAATAACCAGAAAATAGTGATGAGTCTGGAGGAATACTCCTCA
Source organism: Sambucus nigra (assembly GCA_949130495.1). Classification (NCBI taxonomy): domain Eukaryota; kingdom Viridiplantae; phylum Streptophyta; class Magnoliopsida; order Dipsacales; family Adoxaceae; genus Sambucus; species Sambucus nigra. The sequence goes on from OX422216.1 coordinate 586,029,621, forward strand.
CAACAATTCGAATATGGAAATAAACAAATACCAAGTTCGCATCACTAAATTAATTACAACCCGAAATCTGAAATAACTGAATAAGTAGAATGTCTCTAAGAGAGATGGGGCGACACGCCCAACAAATGAGAAAATCTGATAATATAGAGTCAAGATCGGAAGTGGAGGCGTCTACTGTCAAGGTCCTGTAACTTCCACAACAGCTACAGTTCGTCACCGGAATAGAACTCCTATGCATGGTGTCCTTGTGGCTTGGCACCTAAAAGGTTTTTACAAGAAAATATATTTGGAAGCAAACGGGTCAGAGCCCGATTGTGAAAAACAGTTTAAAATATAGCAAATGCTTTAATGACATAAACAATGAATGCAAAATACATGTTAGGATGTGCTCTCACATGAAATACTCACCTCTCGACTATCTGTGCACTCCTAACGTATACGTAATCAAATCTAGTTATGCCCGTATCTAACTAGTCCAATATAAAATCTAACGTTACTATAAGATTCACGATTTAATTCCCGACATCTTATTTTAAATAGAGTGTTTTACTCTTCTACACAGTTTTCCATTTTAGTACCACTAATCACTAGAGATCTTCCATTTTATCTTTTACAAAACGTTGATATTATAGATACTCACATTTATACATGACAGTTTATTTTGATTAACATTATATTATTCTCATCATAAATATACAATACTAGCACCCCGAGACTAAGTTGCGGTGCACACATACTCTGCTATCCAATCCCGATACATCACGTACACAGGGACCACGCATTCCGAATCTCTCAGGAATCGTTCTCAAATAACAACAATCACACAAAATGGAGGCGAGCATAGTTCACATCATATGGGTCACGCACATACCTACGCTCCCATGATCAGCAGGCTTATTAAATTCTCAATAAGTCCTTCTTTGACCTATGTCCTCGAGGTACCAATCTAAATCCCCCCTTAGGCACATAAAGATTAGATGACCATAATCGAACGTAGACCTCCCATGATAGCAAGTATGGTAGGTATGTTATACACATAAAACCACATATACTAAGCATTCACACTTCATAGATATCAAAGTATATTAATAAAGGTATACTTCACGTTCTTATCCCATCATTTACCGTTATACATTTATAAGTTCCCGTTTTAAATGCATTAGAGTTATCAACTCTTCTCACGTCGTAATTCGGTACTCGTTTCCAAATCCACAATTGTCATCCGGTTTACTGTAAGATTATAAATTCTACTCCTCAACGTACCCCAATTCTCACAATCATACCCACTAGTCAATAAGGGAAGGTTAATTCTTCGTTAATTAAGTCTACGGGACATTTGAAATAAAATCAGGCCTAAAAGGCCATTCTGTTAACTCGTTAAAGTCTCGTTCGAACGAGTTCTTTCGAGTGAAAGGCTTCGAACAAACTACCAACTCGTTAGAAGGGATACTTTCATCTCGTTAGAAGCTCGTTCGAACGACCTGGGCAGGTCTTCTAACGAGATGACAGAACACGCCCAGAAATCCCAAAATCCGTTTTTCTTTATTCTTCTCTTCTCTAAATCCATTATATGATCATCCAAACTAAGTTTTAATGTATTTAAACTACACTAAGTCCTCCTAGGTCATTCTTTAACATGTATATGGGGTCAATACCTCCTAAATCAATAAGTAATCATCAAAATTCCCAAATCTTATCTCAAACCCTATAAACATGAACACAGAATTTAATGTCTACAACTATTTCTTATAAATCCGTTTTTAAATCATCAATAGATATATCTTGGATAGGAAATTCGTCCATAGCTTATTCTACATGCGGTCCTCCAATAGGAATACAATTCTATCTCCAATTTCATGGGTTTTCATCAAACTTTCAATACAAGATATATATTCAATTCTAAGCATGGAGGAAACATTCACTTGAATTTATGTAATTAAACCACTTGCCTTAGATGTTCTGATTTGATGTTGGTGAATGAAGGTAGATTCTCCTCTTTCTTTCTGCAGATTTCTCCCAAAGATGGTGATGGTGGCTAGGGGTTTCTTTTGGAACCTCTTAAGACTCTCCCTATAACTCCCGTAGCCCACTACTTGTTAAATGCTGATATTGGACTTAGTGGGTTTATTTCTAATATAAAATTAACCTCTAAAATTCGTGGACTTTAATTCCCCTATTTTTAAAATTACCAAACTACCCTTCTGGGTTGCCGGTATGGTCAAAAAATGCCCCGGGACTCAAACTAAACCCCCGGCTAGTGTTTTTTGACTATTTCGACCCTTCCGGACACGTTGGCGCACTCAAAATGACCATTCGGTTGATAAAAATATAATTCACTTTTTAATTCAAATAATTACATTCCTGACACGACTAACACGCGCGTCCCAACTAAATTTCCCAAATTGTCGTATTTCAGTCTCGCGACAATTTTAATATTTTCTATACTCATGACATTTTTAATTTTAACATCATAATCAAATACCAACTCACATCTCGCAAGTATTTATATCCGGATTAATTCCCAATTAATTCTCATTTAATTCAATTAATCCCATAAATAAATATCAATAAAATTACGGGGTATTACATACTTTCCCCCTAATAACAGAATTTCATCCCGAAATTCAGATTTAAAGAGTACCTGGTAATAACAACTCTGGATAACGCTCGCGTATCTCATCCTCGCGCTCCCATGTGGACTCCTATGTATTATGATGCCGCCACTGAACACGTAGTAATGGTACTATCTTCGACCTCAGTTTCCGCTCACTTTGGTCCAGAATAGCAATTGGTCCCTCCTCGTAGCAACTATCGGGCTGAAGATCGATGTCCTCTAAAGCAATGTGAGTATGGGCCAAATCATCCCTAAGATATTTCCTTAGCGAGGAAATATGGAACACATCATGAATCCTATGCAAGTGCTCCGGTAACCCAAGTCTATATGCAACTGGCCCAATACGCTCGATGATAGGAAATGGCCCCACATACCTTGGTGCCAGTTTCCCCTTCTTCCCAAAACGCATAATCCCCTTCATAGGAGATACTCTGAGTAACACCTGGTCCCCACTTTTAATTCTCTGAAGGACCTCTTGGCATCAGCATAGCTCTTCTGCCGATCCTGAGCTACCCGAATGCGGCTCCGTATCATCTCTATCCTTGCCGAAGTGTCCTGAATCACTTCCAGTCCAAGGAGTTTGTTATCCCCCACCTCTAACCAACATGCTGGGGAACGACAAGGTCTACCGTACAACGCCTCAAATATATCCATGCCAATGGTGAACTGGTAGGAGTTGTTATAAGCAAACTCCACCAGTGGAAGGCACTGCTCCCAACCACCTCCAAAATCTAGGATGCACATATGCATCATGTCCTTGATAATCCAAGGATGGAGAATCCCCGGGTTTGAAATAATAATCTCAAATTAAAATATTTAATTTCCTTATTAATTTCCTTTTTAAACAAATGCGGAAGCGTTGAATGATGGTTCACAAATAAATAAAGCTAAGTTTTAATATCTTAAGAAACAAATTAAAACAACATAATTCAAGTCCTAGAATTTTGCCTAAGTCATGATTATTCATTTAAACAAAGTTAGGCGAAACCAATTTTAGCAAGTGACTTGAATAAACCAATTTTACCCAATATTTAATTTTAGTCCCAAATTAAATGAGTGTGAGAATTAAATCCAATTTTATCTTGAAATTATCCTAAGCATGGATTCTAAATTATTGTGCAAGATAAAATAAACAAAAGTCACACAACACCGCGATGTACGAGGAAAAACCCACTAACGGGAAAAAACCTCGGGACGGCCCTAGCCTCAAATCCACTAAAAATGGTATTACAAAATACAAGACAAAAGACTTACTTCCTAAACTCGAACCCTCTCAAGCCGTGATGCTTCTTCTTGTATCGACCTCCAATTAGCGGATAACCAACGGAGCTCCACCGTGGTCTCGGAATACACCGATGGGACAATTAGGCACACCGTCACCCAAACATGGAGCCTTTATCCAAACGGGTAGAAATGAAACGAACTTCTCTTCAATTCAGTGTAGAGAAAAACCGGTGCCAAAACAACCTCCAAGTAATTGATATTTATGTAGGAGAACTTGGATAAATAATTATTGGGTGTAAACTAGAGTGTGTGAATTTTTCTTTTAAAAGATGACACTCAAAACATGAACCTTTTCCCTAAACAATTATGCTCTCAAACTCTCTTTTTGAGATGGAAATGAGTTGGAAAAGTTGGAAGGAAAAATGTGTTTCCCGTCCCTCATAAGGCTGGAAAAAGTTGGTTAAAAAACAAGTGGGGATCATGGGAGAAAACTGCCAAAAAACTGCTCAAAACTGTTCCCGCCTGGCATTCTCGTTCGAACGACTTTGACTGTCGTTCGAACGAGGTTTCTAACGAGCGACCAGCCTGGGCTCGTTAGAACCTCGTTAGATACCTCGTTAGAACGAGAAAGTCGTTCGAACGACTTATCTAACGACTGACCAGTTATGTTAGAAAGCAGTCTCATTCGAACGAAGTTTGGTTCGAACGAAAAATCTCGTTCGAACGAAATTTCGAACGAGTTTCAAAAATTTTTGTTAAATTCTATTTTGGCCCAGAAACATTTATATATATTAATATAAAGTTCTTTTTAAATTATTTCTGAAATAAACATGGCTTTTATTAAACCTAACACCCAAATAAACATTGTTCCAAGTTCCTATATACATATAATTACATTCATACCTTGGGAGCATGGAACCTTAGTTGATGACGTAGAAACGAGGCACACAAACCGGCATTTTGATGAAGCTTTAAGTTCTTTGCCGCTACGTCTTCAACATACACTTCATAGGCTTGAGAATATTACAGTAAATACTATCCTATGAATAAATGTTTTTGTCCGGAATTGAGCCAAAACTATATATGGACTCAATTGGAAATTTGTGTCCTTACAAATCTCCCCCTTTGGCTATTCCGGGACAAAAACCAAACAAAAATCCTAAAGGCCCGTCAAGCTCTACTAGACTCAAAACATAACCCGCCCAATCTTGACTCAACCCAAGGATCAAACTCTTTGCCATAGAAAGATGCCGCTTTAGAATAATTCCTGCACACTTAAGCAAACTCATCAAACGCATAGGGAATATCAAAATATTAAATGCAATTAATTAATTACTCCCCCTAAATTAATTCTCCCTTTTAAACATATGACCTACTTAGAAAGACGTCTCCCCCTAAGATAAATCTCCCCCAAATGAAGATACGATAATAATAGGATTAGATACCATTTCTCCCCCTATCATCATTCTCCCCCTTTTTGTTCGGGAATAGGCAAAGGATAAAGAACTAATAAACCGCATGTGAAAGCTTTAAAGTGTTAAGACATGAAAGTATATGGGCAATTAAAAGCAAGGAAAAGACAAACAAATATCATATATATATATATATACTATAAATATACCAATAAGTACGGGCATATATATATAGATATAAACACACACATGACAAAAAATACAAATAAGTTTGCACACTCGTATGGCAAAAATGTGTCATATGGAAACGGAAGTGTAGGGGTGTGAACTAGCAACAATTAAATTTAGACCCAAACACTTAAGAAACGTTCACGGAGTTCTCATTTGATTGCAAACTTCATCACAGTTAAATATAACCTCATGTGACAATATAAAGATTGAACTCAATGAACAAACATACACAATGCATACAAGCCTAGCATGATGATGATTCTACAAACCAAATAGAGTCATGACATTAAAGACAACTAGGATAAACGGACATTGTGCAAACCGTTGATATACCATCCAATTCTCCCTCAATGAGCATATATATTCTTTTGTTTTTGAATGAATATATCATACAAACATAGGCCTTGGCAATTGTAATTGTTTTCTGTTTAATGCCAAATATTCTGTTTTTTAGGCCTTTGGATCACGTATTTCTTTTAGATCCACTCAACGGTGGCTTACTATCGCAAAGGATTTAATTCATCCTTTCGGAGCCCTTCCCCGTGCATATATTAATTTATCATGTTTTCATTTTTCACACAAATCTCACATGCAACGGATTTTGACATGCACTAGTCCTCCTAGGTCATAGATATGTAGATGACTAGATTGATAGGAGAACACCTCAAAAAGCTCAAATATAACATGTGACATTAAGATTTCAAAAGAGCTCGTGCATGTGTGAATAGAGGCATATAGAAATAGAATCTATTTGAACAATACAAAATCCAACTACTCCATATAAAACATGGTAAAGAACATTGTAAGGATTGAAAATCTAAACCAAAAGTTCTAGCCACATGGAAGCGTAAACAATGGGATTCAAACACAAGTATATGCCACATAAAGTGTGTCAAACAAAAATACACACAAAACAAAATCTTTTTTAGTTTTTTAACATTTTTTTTAATAAAAAATAAATATATATACTCAAAAGACTAAACAAAAATCATTTGTATTTTTCATTAAGCTTAAATGAAATAAATAAAACACAAATGATAAACAAAAATCTTTTTATATTTTTCAGTTAAATCAAACACAAAATATAATACAAAAAGATAAACAAGTCATGATTTCTAGCATGAGATATGAAAATAGGCAATGACTAGAAAATGACTAAACAAGCATACATTTAGCATATGAATATAGCATGAAGTACAAACGCTAAAGTATGCAAACACTAACACAATTATCCTTTAGATTTAGCAAGGGAGGAGGCATGTGTAAGTAAATGAGAATCAAAATCCCTGTTTTGTAAGGCAACCAAGTCGGATTTCCTAACCCAAATTAATGAAGAATTACTATCTTGGGGTGTAGAAACATTAGCTATCGTGGTTACTTTACTATGGGATTTTCTAGGAATTCGTTTAAGATCTAAACAAAATTTCCTAAGATGACCTTGTCGACCACAATGTGTACAAGTAAGAGCATGTCGAAAAGATTTATCTAAGGAGTGATCATTAAATGCATTCCTAGAAGATTCTCCTAAAACATTGGTTTTGACTTTAGGGTTAAACTCATTACAAGAATTGAAGCCTAAACCAAAAGTGTCATTTTTAATTTGGACCGTTCCTAACATTTTATCTAGTTTTTCCGAACGACACTCCAAATCAAATTTGACATTACTAGAATCTTTTAATTTATTTTCCAATTCTAAAATGTTAGATTCTAATAAAACATTTCGCTCTTCAAAAGCAAGAAGCTCCTTTTTCAAGGATTCCATTAAACCCCTAAGGCTATCTCTCTCGCCTTCTACATAGTTAAGCTTCTCTTGAAGAGTCCTCTCATGTGTCCTAAGGTCTTCTATTAAGGCACTTTCATCAATGACCTTGACACTCTCTCTTAAACTCGCTTCTAACTTCAAATTAGCTCTTTTCAATTTAATAGATTCTTTATATAATTCATGAAAAGCATTTTGAAGTTCACTCATATCAACCTCTTCTTCATTTTCACTCTCTTCTTCTTCTTCACTCTTACTATCATCAAAAATAAGAGAATCATGTACAATGACCTTGGAAGTGGCATGTGCTATAATTTCATCATCCGATGAATTTTCATTATCACTCACATGTGCCATAAAAGCCACAAAATTTTTCTTAGTGGGGGATTCGGGCTTCTCTTCCTTATCACTATCACTAAGGGTCGCATTATATGAAATGGGTCGTTTACCATCTTTCCTTAGTTTAGTGGGGCACTCAAAAGCCCTATGGCCATAACCTTCACAACCAAAACATTTATTAGACTCGTCCCTATCAATATTTTCATTACTAGGTTTAGGGATCTTATCGGCTTTAGAAATCTTCTCGTTTTTATCATGTTTAGAGGATTCAAATTTCTTAAAATCATTTATAACTTTTCTTTGTTAAATTTAAGAAATTTTCTAAATTTACGAGCAAACAAAGCCATGTCTTCCGAGTCACTATCACTATCACTCTCTACTACATGTTTAACCTCTTTGCGGGCTTTTAAAACAACAACCTTTTCAATTTTCTTTTCAGTTTTAGAGGGAAACATATCTAGTTCATAGGTTTGTAAATCACCTACAAGCTCTTCTAATTTCGTAGAGGCTAAAGTGGGTAAAGAATTTAAAACGGTCACCTTTGGAATAAATCTATCGGGTAGGGACCTTAAAATTTTCTTTACTACACGGTCGTCAGGTATTTTCTCTCCCAAGTTAAAGGATGAATTGACAATATCAGAAAGTCTAGCATAAAATTTATCAAAAGTTTATTTTTCATCCATTTTGATAGTTTCAAATTGAGTGGTGAGGTTTTGGAGTTTTGAAGCTTTAACGACACTCGTTCCTTCATGAGTTAATTGTAAAATATCCCAAGCTTCTTTAGCGGTTTCACATGTCATAATACGTCGGAATTCATCCGGTGCGACAGCGCTAAATAAGGCGTTTAAACCTCGGAAATTAAAGTTTGCTAGCTTAAACTCATTTTCAGTCCATCTATCAACGGGTTTGGGAACATGTACATTTTCAATTAAATGTGTTGGTGGGGTCCAACCGTTAACAACAGACATCCAAACACGTTCATCGATAGATTTAAGTGCCGATTTCATTCGCGCTTTCCAATACGCGTAGTTTGAACCATCAAAAATAGGAAATTTTGAAAATGGGGAAAAATCCATATTTAGCCAAAAAGTAAAGGATCTTTAACGAAATAATTTATCGTTTTTGGCTCTGATACCAATTTGAGAGCGCAGTTGGATGGAGAATCCCCGGGTTTGAAATAATAATCTCAAATTAAAATATTTAATTTCCTTATTAATTTCCTTTTTAAACAAATGCGGAAGCGTTGAATGATGGTTCACAAATAAATAAAGCCAAGTTTTAATATCTTAAGAAACAAATTAAAACAACATAATTCAAGTCCTAGAATTTGCCTAAGTCATGATTATTCATTTAAACAAAGTTAGGCGAAACCAATTTTAGCAAGTGACTTGAATAAACCAATTTTACCCAATATTTAATTTTAGTCCCAAATTAAATGAGTGTGAGAATTAAATCCAATTTTATCTTGAAATTATCCTAAGCATAGATTCTAAATTATTGTGCAAGATAAAATAAACAAAAGTCACACAACACCGCGATGTACGAGGAAAAACCCACTAACGGGAAAAAACCTCGGGACGGCCCTAGCCTCAAATCCACTAAAAATGGTATTACAAAATACAAGACAAAAGACTTACTTCCTAAACTCGAACCCTCTCAAGCCGTGATGCTTCTTCTTGTATCAACCTCCAATTAGCGGATAACCAACGGAGCTCCACCGTGGTCTCGGAATACACCGATGGGACAATTAGGCACACCGTCACCCAAACATGGAGCCTTTCTCCAAACGGGTAGAAATGAAATGAACTTCTCTTCAATTCGGTGTAGAGAAAAACCGGTGACAAAACAACCTCCAAGTAATTGATATTTATGTAGGAGAACTTGGATAAATAATTATTGGGTGTAAACTAGAGTGTGTGAATTTTTCTTTTAAAAGATGACACTCAAAACATGAACCTTTTCCCTAAACAATTATGCTCTCAAACTCTCTTTTTGAGATGGAAATGAGTTGGAAAAGTTGGAAGGAAAAATGTGTTTCCCGTCCCTCATAAGGCTGGAAAAAGTTGGTTAAAAAACAAGTGGGGATCATGGGAGAAAACTGCCAAAAAACTGCTCAAAACTGTTCCCGCCTGGCATTCTCGTTCGAACGACTTTGACTGTCGTTCGAACGAGGTTTCTAACGAGCGACCAGCCTGGGCTCGTTAGAACCACGTTAGATACCTCGTTAGATACCTCGTTAGAACAAGAAAGTCGTTCGAACGACTTATCTAACGACTGACCAGTTAGGTTAGAAAGCAGTCTCGTTCGAACGAAGTTTGGTTCGAACGAAAAATCTCGTTCGAACGAAATTTCGAACGAGTTTCAGAAATTTTTGTTAAATTCTATTTTGGCCCAGAAACATTTATATATATTAATATAAAGTTCTTTTTAAATTATTTCTGAAATAAACATGGCTTTTATTAAACCTAACACCCAAATAAACATTGTTCCAAGCTCCTATATACATATAATTACATTCATACCTTGGGAGCATGGAACCTTAGTTGATGACGTAGAAACGAGGCACACAAACCGGCATTTTGATGAAGCTTTAAGTTCTTTGCCGCTACGTCTTCAACATACACTTCATAGGCTTGAGAATATTACAGTAAATACTATCCTATGAATAAATGTTTTTGTCCGGAATTGAGCCAAAACTATATATGGACTCAATTAGAAATTTGTGTCCTTACAGTCCTCCAACATCTGATTTGTCCGCTCTGTTTGCCCATCAGTCTGCGGGTGATAAGCCTTACTCAGCCGCAATTCCGTACCCATGGCCTCCTGGAAACTCTCCCAAAATCGTGAAACAAATATCTTGCCTCAGTCAGACACGATATTTAGAGGCACACCGTGAAGTCTCACTATTTCCGCAATGAAAAGATGGGAATACTGTCTCGTAGTGTAGTCGGTCCTCATGGGAAGAAAATGAGCAATTTTGGTCAACCTATACACAATTACCCATATGGAGTCGTGACCCCTCTGTGACGTAGGTAACCCCATGATAAAGTCCATGGATATGCTCTCCCATATCCATGTTGGAACCTCTAATGGCTATAGAAGTCCTGCCGATTTCTGATGGTCTACCTTTACTATCTGACAAGTGGAACATTTAGAAACGAACACGGTGATATCTCTCTTCATCCCGCTCCACCAATACTGTCGTCTTATGTCTTGGTACATCTTATCCCCACCAGGGCGTACCACGAACCGTGAGCCGTGCGACTCTGCCATAACCTCGTGTCGCAAGTCTTTCCCTTCCGGAACAACCAGTCTCCCATTGAAGCATAATCCCCCATCTGAACTAACGGTATAGGACTCGGCTCCCTCTGCTAGTAATCGAACTATCTCCTCCTGACAAAACGAGTCATTTGCCGGGGCCTTTATCACTCTCGTAACAATCTGAGGTGTAATAGTCATCACAGACATGAATGATCAGGCCACTGCATCCTGGTGTCCCAACTCCTTCCACTTAGCTTTCCACACCTCAACCACCTCATCTACTGGCCTACGGCTCAACGCGTCTGCTACCACGTTAGCCTTCCCTGGGTGATACTGGATATCGAACTGATAATCCTTTACAAACTCAAGCCACCGTCGTTGACGCATATTCAATTCCTTCTACGTGAAGAGGTATTGTAGAGACTTATGGTCTGTGAACAACCGAAATTTCTCCCCCAAGAGATAGTGTCTCCAAATCCGAATAGCAAACACGACTGCCGCTAACTCCAAGTCATGGGTGGGGTAATTCCTCTCGTAAGGCTTAAGCTTACGGGAAGCATAAGCTATCGCCTGACTCTCCTGTTGCAGCACCCCTCCAAGTCCTTGTAAGGACGCATCAGTGTAGACTAAATACTCAACCCCCGGTCTGGGCAATGCTAACACAGGTGCTGAGGTCAACTTGTCCTTTAGCTCATCGAATGCCAACTGACAGGCATCGCTCCAGATGAATGGTACACCTTTGCGAGCCAGATGTGTCAAAGGACCCGCTATCTTTGAGAAACCCCGAATAAACCTCCTGTAGTATCCTGCTAAGCCCAAGAAACTACGGATCTCAATCAGTGTCGTGGGCTATCCCCATTCCCTCACCGCGGATACCTTCCCCGGATCAACAGATATTCCCCGGTCTGAAATGATATACCCCTAAAACGGAACCTCCTTCAGCCAAAACTCACACTTCTCATACTTTGCATATAGCTCGTTCTGACGTAGCGTCTGCAAAACTTGTCTCAAATTCTCGACGTGCTCCTCTTCTGTTTGGGAGAGTAAACTAGAATGCCATCAATAAAGACGATGACGAACTGGTCTAGGAACTCTCTGAACACCCTATTCATCAAGTCCATAAACACGGCTGGAGCATTGGTCAAGCCAAAAGGCATAACCCGAAACTCATAGGAACCATATCTCGTCAAGAAAGCAGTCTTCGAGATGTCCTGTTCCCTGATACGCAACTGATGGTATCCCGATCGCAAATCAATCTTTGAGAAGAAGGAAGATCCTCTCAGCTGGTCGAATAAGTCATCGATTCGAGGCAACGGATACTTATTCTGTATCGTGACTTTATTCAACTCTCGGTAATCTACACACAATCTCAACGATCTGTCCCTCTTCTTTACGAACAACACAGGGGCACCCCATGGCGAAGTACTCCTTCGGATAAACCCCTGACCCAACAACTGCTCTATCTGATCCCTTAGGTCTCTCATCTCTGCTGGAGCCATACGGTAAGGTGCGCGGGCAATTGGCCGAGTGCCCGACGTCAAATCGATCACAAAATCTATCTCTCTACTCGGAGGTAGTCCATGTATATCCCAAAATACGTCAGCAAACTCCCTAACAACTGGAATCGAATCGAGTGTTATCACCACTTCCTTAGAGGTCTCTTCCTCTATATAGTACAAGTGAGTGGACGATCCTCCCTCAGGCCGAGGCATCGCCACTAAAAACATCTCCTGCCCGGAAATGGCAATTATAATACTCCTACTAAAACAATCAATCATGGTTAGGTACGCAACTAGCCAATCCATACCAACAATCGCATCATACTCGATCATCTCTAATACTAACATATCAGCGGGTAAAGTAAACCTCCCGATCTCTATACCCACACCTCTACAAATAAGGGAAATCACAGAACCCCTACTCAATGGTGAATCTACACAAGTAATCGTGCTCTCTGCAGTGTCTAACAACCCAATAGTGCGTGCAAATATCGTGGCAATAAAATAGTGTGTGGCCCCCGTATCAAATAAAATACGCCCCATAGTCCCCTGAATAGAGAACATACCCTCAATAGCAGGTGGATCCTGTGGGACTGCGGCATACTGGAGCTGATACATTCTCCCATACTGAAGTTGTCCCTGCTGGACTGGGTGGTAATGCTGCCATCTGTGGTGGTGCAGGGAGGGCGGCGGGAAACATAGGCCTCTGTGGCTCGTGTCGAGCACCCTGCTGCTGCTGCTGTGGGGCCCTGCCCCTATCAGGACAATCCTAGCGTTTGTGTCCAGTCTTGCCACAAACGAAGCACTTCCCCGAGAAGTTTCTCCCTTGCTGTCCTTGCTGCCCATGGCCCTGATGGTCGTTGCCATTTCTACCCTGACCATACTGGCCCTGCTGAAACTGCTGCTGCTGACCATTCTGGCCATGCTGGCCCTGATGGCCATGACGAAAACCTCCCTGTCCATTTCTGAAACCCCAAGATCTGAACCTCTTAAAATCCCCCTACTGGGAACCTTGATCTCCCTGCCTATGCTGACCCTGAGCAGATTGTGCCCCGCTGGCACCATTTCCCCCTGTTCTTCCCTGATGGCTGGACTCTCCTGATCTCTTACTCTCAGACATGTGAAAGCGGTGATCCTGGCAGTGAAGTAGTGTCGCGTTAACCATATTAGAATAAGTGGCCAACGAGAGATTTCCCAACAAGTGCTGTCGGATCCTCCAAGTCAATCCGTCCATGAACTTCTGAATCTTATTCTCCTCAGTCGGAATCTCATCGGGAACAATATTCAAGAGATTAGTAAATTCGGCCTCATACTCGGCCACGGTCTTCCCCTCCTGCTTGAAGTTTATTAACTTCCTCCTTATTTCTGTGTGAACAGCTGATGGAAAATATTTGTTGTCGAACCGCACCCAGAACTCCTGAATAGAAAGGGCGTCCTGCTCCTCCGCGGTGGTAATGGACTCCCACCACTGCAACGCTGATCCTACTAGCTTAAAAGTAGCCAGTATCTGCTTCTGAATATCCGTGCACTCGTACATCCTTAAGTGCCTCTGAATATCCTTCCTCCACTGACTCGACACAACAACGTCGGAGCTACCTACAAACTCTGGAGGGTATGCTTTCTGAAAAGCATCACGAACGCGTTCCCAAGCAGACGGGAATGCATGAGCCTGAACTGGAACAACTATCGGCGCCTGGCGTGGTGCCTACTGTACAACGGCTAGGGCAGCATTTACCGCTTGGGCTACAATAGCTGCAACCTCTGCGACACTCATGGTGCCCTAAACTGGTGCAGGCTGTGGCTCGGGCTGAGCATCCCTAGGAACTCGTTGTGCACGTCATGGAGGCATCTGAAATGAGAGTAAAGTCTTATAAGTTCGCAGTTATTATCTCAAAATAGCTGAAGAAGGATACATACACAAAAGAGTACAACAATCCTAGAATATAGGGCTCTACATCAAAGAAAGCTCAGCGAAAACATAATAAGTCGTACAGATCCTAAGGACACTAGAACCTGATGCTCTGATACCACCTGTAACACCCTGACTAATTAAATACCGGGTAGCTACTCCTTTATTAAATTAATACAAAATTTCAAGTTGGTTCAGCTCATAGCATCACTGTCGAAAAAAGTTTTAACAATTACTAGCCACCTAATATTTAAAATGTGAGTTGTCAATTTTAATTAAATCTGATTAACATGCAATAAGTAGATCGAGAAAAGCTAACATAACCACCACAACTTAATGACAATAGAATAACCAGAAAATAGTAATGAGTCTGGAGGAATACTCCTCACAACAATCCGAATACGGAAATAAACAAATACCAAGTCTGCATCACTAAATTAATTACAACCTGAAATCTGAAATAACTGAATAAGTAGAATGTCTCTAAGAGAGATGGGGCGACACCCCCAACAAATGAGAAAATCTGATAATATAGAGTCAAGATCGGAAGTGGAGGCGTCTACTGTCAAGGTCCTGTAACTTCCACAACAACTACAGTTCGTCACCAAAATAGAACTCCTATGCATGGTGTCTTTGTGGCTGGGCACCTAAAAGGTTTTTACAAGAAAATATATTTGGAAGCAAACGGGTCAGAGCCCGATTGTGAAAAACAGTTTAAAATATAGCAAGTGTTTTAATGATATAAAACAATGAATGCAAAATACATGTTAGGACGTGCTCTCACATGAAATACTCACCTCTCGACTATCTGTGCACTCCTAACGTATCCGTAATCAAATCTAGTTATGCCCGTATCTAACTAGTCCAATATAAAATCTAACGTTACTATACGATTCACGATTTAATTCCCAACATCTTATTTTAAACAGAGTGTTTTACTCTTCTACACAGTTTTCCATTTTAGTACTACTAATCACTAGAGATCTTCCATTTTATCTTTTACAAAACGTTGATATTATAGATACTCACATTTATACATGACAGTTCATTTCGATTAACATCATATTATTCTCATCATAAATATACAATACTAGCACCCCGAGACTAAGCTGCGGTGCACACATACTGTGCTATCCAATCCCGGTACATCACGTACATAGGGACCACGCATTCCGAATCTCTCAGGAATCATTCTCAAATAAGAACAATCACACAAAATGGAGGCGAGCATAGTTCACATCACATGGGTCATGCACATACCTACGCTCCCATGATTAGCAGGCTTATTAACTTCTCAATAAGTCCTCCTTTGACCTATGTCCTCGAGGTACAAGATTAGATGACCCTAATCGAACGTAGACCTCCCATGATAGCAAGTATGGTAGGTATGTTATACACATAAAACCACATATACTAAGCATTCACACTTCATAGATATCTCAGTATATTAATAAAGGTATACTTCACGTTCTTATCCTATCATTTACCGCTATACATTTATAAGTTCCCGTTTTAAATGCATTAGAGTTATCAACTCTTCTCACGTCGTAATTAGGTACTCGTTTCCAAATCCACAATTGTCATCCGGTTTATTGTAAGATTCTAAATTCTACTCCTCAACGTACCCCAATTCTCACAATCATACCCACTAGTCAATAAGGGAAGGTTAATTATTCGTTAATTAAGCCTACGGGACATTTGAAATAAAATCAGGCCTAAAAGGTCATTCTGTTAACTCGTTAGAAGTCTCGTTCGAACGAGTTCGTTCGAACGAAAGGCTTCGAACGAACTACCAACTCGTTAGAAGGGATACTGTCATCTCGTTAGAATCTCGTTCGAACGACCTGGGCAGGTCTTCTAATGAGATGACAGAACACGTCCAGAAATCCCAAAATCCGTTTTTCTTTATTCTTCTCTTCTCAAAATCCATTATATGATCATCCAAACTAAGTTTTAATGTGTTTAAACTACACTAATCCTCCTAGGTCATTCTTTAACATGTATATGGGGTCAATACCTCCTAAATCAACAAGTAATCATCAAAATTCCCAAATCTTATCTCAAACCCTATAAACATAAACACAGAATTTAATGTCTACAACTATTTCTTATAAATCCATTTTTAAATCATCAATAGATATATCTTGGATATGAAATTCGTCCATAACATATTCTACATGCGGTCCTCCTATAGGATTACAATTCTATCTCCAATTTCATGGGTTTTCATCAAACTTTCAATACAAGATATATATTCAATTCTAAGCATGGAGGAAACATTCACTTGAATTAATGTAATTAAACCACTTGCCTTAGATGTTCTGATTTGATGTTGGTGAATGAAGGTAAATTCTCCTCTTTCTTTGTGCAGATTTCTCCCAAAGATGGTGATGGTGGGTAGGGGTTTCTTTTGGAACCTCTTAGGACTCTCCCTATAACTCCCGTAGCCCACTACTTGTTAAATGCTGATATTGGACTTAGTGGGTTTATTTCTAATATAAAATTAACCTCTAAAATTCGTGGGTTATAATTCCCCTATTTTTAAAATTACCAAACTACCCTTCTGGGTTGCCGGTATGGTCCGAAAATGCCCCGGGATCCAAACTAAACCCCCGGCTAGTGTTTTCTGACTATTTCGACCCTTTCGGACACGTTGGCGCACTCAAAATGACCATTTGGTTGATAAAAATATAATTCACTTTTTAATTTAAATAATTATATTCCTGACGCGACTGATGGCCAACTAAATTTCCCAAATTGTCGTATTTCAGTCTCGCGACAATTTTAATATTTTCTATACTCATGAAATTTTTAATTTTAACATCATAATCAAATACCAACTCACATCTCGCTAGTATTTATATCCGGATTAATTCCCAATTAATTCTCATTTAATTCAATTAATCCCTTAAATAAATATCAATAAAATTACGGGGTATTACAGCAGGATTAAACACTTGCCTCAGATTTGTAGAGGTTGGATCGTCCTCGATGTCACGTTTGGGCCGGAATCTCCAAGCTTTTCTTCCTCTCTCTCTTCATTTCTTTTTTCTCCCTCTAGGGCTTTTTCTCTCTTTCTCTCAAATGAGAATGGCTTAATCCGTAAGCCTCTTAAGCCTTCAAAACAATAAATCCAGTTTTAAATGTTAATTCACACTTTAAATGACTCGTTTACTCTAATTCGAGTCAAACTGAATTAAAAATATTCCGAAGCCGAAATAAAACCCAATGACAGTCATTTTGACTATCTCGACCCTTCCAGGATCGATGGTACACTCGAAATCATCATCCGGAATACTTTGAAATGTCCTCTATTTTTGGACACCAATTCCCAAATTTTAAAATTCTCCAATTTAATTAAATTTTATTTTCCCCAAAATTTAATTTCTCAGTCTCCAAAGTCAAGGGTTGTTACATCTTCCTCTACTCCCTTCCTTATTTTCACTCCACTAGTTACGAAACTACCCTGCTACCCTACTCAGTACTAAACTCCAATTAAACTTGTATCTCTATCTCTTTAAAATTGTTAGAATTATTTTAAATAATTCTCCATTATGTGCTCCATAATTATATTAATACTAAGAATCACTTTGGTTAATGAAACGGCACTCCAAATACCAAGAGTCAAAAGGACTCTTGGGCATCTACCTTGATGGACGATTGATATTACGTGACTGTTGGAGATTTAGGTCCTATCCCTGCCTATAAATAAGTGATTTATTTCCATTATTCAGACACTAAAAGATAACATAATGAAACTATAGGAAAGGGAGAGAAATCTAAATTCTCAAGGCGAGTAAATTTTGAAATAGTGTTTTCTTTATACTGGGAGATCTAACCGTTGGAATGCGTTGAAATTGGAGTATGTTCTTGCTACGTACAAAATGAAGTTGTGTTCTAAAATTCAGCCCGACAAGGCATCATTAAGGTTGACTGCTCTGTCAATATTTCTAGTTCTGACAATTACGGAGGTATGTTATTTTAACAACATTTATGTTTCACATAATGATTATATGTGATAATCATGATGATCCAAGATCCTTTTATTAAGAACATTTGTATATGAAAATGTAATCAAATTAATGTATTATTGATTAATATTATAGTGTTCTTAAAAATGGTTTTACATGTGGTATCAGAGCCAAAGTTTAAGATCTCATGATTTTCCTTTATTGGTGTTTGCCTATAAGGGAGTCTACATTAAATCAATTTTTGTGTGTGCCGGGGAATTTTTTTTTGTGACAATTTTCTTTTGTTCCCTATACTCACTAGTCGGAATGTGAAAGGTCAAAACTTGATTGGAATTTTCTGAAACTATTATGGTCGAATGAAAACGTCGAAATAAACAAAACCCGTCATATATAATGGCCCCTACCCCAGTTTTGCATTTTGACGTCATTTAGATCCCTAAAAATGCATTTTTGCCATTTTTGGTAATAATGTCGATGCTAATAACTCTTGGTTAAAAATTGATTTGCGATTCCGCAAATTGGAGAGTAATCCTAGAGTAATTCTCTACATTCCTATGGTGCTAACTCAAATTTTCTATTTTTGGTAAAAATTACGAATTTTCCAAATATTATGTATTTTTCAATCACGGGGGTTGTTTTCTTTATTCATGGTTTGTCTAATATTCATGTTATGTATTATTTGTATTGATCAGGAGGTTCATTATAAAATTTTGAATATTAGATATATGATTTTGTGTTTGACAATAACATTTCGATAAATTAGATTATTGTGCATAATCTATATTTGGTAGCTCAAATGTCTGAATTGATGTTTCGACTCTAATATTTATATGATGTTTAATGTAAAAGACATTATAGAGTCTTAATCTGTAATTGTAAATATTAGATTATTGTGTATGCATCTACATTCTGAGCATTAACTATAAATTAAGTTTTGAGTATAATATATTTTTTTGGCATTGATTTTACATAAATAATGTTTATGACTTTCAGAAAAATTATTTTTGAATTCCGTCGAATGTTTTGAGATTTTGGAGTAATTTTCTACAGTTCAATGATGTTAACTAATTTTTCTCTTAAAAAAAATAAAAATTAATTAAGTTTTCCCATATTTTATGTATGTTTTATCTAGAACGGTTATAAAACTTTGTTCTAATGATCCTATTTTAGTTAAATATTCGTGCCAAACGCAGGCCAACATATTTTATATGGTAGGATATTAGACTTTTGTTATTGTTAATATTCATATTTTTGACGAGTCTTGTGCCAAACTCAGGCCAACGATTCATATTATTGAATATTATATTCTTAATAATATTCATATTTTTATGAGTCTCGTGCCAAATACATGCCAATGATTCATATCATTGAATATTATGTTATTATTAATATTCATATTTTGATGAGTCTCGTGCAAAACACATGCCAATAATTCATATTATTGAATATTGTGTTATTATTAATATTCATATTTTTGACGAGTCTCGTGTCAAACATAGGCCAACGATTCATATTATTGAATATTATGTTATTATCAATATTCATATTTTGATGAGTCTCGTGCAAAACACATGCCAACGATACATATTATTGAATATTGTGTTATTATTAATATTTATGTTTTGACGAGTCTCGTTCCAAAGGCAGACCAATCATTCATATGGTTGAATATTGTAAGGACACAACTTTCTAATTGAGTCCTTTGTAGTTTTAGCTCAATTCCGGATAAAAATATTTGAGTCATAGGATAGTGTTCTTGTGTATCCTTCAAGCCTATGACAAGTTTGAGTTGAAGACGTTGCGGCCTACTTATCAAGAGAACATCATTGTCGAGTTTCAGTACCACTTTCACATCATCAACATCATATTTCAAGTCTCCAAAAGTATGAATGCTTTATATATTTGTAGGAGACTTGGAATAATTTTATAATGGGTGTAATTTTATTTTAAAATGAATGTTATTTTCAGAAGGTTCTTTTGAAACTTTGAATAAAACGTTTTGAGCTTAATATGCAAAATCGGACTTCTGACATTTCTTTCGAAATTGTCGTTCGAACGAGTTTGCCAACGACTTTTTCCATTTGGCCACTGGAACATCGTTACTTCATTCGAACGAAAATCTCGTTCAAACGAGAATTCTGGCGGGAAAATATTTTGGCAGTTTTTCTCGATGATACCACTCTTTTGTTCCCACTAACTCTTCCAGACTAATTTAGTGCAAGAACCTCTTTTGAAAATCTAACTTTTGATAAATTCTAAACATACTTTGAGAGAAAATTTGGAGAGAAAATTTCCTGACATCAAAAGTTCATAGTTTTGTGTTTTTGTGAATCCATGAAATAATTCCTACCAAAAACACATACACCCAACTGTTTAGTTTATTCCAAGTATTTCTACTTCTATATATTTGCTTGGAGAATTTTGGCACCGGGTTTACTTTTTTACCCAAGAAGAAAAGAGTTTGGGTCTTGTTTCTCCACCACAACAAAAGGAGAATCATTTTGGTTTTCACTGCGGTGTTCTCACATGGTAAAAGGCACCATGTGTGGGTGATGATGTACAAGAGCCCCATCGATGGAGTTCGAGACTGTGGAGGAGTCCACGGTTATTTGCTTGGTGGAGGTTGAAGATCGAAGGAGTGAGTCAAGGCTTGAAGGGTGTCGAGTTTCTTCTGTAAGTCCTCTTGTCGAGTCTTTGTAAAATTTGAACCATACTTAGTGAATTTGTTTGGCCAGGTCCGTCCGAGGTTTTTTTTCCCATATTGGGTTTTCCTCGTACATTGCCGTGTTGTGGGATTGTGAATTTACTTTATCTTTTGCAAAAATCACCTAGAACGCATGCTTAAAGTAAAAAGATAAAATTGGATTTAATTCGCAATCTTGATTAAATGGTGCATGTTTAATTATTTGGGTAAGTTTATTTTAAGTTAATTTAATTCAAGTTGACACTAAATTAATTGGATGATTTTCTTGCCTAAATTGTTTAATTTTGAGAATTAAATTAACTTGGTTTGAGTGAATTTAAAGTGTGTGTGTGTTTACTTTAATTCACTTTGTAGTGTTTAATTTTAAGACATTAAAATTTGTCATTTGTATGTGTTGAACCATCTTTATTCCGCATTAAAGGAAATTTATATTTAAAAATTTAAAATTGGGGGTCCTTGTTCTTTTCAGATTGGTATCAGAGCCGGAGCGCTAATTTATTGAATTAAGGTCCTTTAAAATATTTTTGGTTAAAAATATAATTTTTCCCATTTTCTAAATTTCCTATTTTCGATGGTCCTAATTATGTGTATTGGAAAGAGCGTATGAAATCGGCACTAAAGTCTATCGACGAGAGGGTTTGGTTGTCAGTTGTTAACGGGTGGTCCCTACCCACATATTTGGTAGAAAATGAGCGTGTTCCCAAACTCGCAGATAGATGGAGTGAGAATGAATTTAAACTTGCAAAATTTAATTCCCAAGGCTTAAATGCCTTGTTTAGCGCTGTCACGTCGGATGAATTACGACGTATCATGATGTGTGAAACCGCTAAGGAAGCTTGGGACATATTACAACTCATTCACGAGGGAACTAGTGTCGTTAAGGCTTCTAAACTCCAAAACCTCACCACTCAATTTGAAACCATCAAAATGGATGAAAAAGAAACATTCAATGAGTTTTATGCTAGACTCTCCGATATAGTAAATTCTTCATTTAATTTAGGAGAGAAAATACTCGGCGACCGTGTTCTAAAGAAAATTCTTAGGTCCCTACCCGATAAATTTATCCCTAAGATGACCGTGTTAAATTATTTACCCACTTTACACTCTACCAAACTTGAGGAACTAGTAGGTGATTTTCAAACCTACGAACTAGATATGTTCCCCTCCAAAAATGAAAAGAAAGTTGACAAGGGCACTACTTTGAAAGCTGGAAAGGAGGAAAAACAAGTTGTTGTTGATGAGAGTGATAGTGACTCGGAGGACATGGCTATGTTTTCTAGGAAATTTCAAAAATTTCTTAAATGTAATAAAGATAAGTTTAAAAACGATTTTAAGAAATTTGAAAATTCTAATCATGACAAAGACGAAAAGATCCCTAAAACTTTTAATGAAAACCTTAGTAGGGACGAGTCTAATAGGTGTTACGGTTGTGAGGGTTATAGCCATAGGGCTTTTGAATGCCCCACTAAACTAAGTAAAGAGGGTAAACAACCAATTTTCTACAATGCAACCCTTAGTGATAGTGATAAAGAAGAGGAACACGATTCCCCCATTAAGCCCAACTTTGTGGCTTTTATGGCAAGTCATGTGAGTGAAAGTCAGCACTCCTTTATTAATGAAATTTTAACACATAACACTTCCAAGGCCATAGTTTGTGAATCTAAAAAAGATGATGGTAGTGAGAGTGAAGAAGAGAGAGAGGGAGTGAAGGTGATGAAGAGGGTGATGAGAATGAACTTCAAATTGCTTTTCAAGAATTATATGAAGAATCTACTAAATTAAAAAGAGCAAATTTGAAGTTAGAAGCTACTTTAAGGGAACGTGTCAAGGTCCTTGATGATAATGCGTTAGTTAATGACCTTAGGACACGAGAGAGAGTTCTTTTTTAGAAGCTATAATATATAGAAGGCGAGAGAGATAGCCTTAGAGGGTTAATGGAATCCATGAAAAAAGAGCTTCGTATGTTTGAAGAGAGAAATGGTTTGCTTGAGTCTAGGATTATAGAACTTAAGAAGAAAATGAGAGACTCAAGTAGAGTCAAATTTAATTTGGAGAGTCGTTCGGAGAAATTAGATAAAATCTTAGTAACGGTTCAAATTAAAAATGACACTTGTGGTTTAGGCTTCAATTCTTGTAACGATTCCACTATTAAAGCCAAAACCAATATTTTAGGAGAATCTTCTAGGAACAATGTTATAGATCATTCCTTAGGTAGGTCTTTTCACCGAGTCTTTTGGTGCTCTTATTGTGGTCGAAAAGGTCATCTTAGGAAATTTTATTTTGATCTTAAACGAGGTCCTAGAAAATCCCAACGTAAGACAACCGAGGTAGCCAAGATTCCTATATCTTGAGATCGTCATTCGTCATTAGTTTGGGTTATGAGATCCGACTTGGTAGCTTTACAAGATAGGATTTTTTATTCTCATTTACTTTCACACAATACCTCCCTTGCTAAATCCAAAGGTTGAATGTGTTAGTTATGAAAATGCATTCACTTAAACCAATTAATTAATTCAAGTCCTAGAATTTGCCGAAGTCATAATTATCCATATTCCGAAGTTAGGCGAAACCAATTTTAGCGAATGACTTGAATTAAATAAACTTTACCCAATATTAAATTTAAGTCCAAATTAAATTGAGTGTGATAATTTAAACCGAATTTTATCTTGAATTATTCTAAACATGCGTTCTACGTTATTTCGCAAGATAAAATAAACCAATCACACTACGCCGCGATGTACGAGGAAAAACCCAAGACGGGAAACAACCTCGGACGACCCTAGCCACAAATCCACTCGATACGGAATTACACGTACAAGACAGAAAGACTTACAACACACGACTCGATCCCTCTCAAGCCCCGACGCTTCTTCTTGTAGACACCTCTTCCTAGCGAATAACCTTGGAACACCACCGCGGTCTCGAAATCCACCGATAGGACTTTCTATGGTCACCGTCACCCGTACATGGAGCCTTTCTCCAAGCGGGTAAAATAACATAAAAACTCTTCTTCTTTCTTTGTGGGAGGTAGAAGCAAAACCCGAAACTTCTCTTCTTCAATTCGGTAGAGATAAACCGGTTCCAAAACTCCAAGCAAGTTATATGTATTTGAGAACTTGGAATAAACTCATTTGGGTAGAAACACTAGAGTGATGGATATTTTCCTTTAAAAATCTCACTCAAAACATGAACATATTCCTTAAACAAATTTGCTCTCAAACTCTCTCTAAGAGATGAAAATGGAATGGAAAAGTTAGATAGGAAAATGTTATTCCCGCTATTGATAAAGTCTGAAAAAGTTGGTTACAAACTTAGTGGGAAAGTGGGTGCAAAACTGCCAAAAACTGTTTCCGCCCGGCATCTCGTTCGAACGACATTTCGTTCGAACGAAAATCTCGTTCGAACGAGTCTTCTAACGACGCTCCAGTATGAACTCGTTAGAAGCTCGTTGGAAATCTCGTTAGAACGACAATCTCGTTCGAACGACATTTCTAACGACGGACCAGTATGCCTTAGTGGGAACTCGTTGGCAAAACTCGTTCGAACGACATCTGGTTCGAACGAAAAACTCGTTCGAACGACATATCGAACGACTTCCAGAAATTTTATAAAATTCGATTTTGGCCCAGAAACTTTATATATTTTATTTTAAAGTTCTAATTAAATTTTTCTGAAAATAAAACACAGTTTTTATAAAACCTAACACCCAATAAACTTTGTTCCAAGCTCCTATATATATATAATTGCATTCATACCTTAGGAGCATGGAACTATAGTTGATGACGTAGAAACGAGGCACGCAAACCGGCATATTTGATGAAGCTTTATACTCTTTGCCGCTACGTCTTCAACAAATACTTCATAGGCTTGAGAGTATTACAATTACATACTATCCTATGAATAAATATTTTTGTCCGGAATTGAGCCAACACTATACATGGACTCAATTGGAAATTTGTGTCCTTACGAATCTCCCCCTTTGGCTATTCCCGGACAAAAACCAAACAAAAAATCCTAAAGGGCCGTCAAGCTCACTAGACTCAAAACATAACCCACCCAAACTTGACTCAACCCAAGGATTAAAAGCTTTGCCATTTAAAGATGCCTCTTTAGAAGAATACCTGCACACTTAAGCAAACTCATCAAATGCATAGGGAATATCAAAATATTAAATGCAATTAATTAATTACTCCCCCTAAATTAATTCTCCCCTTTATCAAACAAATGACATACTTAGAAAGACGTCTCCCCCTAAGATAAATCTCCCCCAAACTAAGATACGGTAATAATAGGATTAGATACCATTTCTCCCCCTATCATTTCTCCCCCTTTTTGTTCAGGAATAGGCAAAGGATAAAGAACTAATAAACAACATGTTGAAGCTTAGAGTGATAAGACATGAAAGCATATGCGCAATAAAAGCAAGGCAAAGACAAACAAATATCATATATATATATATATATATATATATATATACCAATAGAGTACTTGCATATATATATATATATATAGATATAAACACACAAATGACACACACAACATATAATAGGAGTCTTTCACACTTGTATGGCAAAAATGTGTCATATGGAAACGGAAGTGTAGGGGTGTGAACTAGCAACAATTAAATTTAGACCCAAACACTTAAGAAACGTTCACGGAGTTCTCATTTGATTGCAAACTTCATCACATTTAAATATAACCTCATGTGATAATATAGATTGAACTCAATGAACAAATATACACAATTCATACAAGCCTAGCATATTGATGATTCTACAAACCAATAGAGTCATGACATGAAATACGTAACTAGGATAAACGGACATTGTGCAAATCGTTGATATACCATCCAATCTCCCTCAATATGCATTTACATTAAATTTGAATGAATATATCAATCAAACATAGGCCTTGGCAATTTATTTTCTTTTAAATGCCATATTTTCTATTTTTAGGCCTTTGGACCACGTATTTCTTTTAGGTCCTTTCAAAACGGTGGCTTACTATTGCAAAGGATCACTTAGTCCTTTCGGAGCCCTTCCCCGTGCACATTTATTTTTATCATGTTTTCATTTTTCACACAAATCTCATATGCAACGGATTTTGACATGCACTTGTCCTCCTAAGTCACAAATATGTAGATGACAAGATTGGTAGGAGAACACCTCACATAGCTCAAATATACATATGAAGTTAAAATTTCAAAAGAGCTCGTGCATGTGTGAATAGAGGCATATAAAACTAGAATCCATTTAATCAATACAAAATCCAACTACTCCATACAAATATGGTAAAGAACATAATAAGGATTGATAATCTAAACCAAAATTTCTAGCCACGTGGGAGCGTAAAAGATGGAATTCAAACACAAGTATATGCCACTTAAAGTGTGTCAAACTAAAATACACACATAAAAAATCTTTTTGAGTTTTTAACATTTTTTACCAAAAATAAATATATATACTCAAAAGGATAAACAAAAATCATTTGAATCTTTCATTAAGCTTAAATTATCGAGAGATAAAATCCAAATGATAAACAAAAATCTTTTTATATTGTTCAGTTAATTCAAACAAAAGAAATATAATACAAAAAGATAAACAAATCATAATTTCTAGCATATGATATGAAATGAGGCAATGACTAGAAAATGACTAAACATGCATACATCTAGCAATGATATATAATATGAAGCACAAAAAGCTAGAGTATGCATAAAACACTAACACATTCAACCTTTAAATTTAGCAAGGGAGGTTTCATGTGATAGTAAATGAGAATCAAAAACCCTATTTTGCAAGGCAACCAAGTCGGATTTCCTAACCCAAATTAAGGAAGAATGACTATCTTGGGGTGTTGGAACTTTAACTTCCGTGGTTACTTTACTATGGGATTTTCTAGGAATTCGTTTAAGATCAAAACAAAATTTTCTAAGATGACCTTTTCGACCACAATGTGTACAAGCAAAAACATGTTGAAAAGATTTACCTAAGGAGTGATCTTTAAATGCATTCCTAGTAGATTCTCCTAA
The DNA here is from genome assembly GCA_949130495.1 of Sambucus nigra. Classification (NCBI taxonomy): domain Eukaryota; kingdom Viridiplantae; phylum Streptophyta; class Magnoliopsida; order Dipsacales; family Adoxaceae; genus Sambucus; species Sambucus nigra. Next base: position 586,056,575 of record OX422216.1, read on the forward strand.
AACGTTGGTCTTGGCTTTATGAGTAGATTCATTACAAGTATTGAAGCCTAAACCACAAGTGTCATTTTTAATTTGGACCGTTCCTAACATTTTATCTAGTTTTTCCGAACGACACTCCAAATCAAATTTGCCATTACTAGAATCTTTTAATTTATTTTCCAATTCTAAAATGTTAGATTCTAGTAAAACATTTCGCTCTTCAAAAGCAAGAAGCTCCTTTTTCAAGGATTCCATTAAACCTCTAAGGCTATCTCTCTCGCCTTCTACATATTCAAGCTTCTCTCGAAGAGTCCTCTCACGTGTCCTAAGGTCTTCTATTAAAGTATTTTCATCAACGACCTTGACACTCTCTTTTAAACTAGCTTCTAACTTCAAATTAGCTCTTTTCAATTTAATAGATTCTTTATAAAGTTCTTGAAAAGCATTTTGAAGTTCACTCACATTAACCTCTTCTTCATTTTCACTCTCTCTTTCTTCTCCACTCTCACTATCATCAAAAACAAGAGAATCATAAACTATGACCTTGGAAGTGTCATGTGTTAAAGTTTCATCAATCGATGAGCTCTCACTATCACTCACATGACTAGCCATAAAAGCCACAAAATTTTTCTTAGTGGGGGAATCGGGCTTCTCTTCCTTATCACTATCACTAAGGGTCGCATTATATGAAATGGGTCGTTTACCCTCTTTCCTTAGTTTAGTGGGGCACTCATAAGCCCTATGGCCATAACCTTCACAACCAAAACACTTATTAGACTCGTCCCTATCTAAATTTTCATTACTAGGTTTAGGGATCTTCTCAGCTTTAGGAATCTTCTCGGCTTTAGACATCTTTTCGCCTTTGTCATGCTTAGAAGATTCAAATTTCTTAAAATCATTTTTAAATTTATCTTTGTTAATTTTAAGAAATTTTCTAAATTTACGTGCAAACAAAGCCATGTCTTCCGAGTCACTATCACTCTCGCTCTCTACTACTTGTTTGACCTCTTTTCGGGCTTTTAAAGCAACGCCCTTTTCGAGTTTCTTTTTAGTTTTAGAGGGAAACATATCCAGTTCATAGGTTTGTAAATCACCTACAAGCTCTTCTAATTTCGTAGAGGCTAAAGTGGGTAAAGAATTTAAAACGGTCACCTTTGGAATAAATCTATCGGGTAGGGACCTTAAAATTTTCTTTACAACACGGTCGTCAGGTATTTTCTCTCCCAAGTTAAAAGATGAATTAACAATATCAGAAAGTCTAGCATAAAATTCATCAAACGTTTCTTTTTCATTCATTTTGATAGTTTCAAATTGAGTGGTGAGGTTTTGGAGTTTTGAAGCTTTAACGACACTAGTTCCTTCATGAGTTAATTGTAAAATATCCCAAGCTTCTTTAGCGGTTTCACACGTCATAATACGTCGGAATTCATCCGGTGTGACAGCGCTAAATAAGGCATTTAAACCACGGGAATTGAAATTAGCATGTTTAAACTCATTTTCAGTCCATTTATCGGCGGGTTTGGGAACACGTTCATTTTCAACTAAATAAGTTGGTGGGGACCACCCGTTAACAACAAACATCCAAACTCTTTCGTCGATAGACTTTAGTGCCGATCTCATACGCGCTTTCCAATACGCGTAGTTTGAACCATCAAAAATAGGAAATTTAGAAAATGGGAAAAAATCCATTTTAGCCAAAAATAATTTAAGGATCTTTAACGAAATAATTTATCGTTTCTGGATCTGATACCAATTTGAAAATGCATTCACTTAAACCAATTAATTAATTCAAGTCCTAGAATTTGCCTAAGTCATAATTATCCATATTCCGAAGTTAGGCGAAACCAATTTTAGCGAATGACTTGAATTAAATAAATTTTACCCAATATTAAATTTAAGTCCAAATTAAATTGAGTGTGATAATTTAAACCGAATTTTATCTTGAATTATTCTAAACATGCGTTCTACGTTATTTTGCAAGATAAAATAAACCAATCACACTACGCCGCGATGTACGAGGAAAAACCCAAGACGGGAAACAACCTCGGACGGCCCTAGCCACAAATCCACTAGATACGGAATTACACGTACAAGACAGAAAGACTTACAACACACGACTCGATCCCTCTCAAGCCCCGACGCTTCTTCTTGTAGACACCTCTTCCTAGCAAATAACCTTGGAACACCAACGCGGTCTCGGAATCCATCGATAGGACTTTCTATGGTCACCGTCACCCGTACATGGAGCCATTCTCCAAGCGGATAAAATAACATAAAAACACTTCTTCTTTCTTTGTGGGAGGTAGAAGCAAAACCCGAAACTTCTCTTCTTCAATTCGGTAGAGATAAACCGGTGCCAAAACTCCAAGCAAGTTATATGTATATGAGAACTTGGAATAAACTCATTTGGGTATAAACACTAGAGTGATGGATATTTTCCTTTAAAAATCTCACTCAAAACATGAACATTTTCCTTAAACAAATTTGCTCTCAAACTCTCTCTAAGAGATGAAAATGGAATGGAAAAGTTAGATAGGAAAATGTTATTCCCGCTATTGATAAAGTCTGAAAAAGTTGGTTACAAATTTAGTGGGAAAGTGGGTGCAAAACTGCCAAAAAAATGCCAAAAACTGTTCCCGCCTGGCATCTCGTTCGAACGACATCTCGTTCGAACGACATTTCGTTCGAACGAAAATCTCGTTCGAACGAGTCTTCTAACGACGCTCCAATATGAACTCGTTAAAAGCTCGTTGGAAATCTCGTTCGAACGACAATCTCGTTCGAACGACAATCTCGTTCGAACGACATTTCTAACGACGGACCAGTATGCCTTAGTGGGAACTCGTTGGCAAAACTCGTTCGAACGACATCTGGTTCGAACGAAAAACTCGTTCGAACGACATATCGAACGACTTCCAGAAATTTTATAAAATTCGATTTTGGCCCAGAAACTTTATATATTTTATTTTAAAGTTCTAATTAAATTTTTCTGAAAATAAAACACAGTTTTTATAAAACCTAACACCCAATAAACTTTGTTCCAAGCTCCTATATATATATAATTGCATTCATACGTTGGGAGCATGGAACTATAGTTGATGACGTAGAAACGAGGCACGCAAATCGGCATATTTGATGAAGCTTTATACTCTTTGCCGCTACGTCTTCAATAAACACTTCATAGGCTTGAGAGTATTACAATTACATACTATCCTATGAATAAATGTTTTTGTCCGGAATTGAGCCAACACTATACATGGACTCAATTGGAAATTTGTGTCCTTACAAGTTGTTTGCATACTTTAGATTTTGTACTTCATGCTAATTGTATGCTTGTTTATCATGTTTCTAGTCTATACTCCATGATTTATCACATGATAGAATAATGATTTGTGTTTATCTTTTGTATTATATTTATTTTAGTTTGCATTAAATGAAAAATAAAAAATTATTTTTGTTTATCATTTGTGTTTTACCTTTTAGTAATTTAGGCTTAATGAAAAATACAAATGATTTTTGTGTGTCTTTTGAGTAAATATTTTGTTTGTTTGGTTAAAAATTTCAAAAACTCAAAAATATTTTTTTGTGTATTTTGGTTTTACACACCTTTTGTGGCATATGTTTGTGTTTGAATCCCTTCTTTTTCTCTTCCACGTGGCTAGAACTTTTGGTTAGAATTTTAATCCTTAAAATGTTCTTTATCATGGTTACATGGAGTAGTTTAAGTTTAACTTGCTTAATGGATTCACTTTTATATGCCTTTTCACACACATGCACGAGCTCTTCTAAACTTTTAACTTCACATGTATATTTGAGCTTTGTGAGGTGTTCTCCTTCCAATCTAGTCATCTACGTATTATGTGATCTAGGAGGACTAGTGCATGTTAAAATTCATTGCACGTGAGATTTGTGTGAGATATAAAAAATGATATATATAAATATGCACGGAAAAGGGTTCCAAAAGGGAATATTATCCTTTGGGAGTAAGCCACCGTTTGGAATGGACCTAAAAGAAATACGTGGTCCAAAGGCCTAAATAGAATATGGCATTAATAGAAAATATTTGCCAAGGCCTATTTAGTTTAGTTTGATATATTCATTCAAAAATTATATATGCTTATTTTGAGGGAGTTTGGATGGTATATCAACTGTTTGCACAATGTCCATTTATTCTAGTTGCGCTTTCAGTGTTGGACTCTATTGGTTTGTAGAATCATCAATATGATAGGTTTGTATGCATTATGTTTGTTTATTCATTGAGTTCAATATATATTGTCACATAAGGTTAATTTTGAATGTGATAAAGTTTTGCACTCAAATGAGAACTCCGTGAACATGTTTAAGTGATTGGGTTTTAATTCTTTAGTATCTAGTTCACGCCCCATCACTTCCATTTCCATATGACACATTAATGCCATAAGAGTGTGGAAAACTTATGTTATTTTGATTTTGTGTCATTTGTGAGTTTATCTCTCTCTCTCTCTCTATATATATATATATATATATATATATATGTGTGTGTGTGTGTGTGTGTGTGTGCATTATTAGTATATTTAGAGTATGTATATATAAGATATTGTTTGTTTTTAAGTTTTTGCCTTGCTAGCTAGTCCATTTATGCTTTAATTCATAATTCGTATCTATTATTGTTGCGTATTTTGGTTTGACATCACATGCTTAGATTAATACATCTATTGATATATTTTGTTATCACATCATAGTTGATATTCATGTATTTTATGTGGATAAGTTGAATTTTATTGTTTCCCGTATGCCTTAATGATCCTATTTCCTTAAGCATCACCATGCCTTATTTATTTTCCCATATTTATATCCCTTATGCAGTTTTAGGGGGAGAAATGGTACTTAGTTATATTGGGGGAGAAATGGGTAATTAATTAATTCCTAATCCTTTATCTATTCCTGAACAAAAAGGTGGAGAATGATAGGGGGAGAATGACATGTAGTCTTATTATAATCGTATCTTAGTTTAGGAGATTTAACTTAGGGGGAGTCGCGACCTTCTTAGGTATATCACATTTGATAAAGGGGAATTAATTTAGGGGAAGTATTTATTTTAAATTCATTTAATATTTTGATATTCCCTATGCGTTTAATGTTTTGCTTAAGTGTGCAGGAATTATTCTAGCGGCAACTTTCATCGGCAAAGATAGTCTTCCTTGGGTTTAGAATCAAGCTTGTATTTTTTTTATTTTGGGTGGAATGTTTTGAGTCTAGTTGAGCTTGATGGCCCTTTAGGATTTTGTTTTGATTTTTGTCCCGAAATAGACAAAGGGGGAGATTTGTAAGGACACAACTTTCCAATTGAGTCCTTTGTAGTTTTGGCAAATATAGTCTTCCTTGGGTTTTGAATCAAGCTTGTATTTTTTATTTTGGGTGGGATGTTTTGAGTCTAGTTGAGCTTGATGGCCCTTTAGGATTTTGTTTTGGTTTTTGCCCCGGAATAGCTAAAGGGGTAGATTTGTAAGGACACAACCTTCTAATTGAGTCCTTTGTAGTTTTGGTTCAATTTCGGACAAAAACATTTGAGTCATAGGATAATGTTATTGTGTATCCTTCAAGCCTATGACAAGTTTGAGTTGAAGACGTTGCGGCCTACTTATTAAGAGAACACCATTGTCGAGTTTCAGTGCCACATTTCACGTCATCAACATCATATTTCAAGTCTCCAAAGGTATGAATGATTTTATATATTTGTAAGAGACTTGGAATAATTTTATAATGGGTGTACTTTTATTTTAAAATGAATTTTATTTTGAGAAGGTTCTTTAGAAACTTTGAATAAAACGCTTTGGGATTAATATGCAAAATCGGACTTCTCACATTTCGATCGAAATTATCTTTCGAACGAGTTTGCCAACGACTTTTCCCATTTGGCCACTGGAACATTGTTAGATGGTCATTCGAACGAGACTTCGTTCAAACGAAAATCTCGTTCGAACGAGATTTTCGGCGGGAAAATATTTTGGCTGTTTTGGCGGTTTTTCTCCATGATGCCACTCTTTTGTTCCCACTAACTCTTACAGATTTATTTAATGCGGGGACCTTTTTTGAAAATCTAACTTTTGATAAATTCTAAACATACTTTGAGAGAAAGTTTGGAGAGAAAATTTCTTAACATCAAAAGTTCATAGTTTTGTGTTTTTTTGAATCCATGAAATAATTCCTACCAAAAACACATACACCCAACTGTTTAGTTTATTCCAAGTATTTCTACTTCTATATATTTTCTTGAAGCATTTTGGCACCGGGTTTACTTTTCTAACCAAGAAGAAAAGAGCTTGGGTCTCGTTTCTCTATCTCAACAAAAGGAGAATCATTTTGGTTTTCACTGCGGTGTTCTCACATGGTGAAAGGCACCATGTGTGGGTGGCAGTGTCTAAGAGCCCCATCGGTGGAGTTCGAGACTGTGGAGGAGTCCACAATTATTTTCTAGGTGGGGTTGAAGATCGAAGGAGCACACAAAAATTGAACTCGCTTGTAGGAGATTCGCGAGGGATAAAGAAATGTATCTCCCATGGTTTTTACACGTGTGGGGTGAAGACCAAGATGAGTCGACCGGGGGGAGATCTCGCCTATCTCAGTCATCCCCGGGAGTCCTACCGACCCAAAGTAGAGAGGCTTCAAAAATCCTCGCCTTGGACGCCCTCTCTCTACCTTGTCCGGTTTCCCTTTTCGCTTTTTTTTTATGGAATAATTATTACAAAACAATATGGTGTCAAAATGCACCAAAATAAATAACAATACCTCAAAAATCCTATACAACCAGTCTAAGGAGGAGGGACAAAGAATAACTACAACTAAAAAAAAGAATAAAAAAAATACAAGTCTTCAATTGCTTCCAGGCCAAGAAAGCGGCAACGACGCCATTTGATATCTCTTTATTTGTATTCCTTCGGATATGGATTTGGAATGTCGCTGCGGTCAAACTTCGAGTATCAAAATTCCTGGAATTACCGACAAAACTTGTTAAAAATTTAGTATCGCGGCAAATTCGGGTATCAATCCAATTTCTAGCGTTGAACTGTAATCGTGAAAACTTGCAACTACAATTTTTATTAAAAATCTTTTTGTATTTTAAATTTTTTTTCCTTATATTTTAAAACAATTTTCAAGGGAGGAAACGACAATTTATGCAACTAAAATGACTATGAAAAATTAGAAAGTAATCTAGTTTAGAATTTATGAGATGAAACAAGAGGTGGGATTATACCGCGTAGTCAAATCAATTTAATGTCCTAATTATTCAATTGAATAGTTCGAAATAATATTGAATTTAAAATTTAACTCTCGTCACAATCCTAAATTCAATTTATCTTTTTCAGCAATTAAATATGGAAAAATCACAACATAAAAAATAAGATTCACACTCATTTCAACAAAATATCCGCTAAAATTAATTTATTAAAATTTGTACGAATCTTTGAATTGCATACACAGAATTAATATTTAAATTTAAGAATATTACTTATCTCTAAGTGAAATTCAAAAATCGAATATTAATTTTTACCATTAATTTATTAACTCTCGTTACATAAATTAATGTGTGAGTTTTTCCAATTTAATTAGCCTAGAATGCATCAACGAACCATTATTCAAATAAAAAAAATTAACATACGCGTTTCATCCCACCCCTTGAATGGGGTGTTTAGCCAGACATGATTAAAAATTCAGCACAAGCACAATTAACAAACAAGAAACTAAAGAGAAAGAAATACGATACGCAATAATTTCTTGTGTCAATTGTGTGTATGAACACGCGTCCCAAACTCGTCACAAAATCTGACTGGATTACAAAACTGAAAATAAAAAATGAACTTACAAATTTTTCTAAACCTGAAACTATATTTTTTTTAAACTATTTTTCTACCCTTTTTTTCTGTCTCTTACGTTCTCTCTGTATACACCTTTTTTCCTTTTGTGCTGAGAGAGTTTTTTTTTTAAAGTGAGCAAATGCCCTTTTTTATAAAGTCCCACGACGTTGGTGTTTGTTGGGAGATTTTGTTGGGATTGAATTTTTTGTTTGGTCAAAGAATGTTTGGGTTTATCTTTAGAAGCATGGCAGGTAAGTGGCTCGTTTTTTTTTAATGGGTTTGACTCGATTTTGGCAGCGGGTTCATGGGTTATCCGGGTTTGGCAATCGGGTTAGGGGAAAATGTTTTTTTTTATATAGGAACCGAGAATGGTGGCAGGTGGAGCTTGGTCTGAATCTGGCCGGAGGCGGGTTGGCAATGGCAGGGGGTGAGGCGCGTCGGCGGGTCTTGGGTTTGGAGAAGGTGGAAGTGGGTTTGCTGTCACGGTTTGGGCGAGCTCGGCTGACAACGATTTTGGTCCGGGGGGTATGGGGATTCCGGGATTTCAGGTGGGTAAAGGTTTGTGGTTTGTTTTTCTTTTTTTCTTTGGTTTAATTTGGTTTTAGGAATGGGAAAGACGGGTTTTGTTATTTGAATTTTAATGTGGTAAAAAAAATGGTTATGGATATGGAGGTTGGTGTTTTGGTTGGTTATGGAGTTTTGTGGAGAGAGAATCATGGGTGTTATGGTTGAAGATGATGGAGGGGATTGTTAGGTGTGTATATGGGAATTATGGTGTGAGTGTGAGTGTGAGTGTGAGGGTTAGGTTAGGTGTATGAGTGTGTATGGCATTTAAAGTGTGAGTGGGTTTAATGTGTGTGTTTAAGTTGTGACCCTAAAAATAACACAACTAAAAAAATATAAAGCTAACAAAACTAAAAATCTAAAAATAAAATACTACTCTAAAAATAAAATAAAAACTCAATTCAAAAAATAAAATTAAAAAGAAACAAAAATCTATTAAACTAAAATCTAAAAAAATAAAAATAAATGAAATCCTAAAAACTAATCCTAATAAAATAAAATAAAAACCAAAAACTAATAAAAATCAAAATAAAAATACACTAATAAAAATAAAATGTGCAAATAAATTCTAAAAATCCTAAATAAATTCTAAAAATAAAACGACTCAAAATAAAAATATAAGAAAATCTAAAAAGGCACAAACTCAACACACACAGGCTCGGGTGATGGACTAGGCTCGGTCTAGGCTTAGCTTTGGTTTGGGACAAGGTTCGGGACATCGGAACTCTTCTGGGCAAGCTCAATATGGACTTAGACTTCACGGTCTCCTTTGATTTCTTCGATGCAAGTTTTTGACCGCTTCTGTGTCGCAATTGATCGGATTTAGCATCATTTAACACTACGACTGCTGATTGACCTGCAATACAGATAAATACGAACATAAGGACAGTTTTGATTAAACGGGTGATTAAAAAGCTTCTATTCGGGGTATAAAATAGACACTTTTGGGTGCTTATCAAATATTATAACGTGTTTATTTCAAATTAATCACTGACGCACTTATCCATAAAGCCAACCCATGATTCAAGGCACTTTAGTTTGTTATTATGGTAAACGTGTATCTTCAGGTATAACTGCCCAACTTATAAGTGAATTCCACCTGTCCTCTTGTAATTCTCCATAAATCACCTATAAATAGGGCACTAATCCACGAAAGAAAAGGGACCATGACTGGATTCCTCTCAATCATTGAGTTGTAACAGTAACCCTAATTGTAACTTTGGCAGTAGTGCAATAAAGCTTAGCAACACCGTGGACGTAGGTTTCTTTGAGGAGCTGAACCATGTAAAATTCATTGTGTTTTCTACGTCTCTCATCCCCATTCTATATTATCATTATTTCTCTCTTTATTGATTTATCAATTATTCGTTCTCTCCAATTCTAAATGTCAATATGTACATTTAAACTTCCTTTCTAAAACCAAATTATTATTATTCAGTTTATGTATGAGGAAACTTTAGTGTCTGGTTTGAAATTATAAATCTTCCAATATCTTGTAATCAACCAACCTTAAAATATATCCACTATGATTCATCTTGTGTTTTGCTATAATAGAGGATCCTCTTTTTTTTAAATCATATTTATAAACTTGCAATTTTTTGTAGCTAGGGTGGTGTGTTGGTGTAAAGTTATAGTCCTTAATCTGCAAAAGATTCACCTGTCAGTGAAGTTTCTCAGATGCCATCCTAGTGTGTGTAGTACGCGTGCAACATGGAATCACATTAAGAATCTTGCCTTCCAAATCTCTCTTAACTCTCATCTCTTTAAAATTTACTTGTTTGTGGTGTTACATATTCATTATTAATTTTACAAACTCTTAAGGGTATTTTACCAGGAGGGGCTAATCTATGAATGAACACTCTATTTCATCTGAGATCATATTACCAGTGGAAATTTGCAGCACATTTGTTTAAATATTTAATTTGCCATTGATTTCATAAAAACCAAATTTATTCATCTCTTGGGTATTTCCTAAGCTAACTTTGATATTGACACCTAGCTTTTAGTGGCGATTTGACTTTTGGAGGGGTATTTTCAATTATTTTACTATGAATTAATCTAAGGAAAAGATAACAAAACATATATACGGTATAATACTGGATCCCAAATATCTATAGTATAAAACTGAGTTGTGTGTAAAAAAATTTAGATTGGAACTAGGATGTTTTAAAAAATTTCACATTATAATTCTAGACGTGTCTAAGTTACTTCATTTTGATAACTCATTTTTTACATAAAATGTCGACGATTATTAATAAGAATTAAAGTCAATATTTTTATTTTTATTAACTTTTAATAAAACTCGCGTGAATGTATAAGTCTCCAGAATTTCAAAATAACAATGCGAATGAAGACTATATGTATCTCTAAGAAAATTAAAAAATACTTTCATAAATTCAACAAAAACTAGTTCGAAAGCACAATATGATTATTTATGTAAGAGAACTCACGATTGAGACATCATATTATATATAATAAATACAACATGCGCACACACACACACACATTTTTGGTAATGTCATTGGCTCGAATATTATAATAAGCATTAACAATGAATAGATAATACAATCGCGAAATGTAGTTTATGTGGCACAATGCGGACAATGCACAGGTGGTTGTACACACGAATACACTTGAGTAAGATTACAAATGAGTTGTAGACAACTGGGTGGTGCAACATTCACAATGCACGAGTATACTATAAAGACAAAATCATCAATATATAATTAAAATCGCAAGACTAAGTTCAAATGCCCCTTTTTGCCCAATTAATTCAAATATAGACTATTGGGCTATTCTGTAAAATTTGGCCCGAATATATTTGGGTATAACTGAGTATAAATGATGTTTTAGTGACATGTGCTTTGCTGCCAACAATTTTCTCTTACTTATTTTTTTATTTTGGCAATATGTGTTTTACCACTCGACTTTTTTCCTCATTTATCCTGATTTTTTTTTATTGATGAGATCGCAAATCGTCGAACTTAAAAAATATCATAGTAGGGAATCTCACGACATTTATAAAGTATATTTTTACCATTTTAACCATGTAACTAGCAATCGCAAAAAATAGAGTTAATTATAGTTTTCACCCTTAAAGTTTGAAGTAAATCTCACTTTGGCCCTTGATGATTAAATTTTCTCACATTGAACCCTGAAGTTTGAAATTGGTTTAATGTTGTCCAACATCAAACGGGCGTCCAAAAAATTGATAGACAGTCCAAAGTAAGACATAAATTTTAAGGACCAAAACGAGACTTTAGGAACCAAAATGATTTAATTCTTTTTCTCTTTGAACAACATTTTTTTAACTTTTTATGTTTAATTTATTCAAATAATTTTATCAAAATTAAAATTTATCTATCGACCTAAAGATTTTTATATTAATTGTGATAACTTATTTGAATGAGTTAATTAATATAATTTCAAACTTTGTATACTAATTTTCCTAATTTATTTCACAATTACGATTTATTTATCTTTCTGAAGATTTTTGTATATTTTAAAGTGCATGAAATTGCTGAGAATGAGTTGGAATTAAACTAAGGGCGACAATTCGTGTTTTAGGGTCATTTTTCATGCCGATACGACACAATATGGATTTTTTGGATTTGAACACAACATGACTCAACTTGTTATTTTTTAGCTAACACGAGCACGATCTGTTTTAAACACGACGTGCCACGATTAATACAATTATTAAATTTTGTACTCAATTAAATAAAATTGACACAGCATCCCGAGTAAAATACGATGAACACGATAACAATATCATATTATTGACATGAGCACGATATAGCATCGTATAAAAAAATCCGCCAAAGAACGCATATATCAAGTTAATTTTAGGTCGTTTTGTTTCATATTTTTTCATATTGTTTCTATTGTCATTCCTAGATTGAGCACACCGTAGGTGGTGTGACATAGAGAGCTAGTTGATCATTTGGCTAAATCGATAAAAGTTTAACAAATAATAAACAAAATTTTTTGGCGATAAATAAATTTAATTGTGATCAATTATTTGAATAAATCAAACATAAAGATTGAAAGAAATATTTTTCAAAGATAAAATTGATTAATTTATTTTGGTCCCTAAAGTTTGTGTCTTACTTTGGTATTCAAAACTTTTGTCATGCGCTGATCCCTCTGTCAATTATTTTTACAACGGTTTAATTTTGAACAACATTATAACAGTTTCGCAACTTCAGGATCTAATGTGAGCAATTTAAACATCGTGAGCCAAGGTAAAATTTACCCAAAATTTCAAGAATCAAAATTGTAATTAACTCTAAAAACTAAAATACAATGAGTAGGTTGGTGAATTTTTAAAAAGGAAAAAAAAACAGGAAAATGAGAAAAATTTAGCAAGTCTCGTTGGGCAAATCCTGAAAATATTCTTTGTTGTTCACCAAACTCCAGCCTCTCGACGATTGAAGGGTTGTAACAAGAAATTCTAACTTAAATACCCTAAATTGCCCTTCCTTAATCCTTAATCTGCCATTGCAATAATCTCCAAATGGGGGTACTATAGTAATCTCTTAATAGGGCTACTATAGTAATCTCCTAACAACTTCCAAAGCTGTTGCAAACGACAAAGTTAAATCCACCTATTATTCTCCCAAACAGCTTTATCCCTTTGAGAATTCAAATACACTTTTTGACTAATGCATTGATTGTTAGGAACAATCTCATGATTAAAATAACACATTTTTTCATTGAATAATGTTTGGCTACCCGGGTGTTAACCCCGGGCTAGCACAGGGAGCCCTTTTGTTTTCTTTCTTTCTTTTTTTTTTTTTTTGATTTTTCACGTAAAATGAGTTAAAAACAATTATAAAAAATAATTTTTTATTAGAATAGTTTATTTGTTTTTTTCAATTTTTTTTTTAAAACTCATTTTATCCCTCAGACACCCATTTACTCAATATTTTTTTATTTTTAAAGGTCTGCGCTAGCGGCACCCGTTATTTTTAAACTTTTTTTTTACTTTACAACATTTGAAATAATTTTTGTATTTCTGCATTAAAAAATTAATCTAATAATTTTTTTTAACTCATTTAGTCCCTCAAACACCCATTTATCCAATATTCTTTTATTTTTAAAGGTCCGCGCCAGCGGCACTGGTTATTTTTAAACTTTTTTTTAATTTTATAACATTTAAAATAATAATTGTACTTTTGCATTAAAAAACTAATCTAATAAAAAATTATGTTTTAATTATTTTCAACCTATTTAGTCCCTCAAACACTCATTTACCCAATATTCTCTTATTTTTAAAGCCCCGCGCCAGCAGCACTCGTTATTTTTAACCCTTTTTTTTTTAATTTTACAACATTTAAAATAATTGTTGTATTTTTGCATTAAAAAACTAATCTAATAAAAAATTATGTTTTTAATTATTTTCAACCTATTTAATCCCTCAAACACCCATTACCCAATATTCTCTTATTTTTAAAGGTCCACGCCAGCGGCACTCATTATTTTTAACCTTTTTTTTTTTAATTTTACAACATTAAAATAATTGTTGTATTTGTACATTAAAAAACTAATCTAATAAAAAAATATGTTTTTAATTATTTTCAACCTATTTAATCCCTCAAATACCCATTTACCCAATATTCTCTTATTTTTAAAGGTCCGCGCCAGCGGCACTCGTTATTTTTAAGCTTTTTTTTTTTTAATTTTACAACATTTAAAATAATTGTTGTATTTTTGCATTAAAAAACTAATCTAATAAAAAAATTATGTTTTTAATTATTTTCAACCTATTTAGTTCCTCAAACACCCATTTACCCAATATTCTCTTATTTTTAAAGGTCCGCGCCAGCGGCACTTGTTATTTTTAACCTTTTTTTTATTTTACAACATTTAAAATAATTTTTGTATTTTTGCATTAAAAAACTAATCTAATAAAAAATTATGTTTTTTATTATTTTCAATTTATTTAGTCTCTCAAACACCCATTTACCCAATATTCCCTTATTTTTAAAGGTCCGCGCCAGCGGAACTCATTATTTTTAAACTTTTTTTTTTTTAATTTTACAACATTTAAAATAATTTTTATATTTTTTGCATTAAAAAACTAATTTAATAAAAATTATGTTTTTAATTATTTTCAACTTATTTAGTCCCTCAAACACCCATTTACCCAATATTCTCTTGTTTTTAAAGGTCCGCGCCAGCGACACCCCTTATTTTTGAAATTTAAAACAATTTAAAATTGTAAAGAAAAAGTTTTTTTTATATTAAACTAACTTTTATTTTTTTCGAACAGTTTTTTTCAAAAAAAAAAATATTAAAATAGTGTTTTTTAACAATACAATTTTTCTAATTTATATAAAAAAAAAATTATAAATTTTTTTTTTCTAAATAAAAAAAAAAGTTAAGTAACCTTATTAAAAACTATACCATACTTTTTCAAAAAAAAAAAAAAATAGCAAATAAAAAAATGACAACAAGGCACCTGGTACTAGCAAGCTAGTACCCGGTAAGCCTATCACTACTCTTTTTCATTATTAGAGCAACTCTTATACACACTTTAATTTTTGGAGGATGCTAATGTAAATATATTTGCAAAAAAGAGTCGAAAACGATATGGGTATGATATATTTATCTAGGACATATAAAACGATGTTATTTTCGAGACTTCTTTAATATTTTGATATTTATATCATATATCATTTTTAGCTCCTAAACACACACCTTTAACTTCAAAAAATTAAATATCCACCTAATTACTAAATCATTGACCAACCACTCTAATTAATATATCACCCCTATAAATACAATTAAGGTGATTAAACAAAATAAATACAATTAACATACCACACCTCCCCCCCTTCCCCCCTCAAAAAAAAATAAAATATCGATGATGCTTAAGCAAAATAAAATTGTTGGGGGTTGAAATACAATTTTTTTTTAAATGTTGTTAATTCCACGTGGAGCATGAAGTTCCTTTTAATTTTTGTTTTTTTAAATGGTGTCTTAGGCGGAACATGATGTTCCGCTTTAGCCGTGAACCCACAAAAATATAATAGGTCGGTTGCTAGTCTAATGCTATATTTGGTAAAATATGCGGTAGCAAATGCTAAATATAGAAATATGTCCTACCCACAACAAACATCCAAACAACATATATACACGTTTGTCATATCCATAAAGGTTGCTTTTAACAACTTAGACTATGAACTAGTATGTAAAAGCTTATTTTGGTAAAAAAATTAAGTAGTAAAAAGTATCTTAGTTAAGTAGAAGTGTAAAAGCTTTATAATTAAAAAAAACAATGTTTTTTTTATAAATAAGCAAAATACATTAAATGATATCGTCAAATGTACAAAATACATTATAATTATTTATTATCACGTCATTTTTCTATTTTATCTACAATCTTAAATTGCAACTAATATTCCGCTCCGCGTGATACGCTGATGATTTTAAATGAAGGGAGAAAAAAGATGCGAATAAATAAATAAGTTTAAAAACATTTCAAATAAATGAAGGGTGGAAGATAAGTTAGAGTAATAAAAGTGGAGAGTTTCAAATATTGACACGTGCTACGATAACATAATTAAAAAATGAGAAACTTTACATGAACCGCCCCTTAAAACGCATTGAAACCTCATATCTCTTTTTTTATTATAAGTTTCTTATTCTTTTGTTTTTAACAATTGATATAAAAAAAATTTCTCTATATAAAAAAAACAGTTTTTCTATTAAGATAAAAAAAAAATCATAAATAAAAATAATTATGTTTATTGACATGATATCGCGATTCAATAGTGCTGCTGGGGCGGACCCACATTTTCGGACCCACATCATTTGTTTAATGTGAGTCCTCGCCAGCGACACTAATCAATCGCGAATCTAACACATCAAATTAAAAGTTTTTTTTATTAAAATTAAAAAAATATTTTTATTGACATGATATCGCGATTGAATAGTGCCGCTGGGGCGGACCCACATTTTCGAATCCACATCATTTGTTGAATGTGGGTCCGCGCCAGCGACACTAATCAATCGCGTATCTAACACATCAAATTAAATAATTTTTATAATTAAATTAACAGTTTTTTATTAAAATTAAAATAATTTTTTTTATCTTTATTAAAATTAATAAAATACTTTTTCATAAATAAAAAAAGCTATGTTTACTAATATGCTTCTGGCACGGGCCCACATTCAACAGATGATGTCGGTCCGGAAATATGGGTTCGTGCCAGCGTCACTAATCAATTGCAATATCATGTCAAGAAACATATTTTTTTTATTTATAAAAAAAATATTTTTTTAATTTTAATAAAAAACCTTTTACTTTCAATAAAATAAACTATTTTTTTATATTAATAGAAAAACTGTTTTTTATATATATAAAAACTATTTTTATATCAATTGTTAAAAACAAAAGAATAAGAAACTTAAAAAAATATGAAAAATGCGATCGCTTGGCGGTTCATGTAGAACTGCTCTTAAAAAATACTCAACTTTACTATATTATAATAAGTTTAAAAACATTCGGTATAAATGAAATGAGAGAGATAAGTTAAATCAATAAAAATGGAGATCGTCAAATGTTGAAACGTGATATAATAGAAGAGTTCAAATATACTCAATTTTACTATGTTATAATAAATTTAAATTTTATTTAGAAAATGATAACATGTGCACTTAAGTTAGAGCTTTATTTTAGTATAAATGCCTTATTAATTATATGCCGATACCACATTCTTATTATTTTTAAGTTCTTAACAAATTTTCGATGGAAACACGATATGAAGACCCATTTCATTTTACATGTATGATTATTATACAGTTATATTTAAAAAAAATATTTGTTGGGATTGGGACCTATCTTAATTCTTACAAAATAATAACATTCACTCATGTATGATGTAACAGGTGTTTGTATTATATTAGACATTTCAATTTTTGCATAAAATGTTAAAAAGAAACTGTTAAGAGTAGGGGTGTGCACGAGTCGGTTCGGTTCGGTTTTGGACCGCAATTCAGACCGAACTGATCGGTTCGGTTTTGGAAAAAATCAGACCGAAATCGAACCGACGATGAAAAAAACCGCCGGTTTCAGTTCACATCGGTTTCGGTTCGGTTCGGTTCGGTTTCGGTTCGGTTTTAACCGATTTTTCAGTTTTGGTCGGTTTTTTGTAGGTCGATTTTCGGTTTTGGTCGGTTTTGGAGGTTGGTTAATGGTGTTTGGATATAAAAATAAAAGATATTTAAGGGTTTTTTAATATATAATATTGATGTCGGTTCGGTTCGGTTCGAATCGGTTTTTTCTTTGTCTAAACCGACAACCGAACCGATATTGTCGGTTTTTTAAATCCTTAAACCGCAAACCGAACCGGGTTAAAAAAAAACGCCAGTTTAGGTTCGGTTCGATTTTCGTTTCGGTCGATTTTTTTGCACACCCCTAGTTAAGAGTATATAATAACAAAATTGTGCATACTTGAGTCAAAATCGTGCATACTTGAGTCAAAATCTACTTTACACATGCTAGCTAGGGCTGTAAATCCGGCTGAGTGAGCCGGGCTTGGGGTTGCTCAAGGTCGTTCCGAACTCACTTATCCATGCTCAGGCCCGAGCTCGGTCCAAATTATTTTTTTCCACCTAGTCCCGTACTCAGCTCATAAATATTACGGGTTCGGCCCCGATTTCGGGCATGCCGGATTTTAATTTTTTTTGTTAAAGAAGTTTGAAATAATTTTTTTTCTTGTATTTCCATCATGGAGAAAATTACACATTAAAATCTAATTGATATTTCATGAAATAAAATATATAATTGTGAAATATATTAAATTAAAACAAAGGAAATAAGAGTGAAAACCTACAAATGCCTATTAAATTTCATACATTTATCAAAATTTGATCATTAACAAAGGCTATTGTGACTTGAGCAATTATTAAATCAAATACCCATAATGAGATTAACAATAAAATCACAAAATTGAAAATCACATGTAATCTAATGTATTATGACAAATGATTTTTTTTAAAAAAGTAGTAAATGAAATAAAAGTACGAAACCTAATTAAACAATGTTAACATAAATATGTTATATTATATAAATTATTTATTTTTTATTTATAAATATGAAGTTCAGGCTTGGAAAAGTTTGGCTCAAGCTCGACCTGAAATTAATTCGGGTTTAAAATTTTGGCTCAGGCTCGACTCGACGCAAACTCAAATAGAGGTTGGCCCGAAAATAGCGGGCGAACAGGCAGGCTTCGGGCCTCAGGTGCTCAATTTACAGGCCTAATGATAGCTCTAGACTCTATATTACAATTATACATTACCTGGTTAGATACTCTTGCAATATATTAATAAACTATGTACAACTCATAACTGTTAAATTAAATTAATGCAAATAAGACACAAACTAAAACTTGAAAATATCCATCGTCAAGGCAATCAATATATTTGTTCAAAATTTTATGATTTTGGCTCTTCAAAATAATTAGAATACTACAAAAATAGTAAAATTATATTCGCGCGACAGTTGGGTATCCGCACAAACATTATTTTTATCTTTAACGCGATTCTTTATTTTTAGTAATATTTATTTAATTTTTAAGCCTTTGCGCGATAGTTAGTTTGTCAGGAAATCATCTTTTTTTTTATCATCTTTTCCTTATTATTATTAGACATTTAAAAATGAGGCACGACACGAACCGACACGAAGTTATAAGTTAATAGGTGGACCTTTAATGGTTTCGAGTCATAACAGTGTCAATCCAACAAGACACGATAATTAACGGGTTGGAGTAGTGTAGACTCTCGTCTCCCATTAAGATCCATTAATTTAAAGAAATAATATATAAGAGTAATAATTACCAAATCTCATTTACTTGGTCAATGAGCGAAGAGATTATTTGACTCAATGATGTCAACGATTCTATTTTGTCAAGTGAGCGCATTAAAATGATAAATACACTCCCAAAATATTTTTGACAGCAGTTCCCTCGTTCTTTGAAAAATAATCCCATAAAATCTTTAAAACTCTGTAACTTCAAATTTACAAATTCAAATTTACAAAATTTATAGGGGAAATTACTCTTAGATTCTTCACAAATAAATTTTAAACACTCAAGAAATGTTGACAAATTCTAAACACTTATGTCCCCTAATTCTCTTCTTGTAGAAGTCCAGCATAACAAGTGAACGTAATAGTAAATTGTCCTTAAATGTTTAAAAACTACCAGGGACCTAATTATTGGCCAAATTTATATATTTAAAATCTACTCATCAAGATCTACCAAACAACATCCATATTCGATATTTTTTGACGAAAAAATCAAAATAGATAAATTTACTATTTGTGTAAAACTTCTATTATTTTTCGACGAGAACTCCTTTTTTTTTGGGTGAAAACTCTTATTCTCCAGATCGGGCGATGGTACTGCTGGCGCGGACTATAAAAAACAAAGAAATAGACGAAGAGAGAGAGAGAGAGAGATAGAGAGAGAGAAACGAACAGAGATATACACTCCAGTGAGAATTCCGACAGCCTTCGATCAGATTTTTCGATGGGCTGTTTTTGACGAGTCTTTAATGGGATGGGGTGGGGCAATGGTGGAGGTAGATGTGGGTTTGCTAGAGAGAGAAAAAAGGGTAGAGTTATGTGTTTATTTTAAGAGAGAGAATAAGTGGATTTAAAATGAGTATATTTGTCTAAATACATGTAGTTTAAAATGAAAAAGAACTTGGTACATTAAAAAAAAAATTGATGCGTCTTTGACCCTATAAATAAGACTAGTCTTGAATTATCCCTCAAATATATTATCACGAATTATAAAGAATTTATATAGCTTAATATTAGTTTAATCATAACCATTTTTACTAAATGAGAGAGTTCGTAACTTTATTGAAGTATTCGGTCTAATTCTGTTAAAAAAATAAATTAATATGTCAACTTGTATACGATTCAAGATAAATTATTATTTTAACGTGTAATAACGAATAAACACGATACGACAGAATACGTTAAAATAACGAATCGAATTTGTAAAAAACCCATCCGTTTAGATCCGAACATACTTAGCAATTTTAGAAACGATACGGAACGAAATTAATTCGAAATTGACACGATATGTTGTGTTTGTGTTGTATTTTTTTGACACGAAATTGTATCGCATCGTGTTCGTATCCAAAAAATTCTTATCGTGTCATATCATGTCAGTCGAAACAACGATTGATTGACCCGAATTGTCACTCCTAAACACAGTACCCATTATCATGTCTAATTGTTATGACACATGTAATAGAATAAAAGACCTTGAGTTTGTACTTTCTCCAAAACATTAAATAATACAAGACGGAAATACCGTGATGACGCAAAAAGAATTAAATTATGTATATATATATAACGAGAGACAGAAGAGAGAGAAAGAGAGCCAGCAGAGAGAGAGAAGAGCAAACAATCAAGAGAGAGAGAGAGAGAGAGAATCGTGAGTCAGTTATATATATATATATATTCCGTTACATGAATTCAAAACCATGGTGTCCGACCAAGACATAGCAAAAAGCGTAGAGACGCTCCTCCGTCAGTCCGACCCTAACGCCGTCACTACCCTAAACGGCGTCGTTCACCAGCTCGAAGCGAATCTAGGGTTAGACCTTTCTCACAAGGCTGGTTTCATCAGAGACCAGATCAACCTCCTCCTCCGACCAAAGGCACCCCCAAAAGACCATTTTGCCCTTCCACACTACCAGCAATTTCAAAACTGCCACCCGCAGTTTCATAATCCCCATTTTGCCCTTCAACAGCTTCAACAGCACCAGCAGCAGCAACAGCATTTTCAGCAAGTACAACTCCGGCAGCAGCAGGTGCAACCATTACCAGCACCAGTACCACCACCACAGGTGGTGAGAGCTGAAACTAATGTCAAAAAAGAAGCTCCTAATTCATCTGAAGTTAAAAAAGAAAGGTACCCTTTTGCCCTTTTTTATGTTTTCATTGTTTTTTTTTTATGGTTTTTTAATCCTATCTACCTTAAGTTTATGATTTGGGTTACATAATCATACGGTGACACATGATACGCATCGAGGTGTATTTGGGTTTGGAATTCATTCATTATCATTTAAAGCACCAACCAATGTGTCATTGTATCTATCAAAATGTGTTTAAATCCTGTGTCCGTTTAGAATTACCATTTTTATAATGAAAATTTGGGTATTATAATTAAAAAAGGGTCGGACCCAGTGCACAAGGCTCCCCCTCTTAGCTGCAGGGTGGTGGGAGAGGAGGATGTCGGTAGACTTTACCTCCATATATGGTGAGGCTGCTCACATGTCTCGAATCTAAGACCAACTGTAGCTTGGATGAGGGCACTTGCCATCGCACCAAAGTACGACCTCTATTTGGGTATTATAGGATGATGAAAAAAAAAATGGGAAAAGTGTTGGTATTTTATGAAAATATGTGCCATGGGGGCAACTCTTGTTTTGGGGTTGTGTTCACGACACGACAAGGAATTTTTTGGCTTGACACGACACGATGATTTTTTGGCCATGGACAAGACACGATTTTTTCGTTTTTTATCTAACACGAACAAGACTCGACCCTTGTACGATAATGTTTGTAAATTTTAAACTGTGATATGGACGTGGTAGGATTTTTTCGACTAAAAAACGACACGCCTAACACTATATGAAATTTTACCCTCATATGAAACTCGAATATGCACGATAAGGATAAACTGATAACCTGAATAAAAATACGATTTTTAAACTCGATTAACACGACGAGACACGATAATGACTAACTCAACTCATAATTTTGACAAGAACATGGCATGACACGACTTCGTATCGAAAAGACCTGACACGAACATAACATATCATGTCAATTTCGGATGAATTGCGTGTCGTGTCTAAGATTTCCACCCCTACTCACACTGAATGAGGTATAGGCCCCCCGTGCAGCATCTTATCCCCTTATCTACAGTGTAAGACCTTGGCGCGGTACCTTTTTACTGTAATGCTCTTAACAAATGACCGTTGCATAAGATTATATCTTGACCATTCAATTTGGCAAGGAAGAATCATAAATAAAATGACCATTGCATACTAGACGCTCTTGGCCTAAAGAAGCATGGACATGCACCTAAAGAAGCATGGACACGCGAAACGACATGTTGACACACAACATTATTAAAAATCTAGGACACGAGGAGACGTTGAATATAATATATATTTCATTAAGAGCTAAAATCAACATATTACAAATGGGATAAAACATAAATTGCATATTTCTTTCATCACTCATATTTTCATCAACAATGCAAGATCTATGTGAAGGTTTAACAATGCAAATCTCATAAAGCAATAATAAGTAACAATGATACGACCACTTCATTGTTTCATTATTAAAAAAATAGAAACCTTACAATTTAGCATGTTAATTGAATAACAGACTAATGTAATTTATTAGCACACACAAAACACAAAAAACCTACTTAAGAAAAAAGATTAAAATACAAATAATATTATAAAGAAGTCACAAATACACTATAAAAAACAGAACAAAAATAAACATAAAATTATATATAAAAATATATTAGAGTAGGCTTTATACATCTCAACTCAGCAAAGCGTTTTCCAATTTATTTGGGGTCGGCTACATGAATCCTGTTTTTCCATTCCGATATGTACAGCGCAATATCTGGTTAAACCATATGATATCATGTCCTTTTTAATAATATCCCATCAAGTCAATTTTGGCCTACCTCTACCCCTTGCATTACCATCAATACTAACTAAATTACTCTTCCTTACGGGAGCAACCATTGGTCTACGCTTGACGTGTCCAAACCATCTAAGTCGATTTTCGCCCAATTTATCTTCTATAAGATCTATTATTACCGTTTCACGAATTTGTTCATTTATAATTGTATCCTTTCGAGTTTTACCACAAATCCATCTTAGCATTCGCATATCTGCGATACGCATTTCTTGCACATTTTATTTTTTGGTTCCCAACACTCTGTCCCATATAACATGACGGCTCTAATGGTTGTCATATAATAATTCCCCTTTTAACTTCAAAGGTATACACCGATTACACAATACGCCGATAGCACTTCTCCACTTAACCCAACCTGCTTTAATCCTATAAGTAACATCATCACTAATATCTCCATCTTTTTGAATAATCGAGCCTAAATAACGAAAAAGAAGGCTTTGTATATATTCTTACTATTTTATTATAAAGTTTTCATTATTACACTTTTCCCTCATGTTTTCACTTGGAAATTTAAAACCTCGCACCCAGTGCCTCCCCACGTGTCCCCACATGTTTGGTTTAAAAAAATATAGAGAAAAGTTAGACTCAATTTTTTAGTGTCCGACACGAGTACTAGCGTGTGGTCATACGTCGTCTGTCTCTGACTATGGTGCCTCGGGAGAACGTCGGTGCTTCATTGATGTTGCCCATTCAATTGCCAATGAAGTCTTTAACTAACATTAGCCCTTCACCATATGTTTGCAATTTGAATGTTTGTCCTGTGGTAGTTCATATGTTGTGGGAGGGTGATCTGCGTGGTAGCTCAACTGCCACAGGGTCCCCCAAAATATTCATATGTCTGGAGCTGGAACCTTTTTGGACAAGGCCAATTTTTTTTTTTTGGCCCTTCTGGCGTGTGCCATTTTAGCACAAAGCTCATTATTCTTGAATGAATTTGTGTTTTGCTTTGTTTCATATGAAATGAAAGTCTTTAAATGCAATTAACAAAGCACCTGAGTAATCCTTTATAAGAAGATTTTTTACGAATATGTTGTCTATTTGGGATTTGGTTCAGTTAAAAGCAATTCAAAAGGACAAATTGAACCGTCTAATTGGCAGTATAACAGGTTCATAATGCCTGATTTTAAGTGAAGAAAGTGTTAAATACAACAAACTGATACATGGAAATAAACGAATTTCAAGTTAATAAAACTGCAGGTTATGTAAATTCGAAGTACAAATTACACTTGCTAGAACTTAAGCACATGAAATGAATTACAGAAGTTAAAAGTATAAAAGACAAGTTCTTTATCTGATTTGAGATGATCTTCCTCCTCCTCCTCCTCCTGAGGCCCTTTTTATTGTGTTCTGCAGCAACTAGCCAATGACCTCCCATGAACTCTGGTAACTACCAATAACTGCTACTACCAATATGTTTGAATTTCTCCTGTAAAACTTTAGCATAGCTGCTTCAAATATACCCAAAACTGTTTAAACAGCCAGGTACTTGGTGGTAACCTCCCAAATCTGAAAATTTGAAAAAACTAGGGTGCATAGTGAATCCGCCCCGAGACAATATTTTTTATTGAAGAAATATGCTGGACTGTATTTTTCAAGAGTTGAACCAAATAAAGTTGAATGGCCAAAATTCGGTTTGTTTAGCATACCTAAAGTAGCTAAGGTTTAATGTTTTCATGGGTTGAGTGACTCGCGGTGCTCCTGTAAGGAAGAACGATTCAATTAATATTGATGGTACCGCTAGGGATAGAGGTAGGCCTAAACCAACTTAGTGTGATATTGTAAAAAATGACATGTTCGAGAAACGGAATGGAAAAATAGGAAGACCCAAATAATTTGGAAAATGCATTGTTGAGTAGAGTTGAGCAATTCAAATTGATAACGCTTTCCCCTTACTGATCGAGGACTCTTACATAAATTTGCAAATTCCACGCTTCGTGTTAAATCATGGGGTAGCATGTTTTTTTTCGATATCTATTTAGTTGTTTTCTTTTTTAGTATATTTTTGTTCTTCTGTCTCATCCTTGCAGCACCTTCTTTGAACCATATCGCTACTCTTATTGGTGCATTGTGGCAAACCATTCCAACTGTCCTCGTTTCTTGTCCACAATTTAAGACACCTTTAATAATGTGTACAGTCATATCTAATTTAATCCTCTCTTGTCGTGTTTTCTTTTTGTCTTTGCCGCTCATGCATTATACCCCTTGTAAGTTGTATACACGAGTTTCGTCCCCTTTTGGCGTTTTATTTTTATATATTCCTATCTCTATCACTAATCTAAATCTCTCTTGCCTTCCTACTTGTTAATTTCAACTTCTTATTCAGCTATGTTAGATTCTCTTACATTGATTTGCATTTTGCCCAATATTCGGCTGATTAATATGATCTTAATAAATGAGCTTCATCATAAAACATTCTTCTGCTTTTGTGTATCATCGTACGCACATATTATTAAAAGAAAAATCTTACCTCTTAATGTATGAAAGCTACCAATTTTTATTGCTTGAACACATGGTTTTATATGATGTTGCCATGGTTTTCTCGAAAGTTGAACTTCGACAGATTGGTGTTTCCACTTTTGGGAAAATAGCCAGTCAAATGCAGCAGCTGATTTGGATTTTTATTGTTACTACCAGATTACCTTTATCTTAAATAGTTTTACATTGATTACATTTTCCACATCTCAATAGCAAATTCAATACTCGCATATATGATTTAAATATAAATTTTAAAAAAATATGATTATGCGTGAATAAATGATTGTTCTTTTTTCCCATCATCTTACTTTCTTTGGGATATTTCTAGCTGATAATTGATTGTATACTACAATTTTATACCAGTGCTCCTGCTGGAACAAAAAGAAGAGGCGGACCCGGGGGTCTAAACAAAGTATGTGGTGTTTCACCCGAGCTTCAAGTCATTGTTGGCGAGCCAGCTTTGGCAAGGACTGAGGTTAGCATTATTTTTTTTTTTTTAGGGTGTGTTTGATTGGAGTGGCTGGCATCCTTACAAAAATTGCCTAAGCCCCACCCCCCAAAAAAAAGTAAAGAAATTTTTTCATGGAAAATGTCCAGAATAGGCATTATCAGGTTGTACCTTGAGCAAATGTGTAGTGTAGTCAAACACACCAAAATTAGATAATATGGAATCCAAAAATTGCCAATCAAACACTCCTATGTTGTGTTTGATAGAAATGATGAAAAAGCAAAAAAAATCTAAGCATAAATTTCAAGATTATTTTTTTTACATAGAGAATTTTGCCAATCTAAAATTGCTATTTAATGTGTTTGATTGTAGTTGTGTAAAAAATTGGGGAATTGGGTTTATATTGGCTTTACTAATGACAATTTTACGACGATTTATTTTTATTATTTTATTTTATTTTGTTTGGTGGTGGGGTGAGAAATAAAAGTTGAAAAATTCAATTTCCATGTATCAACAAGTTATACACTCTGGGTTGGTGGGAAGTTTTTCCAAGGCAAATTTGGGCTATCAAACACGCCAAATTGAAAAACATGGAATTGTTAATATTTTACATGGCAAATATATCAACAAAAGGGTCGGGTCAATTCTTCTAGTTGTTACTTGTATGGGGTTGCTAAAATGTCCACTCTATCTGGGTTCAGATTGTGAAGCAGCTATGGGCCTACATTAGGAAAAACAACCTTCAAGATCCAAGTAATAAGAGAAAGATAATCTGCGACGATGCCTTGCGTTTGGTCTTTGAAACAGACTGCACTGATATGTTCAAGATGAATAAGCTGCTTGCCAAACATATCATCCGACTTGAACCTACAAGTATGTAAAGGGGGGATGGGCATCAACATGGCACATCTTCTATTTTATAATAAACTTGCTTAATTTTTTTTTTCAGAAGAAACAAGTCGATCTAAGAAATTGAAGGTAGATGTGGAACCTGCAACTGAAAGTGCTGAATCTGGTCCACCTGTGCCACACAGCGGTCCATCTGCTCCACACAGCAGCAGTTTACCTGCTCCACACAGTAGTCCACCTGCTGTGATAATATCTGAAGCCCTAGCCAATTTTTTTGGTACTGGAGAAAGGGAGATGCTACAATCGGAGGCATTGGGACGTGTTTGGGAGTACATAAAGGTTAACCATTTGGAGGTTAGCGACGCTCCATTTTATTTTCTTTTGATATTTCATTTTAGAATGCATAGCGTCTGTTCTTTTTGGTCCTGTGGATTTGATACGAAAATGTATTCCATGAGATTTTGTATTCCAGTCACATAAATTGTAATGAGAAGTTTGGTTACACCCGCGATTTTGTACGTGTCCCAGTTTGAAAGTCATACATTTTAAAGAAAAATTTTACTTTTCCAAGTTTATCCTAAATTTGAAATACCTTTGAATGAATACATGCACTTAGATCATTGCTGGGATGGTAACTTTGGAATCTCACCTAGTTTTGGACACTGTAGTTTCGGATTTACAAATAAAAAGATTTTTTCTCTCTCTTTTTCTAACGCTCGTAGTTCTCGTCTCATTAATACCATGCCATATTTATTTTCAGTTGTACTATTTATTTATACTCTATGTAGCACGGACATGGACACGTGACACGCCGATACGACAAATCTAAAAGAATCAGGACACGACACGACGTCAAATAGATATTTTTAAAATTATTTTTATTTATAAAAAATATTAAATATCACATTAATACTAATCCCATACTAAGAGTTAGGAAAAAATTATATATAACCATTAAGAGTACTAAATCTATTCTAAACATTAAACATCATAATAATACTATATCCCATATTACTAACAATTAAAATGCAAAGAAACATATATAAACTATACATAACATTAGTCTTAAATCAATACTAAACATCAAACATCAAATTAATACTAAATCCCATACTAGTAACAACCAAAATGCATACAAAACCCATTCTAAACATTAAACGAAAAAGAACTTTGAACTCTAATGGGATAAATGCTCCAATGCTCCTCACTCCTCACTCCTCATCATCTCCAACATCTCCAACCCATTCTCCTAAAAACATTTCATCCAACTCTGGCTCATCAAGTGATAGATTTGCTATCCCAGCACCTTCAACCTCAAATGAATCAAATGGCCCACATCCCACATTTTGCTATCTCCTTCCTTGTATTGTTTACTCT
This sequence comes from Sambucus nigra, assembly GCA_949130495.1. Lineage (NCBI taxonomy): Eukaryota > Viridiplantae > Streptophyta > Magnoliopsida > Dipsacales > Adoxaceae > Sambucus > Sambucus nigra. The sequence goes on from OX422216.1 coordinate 586,084,857, forward strand.
TCCGTGATAGAAGTCGATGATTACTTTGCACAAACACCAAGTTTTCTGTACATTTTGGAGTTAACTTGTTTCTCTTCACATAATTAATAAAAAAATGAGTGCTCCAATTTCTCTCTAAACATGATGAAGAACAAGGTTGGCCAAGTAATATTGTGGTCAAGGCTTGGAGCTTGGGTATAGAAGATCCATGGAGAACCCACCACAAACGAGGATCAAGTACTCCTTTGTCATTCATTGAATCAAACTCGTTAAACTCGTCAGAAAGAGATGAGAAGTTCATGACTTCAATGTTTAACCATTTGACGCTGAGATGCATTTGGAAATAATCTCATTAATCACTTCTTTCTTTCGGTTGAGATTTCAGCATCCTCATTGAGGTTAACACGATTTGCACCTTCACTGAACCATTGTTGGCTATAATACTTAGGAAAAAATAAACAATTTTTTACTAAACAGTTGAAATTAAAAGTCAAATAACTAATCAAAGGAAATTAGGAAATAGTTAATGATCACCTAGGGTTCAATGAGTGTGCTAAGCAATGAAGGGGTGTGTTGGTTTTGCCTCACCTACTAACCAAAATGATATGGATAATCTCATAAAACGACGACTCATCGTGTTCTTCCTTCCTCTCATGCCGATAAATAACCGTTTTAACATCTTCAATAATGCTATCCCACAAAATCACACACAAAGTGAAGACATGGCTGGTCCGTATCGACACGTTTTAGCATCTCATAAACAGGCTCGGTAACGCGAAGGATATAGTCGACTTTGTCTCACCATAAGTCACTCAATACTTTCTCCTTCATAAATTGGGCTTTCCCAACATCATCATCCTTATACAAATTCCACTTCTCACTAATGATCAAACTTTGGAGGCCGCTCTTTATAAGCCTGAATCTTTTGAGCATAATAATCACGAAAGCAAACCGTGTATCCGCAATAGCAAGCATCTTCAATTTCACAAATTGATTGTACATGTGAAACCTCATTGAGTGAGTTGTGATAAAAACCTTCATGAGCATAGCATCCATTGCAATCTCAGTAAGCAATGACATTCACCATATGTAATTGCATCAGCTTCGAAGTCCTTTGCAGCACAAATATATTTTAGAGCAAGGTTAAGAGTGCACCACACATTGTGTCCAAAAAATTTGTAGACACGTCTCTTCCGCAGCTTGGCGAACCAGGGCATTATCAGTAATGACTTGAACTATATTTTCTAGCCCAACCTCAATGATGGTTTCTTTGAACAAGTTGGCAATGAAGTGTTTGTCTTTATATTCTCGTAGACAATACACCGCCTTGAGAAACATTCGCCCAACTTCATTTACCGCAATAAAATTGATCAAAGGTCTTCTTCGAGGGTCACTCCACCCATCATTTACGAGACTAATGCTCTTGTTATTCCACGCTTGTCTAATTGGGTCTAACAAAGTCTCAACATTTTTTTCTCTTTTTCTAACAAAGTGGTTCTCAACATGTTAGACCCTGGAGGCACAAACCCGCTAAGATTACTATTAGAGGCAAAAACAAATGCGTTCACATAGTGTGGAAAGTGAAACGGCAAGCCTACGGAATAGAAATTCTCGCAATCTCTTTTATCAACTCTTCCTGAGTAGTTAAGTTAAATCCTTTTTCTATGGGTTCCGAACACTTGCGTTTCTAGGCTCAAATGAATCTTACGTGAACCCCATTGAGCTTGCACTCGCTCCTTGGGATTTGCATGGCAAAGGGACATCTTTTGGCCTTGCATCTGTTTCCTTTAACTTGGCTTCTTCTACTTCTATTTGTAGCTCACACAATTTTTTATCGGTTACTTCTGCACACTTCCTAATCCCCCCAAAACCTGGAATTTGTAATAGATGAGCCCTCACTCTAGTGTAGGAACCTTGAAATGTAATCCCACACAAATTGCATAGCCACGATAAATTTCCTCCACCGAGACTTGTTTTCGTAACTTTTGTGAAATGGTTCCATAATGACTTGTATTCTGAATCATGCGGCGCTGGCGACAGAGGAAGAGAACTAGTAGCAGTGCTATTGTTCCCTGAATTAGTGCCTCCACTTTCCATTCCTAAAATTGAGAACGAATTTATATAAATTTCTGCTCTAACTAATGAAACATACAGAGAATAAATAGGGAATTCGGGACACAGAGCATAAATAGGGAATTAAATTAACTGCTGCCTGAATTAAAAAAAGGAATAATTTCTCTGTTTTTTCTGAAAACAGAGATTAAACATATATGATATTTGTATACATGAGTTAAAAAAGAAGAATTATATAAGAGAAAGAAAGGAAAAACAGTTCTAAGTCTGAACAAAAAAGAAACAAAAAACAATTCGTAACTGTAAGAAAAAGGAAAAAAAGTCGTAATCAAGGTTCTAAAAGGTGCGAGGCGTGGTAGAGGCGTAGAGGTCAAACCTCAAGCCTTAGGAGCCTAGGCGTAAAAAGGCGTTTTTCCCTTTTTTATTATTTTAATTATTCCAAGGCTAGTAATATAATAAAATAGTACATACCTTGAATTTTGAAAATATATCCATATGTTTGGTAGCCATCTTTCTCATATTCATGCTCCATAACCAATATTTGTCAACTAATCATTTGTTTTAAAAAAAAAAAATGTGTCTTAAGCCTTTTACCAAAGAATAAGGGGTAATAAGGCGTAGGTGATGCGTTTCTCTCAAGTCTCAAGCCTAGGCGGGCCTTTTAGAACAGAGGTCGTAATAGAGAATAAAAGGCTGCTCAGTAGTTTTTTTTAGTGAAAGCGAGAGATATTAAACCATAAGCTGGTGTAATTGTGAGTAACAGTGGTCGAAGAGGGAGTATTCAGAAGTAAATAAAAAATGAAAAAAAAAGACTTGGGATGTTACCTGAACTTCCGGTGAGGCTGTGAGTTGAGTGGAGAAGAGGGGAGAGGCTGCCGGGAGATGTGGGGAGAGAAAAACCTAGGTTGTGAGTTGTGAGATGTCTAAGATAGTCGTGAGATGTGGGAGTTTTAAACAGAGTTAAGTTTCTAAAATAACTAGCTTACCCCCATTTTATTTTACAAGTTATGTTTTCTACCCCACCTTTTTTTTAGTTATTCTGTTTTTACCCCGCAGTGTCCATGCCGTGTGTCCAACCTTTTTTAAATGACTTTTAAGTCCGACACGCCATGTGGCGTGTCGGACACGTGTCCAAGCCGTGTCCATAGCGTATCCGTGTCCTTTGAGTGTCCGACACTCGTACAGGCCTCCGGGGAAGTGTCTGTCCTTCATAGGTTATAGTAGAAGGCTTCGTGAGGTTTAAGGGTGGCCATTAGTTCTGGGATCATCCTATATGTAGGTAGGCACGTGTTCAAGCAATGAAGGATCTACGAATTGGACAAAAGGAGGGACCAAAGGTTATATATATATAGTGGGTTGGTGGGGTCTGGACCTCATCCCCCTTCGATCTGGTATACAGTTCAGGTCCTGCAGCTTCTTCCCTGTATAAAAGTGATGTTCTTACTCGTATACAAGAACTGGTAAATGCCTGGCGCCTGTGGTTATGGCATGACCAATGGACATTTTGTAATTTTCAAAATAGTTTACGAGTAATTAATGTTTTAAGTTGGACAAGGACCTAAATAAAATGCTACAAATCTTTTGTAGTTATTTGCACAACTTTTAAGGGGAGGGGGGATAATTGGCAGATGAGTAAATTAAGAGAGATATATAAAGACATTTTGTAATTTTCAAAATAGTTTACGAGTAATTAATGTTTTAAGTTGGACAAGGACCTAAATAAAATGCTACAAATCTTTTGTAGTTATTTGCACAACTTTTAAGGGGAGGGGGATAATTGACAGATGAGTAAATTAAGAGAGATATATAAATGAGGAAAGAGAGTGTGAGACAATCTCAATTAATTCTAATTTTAAAACGACCTCAACTCTGCAAATTGTTTATACATTAGACAATTTTTTTCAAGGTTGACCTTCCTTATTCAGATATAGATATATCAGATGGTTGCATTAAGCAATTTGCTTTCCTGCCAATTTCTTTTCTTTTTTCTGATTTTCTTTCTATTATGTGTACTTCTTAACATTCAATTCAATAGGGCAATTTATAATCTTGTGACTAATTTATTCAAGGGGTTCTTGCATATTAGTCCCATTTAAAAGGGTTTATATCATACATGTCCTATTAATGAAGCAACTATTACACAAGTTCTATTAGCTTAAATTAAAAAATATATATGGCCAAAATACCCCAAACATTTTAAAAACAACATAACGCTAAATTATCTATTAAAGTTGCCGCCGCCACCATCACCTCCTACCCCCCCCCCCCCCCCCCCTCCCCCCAACCCCCAAAAAAAAAAACTACAGCCACAACCACCAACAACGTCATTGCATAAGAAGAAGAAAATATTTATCATCACAATAACAAGAAAATAACAAAACTCACACTAAATGTAAATATTTACACTTCCAATAAAACTTTTTAGAATAAGAATAGCGAGGAGAAGAATAAAAGAACAACAACTCACAGTAAAACTTTCACATTTAGCGATGAAAAATATACTAAAGTCTAATAAACTGAATAAATGTATTAAAGTTCAATATAAAAAATTAGTAATGTATTACAGTAAAAAAACCCAAATATTTATTATCACAAATGACTAACACAAATTACTTACCGGGAAATGTTCTTATTTTTCCATTTTGTTCTTCGTGTCCTTCTCTTCTTAGTGAATATCTACTTGAAGTGTAAATATTCACTTTGAATTCACGGCTAAATATTCACACATATTTAGTGAGTATATAAATTCGAGAATACAAAAATCATCAACAAAAAACAGATTCTTTATCTCTCTTTTATTAAAACACACACCTAAGCACGTGCTCGCACACACATACACACTCATACATGTATATATATATATATATATACACACACACTTTCACAGTTGCACATATATATACACACACGCACACAAATATGCACATATATATACACACATGTGCGCATATACACAGGGGCGGACCCATGTAGGGCCGAAGTGGGGCGGCCGCCCCAGTTCACTTTTAAAAAAAAAATAAATAATAATAATAATAGGGCATATACCAAATAGTCCCTCAAACATTTTTTAATACACGTTTACTCTAAGTTTTTTTATTTTGCTCCAAAAAGTCCTTCACCATGCCGCTGGCGCGGAGCTTTAAGAATAAGAGAATATTAGTTAAATGGGTGTTTGAGGGACTTTTTGGTACAAAATAAAACGCTTGGACTAAACATGTATTAAAAAATGTAAAATTTTGATCTCCACCACTTACCTTGTTGCTCTCTCCTCCACCAAGTATATTTTAATCTCCGATGATCCGATCCCCAAATTTTATTTCTATTTCTATTTCTATTTCATCATTTGTTTATTTTGTGAAATTATATTTATAATGTAAAATTAAATGTGAAATTAAATTTATACTGAAATTATTGATTTATGTTGTATTAATTATCATATGATATTTTGATAATGGTTTTTAGTGTTGAAAATGAATATTATGCCCCAAAAAAGTAAAAACAACCCAAAAAATGCCCGATAAAACTCGAAATACCCCCCCAAAAATCGCCTCGGGGGCTCCTGCCCCCGAACCCCCGACAACACTTGAAAGTTTCGCTCCAGTTGACACAAAATCCTAGATCCGCCACTTCATATACACGCACTCAACCCACGTATATATACATATACGCACAGTTGCACGCATATATACATTAAATCGTACACGTGTATACATACCCATGCACAAGCGCATATATAGTAAATCGAATATTGAGATCGGAGAGATCGAGTGAGAAAGATCAAAGGAGCAGGAGATGGATGACAGTGTGGGGGTGCTTCAAATGGGTTACATGTGGGAGTTAGGGGGTTTAGTGGGTAATTTAGACATTTTAGTTTAAGTTATTTAAAAAATAAGACTAATATAGCTAAATTAAAGTCAATTGAACTTAAATGAGGGTTGATAGAAAAAATAGGACTAAAACACAATAATCCCTTGAATTAATTGCCAATTAATCCTTGCAACGGAATCATCATAATTAAGAAAACATAACCATCAACTGTTGATTTTAACTTTGCTTTGTCATTTACACTACTTCCCTTCTGTAAACATGTAATGTTTGATGACTGCATGACAAATATTTAAGCATATGTGTGTGTGTGTCTCTCTCTCTCTAAATATATATAGTGTCAAGCTCTCCACCATACCTCATTTAACACAAAGCATATTTCCACTTTTGTGTGTGTGTGTGGGGTGGGGAGGTGGGGGTAAATGAACGAATTTTTTGATGAAATTTGGCAAAAGTCGTATCCATGGCGAGGAGATCATCTCCACGAAATTTCATAAAAAATAATTCAATTATTTAATAGGTGAAACACATTTTCATGCGTTGAAACTTGTGATATCATCTCACCCATTGCATGGTTGAACTTTTTGACGATATTTGGTGGGAATGATCTCCATGTTGAGAAGATCGTCTTCACCCTATTTTATCTAAAAGATTCAAATATTTATCCTAAAAAAATGGAGGTATGTTTTTAAAGGATCTTGAACGATGTATGCCCTCCAAACTGTGTGTATGTCTTGTATTCCTATATATATATTTTAGCTGCAGTATATCATGCTCTGAATTTAAGGGGAGGAATCGTTATATGACGTACAATTCTTGTGGTCTTCTGGTATGCGTGTAGGATCCTATGAATTCGATGGTGATTTTATGCGATGCAAAGCTTAGGGAGCTTTTTGGATGTGAAAGCATTTCAGCATTGGGGATATCCGAGATTTTGGCACGCCACCATTTATATAGGCGATGATGACATGTAGTCAGGCAAACTGGTTAGTGTAAAGTTCACTTGACATATTTGCTTATGTATATAGAACGTTAAGTGCTCGTTTGGTTTGAGTTTTTGTGATTTCTGCTAATCCAAAATGGTAATTTCACATACAACGCCTCATTATTATGTCAAGTGTTTAAAAACAAGATGTCAATCTATTTCTTAAAGTTCAAATATCGCATGGGAATATACCAATTTAGAATAGGATTATTTGCATTTTGGGGTTTAGTAGTTACGCATATTTGCACTTTAGTGTGTCAAACTTTTCACTCTTAAGAGCTTGGAGCTCGGAAGTGTCACAAATACTTAAAAAAAGGCCATAAAATGCTCAAAAACGTCAATTGGTACCCAATGTGCAAAGTTTGGGCACTAACCTTGTACTATGAATAACTAATGAATCCCAAATTGCAAATAGCCCTTTAGAATTCCAGGAAAGAATAAAAAATCAACCCAAACAAGCACTAAAGGGATCTATCAGGTCTACTCCTGCTGATGATTTTCGACCCTATATTATAAAGAGCCATTTAGAATTTCAGGGAAACATAAAGAATCAATGGTCATTTACACTTTAATGCCTTGCTAATATCGATTATCAATTTGTATTACACCTTACTACTACTAAAAAGGGTCCGGCCACTGCAGGGTGCCCTTGGGGGGGGGGGGGGGTCAAGCCCAATTATGTCGTTCTGTTTCAAATGTTTGTTAACAACAGTTACATTTGTTAGTTAGTTACAATTTTGTGGTTAAATACATTTAATTGGATTTGGTCTGGGATAAGCAATAGAAATGCAAATTTCAGAATTCTCTTGCTACTTCTCTCTCTATTTTGTGTGTTCCTTATATTCCTTTCTCTACTCTTTCTCCATCTGTTATATCTCTTTAATTCAATTCTGGAACCCTAAAATCCACATTTCCACCATTAAAGAGCAAAGCTTAAACTTGACAAGTGGTATCAGAGCCTTCGATTCTTCGATTCTGCCCAAATTAAAAACCCAGAAACCCAACCTTTAAAATGACAGAAACCAGAAAACAGCAAGTGAAATGAAATATCTCAGAGATTCAACAACAAGGAGTACTAGCTCATCTTCAAAGCCTTCAAAATTCTTCGGAGTCTTTAATGACCAGTGTAACATTGCAATCCAAGAAATTTGATAAGATGAATGAGAAAATAGCAAGAGCAGTTGACAACCAAAGAGGAATACTGGGTACTCCTCAGGGTGTCAATCAATCACCTGGGCAATGGAATTATGATACAGGAAGAAGAGGGCCCATTCAAAACCAGGGAGGGTTGGAAGGATACATGAGACCCAAGATTGATTGCCCAAAGTTCAGTGGAAATGATCCTAGAGGATGGCTACAACAGCTCCAAAGATTCTTTTGGTTCAATCCAATTCCTGAGGAGGAAAGAGTTTTAATCCTGGCCTTGCAGATGGAGGGCATTGCAGCAACATGGTTTCAATCCATCTCTGAAGATTGCACTCAAATCAAATGGGTTGATTTCACTGATCAGATGTGTTGCACCAGGAGGATTCAATGATGTTGTAGCTGAGTTCAATAAACTGCAACAAGAAGACACAATCACCAATTACCTGATGAAATTTGAGGAATTGAAGCCTCTTGTCATGGAAAAATGAATGGCTTATCTGAAGAATATTTCATCTCCAGCTTCTTGAGTGGTTTGAAGCATGAAGTAAAGGTCCCGGTAAAGATGTTAGAACCTAAGTCCATAACCCATGCTATGTGTCTAGCCAAATTACAAAAATCAACTCTCAATCCCAAGAAACACCAATCTACATACCAAAATTTCAAGAATCCACTCCACTCCACACCAACTACCAAACCATCAAACAATTACAATTATCTAAACATGTCAACCAACTTATTACCGTTGAAGAAGATATTTGCAGCTGAGATTCAAGAAAGAAGGCATAAAGGCCTGTGTTACCACTGTGATGAACCATATACCTATGGCCACAAGTGCAAGAAAATGACCATACACATGTTGATGTCTGAAGAAGAACCAGTGGAACTGGAACAGCAAGTAGAAGCCAAGATACACCAAGAAACCTGTGAGTTGGGAATGGACATGGAAATTTCTTTGCAAGCCATGTCAGGCTCACCATCACACCAAACCATTATGATCAAAGGTAAGAGCAAGAAAAGGATCATCAACATTACCAGAGATAACAAAACTATACAGTTGATAGGCAATGCAGAAGAAGGCCAACTCAAGCTAATAAGTGGCAAGACTATGAAGAATGTGACAATGGGAACTATGCATCATGGGGCAATTATTTAGCATTATAACTGGTGAGGATCCACACCAAGACAAGGTAATCACCCCACCTCTACTTGCACCTTTAATAGAACTATTCAGTGACATCTTCAACGAACCTACTGGTCTACCTCCAAAAAGACTGCACGACAACCATATCCCTCTAAAAAATGGCACTGCTATAAGTTTGAGACCTTATAGGTATCCTTATGTTCAGAAATCTGAAATTGAAAAGATTGTAAAGGAGTTATTAGATTTGGTGTTATAAGGCCTCTTTTGCTTATTAGTAAGGAAGAAAGATCACACATGGAGAATGTGTGTTGATTGTAGGGAACTCAACCAACTCACCCCCCCCAAAAAATTTTCCATTCCCATTATAGAATAGCTGTTAGATGAATTACAGGGAGCTAGTGTGTTTTCCAAACTTGATTTGACGTCAGGGTATCATCAAATTAGGGTACACGAACCTGATATACCTAAAACTGCCTTTCGAACACATGAGGGCCATTACGAGTTCGTGGTAATGCCCTTTGGACACTGTTTTTAAACCCTATTTGAGAAAGTTTATATTGGTTTTCTTTGATGATATTCTAGTGTATAGCCCTGACCTAGAGAACCACTACAATCACTCACAATTGACCCTGGAACTCTTAAGAAGACACCAGCTCTACGCTAAGATGAGTAAATGCTCATTTGGTCAACAACAATTAGAGTACTTAGGTCATGTTATTTCTAAAGAGGGTGTGGCAGCTGACAGATAAAAAGTGAAGGCTACGTTAGATTGGCCTGTTCCTAAAACCATCAAAGCACTTGGGGGTTTCTTAGGCTTTACTGGCTACTACAGGAGGTTTGTGAGAAACTATGGTATTATTTGTAATCCCTTAACCCAGTTACTTAAGAAGGAAAAATTTAAATGGTCAGACAGTAACTGGAAAGCATTCATCACTCAAACATGCTATGTCCACTGCTCCTGTTCTGACATTGCCAAATTTTAATAAAGAATTTGTTTTAGAAACAGAACAGATGCATGCACAGAGGGAATAGGCGTTGTGTTGATGCAAGAAGACAAACCAATAGCTTTTCCCAGCAAGCAGTTACCGCTATGGAAAATGGGACCCTCCACCTATGAAAAAGAACTTTGGGCCATTGTATGTGCTGTCCAAAAGTGGAGATCATATTTGTTTGGGCATCACTTTGCCATCAAAACAGACCACCAGAGCTTAAAATACCTCATGGAACAAAGGGTCACTTAAATGCTCCAAGAGAAGTGGTTAACCAAATTGCTAGGATTTGACTACATCATTACCTGCTAGAAAGGAGTGGATAATAGAGTAGCAGATGCCCTATCTCGAAGAGAAGAGGACCTAGCTAGCTACTTTACATACTTTATCGCAAGTGCAATCTGCATGGTTCAAGGAGGTCCACAACAGTTTGACAGGGGATGAGTTGGTTCAACAATTGATCGTCAAAATAGTTACTAATCTTGAAGAAGTGGTGGGGTATTCTTACACCCAAGATACTCTTAGGTTTGAAGGCAGATTATACATTGGAAGTAATGGAGACGTACGAAGCAAAATCATTAAGGAACTTCATGATTCAGGCTCGGGAGGCCATTCCTGGGTTAGAGTGACCACTAAAAGAGTTGAACAATTCTTTTATTGGCCTACCCTCAAACCAGATGTGAAGAAAGCTGTCAATGAATGTGATATTTGCCAAAGGACCAAGAGTGAACATGTTCCCTACCCTGGCCGACTTCAACCACTCCCTATTCCAAACCAACCATGGACCAACATCTCCATGAACTTTATGGAGGGACTTCTAAAATCAAACCATAAAAATTCCATACTAGTCATAATAGACAGATTAACCAAATACTCTCATTTCATTTCACTCACCCATCCCTATACAGCCCAAACCATTGCCCAAATATTATTTGATCAAATCTATAAACTAATGGATTACCATCCTCCATTGTATCAGATAGGGACCCCATATTCCTCAGCAATTTTTGGACCCAGTTATTCAAACTCATAGGTACTCGACTCAACCATTCTTCAGCCTATCATCCGCAGTCCGATGGGTAGACCGAAAGGGTCAACCAATGCCTTGAAAACTATCTTAGATGCATGTGGACTGATAAACCTAAGAACTGGGCCGGATGGATACCACTTGCTGAATGGTGGTACAATACTAGTTACCTTACCTCTTTACAATCCACCCCATTTGAAGCCCTCTACGAATGTAAATCACCTCACCTCTCCATTCCCCAGATTACCCATACCCCCAACCCTGACCTTAACCAATTTCTATCAGAAAGGAAAGCTATGATGCAGACTTTAAGGGATCGCTTACACGCAGCTCAGAATAGGATGAAAGTCTATGCGGACAAACATAGGAATGAGAGATCACTTGAAGAGGGTGACTTGGTCTATTTGCGCCTACAGCCACATCGACAGACCTCTGTCTTTATGAGACACAATATGAAATTAGCCCCTAGATACTATGGTCCTTGTACAGTGCTTCAGAAAATTGGAAACGTGGCATACAAATTAGACTTGCCATCTTCTTCAGCCATTCATCCCATCTTTCATGCTTCACTCTTAAAGATACGAGTAGGTGAGAGTATCGTACCGATGCATCAGCTGCCCATTATTAATGAGCAAGGACAACTGGTGGTTCAACCAATAGCCATTTTGGACCGTCATATGATTCGCAGGCACAACACAGCAGTCCCCCAAATCTTTGTTCAGTAGTTTGGCACCAGTCCTGATGATGCAACATGGGAAGATTATGCTGATATTTCTCTCGTTAGATGTGCGCAGTTTTACTACTACTCACTAATTTTAATCAACTTAGCCCCAAACCCTTCAATATTAGGGGAAAAAAACCCGGCCAGAACTTCGTGATTTTGTTTTTGATTTTTTTAAATATATTTTCTGTTTTTTTTATTTTGTTTTTATTTTGGGGTTTTAAAGTTTTTAATCATATTAAATGCCAAGTGGCAGTTAACTTCAACAACCCATTAAAGGATATGGTAATGGGGCATAGTCAATGAAAATTAGTGCCAGGTATTAAACTCTAAATATTAATGTCGCTGACGTATCCAAGTAAAAAATTCAAAAAGCAAACGCAGAACGCTAAATTGATCTATCCGGTCTATTGCTGCTGCTGATATTTCCCCTATTGGTTTTGTGTGTGTTAACTTCCTTCTGTTTGTTTGGTGTGTCATAAATACTTTAAAAACGTCATATTAAATTCTCAAGAAACGTCGCTGACGTATCCAAGTAAAAAATTCAAAAAGCAAACGCAGAGCGCTAAATTGATCTATCCGGTCTATTGCTGCTGCTGATATTTCCCCTATTGGTTGTGTGTGTTAACTTCCTTCCTTCTGTTTGTTTGGTGTGTCATAAATACTTTAAAAACGTCATATTAAATTCTCAAGAAACGTCGCTGACGTATCCAAGTAAAAAATTCAAAAAGCAAACGCAGAGCGCTAAATTGATCTATCCGGTCTATTGCTGCTGCTGATATTTCCCCTATTGGTTTTGGGTGTGTTAACTTCCTTCTGTTTGTTTGGTGTGTCATAAATACTTTTAAAACGTCATATTAAATTTTCAAGAAAGTTCCCCCCCCCCCCACCCACGCACACACACCACTACAAATAGCTCGTGGACCCCAAATCGCAAATAGACCCTTTAGAATTTCAGGAAGCATAAAAAATCAATCCAAACAAGCTTTAAAGCAATCTATCTTGTTTACTTCCGGCTTACGCCAATAATTTTCATAATTTTCCCCTATTGGTGTTGTGTCAGAAATAATCGAAATAAATGTCATAAAATAAATCCCAAAAAGCGTCGTAGAAACTCTATATGATGTTTTTGGACCACAAATTGCAAATACGAAGACTTTTGACCCCATCACCATACTACAAATAACTAATGGGCCCCAAATTGCAGATAACCCTTTCGGAATTTCAAGAAAGCATAAAAAATCGAATCAATCAATCTGGTCTACGACAGCTGATGATTTTCATTATTTTGCTTGATTTTTTATTTTTATTTTTATTTTACAATTTGGAACTTCTCTATTTTGTTTCTTCTAGGTATACAGGGATACCAGCATCAACTTGTTTCTCTGATGACAGCAGATAGCTCACGAAGATGTCTTTGTTTTTTGATTTTTATCTTAGTTTCCCTTTAGTTTATTGACATAACTAGAAATTATGATGTCACTCACAACTTGTTTAACACTAATTCAGGATGAAAATGTACCTCACGCTTGTATCCCGAAATATTTTGTAATTATGCCATGGTTTTATTTAGGTTAACTGTCCATCTTTTGTTATTTTCACTTGCAAAAATGTGTTTACTCTGTGAGCATTGGTAATAGTTTGAAATCTGGGTGGGAGCGTAAATTTGAATTTTCGACTCGTATCAGCTTTTAAATCTGCAGTATAAATGTGTTTTTTGAGAATTATATTTCCACCCGGGTTTTAGAGTTGATAATTATGGGAACAACATTTATGGGAAAGGTTTGTTGTGTATTTCTGCATTTGTTAGGTTATCAATTATAATTATGTTTTTTGTATTTAACTACAATTGTGATAAGGATTTGCATTTGACACACCTGTTTTTAGATAATGAATTATATATTTCTATGTTATAATCAAGTTTTTCAGAAAACAGCGAAAGATATTTTCTAAATTCTATTTTTCTTTTCAACTCATAATTATTCATTATTAATATTTTAATGCATTTATACTTTTATATATAATATACATACATAATACAGTAATGTGTATAATTCTAATAAATAAAAAATATATATCTACATGTATACATAATTATATCTATGTAAATTTTATTAAATTATATAATATATTAAGATTCGTATACTAAATAATATTATCAATACATACATGTATGTAATGGAAGTTTTATGTATGTGTTCATATATATATATATATATATATATATATATATATGTGTGTGTGTGTGTGTGTGTGTGTGTGTGTGTGTGTGTGTGTGTGTGTGTGTGTGCGCGCACATATATGTATAATATAAATATACATGTTTTCTAATTTTGTCGAATTTAAGAAAACTATATTTAAAACAAGGTTATCAAACGTACATCAATATTTATAAAAATTGAAAATAGAATTTTAATACTGTTAAAATCGAATTTTCTAAATACATAACTAAATGGACCATAGTTTCTTTTTTTCCCTTCTGAATATATATATATATATATATATATATAGAGAGAGAGAGAGAGAGAGAGAGAGAGGCTCCTGTGCACATTAAGTTTGCACGGTGCTGACGCACACCAATTTTTTTAAAGTATAAAAAAAATAATTTTGAGTTGATTATTTTTGTGTGATATTTAAACATTTCAACGGACCCATGTAACGCTGCGAAAGTTTAACCGATTTTTTAAAATAGCAAAAAAAGTTTTTTTAGTTGATTTTTTTACATGGGTTTGTTGAAATGTTTAAATATCACATAAAAAAAATCAACTCAAATATTTTTTTTACTATTTTAAAAAAATGATGTGCAAACTTAGTGTGCACATGAGCCTCTCTCTCTCTCTCTCTCTCTCTCTCGATCTCGATAGGGAGATGCTCAAAAGTGAACCTAAAAGGACATTTTGATAAACCTTAAAAAAAATACCTTAACAACCCATTAATTTTAATTTATATGTTGTAATTGGTCCGCGCCAGCGGCAATGGACATGCTTGTTTTTTAATACACACACCTTACCCCCCACCTCCACCCTCACCTGCGTGTCACACGCGTGTTCGTTGCCGCTGGCGCAGATAAATTACAACATAGGAATTAAAATTAATAAATTGTTAAGGTGTTTTTTGTTAAGGCTCATTAAAATGTTAATCTTTTAGGTACACTTTTGAACCTTTCCATATATACATGTGTGTGTGTGTGCACCAGACACACATATGTGAAATATAAATATGCATGTTTTCCAATTTTGTCGAATTTCAGAAAACTATATTTAAAACAAGTTTACCAAACACGCACAAATATTTATAAACATATAAAACAGAATTTTAAAACTGTTAAAAATAGTGTTTAAATCGAATTTTTTGAATACAAAACCAAATGGACCTTTAGTTTTTTTTTTTCCTTTCGAAAATGGGTAAAAGTCCAAATTACCCTCGCTTTTATCGGATGTTTTAATGTGTAGCTGGCAGAGGGGCCCTACATTGTAACAATAATGGAACACCAAGGGTTTATGTGAGCAAATTGATACTACGGGGACCAAAGTGAAACTCAGGCCATATCATCATCACAAGAGGCATATATAAATATGAGATATTTGTATTCGTATTTTTATGCAAACATGTTTCTCTATTAGTGGAAATGCATAAAAAACATGTATTATTTTTTCAAAATAAAATTTACACATGTAGAAGCCTAAAAGTTTATTATTTAGTATATTTGCAGCTCCAAAGCTATGTCTATGCAACTATATACTGATTCATGTTTAGATAATTGCGAGTTTACTTCAGTAGATTCTTTGGTTATTTTCAGTTTAGCTTCTATTAGTTCATTGTATTTTTGTTCTTTAGTTCCAAGTTTTTGCTATTTGCACTTTGAGGCTTGTTTCCACTTTCTGCAACACTAATGGAAAATAGTGCCAACATATATTCTAATGTGTCATGAAAGTTGAAAATGGATCCTAAAGTTTAAATTGGAAAAGTAAATATACATCCTGTTATACCCATATAGCCCCAAAGGTAAATAAGCTCCAAGTGGCAGAAGAATTAATAAACGTGCTCGGCTCTACTCCAAAATGAGGTCGTTTTAGTATTAATCTGCTCGGTCAACTTGCTTGGCAGCTGTCACATTCGTTTAAATAAGGTTGGATGCATCATGTGCTCCTGTAAGCGCCTACATATTGGACATTCCTAATCAATTACTTGGGAATATAACAACGTGTCTGTTGCAACTTGATTATCTACGCACTTATCCATAAAGCCAACTCATGATCATAGGTGCTTTAGTTTGAGTTTATTATAAATATGCATCTACAGGTGTAACTACCCGATTTATAAGGGAAATCCACCTGTCCTCCTGTAAATATCCGTAATCACTTATAAATAGGGTGTTAACCCATGATAGAAGGGAACTTTCGCTGGTATCTCCTCAATCAACGAGCTGTATCGGCAACCCTAATTATAACTCTGTCAATAATGGAATCAAACCTAGGTTTCCTGGAGGGACCGAACCACGTAAAATTCATTCTATTTTCTCTAACTATCATCCCCATTCTTTATTATCATTATTTCTTTCTGTATCGATTTATCAATTATTTTTTCTCCGTTTTTGGACATTAACACTCCCGAAATGCAAAGATGCAAAACTTCTATACTTCGAAGTGTATTTATGTGTATATATGGATCCCAAAGCGCAAATTGCCTTTTATTACCTATTGCAGCAAAAATATTTTTCATGGGATCGGTTGTCGCGGAAAAAAATCGGGAAACCTATTTGACTATATACTTTGTAATCGATATTAATTGGTAAAAATTCCTTATTTTTTCCACCAAGGTGAAAACAAACAAATATTTTTTCCGCCACAATGAAAACAGACAAACAAAAAATTTGTTTCCCTAAAAGTTGTCCACATAATATACGTATGGATAATTCTAGGGTGAAACACAAAATTGGACACATTTTTTAAACACACTGACGTGTCGTATTTGCATTGGTTCGTGTCTGGGTCCACGCCAGTGGGAGCCATGTGGAGCGCAACCACGAGCCAATGCAAATGTAACACATAAGCGTGTATAAAAAATGTGTCCATTTTTGTGTGTCAGTGTAGCCCTGTAGGTATAGAGAGTATAGAAAAACTTGGCTTTAATCCAAAGAAAGCCTTACAAATAGCAGTATTGCTAAAATGAAGAAAATTATTAACAAAACATATGCAGCCTTCTTTCCATGAACCTTGAGCACTGAGTTAGAAACCATATTGTCGACTACATTCATGATAATTCCCATGGTTTTCTGCCAAAAAAGAATGAAAAAAAAATGAGAGAGAGGTTATACTAACAACCATTGATTTTATAGATATTATATCTCAGGTCCACAATACTTGATAAACTTAATAAAAAGGATTTCTATAAAAGCTCTAAAAGTTTGGGATCAATTTTAATTTCTCCCCTCACGTTTTAATTTTTTCAAAGTCTCCTTCAAAGTTTTCAAAGTGTTTCGATGGTTAAACCCTTAAGTTTGAGGTGATTAGGGTTGCAAACGAACCGAGCTAAGCCGAGCTCAAACTAAGCCAAGCTCGAGCTTCAGTTTGTTTATTAAACGAATAAACCACGAGCTTTAAATGAGCTGAACTCGAGTTTCTCGATTTTAAGGGGTCTAATCAAGCTCATAGATGCCTTAAAAGTCGAGCTTGTCCCGAGCCCAACGATTGTAATTTCTCAAACGAGCTGAAATCGAGATAAACTCGGTTCGTTTGCTTAATAAACGAGCTGAGCTCGGGTTGTTCATGAAGCAAACGAGTCGAGCTCAAGTTGTTCACGAACAACTTGGTTCGTTTGCAATCCTAGGGGTGATGGGATTCCTCCTCCATTTGCCAACTGATGTTGTATATTAGTCAGGTCAATTTATATCAACTAGTTCAATTTCCTAAAAGTTACATATCATGAAAATTATTTACGTAAAAAATAATATAAAAATGGATTTTATTAGAGCAAAAAGGATTTCTTTTTAATTATTTAAAAATATAAGTGCATTTTTGCCACACGTCCAGGTAAAAAAAACTCTACCCCAAACTTCAGGGTAATAACGAAATGAATAGTGGGGTTTGAATTGAAATCATTTTCGAACTTTGTGGGAGGCACCAAACTTCAGTGTATATAGTTAAACTCAAAGAAATGATCTAAAATACTAAAAAAACTAAAATTTTCAACCAAAGTTGGTGGAGATGATCTTCACAATAAGGAAATTATCTGCAAATAATTTCATCAAAAAATTCATTTGAAAAGTGAATGAAATGTAAAATTGATAAATATGAGCGTTCTGAGACATTGAAACTTTTAATGATCAGCTCACCCATTTTCTGGATGAATTTTTTGATGAAATTATTTGTAGATGATCTCCTTAATGTGAACATCATCTCCACCAATTTGGTTGGAAAATTCTTTTTTTTACTATTTCAAATAATTACTCAATTTTTTAATCATTTTTTTAGTGCGAGGTTTCTGTTTAATTTTCGAGGCGTAAAACACCATCACAAAATTATATAATAATAGTGTCCACACTAAAATATCTTCACGTGCTATAGAATATTAGTGCAGGATACATACACTAAAGTCTAAAAATTATCAAACATTTACTAAAATATCTTCACATTGGGAATTGGAATTAACATTTTCTTGATCTTTACATTGTCTTTAGTTGAAGAGAAATGATTTGAGTTCCAAAAAATCACCCAAATCAATATCCATTATACCTTATGGTATGAATTTTATCAGAACACAACACTTTATTGATATTCAGAAGATGATTGAAGGAATTTTTTCGGAACTCATAACACTGCTCTTAATTGAACGTACTATTATGTAAAGTATCAATTCACTCACCAATCTAAAGGTTTCCACTTGAAGGAGTGGTTCCATGAACATCTCCACATTCCTGTATTTTCACCACAACATTGTTTATTGGCAAAAAGTGAATTAATGCTTGCAAATTCACTAGGGCTCTAATGCACTTCATCCTTCAGAGATATAAATTGCAGTGTATATATATATATTTGCACACTAAGTTTGTAAATTATTTTTTTTAAATAATAAAAAAAATATTTTTGAGTTGATTGTTTGTGTGTGATATTTAAACATTTTAAGGGACTCATATAAAAAAAATCAACTCAAAAAAACATTTTTTGCAATTTTTAAAAAATGGGTCAAACTTTTGGTGCTTTTAAGCACTTTAAAATCTGCGAAAGTTTGACCAATTTTAAAAAATAGTAAAAAGAGTTTTTTTAGCTAATTTTTTTTATATGAGTCTGTTGAAATGTTTAAATATCACATAAAAAAATCAAGTCCAATTTTTTTTATATTTTAAAAAAATAGGTGTGCGCTAGCATGTGTGCAAATTTAGTGTGTCCAAAAGTCTGTCTCCCTCTCTCTCTCTCTCTCTCTCTCTCTCTATATATATATATATATATATATATATATATACAGTTCTGCTCTTGTGCGGACCGGACATGTGTCACCTGGCGGTGAGCCTAGAAAAGAGAGAGAGTGTGCCTACAATTTAGGCGATAATTTCTAGGTGCACCGTTAGATGACACATGTCCGGTCCGCATTCTTAAAATGCGGACTAGTCCGCACAAGAGCATTATATATATATATCACTGTTCTAAAAAACCCGCCTAGGCTCCGCCTAAGCATGCCTAAGCTCCGCCTAGGCACGCCTAGGCTTGAGGCTTGGGAGAAACGCCCCGCCTTAATATTTTGACGCCTTATGCTTGGTAAAACCCTTAAGGTGTACTTTTTCTCTAAAAACAACAATGCTTTAGTGAAACGATATCGCCTTTTACAGATTTTTTTACAAACCGGACCATTATCTCATCCAAAATAATCAAATAGTATTTTTATTTGCAAATATCCAGATATATTTTTATGATATGGACAATTTTAGTATTTTAATAGCCTTGTTATGGTTAAAAATATTAAAATATATTAAAAAGACCTAAACGCCTTTTCACGCCTTTTTACGCCAAGGTCCGCCTAGGCTTCTAAGGCTTAAGGCTTGGCCTCCACGCCTCGATCACGCCCCGCGTTTTTTAGAACCTTGATATATATAATGTGTGTGTGTGATCATATTGTACAACCAGGAAGATCCAAACAAGTTATTTGATGAGTAAATTACACAAGTTCCCTATTATTAGGCATAATTACATATACCTCCCCTCGTATTTGAAATATTATCCTCTTTGCTCCTTTTTTTTCTAAACATTAAACTCGGTTTCCACTTTGTTTTAAATCTGCACACTTACTATCATTCACTACTCATGCAGTAGGGGGTAGAGCCGGTTTTGAGGGGAAGTCAAGGAGGCGGCCACCTCGGGCCCCCGACTTTCGACACATTTTAGGTGCCCCAAAATATGTGTGTATATATATTATAACGTCATTTTCTAATTGTCCCAAAAATAATTTGTTGAAAACTAAACGGACAAACATTTAAACTTGCTGCAACTCTCGAAAGATAAATCGACATCTTTTCAGTAAAAAAAAATCTACAATTTATAAATTAATAAAAATATCTTTTGTTAATATAGGGCCCCAAATTCAAGAATTCGCCTCGGGCTCTTAAAGTCTCGGGACTGGCCCTGAGTAGGGGTAGCAAGTATTCCGAAAACAAAACAAGACGGGGAAGTGAGTATAATACTTAAAACAAGATGGTCAGTAGGTGTAATACTCAAAGTAAGAGGGGATGTTATGTAATTATGCTTGACAAGACCATGTAATTTACCCTAATTTTATTAATTAATTTTCATGTTTAGACACCCTCCAACCCATTATGTAAAATAACAAATACTACCTCCATCCCAAATTAATAGCCACCATTTGAAAATAATGATTTTTAAGAACACACTTAATGACTAAGATTTGGTTCGTCGATAATGTCCAAGAAAAGAAAGTGAACTATTAAATTTGAGATATTGCAAAAAAAACGATTATTAATTTGAGACGAAAGCAATATTTTGTCTAACAAAATCAGAAGAGGCGTAGGGGCTAAATAGTAAATACTTAAAACTCATTCCACAACCCGAAATTTGATCCATTTTGTTCAGAATTTTGCCCATGACTGAATCACAAAAATTGACCCTCGGGCGCTATGGTTTGATACATAATAAATTTTTCATCATTTTTCATAGATAGACGAAGGGGTTCGATAGTAAATATCCCCGTTTTAATCAATTCTGTAGGAGTTAAAATTCTTCAACTTATTTCTCTTCTTTTAATAGAGGATATAGTAATTTTTCCGGGATTTCTCAATTAGTAAATGGCCCAAGAAGGTATATGATGTAAAATGATAAAATGTCCAAACATTTGGAGTTGATTTAAGTAATTACCGTATTACCAGCTTCCCTTGGTAGGCATGGCATATGTAGAAGCCAAAACCCTTTCCCAAAGGTATATGAGTATCTTTCAATTCTACATAAAAGCCAAAAAGAGAAGAAAAAGTGAGAAATTAATCTCTCAATATCATCTAAAAGATGATAGTTTCAAGGAAAAAGGAAAACCTAGTTTCCAAGAAACTCCAACATTCATTCCATCATGCAATGTGGGTCGCACCACAAATTCAATGTTACTCCCCAAGTTTTTCATTAGAGAAGAGAAGAAATCCAGCACTTGCTGCAAGTTCAACCCCACCATATAAATTAAAAATTAAACATCCAAAAAATTCTATCAAAAATCAAGGTGAATTATGAACTTTATAACTAATTTCCAGTACCCCACAGTGGGTAAGGTTGCGTACATCTAACCCTACCAGTACGCTGCAGTGACGGGAGCCTCGTGTACTGAGTTTGCCCTTTATAACTAATTTCCAATGATTGAAGAATGAAAAATAAGTCCTTAGTTAAATTTTTGTTTATTTGAATTACCCAAAAATAACCATATTAGGGTAAATCAAACACAAAGTGTAACGTACGCATGCCGTTTTTTCATTGTGGGTAATGATTTTTTTTCCCCACAAAATTGACAATATACATAAAAAATGACCACAATTTTGGTTAATTCGGGAGCGAAATATTACCTAAAATTGAGGTACATTCTTATTTTTTGTCAAAAAGATGGTAGGGTTATTTTTAGTCACACCCTTACTTTTGTGTCCACTTTTGAGTTGCCCTTGAAAAAGTGGAAAAAAAATGAGCTTGACCCCCAAAGCGTCACACCTAATACGTCGCAAAAGCGATGAATTCGGGAGGGGTGTAATTTAAATTTTTAAAGAATTGGGGGTTACTAAAAATGAGCATAAAAATGGCGATATACTCAAAATAACCCAAACTTGTATTATGTAAAGTGGAGAAACGATCTAAGTATCTTGTACCTTTTTGTAATTAACCCGAAATGTTAGTAAAACCTAATTATACATATGGGTAATATGAATTATATACGTTTTTCTATTTTTGTCACATCTTTTTTTTGGAGGGTTTTAGGGAAATGTTCAATCCAATTCAAAAGGGTGTAAAAATAGGCCACACCATAAAATTTTATAAATTTAGTTCCCCGTACTAAAAAAGACCGTAAAAAATGACTAATATAACATTTGACAACTCATACAAAAAAAAAAAATCAAAATTTTAAAAGTCCATAACTCCAAATCTACAACTCCAAAATTTACAAACTTTATATATTTGAAATTTACTCGTCGAGATCTATCCAACAACACCTATATTTAATATTTTTTTAGAGGGGTTTGCCATAACCTTTACCTTAATTCTCTATTTTTGGGGTTTTTGGAAAAAGGTCATCATAATGCTCAAAGTGTATAAAAATATGACACTTCATATAATTTTATAAATTTACTCCATCTACTAAAAATACCATGAAAAATGGTGAAAAATAGTACCGCTGGCGCGGACCAAAAAAGTAAAGGTATTGTACCACAGGGACTAGATTTATAAATGTTATTGTACCACAGGGACTAGATTTATAAACTTGAAAATGATTGTCCTAAAAATCCAAATATAGGAAGGAACATGACCTTTACCTTAATTCTCTATTTTTTAAAATCGAAACAGATAAATTTACTATTTCACTAAAACATTTATTTTTTCCGACGAAATCTTTATTTTTCCCGACGAAAACTCTATTCCGGTGAAAGCTCCATTCTTTCCGGCGCTGGCAATGGTGCCGCTGATGCATATAAAAAAAATGAAACAAATAGACGAAGGTAGAGAGAAACGAGGAGAGAGAAACAACCCGACGAGGATTCCGACGTTCCGACGAGGATTCCGGTGGATGGGGTGAGGTAGAGGTGGGGTTATGTGTTTATTTTTAGAATGAGTTTTAAATAAATATGAGTAAAGGTATAAAAATAAATACCATAAACAAATAAACTTACATGTTTTGTGTACTCATAACTCTAAAAGAATCATACAAATAAATGTTATTTTACCACATATATTTATAAACCTAAAAAGTGGTGTCCTATAAATCTAAATACACGATGAAACATAGCCTTGAGCTTAATTCTCTATTTAAGAAAAATAAGTGCCACGATAGCAATTTGTAAATTATTTTGAATGAAACAAAATTAAAGTTAAAGTGTCCAAAATGGCAAAAAAAAAAATAGTGAAAGTTAAAAAAAAAATATTGAGTTCATTATCTATTTACTTTATTAACCCTATTGATAACTGCATTTTCAAATTTTCAAAAAATAAATTCCACCTATAATGACATGAAATAAAAACTCAAAGATTAGACTATTGATAGTTGATATTGAACATACCTGCTTCCCATGAATTGTTTGAAATGCTGAAACAAAGTTGGAAATGCATCTACATTCTTCTCCAATTATATCAGAAAGTTCACTAAGATTTCTATTCTCAATTGCTGTGTAAAGCCTTAGCACTGTTTCCAAAGCTCTATGATCTTCATGGTTTGATCCAGAGTCTTTGGCACCAAATACAACTAGTGATAAGCCTGCCTGTTTTGAAGAGTTTCTATTATTATAATAATAATCTTGGGATGAATGAACAATATTAGAAACATAAGCTCTTTGAGATAAGCTATTAGGATTTGTTTTTATGTTTGCATGAGAAGTAAGCAAACTTTTTGCTTGAGAGATGAATGGGAATGAATTTGAGTAAATTTTAGATGGGAAAAGGGTTAAACCCATTGGAGGATTTTGAGCAAATATGAAAATAATTAAGTTTGGAAGGTGGTCAAGATATAAAGAGGGAAAGCTTAAGTTATAGATGAAAGAATGAAGCAATCTCACCAAAACAAGATAGGAATCTTTGCTTTTTGTTGGAAAACTATTTGCATATTTGTGGAAGGAAAATGCTAGGGAGACTCGGTTCGTGGACATATTTGGGGGATACGGTGACGTGTCAAACACGGATTATGTGTGTTTTGTAATGGACCCCATGTGATGTAAAAATCTAGCCAATATGTATGCGACACGTCACCGTATCGCCCAAATGTGTCCACGAACCGGGTCCCTGTATCTGTTTATTTTCTTTTTATCTAATTATTTGATTTTTTTTAATATCTGAAATTTAAAATGAAAAAATCATTTAATATTTTGGGTCTTAATGTTTAGTACCTAGGTTTGAAATTGGTCTACTTTCTTTTTCTATGTTCCAAAAAGTCCATTGTCTATTTATTTTGATAAATTTTTCTTATGTTTTACGATAACAGAAGGAAAAGTGATGTGAGTTTTTAATATGGTAATGGAATTTTTGGAACAAAAACAAAATTTGGATCTGGCGTTAATTAATTTTTTTAAAACTTTAATACGTCCATAATTATCCCGTTTTTAGTTTGGTATCGTTCAATAATTTTATTTGACCTAAGTACATTTTTCGTTGCTAAATGTTACCACATCATTTTTTGCGGAAAAAATTCACATTTAGCGATGAAAAATATACGTAAGTAAAAACAAATTAATTAAAGATACCAAAGTCAAAACAAGGCAATTATAGATATATTAAAGTCAAAAAACCCTTGCAAAGATTTCAATGGACTTTTCGTTGAATACCCTTTTAATTTTTATCTGAATAATTGTTTTAGAATAATAATACATTTTAAATGGATTCAGAGATAACATCAGCTCATAATGATTCAATGCAATATGACTGTTATACTCATCAAATCTTATAAAAACTAATAATTTATAAAACATTGAAACTCTAAACCAATTCAGATTCAAACTCAAAAAGATGAAAAAACAATAGGCATCTGGATATCATTCAGATTGGCATGCCATCCTTTGTTTTTACATCTTAGGATTATTTGAATTTTGGGTTTCATTATTTTTTCCATGATGCCTCTTGAAGCCTAATGTTTTCACTGTTTGCACTTTAGGACCTATTTTTACTTTTTACAACACTTCTGTGATAAAAAGTGTCACGATAAATATTAAGTGTGATAAATGTAAAAAAAGGGACCTCAAAGTGTAATTAACCCAAAATTTTTATATCCCGGAATACATAAGACAAAATAAAAACTAATGGGTCTCAAATTAGAAATAATCCTTCATCTTGGTATTCATATATTGGACCAATGGCTGCTTTTCTTTAGTTACCTTGTTCTAGATGAAAAATAGATGGGTAATTTTAGTCCGACTCACTAATTCGACTTATTTTGTGCGGCTCACTGACGTGTCGTATTTACATTAATTCGTATTTAGGGTTCACATGGGTCCACTGTGTACCATTCAAAAAACGAATCAATGCAGATACGATGCATCAGTGAGTCGCATAAAATGAATCAGATTTGTGAGTCGACCTAGAATTACTAAAAATAGTTTTGCCACCAAGGACCTGATGTTCTACTTTAATGCACTTTTGGATCCAGTAAATAACAATGCTCAATGCATATAAAGATAAAAGATACCTAACCTTGTATTGAGTGAAAAATATGTAGACTTCCATCAAAAGAAGTATTTATGTTGTGTAGATTTGTATCCACTTCGCTTTAAATGGTTTTAGGTTGCTAGATACATGTATCATACTCAAATTTATTGAAATATGATAAATATTAATCGGTCAAAATGAAATAAAAAAGGGTACATTGGTTTTAATGAAATACAATAATAAACATTGGTGTAAAATAAGATATTGGCAATTATATATTTTCCTCTCTATTAATTTCTCCAATTTCACTTTCACTAGCTTTATCCTCACTCTTTTCTTACTTTACAATCTTATGTCACAAGAATATTTTTTAGCTATAATGTTTTAATATATTTTACATCTAAGATGAAAAATAAATATTAAACTTAGCATGAAATATCTTAATTAAGTTGACAATGATTTTATAGTAGATATGAAACTATATATGTATGTGGGTGTCTATGGGGGTCCAGTGGCCTCCACTTGGAATATCAATTTATATAATATATATTATAAGTAAATATTTTTAACTAAATGAGACACATACGGTAATACTTTCAAATTTTCATACATGTTAATGCAATTACTATATATTTTTTACTGATTAAGAAATATAAAATATGTTAGTCTTATTTATACAATTCATGATCTTTGTAAAATATAAATGTGAGCTAAAGGTGACAAAATGATCCAGGGATATAAGGTGATTATGATTTTATTTTGACAATGAATCTCCACTCTGTTCTATTTTGACAATGAATCTCCACTCTGTTCATATTTCATCTTGATCTCAAAGCCTATGAAATATTAATTTTGTCCACCCTACTTTTGAAAATGAAATGCAACGGAAGATATTGAGCCAATTTTAAATTAAAATAAGAAATCTGTAAAAGTTTCCAGAGGGAAGTAGTCACGATTTTAGTGTGGGGGCAGAGTAGTGATAACACCGGGGTTCGGGGGCGAGAACCCCTTGAGCCAAAAAAATTTGAGGTTATTTTTGAAACTATAGCAATTACCCAAATATTCAGCAATAAATTACTAACAATAAAAAGGTTTTGAATAGTTACCAAAAATCTATCTCTTTTTTTTTAACCAACATGTGGAGATTGACCGATTTATGAGGGCAAACAAACATCCATCACTAGCAACCAATTGAAATAAAAAATTTAAATGATAAAGATTGAAGACAAACCAATAAAAACTACAGTCATACTACAGTTTTTAGAAGAAAACAACTAATCATGAAATCAACAGAGGAAGAAGTTGTTTGGCCTGGTGCAGTACAAAAAATAACCGAAGGTGATGGATCTTAAACTCTTAAAAACCTTTTTTACCCCTTAATATTTTCTTTTGGCACATGTGTATTTATTTATTTTTAAATTTTGTGGGGGATGAAGCCCCTTTGGGCGTCATGTGGCTCCATCCCTGAGTATACATATATAACTCAAGTTTTCATTCTTAATATTGGGTAAGCTTTGGAAGATATCTTGACACATATTTTTTCATGGACTTTATGAAGTATTCTCTTCAATTAGGCTTTCACATCTTTATGCATGATTCAACTGATGGTCAGTCGAAGAACATTTTTTATGGTCAGTGGGCTCTCATTCGAAACGGTTTTCAATTGAGAGTTCCTCATTTGAAAACATTCTTTGATCAAGCTATTTTGTATAAAAAAGGTCTCTCGATCGATACCATCTTTGATCAAGGGTGACCTCGTTCGAATGAGGTCACTCATTGATGACCTTTGACAAAATTTGTGAAAAAATGTTTTAAACCTTTTCCAAAAAAATGTTATAATTAAAGTCATGTCCTGTCAAGCAATTAAAAACACTATAAAGAGTTACAAAACTTGGCAACCGTTACCTTTACCAGACGTTTAGTATTCAATGGATTTGTCCAATTCGATCTGGTAATCTCAGTCACAATGTCTTTGTACCTTGCCTTCATGTGACGTAACTTTATAACTCAATAGACTTGATACAAAGATACAATAACTCAATGTTTTGTTCCGAAATTAATCAAACACAAAACTAAAACTAAAAGGAAGTGTAAAACATATCCTTGTAAATATCCCCCTCTGGTTATTCCGGGATAAAACAAAAAAAAAATGGGAAATATCCAAAAAATGGCCAGATAAAAAATTCCTATACATAAATCCACTCATTCCTAATCCCCGCGAGACTCAATAGAGTTGTATGACATCTTGAATTAACAGTGTATCAACATCACGGCCCTTGTATGCCCTACACACTTAAACACATACCCTCATAGAGTACTGAAGGTATAAGAGATGTCTATAAATTGACAGGAATTGTAAAATGTGATGCATGCACTAATATATATTCCCCCCGAATCCCATAATTCTATCCCCTTATTGTCTCGAATAGAAAAATAAATAAATAAATAAAATATAAGTCTATCACTAATCAATCAAATTAAGCATATAAGATAATCAATTAAACTTGTGCACAACGAGATATGTGACAAATATGTATGAAAATGTGAATATGATTGTTATTGTCTAAAAATGGATTCAAGGCTAGGTCTTAGCTAAATGAAATCCAATCAGAGGTAACAAATAATAAATAAACATTGTAGGTAGATGAATAGATATGGGGGTGAGGATAAGAAAATTAATACCAAGAGATACATGGTTCATCCCTCAAGAATGAGCCTACGTCCACAGGCCTATTGAAGTAGCATTAGATTAGTACAATGATGTCGTATTCTAGTTCGGATACTAAGAATTTTGGAATATCTCTACTGAATTAATAGGTTAGATGGACTATTGCTTACGTGCCTGATCCCTACGGGGGATCCGACCTTTTATTGTGAATCCTTGTGGAGAAATGTATGTTGTCCAGTATAGTCTAGGTTGGGGTATCTTTGATAATTGAGAACTCACGAATACTTTAATGTTCCACCAATTAAAGAAAGGTTCTGCACATGTTAGATATGTAACACAACACACATATTGTTGGCCAATCACTAATGTTACAAGCTATCGATTTGCCTTGTTGGCGTCCATCCAAGGTGGAAAGTAGGTTGAGGTCTTTGCTGAGCCAAGGTCACTCTTTTGCATATGTTCGGTTGGGGTCGGGGTCTTTCTCACAGTTTAGTCATTTTATATAACTTTCTTTGGATCACGAGTTATTCTACAAATATGGTATAATAAAAACCCCAAGACTTTGCTCATGACTGCCAAAAAGCGTGCGGCACACCGCCTAATAAAATAGCAGGTGATCAGTCCTATATCAAGTTAAACGGAAATCTCATTTGATTCATTCTTAGCATTACTGTCGAAAACATTATTAATTACCAAGCACCTAGTATTCGAAAAGAAAGGGTGTCAAATTTTATCTTTTTTGTCAAACCACAACAACAACATGCAGATGATTATAATTTAAACCATTCACACAATCATTGAGTTAAACAATATTGAAAATAATAAATACAATTCTTACCGAATAAACCACCGGCTACAAAACCCAAGTCCCAAAAATATAAACCACTAGAATAATAACTGAGTACATCATCTGACTGGAACAAATGAAATAACTAGGGAGACATGCACAATTGAAATACTAACTGCGTCCTACTCTAGAATGAAATTACTGAAGCGGCTAAGTTTAAATCATGTCACATCCATATATGCCGTAGCTGCGTAACCCTGGAATAGAAACAATTATGGCATTCTTGTGGCTCGACACCTAAAAGGTTTTGAAAATAATTTATAGCAAGGGTTAGAACCCAAAATATTTTGAAAATATTTAGCAAGTGAATTAAATTGCAGTAAATTAAAATGCATGAATGCTCTTCATTTTTAAGCTAATTTCGCACTCCCTTGATGACCGTCTCACCCCTCAACTATTGTGCACACCTAATGTTTTCCTCATAACCCACCTAGTCATCTACCCCGTAACTAGTTCTTGTTATATAGTTCCTTCTTGTCATCCTATTCTAACACGAGTACATTTAATATCTCATTGATAAGTTATATACCACATCAACTTAACTAATCATTATTTTTTTTTTATTTGAGACCATATTGTAATACCCCATAATTTTAATGACTTTTAATATGAGATAAATTAAATGTTAATGGGCCAAATTAATTGGAATCAATTATGTGAAAAATTAATTGGGATTAATCCGGATTGATTATTATTAGAGATTAAAGTAATATATGATTTTGAATATTACCTAGTGATATAAAAGTAATAAGTGAATATAATAATTGTTGTCGGGAGCTACAAATACGGTAATAATGAAAATTAAGTCGGGACGCGCTTATGAGTCGTGTCAGGACTAAAAGTTAGGAAATAAAATGAGATTTATTTTTAAATCATTTGGATGATCATTTCGAGTGCGCCTTTAAGTCCGGAAGGGTCAAAATAGGCAGAAAAGTCTACTCGTGAGTTTAATTTGAGTCTCGGGTCAATTGGAAGATGAGCGAACACCCCGAAGGGGCATTTTAGTCATTTTGCTTGGGAGATGAATAGTACCTACGTTTTTTGTGTTTTAGATAACCTTGGAGACTTATTATATATGTGAGTTTAGATTGTACATAAGATTCATTTCATCTAAACACAAGTGAGGTCTTTTGAGAGAGAATGAAAAGACTTAGAGAGAAAATGAAAGGTTATCTAGAGGAGAAGAAGAGTTGCTTGGAAAGGAATAGTCGCCTAGGGCAAACTAAAGGGGACAACCACCATTTCTACACCTTGCACCACCACCTAATTTCCACCGAAAAAAGGAAGAGGAGGTGCCAAACACTTTTCTTCTCCAAAGGTTCAGAACTACACATAAGGTAAGTGTAATTCTTGCTCTATTTTGGTGCTTATATTATCCATGTTAGAATAGGATTTCATTTTGGATTGATGAACTTATGAATTTGGGATTTAAAATGATTGATAAATCAAGTTTAATGGATAGGAAAATTCATGTAGTTGGAGATTTATACATGTAGAGACTATGAACATAAAAATGGATATACATGTAGAGACTATGAACATGAAAATTGATAGGTTTTACATGTAGAGGATTTATTTATTTATTGATGATATGAAAATGATGTTAGGTATTGCATGTAGATTAGTTCTACTTATGTTGAATATGGAAATTTGATGATTTAGTTATGAAATGATAATTCTAAATTCTGGGTTTTTAAGAGGTATAAAAATGGAGGATTTAGATAAATTGAAATTCTAAGGATTTAATGGGTCTGATAATAATACCGTTATGAAGATATGAATTTGATATTATTCTCATGTGAAAATCACCCTTAAACATGTTAGAACGCTGTTAGAAAATCTAGGTTTTGGTAGAATATAATCCAGAAGGGTTGGGTGTAAGAACTTGAAAAAAAACGCAGAAAACTGAGGTTGAAGACGAACTCAATTGACGCTGGTCTCGTTCGAACGAGAATTTTGGACTTCTAACGAGATATCAGAAAGTCCTATTTTTAGACCAGAAAAGTTTAGAAATTGGTAATCTGGCCCACGGTAAGATTTGATTAATTTTGGTACATTAACAAGGAGTGAGGGACTTGGGTTAATGTTGGAAAATTATATAAAATTGAGGCATAAAATTATGCGAGAGTTATGTACATAAAAATAATACGATTAAGAGATGAATAATCGTCATGATCAAGTACGGGTTAATATTGGTAATATATATATATATATATATATATATATATATATATATATATATATGGGTACTTGGAATTTTATGAGAGATATCTACATAAAAATAATACAATTAAGAGATAAATAATCGTCATGGTCAAGTACGGGTTAATATTGATGATGTATATATACGGGTACTTAGGATTATGTGAGTATTAACTACATAATAAATATACAATGATAATCGTGATTAACAAGTACGGGTGGTATTCGTGAAAAATGACGGGTACTTGGGGTAGGATAAAATTTAATATGATATTGGTCGAGTGAGTACCGAATTTTATATAGGTTGATGTGTATACCTATTGATTGTTGATTTATGACATACCTAGCCTACTTGCTATCTACGGGAGGTTTGCATGTTGAGGACAGTCATATCCTGATAAGCCTTATGGGGGATTTTTGACTTGTTGCCTCAGAACATAGGACTTATGTTGGATTGCCATGTGTGAAAACATTGGTATTGAACGGTCATTTGGGTGCGTAGGTATGTTCGTAACCCAAAGGCTTATGACTATGTTCGCCTCCAATATTTGTGTTTGTTATTTATGGTTCGAGGGATATATACCGAACCGACAGTCCTTTTTACAATGACGAGATATACCCGGACATGATAGCAGAGTATGCATGCACCGTAGCTGAGTCTCGGGGTGCAGTAATGTATATGTATATATATAATAGAGTGAATGTATATTTGGGAGGAGCCATAAATGCCACTGCGAGCCAATGCAACAAGGGTATTGAAGAAACTAGAGTAGGCAGGGATGGTATGTTCGACGCCATTGTTTGAAGAAATATTTTGGGTGTTAAGGGGACCACAGTTTCGATTCAAGTGATAGAAAGTAAGGATGATGTGGCAGGTATGGGGGTGGAATGTGGGAGGGAAGAAAACATGGAAAAAATACGAACGGGTTAAAGAATTTGGCATGAGCGGTGAGCTTAAAATAAACTACATGGGCACAAAAGTAGGGGAAAGTACAATCCACTATTAACTGGGTTTCAACAAAGAGAAGTCAGTACATGTCAAAGTATAGGCCTTAGGTTTACCAACTGTAAGAACTGATTGGACATAACTTTTTTTATAGCGCGGGGCTCCATATTCATGAAAAGCTAATTGTCAAAGGGAGTAGGCAAGATATATTGTACAAGTAGAAAAGAAGGCAAAAATTTGCCCATAAATGATTAATAGTCATTATAACCAGAGCAATATTTGGTTTTCAAAGTAAAATATTAAGACATTTTGGTTAAAAAAAAGTAAAATATTAAGACATTAAAACATTAAGCAGAATTGCAACATTGTGTGTGGCCCTAAATAAGATACAACTTCAGTTGAAACTAAACTAGATGAATATATGTATGGTTTCGAAAACAAACTCTTTAAAGATACTCCTTGAGGCAATTTGAAAGTGCTATTTATAACCTTTTATTTTTAGAGTAAAAGAAAATATACACCTAAATAATTTTTTTTTTATTATATAACTAAATAAATATTAAGACGGATATGTATAAAATATATGTATGTAAATATGATGCATATAAGTATAGAAATATATAACTAAACAAATATTATGACTTAAAATATATGTGTATAAATGAATTAATAACAATAATAATATGTACATAATTGATATTGACATAAAAAATCGATATGTGGTATATGTATATATTATTAATGATAATAAGAGTATAGATTGTACAAATAAAACTATTATTAAGAAATCGTTACATAATACTTCAGGGATAATTGTTTGGAATCATCAAAATATATAAACAATATTAATAATTAGTACACACTGAGCATGTAGTGAACACATCATCATTGTGTTTAATAGTCAAGTGAACTTGAATAACTTTACAACCGAGCCATCGGCAGTTATGAACTACTCTATGCCTCAACTTGAGACTTTTTTTTATTTTTCTCGCCAATGCTTTAGGCGTAGAATTTTATCACATGAACAAATTTATACGGGAACAAATTTATCACGGAAACAAATTTATCGTCGTGCCATTGGCACGGGTACAAAATATCACTGGAACAAATTTAGTGTCATACCATCGGCACAGGTACACCCTAGTATATATATATACTACACAATCACCGCATATATATATTTAATTAATCCAGGCTACTCCGTGCACAGTTTACCGTAACATTAGCCTATCATTCCCAAGTCTATATACCAATTTATAATTTAAATAATTTTCACATTTATTTATTTACCACTCGAGTAGCGTCCCCCAACTAAATTACCCGGACTTGCTCCTTCGGTCCGAAATTTCATCTTATAGAACTTATTCCTCAAATTTCACTTAATAAGGTTAACTGCCTTTTTATTTTGAATATTCTATAATTTATTATATAACCCTATTGTTGATGTAAAAAATTAGATTATATCTAATTATTTAATCACAGATAAAATAAAATGAGACAAAGAAATTTTAAAGTGGTTCAGCCTTATAAGAATGGCCTACGTCCACTGTTTCTATTATTGCTGGCTGTTTGGGAATTCTTGATTACCAGTTTAGTCAAAAAATTCCCGGTCCCCTTATAATGAGGATGATACAATGTATTTATAGCCCTCAGGCTGTACATGTGAAAGGGTAATACATAGCTGTCCATTAGGCGTATACATCTGTATGATAATAATAATAAGCATTTAATGCGCAGTCAATCTGTTGGTTATCCTGCTATTAATGCTCTGTTCGAGGTGCAGCTCGGACCGCCTAAGCTGCTCGGACCGCCTAAGTAGCTCGGTACTTATAAGTTGCTCGGTGTATTAAAGTTCCTCGGGGAACTCTTGTTGGTCGGAGCGTCTGAGTTGATCGGGGAAGCAGAGTTCCTCGTTGCAGTATGGTTCCTCGGAGAGCATCTATTGCTCGAAGTATTTGAGTGGGTCGGGGAAGTTGAGTTCCTCGAAGTCAAGGTGTCGTTCGAAAGTGTTTTTTATTGCCACGCAAATTGCCACGTGTCTTAACTCAATTGAGCCATGTCAGCAGACTAAATTTGGTATCAACAGAAGCCCCCAATGTTTCACAGTTCGAAATTTGAGGAGTGTGGAACATTTTTTCTCGAAATATGGCGGTTTTAAATGGTCATCCTGAAATTTAGGAGTATTTTCTTTTGTATTTATTTCTCCTTACAAATTCGTAGAATCGGACTTTTTGAATACCGCTTCAATTCCCGCGCCCTTTTTGTCTTTTTAGCCGCTGGTAACGTAACCGTCTCTTTTTGTAATCATTATCTTTACCCATTCCCAAGACAGGGTATTTAAGCATTGCAGAAAATCCCCTCGTCTTCTACTTTTTCAAATTTATCTCTTTGAGTTTTCCATTGTCTCTCTCTCCTATGCATTCATCCCTTTCATCATTCATTGTCAACAGACTCATCCTTTTTCCTGTAAGATCTTCTTCTGTCTCTTTGATTTCCTTTACTCATCATGGTTTACCCTGTAGAGTCGCTTGATAAGTTTCGTTCTGATTTCTTTATTCCTTCATGGGTTATTTTGGAGGAACTTTCTGAGCCTTCAGATTATTTTTGTTTGGCTGAGGGACATTGGTTCCCCAGTCTCTTTGTCGCCGAATGTGGCTTTTCTTTTCCCCCAAACCCTTTATGTCTGGAATTCTGTCAATATTTTGACGTGGTTCCTGCAAGAATAGCCCCCAATACGTGGAGAATAGTTATCTGTTGATACCAAATTTAGTCTGCTGACATGGATCAATAAAGCGAAGACACGAGGCAGTCTACGTGGCAACAGCAGGCACTTTCGAGGAACTCACAGGCTCCGAAGAACCATACTACAATGAGGAACACTGTTTCCCCGAGGAATGAGAACTCTCCGAGGAACTCTTGTGCACCGAGAAGCCTAGGTGGTCCGAGCAACTCAGGCGGTCCGAGCTGTACCTCGAACAAATCATTAATAGCGGGATAACCAACAGTTTGACTGTTCATTAAATGCTTATCATTCATACGCATACGCTTAAAGCGAATTGAATGTATTACCCTTTCATATGTATATCATTTAATGTAGTACCCTTTCACTTTACAGCCTCAGGGCTATAAATACATTGTACAATCCTCATTGTAGAGGGACCTCAGACCGAAATTTCTTGAGATAACTTGTAATCGAGAATTCCCATACAAACAGCAATACCAAAACAGTGGACGTAGGCCATTCTTATAAGGCTGAACCACTTTAAAAACTCTTTGTCTTATTTATTTATCTGTGATTGAATAATTAGAGTGATATAATTTTTTACATCAACAGATTGGCGCCGTCTGTGGGAATCGCCTGGTAATATCGTTTTCTCACCAAAAATAATCCATCATAAATGGCTGATATTCCGGAATCCAGAAATCGAAATGCTGGAACCCTTCTAAATCCATCTGCTCCGCCAAATATTCCAGATCTGGCTGGAATACTGACAAATTTTGCTCAGGGCCAGACCGTCATGCAAGAAATAATGCGACAACTCATCCAAACTCTCCATGGCGATGCGTCAGCCCATTCAGGACCACGGAGTATTCAAAGAAACACCCGCGCACCATCCTCGCGTA
The DNA here is from genome assembly GCA_949130495.1 of Sambucus nigra. Classification (NCBI taxonomy): domain Eukaryota; kingdom Viridiplantae; phylum Streptophyta; class Magnoliopsida; order Dipsacales; family Adoxaceae; genus Sambucus; species Sambucus nigra. Next base: position 586,120,847 of record OX422216.1, read on the forward strand.
CTAGGCGTACTGATTCACATCGTAATGAGGAATCTGATGATTTCTCTTATCAACCTGGGTGAACTTCGTCGGTGCGAGCCACAGATACTGAACAACGTGTCACTCTCTCCCCAGAAAGGACCAGCGCATTAGAAAGATTAAGTAGGGTTTCTCTTTTCGACCGACTAGGCCCTAGGAGGAACAAAAGTTCTCTTAATGCAGCGTCGAGGAGCTTTCGACGATCAACAGCCTTAAGGGAAGGATCTGCCCAGTCGCGACCAGCTGCTCGTCAGGATAGATCCCAGGAAGCCACTTCAACGCGATCAGCTGCTCGAACCAACAGGCCCGAAGAAGGAAATGATGCATGGAAAGGCTCTATTCAAAGGCTGGAGGATAGATTAGGGGAAATGGTTAAAACCAAAAACCCTCTACACCGAACCTTTGTTCGAGGAACACCTTTTGTCCAGGCCATTGTAGATTTTCCAATACCATCAAAGTTCAAAGCACCTGTTGTGACCCCCAAATATGATGAAAAGACTGACCCTATTCTTCATATAGAACAATATCAAGCTGCTGCCGACATCTATGCTGTCCCAGACGAGATGAGATGCAGGGCATTCTCGGGAACTCTTACCGGATCTGCTTAAATATGGTATAATAATCTTCCTCGGGGTAAGATCTCAACTTTCTTTCAACTGGCCGAGTTATTCATTGGAAATTTCTGCTTTTGGGCAAAGCCAGTTAAACGAGTAGCACATTTGTTAAGTGTTAGACAAAAAGCTGGTGAAAGTACCAAAGATTATATAACTCGTTTTAATAACGAGAAACTTGAAGTCATTGATTATGAGGAAAAGACAGCGATCACTGCCTTGATGAGTGGGTTGTTGCCTAACAAGTTGTATTACACTTTGGCCAAAGATCCACCCACAACTATGTCAGAATTGATGGCAAAAGCGGCCAAAATCATGAATGCCGAGGAGGCTATGGCTGCGAAGAAGAATATGGATAAAGAAACCAAGGTGGAAGTCGACAAAACCAAGAAGAAAGAACATAAGAATAATGGTGGTTACAAACAATCCAAAAATAGGTCGTCATGGGAGGTATTGAAGAAATTTGATAATTACACTCCTTTGAAGGTAGATATCAACCACGTCCTGGAAGAAATTAAGAACAGCGAGGAGTTAAATTGGCCAAAGAAAATGAAGGCAGATCCTGACACGAGGAATGGGGAAAAATATTGCGAGTTTCACAAAGATCATGGCCATATGACCAAGAATTGCATAGCTCTTCAAAATGAAATTGAAACACTCATCAGACGAGGAAAGCTGTCAAAGTATGTTGATCGGGGAAACGAAAGAAGAAACAACGACCGAGCAAGAGAATGGTCTAGATCTCCTCGTCGAGGAGAGGAGAACAAGAAAAGAAATCATGAAGTTGATCCCGAGAATGACCCCGATCTCCCCAAGAGACCAAGGCAGCCAGAACGAGAGGTATTTTCAATACGCTTTGGGTCATTTGACTGTAATGTTATAACAGGTGGAGATGCAGGAGGAGGAGACCGTACTGCAGAGAGAAAAGCTTACCTCGGTGAGGCTCAAGCTTGCTCGTACATTCAGCGAATAAATCTAGCTGAGGAGGATCGCTCGAGAAAGGTGAACAAAGAGAAGTTGGTCATTGGGTTCTCAAAAAATGACCTCGCAGGTGTTCTATATCCTCACGATGATCCACTGGTGATCAAAATGAGGATGAAGGAGGTTATGATTTCAAGAGTACTGGTCGACAATGGTAGCTCGGCAGACATCATGTTCTACTCGTGCTTTGATAGTTTAAATCTGAAGTTATCTCAACTGGAGCCTTACCACAGACCCCTCATCAGTTTTGCTGGCGAGAAAGTATTTCCACTTGGGACGATCAAGTTGGATATATTCATTGGTACGTGGCCTGCTTGTCGGACAGAAAGAATACGTTTCTTCGTGATGGATAAGAATGTCCAATCATTGTACAATATCATCATGGGAAGAGTAGGATTGAAAAAGTTCAAGGTTGTACCATCTATAGTGCATCAGTGCCTAAAATTTCCAACAAACTTTGGAGTAGGAGTTGTGAAAGGTGATCAGAAAGTAGCTCGAGAATGCTATTATTCATCCCCCGAGCAAGAAGAACAGGAGGAATCAAAGAAAAAGACTACTACCTATCAAGTCGATGAAGGTGCAGAGATTGAAACATTGGATCCTCGAGATGAGTCGCAACTGATGAAGGGTCAAGTGGTGAAAGCTACTGAAAACATCATTCTGGACGACGAACACCCTGAGCGAACTACTCAAGTAGGTTCGTCATTGGAAGCCTCATTAAAACAGGAATTGATAACTTCCCTTAGAAGCAGAAGACAAACCTTTGCATGGAGTCATGAAGATATGCCTGGGATAGACCCAAACTTCTTATGTCACGAACTCAATGTGAATAAAGAGATCAAGCCTGTGAAGCAAAGAAGAAGAGTATTTAGTCCCGAGAAGAATCAAGCTATACAGGAGGAAGTCGAGAAGCTCCAAAAGGCTTGTTTAATTGAAGATCTTAAATATCCAGACTGGTTAGCCAATGTGGTGATGGTAAAGAAGAAAAACAACAAGTGGAGGATGTGTGTAGACTTCACTGACCTCAACAAAGCATGCCCAAAGGATCACTTTCCACTGCCCCGAATTGATCAACTGGTGGATGCTACCTCGGGACACGAGTTGCTGAGCTTCATGGATGCTTATTCTGGCTACAATCAGATCAAAATGAAACCTGAAGACAGGGAGAGTACTTCTGTCATTACCCCTCGGGGAACTTATTGTTATAATGTTATATGCCTTTTGGTTTGAAGAATGCAGGTGGGACATATCAGCGACTGATGAACAAAGTCTTTGCTGAACAAATCAGTCGCAATATGGAAGTCTATGTTGACGATATGCTGACGAAAAGCAAGAAAGCTGTCGATCATCTAGTTGACTTAAGTCAAACTTTTGATCAACTGGATAAATATCAAATGAAGCTGAACCCGATGAAGTGCATATTTGGAGTACGAGAAGGCATGTTTCTCGGATACATTGTCAATCAGCGAGGCATTGAGGCAAATCCTGAAAAGATCAAAGCTCTATTAGAGCTGCGATCTCCAACGACGAAGAAGGAAGTACAGAGTCTCACAGGATGAGTAGCAGCACTCAACAAATTTATGTCACGAGCAACTGATAGATGTCTTTCATTCTTCAAGACACTCAGAAAGACTTTTGAGTGGAATGATGAATGCGAGAAGGCTTTTCAAGACTTGAAGAAATACTTGGAAGCACCTCCACTGTTGTCCAGGCCAGTGATGGGAGAAAAATTGTACTTGTATCTCGCAGTGTTCGAGAATGCAGTTAGCTCGGCGTTGATCAGAGTGGAGAAGGGAGTGCAAAAACCAATTTACTACACAAGTAAGGCCTTCCGAGGAGCAGAGATCAGATATCCAAGGCTGGAAAAGTTAGCACTGGCGCTTATTGAGGCAAGTAAGAGAATGAGGCCATACTTCCAGGCTCATACCATGGTAGTATATACCGATATGCCATTAAGGCAAGCCCTTCATAAACCAGAAAAATCAGGGAGATTGATGTACTGGGCAATAGAGCTCGGTGAATATGATATAGTCTATGAACCCATATCATCGCTAAAAGGGCAGGCTGTTGCAGATTTTATAGCAGAATTCACTTATCCTGATACCCCCGAGGAGCAAAAGTTGCTCGCTGATCAACCTGTGGATATTACAGGATCAACAAACACTAGCTCAGACTAACTCCGGTTGGTAAAAAGGCAAGTGGATGTTACAGGATCATTAAATTCGAGCTCAGACCAACTCCGATTGGTAAAAGGGAAAAAAAATGATCGACGAAGAACGAGAAATATCCGGGGAGGATTAAAGGAAGCAAAAAATATTTCACCGAGGAACTCTAACTGATCAGAAATTTGAAGACGAGTTACCTATATGGAGGCTATATGTAGATGGCTCATCTTGCACTACAAGATGTGGCGCGGGGATAGTTTTGAGCACTCCGAACGAGGTCGACATGGAATACGCCCTACGTTTCCAATTCAAACCTTCCAATAATGAGGCTGAGTATGAGGCCATGATTGCAGGACTTAGTTTGGCAAAAATTATGGAGGCGCAGCAGATTATTGTCTTCAGTGATTCTCAATTGATCGTAAATCAAATGTTGGGAGTATATGCAGTTAAAGGAGAATTAATGATCAGATATCATGCAAAGGCAAAGGAACTGGTGTCAGAATTTGTCGCTGTTCAGCTAGTCAGAATACCAAGAATGGAGAATGCGAGAGCAGACGCCCTAGTCCGACTAGCATTAGCTACTCGCACCGAGCTACGACGAACAATCCCAATTGAAGTGTTGACTGGTCGGAGTATAGATGAAGATCTAACGATGAACTTTATTACCCTTGATTTAGGACTATCTTGGATGGATCCCATCAGGGCATATATTGAAGAGGGAGAATTACCAATTGACAAGCTCGCAGCCAAGAAGTTGAAGTTTAAAGCTTCTCGGTATGTATTAACTAACGGTATTCTATATAGACGAGGAATTATGGCAGGTTTGCATAGATGTGTACATCCCTCCGAGGTGAGAGATTTGATTGAAGAGATCCATGAAGGGTCCTGTGGAGCACATGTAGCAGGTCGGACGCTTTTATAAAGGGTGATGATGCAGGGATACTACTGGCCGACGATGAGGGTTGATTGTATAGCCTATGCTAAGAAATGTGACAAGTGCCAGCGCTTTTCCTCCATCCGAAGAACTCCACAAGCATTGTTGGCACCCATAACTTCCCCTTGGCCATTTGCCTTAAGGGGAATTGATTTGGTTGGGCCACTGCCAACAACCCGAGGAAGATTCAAATACCTCGTCGTCGCAGTAGATTATTTTACTAAGTGGGTAGAAGATGAGCCACTCATTGATATGACGTACGAGAAGGTGTACCAATTTGTTTGGAAGAGCATCATTTGTCGATATGGTCTTCCTCATGCTTTCATCACAGATCATGGAACACAATTTAATAACGAGGAGTTGGTTGCCTATTGCCATCAGTCAAACATTTTGAAGGTCCACTCAGCACCAGTCCATCCTCAAAGCAATGGACAAACTGAAGTAACAAACAGAACGTTGCTGAATGGTTTGAAGAAAAGACTGGATGATGCGAAAGAAAATTGGATCAACGAGCTACAATCAGTACTTTGGTCTTACCGAACTACTCCCGAGTAGCAACAGGAGAATCACCATATATGCTGGCGTTTGGAAGTGAAGCTGTTATATCTGCCGAGTTGGGCCTCCCAACACACAGGGTACTGAATTTCAATTCCCCTGTCAGCGACTTAATGAGAAGACTGGATTTAGACATGCTCGAGGAAGTTAGAGAAGAAGCAGTCATCAGAAATGCTGCATACCAGCAGCGAACAACTTTGTTTTACAACAAGAGGGTGAAGAAATGAGACCTGAAAGAAGGAGACTATGTGCTGAAGAAAGTAATTCAAAAGCACAATAAACTGGAGGCAAATTGGCATGGACCATACCGAGTTACAGAAGTTGTTCGACCAGGAACTTACCGAATAGCAACTCTAGAGGGGGAGGAGTTTAAGAATGCATGGAACGCAGAGCACCTGCGCAAGTATTATCAGTGATGTATATTCCCATGTAATGCAGTTCCATTAATATGAATAAAATGAAGATATTCTGCCAAAGTTTTTCCTTTTATTGAGAATTTTTTGGGGAATACTAGTGCTACACACTACTCGGCAAAACTCGGCAAAGATCAGACTACTCAGCAAAAATATTCCTAAAAATGCCAACCTCGGTTGGTTAGGAAACAAAATATTCCTAAAAATGCCAACCTGTTTGGCTAGGAAACAATATATTCCTAAAAATGCCAACCTCGGTTGGTTAGGAAACAAAATATTCCTAAAAATGCCAACCTGTTTGGCTAGGAAACAATATATTCCTAAAAATGCCAACCTCGATTGGTTAGGAAACAATATATTCCTAAAAATGCCAACCTCGGTTGGTTAGGAAACAAAATATTCCTAAAAATACCAACCTCGGTTGGTTAGGAAACAAAATATTCCTAAAAATCCCAACCTGTTTGGCTAGGAAACAAAAATATTCCTAAAAATACCAACCTGTTTGGCTAGGAAACAAAATATTCCTAAAAATGCCAACCTGTTTGGCTAGGAAACAAAAATATTCCTAAAAATGCCAACTTATGTTGGTCGGGAGGTAAATATATTCTCGAAAATGCCAACTTATGTTGATCGGGAGGTAAAATTATTCCAGAAAGCCTACTAACTATGGCTGGTTGGGGATAAAAACCCACCAATTGTAGTTGGTCGACAAGGAAAATTTATCGACCTTGGTTGGTCGAAAACATTTTATGGGCAAAATTATTTCAAAAAGACTAACTATAGCTGGTCAGGGATAAAAACCCACTAACTGTAGTTGGTCGACATGAAGAATTTAACAACCTTGGTTGGTTGGAAACATTTTAAACATTTTTATACTTATTACTTTATTACTAAGTTGGTTGAGAAACAAAATGTTGTTTTTGACAAATGACTATCACAAGTTCAAATTACACAATATTGTTATCTTTTTATCAGATATGCATGCACAAATATAAAGTGTTATAAGACAATAGCGAATAAAAATTAAAGTATTTCATTGAATTCAAAATAAATTACATTGATAATGAAATGAAAGTTACATTGATATTGAAATATATACTAACTATTACATCAAAAATTCCTATTCTACTAGGTTTTTTCCTCTGCTTTTGACACAGGTTCCTCGCCAGCAGGCGGATCATTTAAAGCCAGAGGAGAATTTATGAAGTTGAGATACTTTAACATCCTGACATTCATCACGGATGGTCGATCTTGAAGATGCTCGGGAAGAGATACTTCAACAATTGAATGAATATTGTAGTCGCCGAGATACTTATAAATCAAGCTCCGAGGAATGGCCCGAGCAGGAATCCAACTCATCTCCAGTTTGAATGGTGGCACGGGTAAGTCGAGAAGCCCGGGATCATGGTAGTCCCACAGGTAATGACCATGTTCGAGCTGCAGCACACCTAAGGCATTCAACCAGCCTTGCTTGTAGCCCTCATTATTGGCATTCTGGATACAATCATCCAAGTGAAAGAGAGCTTCGTTGTATCCAGCCATCCAGAACTCCCTGGGCTGTTTGTGGAACTGATATGTTAGTCTGTCCAGCTGCTCGTGGAGATTTTTGACGAAGAGCTCTTTGTTCTCCAAGGTAGATTTCTGTGTGGAGAGCTGCTCTTCCAAGTCTCTGATTTTCTTTGACATTTCATCCAAAGCCTGGTTCTTCGCCATTAGCTGGAAGGCCTGGTTCTCTAAGGCAGACTGAGTCCTCTGTTCCTCGACAGGAATCCAAGCTGCTCTTGCTCGTCCCCGAGGAGATCTTGCTCATCCACAAGATGATGTAGAGGGTCCAGCTCTCTTTAAGGTTTCCAACTCGTCCCTCAAGTTGGCGTTCTTGACCTCTAGGAACGAAAATCCCTCATCGGTCACTGGGATTAAGGCTTTTGAAGAAGAGGCTGCAGACTTCAATTGTGATAGCTTTTTCTGTAAGTTGTTGTTCTCTCGCTCCAGCAACTCGGCAATCTGTCTGCATTCCTCGACCTCACCTTTCAGGGTTCTCTCCCTCACATCGTACCCAGCAAAAAGCTTCTCGTAGCCCTTGTCGGCAATGATCAGCTTGTACTTCTTCTCATACCCCTCATGCAACAGGGCAGTGGATTCTTTGTATTGAAGCTGAAGGTCTTCGAGGGTTCCTTGGAGATCCTCGATCATGTCATAATAGGCCACATTATTGGCCACCGCTCGATCAAGTAGACACTTCAGATATTGATATGCTTCCACTGCCTGTTCTGAAGCATCTTGGTTGAGGATGTCTACAACTTGTGCTGCACTCAGGTCTGTGTGACCAACTTTAAAATATTCATTACATTGTCGCAGCAACTTAGTATCATGGGCAGATAGTAATTCCATCCTGTCCAGAAACTAGCAGAGAAAGAAAGAGCAATCATCAATAAGAAATATAAGCAGAGTATGAATAGAAGATAAACAACAGTATGCAAAAAAGTCCAAGTTTTATTAGATCATAAAGTTCAGAGTTACATATGTGGGTTACATTTGAAAAAGAAAAAGATAAAGAGAAACCCGAACAACTCTACACCTTTTCCTTATCTCCCAAAACCTTCTCGGGAGGCTGGAACGAGGAAGTAGGTTGCTCAAAGGGAATGGATAGTTGCTCGGGGAGCACGGGCAGCTGCTCGGAGGAAGTAACAATCTGCTGAAGTTCCTCGACAGCAGGCTGAATGGCTGGGGGATTATCTCCCATCACCATAGAAGACTCTTCTGAGGCAGCTTCGTCCTCTTCAAGATCTTCTGGGGTTGGAGGGGAACCAGGAATGTGTTGCTAGAAAAGCTCAGAAGATTCATCAACTTTTATTTCCTGGAGAGCAGCAACCCATCCATCCCTAAAGTATTTGAGACTGCTATAGTCCACTTGCGATACCATATCAGCCAACCCCTTGTTCCACCCCTTGTCCCAGCCAGCGCTGAAGGACTTCTTCACAGCCATCTTCCTCTTCAATTTTTTCGAGGAGAGCTTCTCGGACAGCAAGTTATCAGCAGCTTTCAATTTGTTTTCAATCTCCTCCTTCTGCCGACCTACTTCCCTAAGTTGAGTCAGCTCCTCCTCAGTAACCTTGAGCTTATCTTCAAGCTCCCTAGCAGTTTTGAGCTTCTCTTCGAGATCCTTATTTGCCTTCTCCATGGCATTTATTATCTTCTCCAACTCCTTGGAGGCATCAACAGCCCGAGATTTCTCTTGTTCGGTGGAGGCATGCTTTTTCTCCCAGACAGCCTTGTCAGTAGCGTATGTCTGGCGAGAATTGTCCAAAGACTTGATAGCTTCTGCCAGAGCTCCCTCCACACTAGATGAGGAGCATGAAGCTTTAATCGCTTCATCCTTCTTCAGGATTATATTAAAGCATCTCGTCAACTGTGAAAGTAAAAAGAAAGCAAGTCAGAAACAGAAATAACAAAGGAAATATGAAAAGTTCAAAGTAAGAAGACTTACAGAAGCAAGGTGACGAGTAGATAACGAGGTGACCATGTCCCGAGTAAGGTTTTCTTCAGTACCTTGGACCTCGGGAATGATCCAGGACTTTACCGAGCTCATGTCAGAGCTCAGAGGAACAAAAGTGGGAACCCCTGTCCCAGCAGTTGTGGGCTGAGTGATGGTGTCAGCCAAATTGACCGAGGAGCTCTTCTTCAGCCTCCTCGGGGGAACAGGAACAGATTCAACCAAGGAAGAACCCTTGATCGGTGATATTACAATCACCTCTCCAGGAGCAGCAGACCTGCTCGGAGCCACTGCGGGCTTCTCTACAACCTTCACGGCAGCAGCCGAGGAAGGCGCATCATTATTCTTTGTCCCCTCCCCTGGGACTTCAACTTTACTTCTTTTTACCTCACCAGAACCAGAGGCAGGTTTCTCGAACAGAGTGGGAGGTCTTCTTCTCTTCATCCTTTCGCTTAAAGGGACGTGAGATTCAGGCGAGGAGCTGGTGGAAGCTGGTACTGGCTCTGATTCACTTATTACTGGACGGGCAATAAAAGAGGTGGTGTAGCTCTTGTATTGCAGCAGATATGATGCCGACCTAATATGCTCGTCAGCAACGGATTGATGCAGGCTCCAGATAAGTTTCAAATGCCTTATATTGACATCTGCTTCTTTTGGGCACTTTCTTTTGTTATCAACTGCAAATAAATAAACATTGCCATCAGTGACACATTTTATCAAACATAAAGGAAGCATAATTTTAAAATAAATAAAACGAAATAAAAATAACCTATCCCATTGTCATAAGGAGGGCATCTGGGACCCTGGTAAACCTCATCTCCAGTTAATGGAGGGTGCTGCCAATTTTTTATGACAACCCCATGCTCAAAATAATCCCTATTGGCATCAGGGAGATTGACTACTAAGGCTCTATTCAAAATTCTAGTTTTTAAATAAAAAATGTTATCATTAACGGCCCATCTATAACAAAACATAATCTCAGGAATTCCTATGCGAGTTCCATGGATCTGATTTAATCTATGCACCCCATTAACTATTCTCCATGTGTTGGGGGCTATTCTTGCAGGAACAACGTCAAAGTAATGACAAAATTCTAGACACAAGGGATTTGGTGGAAAAGAAAATCCACACTCAGCAATAAAGAGACTGGGGAACCAATGTCCCTCAGCCAAACGAAAGTAATCAGAAGGCTCAGAAAGCTCTTCCAAAACAATCCAGGAGGGGATGGAAAAATCAGAGCGAAATTTATCAAGAGATTCAACAGGGTAAACCAAGATGAATAAAAGAAATGAAGAAGAAGGAAGAAAATCTTACAGAAAAATGGTGGATCTGATGACAACGAACGATGGAAGAGATGAATACACAGGAGAGAAAGAGACGATGGTAAACTCGAGAATACAAATTTGAAAAGGTAGAAGACGATGGGAGCGTCTGTGAAGTTTAAATACCTTACCTTGGGAAATGGTGAAGTAATGATTACAAAAAGAAATAATTACGCTACCGCCGGCTAGAGGAACAAAAAGGGCGCGGCAATCGAAGCGAGAAGAAACGATTACGCTACCGGCGGCTAAAAGGACAAAAAGTACGCAGAGATCGAGGCAATTGTAAAAGTTCAAAAAGCCTGATTCTACGAATTTGGAAAGAGAAATAAATACAAGGGAAAACACTCCTAAAAATCAGGAGGACTATTTAAAGCTATCATATTCCGAGAAAGAATGTTCCATACTCCTCAAAATTCGAACTATGAAACATTGGGGGCTTTTGTTGATACCAAATTTAGTCTGCTGACATGGATTAATAAAGCGAAGACACGTGGCAGTCTACGTGGCAACAACAGGCACTTCCGAGGAACTCACACGCTCCGAGGAACCATACTACAACGAGGAACACTGTTTCCCCGAGGAACTCATACGCTCCGAGGAACGAGAACTCTCTGAGGAAATCTTGTGCACCGAGAAGCCTAGGCGGTCCAAGCAACTCAGGCGGTCCGAGCTGCACCTCGAACAAAGCATTAATAGCGGGATAACCAACAGTTTGACTATTCATTAAATGATTATCGTTCAGACGCATACGCTTAAAGGTCATTGAATGTATTACCCTTTCATATGTATATCATTTAATGTAGTACCCTTTCACTTTACAGCCTTAGGGCTATAAATACATTGTACAATCCTCATTGTAGAGGGACCCCAGACCGAATTTTCTTGAGATAACTTATAATCGAGAATTCCCATACAAACAGCAATACCAAAACAGTGGACGTAGGCCATTCTTATAAGGCTGAACCACTTTAAAAACTCTTTGTCTTATTTATTTATCTGTGATTGAATAATTAGAGTGATCTAATTTTTTACATCAACAACGGAGTTCATAGATTAAATCAAATTCATGGAATTCATATAGGAGTTCCAAAAATTATGTTCTGTTATAGATGGGTTGTTGGTGACAATACTTTTTATTTAAAAACTAGGTTTTTAAATAGGGCTTTAGTGGTCAATCTCCCAGATGCCAATAGGGACTACTTCGAGCACGGGGTTGTTATGAAAAATTGGCAACACCCTCCACTGACTGGAAATGATGTGTACCAGGGTCCTAGATGTCCTCCCTATGGCAATGGGATAGGTTATTTTTATTTTATTTTATTTTTGAAATTATGCTTCCTTTGTGTTTGATAAAATGTGTCACTGATATTTTAATTTTCATTTATTTGCAGTTGACAGCAAAAGAAGGTCTCCAAAAGAGACATAAGTTAATTTAAAACATCTAAAACTTATCTGGGGTTTGCATCAGACTGTTGTTGACGAGCATATCAGGTCAACTTCATATTTGTTACAGTATAAGAGTTACACCTCATCTTTTACTGCTCGTCCGGTGATAAGTGAGGTACAACCAGTACCTGCTTCTGCAAGTTCTTCACCTGAGTCTCATATCCCTTTGAATGAAAGAATGAAGAAAAGAAGAGTTCCTGCCATCTTCGAGAAATCTGCCTCTGTTGCTGTAGAGGCAAAGAGAAGTAAACATGATGTTCCAGAAGAGGGGACAAAGAAGATTGATGCACCCCCTACGGCTACTACTGTGAAGGTTGCCGAGAAGCCCCTAGTGGATCCGAGCAAGGCCGCTGTTCCAAGCGAGGTGATTGTTATCTCTCCGACTAAGACTACATCGTTAGTCGAGACCATTCCTGTTCCCCCGAGGAAGCTGAAGAAGAGCTCCTCGGTCAATTTGGCTGAATCCATCTCTCAGCCCCCGATAACTGGAAGTGGTGTTCCCACTTTTGTTGCTCCGAGCTCTGCCATGAGCTCGGTGAAGTCTTGGATCATTCTCGAGATCCAAGGTATGGAAGAAAATCTTTCTCGAGACATGGTTACCTCATTAGTTGCTCGTCATATAGCTTCTGTAAGTATCATTGTCCTCAACTTTCATTTTTCCCTTGTTATATCTGTGTACTGACTTGATATCATTTTATTTTCCCAGTTAGTGACCTGTTTTAATACCATTTTAAAGAAAGATGAAGCTATTAAAGATTCAAGCTCCTCGTCTGGTGTAGAGGAAGCTTTGGTGGGCCTGACGCAGTCTTTGAAAGATTCTCGTCAGAAGTATGATGATGATAAGGCTGCTTGGGAGGTAAAACTTGATTCCACCGAGCAGGAGAGAAACCCAGTTATTGAAGTCTCCAAAGGTTTGGAGAAGAAAAATAAAAAATAAAAAACTTGGAAGAGAAGAATAAAGAGCTCGATGAGAAGCTCAAAAATGCTATGGAGCTTGAAAGTAAGCTCAAAAATGCTGAAGAAGAGTTGGGCCGACTTCGTGAAGTAGGTCATCAAAAGGAAGAAATAGAGAATAAGCTGAAAGCTACCGAGGATGTTCTTTCCGAGAAGCTTTCCTTGGAGAAAGCAAAAAGGAAGTTGGCTATAAAAAAGTCTTTCAGCACTGGCTGGGATAAGGGGTGGAATAAAGGTCTGGCAGCCATGATGTCGCAGGTGGAATATGGTAGCCACAAATACTTTAGGGATGGCTGGGTCGCTGCTCTGCAAGAGATGAAGGTCGATGAAAATTCTGACATGTTTCAGCGACACATCCCGGACCCCCCTCCAACTCCTGAAGAAGAAGAAGAAGAAGAAGAAGAAGAAGAAGAAGAAGAAGAAGAAGAGGACGAAGCCGCCTCTGAGAAATCCTCCATGGTGATGGGAGATCAAATTCCTCATTCCCCAGCTATCCAGTCCACCAGCGAGTAACTTCAACCATCCATTGTTTCAAACGAGCAACTTCCATCACTCCCCGAGCAACCATCTGTACCATCCGAGCAACCTACCTCCTCGTCCCAACCTCCCGAGAAAGTTTTGGGAGACAAGGAAAAGGTGTAGAGTTATTTGGATTTTTCTTTTTGTTTATTTTTCTTTATCAAATGTAACTCTGAATTTTGTACTTCTCCTTTATGATGTAATAAAATTTGAAGTTTCGCCTATTCATACTATTATTTCTCTTCTTCATGCTCTGTTTGAATTCTTATTGATTCTTGCTTTCTCTTCCTTTACTAGTTTATGGCCAGGATGGAGTTATTGTCTGCTCATGATACAAAATTATTGAGGCAATGCAATGAGTACTTCAAAGTTGGTCATACAGATATGAGTGCAGCACAAATCGTTGACATCCTCGGTCAAGGTGCTTCAGAGCAAGCAATTTAAGCCTACCAGTATTTGAAGTGCCTGCTTGACCGTGCAGTGGCTAACAATGTAGCATATTATGAAATGATTGAAGATATTCAAGGAACTCTTGAAGAGCTTCAACAATAACATAAGGAATCTACAACCCTTTTGCACGAAGGATACGAGAAGAAGTATCAGCAACTCAGTGCTGATAAGGGAAACGATAAACTGTTTGCTACTTATGATGTGAGGGAGAGAACTTTGAAGGCTGAGGTCGAAGAGCACAGACAGATAGCTGAGTTGTTAGAGCAGGAAAATAATAACCTGCAAAGAGAGGTGTCTCAGTTGAAGTCTGCAGCTTCCATCTCAAACGCTTTGGTTCCTGTGAACGACAAGGGATTCTCTTTCTTGGAGGTCGAAAATGCCAACTCGAGGGATGAATTAGAAACCTTGAAGAGAGCTGGCCCTTCTACATCTACTCGGGGATGAGCAAGAGCTCCTCAGGGATGAGCAAGAGTTGCTCGGATTACTGTCGAGGAACAGAGAACTCAATCTGCTCTGGAGAACCAGGCCTTCCAACTGATGGAAAAGAACCAGGCATTGGCTGAGATGTCTATGAAGATCAGGAATCTGGACGAGCAACTTTCTGCACAGAAGTCTGCCTTGGAGAATAAAGAACTCTTTATAAAAAGTCTTCACGAGCAGTTGGAAAGGTTGACTTATTAGTTCCACAAGCAGCCCAGAGAATTTTGCATGGATGGCTACAATGAGTCTCTTTACCATTTGGATGATCGGATCCAAAATGCGAATAATGAAGGTTACAAACAAGGGTGGTTGAATGCCCTGGGTGTACTGCAACTGGAACAAGGTCACTACTTATGGGATTATTATAATCCTGGATTGCTCGACTTGTCAGTTTCACCCTTCAAACTCGACATGAGCTGGATCCCTGCCCGGGCAATCCCTCAGTGTTTGATTTCCAAATACCTTGGCGATTATAGTCTCCATTCCAATGCTGAAATATCTCACCCCGAGCACCTACTCGATCAACCATCTGTGATGAACATCATGATGCTTAAAGATCTTAATTTCATAAACTCCCCTTATGCTTTAGACGATCCTCCTGCTGGCGAGGAGCCTGTTTCAAAAGCAGAGGGGAAGAAACCAATAGAATAGGAATCTTGATGTAATAATTATTTTTTATTTCATTCTCAATGTATTCTATTTTTGGATTTAATGAAAGACTTTTATTTTTGTTCGCAATCTTGATTGTCATTGCCTTGTGGTTGTAAAACACTTTGTATATGTATATCTGTTAAAAAGATAACAACATTGTGTTATTTTTCGATCAACTTAGAGTTGATTAAAACTTATTGTCGACTAGTTTGAATTTGTGGTAATCATTTGACAACTAACCAAACTTAATGATGTTTTGTTTCTCGACCAACTTGGTAGTAATTTAAAAAGTTACGAGTATCAAAAATTTTGCTCGATCACTTTCTCGTACTCATAAAATGTTTCCGACCAACCAAGGTCGGTAAATTTTCCTTCTCGACCAACTACAGTTAGTGGGTTTTTATTCCCGATCAACCATAGTTAGTGGATTTTTTCTTACCGACCAACTTTGGCACTTTTTGGAATAGTTTTTCTTCCTAACCAACCTTAGTTGGCATTTTTAAGAATAGTTTTTCTTCCTAACCAACCTTAGTTGGCATTTTAGGAATAGTTTTTTCTTCCTAACCAACCTTAGTTGTCATTTTTAGGAATAGTTTTTCTTCCTAACCAACCTTAGTTGTCATTTTTAGGAATAGTTTTACTTCCTAACCAACCTTAGTTGGCATTTTTAGGAATATTTTTGAGTAGTCTGAGTTTTGCTGAGTAGTGTGTAGCACTAGTATTCCGCAAAAAATTCCAATAAAAAGAGAGAACTGGGCAGAACATTGTCACTTTATTCATACTAACAAAAATGTATCACATGAGAGTTTACATCACTGATAATACTTGCGCAAGTCTTCTGCATTCCATGCATTCTTAAACTCCTGCCCTTCTAAAGTTGTTGTTCTGTAGGTTCCTGATCGAACAACTTCTGTAACTCGGTAAGGTCCATGCCAGTTTGCTTCCAATTTGTTGTGCTTTTGAATCACTTTCTTTAGCACATAGTCTCCTTCTTTCAGGTTGCACTTCTTTACTCTCTTGTTGTAGAACAAAGTTGTTCGTTGTTGGTAAGCAGCATTCCTGATGGCTGCTTCTTCTCTAACTTCCTCGAGCATGTCTAAATCCAATCTTATCATTAAGTCGCTGACAGGGGAATTGAAATTCAGTACTCTGTGTGTCGGGAGACCCAACTCGGCAGGTATAACGGCTTCACTTCTAAATGCCAGCATATATGGAGATTCCCCTGTTGCTGTTCGGGGAGTAGTTCGGTAAGCCCATAGTACTGATTGTAGCTCGTTGATCCAATTTTCTTTTGCATCATTCAGTCTTTTCTTCAATCCATTCAGTAGCGTTTTGTTTGTTACTTCAGTTTGTCCATTACTTTGGGGATGGCCTGGTACCGAGTGGATCTTCAAGATATTTGATTGATGACAATAGTCAGCGAACTCCTCGTTGTCAAATTGTATTCCATGGTCGGTAATGAATGCATGGGGAAGACCATATCTACATATGATATTTTTCCCAATAAATTAATACACCTTCTCGTACGTCATGTCGACAAAAGGCTCAGCTTCTACCCACTTAGTAAAATAATCCACTGCGACGACGAGATATTTAAATCTTCCTCTGGTCATTGGAAGGGTTCCGACCAAGTCAATTCCCCACATAGCAAATGGCCAAGGGGAAGTAATGGGTGTCAACAACGCTTGGGGATTTCTTCGGATGGAGGAGAAGCGCTGACACTTGTCACATTTCTTAGTATAGGCTATACAATCAGCCCTCATCATTGGCCAGTAGTATCCTTGCATCATAACCCTTTGCAAAAGCGTCCGACCTGCTACATGGGCTCCACAGGACCCTTCATGGATCTCTTCAATTAAGTCTTTCACCTCGGTGGGATGCACACATCTTTGCAAACCTGCTATAATTCCTCGTCTGTACAGAATAACATTATTCAGTACATAACGAGCAGCTTTAAACTTCAATTTTTTGGCTGCAAGTTTGTAAGTTGGTAATTCCCCCTCCTCAATATATGCCCTGATGGAATCCATCCAAGATGGTCCTAAATTAAGGGTAATAAAATTCATCGTCAAATCTTCATCTATACTCCGACCAGCTAAAACTTCAATTGGGATTATTCTTCGTAGCTCGGTACAAGTAGTTGATGCTAATCGAGCTAAGGCGTCTGCCCTCGCATTCTCCATTCTTGGTATTCTGACCAATTGAATAGCAGCAAATTCTGATACCAATTCCCTTGCCTTTGCATGATACCTGATCATTAATTCTCCTTTGGCTGTATATACTCCCATCATTTGATTTATGATCAATTGCGAGTCACTGAAGACAATAACCCGCTCTGCCCCCATGGTTTTTGCCAAACTAAGACCTGCAATCATGGCTTCATATTCAGCCTCATTATTCGAAGCTTTGAATTGGAAGCGTAGGGAATATTCCATGTCGACCTCGTCTGGACTATTAAGAATAATCCCTGCCCCACAGCCTGTTGTGCAAGATGAGCCATCCACATATAAACTCCATATAGGTAACTTTGTTGCTTCCTTTCACCCTCTCCTAATATTTCTTGTTGTTTGTCGATCATCACTTCTTGCCCTTTTACCAACCTAAGTTGGTCTGGGCTTGAGTTTGATGATTCTGTAACATCTACTTGCCCTTTTACCAACTTAAGTTGGTCTGGGCTTGGGTTTGATGATTCTGTAACATCCACAGGTTGATCGGTGAGCAACTTTTGCTCCTCGGGGGTATCAGGATAGGTGAACTCTGCTATAAAATCTGCTACTGGTTGCCCTTTAAGCGATGATTTGGGTTCATAAATTATGTCATATTCACCGAGCTCTATTGCCCAATACATCAATCTTCCTGATTTTTCTTGTTTATGAAGAGCTTGCCTCAATGGCATATCGGTATATACGACTATAGTATGAGCCTGGAAGTATGGATTCATTCTTCTACTTGCCTCGATCAATGTTAGTGCCAATTTTTCCAGCTTTGGATATCTGATCTCTGCTCCTCGGAAGGCTTTGCTAGTGTAATAAATCGGTTTTTGCACTCCATTCTCCACTCTTATTAATACCGAGCTAACTGCATTCTCTGACACTGCCAGATACAATTACAATTTTTTCCCCATCACTGGCCTGGACAATAGTGGAGGTGCTCCCAGATATTTCTTCAAGTCTTGAAAAGCCTTCTCACATTCATCATTCCACTCAAAAGTCTTTCGGAGCGTTTTGAAGAATGGGAGACATCTATCAGTTGCTCGCGATACAAATATGTTGAGTGCTGCTACTCGTCCTGTAAGACTTTGCACTTCTTTCTTCGTCATTGGAGATCGCAGCTCTAACAGAGCTTTAATCTTTTCAGGGTTTGCTTCAATTCCTCGTTGATTGATAATGTACCCGAGAAACATGCCTTCTCGTACTCCAAATATGCACTTTATCGGGTTCAGCTTCATTTTATATTTATCTAGTTGATCAAAGGTCTGACCTAAGTCCACTAGATGATCAGCAGCTTTCTTGCTCTTTGTCAGCATATCATCAACATAGACTTCCATATTGCAACTGATTTGTTCTGCAAACACCTTGTTCATCAGCCGCTGATATGTTGCACCTGCATTTTTTAAACCAAAAGGCATAACATTATAACAGTAAGTTCCCCTAGGGGTAATGAAAGAAGTACTTTCCCTGTCTTCAGGTTTCATCTTAATCTGGTTGTATCCAGAATAAGCGTCCATGAAGCTCAACAGCTCGTGTCCCGAGGTATCATCTACTAATTGATCAATTCGGGGCAAGGGAAAGTGGTCCTTTGGGCATGCTTTGTTGATGTCGGTGAAATCTACACACATCCTCCATTTGTTGTTCTTTTTCTTTACCATCACCACATTTGCTAACCAGTCTGGATATTTAACATCTTCAATAAAGCAAGCTTTCTGGAGCTTCTCGACCTCTTCCTGTATAGCTTGATTCTTCTCAGGACTGAATACTCTTCTTCTCTACTTTACTAGCTTGATCTCCTTATTCACGTTGAGTTCGTGACATAAGAAATTTGGGTTTATTCCGGGCATATCCTCATGACTCCAAGCAAAATTTTGCTTTCTGCTTCTTAAGAAAGTTATCAATTTCTGTTTTAGTGAGGCCTCCAACGACGAACCTATTTGAGTTGTTCGTTCAGGGTGGGTGCTCGTCGTCCAGAATGATATTTTCAGTAGCTTCCACCACCTGGCCTTTCACGAGTTGGGACTCATCTCTAGGATCCAATGTTTCAATTTCTGCACCTTCCTCCACTTGATAGGTAGTAGTCTTTTTCCTTGATTCCTCTAGTTCCTCTTGCTCGGCAGATGAATAGTAGCATTCCCGAGCTACTTTTTGATCACCCTTCACAACTCCTACTCCAAAATTTGTTAGAAATTTTAGGCATTGATGTACCGTAGATGGCACTGCCTCGAACTTCTTCAATCCTACCCTTCCCATGATGATATTATAGGTTGATTGAACATTTTTATCCATCACGAAGAAGCGTATTCTTTCTGTTCGACAAGCAGGACATGTACCAATGAATATATCCAATTTGATCGTCCCAAGTGGAAAAACTTTCTCACCAGCAAAATCGAGGAGGGGTCTATGATAAGGCTCCAGTTGAGATAGCTTTAGATTTAAACTGTCGAAGCACGAGTAGAACATGATGTCTGCCGAGCTACCATTGTCTACCAATACTCTTGAAATCATTACTTCCTTCATCCTCATTTTGATCACCAATGGGTCATCATGAGGATATAGAACACCTGCGAGGTCGTTCTTTGAGACACCAATGACCAATTTCTCTTTGTTTACCTTTCTCGGGCGATCCTCCTCAGCTAGATTTATTCGTTGAATGTTTGAGCAAGCTTGAGCCTCACAGAGGTAAGCTTTTCTCTCTGCAGTAAGGTCTCCTCCTCCTGCATCTCCACCTGTAATAACATTACAATCAAATGACCCAAAGCGTATTGAAAATACCTCACGTTCTGGCTGCCTTGGTCTCTTGGGAAGATCGGGGTCGTCTTCTGGATCAACTTTATGGTCTCTTTTCTTGTTCTCCTCTGCTATACGAGGAGATCTAGACCTTTCTCTTGTTCGGTCGCTGTTTCTTCTTTCATTTCTACGATCAACATACTTTGCCAATTTTCCTCGTCTAATAAGTGTTTCAATCTCATTCTGAAGAGCTATGCAATTTTTGGTCATACGGCCATGATCTTTGTGAAAATCGTAATATTTTGCCTTATTCCTCCTGTCAGGGTTTGTCTTCATTTTCTCTGGCCAGTTTAATTCCTCGTTGTTCTTGATTTCTTCTAGAACATGGTTGATGTCTATCTTCAAAGGTGTGTAATTATCAAATTTCTTCAATACCTCCCATGACGACCTTGACTTTGATTGTTTGTCACCACCATTGTTCTTATGCTCTATCTTCTTAACTTTATCACCTTCCACCTTGGTTTCTTTGGCGTCCATATTCTTCTTCGCAGCCATAGCCTCCTCGGCATTCATGATCTTGGCCGCCTTTGCCATCAGTTCCGACATGGTTCTGGGTGGATCTTTGGCCAAAGTGTAGTACAACTTTGTAATACCCCGTACTTTTGTCTATATTTATTTTTGGGATTAATTAATTAAATGCGTATTAATTGGAAATTAATCCGGGTTATAAATACTAATGAAATGCGAATTGGTATTTGATTAGGTACATATATGATTATATATGTATTTGGTATTATAAAATTTGTCGTGAAATTTATATACGACATTTTAGAAATTTTGTTGAGACGCGTGGGACCACCGCGTCACGGTATAATATTTTGTTAATAAAAGTGAATTTAAAATCTATAATCCGTATGGTCGTTTTGAGTGAGCCAACGCGTCCGGAAGGGTCGAGATAGTCAGAAAACACTAGCCGGGGGTATAGTTTGGGTCCCGGGGTATTTTTAGGCCATACCGGTAACTTAAAGGGTATTTTGGTAATTTTACATTTTTAGGAATTAAAAGTAACGAAAATTAGAGATGTAAATCTGATGTGGATTAAACCCATTAAGCCCATTAACTAAACCATATCAACCTAGAAGGCTACTGTTGATACCAAAATTAATATGCTGATGTGGACGAATAGTATGAAGACACGTGTCAATCTACGTGGCACAATAACAGCGAGGAAGATCATTTACTGAACAACCATGGTTGGTACCGAGCAACGAGAATACACCGAGGAGCTCTATCATGCCGAGGAACTCCATCCGAGGAACTCTATCATCCCGAGATGCTCTAAGCACTCCGAGGAACTCTTGATCAACGAGCAACTAAGGCGGTCCGAACTGCACCTCGGCCGTGTCATCAATTATCAGACGGACAACTGTTCAACTATTCATTAGATTCTTGACGCACACGCTGCATTAAATGTATTACCCATTCATATGTATATCATTTAATG
The DNA here is from genome assembly GCA_949130495.1 of Sambucus nigra. Classification (NCBI taxonomy): domain Eukaryota; kingdom Viridiplantae; phylum Streptophyta; class Magnoliopsida; order Dipsacales; family Adoxaceae; genus Sambucus; species Sambucus nigra. Next base: position 586,142,283 of record OX422216.1, read on the forward strand.
TATTGGACCTTTCATGTACAGCCTTGAGGCTATAAATACCTTGTATCAATCCCATTCAAAGGGACTGGAATTTCTTGAGAGAACTTGTAATCAAGAATTCCACAAACACTCAGCAATAACATAACAGTGGACGTAGGCTTTATTCCTAGCCGAACCACTTTAAAAATCTTTGTCTTATTTATTTATCTGTGATTGAATAATTAGAGCGATCTAGTTTTTTACATCAACAGATTGGCGCCGTCTGTGGGAAACGACTGTTGTTATCGTTTTTCATAAAAATCATTTATCATCAATGGCAGATAATCCAGAATCCAGTAATCAAAATACTGGAAATACTGGAAATCTTCCAAATCCATCTGCATTTCCAGATCTGGCCGGAATTATGACGAATCTGGCTCAGGGACAAACCGCCATGCAAGAATCTATGAGGCAACTCCTTCAAACTCTTCAAGGCGGTGTACCTACTCATTCAGGGCAAAGGACTGATCATGGGCAATCACGATCCAGACGTATTGGGTCATATCGCAATGGGGAATCCAATGATTCTTCTTATCAACCTGGGCGAACTTCATCAATACGGGCTACGGATACAGATCAACATATCTCTCTTTCTCCGGAGAGAACTAGCGCTTTAGAAAGATTAAGCAGGGTGTCTCCTTTCAGTCGGTTAGGACCAAGGAGGAACATGAGTCCACCTAGGGCTCCATCAGGAAGTTTTCGACCACCACCAGGTTTGAGAGAAGGATCTGCACAATCACGACCAATTACTCGTCGAGATAAATCTCAGGAAGCTACGTCAGAGCAATCAGTTGCTCGGACTAAGCGGCCCGAGGAAGGGAATGAAGCATGGAAAGGTTCCATTCAACGATTGGAGGATAGACTGGGAGAAATGGCTAAGGCGAGGAACCCCTTACAGAGAACTTTTGTTCAAGGGACACCTTTTGTGCAAGCCATTGTGGATTTCCCTACACCGTCGAAATTCAAAGCACCTGTAGTGACCCCCAAGTACGATGGAAAGACAGATCCCGTACTTCATATAGAACAGTACCAAGCTGCTGCAGATATCTATGCTGTCCCCGACGAGATGAGGTGTAGAGCATTCTCGGGAACTCTTACTGGATCTGCACAGATATGGTACAATAATCTTCCTCGGGGTAAGATTTCAACTTTTGTTCAGTTAGCCGAGCTGTTTATTGGTAATTTTTGTTTTGGAGCAAAACCAGTAAAGCGAGTAGCGCACTTATTAAGTGTTAGACAAAAATCAGGAGAAAGTACTAGAGATTACATAACTCGTTTCAATAACGAGAAGTTGGAAGTCATAGATTATGAAGAAAAGACAGCAATCACTGCTTTGATGAGTGGTTTGCTGCCTAACAAGCTATACTATACTCTGGCCAAAGATCCACCTAAAAATATGTCGGAATTGATGGCAAAGGCGGCCAAAATCATGAATGCCGAGGAGGCTATGACTGCGAAGAAGAATATGGATAAAGAAGTTAAAGTGGAGGTCGACAACTCTAAGAAGAAAGATCAGAAAGGTAATGGTGGTGACAAACATTCCAGGAATAACAGGATAAAGTTGGAAGCCCTAAAGAAGTATGATAATTATACTCCATTGAAAATGGGTATTAATCATGTTTTAGAAGAGATCAGGAATAACGAGGAAATCAAATGGCCAGAGAAACTGAAGACAGATCCAGACATGAGGAATAAGACCAAATATTGCGAGTTTCACAAAGATCATGGCCATATGACCAAAAATTGTATAGCCCTTCAGAACGAGATTGAAACACTCATTCGAAGAGGAAAATTATCAAAGTATGTAGATCGCAGAGGTGAGAGGACAAATGAGGACAGAATTAGAAAGAGATCTAGATCTCCTCGTCGTGTAGAGGAGAAAAATAGGAGGGACCATGAAGAGGATCCAGATGATGACCCCGATCTTCCCAAGAAGCCAAGAAAACCTGAACGAGAGGTATTTTCCATACGTTTTGGATCATTTCATTGTAACGTTATTACAGGGGGAGATGCAGGAGGAGGAGACCTTACTGCAGAAAGAAAAGCTTATCTCGGAGAGGCTCAAGCTTGCTCATATATTCAGCGAATAAACCTGGCCGAGGATGATCGTCCGAGGAAGGTAAACAAAGAGAAGCTAGTAATTGGTTTTTCAAAAAACGACCTGGCAGGTGTTCTTTACCCTCATGATGATCCTTTGGTGATCAAAATGAGAATGAAGGACGTGATCATTTCAAGGGTGTTGGTAGACAATGGTAGTTCGGCAGACATCATGTATTATTCATGCTTTGATAGCCTGAATTTGAAATTATCTCAATTGGAACCTTATCACAGACCCCTTCTGGGTTTTGCTGGCGAGAAAGTTTTTCCACTGGGGACGATCAAGTTGGATATATTCATTGGAACCTGGCCTGTTTGTCGAACAGAAAGAATACGATTCTTTGTGATGGATAAGAATGTGCAATCGGCCTACAACATCATCATGGGAAGAGTTGGATTGAAGAAGTTCGAAGCCGTTCCTTCAACAGTACATCAATGTTTGAAATTCCCAACAAATTTCGGAGTTGGAGTGGTGAAAGGTGATCAAAAAGTAGCTCGGGAATGCTATTATTCGTCGGCCGAGCAAGAAGAACTAGAAGGATCGATGAAAAAGACTACTACTTATCAAGTGGATGAATGTACAGAAATTGAAACTCTTGATCCTAGAGATGAGTCCCAACTTGTGAAAGGGCAAGTAGTAGAATCTACAGAAAATGTTATTCTGGACGACGAACATCCTGAACGAATAACCCAGATAGGTTCATCGTTGGATATGTCAATAAAAGAGGAGTTGATAACTTTCTTGAAGAATAGGAAAAATACTTTTGCTTGGAGTCATGAAGACATGCCAGGAATAGATCCAAACTTCTTATGTCATGAACTCAATGTGAATAAGGAGATTAAACCTGTAAAGCAGAGAAGAAGGGTGTTTAGTCCCGAGAAGAACCAGGCCATACAGGAGGAAGTCGAGAAACTCCAGAAAGCCCAATTCATTGAAGATGTAAAATATCCAGATTGGTTGGCAAATGTGGTGATGGTAAAGAAGAAAAACAACAAATGGAGAATGTGTGTCGATTTCACCGATCTCAATAAGGCATGCCCCAAGGATCATTTTCCATTGCCCAGAATTGATCAACTGGTGGATGCTACCTCGGGACACGAGCTACTCAGCTTCATGGATGCTTACTCTGGCTACAACCAGATCAAAATGAAACCTGAAGACAGGGAAAGTACTTCTTTTATTACCCCTAGGGGAACTTATTGTTATAATGTTATGCCTTTTGGTTTAAAAAATGCAGGTGCAACATATCAGCGGTTGATGAACAAGGTTTTTACCGAACAAATCAGTCGCAACATGGAGGTCTATGTCGATGACATGCTCACTAAAAGCAAGAAAGCTGCTGATCATTTGGTTGACTTGAGTCAAACTTTTGATCAATTGGATAAATACCAAATGAAGCTTAACCCGACGAAGTGCACCTTTGGAGTACGAGAAGGAATGTTCCTCGGATACATCGTCAATCAGCGAGGTATTGAGGCAAATCCAGATAAGATCAAAGCTCTTCTAGGGCTGCGATCTCCGACGACGAAGAAAGAAGTGCAGAGTCTTACCGGACGAGTTGCAGCGCTCAACAGATTTGTATCTCGAGCAACTGATAAATGCATACCATTCTTCAAAACACTTCGAAAAACCTTTGAATGGAATGAGGAATGTGAAAAAGCTTTTCAAGACTTGAAGAAATATTTGGGAGCACCCCCACTGTTGTCCAGACCAATAACAGGAGAAAAGTTGTATTTGTATTTGGCAGTATCAGAGAACGCAGTCAGTTCAGCGTTGATCAGATTGGAGAATGGAGTCCAGAAGCCAATTTATTACACAAGTAAGGCTTTCCGAGGTGCAGAAATCAGGTACCCAAAGCTAGAAAAATTGGCATTGGCACTAATTGAAGCAAGTAGAAGAATGAGGCCATATTTCCAAGCCCATACCATCATCGTTTATACTGATATGCCATTGAGACAAGCCCTCCATAAGCCAGAAAAATCAGGGAGACTGATGTACTGGGCAGTAGAACTTGGTGAATATGATATTGTGTATGAGCCCAGATCATCATTCAAGGGGCAAGCTGTAGCAGATTTTATAGCAGAGTTCACGTACCCTGATACCCCCGAGGAGCAAAAGGTGCCTGCTGATCTACCTGTGGACGATACAGGATCAACAGAAACATTTGCTGACCTACCTGTGGACGATACAGGATCAGCAGAAATAGGTCCAAACCAGCCAAGGTTGGTAAAAGGACTTGTGGATGTAGAGAAATCATTATATTCAAACTCAGACCAACCACGGTTGGTAAAAGGGTACGAGCAGATGACTGACGAGGAGCGAAAGATACCGGGGGATGATGGAAGAAAACAGCAGATATTTTATCGAGGAACTCTGACAGATAAGAAATTTGAAGACGAAATACCTACATGGAGATTATATGTAGACGGATCATCCTGCACAGCTGGTTGTGGAGCAGGAATTGTTTTGATCACTCCAGACGAGATTGACATGGAATATGCTTTGCGATTCCAATTCAAAGCATCTAACAATGAAGCGGAGTATGAGGCCATGATAGCAGGTCTTAATCTAGCAAAGACTATGGAAGCACAACAAGTGATGGTATTCAGTGATTCTCAATTAATTGTGTATCAGATGATGGGAATGTATGCGGTTAAAGGAGATTTAATGATCAAATATCATGCAAAGGTGATGAAATTGTTGACAGAATTTGAGGCCATTCAATTGGTGAGAATACCGAGGATGGAGAATGTACAAGCAGACGCACTGGCCCGACTAGCATCAGCTACTCGTACCGAGATGCGAAGAACCATACCGATTGAAGTATTAGAAGGTCGGAGCATAGATGAAGATCTGACAACGAATGTGATTACCCTTGATTTAGGACCATCTTGGATGGATCCAATCAGGAAATATGTTGAAGAGGGTGAATTGCCGGAGGACAAACTCGCTGCCAAGAAACTGAAGTATAAAGCTGCTCGGTATGTATTAACTAATGGTATTTTGTATAGACGAGGAATTATGGCAGGTTTGCAGAGATGTGTACATCCCACCGAGGTGAAAGAATTGATTGAAGAAATCCATGAAGGATCTTGTGGAGCTCATGTAGCAGGTCGAACACTTTTACAAAGAGTGATGACACAGGGATATTACTGGCCGACAATGAGGGCTGATTGTATAGCCTATGCCAAGAAATGTGACAAGTGCCAACGTTTTTCCTCCATCCGACGAACTCCACAAGCATTGCTAACACCAATAACTTCCCCTTGGCCATTTGCCATGTGGGGAATTGATTTGGTTGGACCACTGCCGACCACCCGAGGAAGATTCAAGTATCTCGTAGTTGCAGTGGACTATTTTACTAAGTGGGTGGAAGCTGAGCCTCTTATCAATATGACGTACGAGAAGGTATACCAGTTTGTATGGAAGAATATCATTTGTCGATATGGTCTCCCTCATGCTTTCATCACAGATCATGGAACACAATTTGATAATGAAGAATTTGCTGCCTATTGTCATCAGTCGAACGTTTTGAAGTTTCATTCAGCACCAGGCCATCCCCAAAGCAATGGACAGACTGAAGTGACGAACAGAACATTACTGAATGGGTTGAAAAAGAGGCTAAGTGAAGCTAAAGCAAATTGGATTAATGAGCTCCAATCAGTATTATGGGCCTACCGAACAACTCCCCGAGCAGCAACTGGAGAATCACCATATATGCTAGCATTTGGAAGTGAGGCTGTGATACCGGCCGAGTTGGGTCTCCCAACGCATAGAGTGCTGAATTTCAACTCTCCGATCAGTGACTTGATGAGAAGAATGGATTTGGATATGCTCGAAGAAGTAAGAGAAGAGGCAGCCATTAGGAATGCTGCTTATCAACAACGAACAGCTCTGTTCTACAACAAAAGGGTGAAGAAATGCGATTTGAAGGAGGGTGATTATGTGCTGAAGAAAGTCATTCAAAAACAGAATAAACTGGAAGCAAACTGGCATGGACCTTACCGAGTTACAGAGGTTGTTCGACCTGGAACCTACAGAATAGCAACTCTAGAAGGAGAAGAATTTCAGAATGCATGGAATGCTGAACACCTGCGAAAGTATTATCAGTAATGTAAAATGTAAAGCATTTCCTTCATTATGAATAAAACGAGGATGGTTCACCATTTTCTTTCTGTTGAAAGTTTTTCGGGGAATACTAGTGTTGAACACTACACTGCTTGATAACAAGAAGAAGACTGCTCTACGGAGTCAAGCTCTACGGAGCGCTCTACGGAGCAAAAGTGCTATAAGTAGCCAACCTCCTTTGGTTAGGAGGATAAGCTCTACGGAGCGCTCTACGGAGCAAAAGTGCTATAAGTAGCCAACCTCCTTTGGTTAGGAGGATAAGCTCTACGGAGCGCTCTACGGAGCAAAAGTGCTATAAGTAGCCAACCTCCTTTGGTTAGGAGGATAAGCTCTACGGAGCGCTCTACGGAGCAAAAGTGCTATAAGTAGCCAACCTCCTTTGGTTAGGAGGACATGCTCCAAGGAGCCAAAAAGTTCGAAAGAACCCTACTACTCCTTTGATTAGGAGGTGTAGACCAGCATGATCAACTACGGTTGGTAAGACTTTATATACTCTCGCATTACAGCTTATGTTGGTCGGGAGGTAACATTATTACAAAAAGTTCTTTAAAGAACAAAATATTCCAAACTGTACCAAGTATGGTTGGTCGGGGATAAAAACCCACTAACTGTAGTTGGTCGACGAGGATAAAAGTATTGACCTTAGTTGGTCGGACACATGTTTATATTTGAAAATTGAACCAAGTATGGTTGGTCGGGGATAGAAACCCATCAACTGTGGTTGGTCGACAAACATTATTTATCCACCTCGGCCGTGTCATCAATTATCAGACGGACAACTGTTCAACTATTCATTAGATTCTTGACGCACACGCTGCATTAAATGTATTACCCATTCATATGTATATCAGTTAATGTATTGGACCTTTCATGTACAGCCTTGAGGCTATAAATACCTTGTATCAATCCCATTCAAAGGGACTGGAATTTCTTGAGAGAACTTGTAATCAAGAATTCCACAAACACTCAGCAATAACATTAAATGTATGTGCTAACTATTACATTAAAGATTCCTACTCTATTGGTTTCTTTCCTTTATCCTTTGAGACAGGTTCCTCGCCGGCAGGAGGATCCTCTAGACAAAGAGGAGAATTAATAAAGTTCATGTCCTTCAGCATTCTGACATTCATTATTGTAGGAGTGTCCAACAGGTGCTCAGGACGAGATACTTCAACTTGAGAATGAAGGTTATAATCACCAAGATATTTAGAGATCAAACTCCGAGGAATGGAACGAGCAGGAATCCATGCCATATCCAATTTATAGGGAGGAACAGGCAAGTCTAGCAATCCAGGAGCATGATAATCCCATAAATAATGACCTTGTTCCAATTTTAATACACCCAGGGCGTTCAACCATCCCTGCTTATAACCTTCGTTGTTAGCATTTTCAAGGCGATCATCCAAATGGTAAAGAGCTTCATTATAGCCTGCATTCCAGAACTCCCGAGGCTGTTTATGGAATTGGAAAGTTAATCTATCTACTTGCTCGAGAAAGTTCTTGATAAGAGCATCTTTATTATTCAGAGCAGACTTCATCGCGGCCAATTGGTCCTCTAAAGATAAGTTTTTCTTAGACAAATCAGACAGAGCACGATCCTTAACATTCAGTTGGAATGCTTGAGTTTCCAGAGTAGATTGGGTGCGAGATTCTTCAACACTACGGCTAAGAACTCTTGATCGGCTCCGAGAAGCAACTGGAGAATTTTGCTCCTCGACGATTCTTCCTCGTCCCCGAGAACTCCTTCCTCGTCCCCGAGCAGTCATAGGAATAATAGACTTTTTCAAGTCATCCAACTCTTGCCTTAGTTTGGCGTTTTCAACCTCTAGAAACGAAAAACCTTCATCAGTAACTGGTACTAATGCAGTGGAAGAGGAGGCAACGGATTCATATTGAGCCAATCTTTTCTGCAGACTATTATTTTCTTGTTCCAGGATCTCGGCAATTTGTCGGCAGGCTTCAACTTCACCTTTTAGGGTCCTTTCCCTAATGTCATATGCAGCAATGATCTTTTTATGACCTGTATCAGAGGAAAGTTGTTGATATCTATTTTCATATTCCTCGTGTAATGAAGCCATCGATTCATTGTGCTGGCCTTGGAGATCCTCTAAGGAACAATGCAGCTCTTCAATCAAGTCATAATAAGCGACATTGTTAGCTACAGCTCGGTCGAGTAAATTTTTCAAGTACCGATAAGCCTCAGTCGCCTGTTCTGAAGCATCATGACCAAGAATGTCAGCAATTTCAGAAGAACTAAGGTCTGTATGACCAGCCCTATAGTATTGGTGACATTGCTGCATCAGCTCGGTATCATGAGAAGAGATTAGTTCCATTCTAGCAACAAACTAAAGACAAGAAAAAGACAACAATCAACAAAGAATCATCAATAACGGCGATGAGTAAAGAAGTATTTTATTAGATCATAAAAGGATTACAGTGTTCGATTACAAATGATAAAAGATAAGAATGATACCGAACAACTTCACACCTTTTCCTTGTCTCCCAAGACTTTCTCGGGAGGCTGGGACGAGGAGCTCGGTTGCTCGGTGATAACAACAGCTTGATCGGCAGAAATCTTCTCGGCAGGAGGAGGCATAGAAGAAATATCCTCAATGACAGAGGGTTGAGAAGCAGAGATTGGGACATCCACAGCCATGGAAGATTCATCTGAAGCAGGTTCATCTTCTTCTTCTTCCACAATTGGTGGAGGAGGACCAGGGAGATGCCGTTGGAATAGCTCAGAATTGTCTTGGATTTTTAGCTCTTGTAGAGCAGCTACCCAACCGTCATGGAAGTATTTCAACTCCCCATATTTGATTTGAGATGTCATAGCTGCAATCCCTTTATCCCATCCTTTTTCCCAACCAGCACTGAAATGTTTCTTAACTGCAACTTTTCTTTTCAACTGCTCCGAGGAGAGTTTGACATCCAATTGTTCTTTCTGGATTTTGATGTCTCGCAGGGTAGACAGTTCTTCTTCTGCCTTCTTCAGTTGGTCATCGCACCTTTGCTGATTGACCTCTAAGCTTTTCACCTTCTCCTCCAAATTCTTGGAGGTTTCAGCCATCTTCATCTTATCAGCCTCAGCTGCAGCCAATTTTTTCTCCCAGGCAGCTTTCTCCTCGACGTACTGCTGGCGAGATTCTTTCACAGATTGGGCTAAACCCAAGAGGGCATCGTCAACATCGGACGAGGAACTAGAAGCTTTAATAGCTTGATCTTTCTTCACGATGGTATTGAAACAGTTCACCAGCTGAAAGATAAGAAAAACAATAGAGTCAACACAAATACAAGAGTTCAGGAAAAAGAAAAGAAAGACCAAAGGTATGAGAAATTTACTGAAGAAAGATGGCGAGCAGCTAGGGATGTCAGTGTATCCCTAGGAATCTTTTCATCAACCCCGAGAACCTCGGGTATAACTGAGCTCGTTGAAGAGCTCGAAAGAATGATTTTTGAAATACTACTACCACCAGCGGGTAGAGAAGATGCAGTTCCAGCAAGATTAACCGAGGATGATTTCCTCAATCTCTTCAAAGGAGGGTCAGCAGCATCAACCAAGGAAGAGGTCTTGGTCGGAGAGATTGTAATTACATCAGCACTAGCATTTTTCTTGCTCGGGGCCACTGGGGGCTTCTCGGCAACTTTGGAGGAACTAACATTCACTTTTTTAGTCCCCTCTGGGACATCAATTTTACCTTTCTTTGCTTCAACAGCAGAAGAAATTTCACCAAATAGAGCAGGAGGAGCTCTTTTCTTGCCCATTCTCTGAGATAGGGGAATATGAGAATCTGAAGATGAACTTTCTGGTGTTGAGGCTGGTTCAACAGGGCGAGCAGTATAAGAGGTTGTGTAGCTCTTATACTGCAGCAAATATGATGCAGATCTAATATGCTCGTCTGCAATCGTCTTATGCAAATTCCAGATAAGTTTTAAATGCTTGATATTCACTTCCGACTCTTTTGGAGTTTTTCTTTTACTATCAACTGCAAATAAATACATAAATCTCAGTCATACATTTTGTCAAACATGATGAAAACGCAATTTCATAAGTAAAATAAAAATGAAAAATAAACCTATCCCATTGCCGTATGGGGGGCATCTGGGACCGTTGTATACTTCATTCCCAGATAAAGGCGCGTGTTGCCAATTTTTTATGACCAACCCATGCTCAAAATAATCTCTATTTGAATCAAGGAGGTTAACTACAAGGGCTCTATTTAAAAACCTAGTTTTTAAATAATAAACATTATCTAAAGTGGCCCATTTATAGCAGTACATGATTTCTGGGATCCCTATACGAGTCCCATGAGTTAGATTTAACTTGTGCACCCCGTTAATTATTCTCCATGAATTGGGGGCTATTTTTGCAGGAACAAGATCAAAATATTGACAAAACTCAAGACATAATGGGTTTGGGGGAAAAGAAAAACCACATTCAGCAATGAAAAGACTGGGGAACCAATGTCCCTCAGCCAATCGAAAGTAATCTAAAGGCTCAGAAAGAACCTCTAGAATTACCCAAGAAGGAATGGAAAAGTCAGAACGAAATTTCTCAGTAGATTCAACAATATAAACCATATTGAATAAAAGAGATGCAGAAGAAAAGAAGAAGATCTTACAGAAAGAAAGGAGATATGTTGACAACGAACGGAAACAATGATGAACACACAAGAGAGAGGAAGAGAATAGAAAACTTGAATGCAGAAAAATGGAAAGTGTAGACGACGGTATGGTTACCAAAGGAGTTTAAATACTTTGCATTGGGAAGCGGCGAAAGAAATGATTACTAAAAAGAAACTACTGAACTTCCGGCGGCTAAAAAGACAAAAGTTGCACGAAGATCGAAGCGCTTGTAAAAAGGCGGAAACTGCGAAATGAGAAGGAAATTTGAATACAATGTTCCTAAAACCCAGGAAGGTCATTTAATATTACCATATACCGAGAAAGAATGTCCCATACTCCTCAAAGTTCGAAATATGAAACATTGGGGGCTTCTGTTGATACCAAAATTAATATGCTGATGTGGACGAATAGTATGAAGACACGTGTCAATCTACGTGGCACAATAACAGCGAGGAAGATCATTTACTGAACAACCATGGTTGGTACCGAGCAACGAGAATACACCGAGGAGCTCTATCATGCCGAGGAACTCCATCCGAGGAACTCTATCATCCCGAGATGCTCTAAGCACTCCGAGGAACTCTTGATCAACGAGCAACTAAGGCGGTCCGAACTGCACCTCGGCCGTGTCATCAATTATCAGACGGACAACTGTTCAACTATTCATTAGATTCTTGACGCACACGCTGCATTAAATGTATTACCCATTCATATGTATATCATTTAATGTATTGGACCTTTCATGTACAGCCTTGAGGCTATAAATACCTTGTATCAATCCCATTCAAAGGGACTGGAATTTCTTGAGAGAACTTGTAATCAAGAATTCCACAAACACTCAGCAATAACATAACAGTGGACGTAGGCTTTATTCCTAGCCGAACCACTTTAAAAATCTTTGTCTTATTTATTTATCTGTGATTGAATAATTAGAGCGATCTAGTTTTTTACATCAACAGCTACGTAGGTTGTCATTTAGGTTTTCTAAGTTTCCCCAAATCAAACCCTAGCCACCTTGAGCCACCATTGGAGAAGGAACTTAGAGAGAGGAATTTCTGCAGAAACTTCATCTAATCTACACCAAACTCAGAGACAACCAAGGCAAGTGACTTTATTCCATTTAATTTCTGAGAATGTCTTTTCCATGTTAGAAAATTCGGATTTATGGTTGTTCTTGATAAAATATGAAAACCCATGTAGTCTAGATCATAAAACTTGAAGAATTTGAGAAGGATTGCATGTAGAATAGTTTGGAGACAATTAATCTGATGTTAATACATGTTTGGGTGAAAGAAAAACAAATTAAATTCTGGAATTGATGTTGATATATATCTAGGGTTCATGTTCTTGATGATATTGGGGAAAAGTATAAAATCTTGGGATTTAATGATGTTTAGGATGCCTTATTGCCTTAAAAGACGTTAGTTTATAACCTAAGCATGTTTTGGTATGATTAGAGGACTTAAATCATTGTTAGAACGAACTTTGGAGAAGGATTGAAGTGATAAAAATGATGAAAAACGAGATGGGAAAATTCTGGGCCGAAGCTGGAAGCTCGTTAGAAGCAGCCCCAGGTCGTTCGAACGAACTCGTTCGAACGAGCTTCTAACGAGTTGACCAGTCGTTACTAACGAGTAGTGATTTCGTTCGATATCTCGTTCGAACGAGATATCGTTAGAAGGGACAGTTCGTTCGAACGAACTGGATCTCGTTCGAACAGCCTCGTTCGAACGAGACTTCTAACGACCTGACAGTCCAAACTCGTTCGAAGTCTCGTTCGAACGAGACTTCTAACGAGTTGACAGTTTGGTCCTTTTTGGACTGTTTTGATTCTTGGAGTTCCGTAAACTTGTTCGAGGATATAGACGACCCTCCTTTATTGATGTGAGGTTAGATTGGGGACTTTTGGATTATTGAGAGGAGTAAATTATATACGAGAGTTATATTCAATGAACCATTTGGGTTGAGACGTGAGTGTCTACTACGATGTGAGGATGAATTATAGCGCGTATAATTACAAACCGGAATAGTACAAATTGTGATAATTATAGTTAGTACGAGAATGCGATACGTACTACGATTAAAATATGGTATTACTAAGATGTGTGTTTACTTAGTATTAGTATATGGATTGTGTGTATGACATACCTACCATACTTGCTATCACGGGAGGTTGCGTTCGCTTAGGACCCTCTAATCCTTGTGTGCCTACGGGGGGGGGGGGGGGGGGGGATATAGACTGGTACCTCGATGAACATAGGTCATAGAAAGACTTATTGTGATATTAATAAGTCCGCTGATCATGGGAGCGTAGGTATGTGCGTGACCCATGTGATGGTGACTGTGTTCGCCTCCATTATTTGTGATGTTGTTATCGGTAAACTATTCCTGAGAGATTCGGAATATGTAATCCTTATATACGTGATGTACCGGGATGGATAGCAGAGTATGTGTGCACCATAGCTTAGATTGCGGGGTGCTTGTATCGTATATTTATGTTGTGAATAATATACATTATATCAATGGGAATCCTCATGTTAATGTTGTAAAAATATTACGGTATTGTTTCGAGATATATAATGAGTTAACTGATAGTTATATCAATGACATATTTAGTAACTGAGTTTACGTTAAACCTCTATTTAATTACGAGCATTATATGTTGATAAAACCGGGTAAAAAGGGTAGGAACTATTACAGTCTAGCTAGTTATGATGTCACTTAGCTAATGGTTATATTATTGTAGATGGGTACTTGCGTTAGGAGTGCACAGTTAGACGAGAGGTGAGAATATCATGTGAGTGCACGTCCTAACATGTATTTTGCATTTAATGTTTTAAATGTTTTTAAAGCACTTGCAGGTTTTTAAAATATAACTCCACATTCGGGCTCTGACCCGTTTGCTTTTCAAATCTCTTTTTCTTTGTAAAACCATTTTTAGGTGCCCAGCCACAAGGACACCAAGCATAGGATACTCATTCAGGTGACGAGCTGTAGCTGCTTGTGGAAGCTACAGGGATTTGCATGTAGACGCTTCTATCTTTTGGATTCCAGAGTCACCATCTATCGATTGTAGGGCATGTTGCCCATTTCTTTAGAGACATCTTTTATATTTCAATTTTCAGACTTCAGCATGTTTTATTTCAGTTTCGGTTATTCATTTCAGTTATGGGGTTGTAGAGAGGAGTTTTCCTCCAGACTTTATTTACTCTATTGTGATGGTTATTCATTTTACTTCAGTATGGAATGGTGTTATTTACTTCTTCTTTACATTGTTGCATGTTTAATGAGACTTAAATTAAAATTTGGCAACTTGCTTTTTTAATACTAGGTGGTTAGTAATAATAAAAATGTTTTCGACAGTGATGCTATTAACTGAGACAACTTGGCATTTTGAATTAATTTTATAAAGGAGTAGCTACCCGGTATTTAATTAGTCGGGGTGTCACAGGTGGTATCAGAGCATCAGGTTCTAGTGTCCTTTAGGATCTGTACGGCTATTATGTTTTCGCTACGTTTTCTTTGATAGAGAGCCCTATATTTTAGGACTGTTGTACTCTTTTTGTGTATGCTTCGTTCTTCAGCTATATTAAGTTTATAACCGTGAACTTATAAACTTTGTTCTTATTTCAGATGCCTCCACGACGTGCACGACGAGTTCCCAGGAATGCAATGCCCGAACCCCAGCCCGCTCCAGTTCAGGGCATGATGAACGCCGCTGAGGTTGCTGCTATAGTAGCCCAAGCGGTAAATGCCGCGATTGCCGTGATTCAGCAGGCACCGCCTCAGGTGTCGGTTTCTGCGCCAGCACAGGTTAATGCATTCCCGTCTGCTTGGGAGCGTGTACGAGACGCTTTTCAGAAAGCGCATCCGCCAGAGTTTGCAGGTAGCTCAAACGTGGTAGTCTCGAGCCAATGGAGGAAGGACATACAGAGGCATTTGAGGATGCATGAGTGCACTGATGTTTAGAAACAGGTGCTAGCTACTTTCAAGCTAGTGGGATCTGCACTACAGTGGTGGGAGTCTATTACCACCGCGGAGGAGAGGGATACCCTCACGATTCAGGAGTTCTGGGTGCGGTTCGACCGCAAGTACTTTCCGTCTGCAGTTCATACAGAGATGAGGAGGAAGCTGATGAGTTTGAAGCAGGAGGGCAAGACAGTGGCCGAGTATGAGGCCGAGTTCACTAACCTGTTGAATATCGTTCCAGACGAGATTCCAACAGAGAAGAAGAAGATAGAGAAGTTCACCGACGGGTTGAATTGGAGGATCCGTCAGCATCTTCTAGGGAACCTATCGTTGGCCACGTATTCTGATGTGGTTAACGGTGCATTCTTACACTGCCAGGATCACCGTTTTCATATGGCCGAGGGCAAGCGGTCGGGGGAGTCTAGCCATCAGGGCAGGACTGGAGTACATGGTGCCAGCGGGGCACAAACCGGTCAGGGGCAGAGACAGACTGAGCAGGGCTCCCAGCAGGGGGATAATAAGAGGTTCCGGTCAGGGAACTACAGGCAGGGACAGGGAGGTTTCCGTCAGGGCCAGCAGGGTCCAAACGGCCATCAGGGCCAGCAGGGGCAGAATGGGCAGCAGTTCCATCAGGGCCAGCAGGGCCAAGGGAGGAACGGTAACGACCACCAGGGCCGGGGACAGCAAGGGAAGAGGGGAGGGAACTTCCCAGGGAAGTGCTTATCTTGTGGCAAGACTGGCCATAAGAAGCAGGATTGTCCTGATAGGGGCAGGGCCCCACAGCAGCAGCAGCAGGGTGCTCGCCAGGAGCCGCAGAGACCTATGTTTCCCGCCGCTCTTCCCGCACCGCCGCAGATGGCAGCATTGCCACCCATTCCAGCAGTCCCAGCTCAGCAGGGGCAGCTACAGTATGGACGTGTCTACAACGTTCACCAGGCTGCAGTTCCACAGGCACCGCCCGCGATCGAGGGTACGTTTCCTATCCATGGCACTATGGGTCGGGTGTTATTTGATACGGGTGTTACACACTGTTTTATAGCTACACACTTCGTGAAAGCTTTAGGATTGTTAGCTACGGCAGAGAGCACAGTGACGTGTGTCGACTCACCATTAGGGAATGGGTCACTTATTTTCTTTATATGCCGGGGAGTGGGGGTAGAGATTGGTGGTTTGGTATTGCCTGCAGACATGTTAGTGTTAGATATGCATGTTCACGATGTGATCATCGGTATGGATTGGCTCATAGCATATAGGGCCATGATTGATTGCTTCAGCGGGAGCATTGTTTTTGCCATTCCGGGGCAAGAGATGTTTATAATGGCGATGCCTCGCCCAGAGGGAGGATCGACCGCTCATCTGTATTACATAGAGGAGGATACCTCTAAGGAGGTTGTGATTCCTTTGGATTCGATCCCGGTTGTCAGGGAGTATTCAGATGTGTTTCAGGAGATACCAGGCTTACCACCCAGTCGGGAGATAGACTTCGTTATAGATTTGCTACCGGGTACGAGACCTATAGCACGTGCACCGTACCGTATGGCTCCATCTGAGATGAGAGAGCTACGGGATCAGATAGAGCAGTTGTTAGGACAAGGCTTTATTCGCAGGAGTACCTCACCTTGGGGCGCTCCAGTTTTATTTGTGAAGAAGAGGGACGGTTCACTGAGATTGTGTGTGGACTACCGAGAGTTGAATAAGGTCACGATACGGAATAAGTATCCGTTGCCTCAAATCGATGACTTGTTCGACCAGTTGAGAGGAGCTTCTTTCTTCTCGAAGATTGACTTGAGGTCGGGATACCATCAGTTGCGTATCAGGGAGGAGGATGTCTCGAAGACCGCATTCTTATCGAGATATGGTTCTTACGAGTTTCGGGTTATGCCTTTCGGCTTGACCAACGCTCCAGCAGTGTTTATGGACTTGATGAACAGAGTGTTCAGGGATTTCCTAGACCAGTTTGTCATCGTCTTCATTGATGATATTCTGGTTTACTCTCAGACAGAGGAGGAGCACGCCGAGCATTTGAGGCAGGTTTTGCAGACACTTCGTCAGAACGAGCTGTATGCAAAATACGAGAAATGCGGGTTTTGGCTGAAGGAAGTCCAGTTCTTGGGTCACATTATTTCCGACCAGGGAATATCTGTCGATCCGGGGAAGGTATCAGCGGTGAGGGAGTGGGGACAGCCCACGACGCCAACGGAGATTCGTAGTTTCTTGGGTTTAGCAGGATACTACAGGAGGTTTATTCGTGGTTTCTCAGAGATAGCAGGTCCTTTGACACATCTTACTCGTAAGGGTGTGCCATATATCTGGAGTGATGCCTGTCAGTTGGCATTCGATGAATTGAAGGACAAGTTGACCTCAGCACCTGTGTTAGCATTGCCGAAACCGGGAGTTGAGTATTTGGTTTACACCGATGCGTCTTTGCAAGGGCTTGGAGGTGTTTTACAGCAGGAGAGACAGGCCATAGCTTATGCTTCCCGTAAGCTTAAGCCTCATGAGAAGAATTACCCCACACATGATTTGGAGTTGGCTGCGGTAGTATTTGCCTTACGAATTTGGAGGCACTATCTTTTGGGGGAGAAGTTTCAGCTGTTCACGGACCACAAGTCACTACAGTATCTGTTCACGCAGAAGGAACTGAATATGCGGCAGCGTAGGTGGCTTGAATTTGTGAAGGACTACCAGTTCGACATCCAGTACCACCCGGGTAAGGCTAACGTGGTAGCAGACGCGTTGAGTCGCAGGCCAGCAGATGAGGTGGCAGAGGTGTGGAAAGCTAAGTGGAAGGAATTGGGACACCAGGATGCAGTGGCCCGATCTTTCATGTCTGTGATGACCGTTACACCGCAGATTGTCACAAAGGTAGTACGGGCACAGGCTAATGACTCGTTCTGTCAGGAGCAGATAGTTCGATTACTTGCAGAGGGAGCCGAGTCCTATACCGTTAGCTCAGACGGGGGATTGCGCTTCAATGGGAGATTGGTAGTTCCGAAAGGGGAAGAATTTCGACACGATGTGATGGCAGAGTCGCACGGCTCACGGTTCGCGATACATCCCGGAGGGGACAAAATGTACCAAGACATGAGACGGCAGTATTGGTGGAGCGGTATGAAGAGAGATATCGCTGAGTTTGTCTCGAAATACGCCACTTGTCAGCTTGTAAAAGTGGATCATCAGAGACCAACAGGATTGCTACAGCCGTTGGAGGTTCCGGTGTGGATGTGGGAGAGCATATCCATGGATTTTATCACGGGGTTGCCTACGTCGCAGAGGGGTCACGACTCCGTTTGGGTAATTGTGGACAGGTTGTCCAAGGTCGCTCACTTCTTACCCGTAAGGACTGATTACACTACGGGACAGTATGCCCAGCTCTTCATTTCAGAGATTGTGAGACTTCACGGTGTGCCCCTAAATATCGTGTCTGACAGAGACAAGATATTTGTTTCGAGGTTTTGGGAGAGTTTCCAGGAGGCAATGGGCACGGAATTGCGGTTGAGTACGTCTTATCATCCGCAGACCGATGGGCAGACAGAGCGCACCAATCAGATGTTGGAGGACATGCTACGCATGTGCATTATTGACTTCGGGGGTGGATGGGAGCAGTACCTTCCACTGGTAGAGTTTTCTTACAACAACTCCTATCAATTCACGATTGGCATGGCTCCGTTTGAGGCATTGTACGGTAGGCCTTGTCGTTCCCCAGCATGTTGGTTGGAGGTGGGGGATAATAAACTACTTGGGCCGAAAGTGATCCAGGATACTTCGGCAAGGATTGAGTTGATTCGGAGTCGCATTCGGGTAGCTCAAGACAGGCAGAAGAGTTATGCTGATGCAAAGAGGTTTTTCAGGGAATTCCAAGTGGGGGACCGGGTTTTGCTCAGGGTTTCTCCGATGAAGGGGATTATGCGATTCGGGAAGAAGGGGAAGTTGGCACCGAGGTATGTGGGGCCATTTCCTATTATTGAGCGGATCGGACCCGTTGCGTATAGACTTGGACTACCGGAGCACTTGCATCGGATTCACGACGTGTTCCATATTTCCTCGCTGAGGAAATACCTTAGAGATAATTTGGCTCATTCTCACATTGCTGTGGAGGACATCGATCTCCAGCCGGATAGCTCCTACGAGGAGGGACCAATTGCTATTTTGGACCGAAGCGAGAGGAAACTGCGGTCAAAGATAGTCCCGTTAGTGCGTGTTCAGTGGCAACATCACAATGTCGAGGAGTCCACATGGGAGCGCGAGGATGAGATGCGCGAACGTTATCCAGAGCTATTTTTAGCAGGTACTTTCTAGTTTCGAATTTCGGGACGAAATTCAGTTATTAGGGGGGAAGTATGTAATACCCCGTACTTTTGTCTATATTTATTTTTGGGATTAATTAATTAAATGCGTATTAATTGGAAATTAATCCGGGTTATAAATACTAATGAAATGCGAATTGGTATTTGATTAGGTACATATATGATTATATATGTATTTGGTATTATAAAATTTGTCGTGAAATTTATATACGACATTTTAGAAATTTTGTTGAGACGCGTGGGACCGCCGCGTCACGGTATAATATTTTGTTAATAAAAGTGAATTTAAAATCTATAATCCATATGGTCGTTTTGAGTGCGCCAACGCGTCCGGAAGGGTCGAGATAGTCAGAAAACACTAGCTGGGGGTATAGTTTGGGTCCCGGGGTATTTTTAGGCCATACCGGTAACTTGAAGGGTATTTTGGTAATTTTACATTTTTAGGAATTAAAAGTGACGAAAATTAGAGATGTAAATCTGATGTGGATTAAACCCATTAAGCCCATTAACTAAACCATATTAACCTAGAAGGCTACGTAGGTTGTCATTTAGGTTTTCTAAGTTTCCCCAAATCAAACCCTAGCCACCTTGAGCCACCATTGGAGAAGGAACTTAGAGAGAGAGGAATTTCTGCAGAAACTTCATCTAATCTACACCAAACTCAGAGACAACCAAGGCAAGTGACTTTATTCCATTTAATTTCTGAGAATGTCTTTTCCATGTTAGAAAATTCGGATTTATGGTTGTTCTTGATAAAATATGAAAACCCATGTAGTCTAGATCATAAAACTTGAAGAATTTGAGAAGGATTGCATGTAGAATAGTTTGGAGATAATTAATCTGATGTTAATACATGTTTGGGTGAAAGAAAAATGAATTAAATTCTGGAATTGATGTTGATATATATCTAGGGTTCATGTTCTTGATGATATTGGGGAAAAGTATAAAATCTTGGGATTTAATGATATTTAGGATGCCTTATTGCCTTAAAAGACGTTAGTTTATAACCTAAGCATGTTTTGGTATGATTAGAGGACTTAAATCATTGTTAGAACGAACTTTGGAGAAGGATTGAAGTGATAAAAATGTTGAAAAACGAGATGGGAAAATTCTGGGCCGAAGCTGGAAGCTCGTTAGAAGCAGCCCCCAGGTCGTTCGAACGAACTCGTTCGAACGAGCTTCTAACGAGTTGACCAGTCGTTACTAACGAGTAGTGATTTCGTTCGATATCTCGTTCGAACGAGATATCGTTAGAAGGGACAGTTCGTTCGAACGAACTGGATCTCGTTCGAACAGCCTCGTTCGAACGAGACTTCTAACGACCTGACAGTCCAAACTCGTTCGAAGTCTCGTTCGAACGAGACTTCTAACGAGTTGACAGTTTGGTCCTTTTTGGACTGTTTTGATTCTTGGAGTTTCGTAAACTTGTTCGAGGATATAGACAACCTTCCTTTATTGATGTGAGGTTAGATTGGGGACTTTTGGATTATTGAGAGGAGTAAATTATATACGAGAGTTATATTCAATGAACCATTTGGGTTAAGACGTGAGTGTCTACTATGATGTGAGGATGAATTATAGCGCGTATAATTACAAACCGGAATAGTACAAATTGTGATAATTATAGTTAGTACGAGAATGCGATACGTACTACGATTAAAATATGGTATTACTAAGATGTGTGTTTACTTAGTATTAGTATATGGATTGTGTGTATGACATACCTACCATACTTGCTATCACGGGAGGTTGCGTTCGCTTAGGACCCTCTAATCCTTGTGTGCCTACGGGGGGGATATAGACTGGTACCTCGATGAACATAGGTCATAGAAAGACTTATTGTGATATTAATAAGTCCGCTGATCATGGGAGCGTAGGTATGTGCGTGACCCATGTGATGGTGACTGTGTTCGCCTCCATTATTTGTGATGTTGTTATCGGTAAACTATTCCTGAGAGATTCGGAATATGTAATCCTTATGTACGTGATGTACCGGGATGGATAGCAGAGTATGTGTGCACCATAGCTTAGATTGCGGGGTGCTTGTATCGTATATTTATATTGTGAATAATATACATTATATCAATGGGAATCCTCATGTTAATGTTGTAAAAATATTACGGTATTGTTTCGAGATATATAATGAGTTAACTGATAGTTATATCAATGACATATTTAGTAACTGAGTTTACGTTAAACCTCTATTTAATTACGAGCATTATATGTTGATAAAACCGGGTAAAAAGGGTAGGAACTATTACAGTCTAGCTAGTTATGATGTCACTTAGCTAATGATTATATTATTGTAGATGGGTACTTGCGTTAGGAGTGCACAGTTAGACGAGAGGTGAGAATATCATGTGAGTGCACGTCCTAACATGTATTTTGCATTTAATGTTTTAAATGTTTTTAAAGCACTTGCAGGTTTTTAAAATATAACTCCACATTCGGGCTCTGACCCGTTTGCTTTTCAAATCTCTTTTTCTTTGTAAAACCATTTTTAGGTGCCCAGCCACAAGGACACCAAGCATAGGATACTCATTCAGGTGACGAGCTGTAGCTGCTTGTGGAAGCTACAGGGATTTGCATGTAGACGCTTCTATCTTTTGGATTCCAGAGTCACCATCTATCAGTTGTAGGGCATGTTGCCCATTTCTTTAGAGACATCTTTTATATTTCAGTTTTCAGACTTCAGCATGTTTTATTTCAGTTTCGGTTATTCATTTCAGTTATGGGGTTGTAGAGAGGAGTTTTCCTCCAGACTTTATTTACTCTATTGTGATGGTTATTCATTTTACTTCAGTATGGAATGGTGTTATTTACTTCTTCTTTACATTGTTGCATGTTTAATCAGACTTAAATTAAAATTTGGCAACTTGCTTTTTTAATACTAGGTGGTTAGTAATAATAAAAATGTTTTCGACAGTGATGCTATTAACTGAGCCAACTTGGCATTTTGAATTAATTTTATAAAGGAGTAGCTACCCGGTATTTAATTAGTTGGGGTGTCACAAACTTGTTGGACAGCAGCCCACTCATCAAGGCGGTAATCTCTGTCTTTTCTTCATAATCAATGACTTCGAGTTTCTTGTTATGAAAATGAGTTATATAATTTCTGGTACTCTCACCAGCTTTCTGTCTAACACCCGAGAAAGATTATTATACCATATTTGAGCAGATCCGGTAAGAGTTCCTGAGAATGCTCTACATCTTATCTCATCTGGAACAGCATAGATGTCGGCTGCAGCTTGGTATTGTTCTACATGAAAAATAGGGTCGGTCTTTCCATCATATTTGGGAGTCACAACAGGTGCTTTGAACTTTGACGGTGTGGGAAAATCCATAATGCCCTCGACAAAAGGTGTCCCTTGAACAAAATTTCGTTGTAGGAGGTTCTTGGCCTTAGCTATTTCCCCTAGTCTGTCTTTCAGCCTCTGAATAGAGCCTTTCCACGCATCATTTCCTTCCTCGGGCATGTTGGTTCGAGAAACTGATCGCGTTGAGGTGGCTTCCTGTGATCTATCTTGACGAGCAGCTGGTCGCGACTGGGCAGATCCTTCCCTTAAGTCTGATGATCGTCGAAAGCTCTTCGACGCAGCCTTAGGAGGACTTTTGTTCCTCCTAGGACCTAATCGATCAAAAGGAGATACCCTGCTTAACCTTTCTAGTGCACTAGTCCTTTCTAGAGAGAGAGTGATACGTTGTTCAGTATCTGTGGCTCGTACTGACGAAGTTCGTCCAGGTTGATAAGAAAAATTTTCAGACTCCTCAGTACGATATGAATCGGTACGCCTAGTACGCGAAGAAAGTAAACGGGTATTTCTTTGAACACTTCGATGTCCTGAATGGGTCGGTACTCCGCCATGAAGGGTTTGTATGAGTTGTCGCATAGTTTCTTGCATAGCTGTCTGGCCCTGGGCCAGATTTGTCATTATTTCAGCCAGATCTGGAACGTTTGGCGGAGCAGATGGATTTGGAGGGCTTCCAGTGTTTCGATTGCTAGGTTCTGGATTATCAGCCATTTGTAATGAATTATTTTTGATGAAAAACGATATTACCAGTCATTTCCCACAGACGGCACCAATCTGTTGATGTAAAAAATTAGATTACATCTA
The DNA here is from genome assembly GCA_949130495.1 of Sambucus nigra. Taxonomy (NCBI): domain Eukaryota; kingdom Viridiplantae; phylum Streptophyta; class Magnoliopsida; order Dipsacales; family Adoxaceae; genus Sambucus; species Sambucus nigra. The sequence continues at coordinate 586,165,541 of OX422216.1, forward strand.
ATTATTTAATCACAGATAAAATAAAATGAGACAAAGAAATTTTAAAGTGGTTCAGCCTTATAAGAATGGACTACGTCCACTGTTTCTATTATTACTGACTGTTTGGGAATTCTTGATTACCAGTTTAGTCAAGAAATTCCCGGTCCCCTTACAATGAGGATGATACAATGTATTTATAGCCCTCAGGCTGTACATGTGAAAGGGTAATGCATAGCTGTCCATTAGGCGTATACATCTGTATGATAATAATAATAAGCATTTAATGCGCAGTCAATCTGTTGGTTATCCTACTATTAATGCTATGTTCGAGGTGCAGCTCGGACCGCCTAAGATGCTCGGACTGCCTAAGTATCTCGGTACTCATAAGTTGCTCGGTGTATTAAAGTTCCTAGGGGAACTCTTGTTGGTCAGAGCGTCTGAGTTGATCGGGGAAGCAGAGTTCCTCGTTGCAGTATGGTTCCTCGGAGAGCATCTATTGCTCGGAGTATTTGAGTGGGTCAGGGAAGTTGAGTTCCTCGAAGTCAAGGTGTTGTTCGGAAGTGTTTATTATTGCCATGCAGATTGCCACGTGTCTTCACTCAATTGATCCATGTCAGCAGACTAAATTTGGCATCAACACCTATAATAAATTAACTCGCCCATTCTCACTAACATATAGAATGGAAGTAGTCATCCCATTAGAATCAGGCTTACCCACTATGAGGTCCACCCTTGTTGACCAAGGCCAGAATGATGCAGCATTGCTCGCTGAGCTTGACCTAGTTGACGAACGCCGAGAGCTTGCCTTGTGAAAACTGGCGAGCTATCAGCAAGAGCTCGCCAAGCACTATAACAAAAAGGTCAATCCAAGGGCATTCCGAGTTGGGGACTACGTCCTAAGGAAAGTCTTGGGCAGTGCAGTAAAACCATCAGATGGAAAGTTAGGGCCAAACTGGGAGGGACCATTCATGATAACAAGAGATTATTTGCGAGGAGCCTATAACTTAGAAACGCTAGAGGGCAGAGAGATACCTCGAGCATGGAATGCAGCCAATCTTAAGAAATTCTATTTTTAGATTCTTCTTTCGCATTGTACTTATGAGACTAGATCATTTCCTTATCATTAATAAAAATTGTTTAGCAGTTGCATTCTACGAAGTGTCAGTTAACTAGTACATGAACTTTATAACTCACACACCCTTTCCAAGTGACAGGCATGATAATCATTACGCTATAGCAGGGAAATCACCATCCTCAGGTTTTCATTATGAAGCACGAAAAACCTCTTAGCATTGCCCTTGGCAATACATGAAGCCTTATAGGAAATCCTTAGGCAATATGGCCAGAGCAAAATTGGTCGCCAAATAATGTTTGGTTAACAAAATCCTAATCGGATGAAGCATCCAACACCAGGTGTGTCCTCGCCAATTACCACACTTAGGCCTAAGGAAGTGTGACGACACGACTTAAAAGGTAAAGTAGGGCAAAATGGTATGTTATAAGCATACTAGACTGGAGGGACACTTACTCGACAATACAAACTTACAAATCTAGTCGGCCAAGAGAGGCCCAAGGTTATTAAGCAAACTCTAAAAGATGTGGAAAATATACAACACTTGTTTAATCGGTAAAATCGCCCAAAACATAAAGTTTATATTACTTCATCATATTTACAACAAATACAACCTATGTTTAGTCGGCGAGCTCGACCAAAAAATCAACATTACATTACTTCATTACAAAATATACAGAGTTACTACTGGCAAAATCTTAATGAGGTCGCGGCCTTTGAACAAGATAATCAGCCACTTGGGCTCTTCGATCATCATCGAGATGGGGAACTAGCTCCTCCTCGACTTTATTTCCATCTGACTCTAATAGCTGCCGAGGGATGGCATCAATGGGGATCCACTGATCATCCCTCGGGAAAGGATTGGGCATTAGAATGGAAGGAGAGCTCTCATGATGATACCAGACCATTGAGTTCCTTAGCACTTGCAGCTCCTTCAGGGCACTCAACCATCCCCTGATAAAGGTGAGCTCTTCGAACTCTGTTAGCCTCATCGGACATTCCAGCCAACCTTGGTCATAACCATCGGCCCATGCTTGTCGAGGTCATCTCTTAAACAAATGCCTCAATCGAGTGACGTCCCTTTGAAGCCTAGTAGTAATCACGTATGCTCTCTGTACGTCACCACGGAGCTCTTCCATTTCCCTAGCTGAACTTCTTGTGTTTGTACCAAATCGGGGAATAGTTGGCTTGTTAGAACCTCGCAGCACCGGAGGAAGATCGCTTGGTCCAACTCCAGCTCGTGAAAAGGAATACCCTCGTAACACTGCAGGAGTGATGTTCGGCGCATGCTCCCTAAGTGGCGATACTTCCCTCCTCAAAGCCTCATTCTCTTGCGGAAGAATTTCTCCAACCTGGTTGATCTCAGAAGCATCTAAAAGCCTTGCTCTCAGAGTATTCACCTCTTCCTGGACTGAGGCACCGACCTCTTCCATCTCCTGGAGCCTGTCTTTCAGTTTAACGACGAGCTCAGTCTGCTCTATGAAATGCTTGTTACTCAATCATAGTGATTTGCAAATCCTCACAAAGGTATGACGAACTTCAGAACTTACATCGGGACCAAGCATTCTTCCTAATTGAGAAGTGGCTGGTATATAATCATCAACATCAATCAACTACAAGCAATAAAAGAGCAATGAAAGACAGAGTTATTCAGTACACTAACGGAAAAGGTCTTCTCATTTCATTTATATAAAAAAGATCAGAGTACATTGAAGAAGCAGAAGGGAAAATTACAAACAAAAATATAAGAATAACCCTAAGGGTAAATTAGCTAGCGACCTCAGGCTTCCCAGAAGAAGCTGTCTGCTTCCCCTTGCCAGCAGCAGTAGAAGCACCTCCCTCAGTAGGGATAACCTCTGTCGCCTGAGCAGGAAGGGCATCAGCAGGAACTATCTGGGAGGAAGGGTCAGCACCTTCAATGGCTGGGGCAGGGGCTTCATCTATAACTGGCTTTGGGACTTGATCGTGCTCGTCGAACAGAGGAGAAGTAACATCCACACCAGCAGCTAAAAGGGGCTTGTTCCATCCCTTCTTGAAATTCAGACGATAAATATAGCCTATCTAAACCTCAGCGTCTTCTTACGCAGCAGCCCACTCGGAGTTATATGAGTCCTCCTTAACAATAGCTGCCTGAGACTCTTTCTCCTTCAGCTGCTTGGTCAGCACCTTATTCTCCTCCACAACAGCCAGGCCATAGGCTTTCCATAGCTCATTCAGTTCTTTAACTGCTACTTCCCTCTCTCGATTGGCATTAGCAAGAGCTAGGTCGAAAGACGTCCAAGAAGCATCAGCGGCCTTCAAACTAGCCTCCAGCTATATACCCTTCACTTTCAAGGCAGCATTTTATCGCTCTAGCTCGCCATTCTTGTTCACCAGCTCGCCGCGAGAGCGATAGATCACAGTAAAGTCAGTCATAAGCTGCAAAGTAAAAGAAGATATTAGAAGAAAGAAATAACCAGAACTTGTCGAACATTAAGAAAAGAGAAATGGTCTTATCAAGGCTAGCCTCTGACTAACTTGTAAGGCTAACTGATCGGACCCCGTCGCCCTTTGGCAATCGGTAGGAAGGATTGCCCTCTCAAGCAGCGCAGGGGCCAGTTGAGGGGAAACGTCAACTGAAACCCCCTCTGGCAACGCGGACACAGGCACTAAGGCCTGCCCAACCTTTGTTCTCGCTTCCATTTTCCTCCTCTCCTCCTCCTTTTCCTTCTCCATCTCTATTTTCCTCTTCTCTTCCATCCTCTTCTTCTCTTTAACCTTCTTTATCTCCTCTTCCCTTTTCCTCTCTCTCTCTCTCTCATCTGCTCTTCTTCTTTTCTCTTCTTCTCCTGCTCCTGAACAGAAGACCGAGAACCAGTAGCAACAGCCCCAGTGCTGGACTTCTGCATCTTCGACCTCTGAGCGAGAAGCACATGATCATCATCATCATATCGGATTAAATTTTTCCTTGGAGGAACCATTTCCTCGCTAGAGCTGCTGGATGTGCTTAAAGGTTCTTGGGCTTCAGAAACCTCTTTCGAATCAAAAGAACTGTCACCACTGGAGCTCCCCTCGCTAAAATTACCTTCAGCACCGCCTCTGATGTCACTCTCAGAACTACTCTCCTCCTCGTCCAACTGAATGGGATCAGCAGCAGCTTCTTCGGAGGTATCAAACTCGGGAATGCTATCTACTGGCCTCGCTATAAATCTAGAACTAACGTTTTTGTACTCGAGCAAGAAAGCAGGAAACCGGGGATGCTCGCCGTCAGCTAGGGGATCCCTGATATTCCAAGCTTTAACCAACTCAGAAAGACGAACCTCGCTAAGAGCAAGTTCCACGTTCTTCGACCTCGCTGAAAAGAAAACAGGAAAGAGTCAGAAAGATCACACATTAATAAAGAGATTGAGAGGACAGAGCAAAGACTACCTATATACTCTTCCCCATAGAAGGGAACAGTAAACCTAACAGACCTCGACCCCTCAGTTTGGGGGGAGAACTGCCAATTTCTTGCAAGAAAGCCATCTTGCCAGTAATCCTTATGGGAATCAGGTAGGTTTACTACCAACACCCTGTCAGGACTCCTGGCCTTAAGATAAAGAACACCAGAGCTAGTTCGAGAAAAGGAATAGCAAAAGCAAACTTCGGCGAGCCCTAATTTGGTGTCATACAGTTTATTTATTCTATGAACGACATTGATTATCTTCCATACATTGGGTGAACACTGGGCAGGAACAATGTTGAAATAACCAAAGAAATGCAAGAATAAATTATTTGGAGGAAAATTAAGCCCCCCTTGGGAGAGCAACAAGACGTGAATCCAATGATCGCTCTCTATCCCTCTAACATTTTTAGGGAGAGAGGCACACTCAATCTTTATCCATTCTGGGATATTGTAAAACTTCCTAAACTCGAACACTGATCTATTGCCTATCTTTGCCATTTGTAAACCCTAAACTACAAGGTCAAAGAAAGCACTGAAAGAAAACACAGAGAGAAGACAAAGGAGACTTACGAGATGAAAAGTTTGACTTGAACGATGAAGAATCACAAGCCCATGTGATGAGGGAGACTGAAAACAAAGAAAATGAGGACCTGGAGAAGGGGGCACAAATCGCTAACACTCGTAGAAGATATAAGAACACTGAGAAGCTTGAAACGGCAACTATGAAACGCTGCTCAAAATGACTTTTAAATATTACTAATCATCGCACACAGGACACGAAGCGACTGCCGCCTAAATCAGCTCTCAAACTTTGGGAAGAGTTATGTGATATACAACAGAGCCATTATGACAAATCATTTAAATTTATTGAGCCCAAATTATGGCCCAACAAATTTGGGGGCAATTGTGGGTACCCAGAATTGGCATTACAGGCCTGGACGAGTAGCCCAATTAAAACGGCCCAAAGTCCAAGTCCTTCGCACCTTAAACATTAATTCAGTTTTAACTTAGTCTTCTCCCATTTTCTAAAATAGAGATATTCCATGAGAAGATGGTAAACGTGGGGGAGTCCAACACCCCCACTCCCCAAAGACAGACATGTATATAATAAACCCTAGGTCCAGGGCAAAGGACACGCACTGTATTCTCTGTAATCGCTCCCCGAAGTATATAGAAATAATACTGACTGCACCACCGTGGACGTAAGCATTCTTGGTGAACCACGTACATTTACTGTTGTGTGATTGGCATTTTATGTTTCTTATTTTACTTGGTGATTGCGCTTTTCTCATCTATTTGTGTTGCAAATAATTGTCACCACATTACCCTTTAATGATGATGGTTAATAACAAGATAAAATTTTGACACCAACCTTTTTAAATATTAGGTGGTTAGTTTTTATTAAATTAAAATTTGAGTTTTCGACAGTGATGCATTATCTTAACCAACTTGATATTCTGAAATTATTTAATTAAGGACTGATCACTCGGTAATTAATTAGGTTGGGTGTCACAATAAATCATCCCTACTTTATAAATCAGTTCACAAACAAGGTTTTTAATAATCTTACCACTGATTGTAAGTTCATACATCTAAATACCTCAACAGTTATGTAATATTAATCACGTATATAAAATAATTCATATGTATACCTCTATAAATTGAAAACCTAATTTAGATGTTAACCCAACCCAAAATCATTTGTGTTCATCACACCCACTGTGATATGAATTGAAAACTGCAATTAATTTAAAAGCAAGTTTAACCACTTGTCTTAGGGTTCGTAGGGTCTAAATCATTTGGTGTAAATGATGATTTGATGAGGATTGTCTACACTTGTTCTTGGTTTTGGCTCCCAAGGTTTCTCCAATTGATCCCTCTTTTCTCCTCTACTTACCGTAACAACCCGTCCTTTTGGAGACACTTAAATTCCATAATTGGGTATAAATTGGCAATTTGGAGAATTTCTCGAAATAGTGATTTTTGGGATTTTCGAGGATTTAATGATTTTCGATGGGTGTTGTGATTACTTTTGGGATTAAATAGGTCGAAGTATTTTAATAATATGTCATCGTTGAGTAAAGCGACAATAGGTAAAAAATTTAATAGGAAAACCCGCATTTATTTATTATGGGTTAGAATAGTGATTTGCGATCAAGTACCTCGGATGGAAATTTCGACTGTGCCGTGAGTCTCGGAATGTTCGAGATAGTCGGAAAAGAGTGTTCGATTGTCGAAATTGAGTTTCGGGGAATTTTAGAGTTAAACGAGCTCGTAATTGAGTAAACGAGTCGTTTTTGGGTTTTAAGGGGTATAACCCTTTTCTCATTATATAAAGAGGGGGAGAGGGAGAAAAGATAAAGGAAAGAAAGAAAAGAGAGATAAGATAGAGAGGAGGAGGAGAAAAAGGAAGATTCGGGCCAAACTCCGCCGAACTCGACTCGGGATCGTCGGATTGTATCCACGAGGCAAGTGTTTACTTTCCTTATTTATTTTTTAGCATAAATATCTCATATCATTGTTGGTATAACAAACCCTAAAGATTTTGGGTTGGGTTTTTGTGGATAAAACGGGTTTTGGGGAGATAAAACGAATAAACCCCAAAAATTTGATAATTGGAGAAACTTAGAAATTAATCGAAATTAATTGGTGGTTTAGGGTTCTAGGATGTTTAGAACCCTTTATATATGTGTATTTGTAGTTGATTGAGGTTGTAGGTCGTTGGTTGAGGCGACAAAAGCTTGGGAGAAGCTTTAATGGCCGAAACAGCTTCTCGGAGAAGAAGCTGCCCGACATGATCGATCGATCGATCATGGGGGCTCGATCGATCGAAGCCATCGATCGATCGACGGCTATGGGTCGATCGATCGACCCCTGTTGAAAGCCTGGACAATTTTCCTAGGATGAATTGGATGGTATGAATTCCAATTCCAATTGATTTGAGGTTATTTTAGGATAACCTAAGGGACTTATTAGGAGTATATAATCCTCAAATTGAGGAAGTTTAGGAAGGAAATGTGGGGGTTTTAATGTATAATCCCTTAAATTATATTTTCGAGAAAAATAGATAAGTTGAGGATTTAAAATGTCGGGGTTCCTAAAATGGGGTGGGGACCTCTAAATGATAAATTGGACGAGATATAGTCCTTGGGTTCATGGAAATGAAATCCATATCCCACTAAATTTAAGGTTGTTCGGGGAAGATAAATCCCTAGGATATTTTAGTATGCATTTAGGCCTATATAATTATGCGTATAGAAAGCATAGTTATATCGATTACTGTTGAGTGTATCCTATGAGATAATTAGGGTAATTTAGGAATATAGATATCTTTATATTCGCTGAATGAGAATTGGTTTAATTAGAGATATCCAATAAGTCCTTAAATGAGAATAAGGTATTTATTAGTATCAAAGTGAGAAAATACTTTGGGTTTAGTATCATGCTTATTTGAATGCATAATTATGATTCCTTGAGGGAATCTTTGGGATTATAGGTCATCGCTAGATGTTATTGGCAATTATGGCCATATATATATATATATATATATATATTCGAGGAGGAATATATTGTACATATATACTATATGATTAAAGTATATATATGATATGATATAAATACATATATATATTTGTATGTGATGATATGTATGCATTTAGATTAGCTGCTTTCCACGGGCTTTCCTTTGGTATAGGGTTGGAACAGTGAGGTTATATATTACTCTAGTGCGATCCAGGGAGGTTGCGCGATGTGGGTGAATCCCCTGGCTCGAGGAGAAGGGAGAGTATAGTCCCCAGGTCATTTCACGTCCCGCGTTCGAGTGCGATTTATGTGATCTCCCACTCGCAGGGGGGAACTTGATCGCCTCCAACGTTGTGTATATGTTTACCAAGACCATGAGTAAGTCTGGATTGGTACCGTGGTATATTGAGCAAACCCGGATTTTTGGATCGGCACTATGAGACTGCATCCTCGAGTTATAGCTCGGTGGGATGGCTTGTATGCATTTGTGCATGATATATTACTTGTGTATGAGAGCAATGTAATATATATCTCTAATGAGATAAAGATATAAGGATGAGTATAGAATACACCTCAGTCCGGGAGTTAGATCCAGATGTGTATAGGATACACCTCAGTCCGGGAGATATTATCCGGATGTATATAGTAAAACGTATATAAAATGAATATGATATGTATGTTAACATATAAGTATATATTTATACATTTGTTTTGTGCTACGGGCCTAATGGATCTCTACCATTAACCTTGTCAAGTAGTAGTGTATCGGGGGGTTCCTTGTTTGGATTTCGCTTCGCGAGACACCCCACGCACGAACTTAGCGCAGTGGTGAGAGTGGAGAGAAGTTTAGCCCTTAGTGCCCGGGTTGTAGATGTTTCTAGTAGATGGGTAAATTAGATTAGTTAGGCAGGGTAGCTTAACTAGAAAGTTAAGGGCGTTAGGTGTGCACTATTAGAAGAGAGGTGAGGGGTATCTCATGGGAGCGCGATACCAATTTAAATATGAGATAAAATCTATTTTTCTAAAAATAAAGCATTTATGCACTTGCAAAATATTTTCAAACTCGGGCTCTGACCCGTTTATCTACTTTTCCTTTCTTGCTATATATATACATATTATATAGGTGTCCAGACACAGGGACGCCTGGATGACATTTCTTTCGAGTCAGACGTCGGCTGCAGCAGCTGTGGATGCGTGCGGGTTCTTGATAGACGCTTCTATCCTTGTACCCTAGATAGGAGGTATTGTATAAGTATTCGGGCCAATGGTCCAAATGCATTTAGCTATTCTTTTAGCAGCATTCGATATGGTTGTATATTTTGACCGAGTGTTCGGTTATTTTATTTCATTTCAGTTTTATTTACGCATACTGTGTGGATATTTTAATTTAGTAGTTGCTTAAAAAGAGTAGTTAAGTAAAATTTTGACACCGGCCTAATAGGTTATTAGTAATTGAATGGATTTTCGACAGTGATGCTAAGAATGATCCATATGAGACTCCTGTTATAATTTGATATAGGAGTGATCGCCCGGTATTTTATTAGGCGGGGTGTCACACTTACTTAGGGTTTCTTAAATGAGTTATGGCTACCACACCCTCTCACTTTTAGGTTTTAAAATTCAATCTCATTTTTAGGCTTATATAGGCTTTATTAAAAGGGTCCGAACACTCCCATGTGGGCTTGGTTATGTCGCAAAATGTCCCGAGACCCGTTTACTACTATGGGTAATCTTTTTCGACTATTTCAACCCACCTAGACTCAACCGTCCACTCAGAATTATCATCAGAATTATTATATAACATTCTCAATTTTTTTTTTACCTAAAAAATGCAATACAAAAATAATCTGAATAATTAATTCTCAATTCGCCAAATTAAATAAATCCTCTAATTTAAATAGATTCTCTAAATAATAAAATTTAATTTCTCCCAAAAATAATTAAATTAAAAGTTCTCGAAATTACGGGGTGTTACAAAATGGGTGAAGTTCTTTATAAATGGTCTTGGGTTGACATCTCTTGGTCTAAAGTTGGACAGTTTTTCTGCTCAGCTCCGATCTGATTTAATTGTATATTTTATTGATGAAAGTTCTAGCTAACTTAAGTTTCCCACGTGTCATCAATCCGAAGGGTCTTCTTTTAAAACGCGTTTGATGCACGTGTTTTTTGTCCTTATAAAAAGTGGGGTAAAAATTCATTTCTCCCTTTTGAAAACCGTCGTTCAAGATTCATAGAGAGAGAAGAAAAACCAATCGTGTGCTTCTAAGAAATTTTGCATTTTGTCTATTCAAAACCAGCATTCATCTAGAAATTTATAGGTATTCTTTGCATAATCCTTTTTTACTCTTTTACTGCTCTTTTGTTTATGGTTTTTGTGTTGATTTAAGGAATTTTTTTCTACTTTTTTATCTAACTTTTATGTTTCTAGAGTTTACTTAGGGTTGTATTGAATGCCCCGAACGGGTGAGTCATCAAGCATTTGGAAACACATTTTTTACTTGCATAAGCTTTACCCTGCTGCTTTTTCGGTGATATTTCCCATTCATCTCTAAGTTCTTAACCCCGAGGACGATCCAACAAATCCTAATTTTTTCCCCAAATTAGCTTCTTTCTTTGCACCAGCCCCCAAGTGTTGAGTACTATACATCAGAGTTTTATATCTCAGAGAGATTTGATAGTGTAAATATAAGAGTTAGGGGGAAATTATGTTGATTTTAGTATTACCACTTCTTCTGACCACCTGAATTCTGAGGAGAAAGCCTCGATGACTAAATAGTCACCTACCAGTAAACCAGTAGAGATCTTTTTAACAGCCAAAGTGGTGGACCTATGAGAGGTTCCTACCACCTCTGATGTTAGATCGTAAAAGAGTGATGTTAGAGTTAAGGATCTGGTTGACCTGAGAATCATATATTCCATACTAGATGAAGTAACTACAGAATTCCTGATCCAGATGAGAGAGCATACGATAAGCGTAATTCTAATGAGGTTTGTTTTCCTCTTAGTTGGAGTTCATCTTTCCTTCCATCCCTCAATAATACCCACCTTAAAAGTGGTATGGATTGACCCTAACCTAACTTCCTCCAAATGCCTATAGGTCTATTGTTGGAGCAATGATATACTGTAAGTAGGGATGGAAGCGGTACAGGTTTTTACCATACCGTACCATTTTGGTCCGAAAAAAAATGATTTTGGTTTCATAAATTAAAATACCAGAAACCGATCTTACCAAAACCGAAATTACCGCAAAAAAGTGGGTTGGTTTTGGTTTTAATATTTAAAAAATTTATTTACCAAAATTACCGTACGAAAATTACCGAAGCCAGAAAAAACCGTATCGAAATTACCGTATCGTACCGAATTTACCAAAATCAGAAAAAATCGTACCATACCGAATTTATCGAAACAAGAAAAAAGTTGGTTTTGGTTTTGGTTTTAATATTTTAAAAAGTTGGTTGGTTTTGTTTTTGGTTTTTTGGGACTTTTAGTGTTGTTTATCGAAACCAGAAACGAGAAAAACCGAAACCAGAAATTAGAAAAAATCAGAATTTACCGAAACCATAAGAAACCAGAAAAAACTAGAATTTACCAAAACCAGAAAAAACCGAAATACCGGCCGGTTTGGTTTTGGTATTGATTTTGGTGTACCGGATGGTGAACTGGTACGGTTTGGTTTTACCATCCAGAGTTTGGTTTTGGTATTTGTATCTACTATTTACTGACAAAACCGTACTGCTTACACCCCTAACTGGAAGAAGTATGGCATTTTTTATATAAACGGGGATATATTTACGTTAAAAGGATAATCATAAATCTCAAGATACTACTACTGTTCTCCAGGGAAGTTTAATACCAAAATAGTCCAGAATTTCCAAACCAATAATCACAATTGAAAGACCAAGTTCTTCTACATTTCTAGTGCGTGGGAATTCTTTCCTAATGACCCAGGATTAGGGATCATAATTCCTAGGGACTGGTGCTCCTCAGGCCTAATTTCTAAAAAGGTCCCCTCATTGGATAAGAGGTTAGTGAGGTTGGTTAGATGAATCTATATCTCGGATCCCATATACTGTAGACACTCCCAAAAAGTTTGGAAAAATAACAAACTATTTGAGCATCTGTAATATAGACCTTGATCCATATAGGCCACAAAAGCCTATTGTTGATGATGAAAAGAGTTCTAAGGAAGAGGAGAATAAGGAGGTGGAGGTCAGACAGGTTGAAGGTAATTATGAAAAGGCCGACCCGGAGGTCTAAGAAGGTGAGATATTTTCAGAAGTCTTAGATCGTCCTTATTTTTTTCATGCTTCTATACTTCATATCTAACTGATTACTAATAGAGTTTGTAGATTTTTCGATGCCGCTTAAGCGCCAAACTCTAGTTCATTTTTGTCATGGTCCCGACAAACATTTTTAGGGACAAGTTGAAAGAGATTTGTGTTAAATAGCTCAAAGAATTGGCTCAGTGAGCAGCTACTAGGAAGGCTAAGGAAAAGGCTCATACGAAACAACTTAACGATGACACATCTGAGCTGAAGCAATAAAGTTGGTCGTTGAAGAGGTCAGGAAGAAAAAAATTCCTGACAAAGGCAAGGGTAAGGTCTCTAAGGAGAGGCAAGGTGCTAAGAAAAGTCCTTTGGATGAATCAACAGCCAAGGATCCAAAATTTCCCAAACCCAATTCCCAATATTAAATTTCCAATGAAGGTCGACCTTCTCAGTGGATGTCTGAAGAGTGTATTATTTTGTAGTACATACACCCAAATCTAAGCATTGTTATTCCCAATTTATCGTAAATAAAGAGCTTTTAAAGTTATTTTTATTTAAAAGAAAGAAAATACAAATGTTAGAATAAAGGGGGTTAATAATGCAATTTTGAGAACTTCACGCTCACATCTTATATTGCTAATCTCTTCTGCAAGTTTGTTTTTGAGTATTGACAGATTTAAAAAAACGGTAAAGTTCAAACGCAAATTAAGCATGAAAAGGTCACTTCCGCACCATCAGGGGCAAAATTGTAAATTCAAATGACAGATTTCGAACTCGGACCAAACACAAAAATTGAAGGCCTTGAATCAAGCGACACCTGGGTTCAAACGATCTATCAATCGGAGTCGAAACGAAGAATTTATGGCCATGCAAAGTTCGAATTCGAAAGAAAGTCAAAAGTCAATCCCGAAGTTAAACCTAATCCCTTAACCCAAATCGACCCCTAAACCGAGCCCAACCCATACCTACACCTTGTGTGTGTATTTAGTTTGTATTTATATATTTTTAGATTTTTTTTTTTAGGATTTATTTTAGATTTATTTCTTTTTCTTTTTTATTTTTATTAGTTTTTAATTGTAATCTTTAATTTTAGTTTTGCTAGATTTTATATTTTTAGGACTTTAGGTTTTATTTTTACTTCTTTTGTAGTTTTTTTTTTATTATTTGAGTTTTTTTTAATAGATTTTATGTATTTTTAGAGGATTTATTATTTTAGTTTAGTTCGTCGAGTATTTGTTCTCCTTTATTTTTGTTTGTTTTTAGTTTTTAATTAGTTTATTATTATTTTTGTTTTGTTTTATTTTATTAATTTTTTATCGAAGTCGTGTTTAGTTTTTAAAATTTGTATTATGTGTCGTGTTATTTTTATTTATTTTTAATTTTTTTTGAAAGTTTTATTTTTAGTTTACTTTATTTTTTTTATATTTTTTTTTTGTTCCAAATTAAACAAACACACACAACACATACAATTAACCCCCTAAAACTCACTCACACCATAACCACCCTACACATTCACACATCCAAACAACCCCTCACACACACTAAATTCCTACACCCTATCACACACAAACCCTCACCCATCATCATCTTCAACCTCCATCTCTCTCTCTCTCTTCCTACCATAACCAAAATCCAACAAACTCCAACAGTCCACCACACCTTCTACCACCTTCCACCACCAGCAGGTGGTGGCTCCCAACCCTCTCCACCGACCTTGGCCACTAAAACCCATCTCTCCTTAACCTGCCGGCAGCCCTCCGCCCTAACCCCACCGCTGGTACCATGTCCGACAACCAACCAGCAACCCGGAACCGCCATGGCGTAACCAAACCCACAAAACCATTTCTAAGCCACGATTCGTCACCTGCATAAAACCAAACATAAACCAAAAGCCAAATAAAATAAAACCCACTTCAACCCATTGTCTACCAATAAACCCACTAATTCGATTTCTACACCACCTACCAACTCAAGTTTCCAAAAAAAAAAGAATAAAATAAAATATAACCCACATCTTTTAAAACCCCACTTAACACCTTACACTAACCAAAACCAATTCCCTTAAAAATCTGAACAACCCAACCCACTAACCCATTAACCACATATTTTAATCTAACCCAAAAAAAAAAGAGTCCCTCAAATCTCTCATCTACGAGAACAACCAGGGGACTTTAAAAGGGGAGCTCATTTTGATAGATGGACAGAACAATAGACAGATTAGGGGGGTTGACAGACACACTTAGGAACACCAATTTTGTACATAGAGTAGAGATAGGAATTTTTAAAGTGTAATTTTTGTGTGCAAGTTTGGAGCAGAATTTTATTGTATTGGTATTCAAATATTGTGACGTAAATCTTGTAAGTAGATTATTATTATGGCCATTAGTATTTCATCTTGCAACTTTTTTGTTTTAATTATAATGTCATTTTAATTTAAATTGCTAGGATGAGGTGAAATTTACCATAATTATTTAGTGTATAATTTAATTGGTTTAATTCGCCAAATTCCCTACTTGTTCTAAAAACGTTTTAAAAATTCGGTATTCATTTAAAATACTCACGAGAGTGATATTTTAAACCTTCTAAATTAATTGTTTTATTTACATCCTTTGATTTTATGTGCTTACGTTTGATGGATTATGCTTATGTTAAATTGTTTGATAGTCCATGCTTATATTTGACATTTAATGCTTAGGAGTGATATTTTTAAGCGAATAGGGATTTTTGGTATCTAAAAAGAGATGTAAAAATATTTATTTGTTATAAATATTTTATTTATACTATTTAAGTGGATGTCCACTCCTATTAGGACTCTACTAACTTGTACTATAAATAAGGGGTGACCCCCTCCATTTGTTAGACACCAATTAATGAGAACTCTTTCTCTCTCTAAATTCTCTCTGTGCCCTATTTTTCTTAACACGTTATCATCACGAGTGCTCAATACACTCTTAAATTAAAAGCAGATTGCATACCGCCGCCAAAATCCCAAAAGTAATTGGGTCAGTTTTCTTGTACCCTTTATTCATTTATATCATGAGTTTTTTTTTTATACTAGGCCATCAGTTTTTTTTTCCTCCTTTTTAAATATCGACACTAGATCTCTTTGTATATATAGATAAGATTTGGATATGTTTTTCATGAACTGTTAATTTTTATTTTCCCATCATGCTTGACGCAAGCAGATATAACCTTTACTTGTCTTCAATTGAAGACCATCCATATATAGATTCATTTTTTTTTTTTCTTTCTTTGGATGTTAGTAATTAACGAAGGGTAAAATGGCATAAAAAGCAAATATGTTTGTGTGGTTCTTATGACTCATGATTTTTTTTTAGCAGTACTCGACGCTCATGGCTTTATTAAAATCTTAAATATTTTTCGTTTAATTCTTTTTTAGAAATATATTAGGAAATTTATAATCGTTGAGTTTGTACTATTCTATTTTACATATCAAGCTTATTAATAATAATATATAGGACCCGAAGTTCCTCCTTTATATTTTAATTTCGGACCTGAAGCTCCGAATATATATTTTAACACGAAGTTTTGATTTTTGGGACCTGATGTTCCTAATAATTGGGGCCTGAAGTCCTCAATTACATTTAAAATTTGGGACTTAGATTGTTATTTATAATTTGGACCTGAAGTTCCAAAATAATATATAACCTCAATCAAAACCCGAAGTTTTGATTATTTCTATCATAGAATTAGAGACATTAAATGTCCCCAAACAATTTATAATTTGGACCTGAAGTTCCAAAATAATATATAACCTTAATCAAAACCCGAAGTTTTGATTATTTCTATCATAGAATTAGAGACATTAAATGTCCCCAAACAATTTATAATTTGGACCTGAAGTTCCAAAATAATATATAACCTCAATCAAAACCCGAAGTTTTGATTATTTCTATCATAGAATTAGAGACATTAAATGTCCCCAAACAATTTATAATTGGGACCTGAAGTTCCAAATATTTTTTTTTTAAATCTGATCAAACCTGAAGTTTTGACAAATTAGGGTAAATAAAGTCCTTATACTCAATAAAAAAAAATTAACCCGAAGTTCAATTATTTTATGTATTAATCTGGCGTTCGAACAAATAAATAGCACGGACCTGAAGTTCTAATTATTAAATCAAGGGCTTAAAGTCCTAATCACACACATGATATTCCAATCAATATTGAATTATGATGCATTACATATTTCTGATTATAATTTATTTATTGAACAGTTTAAAAATGTCAAATATTTCTAAACTCGAATTTGAAGCACTTGAAATTTCTGGGGTAAATTATCTGAATTGGTCTCAAGACGCTGAACTCCACCTCCAAGCTCGAAATCTTGGTGATGCAATAACACTTGAAAATACCATGTCCCAGCAGGACAAAGCTAAGGCCCTGATATTCCTTAGGCATCACATACACAATGATTTGAAAAGTGAGTACCTGACAGTGAAAGATCCTCTTGATTTATGGAACTCCCTGAAGGAGCGTTATGACCACCAGAAATCGGTCATACTTCCAGGTGCACGCCATGAATGGCTCAACTTGAGATTTCAAGATTTCAAGACTGTGTCTGAATATAATTTTGATATGTTCAAGATTACCTCCAAACTAAAGCTATGTGGAGAAAAGGTAGAGGATGCAGATATGTTAGAGAAAACATTCTCAACTTTTCACGCCTCGAATATGCTCCTACAGCAGCAATATCGAGAGCGAGGGTTTAAACGGTACTCAGAACTAATCTCATGTCTCCTAGTTGCTGAACAGAACAATGACTTACTGATGAAGAATCATATATGTAGACCCACTGGATTTGTAGCACTCCCTGAAGTGAATGCTAACTCTGTTCAGAATAATGAAAGAGGCCAAGGAAATATGCGACGGGGCCGTGGCAACTCCAGAAGAGGTGGCTACAATAATCATGGCCCTAGACAAAATATGAAATTTAAGAACCACCAGAGGTGGAATAATCACGGCAATAAAGGGAATCATAAGTCAAATCCATAAAATCCAAATGATATTTGCCATAGATGTGGCCGCAGTGGGCATTGGACACGTACCTGTCGTTCGTCCAAGAAATTGGTTGAAAAATATCAAGCCTCGAAAAAGAAAGTGGAGACAAACATTGTGGAAGGTCCTGAAGACCGTTGGAAACTTGACGATACTGATCTCAATTTCAATGATTTTTTCGAAGATGAGGATAGCGATGCTATTGATGATGAGACATTTGATAACATGCTTGGAGAACCACCTCAGACAGTCCTGAAGACCTAAATGATTATGATTTATATATTTATTTATTTATCTCCTTCATCTTTCCTATTGAGACATTAGTAGTTTATCCTTAGAGCTTAGACAATTTGATATCTTTATTTCGAAATTTTAGTAATTAATGGAATGGTTTTTGATCATTTTTTTATGCTTATATAATTGGTGGATTGAATTTCAATTTATGTTTAATTATGTTAAAGGTGTGGATCTGAAAGTAAGCGCAGACAATGATACTTGTCTGGTAGACAGTGGGACAACCCACACCATTTTGAAAAACCAGAAGTTTTTCTCAGACTTGGTATACAATACAGTGAATGTTTCCACTATAGCTGGTCCTGCTAAGATCATTGAAGGCTCCGGAAGAGCCCACGTGGTGTTACCTAATGGTACCCACTTATTCATAAATAATGCTATATACTCAAGAAATTCCAGAAGAAATTTATTGAGCTTTAAGGACATAAGAGTGAACGGGTATCATATTGAAACATGTAATGAAGATAATAAAGAGTTTCTTTGCATTACATCTAGTGTTGGAAGCCAGAAGCTCACACTAGAGAAATTGCCTGCATTATCCATGGGGTTATACCATACAACAATTAATGTTGTAGAATCACATACTGTCATGAGATGGAAGCTCAATGATCCTTATAATTTAATATTATGGCATGACCGATTGGGTCACCCTGGATCAAACATGTTGCGTCGAATCATAAACAACTCATACGGGCACTCGTTAATAAACAAACAACTTACCTTACCCGATGATCATTTTTGCACCCCTTGTTCTCAAGGTAAACTAATCACTAAACCATCTTTTCTCAAAATTGCCTCTGAGTCACCATCATTTTTACAAAGAATTCAAGGGGATATTTGTGGACCCATCCACCCTTTTAGTGGACCTTTTAAATATTTTATGGGTTTTTTTTATGCGTCCACTCGTTGGTCACATGTTTGTTTGTTATCTACTCGTAATTTGGCCTTTGCAAAATTTCTTGCTCAAATCATAAAACTTAGAACACATTTTCCTGATCAACACATTAAATCCATCCGTTTAGATAATGCGGGAGAATTTACTTCTCAAGTTTTTGATGACTATTGTTTATCACAAGGTATTGATGTTGAGCACCCAGTCCCGCATGTCCACACTCAAAATGGTTTAGCTGAGTCTTTGATTAAACGTTTGCAACTTATTGCGCGACCTTTGCTTATGCAGTCTAAACTCCCAGTCTCTGCCTGGGGACATGCCATCCTACACGCTGCTAAGTTAATTCATCTTAGACCCACGGCTTATCACCCTTTTTCAACTTGTGTCTGGATGTCAACCAAATATATCCCACTTGCGTAAATTTGGTTGTGCAGTGCATGTACCCATCCCTCCACCCCGGCGTACCAAAATGGGTCCCCAACGTCGTTTGGGAATATATGTTGGTTATGATTCGCCCTCAATTATTCGTTATATTGAGCCACTGACAGGTGATACATTTAGCGCTAGATTTGCGGATTGTCATTTTGATGAGACACTCTTCCCGCCGTTAGGGGGAGGAAAGAACGTACCAGAAGTACGGTCCGTTCCTGAAGAACGGCGAGAATTAACATGGAACACTTTCATTTTGTCTCATATAGACCCTCGTACTACTCAATGTGAGCATGAAGTGAAAAGGATATTGCATCTTCAGGAAATTGCAAATAAATTACCCGATGCATTCAATGATGCTGCAAAAGTAACCAAGTCTCATGTACCCGCTGCAAATGTGCCTACAAGAATTGATGTACCAGTGGGACAAACATTGACATCAGCAGCAAATGAATTTGTTGCACGCCAAAAGCGTGGAAGACCTGTAGGTTCCAAAGACTCTGCTCCCCGGAAGCGGAGATCAAATGAAAAATCATGCCCTAATCACCCTCCCGAAGAGGTTATGAATAAAAGATCCACTTTCTCTGAAACCCGTGAAGAGGTTATTGTTTCTGAAAATACACAAGTCACTGAAGTGACTATACAAGCCCCTGAAGAGGCAAAGGTACCTTATAATAATAACGAGATCTCTATGTCTTATACATATTCGGGAGAAATGTGGGATCGAAAAGAAACTGTCATTGATGATGTTTTTTCATATGCAGTAGCTACACAAATTTCAAAGGGCAGTGATAATGATACTGAACCACGTACTCTAAATGAATGTCGACAAAGAGTAGATTGGCCAAAATGGGAAATTGCCATCAAGGCAGAACTCGAGTCTCTAAATAAACGTGGTGTATTTGGACCTATAGTACAAACCCCAAAAGGTTTTAACCCGGTAGGTTATCGATGGGTTTTTATAAGAAAAAGAAACGAGAAGAATGAAATCACTCGATATAAGGCACGACTTTTGGCACCAAGTTTCTCACAGAAACCTGGGATTGATTTTGAGGAAACATACTCCCCTGTTATGGATAGTATAACTTTCAGATATCTTATTAGCTTAGCGGTCTCTGAAAATCTTGATTTGAGACTCATGGATGTTGTGACCGCTTATTTATATGGGGACTTAGACACAGAAATATACATGAAAATCCCTGAAGGATTTCCTTTGCCTGAAGCAAAGCCGAGGAGTACGTACTCGATACGACTGAGACGTTCATTGTACGGTTTAAAGCAATCCGAAAGAATGTGGTACAATCGTCTTAGTGAATACTTGTCTAAGGAAGGGTATGAAAATAATCAAATTTGCCCTTGTGTATTTATAAAGAAATCCTCAAAAGGATATGCAATAGTAGCAGTCGATATGGATGACATAAATTTAATCAGAACTCCAGAAGAGCTCGAAACAACTGCTAACTATTTGAAAAAAGAATTTGAGATGAAAGACCTTGAGAAAACTAAATTTTGTCTCGGCCTGCAGATCGAGAAAAATTCTAGTGGGATTTTAGTCCATCAGTCTAATTATACTGAAAATGTATTAAAACGTTTTAATATGGATAAGGCGCATCCCCTAAGTACCCCCATGGTTGTTCGGTCTTTGGACATAAAGAAAGATCCATACCGTCCTAAAGAAAAAGATGAGGAAATATTGGGTCCAGAAGTACCCTATTTAAGTGCAATCGGTGCATTATTGTACTTGGCGCAATGCACTAGGCCGGATATTTCATTCTCTGTGAATCTGCTTGCTAGATATAGTTCTGAACCAACCAAAAGGCATTGGGCTGGTATCAAACATATCCTAAGATATCTACGTGGAACCACTGACATGGGTTTATTTTATTCATATAACTCTAATAGTTCCAAATTAGTTGGTTATGCAGATTCTGGATATCTCTCTGATCCTCATAAGGGTCGATCTCAGACAGATTATGTATTTCTTTGTGGTAATGCTGCTATTTCCTGGCGTTCTACTAAACAAACTTTAGTAGCTACTTCTTCTAATCACTCTGAAATTTTGGTTCTTCATGAAGCTAGCCGTGAATGTGTATGGCTGAGATCTTTAATTCAGCATATCCGTAGTTCTTGTCAATTGTCTTCTATTACAGATATTCCAAGTACTATCTATGAAGATAATGTAGCATGTATATCACAAATTATAAAAGGATTCATCAAAGGAGACAGAACCAAGCACATTTCACCAAAGTTTTTCTTCACTCATGAGCTTCAGAAGAAAAATGAGATTGAAGTCATGCAAGTTCGTTCAAGTGATAACCTCGCTGATCTCTTCACAAAGTCACTGCCAAAGGCAACATTTCAAAAGTTTGTGTACGAGATTGGAATGCGTCGGCTCCACCAACGGTGAAATTGGACATATCAATCAGGGGGAGCATCTTATCAGGGGGAGGATACAAGAACATGTAATTTGGGACATTTGTGCGCTGTACTCTTTTTCCTTTAACTAGGTTTTATCCCACTGGGTTTTCCTAGTAAAGGTTTTAACGAGGCAGCATTAAGCACGTCCAACACCGACTCAATGGTCACAATAAATTGTACTCTTTTTCCTTCACTACGGTTTTTTCCCAATGGGTTTTTCCTTAGTAAGGTTTTAATGAGGCAATAATCATTGAATGGTGGATATGGTGTACATCCAAGGGGAAATGTTATAAATATTGTATTTATCCTATTTAAGTGGATGTCCACTCCTATTAGGACTCTACTAACTTGTACTATAAATAAGGGGTGACCCCCTCCATTTGTTAGACACCAATTAATGAGAACTCTTTCTCTCTCTAAATTCTCTCTGTGCCCTATTTTTCTTAACATTATTTAAACTTTCACGTTTTCATCATCCGAAATTTACTCGACGAGAGTCGGTACAATTTTGAGTTATAAAAGAGAATAGCGAGTAGACTAAGTAATCATAAACTAATAAAAATGGTAAACGGATTCAAAATCCTAGTAATATCTGCACACTTGTTACATAATTTATGTTCATTCATTTATTTTAATTTTATTTTTTATCTCGAAATCATATTTATACAATCATTTGTCTAGTTGGACAATCGATATTTTATAAAAATTGACGAAATCTCTGTGGGTTCGACCCGTACTTACACCCCCATATATCAATAGCCCGTGCACTTGCGGTAGTTTTATAACAAATAAAACTTGACAACAATTTTTTTGGCGCCGTTGCCGGGGATTTCGATCGATTTTAAGAATATTGATTTTCGGACTAGCTTTATAAAAAAAATCGTAAAAATAAATTTAAAAAAACAAAAATATTCCATAAGCATTTTTTTATTTTCAGAATAAAAAAAAATATCATATTTAAAATCTTGTTGTGATTAAATAGTTATTTTTTACACTAGTTTTGTCATAAACTATCTAAATTTTTGAAAATTCGATATTATTTTTTTCCCAAAAATCTTCAGAATTAATCGCTGCTGTAAATTATTAAAAAAAATCCAAAAGTTCAAAAAATATTTTTTTTTCCAGAATAAAAGAAATTAGAAAAAAAATTGTTTCATAAGTGTGCTTGGTCATTTTTATTTGTGTGTTGAATACACCATTAGTGCGCGAGTCGTGCTAATTTTTTTTTTCTTTCTTCTTTTCTTTTTCTTATTATTTTTTTGTGTGTGTCGAACTTTACAATTGGTGCATTTATTTTTGTGTTATTTTTCTATAGCACACTAAATAAATTTAAAAAAGAGGGAGAGATTGACGTAATAAATTACAATGGGTGATCCCAATATTATTATCCCATCATATTTTTTGGATTCCTATATTGATCCTTTGGATGTGTGGCTAGAAAATATTAAAAATTCGGATGACTACATATTTCGATTTGAGTCGGATGGGTCAGTGATAATTTTTAAAGAAATTAAAGATAGCATGGACGAGAGTCAAACTCCTTTAATTACAATTTGCCCACCAAAGTGTATCAACTGGGAAGAAGTGAACCAACGTTGTAATGACAAGATTTCTAAAAATAGTCATGAAATAATTGAAGATAATCAATTTTGTGTAGAGAAAATTGATAAACTTAACACAAGTAATAATTGTGACGATTTAGATATTGATTTTTGTCAAGTTTCTTCTTATAATTCAATTGATAAAATTGCGACTTCAATTGATTTTATCGATAATTTTAGTGATTATGATGGTCCTCCTAGTTTTGACGAAGAGAATGCATCCCCGTGTGATACATCTTCGTCCCGTATTTTTTTGTAAAGTCTCACATTTAGGAGTAGAGTACGCATCCCCAATTTTACGTGACTATTTTCAGAAACGGGACAATAATTTTATGCAACCTCATTGTGATTCATTACTCCAATGTGATACATCGACATATGATTTATTTTATTTGAATTTTTTTTATTCTATGTCGGTGATTACCATTATGGCCGTTATTTTAATTTTTCGATTTATGTTGTGTGGTCATATTCTCAAGTTTATGGTATTTTTTCATAAGTACTATAAAGATTATTAATTGGCATGACCCACAACTATTTCGATTATTAATTTATGGTGATGGTGATAACTGTCACAACTTCGTATATAATTAGTTTTTTTTCCCTTCCTTCTTAGAATTTTTTTAGGTTGTTTAGTTTTTTCTATGGCTAACATACATTTGTATAATTCGTAAGTAGGTGACACAAGTGGAAATTCACAGGTAATATCCTCCTTTTACTTCTCTATTTTATTTTGTTTGTCCATATTTTTTATTTGTGTATCCATTGAGGACAATGTAAAATTTAGGTTTGAGGGTAAGGGTGGTATTATTAAAAAAAAATTAAAATATATATATATATATATATTCAACATAAGGGAGATTTGGAACAATTTCTTAATATATAATTAATTTACAAATCTCTCAATTTATAAATTTTTTACACTTAGCCATATAATATGATCAAAAAACGATATTGAGGCGAAACTTATTAAGCTTAACGAATAAATGTGGAGATTTTAACCCGGTGAGATTTTTGTGACATTCATTATTTTTTAGAGATTTAAATCAATCCGAGTTAAAATAACTCAAACTTTCCCTCAGCGCCTAATTCGTCGAGGATCTCAACATTTTTTTATTTTGTTCGATTACTGAAAATTGAAAGTTAAAATGTGAATCGTACACACTAAATACCTTAGTAAGTTGACTTGAGACACAAAATTGACTAAATGGAACTTGAGAAATGATATTAGGCCATCGTTTGAAAGCCAAAAAAAATAACCTTAAACCGACCTTTATACACTATTTCGTTTCAAGCCCAATTGCGCCAAAAAAATGAGCCTTTTATTGAAAACCCCAAAATCCATACCCATTTTCTCAGAATATTAGGGTAAAGGGCCAAAAGAAGATTGTTTGCAAGAATAATGTGAAAAGAAAAGAAGAAAATGAGAGATGGAAAGAATAAAAAAATGAATAAAAAATGGAGTACGTGAAAAAAAAAAGGAAAAAAATGATAATGGAGGTTGGAAAGTGCCTAAAAATTCAAAATCCCGATAATCTCTATATTCTCAGAAAATTTTTGAAACTCCAAAATCCGTTCTTTCTCGCCAAAATCGGAGCCTACAATACAACCGCATGAAAGTCCTAATTGATATCAAGTGAAGTTAGTTATAGTGTGGGAAGAAGATGAATATGATATTTTCGTGTGATTCAAGTTTTCAAATGTAGTCGATCTTCCATTCATGGGATCATAACCATCCATTATAAATTATCCGTCTTTCATGATGTATATGTGAAGTTTGCCCACTGAACTTAATCTTTTATTAACATATATCGAGATAAATTATCCAACTCCGAGTGTTCATTTGTGAGCGCATCCTGTGAGCATTTGAAATCAAAACGAACTTTCAGATAAGAAACTTAACGATCAAATCTTTTGAATTGGACGGTTATATTGTCTATGCACACACGCACAATAAGTTGATATTGAAAAGTGAATTTTTACTATATTTATGAAATTTGCATTCAAGACTTGGTTATATTACAGTTGTATCTTTTGTAAATTGAGTCAAGTTTTTGAATTTTGTGGGTATATTCATTGCAAACCCTGACGAGACAAAACTCGTCCACTAGGGTAACCTAGGGGTTTAACGGTTTGTTAAATATGCTAAGTGCAACCGTGATTCCTACGAAAGTGAGTTAGATTTTAAAATTTTAGTTTTGCTCAAGGACTAGCAAAGTTTAGGTTTGGGGGTATTGTCCAAGGGAGGTAAATCTTCATCTCCCCATGGTCATATTGAGCCTTTCGATCTTGACCTTTTGGTGACCAAGGAGGAACTCTTGGCAGATCCTAACTCGATCATTCAAAATGATGCCAATACTCCTGAGTTTCGGGTTTATATGGGTTATAGCCCTGACTTTAGGTTCATATAGACTCTGGATGTTGACAACTTGTGGAACTTTGCTTAGCACAAGGCCTTTGCAGTAAGTTAAACTTACTCACCTTTTATTTCTCTTTTTACAGGGTAACATGGCCACCACTATTCTGAGGGAGAAAGCTAAGTATGCCTTGAATATTTATGATGAACATAAGAGTGATAACGAGAAGCTTGAAGAAAAGGTCAAATCTCTTGAGGTCGATCTGTCCAATGCACATACTAATATTCATGAAAATGACGACCAAATAGTGAGTAAGGTGGAAGAGCTCAGCAAGGCTAAAGAGGAGATTAGACTTCTGAAACAAGATCTCAAAGTTTCCAAGAACCAACTTGATGCTTTAAAGGTCAAACTTTTTTAGGCTTTGGTTGTTGCTTCCATAGACAGAAAATAATTTGTGAAGGCCTTCAAGGATTCTGAGTAATATATCATTGACACAACGATAGCCTTACTCAAGGGCTATAAAAAGATTATAAAAAATGGGTATATAAACACGACCCTGACATTGATGAATTTGTCACGTCTTGGTAGGGAGATGATGATGAAACGAAAGCTTTGGATGAGGAGAAGTCTTCTCGCCGAGCCCAAGCAAGGTCTTCTTTCGATGATGAGCCCCATGTCCTTTGGGATAAAAACATTATTGAAGAATAACATTCTGCTTATGAGAACCCAGAGTTGGCTTCGAAGGACAATGTGCTTAACCTGCCTCTTTCTATCTTTGTGTATCTCTTGTGTTTGTAAACATTTATCCGTGAGCGTGTTAAATGAAAAATAATTTATTTGAACAATTTATGAATTAGTACTTATGATAGTTATTTATATCATTCTCTATGTACTATATTTTCTTTTATAAATATTTCTTACCTCATGAATTTGCATAATTGGATTTAGTTAATTTGCATTTTAATCCAGGTTTTATTTTTTTATTTTCGGTAGTTCTTATCCTTGTCTTATTTGTTTCCCCAGGGAAGAACTATTTTAGTTGTCTAATTTAGGAAAAGTATGTTATCGAATCTTGTCGCCACACCCTCTTTCAAATATTTTTGTGTAATTAAAGACGTGCATTGATCAATTGGGTTGGATTCGGCCGACCTAATATATAATTTTTAGTACAGACAAAGACGTGCATTATCCAATTTAGGAAAAATATGTGTTCGGATCTTATCGATACAGCCTCTTCCATGAATTTTTTACAGTCAAAGATATGCATTGATCAATAGGGTTAGCTAAGTCCAACGAGATCTATAATTTTTTGGTGAAGTGAAAGATGTGTATTATCCAGTTTAGGAACTGTACGTGATCGAATCTTGTTGATATACCCTCTTCTATGCATTTTATGTAGTAAAGGACGTGCATTGATCAATTGGGTTAGCTTAAGCCGACCTGATCTATAATTGTTTTTGGATATATGCAGGTAGGAATCTGATAATCATAAAAATAAAATCAGAGGTAATCAGTATCTTTATATATTAACTTATGCTCATAGAAATTTTGTAATCTCCAACTGCATTTTTCTTCCTCAATAAATAAAATATATCTTAATAATAGTAACTTTCGAAGTGTTCAGAATTCCAAATTTTTTTGAATGGTTCCCCTTCTAGAGTTTAAATTTGATAGGTACTAGGTCGTATAACTTTAGCCACGCGATAGGGACCATGTTTGTTTTCTTCCAACTTATTGGATATTAGTATAATCTTCTTTAAGATGTAATTCCCTTCTTAAGAGGGCTTAGTTTGACCCTTTTGTTATAAAATTTTATTGTGCATTATTGGTAGACTTCTACCCCGAGCTGCCTTCCTAACTTCATCTATCAAGTATAGATCCAATCTTCTTGCAAAATCACTTCTGGGAGAATCAAAATTTAGGACCCTATGGCATGGGAGGCAGACCTTAATTGGGACCATGGCTTCATTGCCAAAGGTCAATATGTAGGGTGTTTTTCCTATTGCTTTTCGAAATGTTATCCTGTAGGCCCACAACACACTTTGTAGTTCATTTATCAAATTTCTCTTTGTTTATTCTAGACTTTTTTTCATCCCATCTACAAAAGTTCTGACCTCCGTATGCCCGTTGCATTGTGGATGAGTTGGTGATTAATGCAATTTTCTAATTTTGGCCTTATCACAGTATCTTAAAACTCATCATTGTTAAACTAGGTGCCATGGTTGAAAATGAAGGCGTGAAGGATCCCATACCTACTTATCATGTTCTTTCATATAAACTAGGATACTTTTATATAAGTCATCTCTATGAGTTGTTCGGCCTCCACCCATTTTGTAAAGTAATCCACTACTACCACCAAATATCAGAACCTTCCTTTAGTCTTCGGTAGAGGATTGACAAAATCCATATCCCAGATGGCTAAAGGCCAAGGTGATGTGTTCGGAACTGTGGTGACAATTAAGTTCAGCACAAATTATCAAGAAAAGACAATCACCAGAACAAATAAAGAAAGTAAGGAATGGCAATCACATAACACAATATTTTATATGATTCAGTAAGAATGCCTACGTCCACGGTGGTGCTCTTAATATTATTTCTCTATACTCCGGGGAGTGTTTTACATGAAAAATAATATATGCGCTTTGCCCCGGGCTAAGGGTGTTTGTTATATACATGTTGGTTTCCGGGTAATGGGGGTGTTGGACTCCCCCACGTCAATCCACAACTCCTAGAATATCTCTTTACTAGATTTTAGGAATAGACTAAGACGTAACTGAATGAGTTGGGGCGTGAGGCCTCCAGACTTTGGGCCGTAATTTATTGGGTTTCTCGTCAGGGCCCAAGTGATAAATCGAGGTACCCACAATTTCCCCTAAACTAGTTGGGCCACAATTTGGGCTCAATAATTTTAAATGTTTTGTCACAATGGCTATTTTGTAAATCGTGCAACACTTCTTTAATATCAAAGCGCCTCTTCTGAATCGATTTAGGCGGCAGATTGCCTCGTTGCCCGTGCGTTATGATTAGAAACATTTAAAAGTCCTTCGGAGAAGTCTTTTCTTGTTGTCGCTTCAAGTTTCTCCATATTTCTAAACTTCTCCAAGCTTCCATTGTTTCTTTTTCATTCCCAGGTCTTCGTCTTCTAATTTTAATCTTCTTCTTCATCTTTGCTTGTGACTTTGCATCGTCCCAAGCTAAGTTTTTACTTCGTAAGTTCCTCTTGCTTTTTCTCTTTGCTTTTTCTGTTAAAATTTCTTCGCGTTTGTAATTAGGGTTTATATCTTTCAAAAGCAATAATAGGCAATAGATCAATATCCAAATTTAGGAAGTTCTATAATATTCCAAATTGGGTAGACATCAAGTGTGCCCCTGTCCCCCGTAATGTTAGAGAGGTTGAGGATGGTCATTGGATTCATGTTCTCTTATTATCCCAAGGGGGTCTTACTTCTCCTCCAAGCAATTTATTTTTGTACTTTTTTGGTTATTTCACTATTATCCCTGCACAGTGTTCGCCCAATGTCTGGAAGATTGTTAATGGTGTATATAGAATAAATCAGCTCTATGGCACCAATTTAGGCCTTGCTAACATCTGCTTTTGTTATTCTTTCTCGTGAATAAGTTTTGGTCTTCTTTACCTTAAGGCCAGGAGTCGTGATAGGGTATTGGTAGTAAACCTACCTGATTTCCATAAGGATTATTGGCATGAGGGTCTTATTGCTAGAAATTGGCAGTTTCCTCCCTATACTGAGGGGTCGAGGTCTGGCAGATTTGTGGTCCCCTTCTATGGGGAGGACTGCATAGGTAGGCTTAGTCTTTGCTCTGCTCGTCGACCCTCTGTTTATGTACGATTTCTATGATATTTTTCTTTCTTTCTTTTCAGCGAGGACAAAGAACTTGGAACCTACTCTCAGCGAGGTTTGAGCTGTTGAGTTAGTCAAAGCCTGAAACATCAAAGAACTCTTGGTTGATGATAAATACCCTTGATCAGTGGCCTTTCTCTTGGAATACAAGAAAGTTGGGTCCAGCTTTATTGTGTGACCTATGGACTCATCCCTGAGCTAGACATTACTGAAGAGGCTGCTGCCCCATCCAATTGGTCGAGGAAGAAAGCAGCTCTAGTGAGGAGAGCGAAGGTGATAACAGGGGCGGTACTGAGGGTGATTCCAATGAAGAGAGCTCCGGTGGTGAAGGGTCTTCCATCTCGAAAGAAGTTTCAGAGGCTCGAGAGTCTTTGAGTGAATCGAGTAGTTCTAGCGAGGAAGATATGGTTCGTCACAGGAAGAATTTGATTCGTGATGATGATGATGATGATGATGATGTGATCCTTTCTCGCCGGTCGAAGAAGCAAAAAAATGGCAGCGGAGGGGTTGTAACTGGTTCTCAGTCTGCTGCTTATGAGCAGGAGAAGAAGAAGAGGGAGAAAGAGTAGTTGAGAGAGAAGGAGAGAAAGGAGGAGGAGAGGAAGAAGGTGGTGGAGAGAAGGAGAGCCGAGAAGGAGAGGAATGAGAGAAAGAGGAAAAAAGGAGATAAAAGGTTAGGATGAAGGTCGGGAAGGCTCTAGTGCATGTACTCTCCTTGCTCGAAGGAGCCTCTGTGGCCCTTTCTCCTTAGTTGGCTCCTACGTTGCTTGAAAGAGCAATTCTGTCGACTGATCATCAGAAGCGATAGGGATCGACTAGTTAGCTCTGAAAGCGAGTCAGAGGCTAGCCTTGGTAAGCTTACTCTCACTTCTCTATTCTCGTAATACTTTACTTTATGCTTCCCTTACTAATATTTCTCTTCTTTGCAGTTTGTGACTGACTCCGCCATCCTCTACCGCAGCCGCGATGAGCTGGTAAAGAGGAATGCTGATCTTAAGAAAAAGAATGTCAAGCTGGAGGCCATCTTAAAGGTTGTCGATGTTGTCCAGAAGTTATTTGATCTCGCTCTCTCTGAAGCCAACTAAACAAAGGAGGCGACGATCAAGGAGCTTAGGGAATTGAGGCAGTCCTATGACCTGGTCTGCTCGAAAAAGTTAGTTGTGGTGGATGAGAATAAAGTGCTAGCGGAGAAGGTAAAGAAGGTGGAATTTGAGGCAGCCACCCTGAAGGAAAGCTCGTACAATGCCGGATGGGCTGCTGTGTACGAGGATGCCGATGTTCAAATAGGCTACATCAGCCGACTGAACTTTAAGAAGGGCTGGAATAAGGCTCTTTTGGTTGCTAGAGTGGATATCGATTCTCCATTTTTGACGAGCATAATCTAGGCCCGAAGCCTGTTGTGGATGAGGCACCTGCCACGGCCATTGAAGATGGTGTTCCTGCTTCTCAGACCGTTCCTGCTGATGCTTCTTCTATCCAGGGAACAACAGTTGCTACACCTGAGGGAGGTGTCCCTACTACTGCAGACAAGGGAAAATAATCGACGACCTCGGAGCAAACTAAGGTTGTCAGCTAGCCTGTTCTGAAGAACTTCTTTGTATTTTTGATTTGTTTGTACTGTCCTTCTGATTACTTATGTACTTGGAATGTTCCATTTTAATAAAATGAAAACACTTTCCTTTCTTCATACTGATTCTTCTGCTCTTTAATGCTTTTTGTGGCTTGTAGTTGATTGATGTGGATGAGTATATACCTGTTACCTCTCAACTGGGAAGGATCCTCGATCCTAATGCGATCAATAAAGTTTGCCAAGCCTTTGTAAGGATTTATAAGTCCCTTAGGTCGAGTAACAAGATCCTTAAAGATCAGTTCGAGCTCGTCTCCAAACTGAAGGATAGACTTCAGGAGACGGAAGAGGTTAGTGCTTCTGTTCAAGAAGAAGTGAACCTTCTGAGGGCTAAACTTCTGGATGCCTCCGAGATCATTCAAGTCGGAGAAGTTCTTCAACAGGAGAATGAAACTCTGAGGAGGGAGGTGTCGCGACTCAGGGAGCATGCACCGAGCATTGCACCTTAAGTTTTACGAGGTTCCTTTTCATCAGTTGGTCCGCGAGCTAGTACAGCGCCACCCCTCAAGTTTTGTGAGGTTCCACTTCATCGATCGGTCCTCGATCTGGTATAGCATCGAATTCCACCCCTCATGTTTTATGAGGTTCCACTTCATCGGCCGATCCGCAAGCTGGTACAGATGTCGGAGGTCCAACTAGGGAGATGGACGAGCTTCGAGGAGATGTTTATCGAGCATATGTGATAGCTTCCAGGCTCCAAAGAGATGTCACACGACTAAGGCATCTATTCAAGAAAGTTCCTCGACGAGTGTGGGCTAACGATTATGATCAGGGTTGCGCAGATGCTCCGACGAGGTTGGCAGAGTTTGAAGAGCTATCCTTTATTAGGGGATCGTTGAATTCTCTCAGGGAGCTGAAAGTCCCCAGGAACTCAGTCCTCTGGTATCGTCATGAGACCTCCCCTTCGACTCTGATGCCTAACCCTTTACAGAGGGATGACCAGTGGGTCACCGTAGATGATATTCCCAGGAAGCTACTAGAGCTGGATGCAAATGAAGTAGAGTTGGAGTTAGCTCCCCACATAAATGATGGTAGAAGCTGATTACCTTGCTCGGAGGCTTAATCCCCAATAGGATTTACTTAATTCATTCAATGTAACTCTGTTGTAAATGCAGTGAAGTAATAAAATATTTATATTTTGGGAGATTCACCGATAAAACATGCGTTGTGTATTTTCTACCTTATTGATTTTTATTTGATTATCTTGGGCTCTTCATAGCCGACTAGATTTGATGTGGGTAAAGTTATTTTATTTCGTGAGTATCCTCCCAGTCCAGTATGCTTATGAGATACCATTTTACCTTACTTTACCTTTTAAGTCGTGTCGTCACACTCCCTTAGGCCTAAGTGTGGCAATAAAGAGGACACACCTAGTGTTGGATGTTCTATCCGATTAGGTTTTCTGTGCCAAACATCGTTTGGCAGCCAATTTAATTTAGCTGAGCTGCCTAAGGGTCCCCTGTAGGGCTTCATATATTTCGAGGGGCAATGGTAAGAGGTTGTTCGTGTTTCATAACGAAAACCTGAGGAGGGAGGCTCCCTGCTTTTATATATTGAGTAATGTGCCTGTCGCTTGGAAAAGAAGTGCAAGTTATAAAATTCATAATGCACAATTAACACTTTATGGAATGCTACTGCCAAACAATTTTTATTAATCAAACATAATAAAAATGAGTTGCCAATTCCAGTAATGTGATAAAAGATTAATAAAGAGAAACTGGAAATAGAATTTCTTCAGGTTGGCCACGTTCCAAGTTCGGGGTATCTCTCTGCCCTCCAACGTTTCTAAGTGATAGGCTCCTTGCAGGTCGTCTCTTGTCACGTTGAATGGTCCCTTCGAGTTTGGACCCAGCTTGCCATCAGATGGTTTTACTGCGATAGAAGAACTTTCCTTAGGACGTAGTCCCCAACCTATAATGTTCTTGTATTGACCTTTTTGTTATAGTGCTTTGTTAGCTGTTGTTGGTAGCTCGCTAATTTCACCAGAGCTAATTCTTTGTATTCATCAGCTAGGTCAAGTTCAGTGAGTAATGATGCATTATTTTGGCCTTGGTCGACCAAGGTGGACCTCATGGTTGGGAGGCCAGCTTCTAAAGGGATGATTGCCTCCATTCCATATGTTAGTGCGAATGGGATTTCCCCAGTTGCTGGTCGTGGGGTGGTGCGATAAGCCCATAGAATATGCGATAGGCTCTAGATCTGCTCGACTGGAACTGCAATAGAGAGCTCGACTAGCTGTTGGATCTACTCGGTTGGGATAAAAATTATTATTTCGAACAATCTTTTCTCTTCCTATGTGAATTCTGTAATGAAATCCTCTACAACTTGGCCTTTAATTGCAGTCCTTGGCTCTTATTAAATTTCATATTCACCCTACTTTAACCAGCCAGATTTATCAGGTTTGTGGATGGTTTGTTGAAGTGGAAGATCACTGTAAATCACTATAGGGTGGGCTTAGAATTATTGCTTCATCTTCTTATGTGCCACGATCATAGCTATAGCAAACTTCTCCATTCTGAAATATTTAATTTATACACTAGACAGAGCTTTGCTCGTATTGTATATAGGATTTTAGATTACCTCATAGATTCTGACCAGAGCCGAGCTGACTGCTAACTCCAACACCACCAAATACATGTATAGTTTTCCCATAAGACTGGCCTTTACATTAATGTGGGCCTCTCTAGGTTTATTTTCAACTCTAAAAAGGTATTGTGGAATTCCTTCGTCAATTATAAAGAATTTTGAATAACTTCGAAGAATGGGAGGGATTTATTTATGGCTTTAGATACAAATATATTTAGAGGTTGTACTTGACCTATTAAGCTTTGGATTTCTTTCTTGCTTCCAAGAGGCTGTATATTAATTAACGTTTGAATTTATCAGGGTTGGCTTCTAAGCTCGTTTGATTCACGATAAAGTCCAGAAACTTTCCAGACTTAACTTCGAACACGCACTTAGCTGGATTCAAGTTCATATGATATTTCTCCAGCTCATCGAAATTTGGTCAATGTCGTTAAAGTGGCCGTCTGCATTTATGCTCTTAGCCATCATGTCATACACATAAACCTCTGTGTTCTTCCCTATCCGCTTCTCAAATACTTTGTTCACCAGTATCTTTTAGTCTAAAAGGCATAACATTATAACAAAAGGTACCACATCTGTTGATGAAAAAAGTCTTTTCTTTATCTTTCGGCTTCATTTTAATCTAGTTATGACCATAATATGCATTCATGAATCTCAGTAGCTCATGTTCAGTTGTTGCATCCACCAATTGATCTATCTGAGTAAAAGAATAACATTCCTTGGGACATGCCTTATTTAGATTTGTGAAGTCCAAGCACATCCTCTACTTATCATTTTTCTTCGGTACCATCACCATATTTGGGAACCAATTTGGATACATCACGCCTTTAATGAATTTGAATTTCTTCAACTTGGACACTTCCTCTTAAATTATCGTATTTTTCTCTTTTAAGAATACTCGACGTTTCAATTTTACTGGTATAACTTCTATAAATATGTTGAGCTCGTGGCTGATAAAGGTTGGGTCAATTTCAGTCATGTCTTCATGGCTCCTTGTAAATATTAGTTTTCTAGCTAATAGGAAGTCAGACAATTACTTCTTGAAGATAGGATCTAGGGACGAGCCAATCTGAGTTATCCTTTCAGATTCTCATCATTCAGGATTATTGGTTTTGTTTCTTCAATCACTTATTTGGTTATCAATCTATCTTCATCTCGAGTATCTAATGTCTCAATCTGGTAGGTTTGAACTAGTGTCTTCCTCTCTTTCTCGTCGATCGGGGTGTAGTAGCATTTGTGTGGTTCTACCTGGGTTTTTTTCACTACTCCTCCACTAAAGTTAGTGGTCAACTTGAGACACTAATAGACGGTTGAGGCTACATCCTCAAACTTCTACCGAACCACTCTTACAAAGATGATATTATAGGCCGTTGTGACATTCTCGTCAATAATGAAAAGTCTCACTGTCTCTGTCCTGCAGGTTGGACAACTTCCAATAACCACGTACTTCCAATTCAATTTTAATTAGTGGGTAAACTTTTTCATCTGAGAATACAATCAGAGGACGATAATACTCTTCTAATTCTTATAAGTTAGCTCCAACCTCCGAAAACAATTATCACACAATATATCCATTGCACTCCCATTGTCCACCAAAATTCTCTTCACATTTATGTTGCAAATCATCATGGTTATCACCAGTGTATCATGATGAGGATATAAAAACACTAAGAGGTCATCTCTGGAAAATCCTATTATGAACCTACCATTGGCTACTTTATGAGGTCGAACGTCTGCCACTACTTCCATGTTTATATCTTTGTTGTCGACATAAGCTCTTGCTTCGTTGAGATATGCCTTTTTTTAGCTGGTTCATTACCTCCATTAGCATCTCCTCCTGCTATGCAATTGCACCTGAAAGAGATCATATTCAGTTTTTCTACGGGCTCCTTGGACCTTACGGGGAGGTTGGTATCTCCTTGTCTTTGTTCTCCCTAGCTCTTTTATGGACTTTACTACTAATCTGAGGTTATCTTGATATCCTTCCAGGCTTTCAGTCATTATGGGCTTGTGTTAATTTCCCATTCTTCTCTACATACTTATTAGCCTTCCCTCTTTTAATGAGGGCCTCAATTTCATCATTCAAGGCTAGGCAGTCTTTGGTCTCATTCCCATGAACCTTGTGGAATTTGCAAAACTTGCTTTTGTCTCTTCTCATTACAAGAAAAATACCTTTTTATGACACTTTGAAAATACTTCTACAAAATTTTTAAATAAATTGTCATTTAAAGTAAAATATTATTACTTACGTGAGATATATTTTGTAAAATGTCATTATATACTGATTAGTTAATATATATGACAATTTAAATACAATAATCATCTCTCTCTATGTGTGTGTGTGTGTGTATACACACACATACATACAGTCAGGCTCTCCAACTTACATCCTAGCAACATACCTAAGAAAAATAGTAAAAAAATAATTTTGAGATGATATTTTTATATAAGTTCATGTTATTTCAATGTGCCCCTCTAAAAAAATCAATTGAAAATAATATTTTTGTTATTTTTAAAAAGCAGGTCAAAAAACTAATAGTTTTTAACTTTAAAACTGTCAGGTTTTTTTACGTATTTTTTAAAATTAACAAAAAACATTATTTTGAGTTGAATATTTTTATAGGGGCACACTGAAATATCATGAACCCATATAAAAGAAATCAACTTAAAAATTATTTTTTTACTATTTTAAAAAAATAGGTATGATTAAAGAGGTATGTTGGAGAACCTCACTATATATATATATACACACACAATGTCTCATGTTAGGACTCCTTATGGTTCAGACCCCGGAACATACCATTTTTTAAAAATAGTAAAAAAATGAATATTTTTATGAAACTTCATGGATATGATGTCCACGGTTAGAAGATCATCTCTAATTTTTTTCATCAAAAAATTTAATAAAAAACCGTTGAGATGAGGTGATATGTAAAAAAATGGTATAAATATTCATTTTCGACCGTTGAAATGTTGGGTCGGCGCCAACCACATTATTGATTGATTTTTTTATGAAACTTCATGGATATGATCTTCTCACTGTCAAGATCATATCCACGAAGTTGCATCAAAAAATTCAATGAAAAAGTGAGTGAGATGATTGTCAACATTTCAACAGTCGAAAATGCATATTTATACTATTTTTTTACATATCACCTCATCTCAACGGTTTTTTATTGGATTTTTTAATCAAAAAAATTGAAGAGGATCTTCTCACCATGGAGATCATATCTATAAAGTTTTATCAAACAAATCATTTTTTTACTATTTTAAAAAAATGGTATGTACCGGGGCTGCACTATAAGGAGCCCTTACAGGAGGGAGCCTCTCTCTCTCTCTCTCTCTCTATATATATATATATATATATATATATATATATATATATATATATATATATATATATATATTTAAAGAAGAGGAAACATATATAAAAAGTGAAGAAACGCCCTTCACTGGTGGCTTACAAAGCAAGATATAGAGAAATCGGATAAAAATCCTATTAAAAATCTAGTTTTTGCACCTTTATAAGGCTTAGCTTTGAAAGAGATCCTCATGTCTTCATGAACCAAGTCAATAATCTTTGAAGCTTTCATAAATTCCCCTTTAAATTCCCTTTATTTCTCGAACGCTATATCCTCCAGTAGACAAAAAAGGAATGATAATAGAAAGAGGAGCTTTGATGTTTTTTCCTCTGGAGCTTAACCACAATGACATAAGATACCTTTTAAGAGATGAAAAATGAAAAGAGAATCCCATCAGACCGGCGAAGTGGTTCCACACTGTTTGATCAATTGGTCTAGAACCAAACAAGTGATCATAATCTTCCTCTGATGAAATAGAGCAGCATCTACATTTGGAAGCTAGAAAAATGTGAAGTTTCTTCAAACTGGGATCTAAAGGGATAGCATTTTGTAATAACCTCCACATGAAAAATGAGACTGTTGGTGGAATTCTAGGGTTCCATATCCGGGAGTAGGCGAAGGTATGACATTTTTTGTTTCGAGTTAATTCCCATCCCGACTTCAGAGTGAAAATCCCATTCGAATTCACCGTCCATTCCTTCGGATTATCAATACTCACATTATCATGATAAAATTCCCAAACTTTTTGCATTCTTCGCCAAGTGCTGCTGGAGAAAGATGGATATCCTTGAAAGTCAATGTCACCAAGAGATCTATATTTCTTTTGCATGAAGACAGCCCATAAATTTTCCCCTTTATGAAAAGATGCCCAAAGTTTACTAGAATAGGCTTTAATTATATCAGGGAGCCTTTTAATCCCCACTCCACATTCATCATACGGATAGCATATTTTTTCCCAGCTCACCCATTTATGTTTTATCTTGTCTTCCTTTGCTCCCCATATAAACGTCGCAAAATTTTGTTCCATTCTTTGAATCATACTATTAGGCGGGTCGAGAGCACATAATAAATGGCAAGTCATGGACTGGACCGCTGACCAAAGCAGCGTTAACCTCCCTGTATACAACAGCATCTTCCCGGCCCATTTGTTCACCGTAGTTGTCATAGCTGATTCCAGCGGAGCAAATAGTTAGGCTATTTTTCTTCTTGTGTAGATGGGAACACCCAGATATTTTAGAGGTAGCGATTTTTTAATGAATTCAGTGGTGGTCTGAATAATAAGATGACGAGATGAAGTCGTGCTGGGCGGGCAGTAGAAAGAGGATTTGGAACTGTTAATTTATTGATCTGCATAGAGCTCGTATTTCTTCAAGAAATTCAAAATACATCTGAGACTTTTTTTGTCCCCATTTGTAAAAATGAGGCAGTCATCCACAAATGATAGAGAAAAAATAATATCACAACCTGGAGGAATTGAAAAATGTTGCACCTGCCCATTAAGCATTAGATTATGAAGACCCCTGGATAGCAGCTCAGTGACGATGATGAACAAACTTGGAGAAAGAGGATCGCCTTGTCAAACACCACACTTAGATTGGAAGAAGCCACTCCCTTTGCCATTCACGCATATTGAATACCAGCAGTTTGAAATAGCTCGCCAAACCATATCAATCCAAGATTTTGAAAAGCCAAAGGCACGAAGAACTTTGATGATACAAAACCATGAAACCCTGTCATAAGCTTTTAACATATCCAGTTTTATAAGAACATTTGATCCTCGCACTTTATTGTTGAATTTTGACATGAGTTCCTGGGCCAGCAAAATATTATCCATGATATTCCTACCATGAACAAATCCCGATTGAGTTGGCGAAATTATTTTTGGAAGCAAAATTCCAAGTCTATTATTCATGATTTTTGTAATAATTTTATTACAAAAATTACATAAACTAATAGGCCTTAAGTCTCTACAAAAATTTGGTTTGGAGTTCTTTGGGATAAGAATGATGTTTGTGGTCGTCCAGCTTCTAAGAAGAGAAGTACCTGCAAAAAAAGATATAAGGTTATTTTCAATGAAAAGTGCATAGCATATCTAATTCAAGAGTCATTTATGACAGATTTTTCTTCCCTCGATTTTTTTTCCAGCGCATCTAAAGAAGGAAGAGGTGGACTACCCCCCCCAACAACAAAAAAAAATCATCCTAGCCTCTTCACCCAAAATGGGCATAAACAGCTCCCTCATTCACAATTCTCTCCCTCATTCCCATCGTTATGGTTGCCAAGTACTCTCTTTATCCCCCTCTCTCTTGCACTCACACACATACACACACGGAGTCATAACAACAGAGGCTGAAGATTGGATCCCACCTTTGTTAGAGTTAGGAAAGGCTTTATGGGTTTGGATTATTATGTAGACCAACCACGAGAAAGAGAATTGATATTTAATTGTTGTTAATATCCTTTCTATAACAAGTGCAAAATGACCTAGACTAAACCCTCAGCAAAATCTACAGTCAATAAGTGTTTTTATTGAAACCAATAATTCAAGTAGCAATGCACTACTTTCATTTTGTTTACTTCTATTTCAATTGCAACATTTACTTGGTTGGGTTGTAATGAATGCAGTTGGTATATATCAGATGATGCTTATTATTATCTTTATGATTTGAAGTCATTATTAATTAAATATTATAATTCTAATTCTTTTATAGTGTGTAGCCTCTCACCCATAGACGAGAATGTTATTCCTCAATGGTATACTTGTTGGTTTTGTTGATATATGAAAGCCGTGTTACTTGCATCATTTTGGATATCAAATTTAGATCAAAACATAATATAAAGAACTAGTAGTTATACTTCATGATCCTTGTTACTTAGTTTGAGTTGTAAAATAGCATATAGATTTGGGTTTGAATAATTCGTCCTCTTTTATGTTAAACATGTTCCTTGTATATGTGATTGGAGTAAAATGCACTATATAAAAGGTTTTAAACTGCTTTGTAAATGTTATTCTATATGTACTTTAATTGAGTGATACATTTCAAACTCCTATTTGTTTCCTAAGAAATCGGCAGTACTACAATAAGGGGGTTATTGACATTTTTGGCTTGACATAGAATGGAAGTTGAAATTAGTCTAGATGTGGCACTGCTATAAAATCTGCATACTTTATTTATTTAGATCCTTTTACCTTATATCTTGATTGAACTTGAACTTACTCGGGTGTG
This sequence comes from Sambucus nigra, assembly GCA_949130495.1. Taxonomy (NCBI): domain Eukaryota; kingdom Viridiplantae; phylum Streptophyta; class Magnoliopsida; order Dipsacales; family Adoxaceae; genus Sambucus; species Sambucus nigra. The sequence goes on from OX422216.1 coordinate 586,205,478, forward strand.
TTTGATAATTGACAATATACATTTCCATTAAAAATACCCAATATTTCATATATTTCAATTTCTGGTGGTGTTTAGTACTTTTTTTAATCATAAATACAAAGTGAATTCTATTATAAAAAAAAGTTCAGTTTACTACTTAATATCACATATTTTCGCATATTTCCTTCTTTCATTTGGGCACAACTTGATAAGTTGTTCTTTCCTTTACCCCCCCCCCCCCCCCCCCCCCCCACACACACACACACCGCCCCATAAGAAAAATGAAAAAAAGTTATTTTCCAACTTGTATGAGCCTTGTCAACATATCATTTCCAACCTCTACCTATTAGCACACAAGATGAAAAATAGTGAGCATTTTCCAAATAAGTTTTTCTTTCCCGGTAAACCAACTAATCATGAAATTTACACACATTGTAGATGAAAAATTATGAGTCTTCGACACCAACAACAACCTACCTAATCTCCTCTTTTCTTGTTCAGAGATATTCATTTCAAGCCTAATATCCATTCCATGGATAGTTTTTTTACCTTGGTTATAATATTTTAGTACTTTCGTAGACAAAATGAAAATTTCCTAATTAACATTGATTCCTTTTCAGCACATATTCCTTTTCATTCGTACCTTTCTCTCATAAAACAAGTAAATCAAGGCCTTTTGAATAGCTCGGGCTTAATAGCTTGGGTGTTATTTGTACCCTCGTAAAGGTATCATCCTTACTGATATTATTTACCCCCTGCATATTATTTTACCCCCTTTTTAGTGTGAAATATGTGTCGTTAAAGGCGCACAAACATATACTTGGACATAGTTATTTTGCTTGTAGGATTGACTGTTTTTCTTTCATACGAGGAAATGTGAAACTCTTTGGATGCATTTGGTATCACTAATGTCTCGATCCTCTTTATATATGTCATTGTGATGTGGTGATTTCAAGACCCTAAAAATTTGATACATATCCTTCTTTTCTCTTATTCAGGTTGATGATACATAAGTTATAAGTTTCTTGTTGTCAATAGAAATAATTCCCTTATGTCCGCACACAATGGAAATGGGCATAGAGTTGTCGCAAACAGTTGAGGATCTTCGGCATGTTTTTCTAAAATGGTGTTTTTTATCTCCCCCTCCTCCCCCCCCCCCCCCCCCCCAGACGCACACAGTCCTTGTATATATAATCTGAATAATTTTTTTCTATTTGAATTATTAAACATCCCCCGGCTTGAGTTTGCTCTGCAAAACAAACACAGTGATGGTATGTGTTTGATAATTTACATTATCGTAGTTTCCCTACCAATTTATTTATATCACATGTGCCATTAATTTTATTATGTTGTTAGTAGAGTGGCATTTGTTGCTTCTTACTCTATTTTGGTCCTTCTTTCAAAGTTGCTCTCCGTTTCAACATGGGATGTTTTGTCATAATGATACTCCCCTGAGTGAGCATGTAGTGTTTTACTTAGTGTAATTGGGACTGACAACTATACTAGAACTAAAGAGGTTCGGAATTTAACAAATATCATATATTAGTACTATAAGATCGTGTGCCCCAATTTATACATACATATACATACTCTGAAATTGATTATATTGTTGTTATCTATTACTTTCATATTGTTCTTTATAATAAGATATAATCCTAACAAAAAATCTCCACAATTTACGATACATATGAGATGAATCCTAGTAGAATTATATCTTTTATTCTTATCTTCAGTTTGACTCAAAACAAGGGTTGTTTGGGTTTAATCCGCTTATTAACAATTTGTGGCTGCTAATCCTAGGCATTTTAGTTTTTTTGTTAGTCCCATTAGTATAAGTCGCGTAAATCACAACACAACTATCTTTCAACATCTACTCCATCACATGCGCCTAATGATCAATCAATTTCAACATCAAATTTTCATCACAATTGTTGATATCTAAAAATGGACTAACTCCAAATTTATAATCACAGATAATAATATAGTAAGTAACTCAAATCACACACAAGAGTAGGGGTTTTTAAAGGGGTTCAGCTGTAAAATAGCCTACGTCCACTGTTGGTTTTATTTAATAGGGTTTATAATAGCTCAGTATGGTGTGAATATGAGTGATTTGAATTGTCCCTTGAGCTAAGGGAGCAGTCTGTATTTATAATGGTGCAAAACCCTAGAGATAGAGTTTTTTTATATTGCCAGGCGTTTACATTTGTATACAATAAATGAAACTCTTGGAATTCAGTGCTAATTGGCATCCAATCCGAGTAACTATTGGTATTCTTGTTGGTTGGACTTCGGGAGTAAGACGGCATTCCAGACGACTAAGTGTCTCTGAAGCCAATTAAGGTGGTTGGTCAGCCACCTAGGAGGACAGGTGTACATTCATCATTGGTCCATATGGGAGTGTAATTTTTACGTATAACAAAAGCCCCCTATGCTCCATGCTTGATGCTTGAGTGAAATTATGGATTATTTAGCCCAAGTAGCTACTCGGCGTACTGCTTTGAGTGTTTGGTTGCCAGCTGACCTCCCATGCTTGTAAAAAAATTCACTGTTTGATGATGGTATTTTTGTAAATAATTTAAACTTTTTTAAACCACCAAAGGACGCAGTCGTCTTTTTATGCTTCAAAAAACGTGCAGTCGGTGGTAATTATACGGTTCGTTTAGTTAATCATTTCATTCCCACTTATCAAGGCAACATATAAATAGGTACGAACTTTACCTCTTTTCTTTTTACCTCAAACCTTCTGAACTTTAGCACTTTCTTTCCCTGCAAGATTTTTTCTGTGCGATCGTGTGCTACCATTTTCTCTTCAGTTTTTACAACCGTCTTTGATTCCCTATAAGCTTTATTTCCCTTTTCTATGTTTTATCATATTTTTATCTTTTTCCACCATGGTCCACATCGTAGATGAGAGTTCGTTAGATACGTTTAGAGAGAAAAGGAAAATATCATCTTGGGTATACGTAGAGATACCCTATGGTCCCATAGACGTCTATTCCTTTCCTGAGGGTCCACTTTATTCATAGTTGAGAGTGGCATCACACTTCCACCAAACTCCCTTTTTCGTCAATTTTGCCAGTATTTTGATGTTGTTCCTTCTAGAATAGCCCCTAATACCTAGAGGTTTGTAAACGGTGTACATAGGTTGAATGAGCTTTATGGAACCCACATTTAGGTCTTGGAGTTGATGTTCTGTTACAAATGGAGTATTATTGGAGAGAATACCTATTACCTGAAGACTAGGGAAGCCAATAGTGCTTTAGTAGTAAATCTACTAGATTCCAATAAGGATTATTATGAATATGGTGTAGTTGTTAGGAACTGGCAATAAGCTCCCCTTCCTTCTAAAGAATCTTATACTGGTCCCCAATGTCCTATATCAAGACGTGGCATCGATTGTAATTCTATTAATTATTTTTCATCTTTTGTTATGCATTTCTGATGTTTGCCGACTAACTTTAGTGTTTATTTTTATGCAAAGGAAAGAAAGAAGAGGTGACCTAAGGAGGGGGAAATTAACATTAACGACATTAAGTTCTTGTAGGGATTAAATCAGAAGATTGGAGAGGAACATCCCAGTTCAGCTTCTTTGTTGTTGGAGTACAAAAGTTCCAACACATCCTTTGTTACCCGACCAATACTATTTTTTCCCCAAATTACAATCAACTTGGAAGAAGACATTATTCCTACTTCCCCAGCCACTAAATTCGTTAGTGTTAATTTCATCCTGTGAAGAACTTCTTCCTCATTTGAATCCTTTGACACTTCTGGGATTCCCCTTTCTCCCTCCACGGATATAACCAAGAGAAACATGCCCAATTTGATGGGTGGACTCTTATCTCCTACCCTCAAGAAAGCTGCTAATATCAGCAAGAAGCCAGCTAAAAAGAAATCTCAGGCCAGGCTTATTGGTGCTGACGAGACTCAAACTGTTGAACCTCAACTGAAGAGGTTGAGAAGAGGTTTGCTTGATCCTAAAAAATAGGCCCAAATAACATTAGTCGACTAGCAGGAATTGGTTGCTAAGAAGATTGCCGACCAACAAGAGTTGGTAAGAAAAATTCAGGTTGACCTTAACATTAGGTCAACCTCTGTTGCTGTTATCCCTGGACTGGTCAGGGATTTGCTTAAATCTGGTACACTTTCTGCTTATAGAGCAGCAGCTTATCATAACTTGGCATTGGTAATTTACTCACTTTTCTGGTCTTTTCTTCATGTTGATGAATTCTTTATGATATCTTATGCTTTATTCTTCTAGCAGTTTTTTGTTGACTTCAACCAAATTATGAAGAAGGATGACCAAATAAGGACTTCTCTAGGTGAAGTGGAAGAGGCCTTTGAAGGTGTAAAATAATCGTTAGAGGCTTCCCGATAAGCTTTGGAGACAAACCTAAAATCATGGGAAGAGGAGCTGAGAAAGGCCAATGATAGGGCCACTACAGTTGAAGGCAAGATAAAGGCTGATGAAGACTGTCCAAGATGTTGAGAAAAAAATTGATGATGCTGAGGGCAGGGTCAAGGCTGCCGAGGACAAACTTGAAGAAGTCACCACTCAGGCCCAAACTGTCGAAGACGGAGTGACTTCCTTGAAGGCCAAATGCAAAGCTACTTTTGATTAAGGTTGGGAGAAGGACATTTTGCTGCCACTACTCAGATTGATTATGCCAAAAAAATTCCTTCAAGGAAAGGTGGACTGAGGCCTTGAAGTTGGTTGGCAAGGAATAAAATTTTGAATTCTCTTGAAGGCTTGACGCTAATACTCCTCATAATTTGGACGAGGAGTTTGATGATGAGGAAGGGTCTGGGGAATCTTCTGTGATGCCTCTTGAGTCTTCACTGGTGCCCAACGCTAGTGTCAACTAACTTGCTACCAGCCAGGACCAAGCTAAGGGCAAGGAGAAGGTCTATCTCCTTTTTAACAAGTTTGCTTTTTTGTATGATGTATCAGTTCTTGTACTTCAACTATTAATCAATGAAAGAATAAATTTTCTTATCTCGACTCTTTGTGCCTTTAAATGATCTTTATTTCTTGCTAGTTTTCTACTTCTTGTATTTGCTATTTCTCTGGATTTGCCCATAAACTCATATATTGGTAACTTTAGAATTTGATGTTAGGAAAAATACCATAATATTTGCTGAATATGACCTACTCAGGCGAATTAAAAACCTTCTGGAAGCTGGTCATGTCCCTAATAGAAAGAAAATTTGCTTCTTAGTGATATATCATTTTGTCGTTGTTGCAAATTCTTTCCAATCAAAATTCCTTCAACTTACAAACAAGTAAAAAATTGTGCATAGGATAAGTAAGGTTATCAATCCACCTTTCATATGTGAAGCACTCAACTTGTGAAGATAATTGTAAAATCATTTTCATATTATTATTTTTTATGGTATTTTTACTTTCTTAAAAAGATTTTTATTTAACAAAGTGTTATGATATTTTTTAAAGTAAACTAACTAAGAAGAAAATACTAATGAGATAAATATTTTTTTTTGTTTAAATTAAAATGGAGTGATATAATATGAGTTAAAAAAGAATATTAAAACTATTCTAAACTAATTAATTAAAAGAAAATGCAAAACTTGAATTAATGAAATATAAAAATCAAACTAAAAAAAATATTTAAATTTTTTTTAATAAGTAACAATCTCAAAGAGAGAGAAATTAAATACTAATAAGAAAAAGATAAGAATATCTACAATATGTACAAATGGGTGAACTCTCAAATATTCATCAAAGTTTGAATTAAATTTGCTAAAAATTCAAACAACCCTAACAAAGATTTGCATCTAAGTATTTCTCCCTCCAAATGAACTCTCAATGCACTATTAAATAATGAGAAATATTTACTAAAAGTACAAATCCTCTTACTACAAATTTGGACATAAATATTCATTCACCTGAAATAAATTATACCACACAACTCTATATTGAGATATTTGTACAAAATTACAAACACTCCATAGAGTGATGAAGCAAAATTTATCCCGTGTTTAAAATAAAAAAATGAAGATGATTTTTTTTTCAAATGGGTCTTCTCTTGCTTTTATAATGGGCACATTAGGGCAAGGGCCATTTGGGAAGGTTAATGGTGAGTGGGGTTAATTTGGGAAAGGGGTTAAAAATGGTTTTAAAACAGATGTGGGCATTATTTTTTTGTCTTTGGTTTTGTTTTATTAACAGGTGAAGAAATGATATAAGGCATTTTTTTTATGGAAATGGGTGCAAGGCTTTTTTAACATGTGGGGACTTTTAACAGAACATAGGGGCATGGGCTGTAAGAGTATATGGGTTGAAATGGGTTTAGTTGGATTCTCGGGTAAGGGTTTGCGAGCGGAGCTTGGGCGTGGTGGGTTTTGGGACGCGGTTCTGCTCCGGGGCAGTAGGGGGTTTGGGGAATATGGGTTCCGAGTTTTGGATCCATGTTGGTTGGTGAAATCGGGTTGGTTGCAAACCGAGATGCTATGGATTTGGGGGTTTGCAGGTCTGACAATGGGGTTCTCGAGGCTGAGGTAGCTCAGATGGGTGTCGAGTTGCGGGTAGGAGGTTGGCACGGGTTGATCACCACCTGCTAGTGGTGAGGTCGCAGGTGGGTCATGGTTGTATGATGATGGGTTAAGGTCGATTTGGTTTGAGGTTTGTGGAAGATTGGGGTGTTTTAATGGTGGAGGAAAGGTCCAGTTGTTGGTTATGGAGGGAAGAGAGAGAAACGGGTTGTTGGGGGTGTGAGTGGGTTTATGTGTGTGTTTAATTTGTGACCCCAAAATAAATAATACTATCTAAAAAAATAAAACTAATTAAACTAAAAATATAAAAATAAAAGTAAAATCCTAATTTATAAATAAAATACACAAATAAAAAAATAAATGAAAGAAATGACACTAAAAATAAAAATCTATTAAAACTAAAATTTAAAATCCTAAAAGAATGTAAAATATATTGAAACTAAAAATAAATGAAATCCTAAAAAAACTAATCCTAATAATAAAACAAAAAAATAATAAAAATAAAATATAAAATAAAATTATACTAAATTGAAAATAAATATAAAAATAGAAAATAAATCGTAAAATAAAACGAGACAAAATAAAAATCTAGAAAAATAATAAAGGTACAAACTCAATACACACAGGCTCGGGTGAAGGTTTGGGGACTGGGAAAATTAGTTCCATTTAAACTGCAAATTGCCTCGAAATATAACTTTTGACACTGCAACTGTAATCAAGCCGCATAATGAACAATTTTGCATATAAGACCCAAATTGTCAAGAATTAGCAAAAAAAAATAAGTCTATTCGGGGTATAAAATGTACACTTTTGGGTGCTTATCACACCACCCCCAAACAGAGCGTTGCTAGTCCTCGAGCAATAATATAGAGAGAAAGAGAAAGATAAGAAATCAAAAGTTTACCACTTTCGCAGGCACTTGCGATTGCACTTAGCATGTACAACAAGCCTTTAAACCTATAAGTTGTCCTACAGGACTAGTTTTATCTTGTGAGGGTTTGCAGGGAATATATCCACAAAATTCTTTATTTGCAAACGGCGGTCAATCTCTTATTAGACGTAGAATAATCGCACAATCCATCACATGAAAATATTTTTGGGAAATAGAAGCTAGAATGCATAAAAAGGTTAGCTAAGTAAATGCTCAAGGCACATCCTTCCTATAACTCAACGTGTGTAGTGTGAATCAGTCAAACGGGTTGAGTATCATAAGAGTAATTCCTAGATAGACTTGTCGGTATCAACGCTTCAAATTCAAAATCTCATGGATATATCTCTCTTAATCGAACTCTTGAGATTATGGTAAATATATCGCTATTGTGTGTGAGGAGGTGAGTATAAGCAAGGTCAAACGTCTCATACACACATAAGAAAGAATGCACAAAGAAAGAAAAATGATCTCGTGAAAGGAATGTTAATCACTATAGTGAGAACATCGAGTTATTCACTACGTAGACTTTCATTTGCCCGAACACCTAAGGGAAATAATGATGTTTATGGGTGAGGGGAAATGATGTGGGATATATGGGATGAGGTGAGGTAGGATAGGATGGGATGGTGATGTATGAGTGAAATGATGGATAAAAGATGGATTCGATAAGAGTGTACACATGAGGAACAAATGTATTTATTAACTACAAACTCTCTTTTTTCTCTTTTTTCTTTTTTTTCTTTCTTTTTGAATTTTCTTTTCTTTTTTTTTTTGAATTTTCTTTTCTTTTTTTTTTTGAATTTTCTTTTTTTTTTTTTTTTCTATCTTTGCTATTTTTTTTTTCTTTTTTTCAACCAATAATGAAGACATTTAACATTTGGAATCAATACTCTTTTTCAAAAATGGTGGATGACGTATGAATGGAGTGGGGGTATATAGATGATGTGGGGAATATGTGGGAATGTGGATGAATGTGCGAAGGTAGTGAGTGAAGTGAATGGTAAATGGTATGTGTATGGATGAAAGTCTAGTATTCGGGACAAATTTCAAGACACGTGTTTCTTATAACTCGAAAGAGATGTCATTCTCGGTGATCAAGCTAAAAATTTAGTGAAGAATAATGAGATCATACAATGATTTAAAGTGCGGACCCAAAAGAAGTTGAATCAACTTGTGACTCGAAGATTACGTAAAACACTCTGAAAGGGTGAAAGGCACGAATCTCACAAGCTAAAGTCTATGCAAGTGATCCTTAAGGTTCTCTTGAGAATTATAGTACTCTTCAACTCTAAACCGTATTGACGTAATAAGTGTGCAAATTTTGTTGAGTCTAGAAATTCATACTGCAACATGCATTTTTATGTATTACATAAGCTATTAGAAAAAGATAAATCCTCTAGCTCGATTCTTAGACTTAAAAGATGGATGATAGAAAATTCACATCAATGAGTGAGATGAAAGAAACTGCACGAAAATTTTAAAAATCGGGTTCAAAAATAAAAACAATTCAAAAGAGGCACGATTTTGATAAATATTTCCACCCACAAACAAAAAGGAACATCGTCCTCAATGTTAAGTAAAATGATTTTTAAAATTGAGAGCATAAGGTAGGAAAGAGATTACCAGAATCAACCGCTAATGAAGTGGACAGATGTAGCCAAGATGAAACCTGAATAGTGATAAGAGAAAAAAAAGTGTACAAGTCTATAAACATGATAAAGCATTGGGTGGTGTGATACACCACCCCCAAACAGGATGAGACTCATACAAGAAACAACGGGCTGCCTCCGCGTAGCGCTAAGTTTATTGTCTTCAGCCAGACCGAATCATTCTCACCCTAAAGATAAGATCTATGAAAGTGTGGGGTGGCAGAAAACTTGGGTGATGATAATCACCCCCAAACAAGACTGAAGCGTAAGTCTTGTTGGATAAAGGCTAAAATGATCAATGCACTTGTATGGCAAAGTGCATCACGCGATGCAATGCATCGAGGGACCAAGAATGGGTGGGTATTAGGGTGTAGGGGAGAAAGGAAAGTGTAAGGGTGAGGGTGAATAGGCACCGGTCAGGAGCCTTATTGAGTCGAAAGGTGAGGGCAACAAGGGCCCTATAAGCATGGTGCTCTAGTTGGATGGGGAGGCAAAATTAGTTTGGCAATAATGATGGGGTGGGCCTCATAGAAATCACGTGATCGTTCTATAAATGGGCGATAATAATGGTCGCGACATGACACACTAGGGAGCTGTCGAAATAAAAAATCAACACTTTAAGAGAGTGGTGAGCATGGAGGAACAAGCTTGATGTCACGGAAGTGGAGAGTATTATGACATATACTCTCATTAATAGTGGAGGGTGGGTTAAAGTAAGGACCTAGATAAACATAGGTGAACTGTTGAGGAATAATGACTGGGTCCAAATAAGGCGGTGGTGGAGAAGGTGAAATAATGGGTGGGTCATGTGGGATAAATGGTGACGGAAGGTGATCCAACTCAGGTGTAGGGAACACACACCCATTGAGAGGAGTAAAGGAATACTCACAAGGGAGTGTGGTATCTAAAGATGGAGTGGTCAACTTCTCCACCAATGTGTCACCATCCGTAATGGTGAAAGGGTATAATGAGGCATTAAGATCCGAGATATATGAATCAACATCAATATCAGACTCAAAGTGAGCCAAACATCACTGGAGAGGATCCATAGCAAGGGAGGTGGAAACCATCTTCGATTCAATCTCGATGCGTTGAGGAGTACTCGTAGCCGGAGCTGGCCTATAAGGAATGGGCATCTCGAGGACACACTCAATGGGTGAAATGGTTATAAACTCGGGCGTGTTTTTGGATTTAACGGGTGGGGGAACCTCAAATGTGGGTTCTTTTGGATATGGCAGGGAAGTATGAAACTTGGCATTAGGTTCTTTTGGATTATTAGGGTATGGATCAGTCTCACATTCAAGGGAAAATTCAACGCAATTGTCAACTTGGGGCTCGGACCACGAGGTGGTCTCAACTATGAGATTCTCGGGGTGATAGGGTTGGTAACACTCAATATCGGTTGTATAAGATGATACATCATCGTCCCACACTAGATCAATAATGGGTGAAGATGAGGGAATATCCGACTCGATCGCACACTCAAATTCATTTAAGTGTTGTTCAAGCCTTTGAATAACTTTAGTTTGAATTTGAGTTGCTTGCTCTTGCTCAAGGATGAACTGTTGTAAGAGGCTTTCAAGAGCGGAGGTGGATGATGGTGGTGGCACAATGATGGATGAGTGAGTTGGATACAACACACTAGTATCATGACTAAACGGAGAATACTCGTAGGAAGTATGGGGAGAGGGTTCAAGTTCATCGTACATGGGAGAAGCATCTCTGCGAGAGACAAAAGGATGATAATCAGTGGGTGCATAGTGAGGGAACTGATTGGGAACGGGTGCACAAGGTTGCCATGACGACGGTTGGAATGCGTTAGGATCCGTAACATCGGGTTAGGATTCGTATTGCGTGAAAGGGTGATCAGGCCTCCATGAATAGCTAGGGTACTCACACAACTCGAGATTGGATATATCGTGATAATAGGCCGAGGTGGGTTCCGAAACAGTGTCATATGGATACACATGTTCCATCGTGGGTTCAGATGGATAAGAAAGGTATGAGCACTCATGGGACATGTGATTGTCGTGGGAACAATAGGTGCATTGCGAATATGGGAAATGACCAAAGTCGTTCCATAAAGGATTTTCTTCGGTCATGACGGGGTGGATAGGGGAGAAAAAGGTTTCTCCAAAAATATTTTTAGCTTTTTAAATATATTTTTTTTTAAAGAAAGAAAATCTTTTTGTTTTTTTAATTTTTAAAAAAAGAATGAAAATATTTTTGGTATTTTTGAATATAAGAAAAAGGAAAAAAATCTATTTGAAGAATTCTTGACTGGGTTGCTCGGACCAAATGCATCCGATCAAGTTAAGGAATCCTATATCCATATTCATTACCTATTAGACAGGGTTGTATCTAATAACGCTGCATATTATGAAATGATTGAGCAACTGTAAGAAGGTCACAAACTGTCTTTGTTTTTTCTTCACTCTAATTATGAGGCTAAGTATAAAGTAAAGCTAGGGTTTTGACAAGAAGTTGAAAGACATTACTTATGCTCTGAACAAGAAGGAACTATCTTTGAAACAAGATTTGGATAATGCCCATTCAATTTCTACAATGCTAGAAAAGGAAAATAATACCCTAAGGGATGAATTAGACAGTCTGAAGAGATCAACTACTACGGGTCTAGATAAAGGTGCTCTCTTTTTAAAGACTAAAAATGCCACACTGTTGGAGGAACTAGAAGCATTACAGAAGAAAAAGAGAAAACCTGAGCAAACTTCTGGCAAAAGATAGTTGTTCGACCAATTATTAAGGAAGAAAGGACTAAGAAAACTATTGCCGACCAAGCTGCCCAGTTAAAATCCAAAGATATTGATATTACCGACCAAGATTCCCAGTTGAAATCCAAAGATAGTGTCCATAAAATATTTCAAAATCAAGTGGATAGGCTAACGGTCCACTTTCACAAATAACCCAGGGAAGTTTGGATGGAGGGTTACAATGAGGTCTTATCCCATGTGGATGATCATCTTGCTCAAAACAATCATGAAGGCTATAAATGGGGATGGACCAACTTACTAATTTTGCTGAAGTATGATCAAAACAGTGACTTGTGGCACTAGAATGACCCAGGTCTCTTAGATTGTGACAAGCCTCCTTTCAAATTGGAAAAAAGATGGATTCCTTCCAACGTTATTTCCTAATGCCTGATAAGTAAATATTTAGGGTACTATGGCCTTCATAATGAGTGAGAGATAGTTCGTCCTCCTGATTTTCTAGATAGGTCGAACAACAGCAATATGCAGATATTGAGAGATTTCAGCACAATTAATGCTCCATATACACTTAATGATCCTCCTGTCGGGATGGACAAGGCATAAGGAAAGCATCCATTAAAATAAATTTATATTTGTTGTACTGCATTGTGACTAATTATTGCTATCGTGCTACATTTTGATCAATGAAATGAAGTCATTTTTTATTGAGTTCTCTTATGGTTATTATTAATCTTGTTGTCGACTAGGTAACCTGTATAATGATTAGCTAATCGACTTATAGACTAAATAACCTGCTCAAATGTTTAATATCTGATTAATGTATATGGACTTAAATTCGATTAACGCGCTTGGATAAAACTGTAAATAACTTTATTATACTAATTGTAGTATTAGTAATCAGTGGCGACTAATGTATAATTATTCCACTATTTTAACCTGGTCAGGTAAAACCTCTAATTAAGAAATTTGATTGACTTCTTGTTCGTGACTTACCGAGGACAAATCATAAATAAAGTTTAACTTTTCTGAAGTTAGAGAAGTTTGGAAAAGTTTGAACCACGCTATTCAGCGAGGAACCTTTTGGTAACTTTCTAAAGTTGGAAAAGTTTGAACCATGCTATTTGGAAAATCTAACATATATGGCATCCATCTTTTTATTATTATGGGAGTAGTCATATATGGCTAAAGGACACTGTAGAGCTCATTAATCCAGTTGCCTTTAGTTTTATCCAATCTTTTCTTCAACCAATATAGCAAGGTTTTGTTGGTGATTTTCGTCTAGCCATTGTATTGTGGATTCCCAGGTACTGAATAAAGTTTCTAGATGTCTGACCGAATAAAGTAATCTTCAAATTCTTTATTATAAAATTGAGTTTCATGGTCCGTGATGAAGGCATAGGGCATGACATATCTGCAAATGATCTATTTCCTTATGAACTGGAACACCCTTTGATATGACATATCAACCAGGGGCTTAACCTCTATCCATTTAGTGAAATAATCAACAGCTACAACTAGGTACTTGAATCTTCCTTTGGCGGTCGCCAGTGGTTCGACCAAGTTAATTCCCCATATAGAGAAAGGCCATGGAGAAGTTATGAACAGCAAAAGAGTTTGTGTTCTAGGGTTTCAAAAACGATTCACAAAAGATTTGAAAATTTGTGTGAATCAAAACATGAGTTTGATAACTCACAAAGATGAAGGCTTTTAGTTTTTAAATTCTGAAAATCGTGTGTAGAAGTCTTGAAAACAAACTCCCCGTAGTGGGTTTATAAAAGAAACTTTTAGTCGAAAAAATCTCAACACGATCTGTTCGACATTATCCCAGGCAGACCGGTTCTTTTTAATTTTGGCATCATCGGTTCGCTACCAGTCCGGGGTCTACTGGATCTTCAGTAAGCAGATCGGTCCGGGTGAGGAGCGGACTAGTCCGGGGTCGGATCGATTCTTTTTCTCTGGGCGGACCGGTCCGGCCTGTTAGAATGTTGATTCCTCTTCTTCTTTGATATTCGGATCCGTTGATGACGATATGAACCTTGAATTTCTTCAACGGTGTAACGGCGTATGACATAACAAATTGATAATGGACAAAAATGTTCTTACAAATCTCTCCCTATGTCTATGCCGGTACACACATAAAAATAAACATCCGAATTATCAAACATAAAAAATGCCTATACAAATCTACCCTTTCATGAACCCAAAACTGAAAAGGTACAAATGAATAAGACTACATAGTTTTTTAATCTTCAGAAATCTTAATGCTTTTCTCATCAGGGTGTGCAATTCAAAGATCATCAGACGGTACCCTCACACATGAGATAAACCAAAATACCAAGTGACGTATCGAGTTTGAAATGAGATAAACAGATATACCTAGTTATGATAACAAAAACTCAACATTTCAAACTCCCCCATAATGATAATTCTTTTCTCCCCCTTTTTATGATGTCCCCAAATAGACAAAATGAAGAAGAAATTAAGCTAGAAAAGTCGGGGTGTCACGAGGAACAAACAACTATTTTTGAATTGTTCAAAAATTTTCAAACAAATAAGAACACACCATGAACTAACACAAAACAAACAAGTCGATGATGGCGTAAATGAATGGGTGTGAACAAATTCGATGGGAAAATCAATGCATACAAACATGACATATGTGCACGATGAATATCGAATACTCCTAACGAATGAACTCAAATGCTTCCTTGTGGTGTAAGTAAAAATGGAACGAGACATTGACTTAATCAAATCAACAAATCAAAGTTCAAAGTGATTTCCACACCAATAACGTCCAAAACGAATTTCATGCTTTTTCAGGACTTTCAAGGAAGTGCAAACCCGTTTAAACATTCTCCAACCAAACTCCCTCAGATTTATATTTTGAATAGAGGCTTTCTAAATTCTCAAACTTTGGAGAATTGATGGTGAAACCCAATGGCCCCATAGTTGGCATATATATCCTTTTTTTATTGCCTTTACAATTTTTTCGGGCTCTTTTAACCTCTTTGGACCTCGGATAATAAAATTCCTCCATTTTTTAGGTCCTTTTGAACGGTGACTTTTGCGCAAAGGGTAGATAATTACCTTTCGTAGCCCTTCCACGTTCTTAATAAAACACACAATCTCACCAAAACGGGTTTTACATGCAATCCAATCTTTGTCAAGTTTTATCGCATATTGAACGTTGTATAGACAGAATTGAGATGGAAACACTCAAGCCAATATGTGATAGATAAGTACAATAATCAAGTAAAGTTGTGCATGTATGAAATAAAGGATATATGAGTCAAACATGTAGGAATATATCACTAATTACATCTCAAAGACTCCAAACAATGTAAAGCACATGGATGAAATGATGTAGCGTCTCAAATCTCTATCAAACAATTACATGGATAAATGAAATGAATGTAGTGACTTGGCTATCTTAAATGCTCATCCATAAAAGGTGCAAAACATAAATCTTTTTGGATTTTTTCAAAATTTTTTTTATCAAAAATAAAATCTTTTTGTGCTTTTCTCAAAATATTTCTTAAAATAAAATCTTTTTGTATTTTTTAATAGAAATATAAAAGGTAAAAAGAATAAATACACTAGAGATACAATCTAGCAATAGGAATCAGAGGATATGATAATGATAATGCATCCTATGCTAGACACGGACCAACCCCTCAGTCAACTGTGCAAATCGCCAAAGACTTCCTAAGACTCTCGAATCTAAGGGCATCTAAAGGTTTCGTGAAAATATCGGTTAACTGACGGTCGGTAGGAACGAAACTCAGGGATACGACCTTCTCCTCAACTAACTGACGTAGGAAGTGCTCGCGTAACCTGATGTGCTTTGTGCGCGAATGTTGGACGAGATTGCGGGATATATGAATCGCGCTCGTGTTATCACAGGAAATGATCATGGTGTCCTGTGAAATCTCATAATCCTCCAACATTTGCTTCATCCACAAGAGTTGCGTGCAACAACTCCCGGCGACGATGTACTCAGCCTCTGCAGTGGATAAAGAGATGGAGTTTTGCTTCTTTCTCAGCCATGAGACAAGAGCAGAACCAAAATAGAAACACCCACCAGAAGTGCTCCTACAACCATATACATCCCCGGCCTAATCGACATCTGAATAGACAGATAAACGGTCATCAGTATCAAAGGAATACCAAATACCGTATGAGAGAGTCCCACTCACGTATTTAATAATACGTTTTAAAGCAAGTAAATGTGACTCTTTCGGGGACGTCTGATATCGCGCACAGACTCCAACACTAAAGGCTATGTCGGGACGACTGGCAGTCAAGTAGAGAAGACTACCTATCATACTCCGATATAAGGTTTGCTCTACGTCCTTGCCTGAAGTGTCCTTACTAAGCTTGGTAGTGGTACTTATAGGTATACGGGCATGCTTAGCGGAGTCTAAACCAAATTTCTTCACAAGGTCTCTAGCATACTTGGATTGGGAGATGAATATCCCATCCTCTAACTGACGAACCTGGAGACCAAGGAAGAAAGTAAGCTCACCTACCATGCTCATCTCAAACTCACTTTTCATCTCGTCCTCAAAGTGGTGAGCATGTTGGGAGCATGTGGATCCAAAGACTATGTCGTCCACATAGACCTGGGCAACCAAAATAGCACTGTCATCGCTCCTGACGAACAGCGTCATATCAACTCCCCCTCTCTTGAAGCCACGTGCTAAGAGATAAGAAGTAAGCCTTTCGTACCAAGCATGGGGTGCTTGCTTCAAACCATACAAGGCTTTTCTCAGATAAAAAACGTGCTCAAGGTGCTTAGGGTCTTCAAACCCTTTTGGTTGTTCCACATAAACCTCCTCCTGTAGAATGTCATTCAGAAAGGCACTCTTGACATCCATATGATATAACTTAAAGCGCAGATGACATGCGATGGCGAGTAGTAAGCGGACGGACTCAAGCCTCGCAACAAGAGAAAATGTCTCCCTAAAGTCTACACCCTCTATCTGTGTGTAGCCTTGAGCGACCAACCTAGCCTTATTTCTGATTATGGTACCATTTTCATCCATTTTGTTCTTGAAAATCCACCGGGTACCTATCACATTAGTATCACTAGGTCGGGGGACAAGTTCCCAGACATTTTTCTTTTTAAATTGAAGCAACTCATCCTGCATGGCAGATATCCAGTGTTCATCCTTGAGTGCTTCTTTGTGATTCTTGGGCTCGACTTTGGACGTGTAGCAAAGATGACTAACAACGTTCTCTAGCTGAGCACGAGTCTTAACCCCTAGAGTGGGATCGCCAACAATGGCGGAAGGGTCATGACTCTTGTGAACCCAAGTAGGTGTGTCCCCTAACACAGGAGTGGGGTCCACAGAGTGTGAGTGAGGAACTAGTAAGTCACTCCCAGAGAAGTCCTCATCCTCACACTGGAGGTTAGAATCAATAGCCGTTGTAGGTTCGTCATCTTGCACGGTGACGTTTATTGATTCCATAACCTTAGAGCTCTTTAGGTTAAAAACTCGGTACACTCTACTATTCGATGAATATCCTAGCAATATTCCATCGTCGCTCCGGGAGTCGAACTTTCCTAATTGCTCTCTATCCCGTAGGATGTAGCATTTACTCCCCAAAACACAGAAATATGCAAGGTTGTTTTTTTTATCTGTCCACAATTCATAAGGCGTCTTAAGTGTGTGTGGACGCAAGTAAACCCTATTCACCGTGTGGCATGCAGTAGACACTGACTCTGCCCAAAATCTCCTAGAGACTTTAAGACCTAGAATCATAGATCTAGCCATCTCCTGGATCGTTCTATTCTTTCTCTTAACAATCCCATTTTGTTGAGGAGTCTTCACAGTAGAAAACTCATGTTTGATCCCAAGGCTATCGCAATACAAATCTACCTTTGCTTCTTTAAATTCAGTGCCGTTATCACTACGTATCTTATTAATAGTGACTCCGTGTTGATTTTGCAGGACACGGCACTTGATCGTTAAAAACTCTACAGCATCGGATTTCTCTCTCAGAAAACCTACAATGGAGTATCTGGAGAAATCGTCTACCATCACGAGGATATACCTCTTAACACCCAAACTCTTAGTACGAGTAGGACCCATAAGATCCATGTGAATCAGCTCAAGAACTCGGGAGGTGGTAATGGAATGCAATTTCCTATGAGGGCTCCGAATTTGCTTTCCCAACTGACAGGGTCCACAAACCGTGGAAGTTGACTTTCCAAGAGATGGTAAGCCACGTACTAGGTCCTTTTTGTCTAAACGAGTCAAATCTCTAACGTTCATATGACCTAGACATTGGTGCCACAAATCCATAGGCGTGATCGTGGCGCTGTTGCAGACAAGTGAGGAAGTAGGCACAGTCCCATAACAATTATCTTCGGTCCTCACCCCTTGCATCAAAAGTTTACCGGCTCGATTGTAGACATTACACGTGTCACGATCAAACTTTACTGTAAAGTCAGTGTCGCACAGCTGGCTAATGCTGAGAAGGTTTACTTTTAAACCTTTGACGTACAACACATTCTCTAGCTTAGTAAATCCTGGTAACTCTACAGTACCTCGTCCTACAATGCTAGACTTGCTCCCATCTCCAAAGGTGACTCTACCATCCTTATAATCCTCAAGGAGGGTAAAAAATGAGACATCACCTGTCATGTGTCTGGATCACCCACTGTCAAAATACCACTGTGAGGTATTATGTGCTTTGAGAGCAACATGGACAATAAAGGACTTTTTATCTTTCTTAGGTACCCAAGAAGTGGTGACCTTTTGTTTGCCTTTGTTGTTATTGGTTTTAGCTGGAATGTGAGAAGCATTCACTGACGGGAAAGACATCCGTCGGAATTCCTCCATCAAACTCTGAGACGTGGCAGCTAAGAACTTAACTCGCTCTCTCAGACTAGAAAACTCATCAGTATGACGTGGTGGAGCAGTAGTACGTCGTGTCTGACCCAAACTATAGCAAAACTCGCTAAAGTGGCCTTTTCTTTTGCAATATGTACAAAAGAACACAGTCTTAGGCGGACCTTGGTTTGCTTTTCTTGGTCGAACTCTCCTTCGTGGATTTTGGCGATGACCATAAGGAGTAGTGGTAAATTCAGGGACTGGTCCAGGTGCAATTTGGGACGTGGAGGCACCATCATAACCAATTCCCTGTCGATCACCAAAACCTAAAGCGGGGCCGAGGAGCATCTTTTCCATCTTCCCAGATCTGTCCTCGATTTGTACCTTGACTTCCCATGCTCTCTCAAGGTCATGAGTAAACTGAGCAACAAGGGCTTTAAGTTTCTTCTGAGTCTCCACGGAGGAATGGAGCTCACTCGTAAGACTAGCCACTTGTTTAGTCAAGTCCCCTCTCTCTTTCTCAAAACAATTCTCTTTCTCTCTAAACAAACTTTCTAACTTACCACAGGCAGACTCTCTCTCTCTCAAAGCGGTGCAGGTGGAGGACACTTTTTCTCTCGTCTCTTCTAACTCTTTTTCTAACGCAATGATCCTAAGAACTAACGCTTTGTTACGCTTTTTAGTTTTAAATGACTCATTATATAACTGGGCGTAGGCGCGTTGAAGATTACTCTCGCTCTCACTTGCGTCATCCTCCCCCTCACTTACATCGCTCTCACTGTCGAGGTGTCCCTGTGAAGTAGCATCCTCATCGTCGTGAGCTGCACCAGGAGTACTCACATGACTAGCCATGAATGCGGTGAAGTTACACTCATGCGGTGACTCGACTCCAGAATCCACCGACTCGACCTCACTGTCGTCGCTAAGGGTAGCATTAAGGACAGCTTTCCCTTTCTCTCTGTTTAGACGTGTGGCACACTCAAAG
This sequence comes from Sambucus nigra, assembly GCA_949130495.1. Classification (NCBI taxonomy): domain Eukaryota; kingdom Viridiplantae; phylum Streptophyta; class Magnoliopsida; order Dipsacales; family Adoxaceae; genus Sambucus; species Sambucus nigra. The sequence goes on from OX422216.1 coordinate 586,225,100, forward strand.
GCTCTATGACCCCTACCGTCACACTCAAAGCATCGCTCACTATCTTTCTTAGGAGGGGTTTTAACATCTTTCTCATTTTTCTTTTCAAACTTATTTTTCTGAAAATTCTTCTTATCTTTAAAATTTCCACTTTTCTTAAATTTGAGAATTTTCTTAAAGTTTTTAGCAAAAAGAGCCAAATCATCTACGTCAAAATCACACTCAGAATCAGAAGTTTCACTATCTTTCTTTCTAGATGACTCTACTCTCTTTCTTGCCGTCCCCTCACTTTTTCTCTCTTGGGCATTAAGTGCAATCCCTTTATCTTTAGACTTCAAAGATTTAGGAAACATGTCAATTTCATATGTTTGCAAGTCTCCTACAAGTTCCTCCAATTTTAGCATATTTAAATTTCCCATAGAATTTAGCACAGTGACTTTAGGGATACAACGCTTAGGCAAGGATCGAAGAATCTTTTTCGCAACTCTTGCATCAGGAATATGTTCACCAAGATTAAAGCAAGTATTAACAATATCAGATAACCTAGCATAAAAATCATCAAAACATTCAGTTTCAAGCATGATGATGGTCTCAAATTGATTTGTTAAATTTTGCAATTTAGATTCTTTCACAGCATTAGTTCCTTCATGGGTAAGTTGCAAAACATCTCATGCCTCTTTTGACGTGGTGCACATCATGATACGTCGGAACTCATCAGGAGTGATGGATCCGGAAATAGCACTTAAACCCTTAGAGTTAAACGATGACCATTTAAATTCTTCTTCAGTCCAAGAAGTGATAGGCTTTAAACTGGTCACATTTTCAACAGTGACGGAGGGAGGTGTCCACCCTCTTTCAACTAGAATCCAAACACGTTCATCTATGGCCTTTAAAGCAGATCTCATGCGGGCTTTCCAATATGCATAGTTAGATCCATAAAAAACTGGCATTTTATTATATGACTTCTCTATTGAACACGCACTTTTTCAAAAATCAATTTTTCAGAAAAAAATGATATCTTAGAAAAAATTTGCGAAAATTAGGAATACGCGATAGATTAGCGTAACCTGTTCTGATACCAATTTGAAAGAGGTGCGCGTGCGTTCAAATTAAGAAATTATATAATTAAACACAGTTTAACCCAATTAAACTCTAAACATGCATCTAAGTGTGATTGAATAAGATGTAAAGCATGCAAGAACATTCAAACACACACAAATGAGGAAAAATCCCCCAAAGGGGCAAAACCATTTATTTCATTATAATTTTGTAAAGTACAATTTACACGGATTATAATGAAATACAAGGGTGACACAGAATTACCCTCAGGCGTCGGATCTGTAGTCGACGGCTGGAAGTTTCCCTTTCCAGGAGGGCAGCAATGAAGAAGAAGGTCGGTCTTCTCCAGAAGAGTATGAACAGCAAAAGAGTTTGTGTTCTAGGGTTTCAAAAACGATTCACAAAAGATTTGGAAATTTATGTGAATCAAAACATGAGTTTGATAACTCACAAAGATGAAGAATTTTAGTTTTTGGATTCTGAAAATCGTGTGTAGAAGTCTTGAAAACAAACTCCCCGTAGTGGGTTTATAAAAGAAACTTTTAGCCGAAAAAATCTGAACACGATCTGTTCGACATTATCACAGGCGGACTGGTTCTTTTTAATTTTGGCATCATCGGTTCGCTACCAGTCCGGGGTCTACTGGATCTTCAGCAAGCGAATTGGTCCGAATGAGGAGCAGACCGGTCCGGGGTCGGATCGGTTCTTTTTCTCTGGGCGGACCGGTCCGGCCTGTTAGAATGTTGATTCCTCTTCTTCTTTGATATTCGGATCCGTTGAGGACGATATGAACCTTGAATTTCTTCAACGGTGTAACGGCGTATGACATAACAAATTGATAATGAACAAAAATGTCCTTACATTTGTCATGACTGTTTTTAGTAGTTTAATGATTTTTTTAAAACATCGTATATAATACGCATATAATATTATAGTTTTTACATATATTAATTATGATACCCGAACGTATAACTAATTTTACCATTAAAAAACAGTAATAAAAGGCTTTTTATGACCGTTTTTAACTCTCATAAGTAGCCTTTTTTCTTGTAGTGTCTTCCACGAGGAGTTCTTAACCTTTTCGACCACTTTAATTCACTATCTCCTCGGATCTCATTGAGGATGTGGTGTGCTCCCACAATTAAGGGGGTGTATTCATCAAAATTCTGGTATAGCCTCCTTTCGTTTTTCATCTTGGGGCTATCTTTAGTTTGTCATTTCTTCTCGAGCTGCTACTTTCTTCAAACTTTTTGTGGTTGAACTCTATTGTGGCCATAGCTTCCTCCACATTCGTGATCTTTCCTACCTCGGCCAATGACTCGGCCATATGATTTGGAGGTTCATTGTCCAATGCCCAGTACAACTTCTCGAGACACAACCCTCTTATGATTATTGTAATAGATACTTTCTCGTTGTAGTCCACCACTTTCAAATTTAGTATTGAACCTTGTAATGTACTTTCTTACCGTTTCATCTTCGTATTTAACCAGGTTTTGCTCTAAAGACGAAATTATTAACAAAGAGGTTGGTCAGCTGTTTAAACTTTGAGATTTCCCCTCTTAGTAACCCATTATACCAAATTTGAGTGGGTTCTATGAGAGTGCTTGAAAAAGCTCTGCAATGCATCTAGTTAACTACATAGAATATGTCTCATGCTTCTTGATATTACTCAACATGCAAAATTGGATCTGATTTCCCTTTCGTACCTGGGAGTGATCATAGACGGAGAATTTTGCATGCGTGGGATAGTTAATCACGGAGGTTGTGTGATGAGTGCATTATTTTTTATATTTTATACTCAAATTTATACTTTGTTAATCTCATTTTATTTTATTTAATAAGTTCTTAGGACCATTTTGTTTAAAAAGAAAAAAAAAATGCAAGAATTCAGGTTCAAAATGGTAATTTTAAGTAATAAATGGGCACATCAATAATTTTATAATTTACTTGTTCTAATTTGTGAAAAAAGTTACATTGTAAAAATTTTGCAAGTAATGATGGAGTTTGATAAAAATTGACGATTAACTCGAGAAAAACGCGAAAAACCTGATTTATATGGTCATTCGAAAAGTTCTTTTTACACGTGAAATCGAAAAAGTCGAATATTTTAATTCTTCGAATTGGACGAAAATCAGCATGCATGCTCGACAAGCAAAAATAAGAGTCCTCGAGTGGTGAAAAATTGAGTACCTTATTTCTATCTAAAGACTAAAAAGGTGAAGTGTTCGGTTCTAACATTATTCGACCAATTAGAGAGAGTTTCACTCTAACCCAAATACCTCACCTTATGGCCTATATAAAGGACCTCCGGACTTATAATTTTGAGACAATTATTGGATTCAATTTCGAGGAGCATTTTTTTAGTGATTATATTCAATTTGAAGGCCAATAATTGTACTTTTATGGGGTGAATTTTGTCAAGATTAATTGTAAGGAAAAATTATTATAAGTTTGTTTTATTAATGAAATTTTTTATTCATTCTTAAAATTTTATTATGTCGTTCATTATGCTATCGTAAATTCTCTACTAGGACTAGGTGAAATTTATAATGCTTGATTAACATTGTATATTTAGTTTAATTTCGTTTTCATTTCGGACACGTTTTAAATGCTTTAAAAATTCGATATTCACTTAAAACGATACGAGAGTGTATTTTAAACATTCGAAAGTGGTTGCTAATTCATATTTTAAGAATTAAAGTGTGTCATTTTTAATGAGTTATGCTTACATTAAATTGTTGGATAACTTATGCTAAATAAAACGTTAAGGCTTGAGAATTGACAATTCATATTTAAATTTTTGGTGCGAGTATTTTTTGATGGGTTAATTAGAGACGTTAAATTTTGTGTGAACTTTAATGTTTTATTTTTCGGATTGAATGCAGTGAGAGTTGATTTAATTTGAATTATAAATCGGGAATGGCGAAATTAAATTAATGCGTAATATTAGTTAAAATTGATAGATGGATCCAAAATTCCAGGTTCTCCCATAATTAGTTACATATTCTTGGTCGCTCCCATTAATTATGTCAGTTTAATTTAGATTATAATTTTCATCTCTACACCATACCATCTAGTTAAATAGTTATTGCTTTATAACATTGATAAAATCTTTATGGGTTTGACCCATACTTATACTCGCTATTCTATAATAGCCCATGGACTCGTGGTAATTTTATAATTTGATAACATCGTGAATTGACATCCCGGAACAAACCCCCTTTGTAGTGGATTTTTTTGTTTTAATAAGATCTCCCTTCCTATGGATGGATCCTCTCTATGGTTGAGCTTCATCATCTACATTATTAACTTGTTTGTTACTCTCGGTCGAGCTTTCTTCTCTTCGACCAACTTGCTCGTACTTGTTATATGCTCTGGTGTTGCATCTTGAACTATTCTCTCTTCTTAGATCCTGCCTCCCGTATTTTACTCGTCTTGTGCTTTCTTCAAGGGGTGTATGTGCTCGCACCTGCCCCTCTCCTTCCTAGCCTGTTAAAGACTGGTACTTTGACGAGCCTTTCAAAGGCACTTATGCATTCGTTCGAATACATTTGGTCATCATCATCCCAGTTAACCTTATAGTGGAGGTTCTATCTGGTCGGTATGGGGATTCTTCAGGCTCTGACCCATGTGTTCGAGCCGATCTGAGCGTCTTCAATCCCAAATTTAACATCTTGTCATTTTTCAAAGCTTATCATTGGTACTCCTACCTCTAGTCTTTGTAGGGGTAGAAAGAGGTGATTCCCTGCGTTTACCCCGACTTTTCTCCAAAGTTGGGGTTATTGGAGATGGTTTTAAGTGGATTGGTCAGCTCTGTGAGGCAGTTGTATTATATTTTCTTTCATAGCTTCATGGATTTTAACTAAGCTATGCATGAATCCTGCTAAATCCCCTATTCCAATAGGCGTGGAAGGTGGTGCAGGTTATTTTTTCCTATTACTTTCTGGGTGTTCAACCATCATTACGAAAATTTCCAGAAAATAGAGTATAGAGACAAGAAAGAATAGTATTACTAAATTCTAGAGAATTTGGAGATGGGGAAACTGTTTTAGGATCATCCCCAATTGACCTCATAATGGAGTTTCTACCTGGATGGTAAGAGGATTCCTCAAGCTCCGACCCATGTGTTCGAGCATATTTGATCGTTTTAGATCCCATATTAAATCTTTTAGGATTTTTAAAGCTTTTCATCGGTACTTTTGCCTCCTATCTGTATAGGGAGTAGGAAGATGTGATTCTCTGCATTTACCCAGACTTTTCTCGAAGGCTGGGGTTATTGGAGATGGTTCTGGGTGGATTGGTCAGCTTTGTGAGCTCAACACACTTCGGGTGAGCTATCTCATATTTCCTTTCATAGCTTCTTGGCTTTTAACTAAGCTATGCATGAATCCTGTTAGATCCCCTATTCCAATAGGGGTTGACGGTGGTGCAACTTCTTTTTCCCTGCTACTTTCTGGGTGTTCTGTCATTGTTATGAAAATTCCCAGAAAAAGAGAGTATAGATGCAGGAAACCAATGGATGGCTGAATTCTTGAGGTCTTGATAGGGGGTCTGTTTTAGGCTATAAATGAAAGTGTTGGGTAGGTTTTACGCATAACTGGTTAATAGAATAGTAAATCAAGGATTTTCAGGCAAGAAATCAAGTGAGTTTACCGATAAAATCAGCAAAATACCTGTTAATAAAATATGGTGCTTTTTACATAAGAATCAAGATTTTTTCTCAATTAGAAATTAGCAATTAGCAATTGGATGAGAAACAACTAGGCTTTAATCGTTTCCACGGACGACACCATTCTGTTATCGTCTAAAAATTGATTTAAGGTTGGGTCTTTGCTAGATGAAATCCAATAAGAGATAACGAACAATAAATAAATAATGCATGTAAATGAATAAAAATATAGATGATGATAAGAAGATTAACACCAAATGATATGTGGTTAAGCCCTCAAGAATGAGCGTACGCCCATAAGTTGCCTTATTGCACTAGTATTAGATTAGTACAATGGTGTAGTAACTTAGTCCAGACAATAAGAATGTCAGAATATCTCTGCTTAATAAATAGGCTAGATGGATGATTGCCTGCCCTGATCCCTATGGGGGATCCAACCTTTTATAGTGAATCCCCGTGAGGGAATGTTTGCTGTTCAGTATAGGCTAGGTTGGGGGCATTTTTGTTAATAAATCACTCACGAATACTTTAATGTTTTACCCATTAAGTAAAAGTTTTGCTCACACTGGCTGTCTGGCATGCCACTCGCATGTTGTTGGCCAGTCAATAAAACGTTACAAGCTGTCGATTTGCCTTGCTGGTGTCCACCCACTCCGCCCGGATGGAAAGTAGGCTGAGCTCTTTACCGAGCCGAGGTTCCTCCTTTGCATCTCTTCGGCTGCGTCCAAAGTTTTTCACACTGTTGAGTGATTTTATGCAATTCTCTTCGAATCATGAATTATTCTACAAATATTGTATAACACTTGTGTTGTTGCTTTAGTGAAAGTCATAAAGTTTCAATGTTTGACTTGAGTTGGGTTTTATTTCTCATGATGTCCTCAAAGTCTTCATGATACTATCATAGCCTTTGCGATCATGACAATGAGAACATTAATTAGTAAGAGACACATCATATATGATTTGTTATCATTAAAGTAAAGCAATCATTTGGATTCACGCAGCCACGATTAAGAGTGTGCAAAAAAAAAAAAAAAACCCCGACCGAACCGAACCGGCCAGAATCTAACCAAAATCGACGTTTTTTTTTAACCCGATTCCTATGATTGAAGGATTTAGAAAACCGACCACGTCTGTCCAGTCGACGGTTTAGACAACGAAAGAATCGATTTGAACCGAACCGAACTGACATCAATATTTATATTAAAAATTCCATAAATGACTTCAATTTTTATATGCAAAAACTATTAACCGATCTAAAAAATCGACCAAAACCGATCCGAACCCGATGTGGCTCGAAACCGACGATTTTTCTCGTCGTTGGTTCAATTTTGAACTGACTTCTTTCAAAACTGAACCGATCGTTTCGACTTGAATTATGATCCCGACCCGACCCGACCCGACTCATGAACACCCGTGGCAAGGAAAGCGAATTCCTTTGTATTATACAAGTCGATGGGCCGGGTAGGCCACAATAGCTGGCAAAGATGATAACCCATTTAACTTACTTTTTACATCTGGGTCTGGTCCGCCCAATATCAAACGAACCACAACAGAAAAGAATCTCCGCCAACACACACCAATTCCCCTACAAAAAACACACAGAGAGAACCGAAGGTGTGATCCATTATCTCCAATGGCGGAAGATTTGGTATTGGACACAGCGATTAGAGATTGGGTATTAATACCACTATCACTTGTAATGGTCCTCATCGGCGTCCTTCGCTACTTCGTCTCTAAGCTCATGCGTTCCTCCAATATCCCCGATGCCAAAATCATCAAAGAAGGGTATTAAACATCGCATTATATTACTTTTTTTTTGGTTCATTCAACTTCTGTGTGTTTAATATTAGTGCATGTTGGTGAATTTCAGGCAGGTGATAATTAGGGCTAGGAATTTACGGTCTGGTGCAAATTTTATCCCCCTCAAGTCGTTTCGTGCGAGAAGGGCTTATTTCAGCAACGAGGTTTGCTTGCTTTTTAATTTAAATTTTTTCTTTAATCTTTAGTTATGCTAAATTATCTAACTTAACTAATTTGTTTGTATTATTGTTTAATAATAACAACAAATGCGACAAACCAGTTCATACGTATTATTATATGTAATTCCTATTTTGAGATTTTTTATAGTTAAACTTAAATCCTATTGACTATTAAACAATTAATTAAGTTTTATTTTTAAAGGCTTGTAATTTTTTTCATTGAAATATTATGTACTCCATGGATCTTGTTCATTTTCTTGTGAGCACACTGATATTACTGTTTGTGAAAATGTCACATATACCAGTAAAGTTTCTCAGTGTAATTTTTTTCCTTTGAAATTTTATAGGCTTCATGGTTGTTGTTTGATAGATCTCGGCGAGGAGATTTCAAAAATAGAAATTTTGCAAAAAATGGATTTACAATAAAAAATTATGATCATTTGAAGATTAAAAATAGGATGAAAAAAAGTTCGACCACTTATGTAACTTTTTTAGGAAGTTACGGATGGTTTGTTTTAAAAGAGTAAAATTGTGAAAAAAGTCTCAAAAAATTAGGAACAGGATCTATTTAATAGTTGAAAAGTCAATAGGACTTAATTAGGAAAACTCTATTCTTATAGGACCTATATATTAAAAACCCTAAAAAAAAGGATCTGCGATTAAATTTCACTAGTTGATGTAGTTTATACTATATAATTGTATGAGCACAAACAAGGATTTTGATCCATAGTTTATATGGGGACTTGGATGTGGTTCAATTCCTTCACGAGAGACCAAGATCAATGTTACGTAAAAGGAGGATCGTTTTGTTATGTGGAGAGGGATCGAGAAAGTAGTACTCTATACAATCTGTATGTGGTACTCTACGTTAGATAGGATTATCAAGACACATTCATTTAAATGAGTTGAGCTACGTCCAAACACTGTAATGATAAAAAAATGTTATAAAAACTAACATTTTATAATATTATTAAGATGCTCGAACTTTTTATTTAATTATTTGACTTTGTATAATGAAGTTATTTCGTATTATACATAACGAATAACCATATTTAAAATTTTTGGCTTTGGTACATTTGATTTTTCTCTTAAATATATAACTAAGGGAAGAAATATGGAAATAGTTCTCGAATCGTTTATTTTAGTGTAGGTACGGGAGTGTATCACATTTTGAACATGTACTAATATGTAAATCGCTAGCGTATATGCGTTTTCAGGTAACAAAGACCTGGATACTTTTGCGCTTCTATGCCCATGCACATAGCCAGTGAATTTATCGTCTATGGTCCATCCATCTGGGGGAGCATTTTCCAAATTCTGTTAAATCTTGCCCCCCCCGACCAACCTCTAACCATACGTTCCTGTTGTGGTTAGCGATGGGGGATGCATAGCAGTAGAAGCCCTTTAGGCTAAAAATATGTGCTTGGGAGAGGAGGGTTCCCGGTATGGTTTGGGTTGGTGGAGTTCATATCAGAAACAAGGGGATCTTGGTTTTTGTTTGCCAAGAAAGTTAAAAATGTGAGAAAGAAATCATAAAACGGGGAACAAAGAAGTTTTTGGTTGGGTGGAGGTTATTTTTTTTTAGATTGGATGAAGTATGCATCTTGATGCTAAGGAGGCTTGTCTAGTCTCAGTAAAGAATAGAAACTCAAAAGAGGGGAACTTAAAGTGAGTTTGGTAAATTGTTAATGTTAGAAGAATTTTGGCGGAGATAGAAATTAAGGGCTATAAGGTTTAAAAAAAGAGAACAAGATTTCCATTTTACCCCCACATAATGCTGAACTCTCACAGGAGCTTGAGTGATATAACAAAGTTATTATTGATGGTTATCGGCTTTAGAAGGAAGCGAGAGTCAAGATAAGAATTGTGGGCTTCTACGAGAGATTTTATTATGCACATCCAAGCATTGTCTTGAAAAACCTATTCTAAAGGACCCCGAGGCTAGAAGGATTTTCCATGGCTTTTGTCCAACATTATTTGGTAGTGACTTGAATGGATTAAAGGTTCCATTCAATGTGTGTGTGTGTGTGTATATATATATATATTCTCATGAGACTGGGGAGTTTGAGAGTGTTAAAGCTCATTAAACATGTCATATTTTATGGGAATCATTATTGTAAAGATTTGACTATCTTAGGCTTAGTCTTAGGCATAAATAATGCTTGTATGTTCCCTTTATACACATTGTAAGAGCTATGTATAAATGCCTCCAATCGAAGAATACACATAATTTCAATTTTTTACATGGTATCAGCCTAAATACTGATCCTCACCTTCTTTCCTTTTTTTTTTCGGTGAATGTCCTCTTTCCGGCGTCCCTCTTCGGTCGGTGGCAAAACACCTCCTTTCACCTCACAAACCCCTCTATCTTCTATTGTACCTTCCCTTCTACAACGAGTACTGTTCATCGCCAGCATCACTGTTCAATGCCAATAATAACTGTTCACTGTCGGAATCACTATTGAAAAAAAAAAAAACCTCTTTCACTATCGCCCGTCCGAACCTTTAATACCCTGTCAAAAATCACTTTTTGGCGAACCTTTGCCTGCAATGTTCCTCTCCCACCCTCGCAGCTACCCCACCCCACCCCACCTGCAATTTTTTCTCACTACCCATAACTCGACATCTAGCATTATGACCCAATGCCAATTCTTCCTTGCCTTTGGGCACTATGCTCGCAACTGCTCTCAATTGCCCATATTTACTCAATTCTCATTACCTCAATCACTACATTCTTCGTCTAATGGTCACCAGATTGTTCCTTCGCCACAGGCATATCACTCTGGACTCTTGCTTCCCCGTCCAGCATTGCCATCTTCCGACTTTAGCTGATATCCTGACATTGGTACCTCTACCCACATGATTGGCAATCCTGCGCTTCTCCACCAATGCACACCCTACACTGGCCCTGACACAGTTCAACTTAGCAATGGTGATCAACTTTTAATTACATATACGAGTAACATTACACTTCCTTTTGGTACACCCTCTTTCCGTCTCGATAATATATATGTTGTTCCTTCTATGCGTAAAAATTTACTCTCTATTATACAATCTTGTCATGATAATAAAGTTCGTTGTGCCTTTGATGCCAATCATTTTATATCTTTGATCTCACTAGTGGGTCCTTGCTCTATAAAGGCCTTTGTAAGGGCAGTTTTTACAAAATTACTGCCCTTCAATCTCGCCTCCAGAGTCTCACTGCCTCCCGTAGTTCCTCTTTCCTCTGGCATCAACGACTTGGTCATCCTTTTACCAAGGTTCTCTCTCACTTAATCTCAAATAAAAAATTATCCTTTACTTTAAAAAATAATTCTTCCTTTTCAATCATTTAATGGAAAAAGGCACTCTACTTTTGACTTAGTTCATTCTGATGTATGGCAATCTCCTATTCTCTCTGTTTCGGGTTACAAATAATATGTGCTCTTCATTGATGATTACATTTGTTATTCATGGCTCTTCTTTATGAGAGGAAAATCTTAGGTCATTATCTATTTTCTAGATTTTGTCACCTACATCTGCACTCAATTCTCCATCACTCTCAAACAATTCCAATATGACGGTGGTCGAGAATATGAAAGCGGTCCCATCAAGAATCTATATTCTTGTCTTGGTATTCACCACCGCCTTTCCTGCCTTAATAGTCGTGAACAAAATGGTCTTGCGGAATGCAAATATCGTAACATTGCTCAAATGGCCCGTACTTTTCTCTTCATCAGTCACGTTCCTCTCTGTCACTGGCTTGAAGCTATATCCACTGTTGTCCATCTCATCAATTGTCTCCCATCTCCTGTCCTCTAATGGTCTTCTCCTTTCTCTCATCTTTATGGTCATTCTCCCTTATACTCTACCAATCATGTTCCTTTCTGTCACTAGCCTGAAGCCGTTTGTGCCGTTGTCTATCTCATCAATCGTCTCCCATCTCCTCGTCTTCAATGGTCTTCTCCTTTCTCTCGTCTCTATGGTCATTCTCCCTCATACTCTATCCTACGTGTGTTTGGATGTGCCTGTTATCCCCATTTAGGTGCTTATGTCACTATCGTGGATTGTGTTTTTCTAGGTTACAGCTTATAACACTAACGTCAATAGTGTATGGATCGCCAAATTGGTTATATTTACATCTCTCAACATGTTCGGTGTGACGAACAAACATTTTTCTTTTCCAAAACAGACCAATCTTCAACACCTTCCTCCTGGATATTTGTCCCTGTCATCCCTCTGGCTCCAGCATTACCACCACCCTTGACTCCTCCACCTAACATCCCCAACCCTCCTGTTCCCGAACCCACACCACACCAGACCATAATCATATGGCACCTTTCCCCTATCATTATCAACGTTGACTATCCCATCACCCAATTCCTTCTTCCCATACGGATACTAACCCACCACCTTCTCCCCCATCCATATCTCCCTCTCCCTCTCTAGCACGTCCCTCCCCCATCTCTTCCCGACACCTCATGATCACCAGACATCAGGATGACTCTTGTAAACCTCTTCACTAGACATATAATACTATTAGATATCCTCTTCCCAAAGCCCTTTTGGCTCATCTCCCTTCCTCCACCACATAACCTACTTACTATTCACAGGCCTCACACATTACCAATGAGTTCAATACATTGCAGAAGAATGCTACCTGGGTTCTTGTTCCTCCTGCTCCTCAACAACATGGTTGACTGCAAATAAGTTTGTAAGATTAAAAGACGAGCTGATGGGTTCATTGACCGTCACAAGGCCCGACTTGTTGCAAAAAACTTTGATCAACAAGTCGGGGATGACTTTGATGAAACTTTTAATCCCATCATTAAACTAACTACAGTCCATAACGTATTCAACATTTTCGTCTCCATAAGTTGGTCTATCTGTCAACTTATGTGAAAAATGCATTTCTTCATAGTATATTAGATGAGATTGTTTACATGAGCTAACCTCTAGGTTTTGCAAACCCCAATCACCCTTATCATATTTTCCTTCTCAAGCAAGCCATCTATGGCCTTAAACAGGGTCATCAGGCATGGTTTCAACGTCTCAACAACTTTCTCCTACAATTTGGTTTCACTTAAAGCCAGACAGATCACTCCTTGTTCATCTACCGATTAGATTCCGCAGTTATGGTTCTCCTTTTCTATGTTGATGACATCATTCTGACAGGTAATACACCTTTCCTGGTCACCTCCTTCATCACCATTCTTGGCAAAGAGTTTGAGCTCAATGATCTTAGTCACTTATCATACTTTCTGGGTCTAGGAGCCTATTTATCCCCGGATCATCTTTATCTTTCCCAAACCAAGTACACCATTGACCTTTTACAACGGTTCAGTATGACGGACTATAAGTCTTGCTCCACCCCAGTCTGTGCCAAAACCCAACTATCAGCTCACACCAGTGAGTTCCTATCTGATGCCACCGAGTATCGACAGCTAGTTGGTTCCCTCCAGTACCTTACCTTCACTCTCCCTGACATAGCCTATACTATCCATCCATCAGGTTGCTCAATTCATGAACGCACCAAGATCACCTTACCTCATTGCAGCTAAACGGATCCTTCGCTATCTCAAGGGATCTCCTGACTTTGGCCTTACCTTTTGTCGCTCACCCACACCCGTTACTATCACAACCTACTTTGATGCTGATTGGGCAGGTTGCCCCCACTCTCGCCGCTCTACTGCTACTACAGGTCTTTGTGTCTTCTTGGGATCTGATCTCATCTCTTGGACTGCCAAGAAACAACTTATTGTATCTCGCTCCAGTGCTGAAGCCGAGTGCCGCTCTCTTGCCTATGTCTGTGTCGAGACCACCTGGATCTCCCATCTTCTTACTGAACTCAACTTCCCTCCACCCAAATCCATTACCTTGTTCTAAGACAACTTCAGCATTACTTGCGTGGCCTTAAATCCCGTTTTCCATGCTCGCACTAAGCATATTGAACTTGACTACCATTTCATCCGAGAATACCTTCTCTCCGGCATTCATCGGGTTCAGTTTGTCCCTTCTCCAGATCAGCTTGCAGATATTCAAACCGAAGGACTATATAAACATCGCTTCACTCTACTACGGTCCAAACTCGTCTCTCCAGGACAGTCGAATTTGCGGGGGAGTGCTAAAGGTCCTTAAAACATGTTCCTTAAAATATAGAAATCATTAGTGTAAAGATTTGACTATCTTAGATTTAATCTTAGGCATAAATCATGCTTGTATGTTCCCTTTTTACTCATTGCAAGAGCTATCTATAAAGGCCTCCGATTTGAGAACAATAGAGAGGAACTTCGATGCTTTTTATATTTTATTTTTTATTTTTTATTTTTTATTTTTTATTTTTTATTTTTATTGCAGTAGCTTTAAAAGGAGTAGTGGCAGCTTTAAAAGGAGAAGTCCAGGAGTTTAGGGATATAAATATTTTAGTTTTGTGTGTGGTGTATATAACATTATTGTAAGTTTCTCTCCATTTAGATTTGTCGCGTGTTTCAATGGCAGTGTTTAGAAAAGTTGATCTTTGCTCGGTCGCCGTCACCGAAGCGTTTGCGATTCAACCTTGACGATGGAGAAGTAAACAACGACTTTGTTGTGGACTTGTGGGTATAGTGAATTCCAATTGGGTGGCGAGAGATTTTGAGCTAGAATAATGGTTGCAAGAATTAGAAATGGAGTCTTTGGAACAAATTGTCAACAACCACACTGCAAACCAAAAGAAGCTTCGTCCGACATCATTCGTCAAGGTGGAGAGAGAGAGAGAGAGAAAAAGAGAGAGGCTGGCTCATAAGGGCTTTTGGAGTTTGTCCCCGGCGAGATTTTCGATTATGAAAGTGTGTCCTTTTTAGATGAGGGTGAAAGGGTTTTTGGGTGCTGTTTTGGTCCTCGAGATCACATGGTGTCCTTGGTGCTTCCGATCTCACTACCGTTGTTGGATACACGATGCATGTTTGGACGGGGACAAAGTAATTGGAGGTGAGTTCAGTTGTGATGGTTTGGGTGAGGCGGGCCATAAAATAAAAGCATTGGATAACTTGAAATTGGTCATGAGGGTTTTTGCTAGGCGCCCAAGTACATGGCCTCTTTACTCTCAGTAATAATTGAGTAATTACAATGAGGGGCTCCCCTAAATATACTAATCTATGGAACAATTCTTATTAGGCAAGGATAAGAACAGTGTTTTAAAACACGCAGTGTAGGCGCCTCGAAAGTGGATCAAGTGAAAAAAATCGTCGTTTTTAAAAAAATTGACCCAGTTTGCATCGCGCATCAACAGTAGAAAAAATTATAAATATAAATATATATGTATATATAACATGCATGCATGTTTGTGTATATATACAATGATTTTAGTAGCATTTTTCTGCGTAATATTTGTAAATGTCACTCCATACAATAACATTATTTTTATTTTTTTGTGTGTAATATTTCTATTATTTGTCTTAGTGTTAGGAATCTTTTATTTATGTATGGGACTAGAGAGATGTTAGTAATGTTATAACTGTAAGGCTTTAAAGTTTTGAAGTATTATTAGCAGTGTTCATGTATAAATCAATTTGGATATAAAATGATACTTATAAATTATTGTCATTAATTAGTTTATTAGTATTTTATATATCGTAGTGAACTTTAATTGGAATTGTCTTTATTTATGTATGAGAATTTAAAGAAATTTTAGTAATGTTGGAAGTAAATCAATATTAATTGTTAGTAACTTAAGTTTTAAAGTATACTTGGTTTGTATTAAAAAAACAAACAAACAAACAAATAAAAGGACCGCCTAGGCATCCATACCACTCCCACCCCCACCCCGAGCCTCCTGCTTTTTAGAACCTTGGATAAGAATAGAAAGAATAAGGATGAACTAGGAAACTGACTATTATTACCTAAATCTAATTAGGAGACAAGTCCCTTATTCAAAGATAAGTAATAAAAATAATATTATAAAATAAAAGATAACTCTCTCTTTCTTCAAGCTAGCTGGTCTTCGCGGGGGGATTCTGTGTGCACGTCACTCTAAGTTGTCCGTATGCTCTCTTTCGTACCTTGGTGTGATGGCAAGTGCCCTCGCCCAAGCTACGGTTGGTCTCGATTTCGAGACATGGGAGCAGCCTCTCCTCTTCATATATGTATGGAGGTAAGGTCTGCCGACATCTGCCGACATCCGCCCTCTCTGACCCTGCAGTTAAGCGGGAGCTTTGTGCACTGGGTACAACTTTTTTATATGGAGCATGTAAATGCGATTGAGATAGAGAAAGAATTCATATTATTATGTGTGTATTGGTTTTTGTACGCTTTCGCCCATTTGGATCAGTAAGATCTGAGATATTGCTTTATGTGAATTATGTAATCTATTTGCAGGAAAGACAATGAGGTGCTTAGAGGTAAAGGAATTTTTTTTGCCTCAGTTCTGCTATCTTTTGCCCAGACTTCTATTTGTACTTACATATAGAGTTCTTCGAGTCTTCAATTGTTCCTTCCACTTTCTGGGTTTTTTACTTTAGGGTAGCAACTGCAGTTTGCCCAGTCTTGTTATTATTTTCTTTGTTTTGAGGATCTATTAATGTTGTAAGTGTTCTAAAAATCCCCCTTAGGTACCGCCTAGCGAAAGGCGCTGCTCTGCTGTATCATTTAGGTGCAATTATATGTATTTGACTGCTATTTTGGTGCATGTATTGTTAACGCTACACTAATTTGACTACTTAGAATGTGTTGAATTGTCAAATCTGTGTTAGTAGTTGATTTTTTGTAGGATTACATATTTAAAATAAAATAAAACCACCAACTCGTTTGCAGTCTCCCACCGCCCGCCTTCCACCTAGCGCTTATAGGACATTGTTTATTGTTGATTCGTATTTTAAATTTCTTTTTTCATGCCCTCCCTTTTATGAATCTACCCCGTTTTATCGTTCTCCAATATACCTTTACTTCTAAAAAGGGGAAAAAAAGAAAAGGGGGGGGAGGGGGCGCGACGGGGTGAACTTTGTGAAGTCATTTTGTAGTAAGCTGTTTCAAGAGAGTGACTAATCTTTTCCTGGAAATCTATTTTGAAGTCAAAGGACCCCGGAGAGTGTTATTTATTTATTATGTGCACATAAGCCTGAACCTCCATCTTGACAAATGGTAACTTCTCATTTAGTAGAAAGGAACCTGTTAGTTGGTACTACATGTGCAAGTGAACTGGGAGGGTTCCGACCACTTGTTTACCACTGCAGATCTGCAGTGCTGTTAAGTGTTTTGCTCCTTGATTTCGATCTTGTTCGGGAGATCATTGGTGATGCGTTGTGATGGAAATTAGGGCTTATCTTAATATTTTCTTACATTATTAGTATTGCATTGTATTTTTCCTTTTATTAGTTGTTTAATATTTTGTTTACATTATTAGTAGTAGCTAGGGTTGAGAGGAAGCTTTTAGAAGGTTCCATTAGTTAATGTTGTCATGAATGAGTTGTCATGACAACTTATGACAACTCTCATGACAACTCATACTTAACTAATAGCTTCTAGAAGGTTTCATTTTGACATGTGATGTATTTGTGAGTTAGTTATAACGCACGTGACATCACATGGGCTTACACCCTCTCAACCAATAGGAGCTTAGGAGATTCCTTCAAGAATCTTCTTTTCCCCCCATATAAAGTGCCTTATCCCTCATTTGTATTGAATCCTACATTTGAAAGATATAAAGAAATTCTAGTTTCTCTATCTAAATTGGTGTGGTGCCTTTAGAGTTGCAGTTAAACATGTGATTACGTCAATTGGTATGAGAGCGAGGTGTCGCTCCCCTATTTGTGTGTGAGGTGTCACCACAATTTTTTTTTTCATTTTTGTTTGTGAGGTGTCACAACAATTTTTTCATTTAAATCATTTTTCAAATTTTAATGTTTCCCCAAAAAGCAACAATTTATGAGAGATTTATCCAAATGCAAGAATAAATGAGAGAAGAAATGGTCTCCCTAATGGAGCAACACATGACCACCCTCACCCAACAAATATCATCTTTTTTGCAAAACCCTAACCCTACCCTAACTCCAATACCAAAATTTCCATAAAATCATTTTCAGAAAAATTATGTTTCTGCCCCGATTAATTCCAGAGGCTCAATTCATGATTATCGGAGGCAAGTCCAATATTGGTTGCTCCACCCAATCATTCTCCCTCACTCATGCATCCAATCGGGTCAACTCGAGGCTAAAAGATCCCTTCCTGAGCCGCTTTCTTGCAAGAAAGATAGAAACGATGAAATTGGTTGGTGTAGTGGGGATTTTTTTGACAATTTTGTTGAGGATGTTTGGGTAACCCGCATTCATTTTTGCGAGATAGAGATGTTTGATTTGAGAGATTTTTTTTCAATCTTTGGAAATGGGGATGATAATTTTGACGGAGTTGGTTTGGTGGGTATCTCTTTCAGGGTTGAGGTGGTGATTGTGGGTGATGTATTTGATGGTGGGTACGTGGACCCATTTTTGGTGTCATGTGACAATGAGCTCGAGTGATGCTTTTCGCGTCTTGGTGTTGAGGAGGCTTATCACGGGACTTCGATACCAAGATTTTGTGGATCGGCTGTGGTTGGTTTGTATGCCTATTCTCCGTGAACTTCTTAGTAGCCGGTACGAGGGACGTTTCAGAGGACAACTCCCCTTTTAAGTGGGGGAGCCCTTTGATGGTTGCTTTGCTTTCTTGCCGTTCACCTCCTACGCTCGGGACGAGCTTTTTCAAGTGGGGGTGAAGGATGGAAATCAGGGCTATTTTAATATTTTCTTGCATTTTTAGTATTGCATTGTATTTTTTCTTTTATTAGTTTAGTATTTTATTTACATTTTTAGTAGTAGCAAGGGTTGAGAGGAAGCTTCTAGAAGATTCCATTAGTTAGTGTTGTCATGAATTAGTTGTCATGATAACTCATTTCATGACAACTCATACAAAACTACTAGCTTCTAGAAGGTTTTGTTTTGACATGGGATGTATTTGGGAGTTAGTTATAGTTCATTTGATATCACATGGGCTTGCCCTCTCAACCAATAGGAGCTTAGGAGATTCTGATGGGAATCTAGTGATTAGTTTCCTTTTATTTTTCCTTTTTATTTCTATTTTCTCTTTTTAGCTCTTTTTAGTCATTTTCTTTCCTTAATTAGCCTCTAAGCATATTTGGTACTAATTAGGCATTTTTTAATTTTTCGTTGGTCCATTTACTTTATTAGCATCTAATTCCTCTCATATAAAAACCTCTTGGATTCTCATTTGTACTCATTCTTCAATTCTTGAAATATAAGAATTTTTTTGTTTTTCTCTAGAAATCATATTGTCTTGATTTTTAGGTCATTGACGTGTAGTCCACGTCAAATAGGTATCAGAGCGGATGTCGCTCCAAACATTGGTGTTAGCGTATATCGGTGTGTAGAGAGTATTAACAAATCGTGCACTACATTCTCAATGGCCCCGAAGAAGGCGACGTGAATTCAAGATGAGATTAACAAGAATTACGAGAAAGTAATCAAGAATTGCATGGAAAAATGAATAGAATGGAAGAACAAATGAAAATCTTAATTCAACTTCTTTACAAATCTCAAAACCCTAGCCCCTCAAATGAAACCCTAGTACCAAATCACCATCCATAAGGAACCCGAAGACTCGGGAAGCAACCCGAATGCTGTTTTAACCCATTCCAACCAGAAAACCCTCTTTCTAAAAAAAAAAGAACTCTGGCTGACATCAAATGGAGGCTCCTCAGCCTTCCGCCGTGGTCGAGCAAAAAACTTCCATTGCCGATCTGCCCATTTTCAACCGCCGACAGCCTGCACACATCACTGACCTAAATCCGGCGCAAATGGAACAAGTCGCTGCAACAGAACTTGCCAGCAGCCCTCTCCGACAGCCCTTGGCTTCACCACTGGGTCGGACCACCCTTCCGGTGGTCGATCCCACTCTCTCAGCCATAAATTTTCCCCACCCCATTACTTACACCTCAAAGCCCTACCAAAAACAACATCCAAATCTTCTAAACCCTAATTACTGCCCAACCTACAAAAAAAAAACCACATACCTGCTGTCCATATAGAAACCCTAGTCCAAGAACCTCATCAGGTTCATTTCGACCCTGGCTGTAAAACCCAATCTGAACACGGACCCCATTACGATTTTCTTGACCAAAATTCAAACTCAAATAACCCCAAAACCTCTATTTTTACCCAAGAATGTGCACCCACCCAAAAACTAACCCTACTCGAATTGTCCAAAGCCCCAAACGCAATTCTCCTCAACCAACCACCTAATCTCAACCCTATTCGACCACCCGAACCACCTGACCCATATGATTTTGGCATTTATTACCAAAACATTGATATACACATCCTCACCCACCACCATACATACCACCTCCCCCATCATCTCATCATACCCCTTCACATCATGACCTCTCTCTACTTTACACCGATTCCTCTTCCTCCTCCGACGCCGGGGATACTCACCGTAGCGTCTTAGAGTGGATTGCCCCACCCCCACTCTGCCCTTTGCGCCCATCGCTTCATTCCACTATGGAACCGTTAGTGCTTTTATTGTAGAGAACGTGGCCACTTAATTGCCACGTGTTCCCACTATTAGCGCACTCCTTCGGCACCTCCCATGGCCCCATATGATCATCCTACTCGTCCACCACTTGTCCAAATGCTATTGATCCCTATTGATTTTGTTGCACTTGCACCGGGTGATGTGATGGGTCTGAGAGCTCATCAGGATGGAGACCTACTTTCACTAGCGCTCAAGTTACTTTCTCGGAGTCTTCATGGGATATACGCATAGATATTCGTATGTTCGATGGTAGATTCTCCCCAGATGACATGGTTGATTGGCTGGCCGCTATGGAGACAATTTTCGACTATAAGCGGATTCAGGGCCACTCATGTGTTCTCGCCGCCACCAAACTTCAGGGGTTTGCCCGAGTTTGGTGCAATGATCTTTGGCTCCCTCCCATTCATTCAGGACTGGATTGACCTTAAGGCCGCTCTTTAGGCCTCATTTATACCCCCGACATACGAGTGTGACCTCTTTGCGCGTATCCAGTTACTCCGACAGGATATGCCTTCCGTAGTGGAGTATACCGAGCAGTTCCAGCTCGTTTGCACTTGAACTCGTCTGCCCGAGACTGAGGATCAACCGCTATATTTTCGGCTCCAGCCACATATTCAGTGCGATCTTGGGTTGAGAGAGATACCGACCTTACTGAAGGCGGTAGAATATGCTACCAAGGTCGAGGCCTATCATGCAGCACCCACAACTCCTTCAACAATCCGACCTCTACCTTCATTGAGTTCTGCTTCCCCTACAGTATCAGCAACGTTCTAAAAGGCGCGAGGCGTGGTCGAGGCGTAGAGGTCAAGCCTCAAGCCTTAGGAGCCTAGGCGCGCCTAGGCGAAGCCTAGGCTTAAAAAGGTGTTTTTCTTTTTTTATTATTTTAATTATTCTAAGGCTAATAATAAAATAAAATAATACATACCTTGAATTTTGAAAATATATCCGTATGTTTGGTAGCCATCTTTCTCATATTCATGCTCCATAATCAATATATAAAATGTATTTTGATTGTTTTGGATGAGATTTGGTCCGATTTGTAAAAAAAAGCCTTTAAATGGCGATATCATTTCACTAAGGCATACTTGTTTTAAAAAAAAGTGCGCCTTAAGCCTTTTACCTAGAATAAGGCATAGGCAATGCGTTTCTCTCAAGCCTTAAGCCTAGGCGGGCCTAGGTGGAGTCTAGGCACGCCTTTTAGAACACAGAGTATCAGCGTCGACATCTTCTGCCACTACTCAAACTACCATTACTTCCGCTGCGACACATTCAGGTCCTTTCACATTCGGTGCTTTAATTGCTGCAACTTGGGATACCGAGCTTCAAATTGCTCTCTTTCACGTCGTCAGTTCCTATTAGCGATGCATAATTACCTGCGTATCTTGATGAGGCCAAGCATCCTCCTGGCCATGTATTGATTACAGTTTTAGAGGGTGTGACTCTGTCAGCCTTCCCTTTTAAGTTCGTGGATGAACTCTTTTTGAGGGGAGGGGAGTGGTCCAGTGATTAGTTTCCTTTTATTTTTCATTTTTATTTCTATTTTCTCTTTTTAGCTCTTTTTAGTCATTTTTTCCCCTTAATTAGCCTCCAAGCATGCTTGGGACTATTTAGGCATTCTTTTATTTTTAAGTTGGTCCTTTTAGTCATTTAGCTAATTACTTGATTAGCAAGTAATTCCTCACGTATAAATACCTCTTGTATTCTCATTTGTACTCATTCTTCAATTTTTGAAATATAAGAAATTCTTTATTTCTCTCTCTAGAAATCATATTTTCATGATTTTTAGGTCATTGATGTGTAGTCCACGTTAAATTCCTTCTAGAATCTTCTCTCCCCCCTATATAAAGGCCTTAGTCCCCCATTTGTATTGATTCCTACATTTGAAAGATATAAAGAAATTATAGTTTCTCTCTCTAAATTGGTGTGGTGCCTTTAAAGTTGCCATTAGAAGTGTGGTTACGTCACCTTGTTCTCTTTGTGAGTGTTATGTGTGCATGGAAGTATGGATGAAGAGTAAGAACAAATATAAGTTGGCTCTGCTATGTTTGATGTGATGTATTTGGAGGGAAAGAAATACTAGAGCTTTCAAAGGCGGAGAGTTCTAGTTTTTTGGTTGAAGAACATTGAGATCTTTAAGATTGTAATCGGACTGGGTGAGCCGGACTTGGATTTGCTCAGGCTCTGCCTAAATTTATTTCACCCCCTCTGAAGCCCCACTTTGCTTGAATGGATATCGACTACCCAGGATCACACTTAGCTTATATATATTTCGGGCAGGCCCGATTAGAAATAGTAGACTGTGGAAGAAATAAAATTGAACGAAAGCGAAATTGTTGACACCATAATTGCTTAAACAGTTGACCATTTTGTACGTAACTTAACATCGTTTGCACCCAATTTGACATATCTAGTCGACAATTATACGCATTTTTCAGGGCACCAATTTAATTAAAGGAAATTTATAATCTACCATTCTCAGTAAACCATCCCTAGTAACAAAAAAAGGGAATCCTTATACAGTAACGGTATACATTAAGAAAATCAATTTTAGATTCTCAACTGAATCTATAAACAGAGATTTAATAAAAATAAAAATAAAAATAAAACAACAAAAGTTGTGAACATTTCAGATTCTCAACTGGAGCTATGAGAATACTCAAAATACGTAATCGTTCCATCCCACGAATGCAAAAGTAAAACACAATAATGTGTCTAAACTAGCGCCAAAAGATAACAACATTTCAAGTCTACTTTTGTTATTTTTCGATTCTTCAAGCCCCCAAACTACCGCCAAAACTGATTTCGTTTCATTCTTGTGCCAAAATCTCAAGATTAATCCTTGGATACATCCAAAGCTGAAAATATTCATACACAAATAAGTAATTTGTCAATATAAGTAAAGCATATGAACTAGCAACAGTGAACACCAAAAGTGTATAACAAGATATATTTATACCAATGGCTCCTGTCTTTGATTCAGTTTAGGACCTAAGAAGGAAATATTTGATATGTAAACTACAAACTTACCCACGGTTGGTCTCGGGTTCGAGACATGGGAGCAGTCTCTCCATATATGGGGGTAAGGCCAGCCGAATTTGTCTCTCCCAGACCTGCAGTTAAGCGTGAGCCTTGTACACTGGGTATGACCTTTTTTTACAAACTTACGAACATAGGGATACTTCTTCCTTAAATTCAGTTTGGACAGGTTTATTATTTTGTAGCTAATCTTTGGTGCGAATCAATGCTTCAACTGTATAAGAAAGTAATGAACTACGAAACGGGCTAAGAACACGACCCTCAGTGTTAAATGCACTCTCCAAAGCAATGGAAGGCACGAGAATAGCTAGAATGTCACGAGCCATCTCATTATAAGATGGGAAGCTTAGATTAATAATGCTTCCACCAGTGTATAACATCAAATTTATTATCATTTGAGTTTTTTTTTTTGGGTGAAGCGTTTCTTCTAAATGGACATCTAACTCCGGCTTACTTTGAGACATATCTTTCTCTTTACAATATTTGTAATACTCTTTTATAAAATTCAGCATTTTTGAAAGCAAGGAGGTGGTGCTACTTGACATAACATTCTTTCATTTGTCATTCTCATTAATCTCTTCCAAGTGAAGCTTCATATGAAGCCTTATATACTTCAAATAGATCACGAAACACATTGTCCACATGATTCATCAAATTATCAATCGTTGACGAACCATATCTGTTATTGTAGAAAAACGTCAAATACCTATCCTTAAATCTGGGGCCGAGGAGAAGAACAATGGAAATAAAATGTTTGGTTCTTTTTCGGACCAATACTTCTTTAATTTTATAAGCATGCTTAAAGTCATACGTCCAAGTAAAGAGTTCAAATTCATACAAGTCTCATGGAACAATGGTAGAATTCGATAGACATTACGAAAGAAGAGATTGACAGTACAGGACTTAGTTGAAGAAAAGACTTTTGTCACAATGAAAAAAGCTTCTAAAAATTGATGGACAATTTCAGTTTTCTCCCAATCTTTAACAATTGGCGAATTCTTAAAATGTTGTCACGTGTTTTCATAAAGTGCAACACAGAGCCAAGTATCATTAAAGTCTATTACGTGGATACAGCTGGAACCAACATTCTACCGTGGGGAAATATGCAAATGTGCAGCATATTTAAGAAATTCAAGTTTCCTTTTATCGGACTCTTTAACGTTTTCAATGCATTATGTACCCTACGAGCGGAGCCCTCTATCTCATCAAATCCATCTTGAACATATAAATTCAATACATGAGTAACAACGCGCTTGAATGAGTGCACCACCAAGCAATAACAACCCACAATCCTCAAGAAGAAGTAATGATCCGAAGGATTTCTAACAATAATGCCATTAATGGTATCATTGTCCATCGTAAAGGTGCATATTTTCTCAACATTTGATGATACCCACAAGATTTTTTACTTGATTGATAGGATGGTTGAGATTGTATTTACCGTCACAATAGACAACCATACCGCTAACGGCGTTATTGCTAAGAAATTTTTGGATCATGATTCTTGAACACATTTATTCAACACACATATATGATATATTCAACGCAATGCAGTGAACAACGCCACAGTGTTCGGTAGAAACTTGAATTTCTTAATATGCCAACTAAGAACCTATTTCCCGAGGTGATTTGTTGGTTCCAGTTCACACAATTGTATTGAATGATGCTTAGGTTTACAAAAAACTCTTAAAGCTTATGATTGTATGAAAACACGTGACCCACATTTTAAGTATCCTCAAATTGTTGAGGATTTGGAGAAAACTGAAATTGTTCATCAATTTTAGAAGTTTTTTTCATTGTGAAAAGTGTTTTCTTCAACTAAGTCTTGTATTGCTAACCTCTTCTTTCACGAGGTCTATCGGGTTCCAGTGTTCTTGCATGAGACTTCAATGAAGTTGAACTATTTAAACATATGGTTTTGAACATGCTTATAAAATTTGACAAGCATTGGTCCAAAAAAGAACCGGACATTGTACTCTCCATTGCTCTTTTTCTTGGCACAAGATTTACGGATAAGTATTTACAGTTTTGCTACAATAAGATATATGGTTAATCAACGGTTGATAGTTTGATCAGTCGCGTGAACATTGTGTTTCGTGATCTCTTTGAAGAGTTTAAGTCTCTTCACTTGGAAGAGATTAGTGAGAATAACAAATGAAATGATGTTTTATCAACTAGCATCTCAAATTCACTTAAAAAAAAGATGGAATTTATAGAAGTGTTTAACAAATTTAGTGAAGAGGAAGATACATCTCATACTAATTCGAAGTTAGATGTCCATTTTAGAAAAAAGCTCCGCCCAAGCAGATACACGAATGATGATAACTTTGGTGTTTTACGTTAGTGGATGGTTGAACATCTCAATAGCTTGGAGGTGACCTTCGCGGTAGAAAGAACCGAAGATCTAGACGTGATGATTTTACCCTTGACAGTGGCGTACTTGAGTCAAGTATCCGCTTGTTCTTCCCTTCCCCTGGGCATCCTGGCGACCAGGGGCAAGCTCGCCCCAGTTTTGCAAGACTTTGATTGTTTGGAGGCCGGTCCCTCCTTGCTCTTCCCATTCTGGGGTTCAGTGATGTTGTTTTCTCAGAGCTGCTTGGTGTCTCCTTCCTCTTTTTCCCATCTGTGGGCTTGGGCTGAGTAGACGATGAGGTTCTCTTAGTAGTAATTTTGTTGATCTGGTTGAGAGCTTTTCAGGGACCCATCTCTTCGTCTGTCTCAACACGGACTGGAACCAAATCTTGCTTGGGTGAAGTGTCTACAATGACCTTGGTTGCGTCTAACAACTTAAATGCATCTGAAGTCTGGTTGGAAATGGATCGGGACTAAAGACAGGAATGCCCACAAGAATGCGACTTTCTAAGCCTGTAGAAACTGGCTGAGCTTCAAAAGTGTTCCCAAAAGGCTTGAATGACAGCAGTACGCTGACCAACCGGGATGGTCAGTGGAACCTAGTGGCGCTTTGATTTTTCAGGTCTTCTCAAGGTCGGCGTCTATTGAGAGCCAATGTGAAGGAGGTGGCAAAATAATGGAGCAGGCACCGAGTACTGCAAACCCTGTTGCTGCCGTTGAAGTCGTCGGACCGATCGAGGGAGGTGAGCAGAGGCAGCAAGTAGCCTGGAATTCGGGTCAAAGCATCTTGACGGCAGAGAGAGAATTTTACTCGCATGGAGTGCACTTCTGCTGGCAGGTGCAGATGATGGTTTCAAAGCCTTACGGGGAAGAGCTCATGAAGCCGTAGTAGAGGAGATGAATGAAGGTAGAAGGTCGAGAAATATAGCGAAACATGATGAAGATAGCATATTTTGCTATTTGACTTGAATAATAGTCAAATTGTTGGGATATAACCATAAAGGTCCAATCATTCTTGACTCAAGGTCAACCATTTTAAAAATCCTAGAGAGGTTCCATCTATATTCACTCGAGCAATCGGTTGATAGAGGTAGTCGTTCGTTAACATAAAAAAATTGACAGCTTCCACTTGTTATACTTGTCATTTGTTGGATCCTTTGCTTAATCCTTAAATATAGTCATTAAGCCTCCTGCCGGAGCCTAATGGGACATGCCAGTCACCAAACCACCTTCTATTGGGGTTTGTGCAAAAAATAGGCACCTTTTTTCCCAGCTTTGCCCTTGAGAAACGCACTTTGTTTTGGGACTCCCTATTTAGAAACTGAAAGAATTTGACAAACAAAACCTAGATAGACTTATTTAAATAAACTATGGAGGGGCAACGGTCTAACTATTTACAAAATAAAACCATGGATTACTACTGCGACAATGTTCAGAAAATATGAATTTACCTAAACACCATTGACTTATAAGTAATAAGAAAACATAATGTGGAACTGACTCACGAACGTACAAACATAAGTTAGTCATAAAAATGAGACATTATTAGGACGACAAACTCGACTATGGAAGGTCTCAAGTAATCCCCAGATTGAATTTGAGCCAAATCCTGAAATTTCTCACTTTAATTTGCTGAGTTTTTGATGGGTTTCAGTCGAGGAAAATTGGGAAGTCTTAGTGAAAGTCTGATACGGTTAAGGGAAGGGGAATGTAGTGACATGTTGAGGAGAGAGAGATAAAAACCACGTTAAATGCATTAGAAGTGGCAGTTAAACAGTTTTGGCGCATAACGGCATAACCAAAGATGTAGTCAATCATGTCACCGGCATTAATAGGTATCTATGTCAAGCTCTTGTTCAGTAAGATGGTTTGGATGTTAATTGCATTAGAAGTAGCAATAAAACAGTTTTGGCGTATAACGACATAACCAAAGATGTAGTCAATCATGTCAAGGGCAATAATAGATGTCTATTTCAAGAGCTTGTTCAGTAAGATGGTTTAAATGTTTGAGTTTTTGTGAAGCTGGTCCTTGATTGCGTGGTCTACCAGTTGTCGACTCTGTATTGGCTGTCATTATCTCCATCCCATTTGAGAATTCCGATGAATATGTATATTTCTGATCTGGTATGAAACCTAGTTCTGTTAGTCCACTTTTATATCTGTTTTATTTTATCTCCTCGATTTGTGTTTCCTTTAGGAGTATTCATTATGGTATTTATTCCTGATTCGGAAAACCTTACAAATCCATTTACTGGGTACTGCTTTTCTCTGTGCATATATCCCTAATATTAGGTCTCATATGAAGAAAATAAGCTATTTTTTAATCCGAGTTTAGTTGATGTCCAAAATTACTATAACTTTGTAACACTTCCTTCATCGCCATTTTATTTGAAGTTGTGGATAGTTATTATATAGGTTACATATATATTGAAGTTCAGATGTGAAGTTCGGGTTTATTTTTTGGTTTAGCATAGAGAAAAGTTTCTAGAGATTTCAGACAACGCAATACGCATAATATATATTTCCTAAATAAATATGAATAAAATAAAACAGAATTTGTTCCATAGAAGACATACTTATAAATACTCAACATGAAAATTCATCATTTTAATAGCTAAAATTAGATATACACAGATTTGCATAAATTAAATCAGATATACAACAGCAAGAAATAGATAAAGTAAGAAATAGAAAAAGAAACAAAATACGTGGATCAAATTCAGAGGCAAACATAGATGAAATCAGTCATATAAGCAAAAAGATTTCAAAGAATATAGCCTACCAAACAGATCCGCAGAAAATAAGGTTTGGTTAAACTTTGATCAGATTCGCAGAAAATAGGGAAATTTTAGAAGTACGGTTTTCTGTTTGGTGCAGAGTTAGGTGGGGTTTTTCGTTTGAGAAGCCCACTCGTTACTCATCTCCTATATATTTATTTATAATGTTTTTCATTCAATGTTATAAATTATTAAACATTTGCCCTCATTTTAAGTTATTAAAATACAAAAAATTACCCACCAGTGTGTCCAAAAACATGTCCCCAACGTGACCCAAAAAACCCCAGCATGTCCAAATAAATATTTGCATGTGCAAAAAAGTACACTAAGTTACGCGTATTCCTAGTATATCTCATCTCTGATACGTGTTGGATTCGCTCTGCCTTTCGAGAGAGTGTCCGTGCTCCATAGCCCAATTTGCTGCAAATCAGCCAGATTCGGCCCAACCCAAGCCTGACCTTCCCAGATCCACTCATCTGCAAGTACTATGTAGAATGTTTATTTTCTAATCGCTTTCTTGCTACATATGTTGGCTGCCCTGCTTTCTTCAGCTTATGATTTGTTTAGTGTAGAAGGATGCAAACGCTATATGCTTGAGGTCCCTAGAGTACGACTAGCTTTTACCCTCAAATTTGGGAGCTCAATACTGATATGTCGATACCATGAAAATAATGCGGGATATATATTTTGCAGGAAAATGGGTTACTTCATGTTCCGAAAGGCCAGGCCGCCCAGAATCCACAGGCACAAATGTTCTCTGATCCAAACATGGCTATGGATATGATGAAGAAGAATCTTTCTATGATCATACCTCAGGTATCACACGTCTCTTGGTTATAATATATATATATATATATTTTTTCGTGGTTACATTGCTAAAATTGGGACCGGTTGTTCTAATATATATTTTTCTTTCTTACCCAGACTCTTACATTTGCATGGGTTAACTTCTTCTTTTCTGGATTTGTAGCAGGTTGGTCTTTTTCTCTTCTTTTTCTTCTATCAGATATGTTTTGTTTTCCTTATTTTACACTTAATTTCTTCTAGTACCTGATTTTAGGGTGCGCTTGATACGAATTACGGAAATATTGAAAAACAGTTCATTTAGGGTTTGTTTGATCTCGAAGTTGGAAACCAAAAAAAAAAAACAACAACTTAAAAACAGTTCATCTTGGATGCGTTTGTACGAAGTTGGAAAATATTTAAAAATTTTCATTTTATTGAGACAATGGGAGAAAAAAGAGATGAGTGGCTTGATGAGATGTACTCTTTCTTTTCCGGTCTTCCATGGGATCTCTTATTCTTGGTGGGTGGATAAGAAATGTTATCATCGAAAATGAGAAAAGTATGAAACACGTCACATTTTATTGTTTGCATAGAATAAATTTGTAATAGTAAAAGAAGTATTATACAGGGAAAAAATGTACTGCCAATCAAACACAGAGGGTGGAGAAAAAAAATCAAGACTTTTATTTTTATCTTCCCCCATAAAAAAAATTTCCATGGAAAATGTCCAACTGTGTTTTATCGTAATTTAGGCAAACCCAAAAACTATTTCCAAGGAAAAATTTAGGCAATCACACGCGAAGAGTTATAAATTTTGGAATCTTCCATAAAAAATATATTTAATCAAACATTCTTAGATTTTTTTCCTGTCTTTTCCGCATGTCTTTTGCCCAGGCCTATCCTATCAATACTAAATCCTACATGGTTTTGTGTGTTTGTCAGGTCTACTATTGTTTTAAAAAAAAAATGTTTTGGGGTTCTAAACAGACTTTGCTTATGTAAGTTATGTTGATACATATTAATATACTAACACTACAGAATTTTGGACGCCTAATTTTTTCTCCAGCGAAGATACCTTTTCCTTTGACTCAGAGATTTAGGTCAATGTTACAAAATGGTATTGACTTGAGCACCGTTGATGTCAGTTATGTTAGCAGTCGCTCATGGTAACAACTTCTTTTCTTTGAATTAGATGTTTTAAAATAAATTCATGACTATTTTATTCGCTGAATGCGTGATATTTCTTTTTATCAGGTATTTCCTCAATCTATTTGGATTAAGGGGCTTATTTAGTCTCATTTTGGGAGAAGAAAATGGTTAGTATATGTTGACTTCTAAACTGTATCTTATAATTTGTTTTTCGGGTGCATGTGGCTGAGTAACTTAGATGTTATAATTGGCGCGATTTCATGTTGCAGCTACTGATGATACACAACGTATGATGCAAATGAGTGGATTTGGCTTTGATCCTTCCAAGGTTTGTTTATACTCTTATCTATATATATGTACATATTGCACAACCCAATATCTATCTATCTATCTATCTATCTATCTATGGGACTACTTACGCCCACCCCCCATGCGGGATCTTTTAAAAATAAATGTGATTTTTTTAAAAACTGTCAAATATTGACCTTTTTTTTTTAAAATACCAAAAGAAAATCATTTTGAGCTGATTTTTTAAAACAATAAAAAGAACATTTAAAATAAAAAGATCCCGTAAATCACACTCCCGTATTGGAGCTTGAATCTGTGTGTGTGTGTGTGTGTGTGTGTAATATATATATATATATATATATATATATATATATATATATATATAGTTAGGCTCTCCAACATATTTCGTTTAACATACCTAAAGAACTTACCTCCAATTTTTGGGGGTAAATGAATAAATTTTGACTTATATGGTGAAGATGATCTCATCGTGGAGGTCATTTCTACTGAATTTCATAAAAAAGTTCAACTATTACCCATTAAATGGCTGAATTTTTTGATGAAAATTGGTAGATGGGATCATCTTCACCAAAGTTCATCCAAAAAATTATTCATTTACCCCCCAAAATTGAAGATACGTTCTTTAGGTATGTTGGAGAGCCTGAGTGCAAATATATATATAACCATTTTTTTAAAATAGTAAAACATTGAATTTTTTATTTTATTTAGATGATCACCTTGCTATAAAGATCATCTATAAAAAAATAACATCAAATAATTTAATGTTTTACTATTTTGAAAACTGTTGTGCAAAAGTGATGAATATGTGCATTTTTGGCCGTTGAAACTTTTGATGTTCATCTCATCCACTTTTGGATTGATATTTTTTATTAAACTTTTTATTCTTGACCTCCTCACTAGGAGATATCTCCAAAAAATTCATTTTTTTACTGTTAAAAAAAATGATGGTCCGCACTGTATGTATATAAATATAAAATAAGGTACTCCCTCTTTCCCAAATTATAGTCCTGCTATTCTTTTGGGCCGTCCCAAATTAGTAGTCGCTTTCCTTTTTTGCACGTAATTGACAGTCCAAATTCCACGATATCAACAAGGCGATATTGGCCATTGATTGAGTGAATTCTTAAAAACAATAATTTTCAAATAGTGACTATTAATATGATATGGAAGAAATATGTCTTAGACCTTTGACCACTTTTAATCTGATTCCTAATCCAATAATTAAACTTTTGGATTTGACATGCACATTGTCCACAATATGCACAAAGTTGTATGTTAATTGATCAATATGGTTACATTACATTTATTTACGGTAAGTTTAGTTTAGAGTAATTTGCATTTATCTTAATATATTAATTAAAATAAGTTTAGTTTAAGATAACCACGATGAGGCACCTCTTGATCTCCGATCATTTTCAATTTTGGCATGCACAATCAATGTGAAATGATTATTCAATATAAAGGTAGAATTGATGAAGTTTGTATTATATTTTTCTATTTTCATTGTAATACGTTCGTAATTTCCGTGTTTAGACTTTACACAGTAGCTTTGAATTTTAGTTTTCTTTATTTTCGTTATTGTTCTGTCAAAACTTTACGGTTACATTGCGCTTTGAAATTAAAAGGATGATTTTTTTAATTTTTAAATTCATTAAGTAAAAATATGATTAATAATTAGGGTAAATTGCACCAAGTTCCCCCTGAACTATCTCGAGTTTATGGGTCACCCCCCTCAACTAAAATATTTGACAAACTCACTCCCTAAACTATCAACCCGTTTAAAATAAACCCAAAAAAAAACCCACACTGAAACCTACTTCACTCGTTGGAGATAAATGATGAATACATTCAGCATTTTCTCAAGAATTTACCAGCGGAAATCGATGGATAATTGCCGGATAATTGCCGGAAAACCATTTCACAACCAAATCGATGAACAATCATTCATGAATTCACTAGGGGCCCGTTTCGTTGTCCCAAAATTGTAAATTGACCCATTTATAAATTGATCCATTTATAAATTGATCCATTAATTGTGTTTGGTTTCATTAATGAAATAATTCATTAGTTGTCCCATTATAGCTCATGTGTAAAATCTGAAATTGGTTCATTTCACAAAAAATATGAAATGCATCCATTTGAAATAGGAGTCACATAAAAGTGCATTCTCCTCTCTCTCTCCATCCCTTACCTCCCTCTCCCCCCTCATAATTTGTTTTTATCTTTTTTTCTCATAGAACCTTAACATCAATTTCAGATTACCAAACATTGTTTAAAATTGGATTTAAACTCATTACAAATCCACTCATTTACAATTCACTACTTCACAATGAACCAATTTACATAATCAAACAAACAGGGCCTAGGGATTTCATTTGGTTTGGTTTGGGGATTTTATTTGTTTTAAAATTTTTGGGTCTTGGTTGTGAATCGATTTGCATAAAGGAGCTAGTTGTTTGAAACGGTTTTATTTGCCTTGAAATCGATTTCTTTTTCGAGTCAGCTAGTTAGAAGCACCAACAGCACCGCCAAAGAGCAACCTCCAATTTGCCTAGAAGCAAATTTCTAGAGATGGGTTTGTTTTGTTTCAATCTTCTATAGCATAGCTTATGATGGTATGAAGAGGAGAGGTTGCTAATTTAAGCCTTATATATGTTTGAGTTAGAAAGAGTCTGTAATAGATTCACATGTGAGGCAGAAGAAGACGTTAAACAGTGAACATATTTGGGTTTCTTTTCACAATTTTGTGTTTTGAATCATTTTGTTACTCTTAGTGTTGATTTTTGGATCAACTCGGGTGCATAGGAACAAATAGGAGTGCATTTGATTTTTCAACGGGGAGTTTGTTCGATCTTGGATGTTTATATTTCTGGTAAGGGTATTAAGGCAATTGCAAATTATCAAAATATCCAGTATAGGGGCATTTTACTCGATTTACGCTAAAAAAAGTGGGAATCCAGTTTTTGGGTTTATTTGAAGTGGCTTGATAGTTGAGGCGGTGAGTTTGTCGGGTATTTTAGTTGAGGGGGGTGATCGGTAAACTCGAGATACTTCAGCTAGACTTGATGCAATGTACCCTAATAATTATTAACAAAACTAAACAAATAAAAAATAAATCTCTCAAACCACCCATGCCACATTGCTGCTCACCCCGTCTTCCCACTCCAGAAAACCCCTCGTACCCCAGCCCCCCTTCCTTGGGTTCATCAAAAAAGGAAGAGGAGGGATGAAGCTTCGGTGGTGCGATTCATCAACATCAGCGTCCAACCGACCAAAATCAATTCATCTGACCAAAATTGATTCATCTCATCTTTGCCAAATTTTGGAAATCCCTTATAACCCCCACAGATTTAAAGCCTGTGGCTCAGCGTCGGAACTCTCTCTTTCTCCACACACACACACACATTTGGTAGTTTGTTTTGGTTTCTTGGGGTGGTGGCATTGGGGGCTCGTATTTGGATATTTTGGTGGCGGTGGGAGTTTGTGATGGTTTGTTATGACTTCCGGCAGTGGTGGTGACAGTGGCGGTGGAGATGATGTTTGACAGTGCCCTTGTTTTTCAATTTTAATTCTAGTCTTTTTATTTTCTTTTTTTGGTGGTTTTAGAAAACTTCAAATTATTTGAATCATTTTTAATTCAAAATGTCCATATATAAGTTGATTTTGCATAGACATAACGGAAATGAACCATAGAAAATCCAAATATGTGAATAATGGAAGTATTGAAGTCAAAATAACCCATCAATGAATTATGAATTTAAAAGAAGTTTTTTCTTATACGAGTTTAAGTTGAACCCTCCTCCGCCGCATATTGGTGTCCTTGATTTAAATCTCTTTTTGTAGGATTTCGATATGTTTGACTGACTCATAATCCCCCACCCTGCCCCATCCACCACCCACCCCTAAACACGCACACGCGCACGCGCACATCTTTATTTCCAAAGAAAATTTATCATGGAAAGAGGGAGCTTACTTCACCTTTTGTTAAAGTAGAATCAACATGAATGGATCTTTAATCCCTTTATCTCATTTTTTACCATTGTCCTTTTTAGAGTTTGGGTGCAGAGAAAGATGGCCTAGACATTGTTAACCATGACTGGGCCCTACCAAAGTTTGAGCATCGAGCTGAAGCAGTACTAAGGAAGCTTGTCTCCTGAGCCATAACTGATAGTAGCATCCTTGTGTGTGTTTATGCACCCTCTGATTTTGTTTTCTGCGTTGTTGGTGCAATTTTTACACTTGAAACACTAAATTACAAACCAATAAAAAAAACCTAATGTAGTTATTATTGTCTTTTCTGTCCTTTTGACTTTCTTTGCCATTATTGAAGAAGCTTTTAGATGTTAATTTTTTATTGGTAAGTTGAATGCTCTTAATCTTTAGTTTGAAAATGATTGATTATAAAGTTAAAAAATAATTGAAAATCAGTTCATTTTTATGAGAAATTGAAAAATGAGTGGATAAAGATGGGTGTGGTTTTTCGTGGAAATAAATTCTTATGTTTTCTATGAAAAATGATAAAATTATAGGGCACTTTTCATACATATAACTATTGTTTCCACAAAGGTACAAAATGAAGTAAGATAAGTATTTTTCATAAAAAATAAAGGACTTTAATCAATTTAATCTCTTAAACAAATATTAAAACATGATTAGTTCAAACTTTTTATCTTGTTTCAGGAAGTCTCTCACCACATAAAAACTCAAAACAAGGACACAAAAGTTCATTTACCCACCTCCCTCTATGCACCTCCCCTCCCCCCCCTTCCCCCCCTTTCCCCATCCTACTATTGGAGCTTCGGCGATCCTCATCGGAGCTTTGACGAGACTGCTGGAGCTTCGATGGGGGTTGACGGAGCTTCGGCGAGGACCATCGGAGCTCCGACAGTGGGGAGGTGTTGGTGCAAATCATTAAAAATAAGAGAATATTGGGTAGTCGTCGGAGCTCCGGTGGGAGTTGTTGGAGCTTCGGCAAGGGCTACTGGAGCTCCGCCACTTTTTTTTTTTTTTTTGTGTGGGGGGGGGGGGTGGAGGGGAGGAGGAGGTGCCTTAAGCGCGAAACTTTAAAAATAAGAGATTAGGTAAATGAGTGTTTGAGGAACTAAATAGGTTAAACTAATAATATGTATTTTTTTTTAGAAAATATGTATTTATATTAGGGAGTATACAGTAATTGATCCAAAAGTCACTACCCACCAATCGACACCTAAATTACAAACCAATGAAAAAGACTAAAGCATAATAATTTTTTTTTTGTTCCTTTTGACTTTCTTTTTGATCAGGGCCGATTTTGAGGAAAGGCCAGGGAGGCGGTCGTCTCGAGCCCCAAATTTTTGACGCATTTTAGGGGTTTCAGAATTATGTGTGTGTGTGTGTGTGTCTCTCTCTCTCTCTCTCTCTCTCTGTGTGTGTGTGTGTGTGTGTGTATATATATATATATATATATATATATATATATATATATATATATATATATATATACAGATAGGCTCAAATACGGACTTCACTTACGGATATAACTTACGGTTCTAATAACTGAAACAAAACACGCGCGTACCAAGCTGACTTTGAACAAATACCCACTTGGCTTGATTGTCCCCTGTTCTTTTTCCATGTCATTTTTGAACAAATAACAACACCACCGCTCCCCTCCGGAAATTCTCGATCAGCAACAACAACTCCTCCCTTATTTCTCTCACAAAAAAATCCATTTCACCAAATAACCTTAGATTTGTGATTTGCCGCTGGCGCGGACCACATCATTTAATGGATTTATCCATTTCAAAAACAAAAATTGAAAAACCCTAACCTTTCTCTATTACAACCATAGAAATCATTTAATGGTGGAGAAGGTTTGGTTGGATAGAAATCATGGATCCAACATCTTCAACAATCCAAACACAAATTCGTGGCAGATGGGATATCGGATCCTTCTCCTGATGAATCTTTATTCAACCGTAGAATCGGGTTTCATCTTGCCTGGAAACCATTAACGACCAGACTCCAACGTGGAGAGGATATCAAATGGGTCGTTGGATATAAACATCAACGTATGAAGAATGGAAGAAACGAGTTTAGGACGCAGCTTGTGTTTGTTGGCTTCAGATATAAAACATATGCAGAGAGAGAGAAAAGCTCGAAGTATAGTGGAGAGAGAGAAAGAGGTTTGGTTGGATAGAGGACGCGTGTGAGGTTTGTTTCATTTATTAGAACCGTAAGTTATATCCGCAAGTGACATCCGTATTTGATCCAAGCACTATATATATATATATATATATATATAGCGTTATTTTCCAATCATCCTAAAAATAATTTTTTGAAAACTGAACGGACAAACATTTAAACTTGTCTCAACTTCTGAAAAATAAGTCGGAATCCTTTGGATTAAAAAAAAACTTCAATTTCTAAATTAATAAAAAAAATCTCTTGTTAAATATGGACTCTAATTCAAGAGTTCGCCTCGAGTCCTTAAAATCTTGGAACCGGCCCTGTTTTCTATTAATGAATAAGCTTGTAAATGTCGTGTTTTTATTGGCAAGTTGAATGCTTTTAAAGGCAAAAACCTCTTTGCGATTATTGAATATACTTTAGTTTGATCTGATTGAAAGTGTACCCGAGCAGAAGAAACCTAGGATCTTTTACCATCATGATGAACAGAAAGCCATTCTCCAGACAACTCTTTAACAATGGACCAGCTCAGTGTCTAAAGTAAACCTAAAAGATTTTGTGGGTATCTTAGTATTCGTCGAAATGAGAATTTGTTATTTACTATAAATTGTGGTATTTACTATAAACTTTGGTATTTTTTTCGCGGTTATTGAACCTAAAAAATTTATGGGTGCCTCAATAGTGTTTGAAATTGGACTTTGGTATAACTGTAAAATTTGGTATTTTTTAACTGCTAAGTCACTCTAAACGCCAAGAATTTTACATTCAACAATGAAATGTACTAAAAAGGTACTAAAGTCTATAATAATGGGTTTATATAGAATAAACTGATGAAAATTCCCATAGATATTTTATTGAGATTTAAAAAAATAAATATTTATAAAATTTAAATTTTCATGTTTTAACAAATTGTACATTCCAAATGGATGAGAAATTTTCTCTAGCAAAATTTATGTAATTAAACATACTAGAAATTTTAAAATATAAAATGGACAAATGTTGTCAATCAAACACAACCATTAGATTGGGTGGGGGAAAATCTCGGATTGTTTAAGGGTAAAAAGAGGATTGCCATCATGATTACTATACACCAATTCAGTAAAAAACTATTTTACAATGGGCCAGCTAAATGTCCAACGTCAACATAAAAGAAATGAGGGGATTTGGATTTATTACCTTGTCAATGTGCCAAATTCAACTTTGGCACTACCTTAATTGTTTTGTTATTGAACTTTTGTACTATTTCTATAAGTAACGTCACTTCAACACTTCAGGTGACAATTTTTACATCAAACAATAAAAATCTATTAAAATATAAACAAACAGTTGTGATGGTATTAAAATATTTACTACTTGCGATAAATATGTAATGTAGTAATATTTACTACATTTGAAAACCACGTAATAGGCCCTACTGAGAAAAATTTCTTTTGATAGGACTAAATAGGAAATATCTTATGTAAACGGTACTTATTTGTCATGCTCCTATATAAATAAAAATACATAAAATGGTTGGATCAATATAGGAAAAGTAGATTGTTTGTCATGATAATACATCAAGCACGAGAGGAAAACCCTTAATAAGTAGGGTTAATTATATTTTTCTCCCCTGAAATTTACCCAATTTTCAAGTCCACCACACGCATTTTCAATATTTGGATTTAACTCTCTGAACTTCCAGAACGACTTAAAGTTATCGTGAATGCTGACGCCTTTATTTTTTTTTGACGAAAACCTTGCACGTGTCCCTCCCTCCTGACTTTTTAGTAGGGATCTTAATGTCTTTTTACTCTAATAAGTAGTGTCAAAACAATTCTACCACTTTCCCTCACATTTCAGGCATTGTTTGTGTGTTAATTAAATAAGAAAAAGAAGAAGAATAATGAATGAAGAATGAAGGAATTTGCTACTATGGATTTAGTGTTTAAAATTCTACCTCATGAACTGAATCCAACCCGGGAAGAGGATTTAATGTTTGTTCAACTCGTGGGTACTTTTTGTGTATGGACCTTCCTGTATGCGCAAGGTCAAAGAACATCATTCTTGGGCTTTTTCGCAGGATTATGGCTGTTGAAGCAAATGTTGGTAGAAATAGGGGAAGGGAGAGGTTGTTGTTCTTTTTCTGACTTTATTTTAGTGTTATATACTATGAAATGGGAAAATTCCATAATCATAAAACCCGATAAAACCTTGTACTTCTATGAGTATTTTAATTTTCACGTGTGCTTGAATATATTAATTTAATTAGGAAAATTACATTTGTTTCGGTAAATAGTAATTAACGAGTTAAGGTTTGTTATTTATGATTATTATTATTTATTTGCGCGTGATAAGTAAATAGAGTTATGATTTATTATATTGTCATTTTATGTGTGAAAGGCGACAATTTATCATATCATGTCGATAGAGGGTTACATCGGTATATTTATATAGTTTTTGGACGACACGTACTGTACGCACGTGTTGGGGTCGATTACTGGTATGATGGTATATATTTAATTGGGTGACTCGAATGACCTTTTTGAGTGTACCAGTGATCTAGAATGGGTCAAATAGTCCATTATAGGTACCCAGAGATTATAATTTTGTTCCGAGGGCCTTTTAAACATAATAAGGTATGAATATCTTTTT
Organism: Sambucus nigra; assembly: GCA_949130495.1. Classification (NCBI taxonomy): domain Eukaryota; kingdom Viridiplantae; phylum Streptophyta; class Magnoliopsida; order Dipsacales; family Adoxaceae; genus Sambucus; species Sambucus nigra. The sequence continues at coordinate 586,264,534 of OX422216.1, forward strand.
GCACTTAAAGTTTAATCTAAAAATGAGATTAGGGTGTGATTAAGAAGTATTTAAGAATTAAGGAGGGGATGGCATCGTCACTTTTTCCTCTGCATACTTGTGGTTAAGGGAGAGATTAAAAGAATAGAAAAAGAAAAGGAAAAAGGTAAAGAGACATTGGAGAAAAGAGGAAGAACATCTTCGGATTCAATCACCTAGTCGGGAATTCGGATTCAAATTCAAAAGGCAAGTGTTTACTTTCTTTAGATTGCAATTTCTGCTACTAATTACGTTCATAATTAATTAGGTACAAATTTGAAATTTTAAAAGATGAAAATTTTGGGTTGATGATTATGAACATGAGAATATTGATGGGGTATTAGAATCAATGAAATTTTAGGTTTGGATTAATTCGGAGTTGTAAGAATTGATTTATGTTTAGGAATCCTTGTGTTATGATTATTGATTCGCGTATATTTCAATGTTAGAATGCTTCTGGATTAGTTATAAATTGATGGGGGGGGGGGGGTGCCAATTTAAGGTTTTGAGAGACTTGGGACCTCTATTGGAGGGTTTAAGAGGTGAAAACCCGAGGAAGAAGATGATTGGTAGCCTAATAGACCGAACCGGTTCATTGGGGGAGGGAATCAGTTCGATTGAGTGAATCGATTCGCTTGTTCCAAGTGAATCGGTTCGGTTTGTTGGCCTGCCCGAATTTTTATTACGAGTTGTTTTGACCCGTTGGTCCTTGGGGAATGGGTTTATGGGCTTCAGTGGTAGTTTGAGACTACTAAGGGATATTTTCGTGAGATTGGTATGTGTCTTAGGCCAACGGTTAAATGGGTCCGAGTGAGACGAACCGGAATTCACTTAAGTGAGTAATTATCAAGGTTCTAAAAAACGTGCGGCGTGAAGGCCAAGCCTTAAGCCTTAGAAGCCTAGACGGGCCTTAGGCGTAAAAAGGCGTTTAGGCCTTCTTAATATATTTTAATATTTTTAAATCATAACAAGGCTATTAAAATACTAAAATTGTACATATCATAAAAATATGTCTGAATATATGCAAATTAAAATACTATTTGATTATTTTGGATGAGATAATGGTCCGGTTAGTAGAAAAATTCTTTAAAAGGCAATATCGTTTCACTAAAGCATTGTTGTTTTTAGAAAAAAGTGCGCCTCACGGGTTTTACCAAGAATAAGGCGTAAAAAACTTATGGCGGGGAGTTTCTCCCAAGCCTTAAGCCTAGGCGAATTTTTTAGAACAATGTTAATTATATATATAATCGGGAAGTCGGTTCGGACATCGAGATATGGTAGACTAGTACCCTGTGAAATTCCCGTACGTAGTCAGTATATATATATATATATATATATATATATATATATATATATATATATATACACACACATATGTGATTACTTGTATATCTGTTTGAACATACCTACTTGGTAGTGCTATCATTAGGAGCTTGCCATAGTGGGCAGTACACCTTGGCATTGATCAACATGTGTTGGATTGATTTTTCAGGTCATAGTATTGTTGTATGGCCACAATCTATGTGTGAGGATAGGTGTTAGTTTTGTAAGAGCAAAATTTATGATTGCTCACATTTTTATTTATTTTGGTTTAGCGTATTCCATTACACAAACATAACACCTAAACACTTCTACGTTACTACTTCTCGGTTCTTGAAGACTATGTTGAAGACTGTCAAAGAATGAAATATTTGGTCATTTCAACGATCATCGTAGAAGTACGTGTTTGGAGTGGTAAAAAGGTTCTGAGTATTTTCTGGGGTTTATTTTTTTTATGAAGCAATCTTTTATATAAAAGAACTCAAAATTTTTATAAGATTTTTTTTTGAAATTTAGACACTTCCTTTGAATGAAGCTGTCCCTCGTTCGAATGGGATTTGTTTATCGTTTGATTTCCGTTCGAACGAAGTTGCTAATGAGGTCCTTTTAGCTCACGCTGACATCTCGTTAGAAGCATTCGTTCGAATGATATTTAACGAGGTACTGAAAGTGTACAAACACTCCGATACCACTTGTTGTGGGCGAATGCCCCCAAATTTTAAACTTTAAATTATGAGATGGTTCAATGAAATACCAAATTTTATATTTATTTTTTTAACAATTAAAAGCTCAAATATTGTTTTCTTTTAAAATTAAACTTAAAGTGAAATTTAAATAAACACACATTTTAATTTTCACTTAAACCAAAATCTAATTCAATTCAAGTTATACAAACCAAGCATGCATATTATCTAATTAAATTAATGCCGACTTGAATTGAATTAAATTAAACTAAAATTACCCAAACTAAACTTGCACCAATTTAAATGAAAGTTGTGAATTAAACCAATTGTTATCTTGATTAACCTAGCATGCAACTAAGTGATATTTTGCAAGATAAAAATAAATCACAAACACACTACGCCGCGGTGTACGAGGAAAACTCACAACGGGAAAAACCTCGGACGATCTTGCCTACTAGTCCATCAAGTATGATTTTACAAATATAAGACAAAAGACTTACACTACACGACTTGACTCCGTCTAAGCCTCGATGCTTCTTTTTGCATCCACCTCCGCCTAGTCGATAACTCCGGAGTCCACCCGAATCTTGAAATCCACCAATGGGGCCTGGCTACCATCAATCCACACCTGGTGCCTTTCACCGTATGAGCACGCCGCAGCAAAAACAATCTCTTTTGATGGGTAGAGAAGGAACCCAAACTATCTCCTTAATGGGTACAGGTGAACCCGGTGCCAAACAATCTCCAAGCAAAGATATATATATATACACACTCACACATGAAACTTGGATTTAAACTAAAACATTGGGTGTAAACATGTGTTTTGGTAAATATTGAATTATAAAAGCAACAACACAAAAAGGACTTTTTTTTGGAAGTATTTTGCTCTCAAGAGCCTTTGGAATGAGTGAAAAAGTCCCTGAAAAAATGTTTCTCCTGCACTTTTTAAGTCTGAAACCAAGTTAGTGGGGTAGTGGGTTAAAATGGGGAAGTTTTAAACAAAAACTGACAAAACTGACGCCGGTCGTTCGAACGACTTTTCAATGTCGTTCGAATGACAATTCGACGTCCAAGTTCGTTCGAATGAGATTTCAGAAAACTTCTCGTTCAATATTTTGTTTGAACGACTTCATTCTAATAAGAAAATAGATACAGACTGCAAAATGTTTCTAGAAGTTCGATCAAACGAGATTCCAAGTTCGTTCGAAAGACTTTACAGAAAATATTCAAATTGCATTTTAGGCCCCAAAACTTTTATGAAAATATCTAAAATGATTTTCTGAGAAAAATAAAGTCGTTGACTATAAAAGTTTATGAAAAGAACACCCAAATAATTTTCCATGATCCTATATTTATTAATGCATTCATACCTTAGGAGACATTGGAAAATGAAACAATGTTGATGACGAGAAACGAGGCACTTGAAATCGGCAATGATATATACACTTTTACTTGGACGCATCGTCTTCATCTTCTTCAAATGTCATAGGCTTGAGGTACAACCAATATCTATCCTATGACTCAATGCGTTTTGTCCGGAACTAAGCCAACACTACAAATTGACTCAATTGGAAATTTTTCCTTACAAATCTCCCCTTTTGGCTATTCCGGGACAAAACCAAACCAAAAATCCTATGGACATCAAGCACGCCTAAACACAATCACACCCAAAGAAAAAAAAATACATACGCTTGACTCGACTCATAGATGCTTTGCCGCTTTAATTAATTTGCCACTAAAAAGAATTTCCTACACACTTAAATACACCATTAAACGCATAGGGAATATGACAATATAAAGTGCATAAAATTAAATACTCCCTCTTAATTAATTCTCCCCTTTTATCTAACATGATCCAGTTAAGAAAATAACGCTCTCCCCATAAGTTAGATCTCCTAAACAAAAGGTTTAGATACCATTTCCCCCCTTTTTGTTAAGGAATAAACAAACGTTAAGAATAAAATAACTTATTTGTCCTCCAGTTAAAGCAAATACTCCCCCTAAACTAAACACGGGATATGTAATAGGGAAAAACAAGTTAAACATGCAATGGTTCATAAAGTAATAAGGACATTAAAGTATATGGCAACAATGAAGTCCAACTAATCCATACAACGATTAATAAATATCACCTATGATGTGATGGCAAAAGATACTATTAAAATATACTATGATAAGTATAAGATATCAAACAAAATTCGTAATAAGATAAATACCAATTTTGAACAGGAAGCTTACACGGACTAGCTAGCAAGGCAAAGACAAAAAAATAAAATAAAGAAATACCATATATATATATACACACACACAAATATACCAATAATGCACAAATACATATACATAAGTACAAACACCACACACGACATAACATACATTAAGCTTTCCACACTCGTATGGGAAAAGTGTGTCTAAATACATGTGGTAAACGAAAATGAAGGGGTGTGAACTAAGGACTAAAGGAATTTATACCCAATAACCTAAACATGTTCACGGAGTTCTCATTTGATTACAAAAAGTTTATCACACTTAAATATAGTCTCATATGACAAGATAAAGTGAACTCACGGAACAAACATACACAATGCGCACAAGCCTAGAATTTCAATGATTCTACACACCAATCGAGTCATGACAAAATAGCATAAATAGGATACAAATTCATTGTGCAAACCCGTTGATATATCCAACCAAACTTCCTCATTAGCATTCTTTTTCTTTTTCTTTTCTTTTCTTTATGAACATACCAACTAAACGATGAAGGCCTTGGCTAATTTTATGCAACAATTTCTTTAGGCCAAATTTCAATTGAGGTTTTTCACGCAAAGTAATTTTGTCTTTCGCAACCAGATTCCATTGATAAACAACTATATCGGATAAAAAAATTTCTATTATTTTTAAATCTGGGAAACGGTTCTTACATGCACAAATCCTCCATAGCCGTAGCAACATGTAGATGACTAAATTGATAGGAGAACATCTCACTTAGATCAAATATACATGTGACGATAAATTTCAAATGAGCTCGTGCACGTATGAATCGAGGCGGATATGATATTGGATTCAAACACAAGTATATACCACATAAAATGCGTAAAACTAAAATACAAAAAAAAATCTTTTTGAGTTTTTCAAAAAAAATTTAAGCAAACAAAAATCAACTCAAAATAAAACAAAAAATATTTTTGTATCTTTCAATAAGACCAAACAAAATGAAATAAAATACAAAAGATACACATATCATAATTCTAGCACAATTTTTATAATGAAGCAAAGACTAGAAAATGACAAACAAACATACAACTAGCAAGAATATATCATGATGCACATAAGCTAGTGTACGTAAACAAATCTAACACATTCAACTTTTAGATTTAGTGTGGGAGGTATCACGTGTAAGTAAATGAGAATAAAAAATCCTATCTTGTAAAGTCGCCAAATCGGATCTCCTAACCCAAACTAGTGAAGCGTGACGCTCTCAGGAGTTGAAAATTTTGGTGACTCTACCATTGGAATTCATAGGACCATTTTTAAGATCAATTTTTTTTCCTAAGATAACCTTTTCGACCATAATGTGTACAAGCAAAGACTTGACAAAAAGTAGTACCTAAGGATTCACATTTGAAAGTGTTCCTAGTAGATTCTCTCAAACATATGGTTTTGGATTTATTAGTTGAATCATTTTGAGTATCGAAGCCAATACCACACAAGTCATTTTTAATTTGGACGGTTCTAAGTATTTTATCTAATTTTTCGGACCTGCATTCCAAATCAAATTTGACTCGACTTGAGTCTCTCAACTTTTCTTCCAACTCTAGAATACGTAACTCAAGAAAACACCTACTCTCTTCAAACCCAAGAATCTCTTTCTTCATAGCCTCCATTAAACCTCTAATGCTACCTCTCTCACCTTCTACTTACTCAAGCTTCTCATGAAGAGCTATCCCACGTGTCCTAAGGTCTTTCACTAAAGCTCTCTCATTATTAGCCTCGGCACGTTCTCTCAAATTAGCTTCTAACTTCATGTTGGCCCTTTTTAATTTAATCGATTCGGCATTCAAAGAAAATATAAAAACTAATACACGACGTGCTAAAAATATAAAAATCCTAAAAATATATATACATGACTCAATGAAATAAAATAATAAAATAAACCCTAAAAATAAAATTACACAAATAAAATAAAATGGGACAGACTAAACACACACGGTTCGGGACAGGTTTAGGTTGGTTTAGGGTAGGTTAGGGTACGGGACAAGGGTAATTAGCTCCATAATCCGCACAATTTCCTTGAAATACGCATTTGAACACCGCAACGTGCATTCGACCTACAAAATAGATAATAAAGCGCATAAGACCCAAATTGCCGAGAATTAGCAACTAAAATACGTCTATTCGGGGTATAAAATGTACACTTTTGGGTGCTTATCACCCTTCGTTCGAACGCCCGCTGCAGTTTCATTTCTTAATGAATATTTTCCCAATATCTTTTGTATTTATCTTTTTTATCTTCCCTTCTTATAAAAGGCTGAACGGGATCATATATTTAAAAGAACTCTTTTCCACAAAGAAAAACACCTTTTGAGTTTTCTTTTTGTGATCTAACAACTCATATCATATTCCTCACCCCGAGATATATTCAAGATTACTTTTATCAAAATCAAGAAGGTTTCTTGTGATATAATCTTGTAGAGACTTTTTCTATGTCTGAGTTTGTGAATCAAGGTTTCACTGCTGAAGAAGAAAAAAGGGCTGAATCTGTAGATACCGAGGGTAGACCACTACATGTGGAAGACTCTGGAGCTGGGTCGTATCTGTTAGCGTTTTGAAGACTCTGCGTGCCTGACTTAGTTCAGCTAAGTGTTTTGTAAGTCGATTATATTCAAAACTGTCAATAGTGCTGAATAAAAGGTTTTTCCCTTCAAAGGGATTTTTCCTCATCTCGTGTGTTTTTGCATGTTTGGTCTGAGAATTGAAAATCTATATTTGAATTTGTGTGTTGGGGTATTTAATTAAATAAATTGATCCATTAGTTTGTATCCACTCTCAAATTGGTATTAGAGCAGGTTACATCAAAATATCATGTAACCCTTTTCGGCAATTTTTTTATGTAAGTTTTTTGGAAAAATTGTTGATATTTAAAATGCTAAAATTTAATGGATAATTTGTATAATCGAATGATCATATTTTATGGTTCCAATTATGCTTACTGGAAAGCTAGGATGAGGTGTACATTAAAATCAATTGATGAACGTGCTTGGTTGCTTTGTGAAAGAGGGTGGACACCACCCACTGTAACTATTGATAATGTCGTTGGACCTAAACCCATCTCTCAATGGACAAATGCCGACTTTAAATAAAGAAATTTTAACTCTCACGTTTTGAGTGTCATCTCGGGAGCTGCCACCCTGGATGAATTTCGTCGCATTATGACGTGCACCACGTCTAAAGAAGCTTGGGATACCCTCCAGCTTACTCACGAGGAAATCAGTGTTGTTCAAGATTCTAAGCTATAAAATCTCATCATACAATTTGAAACTATCTTTATGCTTGAATCTGAATCATTTGATGAGTTTTTACGCACGACTGTCCGATATAGTAAACTCGAGTTTCAATTTAGGTGAGAGAATACTTAAGATGCATATTATTAAGAAAATATTGAGATTGCTCCCTAATCATTTTAGTCCTAAGGTTACCGTGCTAAATACGTTTGGAATCCTAGATACTCTTAGGTTAGAAGAACTTATAGGAGATCTTCAAATGTATGAGATAAATATGTTTCCTAAAACTATTAAGCCTAAGGAAAAGAAAATTGCACTAAAATCCCAACCTAAAAAAAGAGGAAGTGTCGTTAGATTCTGAGTACGATTTTGATTTAGACGATTTAGCCCTTTTTGCTAAAAATTTCAAAAAGTTTCTCAAACTCAAAATACTTCCAAAGAAAATAAATTTTTTGAGAAAGATAAAAAATATAAATCGGGCCAAAAATCTTTTGCAAAAGAAAAGAAAGATTTCTCAAAGAAAGACGAGGAAATATGTTATGAGTGTGAAGGGAAGGGTCACAAAGGTCACGAGTGTCCTACTAGGTTAAAGAGACAAGGGAAAGGCAAAGATGCCTTAAACATCACGCTTAGTGATAGCCAGGTCGAGTTGGTGAGTTCGGGGGATGAATCGCCACATGGATATAACTTCATCACATTCATGGCTAGTGATATTAGTACACCGAGTGCACCTCACACTGATGAGGAATATATGTACATACCTAGATAACGAGTCTAGTCATTTTGACGAGAGTGAGGGAAAAAATGTTTAAAGTGAGAGCGAGAGTGATCTACAATGCGCCTATGCCGATCTTTGCGCTGAGTCCTTTAAAACTAAGAAACAAAACAAACGTTTATCCATGAGAGTTTTATCTTTAGAGAAGGAGTTGAGAGAGAGTGAGTCCTTGATGAGATAAGCTTTGGGAGAGAGAGTTTGTTTAATAGAGAGAGAGAACGAGGACTTGACCAGCAAGGTGGCTAGTCTTACGAAAGATCTCCAAACATCCATGGAGACTTATGGGAAACTTTAAGCCCATGTATCCTAACTCGATAAATATCTCGAACGTGTATGGGAGGTCAAGTTAACTATTGAGGATACATTAAAGAAGGTAGGTAAGATGCTCCTCGACCTTGCTTTAGTTTTGGTGAGAAGCATAATATAGGTTATGATAGCGCATCCACTTCCCATACCGCATTGAAACCTGTTACTAAATTTTTAGATGATCCTTATGGCCCTCAACTTAAACCACAAAATAGATTTCAACCTATAAAAGTGAACCAAGTTAGACCCAAACCTGTCTATGATTACACTTTTTATAAAAGAAGAGGTCACCTTCGAGAGGTTTTTTAATATATTAGGTAGAACTAGGCATACACATACTCCCACGCACCACTCTAGCGATTTTATAAGTCTTAGAGAGCAAGTTAAGTTTCTAGTTGCGACTTCACTTAACTTGATGGAAGAATTTCAATGGATTTATTTGCCGTTTGAGAATGCTTCCAATGCTCCGACTAGAGCCAACAATGACAAGGGCAAACAAAATGTTACCTCCACTATGGTACCTAAGTAAGACGTCAAAACCGTTATTATACACGTTACTCTCAAGGTTCAAAATGCTTTCTATTGGTATTTTAATAGTGGGTGATCTAAGCACATGATTGGTGACATTTCATTTTTTACCCACCTTGAGGATTGAAAGGAAGGTAAAATCACTTCTGGAGATGGGAGTAGGTCTAGTATGTAAGAATAAATATCCAATTGAGTCAATTTGTAAGTGTTGGCTTAATTCCGGACAAAACTATTCGAGTCATAGGATAGAAGTTCGTGACCTTCAAGCCTATGACGTTTAAGTTGAAGATGTAGCGACCAAGCGTACATTGAAGATATCATTATTGTCAGGTTTTTATGCCAAGTTTTACGTCATCAACCTTTCAATTTTTCCATGGTCTCTAATGGTATGAATGCATATGATATATATAGAGACTTGGAAATTTATTTTGGCTGTCATATTTTTACTAAAAATTAAGTTGAATATGATTTTTTATTTTTTAAAAGAAAAATAAAATTTTCTGAATAGTCGTTCGAACGACAGTTGTCTCTCATTCGAACGAAATGCCCAGGTCGTTCGAACGAGATATCAAACGAAGTTTTTTCCTGCAATCTCGTTCGTAGTATTGTTCGAACGATATTAACATTGAAATCTCGTTCGAACGAGATTTGAAAGTCGTTCAAACGACTGTGGAAGTTTTGGCGAAATTTGACAATTTTTGAGCAGTTTTCACTTTTAACTTCCCACTACTTTCCCACCATTTTTAAGTAGTGCGGGAGGGGACTTTCTTTACAGAATTTTTGGAAACCTTTGAGAGCATTCGTACCTCTTTGAGAGCAAAAATCCAAATAGTCCCATTTGTTTTTATTGATTTTTAATGGTTTTATTTCCGACAAAACACAAAATTTACACCTATAGATTTTCTCGATCCAATTTTCTTCTTATATTATATTTTGAGATCATCATTTTGGCACCGGGTATCATTCTCTACCCCAAAAGGAGAAAGTTTCCTACGGAGAATTACGTTTTTTGTTCGCGGTGTACATACGGAGGCGGACTTCGTGTGTTGACGGTTGATTTTCCCCATCGGTGGTGAGAACGCGTGTAATATCGATTTAAATTAAATTCGCAAGTTTCCAAGAACCCTTATTTAATTAGTGTCTACTTTTTAGCCAAATTAAATCAACCCTTAAACATGCATTTAAATCAACCCATCAAATATAAAGCATGCGACACAAAGTTAAGGAAAAATCCCCGAAGGGCAAAAACCTTTTATTTCTAGAACTTTAAAGAATTTACAAGACCATTGACTTACATACAACCTGATAATCGCCCACAAGTGTAACGCACGGTGTCTTCGGCAAACCTTCAAAGCAACGGCTAGAAACAGTGTGACACAGAAATACCCGCAGGTGTCGGTTCCTATGTCGGCGGCTGAAATTTTTCCTTTCCAGGAGGGCAGCAATGAAGAAGAGAACGGCTTCTCCACAAGGGTTGAACAAACCAAAGTTGTGTTCTTGGGTTACACAAAAAGATTCACAAAGGTTTGGCAATTGTGTGAATCAAAACATGAGTCTTGGGACTCAAAAAATATGAAGACTAGAGTAATTTGGACTCTCAAAAACGTCTTCTAAAGTCTTGCAAAACAACTCCCCCGAAGTTGGTATTTATAGGAAAAAATATGAAGAGTCCCATGTTCTTAAAACTCTAAAATTCTATCTAGCGTACAAAAAAAACAGCATTCTTTAAGGAATTTTCTCTATCTTCAAAAGGTCATAACTCCTTCACCGTAGCTCGGATTGAGGTGCCGTTTTTTCCAGAATCTTCGTTGCGGAGAGATATTCAACTTTACAGTTGACCAGACATCCAAACTATGGATGTAAAATTACGAAAATGCCCTTGAACACTCCTATTGTGCCTTTTTTTCACTGTTTTGACTTCCCTTGCGTACCACTTGCATTAAGTCCCTAAAATCGTGGACCGTGAAGTCGTTGAGGCAGATGTGGGACATATTAATGGAGATGTTGAATGCTTGATTCCCGGAATTCAGATTGAGGCCGCCATGTGAGATCGTGAGGTGACGTGCCAAATGTAGCGGCGTACGACATACATAAATGTAACATGTTGGACATGAGAAAAATGTCCTTACAGGTGGACTTCGAGAGTAAGGTGAATTCCTGAGTTGTTGATTAGGTGGAGGTGTAGGAACGAAGAAGCATCAAGGATTTATAGGTATTCAAGTTGTTGAAGTAAGGCTTTCTGTTGTTTCCTTATAAAATCGTACTTAGTGGACTCGTGGCTGGACCGTCCGAGAATTTTTCCATTGTGGGTTTTCCTCGTACATCGCGATGTTTTGATTGTATTTTTTTATCTTGCAAAAATCATGTATATGTATGCTTACGTTTAATAAGATAAAAATGGTTTAAATCACTATTTGTGTGTAATTTGGTGCAAATTTAATATTGGGTAATATTTGTTTATTTTAATTCAAGTTGGGTTTAATCAATTTTGAAAAATTCATGTTAGGTTTGTTTGGCCTATTTAAAAAGTTGAATTGAGTTGATTTTTTTTTAAAAGAAAAATTTAGATATTTGTTTAGTTCAATTTCATTTTAATTTTGAAGAAATTAAAATATGGATATTTGTGTAAGAGTTTGAATTTTTGGAAATACAGTGTGAACCATTTCCCTTTTGAATTTAAAAGTTTGGAATATAATTCCTAACAAGTGGCATCAGAGCTTATAAGTTAAAGAAATCACATTCTCAGATTGGTATCAGAGCGGGAACGCTAAATTATTGTGTTAAGATCATTTTGTTAATCTGCAAAATATGCCTTTTTTTTTTTTTGTTTCTGATGGTTCCAATTATGTGTATTGGAAATTGCGTATGAGGTTGGCACTTAAAATCATTAGATGAACGAGTTTAGCAATCGATAGTTAAAGTGTGGTCCCCACCAACATGTCTAGAAGGAGAGGCTCATATACCTAAATCTGTTGAAGCATGGAGTGAGAATAAGCTTAAACTAGAAAATTTTAATTCTCGAGATTTAAATGCTTTTTTTAGTGCGATTACACCGGATGATTTTCGTCGGATTATGACGTGTGAAACGTCTAAGGTGGCATGGGATATACTCCAACTCACCCATGAAGGTACAAGTGTCATTAAAACTTATAAACTCCAAAACTTCACCACTCAATTGGAAACCATTAAGATGCTAAAAAGTGAGACTTTTGATAAGTTCTATGCGAGATTATCTAATATCGTGAATTTATATTTTAGTTTGGGGGAAAAGATACCCGACAACCCTGTTGTAAATAAAATTTTGAGGTCATTAATTGATAGATTTCACTACACCAAATCTGCCTAATTGTCACGGTCATTGACCTTGACAAGGTCAAGGACCGTGACAATTCAGGGTGAGATAACTTTTTTTGTCACGGACGTGTCACGATCATTGACCATGACAAGTTCGTTAGAATTGTCACGGTCGTGTCACGGGCCATGACCGTGACACGTTTAGTCATAGTTAAAAACCGTGACAAAGCCTTGACGCTTTTTAAAAAAATTGTCACGGTAATTGACCGTGATAATTCTGGGAAGAATTTAAATAAATTTATTCCAAAGGTGACCGTTTTAAATTCTTTAGGCACTTTAAATTCTACGAAACTTGAAGAGCTTGTATGTGACTTAAAAACCTATGGACTTGACATGTTTCCCTCCAAGAATGAGAAAAAGAAGGATAAGAGCATAGCTTTTAAAGTCTGGAAGGAGGAAACATCAGTTTCGGATAATGAGGTTGAGATTAACTCGGATGATATGGCTTTGTTTGCTAAGAAGTTTAGAAAATTTCTTAAGAGTAATAAAGAGAAACTTAAAATGATTATAAGAAGTTTGTGAAGTCTAAGCATAATTAAATGAGTAGTTCCCTAAAAATAGTAGTGAAGACCTTAATAGGGAGGAGTCGAATAGATGTTATGGTTGTGAGGGTTATGGCCATAGGGCATTTGAATGTCCCACTAAATTAAGGAAGGAGGGCAATAAACCAATTTCATATAATGCCACCCTTAGTTACAGTGAACCGAAAGAGGGACTTGATTCCCTCATTGAGTGCAATTTTGTCGCATTCAAGGCTAGTCATGCGAGTGATAGTGAAAAATCTTCCATTGATGATAACTTCATATATAAGACTTTCGAGGCCATTGTTCATAAATCCCATGAGTTTGATGGTAAAGAGAGTGGAGAAGAGAGTGAGAAAGAAGAAGAGGTGGAGGAGAGTGAGCTTCAAGTAGCCTTTGTGAGTTTTATGCGGAGTCATTGAAATTAAAAAGGGAAAACTTGAAGTTAGAAGCAAAAATGAGAGAACGTGTCGTGTGTAATGATGAAAGTGTTTTAATTGAAGATATTAGGGCATGTGAGAGAACTCTTTGAGGGAAGCTAAAATACGTTGAAGGTGAAAGAGATAGCCTTAGAGGTTTAATGGAGGCTATGAAGAAAGATCTTCTAGAGTTTGAAGAGAGTTGGAGTTTACTTGAGTCTCAAATAGTGGAGCTTGAATAGAAATTGAAAGACTCAAGTCGGGTCATTTGGAGTGTAGGTCAGAGAAATTAGATAAAATCTTAGGCACCGTCCAAATCAAAGATGACATGTGTGGTATTGGCTTACATACTAAAAATGCTTCCCCTAATAAATCCAAAACCATGATTTTAAGAGAATAATCTAGGAACAGTAGAAAAGATCAATCCTTAGGTAATAATTCACACTGTGTTTTCACTTGAACACATTGTCGTTAGAAGGGGCACCTTAATAGGTTTTGTTTTAATATTAGAAATGTCCTTGAAAGTCAAAGGGTAGAGTTCCCAAGGTCACCAAATCACGAGGAGGTCACTTTTCACTCATGTGGGTTAGAAGATCCGATTTGGAGGCTTTACATGATGGAGTTTATGATTCTCATTTACTTGCACATGATTCCTCCCTTGCTAAATCTAAAGCTTGATTGTGTTAGTTTTGTTTATATACACTAGATTTTGTACTTCATGATAGATTTTTGCTAGTTGTATGTGTGTTTGCCATTTTTTAGTCTATGCTTCATCATATATGTTTTATTAGGATCATGACATGTTTATCTTTTATTTTATTTTTTTGTCATTATTGAAAAATACAAAAAGATTTTATTGAGTTAATTTTTATTTTTGGTGTTTGTTTAAAATTTGAAAAACTCAAAAAGTTTTTTTTTTGTGTATTTTAGTTTTACACATTTAATGTGGCATATACTTGTGTTTGAATCCTATATCATTCCCCCACTTGGATGTGGCTAGAACTTTTGGTTATGGATTTCAATTATTAAAATGTTCTTTATCATGCTTGCATGGAGAAGTTTGCTTTTGAGTTGCTTTATGGATTCTCTTTTTGTATTCCTCTCACACATATGCACAAGCTTTTTGAACTTTAACTTCCCACATGTATATTTGAGCTAAGTGAGATGTTCTCCTATTAATTTTGTCATCTACATATTTCTATGACTATGGAGGATTTGTACATGTAAGAACTGGTGCACGTGAGATTTGTTTGAATTATATATATATGAGGGTGCGGGTTGCAAAACGAAAAGGGTCTAAAATAAGCGTGGAATTGTAAACAGTAGCGAAGACCCAAAGAGTTTAAAAAGGGCCTAAAAAGTGTGGCATTGTAAAAAGTAGTCAAGGCCTACATAGTTTAGTTGGTATGTTTATTCAAAAGAAAATAAAGGAATTAGTTGGTATGTTTATGAGGGAGTTTGGATGGAAGTATCGATGGGTTTGCACAATAACAATGTAAACTAGTTATGCTTATTTTGTCATAACTCTATTAGTTTGTAGAATCATCAAAATTCTAGGCTTGTATGCATTGTGCTTGTTTGTTCTTTAAGTTCACTATATCTTGTCTCATGGCGCTAAATATATGTTTGACAAAGTTTTTGCTAGAACTCCTCGAACATTTTTAAGTGATTGGGTCATAATTCTTTTGTCTCTAGTTCACACCCCTTCACCCCGTTTGCCACATGGTTATTTAGACACATTTATGCCATATGAGTGTGGAAAACTTTTTGTATTTTGTGTCTTGTGTGGCCTTTATACCTATATATATGCACTTGTGCATCATTGATATATATATATATATATATATATATATATCATTTTTTTGAGTCTTTGCCTTGCAATCTAGTCTATGTATGCTTAGTGTTGATATAAGTATCTATCTTTGGATTAGTGGCTCTTTTGTTGCCATGTTTTTTTATTGTACTTGTAACTCTATACACCATTGCATGATATACTTGTTTTTCCATTATGCATATCCCTTGTCACATTTAGGGGAGAATTTGTTTTAATTAGGGAGAAATGAGTTATTATATGCATGTTTACCTTTGCCTATTCCTGGACAAAAAGGGGGAGGAATGGTATCTAAACCTTTTAATTTTGGGAGATCTAACTTAGGGGGAGACATCTTTCTTAGGTAGATCATGTTAGACCAAGGGGGATCATTTAATTAGGGGGAGAATTTAATAATGCACTATATATTGTTATATTCCCTATGCGTTTGATGGTGTGTTTAAGTGTGCAGGTTTTTATTTTTGCAGCAACAATTTAAAGCAAGCAAAGCTTCTCATCCCATTGTCAGTCAAGCGTCTCTAATTTTTTATATTTGGGTCGGATTGTGTCTTTTTAGATGAGCTTGATGGCCCATAGTGACAATGGTAGTGGCCACACTGCCCAACAGTTTTTTTAAAATTTGCCCAAATTTGTCATGGTCACAGACCGTGACAAGTTTTTATATTGTCATGGACTTTGACCATGACAAGTTTTTCTCAGTCACATATTTGTCATGGTCAAAGTACATGACAAACTTGTCATGGTCAAAGTCCGTGACAAACTTGTTATGGTCAAAGTTCGTGAAAAATCTAAAAAATTATCATGGTCAAACACTGTGACAAGTTCATGACAAAGGCCTTTATCACACCAAAACTTATCACGATCTTTGACCGTGACAAGTTTGAATTGTCAAGGTTTCTGACCATGACAAGTTGGCAGTTTTGGTGTAGTGGGTTTTGTCCCGAAATAGTCAAGGGGGAGATGTGAGGAAATTTTTTCAATTTAGTCAATTTGTAGCTGTTGGCTTAATTCCTGACAAAACTATTTAAGTGGTAGGATAAAAGTTTGTGACCTTCCAGCCTATGACGTTTGGGTTGAAGACGTAGCGACCAAGCATATATTGAAGATATCATCATTATCGAATTTTTATGCCAAGTTTTACGTTAGCAACCTTTCAAGTTTTCCATGGTCTCTAATGGTATGAATTCATATGATATATCTAGAGACTTGGAAATTTATTTTGGGTGCTATATTTTTACTAAAAATTAAGTTAAAAATGATTTTTTATTTTTTAAAAGTAAAATAAAATTTTCTGAACAGTCGGTCGAACGACATTTGTCTCTCGTTCAAACAAAATGCCCAGGTTGTTTGAACGAGATATCAAATGAAGTTTTTTCCTACAATCCCGTTCGTAATCTCGTTCGAACGAGATTGGAAAGTCGTTCAAACGACTGTTTCAGTTTTGGCAAAATTTGACAGTTTTTGAGCAGTTTTCACTTTCGACCTCCCACCAATTTCCCACCACTTTTAATTAGTGCGGGAGGGGACTTTCTTTACAGACGTTTTGGAAACCTTGAGAGAATTCTAACCTCTTTGAGAGCAAAAATCCAAAACCCAAATAGTCCCATTTGTGTTATTGATTTTAAAAGGTTTTATTTCCAAAAAAACATTAAGTTTACACCTATAGAGTTTCGTAATCCAAATTTCTTCATATATTATATTTTTAGATCATCATTTTGGCACCGGGTATCACACTCTAGAAAGTTTCCTATGGAGGATTCTGTTTGTTGTTTGTGGTGTTCATACGTAGGCGGACTTTATGTGTTAACGGTTGATTTATCCCATCAGTGGACTCCGAGACAAAAATGGATTCCTGAGTTGTCAACTAGGCAGAGGTGGAGGAACGAAGAAGCATCAAGGCTTGAGGAGTCAAGTTGTTGAAGTAAGTCTTTCTGCCGTGTCATTGTAAAACCATACTTAGTGGAGTTATGGCTGGGTCGTTAAAGGTTTTTCTTGTTGTGGGTTTTCCTCGTACATTGCGACATTGTGATTGTGTTTTTTGATCTTGCAAAAATCATGTAGATGCATGCTTAGGTTTAACAAGATAAAAATGGTTTAAATCACTATTTGTGTGTAATTTGGTGCAAATTTGATATTGGGTAATATTTGCTTAATTTAATTCAAGTTTGGTTTAATTAATTTTGAAAAATTCATGTTAGGTTTGTTTGGCCTATTTTAGAACTTGAATTGAATTAATTTTGTTTAAGAAGAAAAAAATAGATATTTGTTTAGTTTAATTTCATTTTAATTTTGAAAGAATTAAAATTTGGATGTTTATGTAAGAGTTTGGAATTTTGGAATATTGTGTGAACCATCTCCCTTTTGAATTTAAAAGTTTGGCATATAATTCATAACAAGTGGTATCAGAGCTTATAAGTTAAAGAAATCACATTCTCATAGTATTTTAGGTCATGGATGTGTTGAGATACCCAGATTCCTTAATCTAGACAATGTGTTGTACGTGAATAGGTTGAAAGCGAACTTAATTAGCATAAGCCAACTGTACGACACAAACTTTGCGATAAAATTTGACCGGTCCGAATGTAATATTTATAGCCAATCTGATTAACTTTTACTACGAGGTGTGAGGACCGAAGATAATTGTTATGGAATTATGCCTAAGTCCTCATTTGTGTGCACCAATGCCAATGTCTCCATTATGGACCTTGGGCATCAACGACTGGGTCACGTGAACATTAGAGATTTTGAGAGATTAGTAAAAAAAAACTAGTTCGTGGCTTACCATCACTTTGGAAACCAACTTCCTCGGTTTATGGACTTTTCCAACAAGGGAAACAAATTCGAAGTCCCCATCGAAATTTGAATACCATTGCCACCTTCCATGTTTTGGAGTTGATTCACATGGATCTTATGGGTCCTACTCGCTCAGAGATCTTAGGTGATAAGAGATATACTCTCGTGATTGTCGATGACTTTTCTAGATATTCTACCATAGGATTCCTTAGAGAAAAGTTCGATGCAGTTGAGTTATTTATAACCAATTGTCGTGTCCTACAAAACCAACACCGTGTCACTATTAATCGGATGCGTAGTGAAAACAACACTGAATTTGGAGAAGCTAAAGTGGATAAATATTATGATGGAGTGAGCATCAAATGTGAGTTTTTGGCCATTCGTGCTCCTCAGCAAAATGGGATTGTTTAGAGAAAAATCCAGACAATATAAAAAATGGCTAGATCCATGCTTCTTGGGAGAAATGTACCTAGACATTTTTGGGCAAAGGCGATGCGCACTGCATGCCATATGGTGAATAGGGTATATGTTCCTCTACACACACTTCACAAGCCTTATGAGTTTTGGATGGGGAAGAATACTAACCTATCACATTTTCGTGTCTTTGGGACTACTTTCTACATCTTACAATATAGAGAGCACCTAGGAAAGTTTGACTCCCGGAGTGACGAGAGGATATTTTTAGGACATTCATCTATAAGTAAGGCTTATAGGTTTTTAACCTTGCAAGCTCTAAGGTTATGGGGTCAATAGTGTCACGATTAGATATGATGAGTCACCGACATTTGTTGCTCCTAGCCCCAGTGTGAGGATGATGCACCCCCCTGCTGAGATCCCAACTTTCCTTATGCGACCACGATGGACCCCATTTCTATTTTAGGGGAAACACCATCTTTTTTAAAGAGTCATGGCCCTTCTGTTATACCAGGTGATCCCACACTAGATGTCAAGACTCGTTCTCAACTCGAAAATGTGGTTAGGTATTTGTGCTACATATCCTTAGTCGAGCCTAAGAATGTGAAAGAATAACTTAAGGACGAGCATTGGATATCCACCATGCAAGATGAGTTGCTTCAGTTTTGCAAGAACAATGTCTGGAAATTAGTTCCCCTACCTAGCGAGTCTTATGTGATAGGTACCAGGTGGGTTTACAAGAATAAGATGAATGAGAATGGTATTATAGTTTGTAATAAGGATAGGTTGGTTGCTCAGGGTTACACACAGATCGAGGGTGTAGACTTCGACGAGACATTCACTCTTGTTTCTAGGCTTGAGCCGTTTGCTTACTACTCATCAAAGCATGTCATCCGCGCTTCTTGTTATATAAGATGGATGTAAAGAGTACCTTTTTTAATAGCATTCTACAGGAGGAGGTTTATATGGGACAACCAAAAGGGTCCGGAGACCCTAAGCACCCGGGACACGTCTATTATCTTAAGAAGGACTTATATGGTTTGAATCAATAACCCCATACTTGGTACGAGAAGCTCATTTTCTATCTCGTAGCTTGTGGCTTCAAGAGATAGGGAGTTGATAAGACGTTATTTGTGAGGAGAGAGAGTGGTGCTATTTTGGTTGCCCAAGTCTATGTGGATGACATACTATTTTTATCCACCTGCTTCCACCATGCTCACACCATTAAGGAGGAAATGAATAGTGAGTTTGAGATGAGTATGGCAAGTGAGCTTACGTTCTTTGTAGGTCTCCAGGTTTGTCAGCTTGAGGATGGGATATTCATATCTCAATCCAAATATACATGAGACCTTATGAATAAATTTTGTCTAGACTCTACTAAGCGTACCCTTATGAGTACCTCTACAAACCTTAATAAAGACGCTTTAGGCAAGGACATAGAGCAAATCCTTTATCGTAGTTTGATAGGTAGTCTCCTTTACTTGATCTCTAGTCATTCCAAAATTTCCTTTAGTATTGGAGTTTGTGCGTGATACCAGGCATCCCCGAAAGAGTCACACTTACACACACTTAGATATATCATTAGATACGTGAGTGGAACTCTTTAATATAGTATTTGGTATTCCTTTGATATCGATGATCGGTTGTTTGCCTATTCTAATGTTGATTGGGCCGGTGATGTCGATGGTTGTAGGAGCACTTCAGGTGGGTGTTTTTATTTTAAGAGTGCTCTTGTCTCTTAGTTGAGTAAGAAGCAAAACTCTAAATCTTTATCCGCGGTGAAGGCTGAGCATAATACGAGTGCAATCTATATTGCATGTAATCCGGTCCAACATTCGCGCACGAAGCACATTAGGATACGCGAGTACTTTATACGTGACCTAATTGAGGGGAAGGTCGTGTCCTTGAGCTTTGTGAGCACCGATGACCAGTTAGCTATATATTCACGAAACCTTTAGATGCACTTCGATTTTAGGATCTTAGGAAATCTTTAGGTATTTGCACTATTTACTGAGTTCTTATATTTTATCTAGTCTAGGATGATTATTGTGCTTATATTTCTTTTTCCTATTGCTAGATTGTACTATCATTATGATATTATTGAATCTAGATTTTTCATTTTGATATTTTTTTTGAAAAATCAAAAAAGAGTTTTGTTTTTCTGAATTTTTTTAAAAAATACATAAAGATTTTTAATTTTTATGAATAAGGTGAAAAAGGCAAAGAGATTTTATTTTTGATATTTTTTTTGAAAAAGACAAAAAAGAGTTTTGTATTTTTTTGGGTCACCATATATGGATGAATATCTAAGATGTTCGTATCACCCATTCATTTCATATTTCCACGTGACTTTTTCGTAGTGTTTTGACACATGACGTCATTTCTATAATGTGCTTAATAATGTGTGGAGTCATTACGTTGATACTTGATGATTACTTTCTACATGTTTGACTCCTAGTTACCTTTAATGCACATGTTTAAAAACTTGTTTGAACATTGCATTTACTTGTCACTTGTCGAATACGATGTTCTCATCTTAGTTTTACTTTATAACAAATTAAATGTAAAAAGAGACAAAGTTGTGCATGTAAGAACCATTACCCGGATTACATCTATTTTCAAAAAATATTTTTAAATGTTAAGAAATGAAAAGGGGATACAAAATATAAAAATTCTCTTTGCTTGAAAAGCCACCATTTGCATAAAATAGCCTAAAAAGATAAGAGGCACATAAAAATAGAAGTGCCATGCCAATTTTTGTACATTGATGCTTCGCTACATATGAGCATTAATTTCTTCAAAAATCATTTAGAGCTTATCATCATATATGTGAGATTTTAAGGGAGTTTATGTCGAAGATCAATAGGTTTTCACAACCAAAATGTCTCGAAAAAACATTACATAGTTTGGCATCAATGATGTGAGAATTATTTGTGTTCATGACTTCTTGATGAAGTTAAGTCAATTTCACTTGAGTTCACAATTTTTACACCTAAGGTAGACTTTGAGATCTTTCGTTATAAGTGTCTCAAAACTTTGTGCACACATGTTATGACTATATATGTTGATTTACTTATGAAAAATGTTCATACCCATACATTCTGCATTCACGTTTCAGATATGTTAGTGTTACTCCATGGTGTATTGTATTTGATCATTTTATACTTCATCTGTAAAAGAAAATTGGAAAGTTTCAAAAATAGTTGGTTTCTACATGCCTTTGAGATTATCTTCACATATTCTTACTTGATTATACTTGTGTTGATATCTTACTTCTTCATGTCATGCCGATATTTTATGCTTAGTTTTGACTTTTTTATCTATTACGAAAAGAAAGGGGAGAAAAAAAATTAAAGGGGAGTTTTTATTTATTTTAAAACTCTATGCATCACGGTATCTTTGTTTGTCTCATGTGTGTATGACGTTTCGCTTGGATGATGTTCATTTGGACCCACACAGGATGAAGACAATGTTTGCTAATGGAAAGACAGTTTCATGATTAAATAATTGCACAAATTCAACTCCATTTTCATTTATATTTTGGGAGGGTAGATTATTGTATTAAGTCATAGGATTCAATTTGTCTTAGGTTGGTGTTTTATACCAGAATAGTCAAAAAGGGAGATTTGTAAGAGCAAAATTTATGATTTCTCACATTTTTATTTATTTTGATTTGATGTATCCCGTTACATAAACATGCCACCTAAACACATCTACATCACTACTTCTCAGCTCTTGAGGACTACGTTGAAGACCGTCAAAGAATGCAAGATTTGGTCATTTCAACAATCATGGTAGAATTATGCGTTTGGAATGGTAAAAAGGTTCTAAGTATTTTTTTGGGTTTACTTATTTTTTTATGAGGAAATCTTTTATATAAAGGAACTCAAAAAATTTTTTTAAGATTTTTTTTTGAAATTTTGACACTTCCTTTGAACGAAACTGTCCCTCGTTCGAATGAGATTTGTCTATCGTTCGATTGCCATTTGAACAAAGTTGCTAACGAGGTCCTTTTGTCTCACGCTGACATCTCATTATAAGCATTCGTTCAAACGATTTTTAATGAGGTACCAAAGTGTTTTATCTTGTAATATCGTTTGGTAAAATCATTCGAATGAAATAAGTTAGTTGTTCGAACGACATTCCCCTTCGACCGAACAACCAACGCAGTAACAGTTTTTCAATGAATATCTTCCTATTATCTTTTATGTTTATTATTTTATCTTACCTTCTTATAAAAAGTCTGAACGGGATCAGATATTTAAAAGAACTCTTTTCCACAAAGAAAAATACCTTTTGAGTTCTCTTTTCAAAATCAAACACCTCATATCATATTCTTTATCCCCGAGATATATTCAATATTACTTTTACCAAAATAAAGAAGGTTTCTTAAGATATACTCTTGTAGAGACTTTTCTATATGGCTAACTTTGTGAAACAAGGTTTCATTGTTGAAGATGGAAAATAATGTTGAATCGGTGGATATCGATGGTAGATCGCTACCTGTAGACGATTCTGGAGCTGGGCCGTATCTATTGGCATTTTTAAGATTCTACGCGTCTATCTTAGTTCAACTAGGTGTTTTGTAAGTCAATTGTATTCAAAACCATTAATAGTGTTGAATAAAAAGTTTTATCATGCAAAGGGATTTTTCCTCATCTCGTGTGTTTTTGCATATTTGGTTTGAAAATTGCAAATCTATATTTGAACACAATTCACATACACACCATAATTAATTGAAGATTAAAATTTGGATTTCTGAGTTGGGGCATTTAATTAAATAAATTAATCCATTAGTTCGTACGCACTCTCAGGGTTGAAGACCGATTAGGGGCGATGTGGTATGGTTGCCACCCCCGTACGTATATTTATAATCGTTTCCGTTGTTTGTGTTTACGTGTGGGTTCGATGACGCGATTCTGACCCAGTGGCCCAGTTGTGATACATGGTATACCTGGAGCCTGATAGCACACTAGGGATGCATCTGCTTGGCCTGACTCTGAGGATACAATTTATACGTATATAGCGAGTAATATATATATTTATGTGTTTATGATGTAGTGTGTATATCAATTTATATCACTGTGTAGATATGTTATTATATTGCGTGAATACTTATTTATAACACATGTGTAGTTATGCTATTATTTATGAAAGTATACCTAGTGAGTGTAATATACACTTAACTAATGGTTATTATTAGCGGGATGGGCTTTGATAGTGGTTATTGTCCTAGTTAGACTGGATAGTATAATTAGGATAATAAAATGAATGTGTTAGGTGTTGACTGTAGCAAGAACTTATTAAATCCATCGTTTGGGCTCTAATAAATTAAAAGTTTCCCCTGCTTACAAGGACGTGCTGTAGGAGTAACCGATTACCTTCTGGGTGGAATTACTAAGAGGTGAGGATAGGTCTCATGTGAGTGCGACCGGTTAGTTAATTGTGAAGGTACTACACTGCATATTTTTATTTGAAGCATTTATATACTTGTAATATATTTTAAAATACTTTTCAGCCTTTGACCCCCTCGAAAATATATATTTTTTGTTTTCAAAACCCCAGGTGTGCAGTAGCAGGGACACCATGGTTAGTTCTTTCATGTCGTTATGAGTAGTAGTTGTGGATGCTTTGCGATTGATAGTAGCATCCCAGTTCGTTTCTATCTAGATAAGATTCACTTTAAGTTCCAGTTTTCCTTTGGGAGTGTTGCTCGTAGTTGGATAGGATCTTATTTATGTCAGAGATATTCATCATTTATCCATTTTTTATTTACATTGGATGATTAATTGTAGTGACTAATGGTTTATTCAATTCACGTTATTTATATTTATGCTTATCGGTTATTTTATCATATCATTGTATTTATCATTTTACTTGTTTTAAATTTATATTACTTGTTGCGACAATGATGCTAAGAATGAAATCATACTAGATTCATGTTTTATTTTAATAAAGGATTGATCACTCAGTATTAGAATAAACGGTGTGTCACAAACCCCAAATGAAAATGATGTAGTTTGTAAAAAAATGTATTATTATTGTTTATCTATCAATGACATCATGTTTAAGTTCATAACTCCATGTGAATTTACGTCATAAATTCATAAATGGAAAATTTGACAATGTTAACTGTAACACCCGCCCTTGTGGTTTTGACCGTACCCATATATATAGGTGACTTGATGTGACCCAATTGGGCTTTAAACCTCGTGAGATGGATGATAGGTAAATTTTGGGTAATATAGTGTCCTTGGTTAAATGAATTGAATTAGAAAGGCCCCTCATATTTAATTTGGAGAAAAGTTTTGGATCGTTTGAACAAAATGCTGGGTCGTTCGAAGGAGGAAACTACAACGTTCAAACGAATGCTTCAAACGACCTTTGAACGAGAAATACCTGTTCTCATTTCAAGCCTTTTTAGATTCTCGTTGGAACCCTATTCGAACGAGATGAGATGTCGTTCGAACGAGGTCTAGTCTCGTTCGAATGAGCCTGTAAAAATAATTTTTTTTGCAGATTTTTATATGCAATCGCAATAAGAACCCTTGGATCATTGGAGCAGTTAAGCTCTCAATTGAGTAGATCAAATCATGGGGGGGGGGGGGGATTTTTGGGGACATTTTGGTGATGAGTTTTGAGGGTTCTTGGTATATGTATAGGATAAAAGAAGTTGGGGGTCGACCCCCAACCATTTTCTAATCAAAATTTTCATCTCTCTTTAACTTTTAAGAGCTCCTCCATGACCAACCACTATCCACCACCTTAGAACCACCACTCCTCCACCCTAAACCGCCATATGTATCTTATATTGTACCATATTTTAACCTATAGAACCCATAAACACCATATTTTTTAGCAAGGCATCATATATGGAGATGTTGTTGGGGATTTTTGGAGGGCAAATGAATAAGAAATTATGGAGTTTGAAAGGGGATTTTTATGAAGTTTTCAAGGAGCAAGCTAGTGGAGCTTGGCAATATCTTTAAGGCCATCTTAAGAGGTGGGAAATTGCCATCATATTCTTCCTCTTCCATCCACTTATAGATCTTCATTGAGGTGGTAAAATGTACTCTTTAACTTTAAGAACTCCATCTCATTAGTATTTATTCTTGTATATAGAGTTTTAAAAGTAAAATGCATTTATGTTTTAGAAGGTTATTTTCTCATAATTTATGTAAAATGATTTTACAAATGGTTTCAAAGTTTTGAAAGGATGATATGTTTCAAGAAGACTTGGTATTAAACATTTTATGAAATAGAATATTTGAAAAGGATATTTATCTTGTTAAGATATATTTATGCACAAAATCCTAAAATTTTCTTGTAAACATGAAATTTTATGAATTTAGACATTTATTCAAGTTTTAAAGAACAAAATATCTTTTGGTCTTGAAAAGCTTATTTTTGCAAGTATTTTGAAATTTCTTGAATAAATCACGTGTTAGAGTAATTTTATTGGATTATTGAGCTTAAAATCCTTCTTCCTATGTAAATAAACTTGTAGTAATTTGGCAATGAGTACATGAACAAGTTTAGTAGAGGTTTTAATGAGTTTTAACATGAAACAAAGAAAATAGAAATTTCATACCTTATACTGTGTTAAGAAATGTGGAAAATGTAACACCCCGTAATTTTGTACATTTAATATTTATGTAATTCGGGAATTTTAAATTACTTGTGTGTTGTAATTTTAATTGAATTAATTATGGCAATATAAATATTTAAATATTAATCGGGAAGTGAATGATTAATGTTTAGGCAAATTTATTTACTAAGTGAATAGTAATAATTAAATTACGTCCTTTCGAGTATTAATGACGAGGTATACACTTATCCCAGCCGGGAGTCGGTATAAATTAAATTGGGTGTGAGATAAGGATTTTTATAAATTAATTCAAATGTCAATTCTGAGTGCGCGGTTGAGTCCGAATGGATCGAGATAGTCAGAAAAGAGTACCCGGGGGTAGTAATGGGGTCTCGGGGTATTTTTGGGCATAGCTGGGCCCACACGGGGTGAGTTGGGCCACTTTAATTAAGCCCATTAGGTGAAAAACGGGATTAAGGGTTTTTAACCTAATTGGGAGATTAAGGAATGGCAGCCAACATAATTTTAAGCCTAGGGCTTGAGAAGAAAATTGGGAGAAAGCTTAGCAAAAGCCAATTTGGGGATTTTGGAGCCAAATTGAGGGACTATGCCAACGGATCAGACACTACGAACACTTTCAGGCAAGTGGTTAACTGTTGTGATTTCTAAAATTTTAATAATCAATTCATATCATAGTGATGTGTGTATGAAAATTCGTTTTGGGTGTGTCACCAAAATCTGAATTGGGTTTTTGTAAATTTATATACCTTAATGGGATTAAGGGGGAGATTGATCGTGTTTATGATTCTAGAATGTAGAGAACTGAATCAGACGTTAAAACTAGTAAGAGTAGATGGTTAATTGCTGTTAAAATAAATGAAATTCGTATTGGGGATTTGAAGCCCGGATAATACCCAAATCGGGAAAACCTTGGAATTTATGGATATAAATGATGAAATTAGGTCTGTGAGATGTTTAGACCCTTTCCTTACATGGAGGATGTGTTGTTTGTATTTGAGTAAGGGCTTAGGTTGAGAATTTAAGCTTAAAGTTTTGTCCTTGGCTGACAGTGGTTGGAGAAGACGAATACTGGAACGATCGATCAATTGATCAGAGGGGATCGATCGATCGATGATGGCGAAATCTGGAAAGTTCGGCCAGTTTGTTATATAAAGGGAAATTTATTAAAAGCTAAGTTTCATACATTAATAAGTGATAAATAATTATGAAACAAATATTCCTAGCAATTATGGGAGAAAGTAATTGGGACTAGGATAAATTTATGTGGGGCACTTAATGGATGAAATTGAGAGGTTTTATTCCAGAATGGCGAAATACGGATTAAGTGAGTGAGTCCGGGTATATTGGCTAAGCGACGCCAAGGTAGGGAA
The DNA here is from genome assembly GCA_949130495.1 of Sambucus nigra. Lineage (NCBI taxonomy): Eukaryota > Viridiplantae > Streptophyta > Magnoliopsida > Dipsacales > Adoxaceae > Sambucus > Sambucus nigra. Next base: position 586,291,973 of record OX422216.1, read on the forward strand.
TTAAGTTTGGAGATAAACTAATTAATTCAGAGTCGGGATATAGACTCGGGAAATGTTTAATTTCGGGCCAAGTGAATTGAGTCCGGGTATGTTAATAGCTATAGGTAAATATAATCGGGAAAATTATAGAAATAAAGGTGTGACACATTGTAGGCGAAAATGTGGGTATTATATTATGAGATGTAAATTGGATCAAGTGAGCGTGTCCGGGTATGTTGGTTAAGTGACATTTAAGTGTTAAATTAATTATTGAGAGAAAGTAATTTGTTTGGAGTCGGAACATAGACTCGGAAAATGTTGAGGTACGGGCCAATTGAGAGAGTCCGGGGATAAGGGTTGGGTGACACCAAGTTATTAAATTAATAAATGTGATAATTAATTTAATTAGAGTCGTATTGTAGACTCCGGAAGGATTAAATTAATAAATGTGAAAATTAATTTAATTAGAGTCGGATTGTAGACTCAGGTAGGATTAAATTAATAAATGTGATAATTAATTTAATTAGAGTCGGATTGCAGACTCGGATTTGTGTTGATTAATTAATGTGTAAATTAATTAAAAAAGGGTCGGATTGTAGACTCGGGTAAGTATTAAATTAATGGGTGTAATAATTAATTTAATTAAAGTCGGACGATAGACTCAGGGAGGTATTAAATTAATATGTGTGTTAATTAATTTAATTAGAGTCGGACGATAGACTCGGGGAGGTATTAAATTAATATGCGTGTTAATTAATTTAATTGGAGTCGGACCATAGACTCGGGGAAAATATTATATAAATTGAGGTATGAGTTGAATATATTAGAGTCGGACCATAGACTCGGAAAAACGATAAATTATTAAGTGAGAAAATTAATTGCGTTGAGTCGGGCCACCGACTCAGGAAATTTCAGGCAGTGTACGGGATATTTAGTACACGGTAAAGCCAGGGTTTATAATATATATATACAGTATTGTGATAGTATATATATATATATATAAGTGTATATATTGTGTGTGATACTAAATTACAGGCAGTATACGGAATTTTGAGTACACGGTAAAGCTGGGGTTTATATTATATATATACGGTACAGTGATAGTATATATATACGTGTTTATATTGTGTGTGATATTAAATATCAGTGACTAGATATTTATTCAATTTAAATACTCTAATGCTATCAAGGGAGGTTGCGCGATGTGGGTGAATCCCCTAGCTTGAGGAGTAAGGTGAGTATATCCCCAGATCATAGCGTCCGGTATATATGGGTGAGGGATTTATCTCACTTTCAGGGAAGGAATATGACCGCCTCCACTACGTTTATATTTTTGGGCCAGGTTGGTGAGCGATTCCAACTTGGGGAACTAGGTTTTGTGAGCACACCTAGTGAGATAGCATTTTAGAGTGAATCATCCGGTGAGGGTATACTCGGAAGGATGGATACACGTATGATATATGTGTGGATGTTAGTAAAGGTACGTATAATATGGTAGTAAATATTATATGTAGGTGATAATACAGTGTGTGATGCGTTTACCTTATATAACTCGGGTTACAGTTATATGCTGTTAATTAATGAGAAATTAATTAAGTTAATCATTTGTGGGAATAATACAGTGTGTGATGTATTTACTTTATATAACTTGTGATACGGTTATATGTTACTATTTAAGAGGAATTAATTAAGTTAATTGTGAAATAACTTATAATTCAGGAAATCATTATACTCGGGTTAGAGTAGTATGGCAAGGGAAGGTTATACCAGGACTAGTTGGACGGGGTAGCACAACTAGGTGGGGTTAAGATAACCGGTAGGTCTGCACAATAGTTGAGGGGTGAGGATGTCCACAGGGGAGTGCGACACTAACTTAAATATGAAGCGCATTCTTGCATTTTAAATTACTGCAGTTAATTCACTTGCTAAATATTTTCAAAATATTTTGGGTTCTAACCCTTGCTATAAAACTATTTTCAAAACCTTTTAGGTGTCCAGCCACAGGGACGCCAGGATTGATATTCTATTCCAGGAACACGGAGCTGCGGCATATGTGGATGTTAGCAGGAGTTTGGATTAGACGCATCATTCATTCATTCCTAGAGTAGGAATCTTGTATCAGTTTCAGTTATATTTAGGGCTTGTCGCCCAGACTTCTCGGTACAGTTTTCAGGTGTAATTTATTCAGGTGTTGAATATTTGTATTGGATTATTTTTTGGTGGCCGATGATTTATTCGGCAAGTTGTGTAATTATAATTTAGTTTATTCTCATTCAGATGTGTGAATGGTTTATATTCTATTTCCGCATGTACTGTTTTGTTTAATTAAAAAGTTAAAATTGGCACCAGTTTTTGGAATACTAGGTGGTTAGTAAGTTTTAAAAAGTTTTCGACAGTGATGCTAAGAATGATCCAACTGGAATTCCTGTTTTAATTTGGTATAGGACTGATCACCCGATATTTTATTAGGCAGGGTGTCACAGATGGTATCAGAGCATCAGGTTCTAGTGTCCTTAGGATCTATGCGGCTTTTCACATTTCGGCTTAGCAATCTATGATATAGAGCCCTATTATGTGATTGTTGTATTCTCATACGTACGCGCATATACGTCCTTCTGCGAAATTTATATTTGAGAGTGAACTCATACAATTCGATTCTCCTTCCGGACGACGCCCAGGAGAGAGAGAGCAGCTAGGGCAGCAGGGGGAGGTGAGACGAGGGAGGCTCGTCAGGAGCAAGAGTTACGGCAGCAACTGCCAAAGATAACTTTGGCAGCACAGGTAACCGAACTAATGGGGCGGGCGATTGAAACGACGGTAGTCGCAAAAGACAAGGTACTTTCCACGGGATCCTCCACAAGTGTTAGTGGCGCCGGATGTTCAGACTTACGCGGGGTCGTTGGGGGTGGAAACAAGAATGAGAGGTTATTTTTAGGGGGAACCCACCAGAGTTGCGAGGGGGTTCAGGTGTAGTACTAGCGTGTCAAGGAAGAGATATATCCAGCGTCACCTACGTATGGGAGATTGCGATGGGGTGCGAAAGTAAATGCTAACTACTTTTAGTTAGTGGGAGCGGCGCTACAGTGGTGGGAGTCGATCACCACTGCTGAGGTAAAGGACACACTAGATATTGCAGAGTTTTGGGTGAGGTTCGATCGCAAGTATTTTTCCTCCTGTGGTTGAGACCGAAACGAGGAAAAAATTTTGTGAGGTAACTCAAAGGGGACCGTTAAGTGGCCGATTACGAGGAAGAATTCACTCGTTGGAAAAATTTTGTACCGAATGAGGTAAGCAAGGAAAAGAGAAAGAAAGCAAAGTCTATGGATGGGTTAGTCTGGAGAATCAGACAACATTTAATTGATAATTCCGCATTTGTTGATTATACTGATGTCATTAACGCAACACTCCGGCACTGTCGGGAATATCGCTTTCACGCGAAAGGAAGCCGGAGGGGAGTGGGGATTAGCCAGTAGGATAAGGCAGAAGGGAACAATACCAGTGGGGTATCCCAGTAGCAGACTGGGGGAGATCAGGGGTAGGATTTCCGGCAGGGAGATCATGCCAAACGATCTAGAACTGGAGGCTATCGGCGGGATGGCCAGGAATCCCAATAAGGTCGGCATGGAAGGGACCAGTGGCAGGGTGAATGTATTAGAAGGTGTTTCGTCTGTGGGGAAATCGAGACACATGAAGAGATATTTCCTTAAGCGAGGCAGGTGCCAACTACAAGATGAGGTCCTGGATGTACAGCCACTAAAGCAAGTCGTGGGTGCATTCGGGCAGCGAGAAGCTGCTCCAGAAACCGAGAACCAGCCGTTGCAGCTGGAGTATAGAGGTAATTATTTTTACCCTAGGGGCATGGGGTATATTTTTGAGTGACAAAGAGGATGTCACAGTATAAGACTTATTTTTCACTAGAGTTCGCAGGTGAGTCGAACTTAGTGGGTGCGTTGGCGGTAGCAGCCATATCATGTGGATAAACTTTTCGTAATGTAGCGGAGTTCCTTGGTGTTCTTCACGGGAGAGTGGAGGTGTACACTGAGTGATTGTTTGAATTATGCGAAGAAATACTACTTTCGAGAATTATGGGAGTAGGGTTGATAATTTTTCCTAAAGATCGGCTGGATATCGATGGAATTTAACTATTGTAGATAGTGGTGTAAAATTTTGGTGTTCGCGACACCAGGGTAGGATTGGTACAAGGTATCATAGGAGAGGGCGTATAGCCTGTATATATGTGGATGTATATATGTTGTATTGCGTGGTGCGATAGCACATAGTGAGGTTTTTTGTTCTCACATTTTATCCCGGTAAGTGGGGATGTTTAGTGAAGTGAATTAGGGTGATTAGATTTATTTTTGAGCAAAGAGAGATAGCTCGGGGTTTATTTTGCGCAAGGACTAGTGATAGTAAGGGCGCGGTATTTTATGCTGTCTTTGGTAACATAAGGGTAAGCGTATATACTTTTGTGTTGAGAGAAAAGTATTTATGGGGAGATGTTTGGACGTTAGCACATGGGTTGGGTACCCGGGCAGTAGATATATATGTGTGTGATATGACTACGGATTCAAAGTTATATTGCGGGTTACGACTAGCATAGTCGGGTAACTTTCGTGCGGTAGAGCGCGGGGATAGGGTGTATGGGCACCCGGGTTAATTAACGCAAAATTTTGTGCGGTTAAGCACGGGTATTGGGCGTATGGGCGCCCTGGTTAAGTTTAAATACATACTTGTGTAACGTATGGTTAGAAGCGGATGTGATAGATATAGAGGGCTTGGAGGCACATGACTAGTGAGAAAGATGTGAATGTTGGAACACTAGGTTCATCTTAATTCGAGGACGAAATTCCTTTGTAAGGGGGGAGGTATGTAACACCCCGTATTTTTGTACATTTAATATTTAATTAATTCAGAAATTTTAAATTACTTGTGTGTTGTAATTTTAATTGAATTAATTATGGTAATATATATATTTAAATATTATTCGGGGAGTGAATGGTTAATGTTTAGGGAAATTTATTTACTAAGTGAATAGTAATAATTTAATTACGTCATTTCGAGTATTAATGACGAGGTATACACTTATCCCAGCTGGGAGTCGGTATAGACTAAATTGGGTGTGAGATAAGAAATTTTATAAATTAATTCGGATATTAATTCTGAGTGCGCGGTTGAGTCCGAATGGGTCGAGATAGTCAGAAAAGAGTACCCGAGGGTAGTAATTGGGTATCAGGGTATTTTTGGGCATAGCTGGGCCCACACGGGGTGAGTTGCGCCACTTTAATTAAGCCCATTAGGTGAAAAACGGGATTAAGGGTTTTTAACCTAATTGGGAGATTAAGGAATGGCATCCAACATAATTCTAAGCCTAGGGCTTGAGAAGAAAATTGGGGGAAAGCTTAGCAAAAGCCAATTTGGGGATCTTGGAGCCAAATTGAGGGACTACGCCAACGGATCAGACACTACGAACACTTTCAGGCAAGTGGTTAACTGTTGTGATTTCTAAAATTTTGATAATCAATTCATATCATAGTGATGTGTGTATGAAAATTCGTTTTGGGGGTGTCACCAAAATCTAAATTGGGTTTTTGTAAATTTATATACCTTAATGGGATTAAGGGAGAGATTGATCGCGTTTATGATTTTAGAATGTAGAGAACTGAATCAGACGTTAAAACCAGTAAGAGTAGATGGCTAATTGCTGTTAAAATAAATGAAATTCGTAGTGGGGATTTGAAACCCGGATAATACCCAAATCGGGAAAACCTTAGAATTTATGGATATAAATGATGAAATTAGGTTTGTGAGATGTTTAGACCCTTTCCTTACATGGAGGATGTGTTGTTTGTATTTGAGTAAGGGCTTAGGTTGAGAATTTAAGCTTAAAGTTTCGTCCATGGCTGACAGTGGTTGGAGAAGACGAATACTGAAACGATCGATCGATCGACCAGGAGGGATCGATCGATCGATGATGGCGAAATCTGGGCAGTTCGGCAGTTTGTTATATAAAGGGAAATTTATTAAAAGTTAAGTTTCATACATGAATAAGTGATAAATAATTATGAAACAAATATTCCTAGCAATTATGGGAGAAAGTAATTGGGACTAGGATAAATTTATGTGGGCACTTAATGGATGAAATTGAGAGGTTTTATTCCAGAATGGTGAAATACGGATTAAGTGAGTGAGTCCAGGTATATTGGCTAAGCGATGCCAAGGTAGGGAATTAAGTTTGGAGATAAACTAATTAATTCAAAGTCGGGATATAGACTCGGGAAATGTTTAATTTCGGGCCAAGTAAATTGAGTCCGGGTATGTTAATAATTATAGGTAAATATAATTGGGAAAATTATAGAAATAAAGGTGTGACACATTGTAGGAGAAAATGTGGGTATGATATTATGAGATATAAATTGGACCAAGTGAGCGAGTCCGGGTATGTTGGTTAAGTGACATTTAAGTGTTAAATTAATTATTGAGAGAAAGTAATTAGTTTGGAGTCGGAACATAGACTCGTGAAATGTTGAGGTACGGGCCAAGTGAGAGAGTCTGGGGATAAGGGTTGGGTGACACCAAGTTATTAAATTAATAAATGTGATAATTAATTTAATTAGAGTCGTATTGTAGACTCGGGAAGGATTAAATTAATAAATGTTATAATTAATTTAATTAGAGTCGGATTGTAGACTCGGGAATGATTAAATTAATAAATGTGATAATTAATTTATTTAGAGTCGGATTGCAGACTCAGATTTGTGTTGATTAATTAATGTGTAAATTAATTAAATAAGAGTCGGATTGTAGACTCGGGTAAGTATTAAATTAATGGGTGTAATAATTAATTTAATTAGAGTCGGACGATAGACTCGGGGAGGTATTAAATTAATATGTGTGTTAATTAATTTAATTAGAGTCGGACGATAGACTCGGGGAGGTATTAAATTAATAAGTGTGTTAATTAATTTAATTGGAGTCGGACCATAGACTCGGGGAAAATATTATATAAATTGAGGTATGAGTTGAATATATTAGAGTCAGACCATAGACTCGGAAAAACGATAAATTATTAAGTGAGAAAATTAATTGCGTTGAGTCAGGCCATAGACTCAGAAAATATCAGGCAGTGTACAGGATATTTAGTACACGGTAAAGCCAGGGTTTATAATATATATATACGGTGTAGTGATAGTATATATATATACGTGTATATATTGTGTGTGATACTAAATTACAGGCAGTGTACGGGATTTTGAGTACACGGTAAAGCTGGGGTTTATATTATATATATACGGTACAGTGATAGTATATATATACGTGTTTATATTGTGTGTGATATTAAATATCAGTGACTAGATATTTATTCAATTTAAATACTCTAATGCTATCAAGGGAGGTTGCGCGATGTGGGTGAATTCCCTAGCTTGAGGAGTAGGGAGAGTATATCCCCAGGTCATAGCTTCCGGTATATATGGGTGAGGGATTTATCTCACTTTCAGGGAAGGAATATGACCACCTCCACTACGTTTATATTTTTGGGCCAGGTTGGTGAGCGATTCCAACTTGGGGAACTAGGTTTTGTGAGCACACCTAGTGAGATAGCATTTTAGAGTGAATCATCCAGTGAGGGTATACTCGGAAGGATGGATACACGTATGATATATGTGTGGATGTTAGCACTGTTCTAAAAAACCCGCCTAGGCTTAAGGCTTGGGAGAAACGCCTCGCCTTACACTTTTCACGCCTTATTCTTGGTAAAACCCTTACGGCGCACTTTTTTCTAAAAACAACAATGCCTTAGTGAAACGATGTTGCCTTTTAAAGAATCTGTTTACAAATCGGACCATTATCTTATCCAAAATAATCATATAGTATTTTAATTTGCGTATATTCAGACATATTTTTATTATATGTGCAATTTTTGTATTTTAATAGCCTTGTTATGGTTAAAAAATATTAAAATATATTAAGAAGGCCTAAACGCCTTTTCACGCCTTTTTACGCCTAGGCCCGCCTAGGCTTCTAAGGCTTAAGGCTTGGCCTCCACGCCTCAATCACGCCCCGCGTTTTTTAGAACCTTGGATGTTAGTAAAGGTACGTATAATATGGTAGTAAATATTATATGTAGGTGATAATACAGTGTGTGATGTATTTACCTTATATAACTTGGGTTACAGTTATATGATGTTAATTAATGAGAAATTAATTAAGTTAATCATTTGTGGAAATAATATAGTGTGTGATGTATTTACTTTATATAACTTGTGATACGGTTATATATTACTATTTAAGAGGAATTAATTAAGTTAATTGTGAAATAACTTATAATTCAGGAAATCATTATACTCAGGTTAGAGTAGTATGGCAAGGGAAGGTTAAACCAGGACTAGTTGGACGGGGTAGCACAACTAGGTGGGGTTAAGATAACCGGTAGGTCTGCACAATAGTTGAGGGGTGAGGATGTCCACAAGGGAGTGCGACACTAACTTAAATATGAAGCACATTCATGCATTTTAAATTACTGCAGTTAATTCACTTGCTAAATATTTTCAAAATGTTTTGGGTTCTAACCCTTGCTATAAAACTATTTTCAAAACCTTTTAGGTGTCCAGCAACAGGGACGCCAGGATTGATATTCTATTCCAGGAACACGGAGCTGCGGCATATGTGGATGCTAGCAGGAGTTTGGATTAGACGCATCATTCATTCATTCCTAGAGTAGGAATCTTGTATCAGTTTCAGTTATATTTAGGGCTTGTCGCCCAGACTTCTCGGTATAGTTTTCAGGTGTAATTTATTCAGGTGTTGAATATTTGTATTGGATTATTTCTTTGGTGGCCGGTGATTTATTCGGCAAGTTGTGTAATTATAATTTAGTTTATTCTCATTCAGATGTGTGAATGGGTTATATTCTATTTCCGCATGTACTGTTTTGTTTAATTAAAAAGTTAAAATTGGCACCAGTTTTTGGAATACTAGGTGGTTAGTAAATTTTAAAAAGTTTTTGACTGTGATGATAAGGATGATCCAACTGGGATTCCTGTTTTAATTTGGTATAGGACTGATCACCCGGTATTTTATTAGGCGGGGCGTCACAGAAAATGTGATAAGTGTATGTTTCAAAACTATATATGAAGATAAAGGAAAATGGTGTTTTTATCTTGAAGTCTTTAAATGCCCCATGATTTGCTTGATAAAGAAAGTAATGACGTAAAGAGATTTTTTACTTGATAAGTGTGTTACCCCAAAGTGTTAAATAAGTATTAATTAGTTAAAAACATTTAAGAAGTTTGTGTGTGTACCTTAACAACGTTTTTGGAGAAAATACACTTGTGAAACGGAGGAAAATGCAAATTCAAAAATAAATGGGTAAAATGGTAATTTTACGTAAAGTGGAATACTTTTATGAAATAAAAATATTGAAAAAGGTTTTATACAAAATGGTCCTAAATGGGAGTGAATTTTGAAATGAAATCAACCTACATGTGTCTAGGACATGAAATGGTGATTTTCTAAAGTGTATCACTAATATAGGGAAGTAATCCTCAGATTTTGGCTTCAGCCGGTAAAGGTGGAATAATTTGGACACGAAAAAGCATTAAAATACATGATAAAGGAAAGTCAAAAGAACCAAGTAAATTAAGAAGGGCCCGAAGCCCTCGAGTGAAAGACCCAAATAACTAGCCAGAGTATATGGTAGCATAGCCGATGGTGGCGGTAGCCATTAAAGCACATGGTAATGTGATCAATTTTGAAAAAATATAATATGAATGGTGGAACATGATAAGAAAATTGGTTATGCTAAGAATATAAGAAAAGACAATTCAACGTGTAGTGAAATTGATAAAAGTTTCGGTTAAAATGATAATGTGGACAAGAAATATGAGAAATTATCTAATGTCCCTGTAATGTGAAAGAAATGGTAAAATGAGGTTATTAATGGGTAATCAAGCGTGTGTTGCGAATGATTTTCAAATGGAAAACAAGAATTTTCTTACGCCGAATGTGCGTGTGTTGAAAGACGATTTTCAAGGAAAATGCTAAAATGGAAGTGGCAATAAAAGAAAATTTTCAATAAATGAAGTACTCTTTCTAAATAAATGGTAACTGGGCATGTTAAATTGAGAAATGGTGCCAGGTTGAGTAATAAGGGACAAGAAGGGTCTTTTGTAAGATTAGTGAGATTTAATCAAGACAAGTAACGTTTTTGGAATAAAAATGGATTTCCTGCATTAGCGCATATATATATATATATGTGTGTGTGTGTGTGTGTGTGCATATATGTGGTACATTATAAAGTCTCTTTTTTGCCGTTCGATTTTATGTTGCATTGTTGTATTTTCCAATAAGCATTCGATTCATTCCCACTCCTTTGTTATGACAGGTTGTATGCAGTTTCGTATTTTATAAGCGTTATGCAGGTAAGTATTCTTTTTATATACGTTAGTATCTCTGTATGCTTGGATTCTTAGGACACTTCCTACGGGTCCGACACGTAGTTTGATATAAATTGGAATCGCATGCTGAACAAGTGAATTGTAGATTTAATAAAACTGAACTAGCAACATTATTAGGTTGTCTTATTGCACTTCACACCTAGCATTCAGGTCGGATCGAGTTGATCCACTAGTAACCCATAAATTTGGGCCGGGGTGTCCTAAATCCCATTTCCTACAACTACATGTTTTTGTACCTAAATCTAATGCAAATTTCTCTCTAAAAGGATCCATCACCTATATATTTTTATCGCCCTTCTATCTAGGTATCCATACAACAGATTCATCTTTTATTTTCTTCAAAATCTTTTGAATTATTGGACAAATGAATCCATACATGCTCATTTTATCCTTTTCATTGTGTCCTCTCCATTAAATTGATCGTAATTTTCTCAAACATAGAAATGATAGGTTTGTCCCTGACATCCATTATATTTGTAATGAAACTTTCAAATAAGATAGTTAATAATATGACAGTCTTGCCAAAGTTATTAAAATTTGACTTACTCCAATGCCTACTAAGCTTATCTTATAATCAATCATAATCCTTCTCATCTATTACTTTGATTTACTCCACTTTGAGGTGAAATTCAGGAAATGTTTTTGATCTTGCAACCTTCCACAAAAAAGCTTTTTCAAATATATTCCCTTAAATTTCCCTTTTTAATTATTATACATGTGTTTAGCGTAATGCCCACACTCAAAGTTGGGTAACGTCTCTTCCAAAGTTGGTATTAGTCCCTACAATAGAGTAAAACATCAACGCAATTAGATATGATGAAATAAGGAAAAAAATACAAAACATTTAATGAAATTACATCCTTCTTCGCAGAAATGAAACTGTACACATTTGAATTGCGAATTATCATGTCATCCTCAAATAATTCCAAAAACCACCTCCATGAATTTTTCTTTTCCTTCTCAACAATTGTATATGCAAGGGGGTAAATTTGGTTATTTTTATCCCAACATTTGTCAACAATATACCTCATGTGGAATCTTTAATTGATAACCATCTATCCCTAGCAATGTCATAAATTTGTTAATAAATCACTTCCTTAGAGTATCCCAACACACACATAATCTTTTAAAAAGTGACTTGCCCTCCTCTTTTGTAGAAAATTTCAGTCTAATTGTTGTCCTTGATGTAGTCCCACAACATTCGAAATTGCTCCTTATTATATCAATCATTGCAAATGCTTTCTTCATTTCCCTATAAATTTGTGAGGTGCTCACCTTCACATTGAACTCTTTTCGAATGTTTTTTTTAATGATTGGGTGGGCTAATTGGATTTTACCTATAATTCTTAATGTACTCCTTTTTAAGACAATTGGAATATACATGCTTAATATATATGATATATTACAAGTGTGCCTATCCAATAGGTCCTTAATTGCATAGTTATCTCACCTTAAATTTGATATGCATAAGTGACCCATGGACAACGTGTTTTGGAGATAACCCTAATATTATCTTTTTCTTTCTTTTTAGGGCTCGTTTGGTTCAAGGTTTGGAAAGGGAATTTAGGATTCCTGGAATTTAAAATTCCCCTCATTTAGAATTACAATGTTTGGTTGGAGATTTAAGGGGGAATTTAGAATTCCCGGAATTTAGAATTCCCACGAAATTGGATTATCCTTTCCCCTCTAAAATGCGGATAATCCTATATTCCCGGACATATTACCTTACTTTTGTGGTGAGACAAAAATGCCATCTCACATAAACTCATACGTACACTCTCTCTCACACACACACATACTCTCTCTCTCTTTCTCTCTCTCTCTCACACACACACACACTCTCTCTCTCTGTCTCTCTGTCTCTCTCTCTCTCTCTCTCTCACACACACACACACACACACATACATACACACTCTCTTTCTCTCACACTCACACACATGCTCTCTCTATCTCTCTCACACACATAATCACTCTCTCTCACACATATACACATAAACACACTCTCTCTCCCTCTCTCTCTATCACACAGACACACATAAATACACACACACACTCTCTCTCTCTCTCTCTCTCTCTCTCTCACACACACACACACACACAAACACACTCTCTCTCTCTCACACACACACACACACTCTCTCCTCCCTTCTCTTTCTCTATCACACACACATACACACACACACTATCACACATAAATAAACACATACACACACACACACTCTCTCTCTCTCTCTCTCACACGCACACACACATAAACATATACACTTAGACACACATACACACACACACACACACACTCTATCACACATATAAATACACACATACCCCCCCACACAATCTCTCTCTCACACACATACACTTACACACACACACACACACACACTTAAACACACACAATCACACACACACACTTAAACACACACACACACACACACTCATCACACACTCACGCGCACACACTCAAATCAAGTACAATGGTATTTTAGTTAAATGATATTTATTCCTAGTTTGGAAAAATAATTTTAGATGCCGGAAAAAAAGAATTCCTGCTTGAACCAAACAATGGTAATGAATTGAATATTCCAGGAACTTAGAATTCCTATAATTATGGATTTCCTTTCCCTTTCCAAACCTCAAACCAAACAAGCCCTTAAAAGTCACTTGTTACCCATTTTGACTGCATACTCTCCAATTGTTTCCCTAAAAATAGTGGCATTTGTAAATACCATCCCAAACTTAAAATCGTGAACATTCCATGTCCCCTCCCACATTGAAATTTGGCCCACTATTTCTTAGATTTGACCCCCTAATATGGTCCCCTTATCTGATGATTTATTGCACAATCCCTCAAGCCCATTAAAGGGGGTAGTGTAAAAGTCAGATGGGAAACGTCTTCAAACACTACCCCTACCTTTAACCCCTATCCATTATCAACCCACTGCCTTACCTTGAAACCCCTCTCCCTTATCATCTCTCTTAACTTTATCAACCTTAACACGTTCATGACTCACAAAACCACTATCAGACTCATATCTAAATATGTCAATAATGTACTTATCAAGATCATTAGAAATCAAATCATAAAACCTTCCAAATTAGTTGAGGTAGAATTGATTCCTCTTATTCTACTTCTACATCATCATTACCATTATCTAATTGTTTAATGAATGTTTGGACAATTTTCTTGGAATTTACATACAACTTCAAATTTATGGATTCAATATAATTACTAGTAGGCAAAAGTGATTTTAACATAAATATCATTACTAATAGGCTTAAGTACAATCACCACTCATTAAGTAATGGATAATGCAATTAAAACTATAACCTAACTCTATCACCACTAACAACAACTTAAGACATGACATTTCATAGCATGACAAAAAATTTTGTATGATATGCTTCCTCGCTCGTAAATATCACCCTCAACCAACTTCAACTTCCTATCATGTCGTATTTTAATTGCGAACTACCCAAATTATCTACAATAAAACACAAAAAAATAAGTATTAATTGAGTGAATGGGTCCAAAACCTAACGGTGGCACAAAATATGCATAAAAGTACGAGGGGTAATTTTTTTTAGAGCCTTCCACTAGAACACAACCCACTAAAAGTTAAATAATGTTTTGCTCCTTTCGATTGGAATAAAAGTAGACCAAATAGTAATGTAAAACCCTAAAAAGTATTCAAATACGTTTACTTTGGGATTTGATCAACATACAACATAAAAAACATTAAATTTATAAATTTGAACTCGATTATTACCATAACGTGGTTCTTCAAGACCATCCTCTTGTGAAGTAACCAATGTCATATCTCCTACCCCGTTTTCTTCTATCTGAATTCTTGATTAAGTTATTTTATACAAAAACTTATGATCACCAACACAATTTTACAAGAATTATGCACTCAACGGGAGAATTTTTCTTGGATTAGGGCTCAGTTTAGTAGGAGAAAGAGGATTTATAATTCTCCGATTACCGAGATTGTAAACGTTAAAAAATTTGGTAAAAAATGAGATTTAAGGACAATAATAGCTCCACTAAAAATGAGTGGGGGATACGTGCAAGGTTTCTGTCAAAAAAATTAATGGTATTAACAGGGTAACTTGAAGTCATTGTGGAATTTTAGGGGGTTAAATCTATTAATTAAAAGTTTGGGTATTTAAATGAAAAGTGAGAGTGTGAGTGTGTATGTGTGTGTGTGTGTGTGTTGTGGGTGGGGTTGGGGGGGGGGGGGATATAAATTTAGGGAAAAATAATTTTTTTATTTTAAGGTTAAATGTGAATTTAATTTCTACCTTATAATTCGAAAGTTTCAAACGTAACCGCAAGGTACATTTAGTAATTTAATTCTAAACCTCTGTCAGTCCTTTATTTGGAGAGTTATCATAGACACGCATGACATGTGTTTACGTGTCACTCCTTTATTTAGAAAGCTAACATATACATACATGACATGTGTTTATTTGATTTTCATTAGTTTCTAAATGGAGGACTTACACATATTGTTAAAATTGAATCACTAAATATATTTTGAGGTTAAATTTTTTAACTTTTGAAAGTATTGAGTAGAAATCAAATTCACCAAACCTTATTGTTAAATTTTCATTTTCCCCTAAATATTTACTCAAAACGAAAGCCCACCAAGTAAATAAATAAAACATCAAAGATTATCATTAAAATCCATATATTAAATCTCATCACACCATCTGAAAACAAACCTCTAGCTTGTCTTACACCATCCAATCTTTGCCACTTGGCCACCCACATATTCAATACAAAATTAACCTTCAATCCCAAACCCAAAATCCAAATCAGTCACTCACTTAATAAAAACCATGATATAAACTAAATAAACCTAGAAACAAAACACAACCACCTTTGCACCACCTTTTTTAGTCTCATTTCAATAAACACACACACACACACACACACATATGAAACTTACTCAATTTTCTCAACTGGAACATCTGTGTTAGCTTCCTCCACTTCTTCAACTGGTTTCTCTTCATTTTCAGAAACTTTTTCTACTTTTTCTTCTTTGGTCTCCTCAACAACATGATCATCATTTTCCTTCACATTTTCTTTCTCTTCTTGTTCTTCTTTTTTCTCAACTACTATTGGTGTTTCTTCTTTTTTGGGTTCCTCTACAACTTCATTGGTAGTCTCATTTTTAGCATCAACAATGACTTGTTCTTCTCCTAGTGGAGATTCAGTTGTTTCTTCTTTTGGCACTTCAGTCACCTCAACCTCTTCTTTGGGTGCCTCTGGGGTGAATTTTGCCTCCTCACTTATAACATTCTTGGGGAATGTTGTTGCAATTGATTCAACCTGCAATGTTTATGCCTCAACTAAATAAGAAAGCATTGATAAAGATGAGACTATTTTGACGTTTGGTTCAAAGTAAAATATTTTTCATCGCTGTAAAAAGTTAGTAGACTTAAAAATCAACATATATTGACATTTTTTTTTTTTAAATAGTAAACAATTATTTAGGGTTGAATTTTTATATAGGGTCTCCATATAATATATAGATACTCTGCAAAAAAAAAAATCAGGCTAAAATAATTGTTTTATAACTTAAAAAAAAAAGAGCGTATTTAAGGCGTTTACATGGAGGATCTCCAACGTAACTCAAAGAAAGAACATAAAAAACGGACCAATTTTTTTTAAAAAAGTAAAAAAATATTTTGAGTTAATTTTTTGTGAAGTATTTAAACATTTTCGGATCTTTCGAAAATATCAACTTAAAATGAATTGTTTTAATAATTTTTAAAATTAGTCAAATATATGACAATATTTAGCTCCTTAAAACTGACATATATTGATTGATTTTTTTTTTTAAAATGGCAAAAAATTCATTTTGAGTTTATTTTTTTAGGTTCCCTCAAATATTTAAACACCTCGCAAAAAAAAAATCAACTAAATTTTTTTTTTTTACTATTTAAAAAAATGACCCTTCTTTGAGACCTTTTGAAATTTTTAAATACCACACACAAAATCAAATAAAAATAATTATTTTTCAAAATTGCTCCTCAAGTTTGGACCTCACAGGTGCCTGGGTGAATTTTTTAGAGGGTTCCTCCTGAAACTTTTAAATAGCACACAAAAAAATAAGATAAAGATAATTTTTTTTACCGTTTCTTAAAAATTGATCCGCACCTCCATTTTGGAACTCACAGGATTTCTTGTACTAGCATTTTTTTTACCGTTTCTTAAAGGTTGACAATGAGATTATAAACATGGATCAAATAATAATGCATACGCGTTACATAAAGTTAATTACTACCATAAACAACATTTTTAGATACATTTAGAATGCATAGACACGATTAAAATAACTATCTATAAGAATTTGATATTTCATATTTGTTTACTTCACCATGAACTTTTATTGAGCAATATATTAGCAATATATATAGTTCTGTTCTTGTGCGGACTAGTCCACATTTTAAGAATGCAGACCGGACATGTGTCACTTGGCGGTGACACTAGAAAAGAGAGAGAGTGTGCCTATAATTTAGACGATAATTTCTAGGTGCACCGTTAGATGACACATGTCCGGTCCGCATTCTTAAAATGCGGACAAATCCCCACAAGAGTATTATTATATATATATATATATATATATAAGGCAAAACCATTAGTTACCTCAACCGTGGCCATTGCGAATAACTAAGCTTGAAAATATAGAAGAGAAAATGAAAAGAACAAAGAGTGTGGTGAAGAAATATGATGAATGTGAGAGCTATATATAGAGGAGAGAGAGAGAGAGAGAGAGAAAGAGAGAGAGAATCTTGCAAATTACACCTAGTCACTGACATAAAGGACAACATGAGCATGTCTAGTTGTAAATCTTTTTACTTTGTGAAAAACAATATGAATTGTTTCATCAAAAATATTAGGTCCAAACAAAATTCGAATATTAAAATCCGATATACTTTACGTGTCGTATCTTTATTTATTTGTGTTTGGATCTGACTAAAGTATAATCTTGTAAAATCCAAATAAGAACAAATAAAAATGCGACACGTCAATTGTATCGCACTTTTATATCACGATTTTATGTCAGTTTAAAATGATACATTTTTTTACTCTTATAAATATTTGTATAAACCTTTTGCAATAGGTGGCACATGGTTGAGTCCAGTTGCATAGTTATCAATCTTATCTTGGGTGTCTTATTATGTATTTATGCAGTATACTAGGCTGTCTCACAGTTTAAATACATTAGTTTACTGTGAAAATTTACATAATTGCCACATTTTAATTGATACAATACATTATAACCAGGCCTTTAATGTCAATTATATTTTTTTCAAGTAAATAAATAAAATTGTTAGTACAAAATTACTAATGCAATTATGATGCCCTCATATTCTCAGATTTCTTAATATTGATGGTTCGTCATTAAATTAACTATAAAAAATCAATCAACAATGAAAAGTATTTGAATAATATGATATCTATTTATCTATCTATCTAATTAATGATAAATAATAAAGTATTAGCTTTTGCTACGTATATTTGTGGTTAAGAGGATATTTCAAGAGTCACTCAAATTATTCATACGAGAATCGAAATGTTTTTTTTAAAGAGGTTCTATTAAATGCATTTCAAAATTATCTCATCAACACCAATATCTTACACATACCGTAAGTAAATTAAAAATTTATTCCAAACACCAAGTTAAGATCACCCAAAAGTCAAAAGAATGTTTTATTGTGATCCGTCAGCGTGGAAATGTGCTTTTTACGGTGAAAAGTCACCGTGGAAATGAACTTGACATAGTGATTTCTCTCCGTGGAAAGCCACGACGACATCCTACCTTGAAAAACTCCTTTTCACGGTGACGGTTCACCATGAGAAAAATGACTTATTTTTGATATTTTGTAATAAAAAATCACTCAAGTTTTTATGTTATATTTGAGAGATATTTTTAAGATGCTTTTAACAACACCTTTTAAAAAATATGCATATATAGTCATCTCAAAGAATTGTAGCATTATGATAAATAAAAGTCTTAAGACCATAGTAGAGTCCAATGGTGAACTTGTTAGTTTTTTTATCTTTTTTTTTTTTTTTTTTTGCTGTGATGGTGGTATTTTACTTTACGTATCGAGATAAATACCGTTTATTAGATATATCCATAGTTATTCAATAATTATATTTACCCCCGCATATATAATTCGATTTATAAATATTGAACAATTAGAGATATCTCTAAATACGTTATTATGTCAATGAGTACAATAATTTTTTTTTTTTACTATTCATATATCAAAATAGTTCAAATTAGAAGTACAGAAAAGATTTAGTCATTTGTAAACATATCTAGGGTTGATCTTCAACTTACAAAACAATTAAAACCCATTTTATGTTTTATGTATATATAATTTTTTTTTTACTATTTTGGTCAAAAATAATATAATTTTAGCACTTTAAAGAGCGGACAAAATGGACATGGACAAGTACCAAAAGCCAACATGGGGGGACTAGGACGGTGCTTAATAAGGGACCCACATCCCAAATCTTGATCATGACCGTCCATTAGCTCCCACTCACCTTAAATCAATAAAATGATGTGGCCAAACTTTTGTAAATTCAACCTAAACAGCATGACACCATGTCACCTTTATGTAACTTTTGGAGACCACCCTATGATGTGGGTCCCAACTGTAGCTGCTTTTCCAGGTGGTACACTCGTGACTTGCGACCCACATGCAGCCAAACAATATGCCACGTTGGATCATAGTGAAATTATAATGTTTATGGGTATGAAAAAATTACACAAATGGTTAAAAAAACTTGAATGTATAAAATTTTATTGCAGTGTTAATGTGTATAATTTTTTTTTATATTTATATTATTTTTCATACTTTAATCCAACAAAATTATTAATGTGATCATTAATGTTTAGTGTCAGGTAATAAAATACGAGAGTTTTTAAAGACGTCACTTTTTTTACTTCAAAATATCACAAGTTAAAAAAAATAGTGCTCTTTGCTAATGGCCACCACATGATATACATATTTTTTTACACAATTATTTCAACACAAAATACCACACAATCTCTCTCTCTCTCTCTCTCTCTCTCTCTCTCTCTCTCTCTCCTCACTATACTTCAAACCCTATATTTGTTTTCTTCACAAAACTCAAGACAATTTTATTTCCATTAATCTCACAAAACTTCTTCAACCAACCATTTTTAACATTATTAAAATTTTCTTCCATTGGTCCCCACCACCAATCATCGTCAATCAGATTATTAATTTTTTTGTCCTCCAACATACCAACCATTTTCAACCACATTATTAAACTAGAGTTTATATTGGTAAATACACAAATACCGTTGGATAATTCACCAAAGACAATCACAAAACATTCATAGCAAATGAAAACTCCAAAAATGATATTTATGAGGTAAACTTTGGGTCCCATTGTATAAATATTTGTATATTTAAAGGGTTTGAAAATATTGAAAATCGCAAAAATATTCCAGTGACTCGGGATCGGTGCCACGATTTGAAGGACAAATTTCAGGATAACCCTCCCGAATCAACATTATATTTTTTTATTCGAACAGGGTCCATTCGCTATAATTGTAATACCCCGTATTTCTGCGTATTTGAAATTTACTTAATTCGATAGATTATTCATTTATTTTAAGTTATGTGAGCGAAGTAATTTAATGGAATTAAACAAAAATGTGGTTATTGAATATTAATCAAGAGAAAGAGATAATGATTAATATAATGTGTTAAAATTTTTTAATAAGTGAATAATAAATAAGTTATGGAAATTATTACATGTCATAACGAGTGAAATTGACAAAATTGAATTTATCTCAATCGGGAGTCGCATGTAGACTAAATTGAGGTCGAGAAAGGAAAATTATGTAGAGTGACTCGGATGATAATTTTGAGGTCACGGATGACTCCGAAAGGGTCAAAATAGTCAAAATATTATACCTGAGGGGTGTCTATTGGGTCTCAGAGCATTTTTAGACAAAACTGGCACCGTATAGGGGCATTTTAGTCAATTGGAAAATGAGGGTTAGGAGATCTACAAATTTCTAACTCATTTATCAAACGTTAGAGAGAAGGGGATAGGGTTAAAAGTGTTGAAAACAAAGGGGATCCATTAGAGAAGAAAATGAGAGAATTCTTGGAGGTTTTGAAGAGTTCTTGAAGAATTAAAGTGTTCTTGCACCACAATCAAATTTTGAGTGTGGATTGGAGGAGAAGACAACCAAACCAACCTTTCAATCTCGAAATCAGACCCTACTCATCAGAGGCAAGTGTTTATTGCAAATTCTTTTGAAGTTATAATACCCATGTTGTGAGGGTTTCATTATAAATTTCTTATATTGATATTCTTGGAAGAAAAGAATGATTAAAATGCATGTTTGGGTAGGAATGGCATGTAGTATGAATTATCATTTGTAAAAAATAAGAAATCAAAGATTATGTATTAATAATCACGAATTAAATCTGAGTTATTGATGATAAATGATGGAAGAACATAAAACCTAGGTTTTTTTATGAAAACTTGATTTGATCCATTATTGGGTGGGAATTATGAGGATTTGATGTTTTAATTACATTAAAAATCATCCTAATATATGGAGAAATAGTTTGGAACAATTGGATTTAAGTTTTGTGGAGAAATATGTAAGTTATGCAAGTGAATATGGTGAAAAATGCACTTGCATAAGGTAGAAGACGATTCTGCAGAAATTCGAATCGATTCGGCCTAGAGGCGAATCGATTCGGAAAGAGACTCGATTCGGCCTCCTGGCGAATCGATTCGGTTTTCCAAAAAAGAGAAATTTCTCTTTTTAAGCCTAGAACTCCTAATTTGTTATCGGGGAAACTTTTGGGACTTTGCTAGAATATAATGAGAGATTAATTATATTGCAGTAGGCCTATGATAATGTTATTGGCTTAGACTTATTGAGAGGATTAAAGCGATAATTAAACGGGCTTAAATCGTAACGTGATTTAATTCGAGAGAATGCGAATAAAATTACGGGAAAGAGTGAGTGAGATTGTTGTATAGACCAGTGGAGTAAGGAAGGCTTAGCTACTGAAATGAAGTAAGGAGTAACTATGGCCCTTAGAGTAGAGAATAAAACTCAATTGAATGCGATAGTGAGAATAATCGTAAATGAAAAGTACGGTAAGTATCCGAGTGACATATACTACATACAAATGATGGTGATTAGGTTGTCTGAATACCTATTGAACTTTTATGAATATATAGGTTGCATGTATATCTATCTTATGAATTGTGATGAATGTTAACATACCTACGCTGCCTGCTATCACGGAGGTTCCCGCGCAGTGGGCGATCCCACCTTGCCGATTTCGGAAAGGTCTGAATTTGTGTCCTAGGAGATAGAACTTAGGGCGGCTCACTATGTGTTGTGTATTAGTGGGACCGACGTGTCGTGTGGGTACGTTAGGTATGTGTGTAGCCCAAAGGTTTAGAAATATGTTCGCCTCCATTGCTTGTTATTTAATTTTGGATTCGAGGAGACATACCGAACCAATAGTCATTATCTTAGTAAGAGAGGTACACAGACTGATAACAGAGTATGCCTATTTTTTACGGTGGTCCTTTTGAGAGACATCGTAATTTTATATATATTAGTGAGAAAAATATATATAACCATTTGATTGATTCTACTTACGTGTGATAGTAGACGAATTGACAATGTGCACATAAATGATAAATTAAGTCATGAAACTTAATTAAATGATTAAATGACCAGGGACGGAGAATGGTACTTGTGATATTAATAACATACGAGAGATGTTAATTCGGATAACGTATTGTATGGGCGGTACGGGGGACTTATAGTTATCGATAGTTCAATTAGATACTTATGTCTAGTTAGCTCGGGTAGTATGTCTAGGTTGGTTAAGTAGAAACGTTAGGCGTGCACAATATATTAGAGGTGACAAATCTCAAGGGAGTGTACGCGAGCATAACATGTGTAATCAATAACTGATTTTTTTAAGTGTGATAAATACTTGCAAAAATATTTTTAAAATGTTTTGGGTTCTAACCCTTGCTATAAAACTTTTTCAGAACCTTTTAGGTGTCCAGCCACAAGGACGCTAGAAAACCTTTTAGGTGTCTACCCACAAGGACGGTAGACTTGACGATCCATTTCAGGGATGATTAACTACATCATTGTGGAGGCTTGTAAGACTTTCTTAGACGCTTCTATCATTCATTCCCAGTGTAGGCCATTAGTCCAGTATCTCAGTTAGCCATGTTTCCCCAGTCAGACTTTATTTATTTTATTTATTCATTTTAGACTTGTAGTGACATTTATTTTCCTATTTGTTGGATTATTAATTGGGTTGGATTTTAGCCGGTGGTTTATTCGGCAAGACATTATTCATTTATTTATTTCATTATGATGGTTGAATGTTTTAATTTAGTTCCAGCATATTATTATCAATTGTTTAATGAAAGATAAAATTTTGACACTGGCTTAATTAACAATTAGGTGGTTAGTAATTAATATGATTTTCGACAGTGATGCGAGAATGAACCAAATGAGAAACCATTTTTAATTAATAAAGGACTGATTACTCGGTATTTAATTAGGCGGGGTATCACATATAATCACCCCAAAATAGGTTACATAATTCGACATGGTTTTTATGAATACTATATCCTTACTCGGTATAATCACCCCGAATCAAATTTTTATTTGTTTAGATTGGTTCACCATAGTTACCCCGAATATTCTAACCTTACACGGTATAATCACCCCTAATGAGCGTAATATATTCATAATTGTACCGAATGGAAGTTATGATTGCTCAACTATTATCATTCCACTTCTAGTAAATTTTTCATTCCACTTCTAGTGTTATTTCAACTATTCTACTTTTGTTTACAAATATGGTTACTGTTTGTTCAAGTTCGTTAATTATTTTAACCATTGTCATTATTGTGATTCAAATTTTATTATTAAAATTCTTTCATTGAGTACTAATTATAATTTCACCTATGCAGGTTGACTTCATGGATTTCAACTCCCTGTTATATGATCAGTCTTTAGCGATATCGATATACCCCATAATGGGGATTGTGGTTTGGTAGGATTAGACGTTAGTTTGATGTTCTTTACGAAACAGGTATTATAATGTCGATTAGTGATGCTATATATTTATATATAATAATTACAGTGTATTAATTATTTATATTCTTTATTCTTCGGTATTTCTCACTCGACAAGCGTTGGTTGCTTGGGCTCAAGAGCAAGCCCAATCGGTTAAAATAATATTTTTTTATAACCATGTCAGACGCACCTTCTGCAACGTGTAAGGGACGTCTACACATGGGTTATGAGAGGGGTGGTGAGTACTGTGATCACCACAGGAAGAATGTTGGGAACGAAGGGAGTAGTCAAGGAAAAGTAGTTGGAAAATGGACACGACCATTCGGAAGTGTAATTATCCGTTTCTGTTGAAGGGCATTCCACTTGACAATGGACAGTGGATGTTGTCAGTTGTTAGGAGTGTTCACAATCACCAATTGCCGAAAACATTAGTTGGACATGCATATGACAATCTACTCACTTCGAAGGAGAGAAACATTATTGAATAGATGTCCTTGAGTAGGGTAAAGCTGGCCTCCATTCTAACAACAATAAAAATTCGTAATGTTACTAATGTTTTGACCATGAAAATCATTTACGATGACAATGGGAAGTAGAGGATTTTTAAATGAGACAGTAGAATGGCGGTGCAATAATTAATGAAGTTTCTTAGGGATAAACACTACGTCTATTGGTATAGAATGAATGAGTATACCATGGAGGTGGAAGGAATTTTTTGGTCTCATCCAAACTCAATGTAATTGGCTAAGTGTTTTTCGTCCATTGTCGTCGTTGACGATACAAGATGCCTTTGTAAAAGATAGTTGGTAGTCATGCGAAAGGACGTTTAATGTTGCCTTTACATTTTTAGCAACGAAGAAGGAAGAGAATTATCGGTGAGCATTGGGTTTAAAATCCCTATTCGATCCGTTTGCATATCCCACGATTTTCATCATAGATCGAGAGTATGCGTGTATGAACACATTGCGAGTTGTGTTCCCCGACACGAGATCTATGGTTTGCACTTTTCACATTCATCGCAATGTGGAACTCCATGCTAGGAAAGAGATCCACGATGAGGATTCATTGAAGAAGTTCACGAGGGATTGGATGCATTTGGTTGAATCCCTCACCGATAATGATTTTAACAAAATGTAGATGCTATCTCATTTTAATTGGGTTGTATACCCCAATATATTTCACTACATATATTACACATGGTACAATCTAAAGGAGTGCTTAATTCATGCCAGGACAAATACGATTAACCACCGAGGTAACCAAACTACCAACCATTCTCAATGAGCACACGCTAAGTTTAAGAGGCACTTGGAGAGTTCTCAACTTCTTTTTGACAAGGTTTTTTTTACATGCACAACTACATTGAGTTGCAAGTGACTGAGATTAAGATGGAGTTTGGGGATTCTTTGCAAAAATTAAAGCATTCCCACAATATTCCAATTTTGCATGAGCTCATCGGTCGGGTTTCTCATTATGCCATTGACCTAATTGAGGTAAAGACGGGTGATAATGTTGGCATGGATGTTCAATCGTGCCTATACTTAGCACGCAATATTAATGATATACCGTGCGCTCATGAATTGGTCCTCTACCATATGAAGGGTAGGGCAATACTATGGGGGAATGTTGATGCATATTAGCGCAACTTAACATTGGTGCCCGAATTAGCGAAGTACCACATGGTTAATTATGAGCTAAAAATGATACTTTTAAATAGAGGTGGGAATGGTCAACGATCGATGAGAAAAGAACTATGTTACAAAAACTCAAGGACATCGGTTGTCCAATATATTCTAGGGTATTTGAGCCATCGGTGCTTAAGAAAGGAATCGGCCGGCCGAGAGGTCAAAAACCAACTTCTCGAGAGAAAAAGAATGAGAATTTAATTAAAAAGGATCCCTTAGGCTTCAAACTTGCTAGGCAATCAACGGAGAAGGAACACCCTACGGTCCAAAGGCCTAAGAGGAAAATTAAGTTCATGGAGTTCACCCCCCGCCCCATGGTTACCTAGATACTCCCTCGCATATAAAAAGTACATCAATGAGATACCGAAATTTTATAAAGGTTTCATAGAAGATATCGTGGAGGTTGCTGCCAACGGTAATTGCTAAATGCCTAAGATTTGGACCCGATGGATGGAAACATGTGAGATCAGACTTGATGGAAGAAGTTATGGCAAATAATGAGTTCTACGCACACTATTTTGGTGATTGATTTTCGGACACTATGCTACATATGTTAGATGAGTATACAAGCCCTTGTACATCGAAGTCTTGGATGATCATGCTAGAGTGTGGCTATATTTTGGCTAAAACTTACAAATGTGTGTGCATCCTCATCTTTTAGAGACAATGTCTCATATTTCTATCGATGAAACATGAACGAACCGTGCATCCAATGTTCATAGAGATTGCTCATGTTTGCGGGAATCACTTTGTAGTTTTGAAGTTGAAGTAAGATTTTTTGATTCCACTAGTAGCAAGTCACTGGCATAGTTGCTCATTGCCCGAAGCAAAACCTTGAATTGATAAATACGTGAATCAAGTATCAGAGTTTCAAAAAAAAATTCCTAAGGATGTAGCGACCAACAATCAACCTGTCGAGATCAACTAGTTGTAGATGTTATTTATTTTATGAAATCATGTAAAGTTTGGTGATGTATCTGTATTAAACTTGTTGATAATGAAATGAAGTTGAATTAAAAGTTGTTGCATTTGTATGAAATGAAGTTGCATTATTAAACTTGAATTGATAGATGTTGGAAATAATGTAAAATGTGGTGTCTTATATAAATTGAGTTGATAGTTGTTGGCAATCATAAAACTTGTTAAACTTGTTCTTGATTTCTTTATCAAACTTGGATTTTCTTATCAAACTTGTAATGAAAAAAATTGGCCTTATTTGCTACAAACATAGCGACTAGTTAAGATTTATTCGATATGATTATATCGAATGAAGTCTTTCCCCCCAACAACCTCTACCCACTATCAGGGAGGTTTACCCTGAACCAAATCCTAGGCGGGGTTTTTATAACGAAAAATTTGCATCCTATCGCTACGCTTGTAGTGAATGAACCCGTGCCACCAACAAGGATTACCCACTGTCAGGGAGGTTTATCCCGAACCAAATCCCATTTGGGGGCTTTATAAAGAAAGATTTTCATCATGTCGCTATGTTCGTAGCGAATGAACCCTTCCCACCAACATGGATCACCCACTGTCACAGAGGTTTATCCCAAACCAACTCTCATTCGTTATGTTTATGGTGATTAATTTGTGGCCATTCGCTATGTTTATTGCGAATGAAGGTTAAACCAACTCCAATTTTAAACAATAATGAGTTCCAACTCCAAAGTTAAAACAACTTCAATTTCAAACAATAATGAGTTCAATTCAACCAATTTCAATCAACTAATTTCAAACAATATTGATCTCCAACTCCAAAGTTGAACCAAATCCAATTTTAACTAATAATGAGTTCAATTCAACCAATTTCAAACAATAATGAGTTACCAATAATGATTTCAATTCAAACAATTTCAACAATATATATGCTAGAGTTCAATTTCAATAACATATATGTCAAAGTTCGATTCAAACAATTTCAACAATATATATTTCAACAATAGTGAGTTACCCCTAATGAGTTCAATTTCAACCAAGATTCATATTCAAACAAACTATAATCAAGTTTCATATTCAAACCAACCACAACTAAGTTTCAGCTACAACTTTTAAAAATAAAACTGGTATCCTATCTTTCGTTTTCCATTTTTGGGATCCCTGAGCAATTTTCTCCTTACCTTTGCCCTTCGTCTTACTTTTCTTTGTATTCTTCTATTCACTGACAATCGACCGTCCGACCCCAATAGTTGCATCAAGGATATCATAAGCTTGGACATTGCGTGCAATTAGTGTACCAGGATCTATAGTAACCCCATTGTCCATGTTATTCTTCAATAATTTCATCGCCTTCCGTACCTCGTTCGCCTATCGAAAAGATCATACAATGAAATTAGTAAAAACAAATTGGTTAAACGTATTGAAATCAGTAAAAATAAAAAACTTACCAAAGATGTTTGCATTTATTTGGACTTGTAAAAAATGGGGTTTTGGACTTTGGTATGGGATTTGGATAGGAACCACTCTATGTAATCTTTGCTATAGTCCCATGGGCTTGATACGGGCACTGACCTACACTTCTCCGATAGAAGGTGGTCTTTCCAGTTTTGTTGGTACCAATTCTGCATATAAAATTTAACCTAGTATCGAGCGAACTTATTTCCTCTCTCGTCCTTCAAAGGTGTCATGGGATCGCGGGGTATGATTTGAAGCTGGCCGAATTGTCTCAAACAGCATTCCGGATAATAGGGTTCCCCAACATTAAAACATACTATAAAATGATACTTCAGGAAGTAGATAAGCTGCCCTAGCATAACTGTAGGGATCCCAAAGTACTTACAAATAAACAAAACATAATTTGAGTTCAGAAAATATCCAAGTTAAAAGAAAACTCAATAAACTTACATAAGAAATCACTTACATTCCCAACAGTCATGTCATCCGATTACTCATGGTAGTTGATTAAATTTTGAAATGCATTCTTCTGGGAGGCGGATTGCAATGACCAACATACAATCATGGGCATTGTGTCATCGAACTCCATGTCGATGCATCTTCCCAACTCAGAGAAGTGCTCATAGATACATGACTGCAAAATATACAAAATGATGTTATAATATGAATTTATAAAAAGAATTCAGAAAATTTATAAATGATATTATAATATGAATTTAGAACATTAGTTACCTGAATAAGAGAGAGGCAACCACTTATTTGCTTCACACCAGAGCGAGAGGCTAGGGCCAGCTGCCTATAGACATACACAAGGATACCCTTTCCCAAGCTAAAATGCCCACCTTCTTTACATCTTTTAGAACTTGAAGGTAAAAGACTGAAATCTTATTCTTTATCTTATCAGGGAAAACTATGCACCCGATAATGTAATGTAAGTATGCCCTGGCACAATAGTTTTTGACTTCAATAGAGGAAATAGTGTCCTTCGATCGTTTCTTAAAATTCGCCATCATCCAGTTCAATCGAACAACACAGTGCTCACCACATTCTTTCTAGGCAACGTCCCTGCTAATGTCAAATGCCTCCACTAGTAGGTCAACAATAGACGAGACCTTAACATCCTCCTCCTCCTCCTCCTCCTCAAATTTGGGGTGTGGGATAAAAATAGGTCAACCAACTAGTGGAAAGCCCAAGATTTGTGCTACGTCGTCGGGGTGAAAGTCATCTCGCCGAATGGCATGTGAAATGTTTTGGTCTTCGGATGTTACCTCTCGACAGAAGCAAAAACACGGGCGTAGTCTATGTAATGGTGGCTATGTTTTAGAAGCCCAACACACTTAGTCCTTTTTACCCTCTTCTGTACACTATGACTAAGACCATTATATTCCCACTCGCGAATCTTCGTCTAATGATTGATGCAAAGTAAAGGCACCCACTCCACCTACAATACAATGAGAGTGCTACAGCGGAATAAATGAGACTTCTCAAATAAATCAATATTAATTGTGTGCTAACCAAACCAGTTTTAATGAAACCTAATTTTTATTCAGTCCTAACACATGCATCTAAGTGATATGAAATCATAAAGCAATAAGCATGCAAAGGAAACCAAATAACTGGATAGTCATAATATGAGGAAAAATCACCCATAGGGGCAAAACCTTTTATTCCACTATAATTGTAAACCACAACTTACACAGTTATGATGAAATAGATTTTTAACACACGAATACCCTCAGGTGTCGGTCGGTGTCGTCACCAATGGAATAACCGCAGCTCCTGCATACGAACACGCAGTTATATCTTTAGCAAATATCCACACGCAATGAACCTCAACGATCGCAGTCTTCAACAATGAATCCACACGCAGCGAATCCACATGGACGCGCAGTCCAAATATTGGTGAAGGTTATCCTCCCTACAAGAGTAAACTTTAACAAGATTGTATCTTGGGTTCCAAAATAATTCACTAAAGATTGGGATGTTTTGTGAATTGAAAAATAAGGTTTTAAACCCTAAAATTGAAGAAGACGAAGTGTTCTGCTGTTAGCAGATGAATGATATCGAAAATCATCAGGTCTCCTTCTTGAAAACGAAATGATTTAACGCGCTTTATATAAAAAAATTGAGTCGACGCGTCGTTCGAACGAGATCCCATATCGTTCGAACTAGATATGATGTCATTCGAACGACCTGTCAAATGAGATTCCAGGCCATGATTGTAGATAATTTCGATATGAACGCATGGCCGCCAGTTTCGTATTTTTCTGATTTTTTTTTAATTTGTTATGATTTTTCTACGGAAAGGTGTCCAAGAACAAAATATTTAGATAATATGAATTAAAAATAATTTAATAAAAACATTTAAACATCCCAAATACTTTTAAGTGAACTATAAAGGGGCTTAAATATGTTCTCACCAAAATTCATCTTGCAGTGGTTTGAATGTTGAAGAAAGTTGATATTCGGATCCGTCTCGATGCTTGAATGAACCTAAATAATTCTTCGACGGTTGTAGTGGTATACGACTTACTCAATTGTGAACGGACAATATAAAATAATATCCTTACAAATCTCCCCCTATGTCTTTGCCGGTACAAAATAAAAATAATTCGAATTATCAAATCAAAATGCCTATCCAAATTTAATACCCTCCCATGAACCCAAAAGCGAAAAGGTATCAACTGTAAAAGTCTTGAAACTGTTCTTCAAAAATCTTCAACTTCAAATCTTCAAACCTTTAAGCTTTTCTCATCAGGGTGTGCAACATAATGATCATCAATCTTCGTACCTACACACATGAGATAAAGCAAATACCATCGTGACGCATCGAGTTTAAAATGAAATAAGAATAAATCAATCAACATAACCAAATATACCCCTTAATGCAAACTCCCTCATAAAATCATAATTCATTCTCCCCTTTTTTATTTGTCCAAAATAGACAAGGAAAATAATAAACAAAGCTAAACACAGAGTGTCACGATACACAACATAAATATGGATCAAATTACGTGCATAACATTAAGATAACCAAACCAAACCATGAATAACGTTAAGATAACCAAACCATGGATATGGAATGAATGGTTGCGAACAAATTCAATAGGTAATAAAACTCAATCAAACATATGTGCACGATGCATAAGTGTACTCCTATCGATTGAACATAAAAAATATCCTTAGGTGTAAAATTGTTGAATTTAGATGATATCGACTAAATCAAATCAATAAATCAAAGCCTAAGTGATTTTCACACCAATAACATCCAAAAAATTTTAGTGCCGTCTCGAGAACTCTTCAAAGGACGTGCAAACGCATTTATTACTTTCCAACCAAACTCCCTCATTTAAATTATGTAATTTTTTTTACATCTAATGAGGTACTAAATTTTCAACTTAGAGAAAATCTATTGGCCCATTATTGGCGTAATATTCTTTGTATTGCCATTCAATTTTTTTGGGCTCTTTTCAAACCTTATTGGACCCTGGATAATTTTTAATTCCTCAATTTTTTAGGTCCTAAATAAATTTCTCATGGGCAATGGTTTTTACATGCACTACTTTTATTACTTTCATATTATTGCACTTGGTTCATTTTAAGGACAGTATTGAGATGAAAACACTCGACCAACATGCGATAGACGGGTCCAATAATCAAACAACCGTGCATGTGTGCAGTAAAGGAAATAATGATTCAAACATGTAGGAAGTATCAACTAATAGCATCTCAATGACTCCAAACATTATAAAGCACATGGATGATGTTGATACCAAATTTAGTCTGCTGACGTGGATCAGTTAAGTGGAGACACGTGTCAATCTACATGGCACTTACAAACATTTCTGAACAACACCTCGATTTTGAGGAACTCAACCTCCCCGATCAACTCAGACACTCCGAGCAACAGGTGCTCTCCGAAGAACTTTACTGTACCGAGAAACTCATGAATACCGAGCTACTCAGGCGGTCCGAGCAGCTTAGGCGGTCCGAGCTGCATCTCGTACATAGCATTAATGTCCGGATAATCAACAAATCGACTGCGCATTAAATCCTCATTATTATCATACAGACGTATACGTCTATTGGACAGCTATGTATTACCCTTTCACATTTACAGCCTGAGGGCTATAAATACATTGTATCATCCTCATTGTAAGGGGACTGGAAATTTCTTTGTAAAAACCTGTAATCGAGAATTCTCAAACAGTCAGCAATAACAAAACAGTGGACGTAGGCTATTCCTTTAAGGCTGAACCACTTTAAAAATCTTTTATCTTGTTATTTTTTATCTGTGATTGATTAATTAGAGATAATCTAATTTTTTACATCAACAGATTGGCGCCGTCTGTGGGAAACGACTAAAATTCTCATTTTTCACCAAAACAATTTATCACCAATGGCTGATAATCCTGAATCCAGTAATCGAAACGCTGGAAACCCCCCGAATCCATCCGCTCCTCCAAATGTCCAAGATCTGACTGGAATTATGGCCAATTTGGCTCAAGGCCAGACGACTATGCAAGAGACTATGCGACAACTCATGCAAACTATCCAGGGTGGAGCGCCGACCCATTCAGGACAATGAAGTGTTCAAAGAAATACCCGTTTAGTTTCTTCGCTTATTAGGCAAAGTGATTCATATCGCACTGAGAAATCTGATGATTTTTCTTATAAATCGAGTCGAGCTTCGTCAGTACGAGCCACAGATACTGAACAACACATCACTCTCTCTCCAAAAAGGACTAGTGCATTGGAGAGATTAAGTAGGATCTCTCCTTTTGATCGATTGGGCCCTAGGAAGAATAAAAGTCCTCCTAAGGCTGTGTCGAGAAACTTTCGACGACCATCTGATCTAAGAGAGGGTTCTGCCTAATCACAACCAGTTGCTCGACAAGATAGATCCCATGAAGCGACTTCAACACGATCAATTGCTCGAACCAATAGGCCCGAGGAGGGAAAGGATGCATGGAAAGGATTTATTCAAAGGTTGAAGGATAGACTAGGGGAAATGGTTAAGGCCAAGAATCCTCTACAAAGAACTTTTGTCCAAGGGACGCCTTTTATACAGGCAATTGTGGATTTTCCCACACCATCGAAATTCAAAGCACCTGTTGTGACCCCTAAATATGATGGAAAAACTGACCCTGTCCTTCATATAAAACAATACCAAGCTGCTGCCGACATCTATACTGTACCAGACGAGATGAGATGCAGGGCATTTTCGGGAACTCTTATCGGATCTGCACAAATATGGTACAATAATCTTTCTCGGGGGAAGATTTCAACTTTCTTTCAACTGGCCGAGCTCTTCATTGGAAATTTCTGTTCTGTAGAAAAACCAGTTAAACGAGTGGCATATTTGTTAAGTGTTAGACAAAAAACAGGTGAGAGCACCAGGGATTACATAACTCGTTTCAATAATGAGAAGCTCGAAGTTATTGATTACGAGGAAAAGACAGCAATTACTGCTTTGATGAGTGGACTGTTGCCCAATAAATTGTACTATTCTTTGGCCAAAGATCCCCCCAGAACCATGTCAGAACTAATGGCAAAATCGGCCAAGATCATGAATGCCGAGGAGGCTATGGCTGCGAAGAAGAACATGGACACCAAAGAGACCAAGGTGGAGGTTGATAAGGCTAAAAAGAAAGAACATAAGAACAATGGTGGTGATAAGAAGTCAAAAGCAAAGCCATCATGGGAAATATTGAAGAAATTTGAAAATTATACTCCTTTGAAAGTAGACATAAACCATGTCCTGGAAGAGATCAAGAACAACGAGGAACTAAACTGGTTTGAGAAAATGAAGTCAGATCCTGACAAGAGGAATAAGGCCAAATATTGTGAGTTCCATAAAGACCATGGTCACACGACTAAAAATTGCATAGCTCTCCAGAATGAAATCGAAGCACTCATCAGACGAGGAAAGCTGGCCAAGTATGTTGATCGAAAAAATGAAAGAAAAAGCAACGATCGAGCAAGACAGAGGTCTAGATATCCTCGTCGAGCAGAAGAAAACAAGAAAAGAGATCATGAAGATGATCCAAAAGACGACCCCGATCTCCCCAAGAGACCAAGACAGCCAGAACGTGAGGTATTTTGAATTCGTTTTGGATCATCTGATTGTAACGTTATTACAGGTGGAGATGCAGGAGGTGGGGACCTTACTGCGGAAAGTAAAGCTTACCTCAATGAAAATCAAGCTTATTCATACATTCAGCGAATAAATCTAGCTGAGGATGATCGCCCGAGGAAGGTGAACACAAAAAAACTGGTAATTGGTTTCTCCAAGAACGACCTCGCAGGTGTACTATATCCTCATGTTGATCCACTGGTGATCAAAATGAGGATGAAGGAAGTAATAATTTCAAGAGTACTGGTGGATAATGGTAGCTCGGCGGATATCATGTTCTACTCATGCTTCAATAGTTTAAATCTAAAGTTGTCTCAGATGGAACCTTATCACAGGCCCCTCCTCGGGTTTGCTGGCGAGAAAGTCTTTCCACTTGGGACGATCAAGTTGGATATGTTCATCGGCACATGGCCTGCTTATCGAACAGAAAGAGTACGTTTCTTTGTGATGGATAAGAATGTCCAGTCAACTTACAATATCATTATGGGAAGGGTAGGTTTGAAGAAGTTCGAAGC
The DNA here is from genome assembly GCA_949130495.1 of Sambucus nigra. Classification (NCBI taxonomy): domain Eukaryota; kingdom Viridiplantae; phylum Streptophyta; class Magnoliopsida; order Dipsacales; family Adoxaceae; genus Sambucus; species Sambucus nigra. Next base: position 586,326,281 of record OX422216.1, read on the forward strand.
AGTACCATCTACTGTACATCAATGTCTGAAGTTTCCAACCAATTTTGGAGTAGGAGTTGTAAAGGGTGACCAAAAAGTTGCTCGGGAATGTTATTACTCATCTGCTGAGCAAGAAGAACTGGAGGAATCTAGGAAAAAGACTACGACCTACCAAGTGGATCAAGGTGCAGAGATTGAAACATTGGATCCTAGAGACGAATCGCAGCTCGTGAAAGGTCAGGTGGTAGAAGCTACTGAAAATATCATTTTGGACGACAAGCACCAGGAACGAACAACTCAAATAGGTTCGTCGTTAGATGCCTCACTAAAATAGGAATTGATAGTTTTCCTAAAAAGTAGAAAACAAACTTTTGCTTGGAGTCATGAGGATATGCCAAGAATAGATCCAAAATTCTTATGTCACGAGCTCAATGTGAATAAGGAGATCAAGCCAGTGAAGCAGAGACGAAGAGTGTTCAGCCCCGAGAAGAACCAAGCCATACAAGAGGAGGTCGAGAAGCTCCAGAAAGCTTGCTTTATTGACGATGTCAAATATCCAGACTGGTTGGCAAATGTAGTAATGGTGAAGAAGAAAAACAACAAGTGGAGGATGTGTGTAGACTTTACCGACCTTAACAAGGCATGACCAAAGGATCATTTTCCTTTGCCCCGAATTGATCAATTAGTGGATGCTACCTCGGGACACGAGTTGTTGAGCTTCATGGATGCTTATTCTGGTTACAACCATATTAAAATGAAACCTGAAGACATGGAGAGTACCTCTTTCATTACCCCTAGGGGAACTTATTGTTATAATGTTATGCCTTTTGGTTTGAAAAATGCAGGTGCAACATATCAACGGCTGATGAACAAGGTATTTACAGAATAAATCAGTTGCAATATGGAAGTTTATGTTGATGATATGCTGACGAAGAGCAAGAGAGCTGCTGACCATCTAATTGACTTAGGCCAGACCTTTGATGAACTACATAAATATCAAATGAAGCTGAATCCCACCAAGTGCATATTCAGAGTACGAGAAGGCATGTTCCTCGGGTATATTGTCAACCAACGAGGAATCGAAGCAAACCCAGAGAAGATCAAGGCTCTATTGGTACTACGATCTCCAACGACGAAGAAGGAAGTATAAAGTCTCACTGGGCGAGTTGCAGCACTTAATAAATTTGTATCACGAGCAACAGATAGATGCCTCCCATTCTTCAAAACACTCCGAAAAATGTTTGAATAGAATGACGAATGTGAGAAGGATTTTCAAGAATTAAAGAAATATCTGGGAGCACCTCCACTGTTATCCATGCCAGTGATGGGGAAAGATTGTACTTGTATTTGGCAGTGTCGGAGAATGCAGTTAGCTCGGCATTAATAAGAATGGAGGATGGAGTGCAAAAACCAATCTACTACACTAGCAAAGCCTTCCGAGGAGCAGAGATCAGATATCCAAAACTGGAAAAATTGGCACTAGCATTGATCGAGGCAAGTAGGAGAATGAGGTCGTACTTCCAAGCTCATACCATAGTTGTGTATACTGATATGCCATTGAGGCAAGCTCTTCATAAACCAGAAAAATCAGGGAGATTGATGTACTGAGCAGTAAAACTTGGTGAATATGACATAGTTTATGAGCCTAGATCGTAACTAAAAGGGAAAGCAGTAGCAAATTTTATAGCAGAATTCACTTATCCTAATACCTCCGAGGAGCAAAAGATGCACACCGACCAACCTGTGGATGTTACTGGATCATCAAATTTAACCCCCGATCAACTTAAGGCAGTCGGCGAGCAAGAGAAGATGGTCGACGAGCAGCAAGAAGTGCTAGAGGAGGATAAAAGGAAGCAGCAAATATTCCACCGAGGAACTCTATCCAATGAAAAATTTGAAGATAAGGTACCTATATGGAATCTATATATGGATGGCTCATCTCGCACTAGAGGCTGTGGGGCGGGGATTATTTTGAATAGCCCGGATGAGGTTGATGTGGAGTATGCTCTGCGCTTCCAATTCAAAGCTTCTAATAATGAGGCTGAATATGAAGCTATGATTGCAGGTCTTAGTTTGGCAAAAACCATGGGGCAGAGCAGGTTATTGTATTCATTGACTCACAATTGATCGTAAATCAAATGCTGGGAGTATATGCAGCCAAAGGAGAATTAATAATCAGGTATCATGCAAAAGCGATGGAGATTTTATCAAGTCTGATGGCAGTACAGATAATTAGAATACCAAGATTGGAGAATGCCAAAGCAGATGCCTTAGCTCGGTTAGCTTCAGCCACACGCACCGAGCTACGAATAACAATCCCAATAGAAGTCTTAGCTAGTCGGAGCATAGATGAAGATCTGATGAAGAACTTTATTACCCTTGATTTAGGATCATCTTGGATGGATCCTATCAGGGCATATATTGAAGAAGGGTATTTGCCAACTGATAAACTCGCAGCCAAGAAACTAAAGTTTAAAGCTGATCGTTATGTGTTGACCAATGGTGTTCTATATAGAGGAGGAATTATAGCTGGCTTGCAGAGATGTGTACATCCCACCGAGGTGAAAGACTTGATCGAAGAAGTCCATGAAGGGTCTTGTGGAGCCCATGTAGCAGGTCGGACACTTCTGCAAAGGATAATGACGCAGGGATACTATTGGCCTACAATGAGGGCTGATTGCATAGCCTATGCCAAAAAATGTGACAAATGTCAACGCTTATCCACTATCCGAAGAACTCCCCAAACATTATTAACACCCATTACTTCCCCTTAGACATTTGCCATGTGGGGAATTGATTTGGTCGGTCCACTTCCAACGACCAGAGGAAGGTTTAAATATCTCGTCGTCGCTGTGGATTACTTTACTTAGTGGGTGGAAGCTGATCCCCTTATCGATATAACATATGACAATGTGTATCAATTTATATGGAAGAACATCATTTGTAGATATGGTCTTCCTCATGCATTCATCACAGACCATAGAACTCAACTCGACAACGAGGAGTTTGCTGCGTATTGTCATCAGTCGAACATATTAGAAACCCACTCTGCACCAGGCCACCCTCAAAGCAATGGATAAACTAAAGTGACAAACAGAACGCTGCTGAATGGCTTGAAGAAAAGATTAAATGATGAAAAGGAAAATTGGATCAATGAGCTATATTTTGTACTATGGGCTTATCGTACTACTCCACGAGCAGCCACAGGAGAATCTCCATATATGCTGGCATTTGGAAGTGAAGCTGTTATACCTGCCGAGCTGGGTCTCCCCACGCACAGAGAGCTGAATTTCAACTCTCCTATCAGTGACTTGATGAGAAGATTAGATTTGGATATGCTCGAGGAAGTTAGAGAAGAAGCAGCAATCAGAAACGCTGCATACCAACAACGGACAACTATGTTCTATAACAAGAGAGTAAAGAAATGCAACCTAAAAGAAGGAGACTATATGCTAAAGAAAGTAATTCAAACGCACAACAAACTGGAAGCTAACTGGCATGGGCCCTACAAAGTAACAGAGGTTGTTCGACCAGGGACGTATAGAATCGAAACCTTGGAAGGAGAGGAGTTTAAGAATGCATGGAACGCAGAGCATTTGCGCAAATATTATCAGTAATTTAATCTCTATGTAATGCAGTTTTCTTCGATATAAATAAAGTTTTGGATATTTCGCCCAATTCTCTCCTTTTGTTGAAAATTTTTCGGAGTATTAGTGCTACACACTACGCATCAAGCCCAGAAACACCAACTACGGTTGGTTGGGAGGAAAATCCACCAACTATAGTTGGTCGGGAATAAAAAATTTCCCAGAAATACCAACTACGGTTGGTTGGGAAGAAAATCCACCAACTATAGTTGGTCGGGAATAAAAAATTTCCCAGAAATACGATTGATTGGGAGGAAAATCCACCAACTATAGTTGGTCGGGAATAAAAATTTCTCAGAAATACCAACTACGGTTGGTTGGGAAGAAAATCCACCAACTATAGTTGGTCGGGAATAAAAAAATTCCCAGAAATACCAACTACGGTTGGTTGGGAGGAAAATCCACCAACTATAGTTGGTCGGGAATAAAAAAATTCCCAGAAATACCAACTACGATTGGTTGGGAAGAAAATTTACCAGTTAAGGTTGGTCGGGAACAAGAATCCACCAGCTAAGGTTGGTCGGGAATAAAAATATGCCAACTAAGGTTGGTCGGGAACAAAAACCACCAACTCCGGTTGGTCGGAAACAATTGGTTAAACAAATGAAAGTCATTTCAGGGCTTAAAATTAAAAAGTGATAAAATTCTTGATACTTATGGCATTTTAAAACTACCACCATAGTTGGTCGAGAAATAAAATATCACCAACTCTGCTTGGTCGTCAGATAAATTTAGATAGTCGACAATAAATTTTCACCAACTAGTTGATCGACAATTTGAAATAGCACAAAATATCTTTATCTTTTCAACAGATATACATGCACATTCATTAGAAAATGTCTTACAAAATATTTCCAAAAATAATGACAATTAAGATTGCAAAGAAAACTAGAAGTTTTTCATTAAATCCAAAACAAAATACATTGAGAATGAAATACATCAAAAATTGTTACATCAAGAATCCTATTCTATTGGTTTCTTCCCCTCTGGCTTTGAAGCAGGTTCTTCACCAGCGGGAGGATCGTCTAAGGCATAGGGAGAATTGATGAAATTTAGATCTTTAAGCATCCTGACATTCATTACTGAGGGACGATCAAGTAGGTGTTTAGGGCGAGATATATCGAAATTGGAATGAAGACTGTAGTCACCGAGATACTTTGAAATCAGACATTGAGGAATGGCCCGAGCAGGAATCCAGCTCATATCCAGTTTGAAAGGTGGCACTGGTAACTCGAGCAACCCAGGGTCATAGTAATCCCACAAATAGTGACCCTGTTCCAACTGCAACACACCCAAGGCATTCAGCCATCCCTACTTGTAACCCTCATTATTTGTATTTTGGATCCGATCATCTAGATGGTAGAGGGATTCATTATAACCAGCCATCCAGAACTCTCTGGGCTGCTTGTGGAATTGATAGGTCAACCTCTCCAGTTTCTCGTGGAGGTTCTTCGTTAAAAGTTCTTTGCTCTCCAAGACAGACTTTTGTATAGAGAGATGCTCGTCCAGATTCAGAATCTTCTTGGACATCTCAGCTAATGCTTGATTCTTCGCCACCAACTGGATTGCTTGATTCTCTAAGGCTACCTGCGTTCTAGCTTCTTCAATAGTAACCCGAGCAGCCCTTGCTCGTCCGCGAGCAGAGGTAGAAGGACCAGTTCTCTTCAAGGTTTCCAATTCGTCTCTCAGATTGGCATTTTCAACGTCCAAAAAGAAAAACCTTCATCATTAACAGGGACCAAAGCTCCCGAGGTAGATGTTACTGATTTCAATTGGGATATCTCTCCTCGCAAGCTATTGTTCTCTTGCTCTAACAGTTTGGCGATCTTCCTATGCTCTTCAACCTCGGTCTTCAAAGTCCTCTCCTTCACATCATAAGCAGCGAACAACTTATCATATCCTTTGCCAGCACTTTGTTGCTGATACTTTTTCTCATATCCCTGATGCAAAAGGGTTGTAGACTCCTTGTATTGTTGTTGAAGTTCCTCAAGAGTACCCTGGAGGTCTTCAATCATCTCGTAATATGCTAAATTGTTGGCCACTGCACGGTCGAGCAAGCATTTCAAATACTGGTAGGCTTCTACTGCTCGCTCAGAAGTGTCTAGACCGAGGATATCAACGATTTGATCTTCATTCAAGTCAGCATGGCTAGCCTTGAAGTAGTCATTAGATTTTTTCATCAGTTCTGTATCATGGGCTGACAAGAGTTCCATTCTATCCATAAACTAGTAAAGAAAAGAGATAGAAAGAGTCAATAAAATGCAGACAGAGCAAGAAGAATAAAAGCAGAGCAAGAAGAATAAAAGCAGAGCAAGAAAAAGGGAGCTAAGTTGCACAACCAAAAAACTTCAAATTTTATTATATCATAAAAGAAGTACATAGCCCAGAGTTACATTTAACAAAAAAGTAAAGAGAAAAAGTTCGAACAACTCTACACCTTCTCCTTGTCTCCTAAAACTTTCTCGGGAGGCTGGGACGAAGAGGTAGGTTGCTCAGATGGCATAGAAGGTTGCTCGGAGGGTGTTGGAAATTGCTCGGTTGAAATGATGGTTGGTTGAAGTTGCTCGCAGGAGGTCTGGACAACCGGGGGATAAGAAATCTGATCTCCGATCACCATAGAGGATTCCTCGGAAGCAGCTTCATCTTTTTCTTCTTCCCCGGGAGAAGGAAGGGGGCAAGGAATGTGTCGCTGAAATAGGTCGGAGTTCTCATCGACATTCATCTCTTTCAGAGCAGCCACCCAACCATCCCTGAAATATTTAAGGTTGTCGTACTCTATTTGTGAAATCATGGCAGCCAAGCCCTTATTCCAACCCTTGTCCCAGCCAGTATTGAAGGACTTCTTAACAACAAGTTTCCTCTTTGCCTTCTCTGAGGAAACCCTCTCAGTCATGAGTTCCTCGACAGCTTTTAATTTCTTTTCTGCGTCTTCCCTCTGGCGATCCGCTTCACGAAGTTTTCCTAACTCCTCTTCGACAGTTTTAAGCTTGGTCTCAAGCTCTCCAGCATTTTTGAGCTTTTCCTCAAGCTTGGTATTCTTCTTCTCACATTCTTTCATTTTCCTCTCCAACTCTTGAGAGGCCTCCACAGCTTTCCCTTTATCTTGCTCAATAGCTTTTAATTGCTTTTCCCAAGCAGTTTTATCTTCGTTATACTTCTGACGAGAATCCTTTAATAACTGTGTCAGACCTACAAGATCTTCCTCCACACCTGACGAGGAGCTCGAAGCTTTAATAGCTTCATCCTTTTTCCAAATGGTGTTTAAACAAGTTACCAACTGGAAAAAGAAAACAATTGTAAGTCAGTGCAAGTACATAATATTGAAAAGTGAAAGTTTAGATTAGTAATACTTACTGAGGCAATATGTTGAGCTGCCAAGGTGGTAACCCTATCCCGGGAAAGAGTGTCTTCAAGACCTTGGATTTCAGGGATAATCCAAGACTTCACAGAGCTCATGGCAGAGCTCGGAGCAACGAAAGTGGGAACACCACTTCCAGCAATTAGATGCTGAGAAATGAATTCAGCCACTTTATCCGAGGAGCTTTTCTTCAACTTCCTCATGGGAGCAGGAACATTCTCGACCAAGGATGTCATCTTGGTCGGTGATATAACTATAACCTCGCTTGGAAGGGAAACATATGCAATCTTGCTTGGAGCCACAGAGGGCTTCTCGGCAACCTTCTTAGTAACAGCTGGAGGAGGTGCCTCAATTTGTCTTGTCCCTTCTTTTGGGACATCCTGCTTACTTTTCTTTGCCTCTCCAACAGTAGAGGCAGACTTATCTAAGAGGGCAGGATCTCTTCTTCTCTTCATTCTGTCACTGAGGGGAATATGCAATTCAGGAGAAGAACCTTTAGAAACTGGTGCTGGTTCTATGTTACTTATCACTGGACGAGCAGTGAAAGACGAGGTGTAACTCTTGTACTGCAACAAGTATGAGGCTGATCTGATATGTTCGTCAGCGACAATTTGATGCAAACCCCAGATAAGTTTCAGATGCTTTAAATTAACTTCTGTCTCCTTTGGAGACCTTCTTTTGCTGTCAACTGCAAATAAATAAAAATCAAGATATCAATGACGCATTTTATCGAATATAAAGAAAACATGATTTCAAAAACTAAATAAAATAAAAACAACCTATCCCATTACCATAGGGAGGGCATCTAGGACCCTGATATACGTCATTTTCAGTTAAGGGAGCATGTTGCCAATTTTTCATAACAACCCCATGCTCGAAGTAATCCATGTTGGCATCTGGGAGATTGACAACTAAAGCCCTATTTAAAAACCTAGTTTTCAAATAAAAAGTACTATCACTGACAGCCCATCTATAGCAAAACATAATCTCTGGAATTCCTAAACGGGTTCCATGAATCTGATTTAACCTATGGACTCCATTAACTATTCTCCATGTATTGGGGGCTATTTCTGCAGGTACTACATCAAAATATTGACAGAATTCCAAACACAAGGGGTTTGGAGGAAAAGAAAAGCTACATTCAGCTACAAAGAGACTGGGGAACCAATGTCCCTCAGCCAAAAGAAATTAATCAGAAGGACCAGAAAGTTCTTCCAAAATGACCCAGGAAGGAATAGAAAAATTAGAACGAAATTTATCAAGCGACTCAATAAGGTAAACCATTATGAACAAAGAAAATAAAAGAGAAGGAAGAAGATCTTACAGGAGAAGGGTAGATCAATTGATAACGAACGATGGAAGGAATGAACGCACAAGATGGAGAAGAAATGGAGAGATCAAAGATACTGATTTGAAAAATTAAGAGACGATTGGATTTTCTGCAACGCTTAAATACCTTACCTTGGGAAGGGGTAAAAATAATGATTACAAAGAAAGACGTTTGCGCTACCGGCGACTAAAAGGACGAAAAAGGCACGGAGACCAAAGCGGTGGGAAAAATTGAAAAAGTCTGATTCTATGAATTCGAAAGGAAAATTAAATACAAGGAAAACACTCCTAAAATTCAGGTTGACTATTTAATTCCGCCATATTTCGAGAAGAATGTTCGACAATCCTCAACCTCGAACTGTGAAACATTGGGGCTTCTGTTGATACCAAATTTAGTCTGCTGACGTGGATCAGTTAAGTGGAGACACGTGTCTATCTACATGGCACTTACAAACATTTCTGAACAACACCTTGATTTCGAGGAACTCAACCTCCCCGATCAGTTAGCAATAACAAAACAGTGGACGTAGGCTATTCCTTTAAAACTGAACCACTTTAAAAATCTTTTATCTTGTTTGTTTTTTATCTGTGATTGATTAATTAGAGATAATCTATTTTTTTACATCTACAGATGACATGATATATTGTCTCAAAACCCTATCAAATTGTCATATGGATAAATGGAATGAAATTGTGACTCGGTCATCCTAAGTGTCAATTCATATAAGGTATAAACAAAATACAAAACACTTTTTGGCTTTTTCAAAATTTTTCAAAATTAAAAATCTTTTTTTTTAAATATATGGCAAATGTAATATAATGAACAATAGGCATAATATCAACATGAAAGTCATCCTATGCAGGCAAACATAAATCACACAAAGGAATCATTAGTCAAAGAAGGTGTGATTAAACGAACAATGCAGTATTAGCAATTAAGCTTGAAACTAAGAATAACTGCATATAAACTATTCCAGAAGCAACCAGCAGTACCAAAAAACCTAAGCAGATGAGCACAGGGTACTGTAAACAGAAAAGTGTAGAAAACCAAACATGTCATTCAAACGAAGTATAATGTCGCTCGAACGAGAATGCTTGTCGTTCAAACTATAGCTTCTCGCGGCATTAAATCTTCTTGGAATGAGAAAAACAGGGCTTTCACAATTTTACCCAAAATATTAATTGATTACTTTTTATCTCTCTTAAGATATTAATTTTGCCCAAAATATGCTTATTATCGCTCTTAACATTAATTGATTACTTTTTAATTTTTTAGAATTGGTTTAGAGACCTTTGGTTGAGAGTATCTTAAACGTATAGAGGTTCTTAGGTATGAAAACGGTATCAGTAAGAGGTATAAGAACATCACTTAATCGATGCAGGTACACAAGGGTTCTTGTGTATGAATCCAGGATTGTATAATGGATAATCGTCAGTATGTATGTAAGTATTTAACATAGCTCGGCTTTAAGGTAGTTTGATATCTCTTTCAAGGTTTCAGGGGAGATATAAATGCAATATAAGATGTGGGTGTGTCTCTGTTGTGACAGAATGTCTAGATATACTTTATCGAGGATCATGCTCACGAGAAAGACTCGATATTGTGCCTATGTACCCAAGAAGACTTGGGATGAAAGCCTATATAGTTGGATTGGTATAAGTGTATACATGTTTTCATGTTTGCATGAGGATGCCTTAGAGATCGCGGCTTTGAGATAGTTTGATATCTCGATTGTGGTATATATAAAATAAGGTATACGAGATGTGAGGGATGATTGCATCTCTATGAGGACAATATATCGAGACATATTATCGAGGCTTGTGCCTATGATAATGACTTGATACTGCACCTACGTACTTGTGTAGCCACCAAATCCAAGCTTACGTAGTTCGATTGTTCATATATTGCAACGTGATGTGTGTGAAAGTGTAGGAATTTTCTTAAAGAGGGGGAGAATTTATTAATAGGACATAGGGTAGCTTAGGTGGAGGTTCAGAATGGGAGTGGACCCAAATTCATTGACAAAGGCATAATTTATTATGATTTTTGAGCGATCACTAGTCGATAGGTATTGTCCTTTAGACTAGATTGGAGGTGTAACGCTAAGGATGTCATGTTCTAGACATCCTTTACCTCTTCGGGTATGTAGAGAGGGGGATTTGGACTAAGGATGTATGCAACCCTAAGGAATAATACGTCAAGAGAAATATTATGAGTCTTGGGAGGCTTGGTATGAAAGCTAGCATAGTTTTCAATAAACGAGGCATATTTATGGATATTAGCGATGGGATACCAGGTATATAATATACAACATTGCGATATTTATGGGGCATAGTCCTTAATATAGGATTCTCGTTGTGTTGGATTGATACATATATATATTTATATATATATATATATATATATATATTTATTGAAGTATGTCTAATTAAAGTCCAGCGTGTGACAAGTATTTGATATGAAAACACATATTTAGGGTGCCGCCATGGGGACAGGCTTTATTCGTTTGGAGACGCACTGACACTTTCCTCAGAATGATGTTAAAAAGTATGTCTTAATGCTTTATATTTGGTTATTGTGGCATTTGATTAGAATTATTTTAACATATGAGCATGTCAAGTCAATTAACAGAGGTGCTGGGTTAAAAACTAGGCTTTAAAATATAAACGTTAAAAGGTGCAAACTCGGTCCCCTTAACGGGGGCGAGTTTAGAGAGATAAATAAATATGGACATTTTATCACAACATATATGGGGCATTGAACCCAAATTTTGGGAAGAGTTTCCTTACCCTTTTAGCGTGAACTTAATTTTTCTCGAGGGAGTTTCCCCACTAGAGGTGCCCGAGATGAGCAGAGCTCCATTAGGTAGAGAAAACTTCATTTAGAAGTGGTTACTTTTGCGGAATGCGGGTAGAGATTTGCCTCTATTTTTATCATAGGAGACTTTTCAGAATTACGAACCTCGTTCAGTAGTGAAGCGACTTTTTGAAAGTACAAACTTTCCTAAGGGGAAAGCGACTTCTCCGAAGTATAAATTTCTTAGGGAGTTTTCAAAATGAGCTCGAGTATCTTGGACGCTCGGGGGAGAAAAAAGTGAAAAAACCCGGATCGAAGTCGAGTTTTAGTGTCCTTTGAAAGGTTGGTGGGGACCTCCTTTTATAGGGGTCTGGGCCATGCCTTTGACCGAATGGTTAAAGGTCTTGGATCATTGATTTGGGATAGGGTGGCACATGGATGGCTAGGAAGAGATTTGTTGGATTTGGTAAATATTACCTGAGGGGACTTTAACTGAACGGTTAAAGGTCTCTTCTACCGATCGATAGAAGGTCCTTGGGGCATTTAACAAAACAGTTAAAAGCCCCTTGAATATTTTTTGGGGCTTTTTTATAATTTTTTATTTTTGCAACTTTGCTCCTATATGTTGTTTTTGTGGGTATTCTAGCTTCCCTATGGGGTAGCTCCCTTTTAAGATTTCAGTGGGCTCAAGTTTGGGGATATTTTATCGTACATGATAGAAAGACCCACACTCCGATTTTAAATTTAGGTTTCCACAGAGGCAGTGAACTAAGAATATGCACGAGCAGACTATCTTCATCGAAATTGAAAGGACTTAAAATGGGTTTGCCCATTTTGGGGAAGTACGGGGGCCTGAATGTGATGGATATGAGACCTTGGTGATGAATGATTTGTACTTTATATTTCGATTTTCTTCAATTTCAGTATTTTATGTATTAAAGTAATGAACAGTGTGTGTATGGACCAAACACACCTAAACCCCTTTTGTTAAAATCGTGAAATGTAGAGAAGAGAAAAACATAATAAAATAAAAGGAATATATACGTGTATGGGAACACAAAGGTGAGTCCAAACTCTTTTATTAAAATAGGGGTGACACATTAAAAATAAATGACACATTTAGACATGAGAAAGTGCCCCATTTTTTTTAGACTTTTATTTTGGTGAAAGACGACTTTAATCTTCTTTGTGGCGAGTCCCTTGTCTATACTGATGTCGGAGTGGTGGGGGAAGTAAGTTACCCTTTCCTTTTCATGGTGATTGGGCAAGATCCGTTTTGATATAGCCTTGGAATTGAAGTGCCGTTCTTTGTCCCATATAAGGTGCCATTTTATGGGGAGCCCTTAGTGAGTCGGCCTAGATGTTACATCCCGGTATACAGGGTGATTTGAGTGGATGGAGTTTGGTGTTTAGTTTTATAGGAGGAAGTGTACAGGGGTTTTGTATTCTCCTTTTTTGTGTTCTTTTGACTGTTGCTTTCGTGGTATCAGCCTTCATGTGATTTTTCTTAAATAAGGACGACCCATGTGAAGTCTTAAAATGTCTTAGAGCACTATTTTATTACTTGATGTTTAGTTTATTTAGACTGTACTGACTCTTTAGAGTGGGGGCACAATTACCTGTAACAACCCGCGTAATTTTTGGGGAATTTTCAAAATAAAGAGAAAAAATAAATTTTGAGATAAAATTATTTTTCTTGCTCAAATATATTGGTTATTATTTTTAAAGGCGAGAATTTCAAACGGTTTCAAAATCGGAGTTAAAACGGATTTTATATTTATTTTTAAAATATTGTCCCTTATAAAATTTTCTAGGCAAACTGCCAGATTTCCTGGGTGATCGATCGATCGACACCTGGGCATCGATCGATCGATTCCTTCAGAAAATGTGCGCAGCAAGCAGTTTTAAGAGTTTGTGTTTGTTTTCAACTCCTACTTCTTTACCTTATAAAATAAGGTCGTGGGTGACCCTTTTTGGTACAACTTTCTGCAAGCAAACATGTTTTTAATTCCTCTTTTTTTATACACAAACAAGCCCTTTAATTTATGCATTCAACCTTAGGTTTTGAGGTGTTCTTGGGGCTATTTTGGTGTTAATTCTTGGAGGAGTTTTTGATGATTCTTGGAGAAATTTTTTTATGGTTATTTCTGTGATTTTTGGGCAGATATATTTTGGTTCTTTTGGTGGTTTGAGGTATGGGATTTTATACAATATGCTCCTTAATCTCGCGAGGGTTATTCCCTTTGTTTTCTTATGATTATTGACTCATATTTGAATTGCTAAATTCATTGGAATCTGAAAATATTTGTTGGAATCTAATTTTGGATTCATGTGGTATTATTATTGGTGTTGAGCATGTTGTCATGAGATTTTAATATAGCACTGAGGTTGGGAACCCGCTAATATTTCTTTTTTTGGATATGATAAAAAAATGCGTAGGCGCAGTACGGTGGTGAGGCCTGATGACCCGGTTAATGTGCTGTTGAGAAATTATATTGATATAATTGCTTATGAGATTCATATTTGATTTGAATATTCGTACTCGTATTGTTACGTTTTATTCACCACTAATATTTGTTGAGCATCTTCCTGTCGTATTGTGTACTTACCCATATTTTCTTCTAGTTGGCAGGTTAGCAGGGATTTGGGCGCTTTGGATTTATTTTGGGGATTGATTTTAGCATGGATTATTATTGGGAAGAATATTTGAGAGAATACAAGATGTGAAGATTTGTATTTATTTTTTAGGTATAGAGCATTTTATTTCGAGATAGATAGTTGTATTTTTTCGAGAGAGTTTTGGTTGTATTTAATTTGAAGAGATTGAGATTTGTAGTTCTCTTTTATTGTTGTGGGATTTAGATGCTCTATACCTCGTTATTTGTGGAATTTATCGACAGTAACTCTCCGTTCGCTCTCCCCGGGTGCGGGCGGGGTGTTACATTACCATAAGTAGGGTTTTGCCCATAAAATAGTTTTTTATTGTTTATTTAGACTGGGCCTGAAGTGACATCTCAGGTTGCCTCTGTATCTCCGATTCAAGGAGAACGGGGTCTCTGTATTGAATGTCTACGATATAAATATAGTGGAGAATAAGGTCCACGTATTTCTCTCTAATTGAATCGTTGGGGGCTGAAAGTATTTTTGCAGACTTCAAGCAAAAGGTTAGTGGACCAAGTGGGATTTTTTATGTAGGGTTGGGAATGTGTATGGGCTTGCATAGTCTTCCCGATCCACTACGACCAATTATTTTTGTGTTAAATCATCATTTTCCTTTTTTACCACTCGCAAGATTAAGGAAATAATTTCTTTAATCGAACAAGATCGTGGGTTAGGAAATTGTGACTCCATCAAGATAAACTGAGGTAGCCGCCCCACCAAAGTTTATTTTGGTGACGAGGTAGGGTCCTCCCTATTTAGGCGTAAATTTTCCTCTGGGAGTCCGAGATGGTTTGAGATTCTCTTTTAGGACCACCTCTTGCATGTTTCATTTTTTGACCCTCCTATTGAATGCTTAGGAGATACGTTGTTGGTACACCTGATTGTGATAAGCGAGCTTAAGTCTCCCCTCATCTATAATACCTAGTTCGTTGTAACAAGTTTGGATCCAGTTAGTTTAAGTCACTTGGATTTTGAGCATGACCTGAGGAGGGTACCTCAAGTTCTATGGGTAGGGTTGCCTCCATACCATAAATTAAAGAGTAGAGCTGGCCCTTATGGAGTTTCTCTCCGTAGTGAGATAGCCCCAAAGGGCGTAATGGAGTTTGTGTGACCAGTGCTATAAGTCTCAGTAATCTTATTGATGATATTTTTTACATTCTTGTTAGTGACTTCGATGGCATCGTTGGTTTGCAGTTCGTAGGGAGATGAATTATGTCGAGTGATCCTGTATTCGTTTAGTAGGTTTGTGTAATGACATATTTTACATAGTCCATTTACATTTGAGTATGTCGTATACCACTACACTCGTCGAAGAAAGTTCAAGTTCATTCATGCATTAAGACGGAAATAAACAAGCCTCCACAAGATTGATTTTTGGTAAGGTTGATGTTTAAATTCCTTAATGTTTCATTTAAAGTGTTGGGATATTTTTTCTAAAATGTTTTTATCAACCTGAGGCATTTTATTGAGTCATTTTTTTAAGACCAGTAGTCAGAGTTTTAATAAAAAGAATTTTTTATTTCAGTCGTTCAAATAATAGGAGCAAGTCATTCAAACGATAACTTCAAACGACATTACATATCACGCAAAGGGTCGCTTAAAGCTTGCTTGATGATTTCATCTAACGACAAGATACTGTTTTTCATTTTTTAACGTCGTTAGAAGGTCGCGCGAAGCCGGATCGAACAACATTCAATCTCGTTTGAGCGACCTGCCAATCTCGTTTGAGCGACCCCGCCAACTCAATTTTATTATAAATACCTGTTTGTGAGGACTCTTTCTTTAATACTTTGTTAAAAACGAAATTGCAATCTTCACCAGTCTTCTCTTTTAGGGTTTAAAAACTTTGTTTTTCAATTCACAGATCATCCCAATCAGTGTAGTGAATTGTGTTGGAGCCCAAGATACGATCTAGTTGAAGTTTCTCTTATAGGGAAGATTTCTCTACTGCTAACTTGGTGGTTCTCGAGGGAATTGCTGGCTGACGACTGCGGTCACTTGGGAATGCTTGAGGGTATTTCTTGCTGAAGATAGAGCTGTGATTCTTATGAGTTTGCTGCGATTAATCCATTGCTGATTCTAGGTTGCGGCCTATGTGAGTGTTATGTGTAATATTCATTGTAGATTTCTATAAGTGTTGTTACATTTATTGAAATAAAGGTTTTGCCTTTGCGGGGAATTTTTTTCCTAAAATCTGTGTGTCAACAATTTATGTTTATTTTTTTATGACATGATTTACAAACCTAGATGCATGAGTTATGTTTTAATTAATTTGGATAAAAAATTAACATATAATTAAATAAGTGCTAATTAGAAATTTGCAAATCCGTCAAGCAATCGATATCACACCGCATTATCAAATTGGTATCAGAACTTTTTAAGCGATGTTACCTTATCAAATTGGTATCAGATCTTACCTTCTCAAATTGGTATCAGAGCGGGTTTCTCTAATTCATCTAGTGATCATTTTTTCATAAAATTTTGGTGATATTGATTTTTTTTGAAAAATCTGATTTTGAAAAATTTCGCAATGTTTTTGAATGAAAACTTATATAATCGGTTGCCATTTTTTGACGGGACTAATTATGCTTATTGAAAAGCTCGCATGAAATCTTCCTTAAAAGCAATTGATGAGGTTATTTGGGTTAGTTGTGAAAGAGGGTGGACTCCCACTATCACAACTAATAATGTCACTAATCTTAAACCTGTGATAGACTGGACTGAGGATGAATTTAAATGAAATACTTTTAATTCTCGTGGGCTTAGTGCAATTTCTTGAGCCGCCACCCCTGACGAGTTCTGACGCATAATAATGTGCACCACGTCAAAAGAAGCATGGAATGTTTTACAACTTACCGATGAAGGCACGAATGTAGTGAAAGAGTCTAAATTTCAAAATTTAACTACTCAATTTGAAAAGTTTACCATGCTTGAATCTGAGTGTTTTGATGAGTTTTATTCACGTTTGTCTGATATTGTCAACACTAGTTTCAATCTTGATGAGCACAAGATTACCATGCTTGAACTAGAGTGTTTTGATCAGTTTTATGCACGTTTATCTGATATTGTCAACACTAGTTTCAATCTTGGTGAGCACATTCCTGATGCACAAGTGGTTAAAAAAGATTTTGAGATCGTTGCCTAAACTCTTTATCCCAAAAGTGACTGTGTTGAATTTCTTAGGAAATTTGAGCAATCTTAAGTTAGAAGAAATGGTAGGAGACCCCTAGACATATGAAATTGACATATTTCCTGACACTATCAAACCTAAGGATAGATGGATAACTCTTAGATCACAGTCTAGGAAGAGTGAGGAAGTGTCCAAGAGAGAGAAGAAAAAGAAAGTGAAAGTTTATGAGTCCGAGTCTGACACTGAGTTTGATTTTGATGATGTGGCTATGCTTGCTAAAAATTTCAAAAATTTTCTCAAATTTTCCAAAGAAAATTCTTCCAATAAAAAGATTTTCGAGAAAAATAAAAAGAAAGAAGAGGCCAAAGAGAGCGGTGAGAAAGAGAGAGAGAAAGAGGAAGAGGAGAGAGGTTTTGAGTGTGAGGGAAAGGGACATAGGGCATTTGAGTGTCCCACTAGGCTAAAGAGAAGGAAAAAAGGTTGTCATACCAGCCACTCTTAGCGATAGTGAGGAAGAGGTGAATGATTCCAGGGATGAGTCTTCACATGGGAAGTTTGTCTCCTTTTTAGCTAGTCGCATTAGCACACCTATTTTGTCCTATGATGATGAGGATACTTGTGTACATGATAGCCCTGAGGATGATTTGAGTGTTTCGTGTGAGAATGAGGGTGAAAGTGAAAGTGAAAGTGAGTTTGGAAACGAAGGTGAAAGTGAGCTCTGAATAGCGTTTAGAGATTTATACGCCGATACCTTAAAGACAAAGAAGTTGAATAAGGAGTTAGCTCTTAAGGTGTCAGATTTGGAGATAGATATTTTGAGTGGATTTGAGGCGTCGACGAGTCAACTCGAGAATGTGAAGGTTTCTTTAAGTGAGCAGTTGATCATCGTAGGTCGGGAAAATAGTGAACTTGAGGCCCATATTTCACAATTAGAGAGAGATCTTAAACGTAACCGAGAGGTAAAGGTCATTATAGAGAATACATCTAAGAAGGTAGAAAACATGCTCCTCGGTTCCACTTTGGGTAATGTTGAGAGATTAGGTATAAGTCATGATGATGCATCCACTTCTCATATTTCACCTGAGTCAGTTCCCAAGTTTGTGATAAATCCATATGGCTCTCAACCCAACCCACCTAGGCGTCATGTTCCGTATAGAAGAGTGCATTCCAGACGTTTTAGGAAAGGTGTTCCTAGTCCCATGTACGTTTTCACCCATTGCAAGAAGAGAGGACATCTTATGGAACTTTGCTTTAAGTTGGGTAGTGTGTCACATAGAGTATTGCCACGTGTTTCCACACCCACACCCACACATGATGCTCCAGACGATTGTATGAGAGAGTTTGCACATATTCGAGAGCAAGTTAAGTTTTTTATCAAAACTTCACATGATTTGATAGATATTTTTCATTGGATGTCACCACCTTTGAAAAACTCCTCCGCACCTAACGGTTGAGGTTTAGACTTGTTTACTATCATAAGATGTTTTTCATGATGATATTTTATACCTATTGCTAGGGTGTACCACTTTTGTATTTATATTTTCCATTTTTGATATATTTTTCAAAAAACCAAAAAGATTTTTTGTTTTGAAATTTTTTAGGAAAATACAAAAAAAAAATCTATTTTTTAAGAAAAAATTGAAAATGCCAAAAAGATTTTATTTTGATAAAATTTTTGGAAAAACACAAAAAGATTTTTGTATTTTGTGTTGCACCTTTTATGAATAGACATTTAGGATGACCAAGTCACAACATCATTCCATATCCATGTGACTATTTAGTAGTGTTTTGATATTCGACATTATTCCATTTTTGTACTTTATAATGTTTGGAGTCATTGAGATGTAATTTGAGATCACTTTCTACATGCTTGACTCTTAGTCTCCTTTAATTCACACTTGAATGAATTTGTTTGATTATTATACTTGTCTATCAAATGTTGGTCGAAGTGTTTCCATCTCAATCCTGTCTTTAAAACGAACCAAATGCAATAAAACTTGACAACAAAAGTAGTTCATGTAAGAACCGTTGCCCGTGAGTATATATATATATATATGTGTGTGTATGTATGTGTGTGTGTGTGTGTGTGAAAAATGGGGAAGGGATATAAAAGGTACTCACATATCGTTTGCAATTACATTGGACCTAAAAAAGTATGGCATTGTAAAAAGTAGCCAAGGTCCAAAGAGGTTGAAAAGAGCCCAAAAAATTTGAAGGCAATAAAAAGATAAATATGTCAAAAAGGGGCCATTAGGTTTTAGATCACCTCATTAGAAAAATAAAAAGATTTATTATTTATGAGGGTGTTTGGTTAGAAATTAAAGAACGGGTTTGTAAGGACAAAGTTTTCAATTGAGTCCATTGTATGTATTTGACTTATTCCCAGAACAAAATGTGTTTTTGAGTCAGATAGATTTTTTATTGTCACGATTCCCACACAGTCTATGACATAAAGTTTATTGAATAGGTTGAGGCCAAGCTTTAAAGATTTATTAAGCCGAGATTAATTTGGTGCACATTTCACGTCTTCATTGCATTCCGATCTCTCAGGTATGAATGCGTAATGATTATAGGACTCAAAAAATATTTTTAGGATGTTATCTTTATTAAAAAATGATTTTAAAAGGTTTTATCTTCATTTATTCTGAGATAAGGATTATTGAGAGTCATATGAATCCTTCCCTTGAGTTTAGAAGGATCAAACGACATTCACAATCGTTCAAACGACATGTGGAGGTCGCTCAAATATCATGACTTTGTAGATCAAACGACATGGCTATCTCGTTCAGCGCCAACCTCATCTTTCTCGAATGACGCACCGACTTAACTTTTCTCTTTAAGGCGTGTTTCACTCAAAATTTCATAAGGTGCAAAACCAGAAAAATAGTTTACATCAAGTACGTTTTTTGTACAAAATTTTCTAAGGTTTTCAAAGTCTAAAAACTTCCTAAGAGTTTCAAGATCCGAGCTTTCATATTTTTATGCTATAGAGATCTTGGTTTCCACCATTGGAGTGTGTTCATCACTTGAACCTTTTTTTCGTTGGATTTTACGATGAGAAAATGAAGGAGTTCTTGTTCAACATCGTAGACGTTGCCAAGCTATATCGGTGGACACCGAAGAATTCGTGGATGCGTGTGCTGTGGATAAGTATCTTAGAAGGACTTATACGTGGGCACTGTGGAGGTGTGGTTGAAGGATTATAAGAGTGTCAAGACTTTTGGGGATCGAGTCGTTCAGTAAGTTTATCGTTTGTACTTTGTAATACCACATCATAGTGATTGTCTGTCTTGGGTCGCCCGAGGTTTTCTCCCTTAGTGGTTTCCTCGTACATCCGGCGTCGCTTTTGTAAACTTATTTATTTTACTCTCTTTAATCACCTAGATGTATGTTTAGGATTAAACAAGATAAAATTGGGCTTAACTAAAATTGGTTCACATACTTGCTGCATATAAAATTTGGAAAAAGGTTTTAAGTTATTTTTAACATCCTTAAAACATATTCGAAAGAAAAATGGGCCTAAAGATTGTTATCATAGCTAGAAACATATTTTTGTGTATGTTGATACCATGTGTTTTTTAATGATGAATTTCAGAAATTTTGAAAGTTTTAGAGCTCTTATTTTTGGTGGCACAAATTATGCTTACTGGAAAATGCAAATGAGAAGTGCTTTGAAATCAATTGATGAGCAGGTGTGGTCAGCTATTGAAAAGTGTTGGACTCCCCCTGTCACACGAGAAGGTGAGGCCACTACTTTAAAACCCAATGAGTCATGGACTGAAGCGGAACATAGAATTACACTTTACAACTCTAAGGTCTTCGCGTTATTTCCTTACATGTCACACCAGAAGAGTATAATAGAATCATGACGTGTGAAACTTCGAAAGAGGCTTGGGACATACTTGCACTGACTTACGAGGGCACTAGCACGGTTAAGGCATCTAAACTTAAAAACCTCCCTACACAGTTTGAGACGATTAAGATGCTAGAGAGTGAGTCATTTGATGAGTTTTACACTATATTGTCAAATATTGTCATGTACATGATACTTCCGAGGCCGTTGAGTGTGAATCCCAAGTGAGTGAGGGTGAAGCAAGTGAGGATGAGGAAATTGATGTAAGAGAATTGCAAGTTGCCTTTAATGGTTGTATAAGAAAGCGATAAAGGTGAAAAAGGTCAACTTGAAATTGTAAGCTAAGTTGAATGAGCATGCCGTAGAGAATCATGATATTTTGATTGAGGATCTTAGGGAATTGGAGAAAACGCTTAGGGAGAAACTAGAATACATCGATAAAGAGAGAGATAGTCTTTGTGGTTTGATGGAGGCTTTAAAGAAGTAGGTTAAAGAGTTTGAGGAGTATAGACGTTTGCTTGAGTATAGGATTTGTGAGTTAGAGGAGAGATTGAGAGACTTGAGTAAGGTGAAGTTTGATTTGGAGGCTAGATCGAAGAAGTTGGATAGGATGTGAGGCACCGTCCAAATCAAGGGAGATATTTTTGGTATAGGCTACGGTGATAATGTAGTTTCCATTCCCAAAGCCAATACCAATCGTGTGAGATAGACGATTAGGAACGTTAGGAGAGGTCCACATTTGGGTCACATTCCTCACCATGTTTAAACTTATTCCCATCGCGGTAGGAAGGGTCACCTTAGGCTTTATTGTTATGACCTTATAAATGCTCCTAGGAAGTTAAGGAATAAAGTCGCTTCGGTTCCCAAAACCCCCATGCGTCATTTCACACCTACTTGGGTTAGGAAATCGGACTTATAGGATTTAAGAATTAAACTTCACGGTTCTTGTTTGGTTGCACTTGATTCTTCCCATTCTAGATCTAAAGGATAATTGTGTTGCCATATTTGTCATACGCTAGTTGTTGCATCATTATTTCTTTGTTAATAGTGTTATGACATGCGTATCTTTTGTATTATATTTTTCTTTTTATTGAGTCTTAATTGGAAAATTCAAAAAGATTTTGCTTTTGATAATTTTTTTTAAAAATACAAAAAGATTTTGGATTTTAATATATTTTTGAAAAATACAAGAAGATTTTATTTTTGCGTCAATTTTTTTTAAGAAAAACACAAAAAGATTTTTTATTTGTTTTTGTGTCATGAGTTTTTCTTGTTTGATATGGCATATTGGTGTGCTTGGACCCCTGTCATTTCATTATCCATGTGGCTAGGACATTTAGTCATAATCATTGATGCGTTGAATGATCTTAACCATTGTCTTAATGGGGTTGTTTTGAAGTTGATATGCATTTGAATTAGACTTTATATATATGCCATGTTTGCACACATGCACGAGTTTATATGAATGTTTGACATCTCATGCATATTTGAGTTTGGTGAGACGTTCTTATCTCAATATTGTCATCTATGCGTAATAGGACTTAGGAGGAGGTGTGCATGTAAGAACCATTTACCGTGAGGATTGATGTTGCATATATTGGAAAAATGATGAATATTCACGGGAAAGGGCTGCGAGAGTACAATTAAATCGTCGTGAAATCCACCTTTTAAAAAGAGCCCATGAAAAAACTATGTTAATAAAAAGAATCATATGCCAAAATAGGGACAATAGGATTTCTCTAAGTTGACAAATATAGAAACCTCAAAAGAGCTTAAAAAGATATTAAATATTTGAGGGAGTTTAGTTGGAAAATTAATTGGGTTTGCACCACGAATCCTTATGTTGAAAATCGTATCTTGACGCTATTATTTATAGAATCGTCAAAATTCTGAATTTGTGTGTATGTTGATTGTTTAGTTCATTTATCTCAATATATTGATTATCACATATGGCTAAAACTAAGTTTGATAACATTTATCTATCAATTAGAGATTTATGAACGTTTCAATGTGTTGGAATTGGGATTCGTTTGTTGTAGTTCACGCTCATTCACTCCTTATCCATATTTGAGCACATTGATACCATGTTAGCGTGAAATTCACATTGTTTTACTTGTTTTATTTTTTATATTTTCATTCTGTTTTGCTACTGTTTGGTATTACCAGTTGACGTTCCAGGAAGTTTTTTCACTGGACAAAACTTCATCATTTTTAGAACTGGAATTGAGAAACGTTGATGTCGTTCAAACAAAATTTGGACCTCGTTTGATCGACAAGTCCATGTCGCGTGAAGTTTTTATCTCGCGAGGTTTAAGAGACATTCAGAAAATTGTCGGGTATGGGTCGCGAGAAGTGTCGTGCGAAGGTCACTTGATGATTTTCATGGCGCGAGAGGCTACTATTTTTCAATTTTTGGGTCACTTGATGCATTGTTCAAACGACATGCAAGGTCGTTCAAACGATAGTGCATAATTATTCGAGTGACCTTTGGAGAAATTTGTGGATTCTTCGAATTTCGTACCTGTTTCCTTTTATTGATGATATCATGTTATTCTGGTACTTCTGGGTTGATTATTAAGCATATCTTCTTGATCATCCATGCTTAATTGCTGACACTGCATTCATTTAGTCACATCATTATTGATTTTTATAATTCATATTTTATTACTGTTTGCTAGCTATGATTTAGTATTTTGTGATTATTTTTAGCTGGCAGTTTATGTTTATCTGAATATGCTTCATTGATTATCTCATGCTAGATTTGACGTTTGTTTATTTTTTTTCTTATTGTATATTCGAGACAAAAAGGGGGAGAGATGTATATGATGTAGGGGTAGAGTTTATTTTGTTTGATGAGAACATCATTTTTGTTACATTACAAATTGATATCATATTCTTTCATGCTTATATATTGGTATTAATTAGTTTGCACAAATTGATATCCTGATTTCAAAATAATTTGCTCACATGGTTAACAAATGGTTTGTTTTTACATATTGGTATTTTATATCATTTTTTCCTCCATACTTCATTGGGTATTTGTTTGTTTCATGTGTGTATCGATTCTTCAACAAGTCATGATTTTAAGAGTACCTCACATTTAGACAGCTCATGGTTACCAAACCAACATTTACTAGTGTTGTCTTATAATTTTTGGTTTTGGGTTTTATGGGATAGGATTTAGGTGTTATACGACTTGACGACCCAACTTAGGCATTTCACTATTTGGGTTTTGTCCCAGAATAGTCAACGGGGGAGATTGTAAGGACAAAATTTTCAATTGAGTCCATTGTATGTATTTTACCTATTCGCAAAACAAATCGTGTTTTTGAGTCATAGATAGATTTTTTATTATCACGATTCCCACACAGTCTTGACATACAGTTTATTAACGACGTTTGCGGCCAAGCTTGAAAGATTTATTATGCCTAGATTAATTTGGTGCATGTTTCACGTCTTTATTACATTTTGATCTCTCAGGTACATATGCGTAATATTTATGGGACTCGAAAAATATTTTTAGGATGTTATGTTTATTAAAAAAGGATTTTGAAAGGTTTTATCTTCGTTTATTTTGAGATAAAGGTTGTTGAGAGTCGTATGAATCCTTCCCTTGAGTTTAGAAGGATCAAACAACATTCACAGTCATTCAAACGACATGTGGAGATTTATCAAATGATATGGCTTTGTCGTTCAAACGACATAGCTATCTCGTTCGAACAACAACCTTAACTCGCTCGAACTACGCACGTACTTAACTTTTCTATTTAAGTCATGTTTCACTCAGAATTTCGTAAGGTGCAGAACCACAAAAATAGTTTACATTCAGTACATTTTCTACACAAAGTTTTCTAAGGTTTTCAAAGTCTAAAAACATCCTTAGAGTTTCAAGATCTGAGCTTTGATATTCTTATGCTATAGAGATCTTGTTTTGCTCCAATGGAGTGTGTTAATCACTTGAACATTTGTTCCATTGGGTTTTGCGGTGAAGAAACGAAGGAGTTCGTGTTCAACATCATAGAGGTTACCAAGCTGTATCGGTGGACACCGAGGCATTCATGGATGCGTGTGTTGTGAACGACATCGTAAAAGGACTTCTGCGTGGGCACTATGGAGGAGTGGTTGTAGGATTAGAAGAGCGTCAAGACTTTTGGGATCGAGTCGTTGAGTAAGTCTATCATCTGTACTTTGTATTATTACATTATAGTAATTGTCTGGCTTGTGTCGTCCGAGATTTTTTTCCTTAGTGGTTTCTTTGTACATCCAGCGTCGCTTTTGTGAAATTATTTATTTTTCTTACTTTAATCACCTAGATGCATGTTTAGAAATAAATAAGATAAAATTGGGCTTGACTAAAATTGGTTTACATACTTGGTGAGTATAAAATTTGGAAAAGGGTTTTTCAAAAAGAAAGTTGTTTTTAACATCCTTAAGACATATTTGAAAGAAAAGGGGGCCTACAGGATTTGCACGTCCTGACAAAGTCTTGAAAAAGCATTACATAGTTTTAGACGTTATTAGTGTGAAAATCATATTTGATTTTGATGTGTCGATTAGATTGAGTCGATGTCATATAAATTCACATTTTGACAAGTAAGGACGATTTTGAATTCATTCGTTAGGAGTATCCATATTCATCATGCACATATATTATGATTGATTACATTGATTTTCTTGCATTAATTTTCCTATTGAATTTGTTCACACCCATTCATTCCGTTTTTATGATTTGGTTATCTTAGTGTAAATTCATGGTGTGTGATATTTTGTAAATTATTTTTGCATTTTTGTTTAAAAAATTAAAAAATCAAAAATAGTTGGTGAATGCTTTCAAGTTTATCCTTGGATGATCGTAGTTGATTTGCTTTGCTTGTCGTGACACTACAAGCGTATTTTTGTTTATTCTTTTCCTTGTCTATTTTAGACAAATAAAAAGGGGACAACAAATTATGAATTATTGGGGGAGTTTGAATTATGGGGGATATTTGAGATTTAAGATTTGATCTTTGTTTCGATTTATGTTTATCTCATTTCAAACTCGATATGTTACGAAGGTATTTTTTTTCTTGTCTCATGAGTATGGGTACAAAGTTTTATGATCATTATTTTTCACACCCTGATGATGACAAAGAAACATTGATAATTTGAAGATGTTGAAGATTTTTTAAGTAAGCTTAAAAGTCTTGCAATTTTAATACCTTTTCAATGTTTGGTTCATGGGAGGGTATTGGATTTGTATAGGACATTTATTTGATAATTCAGATGTTTCTAGTCTGTACCAACATAGACATAGGGGTAGATTTGTAAGGACATGTCTTACACAGTCCGTTTACATTTGAGTATGTCGTATACCGCTACACTCGTCAAAGAAAGTTCAAGTTCATTCATTCATCAATACGGATCCGAATATTAACATTCTTCAACAAACAAGCATTTACAAGATTGATTTTGGTAAGGTTGATTTTTAAGTTCCTTAATGTTTCATTTAAAGTGTTGGGATATTTTTTTAAAAATATTTTTATCAACCCAAAGCATTTTATTGAGTCAAAATAATTTTTCTAAGACCTGTAGGCGGGGTTTTAATAAAAAGAATTTTTCATTTTAGTCTTTCAAACGACATTTACATGTCGTTCAAACGACAAGAGCAAGTCGTTCAAATGACAACTTCAAACGACATTGCATGTCGCACGAAGGGTCGCTTAAAGCTCGCTTGATGATTTCATGTAACGACATCATACTGTTTTACATTTTTTAACGTCGTTAGAAGGTCGCACGAAGCAGGATCGAATGACATTCAATCTCATTTGAGCGACCTGCCAATCTCATTTAAGCGACCATGTGGACTCAATTTTGTTAAAAATACCTATTACGTGGGGACTCTTTCTTTAAGACTTTGGCAAAAATGAAACTGCAATCTGCATAATTTTCAGTCTTCACTGTTAGGGTTTAAAAACTTTGTTTTTCAATTCACAAATCATACCAATTACTTTAGTGAATTGTTTTGGATCCCAAGACATGATGTTGTTGAAGTTTCTCTTGTAGGGAAGATTTGTCGACTGCTGACTTGGTGGTTCTTGAGGGAATTGCTAACTGACGACTGCGGTCACTTGGGAATACTTGATGGTATTTCTTGATGAAGATAGATCTGCGGTTATCATGGGTTTGATACGGTTAATCCATTATTGATTCTAGGTTGCGGATTATGTGAGTGTTCAATGGCATATTCATTGTTGATTTATGTAAGTGTTGTTACATTTATTAAAATAAGGGTTTTGCCCTTGCGGGGGATTTTTTCCTGAAATCTGTGTGTCAGCAATTTATGTTTATTTGTGGTGGCATGATTTACACACCTAGATGAATGTGGTAGGTCATAATTAATTTGGATAAAAAATTGACATCTAATTAAATAAGTGTTGAATTGGAAATTTGCAAATCCATCAAGCTATCGATATCACACCACATTCTCAAATTAGTATCAGAGATTTTTAAGCGATCTTACCTTCTCAAATTGGTATCAGATCTTTTTAAGCGATCTCACCTTTTCAGTTTGATACCTACCTCTCGAAGTGAGATCCGTTGTTTGATACCAGCTCGTGGGGTACGCTGAAGTGAAAAATGATGTTTTGACGTATGAATTTATCCATTTTCTTAGAATTTAGGACCGTGTATGATTGGGCCTCAATCCATTTGGGAAAATAGTCGATGGTGACTTGGATAAATTCGTCCCCGGTGGAGGGATTAAGAGTTACCTTCTCAATGATGTCTATCCCCCAGGCGGATAAAGGCTAGGGTAAGGTCATGCAGTATAGCTCTCGGGGAGGTCGATGCTATATTAGGGAATATAATTGACACTTGAGGCACCTCTTGACATAATCTATGCAAACCTTTTACATGGTAGTCCAGTAGTACGCTTGTTTGAGAATTTTCATAGAGAGGGTGTGCCCACTGATGTGTCTCGAGGGTTTCATCTTCAGTAATGCACTGTAAGTGTACTCTCTTGAACCCTATTTTGTAAAGGTTCCACCACAGATAATGAATTGGAAGACCAACTTCCTTAGGGTGAATTGGTCTTTTAAAGAGGCATCGAGTGGGTAGTGGATTTTATGGAGATAGTTTCATGTGTCGTAGTACCATATTGTGGGTCCTACTATTTTCTCCTCGATGACATCGACCTCAAAGTAATAGGAAGGGGTGCTTCAGCTAGCCATGATGAATGTGATTTCTCGGGTTTCTTTTGTCATATCTACCATGGAGGCTTGGGTGACAGGTCGATCTGCAAAAAAAATTTAGCTTAGGAGGAAGTTGAATTCGAGATTTTCGAATCGCAAAGCTAAATCTTCTAAATAGGCATTGTATGGTTATAGTTTGTTGTCCTAAATTTTCCAATTTCCTAATATTTGATTGATGACTAAGTTGAAATCTCCATAGGCTTTTAGATTTGTGATTCCCATTTCCAAGGCGATTTCAAGACATGTGATGTTAGCCTCATACTCGTCCATGTTGTCAGTGCATTCGTAAGTGATCTTGATAGCATTGGGGATCCTCTATGAGTTGAGAGAGATGAAGAGAATTCTGATGCTAATTTCCCTTTTGTTGGAGGCCTTGTCAAAGTAGAATTCCCAAGTTTATATATTATTTAAGGAGAAAAGGTCCTCACTAGGGAATTCTGCCTCGTTTGATTCTCCTTTGTCTGATAAGGGCTGCCATATGATAAGGTAAGAAATGGATCATCCTTTGATGTCTTTCTGTGTGATGTACATGATCTCAAACTCGAATAGCATCAGTAGCCATTTGGCCATTGGAATAGAGAGAGCGGGTTTCGTAAAGAGGTATTTTAGGGGATCCATTCTGGAGATAAGCCGTTTGGGGGTTGTAGTTTACGAGTGATCCATACGAGGGATACACAAGACTTTCCAATGATGTGTATTTGAGCTCAAAGGAGACTAGCTTTTTATTGATATAGTATATGTCACATTCTTTTTGGGAACTATCTACGTATTGGGACAACATGGCTCCAGTAGCCACGTCGGTTATGGTCATTGTTATCATCTAAAATTTATTTCAAGTTTTTTTTAGCAAGCTGGGATCCGATCCGAGATAACAAATAATAAATAAGCAGTAAAATGCAAATACAAAAAGATGCAGATATGAATAACAAGAATTACACCAAGAGTTACGTGGTTCAACCCTTAAGGAGAGGCCTATATCCATAAAGTAGCTTTTTGTACTGTAGTTTCAAGTGACCATAGGTCTACTAATAATACAATTCACTTAATATCTCTTTCCTCCATAATTTGATGTCTAACTGTAAGAGTATCTCTCTACTGGTGTCCAGATCCTAATAGGGGATCTTTCTTTTTATAGTGAATGAGTATGAGAGAATATATGTCAGTAAAAAACCATGTAATTTATACATTTTTAATGGATTCCATCCAAGATATAGCATGGCTAAAAGGTTTGCCTATGAAGGAATGTCTCTTCACATGTTTTCTGATGATGGTGCCACTCACATGGTACTCGTCAGCTTTTAACAAAGTTATCAAAGTTGTATTCCACTAGGTAGCCTTATTGGTAATAACCTCCCCCGTTGAGATGGAAAACGAGTTGATCTCATTGATTATGGTCGATTTTCTATGTTGACCCGAGGTTATCCTTTGGTAGGTCTTCTCAGTCGGGGATGAGCTCTTTCTCTACTTAATGGCTTTATTCAGTTCTCTTCAGGCCAAGAGATATTTTATAAATATGGTGTAATTAAAACCCCCAAGACTTTGCTCATAACTATAAATGACTGAGGTCTTTTGTAGGTCTTAGTCATGAGGAGAGGTGTGGAATAAAGAAGTGAGTGGAGTTTTTTTGCAAGTAATTCTAAGTTAGCATCTCTTGGTTTAGAGGTTGACTGTTATTCTTCTCGGCTGACCAAGTAGAATGACTAATGAGTTCTTTGAGGAAATTTCTATTAACTTAAATGTGCCATATGTAAAAAATCGGGGGGGGGGGGGGGGTTAGCAGGTGCGTTTGATACATGCACTTTTTCTCTCATAAAAGTAGACTAAAGTCAGCTTTTGGTCTTTTTAAATTCTTTATTCCCAAAATTTATAGAGAGAGAGAACGATCGTGAGCCATTGACAAGTCATAAGGAGCTTTTGTAACTCAATTTCTGGTTCACTAACATCTGGTAAACCTCGTGCTTTAACTGCTTCCTTTTGCTTCTATTATTTTCTATTTTCTTTCTTGGATTTATATTTGTGTTGAAGGACTTCCGCTAGGGTTTGTTAATTTTTAGGGTTTTTTGAAAGTTTCTTTTGATGTGGGTGTTCATTGTATGAGCGAGACTTCAAGAATTTGGAAACACATTATTGTTTTGATCAATATTTTCCCAGAAGATTTTACCGATAGGTTTCCTGCTTCACTCTAGGTCCTTAGACCTGAGGATGATCCAACAAACCCAAAATTTATCCCCAAAACAGTTTCTTCTTCTTCTTCTTCTTCTTCTTCTTCTTCTTCTTCTTCTTCGTCTTCTTCTTCTTCTTCTCAGCTCCTAATCCCCAAAGTGTAGTGTATAGTAAATCGAAATATCACACTTCAAAGAGCTTTGATAGCATAAAACATAGAGCTTTGGGGGAAAAATAGGTTGACACTAGCAACGCAACTTCGTGTAATAACCTAAATTCTTGCGAGAGGGATTTGATAGACTTATCTTCACCCTCCACTCTGCCTATTGAGGTTTTTTAACTGCCGATGAGGTGGACATTGGAGAATTCCCTACGACACCTTATGATCCTTCGACTATTGAGGTCAGGTGGTATGACAGTGATATTCGAGAAGATGACCTGACCGACCTTAGGATTTTATATTATATACCTGATGATGTGACCATTTGGATATTTAATCGAGAGGAGATGGCCTACAATAGGAAACATGCCAGGGATGATTTCTTTCCTCTTTGGGCATTCCAAGTTAGAGTTCCTTTTATCCCCCATCCCTCAATAAGATCCATATTAAATGGGTGACCCTTACACATCTTCCTCCGAATGAATATAGGTTTATAGTTGTGTCCATGATTTACTAGAAGAAATATGGGGGGTTTGACATCAATGGGGATATATTCAGGTTTGTATATGGTTTGAAATATATTGTTAAGACCCCTCGATACTATTATTTTTCTCCTCGAAAGTCCAAAACAAAAATGATCCAAGTCACCCAGAGTAGCAATCGTAATTCAAAAACCATATTCCTTTATTTCGCTGGTGTATGGGAGTTATTTCCCAATGACCCGAAATGGGGGATCAACATTTCTAGGGACTAGTTCTCCCCAGACTTGATTGTAAAAAAGGCCCAATCATTAGAAAAAATCTAGTAAATCTGCTTAGGAGTGTCTTCACCTCGAACCCTTAGTACTTTGAGGATGTATAATCCCCCAAGAAGTTTGGGGCCATACCGAACTACTTGAGTATCAACACTGTTGATCTTGAGACTTATAGGCCACCAAGGCCATCTGATGACGATGAGGAAAGTTATTAGGAATATGAGGAAGATGAGGTGAGGGTCGACCGAGATGAAGGGAATTATAAAGAGGTCGATTAAGGTGAGAAATTTTTACAAGTCTTAGGTCGCCTTTCTTTTTTATGTTCCTTTGTACTCCATATCAACTTGATTAGTAATTGTCATTGTCCATGTTTTTTATGCAGCTTTAATTCCCATTTCAAGCTCCTTTATCATGGCCCCGTTAACATTTCTTGAGAGAAATTGATGGAAATATGAGCTAAGTAATTTTTAGAACTTGCCCAGTGGACAACTGCTAATAAAGCCAAGGTGGAGGCTCATACTAAACAAAAAAAATGATAAAAGTGCTCGGATAACAAATGTTGAGACAACAAAGTTGGATGATGAAGAGGCTAAGGGTGAAAGCAAAGTGACTGAGGAGAGGCAAGCCAATAAGAAGAGGACTCTAGATGACCCGCCTGCTAAGTATCCTAAATCTCCCCATTTTAATTCCAAAGAGAAAAGTTTCATCGATGGCTGACCTGCCCACAAATTGTACAAGGGTGAAAATTCTTCATCTCCCTATGTTTATGTTAAGCCCCATGAGATTGATCCTCTGATGAACCAGGAACAACTCCATGTGGGAAAAAAATCCATCCTTCTAAATGTTGCTAAAACATCTGAAGTCTTAGGCTATGTGGGATATACCCATGACTTTCAGTTCCTGAGGACTTTGGATGTGGATAATCTATGTAATTTTCCTCTCATAAAGCATTTGTGGTGAGTTGAATCTCGTTAATTTCCACTATTCTTTTTTAATCCGATTTACTTTCCTTTGTATGTGAATAATTTTTATGAATGTTGATAACTTGCTTCATGTCTTCTTATGCAGGGTAATATGGCCGCAACTATACTGAGGGAGAAAGCTCTATCTGCTATTAAGTCTTAAGATGAGTTGAGAAACGCCATGGAAGGGCTTGAAAATAAAATCAAACTTCTCCAGGCCGATCTATCTAAATCTCGTCAAGCTAAGGACCATGCCTACACTAAGCTTTGAGAGGCTAAAGATCAAATGGTGACCTAGGTTGTAAACATCAAGAAACTATAACAAGACCTCAAGACTGCAAAAGACAAGCTTGACGACTTAAAGGTTCAATTTGCTATTGCCTTGGTCAATTCTTTCATGGATGGAGAAGAGGTTGTCAAGACCTTTAAAAATTCTGAAGAATACATCATTGACACCACCATAGCGTTCCTCATGGGCTATGTCAAACTTAAAAAGAGGGTAGCTAAGCATTACCCTAATATTGTTGAGGTTGTCATGTCTTAGAAGGGTATGATGACGAGTCCAAGGCTATAGAGGAAGAGAAAAAGGCCACAAGAAAAGCAGAGGCAAGGTTATAGTCTCAGGATGACCTCCAGGTTGATGAGGAGAACCAGGTCGTAGTTGAGGGCAGGCGTGTTGAAGTTATGAAGCTCCCTGTTGTCGGAACCACTAGGTTATCCCCAAAGGATGGCGCTCTTATCTTATCTTCCATTTACTTTATTTTGATTGAATAATTTTAATTATTTATGATTACGTCAAATAATGTCCTTTCACCCGCATATGAACTATCTGTAAATAGGAAAAGTCTATGCTCTCCCAATTTTATTTTTCTATAAAAATCTCATGAGTTAGTTATAAATTAAAATAGGTTATATTGTTCTTCATGTACTTTATATATTTTATTTTCCAAGTGTTTTTGCTCATGGATTTGCATGGTTTGATCAAGTTATCTTTATAGTTTAATCCATGTTTTGTTTGAGTCTTGCCAATATTTCTTAGCCTTTTGTTTGTGTTGTCGGATCTTATCATCATAACTTTGGCTTACTAGCTCCCTAGGGACGAAATATTTAGTTATCCAGTAGGAAACGTATGTTTGAAAGTTTTAACTACTCCCAAACACCCTCTTCCCAAGGTTTTTTGTGCAGTCAAAGACGTTCTTCGATTAATTGGGTTGGCCTAAGCTGACCTGACCTTGAAATATTTTTGTGCAGTCAAAGGCATGCTTTAATCAAGTGAGTTGCCTAAGCTGACCCGACCTTGAAAGATTTTTGTGCAGTCAAAGACGTTTTATGGTCAATTGGGTGGGCCTAACCTTGTGTTGTTTTCGAAAACATTCATTTTAAGTTTATAACACAAAGAGTTTTGAACTAAAGATGTCTTCAGCTGACGCCTCTTGCCCATCTCTTAAACCGAACTTTAAATGAATTCGAAAGGAATTTGATAGCCATGAAACTGAATTTGGGGTAATAGGCATCCTCATTAATGACTTATGTCCGTACAAGCTGTTTAAATTTCTATTACATTCACCTCTCATTCCAACCAAAAGAATTATTTAGTGATAATACTTTTTTCTTAGAGTTATAAGGGTTCTTAAACAGTTCTCCTTCCAAAGTTTCAATCCGATAAGTACTAGGTCATATGACTTCAGCCACGTGGTAGGGGACGTGCTAATCATCCTCTAACTTATTAGATTTCTGCACGACCTTCTTCAAAATGTAGTCACCTTTATTGATATTACTTGGCTTAACTCTTTGTTATAGAATTTCGATATGCGTTGCTGATAAGCTACTACCCTAAGCGCGACTGCCTCCCTGACCTCATCTACCAAGTTTAAATCCAACCTTCTCACAAAATCACTCTTGGGGTAATTGAAGTTAAGGACCATGTGGCTTAGAAGTCGGACTTCAGCTGGGACTATGGCCTCAGTGCCAAAATCCAACATACAAGGAATTTCTCATGTTGTTATTCGTGGTGTTGTCCTGTAGGCCCACATCATTCTTTGCAATTCGTTTATCCAATTCCCCTTGGCTGAATCTAACCTTTTTTTATTCCTTACGGGATTATTCGGTTTATGACCTCTGTCTACCCATTGCGTTGTGGATGAGTTGGCGATGAATGCAACTTTATTATCACAAAAGTTTGAAAATTACTCATTGTAAAACTAGGTGGATAGTTAGCAATGAAGGTGTGGGGGATCCCATATATGCATATCACATCTTTCCATATAAAATGGAAGACATTTTCATAAGTCTATGAGTAGTTTGACCTCCACCCATTTTATAAAATAATCTGCTGCTACCACCATATACCTGGATCTTCCTTTTGTCTTTGGTAATGGGCTGACTAAATCCATACCCCAGATGGTAAAAGGCCAAGGTGATGTGATATGCACCAGCACGGTTCCCGATCTCTTATGCACCACTGTAAATCTATGACACTTGTCACAATTTTGTGTGCATTCTTCATTATGGGCCAGTAATATCCTTGGATTATTATTCTTTTTACCAGGGTTTGACCTTCCACATAGGAACCACATGATCTTTGGCATATTTCTTTGACCATACCTCCATGGGGTGAATACATCTCATTATTGAGATAATAAAACTTATTTTATATAGCACTTCATTTTCCATAACAAATCTGGCTGCCTTGTAACGAAGTCTTCTTACTTCCATCTAATCGACTAGAAGAGTACCTTCCTCTAAGTATTTTCTAATCGGGCCCATCCATGATGAGCGCATGGTCATCTCTAAAAAATTTACTCCCTCTATGTCAATGCTCATCTATACTAGTATCTCTACGTGAAAATTTTCCTCAAATTGGCCCCCCTGGTGGCTGATGCAAGATGAGCTAATGCATCTGCTCTATTATTCTTAATTTTGGGGATTTTGCTCATTTAGAGAACTTGTAGCTTTGGCAACAATAATTTCACCATTGTAAGGTACTTTAACATGTTCTCCTCTTATGCTTCATGTTCTCCCAAAGCCTGATTCACGACTAACTGTAAATCATTGTGGGCTATTATCTACTCAGTCCCTAGTGATACAACAAACTCTAATCCAATAATCAAAGACACATATTCTGCTTCATCATTGTATGCTTCAAATTTGAATCAGATAGCATATTCCATGTCATCTCCGTCAGGTTCGCTACCATTTGAACATAACAATCCATCCACAAATAACTTCCACACATGTAGCTATTTTTTAAAGCCTCCTCATACTAGGTAACCATCCTTAAATAGTTTTGTTAAAAACTCCCCCAGCCTGACTTTTTTTTACCAGATATGGACTCTATGGGTCTTTGGGTGAGGTTGGTTGGAACTTTAATAGCTTGTTCGACTGATCCTTTATCCTCATAGGTGAATTCAGTAATGAAATCTAATATGGTTTGGCCTTTAATTGCAGTCCTTGGCTCATATTCGATATTATATTCACTCATCTTTATCTCCCATGCCATCAACCTGCCAAAATTCTCTGGTTTATAGATGGTTTGTCAAAGTGAGAGATTAGTGTAAACCATTATAGAGTGGGATTAGAAGTAATGATTCATTTTTCTAGATGCCACTATCAGAGCTAGAGCTAATTTGTCCATTCTGGAATATCTTGCTTTTTCACCAGTAAAAGCTTTTGCTAATGTAGTACACTAGTTTTTACACTTCTCCACCAATTCTAATTAGAGCTGAGATAACTGTCGACTCTAACACAGCCAAATAGAAATTTAGTTTTCCCCTAGGATTGGTCTTGATAGCAGTGAGACCGATCCTAGTTATTTTTATACAGAAAGGCAGTTTGGCATTCCTCATTCCATTCAAAAGTGTTTTTCGTCACCTTGAAGAAAGGGAGGCACTTATTAATTTCTCTGGATACGAATTTGTTTAAGGCCTACACCTGACTTGTTAAGCTTTGAATTTCTTTCTTACTCTTAGGAGGCTGCATATTGATCAATGCCCAGATCTTGTCAAGGTTGGCCTTTATACCCCCTTGATTAATAATAAAACCAAAAAAATTTCTAGCATTGGCTCCGAACACACACTTGGATGGATTTAACTTCATGTGATATTTATCTAGCTCATCGAAGGTTTGTCCGAAGTCTTAGATGTGGTTGTTTTCCTTCCTACTTTTTGTTAGCATGTTGTCTACACAAACTTCCATATTCTTCCCTATCTACTTCTCAAACACCTTGTTCACATCCTTTGATACGTGGCCCCTGTATTTTTCAGCTTGAATGGCATAACATTGTAACAAAAGGTACATCGACTGGTGATGAAGAAGGTCTTACATCCGTCCCCTGAATTCATTTTAAGCTGGTTATAACAAAAATTACCATTCACGAAGGTCAATAATTCATGCCCAACTGTTGCTTCCACAAGTTGATCAATTTAAGGCAACGTATAAAAATCCTTGGGACATGCCTTATTCAGGTATATGAAGTCCACACATATTCTCCACTTGTCGTTCTTCTTTGGTACCATCACTACGTTATCTAACCAATTGAGATACTTCACATCTTCAATAAAATCGTCCTTCTTTAGCTTGACCACTTCTTTTTGAAGAGCAATGTTATTTTCTTTCGAGAATACTCATCACTTTTGCTTTACAGGCTTTAATTTATTTGCTATGTTGAGCTCATGGTTATAAGGGCTGGATAAATTCCAGGCATGTCTTCGTGGCTAAAAAACATTCTTCCTAGTTAGTAGGAAGTGAGAAAGTATCATCTTAAGAACGGGATCCAGGGACTAGATAATATGAGATGTCCATTCATGATGCTCATCATCCAAAATTACTGGCTCTATTTACTCAATAGGTTCTCCTATTACCAGCTTATCTTCATCTAGAGGATATAGTGTCTCGATTTGATAAGTTTGAGTTAACTTATATCTTTCCTCTTCATTATCCAAGGTTTTGTAGCATTCACGTGCTTCTACTTTGTTTTCCTTCACTACTTCCATATCGAAATTGGTGGGGAACATTAGACATTGATGAACAATTGACGTGACAACCTCAAAATTCTTCAGACCCACTCTTCTAAAAATAATCTTGTAGGCTGATGAGATATTCTTGTTAAGGATAAAGAATAATATCATCTCTTTTTTATAAGCCGGCCATGTTCCAGTGGCAATCTCCAACTCGGTTGTTCCTAGTGGGTATACCTTTTTACCTAAGAACCTGATCAGTGGAAGAGGATAGTCTTGTAATTTTCTTCCGAAAAACTTCATCTTTGTGAAACATTCATAGGATAGTACATCAATGAACTTTCGTTGTCTACTAGATTTCTTTTATCACTCCTTTTATTAACCATCACGGTGGTCATCGGTCGGTTGTCATGAGGATATAACAACCCCGAGCAGTTGTCTCTAGAAAAACCATTCACCAGTCGATCCTTGGTGACCTTATGAGGTCGGATGACCACTGCAGTTTCCATATTAACCACTCTGCTAGTGGCACAAGCCTTTGCTTCATTGAGTTATGCCTTTCTCTCAGTTGGTCCATTGCCATGACCAACATCTCCTCATGCTATAAAACAGCATGTCAGAGAAATCATGCCCACTTCTTCTACTGGCTCCTTAGGCCTTGCAGGGAGGTCTGGATCTTCTTCATAATTATTCTCCCGATATCTTTTCTTATCCTTATTTTATTCGCATAGTGACCTTGACCTCCTTCTTAATTTCCGATCATCGCGGGATGGTGTTCATCTACTATTTTTTCCACATATTTATTCATCTTCCCTCTTTTAATGAGGGCCACAATTTTGTCCTTCAAGGCTAGACAATCTTTAGTTTCATGTATATGGTCTTTATGTAACTTGCAATATTTATTCTCGTCCCTTCTTTTAGCTGGAGTTTTTAACTTTTTCGGCCACTTTAATTCACCATTTACTTGGATCTCGTTGAGGATATAGTGGACTCCTATTGTTAGGGGAGTATAGGTGTCGCACTTGTGATATGACTTATTATCATTCTTCGTCTTGGAGCCATTACTTCTGTGGCATTTATAATCTTTCTTGCTTTGACCAAGAGCTCGAACATAGTGTTTGGAGGCTCCTTATTTAATACCCAGTACAACTTCCTAGGTAACAACCCACTCATGATCGCCGTGATGGCAATTTTTTCATCATAGTCCACTACTTCTAAATTTTCGATATTAAAATTGATTATATACTCTTTTGTCATTTCATCATGATGTTGACGAATGCTTAATAAGCGAGCTACCCTCTTACTGTGTTTTGTTCAAAAACAGAAATAATTAATAAAAATATCGGCCAATTATTTAAAGTTAGAGACCTTCCCTCATGGTAACCGGTTGTACCCGATCTGAGCAGGACCTATGTAAGTGATTGAAATGGTTCTGTAATGTATCTCGTCAGCTATTGAAAATATATCGCAGGTTTCCTAGTACTGCTCAATGTGTAAGATTAGATCGAATTTCCCATCATACCTGGGAGTGATCACAGGTGGATTAAATTTTACAAGGGTCAAATAACTAACCGCAGAGGTCGCAAATGGATATATATGTATAAATCCTTTATGGAGTGGGTTTTTTATCTAGATTAGGTCTCTAAGACGATCCTATATACTTTAGATTGATCCCTTCTATGGTTGAAATTCTTCTACTATTACTGTGACCTTAGTAACTAGTCTATGACTTTCGTCCGAATTCACTTCTCTTTGGATAACTTGCTTGAACCTAGACGATACCCTAGCATTGTATCTTGAGACATTATCCCTCCTTGAATCCTTTCTCCTAAACTCTTCTCATGTTGTACTTCTTTTAGGGTGCATATGTGCCCACACCCCTCTCCTTCCCAACCTATCAAATACTAGTACCCTGTTGATCCTCTCAAAGGCACTTGTATGGTCGACCTATTATGCTTGGTCATCATCATATCTAATTTACCTCACAGTTGAGGGTTTACCTGGTTGGTAGGATGATTTTTTATATTCTAACCTACTTTTTTAATAAGATATGCTTATATCAGACCCTAAATTTAACTTCCCGAGGTTTTCAACCGTCTTACCGCGAGGGGGCGATTCCCTGTGCTTATTTGAATTTTCCTCCACAACTGTGGTTATTGGAACTGGTTCTGGTTGAACTGCTCAGTTATGTAAGGCCACAACACTTTTAGTGAGCTATCTCATGTTCTTTTGCATAACCTCTTAGCTCTTAACCAAGCTCCGCATAAATCCTGTTAGATTCCCTATTCCAATAGGGGTTGAGGGTGGGGCTACTTCTTTATCCCTACTACTTTCAGGATGTTTGGCCATTTTTCATAGGAATTGTAGAAAAATAGAGTGTAACGACAAAAAACCAGAGTATGATTGAAGACTTTCAAAACCGAAAATAGAGAGGATGTCTTAGGCTAGAAAACAAAGTATCTAGGTTCGGATTACATGGAGTTGTGCAATGGAACAGTAAATCAAGGGTTTAAAGTAGGAAATCAAATGAATTTGTTGATTTAATCAGCTAAATGATCCTTAACGAAATAAGGGGGTATTTTACATAATTTATATAATTGGAAATTAGAAACAAGTGTGAAACAACTTGGCATATTCTTTCCCATAGACTGTGCCATTCTGTTATCGTCTAAAATTAGTTTCAAGGTTCGTCTTAGTAAGTTGAGATCCAATCCGAGATAATAAATAATAAATAAGTAGTAAAATGCTTCTATGAAAATATGGAGACGTGAATAACAAGAATTACCCGAAAAGTTACGTGGTTCAACCCTGAAGGAGGAGCCTACGTCCATATGATAGCTTTTTGCACTATAGTTTCAGTTGACCAGAGGTCTAATAACAGTACAATTCACTTAATGTCCTCTTCCTCTGTGATTTGACAGTCTAAGTGTATGAGTATCTCTCTGTTGGAGTCTAGATCCCAATGGGGCACCTCTCCTTTTATAGTGAATAAGTATGAGAGAATGCTTGTCAATAAAAGACCATTTTGTTTACATATTTTTAACGGATTCCAGCCAACATGTAGCATTGCTAAAAGGTTTGCCCATGAATGAATGTCTCTTCACATGTTCTTTGATGATGGTTCCACTCACATGGTACTCATTAGCTTTTAGTGATATTATCAAAGTTTTATTCCATCAGATAGCTTTGCTAGCAACGACCTCGTTTGTTCAAATGGAAAGTATACCGACCACTTTGCTTATGACCGATCTGCTATGATGACCTTAGGTTATCCCTTCTTAGGTATTCTCGACCCTACTCTACTTAATGGCTTTATTCAGTTCTCTTCAGGTCATGAGATGTTCAATAAATATGATATAACAATCATATAGATCAATAAAGGTTGTTGCGATTGGCGAGGTACTCGCATCAGTGGATGAGTGAGGTACTCGTGTATCTTTTCGAGTGCTTCTTGGCACCAAGTGTTCCATTTTTTGGGTTACTCCTTCTAAAGTATTTAGAAAATAGGTTCACAAATGGGAGTAAGTTGGTTGATGGACCAACTTATGAACTGTATTTGGCATAGGAATCTGTAAGGACAAATTTCTAATTGAGATATTTTTATGTATTGGCGAAATTGCTGACAAAACATTTTGAGTCATATGTTAGGCTTTGTATGCTGACCTTTTAAGCATATGACGTGTTTGATGAAGACGTAGTGGTAATGCTTTATAGATTGCATCACCATTCCGTGTTTTTAGTTCCATATTTTGTCTTCGTGTTTCTGAGGATCTCTCAAGTATAAATGTATATATATCATGATAATTGGAGCTTTATTTTTACGTGTATGTTTTTACAAAATGTTCAAGGCTTTTTATAAAAGATTTTAAAAGAATTATTTTATTTTATTTTATGTTGTTTGAATAACTTTAGAGATTTCGGTCAAACGATATTATCAGTTCGTTCAAACAAACATCAAACGACATTTCACTGTTGTCTGAACAAATCTCGTTCGAAGCTCGTTCGAAGCTAGTTTGAACGATATTGGCTGGTCGTTCGAACGAGTTCATCTTTGGTTCGAATGATTTTTTAGCTTCATTCCAACGAGGTCTTATTTTCTTTCGAAAGAGATTTCTTAAAGAATGAACCGCTTCAAAAAGAGTGCTTTCTATATAAAGGGGTTCTAGGATTTAATTTTCGTGTGACTTTTGGTAAAAATCATTTTTCCACACATATCCAAAAGTCCCCAAACCCTGGTTTCACCCAAAGTGTTTATGATCCAAGTTTCATTATTCTATCTTTTTTAATATCTTGTTTTGTGGGCGCCAATAAGTTTATTCTCTTCATCTTAATTGAGAATCCTTTCTTGCGATAGATTTCATACCTGGTTTAATATTTATACACGGTGGACTCTATGGTGTGGTGTTGTGATGAAGAAGCAGTGCATCCATGTTCCTGATCCATAGACGGTAACTGATCCTTATAGGAGGACACCAAGGCCTGTGTGGACTCACACGTTGTTCAAGTTGCACGGGTGGACTCCTGCGTGTCGGTGTGGAGCAGAGGTTGAAGATAAAAGATGCATCAAGGCTTGTGAGGACATCGAGTCTGTGTTCTAAGTCATCTGTCGACTTTTGTAATCCCTCATCATAGTGAATTTGTGTGGCTGGGTCGTCCGAGATTTTTCTCATCCGATAATTTGTATGGCTAATCCCTCATTATTGTACTCAACTAGATGCATGTTTAGGACAAGATAAAATTTGGCAAATCTATTATTGCAACCGTCAGTTTAAACTTGGTGCATAGATTTAATTTGAGTTAACTTGTTTAAGTTTTAATATTTAATTTGAAAAAATTAAAAATTTACTATTGTTTTTACCCTATCTATATTAGACCCTATAGCTCATTGCAACTTCAAATTGGTATCAGAGAGGGAAAATTGAGTTTTTATGTTAGTTCTATGTTTAGGCATGAATTTTAGTGGTTATAATATGGAGGGTCATTCTATCTCTAGGCTCCCTGTGTTCGATGGGTTTAATTACGTATATTGGAAGATGCATATGAAATCAACACTTAAGGCTATAGATGAGCATATTTGGTTAGCAGTTATTAAAGGGTGGAATCCACCCACTATCAAAGTTGTAGAATAAAGCATCCCTAAACTCGTAAAAAATTGGAGTGAGGAAGAGGATAGGTTATCAAACTGTAATTACCAAGGTTTAAATGCTCTGTTTTATGCGGTGACACTAAAGCAGTTCCACTGTATTATGACATGTGAAACGTCAAAAGAGGCTTGGGACATACTGTAACTCACTCATGAAGGTACCAATGCTGTTAAAGCTTCCAAAATCCAAAACCTCATCACTCAGTTTGAAGCCATTAATATAAAGGAGAATGAAGACTTTGATGAGTTTTATGCTAGATTGTCTGATATTGTGAATTCATCGTTTAACTTGGGAGAGAGAATACCCAAAAAACATGTAGTCAAGAAAATCTTAAGGTCCCTGCCTGATATATTTAATTCAAATGTGAATGTTTTGAACTCCTTGGGTACTTTAGACTCTATAAAACTCGAAGAGCTTGTGGATGATCCTCAAACCTATGAGCTTGACATATTTTCTTCCACACAGAAGAAGAAAGATAATCGCATTGCTTTGAAAGCCCGAAGGGATGATACACTTGTTTATGATGATGAGTCTGACATTGATTCTGATGATATGTCCATGTTTTCAAAGATGTTTAGAAAATTTCTCAAGTTTGAAAAATAAATGAAAGATGTGAAGAAGTTTGAGAAAAATAAGTATAACAAGGCCGATCAATTTTCAAAAAAAATAGTAATGACAATTTTAAGAGGGATGAGTCAGATAGGTGCTTTGATTGTGAGGGTTATAGCTATAGGACAAATGAGTGGGCCACTAAACTAAGGATGGAGGGTAAGAAACCAAAGGCGTACATTGCCATCCTTAGTGATAGTGATCCAAAAGAGGGACTCGATTCCCCCATTGAGCACAACTTCACCGTGTTCATGGCTTGTTATGCAAGCCTTGATGACAAATCTTCCTATGAAGA
The DNA here is from genome assembly GCA_949130495.1 of Sambucus nigra. NCBI lineage: Eukaryota > Viridiplantae > Streptophyta > Magnoliopsida > Dipsacales > Adoxaceae > Sambucus > Sambucus nigra. Next base: position 586,369,306 of record OX422216.1, read on the forward strand.
TAATTCTATGCATGAGACATCCAAGGCAATTGTTTATGATTCCCAAGAGAGTGATGGTAGAGAGAGTGGAGAAGAAAAAGAGGATGAAGAAAAGCAAATTCCAAGTTGCCTTCCATGAGTTGTATGCGAAAAGAATGAGAGTGAAAAAGGATAATTGAAGTTGAAATCTAGGTTGAAAGAACGTACCATAGGTAATGATAAGAGTGTTTTGATTGATGATCTTAGGGTATGCGAGAGGAATCTAAAGGAGAATCTCGAGTATGTTGAGGGAGAGATAGATAACCTTCATAGTTTGATAGAGTCTTTGAAGAAGGAGCTTCTTGAGTTTGTGGAGTCTAGGCATTTACTTGAGTATAGGATTGTGGAGTTAAAGGATATATTAAAAGATTCGAGTAATGCCAAATTTGATTTGGAATCTAGGTCTGAAAAGTTGGATAAAATGTTAGGTACCGTCCAAATCAAAGATGATAAATATGGCATTCGCTTCGATGATCCATATGCTTCCATTACTAAATCAAAGACCATGATTTAAAGAAAGCCAACTATTTCTAGGGACGTTAGTAAAGGTCAATCTAAGGGTAACATTCCTCGTGTCTTCACTTGGACACACTTTAATAGGAAAGGTTGTGTTTTTGTTATGATCTTAAAAAAGGCCAGAGGAAAGCCAAGGATAGTGTCATCAAGGTTCCCCAAGCTCGAGTTCATCATGGTACACCTATGTGAGTTAAGAGATCTGATTTGGAGGTACTAAATGTTAGGCTTTTTTATTCTCATTTGCTTTCACATGATTCATCCCATGCTATATCCTACGAGTGATTGTGATTGCATGTTTGTCATACACTAGTTTTATGCTTCATGTTATATCTTATTAGTAGTGTTATGACCTGTTTATCTTTTGTATTTTAATTGTCCATTTTTTGGGTTTTTCTGAGAAAAATATAATAAGATTTTTATGTCTTTCGAGTTATTTTTTTAAATTGGTATCATTTTGAAAAATGATAAAAAAACTAAAAAATATTTTTTTGGTTTATGTGTAGTTTAGTTTTACACATTTTGTATGGTATATTGGGGATGTTTGGATCCACTTCATTCCATGTTTCCATATGGCTAGGACATTTGGTTATTACTTTTAATGCTTAGATTGCTCTTAATCATGCTTGCATAGAGTTGTTAGACTTTTATTTGCTTAATGGATTCACTTTATATTTGCCTCCATATACACATGCACGAGCTCTTTTGAATTTTAACTTCACATCTAATATATGGGATAAATGAGGTGTTCTTCCATCAATCTTGTCATTTATATATCTTTTTACTAAGAGGATTAGTGGATGTAAGAACCGTTGCTCGTGTGTATGTTGATTTATTTTGAAAATATGAGGGTGCATGAGAAAGGTCTACGAAAGGAGGTAGTCATCTTTGTGTGAAAGCCACCATTGGCGAGAGCCTAAAAAATGAGAGACAAAAAGAATAGAGATTAAAGGTCAACATCTTTGTTTGATTGAATTTCAAAAATGGTATCTTCAAAAGAACTGAGTGAAAAAAATATGATATTTGTTTAGCTTTTGAGGGTGTTATTGTTAAAGATCAATGGGTTTGCACAATAAATCCTAGTTATGCTTATCACGTCCTGACGTTATTGATTTGTAGAATCATAAAAATTCTAGGTTTGTGTGCATTGTGCTTGTTTGTTCTTTGAGTTTTCTTTATCTATTACTTGAGGCTAGATCTTTATTTGATAAAATTTTGCAGTCAAATAGAACTCCTTGAACATTTTTGAGTGACTGGGTCATATTTGTATCTAGTTCATGCACATTCATTCCATCCCACATGTTTGGACATATTGATACTATACTAGTGGGTATAGATTATGTGTTTTGTGTTAATTTTGTAGTTGTTTATACCTATATATTTGTGCTTGTGTGTCATTGGTACATTTTGCATATTTATATATATGCTATCATTTTTGTTTTGAGTATTTGCGTTGGGATTAATCCATGTTTGCCATGTGATTTATCATTGGATAAAATTGATATGCTATATGATAATATTGGTATCTCCCATTGCTTTATTATATTCCTATCTCATCCTTCATTTTGTATTTAAGATTCTATAATTTTTACATCAAAACTGGTATTGATTGATCATTGTTTGGATTATTTGTGAATATGTTGACATGTTGTGCTTTTTACTCTTCATATCATTGCATGCTATTATTCGTTCCTCTATTTCCTTTTGATATCACATGTTCTCAAATTTTGGGGGATATATGGTTTGTGGGGGAGAAATAATTTGTATGAATTCTTACTTTGTCTATTTATAAACAAAAAGGGGAGAAATGCTATCTTTCACTTTAGTTAAGGGGAGATATTTATCTTAGGGGGAGACTTCTTACCTAGGTGGGGATCGTTAAACATAGTTTTTTTTATTCTTATGCAAATTTTATATTATTATGTTATGTTTGCATTTGAAGGTGTATTTAAGTGTGCAGATTTGCATCATGCAGAAAAGTTTACAAGCATGCAAAGCTACTCAGCGTATGTGTTTATCAAGTCTATACTTTTTCCTTTTGGGGTTGGGGATTGAGTCTTTTTGAGAGCTTGACGGCCCATAAGAGTTTTGTTTTTTATTTTGTCTCGGAATAGCCAAAGGGGGAGATTTATAAGGACAAATTTCAAATCGAGTCCTTTGTATATATTGGCTTAAATCCAGATAAAATATTTTGAGTCATAGGTGAGGCTTTGTATGTTGATGTTTCAAGCCTATGACATGCTTGGTGAAGATGTAGCGACAAAGCTCGATAGATATCATCATCGTGTCGCATTTTTAGTGCCATGTTTCATCTTTGTGTTTTCGAGGATCTCTCAGGTATGAACGCATATATATATATATATATATATATATATATATATATTATGATCCTTGGAACTTTATTTTTGGGTGTTTGTTTTTACAAAATGTTTGGGACTATTTTTATAAAATATTTTAAAAGGAAAACATTTTTTTTATTATTTGATGTCGTTCGAACGAATTTATGGATTTGTTCTAACTAGATTGTCAGTTCGTTCAATTGAACATCAAACGACATTTCACTGTTGTTGGAACAAATGTTGTTCGAATCTTGTTCGAAGCTGGCTCTAATGAGATTGACTGGCCATTTGAACGAGTTAATCTTTGGTTTGAACGAGGTCCTGTTTTTGTTTGAACGAGCTTTCTAAAAAAATTGTACCGCCTAGAAAAACGTGTTTTCTATATAAAGGGGTTCTGGCATTTGATTTCAGTGTGACTTTTCACAAAAATAGTTTTCCCATACATATCCAAAAGTTTCCAAACCCTAGTTTCACCCAAAGTGTTTAAGATCCAAGTTTCATTATTCTATATGCTTTACGATCTTGTTTTGTTGGCACCATGATGTTTATGCTATTCATCTTGATTGAGAATTGCTTCGTGTGGTGGATTTTGCACCTACTTTGTTGTTCACACACAATGAACTTCGTGGTGTGGTGTTGCGGTGAAGAAACGGTGCATCTGTGTTCCTGATCTACGGATGGGAGCTGAGCCTTATGGGTGGAAATCGAGTCATGTGTGGACTCACACATTGTTCCTAATTGCGCCGATGGACTTTTGTGTGTCATTGTGGAGGAGAGGTTGAAGATTAAAGATGCATCAAGTCTTGCGAGGGCATGGAGTCTATTTTATAAGTTATGTGTCGATTTTTGTAATTCCTCATCATAGTGAATTTGTGTGGCTGGACCGTCCGAGGTGTAACACCCCGCCCGCCCGGGGAGAGCGAACGGAGCGCTACTATCGATAAACTAAATCAATTCTACAAATCACAGGGTATAGAGCATCAAAATCCCATAAAAATAAGAGAAACTACAAATCTCAATCTATTCAAATTAATACCAAGTCTCTCGAATTACATACAACAACTATCTAACTCGAAAATACAAATCTCCAATGCTCTATACACCAAAATAAATACAAGTCTTCTCTCTTGCATAAAAAACCTTCCCAAAATAAGCCTCGCTATAAATCATCCCAATCAAATCCAAAGCGCCCAAAATCCGTGCTAACTTGCCACTAAAAGAAAATATGGGGAAGTACACAATACGACAGGAAAGATGCTCAACAAATATTAGAGGTGAATACTACGCAACAATACGAGTACGAATATTCAAATCAAAAGCGAATCTCATAGGCAATTATATCAATATAATTTCTCAACAACACATTAACTGGGTCACCAGGCTTCACCACCGTACCGCGCCTATGCATTTTTTTAGCATATCCGGAAAAAGGAATATTGGCGGGTTCCCAACCTCAGTGCCATATTAAAATCTCATGACAACATGCTCAACACCAAATATAATATCACATGAATCAAAATTAGATTCCAACAAATATTTTCAGATTCCAATGAATTTTGCAATTCAAATATGAGTCAATAATCACAAGAAAACATCGAGAATAATACTCGCGAGATTAAGGAGCATATGGTGTAAAACCCCATACCTAAAAATCATCACATAATTTCAGCCTCAAAATCTAAACACGCCATCACGTTCCTCTCGCGAAAATAATCAAATCTCGTTCTAGCCCAAACTCGAGAAAACACCAAATAAGCCTTCTAATCTAAGGTTGAATTCTTGAATAAGTTTGGGGCTATGGTTTGTAGATGAAAGGGAGTAATTTTGGAGAGGTCTTCTGGTTGAAAAGTTTGAGAAAAAGTGATTTGAAAAGCCAAGCCACGAATTAGTTGATATATAAAGGATTAAGAGTTTGATTAAGAAAAGAGTTATAATAAGATACAAACACTAAAAAATTTATTCCGAACGATCGGACCGTTGGAATTGGATGAAATTTCACAGAGAATTAGCTGAAGACGAGAGGAAGCTACAGAAAAAATTTCAGCTCGATCGGACAGTTCAATATTTTTAAATATTATTTTTCTAGAGAGTTTTATGCTCCGAGGACTCTTAGAGAGTTTTATATTTTGAGGACTCTTCTATATAATAAAAATTTAATTAAATCTCCATTTTAATTCTGATTTCGAAACCGTTTGAAATTCTCGCCTTTACAAATAATAACAAACATATTTGAGCAATAAAAATAATTTTATCTCAAAATTTATTTTTCCTCTTTATTTTGAAAATACCCCAAAAATTACGCGAGTTGTTACGCGAGGTCTTTTTCGTTATTGGTTTTCCTTGTACATCGATGTGTTGGGGTTTGTTGCTTTATTTTATTCTTGTACACAACTAGATGAATGTTTAGGAAAAGTTAAAACTTGGTAAATCGTTTATCGCAACAATCGATTTAAAATTGGTGCGTAGATTTAATTTGGGTTAACCTGTTTAAGTTTCAATATTTAATTTGAAAAAAATGAAAAATTGACTGTTGTTTCTACACTATCAATCTTAGGCCCTGTAGCTCATTGCAACTTCAGAACCCTATGACCTCTTTCTCTGTACAGGGTGGCATTTCCCATATGGCTTTGACTTTAAAAGGGTTTACCCCGATTCCATCCTTGCTAATAATGAAGTCCCTCTATTTCCCTTTAGTAACTCCGAATACACATTTTTGTGGATTACCCTCATTTTAAAGAGTCATAACCTTTGGAAGAATTTTAGGAGTGCCGAAACGTGTCCTTCATGGTATTTGGATTTGATGATCATGTCATCCATATAGTCCTCTAGTTACTTATGTACGAGGTCGTGTATGATGGATGTGTCCACTCTTTGGTAAGTTGCACTTGTGTTTTTTAGACTGAATAGCATAACTATATAACAGTACATCCCCAAGGGGTAATGAACCCAATTTTCTCTTGGTAATCAGGGTGCATTTTTATCTGGTTGTAGCTGATGAATACATCTATGAAGGACTTATGTGTGTTATTGTCCGTACTATCCACTAATAAGTTGATGTACGGTAGAGGGATATCGTCTTTAGGGCATTGCCTATTTAGATACCTATAATTCATTCACATTCATACTTTGCCGTTGGCTTTGGGTACTAGTACAATGTTAGCTATCCATGTGGATATTCTATTAATCAGATGAATATGACATTGAGATGTTTCTCAACTTCTTCCTTTATTTTTAAGGACCATTCGCGTATCAACTTACATCGTCTTCTATTTTATGGACTTTGCATCAAGGAGAGTGGATATCTCATGCATGACGATAGTCGAGTTAATTCTAGGCATGTCAGAGTAACTCCAAGCAAATACATCTACGAATTTTAATGAGGAGATTTGTGAGCTCCCTTTGTTCATTCTTGTCTAGGGAGAACACTATTTATAACTGTTTATGGTTTTAGGCAGTGCCCAAGTTTATGGTTATTGTGTCTTCCTTATTGGGAGACATACATCTATTTTGACTTTGGTCCAGTTTTTTCAAGTGTATTAAGTATAAGTCCGCAGAGTTATCATTATTAAGCATGAGTTCTAATTCATTATTGGATTCATAATCATAACATGCAACACACGCGAAAAAATACTAGAAATCAATATTTATTATGCCATCAATGGGAGGAAGTACATCACTGATAATAGAATAAAAGTCTGCTTTATAGAGGGATACATTAGGATAAGGGATAAGGGGGTCTCTTCTAATAAGATGACATACTCGAAGGGCTTTCAAATATTAGACACTAAGATGTACTTGACATAAGTTCAGTTGTTAAGCATTGCAGATCCTGTGACGTTGGTGATGAGGTGGGTCGGATTCTCCCCGGAACCTTTGGAGTGGTCTTCAAGGGGCTCTGGGACTTTGGAAAAAACTACAGGCTGAGGCATGTAGTATTCTTTGATTTGGACTGTTTCACCCTCAAAGCTTATAAGGGGATCCTTTATTGGCTCAACCACGGGGTTAGAGTATGGGAGTGACTTGGAGAGGGCTTGCAACAAGAGTTGATGGCTTTATTTATTCCACTTATAGTCCCATGATGGCTGGTGGGTCATATCTTCAGGCTCTATTGAAGGTGGTTTTTCAGTAGGTGAGGCCATTGAGTATGGTACTCGAAGGTTAAAATTGAGTTCAGGGATGTTTACTAATTGTCCATTTTCAGTAGTAATTCCTCGAGTGGTTGAGGTGGTCTACCAGTTGTGGAAGAGTTGTGCAGGAGTTAACTTTGAGGTTCCTAACATGGATACCAGGGTATCTTTATTGGAAAATAGTGCGGACAATCCCCACTCTGATTCGGTCTCAAAGTTCTTTTTGTCTTCCTCAGTAACCCACAATATGTTGAGCTCATTTTGGCTGACCATATGGATATCTCTTATAATAACTCGGATTTTGAAAACTGACCTTAATCACCCACAGTCACTACTTTAACCCTTATAAAATGCTCATATTCAAAATTCTTATGAAGAAGAATGGAGCTATACTTGATGCCCTAACACTTTATTAAATTAACCTAGACCTCCTTAAGTTTCAATAATTATAAAATAGCGCATGAAAATTTCAAACCAGCATAACTTGACTTATACTTAACCCCTAAGCCTCAACTTTATATAAAATTAAACCTTTAGACTCCAACAAAAAGAAAATTATAATTTTAGCCCTTAAAACTTTCTAAAATTACAAAAGTACCCCTAAAGTTTATCAAAAGTATACTTTTAAGGCTATAAGTGCATATATATGACCAACCAAGGACTAAACACCAAAGATTTATTAATTTCATAAAAACCCCTGTCCAAATAAGCTTACACATAAGCACAAACAACCAAGAATTCCATGTACACCATGCACACATGCGAGGAACAAAACTCATGCTTGAAAACTTTACAATTTCAGTTCAAATCCACCTCCTTTTTCACCAATGAACTCCCCTGCTCACCTACTATAAATACCCTATGAAATCCTCAGTTTAAACTCGCTCAAACAGAAGTTTCAAAACATAAAATTTTCACTCCAAATAAGTACTCTATGATTTTATGTACTATATTCAGTTCTTTTAGTCTCAATCATTTTCTGTGTTGTTATAATGCTTGAATAGCTCAAAAAAGTAGGAACATTTATATAGAAAATAAGCTCTAGTTGAAAATTTTTAACCAAATTACATGGATTACACCCATATGTCTCCCTACCCAAAAGCAAGGCTACCAGAAAAATTCAATGCCTAACATTGAGAAGTTGGGGGGTAGCGGGCCCCAATTAGTGCTCTTTGCTAGTTCCTATCCCTGAGGAATCCAGAATTCGCTATTAGTTGGATTTTGCCCATGAATTCATGTCGTAGTACAAATACAACAAGGAGTTTGAGGTTACGCGCCGTGATTTAAAACTTCTCAAGCAAAACCCAGAGAAACTGTCAGTAATTTCATAGCAATATGGAGGGAGAAAGCGGCCACCATGACTAACCGACCTTTCGAAGAAGAAGAAGTTAGTATTATTAAGAAAAACTTCTTACCCCATATTCGAGAGATGATGGGAGGACAATATTACCCACATTATCAAGCCTTAAGAGAAACAGGAGTGGAGATTGAAGAAAGTATTGTCAAGATAGAAGTTGAGCTAAAGAAAGTATCCAGATAGTTCACTCCAAGAATGTATGAGAAACCTGCTACAGTTTCGACCATCAATAGTATCTCACAACCTGCTACGTCTTGGGCACCCAAAAATCATGCCAACCCAGTCAGAAAAGAATACACCGAGATTCATACTCCCCTCTCTAAAGTCTAACAAGCCATGTTAAGTCAAAATCTACTCAAACCTTTAGACTCTCGTCCATTACCAAAACCACTTCCTAAAAATTTCAAACCTGACATCCATTGTGATTTCCATTAAAATGTCGGCCATACCACTGATCAGTGCTTCCATCTCCAGAATGTAATCTAAGGTTTGATTGATTGGGGTGTTATCGTCCCACCACCCAATCCTAAACCAAACACCACCCACAGTCCACTTCGAAATCATGCAAATGCTATCTTCGTAGAAAATGATCCAGAATTTGACCCATCTACCCAGATTGTACCCAGTAAATCACCCATTATACGTAAAACCCTTTAAGTTTTCCCATATTTTCTCCTATACCCTACCTATTTTGCCGACCAGTCCCTTTCGTTTTTTACAAGATCATGCATTACCATTTGTACTCATATTAGGGGAAAGGATATAGAATTGCCAGCTGTACTGAACCAGCTTTTAGATTTTGGTCTGAAATTTCCCTCAGAAATGACCATTGACTGCGATAATTTCAAAACCCTATTCACGAAGGCCCGCAAGTGGGCTCGAGAGTCAGATAATTCGGCGGTACTGGTTGATGAAGTCATTTTAGATGATGCAGTTCAGATAATGGCAGGCTTGTTCCGACAGATCAATGAGATTTGTAGTATGTCCGAGCTACACGATGCCTTAGAGCTACAAGGGCAGTTGGGCCATTCACTTCTGCATATCCCCGTTGAGTGGGAGGATTTACATGAAGAAGATGTAAACTTGGTCAGGTCCTTAACCTCTTATAGAATGCTTTCCTTCTTTGAAGAAGAAATTCCAAAGTTTGTTCCTAATCATAACTATTCTATTAACATCTTTATTGAGGCAGCACTCAATGTTTGGCCGTTGAGAATCGTTAATTACCTAGGTTTGAAAGTAAGCAACCTTTCTCCAACTTCTTCCACAGTGTGAGATTATAACAATACTCGTCGAGAGGTGATGGGATCCATAAAGCTTATAATAGGAGCTGGACCTATAAATCCCGTTACCGAGTTCCAAGTTATCGACATACCTATTTGTTTCAACCTATTGCTTGGTCGGTTGTGGCTTCACAACATCAAAGGGGTATCTTTCTCTCTCCATCAAAAACTGAAGTTCTTCGTCAAAGGGCAAGTCATCAACATCTTGGGCGACAATGATAATATCGAGAATGCAAGCACCAGCAACCCAGTACTAGAGATATAGGATAGGGAGAATGACATGCTCCTGTCTGGCTTCTGAGCCGAACAACTTCCACTCCCAACAGGGGATGATTTTAAAGATATATTTCGTCCAGAGCACAACCCTCAAGGCTATGTCAATATGATACAGATATTCAAGAATATGCACTTCATGCCCGGACTGGGTCTGGGACGATGACAATAGGGGATACTGTAACCGATAGTACAGAAAAATTACTTTCCTCCATATGTCCTGGGTTATCAACCATCATCAGAGGAATTCAGAATGCTCTGCCAACCCTAGATGAAGAGAAGGTCAGAAAGTACCAAGACTGTTTTGGGGGATTCCTTAAAAAGAAGATTCGTCAAAGAGGGTGAAGATTTTCCCTTTTGTGTCTTTCTTGAACAATGGTAAGATCATGTGGACAATAAGATGAATCCAAGAATGGAGATCTTCTTCTAAGATAGTTACTCTTGTGCCAAAGACTCCTAGTATCATGTGCAACCACTCGTTGAGAAAGCTACGGCCATTACCGAGGTTTCTAAAAGAAGTGACTTTGAGGATTCATTTGATCTACAGATACTGGGGCTGACACTCTACATGATCTACTCAAGCACTACATCTTCGTATCCATCCATCCTGATCAGGATTGTTGATGCACCCCTCCTTAACTGGAATACTATACCAGTTCTACCTGATGAAATGCAACCCAACCCAACCCAGATGTTTATCCTATTTTTTCCTCTTTTATTTTTCCTCCTTATTTTTATCACAATGTAAAACACATTTTTCCCCGAGAATGAATTAAATGAAGATTTTGAGTATCTTGTTATGCCTTACATTAATTGTATTGATTATAATAAAACTCTTGATGATAATGATTTTGCAAATGAAAAATTCTTAACTGATCTTAATAAGGTTAATAATAGATAACATAACTGCATTCAAATTAATGAAGATGAAACTGTTGATATCAATCTCAGTTCTAATACCTAACTGCGCAAGATTAGGATAGGGTCCACCCTTAACGAGCGTTAGTACATGCAACTTGAAGAACTATTAAAGGAAATTATGAATGTTTTTGTATGGTCCTATGATGACATGCCCGACATCGATCTCGAAATAGCTTAGCACAAGATTCCAACTCTCCCGAAACGTAAACCGATAAAATAAAAATTTTGAAAGATCTGAACCGAATGGTTGCTCAAGAATAAAGAAGATATGGAGAAACAGTTGAACGTATGCTTCATCCGGGTGATCGAATATCCCACATGGCTAGCTAATATTGTACCCGTGCCAAAATTAGGAGGAAAAGTCCGCATGTGCGTTGACTATTAGGATTTGAACGAGGCATCTTTGAAAGATGATTACCTACTACCCAATATCGACATGATCGTGGACAACACAGCCAATCATGCTCTTAAGTCGTTCATTGACGGGTTTTTCGGATACAGTCAGATCAAAATGAACCCTGATCATTAAGAAAAAAATAAAATTCATCACCCCTTAACGAACCTTCTCTTACACAGTTATGCCATTCGAACTAAAAAATACAGGGGCTACCTACCAAAGGGCTTCCACAATCATCTTACATGATCTGATACACAAATAGGTCGAGGTATACGTGGATGATATGATCATAATGTCTAATAGTTAGTAAGGTCATATCCCCACTCTCCAGAAGTTCTTCGAACGATTACGACGATAATAGATGCAATTTAACCCATAAAAGTGCATTTTTTCCATCACCAAAGGAAAACTTTTGGGATTCATGGTTAGCGAGATGGGGATTGAAGCAGATCCTACCAAAGTGAAATCCATACTCAAAATACCACCACTCTGAACAGATAAGGAAGTATGGGGATACTTGGGAAAATTATAGTATATTAGTCGGTTCATCAGTCAGTTGACTTCTAATTGTGAATCCATCTTCAAACTCCTCTGAAAGGATTCTACCAAAGTCTAGAATGAGTCTTGTCAAGAAGCTGTTGACAGAATAAAGCAGTATGTTATCCTACCTTCGTTACTTATGCCACCTCAGCTTGGTATTCCTATACTCCTATACTTGACCATTACAGACACTGCAGTTGGGGCTTTTCTAGCCCAATACATTGAAGAATCCCATAAATATAGGGATATCTACTACGCCAGCCGTAAATTGGCTGGGTATAAAGTTAACTACACTATCTTAAAAAAAGTGTGTGTCATCCTTGCCTGGGTCACTCGGAAACTATGACACTACATGCTCATTTTTCCTATCAAGCTTAAATACCGAATGGATCCTACCAAATTCCTTCTTGAAAAACTCGCCTTGTCTAGCCGAATGGCCTAATGGTTGAGTTTCTAGATGAATTCGATATCGTGTATGTCATGCAGATAGGCATAAAAGGGAGAGCAGTCTCTGACTACCTTGATAACTACCCTATGGAAGAAGTGGATGTTTGGATCTCTGAATTCCCAGACAAAAACATCCTTTGCACATCTGAGGAATACCTACGGTGGAAAATATTCTTCGATGGCACTAGAAATAAAAAAGGATATGGCATTGGGATACTATTTATCGCATCTGATGACTCTCACACTCCCATTGCCATCAAGCTATATTTTCCCTGCACTAACAACATGACCGAATACGAGGTATGCACCGTAGGACTTAACGACGCTCACAAGAAAGGAATCCAGTGCCTAGATGTCAACGGGGATTCTTCCTTTCTCATCAGCTAGGTCTTTAGAATATGGAAAGTCAAAGATGAAAAGCTCTTACCCTTCCACGCCCACTTAGAGCAGATGGCCTCCCAGTTTCGAGATATCACCTTCCACTACCTGCCTCGAGCAAGAAACAACTTGGTCGATGCCCTTGCTACCTTATCCTACATGGTCGACATGCCTAAGGGAATAACGATGGCCCCTTTCCTAGTCCAAAAACAAGCTAAACCGACCCATTGCTACCATATTGAGCTCGTAACAGAAGAGGATTATGATATGATCGGGTGTTGGTACTACGACATTTGGTGCCTCCTCAAGCACAATAGGTACCCCCAAGATGCCAACAAGAAAGACCGAGCAAACCTCCACAAAGTGGTTGTCCGGTACATTATCTGTGATAAATCACTATTCAAGAGAAGCTTCGATGGAACCACTTAAACTACATCGCAGGGGATGACATTGAAAAAATAATATAGAATATTCACAGCAGGGAATGCGTACCCCACATGAATAGCCATATTCTCACGAAGAAGATTATCCTACAAGGTTACTATTAGACTACCATGGTTCAAGATTGTACCACCTATGTCCAAAGATGCCTTAAATTCCAAGAGATTTCCAATCTCTAGAATTTACATTCACGGAAATTATACAACATAACCTCTCCCTGGTCGTTCTTCCCATGGGGAATCGATATCATAAGGAAAGTTGCACCCGAAGCCTCCAACGAGCATGAGTTTATTTTGGTTGCCATTGATTACTTCACCAAATGGGTCGAAGCCAAGTCATATGATGTACTAAATGCCAAAAAAGTAGCTAAATTTATCCGAAAGAATATTGTCTGTCGATACGGGGTTCGCACAAGCTAGTGTCTGATAACGAGTTACATTTCGAGGCAGAAGTCATATAATTGTTCGACAAGTATGGGATTCAGAGACATAAATCTTCTCCCTACTAACCATAAACCAACGGTGCAGTTGAAAGTGCCAATAAGAACCTCAAAGAAATCATCAGCAAGATGACCGAGAGTTATCGAGTTTGGACCGATCGGATCCCTTACGCCCTCTAAGGCTAATTTACTTCAGTTCGGGCATCTACTGAGCTGCCCCTTACTCTCTGGTATATGCCATGTAAGCAGTTCTACCTGTTAAACTAGAAATACCTTCATTACGCGACATACTTAAAAGCAAAATCAACGAAAAATACTGGCATCAGAGCCGTCTCGACGAGTTATCTCTTTTAGACAAAAGGAGGATAAAGGATCAATATCATATACAGGGGTACCATCGCCGGATAGTGCGATCATTCAACAGGAGAGTCAAGGACCATGGTGTCTGATATGGGGATTTAGCTCTCAAAGAAATCAACGAACCTGTCTGGGAGCCTAAGGGGAAATTCAAGCCAAACTGGAATGACCCCTACATCGTAAAGAAGATCATGTCCAGTGGTGCCGCTATGCTCACTGACCTTCACAAAGAAGAGATGGACCATCTAGTTAACTTAGACCATCTCAAGGAATTCTACCCCTTGTCTGAAATCTCGGTGCGCTACAACTCCTATCATCCCCCTTTTATTTTAAAAAAAAATCTTCATTTCCCTCTACTCAGAATTATGTGGAACCTGATCCTCTAAAAAACCTTTTTCTTTCAAAAATCAAACTCAGAAAATTTTCAAAACCCCCAGAGGTACCTAGGCAGATCACACACTTTACTTGGGCACGGTCCCCTTATTTTTCACAAAATGCTAATCTTTTCTTACCTCCAAGAGTGATAGTTTTTTTTACCATTTACATGAACAAAAGGATTATGTATGCCTTAGCGATTGGTATCGATAATTCAAATGTAAAACTCATCAAGAGGCACAATAATATAATTAAAAGCCTTTTTTATTCCTACAAAGAAACTTTGTAGGGGGGATTGAAGATAATATCAAAAACTTCATAGGGGGGCTTGAAGATAATATCGAGCTTAGAGATAATCCCCCACAACTAATACAACAGACTCTAGGGAATAAGGCAGCGAGGCATCTCAAGCAGTGAGGGAGCTCAGCGTGGCAGCCTAAGGAGATCTTCCAGCGAAGTAATTGGACGATAGGGCTCGTCCTTTAGCTTGGTTGTTTTACTTAGTCATGTTGTATCCTTTTCATATTGGCTATAAGCTATAACGATTGTAATGATGTAACAATTATAACACTATTTAGTGTGGGGTCAAACGGTACTCGTGAGAGACCGGGCTTGGCAGGGCTTGGGAGAGCTTTCATGCTCTATCGGGAGATCTCACAATGGGAACTTTAGAGGGACATGGTTTGGAAGATTGAGAAGTGAGGCAGTGTTGGGGTTTATCCTGACCATCTTAGATACACCTTGTAAAACACCGAAAAACCTTTGATCGTGGAATCTTGGGTGAAGCAGCCTTGAATTCCACCGTGCATTGATTTATGAACCAAACAACCCTATACTTAATGTCACATCTACTTTAGGTGATGTCACTAGCCAGCTAAGAAATGCCAAATTTGCACTTGAGCAAACCACCGTGGTATTTGGGGTTGTCAGACAGTTGGTGAGACATCTCTGTGATGACAGCCCCCTGATGCACAGTGGTTAGGAAAAAGGTATGTCTTGGCATTTAATGTTTATGATGAGGAGATGACTAGTCCATCAGGCATTTAATGTTGGTGATATAAAGTATGAGGGATGTCTTTCACAGCTGTAAAAGGACTGAGGCACCTCGGGAGTGGTGTGGTGGGGTTTTTTATGGGCCTCAACCACTTCTGAGAAAGGGATGATGTTTTTCTTTTAGAGTTCTTTCTAGAGACTATTACAGAGAAAAGATATCAGAGAGAAGTTATTGCAAACCAGAGCTTTTGCTTACCCGCCATTATCATTTATTACGAAGCTTTTAATAGATGACTAGAGATATTTGAGGGTTGGTTGGTGTGTTTGGCTGTCTGTCAAGGTGTATCTAGGGTGCTTACTCCTCTCTCCCTCTGAGTGGGTTGTTTATAAGTTTCCTTTATTATTGTCTGGATTATACACAAGCGTATTGCGAGTCCAATCTGAGTGTTGATCAAATATAATATTGTGTGTTTACTTGTATTTATTAAAAAGTTTATAGGTTATCATTCATCACCGCACCTATAGGGGTTACACCTCAACTATTTTTACCATACTCCCAGGCTACAAGGGGACTACCCTATTACATTTGGCGACTCCCCTGGGGAGGTACTCTTCTAGAAATATGGCTCAGGATAATATTAACCGTGCTATAGACTTTGATGTTATTCAATGTCAAGAAGAGCAAGTTATGAGAGAGATTGAGGCGGCTAGAGATGGGGTCCCTCGAGATGGGGTCAGCTCAGGTGGCCCTCCTCATGAGTAGGTTTTACGAGTTTTGACACACCCCCGTTGTTTCAACGGTGTTGGGGGTATTTGATGCCAGTTCATTCGTAACGCAAATGGTGGTCCCGATAGCCCCACCAAGTCCAATTCTAACGGGAACTTCCCCATCGAACACAGCACCCACTCATGTTCCAACAGTGGGAACCCCAGGTGCGATGGGAGTTCCACTTGGGGTGGCCACTAAAAGTGCAACGAGTTTCCCACTAGTGGTACCTTTGGTTATTCCCCCAACAATCAAGAAAACACCAGCGTCTACTTTGGAAGAGATGAGGAAAGAGATGCAAAAAGAAATATTGAAGATGACAGAAGATACCTCGCAATCAGCAAGCGAGGTGGCATCGGTGTATGATGATTTTTGTATGCCATATCCTAAAGAATACAATGATGAACCTTACCCGGAGGATTAAATTCCTCCTATCTTTGAGAAATACACAAGGAATGGAGGAAACTCGAATGAGCATATCATTTGGGAGCTCATTATAATAACAAGAAGCTCAGGTTTAGGGGGTTCTCCAAATCCTTGATCGATAAAACCTATACCGGGTACTCCCATTTGGAGCCCAAAAGTGTTTCAATGTGGGAATAGATGCATGTGCTATTTGTCAAGAAGTTCTTTCTGGCAGAAGTTGAGTTTACGTTGACTCAGTTGGGAAAGGAGAAGAAAATAACCAGGGGAAGACGTGGTAGCATATGTGTAAAGATTTGGGGAGAGGTCCCTTGATGTGAGGGAGGATGCCAAAGAGTCTAAGTTGTTGCAGCTTTGCGCTGAAGGTTTTCTCCTAGAATATATATGTCACCTTATTAATGAAAGACGTGAGGAACTTTCGCAGCATTTTTGAAAGCAACAAGAAATATATCACTGGTGGTTCGACCAAACCCTGTTATAATATCAGGGTTGTTCAGGCAGTCGATACAACCCGTTGCAGTGTGAGACCAGCCCCTGTGGGTAGGATACACCAACGGAGGTGAAGGGGCTAAGTAGTCAAAGAAAGATAATAAGAGAAAGTTTGGAAGAGATAGAGAAGACCCATCACCGCTGCCTTGCACCGTTGAAGAGGCTGTTAGTTATTACAACACCATGGTTCAATAAGGAACGATGTACGAACCAAAGAGCATTCTGACCATTATGTTAGATGCAGCAACGAGGGTTGATCCCAAGTATTATCAGATCCATCGAAAATTGGGTCACCCAACGGAGACTTGTTTCACGTTGAGTAAAATCATCAATAAAGACATGAAGACGTCAACTTTACAGATCCCTCAAGATACTATAAACATTTACCCCCTCCCACCACACGGGGCAAATCTGGTGGTTGCCTATGATGAGGAAGTTGAACGAGGAACGAGGAAACTGGAGTTCTAATGGTAAGACTTCGAAGATGCGTTGGAAGATTGTACAAGGGGCATGGACAATGTGGTCATAGCCTACAATAAAGAAAGTGCAAGGGACGTGGATGAGGTATACAACCTAGAAGGGGAAGAAGTGGACCCAAGCTTAGAGTACCAAGTTGTTTCACGATCGCCCAAGTTCTCGTGGTTCTATGACCAAGTGGGGATACCAAAGGAAAGCCGTTTGGAGATAACACGGGCAATTTTAGATATCGTAAGGAAGAACGTGATACCCTCATTGATATGGAAGGGGCCCATGGCCAAGCTGGTGAAAAGTTCTTATCCGAAGTAACTTTTAGTGATGCTGACAGGGCTATGAGATTCCCACACAACAGGCCCCTGTACGTGACGACAAGTATCAACGGGGTAAGCTTTATATGGGACTTAATAGATGGAGGAGCATCAATCAATATCATGCCTATCAGTTCCTTTCGGATAACCAACATTACGGAGGAAAGACTAATACCAGTGCCTTTGGTGATTTTAGGCTATGATAATCAATCGTCCAAGTCTATTGGATATGTGAATGTGGGTATTATGATGGGGAACCTTACCTTGCATATAAAGTTCCACGTGATTAAAAGTGCCACCTCGTAACACATGCTGATAGGGAGGGTATGGATGCATAACCAGGGTCTAGTCCCTTCGATGTATCACCAATGTGCTAAGGCAAATGTTAAAGGGACTGAAATCATTATATGTGACACGAAGAAGCCTTTCGCCATCGAAGAAGCTCATTTGGTAGACACAATTTTCTACACAAAGTTGGAGGAATATTCTAGGGTGCTGACAAGAGGGATGGAATGTGCAAGAATTACCTCTATCAGAGAAAGGATGGGGCCTGTGAATGACCAAAGAAGCGAAGGGATAAAAGGAAAAATAGTAGTCGAAGAAGTTAGCTTGGGTGCTCCAAAGAGGCAGAATCTCTCTAGGCAGCTCAAGGATCGAATGAGGCCCAGGATGGATCCGATGGAACATCAGGTCCAACGACAGAGAGTGCTGAGCAGATATTTGGGAGATAGACTGGCAGAAGCCTCGAGAGAAAGGAAAACAAAAGAAGTTGTAACTATGAATTGACATGATGATGCTTATGCCACCATCGCTCAAAAGCTGGTTATAAAGATCGATTCAACTACTGTGGTGATCTAACAAAGAACAACCCCATCATATAACGTAAAATTTATACTAGATGTTATAAATTAATTAATTGGTGGAATTGATTATATGCGGGTAACTCATAAAAATAAAGTAATGTATTTTATTTTTACGTTAAGTGGTATTATCGTTGGACAAGAGTCTAGGGTGGTACAGAGGCTCGGAGAGATATTTTAGTATTAAATTGAGCTCCATGGGTAGGTATACATTTGGGATAAGTTTATGGTCACTCTCGATAGAATTTTGGGTCCATATGGGTGGTCCAATATTAGGGATTTTATATACCTATGGTATTAAGGGTATTTAAGTAGCTTTAATCCCCATTAGTTATTCACTTTAACTTACAGCATATAAGTTTTCGGAGAGCTAGGGAAGACTTTAGGGGAAGAACTATGAGATCTCAAGAGGAAGAATTAAGCTAGAACCTTCAACCTCCATTAACATGCAGATATATCTTGTTATATCTTAGTTTCATATGCAACTTGTTTATGTTTTGATTGTCGTATTGAATCAATTTGGGTTTAGAAACATGATTGGTTTAAACCCAATACATTGGTAGGTTGTACTTTGGTTATTAGGGGGATTTTGTAATGAAAAAATAAATCTGATGCATTAAGGGTTGTCCCTTAGTCATTATGATGAATATATGATTATAACTTATTTGGATCTCTACTAAATATTATTGGTATTGATGATCCATGTATTTAACACGGATTTAATGATTTAAAAACCTTTTATTAATCAAAACTCAAACTCATGATGAACCCTGATGACCTTGTAAGAATAAGGTTCGAAGATGATTTTCGGCAAAAATGATCGAGTTGGGTAGGTTTTGGGCGATTTTTGGTATTGCAGCCCTGACTTCAGTTCGCCTGGGCTGCGAACAGGAGTCATGTGCACAATTGTAAAATGGACCCGTGCACCCGAATTGTAGCATTAAGTTTTGGGGCAATACCTCATTCACACGATTGTATAATATACTTGTGCATACACATTTGGGTAGAATGCTGAGACTTTGTATTTTCGTTTAAGACCTTAGTTTTTCCTTAAGGTTTCCACCTGAAGTTTGAGAAAAAAAATTGGGATATAATATGACTAAGTTATCATGTGAATTAAGGTTATGAGATTTAGGACTAACACCAAGGATGCGTGAAATCGTTAGGTATGTTTTAGAAGTATAAACATATACATTTTACACAGTTAAAAGGAAGTACATGTAATATTTTATATATATATATATATATATATATATATATATATATATATATATATATATATATATATATATCGATGGGGGCTGCAGCTATTAATGGGTTATGGGACCACATACCCCGCCCTTGGTTGATGTAGCAAACGGTGTGGAGGTTGATGTTTTGATCCTACATTCAGTTGGCCACCGTCTCACAATGTGGGGGCATGGACAATGTGATCCATCAAATGGTTTGGTATCAACGATGGTGTGACTGAGTAGTGATCCCCCATGTCCCCTAAGGTTAAAGTTTTGGTGTGGTTTATGATATGTATATTGTTTAGTCTAGTATGAAGATACTGTGTGACATTATTATGATACCATGTATATCTTACTATTCGGGAGACACGAGTGGGGATTGTATTGGGTTATACTCTTACTTTATAGTTGGATTTACATTATGATGTAGTTATCAAATAATATGTGGTTAAGTATTTTTATAGTTGTTAAGTTAAGACTTGTACATATCAGCTATAATTTGACGTCCTCATAGTAGATTATTTTACTTATGATGACGAGTGTGGTATATTTTTTATGTGAGTGTCAACACATTTGGAATGATTATGTAAATTAGTCGCATGTTATTACTGCATCGATATAGTAAATTACTTCTTGCAACTTTCGAGATCTAACCCATTTATTATCTAAAAATGTTTTCCAAGCTAAGTAAGAGAAGCATGGCTGAGCAGTCAGACTTGCTATCTTCAGTTTTTTAGTCTTTCCATTTTTAGTTTATGATGTTATTTCTTTTCAGTATTCTAGTTCAGACTATGTATTTCTCTTATTTAGAGAGTTGTTAAGGAACCGGAGTTGTTCCCGAGTCATTTAAATTTGGTTTTTGAGATTATCAGTTATTTCCCTTTGGTTTGTGGAGATTAATGATTATTATGGTTTACAATTGATATAGTTAACATTTATCTCAGTTAAAATTTTATTTATCATGCTGCGTGGATGGTTTATATTATGTTGTTACATATGTATTTTACTAGTTTGATACTGATAATGATATAAATTGATTGACAATCCATATCTTCAACATATCGAAATGGACAGCCGAGACGTGGAAAATAAAGAGTGTTACAGAAGTTTGCCAAGCCAACCATGCTTGAAAAGGCAGGGCCTATATGGATCCACTTGTATCTAAGTACACGCACACCAATTCACGTTTTATCAAATTCTATTTTGATTTAAATTAAATTGAACTTACTAGATAAATTGTGAAGCCAAATTCCAACCAAACAGAATAGGAAAAAGATGAGGGAAAATCCCTTTCGGGGAAAACTTTTAATTCAATATTGATTAAGACTCAACAGACAACAACAAACTTACAGAGAACTCAGAGTTCCACTAAGTTTAATACAGTAATGTCTTCGAATCTTCAACAAAAAATGATATTGTCCCGTACCGCCCACAGCAAACAGATCTTGCCTCGGTATCCACCGACCAGCCTCAGGAATCGTAATTTTACTTTTCTTCAACCGTAGATCCTCAACTCCACAAATTAGTTGTACATAAAATCTCTATAAGGGTTTAGAACTTTTGAATGTGTTCTTCTTGGTTTGGTAAAGTGATCCTAAAATATCCAAGGGTTTGAATGAAAAAATTATAGTGTTTGATCACAAAAAGAACTCTATAAAGGCTTATGGAAAAGCCTAATCCCGCATCTCTATTTATAGGGAAAGTTGTTGCAAATATATAGGTATTAAAGATTTGGAAAAGATTTGTTTAAAAAATAAAAACGCGTGTACTCGTTCGAATGAACTTCCACCTCACCCTATCTCGTTCGAACGGCTTCCAACAAAACTTCGAACGACATTCCAGATCTGACCACAAAGGCGACGCTTCAGATCTCATTCTAATGTGGGAACCTCCTTTTAGTGACCCATCGCATGTCGTTCAAATGTCATGTCAATTGCGTTCTAACGAGTTAGTGAGTTTTTCAAAAATTATTTATAAATAATGTTGAAAACTTTTAAATTAAAACTCATTTAAAAATTACCCCTGAAACTTTAAGGTCTACCAAACCACCGCATAGCTCTTTTCGGGTAAAGTTGTGACGAACGATATTCAATCTTTGCTAATGTCACCAACGATTAGTCTCTTCGAAGACTTGAGAACGGTCATGAAGGTGCAGTGGGGTGTAGTAGGATATGCCAAATAAAAATAAGCTGAGTAATTATATATTTTGCTCTTACAAATCTTCTCATTTGGCTATTCTGGTACAAAACACAAACCAAAGTCAAATTGACACCTAAGACTAATAAAACTGACGCCCTCCCAAACCAAGAAATCAAAATGCATAAATGTATGAGTCTTGTATTTATCTTGCGTGGTCTATGAAATCATCATTAAGGCAGAATAACCTACACACATGAGACAAAAGACATACCGTGACGTGTACGAGTTTAAAGAAAAAAAACTACCCCTCAATTTGTTCTCCCCCCTTTTTTTGTAATATAGACAAAAGAGTAGAAACTAATCTCAAAATGTTATCATCACATGAATCCAAAAGAAATAGCATCATAAAGATAATCAATAAAGTACATACTATGAAATTTTAAAGAATCATAGCAACTATGTTTGAAAATTCTCAATTTTCTAAAGTATAAAAAGTACATATAAGTACAAATACATCACACCATGGAGTAACAATAAAATATCTTAATCATGAAAACATAATGTAATCGTGTGGACAAGTTACATGGGCAAATCAACATAGGTATACGTATAAAAGTTGCACGAAGTCAGTGAGATACTTCTAAAGAAAGAACTCAATTTCAACCTTAGGTGTAATAATGTTGAACAAAATGAAATTGACTCGAATTATGTAACATGGCATGAATTTAAATGCTTCTCGAAACAATAACGCCAAACTATTTAATGTTTTTCAAGAGAGTCCGTTGTGTAAAGCCATTGATCTTCTACTTTATAACACCTTCAAAATCTCACATATTTAGGAAATCGCTCTCAAATTTTGAAGATATCATAATGCTCATGTGTAGCGAGGCATCATTGAAATAAAAATGGCTTTGGCACTTTTGTTTTTCTGTGCCATTAATTTTTTAGGATCATATGAAAATTGTGGCTTTTAATGCAAAGAGAATTCTCTCTTTCGTAGCCCCTTTCCATTGCTTAACATAAAAGAAATTTTTTGGGAAACGAAATCCGGACAATGGTTCTTACAAGCATAACTTATCTCTAGCACATTTGGTTCGTTATTAAAAGCTATTGAGATGAGAACACCGTATTCGACATATGACAATTAAGTACAATATTTATAAAGTCCGTGCATGTGCCCAATAAAGGTGATAATAAGTCTAGCATGAAGAAAGTAATCATCACTGAACAACGAAACGCTAGCCACGCATTATTAAGAACTCTAAAGAAATGGAACCATATATCACAACACAACGAAAAAGTCACACGAATGGATGGAATTTAGGGGGATTCGAACATCTTAAATGCACATCCATATATGGTGAAAGATAAAAAAAAATCTCTTCGTCTTTTTCAAAATGTTTATCAAAAATAATTTATTTTTGAACTTTTCCAAACTTCTTCTTAAAAAAACAAAAATATTTTTAGATTTTTTAGTATTTTTCCAAAATAAAAGCATAGAATTACATAAGAATACAATCGAGAAATATAGATAAATGGTATGAACAAGATAATCACCCTATACTAGATAGAGTACCCGAACTCAATCAACGAAAAAAATACCCAAAGACTTCCTAAGATTCTCTAATCTAAGTGCATCTAAAGGTTTTGTGAAAATATAGGCTAATTACCGTTTGGTGCTCACAAAGCTTAAAGACATGACCTTCTCCTCAAGGATTTTACGAATGAAATTATCATGTATCCTAATGTGCTTCGTGCTGGAATGGTGGACCGAATTACAGAATATATGAATTTCATTCGTATTATCACACAAAATAATCATTGTGCCTTGGGTAATCCCATAATCTTCCAACAATTGCTTCATCCATAAGAGTTGTGTGCAACAACTCCCGGTGGCTATATACTCAGCCTCTGTCGTGGAAAGATATGGAGTTTTGCTTCTTGATCAACGAAGAGACAAGATCACTCTTAAAGTAAAAGCACCCACCACAGGTGATCTTAAAACCATCATCATCCCCGGCCCAATCGACATCCAAATAAGCGGACAAACAGTCATCGGTATCAAAGGAATACCAAATACCATAAGAAAGAGTACCAGTCACGTATTTGATGATACATTTATGTGAGAGCAAGTGAGACTCTTTTGGGGACGCTTGGTAATGCGCACAAACTCCAATGCTAAAGGCAATGTCGAAATGACTAGCAGACAAATAGAGAAGACTACCTATCATGCTCCTATAAAGGGTTTGCTCTACGTCCTTGCCTAAATTGTCTTTACTAAGTTTAGTCAATGTACTCATAGGGGTGCATGAGTTCTTGGCGAAGTTTAAACCAAATTACTTCACTAGTTCCCTAGCATATTTAGATTGAGATATGAATATCCTATCTTCAAGTTAACGCATTTGGAGACCTAAGAAGAATGTAAGCTCATCAACCATACTCATCCCAAACTCACGTTGTATCTCCTCCTCAATCATGTGAGCATATTAGGAACACGTGGATCCAAATACTATGTCATCCACATAGACTTGGGCAACCAAGATCACATCACTCTCTCTCCTCACAAATAATGTCTTATCCACTCCCCCTCTCTTGAAGCCATGAGATAAGAGATAAGAGATAAGAAGTGAGCCTCTCGTACAAGCACGGGGTGCTTACTTCAAACCATACAAGGCCTTCTTAAGAAAAAAGGCGTGTCCCGGGTGCTTTGGGTCTCCATACCCCTTTAGTTTTTCCACGTACACTTCCTCCTGTAGAATGCCATTAAGAAATGCACTCTTGACATTCATTTGGTATAACTTGAACCGTAGATGATATGCTATGGCGAGTATTAAGTGGACAGACTCGAGCCTAATAATAATATTGAATGTCTCGTTAAAATCTACACCCTTAATCTATATGTAGACTTGAGTGATCAACATAGCCTTATTTCGAACTATGGTACCATTCTCATCCATACTATTCTTTTAGATCCACTTGGTACCAATCACATTAGTCTTTCTAGGTCGGGGGATTAACTCCCAGACATCGTTTTTGCGAAACTGAAGCAATTCATCTTGTATAGCGCAGATCCAATGCTCGCCTTCAGTGCTTCTTTCACATTCTTAGGCTATATTAAGGAGGTTTAGAAAAATTAGCTAACCACATTCTCAAGTTGAGTGAGGGTCGTGATTCTTTCGAATCTAAGAGGGTGGATCCTCTAAATTAAGCGTGGGGTCCACCGAGGTAGTATGAGGAACAATGAGATCATCACAGGGGGTGCATCGTTCTCACACTCGAGGTTAGAGTTAATAGATGTCGGCGGCTCTTCATCTCTAATCGTGACGTTTATTGACTCTATAAGCTTAAAGCTTGCAAGGTTAAACACCCTATAAGCCCTACTCAATGATTAATACCTAAAAAATATCCCCTCATCGCTTCGAAAGTCAAACTTTCCTAAGTGTTCACTATCTCTCGAAATGTATTAAGGAGTCCCAAAGACTCGAAAATATAATAGGTTGGGTTTCTTTCCTATCCACAATTGATATGGCGTGTGTAATGCATGTGGACAAAGATATACCGTATTTATTGTATGGTATGCGATAATAACGGCCTATGCCCAAAAACATCTAGGCATGTCTTCCCAAGAAGCTTAGATCTATCCATCTCTCGAATCATCACGTTATTCCTCTCAACTATCCCATTTTGTTAAGGTTTACGAACGATCAAAAAATTATGTTTAATTATCACTCCATCACAATAGTTATATACTCCGGCTTCTTTAAATTCTAGTCATTGTCACTATGCAGTTGATTAATAGTGACCCCGTGTTGGTTTTATAGGTCACGACACTAGGTTATTAGAAACTCAATCGCATTGGAATTTTCTCTAATAAACCCCATGATAAAGTATCTTAAAATTCATTGACCATTATGAGAATGTATCTCTTACCGCCAATGTCCTCCGTACATGTAGGATCCATAAGATCCATGTGTATCAACTCCAACAGACGAGAGGTGGTAATGGTATTCAACTTTCGATGAGGACCTCGAATTTGTTCTCCTTGTTAGTAAGGAATTAAATTGAGGAAGTTGGTTTCCCAAGCGATGGTAAGCCACTAAATAGGTATTTCTTCACTAATCTCTCAAGATCTCTAAGGTTCACATGACCTAGTTGTTGATGCCAAAGGTCCATAAAGCAGACCTTAGCATTATTACACACAAAGGAGGACTTAGGAATGATCACATAGCAATTAGTATCGGTCCTTACTTCTTTTAGTAATAGTTCACCAGATTGATTATATACGTTATACTCAGACTGGTCAAACTTTACTACAAAGTTTGCATCACATATTTGGCTTATGTTAATTAAGTTCTCTTTCAACCCTTTAACGTACAACACATCGTCTAGTTTAGGAAGTCCGGGAAATTTAACACAACCATGTATTAAAATACTAAACCTACTCCTATCTCCAAAGGTGACTTTACCTTCCTTGCGGTCCATAAGGTCAGCAAAATATGACTTGTCACCGGTCATGTACCGAGAGCACCTACTATCAAGATACCATTGGGAAGTGTCTTGAACCTTGAGATCAACATGAACCACAAAGGCTTTTTCATCTTGCTTAGGTACCCAAGTGGGGGAAACCTTTTGTTTGCCCTTATCATTGTTGGCTCTATTCGTAGCGTTATAAGAATTCTCAAAAATTATAGACATCCTTTTAAATTCTTCCATTAAGCTTTGATAAGTGGCGACTAGGAACTCAACTTGCTCTCTTATACTAGCAGAGTCACTATAGCGGTGCATGGGAGTATGTGTACATGTAATTTTTCATAACTTGTTGTAAAATTCCCTTAGGTGACCTCTCCTTTTGTAATGATGAAAACATAGACTTGTTTG
Source organism: Sambucus nigra (assembly GCA_949130495.1). Classification (NCBI taxonomy): domain Eukaryota; kingdom Viridiplantae; phylum Streptophyta; class Magnoliopsida; order Dipsacales; family Adoxaceae; genus Sambucus; species Sambucus nigra. The sequence goes on from OX422216.1 coordinate 586,396,073, forward strand.
GGTCTACATTAGTTAGAAAGTTTAGGTTTAACTCTCTTAGGTGGGTTAGGTTGAGGCCCATATAGATCCACCATAAACTTAGGAGATGATTCAGGTGCGGCATGAGAAGTAAATGCACCGTCATAACCTATTCCTTGCCTCTACCTAAAACCTAAAGTGGGATCAAGGAACATCTTCCCTTCCTTCTTAGACATATCCTCTATAGTAACCTTAACCTCCCGAAAAAATTCGAGATCTTTCTTGAGTTAGGATACAAAGGCTTCAAGTTTCTCATGAGTCTCCAATAAAGCTTGAAGATCTCTCGTAAGACTAGCCACTTTGTTGGTCAAGTCATCATTTTCACTCTCCACTAAAAAAACTCCCTCTCCCAAAGAAACTCTTAACTAGGTCATGCTCTCTCTCGACTCTTTCAACTCTTACTATAGCGATAACACCCTAAGCGCCAATTTTTTTTAGCTTTTTTGTTTTAAAAGACTCAGTGTAAAGCTCGACGTAGGCTCATTAAAGGCCATTTTATCCCTTATTCTCTTTGAAATGACTGGGCACACTGTTGAGGTCATCATTTTTAGAAACTTCCTCGTCGGTGTAAGCCATACTCAATGTACTAACATGAATGGCCATGAACATGGTGAAGTTATGTCCATGCGGTGATTCGCCCCCGGAATCCACCGACTCGATCTCATTGGGGTATCAAAAAATATCACAATAATGGTTTTACGAAGAACAATCACAATCAAGCAAGAAAGCACATAATCACACACACAACACTGTAAGGACATTATCCGTCACAATTATTTATGTCGTATACCACTACAAGTTATCGAAGGATTGAGAAGGTCACATCTACACAACACGATCCGAATTTTAAGAAGCCTTCAACATTCAAGCCCAACAAGGATGAATTTGGTAAAATATGTTTAAGTTCCATTTACATTTTACATTAAAAGTGTAAGGATATTTTTGTGAAAGTTAAAATATTTTTCTATTTATGAAAAATGGTTTTTTGAAATTTTTATAAATGTTTTTTATTTTTCAAAAACATTTTCTCATAAAAGTTTTGGATAAATATTTTCTGATCTCGTGAACAGTTTTAACTTTTAAGGTTTCCAAGTTATTTAAAAGTCTAAAGCTTTTTTGGGGATCAGGGATTGTCGTTCAAACGAGAGCCTGTCTTGCTCGAACCATGTCGTATCTCGTTCGAACGACAGGTTGTTTATGCTGACACATCACCGCCTTAAATTTTATTATATATAGGGTGTTAGATTACTGATTTTCGTGTGGAGAAAAATTGGTTTTCATAGAATATGTTTTTATACTATTCTCCAACCATTTGAGGGTTCATATCTTTTGTTTTACAATTCACGATCCCAATTGCTTTTATGTGAGTTATTTCGTGGAACACAAAACATAGTTTGTTGTTGTTCATTCTTTATGGAGAGATATCTACAATCGAGACCTACGTGCTATTGTAAAGGGAGTCTCTGTAGATTTTTAAGACTGCGTGTCCTTTTGGTATAGCTGCGTGTGAACCATTACTGATTTCTAGCCGTTGCTTTGAAGGTTTGACGAAGACACCGTGCGTTAAACTTGTGGGCGATTATCATATTATTTGTAAGTCAATGGCCTTGTAAACTTATCAAAGTTCTAGAAATAAAAAGGTTTTGCCCTGAGGTGATTTTTCCTCAACTTTGTGTCGCATACTTTATTTATGATGTTTTAACACTTGCATACACATAGTTATTTGAGTTTAAGGGCTGAATTGATTTTATTCATAAATTGACACTAATTAAATAAGTTTGTGATTGAAATTTACGCAATTATTAAATCGGTATCGCACACGGTCTTTAAAATTGGTATCAGAGATTTTTAAAGCGAGTGCATACCCTTTTCAAATTGGTATCAGAGGAGGTTACGCTAATTTATCGCGTATTCCAATTTTCCGCAAAAATTATGTGATATAGATATTTTTGAAAAATCTAATTTTTAGAATTTTATCGCAATGTTTCCAAAAGAAAACTTATATAGTCAGTTACCAATTTTTGATGGGTTTAATTATGCCTACTTGATAGCCCGGATGAAATCCCATTTAAAAGAAATCGATGAAAGAGTTTGGATCATTTGTGAAAGAGGCTGGAATCCTCCCATTGTCACCGCGAATAATGTCACTAATTTAAAACTTGTGTCAGACTGGACTGATGAAGAATTTAGGTGAAGCACTTACAATTCACGAGGGTTTACTGAAATTTTTGGACACGTGACCCCTGACTAGTTCTGACGTATTATGACGTGCACCACATCTAAATAAGCGTGGAATATTTTGCAACTCACCCACGAAGTCACTAACGCGGTCAAAGAGTCTAAAATTCAAATTTTGACCACTCAATTTGAAACAATCACTATGTTAAAGAGTGAGCGTTTTGATGAGTTTTATGCACGTTTGTCTGATATTGTCAACACTAGTTTTAATCTAGGTGAGCCTATACCTGATGCATGAGTGGTTAAAAAGATTTTAAGATCGCTGCCTAAACGTTTTATCCCTAAAGTGACTGTTTTGAATACCTTAGAAAATTTGAATTGTCTGAAATTGTAAGAGTTAGTAGGAGACTTACAGACGTACAAAATTGACATGTTCCCCGACACTGTTAAACCTAAGGATAGAGGGATAGTGCTTAAAGCCCAATCTAAGAATAAGAAAGTGAGTTTTTATGAGTTTGAGTCTGAGGATGAGTCTGATTTTGACATGGCACTGCTTGCAAAGAATTTAAAAAAAATTCTGCAGTTTTCAAAATAAAATTCTTCCAATAAAAGATTTTCGGAGAAAAACAAAAAGAAAGACAAGGCCAAGTCATTTGAGTGTCCCACTAGACTTAGGAGAGAGGGAAAGAAAGTTTCCATGCTAGCCACCCTTAGTGATAGTGAGGAAGAAGAGGGAAATGAGGACGATGAGTCCGGTAAAGGTTTAGGATATGGGATGTGTGTAGCCTTTGAGTCGTATAAGCACACCCACTTTGTCCCACGACGATGAGGACTCTTGTGCACGTGATACACCCGAGGAGGTTTTGAGTGTTTCTATCACGTGATACACCTGAGAGCGAGTGCGCTAGTGATGATGAGAGTGAGCTCCAGATTGTGTTTCGAGAGTTGTACGCTGAGACCTTAAAGACTAAAAAATTGAATAACAAGTTGGGTCTCAAGATAACAGATTTGGAGAGAGAGACTGAGAGTTTGAGGCAAAATCAAGTCAACTCGAGAAAGTGAAGGATTCTTTGAGTGAACAGTTGATTGCTTTGAATAGGGAAAGAGTGAGCTTATATCCCGCGTGTCACAATTAGAGACAGATCTTAACCACGCCCTGGAGGCTAAAATCACTTTGGAGAACGCATCTAAGAAGGTGGGAAAGATGGTTCTCAATCCTGTTGTGGGGAGTGGTGAGAATTTAGGAATAAGTCATGACGGTGCATCTACTTCTTTTATTACACCCAAGTCGGTTCCTACTTTAGTGTTAGATTCACATGGTTCTCATCCTAACCCAACTAGGCGCCCCATTCCTGTTAGGAGAGCACGTCCTAGAATTTTTGAGAAAGGTGTTCCTAGGCTGGTTTATGTTTTCTCCCATTGCAAAAGGAGAGGACACCTTAGGGATTTTTGCTTTAAATTGGGTTATGTGTCACGCTTTACTCCTACACATGTCCGCGCGCATGCACCCACCCATGATACTTTGCTTGCACATAATTATCGAGAGTTTTCACATATTCGAGAGCAAGTAAATTTTTTGGTCAGGACTTCACATGACTTGATGGAGTTATTTCAAAAGATGTTACCGTGTTTAGAAAACTCCACCACACCTACTGGATGAGGTCTAGACTTTTTGCTAGCATAGGATGATTTACATGATGACATTTTATGCCTAATTTTAGTATGTATCATTGTGTGATTTACATTGTTTTCTTATTTTTTTGCTACTGTTTTAGCACCGTTTTGGATCTGTTTGCCCATTCCAGGAACTATTTTTTTTTAAATCTTCTCACTGGACAAAACTGCATGATATTCTGAATATGGGAAATTTTTCTTTTCTCGTTCTAATGAGAACCCATCTCGCGTGAAGCCTTCTCACGAGATCCTCTGTCATTCAAACAACAAGGAGTCTCGTTTGAACGACCCCTGGAATTAATTTTTTCTTCTTGCAGTCCTTTGTTTTATCTTGTTATACTTATTGGGTACTGCTGGGTTGATTCTGAATAGTGTTTAAAAAATACAAAAAGATTTTCATTTTTTGATAAAAAAATTTAAAAATCCAAAAAGAGTTTTATATTTTGTTTACACCATATATGAATGGACACTTAAAATGACCAAGTCACAATTTCATTCCATATCCATGTAACGATTTGATAGTATTTTGAGACAATATGTTGTGTCATTCATGTACTTTACAAAGTTTGGAGTCTTTGAGATGATAAAGTGTTGCTACCTCAATGATTGACTCTTCGTGTCCTTTATTGCACACATACACGGGTTTGTTTGACTTTTGTGCTTATCCATCACATGTTGGTTGAGTGTTTCTATCTTAATTCTGCCTATACAATGAACCAAATGCGATAAAACTTAACAAAAAGTAGTGCTTGATATAAACCGTTTGTGAGATTTGTGTGATTTATTTTGAAAAACGGAAAAGGGCTACGAAAGGTATTTTATTTTTTTCCTTCCCGATAAAGCTACCGTTTAAATGGACCTAAAAAAGTGAGGAATTGAAAATTATTCGAGGTCCAATGAGGTTTAAAAGATCCCAAAAAAAATTAAAAGGCAATAAAAAGATATATATGCCAAAAATGGGCCAATAGTTTTTAGTTTCATCACCTCATAAGAAAAATAAAAAAGCATTATCTTTTAATTAGGGAGTTTGGATGGAATGTTCAACAATTTGCACGTCCTTGAAAGTCATGAAAAAATATTACATAGTTTTGGACGTTATTGGTGTGGAAATCATTTATACTTTGATTTGTTGATATGATTAAGATGATGTCATCTGAATTCAACAATTTTACACCAAAGGACTATTTTTTATGTCCATTCGTTAGGATTATACTTATGCATCTTGCACAGATGACAAGATTGAGTTGATTTTTCTATCGAATTTGTTCACACCCATTCATATCATTTCCATGATTTGGTTGTCTTAGTATAAATTCATGGTGTGTGATTTTTTTTAACATCATTTTTTTGCATTTTTGTATGCAAAATCAGAAAAATAAAAAATAGCTTGTTTACCGTGTCACCCCGATTTGATTTATGGGATTTATTCTTTTCCTTGTCTATTTCGGACAAATAAAAAGGGGGAGAACGAATTATGATTTTATGGGGGAGTTTAAGTATGGGGGAGATTTCACTACACCAAAATGGATATTTTACAACTAATAGATTTTTTAATTTGTAAGTGTTTATAACACTTATAAATTTTACAACGGTTTTGAACACTTACAAATATTATAAGTGTTCAAAACCGTTATAAAGTTTGTGATTTTATTAATGCCAAAACATGAAAGGGTTGCATCATCTCCCAAAAGTTTAAAGACATAATTTCCCACCTCATTCTTTCCCTCATCAAAAATTTCCTCCCCCGTTTACTCAAACCGTACCCAAATTCCCCGTCCCTCCTAAAATTGCACACCCCTTTACACTCTTGGAGGACTGAGATGCACAATCTTTTTAGGGCTCTCTGGTGTGTATGGAGACTGTGGGCATCTATCACCAAACTCAGGTGGAGATCGTGGGTATGTAATATTAATTTAGGCAGACCTCAAAATCCAAAATTAGGGTTTTGACATTTAGGCAGATCTTAATTTAGGCAGATCTATATTCTACTCTTTCATTTTTTGTTGTTGCATACATTATCTCAGATTTTGTTTATTTATTTCAATATTTTATGTCATTCTCGTTAATTTATCTGTCTCTATCTTTCCTGGTGAATTTCATGTTTTTTATTCCATAATCATATGTTAATTTAATTTTTGGAAAAGGAGCTACCGCCAGTTGGATTTTTTTTCTTAATTACAATCTGGCTTAAGAATCTGGTGTGACTGTGATGGGCCCCTTTGATGAAAAGGTTGCCCTGAATAGAGTTGGTTTACTCCCAAAAGGTTTCCCTGAATAGAGTCTTAAAGTTTTTAATTTTTTATTTATTAGTTTTAAGTGATGTGGGTGTGGCAAAATTAAGGGGTTTGGACAATATATCCAAGAACAAGTATAATGGTAATGGTTTGTATTTTATTTCTATTGTGTTTTTCTTAGGATAGTTATGTACTTCCAATAGTTGTACTGGGTTACTCTTTTGTTTTGTTAAGGTAGTTAAGTACAGTGGATTGCAACTTGCACATTCTACTCCATTTGTGTGCTAAGTATTAAAAATTTTAAAAATGGTTAAATATGGGTTGTTATTTTTAAATAGCTTGAGTATGACCCAGATATATTCATGTTGCATTGTCGTAGGAAAGTCAATTCTGTTGAATACAAAGAAGAGATGAGGGATGCTTTGATAGAAAAAAAATGTTGATAGTTCTCTTGTCCATTATTTTTTGCATGGATTTGTTTTTAATGCTTTAACAAGTGATGGTCAATTTTAGAATGATACTATAGTTTGTTATTTAATTTATGCTTTTCTAAGTTAATCAAGCAAATTAGTGATTTACGGATTTAGAAAGAAACAGATAATATAAAAGGCTTTTATATTGCAATCATCACTTCCTTTTGATGCTTCTGTCAACTACTTTGACTGTTAATCTCTTTGTTGAAAGTTCAACAAGTATGAACTCATAAATGAATCAGTTGTAGGACCTTATTTTTACTTTATTTTTGTATTATTATGATCCTGACCTGATATTAATTGTGGAGTTATAAAAAATCAAGACTACTTCGGGCATAATTTTCTAATTTCATTTGATCAGTAAGTTCTATTCCCTCAATGTTTACAAATTAAATATGACGATTATTAGTTCATGTTATATTTGTACCTAAGCTAATGAACTAAAGTATTTTATGTGATTTAGGCGAACTAGCGCATTGTCGCCAAACGTGAGCTAGGACGCCTCCCTCATTCTCGGTATTTCTCTATACCCTGTTTTCTCTCCTCTCTATGATGTCATTATGTTTATGTACTACTGCTCTATTAGGATGGAAATAATACTATACTTAATGCATAACTGTTGGTGTATTTGAGACTAATGCATTTTTATTTCAATGAATAACTGCTAGTGTAAATTCCATTTCAATTGCAGCAGTATTTTTGTTTCAATTGTGTGATGTATACTCCCTGATATGTTTTCCCCCTCTCTATTTTTTTGACTGTTTACTTTTTTCATTCTGGTAGTTTTTTAAATATATATGATGTTGTGGCATTATTTCACACACACAACTCATAGCATGGCTCAGTTGGGTATAAACTGCAATTTTATTTTTCTAACTGATGTAGTGATATAAATGCATATTTGAGCAGAATCTTAACTTTTACTGTTAGAATGGAATGCTAATATCAATAACGTTTGTGTTTTAGGAAAAAAAATGAAGCTTATTTTTCAATTTTGTCCCTCTTCTGTTCCCTGTTTGTGGAATACTCAAAGTTGCTTAATTTTCTGTATAGCTATAATTTCTCTTATGTGTCCATCCCATCAAGTCACCAGTAAGATTGAAGTTGCTCAAGTATGTGACACTCTTGACTTTAAGCGAGTAAAAGATCAGTCTCCTTATTTGTTTATCATATTGACCAATTATATGGCTCTTCAATTGTTGTGCTATTTGATCAGCGTGTGAAATATGGTGACTGTAGATAACAAATGCCGTTATTGAAGCCTACATACTCAATTATAACTTCAAAGATGAAACTAATAGTCCCAACACAGTTACACCAATGTCTCTGTGTGTTTGTATGGTAAACAGTTTTGGATATAAACTAATAGTCCTAACATAGTGACACCAATGTCTGTTGTAGGCAACTTTTTGAGGAACTTGCATACCATTGCTTGATCCCCTTCACTCATAACCTATAGTTACCACTATTCCTTACAAAAAACTTCATTTTGTGCTTGCAAGATCAACTATATGATGGGTGACTTAATTATATATATGGTCTCTTTATATTTGAATACTCTTATCTAAATAAGACCTGTGCTTCTGCCATATGTACAGGTTCTTAGTGAAGAAGGATGCCCCAGGATTGCAAGCTACTAAAATAGAAAATAAGATTGGGTTGAGAATGGATCAAAATGGAGATATTATTTTAAACTATGTTTTTATCCCTGATGAATATAGATTGTTGGGCGTCAACTATTTTAAGGACACAAACAAGGTATGGCTGTATGGAAATACTTTCGGGTATCGATAAGCAGTTGTTCACCCACATCCACAAACCCAACTTCTTTCGCTGGCACCTTGGGGATGATGTCTATGAGATTACAAATGCCCAGTATGTGAAGATTATTTATGGATTTAAATAAGTGTAGGAAATGTGAGCCTTCAACACGTGGGCACCTGAAGATAAATGGTGTTACTGGGACTGAGGGGTTGTTTGGACCATCTTTACATTTGTTGAATCCATTGGTAGCAATGTCAACTGCATTTAGCATGGCCAAGGTTGCACCTAAACTGTGGCCGACTACTATTATACTGGCTTCTTTATTCTTGTATTTTTTAACCAGTTGTTGGACCAGAGGTAAAACCTGGTATTTCACAGAGAGAAGTGGCGCAAATTTAGTACGTATAACGTGATAAGAGATTAGACATCCTTGTATCTACAAAGGGTTGCATCCAGTGATTTTTTTTCCTCCATATTTGTTCTATTTATTTCTTTTAAGTTCTTTTCCCTTTTGTCCAATGTTGGAAGAAACTAGAACATTAGAGATTTTTTGGTTAGTCCCCCGCACTAGTAGGATTTTGTGTTTAGTCAAAGCACAAACATATTGCTGGGACAAATGCAGAAGGAAGCTCAGAGGATTCATCACCGAGAAGAACTGTGCTCCTTTGATGCTCCGTCTCGCGTATTCTCTCTCTCTCTAGATCTATATAATATACTCATCTGGATTTGATTTGTAATATTGTTATACTGATGGTTTGTTATTTGTAGATTGCACTCTGCTGGTACTTATGATGTGAAGACTAAGACCGGAGGTCCTTTTGGAACGATGAGATTCAAGGTTGAGCTATCTCACGAGGCTAACAACATCCTTGATATTGTTATCAGGCTTTTGGACCCTATTAAGGAGCAATTCCCTATCCTTTCTTACGCTGGCTTTTATCAGGTACGAGATTAATATTTTCAATTGTTTTTAAAAATTGTTTTAAAAACTTTTTGTTGTTGAATATAGTTAGCTGGTGTTGTTGTTGTTCAAGTTACAATACTAGATCTCTTACAAATTATTTATTATTAATTATTAGGTGATGATTATTTTTAGATTGTAATTATATTGAGGATTTGGATGCAATAGGCAGTTTATAACCCTTTCAGTTATTCCACTCGTTTTAATTACAATACTAGATCACTTATTTGCCTTTTCCTTATATTCTCGAACTGAACAGTTTCAGCTTAAATAAGACTTAAAATAGTACGGTGGATAAATTTACTTCACAAATCCAATATTCACATGATCCATATATTTGCACATTAGGGAATTAGGGATGTACGAGATTGCACTATTATCGTAGGCAGTCGTGATAACTGAAACTCACATCCTAATGATTTTTTGTTCACTCCCCTTTTTTGGAGTTGCCATCTCCATTATTTATATAAAATTGTATAGAATTTTTTATATCTTTAAACAATAACTAAAAGGATTCCTTGACAATAATATCATCTTAAATTAGTTAATGATTACTACGCAGTCTGTCTCTTTTTTAGCCTTCACTTGTTCATGTATGTTTTATAGATTCTTGTGGCAACATTTTTTTTAATTCATATTCTTAATTTATGTATGTTCTTTAACAGTTACTCCATATAACTTTCTAAGCATTCAGCATACCATGCTTGTGATGGAGCAAAGGACACAGAAACAAAACTAACACAACAAATAAACAAAAAGCTAGTTGGCATCTGTGATGGATCAAAGGGCACAGAAACTATAGAAACCAAGGTTATATTTCTTAAAACCTTTCATTTATGTTCAATGCTAACCCGTGATTGGTACGACACTGGGATTCTGCTCTATAAAAGTTGAATTGTTATACAAGTATATATGGTCCTAGTCCTCTCTTAGGGAACCATTAATACTTGACGAGTCAAGTCTAGAAGCATCCCAGACATGTGTATCGCCTTTTAAGAGTCACTTATTTGTTTATGTCCACAATCGCATAAAACTGTTGCTAAATTTGACTTCCGTGATGTTACTCAGGTTTTTAATAGACTCTCATTGGTAGTGTCGTTTCAATTTCTGTCGATAGGAATGCTGAAGTGGTAGAAGCTCCGATTTCGTTTTTTATGCACTTAGAGAGTCATTTAGCGACAAGGTACTGAGTACTGGCAATGGTCTCTTGAGAGAACTAGTGACAATGATCTTATCGACACGATTTCCTTGCCATACTAATAGGGTTGTGGCACATGTGTATTTGGATGCAATAACTAGATGTATGAAGTTTGTTAAGGAGAATACTCAATATATACCTTTGGTTTTTGCTTCCTTTCTTGATGAGAGTGTTTGTTTATGTCGAACATATCATGAAGTATTATATGAAAATGTTTGGATATAATTGTTATGTTTTTAGCCATTTTTTATTGTTTGTTATATGTGAGGTTGGTGGTATGTGGTGGATAATTTTTATTTTTTTAATATTTTAATTTATGTAAGTGTTCATAACACTTACAAAATGAATATTGTTTTCCTTACATATTAATATTTGCAAGTGTTTTGAACTGTTACAAATATATATATATTTGCAAGTGTTTATAACACTTGTAAAATAAAAATGCTTACTGAATTTTGTAAGTGTTCTGAACACTTACAAATAAAAATTTTACAAGTGTTTAAAACACTTACAAAAGTTTAATTTGCAAGTGTTCATAACACTTACAAAGTTTTTTGTAACGGTTGTCAGGGACGGATATGTGTTCCCAATGAACACTTGCAAATGATATTTACAACGGTTTTGAACACTTGCAATGTTTTTGCAACGCGTCGATTTGTAAGTGTTTTAAACACTTACAAATTACATTTGCAAGTATTTAAAACACTTACAAATTGCCTGTTTTGGTGTAGTGTTTGATTATGCTTACATGTTTTATATTTATCATTTCAAATTCGATACATCACGAGTTTTTTGCTTTGTCTCATGTGTGTAGGTACAATTAAAGAACATTATGTTGCACACCCTGATGAGAAAAGCTTGGAGTTTTAAAAAGTTGATTGTTGAAGCATCGTTTGAAAAGTTTGAAGACTTGTCAGCTTATCTTTCCATATTTGAGTTTATGGGAGGGTAGATTTGTATAGGTCATTTGATATTGATAATTTGAATATTTTTATTTTGTACCGGCATAGGCATAGGGGGAGATTTGTAAGGACATTATTCGTCACAATTATTTATGTCGTATACCGCTAAGAGTTCTTGAAGGATTGAGAAGGTCACACCTACACAAGACGATCCGAATTTCAAGAATCCTTCAACATTCAAGCCCAACAAGGATGAATTTCATAAAATATGTTTAAGTTCCATTTACATTTTACATTAAAAGTGTTGGGATATTTTTGTGAAAGTTAAAATATTTTTCTATTTAAGAAAAATAGTTTTCGAAATTTTTATAAATGTTTTTTATTTTTTAAAAACATTTACTGAGAAAAGTTTTGGATAAATGTTTTCTGATCTCGTGAATAGTTTTAACTTTTAAGGTTTCTAAGTTATTTAAAAGTCTAAAGATTTTTTGGGGATCAGTGACTGTCGTTCAAATGACAGCGTTCTCGTTCAAAAGAGAGCTTGTCTCGCTCGAACGATGTCGTATCTCATTCGAACGGCAGGTTGTTTATGCTGACACGTCACCGCCTTAAATTTTATTATATATAGGGTGTCAGACTACTGATTTTCTGTGGAGAAAAAGTGGTTTTCACATAATACGTTTTTATACTATTCTCCAACCATTTGAGGGTTCATATATTTTGTTTTACAAGTCACAATACCAATTGCTTTTATGTGAGTTGTTTTGTGGAACCCAAAACATAATTTGTTGTTGTTCATTCTTTATGGGGAGATCTATACAATCGAGAGCTGCGTACTATTGTAAAGGGAGTCTCTGCGGAGTTTTAAAACTGGGTGTCCTTGCGGTATAGCTGCGTGTGAACCATTGCTGATTTCTAGCCGTTGCTTTGAAGGTTTGATGAAGACACCGTGTGTTACACTTGTGGGAGATTATCATGTTGTTTGTAAGTCAATGGTCTTGTAAACTTGTCAAAGTTGTAGAAATAAAAAAGGTTTTGCCCTGAGGGCATTTTTCCTCAACTTTATGTCGCATACTTTATTTATGATGGTTTAACACTTGCACCCACGTAGTTATTTGAGTTAAGGGCTGAATTGATTTGATTCATAAATTGACACTAATTAAATAAGTTTGTAATTAGAATTTGCGCAATTATTAAATCGGTATCGCACACGGTCTTTCAAATTGGTATCTAAACTTTTTAAAGCGAGTGCATACCCTTTTCAAACACAATTATATACGTGGTTCGGCAACTTGCCTATGTCCACGGAGAGGTATACTATTTTATTAAGTATCTCTAAATATGCTTGGTTACATGCCCCCATGCCCTGGGCCAGGGGTTACAATTTATAGATATAGAATCTCAATTATTCAAGTAACTCCACGATGCCCATGATGATCCATGAATCCCTTGAATATCTCCACGAGATTATAAGGGATTGACTTGGTTTTGGGGCGGTGTGGACTGCACATACTCGTAGCTTATTTCCATGATATGAGGTCAGACAGCTCTTTAAATTTGTTGGGCTAGTTCGGTTGTTCGCGTGGGCTAAGAATAAAATTGGTCCCCACAATTGCCCCTAAAATCTTTGGGCCATTGCTTGGGCCGATGGATTTTACGTGTGGGTAAGGATGCAGCTCCGTCAGTGGTATACTCATAATTTATTGAAGAAGGAGGGGTATGCTCGTCTTTTTATAAGATATTGAAGCGCCCAATCTTTCTCGAGAAGTATAAAATGTCATTTGAGTGTTTGAAACTGGTTTGTCAAAAACTTAACCGTCAGTTCGTCCTCTTTGGTCGTCTTTTGCGCATACTATGTTCTCAGGCTTCATTCTTTACTTTTGTCCTTCAAAATCAAGACTTTCTTAGCTTTTCAAGCTTCCTCTCTATCTCGTAAGTTCTAGTTCTCTTCTTCTTCTTCTTCTAGTTTTTATCTTCTGTGAATCGTTCTTCTACTGTAACTAGGGTTTTTATGCTTTTTCTTATGGCGATTCTTGATAATAAGTCTTTGTCTGAGTTTAGAAAGTGTTACAATATTCTTGATTGGGTAGACAAAGATTTGACTTCAGCCCCCAGAAATGTTTGTGATCTAGAAGATGGTCATTGGATTCACGTTCTGTTGGTTTCCCAAGGGGGGTTAACATTTCCCCCTAACCCTATGTTTTTACATTTTTTCCAATACTTCAACAAAGTTCATGTTCAATGTTCTCCAAATGTGTGGAAGATTGTTAATGGAGTTCATATGATAAACCAACTCTATGGAACCAATTTAGGATTAGTGGAGATCTGTTATTGTTATTCTTTCTCTCGCACCAGTGGGGGTCTTTTGTACTTGAAAGTAAGAATCCCTGATAGGCTGTTGATAGTAAATCTACCTGATTCCCATAAAGACTATTGGTCTAAAGGTTTTATTGCCAGGAATTAGCAATATCCTCCCCCAATTAGGGGGCATAAGGTACATGGGACCTAGGATCCCTACCTATGGGGAGGAATACATAGGTTATTATCACCATCTCTATGTTATTGCTTATTTGCCCGCCTTTGTATACTTTACCTCTAATATTTTCTTATTTTTCTTTTATAGCAAAAGCCAAAAATTAAGAGCCTGCTCCTCGCGATATCCGAGCTACTGAACTTTTGAAAGCTTAGAGGATAAGGGATACTATTGCTGAAGGGGAAAATCATTGGTCTGCTACACTCTTATTGGAATACATGAATGCAACTTCCAGCTTTATTATTTATCCAGTAGACACAATCCCTCATCTAGACGTTCCAAAAGAAGGCATTGGTGGTACTTGTGAACCCATTGAGGTAGAGGACGAGGAAGCAAGTATCTCAAGAGAAGATCTGGTAAAAGGCGACGAGGGAGGAAGTAGTGAAGGTGAGAGCAGTGAAGAAGAGTCCAACAAAGAAGAGATATCCCCTCTAAGGAGAAGAAACTTGATCCAGGATGACGATGATGATTTACTATCCAACAGGATGAAGTTCCTTAAGCAGAAGGCTGGCGACTCTATTGGTAGTTCCAAGTTTGTGGTTCAGGAAAAGGAGGTGGAGAGAAATAAGAAAGAAGAAATAATAAGAGGACAAGTGATATAGAGAAAGAGAGAAAAAGAGAGAAAAAGAAAAAATAAGGTCACGGGCCTTAAATGCCTCGATAGTTCCTTATGTTGTTGCTATTGAGGGGGCCTCGGTGGCTGCTGCTCCTCAACTTGCCCCTCTACTGCTGGAGAATGCAGTGTTTGCGACTGATCGCGAGTGCTCATCGAGCATGGGGGAGACCAGTTAGCCCTTAAGTCTGCCCAAGGGCTTGCTTTGGTAAGTACTTATTGCTCTATACTTCTTTGTTTTATATTTTCCTCTAACTTCTCGTGCTTATCCTGTGTATTTTCTGTTTTGCTATTTATCTCTGGCTATACTGTGTTGCTCCATGGCCAAGCTGAGATATCGAGGAGGAACTTAGAGCTAGAAGAAGCTTTAAAGTCTTCCGAGAAGGTTCTCGCTGAAACGAAGGATTCTTTTGACAAGGAGAGGGAAAATACTACTAAGGGATTGTTTGACTTCCGCGAAGCCTATAGTGTCATGATCGCAGACAACCTGGTAGTGGTAGAGGTCAATAAGGGGTTGTTCACAAAGGTGGATCAGCTGAAGGGGGAAGCAGTGAATGTTCACGAAAGTGGATGTAATAAAGGTTGGGAGGTAGCGTACGATGATGCCAAATGCCAGAATACTTACCTTCAGTGAGCATGCTTCAAAAAAGGCTGGGATCAAGCCTTGACTGCTGCTGGGGTTGCTGCTGACTCCACCCTTTTCTCCCAGCATCATCCTGGTCGCAATCATATTGAAGGAGTTTCCTTCTGCCCAACCAGATGCTCAGGATGTCATGAAGACCATTACTCCTACTGTTGGGGTTTCACTGGTCAATCCAGAGGGGGTCATTATCCCAGCTGGAGGATTTGTCCCAGGTGCTGGTGAAGGTGAGATTCCTGTCGACCAAGCTACTGACAAAGGGAAGGAGCTCTTCATGTCTGACCAGGCTTAGGCCTCCTAGGAATTTAGGCTCTGGTCTTGTTTTTGTTCATCTGTTGTATTTTTTTGGCTTATTTCCTTCACTTGTACTGGCCTGTGCCTTTTTTTAATAAAAAGAAAACTTTTTGTTTCATTACTGATTCTTGCTACTTTTGTTGCTTATTTGGTTAGCTGTAGCTCATTGATTTAGATGATTATATTCTTGTTAATTCCCGTCTATGCCAGATTCTTGGTTCGAACATAAGCGCTCGAGCGCATTGAGCTTTTATAAGTATCAGTAAATCCCTGAGGTTGAGAAACCAAGATTATAAAGATCAATCTAAGGTAGTCGCTAGGCTCAAGGATAGGCTCGAGGAAATGAAGGGAATTGGTGCCTCTGTGCAGGAGAAGATGGACGCCTTGAAAGCAAAACTTCTGGATGCGTCCGAAATCAACTAGGTAACGGAGTTATTGCAAAGAGAAAATAATGCTCTAAGAAGATAAATTCCTTGTCTCAGAGAAAACACTCCATCTGGCCTTCCTTCGGTGCCGCGAGGATCCTCATCGTCTACTATAGTTGCTCAAACTGACAATCAAGCTTCCAGGAGGGAGATTTTTTAGATAAACGAAGACGTTCGTCGAGCCTATGTGATTGTTACTAGTCTTCAAAGGGATGGCACATGATTAAGACATCTATTCCGAAAGGGTCCTTGGCAGGTTTGGGCTAATGGTTATGACCAAGGTTGGACAGATGCCCCCGTAAGACTGAAAGAGTCCGAAGAACTTGTTTTTTCCAGGGGATGGCTGAACGTTCTTAAGGAATTGAATTTTCTTAAGGAATCCGCCTTGTGGTATAAATATCAAACTGTTCGCTCATCTGCTCTGTGAATTCCCTTCTTGAGGGATGACCATTGGATCCCAAAAGATGTTATTCCTGCGCAGCTTCTAGAGCCACACCCAGAGGGCATTGAAGAAAACTTAGTTCCTCATCCTGATGATGGTCGGAGAGCTCGAGTAACGGACTACCTTGCTCGTTGTTCTGGTCCATCGTAGGTCTTTAAGTATTTCTTGGTCTTTTGATGTAAATGTAATCATATGATTCTTAATGACAGATGCAGCTGATTATTTATGTCTTAAGCATTTGTTGATTAAACATGTATTAACCTTATTTGTTGATCTCTTATCATCAGTGTTTGACCAAAAAAGTACTTAATAGATCTGATCATAGTATGAATGATTACTACAAAAACTTTTAAATTATTTTGGGCTTTTTATCCGACTAAATGATGTTGAGTTTTTATTATCTCATGTTTGAACATTATCCCAATCCAATATGCCTTAGCCATATCATTCGTTCCACTTTACCTTTTAGGTTGTATCATCACACTTCCTTAGGCCTAAGTAGGGCGATGGCGAGATTGTACCTGGTTAATGGGACATTGTGACACCCCGACTAATTAAATACCGGGTAGCTACTCCTTTATTAAATTAATTCAAAATGCCAAGTTGGCTCAGTTAATAGCATCACTGTCGAAAACAGTTTATTATTACTAACCACCTAGTATTTAAAAATTAGTGCCAAAGTTTATTTAAAGTCTGATTAACATGCAACAAGGTAATAAAGAATAACAACACCATTCACCATACTGAAGTAAAACGAATAACCATCACCATAGAGTAAATAAAGTCTGGAGGAAAACTCCTCACTACAAATCCCACAACTGAAAAGTAAACTGAATACTGAAACAATACATGCTAAAGTCTGAAAAACTGAAATGTAAAAGATGCTCTAAATAGAAAGGGGCAACATGCCCTACAACTGATAGATAGTGATTCTGGAATCCAAAAGATAGAAGCGTCTATAAGCAAATCCCTGTAGCTTCCACAAACAGCTACAGCTCGTCACCTGAATGAGTATCCTATGCTTGGTGTCCTTGTGGCTGGGCACCTAAAATGGTTTTACAAGAAAAAGATTTGAAAAGCAAACGGGTCAGAGCCCGAATGTGGAGTTATATTTTAAAACCTGCAAGTGCTTTAAAAACATTTAAAACATTAAATGCAAAGTACATGTTAGGACGTACACTCACATGATATTCTCACCTATCGTCTAACTGTGCACTCCTAACGTAAGTACCCATCTATAAAGACACAAACCACTAGCTAAGTGACATCATCTCTAGCTAGACTATCATAGGTCCTACCCATATTACTCGGTTCTAATTATCATCATAACGCTCGTAATTAAGTAGGGTTTAACGTAAACTCAGATGCCCAATATACAATATAGATATATATCACTATCAGTTAACTCACTATATTTCTCGAAGCAATACCGTATTTATATTCACAACAATAACGTGAAGGTTCCCATTGGTTAAGTGTATATCATTCACATCATAAATATACAGTATAAGCACCCCGAGAACTAAGCTGCGGTGCACACATACTCTGCTATCCATCCCGGTACATCACGTACATAAGGATCACGTATTCCGAATCTCTCAGGAATAGTTCAGATAACACAAATCACAAATAGTGGAGGCGAACGCAGTCACATCACATGGGTCACGTACATACCTACGCTCCCACGATCAGCGGACTTATTAACATCCCAATAAGTCTTTCTCTGACCTATGTTCATCGAGGTACCAGTCTATATCCCCCCCGTAGGCACACAAGGATTAGAGGGTCCTAAGCGAACGTAACCTCCCGTGATAGCAAGTATGGTAGGTATGTCATACACACAATCCATATACTA
This sequence comes from Sambucus nigra, assembly GCA_949130495.1. NCBI lineage: Eukaryota > Viridiplantae > Streptophyta > Magnoliopsida > Dipsacales > Adoxaceae > Sambucus > Sambucus nigra. The sequence goes on from OX422216.1 coordinate 586,414,277, forward strand.
ATACTAAGTAAACACACATCTTAGTAATACCGTATTTTAATTGTAGTACATATCGCACTCTCGTACTAACTATAATAATCACAATGTGTACTATTCCGGTTTGTAATTATACGCGCCATAATTTCTCACGTCGTAGTAAATACTCACGTCTCAACCCAAACCGTCCATGTAATACAACTCTCGTATGTAAATTCCTTCTCATAAGTACCCAAATGTCCCAATTCTATCATTTCTACATCTACGGAATGATATCTATATCCTCGAATAAGTTTACGGAACTTCAAAAAATCAAAACAGTCCAAAAGGGACCAAACTGTCAACTCGTTAGAAGTCTCGTTCGAACGAGACTGTTCGAACGAGATTCCTCTGCCAACTCGTTAGAAGTCTCGTTCGAACGAGGTTGTTCGAATGAGGTCCCAGTTCGTTCGAACGAACTGTACCTTCTAACGATATCTCGTTCGAACGAGATATCGAACGAAATCCATCCTCGTTAGCAGCGACTGGTCAACTCATTAGAAGCTCGTTCGAACGACCTGGGTAGGGGCTTCTAACGAGCTACCAGATTCGGCCCAGATTTTTCCCCAACTCGTTTTTTCATCCATTTTAACACCTCAAATCTTCTAAACTAAGTCCCAACAATCGTTTAAGGGTCTATAATCAATACTAAACATATATAGTCACATCCTAACATGTTTTTAAGGGATCAATCCATCCTAACATCAATTAAATTTACAAATTTCTACCCTTTTTCCCAATATCTCAAGAACATGAACCCTAACTTCATATCATCATCAAATCCCAGAATTAAATTCGTTTTAATTTCTCCTAATCACAGTTATTATAAGAGAAATCATCTACCTATCATTCTACATGCAATTCTCTTCAAAATTTCCAAGTTCTAAACTCCAACTACATGGGTTTTCATTCAATCTTTCAAGAACAATCAAAATTCTTCAATTTCTAACATGGAAAAGACATTCTCTGAATTTAAATGGATTAAAGTCACTTGCCTTGGTTTGATTTCTGATTTTGGTGTAGGTTTGATGAAGTTTTCTGCAGAAATTCCTCTCTCCAAGCTCCTTCTCCAATGGTGGCTTAAGGTGGCTAGGGTTTGATTTGGGGAACTTAGAAAACCTAAATGATAACCTACGTAGCCTTCTAGGTTAATATGGGTTGGTTATGGGCTTAGTGGGTCAAATCCACATCAGATTTAATTAACCAATTTTCGTCACTTTTAATTCCTCACAATGTAAAATTACCAAAATACCCTTTAAGTTGCCGGTATGGCCTAAAAATACCCCGGGACCCAAACTATACCCCCGGCTAGTGTTTTCTGACTATCTCGACCCTTTCGGACGCGTTGGCGCACTCAAAACGACCATACGGATTATAGATTTTAAATTCACTTTTATTATCAAAATATTACACCGTGACGCGGCGGTCCCACGCGTCTCAACAAAATTTCTAAAATGCCGTATATAAATCTCACGACAAATTTCATAATACCAAATACATATATCAAAACATGTATGCACATAATCAAATACCAACTCACATCTCGTTAGTATTTTAACCCGGATTAATTTCCAATTAATACGCATTTAATTAATTAATCCCAAAAATAAATATAGCCAAAAGTACGGGGTATTACAGACATCCGCCCGAATAGGATTTTTCAGCCAACCTAAGTTAGCGACCAACCTTGAGTTGGCTTTATTGCCTAAGGATCCCATATAGGTCTTTTATTGTTATCGGAGCAACTCAAGAGGCCAATTGTGTTTTCAATAAAGACTTGAGGAAGGTTCAATGTAAACCTTGCTTTACATACTTTAGCTTTGAATGGCATAAGTCTAGCATACTACTGTAACTATAGGAGCTTTATTCCTTGACTGGAGCAAGTTGATCAACCTATTGTAATCCCAAAATTTTGTTACGTTTTTAGGGGGGCATATTGCTTAGAAAGGATGCGTATTGAGGTTTTATCAAGAGACATTAAAATAACCAAGATGTTCAGAATGCGTGGGCCAATCGACCTTTGTTGACTAAAATGATAAATAAAAGGCAACATTAGTTTGTAGATGAAAATTCACCTAAACTAATGATGCTGAGAAATAAAAGATCTAAAAGTCTAAAAGTAGAACTTCTTAAGGTTGGATGCATTCCAAGCCCTTGGTATCTCCCTGCCCTCCAGCGTTTCTAAGTTATAATCCCCCTGTAAGTTGTCCCTTATTATCTTGAAAGGTCCCTTCCAATTTGGTCCCAATTTGTTGTCTTATGGTCTTACAGCACTGCCAAGGACTTTCCTTAGGATGTAACCCCCTACTAGAAATTTCCTCAAATTGACTTTTTAATTGTATTGTTTGGCCAGTTGTTGCTTGTAAGATTCCAACTTAACTAGTGTCAGTTCTCATTCATCATCCAAGTCAAGTTCAGTGAGTAATTCTTAATCATTGAGGCATTAGTTGACCAAGGTGGTCCTCATAGTAGGGAGTCCTACTTCCAGTGGGATGACTGCCTCAATTCCATAGGCGGTCGCGAAGGGGGTTTCTCCCATTACTCTCCTGGGAGTTATACGATAAGACCATAAAATGTGGTAGGTCATCTACCCAGGCACCTTTGTCTTTTTCCATCCATTTCTTCAATCCGTCGATCATTGTCTTGTTGGAAGCTTCACCTTTCCCGTTGCTTTGTGGGTATGCTACAGAATAAAAGTGGTTCTTGATGCCATGCTCATCGCAAAAGCCTTGAAAGAAACCACTTTCGAACTGCGTGACATTGTCAGTAATGATCGTTCTTGGTGTCCCAAAATGGGTAATGGTGTTTTTTTATATGAACCTCGTCATATCATAGTCTCGAATATTTGCGAGCGATTCTGCCTCTACCCATTTGGTGAAGTAGTCACTGCCAACCAACGGGTACTTGTGATTTCCAGATGCGGTAGGCATAGGCCCTACAATATCCAAGCCCCACTGGGCAAAAGTCCATGGGTTGGTCAATGACTTGAGGTCTTTAGCTAGTTGGTGGACCATAGGGGAGTGCTTCTGACACTTTTTACATTTGTGAACAAAAATTCTAGCATCCTTCTGCATGTACAGCCACCAATGTCCTTCCTTGATTGCTCGGAAATCCAATGATCTTCCTCCTGCATGACTCCCACAAATGCCTTTATGAAGTTCACTGAGAACCTGCTCTACATCTTCTGGGTGAACGCACTGGAGGTAGGCTCCAGTGAAAGACTTTTTGTAGAGTTTTCCTTCAGGAGATAAGTGAAAGCGAGCAGCCTTGACTCTTATCTAGTGTACCCACATCTTATTTCCTGGCAGTGTGTCGCTCCGTAGATAATTTATGATAGGATCCATCCAACTAGGTGCCTTATTTATGTGTAGGACTTGCTCTACAACTGGTTGGTTGATGCTTGGTTGCGGGAGGAATTTTATCTGAATGGTTCTCCTTAAGTCGGAGTCAATGGTGGAGATTAGAGTTGCTAAGGCGTCGGCATGACTGTTCTGCCCCATGGGGAACTGCTAAACATCAACTCTATCAAAATTTGCCACAAGTCCCCTTACAACAGCGATGTAAGCTGCCATTCTCTCATCCTTAGCATTGAAGTCTCCACTTATCTGCTTGGATACTAACTTTGAATCGCCGAATACCCGAAGGCATTTTGCCCCTAGCAATTGTTCTTTGCATAGGCCGGTGATCAGCGCTTCATATTTCTCTTCGTTGTTGGAGACTATAAATCGTAGCCTGATCCCTTGTTCGAGCACAGCCTTCTCTGGGGTAACCAATACAATGCCTACTATTGCCCCTGGAGTTGGAGGCTCCGTCAACGTAAAGGATCCAGTCGAAGGATTTTGCTTCCTCTTTGTAACACCCCGCTTAATTAAATACCGGGTGGCCAGTCCCATACCAAATTAAAACAGAATATACTGTTGGCTGATTCCTAGCATCACTGTCGAAAACATTTACAACTCACCCAATACCCAATTAAACTAGTGTTAAAAACTTTCCAATACAGTAAAATCCATTTTTAGTTTACAAATAACACTACATATATTATTCTACAACATTGATAACCGAACAGATAACTCAAAATAATTTAAATGCAATTGGAATAAACATTCTCAAATAATAATCCAATACAGTAATCCCAACAATAATAAATGTATTAAAATGACACGACTATAAGAGTATTTGACTCAGATAGAAGAGATAATTGAATTCCTTTGGGCGACATGCCCTAACTAAAAGAACACTATGAATCAAATGAAGATAGGCGTCTAAGAAATACTCCATAGCTCCATAGCTCGTCAAAATTTGCTAAGGTTGGCGTCCCTATTGCTGGACACCTCATATATAAGGTACAATAGAAAAGAAAATATGCAAGGAAACGGGTCAGAGCCCGATGTGAAAATGATTTTGAAAACAGCAAGTATTTAACAAGTGCAATAAAGAATTTATTATGTACATGTTAGTATCCAACTCTCACTTTCTATTCTCACCTCTCATCTAATGTGCACACTTAACGTTTCCTATTAACCTCCTAGTCCATGGATCCTTCTAACTAGTTTCCATAATATGATTTCCATCCCATATCATAACTCCGTATGTCCCATACCATACGTAATATAATCATTCTTATACATTTCTCCTTTATATGAATCGTTTCTCATTAATATGAATTAAGCTCTTCAATAAATCTATAAGAATTAATATCCATTAACATAATTCAATTCTTTTCTCAATTTACCGTCATCTACAATTATCACACGGTGGATAATTTAACCAATATATACACATTCATACAATTCATTATATATATATATATATATATATATATAATACGGCATACCGAGTCATAACTGCGGTGCAATGCATTACTCTGCTATCATGTCCCAATGTCGTTGGTCGCTGAATAGGGGACAAAAGGTTCGGTAAGGATTTCTCGAACCACAAACATCAACATACAAATTAGAGGCGAACATAGTTCTCGTATTTATGGGTCACGCACATACCTACGTACCCACAGTCAGTGGACTTATCAACTCCCCGATAAGTCTTTCATAGACCTATGTTCTTGAGCGACAAATCAAAGATCCCATGGATTCATCAGGATATGGCTTCCCTCACGCGCAAACCTCCCGTCGATAGCAAGTAAGCTAGGTATGTCATACACATAAATCATCAATCAATCAAATAGGCATTATCATACTTATAATATAATATCAACATGGTACTCACATTACCCTAAGATAGTTCCCATACGTAGCATTATATCTCTCAAATCCTATGTATTAAAACATTGTGACTTTACTTCTTTAATTCAATTATTCCAGAGTCCCACTCATTACTCAAGGTTCAAACATGTTTTCCTCAACATTATATTCAGTAAGAAATCACTAATATCCTATTGGTCCACCTCATCTTACTTCCCGAATTACCACGGATTGAACTCTCCCCTTAACTAGGGTTATAACCGATAGTTTCTTATCTCTTATAAACACATCTTCTATCAACTAGGATTGAATACCATCATCATGTGGCTCATAGTTTATAGTGTTTCATTCACACTATATGACTTATCAAAAAAATCAACATTCTCGCATCCTATAACATCTCTCAATTCCCAACGTCGTTAAGGTTCATGCGCGGAGCGTCTCGCAAAGCGAAATCCAAACAAGGAACCCCTCCAATACACAACTACTTAACTTTGTCGATCGTGGAGGTCCGTCAACTTCAAATACGCAACTGGGATAACCTCATCCCTTCTTTCAACCAAATGTGGTCTGAACTCCCATCTCTATCCAGGAGCCATATCACTAAGCGCTTGTACTACACTCAGTCCTCGCGCAATCAATAATGAGCTTAAACTCAGTCCTTGATGTTCAAATTGTTACCCTGAGGCTACCCAGGTGCTATATTAAATCTCCCCTACTGGACCTATCCTTAATCCTCATGAATATCAATGAGAATCCAACACATGAATTTAGCAACCGAAATTTCTTTCAATTTAATTAACATCATTTTAAATCAATTAAATCCCAATCAAATTAATTCGATCCTTATCTAGGGCTTACTGATCTTCCTTAAGTCCCATAATATCCAATTAATAATCACCAAAGATCTACAAAAGGTTTGGGATAAGAAAAAGCATTAAAAAGAAACAACTTTAGGAATTCTGGGGAGGTCGATCGATCGAAGGCAGGGGGTCGATCGATCGATCTCCCACATACCAGCCCAGTTTTTCTGCATTTCTTCTACTACGGGTTTCATCATTTTTTATCATTCAAACCTTCATATTAACAACCCAGATGACTTATAATCCTCACTACATGATATATCAACATATATAAATGATTTCTAATGATCTAAACATCCTAGAATCATCAAGAGATTGAATTGAAAGCGTGTTTTTATCCTCTTTTTCCAAAAAATTATCAACATAATATCTTCAAGAATACATCAATGGTTTTCAGAATTTCTTCAACATATTTATGATTATTTCGTGGATTACTATCTACCTACAACATGAGTTTGATTCCTATGTATTTTCAGATTTCAAAAATCCATTAACAACTCTATCTTTTCATCTTCCAAACATGTAAAATCTCATTTTTATAACTATCCTAACATGGACAATATACAAACTTAGATTGCAAATATCAAACACTTGCCTCTAATGAAGGTCTGATCCTTTGGGGTGGTGTATCACAGGTGGTTCTCCCTTCTTCGGTCCACCTCCGGTGGTGGTTGGTGGTGGTGACCTTTGGTCTTTGGTTCTTCTCCTTTCCAAGTAAGCTTTTCTCTTCCCAAGCAACCTTTCACTCTTTCTCACAAGGTGACCTCTCAAGTTTTGTGTAGAAGAGATGAATGAACCCACGTACAATTAATCTCCAAATACTTATGATAAGACAAAATCGGAAATCACTATTCATCCCTATTGATACCAAATTTAGTCTGCTGACATGGCTCAATTGAGTGAACACACGTGGCAATCTACGTGGCAACAACAAACACTTTCGAGCAACTCAGACGCTCCGAGGAACCATACTGCAACGAGGAACACTGCTTCCCCGAGGAATTCAGACGCTCCGAGGAACCATACTGCAACGAGGAACACTGCTTCCCCGAGGAACTCAGACGCTTTGACCAACAAGAACTCTACGAGGAACTTTTGAGTACCGAGCAACTCTTGAGTACCGAGCAACTTTTAAGTACCGAACAACTTTTGAGTACAGAGCAGCTAAGGCGGTCCGAGCTGCACCTCGAACAAAGCATTAATAGCAGGATAACCAACAGTTTGACTGCGCATTAAATGCTTATTATTATCATACAGATGTATACTCTTAAGGGGCATTTAATATATTACCCTTTCACATTACAGCCTTAGGGCTATAAATACATTGTATTATCCTCATTGTAAGGGGACCGGAATTTCTTGATAAAACTTGTAATCGAGAATTCTCAAACAGTCAGCAATAACATAACAGTGGACGTAGGCCATTCCTATAAGGCTGAACCACTTTAAAATTTCTTTGTCTCATTTATTTTATCTGTGATTAAATAATTAGATATAATCTAATTTTTTACACCAACAGATTGGCGCCGTCTGTGGGAAACGACTGGTAATATCATTTTTCATCGAAAACAATTCATCAAAAATGGCTGATATTCCAGAATCCAGCAATCGAAACGCTGGAAGCCCTCCAAATCCATCTGCTCCGCCAAATATTCCAGATTTGGCTGGAATAATGACAAATCTGGCACAGGACCAGACCGTCATGCAAGAAACTATGCGACAACTCATACAAACCCTTCATGGCGGTGCACCAACCCATTCAGGACCGCGAAGTATTCAAAGAAATACCCATTTACTTTCTTCGCGTACTAGGCGTACCGATTCATATCGTACTGAGGAGTCTGAAGATTTTTCTTATCAACCTGGACGAACTTCGTCGGTACGAGCCACAGATACTGAACAACGTATCACTCTTTCTCCAGAAAGGACTAGTGCGCTTGAAAGATTAAGCAGGGTATCTCCTTTTGATCGATTAGGACCTAGGAGGAGCAAAAGTCCTCCTAAAGTCGCATCGAGGAGTTTTCGTCTACCATCAGACTTAAGGGAAGGATCTGCCCAGTCGCGACCAGCTGCTCATCAAGATGGATCCCAGGAAGCCACTTCAACGCGATCAGTTGCTCGAACCAACAGGCCCGAGGAAGGAAATAATGCATGGAAAGGCTCTATTCAGAGGCTGGAGGATAGATTAGGGGAAATGGCTAAAGCCAAGAACCCTCTACAACGAACCTTTGTTCGAGGAACACCTTTTGTCCAGGTCATTGTAGATTTTTCAACACCATCAAAGTTCAAAGCACCTGTTGTGACCCCCAAATATGATGGAAAGACTGACCCTGTCCTTCATATAGAACAATACCAAGCTGCAGCCGACATCTATGCTGTTCCAGATGAGATGAGATGCAGAGCATTCTTGGGAACTCTTACCAGATTTGCTCAAATATGGTATAATAATCTTCCTCAGGGTAAGATATCAACTTTTCTTTAACTGGCCGAGTTATTCATTGGGAATTTTTGTTTTGGGGCAAAGCCAGTTAAACGAGTAGCGCATTTGTTAAGTGTTAGACAAAAAGCTGGTGAGAGTACCAGAGATTATATAACTCGTTTTAATAACGAGAAACTCGAAGTAATTGATTATGAGGAGAAGACAGCGATTACCGCCTTGATGGGTGGACTACTGCCCAATAAGTTGTACTACACTTTGGCCAAAGATCCACCTAGAACCATGTCAGATCTGATGGGAAAAGCAGGCAAGATTATGAATGCCGAGGAGGCTATGGCTGCGAAGAAGAATATAGATGCCAAAGAAACCAAGGTGGAAGGTGATAAAGCTAAGAAGAAAGAGCATAAGAACAATGGTAGTGACAAACACTCAAAAATAAGGTCGTCATGGGAAGTATTGAAGAAATTTGATAATTATACTCCTTTGAAGAAAGACACCAACCATGTTTTAGAAGAAATCAAGAACAACTAGGAATTAAACTGGCCAGAGAAAATGAAGGCAGGCCCTGACAGGAGAAATAAGGCAAAATATTGCGAGTTTCATAAAGATCATGGCCATATGACCAAAAATTGCATAGCTCTTCAGAATGAGATTGAAACACTCATCAGACAAGGAAAACTGGCAAAGTATGTTGATCGAGGAAATAAAAGAAGGAAAAACGACCGAACAAGAGACAGGTCTAGATCTCCTCGTCGTGCGGAGGAGAACAAGAAAAGAGACCATGAAGTTGATCCAGAAGACGACCCCGATCTTCCCAAGAGACCAAGGCATCCAGAACGAGAGGTATTTTCAATACGCTTTAGGTCATTTGACTGTAATGTTATTACAGGTGGAGATGCAGGAGGAGGAGACCTTACTGCAGAGAGAAAAGCTTACCTCTGTGAGGCTCAAGCTTGCTCATACATTCAACGAATAAATCTAGCTGAGGAGGATCGCCCGATAAAGGTAAACAAAGAGAAATTGGTCATTGGTTTCTCAAAGAACGACCTCGCAGGTGTTCTATATCCTCACGATGACCCATTGGTGATCAAAATGAGGATGAAGGAGGTAATGATTTCAAGAGTACTGGTAGACAATGGTAGCTCGGCAGACATCATGTTCTACTCGTGCTTCGACAGTTTAAATCTAAAGCTATCTCAACTGGAGCCTTATCATAGACCCCTCCTCGGTTTCGCTGGCGAGAAAGTATTTCCACTTGGGACGATCAAATTGGATATATTCATTGGTACGTGGCCTGCTTGTCGAACAGAAAGAATACGCTTCTTCATGATGGATAAGAATGTTCAATCATCATACAATATTATCATGGGAAGAGTAGGATTGAAGAAGTTCGAGGCTGTACCATCTACGGTACATCAATGCCTAAAATTTCCAACAAATTTTGGAGTAGGAGTTGTGAAAGGTGATCAGAAAGTAGCTCGGGAATGCTATTATTCATCCGCCGAGCAAGAGGAACTGGAGGAATCAAGGAAAAAGACCACTACCTATCAAGTGGATGAAGGTGCAGAAATTGAAACATTGGATCCTAGAGATGAGTCGCAACTCGTGAAGGGTCAAGTGGTGGAAGCTACTGAAAACATCATTCTGGACGACGAGCACCCTGAACGAACTACTCAGGTAGGTTCGTCGTTGGAAGCCTCACTAAAATAGGAATTGATAACTTTCCTAAGAAGCAAAAAGCAAACTTTTGCTTGGAGTCATGAGGATATGCCCGGAATAGACCCAAATTTCTTATGTCAGGAGCTCAATGTGAATAAGGAGATCAAGCCAGTGAAGCAGAGAAGAAGAGTGTTCAGCCCCGAGAAGAACCAAGCTATACAGGAGGAAGTCGAGAAGCTCCAGAAAGCTTGTTTTATTGAAGATGTTAAATATCCAGACTGGTTAGCAAATGTGGTGATGGTGAAAAAGAAGAACAATAAATGGAGGATGTGTGTAGACTTCACCGACCTCAATAAAGCATGCCCAAAGGATCACTTTCCGCTGCCCCGAATTGATCAACTAGTGGATGCTACCTCGGGACACGAGCTGCTGAGCTTCATGGATGCTTATTCTGGCTACAATCAGATTAAAATGAAACCTGAAGACAGGGAGAGTACTTCTTTCATTACCCCTAGGGGAACTTATTGTTATAATGTTATGCCTTTTGGTTTGAAAAATGCAGGTGCAACATATCAGCGGCTGATGAACAAAGTGTTTACAGAACAAATCAGTTGCAATATGGAAGTCTATGTTGACGATATGCTGACAAAGAGCAAGAAAGCTACCGATCATCTACTTGACTTAGGCCAAACCTTTTATCAGTTGGATAAATACAAAATGAAGTTGAACCCGACCAAATGCATATTTGGAGTACGAGAAGGCATGTTTCTCGGGTACATTGTCAATCAGCGAGGCATTGAAGCTAACCCTGCAAAGATCAAAGCTTTGTTAGGGATGCGATCCCCAACGACGAAGAAAGAGGTGCAAAGTCTTACAGGTAGAGTAGCAGCACTCAACAGATTTGTATCGCGAGCAACTGATCGATGTCTCCCATTCTTCAAGATGTTCCAAAAGACTTTTGAGTGGAATGACGAATGTGAGAAGGCTTTTCAAGACTTGAAGAAATACTTGGGAGCACCTCCACTGTTATCTAGGCCAGTAATGGGAGAAAAATTATACTTGTATCTGGCAGTGTCCGAGAATGCAGTTAGTTCGGCATTGATAAGAATGGAGAATGGAGTACAAAAATCAATCTACTACACAAGTAAGTCCTTCCGAGGAGCAGAGATCAGATATCCAAGGCTGGAAAAATTGGCACTAGCATTGATCGAGGCAAGTAGAAGAATAAAGCCATACTTCCAGGCTCATACTATAGTAGTATATACTGATATGCCATTGAGGCAAGCCCTTCATAAACCAGAAAAATCAGGAAGATTGATGTGCTGGGCAATAGAACTTGGTGAATATGATATAGTTTATGAACCCAAATCATCGCTAAAAAGGCAAGCGGTGGCAGATTTTATAGCAGAGTTCACTTATCCTGATACCCCCGAGGAGCAAAAGTTGCTCGCTGATCAATCTGTGGATGTTACAGGATCATCAAATGCAAGCCCAGACTAACTTAGCTTGGTAAAAGGGCAAGTAGATGTTACGGAATCATCGAATTCAAGCCCAGACCAGCTTAGGTTGGTAAAAGGGCAAGAAAAGATAATCGACGAACAGCAAGAAATATCAGGAGATGGTGAAAGGAAGAAACAAATTTCCACCGAGGAACTCTGTCAGATCAGAAATTTGAAGACGAGTTACCTATATGGAGTCTGTATGTGGATGGTTCATCTTGCACTACAGGATGTGACGCGGGGATAGTTTTGAACAATCCGGACGAGGTCGACATGGAATACGCCCTACGTTTCTAATTTAAAGCTTCGAATAATGAGGTTGAATATGAAGCCATGATAGCAGGTCTTTGTTTGGCAAAAAGTATGGGGCGGAACAAGTTATTGTCTTCAGTGACTCGCAACTGGTTATAAATCAAATGATGGGAGTATATGCAGTCAAAGGAGAATTAATGATCATATATCATGCAAAGGCAAAGGAACTGGTGTCGAAATTTACTGCTATTCAGCTGGTCAGAATACCAGGAATGGAGAATGCGAGAGCAGACGCCTTAGCTCGATTAGCATCAGCTACTCGTACCAAGCTACGAAGAATAATCCCAATTAAAGTTTTAGCTGGTCGGAGTATAGATGAAGATCTGACGATGAACTTTATAACCCTCGATTTAGGATCATCATGGATGGATCCCATCAGGGCATATATTGAGAAAGGGGAATTACCAACTGACAAACATGCAGGCAAGAAACTAAAGTTTAAAGTTGCTCGTTATGTACTGACTAATGGTATTCTATACAGACGAGGAATTATAGCAGGTTTGTAAAGATGTGTGCATCCCACCGAGGTAAAAGATTTGATTGAAGAGGTCCATGAAGGGTCCTGTGGAGACCATATAGCAGGTCGGACTCTTTTGCAAAGGGTGATGACGCAAGGATACTACTGGCAAACGATGAGGGCTGATTGTATAGCTTATGCTAAGAAATGTGACAAGTGACAGCGCTTCTCCTCCATCCGAAGAACTCCCCAAGCATTATTGACACCCATTACTTCCCCTTGGCCATTTGCCATATGGGGAATAGATTTGGTCAGGCCACTGCCGACGACCAGGGGAAGATTTAAGTATCTCGTGGTCGCTGTGGATTATTTTACTAAATGGGTTGAGGCTGAGCCTCTCATTGATATGACGTACGATAAGGTGTACCAATTTATTTGGAAGAACATCATTTGTCGATATGGTTTTCCTCATGCTTTCATCACAGACCATGGAACACAATTTGATAACGAGGAGTTCGCTGCCTATTGTCATCAGTCAAATATCTTGAAGGTCCACTCGGCACCAGGCCATCCTCAAATCAATGGACAAACTGAAGTGACAAGCAGAACGCTACTGAATGGCTTGAAGAAAAGACTGGATGATGCGAAAGCAAATTAGATCAACGAGCTACAATCAGTACTATGGTCTTACCGAACTACTCCCCGAGTAGCAACAGGGGAATCTCCATATATGCTAGCATTTAGAAGTGAAGCTGTTATACCCGCCGAATTGGGTCTCCCAACACACACAATACTGAATTTTAATTCCCCTGTCAGCGATTCAATGAGAAGGTTAGACTTGGACATGCTCGAGGAGGTTAGGGAAGAAGCAGCCATTAGAAATGCTGCTTACCAGCAGCGAACTACTTTGTTCTACAACAAGAGAGTGAAGAAGTGCGACTTGAAAGAAGGAGACTATGTGCTAAAGAAGGTGATTTAAAAGCACAACAAATTGGAAGCGAACTGGCATGGACCCTACCGAGTTAAGGAAGTTGTTCGACCAGGGACATACAGAATAGAAACTTTAGAGGGGGAGGAGTTTAAGAATGCATGGAATGCAGAACACCTGCACAAATATTATCAGTAATGTAAACTCTCATGTAATGCAGTTTCATCAGTATGAATAAAGTGACAACGTTCTGCCCAGTTCTTTCCTTTTGTTGGAAATTTTTTGCGGAATACTAGTGCTACACACTACTCAGCAAAACTCGGACTACTCAAATCTATTCCTAAAAACGCCAACTAAGGTTGGTCGGGAAGTAAATGTATTCCTAAAAATGTCAGCTTATGTTGGTTAGGAAGTAAATTTATTCCTAAAAATGCCAACTTATGTTGGTTAGGAAGTAAATGTATTCCTAAAAATGCCAGCTTATGTTGGTTAGGAAGTAAATGTATTCCTAAAAATGCCAACTTATGTTGGTTAGGAAGTAAATGTATTCCTAAAAATGCCAACTTAGGTTGGTTAGGAAGTAAATGTATTCCTAAAAATGCCAGCTTATGTTGGTTAGGAAAAATGCCAGCTTATGTTGGTTAGGAAGTAAATGTATTCCTAAAAATGCCAACTTATGTTGGTTAGGAAGTAAATGTATTCCTAAAAATGCCAACTTAGGTTGGTTAGGAAGTAAATATATTCTCGAAAACGCCGACTAAGGTTGGTCGGGAAGTAAAACTATTCCTAAAAATGCCAACTAAGGTTGGTTAGGAAGTTAATATATTCTCGAAAACGCCAACTAAGGTTGGTCGAGAGGTACAACTATTCCAAAAAGTGCCAAAGTTGCTCGTTAAGAAAAAATCCACTAACTATGGCTGGTCGGGGATAAAAACCCACTAACTGTAGTTGGTCGAAAAGGAAAATTTACCGACCTTGGTTGGTCGGAAACATTTCATGAACACGAGAAAGTGATCGAGCAAAATTTTTTATACTCGTAACTTTTTAAATTACTACTAAGTTGCTCGAGAAACAAAACATCATTTTTTATCAAATGATTACCACAAATTCAAACTAGTCGACAATAAGTTGATCGATAAATAACACAATGTTGTTATCTTTTTAACAGATATACATGCACAGATGTGAAGTGTTTTATAATTACAAGACAATGGCAGTCAAGATTTGTAAATAAAATTATTTCATTGAATGTAGAATAAAATACATCAAGAATGAAATACAAATTTATTACATCAAGATTCCTATTCTATTGGTTTCTTCCCCTCTGCTTTTGAAACATGTTCCTCGCCAGCAGGTGGATCATTTAAAGCATGAGGGGAATATATGAAGTTAAGATCTTTAAGCGTCCTGATATTCATCACAGATGGTCGATCTAGTAGGTGCTCGGGACGAGATATCTCAACATTGGAATGGAGATTGTAATCGCCAAGGTATTTGGAAATCAAACACCGAGGGATGGCCCGAGCAGGGATCCAACTCATATCAAGCTTGAATGGTGGCACTGGTAGGTCGAGCAGCCCAGGATTATGGTAATCCCATAGGTAATGACCCTGTTCCAGTTGAAGCACACCTAAGGCATTCAACCATCCCTGTTTGTCGCCCTCATTATTTGCATTTTGGATACGATCGTCCAAGTGGTAGAGAGCCTCGTTATAGCCAGCCATCCAGAATTCTCTGGGCTACTTATGGAATTGATATGTCAATCTTTCCAGTTGCTCGTGGAGATTTTTTATGAAGAGTTCTTTATTCTCCAAGATAGATTTCTGCGCAGAAAGCTGCTCGTCCAGACTCCTGACCTTCTTAGACATCTCAGACAATGCCTGGTTCTTTGCCATCAGATGGAAGGCCTGGTTCTCTAGAGCAGATTGAGTTCTCTATTCCTTGACAGAAATCTGAGCAGCTCTTGCTCGTCCCCGGGGAGCTCTTGCTCGTCCCCGAGAAGAGGTGGAAGGGCCAGCTCTCTTCAAGGTCTCCAATTCGTCCCTCAGGTTGGCATTTTCAACCTCCAAAAAGAGAATCCCTCATCAGTCACAGGGATCAATGCGTTTGAGGTGGAAGCTGCAGACTTCAACTGAGACAACTCTCTTTGCAGGTTATTATTTTCTTACTCTAACAACTCAGCTATATGTATGTGCTCTTCGACCTCAGCCTTCAAAGTTCTCTCCCTCACATCGTAAGCAGCAAATCGTTTATCGTATCCCTTGTCGGCAATGATTTGCTGATACTTCTTTTCGTACCCCTCGTTTAAAAGGGCAGTAGATTCTTTATATTGTTGCTGAAGTTCTTCAATAATGCCTTGGAGATCCTCAATCATATCATAGTATGCTACGTTGTTAGTCACTTCACGGTCGAGCGGGCATTTCAAATATTGATAAGCTTCAATTGCTTGCTCTGAAGCATCTTGACCGAGGATGTCAATGATTTGAGCTGCACTCAGGTCTGTATGACCAGCTTTGAAATACTCATTGCATTGCCTTAACAGTTTTGTATCATGAGCAGATAATAATTCCATCCTGGCCAGAAACTAGTAGAGGAAGAAAAGGCAATAATCAATAAGAGTACAAACAGAGCATGAAGAAGAGAATCAACAGTATGCATAAACAAAAGTTCAAATTTTATTATATCACAAAGTTCAGAGTTACATGTTCAGGGTTACATTTGACAAAGAAAAATAAAATAGAGAGAAATTCGAACAACTCTACACCTTTTCCTTGTCTCCCAAAACTTTCTCTGGAGGCTGGGACGAGGAGGTAGGTTGCTCGGATGGAGCAGAGGGTTGCTCGGGAAGTGCTGAGGTTACTCGAAGGAAGTAGCAGGTAGTTGAAGTTCCTCGCCAGTGGGCTGGATAGCTGGGGGATGAGAAATTTGATCTCCCATCACCATGGAAGATTCCTCAGAGGCAGCTTCGTCCTCTTCTTCTTCTTCAGGAATTGGAGGGGGACCAGGGATGTGTCGCTGAAAGAGTTTAGCATTTTCATCAACCTTCATCTCCTGCAGAGCAGCGACCCATCTATCTCTAAAGTATTTGAGGTTGTCATATTCCACTTGCGACATCATGGCAGCCAAACCTTTGTTCCACCCTTTATCCCAGCCAGCGCTGAAAGATTTCTTCACAGCAATTTTTCTCTTTGTCTTCTCCGAGGAAAGCTTCTCGAAAAGAAGATTGTCAGCAGCCTTCAGTTTATTCTCAACTTCCTCCTTCTGACGTCTTACTTCCCGAAGTTGACCCAACTCCTCCTCAGCAGCCTTGAGCTTATTTTCAAGCTCCCCAGCATTTTTGAGCTTCCCTTCGAGCTCTTTATTCTTCTTCTCCAAATCATTCATTTTTTTCTCCAACCCCTTGGAGACCTCAATAACCTGAGCCTTCTCCTGCTAAGTCGAAGTAAGCTTTTTCTCCCAAATTGCCTTATCATCATCATATTTCTGACGAGAATCTTTCAGAGACTGTGCCAGGCCCATCAAAGCTTCCTCTACACCAGACGAGGAGCTTGAAGCTTTAATAGCTTCATCTTTCTTCAGAATTGTATTAAAGCAGCTCACCAACTGTGAAAAGAAAATGAAAGCAAGTCAGTGCACAGATACAAAAAGTAAAGAATGAAAATTTAAGACAATAGGACTTACAGAAGCAATATGACGAGATGCTAATGTGGTAACCGTGTCCCGAGAAAGGTTTTCTTCAATACCTTGGATCTCGGGAATGATCCAAGTCTTCACCGAGCTCATAGCAGAGCTCGGGGGAACAAAAGTGGGAACACCACTAGCCGGAGGCTGAGAGATGGATTGAGCCAAATTGATAGAGGAGCTTTTCTTCAGCCTCCTCAGAGGAGCATCAACTTTCTCGACTAACGAGGTAGTCTTAGTCGGAAAAATGACAATCACCTCGCTTGGAGCAGCAGCTTTGCTCGGGGCCACTGGGGGCTTCTCGACAACCTTCACAGGAGCTGCCGAAGGAGGTGCATCAATTTTCTTTGTCCCTTCTCCTGGGACATCAAGCTTACTTCTCTTTGCCTCTCCAGCACCAGAGGCAGATTTCTCAAAAAGGGTGGGAGGTCTTCTTTTCTTCATCCTTTCACTCAAAGGAATATGCGACTCAGGTGAAGAACTTGTAGAGGTTGGTATTGGTTATGCGTCGCTTATCACCGGACGAGCAGTAAAAGAGGAGGTGTAACTCTTGTACTGCAGCAAATATGAAGCTGACCTAATATGCTCATCGGCAACAGTCTGATGCAAACTCCAGATAAGTTTTAAATGCCTTATGTTAACGTCTGCCTCTTTCGGAGATTTTCTTTTGCTGTCAACTGCAAATAAATCAAAATGAAAATATCAGTGGCACATTTTATCAAACACAGAAGAAGCATAATTTTGAAAATAAAATAAAAACAACCTATCCCATTGCCATAGGGAGGACATCTGGGACCCTGGTAAACATCATCTCCAGTTAATGGAGGGTGTTGCCAATTTTTCATAACAACCCCATGCTCAAAGTAGTCCCTATTGGCATCTGGGAGATTGACCACTAAAGCTCTATTTAAAAACCTAGTTTTTAAATAAAAAATATTATCGCCCACAGCCCATCTATAACAAAACATAATCTCAGGAATTCCTATACGAGTTCCATGGATTTGATTTAATCTATAAACACCATTAACTATTCTCCATGTATTCGGGGCTATTCTTGCAGGAACCACGTCAAAGTATTGACAGAATTCTAGACATAGAGGGTTTGGGGGAAAAGAAAAGCCACACTCAGCAACAAAGAGACTGGGGAACCAATGTCCCTCAGCCAAACGAAAATAGTCTGAAGGCTCAGAAAGCTCTTCCAAAATAACCCATGGGGGAATAGAGAAATCAGGGCGAAATTTATCAATCGATTCTACAGGATAAACCTGATGAAAGAAGGAAATCAAAGAGAAATAAGAAAATCTTACAGGAAATAGATGAGTCTGTTGACAACAAATGATGAAAGAGATGAACGCACAGGAGAGAGAGACAATGGAAAACTCAAAGAGAAAAATTTGAAAAAGTAGAAGACAATGGGATTTTCTGCAACGTTTAAATACTCTGCCTTGGGAAAAGGAAAAAGTAATGATTACAAAAAGAGACGGTTACGTTACCGGCGGCTAAAAAGATAAAAAGGGCGCGGGAATCGAAGCGGGTAGAAAAATTCAAAAAAGATTGATTCTACGAATTTGGAAGGAGAAATAAAAGAAAAGACTCCCAAATTTCAGGATGATCATTTAAAACCACCATATTTCGAGAAAGAATGTTCCACACTCCTCAAATTTTGAACTATGAAACATTGGGGGCTTCTGTTGATACCAAATTTAGTCTGCTGACATGGCTCAATTGAGTGAAGACACGTGGCAATCTACGTGGCAACAACAAACACTTCCGAGTAACTCAGACGCTCCGAGGAACCATACTGCAACGAGGAACACTGCTTCCCCGAGGAATTCAGACGCTTCGAGGAACCATACTGCAACGAGGAACACTGCTTCCCCGAGGAACTCAGACGCTCCGACCAACAAGAACTCTACGAGGAACTTTTGAGTACCGAGCAACTCTTGAGTACCGAGAAACTTTTAAGTACCGAGCAACTTTTGAGTACAGAGCAGCTAAGGCGGTCCGAGCAGCTTAGGTGGTCCGAGCTGCACCTCGAACAAAGTATTAATAGCAGGATAACCAACAGTTTGACTGCGCATTAAATGCTTATTATTATTATCATACATATGTATACGCTTAAGGGGCATTTAATATATTACCCTTTCACATTACAGCCTTAGGGCTATAAATACATTGTATTATCCTCATTGTAAGGGGACCGAAATTTCTTGATAAAACTTGTAATCGAGAATTCCCAAACAGTCAGCAATAACATAACAGTGGACGTAGGCCATTCCTATAAGGCTGAACCACTTTAAAATTTCTTTGTCTCATTTATTTTATCTGTGATTAAATAATTAGATATAATCTAATTTTTTACATCAACAATCCCCCTTGTAAAAATGACTAAAATGCCCCTTTGGGTTGTCTTTTCATTTCCAAATGACCCGAGACTCAAAACCAACATCCAAATAGACTTTTCTGACAATTTCAACCCTTACGGACGCAACGACGCAGTCGAAATGACTATAAGGTCGATAGAAAATAAACTCCCTTTTTAATTTAACAAATTAGTCCCGACACGTCCCATACCGCGTCTGACTAAATTTTTAAATTACTGAATTAACAACTCGCAGCAATATCAATAGCATCACATTCATATATTACCTAAATATCTTTAAGTAATATTCAGAATCATCCATTTTAATATCCACAATTCGAATAAAACCCAAATTAATTAATTAATAATAAAATCTAATTAATCCATTAATTTAAAATATAACCCATTTTAAAAGTCATTAAAATCACGGGGTTTACACTCTTCTGCCGGCTGCATAATTTTTAACGGGGCAATAGGTTGATTCCCCGTGAACTCAACGATAAAATTTATAAGAATTTGCCCCTTAATTGTTATTCTTGGTTGAAAGTGGATATCGAATCTTCCAAGTTCTACCGACCACTTTGACAGTCGGTCGGAGTGATCAGCTTTCCTTAGAATATCTTTGAGGAGGTGTGAGGTGATCATGATGATGGAATGAGCCTCAAAGTAGTGCTTCAGCTTCCTCGAGGCTACCACTAAGGCATAAGCGAGATTTTCTAGGGGCAACTAACGCTTCTCGGCATCCAAAAGTATCTTGCTTGCATAGTAGAACATGTTTTGGCCTCCTTTCTTCTCGTATAACAAGGCGGAGCTCACAGCGTGGTCTTACATGGAAAGATGGAGGTATACGGGGTCACCTTCACTTAGGATCACCAACAAAGGTGGCTTGCTGAGGTAAGACTTGAGTTCTTCTAGGGTTTTGGATCAATCGTCATTCCATACTACCCTTATCTTTCTTCAATAGTTGGAAGAACGGTCGATAGCGCTCTGAAGATTTAGAGATGAAGCGGTTGAGCACGACAAGCATGCTGGTAAGCTTCTGGACATCTCTTATCGTCTCAGGGGGCTGAACTTTTCTGATGGCATCGATCTGATTAGGGTTTGCTTCAATCCCTCTTTTGTTGACCAGGTATCCTAAGAACTTTTCTGACTGGACACCGAATGAACTCTTGCTAGCGTTAAGTTTCATCCGGTATTTCTTGAGGATCTCAAAGGTTCCTACTAGGTCTGAGAGATGGTCATCCTTGAGTTTACTTTTGACAAGCATGTCGTAGATGCATACCTCCATTGTTTCTCCCATTTATTTGTTAAACATCCTGGTGACCAGTAGATGATAAGTTTCTCCTGCATTCTTGAGGCCAAACGGCATGACTTTGTAATAATATAACCCAATAGGAGTTATGAAGGAGGTCTTATCTTGGTCCGGCTCATAAAGTGGGATCTGGTGGTATCCAGAGTAAGCATCCAGGAATCTCATTATTTCATGCGTTGCGGTGGCGTCAACCAGTTGGTCTATCTTTAGGAGAGGAAAACTATCTTTCGGATATGCCCTATTGAGGTCAGTAAAGTCAATATATACTCTCCAGCTTCCGTTGCTTTTGGTTACGAGGATTGGGTTGGATAGCCATTTGGGGAATTGAACTTCCCAAATGGAACCTACATCCAGTAATTTTCCTACCTCTTTCTCTACTGACCTCACCTTTTTTGGGGCTGTTCGGCGAGCCTTCTGAGTGACTGGTTTGAAAGTTGGGTCGATGTGCAGTCGATGGCATGCAGTTGTATGATCTATCCCAAGCAGAACATCCAGATTGCTCCGGAAGAACGTGGTGAGCTCCTTTTTTTCTTGGTCGGTGAGAGAGGATCCGATCATAAACCTCCTTTCAGGTAAGTAGACTCTAGCTGCAACTTCTTCCAGGTCTTCGACGACCCTATTTGCAGGGTGGGCCCTGGTTTCCTTCACCCCTGGTCGACCGTACCATAATTACTATTTTGAAGGCAACACGCCTTCTTAGGCTTCCTCCTAAACTTTCTTCTCATCTTTCTTCTTCTCGTGCTTGGGGTGGATAGCTACGATGAAGCATTTTATAGCCAAATCTTGGTCACTATATATCTCAACCACCCCCGATTTATTATGCACTTGAGTTTTTGATGATTTGAAGATGGAACGACCTTCATGGCATAGAGCCAGCCCCTGCCCAGAATGGCGTGATAGGGAGATTCGATATCTACTACCAAAAACTTAACCATCTTTGAAATACTTCTTGCCCTGATGACCAATGCTTCATGATGAGGGGTTCTCACCCCAACTAAGTCATCTTCAGTAAACACAATGTGTTTGCTATAGTCGACGTTTTCTGATCGTCGACGCTTCCCGACCTGAGTCTTGGCGGGGTCTATTTAAAAGGCTTGTATAATAGCAATAATCTTCTTAACTTCCATCCGAACAACGTTTCTTTGTACTTGTTTGAGGTCTGATGCCACGCGAATTATTGGGAACTCGTGGCCTATCTCATCCTCGAGGGCGTTGTCTGGATTCTGGTCGCCATTGGTTGCGACTTTGTCTGCCTTCTTGTTTATGAACTTATTGAGATGACCAGCCTTGTCCAGCTCCTCTAGATGAGATTTGAGTGCTTTGCAGCGTTCAGTCATGTGACTGCCTTCTTTATAGAACGCACACCTCAGTGCATTATTGTGCTTCGTTGGATCTCCTCCCATCTTCTTAGGCCTTTTGAAAAATGGCTCTTTCTTGATCTTGGCAAGGATTTTGTATATCAATTCCTTAAAGAATGTGTTAACAGTCTAGAACGCTTTTGAGGGGTCATTCTTGTTGCCATTTTTGGTGCCATTCCTGCCCTCATTCTTGTTTCCTTTCTTTTGGTAATCATTCTTCTCTGTCCCTTTGTTCGTCTTCGTACGACCATTCTCCCCTGTATTAAGATGGATTACATCTTCGACTTTAGCATATTTTTCAATACGAGCCATTAGGTCATCGATGGAATTAGCCTCCTTCTTATTTAGGGATTGGTGCAGTAAAGAAGTGCTTGGCAGACCGATCTTAAAGGACGCTACGGTAACCTACTCTGAGCATTCATCAATCTCATTGAAGATCTCCCAGTACCTCTTGGCATACTCCCTGAGGTTCTCTTGTGGCTTTTTCTTTATTGTGAGCAGTGCATCCATCCGCTTGGGGTGGGAGATGCTCGTTATGAAGCGAGCTGTGAATAACTCAACTAGAGCCTTAAAGCTCTTGATAGACCCATGTGGCAGCCTCTCGAACCATTTTTGGGTCACATCGTGAAGGCTGGAAGGGAATATACGACACATCAATGCGTCGTTGTGACTCTACACGGTCATAGCTTGCCTGTACTGCCAGACATGATCGATAGGGTCAGTTTTCTAATCATAGATCTTGAATCTAGGGATTGCGAATTTCTTGGGGGCTCTTCTTCTTCTATTGCCCTTGAAAAATGGGACTTCATCTGGGTGTTAAGAGCTCTTTTGGCTAGCTCTCGTGTGGATCTGGCCCCTCGGTGGGTTGGGTGCTGATCCATCTCCCTACAGACCAAACTCCTGATTTCATCATACTGTCGACTGAGACTCCTACTACATCGAGCTGGCTATAGTCATTCTGATCGGCCATCCTCTGACCTGTTCCTCTCAATTCTCCTTTGGTTGCACATGGGGCTCCTTCATCTGCTGTGAGACTCACTCACCTGAGGACTAAGAGTTCGATCATAGCGTCGTCTTGTATTTCTGTGGAGATCCCTCTCCATTCTTTCTTGTCACCTTTTTAGGCTAGAATTCTCCTCTTCTTAGCAACGAGTGACTTCTTTTTACTCTTGGAGTCTGGCCTCATAGGCGTCGACCAACCTGGAAATCTGTGTGAACATTGGTGGTCCATGACTCTCTTCAGAAGGCTGCCTTTGTTGGTGAAGCATTAGATTTGGTTGGCGAATTTTAGACCTCACCCTGGGAGGGGCATGTTCTTAATGAACATCAATGGCTTGGGCGATGTTACTGTTCTGGTGAGACATTAAGGGCTTTCGGTTAGTGAGTGTTCTCGTAGTAATAACAGTCATTTCCCACAGAGGGCACCAATTATGGTATCAAAAAATATCACAATAGAGGTTTTACGAAGAACAATCACAATCAAGCAAGAAAGCACATAATCACACACACAACACAACTATGTACGTGGTTTGACAACTTGCCTATGTCCATGGAGAGATCTAATATTTTATTAAATATCTCTCAATATGCTTGGTTACATGCCCCTATGCCCCGGGCCAGGGGTTATAATTTATAGATGTAGAATCTCAGTTGTTCAAGTAACTCCACGATGCCCATGATGATCCATGAATCCCTTGAATATCTCCATGAGATTATAGGGGATTGACTTGGTTTTGGGGTGATGTGGACTGCACATACTCGTAGCTTATTTCCATGATATGAGGTCGGGCAGCTCTTTAAATTTATTGGGCCAGTTCGGTTGTTTTTATGGGCTAAGAATAAAATTGGTCCCCACACTCGCTATCACTAAGAGCGGCATTATAGGTGGCAAAGACTTTGCCCTATCTCTTTAGCCTTGTAGCACACTCGTGGGATTTGTGACCCTTACCCTCACACTCATACCATCTCTCCTTATTTTTCTTAGGGTAATCTCCTCTCGCTTTTTCAAAAAATTTCTTGCATGACTTAAATTTTGTATATTTCTCAAAACCTTTATTTTCTTTCGAAGACTTTTCTTTTATTAGTTTGAGAATTTTTTTGAACTTTTTAGAAAAAAGGGTAAGATCATCGAGATCGAGATCAAATTCGGAGTCATAAAAGACCTCCTATATCTTTTTAGATTGGGCTTTCAAAGCAATCCTTTTTTCTTTCGGCTTTTGTAAATTTAGGAACATATGGATTTCATAAGTTTGAAGGTATCCTACGAGTTCTTCTAACCTAAGCGTATCTAAAATTCCCAACGAATTAAGGACCGTGAATTTAGGGATAAAATGGGTTGATAAGGATCTCAAAATCTTTTTCACAATTCTCGTCCCAGGAATTCTCTCACCCAAATTAAAACTAGAATTGACTATATCAAACAATCTAGAATAAAATTCATCTGAAGTATTAGATTCTAGCATAGCGATAGTTTCAAACTGTGTGGTGAGATTTTATAGCTTAGAAGCTTTCACAATGT
Organism: Sambucus nigra; assembly: GCA_949130495.1. Taxonomy (NCBI): domain Eukaryota; kingdom Viridiplantae; phylum Streptophyta; class Magnoliopsida; order Dipsacales; family Adoxaceae; genus Sambucus; species Sambucus nigra. The sequence continues at coordinate 586,438,879 of OX422216.1, forward strand.
TGGTACCCTCGTGACTGAGTTAGACGGTATCCCATGCTTCCTTAGACGTGGTGCACGTCTTGATGCGGTGGAACTCGTCAGGGGTGACGACTCCAGAAATTGTACTTAATTCGCGAGAGTTAAAATTACACCACTTAAAATCATCATCAGTTCATGCATTGACAGGTTTAAGACTTACGACATCGTCCTTAGTCACAGTGGGTGGATACCACCCTCTTTCACAAACAATCCAGACACACTCGTCAATTGCTTTTAATGCCGCCCTCATCCGAGCTTTTTGAGAAGTATAATTTGACCCATAAAAAAATGCTAACATATTATACAAGTTATCCATATAAACCCAAATTTAAAGATCACATAATAAATTAGAGTAACCGGATTTAATACCAATTTGAGAAAGCATGGGCTATATGGATTCACTTGTGTCTTAGGCCAAACACACAAATTCACTTTTTACCAAAAATTTTCTTGACTTAAATTAAAGTGAACATGAAAGATAAATTGTGAATCCAAATTCCAAACCAAGTAGAATGGGAAGAAGATAGTGGAAAAATACCTTTTGACCAAAATATTTAATTCAGCATTATTTAAGAATAAACAGACAATGACGGACTTACACACAACTTGGAGCTCCACTAAGTTTAATGCAAGACTATTTTAGAATCTTCAACAGAAAATGATGTAGTCCAGCACTGCCCACAACAAGCAGATCTTGCCTTGGTATCCACCGATCAGCCTTATGAATCGTAATTCTTTTCTTCTTCAACCGTAGAGCCTCAACTCCATAAATCAGTAGTACATAAAATCTCCACAAGGGTTTAGAACTTTTGATTGTGTTCTTCTTAGTTTGGCAAAGTAATCTTAAAATATCCAACGGTTTTGGATGAAACAATTGTAGAGTTTGATCACAAAAAGAATTCTAAAAAGGCTTGTGAAAAAGTAAAATCCCACATCTTTATTTATAGGGAAAGTTGTTGCAAAGAGGTAGGGATTAAAGATTTATTTAAAAAACAAAAACATGCATACCTATTCGAACAAACTGCCACCTTGTTCGAACAATGCACCATATGTCGTTCGAATGGCTTCCAACGAAACTTCGAATGACATTCTAAAGCTGACAAAAAAGGTGACGCTTCAGATCTCGTTCGAACGTGGGAACCTCATTCTAATGACCATCACATCTCGTTTGAATAGCGTGTCAATCTCGTTCTAACGAGTTATCAAGTTTTTCAAAAATTCTTTAAAAATCATTTTAAAATCATTTTGATAAATTTTAAATGCAAACTCGTTTAAAAACGACCCCTAAAACTTTAAGGTTTACCAAACCACCGCATAACTCTTTTCGAATAAAGTTGTGATGAACGCTTTTCAATCATTGCTAATATCACCAAGGATTCGTCCCTTTAAAGACTTAAGAACGGTCATAAAGGTGCAGTTTGGTGTAACATGATACGAAAAATACAAATGAATTAAGAAATTATAAATTTTACATTTACAATACTTTTTTTAAGTCAATCATTAAAGGGTTCACGAGCGGCAAAGAAGGATTTATTAGAGAGAAAATCCTCTATTGTAGAGAGCTACCGATGAGGTAGTTATGAATTGAGATAACTAGTTTTTTTTTAATATTTTGCCGAGAGAAATGACAAGATTTGCTAACGTAAAGGAGCAAAACTAAGAAGAGCTTTTCCAATCAATGAACTAGGTATTCTTAATACACGAGGATACATTTCCTAAAATATGTTTTTTATAAGAAAAGTATATTGCATCGTGTATTTAGCAATATCTCAAGACTCAAGGTTGAATTACAACATTTGTCAATACAAGAAAATATTTAACCAATGGTAAGTACTAATCCATTTAAGTCTTTTTATCTTCACTCTAAAAGTATCAAAATTTGACTTATTATAAGTATCTACATCTATAAATCTTTAGGTAAAGTCCTGTATTGAAATCTTGAATATGAAGTTTTTTGGAGACCTATTGGAGTAAGACTGAAAGTGAGTTTTAAACAATGAAATAAAACAATATAAAAACCAAAGCTAAATGAATTTACATATACTCTTAGCGAATGTTTAATTAATTCTCGATTCAAGTTAAGTAAGTGATATTTTCTACACGTTCGTAGGTAACTAAATTTTTCATAACATACACCCCATCTGTGGTAGACGCAAAAGTTTTAATCGATGAATAGTTATATGAATAATTACTTGTTAAACATTAATGATTCTTGCAAATATCCCACATTCCCATTAATTCGTTGTCTCGTGGAATTTAGCTGATAAATTTTTCATAATTTGAATTTTTTTAAATAAGTCTCAAAACTCGTATGTGTATTCGAATGACAAATGTTTCAGGAAACCTCAGTTTACATACCCCCCTCTCTCTCTAAAAAAAATACTTTTATTTTGTTTCCAAAAAAACTCTCTCTCTTAAGTTCGTTTCAAAATAATCATTTTGCCTCAACTTAGTTTCCAAACAATCCGTCTAAACCACTTCCGAATAATTATTTTATAAGTTCTTATAATTTTTGCCACTTTACTACTGCTAGGTTCATCATTATCCTTTTCAACAACCTTGTGCTTGATAATTCTTTAGTACAATTAGTTCTCTTGTGAGAGCTCCTTTCTCTAGAATCTTGTATTGAAAAACATTATAGAAAAAGGATACATTAAGGGCATTATTTGAAAACTTATTCAAGACAAAAATATTTATTTATAAAGTGCAATGTCCAAGATTAAAAAAAATACATAGAACTAAAAAAATTCCCCCAAGATAGGGTGTACGGATGTGCAATCCTTAGTTTTATAGTCATAGTATGTGGTCCCTATGTGATATATTAACATTTATTATGGTTTAATATAACATGAATTGGGGCTAATATGACGTAATCCTTTTTTAATATACATAAATATTTCTAATATGATAGAAAAGCATATATAATGACAAAAAATCTAATATAACAACGTCGAATCGCACATGAGAACGAAAATGAGAATAGGGTTATACCCAATTTCCAAATTATGAACCAATTAATTAAACCGAGTGAACAATTATTCAAATTTTAAATTAAGCACGTTATGTAAACTTTTATCTAAATTTATCTTGCCTAAGCATATATTTAGGTGATCCTACAAGATTAAAATAAACTAAACACACAATGTCGAGATGTACTAGGAAAAAACGCACAACGAAAAAAAACTCAGATGGTCTAGCCTACACAAAGTCCACTATGTTATAGGATTTATACAATAGTGACTGTCGGTTTTACTCACCGACTCGACTCCCTTCATGTCAGATGCAGTCTTCACTACTTGGACCTTCTTTACAACAGTACCACATAAATCCACCAATGGCTTCACAACGCAGACTTCCCTCTCGGTGTCCATTGATCTCTGGCTAGTATTCGTCACCGCAGTCACACGGAATCCACTGTTCCAAACAATACTCGAACGATGAAGAGTAAATTGATCTTGGTGCTCAAAACATGAGATCTCAAACTAACATATTATGTAGAAACTTAAATATCAAAAACTAGAGTGTAAATGGGGTTAAAGAGTCTTTGTATATTTCAATTGAGAACTGTTTAAAACCCTTGCTTGAAAATAAACTATATCTACCTTGTTTAATCGAAAATGCAAAAAGGTGACGACAAAAAAAATGAGGCAACTCGTTCAAATGAAAAAGCCATCTCATTTGAATGATTTTGGAAATCTCATTTGAACTATACAAGGTCGTTCGAATGAGACCCCAAAACTCGTTAATACAAGGATATAGCGAGCATATAACAAGAACTTTTAAGCGAAATAGCTAATCTCGTTTAAACGAGAGAAAAATCGTTCAAACGAAATGTATAATCTCACTATAGCGAAACCAAAGTTTATTTGAACAACTTTTAGAACCAAAAATATTTTTCTTAAAAAATCTACATTGAAAAATATCCTCAATAAAATATAAAACACCTAAAACACGAAACCTAAGTATCAACACAATAAATCAAATATACCTTTCTTAAAATCCTAAGGTTAAAGATGAAACTCGGCATGGATTTGATATCGCTTTAGCCGGGTCGCTTCATGTCTTCAATGCATAGGCATGAAGGTACAAACTGACACAACCCTAACACATGACTAAAACAGTTTTGTCCAAAAGAAATAAAGACAATATCATAAAATTTTCAATTAACGATTCATAAATTATAAAACTTGTCCTTACAAATCTCCCCATTTGGCTATTCTGGGACAAAACCCCCCAAAAAAACTTGGTTGTCAAGATCTAATAACCAATACCTAATCCCCAAAAGGAAAAAGACAAAAACATGACTTAACCGACTCTATTCTTGAGCAGCTTCGCTCTTATGAAATTTTGCCTCATTAAAGTTTAACACACATTTCAAATGTAAAGATAATTTGAAATATATAAATTGCATATGAGGAAACCTCCCTCGTAATCTAAATGTAACACCCCATATTTCTGTGCATTTAATATTTAATTAATTCGATAAATTTTAAATTACTTGTGTGTCGTAATTTAATTTAATTGAATTAATTAGTATTAGTATTAGTATTAGTATTTATTTAAATATTAATCTGGAGAGTAAATGGTTAATATTATAGAATTTAAATATTAATCTCGACACTATATTGGGGTCGAGATAATAACTTTTAGTAAAATAATTTGGATGACAATTCTGAGTGCACGGTTGATTTTGGAATGGTCGAGATAGTCAGAAAAGAGTACCCGGGGTGGTAAATGGATCTCGGGACATTTTTAGGCATAACCAAGCCCACACGGGAGTGTTTGGGCCATTTTAATAGAGCCCACAAGCCTAAAAAGGTGATTGACTCAATAAAACCTAAAAGTGAGAGGGTGTGGCAGCCATAACTCATTTCAGAAAACTTAATTGAGTAGAGGAGAAAATACGGAGAATTTGGAGAACTCGTGGGAGCCAAAAACAAGAACAAGTGTGGGTGTTCTTCATCAAATACTCATCTACACCAAAGGATTAAGACCCTATAAACCCTTCAAGGCAAGTGGTTAAACTTTCTTTCGATTTTAAATTGTGATAATCGATTTATATCATAGTGGGTGTTACAAATCTGTTTTTAGGTGGGTATTTGTATGAAATTGGGTTTTCGGTTAATGGAACACTTTGATGAAATTAAAGGGGGAATTAATTGTGCTATGTGATTCTGGAGTTTAGAAATCTAAATCGTATGTTAAATCCAGTAGAAATTGATGACTAATTTCTAACATTTGGATTGTAATCTTAATCGGATGTAGAAAACCTGAAAAATACCCAAATCGAAAAATATGGATTGATGTGAGAATTCATGAATTATTTAAGGTTACTAAGGTGTTTAGAACATGTTAATATGCCGTTAATGATTAATGCTTGGGTGAAGAGTACGGGTTTAATAATGGTGGAAACTGAATTTGGGAAGAAGGAGATTCGTTGAACTGGTACAGCGAACCGGTTCGGGGGTCAGGCCGAACCGGTTCGGGGGGTCTGGTAGCCGCAAGTTGGGTTATTAAATTAATTTGGTTCCTAGGTTTGTTAAATTATTATAGACTATATATGAGACATAGTTCTATTCAAATTGGGGTTGGTTCCTATATTTACTTAATTGATGAAAATTAAATATGAGGCATATCTCCTAGCAATTATAAGTAGATATAATTGGAAATTGAAGGATAATACATGTGTGGTACATTATGGGTGAATGTTGGTTAATAAATTCTAAAGGTTTAAATTACGAGCCGAGTGAACGTGTTCGGGCACCGTAGTTGAGTGACACTACTTTAATAAATTAATTATTGTGAAAATTAATTAAATTGAGAGTCGGGACATAGACTCGGGTATTTTAGGCTAGTGCCACAGGAGATAGGCACGGGTTAGCCGGTGTACTTAGTTTATATATATGCGGTGATTGTGTAGTGTATATATATATATATATATAACTATGCATACTTTATAAATATTGGTGTGAAAATATTTATAGGAATATATACCCTCTAGTGATATCACAGGAGGTTGCGCGATGTGGGTGAATCCCCCAGGCCTGAGGAACATGAAGAGTATAATCCCCCGGTCATAGAGTCCAAATAAAGGTGAGGCATTGAGATGATTGTCTTCACACTCGTGGAAATATGACCGCCTCCATTACGCTTATACTTTTATGTTCCAATTCGGCCGTATATAGTTGTCTCGGGAATCCAGCTGGGACTGAGTAAACCTGGGATGATAGCATTTTAGAGAAACATCGGGTGAGGTATTACTCGGGAGGATGGATTATATATGTATACGGCATGTGTGTGAATGTTGTAATATAGTTCTATGTATATAATGGTGTGAATAATTATATGCAGGTAAAAAAATACATGTAGTGAAATGTATTTAATTATATATAACTCGTGAGAATGTTATATGGTCTTAAATGAAAAATTGATTAGATAAGTTAATGTGTTAAATAACTTACAAATCAAGTACTAAACATACTCGGTCTAGAGTAGTGTGACAGGAAGGAGTTATAACAAGAACTAGTTACAGGGTAAAAGACTAGATGGGTTATAAATACAACGTTAGGTGTGCATAAAAGTTGAGGAGTGAGCGGGTACTCAAGGGAGTGCGACATTAACTTAAATAAGAAGAGCATTCATGCATTTTAAATTACTGCAATTTAATCACTTGCTAAATATTTTCAAAATGCTTTGGGTTCTAACCCTTGCTTTCAAATATTTTTAAAAACCTTTTAGGTGTCCAGCCACATGGACGCCAGACTTGATCATATTCCATGATTACGTAGTTGCGGCATATGTGGATATCGTAGGAGTTGATGTAGTTGCCTATTTTACTTGTTCCTAGTTTAGGAATCCTATCTTAGTTTCATTTCGAGCATGTTACTCACAGCATTTATTTCAAATTGTTTATTATTTTACTATCTGTCAGTTATTTGGTTTGGATTGTAACCGATGGTTTACTCGGCAAGACTTTGTTTTAGATATTTGATGGGATGTGTTGACTCAATTATTATGTGCTATTTCTTTTAGTTCCGCATGATATTTTATCTTGGTCATTAAAAGATAAAATTTTAACATCGACTTAATTAACAAATAGATGGTTAGTAATTAATAAGGTTTTCGACAGTGCTGCTAAGAATGAACCAGATGAAAATCGTATTTTAATTTTATAAAGGCCTAATCACCCGCTATTTAATTAGGCAGGGTGTCACAAATGGTATTAGAGCATCAGGTTCTAGTGTCCTTAGGATCTGTGCGGCTTTTCACGTTTCAGCTTAACGTTCTTTGATATAGAGCCTTATTATAGGATTATTGTATTCCTTTACATATGCGACTTACGTTATCTTGCTATTATGTATAGTTGATGTGATTCATATACGATTTTGGTTGAAATTGGTAGTTCGACCATTATAGAACGACAAGCGAGAGACGTTAGAAGGATTACAGGAGGGAGGACTCAGCAGAAGCCATAGAGTATTTTGGGAACAGTGACGCGATAGGAGTCAGCATGATTATTGTTCAAACAATTGACGTTGGAAAAATCACTGGGGTGCAGTAGTTTCCCCAAGAACCATCGTGAAGGATGATGGCGCAAAGTTAGACCCACTAAGTGCAGACGACAAGGGCGAGGGTCAAAGAAGATTTTTATTTTAGAAGAATAATTCGCTAAAATTCGAGGAAAGTGCGGAAGGGTGTTTTACCAATGGAAAGAGAACATCCAATTAGGATCACATGTGAGGGAGTGTAGTGACACTCAAGTCAAAATTTTGGGTAACAATGTTTACTCATAGGAGCAGTATAGGGTGATGGGAGTCAGTTACCATATCCATAGAAAATTGCCATGAATAATAAGGAATTTGGGGTGCGGATTATTACGAATCCTCCCACCCGATGTTAAATAGAGAGGCAAAGGAGATTTCAGTAGTTATTCCAAAAGGGCCAGATAGTGGCGGGATGTGAAGGAAAGTTGATGAAAATCACAAACTTCGTACCCGATAAGAGGGATGTGAAGAATAAAAAAGGGTTCGTAAGCTGATAATAGACCTGTGGGGAGAAAATACAAGTGTGGATAGGGAATTCGATAAGGATTACTGGTGTTATTATCATCAAGGTTGTATTTTTACAAATTTTATATCAATGCTCTCGTGAGAAGGGAGTTAGAAAATCTAACTGAAGGGCAATACTAGATTTTTCGGTGCTAGTGAAGCACCAAGGGAAGGGATACCCAGTGGAGGACCCAAATTAATGATCGAGATTAATAAAATTCCTACTAAGTGACGATAGGTTCAGTCAGGGCCGTCAAGGCCAGCAACAAGTCCCATGGGACCAGCGAAGCCAATGGGATAATGGAAGTAGCAATTAGGTTCAAGACTACCAGGTCCGTAAAAAGGATAACCCCAATATGGTCGGTGGGTCCAGAGAAAAGGGGAGGGGCATAATGAGCCTTAGGTGTAAAGAGTAGAAACACATGTGTGGATCTTGTCCGTAGTGAGTAAGGGGACAGGAGTGGGATGCCTAGCAAGGGCAACAGTTAGAGAAGTTTTGGTTCGGTTAGGACGAGAGTGGGATGTCCAAGAACCGTTTGAGCCGCCAATGTTATGGGTGATTGAAACTATGAACTTTATCCTGGAGTTATTGGGGTCTATTTTGTGTGATACGAGCGAGTCACGGTAGTTTTTTAGTACTAAATTCGCGTGTGAAACGGGTTTAGTAGAGGTATCATTAATAGTACTATAGTTATAAATATTTACCGCAGTGTAGCTGGGATCTCTTTAGTTCCACTTGCAGGGGAGTGGGTGTGGACACTGAGAGGGTATATTTTAGGTAATCCCATGATGAGAGGTGATTATGCGCTTATGATTTTGTCCTGAGTATGAACGAGTTAGCGATGGTGGGCGGTTATCGCAAGGCTATCATGTTCGTTGTTCCATGGCAGGGTGTATACTCTTTTTGCGATGTCTCGCCTGAAAGAGGGTCGAGCTCGCAGTGGTATTTTGTGAAGTAGACTTCATAGAGTACAGTTGTCTAGTTATATTGGATCCCGGTTCGTAGGGACTCTTGCTGATGAGATTCAGGGTATGTCCGGTTACCATGGAGCGGAGAGATTTAACTCGTTATTAATTTAGCGCTAAGGACTTAGTGATAGTGCGAGTGCAATAGTATATGACTCCTTTAGAGGCACGGGAGTAAATGATTAGACTTATGAGTATAGGGACGGGTTTGAGTGTCCCGGGTATATACTTTGGGTTCTACGAAAATCAAGGACCGACAATGCTGAGAAATAGTGCATTGGGAAAAGCTCTTTTGGACTTTACTTTGAGATGATATACGCATAAGCCTTAATAAACATCGGTAGTGGAGAAATGTCGTTGGATGCTAGAACATCGAATTAAATGATAATTATTGAACATGTGGAGAAAACACGTTGAGCGGAGAGCAATTAAGAAATAGGGCCGATGGAGCTGGGAAGTGTTGTGAAAGAAATATTAGGAAGAACTTTTGCACCACAAGTTGATGGGTGGGATAATATAGGGAAGAATTAAATAGTAATTGGTGGGGTGATCGAAAATATCGGATGATATAGCCACGCCGAGAATGCGGGGGCCGACCTTGAGATAAGTTTGTTTCGTATGTGATGTTCTGAGGTTGTGCAAATATTCACGGGTTATAGGGTGTATGGGCGCCCTAGGTGGAGCAGAGTCTCGCCTAGTCAGATACCTAGTAGTTTCGGGAGCAAACGCAAGGGCAATGATTTTAGATATATTTCGAAAAAACGAGGAATAAGATGTCCCTCGTATTGTGAAATATTGAGCATGGGGATCGGCGGTGAATAATACATAGTGGATTTCTCTCCAAGTTACACCATTTAGGGATGGAAAAAGGGTTGATCCGAGGTTATCAACTAGGATTTTGTAAGTTGATGTCCCTAGTGACGGGATTTATGAGCATGAGTAGTGAAATTCATATTTGGGACATCTAAAATTGCGGAGAAATTAAGGTTTCTATCGAGTTTGCGGAATGGATTGACCAAAGTGGAATAGTTGTTATTTTGGAGTGAGATATACTATCGAGCAGTATATCCAACTTTTCGCTTGAAGAAAGCAGTGAAACGGAACTAGGTGTTGTTCAAGATTATTGAGAATTGGGATAAGACCTTTCAGTCCCACCTCTGATCGGAAGTGTCAGGAGGAGATGGGGACGGAGTTGCATATAGTTCTAGACGTGTCACCCTTAAGTCAATAGTAGACGAATAGACTGGGTTGGTGGAGGAATTGAGAAATGCGTAATTCCAGATTGTTGGGTAATTGGAAGTATTGATTACCACTAGTAGAGTTATGTGTGATACTTCCTAACAGTTTATTATCTGCATGACACCTTTTGAGATATTATCAGGGAAATTTTATCATCCACCCTTTAGTTTGGAAGGGTGGGGGAATAATAAGCTTCTGGGACCCAAAGTGATTTATGGTCCATCGGTAGGAATTAAGTAAACCGCATCTTTTTCAGATAGCTCAGAAACGTAAGGAGAATTACATCACCATAAGTTAAGGGTTCAAAGTCTGACATGAGTAGTGAGGGATTATTGCGGATATTTAACCTGAGGAGAGCCACGGGTTTGACAACAAGAAATGAGCACCCATATAAGGTGGGGCCTTTTCATAGAGCCGATGGAGCATAGGCTCATCTTTTGAGTCACTATATGGTCGAAGACCATTGAGTTAGAGATTGATGACCAGGTGTTGTTTAGGGTGTCTTCTATGAAAGGGTTCATGAGGTTCAACGTGATAGGGAAGCTAGCGCCGAGATTTGTGCGGCCCATCCCTATCATTGAAAGAGTGGAACCGGTAGCTTATAGACTGGTTTTACCCTAACATCTACAGCGGATACGCGACGTGTTTCACATGCCATCACTGAAGAATTATCGGAGGAGTGTGAGAGCTTGTGGCATATTCCACTTGAGGAGATCGATTTGCATCCAGATGTCTCGTATGAGGAGAAACCTGTAGCTATTCTGAATTGTAGTGAGCTCAAGTTGTGGTCTAAAGTGATACCACTTGTTAGAGTACAGTGGGGTCATCACAACGTTGACGAGTCTACTTGGGAGCGGGAGGATGACATGCGAGAGTAGTATTCAGAATTATGTGCCTCGAGTATGACCAAATTTCGGGGACAAAATTCTTTTCTAAGGGGGAAAGTATGTAACACCCCGTATTTTTGTGCATTTAATATTTAATTAATTCAGCAAGTTTTAAATTACTTGTGGGTCGTACTTTAATTGAATTAATTAGTATTAGTATTTATTTAAATATTTATTTGAAGAGTAAATGGTCAATATTATGGAATTTAAATATTAATCTACAGATTATATTGGGGTCGAGATAAGGACTTTTAGTAAAATAATTTGGATGATAATTTTGGCTGCACGGTTGATTCCGGAAGGGCTGAGATAGTCGAAAAAGAGTATCCGGGGTGGTAAATGGATCTCGATACATTTTTAGGCATAACCAAGCCCACACGGGAGTGTTTGGGCCATTTTAATAAAGTCCACAAGCCTAAAAAGGGGATTGACTCAATAAAACCTAAAAGTGAGAGGGTGTGGCGGTCATAAATCATTTAAGAAACCCTAATTAAGTAGAGGAGAAAAGAGGGAGAATTTGGAGAACTCTTGGGAGCCAAAAGCAAGAACAAGTGTGGGTATTCTTCATCAAATACTCATCTACACCAAAGGATTCAGAACCTACAAACCCTTTAAGGCAAGTGGTTAAAATTTCTTTTGATTTGAAATTGTGATAATCTATTCATATCATAGTGGGTCTAACAAATCCGTTTTTACGAGGGTATTCGTATGAAATTGGGTTTTCGGTTAATGGAACACTTTGATGAAATTGAAGGTGGAATTAATTGTGCTATCTGGTTCTGGAGTGCAGAAATCTGAATCGTATGTTAAATCCAGTAGAAATTGATGACTAATTTATGACATTTGGATTGTAATCTTAATCGGATGTAGAAAACCCGAAAAATACCCAAATCGTAAAATATGGATTGATGTGCGAATTCGTGAATGATTTAAGGTTACTAGGGTTTTTAGAACCTGTTATTATGCAAATTAATAATGATTAATGCTTGGGTGAAGATTTAAAGAGGAATCAAAAGCTTACGGGTTTAACAATGGTGGAAAACGAATTTGGGAAGAAGGAAATTCGTTGAACTGGTACAGCGAACCGGTTCGGGGGTCAAGCCGAACCGGTTCGGGGGGTCTGGAAGCAGCAAGTTGGGTTGTTAAATTAATTTGGTTCCTAGGTTTGTTAAATTATTGTACACTATATATGAGACATAGTTATATTCAAATTGGGGTTGGTTCCTATATTTACTTAATTGATGAAAATTAAATATGAGGCATATATCCTAGCAATTATAAGAAGATATAATCGAAAATTGGAGGGTAATAAATGTGTGGTACATTATGGGTGAATGTTGGTTAATAAACTCTAAAGGTTTAAATTACGAGCCGAGTGAACGTGTCTGGGTACCGTAGTTGAGTGACACTACTTTAATAAATTAATTATTGTGAAAATTAATTAAATTGAGAGTCGGGACATAGACTCGGGTATTTTAGGCTAGTGCCAAGGGAGATAGGCACGGGTTAGCCGGTGTACTTAGTTTATATATATGCGGTGATTGTGTAGTATATATATATAACTATGCATACTTTGTAAATATTGGTGTGAAAATATTTATAGGAATATATACCCTCTAGTGCTATCACAGGAGGTTGCGCGATGTGGGTGAATCCCCCAGGCTTGAGGAGCATGAAGAGTATAATCCCCAGGTCATATAGTCCAAATAGAGGTGAGGCATTGGGATTATTGTCTTCACACTCGGGAAAACATGACCGCCTCCATTACGCTTATATTTTTATGTTCCGATTCGACGGTATGTAGCTGTCTCGGGAATCCAGGTGGGATTGAGTAGAACTGGGATGATAGCATTTTAGAAAAACATCTGGTGAGTATATATATATATATATATATATATATATATATATATATATATATATATATATACGGCATGTCTACGTATATAATGGTGTGAATAATTATATGCGGGTAAAAAAATACATGTAGTGAAATGTCTTTAATTATATATAACTCGTGAGAATGTTATATGGTCTTAAATGAAAAATTGATCAGATAAGTTAATGTGTTAAATAACTTATAAATCAGGTATTAAACATACTCAGGCTAGAGTAGTTTGATAGGAAGGAGTTATAACAAGAACTAGTTACGGGGTAAAAGACTAGGTGGGTCATAAAGGCAGCGTTAGGTGTGCGCAATAGTTGAGGGGTGAGCGAGTCCTCAAGGGAGTGCGACACTAACTTAAATATGAAGAGCATTCATTCATTTTAAATTACTGTAATTAAATCACTTGCTAAATATTTTCAAAATGTTTTGGGTTCTAACCCTTGCTATAAAATATTTTTAAAACCTTTTAGGTGTCCAGACACAGAGACGCCAGACTTGATCCTATTCCAGGGTTACGTAACTGTGACATATGTGGATGTTGCCGGAGTTGGTGTAGCTGCCTCTTTTAGTTGTTCCGAGTTTAGGAATCCTATCTCAGTTTCATTTTGAGCATGTTTCTCACAGTATTTATTTCAGATTGTGTGGGATTTTTTCTATCTGTCAGTTATTTGGTTTGGATTGTAGCCGATGGTTTACTTGGCAAGACTTTATTTTAGCTATTTGATGGGATGTGTTGACTCTATTATTATGTGCTATTTCTTTTAGTTCCGCATGATATTTTGTCTTGGTCATTAAAAGATAAAATTTTGACATCGGCTTAATTAACTAATAGATGGTTAGTGATTAATAAGGTTTTCGACAGTGATGCTATGAATGAACCAAATGAAAATCCTATTTTAATTTGATAAATGCCTGATCACCCGGTTTTTAATTAGACAGGGTGTGACAGATGGTATGAGAGCATCAGGTTCTAGTGTACTTAGGATCTATGCGACTTTTCACATTTCAGCTTAGCTTTCTTTGATATAGAGCCTTATTATAGGATTGTTGTATTCCTTTACGTATGCGACTTATGTTCTCCTGCTATTATGTATAGTTGATGTGATTTGGGTTGAGCGTGGAAAATCGAACATTATAGAACGACAAGCGTGGGACATTAGAAGCGTTACAGGAGTGAGGACTCAGCAGCATCCATAAAGTATTTTGGGGACAGTGACGCTAAGAATGAACCAGATGAAAATCATGTTTTAATTTAATAAAGGCCTGATCACCCGCTATTTAATTAGGCGGGGTATCACACTAAACTTCTCCCCTTTTTGGTTTGGGAATATACAAAGGTGAAAATGTATAATATGAAACAAATTATCACATAGATAACAATCATATCATGCGATGTGATGTAAAACGGAAACTAACAAAAGTACAAATAATCCCAATGAATTAAATAATGATGACCATGGATTAAATAAGAACAACTACATGACAAGGAATTATTAAGAAACAATCCAAAGAATTTTAAGCCATACTCTAATGTTCTAAACACATGGAAAATATGGAATTAATGGGATTCAAATGCACAAAAATGCCGCATAAAATGTGTAAAAGTATTACACAAATAAAAAAAATCTTTTTGAATTTTTAAATATTTTCCACAGAAAAAAACAACAACTCAAAAGAACACAAAATATTTTTATATTTTTCATATGGACTAAAAGAATGAGGTATTAAAATACAAAAGACACAAACATCATAGCACTGGTTATAACATAGAACATGAAGCGCAACAAGTAGTGTATGAAAGACATGCGAAAACAATCAATCATAATATAAAGCATGGGAAGAATTATGTGAAAGCGTAAAAGAGTCAATAAGTATAATATTTAATAACTCTAAATTGCAATTTCCTACGCAAATAGATGATAAATTAGCTCCTCACATTTTGGTAACTATGGTGACACGAGATTTAAACTTCCTAGTACCTCTTCTAATATTAAAACAAAACTTCCTAAGATGACCTTTCCTATCACATTGTTTGTAAGTTCAGACACGAGGAAGGTTATCCTTAGGTTAACCATTAAGAATGTCCATGGCTACGGTTGACTATCTCAAAATTTTGGCCTTGGATTTAGGAGAGGAAGCATTAAGATCATCGTAGCCTAGACCTACCTTGTCATTTTTTATGTGAACAATTCTTAAAATTTATCCAACTTTTTCAACCTAGATGCCAAATAAAATTTGACACGACTTGAGTCTCTTAATTCATCTTCCGACTTCAAAATTTTAGACTCAAGCAAAAGTTTAGACTTGTAAAATTTTAGGGCCTCCTTCATAATATTTTCAACCGTTCCTACAAGGTTATCTTTCTATCCTCAACATATACGAGCTTCTCCCTGAGATTTTTCTCAAGTGCCCTTAAATCCTCAATCAATTTATCATTATTTCTCATGGCACATTCTTTTAATTTAGCCTTCAATCTCAGGTTAGCCTTTTTTAATTTCAACAACTCCGTATATAACTCACGAAAGGTAACTTAAAACTGACTCTCCTCCTCATCACTTATATCCTCTTCTTCATCCTCCACAAAAACTTGGGAATCCAAAGATCTGACGTCAAAACTGTCATGCACATGATTATCTTCATCGTCGAAAGATTTCTCATTTTGAATCACATGACTAGCCATAAAAGCGGTGTATTTATGCTCAACGGGATATTTGGGTTCCTCTTCCGACTCACTATCACTAAGGGTAGCATTGTAAGCTTTGTGATTCTTACATTCATTCCTTATTTTAGTGGGACAATCAAAAGCATGATGCCCAAATCCTTGACATTCATAACACTTGTCCCAATCATCCACCTTCTCAGGGCTATGCATTTTCTTCCCATCACATTCATTTTTAAAGCTCTTGGATTTCTTATTAAAATTCTTATTTTCTCTAAGATTAAGAAATTTTGTGAACTTTTCCCAAACCTAACAATTTTTTAGGTTATAACTCAATCTCACTATCATAATCTGATACATCCTCCTTATGGATTTTCAAAGCTAAGCCCTTTTCTTTAATTTTTCCTTTTTCTTAGGAGGACATGTGTTCATTTCATAGGTTTGGAGATCACCTACAAGTTCTTGGACTCTCATAGTATTAACACCACCAAGAGAATCTAGGATAATGACTTTGGCGTTAAATCTTTTTGGCAACGATCTTAAGATTTTTCTCATAAATCTCGACTTAGGGATAGGTTCACCTAGGTTAAATGAGGAGTTAAAAATATCCTACAATTTAACATAAAATTCATCAAATGACTTATGCTCTCATTTTAATCATCTAATATTTTTTGTCAAATTTTGTAACTTAGAAATCCTAATAGTATCAATACCTTCGTGTGTGAATTTCAAAATTTTCCAAGCATCTTTCACGCTCTCACATCATAATTCTCCTAAATTCTTCATATGTGACAACACAAAAAATAGTGTTCACTCCTTTGGAATTAAACGTGGGTGCATCTTTTTCAACCTTAGCCCAAAGGGGGTACGCTTTTGGCAAACCACCTTCAGTGGGAGGAGACCACCCTTATTCCACTGAGTTCCAAACGTTCTCATCAATAGGTTTAAGGAAAAATCTCATACGCTATGTATAAACTTGGATCTCATAAACTAGGATGTAAACGGGGTTGAAGAGGCTTTGCATATCTCTATAGAAAACTGTTTTCGAAGCCCTTACTTAAAAATAAACTGTACCAACCCTTGTTTATACAAAAAAAAAAGCAAAAAGGCAATGGCCACAAAAATGAGATAACTCGTTCGAACAAAATGCTAGTTCGTTTTAACGACTTTGCCAACCTTGTTCGAAACAAATAAGTTTGTTTGAATGAGACCCCAAACTTGTTATAATGAGGATCTAGCGAGAACTTTCTTCCTATGCAAATTCAATTTGTTAAATAGTCGTCTGAAGCTCATTCGAGCAAAACAACTAATCTCGTTTGAACGAGAAGAAAACTCATTCGAACGAAATGTATAATCTCATTAGAATGAAATCAAAGTTCATTTGAACGACTTTTAAAACCAAAAATATTTTTCTTAAAAATGCTTTATGAAAAATAGCCTCAATAAAAGATAAACACCCAAAACACGAAACCTTGAGATAAACATAATAAATCAAATATACCTTTCTTTAGATCCCATGGTTGAAGACGAAAGTCGGCATGGACTTGATGTCGCTTTACTTGAGCCACTTCGTTTCTTCAATGCATAGGCTTCAAGGTACAAACTGACACAATCTAAATATATGACTCAAACGGTTTTGTCCAAACGGAATAAAATCAATATCATAATTTTTTTCAATAAACATTGCATAAATTATATAAATTACAAAATTTATCCTTATAACACATAATGTTATATTAGTTTTTAAGGCACGCAATGTTATACAACATTAGGAAGCACACATCAAAATTATTATAAGTTAAGGTCTTAAGGCTGATGTCCCCTTAGACCATCTCCAATGTAGATTTCAAAATAATATAATGTTATTTTTATTCTCCGACTTTAAGCTTTTGACTCCCTAGAGCATGGAACAAGCTAATAATGTTCAGCCAAATAATTCAACAACTAACCATTTTATATATCGAATCACTAAAAAGTTCAATTTATTAAATTAGTTAAATTAATCCACTAACTAACTAATTTATCCACAAAATTTCTAAAATTTTCAACAAATTATCTTAATGAAATTAATTCACTAAGTAACCAACTTATTTGTCAAGTGAAAAATTCAATAAATCACCTTAATTTAAGTAATTCAATAACTTACTAATTTATTTATCAAATTACTAAACAAACTTACTTACTAATACGAATAATTCACATAACATATAATTTGTCGCGCGAGCTTTAGTATCGCGGCAACCAGTTTGTCGCCGGTTGTCTTCAGATGCTTATGTATTGAACCAACTATATTTTTGGCAGCAAATTAATATTAGAGCATTATGAATGAGAAAAAAATGCTATAACAACCTGAAGATGGTCTTCCATATACAAGTACAAGTAATTTTAAAGAGACTCATAGCTAGGGGTGTTAAAAAAAACAGACCGAACCGATCAAGTCGGTCCAGTCCATGGTTTACAGGTTCAAAATCCTGTTTAGGATCAACCCGGGATGAATATATATATATATATATATATATATATATATATATATATATATATATATATATAGAGAGAGAGAGAGAGAGAGAGAGAGAGACAGACTCATGTGCACACTAAGTTTGCACATTATTTTTTTAAAATAGTAAAATAATATTTTTGAGTTTTTTTTGTTGTTGATATCTAAACATTTCAAGGGACCTATATATATATATATATATATATATATATATATATATATATATATATATATATATATATATATATACAGTTTAAGAGGAACGATAAAATCAACAATATTTTTTACTATTTTTACAGTAAGAGGAACAATACGATCAATAATATTTTTGACTATTTTCACAGTCCACAATGCTACAAGTTATTGAAGCAGTAAATCCAGCCAAACAATAACCAAAACAACGATAATGGCACACACAGGACACAGAAAATTATCAAAAATATGCATACATAAGTTTTTCTTGAAGAAACTACCAAGGACCCCTTAATACGACATAATCATATGTTAATAATTCTATCTAATTACTCAAAGTGGATAACCCGAAAGACTTAAATTAAAAGAGATTTAATTGAAACAAAGTTGCTAAAATAACAATATAATATATCTACAACAATTTATAAATAAGATAATAATTTACAAGCCATGAATACTTATAATGATTTACAAGAGATTTACAAACTATTGCTAGACTCGTCGAAAAGTGGTGAGAAAGTTTTTTGAGGGGTTATGAAGAGAGAGGAGAGAGGGTTGCTTCGGATTTTTTGGATACAATGCTTCTTAGATGATTTTGAATGAAGGATTTCAATGGTTTATATACAGATTTTGGAACGTACAAATTACTCTTATTGCCCCTAAATATTATTAAAGCTAAGTTTATATTGGTAATTGTATTGGAAATAATTGAGGGAATCTTGAAAGTTTGACCGTCTGCTCTTTTCTGCTGTTGATCTTTTGAATTCTCGCATGTCTTCTTTTTCTTTTGCAGGTAGAGAATTTTTTATTGAGGTCACTGCTTGCGTCTGGTTTGCTAATTACGTCACTGCTTGCGTCTATCTAGGGGTGTCAATTATTTCCAAACTTCCAAATTTTTCGATTTTCGATCCGAATTTTTCTAATTTTGGCACCAATTTAATTTTTTCGATTCGAATTTTTTCGATTTTCGACTTTTCCAATATAAATTGGAATGGAATTGGTAATCAAATATAAATTTTCGACTTTTCAATTTTTCGTTTCGAAAATTTCGATATCACGCCAATCCGATTTATCCAAAATATTTTTTGAAATAATAATAATTTTATTCATTTTAATATTTTTTACTCATCAGATTTTCTAATAATGTCACCCATCATTTAAAACAATTCCACCCATTCATTTAAAATAATCTCAACCCATAATTTTTACCTATATAAAGGTTCTTTTGCCCCCTTCTTTTCTCATTTCTAAACTAATTAGAAAGACCACGCCGCTCTCATTCCTAAATCCTTTTATTTCTAATTCCTCTCACTCAATCAGGTATGGTCTCATTCCTCTCCAATCTATTAAACACAGTTATGTAGCTCTATTTGTCAAACATAACTGAGCCTTCAATTGACTTAACTTGCCATCAATGATTTTATCATCTTTTCTCATTGAAACACATTATAGTCATCGTATATTACCTGCATCTTGTTGTATCTGTATAACTCTGTAAATAATTGTAATTTATAATTGGGATGTTCATGGAATCATAGGAAAAATAACTTAAGTGTTTTTCTTGTATGCTTACTAGCATTAGTGTTATTCTTTGCTTATTTTTTCTCATAGTAATGTGCACTGCTCACTTGGACTTACCAGGTTCAACTTTTAAGCTTAGCATCAATACTCAATATTCCTTGAAATTGACACTTGTATGGAAATAAAGACTACCCCACCCCCAAAAAAAGTGGAATAAAAAAGATAAAATTGATAATTTTGTATTTCTGATATTATCCGAAAAAGATAAAACTAATATTTTCGATTTTTCCTGTTTTTTTCGAATAAAAAAATATCCGAAAATTTCGAAATCGCCGACATGGAAAAAAAATTAATTTTTTCAATTTTGGAAAGGATTTTAAATTTTCGAAAATTTTCTAAAATTTTCCGAACATCCCTATTCCGATCCGATCCAGCCGAAACACACCCCTACGTCTATCCTTCTATCTTGTTTATTATATCAAGTGATGGAATCATCTGAATCTTCTTCTTGTTGATAGGTATCAATTTTGTAAAGAAAGTTTTTCTCATTTTCTATTGTTTCTTCAACTTCTTCAGAATTGAGGAGATTGTTATAGAAATATTGATAGTAGGTTCTATTGCTTCTCTCAGGAATAAAAATGTTTATATTTTCTTTTATCATCTGTACATGAGTTAATGACATTTTATTTACAATTCTATGTACCTTAAAAAAATTTAATAGTTCTTTTGTTGCCTTTATTGTTTCTGTTAAATATTTTTGGTCATCATGAAATTCAAAAATGTAGTTTCTAATTTTTGCTTCTCTATGTTTAATTAAAATTTCATGTTGCCCATGAAGGATTTTTCCTTCTTTAATCCATTATGGAGGAACACTTTCGATTATTAACAAAATTCTTAATTTATTTAGATGGTTATACAAGTGACTACCTTATTCAAATAGTGCTTCTAAAAGTCTTTTTGGAAAAAATTTCATTATTCTTTCAAATGGTGCATCTACAAGTAAACTTGAAATTAATCCATATTCTAATAATAGGCTTAATGTAGCAATTATTTTTATACTTCTGTTATTAGTAAATATCTCATTAGGCCTAGTTATAATAAAAGTTTCAAAGGTTTTAAAATCAATATCTAATAGTATAATATTTTCGTGTTTGCCTTGAGAAAATATATACATTTTTTCATACTTATATTTACATCATGTTGGTGGTGGATTAAAGCTAAAATAGTTTTGTAAAGCTATCCAGTTACTAATATCTTTTTCTTTAGCTCTTGCTTTTGAATATTTATATTTCTCCTTTAAAAAAATAATATATATATATATATATATATATATATATATATATATAGAGAGAGAGAGAGAGAGAGAGGCTCACCTACATCATGCTCTATATATCACCCGTGCATCACGCCTAATTCTAAGCCCTAATTTTTTTTTTTAAAGTTTATATTTTTTCCGTGAAATTAGCCTTCCAATCAACCCATATGCAAAAAATTAGGTCAAAATACATTTTGTAGCTATTTTTAAAAAATCCACAAAAAACTGCTAAAAATACCTTATTTTTAAGGGGTCTGCGCCAACAGTTTTTTGTGGATTTTTTAAAAATAGCTACAAAATGTATTTTGACCTAATTTTTTGTATATGGGTTGATTGGAAGGTTAATTTTAAGGAAAAAATATAAAATTTGAAAAAAACGTTTTCTGGGGCCTAGAATTAGGTGTGATGTATAGTCCATGATGTAGGTGAGCCTTCCTCTCCCTCTCTCTCTCTCTCTCTCTCTCTCTCTATATATATATATATATATATATATTTAAAAGCGTATTATAATCGTCTTGTAGCTACTTATTTACTGCAGTAAGGGAGTGAGATTTAACTTTTTCTTCTAACGAGAATTATATTATTTATTTGGTAAAAATAATTGCTAAAATAATTTAGAGTGCGTAAAAAATAAGTTCTATTGAATTCTTGTCTAAATCAAAGGTTTTCAAGAATTAGCTTTTGTTCATCATTGACCTGGCTGATGCATCTAAACTTGTGCTTCTTATTAAGGACGTGAATTAATTTGTTAATAAATCTTGGTGCTTCTCAGGAGAAAATTTGCAAGATTAAGAAGTGTTAGTAATTAATTATGATAAAATATCTGTTATTTATTATCTTTACCTTTAGTATGTTCAAATTCTGGTGTAAATTATTTTCCTGTAATATTATCTATAAAACTTAACCATCTTTTTTATGATGGCCTACTTTGATGCGTTTTATAAAAATATTTTACAATATTATCGCAATCGGTTCTTATTAAAAATTCTTTTTATAAAAATAATTGAAATTTTTATAGTGTATTAATTATTCCTAGAATTTCTAAATCAGTAGAAGGAAGTCCCCTTCGTGTTTCATTAAAGTTACCTGAACAATATCTACATATTACTTCTTCATTTTTATTACTTTCCTTTTTTTTATCTTTGTAGAAGGATTCCTGCCCGTCCTATACTGATGCGTTTGTTTGTATAACTTTATAACTATTTTTTAATGGTAAAGGTAATGGTTTTAATTGACTAACTACTCTTTTGATTTTTTGAACTAATTTTATATCTTCAGTATTAAAATACTTTTGACCATTTTTTTCCTTATTTACTATACAATTATCCTACTAATTTTGATAAATTTTGGAGAAAAGATCTACAATAATTTAATAATCCTAAAAAAGCATGTAACTTTTTCGTGTCTTCTATCTTATCTAGAAATTCTATAACTTTCTTTACTATATGTTCTTGTAGTTCTATTTTGCCTCCTTTTATATGTAGACCTAAGAATTCTATTTCTTATTTTTCTAGTTGCATATTTTTGCTACTTATTATTAGTCCTTGATCTATGAATTCTTTAAAAATGATTTGTAAATGATTTTTATGCTCCTGTTTATGAAGTACCAGAATATGATCTATATATACTATACAAAAATTTGATTTTTTTTTAATATTGTATCCATTTTATTTTGAAATATTTGTGGTGCATTTTTTAATCTAAAGGGCATAACTAGCCATTCAAAGTGTCCTTCACGTCTTTCATTTTTATTTGTCAAAATCCTGATTTACACTCAAATTATAAAAAATATTTTTTGTCTTGTTTTTATTTATTAATTCTTCTTTATTAGGTATTTTATAACTATCATCATAATTGTTGTCATTCAATCTTTTATAATTTATTACCATTCTAACTTTACCTCTTTTGATTATTTGAGTGATTTCGTACCGTAAAAGTTGGGCTTATGTATCTAGTGATGCTTCTTCTTATTACTTCTAAATTTATTAGTTCTGGTATTTATATTCTAAATTCTTCTTGTTCTGTTAAATCGCATGCAATATTTTTTGCCTTTATAGTTAAATCTGGATTTATTATTCTTAAATCTACCTTTATCTTATTTTTATTCCAATGCTTTTGCAGATTTTCTCCTATAATTTCGGTTTTTTATAATTCTAATTTTGTATTTATAAACATTATTTTATTTAATTTTTTAAAATCTATTTTTTGTGTCTCGCTTTCTTCTATTTGCTGTAAATATTCATATAAATAATTTTCGTCTAAATTTCTTCAATTATTTCATCCTTTTGCAAATCTTCTATTGTTTTTAATATTACTAGCTTGTAACCGACGCGACGCGCGTGCGTAAAAATAATACTGAATATAATTATATGTTTTATCAAGTTTTTGCAGTTATTGACTTTAGGAGAGGTACTAATTAAAATAAAAATCAATATTCTAAAAACCCGCCTAGGCTTGAGGCTTGGGACAAACGCCCCGCCTTACGCTTTTTACGCC
Source organism: Sambucus nigra (assembly GCA_949130495.1). Classification (NCBI taxonomy): domain Eukaryota; kingdom Viridiplantae; phylum Streptophyta; class Magnoliopsida; order Dipsacales; family Adoxaceae; genus Sambucus; species Sambucus nigra. The sequence goes on from OX422216.1 coordinate 586,462,602, forward strand.
TTATTCTTGGTAAAACCCTTAAGGCACATTTTTTTCTAAAAACAACAATACTTTAGTGAAACGATATCTCCTTTTAAAGATTTTTTTTTACAAACCGGACCATGATCTCATCCAAAATAATCAAATAGTATTTTAATTTGCATATATTCAGGCATATTTTTATGATATGTACAGTTTTAGTATTTTAATAGCCTTGTTATGGTTAAAAAATATTAAAATATATTAAGAAGGCCTAAACGTCTTTTCACGCCTAAGGCCCACCTAGGCTTTCAAGGCTCAAGGCTTGGCCTCTACGCCTCGATCACGCCCCCCATTTTTTAGAACCTTGCTAAAAATATATTCACACAACATAAAAAGGAGACCTCGTAATTTAATATAAATGTATAAAATTAAAAACAAATAGGTACGATACACCAATGTCCGTGTTATTCTATTAAATATAAACCTCCCGTATGGATAAGCACGTCGAAGTCGAATAATTTAATTTCAAACTAAGGTGGCTCCAAAATTATCCGCACAACCAAACTCTTTAAACAATTTTTGGTTGAAGGTAATCCGACAACCATTTCCTATTCGATGCCACGATCGTTTGCTCCTCTTCTGATCTTAAAATACCCATCGTCGCTCCAGCTTATATTCCATTGATTTGCAAGAAGCCAATAATCCTCCCCATCTTCAGTAGTTCCCCATCCAATCAGCTTTACAGCATGACCTCCCATCTCATCACCTGTCACATGCTTGTAAACTCCTGACTTGTAATGAGCAGAATCCTCACATACAGTGAAAGCCACCTCAACTGGTCCATTCGTGTAAACTTTGTCCATGATATTTTGGTGATCCGACTTGACTTTATAGGCACTGACACCGTAGTGTTTTGATTTTTTCCATAGCAGGTTCTCATTTGTGCACTTCCTACACTTTGTGGTGGGGTATGCTGGTTCACAACCAGGGAGGAAACATAAGGTTCCAAAAATTAATTTTTTCGAAATTTTTAATTTAACAAAGATTTTTATGGCTAAAAAATCACGGGGTGTTACACAAAACTCATAGATCATAAAATATTTTTGAGAACTAAATCTGGAGTATGCAAGAAACACAATATCAATCAATCACTCATTCTTCAAGGCAACATTGTACTTGCTTTTGAAGACAAATAAAGAATCAAATAATCCTATAGTTCCAAGTGCCAGGAACAAAGCATAGAATGTGCTAGTAATAAAATATTAGGGCTACTGTGCTTATATTTGTTTATGAAATTTATTTATAATCTGAGAAAATAATTAAGTGAGAAACAAAATTCATTTCACAAACAACAGAAATAACAAAAACTACAAATATCCCAACTAATATTAGTATCATTAAACGAATAAAGTTAGTTATGAAGAAAAAATTACAGATATCTATTGATCATAAATCAAGCATGGGAAATAACAAAAACTACACCTTATCAAATGAAAAATCACAAATGACTTCCCAAACTGTATGAGGTATAAAGCAATTTTAGGAACTTGATTGGAGGAGAAGTTGGACTTTTAGTTCATCTTTGTCTCTGATATGATAATTCTTTTGTAAATGGGATCTTAGGGATTAGGTTTTGTTTTATATCTTAAGGAATGAATGGGATGATTGTTTTTTGTTGGCAACTGCTTTGGTTTCTTTAAATCTTTTCCACTTGATGTCTAAAGAAGAAGAAAAGATTTCTAGTTTTTCATGAGTTGGAATGGAAATGTTCACTATTTTCTGAGTTTGACATATATAGTTTATCAAAGGCTAAATTAGGGGTGGCAATTTTTGACACGACACGATAACCCGACACGAACTCGACACGAAGTTAGCGGGTTAGGGTTGATGATTTCTTGACACGAACCCGAATATGACACGACCCGCCAACACGAATAATAAACGGGTTGGGTTAGTGTCAAACACGTATAACTCAAAAATGACACGAATAGACCCGCTTAACTCGTATTTTATGGAGAATATATTAGATAGTTTATATATCTTGATAGAAATTCTATAAAATTCATGGAGAATCGGATAATATATTATTTATGTGTTGCAAGAAGTTGAAATTAATTAAATTTAAGTTATTGTAGGCCTATGATTGGTATGATTGGTTAAGAGAGAAGAAAAAAATATTTTATATTTTACTTAATGGGTTATTCGGGTGAACCCGAACACGACACGATAATAAATAGGTCGGGTTAGTGTTTGCTCATCTGACACGATTAGTTAAATGGGTCGGGTTAGGGTTGACTAATACTTGACACGAACCCGACATGACACGACACGAACATGACACGACGCACACGAATTGCCATCCCTAGGCTAAATGCTTATCATACTCAGGAAGATCAGTTGATATAGGAGACAAATTACACTTATCCACTATATAATGGCATCCTCATTATTAATGTCACAATGCTTTATTCATTCGATGTGACCAACAATAATACTATTTAGGACTTTCTTGACACCACCTATTCTGCAAGAGGACTTCAGTTTTTAGGAGCATCTTGACTTGGATTATCAACTATTATTTCTGTATCTGCAGCACTATTAATGGCTACATCATCACTCGGCTTTTGAAGATCAAGAATTTAGGCTTTCCATCTTGTTGTTGTTGGATTCTTAAGGATTTGTACATGGATATTATATGTTGTTTTTTGAGTAGGTAGAGGAATGTTTGAGTTGGATTATTTGGTTTTCTTTGCACTTGAATCTGATAAGGATATGTTTAGAGTCTAATAACCCTACAGTGCATGCTACTTTGAGAGATAATGAGGATAAAATCTTTATAAGAAAAGGATAATTAAAACCACTGTAGATATGTGAAAACAACAACACACTATAAAGAATATAATTTTGCATTCAAACTGTTATTATCGTCCATCGTAAAATAACTTATAATGACTACCAATATTAAAGAGTCAAGAAATATATTAGTTAGCCCTCCTAAATGTAATTTTAAAGATTCCAAATATGAAATAAGAAGAAAAATACAATCTAACTTACCACTGGTACACAAAAAGTCAGTGGTATCAATAAGCTATGATCAAACTTCAGACGTGATACGTTGGAAGGCTAACAGCAATGACACTGCGATAAACAGAAATTATGTAGATCATAAAGAAGAAAAACACAAATAAAAATTCAATTAGTGGCAAATTTGATAAGAGATAAAAAAATAAAGCACACTCATCCTAAAAAATATAAACAAATATGCCAAATAATAATACTACTGGAAGACGAAGAAAAGAGTTATTTACAAAAATATTGTTCAATGCTCATATCTTTTATGATTTGCTCTTTGTTTACCCTCAACCAAATTACTTTTCAGCATTCCTATTGTCTTTTTGCACCTTTAATTTGGTTGGATAACTCCATATCTTCAATTTGGTTGCACCTTCATTGTATAGTTGGATTACAGAACAAAATGCTTGAAGATTTTTGAAAACTCTCCAGTTTTTAAAGTAAAAGGGAATCCATTTGCATAGATAAAAGACTATTATATGTGAAGCTAATACAAATGTCTATTTTCTAGTTAACCCCGAATGTTTCTCTACTCACCTCATAGATGGAGATGGTGTTTTCAATGTTGGTGGACTTGAAGATTTTATGAAGGAAGTGAAATTGACTGAATGTGAACTTTCATATGCCGTAGTCTCCATCAGGGGACCACAAAGTAGTGGTATGAGTTGTTATCTCTTCAAGAATCACTCGTATATTTCCAGTTCGTCTTTGGCATTTTTGTTCAAATCCGCATTCTCTTGTTTGCATTTGAAATTACCATAGGTTGTAAGTATGTGGTTTCTCTCATTGACAATGGGATATAAAACATAATTGTTGCATTTTGGTACATTTGTTGAATATATGTACTCTTGCTTTAAAGAATATATATATGTACTGTTGCTTTAAAGAATAAATATCTATATTGGAGTACAAAACATAATGGAGTACCATATGATAAAGAATGCAAGTAATTTTCAATCCAAAATAGTTTCAAACATACAGGACATATCTACTCAGTTAAAAATATGCCGCAAATTTCAAAACTAACTCAGTAGCACTATCGGGGTAGCTATGAAGCTTCTATATAATAGTATGTCATAAAAATATGTAATTTTGTGCCATTCAAAAGTTTTTGAAATTGAATTAATGTGGTGAACTCCATTAAAAAAAACAAAATTTAAGAAACACTATTTTACACAGATGTATATAAGCATATTCGTACATTATTTGAAGAATACGTATATGAGCTTAATTATAAGCGGGACTCATGATTCCAATGGTAACTCATCAAGAAATTAAAGTTTCAAACATAATATCTGTTTATGACAACATTGGGTTTTTCAGAGTATATACTCTACCACATACTACTGGGTGTATATACTCTGCTAAAAACAGATAAAAATATATTTATCTTTAAATAGAAAAATAATATTTGAGTATATTAAATGAATCATCACAACAAATGCAAAAACAATACACAATATGAGAGTGTATCGCATTACCATCCGTTGATTTCAAACATACAAAAATCTATCAATGCGAAGAGATCGGTATACAATACCTGAAATTAAGTCTGACACTCAACTCAGACATTTGAATGGACATCTTATATGCAAATGGTTTCACACCTCTATCCACCAGCCCACTGTATCAAATATGATAACATCAAATGAAATTTATTCCAAACAACATATATAAAATGCAAACCCCATTCAAATGAAATTTCTTACTCTTTCGGATTAATAAAAAAGAAATAATAAAAATGTGGTTAGACGAAATTACGTACTCTTCATAAATCTTTCAATGTACTTCACATAATCATCAAACACCAAGCACTTATGCAAAATGTTAAATAAGTAATGTTAAAGAGAGAGAGAGAGAGAGGGATATATTACCATCAAACACCAAGCATTTATGGTGCTATTAAAATTTTATCACCATCACAGTCAAGTCTATGTTAGACGTCGTCATGCTTACAACATGTTCATGCGTAAAAACTAATGTTTGTAATACATAATTTCAATACAACTATGAAGTTCGAGGACAAACCACTGGAACCATATTTCTATTTACTCTAAGTTAGTGGAATTAAGGAAACTAAGAAATTAAATTCAAAGAAACTCTATACTCCATTCAAAGAAACTCTATAATCAAGTATCAATGTTGAAGTCTCAATGAAAAGTAAAGCATTAAAGTAGCACATAGCCTCAATTGAAAAGCACAGTGTAGCACATACCCTTAACTGAAAATAGACAATAGATCTGTACAGTAATAAACAATTTGTTAGCAGGGATAACCTCAAACAACAATCAACTGCAACAGATGAAAAGATATAATTAACTTTGAGAGAAAACTTGAGTTTGAACCCCAAAATGAATGTAGAGTGACAAAAGAAAAGAGAGATATCGTAGAGTATATTTGTTTAGCCACAAAATCAGCAGCATTACTGACACCTCATATATATATATATATATATATGAGGCCCTCTCCTGTAAGGACTCCTTATAGTGCAGACTCCGGTACATACCATTTTTTAAAAATAGTAAAAAAATGATTTTTTTTATGAAACTTCATGGATATGATCTCCATGGTGGGAAGATCATCTCCAATTTTTTTCACCAAAAAATTAAATAAAAAAACCATTGAGATGAAGTGATATGTAAAAAAATGGTATAAATATGCATTTTCGACCGTTGAAATGTTGGCGATCATCTCACCCACTTTTTAATTGAATTTTTTTATGAAACTTCATGGATATGATCTCGATAGTGAGAAGATAATATCCATGGAGTTTCATCAAAAATTTCAATCAATAATGCGGCTGGCACCGACCTAACATTTCAACGGTTGAAAATGCATATTGATACCATTTTTTTTAAGTATCACTTCATCTCAACGGTTTCTTATTGAATTTTTCGACGAAAAAAATTGGAGATGATCTTCTCACCATGGAGATCATATCCATGAAGTTTCATCAAAAAATTCATCTATTTACTATTTTAAAAAAATGGTATATACCGAGGTCTGCACCATAAGGAGTCCTTACATGAGACTTTCTGTATATATATATATATATATATATATATAGGGAGAGGTTCACAAGTGAACCTAAAAGATGAATTTTTTAATGAACCTTAACAAAATAACACCTAAAAACTCATTTCTATGTTGTAATTGATCCGCGCCAGCGGCAATGAACACGCGTGTCGATCGATCCCCCCTCCCTCCCCCCACCTCCCCCTCCCCCCCCCCCCCCCCACCCCAACCACCACCATCACCATGGCAGCCCTTATGGCAGCAGGGTTGCCATGGGGGTGGAATGACAGTAGGGGGCTCAGGGTGGGGGGGGGGCACGGGGTGGGGGGGAGTGGGGATCAATCGACACACAGGTTCGTTACCGTTGGTGCGGACCAATTACAACATTGAAATGATTTGTTAGGTGTTATTTTGTTAAGGTTCATTAAAAAGTTCATCTTTTAGGTTCACTTGTGAACCTCTCCCTATATATATATATATATATAATAATAATAATAATAATAAGTGATATATGAAATTCAAGCAAAAATGTCATAAATTGCTATGGTTATGTCATTTTTTATTCTTTAATTCAAAATATCAAAATACAAAAAAAACATAATCAAAACCAAAATATAAAATATTAATTTAAAACCTAATATTGAACAAATTAAAAGACTCTCCACGGTGCATATATAAACCCAAATCTAGAAAAGAAAAAAATTATTGTAAAAACTAAACACATATATGAAAACTAAACAAAGTACTAACATTAGAGAACCCCACTTGAAAATCTCAGAAAAAATCCTTGTTCATGATCTTCTCTGCCTCCACCCAGACTCGGATTTAAGCTTAGGCACTGGTTTCACAACATCAAAATGTATTTGAGAAGTGGAGATTAAATTACAATAACATAAAATAATTGAAAAAATATTCTATATTGATAAATTTGTCAAAGTAACTTGTGTTCAGCATTCAGAAAGTAAATAGGTTCAAACAAACATCACTATTTTATTATTTGAAACTTATGTTTAATTTGAACATCCCAAAAATGGTACTTTTTAGCATCATACCGTTTCAGTGATGCTTTGATCCTGTTCGAGAAACTCACTCTATTTCCATTACCTCGACCCATTTAATTCGACTTCAAGAAACATTTGGACCAAACTGATATACTCTTGGACAGTAAAACGTACTCCTGGGATTCTGATTTAGTCACCAAAATCACCGACTTATCCCTAATATCTTTATGGCGAAAACTATCAATAACAGAAAGTCATAAAGAGAAACTTGGGATGTGATTCATTTCTTCAAAATTCCAATTTATAAGATATCAGAGAAATGGAAAAGCATGAAGTCGAATGGATGGAGAGAAAAGAACCAACAAATAGGAAGGGATAGGGCCTTGTGTTTGTTTCATAAGAAAGAGAAAGTTGGGCAAATAGAGAGAGAGGCGTGTGTGTAGGATGAGAGAGAAAGTGACGACCGTTAAATGCATTAAATGCTATTAAAACCTTCATACTAAATATAATCTTAATGCATTTTGAAAATAGATGAGCCATATATCAAAGCTCATGCATTGAATCTCTTTATGTATTAAATTTTCTTAAATATGAAAAAGTTTGTGCATAATGTATTTGCCTTTGCCGCAGACATTTCAGTGTCCGAATGTTGAGCTTTCGATTCAGTTGTTCCCGTCATTTGCTGAAATATGCAAAAAATCCGTTCAAAATACGTTGAATACAAAAAATAATATATATGGCCCCTGCAATGCACTATTTTGAACAAACACATTGGTTCAAAATTTTAGTTAAAAATACTATGAGTAATCGTCTATGAGTTAAAATGTATGTGTAGCATGTACATACCTGATGTAGAACCTCGAACGTAATGCGCGTATCCGATTCAGAAGTTCCCTTGATTTTTTGAAACATCAATCAAGTAAGTTAATGAAAACAATTAGTAGAATGTTCTTATCGTATACAGAGTAGTAAGTATGAAAGAATAATAAACTGTGTTTATAAATTATCAGATCATACAATTCCCTTCATAACTCCCGCATCATTTATTCCATGACTCGAGATTTTAAATTCCTGAATTACGTATTGCAATTCAATAGTCATTATGTGTAAATAAATTTTAATTAAATTGTTGTAAACAAAATTAATGAAATTAATGTATACATAGAACATGTGGTATTACTCAATTTAAACAAATAGATTTTATTATTTATTTCGTTACTTTTTTGGCAACCAACAATCTCTATTTCCCTACACCGCTCGGGTGTTTTAATAATTGTGAAAAATGTATGAGATGCACAGTGAAGATCAAATTATCTCTTAAATTCGCTGACAACTGATTTAGGCCATTTTCTTACATGTTGATTTGAGATTGAATAGTCGAACTTTTTTGTTTTTTTGGTAAGGACCCAACAATGGCACATAAAGTCATTGTCCTTACCAAAGTAGAATTTGGACGGATTCTACATATGGTTATTGGAGCATCATAAGTTGTTCCAAAGAATTAAAACAGTATGTTTGTTTTATGACCAAAAACATGTTTTGCTATTGTCTTCCAAAAACATTGCCAGTTAAATCGATGTTATAGAATAACCTAACCATAATAATGATTTGAATAGGCCTGTTGCAAATATGTGTAATAAATATCAGCACAAAGTACATTTTCTTGCTAAGGGCACGCATTAGCATTGTTCCTTTTCCCTGCAGAAATTTGTAAGAGGTCTTATACTATTACTATTGTTGCATTATGGCAGCCTAATGATTTTGCTGTAAACCAAGTTTAATTAAATTATTGTATGCATAGAACATGTGGTGTAAACGTGGCCCCGAAAGATTAATCCGTCTAATTGTGCAGATTAGACCTATAAGTGTTGTAGTTCCCCGTATCTGAGAAAGGACACCTTGGAAGTTACCAGCGTTCATCGAAGAGGACATGTTGGAGGAACTTACATGGACAAAAATGGCATTAGAGTCACCCGAGTATGCATTTAAGGAGTTCCCCTGCTTTTCTTTTCCCAGTTGTTGCCCATACAAAATACAACAAAAAAAATCATACTTGATAAAACTCACATGTGCTAAAAAATTACCAGCTATCAAATAATTCCCTTTAATAATTAGATGCATATATTTTCCAACTATAATATTTCTATAGGGAGAAAGAATGATAATTATATTCTCTTTGTTGAACAAATGTTTCAGATTGATTTAAAGGAAAGGAAAATTATGGAGAATAAGAATTGTATAAATGAGAGCCTGAAATGAGAGTCGTTAAAGAATTTTAACGTGCATTTGGGCTCATATCTTGTTTAAGAATTAAACTTATCATCTTCTATTAAGTGTAAGAACGAATAGTTTTATTTGATTATGTATAATCAGTAAACAGTAACTAACTAAGAGGATGAAGGTAGTGTATAAACTTGTAATATTAAAATTGAATCTTAGGATTTATGTAATTGCATAGAATCATATTATTCAAGTTTAATTAACTGTGTAGCAGATTTTATGATTAGTGGCAAATGGTCTGTTCCAACTTAGTTCATCTCTATACTATCTCAAGTTTTAGCTAAAATGATTTATGACACTTGCAGTGCCTCTCATTCATTTGAAGACTCCATGTGATAGTAGTAATGTTACAAAGGATGATATTATAAAGAGAAACATCATGAAGTCCAAGACACTCCAATTTGTCGTACTGAGTCTTGAACGTCAAATTTTTATCAAGTTGCATCAATTTCTGATCTGCTGGACCAGCTTGTAGATATCAAAGTTGTCAAATATATAATTTAGGGATTGCAGTTGTCTCTGCCATATTCATCTTCATTTGCAACAAAGAAGTTATATTAAATTTGGTAATAAAAAGAATTCCCTTGATATTATAAAGAGAAACATCATGAAGTCAATTCATGAAAATAATTCAATATGTGGGGCTCATATGCATACCTGTGTTGAGGATCTCATGATACTCAAATCTATTGGTTTTCAATGTAAACCTCGAAAATGTATAAAAATCATTCTAGTAACTAACTGTGGCAGAACATCAAAACAAAAGAATTTAAAAAAAAGATAATTTCCAAAAGAGTGATGTAATTTTGTTATTAGTGCACCCAAACATGGGAATAATAACCATCTAATTGAAAAGGTAGACTACAATGATAGTTATTTAAAGCACAACGCCCTCATTGGATGATATTGTGTATAGACATTTATACGTAAGGAAAAGTAGTCGCATAAAAACTTATTCGTATACAACCTTTTTCCTGCATATAAGAAGTTTCAAAGCGAAAAATCCTACTGGTCTCTTAAGTTGTCGCAAAGGTCTAAATAAGTCACTAATATAATAGAAGGGGAAGAACCTAAGGAACATGTATCTTTTATTCTATTTGCAACCCAATCTAATGTGACTTTTCAGGTGTTTTAGTCTAAAAAATGTAGCCGCGGGAAATGTGGTTATTTAGCAATCATCCATACAAATTTCTTATGCGAATTAATTTCCCATACATTTAAACGATACACTTCCAGGAATTAGAAATGGATATTTTTTTGACTGGTGAATACGGTAGTTGACATTATTAATACTTAAATTGAGTCGTAGTGCTGTTTACGACGTTATTAAACGCTGCGATTTACGTTTCACTGATTTTAAATCAGCCTCATCCAAATTATTATCTTCAAAATGGCTTCCTGCTACCAGTGCTCACATTTAAGAGTTTGATAGATACTTATAGTTATTCATATCAATTATGTTAAATAGCTTGTCACCTTATATTTACAATGAGGCCTGAAACACAGTAGCAACCTAGATAAGTGTGCTAATAATAAATAAATAAAAGCAACCTCTAAATAAAGAAGAAAGGCATGTTCTGAATCAAAGGTTTGCCACAAACAAAGCAACCCACATTAAAAAAAAAAAGACCCAAAACCATATATAGAAACGAAAAGTATATGAACCTTGAACACCATCTAAGCCAGAAATTCCATGTCAAGCCCAAAAAACGTATGAATCCCCAAAACGAAAACGAAAACAAAAATGTTTAGTTGTGTTATTCTTAGCCACAAAATCATATATTGAAATCAGCCCGCCATATCAAAATTATCCAGAAAATGGATGATATTCCAGGGATTCATAGCATGAAAGCGTGTTGTTACTGGAACGTTCGTAAGTTTGGGAGAGACATTTTATGGTTTGGAATCGGAGATATAGTGAGAATCTTATTATATATATAGTCAAATTGTTACCTTATCCTGGTGGCTCCACGAAGCTTAGCGATAGAGACCAAATTTCAAGCGAGTAATGTCAGCATATAGGGAATACATTACGTAAGGATATAAGGATATCAAATCGGAACTTGTACTATTATAAAAGATTTGACAGTTTCAAACTTTAGTACCTTATAAAGGTAATGGAGGATGCATACTATTTGAATTTTACTCTTTTCAAAGCATGCTATTAAAGTTTTTATCATTAGCAGGTACAGTAAACTCACATTACATTCTTAAACAGTTACGTAAGAGCAGGAATGTGTAAGGACATATTTTTATAAATGTCCGTCATAATTAATTATGTCGTATACCGTTACAACCGTTGAAGAAGTTCAAGAGCAATCTACATCAAGTCGAATCCGAATATATCAAGGTTCTTCATCAAAAACCTTCCGCAAAGTTTGGTAAGGTTATGTTTTAAATACCTTAACTTTGCACTTAGAGCTTTGGAATATTTTTACAAAATATTTTCTAAGTGTTGGAGCGGACTTTTTTCATCAAAATTTGAGAAGGAGTAATTTTTCTAAGTCCAGTAGTGTTCCTCGATTTTGATGCCCAGGTCGTTCTAGCGAGATCTCCTATCGTTCGAGTGACATTGAGATATCGCGCGATGTCATTCAAACGACATGTGTCCTTCGTTCGAGCGAGATACCTTTTTCATTCTAACGACCGAGGCGGCGCAATTTTCTATAAATACTCATTAAATGGTTTCATTTTCATTAAGAAGTCCCAGCGTTTTAAAAGACAGAAAACTGCGAATCTGCAGAATTTTTTTACTTCTTCTTTTATGGTTTTCATCCCTTTTATTTTCAATTCACAAAAATTCCATATGCTTTGGTGAATTGTTTTGGTGTTCAAGAACAAATTTTGCTGTTGTTCATCTTTGTGGGGAGATCTCTACAACCGAAAGCTGCGTGCTATTGTGGAGTGAGTGTCTACAAATTTTATGACTGCGTGTCATTGAGGATCTTCTGCGTATTGATTCTTGGAGAGGACCTAAATCTATTAGATTTAATCCATCCGATAATATGAATTTTAAAAATAATTCCTTCAAAATCATTTTTTCCAGAAGTGTAAAAAATGCATAGCAGTGCTAATAGTACTTACAGTTTTTCAGAAATGTTTTTGGTATTTAGGAATTATAAATATAATTCCTTCAAAATTATTTTTTCCAATAATTCAATGACAATGTAAAAACTGCATATCAGTGCTAATAGTACTATCATTATTACATGTAGGTGCCTTGTCGTAAATAAAATAAAATCATTAGAGTATGTGTTGAAAGACATTATTTATCATGTCTGTGCCATATTGTTATTTTAGTACTGTTTGAATTATAAAAAAAAATCTTATTTGACTGTAACTCAGGAATTTTACCCTACATCATACATACATGATCATATATGCATTTGAACCAAACTAAAATATAAAGGGCTTTACATAATTAAAAAAAATCAGTCAGACATTTTTACATACAACATACAGACAGTGACATATATGTTTTTTCATAATACATACACCATGCATACACATTCATAAAAGGGGGACATACCCGATTGGGTAGCCAGATAAGTCCACAGCCTTGCAATCTCAAAGGTTCCTTCACAGGGGATTTTTTTTACATAATTGTCAACATATATTATGGGGGAAAAGTGAAAGAACTAATTCTTGCACACAAAAAATTGATGAACATGTCAATCCAAAATGCTTGGGAAAAAAGTTATATAATAGAAAGAATGCATACCTAAAGAAGCTGACATATTAGAGTTCTTGCAATCTCCAAATATATACATAATGGGTTTGCCTTTGCATATTCCATTGCAATAATGAAACAAAACGGACAGATGGAAGAGAGAAAGGTTAAAGGATTCAACCATTTGATTAATTGAGTACGAAAGAGCGATTAGATGTCCTCGGAGGAAGAGGAGTCGAAAATGAGATAGAGAGGTATTTAATGGGGTTGGATCCGTTACGAGACTCTTTCGTTAAATGTGGATGCAATAATGACCTATTAAAACTTCTAATACTATCGTATTAGTGGTGTATAATATATATTGTTATTAAGAACTATTGATTTTTCCTGCTTTTCTATATTATTTTGTTGAGTATGAGGTACAATATGAGTTCCCTTTTTAAAGAATTATAGTCTTGATGGGGTATACATAAATCCTACTGTTAAAGATTGAATAAAATTTAATCCTATAATAAAAGGGTGATGACTTGGTACATTTGTTATATATGTTTTTTGGTAAAATGAATTGTTCTTTATTTATGTATATCGGTCTGTTTTGTATACACGATGTTATTGGTATTGCTTATTTATTGAATTGATGAATATACCCCTCGTAATTTAATTCTTTATATGCTTTCTTTTGGTACTAATTCTGTATGAATTAAACTTTTTGTGGCTCATGTATCTAATATTGCCGTTGTATCTAGAATTTTATCTACAAATTTTATTTGTATAGAAAAAGTTGTTAATGCTAATTTATTTGTGCCATTGATTTGTTCTTTAGATAGTTCTTTAATTTCTTTATAACAATTTATACATAAATTTTTACAACATGTTTTATAAATATATATCTCTGTCTTCTTTTAAACATTTTATACATTTTCTTTTTATAAACATATATTGTATAATTTTGTATTCACATTCTTCTATATTGTATAAAAAATCTAAATCTTCTAGACTTTTTTCTATATTTTTTATGTGTTCATCTTTGTAATACCCCGTAATTTTATTGATTAATTAGATTAAATGTGAATTAATTGAGAATTAATCCGGATATAAATACTAACGAGACGTGAGTTGGTATTTCATTATGATGTGTATATATGGCAATATATGAATATTGAAAATATTAAAATTGTCGCGAGACTGAAATACGACAATTTGGGAAATTTAGTTGGGACGCGCGTGTCAGTCGCGTCAGGAATGTAATTATTTGAATTAAAAAGTGAATTCTATTTTTATCTACCAAATGGTCATTTTGAGTGCGCCAACGAGTCCGAAAGGGTCGAAATAGTCAGAAAACACTAGCCGGGGGTTTTGTTTGGGTCCCGGGGTATTTTTGGGCCATACCGGCAACTTAAAAGGGTATTTTGATAATTTTAAAAATTAGGGGATTAAAACCCACGAAAATTGGAGTTTATAATTATAATTTTAAAGGGGCCACTAAGGCCATTACCAGCAAAAGTTTAGAGAGTGGGCTACGGGAGTTTTGAGAGAAGTTGGAGAGAAGTTACAAGAGCCAAAACCAAGCCATCTTCAACCTTGGGAGAAAATCTGTAGAGAAAGGAGAGAATCAACCTTCATTCACCAACATCAATTCTGAAGAACAATCTAAGGCAGGTGATTTGATATTTTTAGTGCATTGAATATGTCTGCCATGTTTAGTGTAGGAATTATCTTATTTTGAAATTTTTGAAGAAAACCCATGAAATTGTTGGAGAAACTTTGAATTTGGGTTAGGATTTGCATGTAGAATGATGATGGACTAATTTAATATTCGAAGAGTTATATATGATGATTTAAAAACGGATTTCTGATGAGTAATTGGGCATAAGAAAATTATGAGTTCTTGTTCCTAGGGTTTGGGGAAATATTTGGAGATTTATATTAATTCCTTGAGGACTTGTAAGATTTAACCCCTAAAATATGTTAAGAGATGATCTAGGATGATTAGAAATGGTTTATAAACGTTAAAACATAAATTGGATGGTCTTAGGGTGGATTTAGAGAAGAGAAGAATTGAGAAAAATGGACTTGAGAATTTCTGGGCTGAATCTGCCATCTCGTTAGAAGACCTGCCCAGGTCGTTCGAACGACCTCGTTCGAACGAACTTCTAACGAGATGACAGTATCCCTTCTAACGAGTTGGTAGTTCGTTCGAAGCCTTTCGTTCGAACGACCTCATTCGAACGAGATTTCTAACGAGTTGACAGAATGGCCTTTTAGGCCTGATTTTATTTCTAGTGTCCCGTAGACTTATTTAAATGGTGAGATAACCTTCCCTTATTAACTGGTGGGTATAGTTGGGATATTGGGGTATACTAAAGGGTAAAACTTAGAATCTTATAATAAACCGGATGACATGTGTGGATTGGGAAGTGAGTAACTAATCATGACGTGCGAAGAGTTGATAACTTAAATACATATAAACCAGGGACTCGTGAGTTGTTTAACACTAAAAGTTGGTATAAGAACGAGATGTATACCACTAATGAAATATTGTGATATCTAAGATGTGCGAATGCTTAGTGTATGTAATTATCTATGTATAACATACCTACCGTACTTGCTATCATGGGAGGTCGGCGTTCGATCAGGGAAATCTAATCTTTGTGTGCCTACGGGGGGGATTTAGATTGGTACCTCGAGGACATAGGTCAGAGAAGGGCTTATTGAGAAGTAAATAAGTCTGCTGATCATGGGTGCGTAGGTATGTGCGTGACCCATGTGATGTGAACTATGTTCGCCTCCATTGTTTGTGATTGTTGTTAATGAAACGTTTCCTGAGAGATTCGGAATACGTGGTCCTCATGTACGTGATGTACCGGGATTTGATAGCAGAGTATGTGAGCACCGCAGCTTAGTCTCGGGGTGCTAGTATTGTATATTTATGATGAGAATAATATACTGTTAATTGAAATGAATTGTCATGTATAAATGTGAGGATAAATAATAGCAACAGTTTGTAAAGTGAAAATGTAAGATTTCTAGTAATTAGTAGTACTAACATGGGAAAACTGTGTAGCAAGTTATAACACTCTGTTAAATAAAAGTTGTTGGGAATTGAATTGGATATCGTATAAAAATGTTGGAATTTGGTATCGGACTAGGTAGATATGGGAACAACTAGAATGGGTACGGGTACGATAGAAGTGCACAATTAGTTGAGAGGTGAAGAACTCATGTGAGTGCACACACTATCATGTACTTTATATTCACTGTTTAACGATATTAAACACTTGCAAATTTTTAAACTATTTTCACAATCGGGCTCTGACCCGTTTGCTTTCAATTCTTTTTTTTGTAAAAACCTTTTAGGTGCCCAGTCACAAGGACACCATGCATAGGAGTTCTATTCAGGTGACGTGCTATAGCTGCTGTGGAAGTTACAGGACCTTGACAGTAGACGCCTCCATTTTCGATCTTGACTCCATTATCAGATTTTCTCAATTGTTGGGCATGTCGCCCCATTCCTTTTAGAGACATCTTACTTTTCAGTTATTTCAGACTTTGAGTTGTAATTAATTTAGTGATGCAGACTTGGTGTTTATTTATTTCAGTATTCGGATTGTTGTGAGGAGTATTCCTCCAGACTCATTATTATTTGATGGTTATTCTATTGTGACTATGTTATGGTGGTTATGTTAGCATTTCATAATTTACTTATTGTATGTTAATTGGATTTAATTAAAATTGACAACTCACTTTTTAAATATTAGGTGGCTAGTAATTGTTAAAACGTTTCGACAGTGATGCAACGAACTGAACCAACTTGGCATTTTGTATTAATTTAATAAAGGAGTAGCTACTCGGTATTTAATCAGTCGGGGTGTCACAGGTGGTATCAGAGCATCAGGTTCTAGTGTCCTTAGGATCTGTACGGCTTATTATGTTTCCGCTGAGCTTTGTTTGATATAAAGCCCTATACTTTAGGACTGTTGTATTCTTTTGTGTATGCTTCGCTCTTCAGCTATTTTGAGATAATAACTGCGAACTTATAAGACTTTACTCTCATTTCAGATGCCTCCACGACGTGCGCAGCGAGTTCTTAGGGATGCACAGCTAGAGCCACAGCCTGCACCAGTTCAGGGCACTATGAATGCCGCAGAGGTTGCAGTTATTGTAGCCCAAGCGGTAAATATCGCCCTAGCCGTTGTACAACAGACACCACCTCAGGCGCCGGTAGTCGCGCCAGTTCAGGCTCATGCATTCCCGTCTGCTTGGGAATGCGTTCGTGATGCTTTTCAGAAAGCACACCCTTCGGAGTTTGCAGGTAGCTCCGATATTGTGGTATCCAGTTAATGGAGGAAGGACATTCAGAGGCACTTAAGGATGTACGAGTGCACAGATGTTCAGAAGCAGATACTGGCTACTTTCAAGCTAGTAGGATCTGCATTGCAGTGGTGAGAGTCCATTACCACCGCAGAGGAGAGGGACGCCTTTTCTATTCAGGAGTTCTGGGTGCGGTTCGACCGCAAATATTTTCCGTCAGCTGTTCACACTGAAATGAGGAGGAAATTGATGAACCTCAAGCAGGAGGGGAGGACCGTGGTCGAGTATGAGGCCGAATTTACTAATCTTTTGAACATTGTTCCTGATGAGATTCTGACTGAGGAGAAGAAGATTTAGAAGTTTATGGATGGATTGACTTGGAGAATCCGTCAGCACTTGTTGGGAAACCTCTCGTTGGCCACTTATTCTGATGTGGTTAACGCGACGCTACTTCATTGCTAGGATCATCGCTTTCACATGACTGAGAGTAAGAGATCAGGAGAGTCCAGCCATCAGGGCAGGACAGGGGGTAATGGTGCCAGCGGGGCACAGTTTACTCAGGTTCAGCATAGGCAGGGAGATCAGGGTTCCCGTAGGGGGATTTTAAGAGATTCATATCTGGGGGTTTCAGAAACGGACAGGGAGGTTTTCGTAATGGCCATCAGGGTCAGCAGGGCCAGCAACAGCAGTTTTAGCAGGGCCAGCACGAACAGGGGAGAAATGGTAACGGCCATTAGGGCCGTGGGCAACAGGGACAGCGAGGGGGAAATTTCCCGGGGAAGTGCTTCACTTGTGGCAAGATTGGCCACAAACGCCAGGATTGTCCTGATAGGGGCAGGACCCCACAGTAGCAGCAGGGTGCTCGACACGAACCACAGAGGCCTATGTTTCCCACCGCCCTCCCAGCACCACCACAGATGACAGCACTACCACCCATTCCAGCGGTCACAGTCTAGCAGGGACAGCTTCAGTATGGGAGAGTGTATCAGCTCCAGCATGCCGCAGCCCCACAGGATCCACCGGCTATTGAGGGTATGTTCTCTATTCGGAGGACTATGGGGTGTATTTTATTTGACACGGGGACCACACATTGTTTCATTGCCACGAGATTTGCACGCACTATTGGGTTGTTAGACACCGCAGAGAGCACGGTTACTTATGTAGACTCATCGCTGAGTAAAGGTTCTGTGATTTCCCTTATTTGTAGAGGTGTGGGTGTAGAGATCAGGAGGATTACTTTACCCATTGATATGTTAGTGTTAGAGATGACTGAGTATGATGCGATTGTTGGTATGGATTGGCTAGTTACGTACCGATCCATGATTGACTGTTTTAGTAGGAGTATTATCCTTGCCATTCCCGGGCAAGAGATATTTTTAATGGCGATGCCTCTCCCTGAGGGAGGATCTCCACTCACTTGTACTATATAGAGGAGGAGACCTCTAAGGAAGTGGTGATACCACTCGATGCGATTCCAGTTGTTAGGGAGTTTGCCAATGTATTTCAGGATATACTTGGACTACCTCCGAGTAGAGAGATAGATTTTGTGATCGATTTGACGCCGGGTACTCGGCCGATTGCCCGCGCACTTTACCGTATGGCTTCGGCAGAGATGAGAGAGTTACGGGATAAGATAGAGCAGTTGTTGGGTCAGGGGTTTATCCGGAGGAGTACTTCGACGTGGGGTGCCCCTGTGTTGTTCGTAAAGAAGAGGGATGGATCGTTGAGGTTGTGCGTAGATTACCGAGAGTTGAATAAGGTCACGATACGGAATAAGTATCCGTTGCCCAGAATCGATGACTTATTTGACCAGTTGAGAGGAGCTTCCTTCTTCTCAAAGATTGATTTGCGATCGGAATACCATCAGTTGCGTATCAGGGAGCAGGACGTTTCAAAGACTGCTTTCTTGACGAGATATGGTTCCTACGAGTTTCGGGTTATGCCTTTTGGCTTGACCAACGCTCCAACCGTGTTTATGGACTTGATGAATAGGGTGTTCAGAGAGTTCCTAGACCAGTTCATCATCGTCTTTATTGATGACATCCTGGTTTACTCCCAGACAGAAGAGCAGCACGCCGAGCATTTGAGGCAGGTTTTGTAGACGCTACGTCAGAACGAGCTTTATACAAAGCATGAGAAGTGTGGGTTTTGGCTGAAGGAGGTTCAGTTTTTAGGGCATATCATTTCAGACCGAGGGATATCTGTTGATCCGGGGAAGGTATCCGCGGTGAGGGAGTGGGGACAGCCCACGACACCGATAGAGATCCGTAGTTTCTTGGGCCTAGCAGGATACTACAGGAGGTTTATTCGAGGTTTTCCAAAGATAGCGGGTCCTTTGACACATCTGACTCGCAAAGTTGTGCCATTCATCTGGAGCGATGCCTGTCGGTTGGCATTTGATGAGTTGAAGGACAAGTTGACCTCAGCACCTGTGTTAGCATTGCCGAGACCGGGAGTTGAGTATCTAGTCTACATCGATGCGTCCTTACAAGGACTTGAAGGTGTATTGCAGCAGGAGAGTCAGGTCATAGCTTATGCTTCCCGTAAGCTTAAGCCTCACGAGAAGAATTACCCCACCCATGACTTGGAGTTAGCGGCAGTTGTATTTGCCCTTCGAATTTGTAGACATTATCTCCTGGGGGAGACGTTTCAGTTGTTCACGGACCACAAGTCTCTACAGTACCTCTTTACACAGAAAGAGTTGAATATGCGTCAACGACGGTGGCTTAAGTTTGTGAAGGATTATCAGTTTGATATCCAATATCACCCGGGGAAGGCTAACGTGGTAGCAGACGCGTTGAGCCATAGGCCAGTAGATGAAGTGGACGAGGTTTTGAAAGCAAAGTGGAAGGAGTTGGGACACCAGGATGCAGTGGCCCGATCGTTCATGTCTGTGATGACTGTTACACCGCAGATTGTTACGAGAGTGGTAAAGGCCCAGGCAAATAACTCGTTCTGTCAGGAGCAGATAATTCGATTACTAGCAGAGGGAGCCGAGTCCTATACCGTTAGTTCAGACGGGGGATTACGCTTCAATGGAAGACTGGTTATTCCAAAAGGGGAAGACTTGCGACACGAGGTAATGACATAGTCGCACGGCTCACGGTTCGCGGTACACCCTGGTGGGGATAAAATGTACCAAGACATGAGACGACAGTATTGATGGAGCGGGATGAAGAGAGATATTGTCGTGTTTGTTTCTAAATGCGCCACTTGTCAGCTGGTAAAGATGGATCATCAGAGACCTGCAGGACTTCTACAGCCATTAGAGGTTCCGACGTGGATATGGGAGAGCATATCCATGGACTTTATCACAGGGTTACCTACGTCACAGAGGGGTCACGACTCCATTTCGGTAATTGTGGACCGTTTGACCAAAGTTGCTCATTTTCTACCCGTAAGGACATACTACACTACGGAACAGTATGCCCAGATTTTTATTTCAGAAATAGTGAGACTTCACGGTGTGCTTCTAAATATCGTGTCTGACCGAGATAAGATATTTGTTTCACGATTATGGGAGAGTTTTCAGGAGGCCATGGGCACTAAATTATAATTGAGTACGGCTTATCACCCACATACCGATGGGAAGACCGAGCGTACAAATCAGATGTTGGAGGATATGTTGTGTATGTGCATTATAGACTTTGGGGGTGGATGGGAGCAGTACCTTCCACTGGTGGAGTTTGCTTATAATAACTCCTACCAGTTCACCATTGGCATGGCTCCATTTGAGGCGTTGTATGGTAGACCTTGTCGTTCCCCAGCATGTTGGTTAGAAGTGGGGGATAACAAACTCCTTGGGCCGGAAGTGATTCATGATACTTCGACAAGGATAGAGATGATACGGAATCGCATTCGGGTAGCTCAGGACCGGCAGAAGAGCTATGCTGATGCCAAGAGGTTCTTCAGAGAATTCAAAATGGGGGACTAGGTTTTACTCAGAGTATCTCCTATGAAGGGGATTATGCATTTTGGAAAGAAGGGGAAACTGGCACCGAGATATGTGGGGCCATTTCCTATCATCGAGCAGATTGGGCTAGTTGCGTATAGACTTGGGTTACCAGAGCACTTGCATAGGATTCATGATGTGTTCCATATTTGCTCGCTAAGGAAATATCTTAGGGACGATTTGGACCATACTCACATTGCTTTGGAGGACATCGATCTCCAGCCCGATAGTTCGTACGAGGAGGGGCTGATTGCTACTTTGGACCGAAGCGAGCAGAAACTGCGGTCAAAGATAGTACCGTTGGTACGTGTTCAGTGGCGGCATCATAATGCCGAGGAGTCCACATGGGAGCGCGAGGATGAGATGCGCGAACGTTATCCAGAGTTGTTTTTACCAGGTACTTTTTAGTTCCGAATTTCGGGACGAAATTCTGTTATTAGGGGGGAAGTATGTAATACCCCGTAATTTTATTGATATTTATTTAAGGGATTAATTAAATTAAATGTGAATTAATTGAGAATTAATCCGGATATAAATTCTAACGATATGTGAGTTGGTATTTGATTATGATGTGTATATATGGTAATATATGAATATTGAAAATATTAAAATTGTCGCGAGACTGAAATACGATAATTTGGGAAATTTAG
Organism: Sambucus nigra; assembly: GCA_949130495.1. NCBI lineage: Eukaryota > Viridiplantae > Streptophyta > Magnoliopsida > Dipsacales > Adoxaceae > Sambucus > Sambucus nigra. The sequence goes on from OX422216.1 coordinate 586,484,514, forward strand.
TTGGGACGCGCGTGTCAGTCGCGTTAGGAATGTAATTATTTGAATTAAAAAGTGAATTCTATTTTTATCAACCGAATGGTCATTTTGAGTGCGCCAACGAGTCCGGAAGGGTCGAAATAATCAGAAAACACTAGCCGGGGGTTTAGTTTGGGTCCCGGGACATTTTTGGGCCATACTGGCAACTTAAAAGGGTATTTTGATAATTTTAAAAATTAGGGGATTAAAACCCACGAAAATTGGAGTTTATAATTATAATTTTAAAGGGGCCACTAAGGCCATTACCAGCAAAAGTTTAGAGAGTGGGCTACGGGAGTTTTGAGAGAAGTTGGAGAGAAGTTACAAGAGCCAAAACCAAGCCATCTTCAACCTTGGGAGAAAATCTGTAGAGAAATGAGAGAATCAACCTTCATTCACCAACATCAATTCTGAAGAACAATCTAAGGCAAGTGATTTGATATTTTTAGTGCATTGAATATGTCTTTCATGTTTAGTGTAGGAATTATCTTATTTTGAAATTTTTGAAGAAAACCCATGAAATTGTTGGAGAAACTTTGAATTTGGGTTAGGATTTGCATGTAGAATGATGATGGACTAATTTAATATTCGAAGAGTTATATATGATGATTTAAAAACGGATTTCTGATGAGTAATTGGGCATAAGAAAATTATGAGTTCTTGTTCCCAGGGTTTGGGGAAATATTTGGAGATTTATATTAATTCCTTGAGGACTTGTAAGATTTAACCCCTAAAATATGTTAAGAGATGATCTAGGATGATTATAAATGGTTTATAAACGTTAAAAAATAAATTGGATGGTCTTAGGGTGGATTTAGAGAATAGAAGAATTGAGAAAAACGGACTTGAGAATTTCTGGGCTGAATCTGCCATCTCGTTAGAAGACCTGCCCAGGTCGTTCGAACGACCTCGTTCGAACGAACTTCTAACGAGATGACAGTATCCCTTCTAACGAGTTGGTAGTTCGTTCGAAGCCTTTCGTTCGAACGACCTCATTCGAACGAGATTTCTAACGAGTTGACAGAATGGCCTTTTAGGCCTGATTTTATTTCTAGTGTCCCGTAGACTTATTTAAATGGTGAGATAACCTTCCCTTATTAACTAGTGGGTATAGTTGGGAGATTGGGGTATACTGAAGGGTAAAACTTAGAATCTTGTAGTAAACCGGATGACATGTGTGGATTGGGAAGTGAGTAACTAATCATGACGTGCGAAGAGTTGATAACTTAAATACATATAAACCAGGGACTTGTGAGTTGTTTAACACTAAAAGTTAGTATAAGAACGAGATGTATACCACTAATGAAATATTGTGATATCTAAGATGTGCGAATGCTTAGTATATGTAATTATCTGTGTATAACAGACCTACCGTACTTGCTATCATGGGAGGTCGACGTTCAATCAGGTCCATCTAATCTTTGTGTGCCTACGGGGGGGATTTAGATTGGTACCTCGAGGACATAGGTCAGAGAAGGGATTATTGAGAAGTAAATAAGTCTGCTGATCATGGGTGCGTAGGTATGTGCGTGACCCATGTGATGTGAACTATGTTCGCCTCCATTGTTTGTGATTATTGTTAATGAAACGTTTCCTGAGAGATTCGGAATACGTGGTCCTCATGTACGTGATGTACCGGGATTTGATAGCAGAGTATGTGAGCACCGCAACTTAGTCTCGGGGTGCTAGTATTGTATATTTATGATGAGAATAATATACTGTTAATTGAAATGAATTGTCATATATAAATGTGAGGATAAATAATAGCAACAATTTGTAAAGTGAAAATGTAAGATTTCTAGTAATTAGTAGTACTAACATGGGAAAACTGTGTGTCAAGTTATAACACTCTGTTAAATAAAAGTTGTTGGGAATTGAATTGGATATCGTATAAAAATGTTGGAATTTGGTATCGGACTAGGTAGATATGGGAACAACTAGAATGGGTACGGGTACGATAAAAGTGCACAATTAGTTGAGAGGTGAGGAACTCATGTGAGTGCACACACTATCATGTGAGTACGATAGAAGTGGGAGAGCATCTCAATGGACTTTATTACCGGGTTACCAACCTCACAGAAGGGTCACGATTCCATATGGGTGATAGTGGATCGTTTGACTAAGGTAGCCCATTTCTTACCGGTTCGTACGGATTATGATACTATGCGGTACGCGCAGCTATTCATTTCAGAGATTGTTAAGCTGCACGGAGTTCCTATTAATATTGTGTCGGACCGAGATAAGATATTTGTGTCACATTTCTGGCAGAGCTTTCAGGAGGCCATGGGCACCGACTTACGGTTGAGTACGGCATATCACCCACAGACGGACGGTCAGACAGAGAGAGTAAACCAGATGTTAGAGGACATGCTGAGAATGTGTATTCTAGATTTTGGGGGAAATTGGGAGCCATACCTCCCTTTGGTGGAGTTTGCATATAATAACTCTTACCAATTCACTATTGGCATGGCTCCATTCGAGGCGCTTTACGGGAGGCCTTGTCGTTCACCCGCCTGTTGGTTAGAGGTGGGGGATAACAAGCTATTGGGGCCAGATATGATACAGGAGACTTCCTCCAAAATAGAGTTGATTCGAGGACGTATTCGAATAGCCCAGGATAGGCAGAAGAGTTATGCTGACGCCGGTAGGAGACACGTGGAACTAGATGTGGGCGACCAGGTGTTAATTCGGGTATCTCCTATGAAAGGGATTACGAGGATCGGCAAAAATGGGAAATTAGCACCGAGATATGTGGGGCCGTTTCCCATCATTGAGAGAGTGGGACCGGTAGCTTACATATTGGGACTCCCTGAGCATCTTCAGCGAATACACGATGTGTTCCATGTGGCATCGCTGAAGAAATACAAGAGGAGCGAGAGAGCCTTCTGGCACATTCCACTGGAGGAGATCGATTTGCAGCCAGATGTCTCGTATGAAGAAAGACCCGTGGCTATCCTGGATTATAGTGAGCGCAAACTAAGATCCAAGGTGGTACCCTTAGTGCGAGTACAGTGGGGACATCACAATATGGATGAGTCCACTTGGCAACGGGAGGAGGATATGCGAGAGCAATATCCAGAATTATTCACAGCAGGTATTTTTTAATTTCGAGGACGAAATTCCTTTTGTAAGAGGGGAAGTATGTAATACCCCGTAATTCTGCTTAATTAAGAAAATACGTTTTATTTAAATTACGTGAGTAGAGTAATTTAATGAGAGTTTTATTTAAATTACGTGAGTAGAGTAATTTAATATGATTAAATACGTTTTATTTAAATTACATGAGAAGAGTAATTTAATGAGATATAATGTTAATAAAGATGAATATGACGATTAAAAATTTACTAAATGTGAGAAGTAAATCTTTAATGTTGATATGTACGGTCTAGTGACTATATGGACGTACCGGAGTTATCCTAACCGAGTGTCGTGCGTAGGACAAAAATTAAGGATGAGAGTAGAAAAATATTTAAGAGACTCAAACGATAATTTAGAGTCCACAGTTGATTCCGAAAGGGTCGAATTAGTCAAAATAGTGTACCCGGGGGTACTAGTTGAGTGCCGGGTCATTTTCGGGCTAAACCGGGACCATTCGGGGGCATTTTGGTCTCTTTACAATTATGGGGAAGTAGACCTACGAATTTTGAAACCCTAGATCAGATTATAAGAGTGGAGGCTAGGGTTAGAAAGAAAGAAAATACAACATAGCCATTAGAGAAGGGAGAGAGACAATTTCCTAAGGTAAAAGAAGGAAGGAAGGGGAAATTCTAAGGAGATTTCACCATAAAGTTGTTGGGAAGGAGGATTGAAGGATCAAAATCATCAACCAACATCAACAATCACGAAATCAGACTCTACAAATCATAAGGCAAGTGGTTATTTACAAAATAATTGAGTTATAATACCCATAATTAAGTTTTAGGAAGAACATGATTTTTATGATATTCTTGGGAATAAAACAATTGATTTTGATCCATGATTGATAAGGATTGCATGTAGAACGTTTTTGGATTTCCAAGTATGTTGATATCATAGAAAACTAGATGATAAATTCGAAAGAAAATCTGGAATTTGGATGAATGATATAAAGAATGCAATTTTTAGGGTTCTTGAATATTAGAGAGATTTTTAGTTGATTTGGCCAAGATTTATAATGATTTTGTTGTTTTAAATCGTTAGTAATCATCCCAGAACATGTAGGAATGATTAGAAATTGTTGGTTGCAAATATGGTGGATTATCATGAAAGATAGAGAAATAAAAATGGTGAAACCCGTAGGAAGAAGATGAACTGGGTCTGTCACTGCTTGATCGATCGATCGACCCTTGAATGTCGATCGATCGAGCAGTCGATCGATCGACCATATCCCATCGATCGATCGACCCTGGCTGCACTTTAGAGAAATTTGCGAACATTTCTTTTAATTACCGTCGCTTAATGGGAACCTTAGGAATGATATTTTACCTATGAGGGGACTTTAAAATTTCCAGTAGGTGTACCTTTAGATTTCTTCACAAATGATTGAGCGGGAATTTTGGAGAAATGGACTGACAAAAGAACGATCGATTTAGTCGTATGTTGAGATTGTGAGAATTTAATTACGGAAAGAGTGAGATTTAAATTCCAGAAAGAAAATACCAGTAGGTTAAAATTAACTTAACTACTGAATTAAGGGAGGGGTAACTAGGGCCCTTAGAGTTGCGTGAATACTCGAATAAATACAATAGCGAAATAAATTGTAATTAATGAGTACGACGAATATAAGTAAAATATATTACGTACGGGCATGATTTGAGAGGTCGGGTGTGTACCTACTAAATTATATAAAAGTTTGGGTTGAGAGAATTTTACCTAAATTAATAATGTTAGGGTCGATGTGACATTCCGAACTAACATAAAATTATTATATGTTTGGGGTCGATGAAAAATGCCGAACCAAACTTATAACTGGTGTCGCGATGAAAGAGTCTCGAACCAGGATATGTGTATGTATTTATATTTTTAAATAGTTGGGGTCGATGGATCATTCCGAACCAACTTTCACTTGGGGTCGATGAATCATTCCGAACCAAGAGTCCTTTATATGTAATAGAAGGATATGTTAGCGGTAACTGATATTAAATACATTGTTGTGTGAAAATGTATTCTATGTGTATAATCTACTAACTTAGAATAGTAGACAATGAAATGAATGGTAAATGTCTTAGTAATAATTTATAACGTGATGTAACTATTATAAGAATAAGGACAACGAAAAGTAAATAAGTTAACTACAGTTATGGGTAGTATAGCTAGGTAAGCTAAGTATCCTCAATAGTTACGTACTATGTAAGAGAGGTGAGAAAGTTCAAGGGAGTGTGCGAAACCTTAATATGTGTAATCAATAACTTAATTGTGATAACTGCTTCCAAAATATTTTCAAATGTTTTGAGTACTAACTCTTGCTATGTAAATTTTTTTAAAAACCTTTTAGGTGCCCAGCCACAAGGACACCCAACATGATTTCATTCCAGAGAATTTGGGAGCTGCAACACGTGTGGATGTTGCTGGGATTGTTTAGACGCTTCCTCTTTAGTGCAGGATCTCAGTTTTAATATTCTTAGTTGGGACCTGTTGTTCTACCTTTACTATTACAGTTTATTCTAGTTATGGATTTGTAGTTGTCTTTTATTGGCCGTGGTTTTCGGCAAGACTTTACCTGCTTTCAGAGTATTTATACAAACTGCTTGTTTATTACTAGAATTTGTAATGTGGTTGTATGGTTAATTTTCTGTTTAAGAAGGATAAAATTTGGCACCCGTTTAATTTCATTTAGGTGGTTAGTAAATTAAAAGGCGTTCGACAGTGATGCTAAGAATGAACCATTTACGAAACCTGTTTAAATTAAAATAAGGCTTGATCACCCAAGGTTTAATTAGGCGGGGTGTCACAGATGGTATCAGAGCATCAGGTTATAGTGTCCATAGGATCTGTACGGCTTACTACGATTCAGCGTAACGTTTGTTGGTATTAGAGCCCCACTATTAGGATTATTGATTCAAAATTTCCACTGTTGCGTACTTCTGCTCTTAAATTTTGTATAAACTGTGTACTTATACAATTTGAATCTTATTTCAGATACCACCAAAGAGACAGAGAGCAGAGAGGGCTGAAGCCAGAGAGGAGGTGAGGGAGGCTCATCAGGAGCCACAGGTACCGATACCCCCACCCCCACCCGAGTTAATCTCCACTACTCAGGTTGCAGTGATAGTGGCTCAGGCAGTCGAGACAGCTATGAGGGCAATGGCAGCCCACTTTTCTCAGTCCCAAGTACCTCCCCCTGTGGCACCGGTAGTGCAAGTTCCAGCAGGACCATCTACTTGGCAGCGAGTCAGGGAGACATTTCAGAAAGGACACCCACCCGAGTTTTAGGGCAGTACCGATGTAGTGGAAGCGTGCAACTGGAAGAAAAATATCCAGCGCCACTTGCGCATGCTAGAGTGCACCGAAGTACAGGAACAAATGCTAGCCACTTTTCGTCTGTCAGGAGCGGCCCTACAGTGGTGGGAGTCAGTTACCACCACCGAGGAGAGGGACACTTTGACTATTTCTGAGTTTTGGGTGCGGTTTGACCGCAAGTATTTCCCTCCAGCAGTGGAGTCAGAGATGAGGAAGAAATTCAGCGAGGTGGTTCAGGGTGATCGCTCAGTTGCTGACTACGAGGAAGAGTTTACCCGCTTGGCCAACTTCGTGCCAAACGAGGTGAGCAATGAGGAGAGGAAGAAGTCCAAATTTATGGAGGGCCTAACCTGGAGAATCAGACAGCATTTGATTGGTAATTCGGCGTTGGTAACCTACACAGATGTCGTCAATGCCGCTCTACTACACTGTCAGGATCACCGTTTTCATACGAGGGGAAATAAGAGGGGTGAGCCTAGCTAACCGGGCAAGGTGGATGGGGGTAGTGGCAGCAGCACATCACAACAGCAAACAACGGGCCAAATAGGGCAGGATTCCCGACAGGGGAACTCTGCCAAGAAGTTTAAGCACGGGAGGCATCGCTTTGACCGACAGGGCCAGCAGGGTCCTCAGCAACCAGTCCCTCAGGGTCGACAGGGCCAAGGTAATCAAAATGGGGGACAACAAGGCCAAGATCGACAGGGCCAACGACAGGGCCAACAAGGCCAAGGGCAGAGACAGTTCACGGGTCAGTGTTTCACTTGTGGCCAGCAGGGTCACAAGAGCAGAAATTGTCCACAGCTAGACAGGGCGCAACAACAGGGTGCCCAACAGGGGCAGCAGGCGCCATTAGCCCCAGCAGCAGTACAGGCCCCACAGCCAGGGCAGATGCAGTACGGGCGTGTGTTCAACATCCGTGATATTCCATTTCAGCCGGCACCTCCAGCACCGCCGGCAGTTGCGGGTATGTTTCCTATTCATGGGCTTGAGAGGAGTATTGTTTGACACGGGGGCGACACATTCGTTTATTTCCACTAGATTTGCACGGGCAGCCGGCCTATTAGCGACAGCAGACACTCATCTTATGTGCGTGGAGTCACCGATGGGTAGTGGGTCCCTTATACACTCGATTTGTAAGGGTGTGGACATTATGGTAGGGAGATTGAGTCTAGCGATGGACCTCCTAGTGCTGGATATGGAGGGATATGACGCCATCCTAGGCATGGATTGGTTGGCACATAATAGGGCAATGGTAGATTGTTATGAGAGGACCATCGTGTTCTCCATTCCGGGACAAGAGATGTTCCTTGTGGCAATGCCACTTCCCGAGGGAGGATCGCGAACTCATTTATATTATATTAAGGAGGAGACCTCACATGGGGTTGTCGTTTCTCTGGACTCAATCCTAGTTGTGAGGGATTTTGAGGATGTCTTTCAGGAGATACCAGGGTTACCACCTAGCAGAGAGATAGAGTTCGTTATTGATCTAACACCGGGGACGAGATCGATTGCCAGAGCACCGTATCGCATGGCTCCTTCGGAGATGCGGGAACTGAGAGAACAGATTCAGCAGCTATTAGGACAGGGTTTCATTCGACGGAGTACATCGTCATGGGGTGCGCCGGTGTTGTTTGTGAAGAAAATGGATGGTTCACTTCGTCTGTGTGTAGATTATAGGGAGATGAACAAAGTGACGATACGTAATAAGTATCCATTGTCGAGGATTGACGACTTGTTTGATCAATTGAGAGGGGCTGCATACTTCTCGAAGATCGATTTGAGGTCGGGTTACCACCAATTGCGCATTCGTGAAGAGGATGTACCTAAGACCGCTTTCCTGTCGCGGTACGGGTCATACGAGTTCAGAGTGATGCCTTTTGGGCTAACTAATGCGCCGACAGTATTCATGGATCTTATGAACAGGGTATTCAGGGAGTTTTTGGATCAGTTTGTGATTGTATTCATAGACGACATTCTAATTTACTCTCGCACGGAGGAGGAACACGCTGAACACTTACGAATGGTTCTACAGACATTGCGGGACCATCAGTTGTACGCCAAATTTGAGAAGTGTGGGTTTTGGCTTTGGGAGGTTCAGTTCCTAGGCCACGTCGTATCTAGCAAAGGCATTGTTGTTGACCCGAGTAAAGTATCGGCGGTAAGGGAGTGGGGACAGCCCACGACACCGACCGAAATTCGCAGTTTCTTGGGATTGGCCGGTTATTATCGTCGCTTCATCAAGGGATTCTAAAAAATTGCCGGACCGTTGACGAATCTGACTCGGAAGGGAATTCCCTTCGTATGGAGTGATAGTTGTCAGTTAGCATTTGATGAATTAAAAGACAAGTTGACATCAGCCCCCGTTCTTGCCTTGCCTAGGAGCGGAGTGGAATACCGAGTCTATACTGATGCGTCCTTACAAGGACTTGGGGGTGTGTTACAACAGGAGGAGAAGGCCATAGCTTATGCGTCCCGAAAGCTTAAGCCACATGAGATGAATTACCCCACCCATGACCTCGATTTGGCAGCGGTCATTTTTGCACTGAGAATATGGAGGCACTATCTTCTGGGCGAGCAGTTCACTCTGTTCACGGATCATAAGTCATTGCAGTATCTGTTCACTCAGAAGGACCTGAATATGAGGCAAAGAAGGTGGCTTGAATTCGTGAAGGACTACCAATTTGATATACAGTATCATCCTAGTAAGGCTAACGTGGTGGCAGATGCGTTAAGCAGAAGACCTACTGGGGAGTTAGCAGGAGTTTGGAAGGCGAAGTGGAGTGAACTCCGACACGAAGATGAAATGGCGAGAGCATGCATGGCAGTTCTAGCTATCACTCCCGAGAACGTTATGCGGGTAGTGAGGGCACAGGCAGAAGACCCATTTTGTCAGGACAAAGTACGATAGTTACTGACCAAGGGGGCAGAGTTCTACTCCATCAGTTCAGAGGGTGGACTACGTTTCAACGGTAGGCTGATAGTACCCGAAGATGATGATTTGAGACATGCCGTTATGACAGAGTCACACGGGTCAAAATTCTCGGTACATCCAGGTGGGGACAAAATGTACCAGGATATGCGACGAGTATATTGGTGGTCAGGCATGAAACGAGATATTGTAGAATTTGTCTCAAGGTGTGCTACATGCCAGCTCATAAAAGTTGACCATCAGAGACCTTCAGGGATGTTACAACCACTAGAGATTCCCGTGTGAAAGTGGGAGAGCATCTCAATGGACTTTATTACCGGGTTACCAACCTCACAGAAGGGTCACGATTCCATATGGGTGATAGTGGATCGTTTGACTAAGGTAGCCCATTTCTTACCGGTTCGTACGGATTATGATACTATGCGGTACGCGCAGCTATTCATTTCAGAGATTGTTAAGCTGCACGGAGTTCCTATTAATATTGTGTCGGACCGAGATAAGATATTTGTGTCACATTTCTGGCAGAGCTTTCAGGAGGCCATGGGCACCGACTTACGGTTGAGTACGGCATATCACCCACAGACGGACGGTCAGACAGAGAGAGTAAACCAGATGTTAGAGGACATGCTGAGAATGTGTATTCTAGATTTTGGGGGAAATTGGGAGCCATACCTCCCTTTGGTGGAGTTTGCATATAATAACTCTTACCAATTCACTATTGGCATGGCTCCATTCGAGGCGCTTTACGGGAGGCCTTGTCGTTCACCCGCCTGTTGGTTAGAGTGGGGGATAACAAGCTATTGGGGCCAGATATGATACAGGAGACTTCCTCCAAAATAGAGTTGATTCGAGGACGTATTCGAATAGCCCAGGATAGGCAAAAGAGTTATGCTGACGCCGGTAGGAGACACGTGGAACTAGATGTGGGCGACCAGGTGTTAATTCGGGTATCTCCTATGAAAGGGATTACGAGGATCGGCAAAAATGGGAAATTAGCACCGAGATATGTGGGGCCGTTTCCCATCATTGAGAGAGTGGGACCGGTAGCTTACAGATTGGGACTCCCTGAGCATCTTCAGCGAATACACGATGTGTTCCATGTGGCATCGCTGAAGAAATACAAGAGGAGCGAGAGAGCCTTCTGGCACATTCCACTGGAGGAGATCGATTTGCAGCCAGATGTCTCGTATGAAGAAAGACCCGTGGCTATCCTGGATTATAGTGAGCGCAAACTAAGATCCAAGGTGGTACCCTTAGTGCGAGTACAGTGGGGACATCACAATATGGATAAGTCCACTTGGGAACGGGAGGAGGATATGCGAGAGCAATATCCAGAATTATTCACAGCAGGTATTTTCTAATTTCGAGGACGAAATTCCTTTTGTAAGAGGGGAAGTATGTAATACCCCGTAATTCTGCTTAATTAAGAAAATACGTTTTATTTAAATTACGTGAGTAGAGTAATTTAATGAGAGTTTTATTTAAATTACGTGAGTAGAGTAATTTAATATGATTAAATACGTTTTATTTAAATTACGTGAGAAGAGTAATTTAATGAGATATAATGTTAATAAAGATGAATATGACGATTAAAAATTTACTAAATGTGAGAAGTAAATCTTTAATGTTGATATGTACGGTCTAGTGACTATATGGACGTACCGGAGTTATCCTAACCGAGTGTCGCGCGTAGGACAAAAATTAAGGATGAGAGTAGAAAAATATTTAAGAGACTCAAACGATAATTTAGAGTCCGCAGTTGATTCCGAAAGGGTCGAATTAGTCAAAATAGTGTACCCGGGGGTACTAGTTGAGTGCCGAGTCATTTTCGGGCTAAACCGGGACCATTCGGGGGCATTTTGGTCTCTTTACAATTATGGGGAAGTAGACCTACGAATTTTGAAACCCTAGATCAGATTATAAGAATGGAGGCTAGGGTTAGAAAGAAATAAAATACACCATAGCCATTAGAGAAGGGAGAGAGACAATTTCCTAAGGCAAAAGAAGGAAGGAAGGGGAAATTCTAAGGAGATTTCACCATAAAGTTGTTGGGAAGGAGGATTGAAGGATCAAAATCATCAACCAACATCAACAACCACGAAATCAGACTCTACAAATCATAAGGCAAGTGGTTATTTACAAAATAATTGAGTTATAATACCCATAATTAAGTTTTAGGAAGAACATGATTTTTATGATATTCTTGGGAATAAAACAATTGATTTTGATCCATGATTGATAAGGATTGCATGTAGAACGTTTTTGGATTTCCAAGTATGTTGATATCATAGAAAACTAGATGATAAATTCGAAAGAAAATCTGGAATTTGGATGAATGATATAAAGAATGCAATTTTTAGGGTTCTTGAATATTAGAGAGATTTTTAGTTGATTTGGCCAAGATTTATAATGATTTTGTTGTTTTAAATCGTTAGTAATCATCCCAGAACATGTAGGAATGATTAGAAATTGTTGGTTGCAAATATGGTGGATTATCATGAAAGATAGAGAAATAAAATTGGTGAAACCCGTAGGAAGAAGATGAACTGGGTCTGTCACTTCTTGATCGATCGATCGACCCTTGAATGTCGATCGATCGAGCAGTCGATCGATCGACCATATCCCATCGATCGATCGACCCTGGCTGCACTTTAGAGAAATTTGCGAACATTTCTTTTAATTACCGTCGCTTAATGGGAACCTTAGGAATGATATTTTACCTATGAGGGGACTTTAAAATTTCCAGTAGGTGTACCTTTAGATTTCTTCACAAATGATTGAGCGGGAATTTTGGAGAAATGGACTGACGAAAGAACGATCGATTTAGTCGTATGTTGAGATTGTGAGAATTTAATTACGGAAAGAGTGAGATTTAAATTCCGGAAAGAAAATACCAGTAGGTTAAAATTAACTTAACTACTGAATTAAGGGAGGGGTAACTAGGGCCCTTAGAGTTGCGTGAATACTCGAATAAATACAATAGCGAAATAAATTGTAATTAATGAGTACGGTGAATATAAGTAAAATATATTACGTACGGGCATGATTTGAGAGGTCGGGTGTGTACCTACTAAATTATATAAAAGTTTGGGTTGAGAGAATTTTACCTAAATTAATTATGTTAGGGTCGATGTGACATTCCGAACTAACATAAAATTATTATATGTTTGGGGTCGATGAAAAATGCCGAACCAAACTTATAACTGGTGTCGCGATGAAAGAGTCCCGAACCAGGATATGTGTATATATTTATATTTTTAAATAGTTGGGGTCGATGGATCATTCCGAACCAACTTTCACTTGGGGTTGATGAATCATTCCGAACCAAGAGTCCTTTATGTGTAATAGAAGGATATGTTAGCGGTAACTGATATTAAATACATTGTTGTGTGAAAATGTATTCTATGTGTATAATCTACTAACTTAGAATAGTAGACAATGAAATGAATGGTAAATGTCTTAGTAATAATTTATAACGTGATGTAATTATTACAAGAATAAGGACAACTAAAAGTAAATAAGTTAACTACAGTTATGGGTAGTATAACTAGGTAGGCTAAGTATCCTCAATAGTTACGTACTATGTAAGAGAGGTGAGGAAGTTCAAGGGAGTGTGCGAAACCTTAATATGTGTAATCTTAATTGTGACAACTGCTTGCAAAATATTTTCAAATGTTTTGAGTACTAGCTCTTGCTATGTAAAATTTTTTAAAAACCTTTTAGGTACCCAGCCACAAGGACACCCAACATGATTTCATTCCAGAGAATTTGGGAGCTGCAGCACGTGTGGATGTTACAGGGATTGTTTAGACGCTTCCTCTTTTCAGTTCTAGTGCAGGATCTCAGTTTTAATATTCTTAGTTGGGACATGTTGTTATACCTTTACTATTACAGTTTATTCTAGTTATGGATTTGTAGTTGTCTTTTATTGGTCGTGGTTTTCGGCAAGACTTTACCTGCTTTCAGAGTATTTATACAAACTGCTTGCTTATTACTAGAATTTGTAATGTGGTTATATGGTTAATTTTCTGTTTAAGAAGGATAAAATTTGGCACCCGTTTAATTTCATTTAGGTGGTTAGTAAATTAAAAGGCGTTCGACAGTGATGCTAAGAATGAACCATTTACGAAACCTGTTTAAATTAAAATAAGGCTTGATCACCCAAGGTTTAATTAGGCGGGGTGTCACACCTTTTATTTGTTCTACTAGGTCTAATTTTGTAATTTTTATATTTTTTATACCTATTTCGTGCTTTTATTTCTATAATCTATTAATCTTTTATCATCACATCCATATTGTGGAGGTACATCTATTTGCTGACAAGTATACTAATATTATTTTTTAATTTCTTTTCCTTCTTTTAACTTTTTGCAAATTTATTTTTAAAGTATCATATACTACTTTGATTCTTGCTCTTATTGAACAGTCACGTTTTCCTCCCATTTTGTCTTTCCATTTTTTCATATTTTTCTCCTATTGTTCATGGTATTTTTTGTATGTATCTATCTAATAATGCATTATCTGAAAGTTTACCTGTTCCTATTCAGTATTCTGTGAATTTCTTAGTATATTCTCCTATATATTCTAGTCTACATATTTGTAATTGTTCTAAATTTCTTAATGCTTGTGATTGTTTTTCTGATATCCAAAATAATCTATTTTCTCCTATGAATGCTTGTTTGATTAAATTAGTAAATTTTTTACATTAAATTCTTCTTTTAATTTTTTATATTCATTTGTTGTTTTATAGTTTATTTACTAATTAGATACACTACCTTGTAATGTATTTTCAAAATATGTTTCAGTTTTTATTTTCAAAATTCATTATTGTGCGTGTTCTAAAACATCCATTTTCCCAATTTTCTATTGTAGTTTTCAGTCTTGGGGATCTATTCTGTCTAGGTTCAATATGCTTCCATATTATTTACAATGTTATAATTTGTATCAAATATATATCTATGTCGTGGTTTAAATGTTTATATCCGTTTCTTATTTTCACTATAGCTTTCTTTCGTTGCTTCTAATTTTTGATGAGTTGAATAGTCATGCATAGGTTTGGTTGTAGTTGATGTTGATGTTTCTTCTGGTGGGTTTATTTCTTCTATTTCTTCACTATTTATAAATTTATCTATTCATATTGTTAATATTTTTCTTTTATTATCTTCATCTGTACCTTTTGCACAATATATAGACTACCATTTCTTTTGCCTCTTGCTACTATATTTTTTTATGAGGTCTTCTTTTGTCATGTTATCACAATTTTCAAGAATTACATCATATTTTTTATCTTCCAATAATTCATAGATTTGTTCTAGTTGGTCTTCTACTACTAATACATTAATTTCTTTTAATATTTCTTTATCTTCTTCTAAATTTTTATATTTACTAAATCTAATACTACTTTCTCCCATTGCATTCTTATATATTTTATTTTTTTAGGATATTTTTGTGCATTTGATTGTTAATTGTGATAATTTTCATTCTATTTCTTTATATATGCTAGTATTTATTTTTTGTGCTTCTATCATTTCTACATATTTACTATTAAAAGATTTGACAATATAGTCAAATTCTGCTTTAATTTATTTTATAGCGATTAAATAATTTTCTCACGAATAATGTATATATTAAAAGATTTTTGTATATTTGACAATATTGTTAATATATACATTATTCGTGAGAAAATTATTTAATCACTATAAAAGATTTTTGTATGTTAATTTTTGTATGTTTGACAAAATTATGTAGCAGCTATAATATAGGACGAATAATGTATACCTAATTTTTGTATGTTTGACAACATTGTTAATTGCTGCTGCATGCCATTTTTTGAATAAAAAATGTTTAATTTACTTTTAGTTACCTTTACGTCTACTTTAATCCTTTTATTCTTGTCTATTAGTTCTTCTATTTTTGAGGATTCTTTATTTCTTATGTTTTCTAATGTCTTGTTTACTTTTTCTATCTCTAATTTTAGGTTTATTATTCTTCTATTTATACTTTCTACTCGCTCTTTAATATAATCTTGATTTTCTTCTAATTTCTTCAGTTTTTCTGAAATATTATTATTCATAAACTATAGTTTATCCTAATCTATTTTTTTTCAGATAATATTTCTAATTCTAAATGAAACTCTCTAATTTTTTCTTCTGAAATTTTTATTATCCAACTGCTTATTCCTGCGTTTATATAGTCTTTATTTAGTATATCTCATTCAAATTGTTTTTTCTGTTCTTTTACTATCTTGTATTGATAAAGAAGTTTTTGTTTAATAAATTCCGTTTCAGTAATCATAGACTAGCATTCCACTCCTTTCTTTAGATAATTAGTATTATTAATATAAAATTATATCTAATTAAGTTAGCGATGATACCATTTTTTTGGAAAAAAGTTTGACCGATTTTTTTAAAATAGAAACTATTTTTAAAAAATCGGTATGTATACTTGATATGTAGTGGAGCCTATCTGATATACATATATATAAGCTCAATAAATAAATAGTAAAATTAACATTTCATTAGTTAAAATTATAGTATAATCCAATAGTAGGCTTGTTTTAATGGCAAGTTTTGATTTTTTTAGTTTTTAATGTTTGAAAAACTTATACCATAACATTTTTTAATTTGTATAAATTATGTAATTCATCAATGTGAGGACCGACGAGTTAAATTGGATCGATCCTATGAAAAACTGAACCGGTTAGGATCGGTTAATTGACATTATCAGTCGAGTCTAAATTCATTTTTCTAAACGATCAACTTTACAATTAACACGCATCGTATCGAATCGGATCAGACCGGACCGGAGCACCCAGGTCATTGCCCACCAATAGTTAACTAAACAGCTGCCCTCCAACAATCACAAGCAACAAAAAATCATACAAATTCAACACTTCCATGGTCAAAATATCATTTAGTTTAGTAATAATGATAACACTGTTCTTTATATAATTAGAATCAGCACACAACTCATTCTTGCTCTCTCTCTCTCTCTGTCTCTATATCTATATATCTAAAACCCTCTCTCCCAATTTCTACCAAATGGACCCTAACCTCTCACCATAGGCTCTCTAAACCCCCCCAAATGTCTCGCACCAAACGCAAATTCGACGATTATGAAGACTTTGACCTAAATCTCCCCTCCAAAATGAAAAAAGATCAATTTAGGGTTTGCTCATCATCATCCTCATCCTCCTCATCATCATCCTCAACAAATCTCCAATTCTTCGTTCGCATGATTTCTGAAGGTAAAACCCTAGTCCTCCACTCCACTTACCACCACACAATTAAACAAATCCATGAACAAATCCAATTCATTACTAAAATTCCTATATTCGAACAAAGATTAATTTACAGAGGCAAACAATTACAGTATGAACAAACCCTAGCTGAGTGTTTTGTCCAAAATGATGCTACACTCCAATTAGTTGGTAGGATGAGGTCAACTGAGCATCCCAAGGCTTGGCAGTTGGTTGATGAGATGGTTTGTTTGATTTGTAGGTTGTGTAAAGGGAAATCGATCGATTTGAGGAAGAATGTTGAGTCTAGGTTGGTTGAGTTTTTGAAACAGACTCCTAAGGAGAATGGGCAGAAGGCGGGGGGGCATTTGGGGATTTTTGTATCGTCGTGTGCGCCCAAGGCGTTGGTGATGTTGTACATGTCGCCGGTGAGTGGGAATAAGGATTGTGGGGAGAAGTGTATAAGGGAGTTTGTGGATTTGAGTAAGGATTTGCCAAAGGGGTTGTATGAGTATTGTGCGCCGATTGCTTTGGAGTTTTGTAGGTTGTTGGGGAGGTGGGACCCGTTGTACGCTTTGTGTCGGAGTAGTCTTGGGTCGATGGTTGAGTGCGTTGGGGTTGGAGGAGGGTTGAAAAGTGCGGTTGGGGCTCAGGAGATTGTGCCGTTTATGATTGAGATCGCGGAGAATTTAGCGAAGGAGTTGGAGTCGTGTTTGGGGTTGCCGTTGGCGACGGATGTTAAGGATTTCTCGGCGTTTTTGGTGCCGTTGAGAACGGTGGTAATGGGGCAAGTGGGTTTCGAGTGTCGAATTTCGATGCCTTTTTATGAAGGTGGGGAAGTGGTGAAAATTGTTTATGGTATATATGTTGATTTGATGGGGAAGATAGAGGGATGTCTTGAGGGGATCGAGAAGTGTTTGATTGTGAAAGAGAGAGGAGAGGTTGGCGAAGTTGTTCACAGTGGATGGAGCCAATATCTTACTCTTTTGAAAGAATTGAATAGTATTTCGAAACTTTACGAAGGTGCAGAGGAAGAATTTTGGGCTAAGTTAAGTCAGAGAAGGGTTTCTTTGTGTTATCTTATTATTAAATTTGCTGTGAGGGGTGATGATCATCGATGGATTCTTGAACACAAGGATGTGATTAATTTTGAATCCAGGAGGCATTTGACTATGTTGATTCTTCCTGAGGTGAAGGATGAGTACGAGGAACTTCACGAGATGCTCATTGATAGGTCTCAATTGCTGGCCGAATCTTTCGAGTATATTGCACATGCGGATCCTGATGCATTGCGCGGGGGTTTGTTTTTGGAGTTCAAAAATGAGGAAGCTACGGGTCCTGGTGTTTTACGGGAGTGGTTTTTCTTGGTATGCCAAGCAATCTTCAATCCACAAAATGCACTTTTTGTAGCTTGCCCAAATGATCGTAGAAGGTTCTTTCCTAATCCCGGTAAGTTTTAAATACCTCTTGATTTTTTTAGCTCCCAATATATTTGATTGTATGTTTGTCTGTGAAGTGAAAACGTTCCTTATTTCCCTGAAAGTTGATCAATCAAGCTGTTATCAATCATCATATTATTGGGATATGAAAATACTATATAGTAACCCATTCTTATGACACAACCCGCATATTCTAGGGGTAAAACATATCAATGGAAGAGATAATAGAGGCTTAATGAATAGAGGCTAGAATTTTCAAATGTTTTTGAGCGCAATGAATAGAGGCTTAGCCAGGTAAACCTTGAGAGCGTCGGTAACACTCCATATAAGAATTGGCTTAGCTTCAGTGCAACCACCTTCCCCTTTCCCTTTGAACTTTCAATTCATGAAACCCACTGAACTATGCATTTTTTTTTTACCAACTCCCCTCTATGTAGTGTTAAACGTCATCAAATGGGCTATTTGCAATAAAATGCACGGTTCAAGGGGGTTGTTTCGGCATCTAGGGTGTAATTTGCAAAAAGATAAAACCTTTTTTTTTTTGTTGCTTAATAGTCATAAGGACAGGCCCACGAGTATTAGTAGTTAGCAGAGGCTAACCAAACAAAATTAGTATGTTTATAAGCGCATTATGTGACCAAATAAAGGAGCTATGAAGAAGACGATCAAGCATGACTCTAATGCTTTGGGACGGATGTTCTTCAGAATTCTGTGATTTAATTTAAGCTCACCGATAGGTAAGGGGACGCCTATATTAAGGGTTGTATTTATAGGGGCGATGGGTGGGGTGTCTTTCAAGAGCATTAAATTGCGGACGTCATGGGCATTTAATGTGAGGCGAATGCTCTTATAAAAAAGCGTAGGTTGGTTGGTTGAGGGGACAATTATCTGCAAATAAGGTACCCCTCTCTGTCCTCACCGCCACAGGTCTGTAGGGTATAATCATGATTAGATTCTCATAGGTTTAGCTGTTAACAACTGAGGAGTTGAGTCAAGGATTATTGATTTGTATCTCATGCATGAAATGGTTAGGAGGCCCTGGTTTCTAGCCTCAAAACAAATACCCTCGAGTGGTCCCAAAAAGGGTGCTTCTACTGGGCCTCCATGGTTCCTTGAATTCTGTCAGTTCCAGTTGGTTTTATCAACCCAAAAATTCTAAAGACTTGTGTACATAGGGATTAGGCGCTTGTAGAATATACTGATGTTCTCCTCCCTTTGATGGTTCTCAATCTAGAATGACATAGTCTTGGTTTCAACCCTTTTCTGATTGTGCCTTCCCTTGTGACTATTTCCTCTGAGGAGCATGCTACCTGCTATCCTTGCATCTGTTATTGCCTCAGTCATAGTCATCATCAGTTTTGCTGTTAGGCCATTTGATTTATATCTCTTAGAGTAGCGGGTATGAATATGCCCATCCTACACATGCGTATATATATACATATTTTTTTAGCATTGTAATAATATAGGTTTGACAACCAAAAAGTTCTGCGTAATGTAAGTTTGATGCCCAAAAAGTTTTGCAATATATGAGTTTGGCACTAAAAAGTGTCAATAAGACACTTTTGAGTGTCTTTTATGTTTTTGTTTGATTTTTACACTTTTTGATGCCAAACCTATTTTATGCAAAATTTTAGGTGTCAAGAGTCTCAATAAATGGGGGCCAACGATCAAATAACCCTATTATTTATATAATAATAATAATAATAATAATAATAATAATAATAATTATTATTATTATTATTATTATTATTATTATCGTCTCTTTGTATGTGAAGTGAAAACGTTTCTTATTGGCCATCAATCTGTTATAAATCATCATAGTATTGAACATACTATATAATAACCTGTTCTTATGACACAACCCACAAATTCTAGGGGTAAAACATATCAATTGGAGAGATAATATTATGCGAAGCTAATTACAAACAGGTAATGAACATTTATAAACAAAATTATATGTTTAGAGACAACGAGTGAAATATGATTCAGCAGACAAATAATGTTTAGGCCATATACCTAGAGCGTCTGGGGTTTTATAAATTTAGGACTTCACAACTTTTCCATTTCACATATAGGACAAGTACCATATTCATTCCACTTTTGGTCCCTGGAAAACAAATATTTTCATTCCAAATTCGGCCTTACTGCCTTGAAATAAAAAATAGAAGCATACTAGATCAAAATGACTTTTATAAATTAGATCATCATGATTTACATAATTCAGTGATGGAAATATTAAAGTGCCGTAGCCTTTTGTAAATAGATGAGAGACAGGCAGCATCATTTGAATCTATAAACAAGGGGGGGTGGGCGGCATGCATATCTTTGGTAATAAAAATGGTTACCCTCGAAAATATGGTGGTCATTTGGGAAATATAGTATGAACAGTGTGCCATCGGGTTCTAAGAGGCCACAGAAGCAGCACTGCACAAATCCTTTAGATTTCCTAAAAATTCCACCAATGGTATCTATACCTGGGGATCCCAATGCTAAACCATCGGCATGAGGCGAAGCAGGGGAAAAACGCACCGAGGCTTAAGCCTCAGGTGCTTTACAAGCAGCTTACACTTCAAGGCGCTGTGAGGCGAGGCACATAGGTGTTTTATTTCTTTTGGATCATTATTCTAATGTTTTAAGGAAAAAAAACTACAGTTCTGTTGATGAAGGGAAGTGAAAAAAGTGAGAAGAAGACGATAGAGAGAGTGACGAAGATAAAAGCATGAATCTGATTTTCGCTGGAAAACCCTTAATATTTTGGCTGCCTGAAGTAGCTTATCTTGAACCAGTGTAAAGAAGTAGAGCTGTAGATATTTTCTTTTTGCTTTTACCCATCTTTGAAAAATCATACTAGAATACTGATGACATGATGACAGAAGTAATAGATTTTTCGTTTTTTCTTAAGTAGTATATACTTTTTCATTTTTTATCACTTAAGTACAACCTCTTTAACTTCTTATCTCTGATGAAGGACTGTAATGTACTTTAGGATAGTTAAAAGAGTCTTTGATTTCTCTTTCTTTGGAACTCCAACAATTGCATGCTGGGACTGTACAATGGTTGAAAGACACTATATCTCTTCATTAAGGATTCAAAGGCAAATTGATTTACATATTTTTTTAAATTATCAGATTAATATATGTGTGTATATATATGTACCAATATGATTATGTAATTGATAAATATAGATATGAATGTACCAAAATGGTTTTTTTATCTATAAATTTATCTCATAGAGTTTTTTGGTACATAATTATTAATCAATATATGCAAAATAATAAAATACTCAGATGATGATACATTGATATATAGTGATTTATATATATATACACACTTATTAATATACTGGTTAATGTATGCATATATTATACATATTAATTAACTAATTATATTTTCAATATTTATTTGCCCACAATAATTATTCAACATATACTCAATACTTAATTTGCTGCTGCTGATTCACTATTTCCTATTGGTAAAGCTGATTAAAGACTTTTTTTTTAGTGTTAGTGATAAATATGGATCATTATTGTGATAATTATAATGTTACATTATTTTTATGATTTATTAAATTTTTTAGGGTTATTTTGACATAACCCGCACTTTATAATGCCATATTTGACATAACCCCCATTTTACTAATGTCTTAGATATAACTCCCACTTTTCTAACAGAACTCTAATACTGTTAGCACACCTCTATTCCTAATTAAACTTAGCCCTCAATTCATCTTCTTCCCCAAATCATAACCGTAACATCCAAATAACCCTATTTTTTTTTTTCAAAACCTTTCATTTCACAATCACAAAACTAAAAAAACACCACATGAAAATGAGTGTCTTAACTCAAACTTTTCTCACATATATATTTTCAAGACACACTTGTATAAATCATTAGCTGGCCTGTTTATTATTAAAATCCGTTCAACCATTGAACCCAGGAGATTACTCCACTCCAAATATCGTCACAGTCTACCGAGACTAAGAAATGTCGGCTCGGTTTATTCACGAAACTTTTTGTTGGTGTTAATGTCGCGTGTGGCCGGAATCTCGACCAGAGTTAAGTGTCGTTCGGTGCTAGCGGCGTGGCTATTAGCTGCACATGCTCTCTTGGCGCTGAAAGTTTCAGCAACGTTTCCGGTGAGTTTGTTTGAATCTGAGCGATATGAGCCCTTCGTCTCATTATATTGAATTGATCGCAATTCCCATTGGTCACTGAACCACCTTTTTTCACTTCACTACGAAAGAAGCAGACTCTACAAGTCTTACCAAGCTAAGGCTTGGGCTTATCCTGATTATGTGGAATTTGACTGATATACTTAGATCCTTTGAGGGTCAAAACAAAAGATTTAATCATCTTTTTATCTTACTTTTTGGGCAAACAAGGCGTCTGTATATAGAACATCTCACAAAAAAATATTTGGCAAGCATCTGACATAAAATATTGTAATGAAGAATGTGGAATTTGTTGTTCTAATGGGTTAAAGAGAGAGAGAGATGGGCATGTTAGTTAAGGAAGAAGATACATGTTTGGATATGAGATTAGTTTGGGGGTATTTTTGTCTTAAAATATTTTAGGGGGTTATGTCTAATTACGAATTAAGAGTTTTTTTAATGGTGTTAGTGTTTTGTCAGAAAAATGGGGGTTATGTCTAAGACATTAGAAAAGTGGGGGAGCTATGTCAAATATAACATTTTAAAGTGTGTGTGTTGGGGGGGGGGGGGGGGGGGGGCAATGTCAAAATACCCCAATTCTTTTTAAAGATATTAAAGTTGATTTTTTTTTTTCTAACTTGAGGTTTATGCCTCAATGCGCCTCGAGGCTTACGCCTCGCCTCGCGCCTTTTTAAACATTGATAGTCGTAATCCATAGGGATTAACTTGAGTATCCTAAACTGATTCTCCAAATTCAATTTTTTGAATCGGTAGAAAACAACAATTCCCAAAATGAGTAGCAAGGGAATATGAGAGGAGTAGATGCATGCAGTCTGAATGCAAGGTTTGCGAGAGGGCACCTCGATGGAAAGTGATGTCCTCTCCTTTGAAGTTGATCTTGTGTAGGAAGCCTATCAATCCTGTGTAGCAAGCCTATCATTCTAAGGGGAATAAATTTCTTCCATAGAGCCTTAAAAAATGGAAAATTCAAGCGGAATGGATCCAGTATTTTAATGAGCGGTGGTAGGGGGAGTTAATAATGGACGCGCGGGGGGGGGGGGGGGGGGGGGGGTGTCGGGTCCAGGAGCTCCCGAGCCAATTTTTTCTAGGTTATTTTTAAGTTCATAGCAAATAATTACCAAAATATTCAACAATCAAATAAATACACAATTAGTTGCTAACAATTAATATAAATCACAGTACATCAATCCTGAATTTAGATTATCCATTTCATGTACCAATACATTAACCCTGAACTCAGATTATTCATTTCATTTCATTCAATTGGTAACATTTTAATCTTTAAATTAACATATCACAATATTCATAATTTTGACCCTAAAATTTAACACTAATCGTTAAATCAATATTAACTTTAAAATCAAACCCTAAACTTAACCCTAAATTTAAAATAAAAAGGGATATAGAGGGAGAGAGAAGACACACTCGTAAAAAAAACGGAGGGAACTCTAATGGAAAGAGAATAAAAGATTGATTGAAACCCTAGAAACCTATATATATATATATATATATAAGAGACGAAGAGAGTTTACTCGAGGAGTAGCCGAGGAGAGGTAGTTTGTTTATTTAGAGACTTGGAGTTGGAGCCGAGAAGGAGGGACCAAATCTTTCTTCGTTTCTATAATGTTTTGGCTACTGAAAGGAATATAAGCCCCATTTAGTACTTTGACTAATTACATTTATTCATCATAGAGTTTTTAAAGAAGTCATTTTACCCCTTGACCTTTTCTAATGGCACATGACTTTATTTGTTTTAAATTCAATGGGGCTCAAGCACTCACTAGACCCCTATTGGCTCCTTTCATCCCTTGAAGAAAATTGTATACAATCTTAAAAGTAATTATACCATTAACAGAGTGAGGTCAAACCAAACCATATCATCCTTCCCCTCCACAGGTAGATGCACAAAGTAGATGCTATCAACCTATAAGGGAAAATCAACAGTTAAATTAGTGGGGATAGTACATATGCCATCATGGATACAAGCTATAACCGTCATAGAAAATCGGGAGGGATCATAATTCACTCAATTGATGATGTCTACTATAAGATCACCCAACTAATTAGAGGTCCAAATTAAATGAACTCCCATTATTTATAAGGAACAAAGATATTATGTTCCATTTATAAGTATTCATTTGCATCCCGTCTTAAGTTTTATATATGTATATTTATTTTTTATTTGCTGGTACCGGTTGTAAATAACATGAGATATGTGTCATTATATGAAAATGAAGACAAATGAACATAGTTGCTTTTAGAGGTGGTTATTGGACTAATTACAACTAAAAAAATATAGGATTGGTGCCAAATAAAACTATTGAAATGTGACTAAAGCATAAATAACTATACCAATAATCCACTTTCCATGGAAATTGTTTGTGGCAAAATGCTCCTTACGATATGGGAAAATAGAATTGATTTTATATGGCACTTGATGATCGAAAATTTTGAATGTGGCTTTCAAAAACTTACTCCATTGATTTTGAGAAGTAGAAATGTCCGAGGCGGGCTTTGTTGAGAAGACCCAACTTCCTTGGGCTAAACCACCATTCTCCTTGGGTTTAAACGTAGACCAATTGAAGCCCTCATAAGGAAGAGTAATTTAGTTAAGATTGATGGTAACGCTAAGGGTAGAGGTAGGCATAAATTGACTTGGTGGTACAATGTAGAAAATGATGTGGTATCTTGTGGTTTAATTGAGGATATTGCGCTGAACAAAGCATAAAGGAAAAACAGGATTCATATACCTGTCCCCAAATAATTGGGAATGAGTTGAGTGTATTTTTACTTGCTTTAGGAGATATCTTAGCCATCTACTAACCCAGAAGAATATAGAAGAATATAGAAGAATAGGCTGGGCCATAGACAATTACTTGCCTTTCCACCCTTTAGTTATAGATCTAGCCTCCTCAACAATTGATTTGAGATGTGATGATCTAGGTTTACATCTAAAAATAGGCCCTTTCAATTCATAGCTCCTTTTCCAGTGAAGACCACCAATGAGATCCAGGAAGAGAGAGAACACAAGCAAAAATGCCTTCACTCATTCATGTATTCCCTAAAAATAAAATAAGAGACTAAATCAAAGTAAAATTCTAACACTACTATAAACATAAAACAAAACAAGAGACTAAATCGAAATAAAATATATAAAATCTGAAAATCGACTCCTAATTAATGTACAAAAAGGCGCGAGGCGTACACCTTAAAATTTTCTAAAAAACGACAAAATGTTCTTAAAAAATTCCAATAAATCATAAAAACTGTGTAACATAACAATTTTCACCAAACAGATCCTTAAATAATATCACTAACATTAAAAAGGTCCAGAATCAACTTTAGCTACAAAAATTATTGTATCATCATCAAAAATTAATTATTTACTACACATTAATTAATAAATATGTACCAATTTTTCTTATAATTATATATTAAAACCATATGAAAATATATTTCCAAAACAACTGTATTTCATTTTTCACAAAAAATGAACTTTTTAACACAAATGAACTCTACACATTTTATTTTGTACAAAAAAACTTAGTATTCTTTTACGAAATAGTTAAAAACTTTTATTTTGTACAAAATGTTTTTTGCATTGTGAACACAATATTGCGTACTTCACTTAGATGGATTTTAGAAAGTCATGTAGAAGGAACTGAAGAAATGGAATATGAAAGAAAATACAAAGAAATGAAAAGGTATCAGATTCGATTTATTCCAAGTTAATGCCAGATAAAAAGGATTTTGGTTATAGTTTTCCGCGCGATGGCCTAGGACGAGGCGGTACTTGTGATATATCGGCTTGGGAAAAACGAACTTTTAAAACCCAAGTGAGCTTTAGGCATTTATCGTTTTTTACAAAAAAATGAACTTTTAAGCATAAGTTAGCTCTGATAAATATAACTTTGGTCTTGTACAAAAATTGAACCTTTAAACATATGTCAATTGTGAGCGTATTTTATTTTGTACAAAAAACTGAACCTTTTAGACCAAACTAAACTTTTACAGCTGTAACACACAAAAATATCTATTATGTTTACAGCTTTAACACACAAAAACCCTACACAGAACAGGGCATATATCCAATACTTAAAAAAAAACCTTTAAAAATAACTTATAAGCCATCGTATATTCTGGAGAATGAGTCTTAGCTCTTGACAAAGAGAGAAGAAATGCAGAAATATGTTACCCCCCCCACCCCCCAAAAATAAAATAAAATTGGTGCCAACAAGAACAAAGAAAATGAAAAAGAAAATAGAGCAAGAGGGGGGGAGAACGGAGAGGAGAGGAGAGAGATATGTAGAGAGCTAACCTTGGTCGATCGAGAGAGGAAAAGGGTTTCAAGGTTTTAGGGTTTTCGTTCCTTTTTTCTTAGTTTCGTCTTTTTTTTCTTTCTAAAACCTTGAAACCCATGTGCTCGCCTCTGCACCTCGCCTCAAGTCGGTGTGCCTCGACCCAAGGAGGCTTAAGCCTCATTGTAAACCCTCGAGGCTTAAGCCTTGGGATGATTTTTCTCTCCTTCGCTTTGAGGCATACGCCTCGAGTGAGTTTTAAAACATTGCTCCTAACTACATCATTCTCCTCTTTTGAAAAATAGTTTGTCCACAAACTCAAGTTGTTGACGAGTGAGAAACTAAAAAAATATGCAGTCAAGAGAACGAGAAATGTTTTGGGTCCTAAAAGTAATTTTTTAAATAGGGAGGACACAAAAAATATATTTCCAAAATTTTCCTCAAATCGGGTCAAATTAGCAAATATGTAAGTTCCACAATCTCAAGGCCTTGAATCATTCTTTAAATGACTTTGGGGCTCGTATTTAAAAGTGTAGACAACACCAAAATTAGGACCAATTCCTTCATATTGAATGGACCAATTCCTCCCATTTGCAACTAAAGGCCCCAATTTCATCTTTTAAGCACAATGATCGCATAACCCACTTATTCACGAGGTGCACGCCAACAAGCAGGGGTGCAAAACAACTAATCCACGCTCCATAAGCCCATATCAGCTTCTTCGTTTGTCTTGCTTCTTGCGAACAAATGTTCATTGACCAACCCCCGACAACAATATCTGGTCTTCTCTCCATTATCTCTCTCCGATCTCGCAGGGTTCATGGCCGTCGGGGTCAAAATTCAATCCGAGTTGCGATGCCTTAGATCCAGCCCCCATGGACAATCGACAAGTCATTTGCAAACCATCGTAGGTCGCCGGAGAGCATGAAGGTCAGTCCGAGTCGAATATGCAGTGAAGTAGGTCGATCGAACTACTTTCTTGTATTATTTCACCTTATTCCTCTTCTCTTTATACAATTGAACCTTAGGAGTTGAATTGGTGCAACACTAGGGATGTGATGTCAAGGCCGAGGGGTTGTCGTTTGGGCTAGCAAGAGGGTTGATTTGTGGGTTTGCGATGGGACGGTGAGTGCTGTTCCGACGAGGTGATTGGTGGTAACGTGGTCCTGGTCTGGAGGTTGTCTGCATAATTAAAATTCAACCTGGGTTGGTAGAACCTTAGATCTAGCCCCCTTCGTTCATGGTACTAGTAGCATGTCATCTTTTGGTATTAAGGACATCCTTTCTATCTTCTCCAACGCAGTTTCCAATTAGTTTTCCAAATGTTTAACTGATGCATTAGTTATTGGGAAAAATGCTTTGTTGAGTCGAGCTTTCAAATGTATCAAATGCTTTGTTGCTTTGTAACACTCCATATAATATTTAGCTGCAGTACAACTGCCTTCCCCTCTGAACTTTCAATGCAAGAAACCAACTGAACTATACCTTTCTTTTACCAACTCCCCTATATGTATTGTTTAAGATGTCATCAAATGAGCTATTTGCAACAAAATGCACAGTTCAGGGGGATGCTTCGACATCCAGGGTGTGATTTGTAAAAAGATATTTTTTTTAGCTTAGTAGTCGTAAGGACAGGCCCACGAGTATTAGCAATTAGCAGAGAGCAAGCATTCTAACAAAGAGATATATAAACATAGGCTAACTGAACAAAATTAGTGTGGTTATAAGCGCATTAAGTGACCATATAAAGGAGCCATGAAGAAGGTGGCCAAAAAGAGCCATGAAGAAGGTGGCCAAAAATGACTGTAATGCTTTGGGACGGATGTTCTCCAGAACCCTGTGATGTAATTTGAGCTCACTGATAGGTAAGGGGACGCCTATATGAAGGATTGTATTTAGGAGGGATGTGTGGGGTGTCTTTCACGAGCATTAAGTTGCGGAGGTTATGGGCATTAAATGTGAGGCGAATGCTCTTATAAAAAAGCGTAGGTAGGTTGGTTGAGGGGGCAATCATCTGCAAATAAGGTAATCCACTCTGTCCTCACAGCCACTGGTCTTTAGGGTATAATCATGACTAGATTCTCGTAGGTTTAGCTGTTAACAACTGAGGAGTTGAGTCAAGGATTATTGATATGTATCTCATGCATGAAATGGTTAGGATTGATGGCTTGAAAAGACCCTGGTTTCTAGCCTCAAAACAAATACCCTCGAGTGGTCCCAAAAAGGGTGCTTCTACTAGGCCTCCATGGTCCTTTGAATTCTGCCAGTTTCAGTTGGTTTTATCAAGCCTAAAATTCTAAAGACTTGTGTACATAGGGATTAGGCGCTTGTAGAATATACTAATGTTCCCCCTTTGATGGTTCTCAATCTAGAATGACATAGTCTTGGTTACAACCCATTTCTGATTGTGCCTTCCCTTATGACTATTTCCTCTGAGGAGCATGCTACATGCTATCCTTGTATCTGTTATTGCCTCAGTCATAGTCATCGTCAGTTTTGCTCTTAGGCCATTTGGTTTATTTCTCAAGAGTAGCGGGTATGGGTATACCCATCCTACACATGTATATATATATATATATATATATATAAGCATTGTAATAATGTAGGTTTGACAACCAAAAAGTTCTGAAGTTCTGCTTAATATAAGTTTGACACCGAAAAAGTTTTGCATAATGAATTTGACTCCCAAGAGTCATAAATACTCTTTTATGAAACTTTTCGAGGGTCTTTTATGATTTTTTTTGATTATTTGACACTTTTTGGTGCCAAACCTATTTTGTGCAATATTTTAGGCGTCAAAGTCGCAATAAACGGGGGCAACAGTCAAATAACCCTATTGTTATCATTATTAGTTTACTAAATCTGCAGAAGGTTCTAGTTTCTATTTTAGGGCAGCTTGTTATTCTGCTTTTGGACATTAACATACGGCAATTATCTGTTGGTTGAGTAAATTACTAAAGCTTTTCCCAACCTTAGTGCTTGGAGATGTATTCTTATCATTGCAAACGATGTTGAGTGAGCCCGTAAAAGATTTAAGGTTATTTAAGGTTTTCCCTCCTTAGCTCCAATTGGTTTTAGGTGAGCTGGTGACTAGAGGGGTTTTCTTCCACCATCAGATTTATGCATCTACTCCCATTGAATCTTCATATTTGCACAAAATACAGCAACCTCTCTGCTTGTGCATCCATTGTGGCCATGGTTCAAAGTATCGGCCGAGTTGACTCGGTATCGGCCGAGCCAACTCGGTATCGCAGGTGGCCGTTCCGATAACGCGACACGAGTCAAGTATTGAGCGACTTTGAGTCGAATCGGTATGAATCGGCGATATTTCGGTCAACTCGGACGAAATATCGCTGACTCGGCGAGTTATAACCGAGTCTCGACCATGTCTCGTCCGAGCTCAGGTGAGATAAAACTAAAAAAAAAGGAAGAAGAAGAAGAAGCTCGGCTCGATTTTTCCAGAATCTCAAAAATATCTTCTGGAATCTTGTGAGTAAGTTCCATCAAAATCACCTGGAAATATTGTGTTAGAAGAGAAAAAACCCAGCAAATGATGGCTGCCTTTTATTCAGTAGAGGTCTTTGTCTTAACTTGGTTTATATGGTCAGTTGAGTTGTCAATCTTTTATTGGTTTCATAAGATTACATTGAGATAACATTATTTCTATGCAAAACACGTGTCCTACACTTTTTCTGTGACCTTTATGAGGCAGGCAGCTGTACCTTCACTTTAAGTAGCACTTTATGTATTTTTCAATGGGTTT
Source organism: Sambucus nigra (assembly GCA_949130495.1). NCBI lineage: Eukaryota > Viridiplantae > Streptophyta > Magnoliopsida > Dipsacales > Adoxaceae > Sambucus > Sambucus nigra. Next base: position 586,514,805 of record OX422216.1, read on the forward strand.
TTTATGAGACAGATTTGTGAAACTTTGTTAATTAAAAAAATAAAATTTAATAACTAACAAAATCAAATCTTTCGTGCTAATTTGTTTAAAAAATAATCCAATACTTTGAAATTAATATTTTTTTAACTAAATATTATAATTTTTTGAACTTTTTTTGTTTTAATACAATTATGTTCTTTTAACTAAAAAAACACTTATGTTTTCCGTCTTAATAACTAACAATTATGTTTTTTAAAAGTAAACTGAAAAAAAAAAGTGACCAATGTTTTGTAAAAAAAAGTTTAAAATACATTTGTAAAAAATGTTAAAAATACACTTGTAAAAAAAAAAAACTCCTCTTTTATTTTGTTTAAATGCCACACGCACACCCTTTTGACTTTTTTTTTTTAACTAAAACCCGTATTTCTTTGTTCACATGGCACATTTTTTTGTACCCTTTTGACATATATATGCAAAATAATTTTACACACTAAAACTAAATTAAACAATTGCAATAACATTAAAATGTCACTAATATAAAACTAATAACTTTCACCATACATAAAAATTAGTACATTATCAATATGCCAAGTTCGACGCACTTCAGTAAAACCAATTGAACAATGCAATGCATATTAAAAGATGGTTTAAACATATCTGATTGGTCACATTGTTAATCTTATTTTTATTTATTTTTCTAAATTTTTTTCGAAATTTTTTGCGCTCTCTAAATAGCGTATCTGTGCGTATCGCCCGATACCACGACCGATACCGCGACCGAGTTGAAAATCGAATGTCCGATACCGGGACCGATACCGAGACTTCGAACCATGATTGTGGCCTTGAAACCCCCAAAATTAGTTTATGGAACATTTGACAAATTTAAATAGTTCATTTCTGAAGTTTATGTTACTATCCGTTTAGTTGATTAAATAATGGATGATATATAGTGTTTGCTAATTAAGTATGTGACCTTGTGGTGGTAAGTTAATGGTACTGGTTATGGTGTTTATTGTTGTGTGTGGTGCTGAGGAACTTCAAACTATTTTTCTTCAAATTAGAGTTCTCTCACTTTATTATAACAATAAATATTGGGTATTTTGCTTTTTGGAAATATTAATATTTTGATCGAGATCCCATCGAGTTACAATTTAAATCCTGATTTGATTGAATAACATTTTCACATAAATTTGGGACTCCATTGGTTTAAACAAAATGACCTAACTTTCTCTTTCAAAACTAAAAAAATATTTTCCTGGATTTTCTATGAAAATATCCACTGCAACTCTCCTATCAATACTGTGTTTGGGGGAAATCAGTCCTTTGGGCTGGCGTTGAGTATCTGAAACACATCTTAAGCCATATAGAGACAGTTGTATGGTAATTCATTTCAGACCCCTTTATTTATACTATTACAAGAATAACTTGTGCTGTTAAACCTTTCAAACTTCACACCCAAGGCTGAGTAGCCTGTGGTTTTCTTCTCGCGAGCATACTCTACAACCTATGTATGGAATGGAGAAATATTGAGGATTACAATATCCTTTAAGATGCATTTTGATACTAGGCCGCTACCTTGGCACATGTCATTATTACTTCATTTAGACCTAGGTGGCTGGGCAAGATGGCAGCCAAAACCAACCCAAACCTATAGGCAAAATAGCTAAAAGACATTTTATAACCTATATTATTGACCATATGGGCCAGATTTTTGCCAACCCTTGGATCGCATGATTGATCCTCGGTCCAGTTTTGAGTTTCATTTAATGTACTAAAAAATTAGAAGCTATTATTAATGTGAACATACACAATAATTAATAATATGGTGACAAATATCTAAGCCATTATTAAAAAAATTGTATTAATTCTAAAATTGAAAACTTAATTCATCTCAACTCAACAAGCCTTTTTCCAATTATTTAGGGTTGGCTACATGAATCCTATTTTTCATTCTGCTCTGTTAAGCGTAATATCTTCGGTTAAACCACATGATATCATATTTGTTTTACAAATTTCCTCCAAGTCAATTTATGCCTACCTCTACTCCTAATGTTACCATCAATACTAACTAAATTTGAAATGAAACATTGTTCAAAGTAGCAATATCGGTGTACGATTCGAATCCCCAATTTTCTACTCAATCTTGATATCGGGCGATGAACAATTTAGTGCGCAATTTTTTTTGAAAAAAAGATAACATTTCATATAAATAATAAGGACAATGATAACATGTGCTCTCAGGGCACATGCTTTGATCCTTAAAATAGTAAGTGTGAGTGATCCACATGAGTATCTGTTTTATTAATTGTATGTTGAAATGCCCTATTGATTGTACTATTTTTAGGTTCTTAATGTGTGCCCATAGGGCATATGTTATCAGGACCCAAATATGAAAAATGTTATTGATTAATTAGATAAGTGCAAAATCATCATTTAATATGTATAGCGTTGTGTAATTGCTTATGCTGATGTGTGTCGCACTTATTAGTAGCAATATTTCATAACAATTTAGTAGTAAGTATGCAAACAATCAAATTAGACACAAAACTATATAAAAAGTAAAAAGTAGTTAATTAATGTAATCAAATATCCATTATTAAGTTAATAAAAATAATACTTAACTAATATATCTCATAATACATTTAAAAAAATATTTTGATTTAATAGAGGTACATTTTGAGGAGAGATAACTATATGTATTAATATATATTAAGTAGACAATGATAGATTTTAATATATATTGAGTTAATAATTATACATTATTTTTATAAATTTCAACAAATACATCATCATTCATATCGTAAGGATTAATTCAATCATAAATAGCACCACAAATTTGTTAGAAGTGATATAAATATTAGTGAGTTGTATAATTAAAATAAAAGCTATAATGAGTGGTCCGATATTTTCCGAGACGATTGAAATCTTGTCGATATTGTCCAAGACGATCGAAATCTCTTCGATATTGACCGAGTCAACCGAAATCGCACCGGTATTTTCGGAGATCTCGATGATATGGTCCGAGTTGAGCCAAGAAGGTTTATTACTCAACTCGTGTTACGGTATTGGAACGGTAGGCCACTAAACTGAGTCAACCGGGCCGAGTCAACTCGGTATCGGCCGATACTTTGAACCATGACATGAAAACATTACATAATAATTTAAAAAGTCACTTGCTACATTATTAAAAAAATTTACTAATACATAATTAGAAAAAAACTTATGTACCTCATTGTGGAGCTTGGCTCTACTATGTTCAGAATCGTTGTATTTTCCCTAATTATAACTTCTAGTTCCTGGCTTGCCTTTTCTCCATTACTCACTCAATGATTATTTTTCCCTTGAATTTTATTTTTGTGCTGCAACAACTCGTTCTTGAGTTGTGAATCCGCATAGCGCTCGGAGTGCATCCTTTCGAGCGACTAGTCGGCATCCAATGACATGGTAGTGCGTCCTTTGGGGGTGGATTTATTTTTGGTGGCCAACGCTCTTGGAGGTTGCACTTTCAAATTCACTTTTTAGAGTGAGTTGGAAAAGGTTTGGATTGATTTTGAGACTGATGAATTGTTTATTGAAAGGGTACATATAATTTTTCACAAAATAACCGTTTGAATATAGCTGGAGTGTTGGGAGTCCCCGTGGCAAGGGTCCGTCCGGAACTAGATCGTGCGGCGTAAGGGTTGTCGCCCAGACTCTTCATCTGTCAAAACAGAATAGCAAAATAATAAAAGCTAGACGGAAATAGCCACACACTTAATTCTTACAGTGGAGAGTTACCCAAAGATAAAAGAAAAAGAAACATCCTTACTGTTGTGTGTATTTTTGTGTCCATTCGATAAGAAAGAGTACCGAGACAAGTTGAGGGAAATATTTTTTTTATTACTTTTTGATCTTTTGGTTTCTCACAGAGGGGACATAACCATGATAATTATTTTCAAGATTTCTCACCCAAAATAATATTTTTTCTACTCATGTCAGGGCAGAACCAAAAGAGATTGTATGAGAATTTGGGCTACAGCACATCAGAATATACAAAGAAATTAAAATATTCCTTTCCTTTCTCCTCGTTCTTTTTTCCCTTTTCTTAAAAGTTACCTCAACTGATTGTTTGGTAATCTACGTATTATGTGTTGTTCTCCTGGAAGCCATGAGTCAACTTTGACTCGAGTTGGACATGCGACACTCTCCGACACATTGGGACACACGAGTATTTTTTTAGGTTGGACACGCTGGGACACGTAAGAGGACAAGTGAAATTATTTTTTTTAATATATTTTTTTATTAATTTTTTTTTTCTAATGTGATGGTGATTTTGCTTTATTTATGATTTTTAAAGTGTATTTGAATTTTGTTTTGTATGATCCATTTTCTTAATTTCATGTTAAGAATGTTCTAATAATGTATTTTTTCATTTCATTAATATATATTTAAATATATATTATATATTATACGTATCCTAGTGTGTCGTATTCTGATTTTTGGAAAAATCATGTGTTGTATGTCGTGTCGAAACACGTATTACGTGTCGAGTCTGTGCTTCATAGGTTGTAAAAGACTTACTTATAATGTTGTGTAGGGTATTAGTCTAAGAAGCATGGACATTTCTCTGAAGGTGACGTACCCTTGTCGGATACTTCGACAACGGACATTATATACTTGTTTGGCATTTAAAAAAAAGCGGACACTTCACGAACACAGTGCTGACATTTCGCGGACATGACAGGGTGCCAAAATTAATGAGCACTAAGAAATTCTAGTGTCATCTTGTAAAATTAAATCATGTAAGGGTGTATGAATAATAAGAAAAAAAGTTAAAAGAATGAAGTTACTATCTCGCTTAATTCAAATGCATATTTTTGACTTACGATTTAACTATCATTATACTGGATCATGTTAATTTTAATAAATTAGTTTAACAACTATTTTTGGTTTTTAAAATGTAAAGCAGATGAAAGTGTGTGTGTGTATGTACACACACAAGCATAAAAATATATTTATATGTCGACGTGTCTTTGCCGTATCATGTCCTAGTTTTTTAGGTTTTCTATGTTGGCGTGTCCATGTCATGTCGGACACGACACGCGTATCCGGGTCCATTCTTCATGGTTATTAGTGTAAATTTCTGGAAGTTCTTAATATAAATAGAATGAAATTGGAGAATGAAGGCTATTCATTCACTCACCCCTTTTCGTCTGTCTCTCTCTCTCTCTCTCTCTCTCTCTCTCTCTCTCTCTCTCTCTCTCTCTCTCTCTCTCTCTCTCTCTCTTCATATCCTCTTAATTTGTTGGTTTGATTATCTCATAAATTAAACATTAAGTAATCATAGCGAATTGCAAAAACTTGAACTACGTGAGCACTTAGTGTAATGGTCTTTTTGTTATTGTTAAATTGCCATCACAATATCTTCTATAGGAACGAGATGAAGTGAAGTGGGGAAATGATTATATTGGAAGCTAACAGTTATGAATCACACCATTCTTGAACCACCCTTGTGGTTAAGCCAATTTTTAGTTAATCGTTATTGTAGTCACTAATCGACTGATTTTTTTTGTTTACTCATTAGACTCCTTGCATCAACATTTCCGTTAGTTCTCCCGAGAAGGCATATAATGCAATTTTCTCTTGACATCTGATTCTATTTGCAGCATCGAATGTGGATCCCTTGCACCTCGATTATTTTTGCTTCTCTGGCAGGGTAATTGCGTTGGCCTTGGTGCATAAAGTACAAGTTGGCATCGTCTTTGATCGTGTGTTTTTCTTGCAATTGGCCGGAATGAATGTTTCTTTGGAAGATATACGGGATGCAGATCCACTCTTATATAGTAGCTGCAAGCAAATATTGGAGATGGACTCCGAGATAGTAGATCAAGATGCCCTTGGTCTAACATTTGTCCGGGAAGTCGAAGAGTTGGGAAACAGGAAAGTTGTGGAGCTTTGCCCTGATGGAAAAAGCATTGCTGTGAATAGTAGCAACAGGAAAGAGTATGTTGATCTTCTTATTCGCGATCGCTTTGTCACATCTATTGCTGAGCAGGTGTCGAAATTTGCTCAAGGTTTTACTGACATAATTAGTAGCGAGAGGCTTAAGAAGCTCTTTTTCCAAAGCTTAGAGCTTGAAGATCTTGATTGGATGCTTCATGGGAGTGAAAGCGATATATCCGTGGAAGATTGGAAGGCTCATATTGAATACAATGGCTACAAAGAAACTGATCCTCAGATAATCTGGTTCTGGAAGGTATGTGCTTGCAGTATAGGGCATGTTTAGTTCGTTCCCCCCATGTTTCTTCTAGTAAAGAGCACTTATAACCTTGTTTTTCCCTTATAATATACGATTATACAGTTCTATTGGACTTGGATCTTATTTTCTCTGGGGTAGAGACTTTATGTAATGATATCAATGTGTTTTTCTCCATGATATTGCCCATCCTATTACTATGTTTATTCTGCAACACCGTGGCTGATGCGATCTTGTGGTCAGCCATTCTAGTTGTCTGTAATTTGTTCAAAATAAAAACTTCTCGTTTTTATGGCTGAAATGAGTTTTATTATTACTTTTTTAGCCTTTCTTTGAGGGAGAGGACAAGAAGTATAGAGCTTACAATTTTCTCCGTGGACTTGATAAACATGAAGAGTAATCTATTTTTTTTTTTTAATTTTGATTTTTGTAAGAAACAAATGTTATTAAAATAAAGAAACAGCAATAACAAGGAGGAGATAAGAAACCAGCAAACATAATCACTTACATCCAAAACTGAAAAAAAATCGTACCCAGTGCACAAGGCCAAGGCTCCCGCTTAACTGCAGAGTCTGGAGAGGCGGATGCTAGCTGGCCTTACCCCCATACATGGAGAGGCTGCTCCCAATAATATATTACCAGAAACCAGCAAACGGTCACTACTTCCATCATCAAAACAGCCTCTTTAACTCTGAGCCTCATCTTAAAATTTCCTTCCAGTAGTTGCATGAAGTCACAAGTGTTCATCTTCCCATACGCTACAAGCCAATAAGGATCCACATGTGATCTTTCAGATTGTGACAGAGGCAAGATTTTTACCTCTTTGCACTTCAATTCAGCAGATAGAGAGAGTGAGGGTTCTGAGAATTGTAATAGCTAGGGGGTTTAAAGCGATGAGGAAGAAACGGTGCATGAATCTCCTTTGATGGACGAGGCTTTTATTGATGGGGATTTTGCGGCGGATACTCTTGCGAACACTACAGAGGATCTTGATTCACATGAGTTTGAAGACCATTCAGTCTTTAGAAAATCTGAGATGGCTTTAGGAAACTTGACAAAGTATTTGATGACCACGCTGGTGTTGAAATATCAAGTGTGGGCGTGGGTGAGTTTTTTGAGAGCTTAGAGGAGGAGTTGATTGATAGCAAAAAGAAACTGGAGTTTTTTTTTCTTGTCAATACTAACCTCATTTTTCACCGACTCAAAATGAAGGAGAATCCAGTTTCCCTGAATCGAATTTCCGAAGGTCCTTTTGTTCATTTTCATAATTCTTCTTTCTACTTTCCTCCTCCATTGGATCAGTGTTCTGTGAAGAACTTTGTGGGGGCAGTCCTGTAGATGGGGGTCCTTTCCTAGTAATAATGGTCTTGGTCCGTCTAGAATGATAGAACGATGTAATGGGAGTAGTTTCCGAGATATCCTAAAAGAATCGTTGTTTTAAACCTGCAGTGGAAGTGGAATCTGACGCTATTTTAAATTTAACCCGAAATGAGTCTTGATTACTGCACCAAGGTGATTTTTCTGGGGAACGTGGACTCTTTGGAGGGGAATGAACAATTTAGTTTCATAAATATTTTCGACCTTTAAATCTGAAAATTGTTCCAAAGATATAATAAAGGGAAGGAGGTAGGGTGGCAACTGTTCAAATAAGAATAAAGGTAAAAGAGAGCTAACGGATTTGGAGATGAGTTATGACAAACAGTGCTCGAGGAAAAATGTGAGAGGGGGTATGTATTGGGTGATAAATTAAGATACATTCATGAGGCCTTGGGGTGAGATCCAAGAAGAAACGAAATTAATAAAAGAATTTTTGTTACAAGAAAAACTAGACATTGTCCTTTTTCAAGAAATAAAAAAAGTGGACATGAAATTAGTCACGGGGTTTGAGGTGCGAGGTTTAGGGGATGGGTTGCACTACCATCCTGTAGTAAATCGGGAGGTATCTTTGTCTCGTGGGATACTAGATCAATTATGGTGAGAGAGTGATTTGTGGGTGAATTTTCAGTGCCCATTGAAATTGAATCCCGCAGGGGATTTTTGGTGGTTCTCGGGAGTCTAGTTTATGGCCCTTGTAGTCTTAAGGAACGAACTTTTGGGAGGAGTTACCTGGTTGCATGCTTGTGTAGTCCTAATTGATGTTTAGGCGACAAGTTTTATGTAGTTAGGTTGTCTTTTGAGAAATCTGGAGAGGGATTTCAGAGATGATGGGGGGATGCAGTGTTCACGGTTGGGAGGGATTTAAATCAGTGGTGGAACCAGGATTTGACGCTGGGACGGGCTAACGTTGGGGGTTCGGGGGCGGGAGCCCCCGAGCCGAATTGTTTTGAGGTTATTTAAAACATTTTGACGAAAATCATCAAAATTCCTATTAAGGGTGGGCTGAATTTAAATTTCGGGTGGGATGAATTTAAATTTTAACACTATTTTTTTTTTTTTTTAATAATTAACACTACTTTTTTTTTTTTTTTTTTAGGGGCGGGCTGGAGCCCCCCCCAGCCGACCACTAGTTCCGCCTCTGATTTAAATTATTAACATACTAGATATACCCATGCCTAAAGGCACTACAACAAAAAAAAATCGTTACATTATACAGAAAGTTGCTACCGAAATTACTATATTTTTTATACTAATGGCACCACCCCCTGTCCATGACAAAAGGATATGTTCATATTAAAATGCTGACATATAAACAGCGGGAATATAGTCTTAATCTAATAAAATAAATAAACAGTGAGAATATTACCCTAATAAGAATTAAATTTTAGTGCCTACATTAAACAGTAATGCGACTCTTAAACAAAATTGCATGCTATTATTTGCATTAACGCATTCAGTATTATAATGTTCTTTGAAATAAGACAAATTAGTAATTCAGAATTCTAATTCCTAAACAACTTGGCATGGTAGAAATCTAAGGCAAACCTAAATAATCAATATCATATTTTTATCCATTGAAATAGAAATATCATTCAAGTGCTCCCATATAAAATTTAACGATGGAGTTCTCAAGCACACGGTTTAGGGTCACGTTTACATTTAGCTCAAAATCCAATGACCAACCAAGTTGTGAAAAGTAGCAGTATGAAGAGAAACCATAAGATCACTAATAATTACCAAACATGGTTCAAAATCTCGGTATCGGTACCGGAATTGGACAGTCGATTTTCAACTCGGTCATGGTATCGGGCGATATGCAAAGATACGGTATGTAGAGAGCGCAAAATAAGATTAACAATGTGGACCAATGAGATACATTCAAACCCATTATTCAGTATACATTGCATTGTAGAATTGGTTATACTGAAGCGCGACGGACTTGTCAGATTCAATATTCCATAATAAACCAATATTCATATTGAAAAACAATCTAAAGACACATTGAAAAACAATATTCCATCTGTAAGATTTTTTTTAATATTAGTTGCTATCTCTCTAGGAACATGACGACACGGTTCAACATTGCCTTGCACTCCCGCTAAGTGTTCTTTTATTCTGGTGACACCACCACTAACGACCTTGTTACAGTAATTAAAAGCAATCTTTTTATTTCCACCAACATCAGATCTATGCTCCCACCCAATATCTAGTTTTATGAGGCATTCTACAAAATAAAGAGGATACAAATGTTATTTTTTTAAAAGTTTTAAAAATAACTTTACTAAAAAAATAACTCTACTTTTATTTTTTAGTAGAGTACTTTTTTTTAAGGATGCAAATGTTATTTTTTACAAGAGTTAATGTTGTAAAAAGTAACTATACTAAAAAAATATTTGCATCCTTTAAAAAAAAATAACGCTATTGTTATTTTTTAGTAGAGTTCTTTTTTCTTTAAAAAAAATGCAAATGTAATGTTTTTAATAGAGTTATTTTTTTATAAATGTTAAACTATACTAAAAAAAATAACATTTACAAATGTAAAAAAATAACTATACTAAAAAAATAACATTTACATCCTTTTTAGAAAGAAAATAACTATACAATTTAGAGTTATTTTTTTTAAAGAATGCATATGTTATTTTTTGTACAATTTAGAGTTATCTTTTTTTAAAAGAATGCATATGTTATTTTTTTTACAAAAAATATACAAATACAATTTTAACAAGCTCTTAATAAAACATTAAAAAAAAAACTTAAAACAAAAACAGTACAAGAAAGCCAAAAAGAAAACTTAAAACAGCGCTGACTCTCGCTAACAGCATAAAAAAATAACTTCTTAGCCAAAGTTAAAACAAAACAATGCCACGTAAAAGGGGGAGAGAGAGAGAAAAAAGCTACTCATCAGCTATGGTTTTTCTCCGGCAAGATAGCAGCAAAAAGTGGCATAAGAAGAGGTTTTTAGTGGGAGTTTACTTAGGATTCCTTTTCTTACTACATTGAAGCCTCAGTGAGTTGTTTTATAGATGGAATATCATATAAAAGCTGTAACCCTTGACCATCTTTGTAATCTCCTCTCAAATCAGCAACTAAAGGTTAGTTTATTCTTGTTTTTTCAACTTTATGTCCATTCCCTGTTCCCTTTGCAGAAATAATTGAGAATTGTCCCTATTTTGTTCATCTCGGCCGATATATCGGCCCCTTGTCTTGGATCGGTCGATTTATGGGCGAATTAAGCCGATATTAGCCGCATCTTATTGTTTTTCGTATCGCAACCCGGTATCGTCTCGTCCACTACCGAGTCCGAGTCAAATCGGCCGATTCCGAGTTGACTCGGCCGAGTCTTTGAACCAGGTTACCAAAAAATCATGAACAACCCAATTATTAAAAGAATATACTTAGAGAACATACATCCCCATTGTAAAATATTTAACTAACCTTTTTCAGTACTCTTGAGTAAATCCCATTGCATACAAAGAACAAAAATAAACTAATTGAAAAGAAGTTTATAATTTTATACGAGTTTATGGTATTGATCAAATATAAGAAAATCAGTGAGCAAAACAAATTTAAAGCTCACTGTAATACCAAAACAGCTGGCACACCTAGGTCCAATGTTTTTTTTTTCTACTTGTCTATTAACTATTCTCTTTTATTTTTCTTCTTTCTCAACGACCCTTCCTTTGATTTCATTCTCTTAAAGCTTAGAACAACACTACAATACACCAAACAAACCCACTAAAACTAAAAGCTGCAGACATATTGCCTTCATAAGCATTTATTTGCGTTGGAAGAAAGATATTTGTCCTTGTAAGCATTTATTTGCTATTATGGACTATAACAAACCAACAACACAATATATTACATAGTTCATAGACTAACATTGTTTCTAAAATGCCTCATTCTTTTGTAACAAATCCAACAATATATCAAAATATGTAAAGGTAACTTCTTTTTATCTTGTGCCCCATAACCAAAAAACACAATTATTTATCCATCGTAAAGACAGAGAGCAACTCATCAGTAGAGAAACATGATTTTCAATTGACTAAAGAGAGTAATATCTAACCCAAACTTATGTGTTCTTCATACTATGAATGCACACCACTTTCAATGGTCCGAGAAACCCAAAATTTATCAATTCATACCCCGCTTTTTCCCTAACATCTCTCATTTCGACAAACTCGGAATCCCCGTTTTGGTCAGCTTCAAAGCCAACATAAATTTAGAACTATATACCCATCAAAATCCAACATCAATGAAGAGCCATACGTGTTTAGCTTATAACACAATGCCCAAGTTAAATATCCAGTACCCTAAACAAATTTTGCAGGAAACACATTCCAAGGTAACCATTTAAATGCAAGTTTATATCTCAACATAGAACAAAAGACAAACAAATGAAATATAGACAGAAGAAACTCAAAGATAAGGCTTGTTCATACAACCCCATTTCGGGAAAGTGGGTTTCAAAGTGAGCATCCAAGTACAAAATTAACTGGAAATTTACATGAACAAAGTGCTAGAATAAATCGTCGTGCTTGTGGTGCCGTCATCTCTGCCTCCAGCAATACCTGGTGGTTTATTATGCGCAGGAGAGGCCTTTGCCGACCAGGCAACCAGATTTGAGATTCTGGCATTGTCCATGGTGGAGACGATGCTTTGTGTGCATAAAAAATTAATTTGAAATGGTCAATCTTCAAGAAAAAAGATAATGGAACCCAAAGGCTAATAATTGGATTCAAGAATGGGAAACCAATTCTAAATTCTTTCATCGAATCATAAGTGCGAAAAGCAATAACAAAGTGATAAACAAAGTTGAAAGGGATAACTCTGAGATGATAATAAGAGATTGAGAAATTGGGGATGGGATGCTTACTCTTCTTTAGAGACTTGTACTCTTAAGGGGATCAATCAATCGGCGGAATAGAGGGTTTGGATTGGTATCCGAGTTGAATTGCTTTAGGGACCTTTTGGGTGTGGTGGTGACAAATCCCTGGGAGCCGATGATTTCTCTCTCGAAAAGTATTAGAATTGTTGGGATATTTGGGGAGGTGACTGAGTTTATGAGAGTGAAGTGGTTGATGCTTGTGTCAACTAGATTTGCATAAATCTCATTAAAGAAAGTGGACTCGTTAAATGTTAGGTGCTGTCGACTGATTATTTTGCCTCTATTATCTACAAAATGTTGTTGAAATTGTTTCCCCTTAGATTTGGGGAGGTGTTGGGGGACACAATCTCGCCATCATAAGGAGCGCTTGTTAAAGGGCTTCAAATCCTTAACTTGGTCTTGATTGCGAATGAGTTGGCGAGGGACTATAGGATTATTAAGAAGGGAGTGATATTCCAAGTGGCTTTTGAAAAAGCTTATGATAAGGGTAATTGGAAATAGAGGTTGGGTTCAGGACCCTGATCGTTATGCATAAAAAAAACTTCTATAACCAACCCACTAGCCCATCGACTATATCTATAAAAAAAATTCTAAGACCATCTCTCAACCCAATGACTATCTTCTTAAAAAAACCCTTTTTAAGTCAGCCCTCAATCCATGGCAATCGAAGGCCAAACATAGTTCAAAATCGAAGGATGAGAAGAGATTCACAATTGCTAACTGAGAGAGGCTTATAGAATATGGCTTCTTTTGTTTGATTTGACTGAATGTTATATTTATTTTGTCCCTTTTTCTTATAATTTAATTTGGTATCCACTAAAATTTCCGCGCCTCGCCTGAAAGCGCCTTGAGATGTAAACCTCTTCTACAGTAATCGAGGCTTGAGCCTTATTGCGTTTTTGCCTCCACCTTGAGTGATTTTTAAAACATTGGTTGATGTCCTCCGACGACATTGAGCTGCCAACATAGTGTTTGGCTGACGACGTGAAGTCAAAACAACCCACGAAGTAGATCGCAGATCTAAGGGTTTGGGGTTGGAGATGGGGGTGGTGTCGCTTGACTGCTGGCGGTAGGGATATGGTTTTGAGGAGTGGCTCAGCTGTACAGAATTAGTGACCGCATCATTTACGATACCAATTTGGTGTAAGTTGAAGCAATTCAATACAACAATATTTAGAAATATAAAGGCTTCTCTCTCTCTCTCTCTCTCTCTCTCTCTCTCTCTCTCTCTCTCTCTCTCATTCATTCATTCTCCAAAATGAAGTGACTGCTAGGTATCTTGCTAGCCATGATAATTTAAAAAAGGGGTTGGACATCGCTAAATGTGGGGTGGAGTTGTGGCCTTTAACCTACTTGGGCCTCCTTTTGTCGGGAACCCATAATCTTTGGGAATTTGGACTACGATGTTGGATAAAATTAACAAATGATTGGATGGAGGGAATAAGGGCTGCATGTCAATAGGGGTAGACTTACCCTAATCTTCCCGTTTCTTCATAACATCCCGGTTTACTTCTTATCTATCTTTAGGTTCCCGGGGAAATTTGTTAGAAATTTATTTTGGGATGGTGGGGAGGTGGAGAAATTTGATCACTTAATTGAATGGAAAATTGTTAAAATGCCAAAACAAATAGGGGGGTGGGGTGGGGGGTGGGGGTGGGGGGTTGGATATTGGTAATTTGAGGGAAAAACAAGGCTATATTATCTAAATGGTTGTGGAGATTTCCGAGAGAATAAGAATCATTTTATTGCAATATAACTAGACGTAATCTGGTTTGGATAGAAACGGGTGAGATTCCAAAAGGGTTGAGAGATGCACTTTTAAAAATCTTTGTAAGTACATATATCAGGGCTTTGACTCCTTTTTAAAGGGTGTGGCATTGGAAGTAGGGGATGGGAACCCTCCATTCGCTTTGGGGTAGATGTTTGGAGAGGTGAAAAATCCTTTGAATCTCTTTTCCCTTGCCTGTACAACCTCTCTTTGAACAAGATTTGTTCTGTAGTTTCCATTGCGTCTTTGAATACAAACTCCTTAGCTTATTGGTAATATTCATTTTGTAGAAATGTCAATGATTTTGAGAGATTAATTCATTTGTTTATTCTGATTGGTTGAGGGTGTTCATCTCCATGAGAGGTGCAATAGTAAGCAATGGGTTTTGGACAATCAAAGCTTTTCTTGCAATAGTAAGCAATGGGTTTTGGACAATCTTATCTATTCCCATTTCCCCTCCATCTGAATTGGTTCGGGAAAGTCTGGGTTTTTGCTTGGTTGGTGTCGCATAAAAGATAAACTCTTGTGACATGTTGCAAAGAAAGAGACCCTATAAATGTTGTCCCCTGGTTGGTGCTGCCTTTGCAACAGTATTGATGAAAGCAGTTGCCATATCTTTCTTTATTGTACCTTCTCATGGAAAAGAGTCTGTTGAGAGCTGAATTTGGTCATGGTTTTGCTTTTGAAGCCGATCGATACTCTTCTTTGGGATTGGGAGAGCCTAGGGACACTTTGAAAATTACGTACCTATGGAGGTGTGATTCTAGCTATTTTTTGGCATGTGTGGTGGAGCGGAATAATAAAATTTTTGATGATGAGGAGGAACACAAGGAATGGATTTGACAAATGATTAAGTTCTCTGCATCGCTATGGGCTGCGCCATCCAGACCTTCTGAGAGAACATCCCGTTTCTTTTTTAATATGGGCTGGATTCTCTAACCGCTGGGACAATTTTTTTTGGGCAAATTGTACTTATTTCTGCCCGTGCTAGTTTCCTTTCTATTGTTGTCCATGTGGACTGCTGGTCCACAGCATATCTTTGTAAAAGTCTCTGCTTTATTAATAAAATTCCGTGTTTTCCGTAACATATTTTAAGATATATCATTGAGATTTGCCCTAGCAATTTATGCATTTGATTTATATAATTTAAATACATGCATAAAAAATATAGTATAATGAAGTCCATACAGTCACCCCAAATAAATTACTATATCATTCCAAATGCCAAGGGTTTGGTGCTCTCCCTTTTTCCTTTTTGAAATAGGTGTGTATGTGAGATTGTTTTTGCGATTGGTCTTTTTGGGATGCTACAATGTTGGATGCTAAATAAAAAAACCCTACAAAGTACATAATTTGTAGTTGGTTTATGGGAAGAATAAAACCCAAATTGCGTGCCGATTGTGTCAGATAGCACTAATTGTATGACGCGTCACCAATAGCGCACGCTATCTGTGACCCTCGCAAATCGAAGATAGCAATGTTGCAGTTTTGGTCCAAATGGCACCCTAACGCGCAACATCGTGCACTTTTGAAAACATTGTTCTACCCATCTTCTAGAATATTCTTCTCAGGTTTAAAAGCTACCTCATTTAGGCCACCCATTAAAGATAAGAATTTAGTAAAATCCCTGTCAATTAAACTCCTGCTAAATGATAAATCCCAAGAGAAAACCGAAGAATTAAAGGATGCTACTGATGTTATGGAAGCATCATGATTGAAGGACAATATATATAATCTAAGATGTAATCTCTATCAAGATGATGTATATGATGATGACTATTGTGCTCCGAGAGCGCGGAAGAGAGAAGATAGAGATCACGAAAGGGTTATGATTGGCGACCTCGGATCTATCACCAGAGAGCATCTCGAAACTATGAACATTACTGTAAGATCAAGCAGAAGGTTATAGGAGCGGTTGATGGGAAATTTGAAAGGTCTAGGGTATTTGGGCAGAAGTTGACGAATGTAGAGGTATTTTTTTGGAGTTTGTCAAAAGTGCAGATTTAAAATGTTAAATTGAAAATAATTATTCGCGCAGGAATTGAGGGCAAAGGCTGGGTACAGGTTCAAAAAGGCTGAACGCGATGATTTATAAAGGAAAATTGGAATCAAAGATTGATTTTAGGGAAAAAAGTAGCAGCAAATATCGGTACAAGTTCAAGAGAAAAGGAACTCGAGATCTGAAACCCTGTGATACAAAAGAGGAAAAACCTTGATTTTGAGGCACTGGTGACTTCAGGGAGACCCATAGAAGAAGCTGTGCAAAGGATTCATAGCATCAAGTTCCAGTGCAATCAAACAAACAGAGTGGTTGCGTGCGAATCAGAAAATGATACTTGAATCAATCGGGAGAAGTCGATATTGAAGAACAAATTAAACTCTCCTATTACGAATGAACTCAACAAGGGATGTGTGATGAGAGATGCCTGGTCTTCGTCAGAGGATGGTTAGTGGTGGAATGATTACCTCATAATCTATGGATGTGAGGCATCTTTAAATATCTAAGGGACTTCTGAGGTGAGTTGTAAGAGGTGGATAAGTGACCAGGGAATTTTTTTTGCTCCAAGGAAAAAGGTTAACGGTAAAGAACTATGTGCCAATAATAGGGGTTTTGGTGAAACAAAATTGAGAATTGATTTGCTTTTGCTTTTGTGATTTGATTTAATGTCTGGGTAATTTGTCATAATATGTTTGCTATTGGGTTTTAAGTGTAATATGTTTGCCGGTTTAACAGGTAATTCGTATATTTAAAAAAACAACTCAACAGGACACTAAAATGATTACACACTAATTTTGGGAACAGAATAGATTGCACACCAACAAGCTGCAATATGAGGGATCGACCCCAATTTTCACATGATAAAATTTGGTGTTAATCATGGCTATTACATTTGATTATTTGATGACTGGATAGATTCAATGATTATCTTTCCATTTGTCATTTATTTCATGATTATTTTCAATTAGAAAGTTGTGAAAATATTCTCGGCATGCTTTATAGGTTATTCAACCTAATGTTATCTATTAATTTTTTTTTGATAATGCTGGAGGTACAATGGACATGGGCTATACGTATTAAACTTCCAGTTTTTCAACATAGGCAAGATTCTAATGGCAATGAATAATTGAGATCCCAGTATACAGTGTTTGTTTGATTTGGATATATATATATATATACATTGATTTCAATTCTGTGTATATATGCAATTTACAATCTGTATATCTATGTATAATAATCTTGTATATTCGTAAAGCGATCTCTTAAACGAAAACCCTTGCAGATCGTTGGTGAAATGTCCGTGGATCAAAGAAAAGTTCTCCTCTTCTTCTGGACCTCAGTGAAATATCTACCAATCGAGGGTTTTGGCGGCTTAGCTTCTCGGCTTTACATCTACAAGTCTACCGAGTCGATCGATCATCTACCTTCTTCTCACACATGTTTCTATCGCCTGTGTTTTCCTTCATATCCGTCAATGGAGATCATGCGGGGGCGTCTTCACCTTATTACTCAAGAGCATGTTGGCTGCAGCTTTGGTACTTGGTAAAATAATTATAATTTACCTCTCAGCAATTTTGAGAAGAAAAGAGACTTTTTTAACTGCACATAAACAGATTTGTACTTAGCTTGTACAGATTATAGGATTATTTCTCTGTTTTCAGTGTTAGATTTGTTTAAGAAGGTGCTCTTTTTATCGTTTTTTGGTCGATGCAGATTGTAATTTTCCATCTTTTTTTTTACTCAGTTGTTTATACAGGTATGTATTATAAATAAAGTAGTTGGGAAGGGAGGAAAATCTGTGTCGCCTTTTTTTTATTTGATGTTATTTTATTTGACACATCACTCACAAAGAGATGATCCCTGGCCTTTTATTTTTGGGTTATTTTGATTTACACCCCATTTGTATGCTTACTTTTGAGTCGCACCAATTTCTTTAGAAAAATTGAGTTACGCCGCCACCATTCGTCACTTTTGCAACACATTTGAAGCTTTTTGGAAGTGTTTGGGGGTCAAACTCAACTTTCTCAATAAAGTTAGGCCAAGACAAAAGTAGACACGAACTCAGTTTTATACACATTGGCATTGATTAATACAATGAATCATGTTTTTCACTCGAGTCCTTGTCTTTTTTCTTTGTTCTTTTTCCCTCCGTATTGTTTTGATACACATGTTTTTCTTCTAATGCAAAATTTAAAGTTCATAGTACAAGTCACTATACAAAAATAGTTGACAACATTGGTGTGAACTTCTATTTTGGTTACCAAGATATCTTCTCTTCTCATCAATGAAACAATTTGATAGAAAAGATGAAAAAAGGTTGTAAGATGCGGTAATAGGTGAAAGGGATTGGTAACATATCTGATATGTAAATAGGGCAACCAACATTTCTCTTATGAAACTAGACCCTATATTTTTCCTCACTCAAAACACCCCTTTCTTCAACTTATTCTTCTCCACGTGTCCTTGACCCAACGCTTACTCTTTGAACCTTTCTCATTTGTTATGAGAAAAACTCCTCACCGCCTCTCTCTCTCTCCCCAGCATGGCCCCCTCCTCCGCCTTTCTTTCTTTCATCCATCTTTCTTCCATTCTTATTTTTTTTCTATTTTTTTAATGTTGTGGCAATTTGGGTTTCAAGGGTATGGGGTGACGATATTTTTGATTTTGTGGCGGTTCAAATTTAGGCAATTTTTTTTGTTCCAAGTGTGGCCATACACAAGGTTTCTCCACAGACCAACAATAACTTGTTTCGTCATTTGCATCCTGTACGAGTTATTCGAAGCACTAATATCATTGCAGTGGAGAAAAGTTCTCAGTTTTGAACAGTAATTCAAGGGTTAACAGTCAAGTTCGTGGATTTGGGGGTGATGCATGAAATGGTGGATTCGGGTAGTGGTAGAATTGCATTTTAAAATATTTCACATGTGTTTGTGATTGTAAATTGTGGTTGGAATATGTATATTTTGCAGTATTTCACTTTGCGAGTTTAATTTTGCATAGAAAATGTTGTAAATTTAAATTTATGCATAGTGATTTGACCAAGGTACAATGCCAGATTTTGCTAAGGCAAAAGTAGTGTTCAAAACTCCACAAATTTGTTCGAGTTTTTTTCTTTTGTTTATTTGACATTGCAAATATAAATTTGTACTCTGGTGATTGAATATTCAGAGATCCGACGACCGGAAGCCTGGAGGTCCAGGAGTGGCCTGGTGGCTGGAGTTTGAATACTCTTGAAAGTCTTTTAATGTAAGGATATGATTGATATCTTTATAAAAATCATAACATCTTTTTATCAAGGAGAAAGACAAGTGAGACCTATTTTATATATAAAAGTTGATTGTCCTATACTCCTAACAAATAGAATTAAGGGGGCTTCTCATTTAGGTCATAGTTGAACTTTTTTTAAACGTTTTTTTTTTGTAGCATACCACGGGGCAGCTTGCGCGTACCTCGATTAATCCCCATTCGTGGTTCGTGGCTTCCGCTGACCAAGCGACTTGGTTTAAACATTAAAGTCCCACTCACTTTTACATCATAACATAAGTTCCAAGTTAAAAGGAACCGGCTAATACCTTTTAAGAAAATAACACCAACTAAACCGACTTCTTTTTGGGCGCCAATATCGCTGCCACTTTCTTCTCCTATTATTCTGCAGAAAACGTTTACTTACCTCCCAAATCAATCTCAATAGTTCTTCGAAAACCTTTAGCGTAGAGTTGTTCACAATTTGGGTTTCCATTTTGAGAATGAAATCGAATCACTTTCTCTTGCATACGAGCCTTTTTGACGTGGTGGTGTTACAACTCGTTGGGTGGAAGAAGTCGAGGTTTTTGATTTTGGGGTTGTTGGTTGAAGTCGTTAGTGTCCGAAACCCTAATTTGGTGACTGACTGTATAAAATAGACACGCGTATTTGTGACATTTTTCGCTGTTGTCTAGGTAACTACTCAAACATTGTCATTGTTTATTCAATATATTATATGATTCAAGGAATCGTATTATTGCATGTGACAGTAGTACGAAGACCATGAAAATGATCACAAAAAATCTTCGGAAGTGAACATGTATTTAGTTTTTTTTTGGATTCTTTGAATTTTCAATGAATGTCTTCATTTGTAAGAAATTAATTTCTGTTATCTGTTGTTCGAAATCTATTTCGTTGTATTAAAAACATTTATGTATTTACAATTGGTCGTTGGAGATTGTAAGAGTTTAGGTATCAGTAAAGATCATTAATTTTTTTTTTACTGTTTGAGTAGGTTGAAATTATACATGTGAATTACACATTATACCATCTATGAAATCAATAAATCTGTTACTCTTATATCTCTTTTTTTTGTATATGTGATAACTATGACTTCACAACAACATATTAGTTTGAGTTTTTAGAAAATGCTTGGTACACCATATATCAGTAACTTTCAATGTACCAAGATTGAATACGAACCGGTAATGTTTGATTTACAAATTATACAATTTTTCTCCTGTTTGTGGATAGACTTTGTGGTAGTAGTTGTGTTTACTGAATATTCTGAAATGAATATCCACAAAGTATAGTTTACCGTATGCATTAACAAAATGTTGGTTATTATGTACCAACTATTTTCCCCACTCCGTGACTACATGCCTTTTAATTGTTGATATATTAGAGTATATACAAAGAATTGGTTTCCATGAACTTTATATCTTGTAATTGTTTGCCCAAATTGTAACACCCCGTATTTTTGAGAACCTAAATAATTATGCGATAATTATGTGATTAATTATTGTTGAGGGATTAATTAAATTATATACGAGAATTAATTGGTAAATTAATCCGGATTTAAAAATAATTATTAACTAGCGTGACAAGGGTTAATACTTATTAATGAGAATTTATTGAATATTACCGAGTGAATAAGTAATATGAAATTCTTGAAACTGATAAATTGTCGGGAGTGAAATATACGACAGTTTGGTATATTAAGTCGGGACACGCGTGAGAGTCGCGTCGGGACAAATTGAATGGAATATAAAAGTAAATTATTTTTAAGTAACTCATGTGGTAATTTCGAGTGCGCCGTTGAGTCCGAGAGGGTCGAGATAGTCAGAAAACACTATCCGGGTATTTTATTTGGACTCCGGAATATTTTAGGCCAAACTGGCACCCTGCAGGGTAGTTTTGTAATTTGGATTTTTTTTTTGGGGGGGAGGGTTAAATAATGACGAAAATCAGTATTTAAAGAGGTAAGGTATATGAGTAGGTCATTCCAATTAGCTTCTAAACCTAAGAGAGAGAGAGGGAAAAACCTAAGAGAGAGAAGAAGAACTCCATAGGTGTTCTTGGAGAAAAGCTCAAGATTTTGTACCGAAAATTCCACCAACGTGTAGATCGCAAAACGAGGAATGTCTATACCAACATCACCCAAAAATCAGACCTTTGATTTAAGGCAAGTGTTTATTACTTGCTCCTCTTTAGCAATAATTGTGTTTATGTTAGAGTAGATAAATTTCCCCATGAATTTGATGATAATTATGATGAAAAATAAAGGAGTTCTTGTATATTATAGGGCTGAGATGTTGACAATTGATATACCCATGTAGATAGGTATTAATCACGAAAATTTGATGTGTATTGATGGTTAAAAATCTGGGTTATAGTAGTTCTTGGATTGAAATTGGAAGAACTAGGGTTTTAATGGTTTAATTTGGGGATTTAGTATTTAATTGATGTATTGTGAAGATTTAATGATTCTAGGTTGTTAGAAATCATCTTAATATGTTAGAACATCAATTGGAATTGTTGTTTGGGTGTTTGGGAATGAACAGTAGAGGTTTTAGGGATAAAAATGGTGGAAAAATATAGAATTCTGGGGAAGAAGACGATACGGTAGGTCTCACGCGATCTCGCGCGTAAGGTCGTTCAAGCGAGATCCTTATCTCGCGCGAAGTCATTCGAACGACACGTGGCAGTCGTTCGAGCAACAACGCTTATCGTTCGAGCGATAGGGCACATATTCTGGGTATTTCCAATTTTTACCCCAAATTAAATTACGCAATAAATTTGGGTGAGAAAATTGCTATTCGATGGACTTAGCCTAGTGCATAATTTTTAGGAAGTATTTGGGAAATAATGCTTTAAATAATTGGAACGATATGTTGACCTTGGAGATTACATGATCGATAGTAATCAAATTAAATATATCATACGTAGTAATGAGAATAAAATACGTATAGTAAGTATGCAAATAGGTTGGGAGAATACCTATAATGTTTAATAGGACGTGTGTATGCCTATTATTTTAAATTCTTGTTAAGCGCACTAATGGGTGATAACCCCGGGGGTATGTTGGTTGATATACTAAATGGTGATAACCCGGGGGTGTAATGTTTTTATTTAGCACACTAATAGGTGATAACCCGGGAGTGCAAGAATATTTTATTAAGTGTACTAATGGGTAATAACCCAGGGGTACATGATTATTTTATTAATAACACTAATGGGATTTAAATCGTGGGTGCAAGACTAAAATATTTGTATATAGGAATGGGATGGCTATATATATACATGTATAAGAATGAGAAATTCTAATAAGAGAAACTAGTAGTTTTGGCAATGAAGACAAATGAATTTAATCTTAATGATATAAAGACTTAAATATTCATAATGAACGTGATAGGTAGTAACATGTGATAGACTACTTATGGGGTATCGTATGAGCAGTACGAAAATACTATGGATGGATGTAGAGAATGTTAAGTGATATGAACTAGTTAGCTTGGATATAGTTACTAGTACTAAATAGAAGATGCGTTAAGGGTGCACGATAGAAGAGAGGTGAGATCTTCATGTGAGATCACGAACCTAACATGCACATAATACTTGCTTAAAGGCAGTTTTAAATACTTGCAAAATATTTTTTACACATCGGGCTTGACTAGTCTCTTGCATCTTTTCTCTCTTGTTATATATATATATATATATATATATATTATCAGGTGCTCAGCCATAAGGTCACCAGATTTAAGGACTTGGTTTGCTTGGCGTGCTGTAGCTGATGTGGAAGCTGTAGGTCTTTGATATAGACGCTCCTATCTTTACTCAGTTTATCCAGACTCATCATTTAGGGCATGTGTCTCCCATTCCTTTGACATTTTATTTGAGATTGTATTTTGTTTACTTTCTATCCATTCTAGTTGGATTTGGCTTACTGTGGTTCTTGGCTTAAGGTTTTGAACTGGAATGTTTAATCCAGTCATATTTATTTCAGTACGTGATTCGCATTTACTATTTATCTTTGTTGTTTGGTGAATGAATTATATTTAGATTCATGGATTTTAAATAAAAGATTTTTATTAAAATTTTAAAATGGGAAAAAGTATTTTTGGCACCAGCTTAATTTAAATTAGGTGATTGTTAAAATTAATGTTTTTCGATAGTGATGCTAAGAATGAACCAACCGGACATTTTGTTTAAAATTTTATAAAGGAGTGATCACCCGTTATTTAATTGAGCGGGTTGTTACAGGTGGTATCAGAGCATCAGGTTCTTGTAAATTAGTTTGACTTTATACAAGATGATTGAAGAATTTTGGTTAATATCGCATTGGCATAATATGAATTGGTTATTAGTTGATAACAAATTATATTTAAAAACCAATAGTTGCAATTTTTTGACTGTTATGACATAAAAACTGTTACTGTTTGGTTGAAGTTTTGATTAAAGAATATCATATGTAATAGATATCCACACAGTAAATTTCATTTTATGCATTATCTACTATTAAAAGATTCACATTACGTACCAACCATTTTTCTAAGTAATGATTTGGATACCACGTTGTAATTTATTTGGTTATATCTGAAACCACTAACATTTTTAGATTTTTAGATATAATGTTTTTTAGATATATAATAAAAGTAAATGATATAAATTTAGATACAAATTTTTAGATGTTTAGATACAAATTTTTATACTATAAATAAATTACTATTGTTAAATAATAGTATAATGACCTACATTGGTTGTTACTGATGTATGTTTATTCTTTGAGTAGATGATTTATGTATTTAGATGTTGATGTTAGGAACTTTATAGTTGTACTACCCAACCGGTTTGCATTACTTTTAACCTTAGACAAGACTATTGTAATGTGACACTCCGCTTATTAAAATAAGAGGTGGCCAACCCGCTACTCCAATAAAAACAGGAATCTTAAATGGTCCATTCTTAGCATCACCGTCGAATAATAATAGTACGAGACGACCACCAAATATTTTTGAAAACGGATGTCATATAATTTTGCGAGTTTGATAAAAATAATTTCGACAATCCAATTTATAACATAAGGTGGATATATATAAGGACATGTAATAGTTTAATAACAATTCTACAAAACATAACCGAATAATACAAAATGTTACACCGAGTATTATAATAGTTATAAATAATAGACTTGTGCAACACTCCCGAATATACAGACATAGCATATCTAGAATATCCAAAAGAGATTGATGCGTCTAATACAAAAATCCTACAACATCCGTAAAAATTCCGTAGCTCCTTGACACTCGGAAGGAAAGATCAAAGCGAGCGCCCATGCAGCGAAGCACCTGAAGCATAAATAAGAAGCACACAAGAAGGAGAAATATAAACGGGTCAGGCCTGGTTTGATATGATATACATGTGATTAAGGTGCATATCAGTTATGAATACTAAACATCATAAACAGGTTAATTTTGTTCTTCATTATAAGAATCATCATCACCTCTCTTCTAAGTGCACATCCTAGCGCCATACCATTCCATTATAAGTTAAACTACCCATATAATTAAGAAGAGTAACCTAACTCTATTCAACATGCTAAACTAGCCAATTCATAGAATATATCTTCACAAGTCAATTTATCATTGGGGATCATATGCCATAAAGTTGATTTATATATTCATTAACTCATTCATATGAAATGCCATATCCGTGAGAACAATTACAATCATAATATAACGGTTCTAAGACCATCCTTCCGGGAGTCACCCCACTGGATGCGCCCATAAATGCTATCATCTTCCAGGGCCTATAATCAAGAGCACATGGGTACCCTAAATCGCAACGCATCGGAAGCGGCCATATACCTTAAATAATGAGTCATAACCATACCCGGAATTACCTCACCTCAAATAAATAAATCATAGAATGTAACCATTAGTCCTATGGCCCGAGGACTATATTCTCCCTGCATCATTAGCCAGGGGATTTACCTCATTCGTATAACTTTCCTCATAATAACATTTAGAGAGGTATGTATGTGAGTGCCATAATAACAAGATATACCAATTAAACATACACTTCTTATTTTCGAAATCATATGTGCATAACAATTTAGGATACAAAGTATAATTACCCTCATACTAGCCCCCGAAAGTCCAAAACGATGCTACCCAACTCTACCCTAGTCCTAAACTTGTTTACTAGATGAAATGAGACATTAAGTTCTACTAGATAGTCCCTGAAATAAGCCCGGATACCCCCTTACTAACTTAGGGTATTAATCCCCCTTATGTGAGACCCTAATACTCTTTATTACATCATATGAGAAGGTTCCTAAGCCTCAAGCCTAAAATAAAAGGAGTGGAAACCAAGTTGGAAAATTTTCATGAAACAACAGGATTTTCGAATCGATTCACCCCTAAAAGTGAATCGATTCGCTCAAAAAGTAAATCGATTCGGCTGAGAAAGCCAACCTTCTATCTAAGACCGAATTGATTCGGCCTTAACTCGAATCGATTAGGTTTCTCAGACCTGCAACCATTATTTTAGCTAATTGATTTTCTAAGGGGGCGAATCGATTCACCCTGGTCGAGATGCCCAGTTGTGGCTACGGGTTGATATTAACCCAACGTCACCAACTAATAACTTCTCTGAATCACTTATCCAAGTTAACCTACTAGAATAGACCATTTAAAACAAGTCTAGATCATACAACCTAGGATTTAAACAACAAAATCATTAAAATGCATAAATGGTTCAAACTCAAGAACACTAACTATATATACAAATTATTCACACCCAATCATACATTTATGCAAGTTAGAAACTTGTCTCAAGATTGTAGTCTCGGATTATCTTCTCGTTGCAATGATTCCAAGCCCAAATCACCAAACTCTCTCTTTTCTCTTCTTTCTCCCAAGCTCTCTGTAACAACCCAGGTTTTCGAGCGACTATTTTATACTATTTTGCCTGATTTGCTAATTTTATAAAATAGGGGAGGTTGGAGTAAATATTATTTCCCGTAAGACTTAGGGATAATATTTACTATGTTTTGACTATTTACCGTTATGAGTAGGTAAATAGCGTTATATTGTGTATTATTGCGTCGTTATATGTAAAACGACGATTATGACCTATATTTAAAATTGGGTATAATTAATGAATTAAAATGGAATTGGAACGTAATAATAGTTCACACTTTCCCGAATGCCAAATTAGGGGGGGTGCGGTTGTTTTTAGAATAGTCGAGATAGTCGAAATAAGTGCCCAGTTGTAATTTCTGGGATTCGGGCATTTTTAAGGGGTTATGACTCAAATAAGTGGTTACGAGTCATTTTAGTGGTGTATTAGCAATTAGGAGTGGGGGTTTATATTTTTAGACCCGTATAAATCCCCCACCCCCTTTCTTTTTCTTCATTTGCGTGAGAGAAGCCAAAGGAGAGAGAGAGAGAAGAGAGTGTTGGGAGAAATAGAGAGATAGAGAGAAATGGAGGATTTTGGGCCGAATTCCGTCGCTACCGGAGGTGTTCCGAGACTACGAACCTCGAGGCAAGTTTCTTACTTGCTAGATATTGATTTAATGTGATAAATTGCATGTATAGTTAGGTTTTGGGGATTTAACCCATAAATGGGTATTTGTTAATTTTGATGATTAAACCCTTAAATCTTAGTTTTAATTTGATTTGAGGATAAATTATTAGTTGTAAATGGTGTAGGAATGATTTGGTAGAATTAGATGTTGTTGATGTTGGGTAAAAGCAAAGAATTGAGGTTTTGGGATTTTAGGGTTCATGTAACCCGTCGCCCAAACTGGGCAAAATTTCAGGACCGAATCGATTCGGCCCTAGGGGCGAATCGATTCGGATAAGGAGGGGGTTACAGGTCTTGCATACCGAATCGATTCGGGTTAAAACCGAATCAATTCGGCAATTGCAGAAAGTCAGTTTTTGCTCACCGAATCGATTCGGCTGTTTAGCGAATCGATTCACAAGGGCGAATCGATTCGGCCCAAGGGGCGAATCGATTCGGTTCCCCTGTTTTTGTGAGATATTCTTAGTTCGATTTTTAGCCCTTTTTCTTTTAGGTCCAAGGTTTAGGAACCTTCCTTTGGGAAGTAATGGAGAGTCCTAGAGGGTGGTTTTGGGTAGACTAATGCCCTAGGATTAAATAGGATATTTAGGCTTACCCGAGGGCTAAGTTGCATAGGTTGATATCCGAATGATTTGGGAGATTTACCTAGAGATGAATTGGAGATAAAATGTTAAGGTTGAGACTATTGGGAGACTCTCCTTGAGGGAGATTCGCTTTAATGGTTTATAATATTATATTGAAGTCTTAGAGACTAATTTGAGGTTAGTGGCACTTTGGGTCTTTGGTCATTAATAAAATATGACTTAATAAGAATGAAATGCACCCTCTAAAACTTGGTGCTTAATGGCTAAAAGGATGATTTTTTGGAAAAGTAAAATATGAGTTTTCAAAAATGGAAAAAGTAATGTTTTTCATAAATGTTAATTGGAGGGATACACACCTCTCTAAATCGCTATCATAAGGGAAGTCGCGCGCGTTGTGGTGAAGCCTTCCTGGCTATTGAGCAGGTTGGATATAGTCCCTAGGCCATGTGAGCGTTTGTTTATATTTTCTGCGCTGGTTAGGAGATTCCGGGTGTGGTCTTGACTATCCCGCAGGCACATGGTCGCTTCCCGACGTTTCGATAGGATCCCAGGTTGTCTTGGAGGCCCTGGAAGATGATAGCCATTTAGGTGCGCGCACAGTGGGGAAACCCGGACGGGCGGTCTTAGAATCATTATATATATATATGAATATAACTATTCTAAATCAAGTTGGACTTGATGTTTGCTGGGTGCCATAAAGAGCACAGTGAAATGCCATATAGAGCATGATGAAAGTGCCATATAGAGCACGATGTAAGGCCATAAAGAGCCTATGATGATGATTATATTCCTGATAAGGAAGATATTTTTACAAAGTGAACATTTGAGATGAATGCCACTAGAGCATCAAAACTATGGTTATATTTCCTGATAAGGAACAAATTCATGAAATGAATTAGTATACGATGAAATTAATTTGGTAAACATTTGATAAAGTGTTGTACCATTTATATGTATATTCCTAAAGAAAGAATTAGGAATTGTGCCATTAGATGATGGATGGGTTGTATTTTATATTTTTTCTTTGTGTAGCTGTAGATGTGACCTCCCACACTTATGCACACACATGTATTTATTTATTATTTCGTGCTTAGGGTCTAATGGATCTCGACGATCAACCTTGCCTAAGTAGTAGTGTATCGGGGGGGTTCCTTGTTTGGATTTCGCTTTGCGAGACACCCCACGCACGAATAGGGCATAGTGTTGAGAATGGGGAAAAGTTAGCCCTTAGTACTTAGGGTTAACTAGAACATCTCACGATATTGCGTTAGGTTGCTGCTAGATTGAGAGGTGAGGAATATTATTGTTATCTGCGAGAGAATTACGCACTTAACTGTCATGCATTTTAGTCACATGGTAATCATATCAAACCGGGCCCTGACTGGTATCTATATTTCTTTGTGATGCATTCCCTTGCCGTTACAGGTGCGCTTCCGCATGGACACCTGTATTTACATATTCCATTCCAGTTGTCATGGAGCTACAGCATATTGCAGATGTTGTAGGATACTCGTAGTAGACGCTCCTTTCTTCTGTACTCTAGTTATGTTCAGTACTTTTATTCGGGCGTGTTTGCCCAAGGTATTGCACTCATTTATTATATTGTAAATATTGATTGTAATACTTAATGTATTATTTGTATTGGTCTGTGCACCGACAGCTTATTCGGTGATTATTTATTGTATTGTCATACTTTGTTCATCGATTTTTGATACCCACCATTTTTACAAATGGGATTGTCTAAGTGTTTCTCTTTTACTTTTAAATTTTTTTTTATGTATGACAATCCGTTTTCTAAAATGATTGGTGCTTATCTCATACTATTATTTTAATCGACAGTGATGCTAAGAATGGACCATCTATGATTCCTGTAATTATTGGAGTATTGGGCTGGCCACCTATTATTTTAGTAGGCGGGTTGTCACAGATGATATCAGAGCATTAGGTTCTAGAGTCCTTAGGAATCTGTGCGGATGTTTTACGTCTTCTGCGTTTCTCTCTGTTTGATGTAGAGACTTAGGAATAAGGTCGTTGAATTCTCTTGTGAGATTTCGTTCTCCTGCTATGGTATGAGGACCCGGAAGATCTTCTACGCGTTCGTGTGAGACTTGTAAGTCGTTAGATGAAGGGCGTTGAGGAAGGACGTGGTGAAGGCGTCATGGGATGGGATTACTATAAGCTGTAGGCTGTGGTCGGGAATAAGGACCGCTTTGGAGGTCTCTCCCTTTGTAGCATTATTTTATAATGCTGCCGTGACTACTAAGTACGGTGAAAATAGTTTTCCCAAGTACTGTTGTCGGTAGAGAGTGGTACTATGCTTGGGACTCCGAGCAATGTCAATTCGGAGTTGAGAGGTTCTTTATTAGGACCACATGTTGAAGTTCCGTTGGATAGAGGAAGTGTAACCTCGTTCGGTGAGAGCGTTAGGCCCGGGATTTTTGGCCTAGAGATGGAGTAGTTTGGTGTTAGCCCTAGATTCGGGTGCGTATATCGAGATTGTGAAGGTATCGGTACATATTTTTATATATAGTAAGTATATTTATGTGACTTCCTTGATAGGTAAGTTATGTATTTCCCTTTTTCACTCGTTATGGGGCGAGTGGTGATATGTGTGGTACGTGCTACTTGTATTTTATATCATACGAGTAGAGATATTCTTAGATTGGTTGGGGTGATAGCAAGCGAGTATATCGCGAGGCTATCCTAGTTCTAGTTCTAGGAGGAGGACTAGTGGTTCTATAATATCTCTCCTGGAAACGGGTTGAGACTTTATAGAGGTGGTTTACGGTATGTAGATAGTTTCCTTTATTTTTGTTTTTATTTTGTCTGCTTACTTGTTTGCTTTGCTTGTGTATGATGTGCCTTATCTCCATGACCAGCTAGTTAAGGGGATTGTGTGGAGGGGTTCCTTGTTTGGATTTCGCTTCGGTGAGACGCTCCACGCATGAACCTTAATGACGTTGGGAGTGGAGAGATGTGCATTTTATTTTTTTGTTCCTTTCTTCTTTCTTTTCTTTTCTGTTGGTTAAGTGCTGGGTTGGAAGGTTTAGCCAAGAATCACGTATATGAGTGATTAAGGGCTAAGTTAATGTGCGATATATGAGCGCGATGATAGTTTTCCTCTGAATCGATATGGGGAAGACTATGATGATGAAAGTACGATAGGGACTTATGGTTGTGCCTTAATGAGAAGGCCATTTGTGTAGAGGTATATCTGTATCTTGGGGTAGAGTAGTGGTGGCATCTTACTGAAAGTAAATACCTCAGTCGATTGTTATGGTAGGAAGTAGACATTTATATGTAGTAGTAGAATTTCGAGTTAGGATTCCGTCGATCCCGATCATGTGTCTTCGACCGCTACTTCTCGACGACTGACAATGCGAGGTAGTAGTGTAACGGGAGGGTTCCTTGTTTGGATTTCTCTTCGGCGAGACGTCCCACGCATGAAATCGAGCTAATGTCGGAAGTCGGGAACGGTCTTGGACACTTGGGATATTTAGTATTATACTTATACGACTAGGTTAGGATAGATAGATTGACCTTATGATTCTTAGGATGCTAGGCCCTTAGGGCATGCGGCGTTATTTTAGGAAGATGGTTGGGAGTTGACCACAATAGGTTGTGGGTTAACTCTAAGTAGGATTTGGTCCCTAGACGAGAAGTATGGGATCTCGAGCTAGTTGGAATGTTAGGCCATTAGTGGTGAGGCCTCTCGTAGTTAGAGGGTTACATTGGTAACCTACCTTTGGAGGAGTTGAAGTATAAGCTGACTTTTCTCCTGCACTCGTGTTGTTATGATCGAGAGTGGATTTAACGAACGAGTCTTTGCCAGGAACGGGAGGTGCTAATATGGGAGCATGGACCTATTGTTCGTGTGTCTCACATTTTTACTACGTGTCATCCCACGCTTGATTTTAAGTTCATAGCGGTAGTATTTGCCTTAAAGACTTAGAGGCATTTCTCCTGGGCAGGAATTTGGAGTCTTTTCACGAATAACAAGTTTATGATCGGGAAGGACTATCGATAGGATATTCCCTTTCGCAAAGGCAATGCGAACGGGAGTAGTATAGGCGCCGAGTAGAAACCGTCGTAGAGTTTATTCGTGGCATGGAATGCCAAGTGGAGTGAGCTTCACCGAGGGGCGCTATTGTAAGGGCATTCAGGTCCATGATTGACCCTTTCACCTACTGGTATGTAGAGAGTAGTGTGGAACGAGGACGGGTATATCCGTGGACATTTTTTATCGAATTGTCGATAATGCAACGGTCGTGATTCTGGTTGAGAAAACTGTGGATCATCGGACCAATTGTTGCTTATCCTATGGAAATGGGCGGACTAAGCGGGAGGTGTACGCCCAACTCTTCTTAGTAGGAATTTTAGATCTGTATGCGGTTCCTATCAAACGATAGTGAATCGAGACGAGACATTCATGTCAAGGTACAGGTAAAGTCTTCAGGAAGAAATGGGAACCGTGGGGATAAGGGGTATATCCTACCACCCGTAAGTGGAGGGGTGGATCTGATTTAAAGGAGAGATCGGAGTAGTAGTTTTTATGGATCGAATTTTCGTGCATTAGTTCGGATCGTTTTCGATAAACATTAGGCCGTGCGTAGCCTAGTATAGATGGCAATATGCCTTGTCTACTCGTTGGAATGGAAATAGCGAATAGTATATTCTTGGGACTGGGAGTGGTCCGGGAACCTTCCTTTAGATTGGGCTCATCGAGCAAGTAGACTTTTGAGGGCTACGCCAACGCGAATAGGAGTAAGTAGAGTTGGGGTTAACGATTGTAAGATAGTGTAGTTATTCCCTAGCAAGGGTATAACGTGTTTCGGAAAGTAAGGCAATTTGTGCCGAGATTGCGTGGGTATCTCCTCCCGTAGTAGAAGAATAGGATCGAAAGTTCCTGAGGAACGATTTGGCGCTATGTTATAGCATGATGATGCGGACTGAGATCGTTAGTGATGACCTTAGTCTGTATCCTACGGGGACATTTCACTGTTGAGGGGTTTGCTAGTATGATAGCATGGTTTTTGGTATAGTATACCCTTTTTATGGTTATGGGTTACGCCTGAATTTTGAGGGCAAAATTCCCCTTTAAGGGGGGGAGTATGTAACAACCCAGGTTTTCGAGCGACTATTTTATACTAGTTTGCCTGATTGGCTAATTTTATAAAATAGGGGAGGTTGGAGTAAATATTATTTCCCGTGAGACTTAGGGATAATATTTACAATGTTTTGACTATTTACCGTTATGAGAAGGTAAATAGCATTATATTGTGTATTATTGCGTCGTTATATGTAAAACGACGGTTATGACCTATATTTAAAATTGGGTATAATTAATGAATTAAAATGGAATTGGAACGTAATAATAGTTCACACTTTCCCGAATGCCAAATTAGGGGGGGTGCGGTTGTTTTTAGAATAGTCGAGATAGTCGAAATAAGTGCCCAGTTGTAATTTTTGGGATTCGGGCATTTTTAAGGGGTTATGACTCAAATAAGTGGTTACGAGTCATTTTAGTGGTGTATTAGCAATTAGGAGTGGGGGTTTATATTTTTAGACCCGTATAAATCCCCCACCCCCTTTCTTTTTCTTCATTTGCGTGAGAGAAGCCAAAGGAGAGAGAGAGAGAAGAGAGAGTTGGGAGAAATAGAGAGAGAGAGAGAAATGGAGGATTTTGGGCCGGATTCCGTCGCTATCGGAGGTGTTCCGAGACTACGAACCTCGAGGCAAGTTTCTTACTTGCTAGATATTGATTTAATGTGATTAAATTGCATGTATAGTTAGGTTTTGGGGATTTAACCCATAAATGGGTATTTGTTAATTTTGATGATTAAACCCTTAAATCTTAGTTTTAATTTGATTTGAGGATAAATTATTAGTTGTAAATGGTGTAGGAATGATTTGGTAGAATTAGATGTTGTTGATGTTGGGTAAAAGCAAAGAATTGAGGTTTTGGGATTTTAGGGTTCATGTAACCCGTCGCCCAAACTGGGCAAAATTTCAGGACCGAATCGATTCGGCCCTAGGGGCGAATCGATTCGGATAAGGAGGGGGTTACAGGTCTTGCATACTGAATCGATTCGGGTTAAAACTGAATCGATTCGGCAATTGCAGAAAGTCAGTTTTTGCTCACCGAATCGATTCGGCTGTTTAGCGAATCGATTCGCAAGGGCGAATCGATTCGGCCCAAGGGGCGAATCGATTCGGTTCCCCTGTTTTTGTGAGATTTTCTTAGTTCGATTTTTATCCCTTTTTCTTTTAGGTCCAAGGTTTAGGAACCTTCCTTTGGGAAGTAATGGAGAGTCCTAGAGGGTGGTTTTGGGTAGACTAATGCCCTAGGATAAAAGAGGATATTTAGGCTTACCCGAGGGCTAAGTTGCATAGGTTGATATCCGAATGATTTGGGAGATTTACCTAGAGATGAATTGGAGATAAAATGTTAAGGTTGAGACTATTGGGAGACTCTCCTTGAGGGAGATTCGCTTTAATGGTTTATAATATTATATTGAAGTCTTAGAGACTAATTTGAGGTTAGTGGCACTTTGGGTCTTAGGGTCATTAATAAAATATGACTTAATAAGAATGAAATGCACCTTCTAAAACTTGGTGCTTAATGGCTAAAAGGATGATTTTTTGGAAATGTAAAATATGAGTTTTCAAAAATGGAAAAAGTAATATTTTTCATAAATGTTAATTGGAGGGATACACACCTCTCTAAATCGCTATCATAAGGGAAGTCGCGCGCGTTGTGGTGAAGCCTTCCTGGCTATTGAGCAGGTTGGATATAGTCCCTAGGCCATGTGAGCGTTTATTTATATTTTCTGCGCTGGTTAGGAGATTCCGGGTGTGGTCTTGACTATCCCGCAGGCACATGGTCGCTTCCCGACGTTTCGATAGGATCCCAGGTTGTCTTGGAGGCCCTAGAAGATGATAGCCATTTAGGTGCGCGCACAGTGGGGAAACCCGGACGGGCGGTCTTAGAATCGTTATATATATATATGAATATAACTATTCTAAATCAAGTTGGACTTGATGTTTGCTGGGTGCCATAAAGAGCACAGTGAAATGCCATATAGAGCATGATGAAAGTGCCATATAGAGCACGATGTAAGGCCATAAAGAGCCTATGATGATGATTATATTCCTGATAAGGAAGATATTTTTACAAAGTGAACATTTGAGATGAATGCCACTAGAGCATCAAAACTATGGTTATATTTCCTGATAAGGAACAAATTCATGAAATGAATTAGTATACGATGAAATTAATTTGGTAAACATTTGATAAAGTGTTGTACCATTTATATGTATATTCCTAAAGAAAGAATTAGGAATTGTGCCATTAGATGATGGATGGGTTGTATTTTATATTTTTTCTTTGTGTAGCTGTAGATGTGACCTCCCACACTTATGCACACACATGTATTTATTTATTATTTCGTGCTTAGGGTCTAATGGATCTCAACGATCAACCTTGCCTAAGTAGTAGTGTATCGGGGGGGTTCCTTGTTTGGATTTCGCTTTGCGAGACACCCCACGCACGAATAGGGCATAGTGTTGAGAATGGGGAAAAGTTAGCCCTTAGTACTTAGGGTTAACTAGAACATCTCATGATATTGCGTTAGGTTGCTGCTAGATTGAGAGGTGAGGAATATTATTGTTATCTGCGAGAGAATTACGCACTTAACTGTCATGCATTTTAGTCACATGGTAATCATATCAAACCGGGCCCTGACTGGTATCTATATTTCTTTGTGCTGCATTCCCTTGTCGTTACAGGTGCGCTTCCGCATGGACACCTGTATTTACATATTCCATTCCAGTTGTCATGGAGCTACAGCATATTGCGGATGTTGTAGGATACTCGTAGTAGACGCTCCTTTCTTCTGTACTCTAGTTATGTTCAGTACTTTTATTCGGGCGTGTTTGCCCAAGGTATTGCACTCATTTATTATATTGTAAATATTGATTGTAATACTTAATGTATTATTTGTATTGGTCTGTGCACCGACAGCTTATTCGGTGATTATTTATTGTATTGTCATACTTTGTTCATCGATTTTTGATACCCACCATTTTTACAAATGGGATTGTCTAAGTGTTTCTCTTTTACTTTTAAATTTTTTTTTTATGTATGACAATCCATTTTCTAAAATGATTGGTGGTTATCTCATACTATTATTTTAATCGACAGTGATGCTAAGAATGGACCATCTATGATTTCTGTAATTATTGGAGTATTGGGCTGGCCACCTATTATTTTAGTAGGCGGGTTGTCACACTCTCTCTTCTCTCTAACTTTCAAGGTTAAAACACATGAATGGGCTCTAAATGCTCTTGCAAGAGTAAATGCCCCAAATTGCATCAAATACATTAAGTCCAACATTAAATGCTACTACACACTTAAAATGAATCCTAACATCATATTTAAGTTATAACTAGTCAAAAGTACTCCGTAACCCAAAAACACAACTGACACTTATTTTGACTATCTCGACCGTTCCCAAACTAACCGTGCCCTCTAAACCGACATCCAAAATATCGTTCATTATTTCATATTCCAACGTCATATTAACTTTTTAATAATAAACCGATTGGAATATAAATCATAACCGTCGCTTAAAGCACAATGATGCAACAAAATATAATGTTACACTATTTACATTCGCTTAACGGTAAATATGCAAAACTCAGTAAATATTATCTCTTAAATCACTCAAAGTAATAGTTACTTCAACTTCCTTTATTTTATATAATTAACCCACAAGGCAATTTAATATAAAAAGAATTACTCATAAATAAGGGGTATTACACGTACGTAGTGAAATTTACGGTATATAGTGAAATTTAGTAAGCATTTGCCTATGGAAAGAGTCAACGTTAATCTCGTTGATTGAACATACCATATGCTTGTTCTCTTTCACAGGCGATTTCTCGTAATAATATACAATAATCTGTTTACTTGTGGGTATATTCGTTGTTAATGTTGGTTTTTATAGATGAAAAAATGCGAAATAATAAATTTCACTATATGCCTTAACTAGTAACCAATTTGTTAGATTACTTTTACTTTGGGGTGCATGGCGTGTAGTAAAGTTTGACGTTATGTAAGACATTTGTACGTAGTAAAATTTACGATGTGTATTGAAATTCAGTAATCAATTACATTTGCGAAGATTCAACGCTAAAAACGTTTGATTGAATATACCATATGTTTGTTCTCTTTCATGTGTTCCACTAGTCATTTAGGAATTATTCAATAAGTGGGTTTTGTTAAAGAATGTATGATTTTTCCATTATATTGAAGTGATTTCTCGTATTAGTGTATAGTCCCCTGTTCACTTGTGGCCATATCGTTGTTAGTGTGTATTGTAATAGATGAAAAAAATAGCGAAGCAGTAAATTTCACTGTATGCCTTATCTAGTAACAAATAAAGCTGCGTAGGTCATGGTGTACAAACTATTTTTCTATGTTGGTTATGTTTTTTATGTTGTTGTTACTGTACGGGAGTTGTGCGCATTGCTGTTAGTTTAGTTTGACATTATTCAAGATGTTTGGTACATCATGCGTATTGATTCAAAGATGTTACGAAATAGGGAAGTTCACTGTTTGTAGTTAAATTGAGTAATATACAAGAAGTGTTGCAAATACTCTATACTGATTGATTATGGAGAATTGTGATAACTATGCCTTCGCAACAATATATTATTTTGAGTTTTTACAAGATGTTCGATACATCATATATCAGTAACATTCAATGTACTAACATCATGTAAGAATCTGTAACGTTTGATTTACAAATTATACCATTTTTCTTTCTTTGTGGATAGTAAATGTTAATGCATGGTTGTAGTTGTGTTTACTGAATAATTTATGAAATAAATATTCACACTGTAAAGATCACTATATGCATCTCCAACTCACAAAATGCAGGTCCTTATGTATCAACCATTTCCCCCAATCAGTGACTACATGTGTTTTAATCATTGATATATTAGCGTAGGTGCAAAGAATTGGTTTCCATGACTTGCATATCTTGCTATTGTTTCCCTAAATTTTGTACTATTATTTACGTTTTTTTGGGGGGTGGGATTGTGATGACTATGACTTGGACACAAAAGTAATTTATGTCTATTTGAAAGTAAATGATTTATAATGACCTAAATATAACCTTTTTTTTACTATTGTTAGATAGTAAATATTACTGTGTGGTAGTAGTTCTGTTTATTGAATAGTTTATGTAATAAATATACACACAGTATAGTTTACTACATTAATTACCTACTGACAACATAGCCATGTAGGTCTTTATGTACCAACCATTTTCCCCATTTACGTAACCACATGCCTGTTGATTGTTAATATATTATTGTAGCTCGAAAGAATTGGTTTCTAAGACTTGTAAATTAGTTTGAGTTTATACAAGATGTTTGAAGAATTTTGGTTAATATCACTTTGACACGATATGACTTGGTTATTAGTTGACAATAGATGATATTTAAAAACCAAAAGTTACAATTTTTTGAATGTTATTACATAGAAAATGTTGATGTCTGGTTGAAGTTTTGGTTACATAATATTATATGTAATAGATATCCACACAGTAAAGTTCATTGAATACATTATCTACTATCAAAAGATTTATGCACTTGATTACGTACCAACCATTTTTCGAAGTAATGATTTGGTTTACATGACTTTTATATTAGTTTGAGTTTTTTAAATATGTTTGGTACATCATATATTAGTAACATTCAATGTACCAACATTATATATAGATGTGTAACATGTGATTTACAAATTATACAATCTATGAACTCTGTAAATTTGTACTCTATCTTACATCTATTTTTTTGAGAATTTTGATAAGTATGACTTCACGACAAAATTGATCTGGTCTTATTTCTAAATAGATGATATATAATGGCCAAAATATAACATTTTGTACAATTATTGGATAGTAACTATTGTTGTTTGGCTATAATTGTGGTTACTGAGTATTTTGTTCCGTAATACATACAGTAAAGTTAACTGTATGCATTACCTACTACCAATAAATTACGATGATTGTTGTATGAACAATTATATTCTACTTTAATTTTTTTTGGGTGAGAATGCTTACTGTTATAAGTGACGATGAGTGTTGTATGAACAATTCTATTCTACCTTATATTATTTTAATTTTTGTTGGGTCACTTACTTAAAGGCTATGTAGGCGGCATATATATTATCCGACGATTGTCATAATACCACTACATTATTAGAATGTATATTATGATACATTTTGTTGTCACTTGCATAATTTTTTAGAATGTATACGAATTTGATGTTACTATGTGAACTGTTATGTAACAGTTATACATAACATACCTGAAAATCTCACATAATAAATGTTACTGTGAGACCCGATATATATCATATATAGATAACATTTTTGAAAATCTCAGATAGTAAATGTTACTGTTTGAGAATTTCAATTTCGTAATTACAAATGTTGATATCATATGATAATAATGTCGTCAAATGATAATACTTGCTGTTATAAATGACGATGATTGTTGTATAAATAATTCTATTCCACTTCATATTATTTAAATTTTTTTTGGGTCACGTACTAAGAGGCTATATAGGTTGCATATATATTATCCAGCGGTTGAGATAACATCATTGCATTTTATTGTCCCTTGAATAATATATAAAACGCATATGAATCTAATGTCACTGTATGACCTGTTATATAACAATTATACATAACATACTTGAAAATCTCACACAGTAAATATTAATGTGTGGCAAGTAGTAGCATAACAAAGGTAACTGCATTGACCTGCTAATGCTACATAACAGTTATACATAACATAATTGAAACTCTCACATAGTATATATGCTATGTGATCTGTTATGTAACAGTTATACGTAACATACTTGAAAATCTCACATAGTAAATGTGATTGTGAGACCTGATATGTATCATGTCTAGATAACATTTTAAAAAATCTCAGATAGTAAATGTTACTGTTTGAGATTTTCAATTTTGTAATAACAATTGTTGATATCATAGGATAAGAACGACGTCGAGTGATAACTGGTGTATTTTTTTATATGTTGAATGATAAGTGCAAAAAAATGTAATGAAAACTTAGTCGTAAGGGTGTTTTCTTGTAATAGTTGCACATACATATGAATAGATATTGTGTCGTGATTTGATCATCGACAAACAAAGTAAATCTTGCCAATATCATTTGAGAGGAATGATATATGTGAATCTCCATTGATAAATAAATCTCCGCATTAATTTCCTCTTCCTCCTTAAGCCATCTTCCATCGGCTGATAGAAGTCTTTGAAGCTTATTCTTTTGGCCCCGAATCATAGTCGTTGAATGAAAGAACTTTGTATTTTGGTCACCATGTTTCATCCAATTCACTTTGGACCTTTGGTGCCAATACAACTCTTCCTTTCTCAACACATCATCCATTTCAGATTGGATTGACTCTTCCATGACTTTGGTTTCTCTAGAAAATGGATGGGATTGAATCTAAATTAGTTTAGAGTTTAGATTTTTAAGGTTCTCCTTGTTTCCAAAATGAGCTTTTTTCCAAACAATTTAGTCCTTAGCCACCTTCTGGAGTTTACATGAGAGGGAGAACATATTCGCCCCCCTAAATTCATATTTCCATCCCTCTTTAATTGTCTCTTCACATAAGTTAGACCCAACCCACATAGATTCGAATTTGAAAGAACCCCGACATTTCCTTCCCGGGGGAATAATTTGAAAAATAAGGGGACAGTGATCAAAACCTTGAATGGATTCATGAGTCAGAAGAGAATTAGGAAAGTGATCCATAAAATCAGAGTTAGACAAGACCCGATCGTTGCGTTCTCTAATGGACACGTTCTCACCTCGGCCATTTCTCCATGTGAAACTAGGTCCCCAAAAACCAATATCCAGCAAGTTGCACTCGTAACATAAATCCTGGAATTCCCTTACTTTCCTTCTGATATCATCATTCCATCATCCTTCTCCCAACTAGCCCCCATAATGTTAAAATCCCCTATGACCATCCAAGGAGTGTCAAGAGACATCGCTATGGCTTTCAACCCAGCCCACACATTGCGTCTTTTCTCCTCAGTTGGATCAGCATAAAGAAAGGATGCCCTCCATTTAATATCATAGTCAACAACGCACATAGTGTCAATGATGTTTTTAGAAGAAAAGAGAATTTGAATATCGATCTCATTGTTCCACCAAAGAGCCAGCCCCCCCGCAATACCAATGGGATTCATGTACCATTTATTTTGAAATTGAAAATTCCTTTTTAACTGCTCTAGTTTCTGTTGTTTATTTTTGGTTTCCATAAAAACACGATGGATGGACGATAATGTTGGAAATAATCTTTCAAAGATACTCACACAACTATCTTGTATTTAACACTCAAATATTATTACAAAGAAGAAAATATTCTTACAACTTAACTTCTCTCTATTACAACTAATAAGCTTTGCTTATTATCTTCCTTGTTGTTTGATGATTCTAAGAACTCAAGGATGATGACTATTTATACTAGAGGAAAATCAAATTCACTCAATGTGGTTCAAATTAAATTAATCCACATATTCATAAGCCACACAATTTGCTTCCACTTATTTAGTCATTATGAAGCACTAAGAATAAATAAACACACCTTACATAACTTAGGATGCTTCTTAGAAATTGGTTGATTAAATATAAAACAAGTTTATATTTTCAACACCCCCTCTTAAACTTGTTTTGTTATGCCAAGAGAATTTTTTAATCTCACAAAGTCCTCATACTTAAGTGGCTTGGTAAAGATATCGGCAATTTGGTCTCGAGATTTTACGTACCTCAGTTTCACGTCTTTTCTTGTAATACATTCTCTTATGTAATGGAAACGAGTATCGATATGCTTGCTTCGATCATGAAAAACTGGATTCTTTGCCAGGGCTATCGCTGACTTATTATCAACACAAATCTCTATTGCCTCCTCTTGTAATAAACCCAGTTCCTTCAGCAGATTTTTGAGCCAAATTGCATGACAAACACATGATGTAGCGGCTACATATTCAACTTCACATGTAAAGAGTGTGACAATTGGTTGCTTCTTTGACATCCATGTGAAAACGGTATCTCCCATGAAGAACACGAACCCTGTGGTGCTCTTTCTATCATCTGTATCTCCACCCCAATCGCTATAACCAATAAGCTTGTAATTATTAGAAAACGAGTATAACAGACCAAAGTCAATTGTACCTCTGAGATAGCGAAGAATTCTTTTTGCAGCCTTAAAATGTGAGGTTGTTGGGGTTTCCATGTATCGACTTACAAGTCCAACTGCATAGAGGATGTCAGGTCTTGTACAAGTTAGATAGCGCAAACTTCCAACCAATCTTTTGAAAAAAGTTGGATCTACGCTTTTGCCTTCGTCATTCTTCGATAGCTAGCTCCACACTCCACTGGAGTGTTAATTGGCTTGCAGTCATTCATCTTGAACTTCTTGAGGATCTCCTTTGTGTAGCCTTCCTGTCAGATGAAAATTCCATCTTCTCGTTGTTTAACTTCAATGCCAAGATAGTACGCCATTAGCCCAATATCTGTCATCTCGAACTCTTTCTCCATTGCTTTCTTGAAGTCATTGAACATGTTTGGGTTGCTTCCGAAAAAAATCAAATCATCCACACACGATCAAAATATGTTCATCTTTTATCTTGATATATAAAGCGTGCTCGTATGGACATTTGCTAAAACCATTCTCTTGAAAGTACTTGTCAATACGACTATTCCACGCCCTTGGTGCTTGCTTTAACCCGTAGAGAGATTTCTTCAGCTTCAAGACTTTGCCTTCATGTCCCTTCACTAAATATCCCAAAGGTTGCTCGATGTATACTTCTTCTTCAAGTATTCCATTTAGAAATTTAAACTTCACATCTAGTTGATGAATCTTCCACATGTTTTAAGATGCTAGGGAGATAATTAATCTTACAGTTTCTAAGCGGGCCACAGGAGCAAATACCTCATCATAGTCAATGCCAGGTCTTTGACTATATCCTTTTACGACTAGCCTCGCCTTGTGTCTTTTTATTTCTCCCATAGCATTCCTCTTCATTTTGTACACCCATTTGACACTGATAGCCTTCTGACCTTTTGGAAGTGAAGCGAGTTCCCAAGTGTCATTCTTCTCAATGGACCCAATTTTTTCATTCATCGCGTCTCTCCACTTCTTATCTTGTGTAGCTTCTTGAAAGTTTACTGGTTCACAATCGGTAAAGAGGCAGAAGAGGGTAAGATTATCATGTCTTTCGATTACCTCATAGAGATCCCGTAGACTTCTTGTGCGGGGAACAACTCTTTCATTGAAACTTTCACTTGATGATGGTGATGAGTCTTTATGAGTAGTTGATGTTGGTGAGGTTGGTGGAGTAGTGGTCTCTTGTTGAACTTCTCCTTCTTGCTCTATCATGGTTTCTTCGTTCTCTTCTTCAAAGTCGGGAAAGAAGTTGAAATCATCTATACTTGAGCCGAAATTAAATTCTCCTTCTTCATCAAATATCACATCTCGGCTAATTACAATCTTCCCATTGTTAGGATTGTACAATTTATAACCTTTGGAGTTGTTGTCATAGCCAATGAGGATGAACTTCTCGCTTTTGTCATCAAGTTTGGTTCTTCTCTCGTCTGGTACATGTACATGGGCTATGCTCCCAAAGACTCTCAGGTGGGAGATACCTGGTTTTCTTCCACTCCATGCTTCTTGCGGTGTCTTTCCCTAAATATTTCTTGTTGGATATCGGTTTGACAAGCAGACGGCATACGCCACTGCTTCCGCCCAAAATTCCTTGGGTAGTTTCTTACTTTTGAGCATACTCCGAGCTATGTTGAGGACGATTCAATTCTTTCTTTTCGCTACTCTATTTTGCTGAGGGGATCGAGGAACTGTCATTGGTCGACGAACAAAATTATTGAAATTCACTCGAAGTGAATTCTCCTCCTCGGTCAGATCTCATTGCCTTGATCTTACGACCACTCTCCTTTTCCACGACAACTT
Organism: Sambucus nigra; assembly: GCA_949130495.1. NCBI lineage: Eukaryota > Viridiplantae > Streptophyta > Magnoliopsida > Dipsacales > Adoxaceae > Sambucus > Sambucus nigra. The sequence continues at coordinate 586,558,543 of OX422216.1, forward strand.
TGAACTTCTTGAATATTTAAAAAACTTTTAATTTCTGCTTCAAGAAATATACCCAAGTTTTTCTTGAAAAATCATCAATAAAGAGAAGGAAATAATTACTTTTACCAAGGGAGCTTGACTTGATCGGACCGCATACATCGGTATGGATTAGCTCGAGTGGATTCTTAGCTCTTGAGGCTGACTCCTTTGGAATTTTTTTTCTGAATTTCTTCCCAAGTAAAGATCCTTCGCACAGTTGGTCAAGTTGATTAATGCAAGGTAAGCCTCGCACTATAAAATTTAACATCCCAAGGATAAGTGCTTAGAACATGTAATGAATAATGAAAGATGATGAGTTTAACCTTTATAGATTTATGGTGTTTTAAGTTACATGAACACCTATGATAATCTACCTATATGAGTGTGGAAGTGGTGCCGCTTCCTATGAGAACTGGGCTTGACTCTAAAGCACTCATGAAATCAAGGTACAGACACAAGGCCTAATACATGTGTCGGCTTATATGGATAATCAGTGACTAAAAGATTTGTGTGTGAAGACAAATCCAGCTGATCAATATGGATTGATAGTTCAAAGACAAGTCTACTATACTTTGATGGTTAGCCTTGACGAACCTTCACACGGTATTGGTTCAAGTCGTGAGACACCAATGCTTATACACAGTCTTATAGACAATCAAAGATTTACAAAACTTATTTTGAAAATGGTGGAGGCATGTTGGAGATTTTATAAAATAAGTGAGTAAGAGTTTTGGGTGTAAGAGCTTGTCCCACATTGGAAGTGTGTGTAAGAGGTGGGAAGCTAACCCAAATATAAAAGGGGATAGTGTCCCACATTGGAAAATGTACAAATCTAAGTGTCACCAGTAAGCTATAAAAGGAGTGGACAACCTTTGAGTCCCACATTGGAAAAATATTAAGAATTTGTGCACTTAATACGTACAAACGGAAGATGAAGAGTTAATTCATCTAGCATTTAAGAGGTTATTCAAGAGACCTCAATACGGTGTGAAGCACCGTACGCACACGCACACTCATGCGCGCACGCGCGCGGGTGCGGGGCAGTGGGCTGTAGAGGCGCTAGTGGCGCACTTTGCACTTTGCATGCCGCGTGTCCGCAGTGGTAACGGGTTTCCGGGATTCTTCCGGGTCGGATCGCGATAGCTCGAGCGCGGTCACTTTTTGGTTGACCCGTGCAAAACCGATTCGGTATTAATTATACCTGTTCGGAAATGACTTAAGACTGTTGGTAATTAACAGTCATACCATTTCGAAATTGACTTAAGACTGTTAATCCAACAGTCATGACTCTTGAAGACAAAGCTTTTCATTATCTATAAATAAAGGCTGCCTAAAACGAAATTAGATTGATAACAAAAACCCAGTTTCAGATTTCCAAACCCTGCTATTACTCTCTTACAATTTTCAGGTGATACAAATTCTCTTATTCTGTTTTGTGCATAGAAACAGAATAAGAACTTGATTGACTATTCTTCGCTACTGCATCCAAGGGCTGTCTTCAGACATATAATTTGCAGACAGTGCAATTGCTTCATTATATCTTGAGTACGGATTTGCTGATTCCCGTTTGTATATCGAAGTTATTCGTGTGGGGCAAATACTGTATTTAAGAAAGTGACATCACGCCTGGAAGATTCATAAAGTTACATTGTTGTATTAAAGTTGACATTGTTGTGATACAATAAAGAGTTCTATTTTTATATTTGCTCATAATTTCCAACATCTCCGCTATACATTTCAGGTTGCACACCGTTATTTTCTTTGCTGGCAGATGGTGGATTTGAATCCAGAACGGACAGTGTTCGTAGTTCAAAGAATTCATGTAAGCTTCAAGAGAGTAAGGTTGGGGGATGAGGAGGTGGCCCATAACCGACCATGGGCAATTGTTAAGAATTCTCTGCTTATCCTCCATATCATTGAATCTAAAGAGGTAAAGGTTTGAACCCCAACTAGTAATAGAGAACCCTTTCTTTTTTATCCCCAACTAGTAATGGAGAACCCTTTATTAGTTTTCCACGCGCCATTGATAATATTACTCACTCCAGTCTTGTTAAGGGGCTTTTGTGCAATGATACGTCCTGGTAATGCTACGCTAGAGTTCTCCAAGGTCTGGGATATATTATCGTCAAAATCTAGAATGGTACCGCTGGTTGGTATAGTTAGGTTGTTTGCTCCATCCGGGTCGTACATGATATAGGACAGTGAGAGGGGATAGATGAAATGGATGGCTCGTAAGCTTAGAGAAGACAAAGGTAACAATGTTAGGGCTATCTGGAATGAAGGGTTGAAGAGCTGTTTAGGGTTAGTAAGAACGAGGCAAAGGGGAAGAGGAGCTAAGACAGTGCTTAGAGCATCCGCACTGGTGTGCATCGACGAAAGGTAGGTTAAGCAGCGTGTGTGGCGCATGTGTCTCTTTTACCTTTCGCCCAAATGGGCAGCATGCAGTGGGGGGATTCCTACGTACTTTTATAGTTCGTAGGAACTTCTTACGGAAAAATGAAGTCCGTAGGAAGTTCTTACGAACTATAGAAGTTCGTAAGAAACTTAACGGTCATAATTAAACGGTAACTTTCCTCCGTGTATTTATTCAGGAAGCTTCATGAAATTTATCAACCTTTTTATATTCTTCATCTTCTTCATCTTCTGCATATTCATCTTCTGCATCTTCTTATCCATCATCATCAGTCCTTATCTCCTTATTTCCTCCATCAGATTCCTCCATCTTCTTTTCTTATTTCCTCAAAATTTTTACGTATCAGTCCCATATAATTCAGTCCCAAACTTTTTATATATTTTCCCTAAATTTATTCATATACTCTCAAAAATCATTCCATATAATCCCCAAAATAATTTCAAATCAGTCCCAAATTAGATATAGAGAATCCTCCAAATCAGATCTTCTCAACACGATGGAATTAGGTAGAAAATGGATGAAATATATTAATATTGAGAAATCGAAAAAATACGGGTCAACTTCAATGACAATTCCTGATTCTTTAGTGCCGATTCAATCGTCGAATCTCGTAATTGACAACTATACCCGTATTTACGATGGAGTATCACACGCGTCGGACGGCGAAACTCCAATAATAAACGGAAATAAATTCGAATTTCGGGAGAATTGGGCGGGGCCAATGAAATTGTACAAATTGATTGAAGACAGAAAACTGAATATCAAAGCAGTTATCGACAGTGTCGGTTTTATGTCAAATTTCTTTTCTATGGTGATGCCCAATTCCGATCAATGTATTGTGACGGCGATGATTGAACGTTGGTGGGACACGACGCATACCTTCCAACTACCATACGTCGAGCTTGCCTTCACTCCGCTCGACTTCACAATGCTTTCCGGTAATAATTTTATTTTATTTCGTTGTACTTATATTCATAATTGTTTCAAAATGTGAAAATAATATGTTGTACTTAAATTCATAATTAATTGTTTGAAATATATTTTTAGGTAATTATATTCATAATTATTTAAATATATGATAAAAAAATTGAAAAATGTACCCGCATTCCGATTGTGTCAATATATGAAAATAATTATTTATATTCATAATTGTTTCAATATGTGAAAATAATTAGTTGTACTTAAATTCATAATTGATTGTTTGAAATATATTTTTATGGTTTTTATATTCATAATTATTTAAATATATGACAAAAATTTAAAAATATGTTCCAGTATCATAATTGTTTCAAAATGTGAAAATAATATGTTGTACTTAAATTCATAATTAATTGTTTGAAATATATATTTTGGTAATTATATTCATAATTATTTAAATATATGACAAAAAAATTGAAAAATGTACCGGCATTCCGATTGTGTGAATATATGAAAATAATTATCTATATTCAGAATTGTTTCAATATGTGAAAATAATTTGTTGTACTTAAATTCATAATTGATTGTTTGAAATATATTTTATGGTTTTTATATTCATAATTATTTAAATATATGACAAAATTTTAAAAATATGTACCGGCATCATAATTGTTTCAAAATGTGAAAATAATATGTTGTACTTAAATTCATAATTAATTGTTTGAAATATATTTTTTGGTAATTATACTCATAATTATTTAAATATATGACAAAAATTGAAAAATGTACCCGCATTCCGATTGTGTCAATATATGAAAATAATTATTTATATTCATAATTATTTAATGGTATTTATATTCATAATTATTTAAATATATGACAAAATTTTTAAATTATATACAGGCATTCCGATTGGACAAGGACGACCCATTCAAAATCTACGAATTGAATAATATACAAATTTTGTTAATACCATAAATGAATTTTTTCCAGAAATTTATATACAGAGATTTACCGGTACGGGAATTCCAGTTTCTGACCTTAAAAAATACATAGAAAATTTTATCAAGGTTGAACCTTTACCAGATTATATGTCCCCAATCATAGCTCGGGCATTTTGGTTCTATGTATTCGGGCGTGTATTTTTTCCAAATGCTCACTCCACTTCTGACCCCGTCTATTTACATTATCTGGAGGATATTTCTGCCATCGGCACATACGACTGGGGTTTGGCTATTTATGCCCGTATTTTATGGTCTTTGGACAAAGCCAGTCGACGATCGTTGACTAGCGTTGAATGCATGTGGCAAATACTTGAGGTATATTTTCGTTTCATCTTATTTAACGAAATTTATGTTTCATTACAATATATGTCAACTTATTCTAATGAATTAAATTTATTGACAAATTTTGCAGTATTTACATCACAAGTACATGGCCACGACATGTCCTATTCTCGTCGATCCGTCCATCGATGTGTGGCCCCGCATATTTCATTGGTCGAGGGGGATCATAAAGAAAGTAAAGGGAGCACAGTGGTTTAACATCTCAAGCAGTCAACATCAGCTTGAGATGCGGTCACCCGGGTCCATTATATGGCAGCCATACGAGACTTCTACCTACCGTGACTCTGATGTCATCTTATATGCTCGTGAGATATCGGGCTTACGGATGATTTTTTTGGATCCCTTATTTAAGGGTTTTTGGTACTTGGATGATCGGGCCATTCGGCAATTGACTGGGCGGATATGTATAACAGATAACCCACCATCAAGTTTGTGTTTTGTCTCAGAACACGATTTTCAAGCAGCTGCCGCCCAAAATTGGCCTATCGCAAATCAACACATAAGAGATGTGTCACAAGAAGAGTATAATGCATATTGGAAGGCAGTAGCACTCGGGCCATTACTACCGCCGATTGCCAGATATGTTAATGTAGATTTGATTGGAGTTGGTTCAGTGGCACCTTCGACGTTACGATCCGCATGTGTATGAGACACAGTTCTCTGTGGGTGGTTTCACGCACGTCCAACCACCGAGGTAGAATTGGACGGTTGACGTAGGACTACCGGAGGGGGCTTCATATACTATAGATGTCCTGAGACATGAGTTTTCAAGCAACGCACCTCCAGCTCAATCTTTGACGTAGTTAGAATGGCGTCAGCCCTACGTCGAGGCAACAGATAACATTTGAGGTCTTCATCATTTAATATTACACGAGACACGTCAGCGAGAGGATAAACTCAAAGCATGTGATGACCGCATTGATGAGTTGGAGCATAGACTAGCACGTTTTACTATGCCTAGTCGTGGGTTTGAGGAGGGTGGTACTAGTTCTAGTCGTCCGAACATTTACAGACCACACCCAGTCCCACCCTCTGACCCGATCTCGACATATGAGGCGCAACAAGGTTGGGGTGATTTATTTGGGTCTGACCCTTACACGGGTTCACATGCAGATTTAGGTGCGGGTTTTGAGTTCGGCCCGGGGCGCCAGTGATGTATAATGTACTATTGAAAAATGTTATGAATAAATTTTGTATTGTTGTCTCAATTTAATTGTGATGATAAATGTTATGATGTATAATGTCTCATATTTATGAAAAATGTTATGATGTATAATGTCTCATATTTATTTTCATTTATTACACATAGAATGATGACAAACAAATTATTTCACACAAAATATATGGTTTTACTATAATCATCACAACAATTATTACGATTGGACTTTATCATTTATTATTAGTATTGAAATAATGACTTAAGTAGTAAAAACAATAATACATGATCAAAATGATTATTAGGAGTATGTGTTCAAATGCTTAGGTCGAACCTAGTAGAAGTACAACAATATGGTTTCCCATTGCGCACTAAACATTTAGGTAAGTAAGATCGTTGCGTATCGGAATCGACATATTCTTGGTTGTAGTTTGATATATTTGGTTCGTACTCTTCCCCATCATTTTCATATATGCATTCCGAAAAGTAATCATAACCGGAATTGGTGTAGTCGAAAATATCGTTATCTGATACCAACGTAGAGTCGTTATATATGTTAATTAATTGTTCTTGAATGTGACGACCTGATAGCATCGCGCGTTGTGCTTTGTGATAACGTTGTAGGCGCCTCTCCATCTGCCATATCTCTTCCTCCAATAAATCAAGACAAAACATATCCGCTTCTTCGGGATACGATATTGGCCAAAGTGCGGCAGCTCGATTTTTTGGCACAGATATGTAATGGTAATGTCAAAGCACCTCCAGGTCACACCTTTCATCATATTTATCTGCCACGTGAGGTGTTCCCAAGGATACACTAATCCCGTCTTCAGGTTTCGAATTGGGAGAGATTATGAATATATGACAAAAGTCATTGAGAAAACGTCGAGAAGTATCAATTGGATATGTTTGGAAAATTATTTTTTCCCCATACCAATCGTTACCAGCAATATCTGTGTAAGAGCCATTGTAAATGGATGAATAGTAGGGAGATGAAGCCATTTTTGAAATATAAGACAATGGTAGATACAAAATTGTTGCAATCCTTCTAATTTATTTATAGGTAATTTTAAACCTTCAAAGTTATAATTTTATTTTACAATGGTAAAAAATATTTATAATAATACAAAGGCACACATACCAATGGAAAAGATAAATTATACAAAACTTGCAGGCAATAATAAATTATAATTATATAAAGGCACACATAAAGATGATAAATTATCACATAGTAATTTTATAATTTTATAAAATTATAAAAAGGCACATATAAAGTCACAATAATAACTTGCAGACGATTGTAGTTATCACATAGTAACTTGATAAATTAACTATATATAAAGTAGTTATCATACAGTAACCTGACATACAACATATTGACAACCTGAAGAACCTGAACCCAAAATGTATCACACTTACCAATAGCAAGATAAAATCTGTAGCACACTTACCAAGATAATATCTGTAGCACATACCAAAATGTGAATATCATACATTATATTTACATACGATAAATTACATACACATGCAATCCAAAAGGACACAGATATTATTGACGCTGAACGAGCGCACTGATCTAGATAATTTTGTATTGCACACTTACCAATAGTACACATAAATTAATATTTTACCTATATTATCTGTAGCACACTTATCTGTAGCAAAGTTATCTATAGCACACTTACCTATATAAGATTTTACCTATAATTATAAATACCTGTGTACCGTAAAACTATACAGATAGAGTATAATATTTCATCTACATCTAAATTAATTTGTAACCATATTATATCACGGACTCCTCTAGTTCTAGCGATGAGGAACGAAATCTTTTGCTCCAATATGCACAATTTAATGAAGGTGGATCATCCGATGATTCAAACGAGGAAATGATTATTATGATGGAGATTACCCGGTGGTGTGCTGAAAAAGGGAAAGAACTCGAAGCGAGACGTCAAGTGAATCGTAGGAGAGAAAGGGGACACGCAACACTATGGGAAGATTACTTTGGGGAAGAGAAGGTATATAAAGAGTATTTTTTCCGAAGGTGATTCAGGATGCGGTATAGTGTTTTCAATCGCATCCTTGAATCTGTTTGCCTTTATGATAACTACTTTGTTCAGAAGAATGATGCTTGCGATCGTCAAGGTTTAATCTCTCATCAGAAAGTGTTGGGGGTAATTCGACTGTTAGCTAATGGGGGTTCCCAAGACGTGTGGTGTGAGCAGTACGCTAAGAGTGAAACCACTCTATTAGAAACTGTTATTAGATTTATAGATGCAATTGTACGAATTTTCGGTCCCCATTACGGAAGAAATCCGAGACAAGGCGACGTTACAAGGTTACTCGAACAAAATGCAAATAGAGGTTTCCCAGGAATGCTAGGCAACATTGATTGCATGCACTGGCGTTGAAAAAATTGCCCCACAGCATGGCACGCTCAATATAGTGGACGTAAATAGTCACCTAATATAATCCTTGAAGCGATTGCCTCGTACGACCTTTGGATTTGGAAATCATTCTTCGGTGTGCCTGGTTCTTGCAACGATTTAAATGTGTTGCACCGGTCTAACGTCTTCCAAGAATTGCGCAATGGAAGGGAAGCTCCCATTAATTACACTATTAATGGAAATTCATACTACATGGGATACTACCTTGGTGATGGCATTTACCCTCCCTACGCTACAATAGTTAAAACTTTTAGGAACCAACAAGGGATTACACAGAAATAGAAATTATTTTGCAAGTGCCAAGAAGCATGTAGAAAAGATATTGAACGAGCTTTTGGTGTACTACGAGCCCGATTCGCTTTTGTTCGGGAACCTTGTAAATTATGGAATAGGGCATCACTATCAACCATAATGAAATCTTGCATTATAATGAACAATATGATTATTGACGATGAACGTAGAGATTGTCCATGGCAAAATGAATACGAACAGAATGATGTAACACCTCATATTTTAAGGGTCCAAACTAATTTCTATGACTACCTCACGCGGGATGCAAAGATAAGAGATGCAACTAAACATCAACAGTTACAGAATGATTTAGTGGAGCACATTTGGAACATCCACGGTGATGAAATGGTGGGTTGAAGATATGTTAACGTATTTATGATATTATTTGTGGCTATTTGGTTTATTAATTACATTTTCAATTCGTAATTGTACGATTTTTAATTTGTAATTGTACGACTATTGTATTGAAACTAAAATTAATAAACAGTACTGATATTACATATATTTAAACGTTGACATTGGATTTATTAAAATGCAAATTAGGTCAGTGTACATATACTGAAAGTAAATGACGAAAATAGAATAACGAGGATTCATTACAACTATAATAAATACTACTAGTCATTAATTGAACCGCTTGGACTTGACGTAGGGTTAGACGACCCTGCATAGTCCGATTGTAACTCGAAAATCGCAGCTTCGGTGGCATTAACCATCGCTGTTAGGTCGTTGAACCTTTTATAATGAAATTGCTTTTGCATATCATTCATATTGTTCATATCTAGCTCCATGATGTACGACTGCTCTCGGCCTAGGCACACGAGCTGATCTTGTTTTTTGGTGATCTGATCTTGTTTTTTAGCGAGTTGATCAGCTCGCTTCATCTCGATGAACGCATCCATTTGAGAGTCAAATTTAAGGACACGATTATTCTTCCACTCTTGCTTGCTTTTAAACATTGCATTGAAGTCTTCGCAATGTTTTAGTACTGCCGTGTTACAATTCAAGCTGTCAAAATGCGCTCATTGACGTGCACGTTGTTTCTCACCCTTCCTGCCCGGGGTCTATTCGGTACGTCTCGTACCCTCGGAGTGTCAGCTTCGCGTATAAGTGTAGGGCCGTCGTCGTTCCTCGCTGTGTTTTCCAAGTCAAATTTTGGTAAATCTTTTAAAATTTGATAGCAGTTATCGAACGTAAAACGTTTGTTGGTTTCGGTGCGGTACGCGTCGCGTGAATTAGTAATCGCTTGGAATTCGTTCGTCCCGCTTCCCATATTCTTGATTTAGTAAGAAAGCTTTGCAATATATAGCATTATTTGATCCGATATATGATTATAACGTGTTGATAGCATGTATATCGTACGAGTAATTGTAATTCCATGCGTGACATTATACTCATCTTTCACGGTGTCCCAAAATGTGCCCGATGATATCGAGTTTCCTTCAATACTTCGGGCTGTATATTTTGTATAAATGGTACATAATACTTCGTCCTCAAAAGGAGTCATATTAGGTTGTCGAGTTGTACCGAAACTAATCGGTTGAGAGGAAGACATGTTTTCTGTAGAAATAAAATATATTAAGAATGGAAATAAGAAAATGACAGAGAGGAAATTATACTCTCAAAATTTATAAAGGGGGAGAATAAAAATTTGTGAGGAAGGTGGGTTCTATTTATAAAGAAAATCTCCAACGGCCGTTAAATTTACCAAGCAGTAAAAAGAACTTCCTACGAACTTCTTTTGTTCGTAGGAGTTCTTACGAGCTTCTGAAGTTCGTAGGAACTTCCTACGAACAAAAGAAGTTCGTAGGAACTTCTTACGGACAAAAGAAGTTCGTAGGAAGTTCCTACGAGGCTCAGAAGTTCATAAGAAGTTTTTACTGATTCACGACGCATCCAGTAACTTTGCAAATCCTTTACCTTTCCCCTTGCAAATTTCTCCAACTACCTATCCCCATTGCACGTGTCTCAGTTGGTAATTTTACAAATTTTTTTGTCCAAACTCTCCACCATTGTGGATGCTCTTAGGGTAAACCTCCTGGGTGGTTTCTTCTGATATGAATGTGGCGTTGTGCAAACCCATTACTGATGGTGAAATATTAAAAGCGGTTAAACAATTAGGGGTAGTCAAGTCCACCGATCCTGATGGATTCCCTTTCCAGCAGTACTGGGACATTATTGGGCCAGACACGTGTAATGCAGTGAAAAGCTTCTTTAATGGGAATTTCATCCTTAAAGAAATGAATAGGACTAACCTAGTTTTGATCCCTAAAATTCCCAGCCCTGAGAACTTAAACCAATTTCGTCCCATTAGTCTATGCAATTTCAAATATAAAATTATTGTCAAGACCCTTGCCAATAGACTCAAACCTTTTCTCAATCGCATTATTTCTCCCAACCAGGCTGCATTTGTCCCTAAAAGGCTTATACAAGATAGCATAATCATGGCTCAAGAGATTTTTCACTACCTCAAAAAGAAGAAAGGAAAAAAGGAGGAAATTTCCCTAAAGCTAGACCTTAACAAAGAATATGACATAGTGGAATGGGACTTCCTATTTGCAACTATGAGGAAGATGGGGTTTAATGAGAAATGGATTCATTTAATAGCCCAATGCGTTTCTACAGTCTCCTTCTCAGTGATGGTGAATGGAAATAAAGCATGTAGTATCAAACCTTGTCGTGGGATACGACAAGGTGACCCTCTATCTCCCTACCTATTTCTTCTAGTGCAAGATGTGCTATCGAGAATGTTATACTCGGCTCGGTGGAGAAAAGAATTATCGGGTATCAAAATTACTAAGTTTTGCCCCCCTCTCCCATTTGTTTTTTTCCGATGACTCTATCCTTTTTTTCAAGGCTGAAAGGAGAGAATGTGATAAAGTGATGAACATCTTAAACCAATATGGGAGGGCTTCGGGTCAACTTATTAATTTCAGTAAATCTGGTTTGCTTTGCTCATCTAATACTAGCACTAACACCCTTAGTCTTATAGAAGGGAATTTGAGGGTAAAACCTCTTGACCCTAAATCGAAATACCTGGGTTTTCCTTCGGTTCGGGGTAGATCCAAAAGGGAAACCTTTTCCTTCTTACTTGATAAAACCCAAGAGAAGTTACAAGGATAAAACAAATGTTATTATCTCCTGGAGGTAGAGAGGTTTTAATAAAGTCTGTAATTCAAGCCATCCCCCAGCTATGTTATGTCTTGTATACTTCTTCCCAACCACATTTGCTCGAAGTTGGATGCGATGATTAGGAGATTCTGGTGGGGAGGTGATGGGGAAAAAATAGAATCTGTTGGAAAAAATGGGAATTAATGTGCACTCCTAAAAGGGAGGGGGGATTGGATTTCGAAACTTTAAAAGCTTTAATTGGGCTCTGCTGGCTAAACAATCTTGGCGACTCCTTAAGAGTCCTAATTCTTTATGGGCAAAATTTTTAAAAAGGATATACTTCCCCAATAAATATTTCTTGAGTGCCCACAAAGGCCACTGTCCATCCCCCTTTTGGTCAAGCCTAGTTGAGAGTAGGAGTCTTTTAGATCAAGGTTTAAGATGGAATATTGGCAATAGGCTTAAAGCTAAAATCTGGGAAAGTAAGTGGATCCCAAGACTTGCAGGAGGCTGTCCTATATCTCCAAAACCCCATGAAGCCACTGAGAAGGTAGTGGCCGATTTAATCTCCCCCAACCAACAATGTTGGATCTTTTCTAAGCTCTAATCCCTTTTTACACAAGCTGAAGTTGAAGCAATTCAGTGTATTCCTACTCGTGCTGGGGATAGGGAAGATGAGTTAGTATGCAACTTTACAAAAAGTGGAGAATATACAGTCAGATCAGGCTACCATGTTGTTGAAAAAATTAGAAGGGAGGAAATGAGTGGCATACCTTCTTCCTCCTATACGGGGATACCATGCTTTGGAATCCATATGGAATATAAAGTCCCCTCCCAATATTAAGCATTTCCTTTGGAAAGTTTATAACAACTCCTTGGCTACAAATGAAAACCTATTCATAAGGAAATGTAGACATTCCCCATCTTGTATTATCTGTGGTAAAGAGAAGGAAAGTGTTGAACACATTCTGCTCAGGTACAAAAATTCAAAAGCTGTATGGCTCAGGTGCAACAACTTAAAAGAATTGTGTGTGTGTGTGTGTGTGTGGGGGGGGGGGGGAGGGGGAGATGGTCATTCAGCTTTGAAATGGTTGAATGAGTTGGTGTCAAAATCCATGGACATAAAAATATTACAGAGACTCAACTCCATAGCTCTCATATGCTGGCATCTATGGAAAAGGAGGAACAACTTTGTTTTTAACAATTGTTGGTTGCCTAATGAGAAGATGGTTTTTAATATTCTAAATGATATAGAGGAATACAAGGTTAATCTTTTTGCTTCTGGGTCTTCTATTGGAACGAATATATACCAGACTCCTGACATGGTCCGTTGGTCTCCCCTAGCTGTTGACTGCTTGAAATTTAGTGTTGATGTAGTGTTTCAGAAGTTCGGGTCATTGGCATCCATTGGTGGGATTGTCAGGGACTATAAAGGTTTAACTCCAACATGGTTTCAGGCGGAAAATATGGGCCGAATCAGCTTTAGCATGTGAAGCCTATGCCGTCCTTGAAGGGTGCAGACTGATTAGCTCTTTTGATTTAAGACAAGTAAATGTGGAAAGTGATAACTCATTGGTGATTGAGTGCTGTATGGGTTTGGCTATCCCTCCTAGTAGATCAATAAACATCATTTTGGTTATTAAATAGCTACCTTCAACATGGAATATTAATTTCTCTTGGACCAAAAGAGAAGCTAATAAAGTTGCTCATTGGTTGGCTTCCCCACATAGCTACTTAATAGCTGGTGAATTTCAGTCAGTTATAGCCACTGAAGAGTTCACAAGTTTATGCAGGTCTGATGTTTGTACGGGCTAATGCCCTTTTAGCTGATAAAAACAAAAAACAAAACCCTCCATTGATGAAAACTAAATTCTGCACTAATTTTCTATATGAAAGTTGATATTCGATTACATAGGGTTACAACAATTTGATAAAAAATATTGATGTCGTGTGAGAAGAAATTTTAGAGTGGAGATCAATTGCTATCATAAAACTAACAAAGTATTTCATGAAACTGTAATAGTTACAGTAGTTATATACCAATCAATTGTGTCTTGATGTCTTCGAGTCACAATTTGTTAGTGACACTGGCGGAATACATTCATTAAATGATGTGAGTTCGTGCCAGTGAAACTAACCAATCGTGAATGCAATACTTCAATATATTGACATCTTAGAGACATCAAATTTTTTGGCTATAAAACTACAATTTATTGATCAATGTCACTTCCTAAATTAAACGTCACTTCTTGGTAATGTCTTATTATCAATCTTTACTCATCCTACCCAGTGCATACGAATATTGTGCTATTTTGCACAGGCTCATCAGTTTTATTTGATTCAATAAGGCATATTACTAACTTGATGACATAACTTTACATGACTGATGTATTGTTTTTACATGTTGCATGATAACTGCATAAAAAGTAATGAAAACTCAATTGTAAGGATGGTTTTCTCCTAATAATTGCACATACTTATGAATACATATTGTGTCTTGATTTCATCATCGATAAAAAAACTAACTATTGCCAATTTCATTTGTGATGAATGCCAAATGTGAACCTCCATTGATGAAAAATAAATTCCCCACTAATTCTCTACACGAAAATTAATATTCGTTTACATGGGGTTAGGAACTATTTGATAAAAAAATGTTGATATCATGTAAGAAGCACGAAGACGATCATTGTTATCTGAAAACTTACAAAGTATTTCATTAAATATTCAATGTGAATTCAACCATACAGTAAAATTTTGTACCAAATTAAATGTCATACCATTTTTTTGCCAACTTATTTGATATCGTCTGATTTATACATACAATAATACGTAGTTTGTACACGTAATTTTAGTATAACTACAATTTGCTACTCAATTTCACTACGTACGATAAATTTCAGTGTGTAATCTTTCAAATCATGTTTTACGAATCAAACCCCATGCATGCAGTAACATTTACTATATAGAGGTTTTATGAACAAGCTTATTAGTGTTCATGTGTGATATAAAAAGTGTATTGTTTTAAATTTTCATATAAGATTGGTTTGCTCGTAATAGTTGCGCAGACTTATGTATACAATTATTGATTATTTCACAAAATATATAGTGTGAGACATTACACTTCGACTTAATCAAAACTGATGTACGAAATGAGGCCTATAAAATCCACAACGTTTGGTCGGTTTATAGTCCAAATTTTTTCTATGGCAGTTAGAAGCATAACAACTATTCGCATAGTTGATTTTTTACTGTGTTGATAAAGTAAATCTTACTGTTGCAAATAGTAGCAGAACAAAGATCACTGACTTGACCTGCTGCATATCATGCATACGTAACAGAGATGAAACTCTCACATAGTAACATTCACCGTGTGACATGTTCTGTATCAGTTATGTATAATATTATCGAAAATATCACACAGTAAATGTTAATGTGTGACCTGTTACGTATCATGTATATATAATATAATTGAAAATCTCACACAGTAAATGTTAGTGAATAAGAATTTCAATTTGGAAATGACAATTGTTGATATCGTAGGATAAGAACGACATCGACTTATGCATACATTTATCCATTATTTCACAGAAAGTCATTTGGGACATTACACTTCGAATTAAACATCCACATATAACATCAAATTATTTGAAAATTATATAATATCCAATTACAAACACACTAATGTAAAAAAGTCAATATATCATCACTCAATCAATGGTTCTATGCACATCTTCTTATTGTGATGCCCAGATTTTTTGCTTCGGCTACACATAACAGTCTTAGGCTCCCACCCCCTTGAATGTACACACTTGTTCTTTGGTCGACCAGGTAGACGTTTAACTTTTGGTGGCTTGATTACCTCATTCTCAGTAGATATGTTGACTCTATTAAATGTTGGAATTGGTAATATTTCACACGCATACATCTTAAAAAAGGAAACGACTGAGTAATTTTAAAGAAAATGTTATCGTGAGTACAAACTTTTTACACCTCCCTAAAAGAAGCAATTTTAAAGAAATAAAACAAATTCTCTACCATTGAAACATAGCCATTTTCGATATACACAAATGTTGTGAATACACATACAGTAAATTCTATTGTAATGAAAATGTTATACAATAAAAATCCATACCCACAAAAACCATTACTGAAACAGTAACTAAATGCCACCAACTCAATTGTTGTCATTTACAACATCTAGAAACAACTATTCAAAACAACAATATTTCGTATTTATATTAGTTTCTACTATCAATTTTGCTTCGTACACATTACGTATTGGAAGATTTACTGTAACTACAAGCACTTAACAGAAAAACCTTGTGTCATTGAAACACAAGCATTATCACTATGATGTGGAATTACAATGAACAGACACAAGTCTTACTCAACGAATTGATCCCCACGAGACTTGACGCTCTTCTGATCTTCAACCACTCATCCACAGTGCCCACACGAATCCTTTCGTGATACCTGTCCACAACAGTCGCCTCCACGAATGCCTCAGTGTCCACCGTTGTAGCTTGGAAATTCTACGAAATCAGAACACTAACTCCTTCATTTCTTCTTCGCAAAACCTAACGATGTTCTTCTAAGTGTAGAACAAAACCTTCTTGGTGCAACCAAAAATCACTATAGCATATAGTAATGAAAACTCGGATCTTTAAAACTCTAAGGATGTGCTTAGCTTTAGAAAACCTTAGAAAACATGTGCAAACAACGTTCTGGATTGTAAACTATTTTTGCAGAATGCACACAGTCAAAATCTGATGGAAACATGCCATTATATAATTTCCTTAAGGTGGCGTTTCGTTCGAGTGAAACTGGACTGTCGCTCAAACGAGATGGACATCTCGCTCGAACGACTGGTCAGGTCATTTGAACGATGCGCTGAATAATAGTCCTAATTATATACAGCTTTAATCCGTCCTTATCTGAATAAAACGAAGTGTAAATGTTTTCAAACACTTAAAAAAAAATTTCTTTAATAAAATAACATCCTTAAACATTTTAAAATAAATTCAGAGTCCCATTAAAATTACGCATTCATACCCGAGTGATCTCAGGATGCAATTAAATTTGAAGACGAAATATGTACCATAAATTGGCATGATAAATCTTTGAAGCTTTGTTCCAACGTCTTCAATAAATTCAATACATAATAGTCTGTGTGGGATTGTGAGAATAAAAATACGACCTATAACTCAAACGTGTTTTGTTCCGGGAATAAGTCAAATAAACATACAACGGACTCAATTGAAAATTTTGTCCTTACACTTCCTCGTTCTCACCGCTATCCTTGACCTCATTTTTCTTTTTCTCAAATGCTTTTTTTTGGAAGAATTTTCTTTGGAAATTTTGAGAAACTTATAAATTTTTTTGCAAACAAGGCCAAGTCATCGAAATCAACCTCACCCTCAGAATCAGACTCATAAACTCTTTTTTTTTTCTCTTTCTTAATTTGAGTCTTTAAATTTATCCCCTTATCCTTGGGCTTTACAGTTTTGGAGATTATGTCGATTTCATAAGTTTGAAGGTCTCTTACAAGTTCTTCTAACCTAAAAGAATCTAAGACCCCTAAGTTCTAAGCACAGTGACCTTAGTAATAAATTGGGATGGGAGTGATCTCAAAATCTTTTCACAACTCTGGAATCATCGATCTTCTCACTAAAATTAAAACTCGTCTTAACTATGTCTGACAAACTAACATAAAACTCATAAAAACTCTTGAACTCCAACATCTTATTAGTCTCAAACTGGGTGGCCAAATTTGGAATCTTTAACGCCTTGATAGCATTGGTACCCTCACAAGTGAAGTGCAGGGTATCACATGCCTCTTTAGACGAAGAGCACATCATAATGTGTCGGAATTCGTCGGGGGTGACAGCTCTAGAAATGCCACTAAGTCCATGGGAGTTGTAGGTACTACAGTTAAACTCATCGTCAGTCCAATCGAAAACGGATTTGGGAGTAATGACATTATTAGCGGTGAAAGTGGGATGAGTCCACCCTCTTTCATATACAATCCAAACTCTTTCATCAATTTCTTTTAAATAAGATCCCATGCGGGCTTTCTAATAAGCATAATTTGTCCCATCAAAGACGGGCATTCGATTATATAAGTGATCCTTCATAAAAAATGCGATTTTTCAAAATGATTGATATCATAAAAATAATTTTGCAGAAAAAAGGACCACTCGATAACTTGCAGCAACCTAATCTGATACAAATTTGTAAAGGGTAAAATACAGCTAAAAGCCCTAATACCAGTTTGTAAATGCAGATGTGATATCAGTTTGAAAGTTTGCAATATTTCAATGGAGTTAACTTATTTAACTATATGTCAATCTAAAAAAAATCCAATTTTAGTAAACCCTAAACATGCATCTATGTGATTGAAAGCAATAAATCAAATAAGCATGCAACCAACCAAACAAGGAGGGAAATTTTAGGAAAAATCCCCTCAGGGACAAAACTTTATTTCACTAAAGTTTAGAAATCGCACCATACAACACTTTAGAGAAATACTACAATGAATTCTCATAAGAACCCACAAAGATCGAAGCCTTCAGTCAGCAATGACTCCCTCAAGAATCACAAGAACCATAGTTCCTCCTTCAGCAGTGAATACCCTCGAGTATCCCCAAGATCAGCAGTAGAGACAACTCTCCATAAGAATAAATTTGTTACATAAGTTTTTGGCTTACAAATAAGATTCACAAATGTATTTGAGTTTGATTTGGTGAATCTAAATTGTGTTTTTTCTCTAAAAATTGAAGACTATTTTGCAATTGTTTTGCAGTTTGCGAAAATGAAACTCGTCATCAAAAAGCTTCACGAAACAGGTTATTATAGGCAAAAAAAATATTTGAGGCGGCAGAATCTTGTAAGAAAAAAATCTCTAGGTCATTCGAATGACAATGTGATGTCGTTGTAAGTGACTTCGAATGACGTATCAAACGACCCTGAAAATACAAAGCAATATGCTCTCGTTTGATCCATATGAGATCCTGGACATTAAACGACCTTTCAAACAACATGCCAATGTCATTTGTACGACAAGGCAATGTCGTTTGATGACAAAAGAGACATTTTAAAGTTCCACCTACAGGTATCTCAGAAAATATTTCAGTTTGAAAAATGCCTCGTTTTGTAAAAAAACTGTTTTGAAAAGTATCCCAATACATAGTAAATAATCTTAGTAACACAAAACTAAATCCATACCAAGATATTGTCTCGTCGTAGAACTTTGTTAAAGATGCTTGATATTTGTATCCGTCTTCTTGAACGTGTGAATTTGTATGACTTGACGGTTGGAACGGGATACGTCATACACGATGTATACAAGGAACTAGGGACTAGATGGAAAATATGTCCTTACAATATATCTCATTTGTTGACATACCTTGCGCCAAAATAGCCGCAAGCTCTCATACTGTAATTATTCATTCCATATAACTCATTTGTTGATATTTGCTATCCAACATAATACAACCTTATTTGTTCATTTGTCAAAATTATTTCACCTTACGCACATGTTCTTATTTGTTTGTGATAAAAATTTATGCATACCTTCTTGTGGTGACAATAAATCTCAAAACAAATTATAAGCAAAGGCAACCAGAAAATAGGAAGAACATAAAATAGTCGCAATCACACACAACACAAAATATACGTGGTTCGGTAAAATGACCTACATCCACGATTGTGCTCTTTGATTTGTATTTCTCTTTACTCCAGGGGAGTGTTTACAATTTCATGCCCTTTCACCCGGGCTGGGGGTTTGATATATACATATGATTCTGGGAGAGCGGGGGTGTTGGGCAACTCCACGTTAGCCCATAATCCCCAGAATATCTCTTGAGAGATTTTAGGGATTGAATGGGTCACTGATGAATTAGTCATTTACGAGACCTTAGATTTTGTGTCGGACTTCCCCTCTCTTTAATAGGGCTTAGTTGGGCTACTTCTTTGGCCCTAGACATTTAAACGAGCTACCCATAATTGCCCCTACAATTTTTGGGTCACAATTTGGTCTCAATAATTTTAAATAATAGCCCTGATGGCATTTTTGTGAATTGTATAATGCTATGGGGATCGAAACGTCTTTCTTCAGCAGATTCAGGTGACATATTTTCTTCGTTCTCTGTGTGTCATGATTGAGAAGGTTTAAACTTGTTTAGACGAATCCATTTTTGGTGCCATTTCATAAACTTTAGAATTCTCAAGATATCCTCTGCTTCCTACTATATTTTCTCCTCTCCAGGCCTCTTCTTTCGTCTTCGAGCTCTTCACTATCTTCCCATCTTCTTTGCTTATGGATTTACATCATCTCAAGATGATTCTCACTTTGTAAGTTCTTCAAATTTCTTCTCTTTTTTGTATTGGAGTTTCTTCGTTATCGTTGCTAGGGTTTTTCTTTTCTGATGGCAAAAATAGGCAATAGGTCAATAGCTGAGTTTAGGAAGTTTTACAATATTCCAAATTGGGTGGACATTGAATGTGCCCCCGTTCCTTATAATGTTAGAGATATTGAGGACATGAATTGGATTCATGTTTTTTTGTTATCCCAGGGGTCTGACTTTTCCACCAAATCGCTTGTTTTTACATTTTTTTAGTTATTTCTACATAGTTCCTCCACAATGCTCTCCAAATGTTTGGAATATTGTCAATGGTGTACATAGGATCAATCATCTCTATGGCACCAATCTAGGTCTTGCTGAAATTTGTTATTGTTATTCCTTCTCTCGACCAAGCTCTGGTCTCCTTTATCTGAAAGTTAGGAGTCCTCACAGAGTATTGATAGTCAATCTACCTGATTCCCATAAGGACTATTGGCAGTTCACTCCCCAAACTGAAGGGGAGAGGTACAAGGGACCTATAATTCCCTTTTATGAGGAGGAATACATAGGTAGGGATAACTCTTCTTCTGCTCATTGATTTTTTTATTAGTGTACTGCCTTTCTTATAGTTTTTTTCCTTTTTCTTCAAAGATAAAGAACTCAGAACCTTCTCTTCGCGACATTCAAGCTACTGAGCTGGTTAGGGAATACTTGGCTGGTGGTGAGTATCCATAATCAACTGCATTCCTTTTGGAGTATAAGAACATAAGGTTTAGCTTTTTTGCCCGACCTGTGGATAGTATTCCTCAGTTAGATATCACATAAGAGGTTTCCCCTAACCCTATTTAGTTAGACGAGGTGGAAAACAACTCGGGTGAAGAGAGTAAGAGAGCTGACAGAGGTGGAGCTGAGGGTGGTTATAATGAGGAAAGTTCAAGCAGTGAAGAATCTTCCAGTTCGGAGGCGGTTTCAGAGGCTCCGTAGGACTCAGAGGATTCATATAGCTCCAGCGACGAAACTATGGCCCCTCCTAGGAAAAAAATGATCCAGGATGATGATGAGAACAATGTGGTGCTTTCTCACAGGTTGAAGAAGCAGAAGTCTGGGAGTGGGGATACTGCCACTGGCTCCTAGACTATTGCTCATGAGAAGGAGAGGAAGAAGAAAGAGGAGGCGTTGGTGAGAGAGAGAGAGAAAGAAAGAAGATGATAAGAAGGAGGTGGAAGAGAGAAAGAGGATCGAGAGGGAGAAGAAGGAGAAAGAAGAAAAAAAGAGGAGAGAAGAAATGAGGACAAATGTGGGGCAGTATTTGATGCCCGTGTCTGCTCTGGATGAGGGGGCTTCTGTTGCTCTTTCCCCTTAGTTAGCTACAGCAGTGCTTGAGAGAGAAGTTCTACCAGCTGATCGCCAGAGGTCTATAAATACAGGGACCGACCAGTTAGCCCTAAAGGCGCATCAGGGGATATCCTTGGTAAGCCTGATTTTACTTCTCTACTTTAGCAATGTTCTTTTCAATACCTTCTTTGCTAATTTTTTCTTCCTCTATGCAGTTTGTGTATGATTTTATCGTCCTCTACCACAGCCGCGATGAGCTGGCGAGGAAATATGCTGAGCTGTACATGAAAAATGCTGAGCTGGAGGCTAGTTTAATGACTACCAGTGCTGGTCAAAAGTCTTCTGACCTCGCCTTGGTCGAAGCTAATAATGAAAAAGAGGGGGTGACCAAAGAGCTTTAGGAGCTGAGGTAGTCCTATGAATTGATCTGCACGAGTAAGCTAGTAGTGGTTGAGGAGAATAAGGTGCTTGTTGGGAAGGTGAAGAAGGTGGAATATGAGGCTTCCACCCTCCAGGGGAGATCGTATAATGCTGGATGGGTCGCAGCGTACGAGGATACTAAGGAATAGATTGGCTATATTTGCCGTCTCAACTTCAAGAAGGGTTGGGAAAAGGCTTTGCTTTCTACCGAGGTGGATGTTAATTCCCCCCTCTTTGATAAGAATGATCCTGGTCCCAAGTCTATTGTGGATGAGGTGCCTCCTCCTGCTGCCAATGAAGGTGTCCTAACTGTCTCGACCACTGCTGCTGATGCTCCCCTCGATCAGGGGATGGTGACTACTCCATCTGAGGGAGGTGTTCTTGGATCTGTCATGGATAAGGGGAAGCAACCAGTGTCCTCAGAACAGATGGAGGTCGCTAACTAGTCTTCTTAGGGACCTTTATATTTTTATATTTTTGTTGTTCTTTCTTTCTCTTGCCGATGTACTTGAAATTTCTTTTAATGAAATGAAATTCTATTCACTTCTGCATACCGATTTATTTATTTTCCAACACTTATATGGTTTGTAGCTCATCGATGTTGGGAAGTATATTCCTGCTACCTCTCAACTAGGAAAAATTCTTGGTCCTGATGCGAGCAATCGAGTTCGCAACGCCTTTATAAGGATCTGCAAGTCTATTAGGTCAAGGAATTAAGACTAAAAGGACCAGTCAGAGCTCGTTGCCAAGTTGAAAGATAGGCTTCAGGAGATGGAGGAGGCCAACACTTCTGTTAAAAAAGAAGTGGATGCTCTAAAGGCTAAGCTTCTGGACGCCTATGAGGTTAATCAAGTTGGAGAGGTACTTCAATAAGAGAATGATGCTCTAAGGAGAGAAGTCTCTCGACTTAAGGAGAATGCGTCGAGCATTGTTCCTCGAGTTTTGCGTGGATCCTCTTCATCGACTGGGCCACAAGCTAGTACTGATGATAGTGTCTCAGCTAGGGTGATTGACAAGCTTTGAGGTTACGTTTGCAGGGAATATGTGATAGCTATCGATCTTCAAAGAGATGTTACCTCACTGAGACACTTATTCAAGAAAGGTCCTCGACAGGTGTTGGTTGATGGTTATGATCAAGGTTGGATTGATGCTCTGATGAAGTTGAGGGAGTTTAAAGGGTTATCTTTTATTAGAGGATGGGTGAGTGCTCTTAGGGAGTCGTAGGTCCCTAGGAACTATGTCCTCTGGTATCGTTATGAGATCTCACCCTCAACTTTGATGACAAACCCATTCAGGAGGGATGATCAGTGGGTTCCCATAGATGCAATCCTAAGGCAGCTCGTGGAATCAGATTCAACCGAAGTCGAGGAGGAATTAGCTCCTCACCCAGATGATGGCCGAAGGGTGCAAATGGTTGATTATCTTGCTCGGAGACCTAGTTCTCATTAGGATTTACTTTAATCAACATATGTAACTCTTTGTATATGTAATGATGCAATAGAATAGTTATGTTTTGGGCGATTCGCTGACTAAACATGCATTGTGTATCTTTTTACTTCATTGATTTCTTCTTCAGCTATCTTGGGCTTTTCTATCCAACTAGACTTGATATAGGCAGAGTTGGTTTATTGAGTGAGTATCCCCCCAGTCTAGTATGCTTTTAACATACCGTTCTGCCTTACTTTACGTTTTAGGCCGTTTCATCACACTTCCTTAGCCCTAAGTGTGGCAATAGCGAGGATACACCTGGTGTTGGATGTTCTATCCGAGAAGGATTTTTGAGCCAAACAATGTTGGCGACTAACCTGGATTGGCCATGTTGCCTAAGGGTCCCTTGTAGGGCTTCATATATTGCTAGGGGAAATTCTAGGAGGTCATTCGTGTTTGATGACGAAGTCCTGTGGAGGGTCATTACATAATGTCCTGATTTAATATGTATCTCATGATATTAGTTCTGTATGTTAAAAGGGGAGACAGTGACTTGGAAAAGGTGCACGAATTATAATGCATTTGAGAAAAATCAACAATTAATAGAATGCCACTACCAAATAGTTCTTTATTAATCAGAAATGAATTGAAAATTTCAACATTGAGTTAAAAAATCGAAAAAGAAAAACTTAAAAGTAAAATTTTGTTAAATTGGCTGCATTCCAAGCTCTAGGTATCTCCCTGCCCTCCAACATTTCTAAGTGATAGGCTCCTTATAGGTCGTCTCTTATCACCTTAAATGGCCCCTCCCATTTTAGCCCTAGCTTCCCATCTAATGGTTTTACAGAGCTTCCCAGAACTTTCCTCAGGATGTAGTCCCCAACCTGGAATGCTCTTGGATTGACCTTCTTGTTGCAGTGCCTTGCTAGCTGTTGTCGATAAGCTTCTAGTTTCACTAGGGCCAACTCTCTTTGTTCTTAAGCTAGGTCAAGTTCAGCGAGCAAAACTACATCATTCTGTCCTTGGTTAACCAAGGTGGACCTCATGGCAGGGAGGCCAGATTCCAAGGGGATAATTTCCTCCATCCTATACATTAGTGCGAACGGTGTTTCTCCAGTTGCTCATCGTGGGGTAGTGCAGTAAGCCCATATGATATGGGGCAGTTCGTTTACCCATTCCCCTTTGGCTCGCTCTAAGCGCTTCTTCAATCCATCGATCACTATTTTATTGGAAGCTTCAACTTGTACGTTGATCTTAGGGTATGCCACAAAGCTAAAGTAGTGCCTGATCCCGTAGTTGCTACAGAAACTCTGGAAGAGACCACTTTCAAACTGGGTTTTGTTTTTAGTGATGATGATCTTGGGGATCCCAAAATAAGTGATAATATTCCTCCATATGAATCTTATCATGTCCGCGCCTATAATATTTTCCAGTGGCTCTGCCTCTATCCATTTGGTGAAGTAGTCTATTACCACTAACAGATACTTGCGATTACCGACTGTGGTAGGAAGAGAGCCCATGATGTCCATACCCCATTGGACAAAAATCCATGGGTTGGTAAGTGACTTCAGGTCGCTGGCTAGCTGATGAACCATAGGAGCGTGAAGTTGGCATTTTTCTCACTTGTAAGCATATATTCCAGCGTCTTTCTGCATGTATGACCACCAGTTGCCTTATTTCATTGCTCGAAAATCTAGTGACCTTCCCCCAATGTGACTCCCACATATTCCCTCATGGAGTTCGTGTAGAACTTGATCGACGTCCTTTGGATGAACGTATTAGAGGTAAGGACTAGTGAAAGATCACTTGTACAGCTTGCCCTCAGGAGATAAGTGAAAGTGAACAACTTTGACTCTTATATGATGAGCGGTCTTCTTATCGTCTAGTAGCGCACCATCCTTAAAATAATCCCTTAAGGGTTCCATCCAACTGGGGGATGTTTCAATCTGGAGAACATGTCCCACGTTTGGCAGTTCGTCGATCAGGTTGATACTTGGCTGGGTGAGGAAATCATTCGAAATTGTTTTCTTCAAGTCAGAATTGATCGCTAAGCTTAAGTCTCCTAGGGCGTCAGCATGGCTGTTATGTCCTCTGGGGAATTATTGGACGCTGACTTGTTCAAAGTTGGCCATTAACTTTTTCACCGTGACGAGGTAGGCTACCATCCTCTCATCTCTAATGTTGAAATCGCCACTTATCTGGTTGGAGACCAATTGTGAGTCGTCGAACACTTGGAGTTGCTTTGCTCTGAGTGCTCGTGCTTTTTGTAAGCCTGTGATCAGTGCTTCATATTCTGCTTTATTATTAGAGGCTTCAAATCCAAGCCTGATTCCTTGCTCGAGTATTGTATCCTTAGGGGTAATCAACATGATTCCTACTCCTGCCCCTTTAGAGTTGGAGGCACTGTCAACGAATAATATCCAGATGCCAGATGCCGAGTGAACTTCCTTGTGATGAGTAGTTTAGGTTTGGTCACAAGGATTTTTGCCTATAAACTCTATGATGAAGTCGGCGAGGACCTGCCCTTTTATGGCATTCCTTGGCTGTAACTGAATGTCAAATCGCCCAAGCTCGACTGACCACTTTGATAGTCTACTTGACAGGTCTGCTTTTCTTAGGACTGCTTTGAGAGGGTGGGATGTAAGTATGAAGATGGAGTGGGCTTCGAAGTAATGTTTCAATTTCCTTGAGGCTACACCTAGCACAAAGGCGAGCTTTTCTAGTGGTAGGTACCACTGCTCGGCGTCCAAGAGAGTTTTGCTCACGAAATAAACTGGGTGTTGGATCCCCGTTCTTTCGCATACCAGTGCAGAACTTACAGCATGGCTGGATACTGCGAGGTATAAGTATAAAGAATCATTCTATTGAGGTATTATAAGCAAGGGTGGTGTGTTGAGGTAAGCTTTTAGACCCTCTAATTCCCTCAATCAATCCTCGTTCCACTCCACATATTTTCTTTTCTTCAATAATTGGAAGAACGGCTGGCACCTTTCAGATGACTTTGAGATGAATCGATTTAGTGCGACGAGCATCTCCAATGAGCTTCTGCACATTTCTTATCGTACGGGAGGGGGAGGGGGTGTACCCTTTTGATGGCGTTAATTTGGTCTAGGTTGGCTTCAATACCTCTCTTACTGACCAAATACCCAAGGAATTTTCCTGACTGGACATCGAAGGAGCACTTACTTGCGTTGAGCTTCATTCGGTATTTCCTGAGGATTTTGAAGGTTCTTGATAGGTGAGAGAGGTGGTCTTCCTTGATCTTTATCTTGATGATCATATCATCGATGTAGACTTCCATGGTTCTTCCCATTTGATCTTTGAAAATCTTGGTGACCAGCCGCTGGTAGGTTGCTCCTGCATTTTTACGCCCAAAGGGCATAATTTTGTAGCAATATAACCCAACTGTGCTTATGAACCCTGTTTTGTCTTGATCTGGCTCGTACTGAGGGATCTGGTGATACCCGGAGTATGCGTCCAGGAAGCTCATCCTTTCATGTGCTGCAGTGGCATCCACCAGCTGATCAATCTTTGGGAGGGGGAAGCTATCCTTAGGGCATGCCTTATTGAGATCGGTGAAATTGATGCAAACTCTCCACTTTCCATTTCTCTTAGGGATAACCACTGGGTTGGATAACCATTTGGGGAACTGGACTTCCCGTATGGATCCTGCGTCCAGTAGTTTTTCAAATTCCTTCTCTACTGCCTTGGCTTTTTTTGAAGCAGTATGGCGAGATTTCTGTATAATTGGCTTGAATGCTGGATCGATGTGCAGTCGATGACAGGTGATGCTTGGGTCAATCCCGGGAATCTCGTAAGGCTCCCATACAAAGACATATAGGTTATTTCAGAGTGGGGTGACCAATTCCCTTTTTTCGTGGTCGGCGAGTCAGGTTCCAATCAAGAATTTTTTTTCACTTGAACTGCTACTGGCTGTGACTTGCTCCAGGTCCTCGACGACTCTTTCATAGGGGAGGATCCTGGTCTCCTCCCCTCCTGGTATTCCATATCTTAGTTTCTATTTGGAAGGCATTAGCCTCTCCTACTCTTCATCCTTGCTTATGACTTTATCAAGCTTCTTCTCTGGCTTGGGACGGATGGCTGCTATGAAGCACTTTCTCGCCATTTCTAGGTCTCCGTGGATCTCCACCACTCCTCGCTCAGTAGTACATTTGATCTTCTGATGGTGGGTAGAGGGGACGACCTTCATTTCATGCAACCATCCTCTGCTAAGGATCGTCTGGTAGGGTGAATCAATATCGACCAAGAAAAATTCAATCATTTTGTAGATGTTTCCTTCCCTTACCGGCAAGACAATCTTCCCCAAAGGGATGGTTAATTTCCCAGCGAAATCAACTTGAGGGACGGTGGCTTCCTTTAGGTCGGAAATGCTTAATTTCAACTTCCTAAATAGGTCGAGGTACATTACTTTGGACGAGCTACCTTGGTCGATGAGAAACCTGTCGACGTCATAGTTAACTATCCTGAGTGTAATGATTAATGCATCATGATGTGGGGTTCTTATTCCCACTAGGTCCTCATCTGTGAACATGATGTGCTAGCTGTAATCGACATCCTCTGCTTATCAACGCTTTCTTTCTTGCGTTTTGGCTGGATCGATTTGAAAAGCTTGAATTACTGCTGTAAGCTTTTTGACTTCCATCTGAGCTATATTCCCTTGAATCTTTTTTAGGTTGGATGCCCAATAAATTACCGCAAACTCAAGCCATCGTATTCCTCGAGCATGTTGTCGGGTCTTTGATCTCCATTGACAGCTACCTTCTCTGCCTTCTTTTCCATAAATTCGATTAAGTGTCCAGTTTGAGCTAACTCTTCAAGGTGAGATTTGAGGGCTTTGCAGTGCTCTATTTTGTGCCCGCCCTCTTTGTGGAAGTCCTCTTTAAGGGGTCTCCACTGATCTTCCTGGGACACTTAACGAACGGTTCATCCTCGATATTTTCTAGAATCATGTAGATTGGTTCCTTAAAAACTATGTTTACTACTTGAAATTCTTTCGAGGCATCACTCTTGTTACCATTTTTAGGGCCGCTCTTGCCTCTATTCTTACTTCCTTTATTTTGATTCTTAATTTTATCGCTGCCCTTGCCGGCGAACTTGGCGCAACCAGTTTCCCCTGCACTGAGATGGGTCACATCTTTAACTTTAGCGTATTTTTTAATATAAGCCATTAAGTCGTCAATGGTCGTGGCCTCCTTCTTAGTGAGGGACTGGTGTAAGAGGCAAGAACTGGGTAAGACAATCTTGAAGGATGCGACGATGACCTGCTCCGAACAATCCTTGACCTCGTTAAACAGTTCCTAATACCTCTTTGCATAGTCTCTGAGGCTTTTCTGAGGCTTTTTCTTCATAGTTAACAAGGTATCCATCCTCTTCGGGTGGGAGCTGCTGGTAATGAAGTGAGATGTGAAGAGCTCTTCCAGGGACTCAAAGCTTCTGATGGATCTGTGTGGGGTTATTTTGAACCACTTTTGAACCACGTCATGTAAGGTCGATGGAAAGATCCAGCACATCAATGCATCCTTATGGTTCTAGAGGGTCATGGCTTACCTATACTGCCTAATATGGTCGATAGGATGAGTCTTTCCATCATAGATCTTGAATTTGTGCATCAAGAACTTCTTGGAGGGTTCTTCTTCTATCTCCCTTAAGAAAGGGGATTTCATCTGGGTCTTGAGAGCTCGCCTGGCTAGCTCTCTGGTCGACCTGGCACCCCGATGTGCTGGGTGTTGGTCCATTTCTCTCCAGACCAAATTTTGTATATCGTCATTTTCTCAGCCTGGGATCTTATAACGGCGAGCTGGTTGTTGTTGCTCAGGCAAGTCGTTATCTTACATGTGTCCCTCAAATCTTTGAGATCCACGTCTAGGGATCCTTCCTCAACTGCAAGACCTTCTCGCCTCAGGGCTAGGAGTGCGATAATGACGTTGCCTAGTGTGGCAATGGAGTTCTCTCTCCATATTCTCTAGTTTTCTCTTGAGGCAAGCATTCGCAGCTTCTTACTTGTGAGTAGCTTCCTCTTGCTCTTGGATCCTCGACTCAGGCATCGATCAGCCTGGAGACTTGTGTGGACCTGGTTGGTCCTTGGCTTTATTCTGAGGCCTACCATTCTGGACGAGGCCTTGGATTTGAGCATCGAACTTCAGATCTAACCCTATGAGGAATGGGTTACTCTTGAATATCCCCCGCTTGAGGGGCATTACTGCTGTGACCAGGCATTTTGGGTTCTTGATGGTGAAGGATTTCTTAAAGGAAGAACAATCACTTCCTGCAAATGGCGCCAATTGTGGTGATAATAAATCTCAACTCAAATTATAAGAAAAGGCGATCACCAGAAAATATGAAGAACATAAAATAGTCTCAACCACACACAACACAAAATATACGTGGTTTGACAAAATGACCTATGTCCACGTTGGTGCTCTCTAATTTGTATTTCTCTTTACTCTAGAGGAGTGTGTACAATTGCATGCCCTTTGCCCCGGGTTGGGGGTTCGATATATACATGTGATTCTTGGAGAGTGGAGGTGTTGGGCACCTCCACGTTAGCCCATAATCCCCAGAATATCTCTTGAGAGATTTTAGGGATTGAATGGGTCACTGCTGAATTAGTTATTTATGAGACCTTATATTTTGGGTTGGACTTCCACTCTCTTTAATAGGGCTTAGTCGGGCTACTCCTCTGGGCCTAGACATTTAAACGAGGTACCCAAAATTGCCCCTAAAATTTTTGGGTCACAGTTTGGGCTCAATAATTTTAAATAATAGCCGTGATGGAATTTTTGTGAATTGCATAATGCTTTGGGGATCAAAACATCTTTCTTCAGCTGATTCAGGCGACATATTTGCTTCGTTCTCTATGCGTCATGATTGAGAAGGTTTAAACTTGTTTTGACAAAGACATTTTTGGTGTCATTTCACAAACTCTTGAATTCTCAAGATATCCTCTGCTTCCTACTATATCTTCTCATCTCCAGGTCTCTTATTTCATCTTTGAGCTCTTCATTATCTTCCCATCTTCTTTGCTTATGGCTTTGCATTATCTCAAGCTGATTCTCACTTTGTAAGTTCTCCAAATTTCTTCTGTTTTCTTTTTTGCTGGAATTTCTTCGTTATTGTTGCTAGGGTTTTTCTTTTCTATTAGATGATGATCATTTGCTCGCTTTGCATTATTTTTCCCCTAAGGTACATTTAACAAGAGAAACAGATTTGTGGCGAAAAACTATTTCCTTAGTTACACCACACAACATTTCAAATAGGCTTTTAACCAGTCTTTCTTGGTTCATTCTCACTCCTTGAGTGGGTTTTTTTTATCTGCTTCAGATCGTACCACCATTCAAGCAGGTTTTGCCTCTTATAGGGCAATCTACTTTGATCGTATCACTCTTTGAGTGGGTTTTGATAGATATGCTTTAGATTACAAACATTTAAGTGGGTTTTTACCTCTTCTAGACTGATTTACTTTAGATCATGCCACTCCTTAAGTGGGTTTTGACCAATTTTCTTTAGATCGTACTACCATTAAAGTGGGTTTATGCCTCTTCTAAGCCGATCTATTTTAGATCATACCACTCCTTCAGTGGGTTTTAACCGATCTGTTTTAGATTTTACTACCATTCAAGTGGGTTTCTACTTCTCCTAGACCGATCTATTTTAGATCATGCCACTCCTTGAGTGGGTTTTGACCAATCTTCTTCAGATCATACCACCATTCAAGTGGGTTTCCTCCTCTTCTCGGTCGATCTACATTAGATCATACCACTCCTTGTGTGGGGTTTGAATGATTTTCTTCAGATCGTGCCACCGTTCAAATGGGTTTCTGCCTCTTCTAGGCTGATTTACTTTAGATCATATCACTTATTAAATGGGTTTTGACCAATTGGCTTCAAATCTTATTACCATTCAAGTGGGTTTTTTCCTTTTCTAGAATGATCTACTTTAGGCCATACCACTCCTTGAGTGGGTTTTGACCTATTTTTCTCATATCGTACTGTCGTTCAAGCGGTTTTAGATCATACCACTTAGAGTGGGTTTTTAGATTTATAATAAATCAAACAAGGTTTTTAAATAATTTAGACAATTAATCAAAAAATATTTTTTTGTGCATTAAAGAAAAAGGAAAAAACATCTTCCTTACTACCTCATGATAAAAATTCCTAAGGTTCATAATATTCCATGAGCTTGGAACTACTTTACAATCTAATTCTTCTAAATGGTACAAACCCCCACCTCCTTTTGAAGCTATACGATAAGGACCTTGCCAGTTTGGCACCATCTCCCCTTCAAATGGAATCTTTATGGCGAGTAGCAACTTTTTGAGGACCAGGTAGCCGACCTAGAATTCCCTGCCCTTGACTTTCTGGTCATGTTGCTTTGTCGGATCTTGCTGATAGGCGGCTAAATGTAGTAGAGCTTTCTTCCTTATTTCCCTAGTCAGATCCAACTCGTGAGCTATTCGGTCTTCATTCTTTCCATCCTCAAATACCTCTAATCATGGTGTTGGAATTTATAAGAGCAAGATTTTATAATTTCTCATAGTTTATAGGCATATCATGTTATAAACTTAACACTATATTCACATATGCTTCCATGATCTTTGAAGACATGTTAGTGACCTACCATCATTCTGAAGTTCAAGTCATTGAAACTGTCATGACACAATTTGGAGGTATTTGGGTTATAGGTTTTTTGATTTTACTCAGTCAAATTTGTTCTGGGATATTCTTTTTTACTTGAGGCAATGTTATAAAAATATTTTTCAAAATAATTTTTTTATGTTTTCTGGTTCTTTGGAACGATATTGGCATCTCGATAGATTGAGATATGGTTCCCGTTCGAATGAAGTTTTCACTTCTTTAGAACGAATGCTCATTGGAATGAAATTTAAATGAACTTTAAATAGGGTTTCTCAAAGTTGTACCAATTGGAAGCTTGTTGCAGCAAACTAAGTTGTTCGTTTAAAGAGTCCGCACCTCATTCGAACGAAACATGTGTTTTCGTTCAAATGAAGTGTATTTTTCATTTGAATGAACTTGATCACCTTGAAAATCATGTTTCTATAAATTAAATACTTTTGGACCGAATTACACAACTCTTTCTGTGAAAATCAATTTATATCGGTTCTAAAAGTTTTCCTTTTCTTATTTCTTTAAAATAACATTTTTTCTTTCAAATCACTCATCTTTATAATGATTTTTTGACTATGTAAAACCCTAGTTCCATACATTATATCAAACCCATGGAGACTTTACTCTACAGTTGACTTTTGTGGTGTTGCGATTCTACTGTTGAAGAAGAAAGGATACAGTATCTTGAGGCTAATCTGCGGTTACTGAGGGAAGATCTATTTCTTGTGGGTGGTGCTGGACTTCATTACATTATGTTGAAAACTTGAAGACCCTTTACATTATACTTAGTGGATCTCTAATTATGCTATAAGTCATCGGGTATATCAAACTCTTTAACAGTGCTGAATATAGGTTTTGCCCAAAAGGGAATTTTCTCATTTCTTCACCTGTTTTGTTTGTTTAGTTAATTTGGCATATTTAGCTTTGAATTTATCTTTCATTTTTAATTAAATCTAATCAAGATAAAACTTGGCTAAAAATTAGATCTTTTTTTTGTGTGTGTAACCTAATATACAAGTGAATCTTTATAACCCGTGCATTTTTAGAATTCCGATCTCCAAGGGGATCACTACCTTCACGCCGTAAGTAATGGAGTATGATTTTCTTTTGTTAGCTTTCTGTAGGTCATTTTATTTTCCCACATAACGAATGGCAGATCATTCACTCATCGTCTGTTAGCATTCTCTAATTGGCGCTGGATACCTGACATAAGGGTTTTGTTGGTTATCTCAGCTTGCCCATTGCATTGAGGGGAGACTACTGATGCCTAGTGGATCTTGATTTCGTATTTGATGCAAAAATCTCAGAAAGAATTGTTGTCAAACTGTGTTCCATTATTTTGTAACCAACACTCTTTGAATGTTAAAGCTCATGATGGGAATCCACCAAACGAACCTCCTGGCATCTGACTATTTGATATGGGTGAGTGTTTTGGCCTCAACCCATTTCGTGAAACAGTCGGTCGTTGTTATCAGAAATTTGTGGTTCCCTAGTGAAATAGATAGTGGTGCCACTATGTCCATACCCCATTGAGCAAAAGGCTATGGACCCGTAAGGGGGTTCAAATCTCCTATAGGTTGCTTGATTAATGGTGAGAATAGATTACATTTGGGGCATTTTTTAGTGAACCTCATTACGTCCTTCTGCATTAATGGCCACCAGTATACTTGAGGTATTGCCCTGTAGGAGAGTAACCTTCCACTGGTGTGTGCCCCACAACTTCCTTTATGCATGTCACTTAGAAATCCTTCCACTTGGCGTAGGTGAATGAACTTTAGTAGAGGGCCGACTTATGTGCCTCTTTGTTATATGGGGGTAACATACCGATTTTTAAGTAGGAGATGATGGGGTCCATCCAGGATGGATCCAATTCAACCTGGAGGATGCCTAAATCCTAATCTACATCTTCAATGCTTGCCCGATCTATGTACTCCACTCCAATTGTTGTTTTCAGCTCGATATCTATAGTAGAAACCAGAGTGGAAAGAGCATCCAAATGGATGTTTTCGTTCCTTGATAGTTGCTCAATTGAGGTCGATTTGAATCGTTGGAGGAGGCATCTCACTTTCTCCCTGTAAGTAATCATTCAGGGATGTCTCTCATCATATTCCCCATTAATCTAGTCGGCAATCAACCTGGAGTCAAAATACATAAAAATATGTCGGGAGCCTATAAGAGCATGTTTTATAATTTCTTAGTTTATTTTTATTTTATCTTATCCAATTACACATACACTGCACCTTCATGAATTCTATAGATTCAAAGACAAAGTTGAAGACTTTTGGAAGATTGAAGAATCGTACGTCTCAACAACTTAGAAGATGTTATGTATGAATTTAGTAAATATTAATTTTTCTAGGGGTTTTAGAATTTCTAAGAGTTTGTATTTTAGGTTTTAAAGAAAATTTTGGAAAATTTACTATCTCGTTAGAACGAGAACAAATAATCACTCGAACAAACCAATTATGTCATTAAAACGAGTTCTCTTGGTTCGAAGGAAATCTGGAGCGTTTCCTTTTGGTTAAATTCTGGAATCTCGTTAGAAGCCTCATTATAAGTCGTTACAACGAGAAATGGTTGGTCATTAGAACGAGTCTTTCAAATGAGAGGTCTTTCATCAAGCTCTAGAATCTCGTTCGATATATTGTGAGATACCTGATCGAACAAAAATGGGTATGTCATTTGAATGAACTCGCGAGATTTTACTTTTATACTAAATCTGATTCAAATCTCTTATATTTATCCCTTTGTAACAAAATTCCTTATAAAAGCAGAGACGGGATCAGAGACTTTAAAAACTCTTTTTGAAATCTTTTCACACACTTTTTGAGTTCTGTTTGTGACCAAACTCTTCCAATATTATTCTAAACCTATTAGAAACTTTGAGATCACTTTATCAAATCAAGAAGAACCTTTCTAGTTCAAACACCCTTGTAGAGAGTAATCTATACTAATGATTTATGGGACCAAGATTTCACTGCTGAAGAAGAAGAAGGCTGATTGTGTATACCGAGGAAAGATCGCTTCCTGTGTACACCACTGGATTGGTCCATATTTTGTAAAAGAAATTAAAGACTTAGTGTGTTAAACTTAGTCGATCTAAGTAACCTGTAGGTCGACTATTTCCGTTAATTACTATATAATGCCGAATAAAGGGTTTACCCTTTTTAGGGATTTATTCTTACTTCTTCTAGTTATTTAAATGATTGGTTTGTTGAATTAAAATTGGACAACATCTTTGTATTCACGACTAATTTAATCAAAGATTAAATTTGGTAAAATTTAATTTGTGTGTGGTTGACTACTATACGAATCATTCCATATAATACGTGCATTATCAAATTGGTATCAGAGCTGGTTGCACTAAAATAATGTGTGATCCTTTTTACAAATTTTTGTTATATCAATTTTTTTAAAACAAAATTGGTGATCGTTAAAATTTTGGATTTTATCAATAATTTGTATAATAGGATGACTATATTAAATGGGTCAAATTATTCTTACTAGAAATCTAGCATGAGGTTACTTTAAAATCTATAGATGATCGTGTTTGGATTGTATGTGAAAGAGGGTGAACACCACCTAGTGTACCAATGACAAAGGTTCAAAACCTATCTCTGTAGACATAGGACAATTTTAAATGGATCAATTTTAACTCATTCGGTCTGAGTGCTATCTTGGGAGTTGTCATCGCTAACGAGTTCCACCGCATTATGATGTGCACTATGTCTAAAGAAGCTTAGGATAACCTCTAACTCACTTATGAGGCTACCAATGTTGTGAAAGGTTATAAGTTGAAAAATCTCACCACACAATTTGAAACAATCATAATTCTAGAGTCTGAGTCATTTCATGGGTTTTACACATGTTTGTCAGAAATAATAAATTCTAGTTATAATTTAGGTGAGAAAATCTCTGAGGCGCTTGTAGTTATGAGATAGATATGTTTCCTAAAACTGTTAAACCAAAGGAAAAGGGAATTGTGGTTAAATTCAATCTAAAAAGAAAGAGGAAGTATCATCTGACTCTGAGTATGATTTTTACTTGAATGATTTAGACCTTTTTGGAAAACAATTCAAAAAAATTCCTAAACTTGGAAAAGAAAAAACATTCAAACAAAAAAATGTTTTGAGAAAAATAAAAAATTTAAATCGGGCAAGAAAAATTTGAAAAAGAAAGAAAATATTACACAAAGAAAGATGAAGATTTTATGAGTGTAAGGGTAAGGGTCACAAAGCTCACAAGTGTCCGGTGACATTAAAGAGGGCAAAGGCAAACCTGCCTTCAATGTCACACTTAGCGAGAGCGATGTCGAGTAGGTAGATTTTGAGGACGAATCACCGAAAGGATGTAACTTCACCATGTTCATGTCTAGTCATGTTAGTACATATAGTGCACCTCACGCTAATAGAAGCTACTAAACATGATAACCTCGACAATAAGTCTAGTCATTCCGAAGAGAGTGAGGGAGATGATGTTTTAAGTGAGAGTGAGAGTGACCTTGAATGAGCTTAAGCCAATATATACTATGAGTCCTATAAAACAAAGAAACAAAATAAAGGGTTAACGCTTAGAGTTAAATTTAGAGAAGGAGTTGATAGAGGCGAGAGAGAGCGAGTTCTTAGTGAAGGTTTCTTTTGGAGAGAGGGTTATTTTAGTTGAGAGGGAAAATGGTGACTTGACCAACAAAGTGGCTAGTGTTATGAGAGATCTTCAAGCATTTGTCGAGACTTGTGAGAAACCATAAGCCCTTGTATCCCAACTCGATAAAGATCCCAAATGTGCCCGGGAGGTTAATGTTACGATAGAGGATGCATCGAAGATGGTTGGAAAGATGCTCCTCGAACTTGCTTTAGGTTTTGGTGAGAGGCAAGGAAATAGGTTTTGGCAGTGCATCCACTTCCCATACCACACCATATACGATTCCTAAACTTGTGATGAATCCTTATGGGCTTCAACCTAAAACATAAAAGGGAGTTAACCCTAAGAAAGAGAACCAAGGTAGACACAAACAACTCTATGTTTGCACTTTTTCCAAAAGGAGAGGTCACCTTAGAAAGTTTTTCTACAAGTTAGGTAGAACTAAGCATATATATACTCCTATGCACTGCTCTAGTGACTTTTCTAGTCTGAAAGAGAAAATTGAGTTTCTAGTCATTACTTCACAAATCTCAATGGAAGAATTTCAACGAATGTCTTTACTGTTTGAGAATGCTTCTAACACTTCGACTAAAACAAACAACAATAAGGGAAAATAAAAGGTTACCTCCACTTGGGTGCCTAATAAAGACGACAAAACCCTTGTTTTTCATAGTATGTTCTCTATGCACATGACTGGTTACATATCATTTTTCCACCTTGAGGATCGAAAGGAAGGTAAAGTCACTTTTGGACATGGGAGTAGGTCTAGTATTTTAGGACGTGGATGTGTTGAGATACTCAAATTTTCTAAACAAGGCAATAAGTTATAAGTGAAAGGGTTAAAAGTGAACTTAGCATAAGCCAACTATGTGACGCAAACTTTTCATTAAAGTTTGACCCACTCGAATGCAATGTTTATGATGAATTCGATGAAATTTTACTACAAGGTGTGAGAACCGAAGAAAATTGCTATGGGATTGTGCCCAAGTCCTCCTTTGTGTGCAACAGTGCCACGATCTCCTCTATGGGCCATTGGCATCAACAACTAGGTCATGTGAATTTTAGAGATCTTAAGAAATTAGTGAAAAAAGACCTAGTTCGTGCCTTACCATCGCTTAGAAAACCAACTTCTTCAGTGTGTGGACTTTTCCAACAAGGAAATCAAATTCGAAATACCCATCAAAAGTTGAATAAAATTACCACCACCTGTGTTTTGGAGTTCATTCACATGGATCTTATGGGTCCTACTCGCCCGGATAGCTTAGGTGGTAAAATATATATTCTCGTGATGGCCGATGACTTTTCTAGATATTATATAGTGGTATTCCTTATAGAAAAGTCTGACGCGGTTGAGTTCCTAATAACCAACTGTCATATCTTGCAAAACCAACACAGTGTCACTGTTAATTTGATGCATAGTGATAATGGCACTAAATTTAAAAAAAGATAAAGTGGATAGCTATTGTGATGGAATTGGCATCAAATATGAGTTTTCGACCGTTATTACTCAGCAAAATGGGATTGTTAAAAGGAAAAATCGAACGATAGAAGAGATGGCTAGATCCATGCTTCTTGGAAGAAATGTTCCTAAATGTTTTTATTAGAGGTGCTGAGTACCTCTGCCTTGCAACGGACAGGGTATATCTTCATCCACACACACTACGCATGCCTTATGAGTTGTGGACAGGAACAAAATCCAACCTATCGTATTTTAGTGTCTTTGGTAATACTTGCTATATCTTGAGAGATAGAGAGAAGTTAGGAAAGTTCGGCTCCCGGAGTGACGAGGGGATATTTTTAGGTTATTCATCGATGAGTATGACTTATAGGGGTTTTAACCTTATGAGTCGTCGTTATTTTTTGCTCCTAGCACCTGGTGTGAGGATGATGCACCCCGTGGTGATGATCCCATCCTTCCTCATACTACCTCGGTGGACCCCACTTCTAATCTAGAGGATCCGCCCACTTAGGTTCATAAGAGTCATGACCGTTAGTCTATATGTGGTGATCCCACACTAGGAGTCAAGACTCATGCTCAACTCGAGAATATGGTTATCTATCTGTGCTACAACTCCTTAGTCTAGACTTAGAATGTGAAAGAATCACTAAAGGATGAGCATTGAATATCCGCTTTAAAGATGATTTGCTTCAATTTTGCAAGAATGATGTCTTCGAGTTTTTTTCCCATCCTAAGGAGACTAATGTGATAAGTACCAAATGGATTTATAAGAATAAGATGGATGAAAATAGTACCATAATTCTCAGTAAGTCTAGGTTAATCACTCAAGGCTACGCACAGATTGGTGGTGTAGACTTTGAAGAGACATTAGCTCCTATTGCTCGGCTTAAGTTCGTCCTCTTACTAATCGCCATAGCATGTCATCTGCGCTTCAAGTTATATCAAATGGATATCAAGAGTGTAATTCTAAATGGCATTCTATAGGATGAATTTACATAGAATAACCAAAAGGATTTGATGACCCTAAGCACCCGGGACACGTTTATTATCTTAAGAATGACTTATATAGTTTAAAACGAGCACCCCGTGCTTAGTACAAGATGCTCACTTCCTATTTCTTAGCTCATGGCATCAAGAGAGATGGAGTGGATAAGTCGTTATTTGTGAGGAGAAAGATTGATGCTATTTTGGTTGACCGAGTCTATTTGGAAGACATAGTATTTGGATCCACGTTCTCCTGCCACACTCACACTTTTGAGGAGGATATGAAGAAAGGGTTTGAGATGAACATGGTCGGTAAACTTATGTACTTTCTAAGTCTCCCGATTTTTCAGCTTGAGGATGGAATATTCATAGCTCAATCCAAAGTTGCCATGGAATTAGGAAAAAGTTCAGTTCAGACTCCGCTAAGCATCATGCACCCCTATGAATACTTCGACAAAACTAAGTAAAGACATTTAGGCAAGGACATAAAGCAAACCCTTTATCGGAGGATGATTGGTAGTCTTCTCTATTTGACCTCTAGTTATCCCGTTATTTCCTTTAGCGCTCGATTCTGTGCGCGATACTGGGCATCCTCGAAAGAGTCTCACCTGCTCTCACTTAAATGTATCATCAAATGCTTTATTTATTTGGGTATTTTGTATTCCTCGATTTTGATGATTGTTTGTCCGCCTATTCGAAAGTCGATTGGGTCGGAGATGTTGATAGTTGTAGGATCACCTCAGGTGGGTATTTGTACTTTAAGAGTGACCTTATATTGTTTTTAAGCAAGATGAAAACTACATATCTTTGTCCATGATGGAGGCTGAGCATATTGTCGCGAATAATTATTTCACGCAACTCTTATCGATGAAGAGAATGTTGGAAGATTTTGGGATTTCACAAGGCACAATGACTATTTCTTGTGATAATACGCGTGCGATCCATATATCCCGTAATTCAGTCCAACATTCGTGCACAAAGCACATTAGGATAAGTGAGAATTTTATTCGTGATCTCGTTGAGGAGAAGGTAGTGTCCTTGGGCTTTGTGAACACCGAATATCAATTGGTTGATATGTTGACGAAACCTTTAGATGCACTTTGATTTGAGGATCTTAGGAAGTCTTTAGGTATTTGCACTGTTGACTGAGTTCGGGTACTTTATCTAGTATAGGATGTTTATCATGTTCATATATTATACTCCTATTTCAAGATTGTATTATCATTGTATTG
The DNA here is from genome assembly GCA_949130495.1 of Sambucus nigra. NCBI lineage: Eukaryota > Viridiplantae > Streptophyta > Magnoliopsida > Dipsacales > Adoxaceae > Sambucus > Sambucus nigra. The sequence goes on from OX422216.1 coordinate 586,598,735, forward strand.
ATATATTTTTCTTTTAGATATATTTAGAAAAATTCAAAAATTGTTTTATTTTTCTGGAAAAAGTTTGAAAAATACTAAAAAATCAATCTTTAAGAAAAAGATGACAAAGATTTTATATTTATAAAATTTTGAAAAAGACAAAAAGAGTTTTGTATTTTTGTTTTCACCTTATTTGGATGAACATTTAATATTTTTGGATCACCCCTACATTGCATCCATTCAAGTGACTTTTTTATAGTGTTTTGAGAGATGACTTTATTCCGATAGTATACTTAATAACGTATGGATATAATTATGTTGATCGTTGATAACTACTTTGTACATGTTTGACTCATTTAATACTTTATTCCATATGTGCACGAATTTTATAAACATTGTGATTACTTTTCATTTGTCGAATACGATGTTCTCATGTCAATTCTACTTAATAACGAACCAAATGTAAAAAGAGATAAGTTGTGCATGTAAGAACCATTTCCCGGATATCTTATTTTTTGAAAAATATTGTTATATATGTTAAGCGATGGAAAGGGGATATGGAAGATCAAAATATTCTTTGCGTTATAAGTCACCATTTGCATAAAAGGGCCTAAAAATATTAGAGGCACATAAAAATAGAAGTGCCACTCCATTTAGTTTAAATTCATTGATGCTTCACTACACATGAACATTATGATTTATTAAGAATATCTGAGAGTAAAATATTATATATGTGAGATTTTGAGGGACTTATAAAGTAAAAGATCAACGAGTTTGCACAACGGGCTTTCTAAAAAACATAAAATAGTTGGGCATTATTAGTGTGAAAATCATTTAAGTTCATGACATGTTGATTAAGTTGAGTCAATTTCATTTGAGTACACTATATTTACACATAAGGTAGACTTTGAGTTCTTTGTTTAGGAGTATCTCATGACTTCGTGCACATATGTTATGAATGTTTATGTTGATTTGCCTATGAAAAATGTTGACACAATTTCATTTCGCATTCATGATTCGGATATTTTAGTGTTATTTCATAGTTTGTTGTATTTTTACATTTATACCTTATATTTGAAATTTTTGAAAAATTTCAAAAATAGTTGGTGGAGAAAATTTGACTTTTAAGATTATTATTACATGTGCTTTCATTTAATATCTTTTTAATGATATCTTGATTCTTCACGTGATGCTTATTATTCATGATTACTTTAACTCCTTTGTCTATTACGGACAAAAAGGGGAGAACAAATTGAGGGAGAGTTTTATTTATCTATTAAAACTCATGTGCATCACGGTATTTTGTTTTGTCTCATGTGTGTAGGATGTTCCGCTTAGATGATGATCACTTAGACCCACACAAGAGGAAGACAAAGGCAACCAAAGAGAAGATCAATTTAAGTTGAAGACTTATACAAGAATGCATTTTTGTTTCTTGATTTGGGAGGGTGTTTATTGTATGAGTCTTCAAGATTCAATTTGTCTTCGATTTGTGTTTTGTACCGGAATAATCAAAGGGGGAGATTTGTAAGAGCAAGTTTTATAATTGCTCAATTTATTTTTACATTGGCTTATCTCATTACACATACACTGCACCTTCATGGCTTCTACGGATTGGAACACAAAGTTGAATACTTTTGGAAGATTAAGTAATCGTATGTCTTAACAACTTTAGAAGAAGTTATGGATTCATTTGGTAAAGATTTATTTTTCCATGGGTTTTAGAATTTTCAAGAGTTTGTTTTTCAAAATGGTTCTAAAATAATTTTAAAGAAAATTTTGGAAAATTCGCTATCTCATTGAAAAGAGAATAGATTTTCGTTTGAACAAACTATACTGTGTCATTAAAACGAGTTCTATTAGTTCGAATGAAATCTGGAACGTCGCCTTTTGGTCAAATTCTAGAATCTCGTTAGAAGTCGTTAGAATAACAAAGTGTAGGTTGTTAGAACGAGTCTTTCAAACGACCGAACGAGGTGTTTTTCATCAAGCTCTATAATCTCGTTCGATATGTCGTTAGATACCTGATCGAACAAAAATTGGTGTGTCGTTCGAACGGGGTACCTTTCGTTCGAACGAATGCATGAGATTTTTTTAATATTAAATCTGATCGAAATCTCTTTTATTTATCCATTTTTAACAAACTTCCTTATAAAAGGAGAGATGTGATTAGAAAATGAACGTGTGAGACTTTGTTTTTAATATTAAATCTGATCCAAATCTATTATATTTATCCCTTTGTAACAAATTTCCTAATAAAAGGAGAGACGAGATTAGAGACTTTCAGAACTCTTTTTGAACGCTTTTCACACACTTTTTGAGTTCTATTTATGGTCAAACTCATCCAATATTATTCTAAACCCCTAGGAAACTTAGAGATCACTTTATTAAATCAATAAGAACCTTTATAGTTCAAACACCCTTGTAGAGAGTAATCTCTATTGCTGATATGGGGAACCGAGGTTTCACTACTAAAGAAGCAGAAGGCTGATCGGTGGATATCGAGGGAAGATCGCTTCTTGTGGATGACACTGGACTGGACTGTATTCTGTAGTCAAAATTGAAGACTCCGCGCATTTTATTTAGTCGGTCTAAGTGGTTTGTAATTCGATCGTGTTCGTTAATTACTCTATAGTGCTGAATAAAGATTTTAACCCTTTTAGGGATTTTTCCTTACTTCTTTGAGTTATTTGCATGATTGGTTTGCTGAGTTAAAATTGGACCACATCTTTGTATGCACACCTAATTACTCAAAGATAAAATTTGGTAAAATTTAATTTATATGTGGTCGACTACTATACGAATCATTCCATAGAATCCCTACATTCTCAAATTGGTATCAGAGTTGGTTGCTCTAAAATATTGTGTGATCATGTTTACAAAAAAAATTAGATATCATTTTTTTTAAAAAAAGAACTGGTGATCTTACAAATTTTCGATTTTAGGGATAATTTGTATAATAGGATGCATATATTTGATGAGTCAAATTGTGCTTACTCGAAAGCTAGGATGAGGTACACCTTAAAATATATAGATGATCATGTGTGGCTTGTATGTGAAAGAGGGTGGACACCACCCATTATGACCAACGACAATGTCATAAGCCCAAAACCTGTCTCTCATGGAAAGAGGACGATTTTAGATGGATCAATTTTAAATCATGAGGTTTGAGTTCCATCTCGGAAACCATCACCCTTGACGAGTTTTGTCGCATTATGATGTGCACCACATCTAAAGAAGCTTTGTATATCCTCCAACTCAATCATGACGTTACCAATTCTATGAAAGCTTCTAAGCTGCAAAATCTCACCACACAATTTGAGACAATCACTATGCTTGGGTCTAAGTCATTTAATGACTTTATGCACGCTTGTCAGACATAGTAAACTCTAGTTTCAATTTAGGTGAGAAAATCCCTGAGATGCGTGTAGTTAAGAAAATTTTGAGATGACTTTCGCCCACCTTTATTACTAAGGTTACCGTGCTAAATTCATTCGGGATATTAGATACTCTTAGGTTAGAGGAACTCGTAGGAGACTTTCAAATGCATGAGATAGATATGTTTCCCAAAACTGTTAAACTAAAGGAAAAGGGAATTATGTTGAAAGTTCAATCTAAAAAGAAAGAGGAAGTGTCATCTGACTTCGAGTATGATTTTGACTTGGATGATTTAGCCCTTTTGCAATTTTTTTTTAAAAAAAATCCCTAACTTAGAATTGAAAATACTTCCAAAGAAAAGTAAAATTTAGAGAAAGATAAAAAATATAAATCGGGCAAGAAAAATTTTGAAAAAGAAAGAAAATATTACCCAAAGAAAGATGAAGAGAGATGTTATGAGTGTGAGGGTAGCGGTCAAAAATCTCACGAGTGTTTTATGAGATTAAAGAGACAAGCCAAAGGCAGTGGATTTTGGGGATGAATCACCTCATGGATGTAACTTCACCGCATTTATGGTAGTCATTTTAGTGCATCCAGTGAACCTCACGATGATGAGGAAGCTAATAAACATAATAACCTCAACAGTGAGTCTAGCCATTTTGACGAGAGTGAGGGATATGATGTTTTAAATGAGATTCAAAGTCATCTTCAACGAGCTTAAGCCGATCTTTATGTCGAGTCCTTTAAAACGAAGAAACAAAATAAAGGGTTAGCGCTTCGAGTTTTATCTTTAGAGAAGGAGTTGAGAGAGGCGAGAGAGAGTCCTCGGTGAGAGTTTCTTCGGGAGACAGGGTCATTTTAGTTAAGAAGGAAAATGGTGACTTGACCAACAAGGTGGCCAGTCTTACGAGAGATCTTCAAGAATCCGTGGATATTCATGAGAAAATTGAAACCCTTATATCACAACTCGAGAAGATCTCGAACGTGCTTGAGAAATCAAGGTTACTATAGAGGACACATCAAAGAAGGTTGGAAAGATGCTCCTTGATCCCATTTTAGGTTTTGGTGAGAGGCGAGGAGTGGGTTACGACAGTGCATCCACTTCCCATACCACACTAGATACAGTTCCTAATTTTATTATGAATCCTTATGGGCCTCGACCTAAACCACAAAAAAGAGTTTAAACTAAGAAAGAGAACCAAGGTAGACCCAAATAAGTCTATGTGTGCACTTTTTTCAAAAGTAGAGGTCACTTATAGAGTTTTTCTACAAGTTAGGTAGAACTAAGCATGTGCATACTCTCGTGCACCAGTCTAGCGACTTTGCTATTTTTAGAGAGCAAGTTGAGTTTCTAGTCGCTACTTCCCAAAGATTAATGGAAGAATATCAATATATGTCTTTGTAAATTTGAGAATTCTTCCAACGCTTTGACTAGAGCCAACAACGATAAGGGAAAATAAAAGGTTACCTCCATTCTGGTACCTAAGCGAGATGACAAAGCCCTTGTTGTTCATGTTGCTCTCAATGTTTAAAATATTACTCAATGTTATTTTAATAGTGGGTGCTTTAGGCATATGACTGGTGACATATCATTTTTCCATCTTGCGGACTCCAAGGAAGATAAAGTCACTTTTGGAGATGGGAGTAGTTCTAGTATTTTAGGACATGGATGTGTTGAGATACCCGAATTTCCTAAACTAGGCAATGTGTTTTAAGTGAATGGGTTGAAAGCGAACTTAACTAGTATAAGCAAACTATGCGATGAAAACTTTATGTTAAAGTTGGATTGGTATGAATGTAATGTTTAAGATCAATTCAGTGAAATTTTAATACAAGGTGTGAGGACCAAAGTTAATTGCTATGGGATTGTGCCCAAGTCCTCCCTTGTGTGCAACAGTGCCACGATCTACTATATGGACCCTTGGCATCAACGACTAGGTCATGTGAATTTTGGAGATGTTGGAACGTGAGGGCCCCAATTTAAAATTCTTACTTCAAAAGTAATTTCCTTGTTAAATATAGATGCGTAAGCGTAAGATGATGGTTCAATTAAACAAATTACAAATTTTAATTTCTTTTTCAAATTAAAATTAAACAAAGTGAAATTAGATTAAAAACACACACACAATTCAAATTTCACTTAAACCATTATAATTAACCCAAGTCCTAGAAATTTGCCTAAGTCATATTTTCCATTTAATCAAATTAGGCCAAACCAAATTTTAGCACATTAAATTAATGACTTGAATTAATTACACATTACCCAATATTTAATGTAGCACCAAATTAAACATGTAGTGATTAAACCAAATTTTATCTTGAATTACCTAAGCATTCGTTCTAGGTAAGTATAGTAAGATAAAATAAACAATGAAACCACTACGCCGCGATGTACGAGGAAAAATCCACAACGGGAAAAAACCTCGGACGACCCTTGCCTCAAATCCACCAAGTATGATTTTACAAATACAAGACAGTAGACTTACAACATTCGACTCGATCCCTCTCAAGCCCCGACGCTCTTTCTTGTATACACCTCCGCTTAGCGAATAACCACCGAGCTCCACCGCGGTCTCGGAATCCACCGATTGGACTTATATGGTCACCGTCACACGAACTAGGAGACTTTCTCCAAGTGGGTAAATCAACGCAAACCTCTTCTTCTTTGTGGGATTTAGAAGCAAACCCGAACATCTCTTCAAAACGGTAGAGATGAAAAACCGGTGCCAAACTCCAAGCAATGTGTATATATATATATATATATATATATATATATATATATATATATATATATATATATATATATATAAAGAATACTTGGAATAAACAATATGGGTGAAAACTAAAGTGTAAATGAATTTTTCTTTGAAAAATAGACACTTTAAAAGATGAACTTTTACTCTTTCTCTTTTTCTCTCAAACTCTCTCTTGGAGATAGATGTGTATGAAAAAGTTAACTTTCCAAAGTTGATTCCCTCACTTAGATAATCAGTCAAAAGTTAGTGGGGAAATATAATGGGAAATTGGGTGAAAACTGTCAACAACTGCCATTTAACTATTCCCACCAAATCTCGTTCGAACGAGATTCGTCGTTCGAACGAAGTCTCATTCGAACGACCTTCTAATGACATTCTAACGAAGTTCCAGTGTCTTTAAAAATGAACTCGTTAGAAATCTCGTTCGAACATCCATCTCGTTTGAATGACATTTCGAACGAAGTTACAGAGCCCAAACTGGGAACTCGTTGGCAAACATGTTCGAACGACATTGGGTTCGAACGAAAAACTCGTTCGAACGACATATCGAACGAACTTCCAGAAATATGGAAATTTTCATTTTTAGCCTAGAAACTTTATAAACTTTGTTTAAAGTTTTAATTAAATCTTTCTGAAAATAAACAATAGTTTTAATTAAACCTACACCCAATATAAAATGTTCCAAGCTCCTATATATATATATATATATATTAAAACGCATTCATACCTTAGGAGCAATGGAACCATGTTGATGACGCTGAAACGAGGAACATTAAACTCGATAATTTGATGAAACTTTAAACTTGGCCGCTACGTCTTCAACAAACACGTCATAGGCTTGAAGGATGATCAATTAACTCTATCCTATGACTCAAACGTTTTTGTCCGAAATTGAGCCAAAACTACAAAGGGCTCAATTTGAAATATGTATCCTTACAAATCTCCCCCTTTGGCTATTCCGGGACAAAAACCAATCAAAAATCCTAAAGGGCCGTCAAGCTCTACTAGACAGACAAAAATGTCCCACCCAAAATAAAAATACAATGCTTGACTCAAACAACCCAAGGGATCACAATCTTTGCAGGTGAAAGTTGCCACTTATAATATAATTCCTGCATACTTAAGAAAACACATTACACGCATAGGGAATATCAAAAGATTTAATGCAATTAAAGTAAGTACTCCCCCTAAATTAATTCTCTCATTTATCAAACAAATGACCTACTTAGAAAGATGTCTCCCCCTAAGATAAATCTCCCCCAAACTAAGATACGATTATAATAGGATTACATATCATTCTCCCCCTTTTTGTTCAGGAATAGACAAAGGCTAAATTATTAAAAATTAACTAATCTCCCCAAATTTAAAGCATAAACACCCAAATAACTTATCTAAAATAAGCAAGGGATAAATAGAATTGGATAATAAGCTAAAACATGTAATTGTGCATAAAGTGATGAGAACGTTAAATCACATGGGCAACAAAAGCATAACTAATCCAACAAATAACAATGGATACCAACTAAGATGAAAGAAATAAATACCAATATTATACATAAGTATTAAGCATGTGATATCAACAAAGAATTTAATAAGATGGATACCAATTATGAATTAAAACATATATGGACTAGAAAACAAGGCAAAGACTAAACAAAAATATCAAATATATGTATACATAATATATACCTAATAGACTCAAGTACGCATATATAGATATAAATATCAAAATGACACAAAACAAAATAACATAAGTTTTTCACACTCTTATAGCATAACTGTGTCATATGGAAACGGAAGTGTTGGGGTGTGAACTAGTAACGATTAAATTTAGACCCAATCACTTAAAACATGTTCACGGAGTTCTCAATTGATTGTAAACTTCATCACATTTGAATATAACCTCATGTGACAATATATATTGAACTCAATGAACAAACATACACAATGCATACAAGCCTAGATGTTGATGATTCTACAAACCAATAGAGTCATGACATTGAAAACTCAACTAGGGTAAACGGACATTGTGCAAACCGTTGATGTACCATCCAATCTTCCTCAATAAGCATTTATATTAATTTTGAATGAATATATCAATCAAACATAGGCCTTGGCAAATATTTTTTCTTTTTAATGCCATATTTTCTTTTAGGCCTTTAGACCACTGATTTCTTTTAGGTCCAAACAAACGGTGGCTTACTATTCGTAAAGGACAATAAATCCTTTCAGAGTCCTTCCCCTTCCCCTTCCCCATGCACATTTATATTTATCATTTTTTTATTTCTCACAAATCTCACGTGCAACGGATTTTGACATGCACTAGTCCTCCTAGGTCACAAATATGTAGATGACAAGATTGGTAGGAGAACACCTCACAAATCTCAAATATACATATGAAGCTAAAATTTCAAAAGAGCTTGTGCATGTGTGAGTAGAGGCATATAAAAATAGAATCCATTTAATCAACACAAAATCCAACTACTCCATATAAGCATGATAAAGAACATAATAAGGATTGACAATCTAAACCAAAAGTTCTAGCCACATGAGAGCGTAAAAGATGGGATTCAAACACAAGAATATGCCACATAAAGTGTGTCAAACTAAAATACACACAAAATAAAAAAATCTTTTTGAGTTTTTTGAAAATTTTAACCAAAAATAAAAAATATATACTCAAAAAAACACAAACATCATTTGAATTTTTCATTAAGCTTAAATTCCAAGAGATAAAAACCCAAATGATAAATAAAAATCTTTTTGTATTTTTCATTTAATGCAAACATAATGAAGGAAATATAATACAAAAGATAAACAAAAATAATAATTCTAGAGTGTGATTAAGCATGGTGCATAGACTAGAAAATGATTAAACATGCATACACCTAGCAAAGATATATAATATGAAACACAAAACACTAGAGTATGCCAACAACACTAACACAATCAACCTTTAAATTTAGAAAGGGAGGTTTCATGTGAAAGCAAATGAGAATCAACAAATCTAATATCTAGCTCGTCTAAAAATGATTTTCGAACCCATATAGATGTATATTTAAAAAAATGGGATTTGGAAATAAATGGGATGCTAGACATAGACTTCCTAGGACTTCTTTTAAGATCAAAACAAAATGACCTAAGGTGGCCTTTCCTACCTCATTGTAAGCATGTGAAAACAATATAAATATTACCAAAGGTGTGACATTTTCTAAAGTCTTTGGATAAAGTAGACCCTCTAAAACAAATAATGGTTTTAGCTTTAGCAACCGAAGTATTTAAACTAGATGAGCTAGAGCCATTATCACAACTACTCGAGTCTTGTAAATCATTTCGAATTTTTAAAATTTTGGACTCAAGTAATAAATTAGACTCCTCAATTTTACGGGACTCCTTCTTTAAATTTTCAATTATACCTAGAAGGTTATCACGCTCCCCCTCAATGTGAGCAAACATGTCCCTAAGAGTCTTTTCTCGATTATCACTCTCTTTCTTGGGCTTTTCTAAAATATTATAATTGTGATTTATGTCCATGAGCTTTTCACGAAAAATATCTTTTTGAGATAGAGAGGTTTGCAAAAATTCAACTTTAGCTTTAAAACAAGAATTTTCATCTTCAAGAAATTTAATTCTTTTTGCAAATCTCACATTTAATTCTCTTAATTTTTCGTTACACTTATTAAGCCCATTAAATTCCTCTCGAATAGCAAAAATTTCATTATCATTAGAAATGGACAAATTATCATTAAGACGTCCCATCAAGAGATACAAAATAAAAATGAGAGTGAGTAATAAATGAACCACAAAAAAAAATGCAAGGAGCACAAAAATTATAAAACCCGAAAAATGGATATTTGACGCGATAAATTAGCGGTCCGGCTCTGATACCACTTGTTGGAATGTGAGGGCGCCAATTTAAAATTCTCACTTCAAAAGTAATTTCCTTGTTAAATATATATGCGAAAGCGTAAGATGATGGTTCAATTAAACAAATTACAAATTTTTATTTATTTTTCAAATTAAAATTAAACAAAGTGAAATTAGATTAAAAACACACACACAATTCAAATTTCACTTAAACCATTATAATTAACCCAAGTCCTAGAAATTTTCCTAAGTCATATTTTCCATTTAATCAAATTAGGCCAAACCAAATTTGAACACATTAAATTAATGACTTGAATTAATTACATTACCCAATACTTAATGTAGCACCAAATTAAAGATGTAGTGATTAAACCAAATTTTATCTTGAATTACCTAAGCATGCGTTCTAGGTGAGTATAGAAAGATAAAATAAACAATGAAACCACTACACCGCGATGTACGAGGAAAAACCCACGACGGGAAAAAACCTCGGACGACCCTAGCCTCAAATCCACTAAGTACGGTTTTACAAATACAAGACAGTAGACTTACAACACTCGACTCGATCCTTCTCAAGGCCCGATGCTCCTTCTTATATACACCTCCGCCTAGCGAATAACCACGGAGCTCCACCGCGGTCTTGGAATCCACCGATCGGACTTTATATGGTCATCGTCACCCGAACTAGGAGCCTTTCTCCAAGTGGGTAAATCAACACAAAGCTCTTCTTCTTTGTGGGATTTAGAAGTAAACCCAAACGTCTCTTCAAAATGGTAGAGATGAAAAACCAGTGCCAAACTCCAAGCAATGTATATATATATATATATATATATATATATATATATGTATAAAGAATACTTGGAATAAACAATATGGATGAAAACTAAAGTGTAAATGATTTTTTCTTTGAAAGATAGACACTTAAAAACATGAACTTTTCCTTTTTCTCTTTTGCTCTCAAAATCTCTCTTGGAGATAGATGTGTATGAAAAAGTTAACTTTCCAAAGTTGATTCGCGCACTTAGATAACCAGTCAAAAGTTAGTGGGGAAAGATAATGGGAAAGGGGGTGAAAACTGTCAAAAACTGCCATTTAACTATTCCCGCCGAATCTCGTTCGAACGAGATTTGTCGTTCGAACGAAGTCTCGTTTGAATGGCCTTCTAACGAAGTTCCAGTGTCTTTAAAAATGAACTTGTTAGAAATCTCCTTAAAAATCCCGTTCTAACATCCATCTCATTCGAAGGACATTTCGAACGAAGTTACAGAGGCCAAACTGGGAACTCGTTGGCAAACTCATTCGAACGACATTTGGTTCGAACGAAAAACTCGTTCGAACGACATATCGAACTAACTTCCAAAAAGTTGAAAATTTTCATTTTTTTCCCAGAAACTTTATAAACTTTGTTTAAAGTTTTAATTAAATCTTTCTAAAAATAAACAATAGTTTTAATTAAACCTACACCCAATATAAAATGTTCCAAGCTCCTATATATATATATATTAAAATGCGTTCATACCTTAGGAGCAATGGAACCATGTTTATGACGCAAATAAGAGGCACATTAAACTCGACAATTTGATGAAGCTTTAAACTTGGCCGCTACGTCTTCAACAAACACGTCATAGGCTTGAAGGATGATCAATTAACTCTATCCTATGACTCAAACGTTTTTGTCCGGAATTGAGCCAAAACTACAAAGGACTCAATTTGAAATTTGTGTCCTTACAAGAGATCTTGAGAGATTAGTGAAAAAGACCTAGTTCATGGCTTACCGTTTCTTGGGAAATCAACTTCCTCACCGTGCGGACTTTACCAACAAGGATAACAAATTTTAAGTCCCGATCGAAAGTTCAATACCATTACCACCAACCGTGTTTAGGAGTTGATTCACACGGATCTTATGGGTCCTACTCACTTGAAGATCTTATGTGGTAAGAGATACATTCTCATGATGATCGATGACTTTTCTAGATATTATATATTGGGATTCCTTACAGAAAATTGCGATGCATTTGAGTTCCTAACAACCAAGTGTCGTCTTTTACAAAACCAACCCGGCGTCACTATTAATCGAATGCGTAGTGATAATAACACTGAATTTAAAAGAGCTAAAATGGATAGATATTTTGATGGATTGGGCATTAAACATGAGATTTTGGCCATTCGTACTCCTCAATAAAATGGGATTATTGAGAGGAAGAATGGGACGATACAAGACATGGCTAGATCTATGCTTCTTGGAAGAAATGCACTTAGACATTTTTGCCAGGGCAAGGCGTATCGAATTCCATACGATGATTAGGGTATATATTCAACCGCATAAGCTACACACGACTTATGAGTTGTGGACAGGGAATAAGCCCAACCTATCGTATTTTCGTGTCTTTAGGAGGTCATACTATATCTTAATATATAGAGAGCACTTTGGAAATTTTGACTCTCAGAGCAACAAGGGAGATATTTTTAGGTTATTCATCGACGAGAAAGGATTATAGAGTTTTTAAACTTGAAAGCTCTATGGTTATGAAGTCAATAGATGCCACGATTAGAGATCATGAGCCGTTGACATCTATTTCTCTTATCACCTAGTGTGAGGATGAATCACCCCTGCTGACGATCCTATCCTTCCTCATACTACCTCGATGGACCCCACTTCTGATTTAGAGGATCCACCCACTTGGGTTCGTAAGACTCATGACCCTTCCTCTACATTTAGTGATCCTATACTAGGTGTTAATAATCATGCTCAACTCTAGAATGTGGTTAGCTATTTGTGCTACACCTCCTTAGTCGAGCCCAAGATAATGAAAAAATAATTGAAGGACGAGCTTTAAATATCCACTCTACAAGATGAGTTGATTCAGTTTCGTAAGAATGATGTCTAGGAGTTAGTCCCCCGACCTAGCGAGACTAATATGATAGGTACCGAGTGGATTTACAAGAACAATATGGATGAGAACGGTACCATAGTTATCAATAAGGCTAGGTTGGTCACTCAAGGCTACACACAAATTGAGGGTGTAGACTTTGATGAGACATTCGCTTTTGTTACCAGGCTTGAGTCTGTCCGCTTACTAATTACCATAGCATGTCATTTGTGCTTCAAGTTGTATTAGATGAATGTCAAAAGTGCCTTTCTAATTGCATTCTATAGGAGGAAAATTATGTGGAACAACCAAAAGGGTTCGAAGACCCTAAGCACCCAGGACACATTTATTATCTTAAAAGGCCTTGTATGATTTGAAATAAGCACCCCATGCTTGGTATGAGAGATTAACTTCCTATCTCTTAGCTCTTGGCTTCAAGAGAGGGGGAGTAGATAAGATGTTGTTTGTGAGAAGAGTGAGTGGTGCGATTTTCGTTGACCAAGTCTATGTGGATGACATAGTATTTGGATCCACATGTTCCCTCCATGCTCACACTTTTAAAGAGGAGATGGAGAGAGAGTTTGATATGAGCATGGTTGGTGAGCTTACGTTCTTCCTAGGTCTCTAGGTTTGTCAGTTTGAGGATGGAATATTCATATCTCAATCCAAATAAGCACGGGACCTAGTGAAGAATATCGGTTTAGACTCCGCTAAGCACTCACGCACCCCTATGAGTACATCGAAAAATATAAGAAAAGACATTTTAGGCATGGACATAGATCAAACCCTTTATCGGAGTATGATTGGTAGTCTTCTTTAGTTGACCGCTAGTCATCCCGATATTGCCTTTAGTGTTGGAGTCTGTGAGCGATACCAGGTGTTGATGTAAAAAATTAGATATTCTCTAATTAATCAATCACAGATAAAAGAAACAAGACAAAAGATTTTTAAAGTGGTTCAACCTTGAAAGAATGGCCTACATCCACTGTTTTTATCATTACTGACTGTTTGTTTGGAATTCTCGATAGTAGGTTTTACCAAGAAATTTCGAGTCCCCTTTTGATGAAGAGGTTACAAAGTATTTATAGATTTGAGGCTGTACAAATGAAAGGACAATGCGTTGTTCTCCAGTAGACATGTACATCTGTATGATAATAATAAGCATTTAATGCGCAGTCATCCTCTTAATTGTCCGGGTATGAGTGCTCTGTACGAGATGCAGCTCGAAATGCCTAAGCTGCTCGGACCGCCTAAGTAGCTCGACATACATGAGTTGCTTAGTACACTAAAGTTTCTCGTAGAACACTTGCTGCTCGGAGCGCCTGAGTTGGTCGGGGAGATTGAGCTCCTCAGAGTTAAGGTGTTGTTCAAAAAATGTTTGCGGGTACAGGGTAAATTGACACGTGTCTCCACATAATTGATCCACGTCAACATACTAAATTTAGTATCAACAGAAGCCCCCAATGTTTCGTAGTTTGATGTTGAAGAAAAGTATGGAACATTCTGATGCCTAAACTTTATGGATTTTAGACAAACTTTCGTTGTTTATAACTCCTTTTTTGAGTGCATAGTATCAGGCTTTTAAAGTATTTTGATTTTTCATAACCGCTTCATTTTTTGTGCCTTTTTTCTTCTTTTCAGCCGCCGGATACGCAATCGTCCGTCCCGCTAATCATTGTTTTTCTCCATTCCCAAGGTAAAGTATTTAAGCGTTACAGAAAGTCCTATCGTCTTTCACTTTTCAAATCTGCGTCTCTGAACTTTTCATTTTCTCTCTTTCTTGTGCGTTCGTTTCTTTCCTTGTTCGTTGTCAACTGGTTCACTCTTCCCCTGTACGATCTTCTTCCTTATATTTTATTTTGCTTTGATCATCATGGTTTATGTTGTTGAATCACTTGACAAATTTCGTTCTGAATTTTCAATTCCTTCATGGGTCATTTTGGAGGAACTTTTTGAACCTTCTGATTATTTCTCTTTGGCTGAGGGACATTGGTTCCCCAGTCTCTTTGTGGCCGAATGTGGCTTTTCTTTTCCTCCAAATCCCCTGTGTTTGGAATTCTGTCAATATTTTAACGTTGTACCTGCAAAAATAGCTCCTAATACCTGGAGAATAGTTAATGGAGTCCATAGGTTAAACCAAATTCATGGAACTCGTTTAGGAATTCCAAAAATTATGTTTTGCTATAGATGGGTTGTCAGCGATAGTATTTTAAATAGGGCTTTAGTTGTCAATCTCCCAGATGCCAACAGGGATTACTTCGAGCATGGGGTTGTTATAAAAAATTGGCAACATGCTCCATTAGATGGAGATGATGTATATTAGGCTCCTAGGTGTCCCCCTTATGGCAATGGAATAGGTTATTTTTATTTTTTGAAATATTATTTTCTTAGTGTTTGACAAAATGTATCACTGACATTTAACTTCTTATGATTTGCAGTTGATAGTAAACGAAAATCTCCAAAGGAGACAGAGGTTAATTTAAAGCATTTGAAACTTATCTGGAGCTTGCACCAATCTATTAACGAGGAACATATTAGGTCGGCCTCTTATTTGTTGTAGTATAAGAGCTATACTTCATCTTTTACTACTCGTCCAGTGGTAAGTGACATCGACCACGTTCATGCTTCTGACGGTTCCTCCTCTGAATCGAATATTCCCCTTAGTAACAGAATGAAGAGAAGACGAGTTCCTGCCTTTTTTGACAAATCAGACTCTGCCAATGTGGAGGCCAAGAAAAATAAGCAGGATGTCTCCCAAAGGAAGGGATAAGAAAGATTGATGCACCCCCTCCAGTTGCTGCTAAGAAAGTTACTGAGAAGCCCCCTGTGGCTCCAAATAAGGCTGTGGTTATTTCTCCTCCTGGTGAGGTCATTATCATATCACCAACCAAGACTTCTTCGGTTAAAAGTATTCCAGCTCCTCCGAAGAAGTCAAAGAAAAGTTCCTCGGATAAACTGGCTAAACCTATCTCTCAGCCTTTAACTGCTGGAAGTGGTGTTCCCACTTTTATTGCTCCGAGCTCTGCCATGGGCTTTGTGAATTTTTGGATTATCCAAGAAATCCAAGGTCTTGAAGACACTCTTTCTCGGGATAGGGTCACCACCTTGGCAGCTCAACATATTGCCTCAGTAAGTATTACTAATCTAAGTTTTCACTTTTCACTGATATGTCTTCGTATTGATTAAAAATTATTTCTTTCCTCAGTTGGTAACCTGTTTCAACAGTATTTTGAAAAAGGATGAGGCTATTAAAGCTTCGAGCTCCTCGGGAGGTGTGGAGGAAGATTTTGTAGGACTGACTCAATCCTTAAAGGACTCTCGTCAGAAATATAAGGAAGATAAAGATGCTTGGGAGAAATAACTCAAGTCCATCGAGCAAGAAAGAGACCGAGCTGTGGAGGTCTCCCAGGAGTTGGAGAGGAAAATGAAAGAATTTGAGAAGAAAAACAATGAGTATGAGGAGAAGCTTAAGAATGTTGGAGAGCTTGAGAACAATCTTAAGAAGACTGAAGAGGAAGTTGTTAGACTTCACGATGTTGATCGTCAAAAGCATGAGATAAAAGGAAAAATGAAAGCTGTCGAGGAACTTCTTACTGAAAGGATTTCCTCAGAAAAGGCAAAGAGAAAAATTGCGGTTAAAAAGTCCTTTAACGCTGGCTAGGACAAAGGTTGGAACAAAGGCCTAGCTGCTATGTCCTCTCAGATGGAATTTGCTAGCCTTAAATACTTCAGGGATGGATGGGTTGCAGCTCTGCAGGAGCTAAAGGTCTCTGAGAGTTCTGAACTGTTTCAGCATCATGTTCATGGTCCTCCTCCCTCTCCTGGAGAAGAAGAGGACGAATCTGCCTCAGAAGAGTCTTCAATGATAATTGGGGATCAGGTCCCTACTGTTTAACTTCGCTTTGAGCAGTCCCAGCCAGCCAACATGTCTACCGAATAGCTTTCTATACCCTCCGAACAACCTACCTCTTCGTCCAAGCCTCCCGAGGAAGTATTAGGAAGCAAGGAGAAGGTGTAGAGTTGTTCGGACTTTTCTATTTGCTTTTTTTGTCAAATGTAATTTTAGGCTATGTACTTCTCTTCGTGATGTAATAAAATTTGAAGTTTCAATTTTTCATATTAACTCTCTTCTTTTTGCTCTGCCCTTATCATTATTGATTCCTGTTTATGGCTTCTCTTTGCTAGTTTATGGCCAGGATGGAATTATTGTCAGCTCATGATACAGAATTATTGAAAAAATGCACTGACTACTTTAAAGATGGTCATGCAGATCTGAGTGAAGCTCAAATCATCGACATCCTTGGTCCAGATACTTCTGAGCGAGCAGTTGAAGCCTATCAATATTTGAAGTGCCTGCTCGACCGTGCAGTTGCCAACAATGTGGCATATTATGAGATGATTGAAGATCTCCAGGGTACCATTGAGGAGCTCCAACAGCAGTATAAGGAGTCTTCTACCCTTTTGCATCAGGGGTATAAGAAAAAATATCAGCAACTAAATGCTGATAAAGGATATGATAAGTTCATTGCTGCTTATGATAAGAAAGAGATAATTCTAAGGGTTGAGGTCGAGGAGCATAGGCAAATTGCGAAGCTGCTGGAGCAGGAAAACAATATTTTGTGAGGAGAGATATCCCAACTGAAATCTGCAGCATCTTCCTCGGGAGCCTTGGTCCCTGTCAATGATGAAGGTTTCTCTTTCTTGGAGGTCAAAAATGCCAATTTGAGAGATAAATTTGAAACCTTAAAGAGGACTGAGCCCTCTACTTCTGCTCGTGGACGAGCAAGAGCTTCTCGGGGATGAGCAAGGGTTGCTCGGGTTACTGTTGAAGAAGCTAGAACATAGGCAGCCTTGGAGAATCAGGCCTTCTAATTGATGGCGAAGAATCAAGCATTAGTAGAGATGTCCAAGAAGATTCTGACCCTCAACGAGCAACTTTCTGCACAAAGCTTCGCCTTGGAAAATAAAACAAATCTGCTGAAGAATCTTCACGAGCATCTAGAGAGGTTGACCTACCAGTTCCATAAACAGCCCAGAGAGTTTTGGATGGCTGGTTACAATGAAGCCCTCTACCATCTAGATGATCGGATCCAGAATTCAAATAACGAGGGTTACAAGCAAGGATGGCTGAATACACTGGGGGTGTTAAAGTTGGAGCAGGGCCATTATCTTTAGGATTACTATGACCCTGGATTGCTCGATTTACCCATGCTACCTTTTAAACTTGATATGAGCTGGATTCCTGCTCGGGCAATTCCTCAGTGCTTAATCTCCAAGTATCTCGGCGACTACAGTATTCATTCTAATTTTGAGATATCTCGCTCGGAGCACTTGCTTGATCGGCCATCTGTAATGAATGTCAGGATGCTTCGAGATATGAACTTCATAAATTCCCCTTATGCCTTAGATGATCCTCCTGCTGGAGTAGAACCTGTTTCAAAGGCAGAGGGAAAGAAACCAATAGAATAGGATTTTTATAGTTTTTTCTTTTTTCATCATATGTAATCCTTCTCGATTTGAATGAAAATTTTTGGTCCTTTGTCATTTCATTTTCTTCTAAGTAATTTGCAGAATGTCTTTGGTTGTTGGTTGGTAAGTATATATATGTTTATGACATACTTATCTTATTATAGTAATTTTTTAATACTAAGTAATAGAACAACTTACATTCCATGGTATTGCTTAATTTAAACAACTGTTTCCGACCAACCAGAGTTGGTGGATTTTTATTCCCGACCAACCGGAGTTGGTGGATTTTTATTCCCGACCAACCGGAGCTGGTGGATTTTTATTCCCGACCAATCGGAGCTGGTGGATTTTTATTCCCGACCAACCGGAGTTGGTGGATTTTTATTATGGACTTAATGCATAGTGTGTAGCACTAGTATTCAGAAAAATTTCAACAACAAGAGAGAACTGGGTAAAACATTCAAAACTTTATTTATACTGAAGAAAACCTCATTTACATAGGAATTCCCAACTACTGATAATATTTTCTTAGATGCTCTACATTCCATGCGTTCTTAAACTCTTCTCCCTCCAAGGTTTCAATTCGGTATGTTCCTGGTCGAACAACTTCTATTACTCTGTAAGGTCCATGCCAGTTATCTTTCAGTTTGTTTTGCTTTTGAATTAATTTCTTTAGCACATAGTCCCCTTCTTTCAAATCACATTTCTTTACTCTCTTGTTGTAGAACAAAGCTATTCGTTGTTGGTATGCATTATTCCTGATTGCTGCTTCTTCTCTAACTTCCTCGAGCATATCCAAGTCTAATCTTCTCATCAAGTCACTGATAGGAGAATTAAAATTCAGTATTCTATGTGTGGGCAAACCCAATTCAGCTGGTATGACGGCTTCACTTCCAAATGCTAGCATGTATGGAGATTCTCCTGTTGCTGCTCGTGGTGTTGTACGATAAGCCCACAGCACAGAATGTAGCTCGTTAATCCAATTTTCCTTTGCATCGTCCAGTCATTTTTTCAAACCATTCAGCAGCGTTCTATTTGTTACCTCAGTTTGTCCATTGCTCTGGGGATGGCCTGGTGCAGAGTGGATTTTCAATATGTTCGACTGATGACAATACGCAACAAACTCCTCATTATCAAATTGGGTTCCATGATCAGTAATGAATGCATGGGGAAGACCATATCTATAAATGATATTCTTCCAAATAAATTGATACACTTTCTCATATGTCATATCAATAAGAGGCTCAGCTTCTACCCATTTAGTAAAGTAATCCACCGCGACCACGAGATATTTAAATCTTCCCTTGGTCGTTGGAAGTGGCCCGACCAAGTCTATTCCTCACACGACAAATGGCCAAGGGGAAGTAATGGGTGTTAATAATGCTTGGGGAGTTCTTCGGATAGAAGAGAAATGTTGACATTTGTCACATTTTTTGGCATAGGCTATACAATCAGCCCTCATCGTTGGCCAATTATATCCTTGCATCATTATTCTTTGCAAAAGTGTCCGACCTGCTACATGGGCTCCACAGGACCCTTCATGGACCTCTTCAATCAAGTCTTTCACCTCGGAGGGATGCACACATCTTTGCAAACCTACTATAATTCCTCGTCTATATAGAATACCATTAGTCAATACATAACGAGCAGCTTTAAACTTCAGTTTCTTGGCTGTGAGTTTATCAGTTGGCAAAGCCCCTTCTTCAATATATGCCCTGATGGGATCCATCCAAGATGGTCCTAAATCAAGGGTAATAAAGTTCATCATCAGATCTTCGTCTATGATCCGACTAGCCAAGACTTCTATTGGGATTGTTCTTCTTAGCTCAGTACGTGTTGCTGAGGCTAATAGAGATAAGGCATCTGCTCTTGCATTCTCCAATCTTGGTATTCTAATTATTCATACTGCAATCAGGCTTGATAAAATCTCCATTGCTTTTGCATGATACATGATTATTAATTCTCCTTTGGCTGCATATACCCCCAGTATTTGATTTACGATTAATTGTGAGTTACTGAATACGATAACCTGCTCATCCTTCATGGTTTTTGCCAAACTAAGACCAACAATCATTGCTTCATATTCAGCTTCGTTATTAGAAGCTTTAAATTAAAAGCACAAAGCATATTCCACATCGATCTCATCTGGGCTGTTTAAAACAATCCCTGCTCCACTGCCTGTAGTGCACGAAGAACCATATACATATAAATTCCACACAGGTATCTCATTATCAAACTCTTGGTCAGTCAGAGTTCCTCGGTAAAATATTTGATGCTTCCTTATATCTTCCTTTAGAACTCCTTGCTGATCGTCGACCATCTTCTCTTACTTGTCTACCGACTGAAGTTGGTTGGAGTTTAAGTTTGATGATCCCATAACATCCACAGGCTGGTCGATATTGAACTTCTGCTCTTCGGAGGTATCTGGAATGGTGAACTCTTCGATAAAATCTGCCACTGCTTGACCTTTAAGTGACGACCTAGGCTCATAAATTATATCGTATTAACCTAATTCTACAGCCCAGTACATCAATCTTCCTGATTTCTCTAGTTTGTGCAGAGCTTGCCTTAATGGCATGTCTGTATACACAACTATAGTATGAGCTTGGAAATATGGCCTTATTCTTCTACTTGCTTCGATCAATGCCAGTACTAACTTTTCCAGCCTTGGATATCTGATCTCTGCTCCTCGGAAGGCCTAGCTGGTGTTATAAATTAATTTTTGCACTCCCTCCTCCATTCTTATCAATGCCGAACTAACTACATTCTCCGAAACTGCCAGATACAGGTACAGTCTTTCTCCCATCACTAACCTGGATAGCAATGGAGGTGCTCCCAGGTATTTCTTTAATTCTTGAAAGGCCTTCTCACATTCATCGTTCAATTCAAAAGTCTTTTGGAGTGTTTTGAAGAATGGGAGGCATCTATCAGTTGCTCGTGACACAAATTTGTTAAGTGCTGCAACTCGCCCTATGAGACTTTGCACTTCTTTCTTCGTCGTTGGGGATCGTAGCTCCAATAGAGATTTGATATTTTCAGGGTTCGCCTCAATTCCTTGTTGATTTACGATGTATCTGAGAAACATGCCTTCTCGTACTCCGAATATGCATATGGTAGGGTTCAACTTCATTTGATATTTATCTAATTGATCAAAGGTCTGGCCTAAGTCAATTAGATGACCAGCAACTTTCTTGCTCTTCGTCAGCATATCATCGACATAAACCTCCATATTGTGATTGATTTGCTCTACAAATACCTTGTTCATCAGCCGCTGATATGTTGCACCTGCATTTTTCAAACCAAAAGGCATAACATTATAACAATAAGTTCCACTCGGGGTAATAAAAGAGGTACTCTCCCTATCTTCAGGCTTTATTTTAATCTGGTTATAACCAGAATAAGCATCCATGAAACTTAATAGTTCGTGCCCCGAGGTAGCATCCACCAGTTGATCAATTCAGGGCAAAAGAAAATGATCCTTTGGGCATGCCTTGTTGAGGTCGGTGAAATCTACACACATCCTCCATTTGTTATTCTTCTTCTTTACCATCACCACATTAGCTAGCCAATCAGGATATTTGACATCCTCAATAAAGAAGGCTTTCTGAAGCTTCTCGACCTCTTCTTGTATTGCTTGGCTCTTTTCAGGGCTGAATACTCTTCGTCGTTGTTTCACTGGCTTGATTTTCTTGTTCACATTGAGCTCGTGACACAGGAAATTTGGGTCTATCCCTGGCATATCTTCACGACTCCATGCAAAAGTCTGTTTCTTGCTTCTTAGAAATGCTATCAGCTCTTGCTTTATTGAGGCATCCAATGATGAACCGATTTGAGTTGTTTGTTCTGGGTGTTCATCGTCCAGAATGACATTTTTAGTAGTTTCCACCACCTGACCTTTTACGAGCTGCAACTCGTCTCTAGGATCTAATGTTTCAATTTCTGCACCTTCATCCACTTGATAAGTAGTAGTCTTTTTCCTAAATTCCTCCAGTTCTTCCTGCTCGGCAGATGAATAGTAGCATTCCCGAGCTACTTTTTGGTCACCTTTCACTATTCCTACTCCAAAATTGGTTGGAAATTTTAGGCATTGATGTACAGTAGATGGTACTGATTCGAACTTCTTTAAACCTACTCTTCCCATGATGATATTGTAAGCTGATTGAACATTCTTTTCCATTACGAAGAAGCGCACTCTTTCTGTTCGACAAGCAAGCCATGTACCGATGAACATATCCAATTTGATCGTCCCAAGTGGAAAAACTTTCTCTCCAGCAAAACTGAGGAGGGGCCTGTGATAAAGCTCCAATTGAGACAACTTTAGATTTAAACTGTCAAAGCATGAGTAGAACATGATATCCACCGAGTTACCACTATCCACCAGTACTCTTGAGATCATTACTTCCTTCATCCTCATTTTGATCACCAATGGATCATCATGAGGATATATCACACCTGCGAGGTCGTTCTTAGAGAAATTGATGACCAGTTTATCTTTGTTCACCTTCCTCGAGCGATCATCCTCAGCTAGATTTATTTGTTGATTGTATGAGCAAGCTTGAGCCTCATTGAGGTAAGCTTTCCTTTCTACAGTAAGGTCTCCTCCTCCTTCATCTCCACCTGTAATAACATTACAATCAAATGATCCAAAACGAATTGAAAATACCTCACGTTCTGGCTGTCTTGGTCTTTTGGGGAGATCGGGGTCATCTTCTGGGTCATCTTCATGTTCTCTTTTCTTATCTTCTTTTGTTCGAAGAGGAGATTTATACCTCTGTCTTCCTCGTTCTCTGGTTTGACCACCATTTTGATGATCAACAAATTTGGTCAATTTTCCTCGTCTAATGAGTGCTTCAATTTCGTTCTGGAGGGCTATGCAGTTTTTAGTCGTGTGACCATGATCCTTATGGAACTCGTAATATTTGGACTTATTCCTCTTGTCAAGATCTGTCTTCATTTTCTCTGGCCAGTTTAACTCCTCGCTGTTCTTGATTTCTTCCAGAACGTGGTTTATATCTACTTTCAAAGGAGTATAATTTCCAAATTTCTTCAACAGTTCCCATGCTGGCTTTGCTTTTGACTGCTTGTTACCACCATTGTTCTTATGCTCTTTCCTTTCAGCCTTATCAACCTCCACCTTGGTCTCTTTGGTATCCATATTCTTCTTCGCAGCCATAGCTTCCTCGACGTTCATAATCTTCGCTGCCTTTGCCATTAGTTCTGCCATGGTTCTAGGCGAATCTTTGGCTAGAGTATAGTACAATTTATCGGCAACAGTCCACTCATCAGAGCAGTAATTGCTATCTTTTCCTCATAATCAATAACTTCGAGCTTCTCGTTATTGAAATGAGTTATATAATCCCTAGTGCTCTCACCTGCCTTTTATCTAACACTTAACAAGTGTGCTACTCGTTTAACTAGTTTTGCTCCAAAACAGAAATTTCCAATAAAGAGCTCGACCAGTTGAAAGAAAGTTAAAATCTTCCCCCGAGGAAGATTATTGTACCATATTTGAGCAGATCCGGTAAGAGTTCCCGAAAATGCCCTCATCTCATCTCATCTCATCTGGCACGGCATAGATATCGACAGCAGCTTGGTATTGTTCTATATGAAGGACAGGGTCAGTTTTTCCATCATATTTAGGAGTCACAACAGGTGCTTTGAACTTTGATGGTGTGGGAAAATCCATAATTGCCTGGATAAAAGGTGTCCCTTGGACAAAAGTTCTTTGTAGAGGATTCTTGGCCTTAGCCATTTCCCCTAGTCTATCCTCCAACCTTTGAATAAAGCCTTTCCATGCATCATTTCCCTCCCCGGGCCTATTGGTTCGAGCAACTGATCGTATTGAATTTGCTTCCTGGGATCTTTCATTATGAGCAGTTGGTTGTGATTGGGCAGAACCCTCCCTTAGATCGGATGGTCTATTCCTCCTAGGACTCAAACGATCAAAAGGAGAGACTCTACTCAACCTTTCAAGATCACTTGTTCTTTATGTAGATAGAGTGATGTTTTATTGAGTGTCTGTAGCTCGTACTAAGGAAGTACGCCCAGGCTGATAAGAAGGATCATGAGATCTCTCAGTACGATATGAATCGGTGCGTCTGGATCGAGATTCCTCTGAGAGTAACATTCGCCTAGAAGGTAATCGGGTATTTCTTTGAACACTTCGTTGTCCTGAATGAGTAGATAGTCCACCCTGGATAGTTTATATGAGTTGTCGCATAGTTTCTTGCATGGCTGTCTGGCCTTGGGCTAGATTAGCCATTATACCAGCCAGATCTTGAACATTTGGGGGAGCAGATAGATTTGGGGGGTTTCCAGCGTTTCGATTACTAGATTCAGGATTATCAACCATTGGTGATGAATTATTTTGGTGAAAAATGATAATTACAATCACTTCCCACATAGGGCGCCAATTTGTTGATGTAAAAAATTAGATATTCTCTAATTAATCAATCACAGATAAAATAAATAGGACAAAAGATTTTTAAAGTGGTTCAGCCTTGAAAGAATGGCCTACATCCACTATTTTTGTTATTGCTGACTGTTTGTTTGGAATTCTCGATAGTAGGTTTTACCAAGAAATTCCGAGTCCCCTTTTGATGAAGAGGTTACAAAGTATTTATAGTTTTGAGGCTGTACAAATGAAAGGATAATGCGCTGTTCTCTAGTAGACATGTACATTTGTATGATAATAATAAGCATTTAATGCGCAATCATCCTCTTAATTGTCCGGGTATGAGTGCTCTGTACGAGATGCAGCTCGGACCGCCGAAGCTGCTCGGACCGCCTAAGTATCTCGGCATACATGAGTTGCTCGGTACACTAAAGTTTCTCGAAGAACACTTGTTGCTCGGAGCGCCTGAGTTGGTCGGGGAGATTGAGCTCCTCAGAGTCAGGGTGTTGTTCAAAAAATGTTTGCGAGTACCAGGTAAATTGACACGTGTCTCCACATAATTGATCCACGTCAACAGACTAAATTTAGTATCAACACTAGGCATCCCCCAAAGAGTCTTACTTGTTCGCACTTAAACGTATAATCAAATATATGAGTGGAACTCTTTCCTATGGTATTTGGTATTCTTTTGATACCCGTGATCGTCTATCCACCTATTCGAATGAAAATTGATCCGGGAATGTTGATGGTTATAGGAGCACCTCGTGTGGGTGTTTTTACTTTGGGAGTGCTCTTGTCTCGTGGTTGAGCAAGAATCAAAACTCCATCTTTTTGTCCACAACGGAGACTGAGTATATTGCCTCCGAGAATTATTGCACGCAACTCTAATGGATGAAGCAAATGTTGTAAGATTATGGGATTTCAAAAGGCACAATAACTATTTCTGTGATAATACGAATGTGATCCATATATCCCGTAATTCGGTCCAGTATTCTTTCACAAAGCCCATTAGAATACATGAGAATTTTAATTGTGATCTTGTTGATGAAAAGGTCGTGTCCTTGAGCTTTGTGAGCACCGAACGTTAATTGGTCGATATTTTCACGAAACGTTTAGATACACTTATATTCTAGGATCATAGGAAGTTTTGAGATATTTTCACCGTTGATTTGAGTTTGGGTACTTTATCTAGTATTGGATATTTATCATGTTCATATCTTATATTCCTATTGGTAGATTTTATTATCATTGTACTGATATATTTTTCTTTTAGATATATTAATTAAAATCCAATTTTTTTTTGGGAAAAAGTTTGAAAAATACCAAAAGATTTTTAGTTTTTAAGAAAAAGATGAAAAAGTGAAAATATATAATTTTGTTAAAAAATTTAAAAAATTAAAAAAGAGTCTTGTATTTTTTTTTTCACTGCATATGGATGAACATTTAGGATTTCTGGATCATCCCTACATTCCATCCGTTCAATTGACTTTTTCGTTATGATTTGAGACATGACTTTATTTCGATAGTATGCTTAATAATGTGTGGATATCATTACGTTGATCATTGATGACTAATTTCTACATGTTTGAATCCTTGTTACGTTTATTGCACACGTGCAGGAACATTATGAACATTGTGCTTACTTGTCATTTGACGAATACAATGTTCTCATCTCAATTCTTCTTAATAACGAACCAAATGTAAAATAGATAAGTTCTGTATGTAAGAACCATTGCCATGATATCTTATTTTTTGAAAAATATTATTACATGTTAAGCAATGGAAAGGGGCTACGGATATCAAAATATTCTTTGCATAAAAATCCACTATTTACATAAAAGAGCGTAAAAAGATCAGAGGCACATAAAACCAGAAGTGCCATGCCATTTAGTTCAAATTCTTTGATGCTTCACAACACATGATCATTACGTTTTATTCAAAATATTTGAGAGTAAAATCTTATATATGTGACATTTTGAGGAAGTTAAAAATTATAAGATTAATGGGTTTATAGAACGGACTTTCTAAAAAACATTAAATAGTTGGGCGTTATTAGTGTGTGAATCATTTAAGTTCATGAAATATTGAC
The DNA here is from genome assembly GCA_949130495.1 of Sambucus nigra. NCBI lineage: Eukaryota > Viridiplantae > Streptophyta > Magnoliopsida > Dipsacales > Adoxaceae > Sambucus > Sambucus nigra. Next base: position 586,625,537 of record OX422216.1, read on the forward strand.
TAATGTGAGTCAATTTCATTTGAGTTCACTATTTTTATGCCTAAGGTAGACTTTGAGTTCTTTCTTTAGAAGTATCTCATGACTTCGTGCACTTATGTTTTGAATGTTTATGTTGGTTTGCCTATGGAAAATGTTCACACAATTTCATTCCTCATTCACGACTCGGATATTTTAGTGTTATGAATGTTTTATTTATCTATTAAAACTAATATGCATCACGATATTTTGTTTGTCTCATGGGTGTAGGATATTCTGTCTAGTTAATGATCACATACACTCACACAAAATAAAGACAAAGCGAGCCAAAGGGGAGATTAATTTAACTTGAATACTTATATAACATTTCTATTTTTTGATTTGGGAGGCTATCTATTATTATGGCCATCACCGATGTGCCCATCCATATCCTCCTCCCTCAGGGCGTGGGGGAAAAGGGAAGGAGAAAAAGGTCTCGCGCCCTTATTCTCTAAGAGAGCTTCAGCCGTCGTTGGTGTGGGGTGAATGTAAGGAGATGGATTTGCCAGCCTATTTTTGCACAAATCAGGCAAAAGAACATATCGCCACTTCGAGAGAGCGGCATCAAAGACAAACTGATGCTTACGAAATAAATAATTCAAGGGTTTGGGGGCTAAGTAATGGAATGGGAAGGTGTTATGCACCCATCCTGCCCTTTTGATCTCTCATGGGCTTGTGTTATTATTTTCCTTTATTTTTCGTGAAATGTGTGTGCATGTATAAACAATGGAGATCGAAAATTCCCAACTCATACCATGGAAGAGATAGAGTGAGGTCATCCATAGGATTGTTCCTAAAAAATAACATTATAAATATGGTTTATGCGTTTATCGTGATATTGATCGTTATAATGAAACAATAATATGTGGGGGATAAACTCTAACAAGGATCACGAACATGATATGTATTAAAAAAAAATGCAAGAATATGATAAATGCGGAAATGGGGAATTTGGGAAAATTGGAAATTTGGTAAATTAGAAAATTAGAAAATCTGACTCGAGTCTTAGGTTTTAACCGAAACGCCTACGTAGCCTATAAATCCATCAAAGTCCTATAGTTCGCGTGTGACATAAGGGTGGGGTTTATACTATAGATTCGAACGGGATTTTATTATATGTGTGTGTGTAGAGAATATGTTTTAGTTTTGAAAATTTGTGATGGATAATCCCGTTAAAATTTATAGGCGTAACCATGTTTTTGTTTGTTTTGGGTTTTTATAGAAAAATAAAGTATATGCAATATAACTAATAAAAAGGTGAAATGTTAAAGTGTATGAACTAAAGTAAAGGCTAAATTATGAGTTTATGTAATTAATGCAAAGATAAGAAAATTAAAGAGAGAGGGAAGGATTTATACCTTTTTTTGAAGAATTGAAGCTTGATCTTGATATTCGATGAACTCCTTTGAATGTTGACATGAATGTTGGATGAGAGAGAATGATATTTTGCCAAATTGGGTGTGAAAAGGATGGAAATTGAAGATGCAATGGAATTTCACATAAGGAATCATCGCTGATTGTAAGAGAATGTTACCGAGATCACTAATGCTAATAAATCTGAGGTGTGCCTTGGGAGTGAGGTCATTTCATCTATTTATAGGGTTAGGGGGTGCTGATGGGAAAGATCCCAGCCCTGCCAATCGACAAGTAACACACTACTGATAGGCAGGGAAATAGACCTACCAATTTGCAATCTCGCACAGATTTTTTCAAAAAATGGTTGTCGAACACAGTCCATCGATCCAAATTATGCATGGTGCATACAGTTATAAAGGTAATTCATAGACCTTCAAGAGACCTTTGGACCACTCCATGGTTTGGGAGTTGACTTTGGATTAAATGTGGCTCGAAAGCACTTGTTGATTCTTTGGACGGGAGATCGTCGAACGAAAATGGATCGTTCGTCCTAATGGTAAGTCAAAATTATGCACAGGGCAGATCGTTGAAAAGGTTATGCGAGGTACATCGACATTCCAAAGAGCTTCGCTCAATTTGGGAAGTTGAGTCAATCGAGGCCCGAAAGCACTTGGTGACCTTTTAGAGTAAAATGGATTGTATGTCCGCACTGTAAGGCTGATTCATGCATGGGGCAGATGATGGAAAAGGTATTAAATACCCTTCAAAGATTCATTTAGTCGCGTTCAAGCTAAAGAGTTGACCTTTGTCAAACAGATCTCGGGAGTGCCCGGTGGCCTCCGAATTAGTTGTTTGGGGAATACAGATCGTTCGTATGAATGGTTGTGCCATTTTATGCACACGTTAGATCGTTAAAAAGGGGTTTCAGTCACCATAGAAGATTAAAAGAGCTTTATCTTTGACGATGAAGTTGATTGGGGTCAAATCTGGGCCTCGGAGTGCCCAGTGGCCTCCAAATCCATTTTTGATCGTAAAATGGTTCGCTCATTCGAACCATTATGCCGATTTAGACACGGGGTAGACTGTTGGAAAGGGGATTTAGAGCCTTTTGAATATTCAAAGAGCTTTCACTCTAACGATGAAGCTTATCGGAGTCAAACGGTGCCTGGGAGCTCCCGATGGCCTCTAGATTAGTACTCAAAGTTTGACCCAAGGTTTATAATGAAATGGGGAGGTGATAGGGACCTAAGGAGAAACATTGGGGGTCCTTGAATGTGGTGTCTACATAGCCTATCGACGGGTAAACTTGGAACAAATGAAAGTTGTCGAATATACACCACAACACGTTTAGGAAAGAGTTTGATTCTGCGAACCTAAGGGACGAGGATGACCGATTCAAAGGTTTATACCGATTCTACGAGCCAAGTTTAATTATGAGGACCTAGGGCAGGGAGCGAAAATTTTTGCCAACTGAGGTTAATTCTGAAAACCTATGGCAGGAGCAACCAATTCTGCGGTTCGAAGCCAATTTTGAAGGCTTGAATGGGAGTGACCAATTCTGAGGGATGAGGTCAATTATGAGGACCTTAAGTTGTAGCGACCAATTCTACGAGTCAAAACCAATTATGATGGCTTAAGTAGAAGACGACCAATTCTATGGGTCGAAGCCAACTCTAAGGGCTTGAGTAGAAACGACCAATTCTGCGGGTCGAGGTCAATTCTGAGGACCTGAGTAGAAACAACCAATTCTGCGGGTCGAAGCCAATTCTGTGAGCTTAAGATAGAGGTGGCCAATTCTGTAGGTCAAAGCTAATTCTTAGGGCTTTAGTAGGGGTGACCAATTCTGCGGATCGAAGCCAATTATGAGGGCTTAAGTAGAGGTAAACAATTCTGTGGGTCAAAGTCAATTCCGAGGGCTTAAGTAAAAGCGACCAATTCTGAGGGTTGAAGCCAATTCTGAGGTCTTAAATAGAGATGACCAATTATACGAGTCAAAGCCACTTCTGGGTGCTTAAGTAGAAGTGACCAATTCTGAGGGTCGAAGCCAATTTAGAGGGCTTAAGTTGTAGTTTCACTGGGGAAATTATCTTGTGGTTCTGCTAGGGATTTTGGGGGAGAATTTGATTTTGAGTTTTTAGTTTCGCTGGGGGAGAGGAATTAACCTGAGGATTGAATGTTTCCTTGCTGGGGAATTTTTTCTATTTTTGCGGTGTCTTTTGGAGACATTGTTGGGGAGATATCCAATTGATTTTTGGGAATTCCATTAGGGAATTAAGTGTGGTAAAAATATTTTTCTTGGTAAAAAAGGTTCTAAAATGCATTTGGTAATTTTAGGAATTTTCTGGGTATTTTTCAGGATTTTCCAGCATTTTTTTGGAATTTTTGTACAAAATGTCAAAGAGGGTGCCAACCCGCATGGTGTGGGAGGTGACAAACGCTAGTGGAATGGTATTTTGGGGTACCTCAAGCAGGTTAAGGGACAGTGCCAAATCGGTATGTTACTGGGAGTTACCGATCGGTATGCCCCTTAGCCTTCTATAAAAAGGGGCGAGATTTCCTCATTTTTCATAGCTTCCAGACTTAATCTCTTATGCTATTTCTTTCTACAAACTGTTTTAGTGTTCCAAAACCAAGGAACGACTGACTTCTCAAGCAATGAGACCCACATGGCATGGGAAAATGTCGATGACTGGGCAAACTTGGAATGGCAGGCTAAGATGCCCCTTGCACTGGGTAGTGAGAATGCTTTCGACTCATTCAAGCCAGTTGCGAATGAGCAGACTCTTTTGCACGAGCTGACACATCATCGATCCTCTAGGGTGGTTAAACCTGATGGCTATGTAAGCGTTAATGACCTTTGGTATTATTTTCTTCTTTCTTGGTGATATTTCCTTATTTTTTCAAATTTTGACAAAATTTTTTCCTTTTTATTTTTGATAAACTGATATCTCCATATCGAACCTTCGTTCTCGAGGGACGACGGGGCTTAAATACATCTAGGAGAACCTTCCACCAGTGGTGCATTGTGTGGTGTCATCAGCCGGCTTTGGTAAGTTAGCGGCTGCGCTGGATGAGACACCTCGTTCCACGATTATTATTTGTGCTTTGGGGGAGAGGTGGTGGAACACCACCCACACCATGTATTTTCGCTTTGGGGAGATGACGGTGACTCCCATCGATGTGCATCAGCCACTAGGGCTGAATTATGATGGGACAAGATAGAGGAGGACAAGACATTATGGGTGACGCCGACGACGGTGATGGCGACGTTAAGTGATGTGGAGAGAATACTCTTTGGGGACTCTATTCATTTGTCCCATTTGAGGGAGTTATTGCTGAGTCGACAGATCGATGAGATGGATGGGCGACAGGTGCGGTAGATGGCTCGTCTCTTTATTCTTATTTTGTTGGGAGGTTTCTTAGGGGCGATGTCGTCCACATGTGGTTTTTGCCATTTTGAGGGTATTTTCGAATGTCCCTCTTTTTGACTGGGGGATCCTGACTTTGGCGACCCTTTATTTTTCTTTGGACTCATGCAGCCGGTGCTACCGGCAGACCTTTACTGGCGCCACATATCTTCTGGAGGTATTCTTTATTTTGTGCATTTTCCTTTATGCATTCGAAGTTTCCCTTATGTATTTTCTTCTTCTGATTTCTTAATTGCGGTCCCTCGTCCTTTACAGACGTGATTTTATGAGGTGATTGGGATTAACATCCAATTCATAGCTTTGAAGGATGAGTCTGTTGGGGGCTTCTGTCTGATGTATTAGTGGCGAAAGTCCAACCGACAATCAAGGCGGCTCCTCTCTTTAGAGGTGATGCGTCAGGTCTTGAACGGCCTAACGAGCGATCGGTTAAATCCTTCTTTCTCGAGATTTTTTTTCTTGATGATCTTATCAGATGTTGACTTTATGCTGGAAATTTTTCAGGTGACTTTCGATCCTTGGGGGATGGCCATCCAGCATACGGGGGTGATCGGGGGGAATACGCAATTGCGACGCTTACAGGCGCATGAGTTCAGCTACTCCTGGTATCTGGGGGAGAGAGTAGTCCGACAGGTGGTGGAGGATGGGGTCATGGTGCCACTTGTGAGGCCCCCAATGTATATGAGGCGAGGGCTAGAGATGTCAGATGACGCGAGGGTGGTGGTGATGATTGGTGAGCCTTATTCGGTATATACCGACATGACGGTGACTTATGATTATTTGCATTTTGTGTCGAGATTGTTGATGTCGCCTAGCATATATGAAGTGATGCCTCTTCCCCCATGGGCTCGAGTCGACCAGTGGGGTCTTCTCATAGTGCAGGTGGTGCATCGGTGTTGTAGCGATGATGACCTCAAAGGTTCCTTTTATTCAGTTGGTTCCTCCTTCTTATAGCATCCGACGAGCTAACAGAGGGTCGATGCATATGTTGCACCATCCCAATGAGATGGACCCGGAGGAGCTGGGGCTGACAGAGGAGGTTCTTCGGCCATCGATATACTTTTCATTTCTTTGTCTTTTGATTTTCTAATTTCTTTCTTTGCCTCAGACTGACTGATTTGCTCTTTTCTGTTTTTCTTGCAGCACATTCGGGTGTCGACCAACTAGCTGAGGGATAATCGGTATTGGGTATCTTCTGCGATGTCTCATATTCGGGAATCAATCCCAGTTTCATCTCGTCTGGTACCATCTGCCTCGTCTGATGAGGGGTCTGGTTTGGGGAGTGGAGGTACATCATCTCGTTGCTGCGAAATCACGTGTGCCTTAGGGACGAAGGTTCTTAGAGAGAGAGAGAAAGAGAGCAGGAGAGATAATGTATGTGTAGGTGATATATATATATATATATATATATATATATATATATATATATATATATATATATATATATATATATATATATATTGATTTTGGGGGATTCGGGCTAAGTCCCGTTGTATTTGTCCTTTCTTGCAAGAAAAATGTAATAAAATAATATCTATGCAATAAAATGAAGTTTTTGCTAATTTTTTGCTTTAGTGACTTAATGCATATGCTCTTTTTACTTTGCTGCTGAGACTGTAAAAAGAATTTAAAAACGACTTGAGAGAAAATTTATTTTTAAACAGGATAAGCAAAAATTTAGGGAGAAGGAACTTCAAAATTTCTTAAAGAATAAAAATTATTTTTATTGAGTCTTTTGATTTTGACAAAAAAAAAGGAAAAAGGGAATTTTCCAAAGAGAGGGGATTGTCGATCGGCATGCCCCTTGTCCTGCCTATCGGCATGTCAGTCGAATCTAATCAACCCAAGTCTTTTATTGCACTTTCTTCAATTGCTTGGTACTTAGTGGGACATGTTTTCTTCCGAAATCTGCAGGATTTTTGTCTTTGGTTGAGGTTTTCCAAGTATAAATGGGGGTAAGGGTGGAGCATTTTCTTCACCCCTCCATATTCCTTATCTTTTGCATCCTTTTGTTTCTTGTCTCATAATTTTATGATATGGCTCTCCCTAGAAGTGTCTAATTTTCTACTTACCTTAAAAACCTGGAGGCGATGTACGCATATAATGACAACTACAATGATTTCAACATGCGTCAGGTCGGTTTCATTATGGCTCAACCGACCTATAGAATGGAACATGCAGATGGAAGCAGTGGAATTTTGGTACCCTGAAGACCATGTCTTTCTCTTTGGGTGGACAAAGTCTGTCCGGCTTATGAAGAGTTCTTTACCATGTTGGGGATAAATCCTAATATTGCAGCAGTTTCCTCGGGAGCTGTTAGCGAGACTTCTTCGTATCTCTCCCTCAACGGAGGGAGGAATGATTTCTCTCCCTGCTGTGATGCATTTTAAGCATTTTCAGGATGTTGGTGATGTTGGTTATGCCGAAGCTGTCATTCTGGTCTTGATTTTGAAATTGTTATTGGTGATTGGGGATCTGTTGGTGGACCCATAACTCACAGCCATTGATTTATAGATGTCGTACCGTCATAATCCTACGACGATAATATTGGTGGAGACTCTGAATAGGTTGGATTCATGGAGGGAAGCTCGTTTTGACTTCGTGAGGGGTAGCCTCGTGATGCTATTCATGTGGTTGTCAAAAAGATTCTGTATAGAGTCCCCTAATGAGTATCCCTTAGCAGTTATGCCAAACTTTCTCACTACTTTATCAGTGTGGGGCTAGACATTGAGAGATGGGAGAATTGGTTTGTGGAGCACGGGGCTCAAGGATTTCAGTGGTAAGTGCCTTGGTGGGGAGAATTGCTGGCCATTCTAGAACTGGGGGAATACAAGTATGTTCGGTTGGTTAGCCTCCTGCAGACCTCTTTCTACTTTCCTTAACAGCTCTTGCGCCAATTTGGTTGGGAGTTGATTGTGCCACCTCTGATACTAGATTTCTTTCTTGTGGAGGATTTTACATAGTGTATTAACATGCAAATTGTTTCTCTGTGGGAGAATCTTAGACTGTCATCCTATTTTTCCCAATCTGTTGGCAAAGTCTAATATGTTTTCGGGGACTACATGAACTGGTTGTGGAAAAGAGTAGTTGCCAAAATGTAGGCTATGGAGATCGGTCAAAGGTGGTTTTCCCTATCTGACACCATGGAGGGAGGTGTTGTTATGTTCCCTAGGCAAGTCCAGGCTTACCGTTCCATGGTGCATTTATGGCATTCTATTCAAGCAGGGGAAGTTTAGGGATCCCAGGATGATGATGAGGTCGGTTCCTCTGGAAACTGTGGGTAGGATCCCTGGGAAATTAATATGTGAAGCTTTTTTATGGTGTTTTACGTTATGATTCTCGTTATTTATGTGGGAATAAATTTGGAAGGGTTATTTTAGGAGTAGTTTGACTTGTTTTTGTCTTGTTTTTAGGAAAGTAGGATTAGGTTGGCAAGGAAAGTTGTTTGACTCCTTATGCTGATGTAATTGTAACGGAATGTTTTATAAATGAAATAAAGAAAATATTAATTATATTGCTGTGACTCTTGATGAGTTTTTTCATTTGAATTATCTATATCAAATCTCTATGACATACATAATCCTTTTGTTCATGTAAATAAAGAATGAACAGTCATTATCAGAGATAAGAAAATAATAACATTTTGTGAAAAAGAAGGGGACCGTGCTTATGTAAAACGTATGAGCTACTTACGTACCTCTGGGGGTTTTAAAAAATTTATGAGTTTCATTTTCAAAAGTAAAAATATTTTTAGAAGATCAGGCCCCACGTAGTTTTGAGTAGAGGGAAATGAAGAATTTTTTTTAGAATAGAATGGAGATGAGAAGAGTCGTAGCGTGCCAAGATTTTGGACTAAGGGTAGAATTTCTTGAGATGGTCCAGGTTGACTGGACGGGCCATCTCTTCCCCATCAAGGCCAGTGAGCATAGTGGCATCACCATCTTCTTCACAATGTAAGGAACATTCTAATTGGGCTTGAATTTCCCTCTGGGATGGGGTCTATAATTTCTTTGAGGGCTAAGTCCCTTTCTTGGACACCACGGTCCTTGACTCCCTTATTAAACGATCGTGGTATCCGACAATGGTATCCTTGTATGTGATATAAAGCCTTCTGTCTCCTTTCATCTAAGAGTGATAACTCGTTAAGACGACTTTGATGCCAGTCTTCCTCACTGACTTTGCTTTCAAGCATGACACGTAGTGAAGGGATTTCTAGCTCCACGGGTAGGACTGCTTCCATGCCGTATACTATAGAGTAAGGGGTAGCCCTAGTAGATGTTTTAACTGAAGTGCGCTAGCACCAGAGGGTGTAAGGGATCCGTTTGACCCAATCTCAATAGCTTTTGATCATCTTGCTGATGATGGCTTTGAGGTTTTTATTAGCTGTTTTCATGGCTCTGTTGGTTTGAGGTCGGTAAGGAGAAGGCTTATGTCTTTGAATCCCATACTCATCGATCACGTCCGTGACTTCTTCCTCGAAATGCAACCCGTTATCTGACACTAGCTCATACGGGACCCTATATCGACAAATGATATTCTTTCGGATGAACTTGGTCACTTTTTTGGCATTTAGCACAACGTATGATTCTGCTTCGACCCATTTGGTGAAGTAGTCAATGGAAACCAAGATGAATTGATGCCTGTTGGATTCCTTGGGTGTAACTTTCCCATGATGTCGATGCCTCATATGGAAAACGGACAAGGAGAAGTCATGTTGTATAATTCCCCAGGGGGTAAGAGCTTGAGATTAGAAAATTGTTGTCATTTGAGGCATCTTCGAACGTAGGCTATGCAATCTTGAATCATGGTATTCCAGTAGTAACCCTATTGAATGAATTTCTTGGCAAGCATATGGCCATTCATGTGGGGTCCGCATTTCCAATTGTGGATTTTCTTCATCATCTTTTCAATGTCATCCGCTGTGATGCAGTGTAAATGGGTTCCATCGAAGTTGCTCTTTAATAGTGCTTTATCACAGACAATATACTAGGCAAGAAGTTTGCAAAGAGTTGCTTGGTCTTTCTTATTAGAACCTTGAGGATACCTACCATGCTTGAGGAGGTGCCAAATATCATAGTACTAGTAGTCAGCTATATCAGGATCTTCTTCTGTGATGAGCTCAATGTGGTAGCAGTGGGTTGGTTTATCTTGCTTTTGGACTAGGAAAGGGGCCATTATTATTCCTTCGGGCATGTCCACCATAGAGGCTAGGGGAGAAACGACATCGGCTAGGTTGTTCTTTGCTTGAGGCAGGTAGTGGAAGGGGATATCTTGGACTTGGGTGGCTAGCTCTTCTAGGTGGGCATGTAAGTGTAAGAATTTATCATCCTTGACTTTCAATATTCTGAGTACTTAATTGATGATGAGGGTTGAATCCTCATAGACATCTAGGTATCTAATTCATTTCTTGAGAGAAATTTTGAGTCCTACTGTGCACACTTCGTATTTGGTCATGTTGTTGGTGCAGGGAAAATCTAATTTGACGGAAATGGGAGTGTGAGAGTCATCCAGGGCAATTAAGAGTATCCCAATGCCATACCCTTTCTTGTTGGCAATGCCGTCAAAGAACATTTTCCATCAAAGGTCTTCTTGGAAGGTAGAAAGGATATTCTTATTCGAGAACTCAAAAATACAAACATCAATTTCTTCCATAAGGTATTCAGTGAGGTAGCCAGAGATGTCTATTGCTTTCATGGCTTTCTATGTGATATACACAATATCAAATTGGGCTAGCAACATTATCCATCGGTCCGTTCGGCTAGACAGGGAAGGCTTCTCGAGAAAATATTTGATGGGATCCATTAGCGATACAAGTTATATGGGAAAGGAGAGCATGTAGTGTCGTTGTTTTTGGGTAACCCAGATAAAGGATACACATGCTTTTTCCAAGGCTATGTAGTTAATTTCGCACCCGGCCAACTTACGACTGGCATTGTAGATGGCTCTCTCTTTGTGGGACTCTTCGAGGTATTGGGCTAGCAAATCTCCAGCTGCAATATTCGTTACAGTCAGGTATAGGAGTAGGGGAAGATCAAGTTGCAATGGCATGAGTACTGAAGGTCGAGTTAGGTATTACTGGATTCGGTCAAAGGCTTCTTGCCAAGATTCATTCCAGACCTTAGTGGAATCCTATCGGAGGAGTTTAAAGATGGGTTCATAGATAGAAGTCAACTGGTTGTTGAACCGGCTGAGATATTATAATTTTCCAAGGAATCCCCAGACTTCCTTCTCCGTTCAGGGTGGTGGCATCTCGAGTATGGCTTTCAGCTTGGCAGGATCTACTTCTATCCCTTTCTCACTAACTATGAATCCCAAGATCTTTCCTTTGGTCATGTCAAAAACACATTTATATGGGTTAATTCACATATGGTATCATCGTATTCGCTCATAATAATCATATCATATCATCCACATGACCTTCCCTAGTCTTAGACGTGATAATCATATCGTCCACATAGACCTTTCCTTCTTTGTGTATCAGATCATGCAAGATGGTTGTGGCAACCCTTTGGTAGGTAGGCCCTGTATTTTTTAGACCAAATGGAATAATGGTGTAGTAAAAGGTTCTCCAAGGGTGATGAACGCGGTTTTCTCTTGATGATTCGGGTGCATTTTGATCTGGTTATATATGGAAAATCCATCAACGAATGACTTAAGAGCATGACTGGATGTGTTGTCTACAATCATGTTAATATTGGGTAGCGGGTAATCATCATTTGGAGAGGCCTTGTTCAAGTCTCGGTAGTCAACGCACATGCGAACCTTCCTTCCTGATTTTGGCACGGGTATAATATTGTCTAGCCATGTGGGATATTCGATCACACAAATGAATCCCACATTTAAATATTTGACCACTTCTTCCTTAACCTTGAGCGACCATTTGATGTGGAGATTTCGCATTCTTTGTTTGATCGGTTTGCATTCCAGGAGAGTTAGAATCTCGTGCTGATCAATCTCGGGATCAATGTCGGGCATGTCATCGTAGGACCATGCGAAGTTATCCACAAATTCCTTCATGAATTCTTCAAGTTACGTGTGCTCATGCTCATCAAGGGTGGTTCATATCCTAATCTCGCGCAGTTGGATACAAAAACCGAGACTAATAACAACAGTTTCATCTTCATTAACATGAACGCGGTTATCACTACACCAAAAATAGCAATTTGGCACACCTTGATATTAAAATCTGGCACAGTTTAAAACTGTGCCGAATTCTGGCACAGTTTAATGACAATCTGGCACACTTTAAAACCATGCCAAATTTTGGCACTGTTTAAAAGTGTGCACTTTACTAAAATATAAAAACCCTAAAAAAATTAGTCCTCACATTATTTTTGTATCCCTCCCTCTCTCCTCCAACACTTTGAGATCTCCTATTTCCTCTTTCTCACACGCTCTTTCTTTCTTTCTTTCCCTCTCTCATCTGTCCCTCTTTACAAACCCTAACATTTGCAACACCTATGAACAAATCAATTTGTGAACAACACGGAGTTAAACTCTACAGTTTCAAGGAACAAATCAAGTTGTGTAAGTTAAATGCCATCGACGATCCTCAGATCAAGTTGTGAACAAATCAAGTTGTGTAAGTTAAATGCTTATTTTTTTCCTTCTTATATCTCAATCGCATCTCTATGAACCATCAATTTTTCATGTGTTTAAGAACTTCCATTTGGATTGTATGAAGCTTTATATTGTGAAATTTGATTTCTACGTGTTTGACAAAATGCGCAAGTGAGCACTTTAAGACTATGTTTGGGATCTTCCATTCCGTAATTCTGAACTGGAATATGGAAAAAAATATATAAAAATGTATAAATTTTAAACTAATTTGGCTTTAATCCCAATCTAAACGTTTGTTAGAGTCCCAACGGTTGTTTTGTTTCCTTCTAGCAAGAAGTCTCGATTGGAATTTGTATTTTAATATTTTCATAGATTTTTAAAATACAGAATGTATAAATGATGTCCCAATTACTGTTTGTATTTTAATATTTTTATAGATTTTTAAAATACATGGTGTATAATTTTAGTTTTCTTTCTAGTAAGATGAGGGTTTATAATCTTTCATTTCACTTTCTATATAATATAACTCTATGGTATATTATTAGTTATTCATATAATGGATATTTATTGTCACATAAATGGTACAAAATGTTGGAAATCCTTGGGGCTCATCCGTAATTTCTCAACAAATTTATTTAGGCAATTTATTTTGGAATGCAAGGAATTGATCGAGAAGCTTGCTCTATTGGATGTGAGGAATTTATACCAATCAGAACATACAAGTTAAAAGGCTGATTGTTTTTCTTCTTCTTACATCTCAGTTGCATCTTTTGGAACCATCACTTTTTATGTGTTGTAAAACTTTCATTTAGTTTGCATGAGGAATTATATTTTGATTGTTTTCTACATGTTTGAAAAATGTTAAAGCGAGTGATTTCTTCTGCTTGAAGAATTTTTTTGCCTGGATTTTAGATGTGAACGATTTTAGCATATGTTTTCGCCATGTTTTTACGTAACTTTCCCCTCGAAAAGTTATTTCATTTGTTCCCCATCTCTCACTTTTAAAGAAACACGGATCTTTGTTTTTTTCAAGCATTTTGCTTTATATATTCTCTTTTTATATCTATACATGTGTGGTTGCTATTTTAAAGGCTTTTTTTTCATGTTTTTTGAGTTTTTTATTTTGATTTTCATCATTATTTTTAGGTATATGTCTATAATTTTATCCTAGGTATTTATGTGTTCAATTTCAAAATATTGAATCCTGATGACATTTTTTTGATCCCCAGTTTTGACTTTTAAGCACCTCACATACATTTTATTTTGTTATTCGTACCCCATGTGTTTGTTGGTTTTGTGTTGAATTGAGTAAAATATATGTTGGGTTTGTAAATTGATTGTACTTATAGCTGGGAAATCAGCCTAAATACAACTATTGTAGATTCGTTCTTGGCACGGCCCATATTAGTATATGGGAAGGGCTGCCATGCTCTCAGTAAGAAAAAGGGGAGTATACATATTATAACGTACATAACCTGTTATAATATGATACCTGTTACAACGTATACCTGATACCTGTTGTAACGTATACCTATTATAACGTATATACGATACCTGTGATAATATGGTTCTGTTTGTTCATAAGCATAACTTTATTTTGGTTTACATATAGTTCTACCTGTATATTTGGTTCAGTTTGTTCATATTAGTTCGATTTGTTAATTTTGTTCATATTATATAGCTGAGATTTCGGTTTGTTCATCAACTTTAATTCGTATATTTTTTCTCTTATAATCAGGTGGTCTCGAGCCCACTAGGATCATGACTCGGGCAACATGTTTAATACCGCCAATCATGCCCTGGACATTAACCTGCATTAGGTGGTCCATCATTTCCCGGACATATGAATGATATTTTAGAGGCACTTATAATTATCGCGATGCTCTATCAAGAGAACCGGTCATCTCTGTTAACAAGATTCTTCTACAGGATGTTTTGAGTCAGATTTTTCATGTTCATTGGCAACATTATGTTGGTAAGAAATGGTATGAAATCAACATGGGGTTGGGTATGAAATCAACATGCTTATTTTTTTACCCTTCCGCACCCAAATTCACATCAAGATCACTCATATTAGCACCCCTGTTTGTACCCGCACTTGATGCTTAATTATGCAAAAATTGGTTTACTTTTCTTCAGATATAGACATAAATTAGATATTAACTTTTATGTATTTCAATCCATTTGATATTATGGTGATGAAAACATCTACATGGATTATTAGTGTATGGTTTTTTTGAGTTGGAAATTACCAACTTTACCTTCTAATGGAAATCAGTAACCATTGTACCTTCTGTTATTCTTTACAGAAATCAATGACTGTCGAAAAATTTGTGGGCCGCCAAACAATATGATTAAAGTGATGTAAGTTATTGGCACTTGATTGGTTGTATATATTCTGATTTATTGTCATAAGACGATCAAGAGGGTGCGAGAATTATGGATGACGATAATTTCGTAGATGACACTGGCGTGGATCCTGCTGACCGATATGGAAGTGACAACGAACCACAGTCTCCTTGTGATGCTCCTCAGGTTAGGATTTCATCGATTTTTAAGCCATATTTTTCTTAATGCACAATCAGATAACATTAAATATATTACTACTGTTGCTTTGAAATATCTTGGAGGTTGAGCTTTGTTATCTTGTTGAAAGGTTATATTTGGATCTTTAAATACAGTGTCAAAGAAGGTTATATTTAGTCTTTCACAAGTTGGTCCTTCGAGAAACATTGTTGAAATAAGGCCATATAGGTTTATCTATTAGAATGTAGTCCAAATAATTTCATAGTAGGTTGTAGGTATATGTGATTTTGATAAAGTATCTAGACGGTATCCAAAAGTTTCTATTCTCCAATGGGTTGCATCCAAAAGATCCATTTCACTGATGCACTTTTTTATAAAGCAAAAATCTAAGTGGACTTTGATCACGAATATTAACAAAAGACCTAATCTTATATATCAATATACACTACTGTTTTGGTATGGTGAAAAGGATGATGAAATTAAAGACCTCTTCAAGATGGGAAAGAAAAAAAAAAGTAAGAAAAGTGCTGCAGAAATAGCATTGCTAGTTGAAAATGTGATGGATGAGCTTGAAGTTGTAGCAAAAAAAGATGCAGAACTGAATAGGAAATCCAAACCTGCTATAAATAAACTCAGAAAGCTGCCTCTTCTTACGGATGTCCTCTCAAAGTGAGTTGGCTATACATAATTTCTATCTTCAAGCATTAACTCTTACTCTTCTTCTTGATTTTAATTTCTCTTGGTGCAGGAAACAACTTTAACAATAATTCTTAGATCATGGAGTATTAACTCTCCTGAAGACTTGACTTAACCCCTTCCAGATGGAAGCTTACTAAACATTAACATCCGTGCAACAATTTTGAAGATATTGACTGATGTATATACAGGTCTTCATGTCACCTTATTCATTCACATGTAGTAATTCTTCTTTCTTCTAATTAACAATCACATGAACCCAAAATGTTACTTTTATGTTGCAGTTTACAATTGATTTAGAGCAGTATGATAGAAGGGAGCAGCTGAAGAAGAGTGTTCTAGGGAAGGTCAGGCCCCTCTCTATGAAGTCACAAAATGATATTAACTTTATTTATTTATTTATTTATTGTTCTCTTGGTAACTTCTGTTGCTTTGATTAGGTCATTATGTTTTTGTCAAAGTATGATGAGGAGACCACATCTAATAAAAAACTTTCTAAGGATTTGGTTGACAAATGGGTAATATGAACCTTTTTGATTTTTGTCTTCTATAGATATATGAAATAACTCCGAATAGCCCCAAAATTGTGGATGTTCTTATATTTTTCTAATTGAATTTCAATGATGCAGAGTCGACCAATATTCAATAAGAGCACAAGGTCTGAAGACATGAAGAACTATGATGATGAAAGGGTACCGTTTCAGAGGCCACCTGTGAACAAGTATATGTTATTTTTACCATAAAACGTTTTGGCATGTTTTATTGCATATCCTATAATTTCATTTTGTAATATATTTAATCCCACCTCATCCCTTTTTTTCTAATGTTACGGGTCAATGAATAAGGCTGCGGGAATTCAGTCCAGAGATGATGATCTTGATTTGTCTAAGTTTTCAAAGTAAGATATTAATACAGATTAGGTGGGGAGTTAATATTATAGTCCATATGCATTTATTTCAAATTTAATTTGACCAAGGACAAATGCAGGGAACCAAAATTGGGACAGTCATCTTCTAGGAAACATGCCTCAAGGCCAGAAGCAACGCCCTTGGACTTTTTGGTGCGTCCCCAATCAAAGATCGATCCGGAGGAAATTAGGGCCCGAGCCAAACAAGTTGTACAAGATCAATGCCACTTGAAGGTGGGTTCCTCCTCTCTATCTCATTGAAAACTTTATTTGAGGAAAAATGAATGAATAAAATTTGATTTTACTCCCTGAATTATATTTAATGCAAAATACCCTTCTAGCTATGCATTTTATTGCAAATACTTATTAGGGGATTTTTTAGTGACAAAAATTTCTTATTTTATATATATATATATATGTGTGTTGCCCAGATTATACTCAAGAGGGAGGTGAATTGAGTTTATACAAACTTTTAGTCAAATTAAAATTTCAGAAAAATATTAAATTTAAATCACTTAGTCAAATTTCAGATTAATAAAACTTTAAACAATAAATCCAACAATATCAAATAAATGCAACCAACTAATATAAACAACTAGAAATCCAGATTTTAACACACTAGGAATATTAATTTAATTTTCGTATTTAATATTAAGTGATATTTTGAAATTAACTATTTAATTCAAAAATAATTATTTTTAACTTTAAAATTAATTTAGTCAAATTTCGGAATTAATTTATTTGCAAGATAGTGTGTTGAAAATATTAACTCAAGCAAGCATGTGCAAATAAATAAATAAAGGTGCGGAAAATAAATGACTCTGAAATTTAACGTGGTTCGGCCAAATCCCGGCCTACGTCCACGCGCCTAGAGCCTCCGTCTCCTTTACGCTTCACTAAACCTGATCCACTTGCGGGTAGGATCAAAGCACCGCGGACAAATGTTTGCAAGCTAATTCCGAGCTTCAAACCCCGTGGCCCACTTGCGGGTAGGAACCAATTACCGGTGCAAACCAAAGCTTCAACAAAGCTTCACAACAAATCTGAATTTTTTGTAGTACAAGGTACAATAATGAAACTCCTTAAAATACAATTTATAATCTGAGTTTCTCCTTCTTTAATGAGACTTCAATAAATGATGTTGAAGTAGGCACAAGTCTTCTTCTTCAATGATTGAGCAGATATAAAGATTAATTGCTCTCTTAAAAGTATAGCTGAGTAGTGAAATAAATGCTCTCAATAATATTTCAAGTCTTGATCATATTCTCATTCAAGTCTATATCTTCAATGCAACTCTTGAAAGCTTTAAATGTGTCTTCCAAAAACTAGCTGTTAGACACATGCATTTTGAGCATTAAATGCTCCTGATTTTCTGAGATGAGATCGCTGAAAAATAATTTCCAAACTGATATGCAAATCTTCATTTTTATCTTCTCCATAGAAGTATAGCTGTTTAGATGTGATATTAGCATCCTCATAATATGACTGAGGGTGTAGGACTGAACATAGCATTTCAGATTTTCTAAAAATGACTTCTGCAAAATTTTGTTAGGCCAAGAGATAAAATACAAATCTGATATGTAAATGTAAAGTGTTAGTACAAGAGAAATGAGTGGTTCAATGAAAATTAGTAGCAGTAAAGATACAACCACACACACTTCTTTAGCTGGCGCAGGCCTAATAAGCACAAGACATGGATTGAAAGTTTAAGGTGAATACTGCTTACGCATATAATAAAAATATAGCAGGTAATGCAAGCTATCAAGGTCTCAGCACGGGGCCTATGATTGTGATAAGGGAGACAGAGAAAAAAAAAACTTCTAACTTCTGAAAAACAATAAATGAACTTCTCAAAGAGTTTTAGAGATTTTGCGTGGCCCAAGGTAGTATACATGACATAAAAGAACCATGCTCCTAATCTATATCAAGTACAACTGGTCATAGGTGCAATTCAGCAAGAGCAAATGCAAAAGTATATCTCGGTTAAAAGTACAATAAGGTTATGGCCAAAGCTCTTTCTAGCAGGTCTATTCGGCCTCATTTACAAGCGCAAATAAGGATGATATATTGCATGGTTTATATATATATATATATATATATATATATATATATATATATATATATATATATATAAGCTGGCGGACGAAATACGAAACTGACCAAAAACTCATGGCCCAAGAAACTGCCCAAGGCAGTATGACATGCGTGTCAATAAGCAAGTACGCGTGTACCTAAAACAACTCCAAAGCTATAGCAGGTCAAATCGGCATAATAAATGGCATAATAAAGTATAGCCAAAATAGCTTAAAAGTAATAGTAGGTTCAGTGACAACTCCTACTAAACTATGCTCCACCAAACAAATCTTGTCCAAGTAATATATGTAAGTGTGCCTTACAGTAACGCACGTTCCAAGAGAAAGGTATCAAACGAGATTTTCAACAACTCAAGGCTATTATTTTCTTATATATATATATATATATATATATACACACACATATATATATATAAATATATGATTATCACAGATGACACGAGACCATCAACTGGTCTTTTTCGGATATGCAAAGTGAAGCATGGGTATATATTTAAAAAAAAACTTTGACAGCCTGTGCACAACAAACTGAAAAAGGTGTCAACTTGACCATGTCAAGTATGATGATCAATTGCAATGAAACTTACAGACAATTTGAGTTGCTCAAGGTATTAGTCTCTTCCAGCATGAACTTGTGGGATAAGACTTATATGTATACAAGTAGGTAAATTTTGAAAGACTTATGCGTATACAAGTAGATAAAACTCGTGGGATAAGACTGATAATAAATTTTGAAAAGACAAAATCTTGACCAAAGTAGGTAACCAAGAGAGATGTGATCTAAAAGACTTATGCGTGTAGATTTGGACAATTACATACATAATTAATTATATATAACGTATAGATAATTTGTATGTAACTATATATATATATATATATATATATATATATATATATATATATATATATAAATTGAGAAATAAGTTAGGCAGAAATATTTATATAATAGTAAAGAATATATGTTTGGAATCATCAAAATCAATATATTAAGTTAAACTAAAATGTACATTAATTAAACAAAATTAGGGATAAATAATATTTTCGTTAACAATGTCCCCCTTTTTGATGATGACAAACAATGATTCACAATGATCCATAAAATGAATAAGTTAAGCACAAATGAGTGAATCAACAATATTTCTCCCCCTTTTGACATTATCAAAAAGATTTTTCAATTAAAATGAGTGTCAAGGGTAAAAAGAATATCTCCCCCTATCAAAAATAATTCGTGCATGGGATATAACCATAAATCACAAAGGGCATAAAATTTTCAATACGCACATATGTCAACATAGATTCATCATAAATATTCATAGCATGTATTTGAATTTGTAGATAGACAAAGATATCATCAAATAATGCATAAGTAAAAAAAATGATAAATAATAAATGATACCAATTATTGTAGTCACACACTAATCGTGCGTTGCACACAATGATTCCTCGGAACAACTTTTTACGCATAAATAGAAATCATAACTCAATGTTCATAAATAATTTGAATTAAGCACATAACATGAGATATATAGGAGTTATATCAATTAGCACCATCATCTTTCTCAATAATAAAATTTCAGCGTATAAATTTTGAATAGGCGCATATCAATTGTTGTGTAAATCCTCATGATAGAATAAACTTTTAAGCACACAACATGAAACATTTCATAACTCGATGTTTTCAAATAATTTGGAATAAAGCCCACATGAGTTAGAAGATAGCGGCATAAATATAACGATAAAAATTTACTATTTTGTTCATGCTTTGCCATTTTCAAGATACGAGCATAAATTCTCGAAATATTTAATCATATTGCAAATAAAAAAATGTTGATCAAGCATTTTTCTATGAATAATTTTCAATAAGCATTTGTCTCCCCCTAAGGGATACCAATGAAGGCATATATACATATAACAAATATAATGCATCTTTTCATGAGATATAATAATTTCAGCATTTATTTCCATAAGATCATTTTCAACAAAAAAAATCACAAGTCATAACAATTTCAATTAATCATAAAATTTTTTATTTGAGCACAAAATAATCATAAGTGTCATTTCCATTAAAAAAAATTTCAAGAATGTCACAAATATTAAATAAGGACACTAAACATATAGCATAAGATTAACTCATAAAGATTAATTTGTTTATATCATCAAAATCAATAAATGCATATTACAATATCAACTCAAGACTAGCAAACTTTAAAATGATATTTTTGTTTCAAATTAATATTCAATAAAATCATGAATTAATCCAATATTATTATTAAAAAAAATATATCATGATGTAATTAAAAAGATATATGAATTTTCTTATAAAATAATTATCAAAATCAAATGTGTGATATAATAAAGAATAAAAAAAATAATAAATATACAAATTTACATGTGAATACTAAATAATCAATCAACACGCCCATATGTTATAATAAATATTCTATGCATGTAAATATATCAATTATGAAATAAATCATTAATAAACATATGATATTAAATTCAAGAAAGGTGTTCCTTACCACCTTACCAATACCAAAGATATATTCATGAAACTTCTTCCAAGTGTGGCATTTCCAACTTTAGGCAATGATACTTGAAATTTGTAATATGACCAAATCATATGCCTTGAAAATCCACATTCCATCTCAAAATACAACCTACACAACTTTGAAAATTTTCTCTTTTGGTACCCAAAATGTGTTAGGTCCATAGGGGTTAGTAGACATCTTAGTTCCTTTTGGAATCCAAGTAAATTTTCTTTTTCTAAATTTATATGGACACAAATCTGAAAAATGCGTGTGTCTACCACAATAAGTACATAAATAGTTAGGATGACTAGATGAGGCATCAAATTTCAATAAATTGGAATAAGTCTTTTTCTCATTTCCTTTATCATATCCTATACCATTATTATTAAATCGAATTCTTTGTGTCTCAAAAATTTTATGAAAATATTCATTTCCTTTTGTAAAAGTATCTAATGATTTCTTTAAATATTCAATCTCCTTTTTTAACTCAATATTTTCAATTTCAAGAGGAGTAGTGACAATAACAGATTTTTCCTTTTTCAAAGATTTAATTTAATTTTTCAAAGATTCATTTTCTAATTTCAACTCATCAAAATCATTTGACATAGAATCATATTTAGTTAAAAGTAATGAATGAGACTTCTTAAGTTTAATATATCTATTTTTAAGTTCTTCAAAACTTTCACATAATTCATCAAAAACATTTTGTAATACTTCATAATCATCAACTTCATCATTATCACTATCACTAGAGTTAGGGTTAGAATGTACCCCATTTTCCATAGCCATAAAACATAGATGAGCAACTTCATTTTCATTCTAATCTTCATCGGAAGAGCTTGTGTCGGAGTCACTCCATGTTGTGGCTTTCAATGCCTTCTTCCCTTTCTTATACTTTGGACAATTAGGCTTAATGTGTCCAACTTCATCACAATGATAGCATCTTAGTTCAGATTTGGATTGATGATCATCATTAAACTCATTTGAAATATGTTTCCTTCTTCTTTCCTTGGCTTTCTTTTTGGAAATAAGATATTTTTTGAAATCTTTAGCCATTAAGGAAATATCATCATCATCGTCATCTTCACTTTCTATATTTTTGCTTGAAGATTTGAGAGCAATAATTTTGTTTGCTTTAGGTTTCTCTTCTTCAACAAATCCTTGAGTTCCATCTCATGAGTGATTAAGGAACCCAATAGCTCATCAAGAGAGATATGTCTTTCTCTAATTGCTTCTTTGATAGCTAACTTTTTGGTCATCCAATTCGCCGGTAATGACCTGAGAATTTTTCTCACCAACTCATTGTTAGTATAGGTTTTTTCAAGAGATTTAAGACCATTAATAATATTAGTGAACCTAGTGAACATATCAGAAATAGATTCATCAGATTTCATCTTAAACAACTCATAACTATGAACAAGCATACTAATTTTATCTTCTTTAACTTGACTAGTTCCTTCATATGTGACTTCTAGTCTATCCCAAATTTCTTTTGCAGATTCACAACAACAAATTCTATTATACTCATTTACATCAAGTGCACAATGCAAAATATTCATAGCTTTAGCATTTATTTGAATTTTTCTAATATCAACTTCATTCCATTCATTTTCTTCTTTAGGGACAGAAGCATTATTTTCCATTTTAATAGGAATAAAGGGACCATTCATAACAACTCTCCAAACTTCATAATCATGTGACTGAATAAAATATTTAATTCTATTTTTTCAATAACTATAATCTTTTCCTGAAAATAGAGGAGGTTTAAAAATGGATTGGCCTTCATCAAGGGATGTAGTAACATATGCCATTGATCTTTAACTCTAAGAATGTTAAATCTAAAAATAAGAAGAGCACTAGCTCTGATACCAATTGTTGCCCAGATTATACTCAAGAGGGGGGGGGGGGGGGGGGGTGAATTGAGTTTATACAAACTTTTAGTCAAATTAAAATTTCAGAAAAATATTAAATTTAAATCACTTAGTCAAATTTCAGATTAATAAAACTTTAAACAATAAATCCAACAATATCAAATAAATGCAACCAACTACTATAAACAACTAGGAATGCAGATTTTAACACACTAGGAATATTAATTTAATTTTCGTATTTAATATTAAGTGATATTTTGAAATTAACTATTTAATTCAAAAATAATTATTTTTAACTTTAAAATTAATTTAGTCAAATTTCGGAATTAATTTATTTGCAAGATAGTGTGCTGAAAATATTAACTCAAGCAAGCATGTGCAAATAAATAAATAAAGGTACAGAAAATAAATGACACCGAAATTTAACGTGGTTCGGCCAAATCCCGGCCTACGTCCATGCGCCTAGAGCCTCCGTCTCCTTTGCGTTTCACTAAACCTGATCCACTTGTGGGTAGGATCAAAGCACCGCGTACAAATGTTTACAAGCTAATTCCGAGCTTCAAACCCCGTGGCCCACTTGCGGGTAGGAACCAATTACCGGTGCAAACTGAAGCTTCAACAAAGCTTCACAACAAATCTGAATTTTTTGTAGTACAAGGTACAATAATGAAACTCCTTAAAATACAATTTGTAATATGAGTTTCTTCTTCTTTAATGAGACTTCAATAAATGATGTTGAAGTAGGCACAAGTCTTCTTCTTCAATGATTGAGCAAATATCAAGATTAATTGCTCTCTTGAAAGTATAGCTGAGTAGTAAAATAAATGCTCTCA
Source organism: Sambucus nigra (assembly GCA_949130495.1). NCBI lineage: Eukaryota > Viridiplantae > Streptophyta > Magnoliopsida > Dipsacales > Adoxaceae > Sambucus > Sambucus nigra. Next base: position 586,649,347 of record OX422216.1, read on the forward strand.
ATAATATTTCAAGTCTTGATCATATTCTTATTCAAGTCTATGTCTTCAATGCATCTCTTGAAAGCTTTAAATGTGTCTTCCAAAAACTAGCTGTTAGACACATGCATTTTGAGCATTAAATGCTCCTGATTTTTTGAGATGAGATAGCTAAAAAATAATTTCCAAACTGATATGCAAATCTTCATTTTTATCTTCTCCATAGAAATATAGCTGTTGAGATGTGATATTAGCATCCTCATAATATGACTGAGGGTGTAGGACTGAACATAACATTTCAGATTTTCTAAAAATGACTTCTGTAAAATTTTGTTAGTCCAAGAGATAAAATACAAATCTGATATGTAAATGTAAAGTGTTAGTACAAGAGAAATGAGTGGTTCAACGAAAATTAGTACTAGTAAAGATACAACCACACAAACTTCTATAGCTGGCGCAGGCCTAATAAGCACAAGACATGGATTGAAAGTTTAAGGTGAATACTGCTTACGCATATAATAAAAATATAGCAGGTAATGCAAGCTATCAAGGACTCATCGCGGGGCCTATGACTGTGATAAGGGAGACAGAGAAAAAAAAACTTCTAACTTTTGAAAAATAATAAATGAACTTCTCAAAGAGTTTTAGAGATTTTGCATGGCCCAAGGTAGTATACATGACATAAAAGAACCATGCTCCTAATCTATAGCAGGTACAACTGGTTATAGGTGCAATTCGGCCAGAGCAAATGCACAAGTATATCTCGGTTAAAAGTTTCAATAAGGTTATGGCTAAAATGGTTTAAAGGCAATGATAGGTCCGTACGGATAAAGCTCTTTCTAGCAGGTCTATTCGGCCTCATTTACAAGCGTAAATAAGGATGATATATATATATATATATATATATATATATATATATATATATATATATATATATAAGCTAGTGGACGAAATACAAAACTGACCAAAAACTCATGGCCCAAGAAACTGCCCAAGGTAGTATGACACGCGTGTCAATAAGCTAGTACGCGTGTACCTAAAACAACTCCAAAGCTATAGCAGGTCAAATCGGCATAATAAATGGCATAATAAAGCTATAGCCAAAATAGCTTAAAAGTAATAGTAGGTCTAGTGACAACTCCTGCTAAACTATGCTCCACCAAACAAATCTTGTCCAAGTAATAAATGTAAGTGTGCCTTAAAGTAACACAGGTTCCAAGAGAAAGGTATTAAACGAGATTTTCAACAGCTCAAGGCTATTATTTTCTTATATATATATATGATTATCACAGATGACACGAGACCATCAACTGGTCTTTTTCGGATAAGCCAAGTGAAGCATGAATATATATTTAAAAAAAACTTTGACAGCCTGAGCACAACAAACTGAAAAAGGTGTCAACTTGACCATGTCAAGTATGATGATCAATTGCAATGAAACTTACAGACAATTTGAGTTGCTCAAGGTATTAGTCCCTTCCAGCATGAACTTGTGGGATAAGACTTATATGTATACAAGTAGGTAAATTTTGAAAGACTTATGCGTATACAAGTAGATAAAACTCGTGGGATAAGACTGATAATAAATTTTGAAAAGACAAAATCTTGACCAAAGTAGGTAACCAAGAGAGATGTGATCTAAAAGACTTATGCGTGTAGATTTGGACAATTACATACATAATTAATTATATATAACGTATAGATAATTTGTATGTAACTGAATATATATATATATATATATATATATATAAATTGAGAAATAAGTTAAGCAGAAATATTTATATAATAGTAAAGAAATATTTATATAATAGTAAAGAATATATAAATATATATATTTATATATTTCCCCATTGAAAATAGTTAAGGCGATTTCATACAAGACTTGCATATTTCATTTTTTGGGTTAACTTTTATCAATTGAAAAATATGGATATGGTACTTCCCAACTTTTCTCTTATTTGGGCCGAGTGTTATGGTAGTGGCCAATTTGAGTTTTACTCCTACTTTTTTTTGTACCATTTAAGTGTTTAGAGTTCCTCAACATATTTGACATTTTCCCCCAAAAAATAAATGATGTATATGAGGGTCCCGTGATTAGGATTAATAAGTGGAGTTGATCAACTTGTTGTTATTTTTTTTATTGGAACATGCTCGGGGCTTCTTTTCATTTCTGTCACCTCCACCCCACCCCACCCTTCCATGCACAATTTTGAAAAGTGCTAACAAAATGGTAGTGGTGGCAATTTTCTGAAAAAATAGGAGAACATTTAAAACTTGTCATTAGGTAGTGAAAACCCAAAACCCCCAAACGGTCCCGTGGGAGGTACTAACACCTCGAACGGGACCAATGTAACTCGTAGGATATGATCGCGTAATCACGAGACACTCGGTTTGATAATATGAGGATAGTTTGAAAATATCTAGATTAGGCTTAAAATCGCACCGTTAGAGTGTAACCTCCCAAACCAGCCTCCAAATGGACACGTAAGAGGAATTAACACCTCGCACGGGAGCAATTTAACCCGTAGGAATTGACCGCGTAGTCACAGGATCCCGGTTTGAGAATATTATAATTTGAAAATATCTAGAGTAAGCTTAAAAACATGTCGTTAAGAGGTTAAAAACCCAAACCAACCCTAAAATCGCCTCGTAAGAGGCACAAACACCTCGCACGGGACCAATGTAACTTGTAGGAACTGACCGCATAATCGCGGGTCTCCCAGTTTACGAATATGATGATAATTTGAAAATATCTAAATTACGCTTAAAAACAAGCACTTAAAGGGTGAAAACCCAAACTAGCCGCCAAACGGCCCTGTAAGAGGCACGAACACCTCGCACGGGACTAATGTAACTTGTAGGAACTGACCGCATAGTCGCGGGTCTCCAGTTTGAGAATATGATGATAATTATGAAATTTCTAGATTAGGCTTAAAAATAAGCCGTTTGAGGGTGAAAACCCAAACCAGTAGCCAAATGGCCCCGTAAGAGGCACGAACACCTCGCACATGACCAATATAACTTGTAGGAACTGATCGCGTAGTCGCGGGTCTCCCGATTTTAGAGAGTACGATGATAATTTGGAAATATCTAGATTAGGCTTAAAAACAAGCCGTTTAAGGGTGAAAACCCAAACCAGCCGCCAAACAGCCCCGTAAGAGGCACAAACACCTAGCACGGGACCAATGTAACTTGTAAGAACTGACCGCGTAGTCGCGGGTCTTCCAGTTTGAGAATATGATGAAAATTTTGAAATATCTAGATTAAGCTTGAAAATAAGTCGTTTGAGGGTGAAAACCCAAACCAGCAGCCCCTTAAGAGGCACGAACACCTCGCACGGGGCCAATGTAATTTGTAAGAACTGACCGCATACTCGCGGGTCTCCCGATTTGAGAATATGATGATAATTTGGAAATATCTAGATTAGGCTTAAAAATAAGCCATTTGAAGGTGAAAACCCAAACCAGCCGCCAAACGGCCCAATAAGAGCCTCGAACACTTCGCACGGACCAATGTAACTTTTAGGAACTGACCGTGTAGTCGCGAGTCTCCCGGTTTGAGACTATAATGAAAATTTGGAAATATCTAGATTAGGCTTAAAAATAAGTCGTTTGTGGGTGAAAACCCAAACCAACCGCCAAACGGCCCCATAAGAGGCACAAATAGCTCGCACGAGACCAATGTAACTTGTAGGAACTGACCGCGTAGTCGCGGGTCTCCCGATTTGATAATATAAAGAAAATTTATAAATATATAGATTATGCTTAAAAACAAGCCGTTTGAGGCACGAACAACTCACACGAGACCAATGTAACTTATAGAAACTGACCACGTAGTTGCGGGTCTCCCGGTTTGACAATATGACGATAGTTTGAAAATATTTAGATTAGGCTTAAAAACAAGTTGTTTGAGGGTGAAAACCCAAACCAGCCGCCAAACGGCCCCATAAGAGGCACGAATGCCTCGCACGGGACCAATGTGACTTGTAGGAATTGACCGCATAATCGCGGGTCTTCCGATTTGAGAATATGACGATAATTTTAAAATATCTCGATGAGGCTTAAAAACAAGCAGTTAAAGGGTGAAAACCCATACCAGCCCCCAAACGTCCCCGTAAGAGGCACGAACACCTCGCACGGGTCCAATGTAACTCATAGGAACTGATCAGGTAGTCATAACTTGAGTAAGATTTTCAACTTTAGAATATAATAATAATTGCAACTCCTATATGTAATTTTTTAGCTTGAGTAAGATTTCTTTATAAATTACTTGGTTACTAATATCGTCTCTTTTTTGTATCCTATTTTTTTTTAGGATAACATTTTATCGTTAGCATTTATTCACGTGGAACACACGGAGAAGTCGATGGTTTACAATAAGGGGTTTATTTATTTAATTTCGTCAATATTCATGATTTTATTTTTTTTGTGTTATGGTCGTGCGGGCTTTGTAGTTTTATTGTTAACTTTTATGGCCATGCGGACTTTTGTAAGTTTATTGTTATATTTTGTGGCCGTGCGGGCTTTATTTTATGCAGGTTTTATATTAGCAAGTTTTAGAATGTCCAGAAACTAGAGGAAACTCTGCCCATTTATTTTTTTGGTTTGTTAACTAGTAAAGACTTGTAATATTCTGAAGTTTGTATGTACATTAGTTTATCAACAACGTGCGATATTTGCAATTTGTGAATTTTCTTATTTTCAAATAATTTTTTTTTTCTTTCATCCAAAAATTTGGCCGAGTTCAAAATCGTGCCAAAAGTGTATCAAATTTTGGCTCGGTTTTGAACTGTGCCAAATTTTTATGAAAATGTGCTCAACCTGGCACAGTTCAAAGCTGTGCCAGAAATATCAAATTCTGGCACGATTTAAGAGTGTGCCAGAAGTGTTCCTGTTTGGTCAAATCTGGTACACTTTTAAACCGTGCTAGAAAAAAATGGCCATTTTGGAACACCTGATTCTGGCACAGTTCAAAATCGGGCCAGATTTGATCTGACACAGTTTTAAATCGTGTTAGATTCCTGTTTTTGGTGTACTGTATGTTGTTTGTATTTAAACTTATTTAGATATGTTAGGAATTATTCATTTATGGAATCATCATCATAAAGAGTTTGATTAGAATCAAGACAATTAATGTAAGGCACAACAATATACTCAAAATCATCATTTATTTCATTATTGGGAAAAACAACGTTGAGAACCTCATCGAAGGAGGTCTCAGCTATATACGAACAACAAAGGGGAGGAAATAGGATAAACATCAGAGTTGGGTTGTATTTCAGCAGGTGGAATTAATACAAAATGTCAGTTGAGGAGAGGTGCATCAACAACTTTGATTAGGTGGGATCGATTCAATGATGTAGCACTTGCGTGGACCATGTAGAGTGTCAGCCCCAGTGTATGCAAGTTGAATGAATCCTCAGAGTCACTTCCCTTGGAATATCCAATATCAGGTATAGTCTTCTCAATGAGTGGTTGCACATGATGCTTGGAACTTTTGACCCATGAGTAACTATCTTGAAAAAAGATCGCCATCCGTAGCTTCATCTTCTTGTCTACATGATCATACCATGATTCGGGAAAGCCGCAAAAGGGGAAATATTCACCCTCTTTGATGAATCTTCCATTTAAGGAATCTCTTGAGATACTCTTGTCATTTTCTAGATTTCTTTCAATCGAAGTTGGTGAAGAGGAAAAGCTTTCTTCAACACAATGGTTTCAAGTATCCCTTATTGTCATCATTTCACTCCCAATAGGGGCCTGAAATGCATGTTCTTGAAAATCTGGATCACACTGACATTTCCATGAGGGTTATACTCCAGACAAACCCTATCTTTAAAGTCGTCTTTGCTGTTAGTAGAAGTGGTTCAACTCATATACCTGACAGAAGCATATCATTCGCCCCATGTTGTCTCTCTAGTACTGGATTACTGGTGCTTTCATTCTCGGTATTGTCGTCATCGTCATCGCCTAAGATGGTGATGACCTTCCAATTTGTGAAGAACTTTAGTTTCTGATGAAGTTAATAAGACTCACCCTTAATACTATGTATCCATGGTCGTCCAAGCAACAGATTGAAATAAGTCGAGATATGGATGACTTGGAATTCAACAATGAGATTGAGAGGGACGACCCCTATTATAAGATTTAGGGATCCCATTATTTCTCGATGGGTGTTATTATAAGCGCACACCGCGACATAGGTTGAAGTACGATTACTCACTTTCATGCCCAAGCAATTGAGGGTTCTGAACGAAAAAACATTAAGAAATGATCCATTATTGACAAGCGAAAGTGGGACAATATTTCCCATGACTTCAATAAAGATATTGAGAGCATAGTTGTGGTTTGGTCCAATCTCAGGGATTTTTTCTTTAGATAAAGAGAGAATTCTAGTAGAGGTTAAAGATCTGAACCGATTCACTACTTCTTCTGGCATGGTGGAAGAAGGGACTGTGGGTCCGGTGAGTCGTCTCCCCATTCGGTGGCAAAGACATTATCTTTCCATAAAAAGTCAATACACTGCGCAACCTCAATGACATCTTCGTATAGATCCTCCCATTCGATGGGGAGATATTGAAGTGAAGGGACCGGGTGCCCTTGTAATTTCAAAGCATCAAGTAGCTCGAACATGCTGCAAATTTCACCGATCTGTCGAAATGAGTGTACTATTATCTGGATGACATCATCTAAGGTGACTTTATCGGTAGGTACCACCCAACTATCTGACTCTCGAGCCCATTTATGAGCTTCCAAGAATAGTGTACTGAATCTCTGGCGGTCAATGGTCATTTTTTAGGAAAATTTTAGCGTAAAATTTAGGAGTTGGTTCAACATTATTAATAATTCCATATCTTGCCCTTTAGAGTGGGTGCAAACAATAATGCATGCTCTAGTAAGAAGTGACAAAGCCTGATCAACAAAAGACGTAGGATGTAAGAGAAAGTATGGGAAAACTTAGATAGTTTTATAAGAGTATATGGGAAGGACGATGATTTACTAGCTACGATCTGGGTAGATGGATAAAATTCTAGGTCTTCTTCTAGGAAGATGGCATTTGTATGATTTGTGAGTGGATTGTGGGTAGTGTTTGGTTTAGGATTGGCTAGTGGGGCGATGATACCCCAGTCAATCATACCTTAAATTATATTTCAAAGGTGGAAACACTAATCAGTGGTATGGCCGGAACTTTGGTGAAAATCAAAATGGGCATATGGTTTTAGATTTTTAAGAAGTGGGTTTGGTAATGGACGAGGGTCCAATGGCTTAATTAGATTCCATCTTAAAAAGGCTTGTTAAACTTTGGAGAGGGGATCATGAAGCTCGGCAACATCCTCTCAACTGCGAATTCTGGACTCCTCAAGATATAAGAACCAGGGAAGAGCGTTGTCCTTCAAAGTCTGTTGGAACATTTGGGACATTATTTTCTCGAAGACACCTTGGAGAGTCATGGCTCAGTGGTAACTTAGAAGATGAACAATTGGGGATCCACTACCCCTAACTTCACGATGTTAGGCGTCTTGAACTTTTTTAGCAGCCTTACTTTAGGATAGGGAGACATATGGGTGTAGTCCATGTAGTTACTAGATATTAGGACTTGGTTAAACTTTTTGGTCAACATATTAAGGTCTTCCTTGACCTTGTTCAACTCTTTTTCCTTCGAATCAATGATCACGGGTAGGTTAGACCCTAGCTAGGCAAGATTTGGCATGGGGAGCTAGGCTGGTGGCGGCCCATTAGCAGGAGGATCACGTGGAGCGTGCTGATATTCCTCAGGGACCCAAATAGGCTTGGGTGCAGGCGGACCCATAACGCAAGGAAAGAGGACCTTGGGCTCTTCGAGCATAGGGACCTGATTTTATTGCATCTCATGAACCTCGATTTGAAGGTTGTCAATCTTAGCAGTTAGTTGGGCTAGAAATGTCATAAAATTCAGCTGCACATTTGGTACTTGGTCTGTGTCCATGGAAAACAAATGAAGATGAATTCCAAACTCAGATGAAGTAGCGAGGGAACTCACGGAGCCTGAGGGAAATTTGACAGAGGATCGAATCCAATAGGTTACTAGGCCAAGGGTCGGGTATGCGATCGACCTGAGAAGGAGAAAATTTTGAATTTATATTTGAAAGAGAAAGGGTAAAACTGTTATTTTTTTAAAAGGAACGAAAATGCTTTTGACATTTTTTTTGGGAAAAGACGAAACAAAATGTTTTTGGGAAAAAGGGAGGAAAAATATTTTTGGTATAAGGAAGGAAAAATTTATTTTGGAAAGGGTCTCATCATATTATTATTCTGTTTATTAGGTTCTCACTTGTATTATGTTTACCTAAATGCAAAAAGAAATGTCGGACGAGACCCGAGCCCAAGAAAATTGGGTTTGAAAAATATGTAAAAAACATGGTTGGACTTGAGCCAGGCTTATGGCCAGAGTTTTTGTAAAAAGATGAAATCGCACGAAAATTTGGGCGGCATGCCGACCCATCATTTCTTTCGAGTTTTGGGTAAAAAATGACAAACTAAATATGAGTGTACTAGGTTTGACACCTATATGAGGGTATGTAGTTGTTGGGTTAACATGAGGCATGAAGATTATACTAAGCATGGATATGTGAGAGTGAACGATGTGTGACTATCTACAAGTGAGTGTGTGATAGTGAACCTAAGCGTGGATCAAATAAAAGTGGTGTGTGATAACTGGAGGTGTGTGTTAGTAATAACTAAGCATGGATATTCTAAGTGTGCAATATGTGGATATAAATGATCCTAGGTACACGTAGTGTGAAGTGTACATGGAGAGTATCTACAAATGTGTGACAGAGTAGTGAGATAAGCATGAGGTATATATGTGCAAGAAATAATAGAGGAGAAAAAGGGAACATACAAGTAGGTTCATACGCACACAATAAAAACAAAACACTCATGCAAATAGAGTCTAGCCCTATTATGAAAATGAATCGCCAACAGAGTTGCCACTGTGGCCATCCCCGATGTGTCCATCCGTCTCCTACTCCCGCTGGGGGGGGGGGGGGGGGAGGAGAAAAAGGTTTCGCGCCCTTATACTCTAGGAGCGCTTCGATCATCGTCGGTGTGGGGTGAATGTAAAGAGATGGAGTCACCGTCCTATTTTGCACAAAACAGGCAAAAGAACATGTCACCTCTTAGAGAGAGAGACATCAAAGACATACTGATGCTTACAAAACCAATGGTTCAAGGATTTGTGGGCTAAGTTACAGAATGGGAAGGTGTTAGGCACCCATTCCGCCCTTTTGGTCTCTCATGGGTTTGTGTTATTATTTTCCTTTATTTCTTCATGAAATGTGTGTGCGTATATATATAATGGAGATCAGAATTGCCCAACTCATACCACGGAAGAGATAGAGTGAGGTCATCCATAGGAATGTTCCCAAAAAATATTATTAAAAGATGGTTTATGCGTTTATCGTGATATTGATCATTATAATGAAACAATAATATGTGTGGGATAAAACGCTAACTAGGATCACGAACATAATATGTATTAAAATAATGCAAGAATATGATAAATGGGGAATTTGGGAAAATTAAAAATTTGGTAAATTAGAAAATTGGCCTCGAGTTTCGGGTTTTAACTCGAAACGCCAACGTAGCCTATAAAGGCATCGAAGTCCATGTAGTTTGCAAGTGACATAAGGGTGGGGTTTATCCCATAGATTCGAACGGGATTTTATTATATGTGTGTGTGTAGAAAATGTGTTTTAGTTTTGAAAATTTGTGATGGATAATCCTGTTGGAATTTATAGGTGTAACCCTCCTTTTGTTTGTTTTGGGTTTTTTATAGAAAAATAAAGTATTTGCAATATAATTAATACAATGGTGAGATGTTGATGTGTATGAACTAAAATAAAAGCTAAATTATGAGTTTATGTAATTAATGCAAAAATAAAAAATTTAAAGAGAGAGGGAAGGATTTAGATCTTCTTTGAAGAATTAAAGCTTGATCTTGATATTGGATGAACTCCATTGAATGTTAAGATGAATGTTGGATGAGAGAGAATGAGATTTTTCCAAATTGGGTATTGAAAGGATGGGAATTTAAGATGGAATGGAATTTTACATAAGGAAACTTCGCTGATTGCAAGAGAATGCTGCTGAGATCACTAATGCAGATGGGTTTGAGGTGTGCCTTGGGATTGAGGTAATGACCTCTATTTATAGTGTCAGGGGGTGTCGATTGACATGGTCCCAGCCCTGTCAATCGGCAGGTAACCCTAGACACATTGCCGATAGGTAAGGAAATGGACCTGCCAATCGACAGTCTCGTGCTAATTTATTCAGAAAAATGGTAGTAAAACACAATTCATTGATCCAAATCACGCACATGGCATACTGTTAGAAAGGTAATTCAGAGACCTTCAAGATTACTTGGACATATCCCAGATTCGGGAGTTGAATTTGGGTAAAATGTCGCTCAAAAGCACTCGTCTATTCTTTGGACATAAGATCGCCAGACGAAAACGGATAGTTCATCCGAACGGCAAGTTAGAATCGCACACGGGGTAGACCATTGGAAAGGTTATACGAGGTTCTTCAAAATTTCAAAGAGCGTCGCTCGATTCAAAAAGTTGACCTTGGTCAACCGAGGCCCGGAAGATCCTAGTGACCTTTCGAAGTAAACTGGATCGTTCATCTATATCGTAAGGCTGAGTCACGCATGGGGCGAACCGTTGGAAAGGGTATCCAGTTCCCCTCGAAGATTCATTCAGTCTCATTTGATCTAAAGAGTTGACCTTGATCAAATGGAGCCTAGGAGCGCCCGGTGGCCTCCGGATCAATTTTTGAAGGAAAATGGATCGTTCGTCTGAACGATTATGCTGTTTTGTGCACGGGGTGGACCATTAAAAAGGGGTTTTAGTGCCCTTAGAAGATTTAAAAATCTTTTTCTCTGAAGATGAAGTTGACTGGGGTCAAATCGAGGCTTGGGAGCACCCGGTGGCCTCTAGATCGATTTTTGGTAGTAAAATGATTCGTTCGTCCGAACCTTTATGCTAATTTGCGCATGGGGCGAATCATTGGAAAGGGAATTTAGAGCCCTTTTAAGATTCAAAGAACTTTCACTGTGATGATGAAGTTGACCGAAGTTAAATGGGGCCCGAGAGCTCCCAATGGTCTCTAAATCAGTACTCGGAGTATGACCTAGTGTTTGTTGTGAAATGGGGGAGGTGCTAGGGAACTAAAGAGAGACTTAAAGGGTCTTAGAATGTGGGTTCTATAGTTGTATTAGTATTTAGGATTTAATTTGGCTTCGGTTTGTGTTTTTTACTGAAATAGCCAAGGTGGGAGATTTATAAGAACAAGTTTTATAATTTCTCATTTATTTATATTTTTTCTTATCCCGTTACTCATACATTGCACCTTCATGAATTCTATGGATTCAAAGATAAAGTTAATGACTTTTGGAAAATTGAAGAATCAAATTTGTTTAGTCATGCTTCATATGAATTACAAAAGACACTAAAATTATCCATGAAGACTTCAGCGATGCCCTCCACCATGTCATTAAAATGCTAAGATAGCACCATTGGAACGTTGTCGGTACATTTTAAAGCCTACAATACATCCTCGAAATGGCAAAAATGTCATACGGGCAAGTGAAGATTGTATTTTCTTGATCTTTAGGTTTATATCAATTTGATTGTACCCTAAATACCCATCAACAAAATTGTAATATTTATTTGTGGCTACCCTCCCAATGATTTTATCAGGGGTAAAAGAAAGTAGTCTTTCATTGTGGCATCATTAAGACTCCTATTGTCAATATGGACATGGTAGCCAGTGGGAATATAAGAGGGGAATCCATATTTTTTATCACTATAATTCTCAACCTCTTAGGCACCACTTGGGTCAGGCTTACCCATTCTCTATCGAAAATGGGGTATATAATCCCCCACATCCAATAACTTAATAACCCCTACCATAACTACCTTACTAGTGTTTGGATTCAAATGTCTTTGCATTTGACGGTGGGTTTGGCCTCATCCTTCAAGTATATGTTATGGGTCCATATTGAGGGATTGTTCCATTTCATATTGGATATCCACCACCCAATAACATTCTTATGTTTTGTCAACACATTTAACAAGTCCAGTTCTTGATCAATATTATGGTCAGCCATAAGAATTACAAGGAAGGTGTTATCACTACCGAGGAAAACATATTTGAGCTCTATAGGAATGATTTTGAGCTCAAGTTTAGGCATTGAGACATTAGAGGGAAATGGAAAATAGTATTGTGGGGCTAATTTTTTTACTTGTTAATAATTAACTCACTTTGCTCATATGTGAGACCCTCTTCTCAAACATCACCATCTTCAATACCATCAATTTCACAAAATACCTTCTCGAAAAAATTGAGAGCATTACACATTTCTATGAACTTCCCATTTAGCGAATAATAATTTATGTCATGGGCACTTTCATAATCCTCCTCATTAATAACAAAATCATTATCCAAGGAGTTTGAAATACATGCCTCCAAAGGATATCTAAAATGAAAGAGATCAAGATATTCTTAAACTAATGTGCTGATACACGCCATCGTCTCAATTCCGTCCTCATTATCATCACAACATTGGGGTTTCTTGAGAAGGTTGTAAACATTCACTTCCATCACTATATTCCTGAAAAGATAACTTCATTACCCCAATTCTACAATTAATGTTGGAGTTAACGGTAGCTAGGAATCCGACCAAAAATAATGAGGGATGTTCATATTCACTTATTTGAAGAGTTCGAGAAAACCCCTCTCAAAGGATTTACTAGCCTTAGTCTTGAGCCTTTGAGAAAATGGGGCCAGAATAAGACAAAAGGGTTCCGTCAAAACATTAGACTCTCATCCCCCATTGTAGATGTCATATTTTTTGGGTAAGAGATTCTTCTCATAAGAGGAATTTGAATGACTTCTTCCGGGGGAGGCCTAATAACATGGTTATCAACCTCTTATCCATTCTGAAGGGTAGCTATACACTTGGCATGATTGATTTGAGTTGCATCTAAACTTGAACTCTTAAAGATCACATAACCCTTAGGATTGGGTTGAGATTGCACAAATAGAAGCGATCTCCTATTGGTGAGGGAGTTGGAGTTGAATACATGCATGGTTATGACTAATGTCCCAATGGTAAGGAACCTGGAGTTGCGTTGTCGTAAACAACCTTCTCATTTCCCTTTTATTTCTCCTTTCCCTTGATACCCTCAGTGAATTCTTTACAAAATCAAACATTTTTTGCAATTTCCTTGAAAATTCTTGGAGATTGAACCCATCACCTTAGACTTGGACATACAACTTCTAACACTGCGTGTTTCGCCTTTTCCATTCTCACTTTAACACTTGGGCCAATGCCTTTGTCTTTGGGACATTTATCAATATCATTGTGACTCTGATGTATTTGTTTTAACTTTTCATATAACAGTATAAAATATGTTATTATTACTGTAAAATGGACATTATTAAATAAGCAGCTAGATTACTAAATTAATACTCACCAATGCTTCTATAACCACTGGATTAGGCACACCATCGTGTTTTTTGGTACCGGCATGGACGTACGCATCATATTTATGAAACCATTTTACCTAGACCACTATTTTTTTTCTTGCACGTATTATATTTATTACATCTTGGTTGTAAAAATTATATAAAAATGATATGTATTTTATTGAAAATAAAGTGAATAATATTCCCCCACATACATACCATAGAATGTTCTATCTTGGCGTATGATTTTCGGTCGGAGAAGTGCACATCAGATTTCTTGGACCACCTGCTCCTCACCAACTCCCTTGTACTGAGTTGGGCGTCAGATGCTCAAAATTAATATATTTTTTCCAATTTCAAAAAGCGACCAACTCTTTTTGATGAGTATTGTCTTTTAACTCCTATATCGACTCCCCATCTTTCCTAAAATAATGTGCTCGTGTATTCTTGTTCAATGTATTACATTGGCCCCTAATTATTGCCAGTGCGTTTTCTATTTCTTTTGAGGTATTTGGAATTGTTTAAATACAATAAAAAGATAGTAAAAAAGCTAGCACAACACAAATTCTCAAAGCCAAAATCGAAATCATATACCTGAGGATCTCCCCACATTGCCAATTTCGATTCCTTATGCACCCTCATCTGATTTTCATGGCTCGGACCGATTATACATTTCATGTTTGTAATGACCAATTAATAAAATTAGTTTTATTTTAGATTATACACACTATCTGACTAAAGGTCGCGGGCATTTGGGAAGATGAGGAATGAGCGTCTTCGGCGCTCTCTGGAGTCATATATCCACCGACTCCTGAATTTGAAATATTCTACAAAACTAGAGTACCACATATTCATTAGCATGGCTTTATTAGAATTTAATGACTTCGGAAAATTATTTAAATAACTTTGGAAAATTTGAGTATTAAGCATGTCTAAATTAAGAGTTTGAGGGTGAAAATGTAAATTAATAACTAAATGACCCCGAAAAGGCACAAACGCCTCACACGAGACATGTGTGAGGTATTTGTGCCTATTTAGGGATAACGTTGAATAAAACACATCAAATGGATACAATACAATTCATTAATATGACTATATTATAATTTAAATAGTTTTGGGAAATCTAGTGTGACACCCCGCTTAAATTAATAATGGGTGGCTAACCCTATACCAAGATAAAACAGGAATCTCAAGTGGATCATTCTCAGCATCACTGTCGCACAAACTAAAAATCTAACTAACCACCTAATAAAATAAGCGGATGCCAAAAAATTTCAATGAACATACAAAGAACTACAAACCAACATGAAAAATGACTACAAAACATGACAATGCTTACACGAGTACAATAAAAGATATACCCGAATATGCTGTCGGGTCATAGACAATACAACATCCACGATAAGAACATAAAACAGCTACAAATACACAACTCCTAGGTACACGTAACCGATATACAAAATGGATCTTAAACTAGATGTAAAAAATAGAAAGCAGCTACAACAAAATCCTGTAACATTCCGCATCTACTACAGCTCCAAGGACTCTGGATAGAATAGACATCATTGGCGTCCTTGCGGAGGGACACCTAAAATAAACATATATAGCAAAATAAAAGATATAAATGGGTCAGAGCCCGAGGTTTGAAAATAGTTTTAGCAAGTGAATTAAAATGCATAATAATTATGAATGAACGATATCATAATTATAGTGGTGTCGCACTCTCTTGGGATTCAACCTCACCCCTCATCTAAAGTGCGCACCTAACATATGCATGTGAATCTCAACTAAGATACCTAACCCGTTCTAGGGATAAATCCTCTTAAATCTACGCCTAAGCCTCATCCATGTATCCCATTATCTCTAACATAACCGTCTATCAACCTCATCTATCGTTTCCCAAGTTTACACCCAAACTTGTACAATAATATAACTCAATTATATTTATCGATTTTAATCTTTAACCTTCACAAGTTATTAGCATAAGATATCCCATGTCATCATTAATGCTAGTAATATACCCCCACTATGTCACCTATACCAAAGAACTAAGGACCAAACATCTCCCCACACCCAACATTACGCTAAGTTTCGTGCGTGGGATGTATCGCAAAGTGAAATCCAAACAAGGAACCCCCTGATACACTATCACCTAACATGGTTGGTCATGGGAATCCGTTAGGCCCTCGGTCCAACATACACCCCCAAATTACTTCCTATCTATAGGCATAAGAGTATACTCATCCACTCTCATGCTATAAAAGACAAAACATAATATACATCATTATAACATTCTCTAGTTATAATATTAAGACATCACACACTATCTATAAAACTTGTATAATATTACTCGCACGTATTATACAAGATTCATCAATCTATAGAAAGTACACATACATAGCACACATAATATATGTATTATAGCAGTCTCTACAATGCTATCATCTTCCAAGGGATCACTCATATGTCCCGAGATTACCAGTGATCGAACTGTCACACCGACTTAGTAAAAACCTAATCACAACGAATGGGAAGCGTCCATAGTTCCTAACCTGAGAAGAAGACGAATCATACCCAAGATGTCTTACCCCTACCGCACGCACGGTAAAATACTAGACGTTATGACCTGGGGACTATACTCTCCCTGCTCCTCAAGTCAGGGGGATTCACCTACATCGCACAACTTCCCATGATATCACTAGAGGGTTTGAAGCACATAATGTATATAATCATACACACAAGATATATACACATTCGATCACATTATATACACAATCCATCACACAAGGTATATACATTCATACCATATATATATATATATATATATATATATATATATATATATATATATATATATATATATATATATATATACATACCATCTCACTTTCGTATGTATAAAAGTAATGAATCCGACCATATGTATATAACTCTCATAATACCATCCGATACCCTCTCTCATACCTTCCCAATACATTTTATTATTTAATCCCTCATTTGAAACTTTATAATCCATCACACCTAAGATATGAGTAATCACCCAATTTATTCAACACTAAGGACACATAATATTCCCTCTCTCACCCATACCATATTCGGCATTAAACAAATTCCTACCACTCGAAGAATTTACGAAAGGATTCAGTATGTTAAACTCCTAAATATACCTCCATAATAACCCAAAACCATCCTCAAGAGAATCCTCATTTCCTTCGAGGATTACTAAAAGAAAACAACACAATTTACTCTTATATATACCTTTATCATTGCCCCCAAAATGACTCCTCTCTTATATCCAAATATTAACTCCCATGTTATCTTATAAACATATATACTATACAATTTTAGAGGGTCCCTAAGTAATAAACCAATTGAAAATGGGTTAAAGCAGGAACTGGCAAATCATAGTGACCTAACTGGACCGAATCGGGGGTCCACAAAAATGAATCGGTCCAGTCCCTAAAATTGTACATAAGACATTTAATGACCGGACCGATCCAATTTCCTTAAAAATGAATCGATCCGACTTTACTACACGGACCGGTCCGGTTCTGTAGAATTTCTACTCTATAGCTTACGAAGTTAACACCCCAAAAACCTTACTCTACACTTCACAAGATTTACTCTACACTTCTAAAGCCAAATTATACTTCATCAAAACCCAACACAAAAAATTATCCCACCATTTTTATCATCTAAACCACAAATATAACCCTTAATACAAGATTTACTCATCAAATTTTAGGGTTTAACCATAAAATCTCAAAATCAACTAAATCACCAACAAAAATTATGAGATAACTCACATACACAATTATTTAGCGAGTTTAATCACTTGCCTCAAAGTTGTAGAGGTTGAATCTTCCTTGAAATCATAGATTTGAGCCGAAAATCTCCAAAGCTCCAAGTTTTTCTCCTCTTTTATCTTCTTCCTTTGCTTTCTCTCTCTCTCTTTCTAGGGTTTTCTCTTTTCTCACAAATGAGATTGGCTAACTCATGACCCTCTTAAGCCTTCAAATCCTAAATCCCAACTTTAAATGATAATACACACTTAAAATGACTCGTTTACTCATATTCGAGTCATACTAGGTCCAAAATATTCCGAAATCCAAATAAAACTTCCGGGCAATCATTTTGACTATCTCAACCCATCAAGGATCACCCGTGCACTCTAAATTTTTGTCCAAGACTCCAAATAAAATAAATTTATTTTACCCCCCAAAATTTAATTCCTATGTCCTCAAAAACACGTGGTGTAACATCTAGGTATTATGTATGGCTAAATTGTGAGTTGAAGGGTAAAAATGTCAATTAACAACCAAACAGCCCCGAAAGAGGAACAAATAATATATTCAATCCAATTCATCAAATTGGGAGTTGAATGATGAAAATGAAAGTGTAAATTGATTTGGATTTGGATTTAATCAACTATTCCAATCCAAACCATCAAATTCAATACAATAAAATTTAATATTGGTCATTTGAACTTAATATAATTGAGAATGTGTGTAGGGCTACAAATTAATAAATTATTTTATCTGATTACTCTATGACATGTTTTTATTTTTTGAGCATATATGATATATAGTTGATTTGGATTGGTTTCATCGGTTATTTCAAATACAAAACTGAAAGTGAACCAATTAAGGTCGGGTTTGGAAAATTAAATCCAATATTATCCAATTTAGGTTGGTTTTTCAATTGGATTGGATTGATTTTGATTAGATCAGTCGGTTTCAACGGTTTGGTTTGGATCTTGCACACGCCTAGGTGACGTGGACATGGGAATTTGTTAATGGTTAATGAAAACGGAACATTCTTTGAAAAAAACATTGATTGTTATTAGTGACTCACATACAACACCCATAACATGTACAACCCAACCTTTAATTCATTAACAAACAACAACCACAGCAGGCACAAACCAATCTCCAGCCAACTCACAAACAATTCCCAAAACATGCATAACAACAACCCAACAACAATAACAATTGATCAATATAAAAGTGTAATATCCCATTCCACCACCATCGATATTGTCACCAATTTAACCACGACTCGCAACAATATGGGGTTTTATTCTAGCTCACGTCCACAAACTTGTGCCAACATGGTTTGAACCCCTAACATATGGTGTCATAAACCACATGCCTTACCAGTGGAGCTAAAAATGCCTCATTGTTAGAAGAATGCAAATATACATATATGAACCAGTACTTTTCCTCACACAAGTAATGTGGGATTGTAACTCTCCAGATACCAAATAAACCGTGGCACTAGTCTATTACAAAAAGAAAATTTTATACCCGATAAATATAAAATATATACAATATAGCCTAGGGGTAAAAAATCTTGATACAAATATCCTACCTAACACTCCCTCACACGTGTATATACAAATGAGAAAAATATTTATATGTGATTATCAAAATATCCCTCTCAATGCATATATGGCATATGTGTCATGCAAAAATCCCACTTACAGAGTGTGAAGATCCGCGCAATAAACTATATATTTACGAAATGAACTTGCAATTTTCCACAAGACAATAAAATAACATTAATGCTTTATTAATTTAAAAAGTATATTACGATTGATCTTAAACCAAGGTAATTAATTCCTTCACAAGTCATTAACTTTGTACGACAATTGTTTTAGGATATATGGGTTTTATTGCACTATTTTGTACTTGAGAATGTGAACAAAAGATCGGCTTATCAATGTAATTCATTCCTTCCCAAACAGTTTTCTTCATCCAACAAAAATGCAAAAACTCTTGTGGATTACCTTCTTTGGGATAATATCAAAATAGGGAATGAACAACATAACAATAGAGGATATATAAATATATTTACATACATGTTTAGTGCGATATAAAAAGAAATTAAATTGAATCTTCACCCAATAATCCAACAATTTTGGTAGACACTCAATAATGCACATCTTAGTTTATCCATGAGTTAATTCAAGTGTGCAACTAAAAATTTGAATAGAGAAAAATGCTTTTTTTTTTTGGTTATTAAACATTTTCGTAGGACCATAAAAAATAATCAACTCAAAATGAATTTTTTTGCTATTTTAAAAAAATCGGTCAAACTGTCTCAGTTTTTAAGTTATTTTTAAACTGTTAAAAACTGACAAAGTTTGACTGATTTTTTTTAAATAGTAAAAAAATTCATTTTGTGCTGATTTTTTTTATATCGCCCTATTGAAATGTTTAAAAACCATAAAAGATTCTCTCTCTCTCTCTCTCTCTACATACATTTATTTTTACTATTTTAAAAAAATGGACCTCATTCAGGGACCTCATGAGATTCTCTCTCTCTCTCTCTCTCTATATATATATATATATAATACTCTTGTGCGGTCTTCTTACACTAGAGACATGTACAAACTCGAAACTATTTACAGTGTATATCACTAAAATGATTCAACCAATTAATCAACTGCCCCATATTATCACGGAGATATCTCTTGAAGAAAAATTTATGGAGTCCCATACCAATTTAAGCTAGAAATATTTGTGGAGAATTAACCAAGCACATTATTCTTGAGAAAGGAGAGATAGTTCATACTTCAATTTGATGCGGGAAATCTGCATATGATAACTACTATATATATATCATGCTGTCCAACATACCCCTTCGTAACATACTTATGAACATATCCATTTTATTAAAATAGTACAAAAATGTATTTTGTAACCAAACTCGGTATATATGATCTACATAGCAAAGAGATCATCTATAAAAAAATAATAAAAAATTCAACACGAAAATTAGGTATATATGAGCATTTTTGGCCATTCAAATTTTTACCATCATCTCATTCACTTTCGGGTTAAATTTTTTATGATTTTTTTGGTAGAAGATCTCCTTATTATGTAGATCATATATACCGAGTTTGGTTAAAAAAATACATTTTCTTACTATTTAAAAAATATGGGTATATCCATATGTATGTTTAGTGAGGTATGTTGGAGAGCCTGACAGTATATATATATATATATATATATATATATATATAAGAGGGAGAGAGAGACAGAGAGAGAGAGGCTCTCATACATACCAAGTATACATACTTGCTGATGCAAACCTATTTTTTTTAAATATTAAAAAACATATTTTTGAGTTGAATTTTTTATATTGTATTTAAATATTTCAAGGGACCCATATAAAACAATTAGCTCAAAATAATTTTTTTTGCTATTTTTTAAAAATTGGTCAAACTTTTATATTGCTTTAAATAGTGCAAAAGTTTGACCGATATTTTTAAAATAACAAAAAACGTTATTTTTAGCTTTTTTTATATGGATCCCTTGAAATGTTTAAATATCACACAAAAAATTTTACTCAAAAATAATTTTTACTATTTTTAAAAAATCGATATGTATACTCGGTATGTACCATAGCATGTCGGTCCGTGTGTATATGGCGAAAATGGTCAAAATTTTTGGCCCACGAAAAAAGGCCTTTGATCATGGTTTGGGACCGTGACCATTTTGAGGGTAACCAATTTGGGGGTCACGATCCAAAATCGTGACCATAAGATGTGGTCACAGTTCCTTAGGTGACATCAACATTAAGGGTCTGGTCACGATTCTGGACCGTGACCCCAACTGTGATAAATAAATGTGTTGTTTGGTGGTCACGACCCCAAACTGTGACCATATGGGGGCGAAAATTTAACGTCGATCATGGTCTAAAATCACGACTCTAGGTTGTAACCAAAATGGTCACGACTCATGACCATAACCAACACCGTGACCATTTAAATTCATGATTTTAGATCATGATCATATATATATATATATATATATATATATATATATATATATATATATATATATATATATATATATATGTACAATTTAAATGGTCATGGTTCTGACCCATGATCAAAAATAAATATAATTAAGAAATAATTTCAAATTCTCTACCTCCCTAATTTTTTTTATATGTTTTCAAACTTGTATACATTTCCATGATAGAACTAACTAATCTGTGAATAGGAAAAATAACAAAAAAAATTAAGTAACTATTAATCAATATAATAATATAACATAACCAATATACATTTCCATAAATAATAACAATACATCACTGCATGTTTACATTTTCACAAATAAATATTTAAATCCTCAATGTTTTCCTTCCACGAAACATATGCAAAATGTTCAAAGTGTTCGTTCTCCAAGTAGGCCAGCAAATATTTCAAAATGTTTCAAATGGTAAAAAAAGAACTTGAATCTCAAAATAACTTCGGGATGACTACGTAGCCAAAAATGACATCAAAGTCCACATAATTCATACGATGAACAAAGTTGGGTCTAACCCATCATCCTAATCTAGGGTGTCACTTTTGATTTATGAAAATAGATGTCAAATGTGTTGAAAATATAAAAAATTGCGTGAACACTCTAAATTGGGAATTATGGTATAAGCCCCCTATTGGGAGTTTTCGATTTATGAAAAGATTTGAATATACACATGATAATAAAAAGAGTAGGATTTATGATACTAGTATTATAGACAAGTTACAAATGGGATAAGAACACTAAAATATACATCTGTAATTTTATCTGAGTATCCTTGAATAGTTTCTTGGAGGTCTAGCCAGTCCAACGCATCTGGGGTTCCTAGTTTCATAACAAGACTATAATAAAACATTGTTAGGCTTAAAATCCCAGATGAATTCGATCGGTTAAACCCCAAAGAAACTATACAAGGGTAGTCACACGAAACTAAGTAGGATTAGTGGTAGAAGGATATAAGAAAATGGGATTAGTATTTATTAATAAGAGACTTTGGAGTGTTGTGTCTCATTGAACATCATGTAACATAAATCATCAATCGAGGAAGCCACACAAGTAGTTAACATCAACAAAAACCATGACAATTTATGTTGTTACCTGAGATTTGCAGTTTGTTATCAGTGTCGCACTCCAAACTTAATAAGGTCTATAGAAAAATTACAAAATGTGGGCAACGAGGAAGCAAATGCAAGAAAACTAAATATTGATTAAAGGATGTACAAATGTAAATAAATACAAGTGCTATTCCAATACATATGGTACAAATGGGGTTGTCATAGTTTGGTTAACTAAATAATTATAAAATAATATTTCCAAATTCAACTTTATTCTAAATAAACTAAAAATTCTTAAAATTAGGGTTGTCATCAAGAGCAGATTGGAACTCTATACGAGCCTTTAATGCATTTTCTTGGGTAGTGAAATCTTTATGTTCATGCATAATGACATAACAATTGTCGTCGTTTATCACTTTGAGTAGAATACCTTATTTATGTTTTTAAAGGCACAAATAAAAGGTTCATCGATCATGCGATCTTTACTCTTCATCTTAAATATATCTACCATCACAAGTTTTAAGGCAAGACCATCTTTACAACCATTCGTAGTGTCCTCCACCTTCACTCAGTCAAAATAGAAGATGCCTTCTTTGAAATCTAGGTAATCTATTTCCAGAAATTCTTGGCCAATCTCATAATAGGTTACCACTGTATCCTTTGAATTTTTATCATTTTTTCTAGCCACACAAGAAGTCAAGGCAGAAATTGAAAATTTTCTATTTTGCATACTAGTTTTTCTTTGCTTGGTTATCAAATGAAATCAAAACTGTTGACAAAGCATCTTTTAAAATCCTTTGCATGAAAATTAGGACCTTTGGCTAGGCATGCAAGCCTCGAAAAGATATCACCTCTTTTTAAAGTCTTCATTTATTAATGGACTTGTTTTAGGGCATGTTTTACAACATATACATAAATTACCTCAACATAAGAGGTGGAAATTACCTATTTTGATACCCATGCCCTAAAATCATTCACTGTGCGATTTCTCTTCTGATTTCGACCAATTTATCTCTCATTCTTCCTAAACGTGTTCATGAAATTATAGAGGTAGATAGTAATATAGAGAATACAAATAAGTAAACAAAAATAATCTATATATATGTAGCTATTCACTCTATCCAATATTTAACTTCATCTTGTGATTCGAAGACATAATAAGCTACTTGATTGTATTGCAGATTGGCAAGTCTCAGTTATTTAGGGTTGCCAAAAGTCAATTCATCCTCAAACTCGCCAGGTTCCCCAATCACTTTCTCTCCCCAAGGATCGAACCTCCTAAGCCCTTGTTTGGGCATAGGTACTCGAGCGTATGATAATGATTCTTTTGTTATGTATTCTTCCATAATTGACCCTCCAATATACCACGTACTCTTAACTTATCTTTGAAGTTTTTCATCAAGCACTAGAAAGGATACATCTAGCAAACATAATGGGTCCACACAACAAAGCTTCATCACATAGATGCTGATGCATGTGGACGATGATGTCAAAGAATGACGGGGGAAATACTTCTCTAAGATACAAGTCTCCTCATCTAAAGTTGATTTCGTAACCTTAATGTGATTTTTGTTTACCACTTTTGTACACATGAAGGTGAAACACAAACTAATCTATATAATTACCCTACGGGGATCTTTATGCTTAGAAAAGATATGCCTAAATAACAGAGGTATTAATTAAATGATGACGTGTCATTCCTAAGACTTGTACTGTTTTAGGTCATTTATTTGGTATCTCACAACCCTATGCAAATTACCGGAATAACCAATGAGAGTCTTCAAGTTTAATGTGTCTAGGATGATCTTTTTCTCATTAGTAGTCAAAGTTAAAGCATCTGCGGGAATCAAATTTCTTCTTGTTGTAGGTTCAATTTTTAACCATAATTTTTTTATTTATTTTTATCTCCTTTAGATCGCAGTGTTCCCTCTCTCCATATTTTGAATGAGATCAATCCAGATGTGTTCCTATTAGATATTACGAAAAGTTCTTCTCTATTTGTAGCACATTAATTACATGCCTTACACGGTGCTCTTTCCAATATTGTAAGTCAAATAAAATTGATCGTCTGGACCATGCCTTAATTTTACTACGATCTTTTGGATCCTCCTTATCTTTATGTTTTTGTTTTCTTACAAAATTATTCCTCGAAGTTACTGTCTTCTCATTCTCCTCGATTTGATAACCAAAAAATTGAGCAGGTTTCATCCTAAGCTCGTGACCGATGGGTAAAAAGTTAGACTTGTCATTCCTAAAAGGTAACTATTCGGTCGAAATATATGATGACCATCATAACTCATTTTATCATTATGACATATCCAAGTGGATCCAATTTCCTCTCCACATATGGTACATCCATAATAACCTTGAAAATTACAACCGAACAAGGTCCCATAGGTAGGAAAATCGTGGATCGCCCACGACGATGTTGTTTTAAGTGTTAACTCTTCACACGTATGAACGTCAAATTCCCTCATGCCTTTATACCAACTAGGATAATAATGTGAATTCTTTTCTCATGCACAGTGTTGGAGGGAGACTTAAAGGCACCATGAGAACTGACCAATATTTCTGATTAG
Organism: Sambucus nigra; assembly: GCA_949130495.1. NCBI lineage: Eukaryota > Viridiplantae > Streptophyta > Magnoliopsida > Dipsacales > Adoxaceae > Sambucus > Sambucus nigra. Next base: position 586,674,282 of record OX422216.1, read on the forward strand.
TGCTTAAACTACCGAAAGGGTTAATCTCATAGGTTGATTATTCAAGACGGACATTGTGCAGTTCCTTTGCAAGTTTAGGGTGTCCTGTATTTGAAAGTTGCCAGATGAGTTAATGAACTAGATGACACATGATATTCCCACCCACCTCAGCTTGATCGTGTCATGTCATGGCCTCAGCTATCCATGATAGAGTGAAAAATGTTTTTAACCATGGCATGAGGACACAATACTTCAATACCTTTTGTGGAACTTGTGAGCACTTTCGAAATTTTGTAGGTTTGTCTTTCAACTCTCATAAACCATATATCTTGGCTCATTGCATACAGGACATTTTTCCTCATGGGACTCATTCTCCAAGAAGTTTTTTCACGCATTTTTATATTTTGGGGAACTCTATTTTTCAAGCCAAAAATATCAGATCTTGATGACCCCTTGGGGAAAATTCTTCTGAAAGTTCTTTCTATAAGTTTTCATATGTTCACCTATAAGAGAAAGAATCCGTTCCTTCGAATCAGGTGGGAATGTAAAACTCTTACAAAGTTGATCCCAAATATACCAACACACACCTATATATATATATATATATAAATAATAAATTAGGAAACTTATGATGTCATAAGCTTAAAAGATGATGTCATCAGATGAATTTTATTTACACTTCCTATTTTACCCCTCAAATCTTAGATTTCCCCCTCCTTTTCACTTATTAAATTTACATTTCAATTCAAAATTTGGGGTTCTATGGTCATAATCCGTTCATAAGTTTTTTGACACATTTTCATTTCTCACACAAAGATTTCACTCTCCCGTCCTCTCATCAGCAAGCCCCAAAAAACCTACCTCATCTACCTCCCTCTCTCACTCATCCTCTCCCTCACACTAACCTCAAGCCGTGTGCTCTGCAAACCTTCTGCCCCGTTACCTCCCCCTCTCCCCACCACCGCTCTTAATTCGGTTCCCCTATGAACTGTAACCAATCAACCCTCCTCTAACCATTTATCCCTTCTATCAATAGGTATAAATTAGGGCTTCCACCATTTTGGGTGGTTTTGAGTTATTTATTCTCTTTCAATTAGAATTTTGTTGTTGTTTACTTTTGTAGATGTGAATCGAACATATACACTAATGATGTGATATTTGGTTTCCCATGATTTTAGATTTGCGATTATAATTTGGCATTTCAGATTTGCGATTTTTGATAAACTCCCAAAGGTTAGATATATCTTCTTCAGATTTACGATTTTTCCCCACAATGTTAGATTTATGATTTGGGTGTTGATATGTATATTTTCTAACTTTGTATTGGTTTGAAAAAGGTATTTTTTATTCTATTATATACTTTGGTTTTTGTATTATTGAGATTTAATAAATATATTGTGGGATTCAAAATGGATTGAAGAGTTAGTATATATATTTTAGGAAAGTGGATTGAAGAGTTAGTATGCATATTTAACTGGGTTTATAAATCTCTTTCCCATTGGTTTATTGAAGATTTTTAGGTTGAAAAATTAAATAATGGACATAAACACTGATTTCTCAATTCTGTTACTTTTAAGTTTTGTATAGTTTCATTTTTTGGTGGAATATCCTTAAACTCTATTTTTATTGCCAAAATTGATATGCTTTTAGAAAGGAGAAATCCCGTTGATTCGAATTTTGATATGTTAAAAATCTACTTGGCGCTAATTTTGTAATTGTTTAGTTTCCTCTACAATTGATCGAGAAGTGAAAATGATCCTTAATGGTATATTTTAGTTCACTCAGTTAATCCATGTTTGATATACTGTTAATCTCAGTTTTTATATCTAAACTTCTCTGTGTTTGATATTTTGTTTCATATGAGATTTTGTTCACTCCTACCTTCTAGGTGGCGTGTAGTGGGAGTAAGAGTTATCATTGGACATCATCATTTGGGCAATAATATCTAAATCTCTCTCCCAAAAACTGCTTCTCAAATCTCACTCTCTTAAGGAACGAAGATGCTCAATCGCTACTTCACATCGCTGCCTCTTTAGGTCACACCGAGGGGGTGAAGATACTCTCAGTTGCTGACCAGTTGATTAGTGGTATAAACAGTGGCCATGGTGAATTATGAAGATTCTATTAATTTGATGAGCTGATGTTAATTTGAAAAATAGTGGTGGTCGGACTGCTCTTCATTATTTTGTTTCACGTTTCTTCTTAATGACTTATTATTATTGATAATGGTTCCTTTAATCTGAAATCTGTAATTTTGTTACTCTTGAAAAAGGAAAAATGGTTTTAAAGGTTTATTATCATTTTTTGTGTTCTTAGGTATGTGTATTTTCGTCGATGGCATGGAAAAGGAAAATATGGCCGGGATGAGAAAATATATCGAGATACATAGAAAACGCGGTATCTTAGATGTCATTATAAGATTTTGAGTGGTTTTGATTTTTGAATTATTTTGTTTCAATATCTCTCTATGGTTATTTTTTTTATTCTTTCTATGATACCATAATGTCCTAGTTTTGTGCTGATAAAGATGCTAATTCTACACAATTAGTTTCTACACAATTATTGTACAATTATTTTACGTAGCGTACGATGGATTCTGCACAGGTGTCGATTTTTTGAATTATTTAGTTTTGATCTCTCTCTAATGGCCGAATCGGCTACTTGCTTTAGACTATTGATTTAATATGGATTTAACATTTTGTAACCTCATTATAGGTGTTCGAATAAATGCCTATGTAATTGGCCCCAACATCACTCGAAGACCATTTACACCCCTAAATTTGGGTATATGTTATTGCGTTATTACTTTGCCGTTCAAACACGTACTAGATCTGGAAACCATTCTTTGATTTTCGTCAATAATTACCAACCACTTCTATCAAGACTTAGATTAACAGCTAATATTCCGCTACTGTGTTTTTAATAGGAATCAATGATGCACAGAAGAAGAGGCACGGGAGAATGCATGTTACTTCTCTGTTTAGCAGAAGAGGCACTGAAGAAAGCCATTGTTCGGCATGTTACTTCTCTGTTCACCTGAAGAAGTATGGAAGAAATCCGCAGCTGAAGCTAAGAGGAAGAGAGAAATTGAGAGGGAATCAGCCCGTCAGGTGTTACAGAAGATGGAAAAGATGATTAATATTAATGTGAATTGTAAGTTTATGAAAGTCCTAGAAATGTTTAGGGTTGCCCCCACTTAACAACTGAAGAGTTTGGTAGCTGAGACAAGCCCAATTCTTTATTAAGATGTTCTTGGGAGTTTTAAAATAGTGGGAAGGAGAGACATGATCAAATTGGATAGTTCTCATCATTTGAGAACTATTCTTCAAGTGTAGGTATAGATTACTTCTTCCTCTATATTTTTTTGGCAACGTATTTCGATGTCTTTTCACGCAAGTGAATTGATTTGTAATGTCTTTTATTCAAATAATGGTTAATGTTTATGCGTTGATGTTATTTTGACAACTATAATTGGAGATTAGGAGCAGAGTAATGTTATGTTCTAATCATCTTCTAATCATCTGTAGTTTCTTTTTTGCAAGAACTATGACATTGGACAATTATTATTAAGGGATACAGTTGATCCAAAACTTCATAGGATTGAAAACTATTTTTCAGAATATTATTTCTCTTTATTCGATGTATGTTTGTTTATAAATGTAATGCTTACAAAATTTGTTGTTATATTTGTCAATTAAAAATATATTTTATCATCCTAGACCCTAAACTAGAATAGTTTTATGGATTCACAATGTGTAACCACTCTATGTTTGGCCTACAAAAATATTTTTGCCATTATTTTGACTTTGTGTACACACTTTTCATTTTGGCTTGCATACAGTTTCGTTGTAATTTTTGTAAACATGTGATGTATATATCTTATACTTTTAAGGACACGCCAAAATAATCATGTTTGAGCTTAACTAAATTGTGTGAATTCAGGTGCTGGACCAAGAGGCCTCCTCTATAGCTGAAGGTCTTTATGAGGTCCTCAAACACCATGTCGCATTTACTCTCTACAATGCTTCGAACCTCAACAAGAAATCTGACATTAGTGGATTGAACAGCGAAACCCACATGAATATTATGTTGAAATGGATGAGAAGTAGGAGGATACTAAAGATAATGTTTCGTCGAGTTGGTTCCAGCAATAAATTTCTGCATTCTATTATGCCTGAATGACCAGATATTGAAGAATCTAAGAACATCTTACAACTCAAAGTGCAGAGTGAGACACCTTTCGTGAGGAGGAAAAGAAAAATAAATAGCGCGTGCAAGCTTTGAGCATACACCAGATCTATGAGGAACTCGCATTATTGCATGTTGTTACTGCGTTTCATCCATTCAATTCCTCATTTGGACTAGGTTTGTATGCATACTGAGTTTTTCTTCGTTATTTTTAATTAGTTAGTACTTTCCTATGTAAATTATGATAATATGTTTTAATATTAACTGTAAATATTGTACTACCACTTGCGTCTATCAACTGATAAAATATGTTAAATTATAATGCAGGAACTGATACTGAACTGAGCCACACCGCAGCAACGCCACCACCACCACTACCGTGTTGTGGTGTTTTGATAAATCACCTCCCTCCCTATGTGTGTGTGTGCGTTGAAGCATAATGAACAAGTTGAGGAAGATGAATCGTCCCTCCTGTCATCCCCTTTCTATGCTGAGAATAATGGTCTTATAGTTGGTGAAGCACGACCGCATCGAAACCACTGTTGCCAAGGCTAAAGAATTTCGTAGGCTTGCCGATAACATGGTACAACTTGGAAAAGAAGGTACTCTTTGTGATTCACGGAGTACCTTTGCCTTTGTGCAAGGGGATGATGCCACACAATAAGAGTGTAATTAGCATTGCCAATGCGTTTACTAAGAGGAATGTAGAAGCAACCAGTCCAATTCCAAATCTTTGATGACTTACGAGGGAAGTAGCTACTTTTTAATTGTTAGATTCCCTATGTAGTATCTGACATATGTGACTTAAAAAATATCTTCATTATTTGAGTATTCTTTTGGTTTTAATTTAGATTTTGGATTGTGTATTGAAAATTTCATTTCTAATTAGGTATTTTCAATTTCATTTTTTATTAGATATTTTCAATTCTGGATTAGGCGTGGCTAGAAGAGCGAGAAGAACAATGAAGCCGTAACATCCGAAAAGAATTTCGATAAGAAGGAATGACAAATTAGTATAAGAAAGTATGGGTATGATATTATGATGTTTGTGCCTTTTTAGATACCTGAGATCAATGCTTAATTTTTCTTAAACGTTTGGACATTAAAATTTCATTATCACAATTGTAATTCCTCATACGCAGACTAATTAATTTTTCAGAGTGGAGCGAGTTTTCCTTTAATAGCCTACTAATGAGTAGTGAGTGCTACATAGCTTTATCCATAACCACTTGAATCTTAGAGTGATTATTCGGGTGATGTTTGCGTTGGACAATTGTAAATGAAACACGGAAGAGACCGTGTATTTGTAGGGAAGAGGAGGGCTGGGGTTATGTTCGGAGGGTAATGAGACTGGGAACAAGTTATAAGGATTTCCGGGGTTCTTCTCTGGAGATCTAAGTAGTTTTAATCATAATTTTATCATCAGTGTTATCTTTTTACTTATTTTTGCATTTTTTCCAGATTTAAATAGATGTTTTCAAGACTATTTCTCCATTTGTCAATCAAAGGTATTCTTCCCCCCTCTACTCCCTCTATCCGTAACTCATACTGGTGTTGGGAATGGTATTTGGTGCGTCACATGTTTTCATTATTTTTCAACTTTTATGCATTTTTATTTATTTAATTGGTTCTCATGAGGAGTATTTTACTTTGTGCTTTTATAAGGTCTGAAGAATTCATCGAATACGCCATTCAATACGTAGATAAGGTCACTAAATTATCCTATCATCGGGTGCTTAACATGCGCCCGACTTGACATCGGCCGACCCACAGCTTGGTCAAGTTATAAATTCATTCGACTTGGGAGACCCTAAGAGTCCCCATTTTCTTTGCGACTGCATCGTCTTTTCATGTCTTCCCGTTAGAGCTTCCCAAACCGAAAGGATGAAATAAAATCCAACATAAACGACCTACCCATGCTTCCATAGGATGATCGAAACTACTTTTATCTCAACCACTCGAGCTTCCCGTTCGAGATGTATTGCAGCAGCCACATTTATCTCAACCTGTTTGATAGAGTTCATTCCCACAATACGTTTTACTCAAAGCTATCAGGTACGGTATCTCATGTTCTTAGTTAAGATGTAATATGTGCTTCAAATCTAATGTGTTGGGTTCTCAAGTGTTTATTGATTTAGAAAGTGTGTGATTTAATTTTAGTTGGGGGATGAAGACTCTCTGCCTTGATATTTTTTTTTTGCTTCAGATTCATTTCTCTTGGGTATTTTGGATTGTATAGATTTTGGGGATTTTACTTTCAACTCTTTGGATTTTAGGTTTTTTCATTTCTATTTTTCTATTTGGGTTGGGATGTTTGGAGCTGAGATTTTTGGAGTTGGGTTTTAGTTTTTTCATTTGTGTTTTTGTTAAGCTTTAGGACTCGGTTTTGGGGGTTTAGTTTGACTCGATTTTGGGGTTGTTTGATTTATGGTTCTTTGTTATTTGTCGACATAACTGTTTAGACAGCAATGACAACATAATGTTTAATTTGTCAGCAAAGTTTGCATCTTGAAATTGGCACATCTTATAGAAGACAATACTTGATAGAGTAATTACCAATATCAGACAAGTAGTAATCGTGTTTCCACGCCCAAAAGAGAGCCTAGATTCTCTGAGTTTTAGAGTCGGAAGTTGAGCATGGGACATACTTCGAGAATCTTTGGCAGCACTGAATAATAAAAATTGAAATGAAATGTTGGAGGAGGTATTGTGGCTATGGTTAGATTTACTCTACAAGTGTACAATGCTACTATTACGAATATATGGTATATGGAGTAATTTTCATGCATTATTATTTCATTGCAATTAATAATATCTCCCTTTGAACCCTTTTGTCCCTCACTCAAGTGAATATTTATTTCTTTCCCCTTGATTTTATTATTTGTGTGAGATTTATGTTTATAGTACACCATGCTTTACTTTGTCCAGATGTAATATTTTATAAAATCTACTCCTAAAAGTTAGTCAAAGTTCCTATTGTGTTATATGTACATGACATTTTATAATGATAATGAGACTATACACTAGGAGTATCTTCAAGGTTTGTTAGTTGTGAAATGTACATCATAAAATGGGGCGAAAGGGGAAATAATACCATTTTCACAGAAAATGGTCTATTTGGTTGATGAAAGTAATCTACACCGAGTTTAAATTTTTATGAACCTTCTTGAATTATTGATTCTTCTCACTATCTTATGTTTATTGGATTTTTTCTATTTTAAAACATAATGGAATAAGTTTCTTATTTCTCCTTTTGATAAAAATTACATGCTCAGAAATTTCTAGACAAAATGTCATGGTTGACAATTATATCATCTTAAATCATTACTTAATTTTGACAGTAGATATAATACATACATTTGAGCAGTTCTTTATACATCAATTTTGTATATAAACATCAGTTTTGCATGCAATAGATACCATACATTTTCATATAAAATAAAAAAATGTTGCTCCCGGATATCTTTATATAGATCAGTATACAATAGATACCAACACGATCAGTGTTGTGATGATGCGATACGTGAGTTCGAGGGATAAATTGAGGATTCTAAAGAAATTTCTAATTTGGCATAGCATATTAGTCTACTCCTCAAATATTATCATGTCTATACTCATCTTTAGAGTTTTATGCCCAAAAAAGTTCCTCACGTAAGTAGCACAAGTCATTTGGTTAACGTTTTTTGAAAATGCAATTACGGGAGCTAGAAAAGATGAAAGCTGGAGCCATATTGGGTCCTATAGAGAGGTCTTCAGCACACAAGCCAACACCAGGGGTTCGATTGCTCCTGTTCACGATATTAATGTTTCTTATGAAGGGACTGCGGAGTATCAAACACCTGAAATCATTCAGACTGTTTCCAAGAATGGGAAGAAATGCTTATTAGGAAGCCGAAGCTACACTAGCATCAACACCAGCCGGAGCAGAATAAGCAAATCCAGAAGAATAAAATCCCACTGAAGTTGTTGCTACTGCTTAGTTGATCTGTTGTGTCTTCAATATTAATGGCTTTATGGGGTTTAAAAAGTGTATTACTGGGTTAAGATTACTGTTCAATGTCTTTGGCTATGTTTGGCAAGCTAAAAGTTTTCATATGAATGTAAGCTACAATAATTTGTGTGTGTTTTTCTATGAATAGAAACCTATATTTTTGAATAATTGAATATATAACATGTTTCTTGAGATCTTATTCAAATATGCACAACAAAAAAGTTTGGATGAGGTAGTTCTCTTGTGCTAGATTATGGGTGTTGAGTTTGGTGGAAATGACTTTTTCATAATCTCCACATTTTCGTACAGTTTCCATCGTCGTGTTAGGACATAAACATTTTCTTCGAATAAAATAAAACTAATATTGTAAATCATGTTGTTTCATTTAGAATGCTCATTACAAGGGATTTTACATTTGAGGGATTGCAAAATACGTGAGGTGGCTTTCTTTCTAAGTTTTTATTTTATATTTACTTTAGATAGTTTATGCTATTTTAACTTACTCGAATTTTTTTCCATAAAAGTAGGGCTATTATGGGACAACATGACACTACACGATCCAATTAGATTGTCAAATGACACGACTAACATGTTTAAAAATTTTGACACCCAATTTAACATGATGCTACATGAAAACATGAGTAAAAATTTAACACATGATAACCCTACTTATAAACATAATGTCATAAAGACATCATATAACTCTAAAACAAATTATCTATTGCGAACTAAATACGACGTTTGATTCTATTTCCGATGTACACTTTTGAAATTTTTTCCATTTTGTAATTACGTACCTAGGAAATTTGTCGTTTTGTGATTACGTACTTTGGAATTTTCGTCGTGCCTTCGGGCACGGGCATATATAAAGAAGTTGCTCCTGTGTTTCGAACTCGATATCAACCGTAGCTTTGGCGAGGGAATTTGCCATCATACTAAGGCACGACTTTATATTTTTCAAAATTATCTGCGTGCCTTCAGGCATGGGCATACCCTATATATATATATATATATATATAGATAGAGAGAGAGCGAGAGAGAGATGATTCGGTGAAATGAATATACTCGATACTTGGTCACGGTTCCATCATGACCCATGTTGTAGCCAATTATATTGCCACGGGTCCTAATTTATGGTCACAGCTCCTAGTTGTGACCCACTGTGTCACCCTCAACTGGTCACGGTTCCAAACCGTGACCAATTCGAATTAAAATATTATCATGGTTTTAGGTCACGATTCAAAAACATGATCATGCTTCACTATAGTTTGTCACAGTTTGGTCAGAATCTTAAACTGTGACCCTTAACTTGACAAAATTTACCCCATTTTTCCCACCATATAGGTTACGATTGGGAGCCATGACTACGGTGGTCATGGTACTTTGTAGGTCACCCCTAGCCTTTGTCACAACCTTAGTCACGGTATATTTAGTTTGGTTATGGTATATTTAATATGCTCACAATTTTGGATCGTGACCCGTGTGGTCACGGATTAGGACCGTAACCCACCTCCCATTACCATTCTCGCTATGGAATAATGTGTGTTTGTGTGTATATATATATAGAGAGAGAGGGAGAGAGAGAAAGAGGGAGTGGGAGGGAGAGAGAGAGAGAGATGAGGTATCAGTTGAGAGAGATTGTCGACCGGAGAGAGAATTAAGAGGTCGTCAGGTAAGAGAGAGAGTGAGAGAGAAAGGAGATGTTGATTTTGGATAAATGAGGTTAGATATTTTTTATGAGTGTGTTTGTATAGGTATATAAAACAACATCGTTTTGGTAATGGAAGAACAATTGCTATCTCTTGTTTGTCACGGTTATATACCGTGACAAATGTTTCTATATCAAGATAAATTTTATGTTTCAACTTTGTCACTGTCAAAGTTCATGACAATCTTGTCATAGCTTTGTCACGGTTAAAGGACTTGACAAATCCCGTGTACAAAAGAGTGATAAAATATCCATTTTGGTGTAGTGGGTTTTATGAATGGATGACGGCCCATTTGTGTGGGTTTGATAAATATGGGTATATATACAAAAAAAGTGGTTTGGGACAATACCTTTATGTTAGGGCATTTGATAGTGTGTGTTTACGATTGATAATTAATGCATATCATTAATTAATTCAAAGTGAAGAAGGTTAAAATCCTTAAAATATTTTTGAAATGAGCTTTTCAATGATATACTATCTGAAATTCTAACCTTGGAAATTTTGAGTTATCAAAACGGGAATAGAGTTAAAAGTCATTATTAATTTTGTATGTATTATTAAATTATCACGAAATCTTAGTTGTTTCTCCCTAATGATATTAAGTCTTGTTGCTCTTTACTGTTTTTTACTTATTTTAATTTATAATCTTTGTCATCTTATATCTAAATTAAATCACAAATCTTTGACATCCCTCCTATTCTAATAACGGGTGATCAATCCGTAACTAAAATAAAATAGAAATCTCATTCTGGTTCATTTTTAGCATCACTTTCTAAAACTAAATTAATTACTAACCACCTATTAGTCCTCATGTCAAATTTTAAATATTTAATAACTTGTCTTATTAAAACATTCAACCATCTAAATCACTAATTCAACAAATAAATAAATGTAACCAATTTAACTAAACATTCACCATAAGAATAGACTGAATACTGATGCCTTGAAATAAAATAATTAACCGAATAACTCATGATAAAACCAAATACAAAAAACCACTGATATGGGATATAAAGTAAAGTTTGAACAATGTAAGAAGTGTCTAATTGAGCGACATGCCCGAAATGGAAATTGAAATAAACATCATATATAGATAACAATGATAGAAACATCTAATAAATCCATGCAGGAATCCGCATCTGCTGCAACATCGCCTGGCTGGAAGGATAGCTAAGCCTGGTGTCCCTATGGCTGAGCACCTAAAAGGTCCCAAAAAAGGATTTTTAATACAGGTCAGAGCCCAAAATCATTTTAGAAATATTTGCAAGTATTTAAAATGCAATAATGAGTATGCAATAGAATTGTTCATAATTATTGGGTGTTACACTCGCATAAAATTATCCTTTCCCCTCATTTATAGTGTGAACCTACCATATATATTTTAGTTCCCTAGTTATGCTACACCCCCTAACTAGTATAATAACTTAACTTATTCCCACACGCTAAAACTCTAGCCCAACTAGGCTACACGTATTTTACGTTGGTTTGTTTCTTATTTAGCTAACACATAAGCTATATCATTATAATTCTCAATCATGATATTATTGTTAACAATTTACATAACTGTACACTAGTTATAACTTCAATCTTCACACATTCATCTGATCACACACACGCATATAACACTCTTTTATACGTATATACATAGCATACTTAACTTTTCCTCCTTCATGCAATCCCTATTATTCTATCAGACTTCAGGTATGTCACATAACACTCCTGGGCCACATAATTGGAAACTCACCATGGAAATTAAATTGCAAACACATAAATTGGAGGCAGTCATAGACATACATCTGTGGGTCATAACCATACCACATTACCCCACTAGATGCTAAACTCACATACATTGGTCATGCAATAGTCCTATGACCTGGGTAATAACCCAACACCTGTAGATCATGCCAGGGTGGGCTACCCACTACGTGCAACCTCTAACGATAGCATCCATAGAGTAGGTATGTTCACATATATCAATCACACAAATATATCCACACACACGCACACACACACACACACACACACACACACACACACACACACACACACACACACACATATCACTCGTAGCACTAGCCCATAATTCCCGAGTCTAGCCCAACTCCTGAATGTTCAAGTATTCACTTACTTACTTTGAATTCTTAAATATCATAATTATTTCCACTATGCTATTATACTCCATCCCGTAGCGTAATGATTTTTGAAATCTTAACCCCATTTCATAAACTATAACTCGAGTGTTATTCACCCTAATACACATGTAAACTCGTACTCGAATTTGATTTCCATCATACCTAAGGTAGATTATAATCACTCCTATATGTTCTTATAAGTCCTATGTTACCTATCGAACTCCATATCCGAACCCTCATCGGACCAAAAAACAAAACAACGAAAAAGGAGGGACAACCATGCTGAGCGAACCGGTTCGCATGGTTGCTCGAACCGGTTCAGTGGGCAAACAGGTTCACCCCTGTCCAGCGAACCAGTTCGGTTTACCTGGACAGCAATCCAACTTTTTGACAGGTTTCTTCACTTTATCTTTATTCCTATGAGTCCCCAACATCAATGAAACCCTTCACATGAGTTTCCTATCAATCACATACGTAATACAACATATTTCCACATACAAATCAACCCGAATAAATTTAAAACTATGGGATTATTGATTGTTTATCAAGGATTATTCACTATATCAATCCTAATTCAAGATTTCGTCAACTATCTTATTAACCACCCAAGAAGTCATCTTTATATCTTTATTTACATCATATTTAATATGTAATCACATATGAATTCTTTCTCTATGGATCCATTCTCAAAATACCCTTTTTACATATTATTCCCACCCAAAAATTTGTGTTCCTACACCAAATTTATTCATGAACTATTGAAACGACATCAATAATTTAAGAAAGATAAACACTTGCCTTATAAACCATAGAGATTCTGAATTCTTTCGTTGTGATCCTCTTTACATAACGATCTTGTGCTCGGAATGCTTTGATTCTCCTCCCGGATCGTTTCTCTTCACTTTCTCTTGATTTTCCTCTCTTTTTTATTCTCTCTCAAACCCTAAGTCTTTTGGATGGAGGAGTGGTTTCCAATTCAAACCACCTTCCCTAGGTATAACCTTAAACCTCATTAATCCAGAAATTAGGTTAAGCCCCACTTGACAAATGACTCGAACGCCATTATATGGGTCCCGTTTAGCCTAAAAAGTCTCCCAAACTCAATTACAATCCCCGGGTACTTAATTCTAACTATCTCGACCCATTCCGGATCATTGGTGCTCTTGAAATTACCATCCAAGTTCTCAATCATTAATTTTTCTTCTCATTCCCAACACGACCCTAACCGTTCGTCCCGAGTGAGATATCGTCAAACCTGTCGATTTTACTCACTTACGATGTAATATAAATTCACATGTTTTCATTTATTTATCACATAAGTAAATAAAAATGCACATAAATATTAATCCTTTTACTCGCTAAATACTATTTATTTACTTCACTTTACTTCTCAATTTAATTAAATTACGTGAACGCGTGTAACTTAAAATACTCTAAATGAACGGGGTGTTATATACTCCCCCCACCCATAACGGAATTTCGTCCCCAAAATTAGGATATACCTGGTACCAAGAGCTATGGATACTTTTAGTTGTGCGGCATGCTCATGCTCCCAAATCAACCCACGACATCATTGTGGTTACCCCACTCCACATGCACCAACGATACCATCTTGACCGGAGTCCTACTCACTATGGTCCAAATATATCAACAAGTCTCTTCTAATCATTATATCTCGATATACTACGTCATTCCTAAGATACCTCATAGATGATGACACACGAAACATATTGTGAACCCACTGCAAATGATCCAATAAGTCAAGCCTATACATAACCGGCCCTACCCTCTCGATGATGAGAAAAGTCCTAACATACCTAGGCACCAACATCCCATCTTCACACACTGTATCAATCCGTTCATGGAAGATATCCGTGGTAACCCTGACCACTCAAGTCAACTTCAAAAAAATTCAGTTCACAACAACTTAACTCTTTCGACGCTCCTGAGCTACCTGAAAATAACTCCTGATTAAATTAATTCCTACCGACGTACCCTAAATAACGTCCAGCCTATGAAGCTTGTCATCCCCCACCTTTAACCAACTAGGGGGTGGATGATAATGTCTACCATACAAATCCTTAAAAGCCTCTATGCCAATAGTAAATTGGTACGAGTTATTATTCATAACTCTTCTCATGATAATTCCTAATTGGCCCTTAAGTCCAAAATACACATTCTTAGCGTAACTTCCAACATCTTAGTCACTCTCCCGACTACCCGTCGGTTTATGAGTGATACACGTGGATCAACCGCAACTCTATCCCCATCACCTCCTGACAAATCTCCCAAAGGTGGGACACAAGGATTTTATCTTGATCCACAATAATGTTGAGCGACAACTCATGCCGGCTCATTCTTTTTCTACAATGAAATTTTGGGTACACTGCCCAATCATGTAATCCACCCAAATTAGCAAAACCTTCTCCATCTTGATCAATCAATCCCCAAAACCCAAAGGAAATACTGACCTCCCCATGACACTGGTAACCCAAAAAGGAACTACACCGATTTCCCAATTTATTTGGTCGCTGGGATCACCAATTTGCAAAACTCTTACTTGATCGCCTATGATTAAACTTATACATCTAACGAGTGGTTTACCTGGAGACAAACTTCGATATGTCTTGCTCCACACCAACCCACACATCTCGTATCCCACATTATGTGGTACATCTTACTCCCCCTTCGGGGGTATACCAAAAGATAAGACCCACTCATCGGCTCCAAAATCCCGCACTTCATCGGTCCTTCTCATCTAGTATAATCAAATTCCTATTTATGAACAAGCTACCCTCAGATCTTGACTAAGTATGACTCCACTTTAATTCCCAAAACAATTGGATGATCCCTTGGAAAGAAGGATCCCTTGCATGTGTCTTCACAATCCTTTAACCCGTCTGGGGCATGATAACTCCCCTATTGTATATGTCCGGATTATCTTCTTATTCTAACAAAGTTCACTCCACCTTACTATTCTAAGTCTACTGCTAATCGTCCTATAGGCGTACGGCTCAACTCATTTACCTCCATGTTACCTTATCTCAGATTATACTGTGTATCGAACTAACTAGGGCGCCCATACACCCTATACCATGTCCATATCTGCATAAATACCATAAATGCAACTTACATGCATCAAACTCGTCTTCGTATGCTCTTCATGACTATAGAGTAAGGGTAGACTCTATTACCTTACTAATCATAACTCAGTTCTTTCGATCTTTCCCCCTTATCAACTAGTGGTACAAACATTCCTTGGTTCTTTCTACATAGCACTACCAAACTCCACTGGCCTTAACTCGTATAATAGCTCTCTGCTGGAAGTGTTATTTATGAACATGTAATGACTAACGTACTAAATCAATGACCTAGATACGCAAAACTTAACCCAACTCCCAATGCTTATTAAGATTCATGTGTGGGACGTCTCACAAGAAAAATCCAAAAGAGGAACCCCCGATACATTACTACTACTTAGCACTGTCGGTTTTCGAGATTCGTAAGCCCAAAGCATATTATCGGCACACTAAAAAATCCTATCCCCAAAAGTCACTAAATCATATTCTCAACTTCCAAATCTCTAAAGGGCTCATACAATACGATGCTCACACTAGTATTAAGCCCTCAGCACTCACTCAATAACGAACTCAATCTTTGGATCGACAATAACCCCGGTACCCCTGAATCACGTCAATAAAGTCCCTAAGCACAAGGATCGAATATAATGAGATAACTATACTTTCTAAAGTCTCCTCCCTGATACAATATAAACACGGGATCTACCCTCTCTAGAGATGAGACCTGGGCAAAGCAACACATATACTCCCCTGCACATGGAACAAAAGAGAGCCCCACACCCCATGGTAATTATACACTGCACCAAAACAACAATCTGGCACAGTTAAAAATCGTGCCAGATCAAATCTGGCATAGTTTTGAACTATGCCAGAATCAGGTGTTCTAAAATAGAAATTTTTTTCTAACACAGTTTAAAAGTGTGCCAAATTTGACCAAACAGGAACACTTCTGACACACTTTAAAACTGTGCCAGAATTTAATATTTCTGGCACACTTTTGGCACACTTTATAACTGTGCCAGATCGAGTACATTTTGGCACAGTTCAAAATCGTGCCAAAAATTGATACACTTTTGGTACGGTTTTGAACTGTGCCAAATTTTTTGGATCAAAGAAAAAATAATTAATTATTTAAAAATAAGAAAATTCACAAATTGAAAATCTCGAAAGTTGTTGATAAACTAATGTACTTACAAACTTCAAACTGTTACAAGTATTAATCGTTCACTAACCATAAAAACTGGGTAGAGTTTCCTATATCTTCTAGACATTCTAAAAACTGCTAATATAATTCCTGCGTAATGTAAAGCTTGTACGACCATAAAATATAACAATATAATTACAAAAGCTCGCACGACCATAAAAGCTAACAATAAAACTACAAAATCCCGCTACGACCATAACATAAGAAAATAAAATCCAGAATATTAACGACATTATGTAAATAATCCCCTTGTTGTAGAACATTAACTTCATGTGTTCCACGTGGATAAAAGTTGATGACAAAATGTTATCCTGGAAAAAAATTAGATACAAAAAGAAGATGATATTAGTAACCGAGTAATTTTAAAAAAAATCTTATTCAAGCTGAAATTTTGCATATACGAATTAAAATTATTATTGTATTCTCAAATCAAAATTCTTGTGACTACGTGGTCAGATCCTACGAGTTACATTAGTCCCATGCGAGGTGTTAGTGCCTCTTACGGGGTCGTTTGAGGACTAGTTTAAGTTTTCACCCTTTAACGTCTTGTTTTTAAGCCTAATATAGATATTTTCAAATTATCGTCATATTCTCAAACCGAGAGACCCGTGACTATACGGTCAATTCCTACGAGTTACATTGGTCACGTACAAGGTGTTCGTACCTCTTACAGGGTCGATTGGGGGCTAGTTTGGGTTTTCACCCTTTAACGGCTTGTTTTTAAGCCTAATCTAGATATTTTCAAATTATCATCATATTCTCAAATTGAGAGACTCGTGACTACGCGATCAATTCCTACGAGTTACATGGGCCCCGTGCGAGGTGTTTGTGCCTCTTACGGGGCTATTTGGTGTCTAATTTGTGTTTTCACCCACTAATGGCATGTTTTTAAGCCAAAGTCAAGATATTTTTATATTATCATAGTATTTTCAAATCATATGTGTCGTGACTATGCGGTCAGTTCTTACGAGTTACATTCACCCCTTGTGAGGTGTTAGCGCCTCTTACAGGACCGTTTGGGGGATGGTTTGAAATTTCACCCTCAAACGGCATGTTTTTAAGCCTAAACTAAATATTTTTTAATTATCATCATAATCTAAAACCAGGAGACTCGTGACTACACGGTCAGTTCCTACAAGTTACATTGGCCCTGTACGAGGTGTTCGTGCCTCTTATGGGACCGTTTGGGGGCTGGTTTGGGTTGCCACCCTTTAACGACTTATTTTTAAGCCTGATCTAGATATTTTCAAATTATCATCATATTCTCAAACAGGGAGACCCGTGACTACATGATCAGTTCCTACAAGTTACATTGGTCCCGTGCGAGGTGCTCGTGCCTCTTACGGGGCCATTTGGGGTCTAGTTTAGGTTTTCACCCACAAACGGCTAATTTTTAAGCCTAAACTAAATATTTATAAATTATCATCATAATCTCAAATCAGGAGACCCGTGACTACACAGTCAGTTCCTACAAGTTACATTGGTCCCGTGCGAGGTGTTCGTGCCTTTTACGGGACCGTTTGGGGGCTGGTTTGGGTTTTCACCCTTTAATAGCTTGTTTTTAAGTTAATCTAGATATTTTTAAATTATCATCATATTCTCAAATCGAGAGACCCATGACTACACGGTCAATTCTTACATCTTACATTGTTCCCGTGCGAGGTGTTCGTACCTCTTACAGGGCCATTTGGGGTCCAGTTTAGGTTTTCACCCACTAACGGCATTTTTTAAGCCAAAGTCTAGATATTTTATAATTATCATCATATTCTCAAACCGGGAGGCCCGTGACTACACGGTCAGTTGCTACAAGTTACATTGGTCATGTGCGAGGTGTTTGTGCCTCTTACGGGACCGTTTGGGGGCTGGTTTGGGTTTTCACCCTTTAACGGCTTAATTTTAAGCCTAATCTAGATATTTTTAAATTATCGTCATATTCTCAAATCTAGATACCAGCGACTACACAGTCAATTCTTACGAGTTACATTGGTCCCATGTGAGGTGTTCGTGCCTCTTACGGGGCCATTTCGGGTCTACTTTTGGTTTTCACCCACTAACGACATGTTTTTAAGCCAAAGTCTAGATATTTTCAAATTATCATCATAATATCAAACGAGGAGACTCGTGACTACATGGTCAGTTCCTACAAGTTACTTTGGTCCCGTGCAAGGTGTTCGAGCCTCTTACGGGACCGTTTGGGGGCTGGTTTGGGTTTTCACCCTTTAACGGCTTGTTTTTAAGCCCAATATATATATTTTCAAATTATCATCATATTCTCAAACCGAGAGACATGAGACTACATGGTCAATTCTTACGAGTTACATTGGTCCCGTGCGAGGTGTTCATGCCTCCTACGGGGCCGTTTGGGAGCTGGTTTGGGTTTTCACCATTTAACGGCTTGTTTTTAAGCCTAATCTATATATTTTCACATTATCACCATATTCTCAAACCGAGAGACCTGTGACTACATGGTCAGTTCCTATAAGTTACATCAGTCCCATACGAGGTGTTCGTGCCTCTTACGGGACCGTTTGGGGGCTGGTTTGGGTTTTCACCCTTTAACGACATGTTTTTAAGCCTAATCTAGATATTTTCAAATTATCATCATATTCTCAAACCGAGAGACCTGCGACCACACGATCAATTCTTAGGAGTTACATTGGTCCCGTACGAGGTGTTCGTGCCTTTTACGGGGCCATTTGGGAGCTGGTTTGAGTTTTCACCATTTAACGACTTGTTTTTAAGCCTAATATATATATATATTTTCAAATTATCATCATATTCTCAAATTCGGAGACCCGTGACTACATGATTAGTTCCTATAAGTTACATTGGTACCGTGGGAGGTGTTTGTGCCTCTTACGGGACTGTTTGGGGGCTGATTTGGGTTTTCACCCTTTAATGGCTTGTTTTTAAGCCTAATCTAGATATTTTCAAATTATCGTCATATTCTCAAATTGGGAGACCCATGACTATACGATTAGTTCCGATAAGTTACATTGGTCTCGTGCGAGGTGTTTGTGCTTCTTACGGGGCCGTTTGGGAGCTGGTTTGGGTTTCCACCCTTTAACGGCTTGTTTTTAAGCCTAAACTATATATTTTAAAGTTATCATCATAATCTTAAACCGGGAGATTCGTGACTACACGGTCAGTTCCTACAAGTTACATTGGTCCAGTGCGAGGTGTTCATGCCTCTTAGGGGGACGTTTGGGGGATAGTTTGGGTTTTCACCCTTTAACAACTTGTTTTTAAGCCTAATCTATATATTTTCAAATTATTGTCACATTCTTAAACCGAGAGACCTGTCACTACGTTGTCAGTTCCTACGAGTTATATTAGTCCCGTGCGAGGTGTTAGTGCCTCTTACGGGACCATGTGAGGGTAGGTTTATGTTTTCACCCTCTAACGGCATGCTTTTAAGCATACTCTAGATATTTTCAAATTGTCATCCTATTCTCAAACCGGGATTCCCATGACTACACGGTCAATTCCAACGAGTTACATTGGTCCCGTGCGAGGTGTTCATGCCTCTTAAGGGTCCGTTTGTTTGGGTTTTTAACCTTTAACAAACATGTTTTTAATCCTAAGCTATATATTTTAAAATTATCATCATATTCTCAAATCGGAAGTCCCATGACTATGCGATCAGTTCTTATGAGCTACATTGGTCCCACGTGAGGTGTTCATGCCTCTTACGGGATCGTTTGGGGGTTGTTTTGGATTTTCACCCTCCAACGACATGTTTTTATGTCAAAGTGTATATATTTTCAAATTATCATCACAGTCTCAAACCTAGAGTCCTGTAATTACATGGTCAGTTCCTACGAGTTCCATTAGTCTCGTGTGAGGTGTTTTATGCCTTTTACGAGGCCATTTGGGGTATGGTTTGTGTTTTCACCTTCGAACGACATGTTGAAATTTCAAAATTTCAAATTATCGTATATCTATATTTTAAATTGTTCAAAAGATATTACAAGCATCCTTTAAATAGGTAACTATTAGAATAATGATGACACAAATAACATCGCATAGTTAGAAATTTGAACTATCTAAGTGGTTTAAACAAAGGGGAAATTTCCAATGAAGTGAACAAATCAAACTATCATATACAAAAATAAAACTACTACTTGGTTTTGTAAGTTTCTTTATACCTGTTCTGCAAATTCAAGTTCAATAGCTTTGCTTGAATATACCTTGTATTGTGCTATCATCCTCTATCTTGTAATTTTATCTTCAGCAGTAACAATGTCCATCGTAATCCATTCAACCTAATACATAAGCATGACCAATACAACATGTGAGAAACAATTAAATCAACGAGTAGCTATAACTTCAAAGTACTTCTATATAAGTGTACAACAGGGATGAAAGTAAAAGGGAGTGGCATCAAAAGAGAATGTAATCAGTGAATAATTTGCAAATAATTATTATGTATATATAAGTGTATTATTTTTTAACACATTGAAGCCATGTAATCTCAAGAGGCATTAAAACCATGTCATCAAGCCAAAACCTCCTAAGTAAGCAAACACTTAACAAGCCATTAATAATTAAAGTTTTCAGAGATTAAAAATTATGTTACCATATCTTCTATAGTTCTAATTACCTAATTGAATACTTGCGGAGGAAATGGTGCATAAATATGCATGAATAATGAGAAGGCATATTCCTAAACGTGAACAAAATAAACCACTCCTGAAATATGCCAGAATATGAAATGGAGGAAAATATAAGGAAAAAGAAAAATAATTATATGTCAGGTCGCATCTTCAATTTGCTTATGTGCTTCCACGTCGAAAGGATCTGCATAATGCAGAGCCTAAAAGAATACGAAAAACACAGTTAAATCCACCAGTACTAAGAAATGATCAGGTGAAATGATTATAACATTTCCTATAACTTCCCCATAAAAACTCACAATAAGCAACAATATGATATGTCCTCAATAAACTATTTAGTACCCTGCAAGCAAAACATGTATGCACAAAGACCAAAAATGACACTGCGTTTATTGTTCTTACTATTAAAGCATATATTCAGGGCTTTACTTAACATACTAACTTAATTCCATCCCTTGTGAAACAAGTTTTAAGGCACAATTCACAAGCAGTAATGCCACTGCTTTATGTGCAAGGCACAACTCTGATTAATTAAAAAGTCACAGTGGTTACATTTGAAGAGACCACCACTTAATTATTACTGTCTCAATGAGGAGGAAATGTGAATTTATGCACATAAATCTACGTACTTAAAATATAACTTAAAGTTGAATATGTTTTTGAACAAAAATTAAAGTTGAATATTTATTTGAACATATATGTGTGACCATAAGTAAAAATTCGAATATAAATATATGCATGTGAACATAAATATGAAAGTCAAACAGAAAGACATGTATGATGTATCTCGAGCACCAGCAACATGCTAAAGAACACTGCACTCATTAATTCAAGATCTATGTTTAATTTGTTTCTCCAATTTAAGGTTGATTTTTAATGATCGATTGCTTATGTTTATTGTAATATTGAATTTTTTTATTATATATCTATTCATTTATTTGATTGGAGAGTAATCAAAGTTGAATATGCATTTTAACAGAAATGAAACATGAGTAGAAATGAACATAAACAAAAAATCTACCATAATTAAAATTACAGCCCAACATGTTACAGAAACCAGAAATCTATCATTCTAGTCTGCGATATTAATATTCCATTCGTGGAGTTGTAATTGAGAATGACCGCACCCTGAAAAACGAGAGTGGCCCGATATGTGTGTTTCAAACAAAACCATTTTTTCTCCGAAAAAGATCCAACTTTTAATTATGCACCAAACCAAGTTGTGAAAACCCAATTCTTACTTTAAACCAGTTTTATCTTTATTAATCCTAAACATGCATCTAGTGATTATAGCAAGTAAAGTAAAGTAAAGTAAAGTAAAGTAAAGTAAAGAATACTCACAACGCCGGATGTACGAGGAAAAAACCCAAAACGGGAAAACAACCTCGGACGGCCCAAGCCAGACAATCACTATGAACAATGGTTTTACAAAGACAGATTAGCCTTACACTAACACTCGATCCCCACGGGTCTTGACGCTCCTTCTGATCTTCAACCATTCTTTAATAGTGCCCACGCAGAAATTCAGTCTTCCACGATACCTGTGTAATACCCCGTAATTTTATTGATATTTATTAAAGGGATTAATTAAATTAAATGTGAATTAATTGAGAATTAATCCGGATATATATACTAACGAGATGTGAGTTGGTATTTGATTATGAAGTGTATATATGGTGATATATGAATATTGAAAATATTAAAATTGTCGCGAGACTGAAATACGACAATTTGGGAAATTTAGCTGGGACGCGCGTGTTAGTCTCGTCAGGAATGTAATTATTTGAATTAAAAAGTGAATTTTATTTTTATCAACCGAATGGTCATTTTGAGTGCGCCAACGATTCCGGAAGGGTCGAAATAGTTATAAAACACTACCCGGGGGTTTAGTTTGGGTCCCGGGGCATTTTTGGGCCATACCAGCAACTTAAAAGGGTATTTTTGTAATTTTGAAATTTTGGGGATTAAAACCTACGAATTTTAGGAGTTAATTATATATTATTTAGGAATCCACTAAGCCCATTATCAACATTAGGTGAGTAAGAGGGCTACGGGAGTTATAGGAGAGTTTAAAGAAGTTCCAAAAAGAACCCTCCAACCACCATCTTCAACCTTGGGAGAAAATCTGTAGAGAAAGGAGAGAATCAACCTTCATTCATCAACATCAATTTTGAAGAATAATCTAAGGCAAGTGATTTAATATTTTTAGTGCATTGAATATGTCTTCCATGTTTAGTGTAGGAATTATCTTATATTGAAACTTTTGAAGAAAACCCACGAAATTGTTGGAGAAACTTTGAATTTGGGTTAGGATTTGCATGTAGAATGATAATGGACTGATTTAATATTTGAAGAGTTATATATGATGATTTAAAAACGTAGTTATGATGAGTAATTGGGCATAAGAAAATTATGAGTTCATGTTCATAGTGTTTGGGAAATATTTGGAGATTTATATAAATTTCTTGATGATTTGTAAGATTTGACCCCTAAAATATGTTAAGGGATGATCTAGGATGAATAAAAATGGTTTAAAAACGTTAGAACATAAATTGGATGGTCTTAGGGTGGATTTAGAGAAGATAAGAATTGAGAAAAACGGACTTGAGAATTTCTGGGCTGAAACTGCCATCTCATTAGAAGACCTGCCCATGTCGTTCGAACGACCTCGTTCGAACGAACTTCTAACGAGATGACAGTATGACTTCTAATGAGTTGATATTTAGTTCGAAGCCCTTCATTCGAACGACCTCGTTCGAACGACCTCGTTCGAACGAGACTTCTAACGAGTTGACAAAATGGCCTTTTTGGCCTGATTTGATTTCTAGTATCCCGTAGACTTATTTAAATGGTGAGATAACCTTTCCTTATTAACTAGTGGGTATAGTTGGGATATTGGGGTACATTGAGGAGTAAAACTTAGAATAGTGTCTTAAACCGGATGACATTTGTGGATTGGGAAGCGAGTAACTAATCACGAAGTGAGAATAATTGATAATTTAAATACATATAAACCGAGGACTTGTGATTTGTATAGCACTAAGTGTTGGTATAAGAACGAGAATTATACCAATAATGAAATATTGTGATATCTAAGATGTGTGAATGCTTAGTATATGTAATTATATATGTATAACATACCTACTGTACTTGCTATCATGGGAGGTCAGCATTCGTTCAGGGCCATCTAATCTTTGTGTGCCTACGGGAGGATTTAGATTGGTACCTCGAGGACATAGGTCAGAGAAGGGCTTATTGAGAAGTTAATAAGTCTACTGATCATGGGAGCGTAGGTATGTGCGTGACCCATGTGATGTGAACTATGTTCGCCTCCATTGTTTGTGATTGTTGTTAATGAAACGTTTCCTGAGAGATTCGGAATACGTGATCCTCATATACGTGATGTACCGGGATTTGATAGCAGAGTATGTGAGCACCGCAGCTTAATCTCGGGGTGCTAGTATTGTATATTTATGATGAGAATAATATACTGTTAATTGAAATGAATTGTCATGTATAAATGTGAGGATAGATAATAGTAACAGTTTGTAAAATGAAAATGGAAGATCTCTAGTAATTAGTAGTACTAACATGGGGAAACTGTGTAGCAAGTTATATAAACTCTGTTAAATAAAAGTTGCTGGGAATTGAATTAGATATCGTATAAAAATGTTAGATTTTAGTATCGGACTAGTTAGATATGGGAACAATTAGAATGGGTACGGGTGCGATAGGAGTGCACAATTAGTTGAGAGGTGAGGAACTCATGTGAGTTCACACACTATCATGTGCTTTATATTCACTGTTTAATGATATTAAACACTTGCAAATTTTTAAACTATTTTCACAATCGGGCTCTGACCCGTTTGCTTTCAGATCTATTTTGCTATAAAACCTTTTAGGTGCCCAGCCACAAGGACACCATGCATAGGAGTTCTATTCAGGTGACGTGCTGTAGTTGTTGTGGAAGTTACAGGACCTTGACAGTAGATGCCTCCATCTTCGATCTTGATTCCATTATCAGATTTTCTAATTTTGTTGGGCATGTCGCCCCATTCCTTTAGAGACTTCTTACATTTCAGTTATTTCAGACTTTGGGTTGTAATTAATTTAGTGATGCAGACTTAGTATTTATTTATTTCAGTATTTGGATTGTTGTGAGGAGTATTCCTCCAGACTCATTATTATTGATGGTTATTCTATTGTGACTATATTATGATGGTTATGATAGCATTTCATAATTTACTTAGTGTATGTTAATCGGATTTAATTAAAATTGACAACTCACTTTTTAAATACTAGGTGGTTAGAAATCCTAAAAATGTTTTCGACAGTGATGCTATGAACTGAACCAACTTGGAATTTTGTATTAATTTAATAAAGGAGTAGCTACCCGGTATTTAATTTGTCGGGGTGTCATAACCTGTCCACAACACACGTGTCCACGTATGTCTCGGTGTCCACCGATATGGCTTTGATACGTCTACGATGTCGAACACGATGTCCGTCGCTTCTTCACGACAAAACCCTTTGTGTTCAATGTGTAGAACAAACAACTTTGGTGCCGCAAGATCACTTAAACATATAAGAATGATAACTCAGATCTTTGCAAACTCTAAGGATGTGTTTAAGACTTTTAAACCTTAGAAAACATGTGCAACCAAGGTTCCAGTTTGTAAAACTGTTTTCCAAAAAGCAAACCTGCGAAATTATGATGCAAACATTGTTTAAATAGGATTTAAACGCTGCCTCGAAAAACGTGCCGTTCGAACGACTTAAGCATGTCGTTCGCACGACATTGTATCTCGTTCGAACGAGATCCAATGTCGTTCGAGCGACCTTGCGAAAGTTTGACATTCTGATAAAAACGTCTCTTAACATAGAGATTCAAATTAGTCAAACTCTATTTTGAGCTTATCATCATAAAATAAAGTTTAAACCATTAAAACACTTTTAAAACATTTAAAAACATTTTTCTTTATAAAAATTACATCCTTATCTTTTATAAAATAATTCCGAGCACCATTAATTATCCGCATTCATACCTGAGTGATCTCGGAATGAAATTAACTTTGAAGACGAGTAAACTTGTACCAAATAAACATCGGCATGATTATGTCTTTGAAGCTTTGCCGCAACGTCTTCAATTTTTTCAATACGTCATAGACCAAGTGGTATTGGGACTAAATAAAATTCTCCCTATGACATATTACAAACACAGTTTTGTTCACGGAATTAAGTCGAAACAATACAGGGACTCAATTAGAAATTTATGTCCTTACAAATCCCCCCCTTCGACTATTCCGGGACAAAACTAAACCAGTGAAATGCCTAACCGGGCCGTCAAACCGTATGACGCCTAAATCCCATCCCATAAACCCGTGCATGTGTGCGATGTTGGCATATATACAAAGTAGAATAAAGATGCATATCAACTTCGAAACAACCCCATATAAACAATTGTTAAGATCATTCTAAGCATCGATGATAATGACCAAATGTCCTAGCCACATGTATAATAAAACGATTGGGGGGGGGGGGGGTCCAAGCACACCGATATGCCACATCAAACATGTAAACTCAAAAACAAAAAACCGAAAATCTTTTTGGCTTTTCAAACATATTTTGACTCAAAGAAAAGCACAATCTTTTTGGATTTTCAAAAGTTTTTCTTCAAAAATAAAATCATTTTGTATTTTTCAAATAAGACTGAAACAAATGAAAAATATAATACAAAGAGATAAACATGTCATAATACTAGCAAATTATAAACATGATGCATGGGCTAGCGTATGACAAAACATGCAAGCTACTAATCATAAGAAATAGCAAGAGATGAATCATGTGCATGCATGTGAGAATCAACCAATGAAGCATTTAGCATCTCCAATACAGATTTCCTACCCCAAACAGGTGTATACCTAACAAAATGGGTTTTGGGAAGCAATGGGACATTACGTTTAATCTTTCTATGGTCTTTTCTAAG
Source organism: Sambucus nigra (assembly GCA_949130495.1). NCBI lineage: Eukaryota > Viridiplantae > Streptophyta > Magnoliopsida > Dipsacales > Adoxaceae > Sambucus > Sambucus nigra. The sequence goes on from OX422216.1 coordinate 586,701,167, forward strand.
ATCAAAATAGAAACTCCTAAGGTGACCTTTCCCACCACAATTCGAACATGTGAAAACACGACGAGGGACGGGACCTTTAGGTTGACCTTTTTTAATACCCTCGGAGGTGGTTGACACTCTAAAACAAACTATGGTTTTGGCTTTGAGATTTGAACCACTAGAATAAGATAAGCCGCAACCATCACTACTCGAGTCATTTAAATCATTTTTTAACTTCAAAAGTTTTGACTCAAGCAAACGATTAGACTCCTCAAACTTTAGGGACTCCTTATTTAAATTTTCAATTAGCCCTAGAAGGTTATCTCGCTCCCCCTCAATGTGAACAAACTTATCCCTAAGAGCCTTTTCTCGTGCCACAAAATCATTAATCGAATTATTTTCCTCAACGACACAAACTCTAGAATTTTTTAAATTCTCTAACTCTTTTTCTAAAATGAGGACTTTATCATCACTCTCCTTTTAGCCCAATTTTAATATATTAAAATCTTTAAATAAGGAACTAAAGTTCTCACGACAAATATCTCTTTGAATTTGAAACGTTTGCAAATATTCAATCTTATTTTTAAAACGAAAATTTTCTTTTTCAAAACTTCAATACGTTTTGCAAACTTTAAATTCAAACGATGTAAATCGTCAAAACTTAGAGAATCCATCGCGAGAAAACAGTCACAGGAGAGATAAACAAACACACGGGATCACAAAATAAATAAATAATGTTTTCTAGCTCTGATACCAATTTGAAAAATGTGAGTGGCCCGATATGTGTGTTTCAAACAAAACCAATTTTTCTCGGAAAAAGATCAAACTTTTAATTATGCACCAAACCAAGTTGTGAAAACCCAATTCTTACTTTAAACTAGTTTTATCTTTATTAATCCTAAACATGCATCTAGTGATTAAAGCAAGTAAAGTAAAGTAAAGAATACTCACAACGCCGGATGTACGAGGAAAAAACCCAAAACAGGAAAATAACCTCGGACGAACCAAGCCAGACAATCACTATGAACAATGGTTTTACAAAGGCAGATTAGCCTTACACTAAGACTCGATCCACACGGGTCTTGATGCTCCTTCTTATCTTCAACCGTTCTTTAATAGTGCCCACGCAAAAATTCCGTCTTCCACGATACCTGTCCACAACACACGCGTCCACGTATGTGTCCGTGTCCACCGATATGGCTTTGATACGTCTACGATGTCGAACACGATGTCCGCCGCTTCTTCACTGTAGAACCCTTTGTGTTCAATGTGTAGAACAAATAACTTTGGTGTCGCAAGATCACTTAAACATATAAGAATGATAACTCGGATCTTTGCAAACTCTAAGGATGTGTTTAAGACTTTTAAACCTTAGAAAACATGTGCAAACAAGGTTCTATTTTGTAATACTTTTTTCCCGAAAGCACACCTGCGAAATTATGATGCAAACACTGTTTAAATAGAATTTAAACGCTGCCTCGAAAAATGTGTCGTTCGAACAACTTAAGCATGTCGTTCGCACGACATTGTATCTCGTTCGAACGAGATCCAATGTCGTTCGAGCGACCTTGCGAAAGTTTGACTTTCTGATAAAAACGTCTCTTAACAAAGAGATTCAAATTAGTCAAACTCTATTTTGAGCTTATCATCATAAAACGAAGTTTAAACCATTAAAACACTTTTAAAACATTTAAAAACATTTTTCTTTATAAAAATTACATCCTTATCTTTTATAAAATAATTCCGAGCACCATTAATTATACGTATTCATACCTGAGTGATCTCGGAATGAAATTAAATTTGAAGACGAGTAAACTTGCACCAAATAAACATCGACATGATTATGTCTTTGAAGCTTTGCCGCAACGTCTTCAATTTCTTCAATACGTCATAGACCAAGTGGGATTGTGGCTAAATAAAATTCTCCCTATGACATATTACAAACACACTTTTGTTCACGGAATTAAGTCAAAACAATACAGAGACTCAATTAGAAATTTATGTCCATACAAATCTCCCCCTTTGACTATTCCGGGACAAAACTAAACCAGTGAAATGCCTAACCGGGCCGTCAAGACGTATGTCACCTAAATACCATCCCATAAACCCGTGCATGTGTGACATGTTGGTATATATTCAAAGTCGAACTAAGATGCATATCAACTTCGAAAAAACCCCATATAAACAATGGTTAAGATCATTCTAAGCATCGATGATAATGACCAAATGTCCTAGCCACATGTATAATGAAACGATTGGGGGGGGGGGGGTGGGGGTGGTCCAAGCACACCAATACTCCACATCAAACATGTAAACTCAAAAAATAAAAATCGAAAATCTTTTTGGCTTTTCCAAAACTTCAATACGTTTTGCAAACTTTAAATTCAAACGATGTAAATCGTCAAAGCTTAGAGAATCCATCGAGAGAAAATAGTCACAGGACAGATAAATAAACACACGGGATCATAAAATAAATAAATAATGTTTTCTATCTCTGATACCAATTTGAAAAACGTGAGTGGCCCGATATGTGAGTTTCAAACAAAACCAATTTTTCTCGGAAAAAGATCCAACTTTTAATTATGCACCAAACCAAGTTGTGAAAACCCAATTCTTACTTTAAACCAGTTTTATCTTTATTAATCCTAAACATGCATCTAGTGATTAAAGCAAGTAAAGTAAAGTAAAGAATACTCACAACGCCGGATGTACGAGGAAAAAACCCAAAACGGGAAAATAACCTCGAACAGCCCAAGCCAGACAATCACTATGAACAATGGTTTTATAAAGACAGATTTGCCTTACACTAAGACTCGATCCCCACGGGTCTTGACGATCCTTCTGATCTTCAACCGTTCTTCAATAGTTCCCACGCAAAAATTTCGTCTTCCACGATACCTGTCCACAACACACGCGTCAACGTATGTGTTGGTGTCCACTGATATGGCTTTGATACGTCTACGATGTCGAACACGATGTCCGTCGCTTCTTCACCGCAAAACCCTTTGTGTTCAATGTGTAGAACAAATAACTTTGGTGCCGCAAGATCACTTAAACATATAAGAATGATAACTCGGATCTTTACAAACTCTAAGGATGTGTTTAAGACTTTTAAACCTTTGAAAACATGTGTAAAGAAGGTTCTAGTTTGTAAAACTGCTTTCCAAAAAGCACACCTACGAAATTATGATGCAAACACTGTTTAAATAGGATTTAAACGCTGCCTAGAAAAATGTGTCGTTCGAACGAGTTAAGCATGTTGTTCGCACGACATTGTATCTCATTCGAACGAGATCCAATGTCGTTCGAGCGACCTTGCGAAAGTTGGACTTTCTTTGACTTTTTGATAAAAACGTCTCTTAACAAAGAGATTCAAATTAGTCAAACTCTATTTTGAGCTTATCATCATAAAACGAATTTAAACCATTAAAACACTTTTAAAACATTTAAAAACATTTTTCTTTATAAAAATTACATCCTTATCTTTTATAAAATAATTCCGAGCACCATTAATTATACGTATTCATACCTGAGTGATCTCGTATTGAAATTAAATTTGAAGACGAGTAAACTTGCACCAACTAAACATCGACATGATTATGTCTTTGAAGCTTTGCCGCAATGTCTTCAATTTCTTCAATACGTCATAGGCCAAGTGGGATTGTGGCTAAATAAAATTCTCCCTATGACATATTACAAACACACTTTTGTTCACGGAATTAAGCCAAAACAATACAGGGACTCAATTAGAAATTTATGTCCATACAAATCTCCCCCTTTGACTATTCCGGGACAAAACTAAACCAGTGAAATGACTAACCGGGCCGTCAAGCCGTATGACGCCTAAATCCCATCCCATAAACCCGTGCATGTGTGCGATGTTGGTATATATACAAAGTCGAATCAAGATGCATATCAACTTCGAAAAAACCCCATATAAACAATGGTTAAGATCATTCTAAGCATCGATGATAATGACCAAATGTCCTAGCCACATGTATAAAGAAACGATTGGGGGGGGGGGGGGGGGGGCAAGCACACCAATACTCCACATCAAACATGTAAACTCAAAAACAAAAAATCGAAAATCTTTTTGGCTTTTCAAACATGTTTTGACTCAAAGAAAAGCACAATCTTTTTGGATTTTCAAAAGTTTTTCTTCAAAAATAAAATATTTTTGTATTTTTCAAATAAGACTGAGACAAATGAAAAATATAATACAAAGACATAAACATGTCATAATACTAGCAAATTATAAACATGATGCACGGGCTAGCGTATGACAAAACCTGCAAGCTACTAATCATAAGAAATAGCAACAGATGAATCATGTGCATGCATGTGAGATTCAACCAATGAAGCATTTAACATCTCCAAAACGGATTTCCTAACCCAAACAGGTGTATACCTAACAAAATGGGTTTTGGGAACCAATGGGACATTACGTTTAATCTTCCTATGGTTTTTTCTAAGTTCAAAACAGAAACTCCTAAGGTGTCCTTTCCTACCACAATGCGAACATGTGAAAACACGACGAGGAACGGGACCTTTAGGTTGACCTTTTTTAATACCCTCGGAGGTGGTTGACGCTCTAAAACAAACTATGGTTTTGGATTTTAGATTTGAACCACTAGAACAAGATAAGCCGCAACCATCACTACTCGAGTTATTTAAATCATTTTTTAACTTCAAAAGTTTCGACTCAAGCAAACGATTAGACTCCTCAAACTTTAGGGACTCCTTCTTTAAATTTTCAATTACCCCTAGAAGGTTATCTCGCTCCCCCTCAATGTGAACAAACTTATCCCTAAGAGCCTTTTCTCGTGCCACAAAATCATTAATCGAATTATTTTCCTCAACGACACAAACTCTAGAATTTTTTAAATTCTCGAGGACTCTATCATCACTCTCCTTTTTGCCCAATTTTAATATATTAAAATCTTTAAACAAGGAACTAAAGTGCTCACGACAAATATCTCTTAGAATTTGAAACGTTTGCAAATATTCAATCTTATTTTTAAAACCGAAATTTTCTTTTTCCAAAACTTCAATACGTTTTGCAAACTTTAAATTCAAACGATGTAAATCGTCAAAGCTTAGAGAATCCATCGAGAGAAAATAGTCACAGGACAGATAAATAAACACACGGGATCATAAAATAAATAAATAATGTTGTCTATCTCTGATACCAATTTGAAAAACGTGAGTGGCCCGATATGTGAGTTTCAAACAAAACCAATTTTTCTCGAAAAAAGATCCAACTTTTAATTATGCACCAAACCAAGTTGTGAAAACCCAATTCTTACTTTAAACCAGTTTTATCTTTATTAATCCTAAACATGCATCTAATGATTAAAGCAAGTAAAGTAAAGTAAAGAATACTCACAACGCCGGATGTACGAGGAAAAAACCCAAAACGGGAAAATAACCTCGAACAGCCCAAGCCAGACAATCACTATGAACAATGGTTTTATAAAGACAGATTTGCCTTACACTAAGACTCGATCCCCACGGGTCTTGACGATCCTTCTGATCTTCAACCGTTCTTCAATAGTTCCCACGCAAAAATTTCATCTTCCACGATACATGTCCACAACACACGCGTCAACGTATGTGTCGGTGTCCACTGATATGGCTTTGATACGTCTACGATGTCGAACACGATGTCCGTCGCTTCTTCACCGCAAAACCCTTTGTGTTCAATGTGTAGAACAAATAACTTTGGTGCCGCAAGATCACTTAAACATATAAGAATGATAACTCGGATCTTTACAAACTCTAAGGATGTGTTTAAGACTTTTAAACCTTTGAAAACATGTGCAAAGAAGGTTCTAGTTTGTAAAACTGCTTTCCAAAAAGCACACCTACGAAATTATGATGCAAACACTGTTTAAATAGGATTTAAACGCTACCTAGAAAAATGTGTCGTTCGAACGAGTTAAGCATGTTGTTCGCACGACATTGTATCTCATTCGAACGAGATCCAATGTCGTTCGAGCGACCTTGCGAAAGTTGGACTTTCTTTGACTTTTTGATAAAAACGTCTCTTAACAAAGAGATTCAAATTAGTCAAACTCTATTTTGAGCTTATCATCATAAAACGAATTTAAACCATTAAAACACTTTTAAAACATTTAAAAACATTTTTCTTTATAAAAATTACATCCTTATCTTTTATAAAATAATTCCGAGCACCATTAATTATACGTATTCATACCTGAGTGATCTCGTATTGAAATTAAATTTGAAGACGAGTAAACTTGCACCAAATAAACATCGACATGATTATGTCTTTGAAGCTTTGCCGCAACGTCTTCAATTTCTTCAATACGTCATAGGCCAAGTGGGATTGTGGCTAAATAAAATTCTCCCTATGACATATTACAAACACACTTTTGTTCACGGAATTAAGTCAAAACAATACAGGGACTCAATTAGAAATTTATGTCCATACAAATCTCCCCCTTTGACTATTCCGGGACAAAACTAAACCAGTGAAATGCCTAACCGGGCCGTCAAGCCGTATGACGCCTAAATCCCATCCCATAAACCCGTGCATGTGTGCGATGTTGGTATATATACAAAGTCGAATCAAGATGCATATCAACTTCGAAAAAACCCCATATAAACAATGGTTAAGATCATTCTAAGCATCGATGATAATGACCAAATGTCCTAGCCACATGTATAAAGAAACGATTGGGGGGTGGGGGTCCAAGCACACCAATACTCCACATCAAACATGTAAACTCAAAAACAAAAAATCGAAAATCTTTTTGTCTTTTCAAACATGTTTTGACTCAAAGAAAAGCACAATCTTTTTGGATTTTCAAAAGTTTTTCTTCAAAAAGAAAATATTTTTGTATTTTTCAAATAAGACTGAGACAAATGAAAAATATAATACAAAGAGATAAACATGTCATAATACTAGCAAATTATAAACATGATGCACGGGCTAGCGTATGACAAAACCTGCAAGCTACTAATCATAAGAAATAGCAACAGATGAATCATGTTCATGCATGTGAGATTCAACCAATGAAGCATTTAACATCTCCAAAACGGATTTCATAACCCAAACAGGTGTATACCTAACAAAATGGGTTTTGGGAACCAATGGGACATTACGTTTAATCTTCCTATGGTCTTTTCTAAGTTCAAAACAGAAACTCCTAAGGTGTCCTTTCCTACCACAATGCGAACATGTGAAAACACGACGAGGAACGGGACCTTTAGGTTGACCTTTTTTAATACCCTCGGAGGTGGTTGACGCTCTAAAACAAACTATGGTTTTGGATTTTAGATTTGAACCACTAGAACAAGTTAAGCCGCAACCATCACTACTCGAGTTATTTAAATCATTTTTTAACTTCAAAAGTTTCGACTCAAGCAAACGATTAGACTCCTCAAACTTTAGGGACTCCTTCTTTAAATTTTCAATTACCCCTAGAAGGTTATCTCGCTCCCCCTCAATGTGAACAAACTTATCCCTAAGAGCCTTTTCTCGTGCCACAAAATCATTAATCGAATTATTTTCCTCAACGACACAAACTCTAGAATTTTTTAAATTCTCGAGGACTCTATCAACACTCTCCTTTTTGCCCAATTTTAATATATTAAAATCTTTAAACAAGGAACTAAAGTGCTCACGACAAATATCTCTTAGAATTTGAAACGTTTGCAAATATTCAATCTTATTTTTAAAACCGAAATTTCCTTTTTCCAAAACTTCAATACGTTTTGCAAACTTTAAATTCAAACGATGTAAATCGTCAAAGCTTAGAGAATCCATCGAGAGAAAATAGTCACAGGACAGATAAATAAACACACCGGATCATAAAATAAATAAATAATGTTTTCTATCTCTGATACCAATTTGAAAAACGTGAGTGGCCCGATATGTGAGTTTCAAACAAAACCAATTTTTCTCGGAAAAAGATCCAACTTTTAATTATGCACCAAACCAAGTTGTGAAAACCCAATTCTTACTTTAAACCAGTTTTATATTTACTAATCCTAAACATGCATCTAGTGATTGAAGCAAGTAAAGTAAAGTAAAGAATACTCACAACGCCGGATGTACGAGGAAAAAACCCAAAACGGGAAAATAACCTCGAACGGCCCAAGCCAGACAATCACTATGAACAATGGTTTTATAAAGACAGATTAGCCTTACACTAAGACTCGATCCCCACGGGTATTGACGCTCCTTCTGATCTTCAACCGTTCTTCAATAGTTCCCACGCAAAAATTCCGTCTTCCATGATACCTGTCCACAACACACGCATCAACGTATGTGTCGGTGTCCACTGATATGGCTTTGATACGTCTACGATGTCGAACACGATGTCCGTCGCTTCTTCACCGCAAAACCCTTTGTGTTCAATGTGTAGAACAAATAACTTTGGTGCCGCAAGATCACTTAAACATATAAGAATGATAACTCGGATCTTTACAAACTCTAAGGATGTGTTTAAGACTTTTAAACCTTTGAAAACATGTGCAAAGAAGGTTCTAGTTTGTAAAACTGCTTTCCAAAAAGCACACCTACGAAATTATGATGCAAACACTGTTTAAATAGGATTTAAACGCTGCCTAGAAAAATGTGTCGTCCGAACGAGTTAAGCATGTCGTTCGCACGACATTGTATCTCGTTCGAACGAGATCCAATGTCGTTCGAGCGACCTTGCGAAAGTTGGACTTTCTTTGACATTTTGATAAAAACGTCTCTTAACAAAGAGATTCAAATTAGTCAAACTCTATTTTGAGCTTATCATCATAAAACGAAGTTTAAACCATTAAAACATTTAAAAACATTTTTCGTTATAAAAATTACATCCTTATCTTGTATAAAATAATTCCGAGCACCATTAATTATACGTATTCATACCTGAGTGATCTCGGAATGAAATTAAATTTTAAGACGAGTAAACTAGCACCAAATAAACATCGGCATGATTATGTCTTTAAAGCTTTGCCGCAACGTCTTCAATTTCGTCAATTCGTCATAGACCAAGTGGGATTGTGGCTAAATAAAATTCTCCATATGACATATTACAAACACACTTTTGTTCACGGAATTAAGTCAAAACAATACAGGGACTCAATTAGAAATTTATGTCCATACAAATCTCCCCCTTTGACTATTCCGGGACAAAACTAAACCAGTGAAATGCCTAACCGGGCCGTCAAGCCGTTTGACGCCTAAATCCCATCCCATAAACCCGTACATGTGTGCGATGTTGGTATATATACAAAGTCGAATCAAGATGCATATCAACTTCGAAAAAACCCCATATAAACAATGGTTAAGATCATTCTAATCATCGATGATAATGACCAAATGTTCAAGCCACATGTATAATGAAACGATTGGGGGGGGGGGGGGGGTCCAAGCACACCAATACTCCACATCAAACATGTAAACTCAAAAACAAAAAATCGAAAATATTTTTGGCTTTTCAAACATATTTTGACTCAAAGAAAAGCAAAACCTTTTTGGATTTTCAAAAGTTTTTCTTCAAAAATAAAATATTTTTGTATTTTTCAAATAAGACCGAGACAAATGAAAAATATAATACAAAGAGATAAACATGTCATAATACTAGCAAATTATAAACATGATGCACGGGCTAGCGTATGACAAAACCTGCAAGCTACTAATCATAAGAAATAGCAACAGATGAATCATGTGCATGCATGTGAGATTCAACCAATGAAGCATTTAACATCTCCAAAATGGATTTCCTAACCCAAACAGGTGTATACCTAACAAAATGGGTTTTGGGAACCAATGGGACATTACGTTTAATCTTCCTATGGTCTTTTCTAAGTTCAAAACAGAAACTCCTAAGGTGTCCTTTCCTACCACAATGCGAACATGTGAAAACACGACGAGGAACGGGACCTTTAGGTTGACCTTTTTTAATACCCTCGGAGGTGGTTGACGCTCTAAAACAAACTATGGTTTTGGATTTTAGATTTGAACCACTAGAACAAGATAAGCCGCAACCATCACTACTCGAGTTATTTAAATCATTTTTTAACTTCAAAAGTTTCGACTCAAGCAAACGATTAGACTCCTCAAACTTTAGGGACTCCTTCTTTAAATTTTCAATTACCCCTAGAAGGTTATCTCGCTCCCCCTCAATGTGAACAAACTTATCCTTAAGAGCCTTTTCTCGTGCCACAAAATCATTAATCGAATTATTTTCCTCAACGACACAAACTCCAGAATTTTTTAAATTCTCGAGGACTCTATCATCACTCTCCTTTTTGCCCAATTTTAATATATTAAAATCTTTAAACAAGGAACTAAAGTGCTCACGACAAATATCTCTTAGAATTTGAAACGTTTGCAAATATTCAATCTTATTTTTAAAACCGAAATTTTCTTTTTCCAAAACTTCAATACGTTTTGCAAACTTTAAATTCAAACGATGTAAATCGTCAAAGCTTAGAGAATCCATCGAGAGAAAATAGTCACAGGACAGATAAATAAACACACGGGATCATAAAATAAATAAATAATGTTTTCTATCTCTGATACCAATTTGAAAAACGTGAGTGGCCCGATATGTGAGTTTCAAACAAAACCAATTTTTCTCGGAAAAAGATCCAACTTTTAATTATGCACAAAAACCAAGTTGTGAAAACCCAATTCTTACTTTAAACCAGTTTTATCTTTATTAATCCTAAACATGCATCTAGTGATTAAAGCAAGTAAAGTAAAGTAAAGAATACTCACAACGCCGGATGTACGAGGAAAAAACCCAAAATGGGAAAATAACCTCGAACGGCCCAAGCCAGACAATCACTATGAACAATGGTTTTTTAAAGACAGATTTGCCTTACACTAAGACTCGATCCCCACGGGTTTTGACGCTCCTTCTGATCTTCAACCGTTCTTCAATAGTTCCCACGCAAAAATTTCGTCTTCCACGATACCTGTCCACAACACACGCGTCAACGTATGTGTCGGTGCCCACTGATATGGCTTTGATACGTCTACGATGTCGAACACGATGTCCGTCGCTTCTTCACCGCAAAACCCTTTGTGTTCAATGTGTAGAACAAATAACTTTGGTGCCGCAAGATCACTTAAACATATAAGAATGAGAACTCGGATCTTTACAAACTCGAAGGATGTGTTTAAGACTTTTAAACCTTTGAAAACATGTGCAAATAAGGTTCTAGTTTGTAAAACTGCTTTCCAAAAAGCACACCTACGAAATTATGATGCAAACACTGTTTAAATAGGATTTAAACGTTGCCTAGAAAAATGTGTCGTTCGAACGAGTTAAGCATGTTGTTCGCACGACATTGTATCTCGTTCGAACGAGATCCAATGTCGTTCGAGCGACCATGCGAAAATTGGACTTTCTTTGACTTTTTGATAAAAACGTCTCTTAACGAAGAGATTCAAATTAGTCAAACTCTATTTTGATCTTATCATCATAAAACGAAGTTTAAACCATTAAGACACTTTTAAAACATTTTTCTTCATAAAAATTACATCCTTATCTTTTATAAAATAATTTCGAGCACCATTAATTATACGTATTCATACCTGAGTGATCTCGGAATGAAATTAAATTTGAAGACGAGTAAACTTGCACCAAATAAAAATCGGCATGATTATGTCTTTGAAGCTTTTCCGCAACGTCTTCAATTTCTTCAATACGTCATAGACCAAGTGGGATTGTGGATAAATAAAATTCTCCCTATGACATATTACAAACACACTTTTGTTCACGGAATTAAGTCAAAACAATACAGGGACTCAATTAGAAATTTATGTCCATACAAATCTCCCCCTTTGACTATTCCGGGACAAAACTAAACCAGTGAAATGACTAACCGGGCCGTCAAGCCGTATGACGCCTAAATCCCATTCCATAAACCCGTGCATGTGTGCGATGTTGGTATATATACAAAGTCGAATCAAGATGCATATCAACTTCGAAAAAACCCCATATAAACAATGGTTAAGATCATTCTAAGCATCGATGATAATGACCAAATGTCCTAGCCACATGTATAAAGAAACGATTGGGGGGGGGGGGGGGGTCCAAGCACACCAATACTCCACATCAAACATGTAAACTCAAAAACAAAAAATCAAAAATCTTTTTGGCTTTTCAAACATGTTTTGACTCAAAGAAAAGCACAATCTTTTTGGATTTTCAAAAGTTTTTCTTCAAAAATAAAATATTTTTGTATTTTTCAAATAAGACTGAGACAAATGAAAAATATAATACAAAGACATAAACATGTCATAATACTAGCAAATTATAAACATGATGCACGGGCTAGCGTATGACAAAACCTGCAAGCTACTAATCAGAAGAAATAGCAACAGATGAATCATGTGCATGCATGTGAGATTCAACCAATGAAGCATTTAACATCTCCAAAACGGATTTCCTAACCCAAACAGGTGTATACCTAACAAAATGGGTTTTGGGAACCAATGGGACATTACGTTTAATCTTCCTATGGTCTTTTCTAAGTTCAAAACAGAAACTCCTAAGGTGTCCTTTCCTACCACAATGCGAACATGTGAAAACACGACGAGGAACGGGACCTTTAGGTTGACCTTTTTTAATACCCTCGGAGGTGGTTGACGCTATAAAACAAACTATGGTTTTGGATTTTAGATTTGAACCACTAGAACAAGATAAGCCGCAACCATCACTACTCGAGTTATTTAAATCATTTTTTAACTTCAAAAGTTTCGACTCAAGCAAACGATTAGACTCCTCAAACTTTAGGGACTCCTTCTTTAAATTTTCAATTACCCCTAGAAGGTTATCTCGCTCCCCCTCAATGTGAACAAACTTATCCCTAAGAGCCTTTTCTCGTGCCACAAAATCATTAATCGAATTATTTTCCTCAACGACACAAACTTTAGAATTTTTTAAATTCTCGAGGACTCTATCATCACTCTCCTTTTTGCCCAATTTTAACATATTAAAATCTTTAAACAAGGAACTAAAGTGCTCACGACAAATATCTCTTAGAATTTGAAACGTTTGCAAATATTCAATCTTATTTTTAAAACCGATATTTTCTTTTTCCAAAACTTCAATACGTTTTGCAAACTTTAAATTCAAAAGATGTAAATCGTCAAAGCTTAGAGAATCCATCGAGAGAAAATAGTCACAGGACAGATAAATAAACACACGGGATCATAAAATAAATAAATAATGTTTTCTATCTCTGATACCAATTTGAGAAACGTGAGTGGCCCGATATGTGAGTTTCAAACAAAACCAATTTTTCTCGGAAAAAGATCCAACTTTTAATTATGCACCAAACCAAGTTGTGAAAACCCAATTCTTACTTTAAACCAGTTTTATATTTACTAATCCTAAACATGCATCTAGTGATTGAAGCAAGTAAAGTAAAGTAAAGAATACTCACAACGCCGGATGTACGAGGAAAAAACCCAAAACGGGAAAATAACCTCGAACGGCCCAATCCAGACAATCACTATGAACAATGGTTTTATAAAGACAGATTAGCCTTACACTAAGACTCGATCCCCACGGGTCTTGACGCTCCTTCTGATCTTCAACCGTTCTTCAATAGTAACCACGCAAAAATTCCGTCTTCCACGATACCTGTCCACAACACACGCGTCAACGTATGTGTCGGTGTCCACTGATATGGATTTGATACGTCTACGATGTCGAACACGATGTCCGTCGCTTCTTCACCGCAAAACCCTTTGTGTTCAATGTGTAGAACAAATAACTTTGGTGCCGCAAGATCACTTAAACATATAAGAATGATAACTCGGATCTTTACAAACTCTAAGGATGTGTTTAAGACTTTTAAACCTTTGAAAACATGTGCAAAGAAGGTTCTAGTTTGTAAAACTGCTTTCCAAAAAGCACACCTACGAAATTATGATGCAAACACTGTTTAAATAGGATTTAAATGCTGCCTAGAAAAATGTGTCGTTCGAATGAGTTAAGCATGTCGTTCGCACGACATTGTATCTCGTTCGAACGAGATCCAATGTCGTTCGAGCGACCTTGCGAAAGTTGGACTTTCTTTGACTTTTTGATAAAAACGTCTCTTAACAAAGAGATTCAAATTAGTCAAACTCTATTTTGAGCTTATCATCATAAAACGAAGTTTAAACCATTAAAACACTTTTAAAACATTTAAAAACATTTTTCTTTATAAAAATTACATCCTTATCTTTTATAAAATAATTCCGAGCACCATTAATTATATGTATTCATACCTGAGTGATCTCGGAATGAAATTAAATTTGAAGACGAGTAAACTTGCACCAAATAAACATCGGCATGATTATGTCTTTGAAGCTTTGCCGCAATGTCTTCAATTTCTTCAATACGTCATAGACCAAGTGGGATTGTGGATAAATAAAATTCTCCCTATGACATATTACAAACACACTTTTGTTCACGGAATTAAGTCAAAACAATACAGGGACTCAATTAGAAATTTATGTCCATACAAATCTCCCCCTTTGACTATTCTGGGACAAAACTAAACCAGTGAAATGCCTAACCGGGCCGTCAAGACGTATGTCGCCTAAATACCATCCCATAAACCCGTGCATGTGTGACATGTTGGTATATATTCAAAGTCGAACTAAGATGCATATCAACTTCGAAAAAACCCCATATAAACAATGGTTAAGATCATTCTAAGCATCGATGATAATGACCAAATGTCCTAGCCACATGTATAATGAAACGATTGGGGGGGGGGGGGTCCAAGCACACCAATACTCCACATCAAACATGTAAACTCAAAAACAAAAAATCGAAAATCTTTTTGGCTTTTCAAACATATTTTGACTCAAAGAAAAGCACAATCTTTTTGGATTTTCAAAAGTTTTTCTTCAAAAATAAAATATTTTTGTATTTTTCAAATAAGACTGAGACAAATGAAAAATATAATACAAAGAGATAAACATGTCATAATACTAGCAAATTATAAACATGATGCACTGGCTAGCGTATGACAAAACCTGCAAGCTACTAATCATAAGAAATAGCAAGAGATGAATCATGTGCATGCACGTGAGATTCAACCAATGAAGCATTTAACATCTCCAAAACGGATTTCCTAACCCAAACAGGTGTATACCTAACAAAATGGGTTTTGGGAACCAATGGGACATTAAGTTTAATCTTCCTATGGTCTTTTCTAAGTTCAAAACAGAAACTCCTAAGGTGTCCTTTCCTACCACAATGCGAACATGTGAAAACACGACGAGGAACGGGACCTTTAGGTTGACCTTTTTTAATACCCTCAGAGGTGGTTGACGCTCTAAAACAAACAATGGTTTTGGATTTTAGATTTGAACCACTAGAACAAGACAATCCGCAACCATCACTACTCGAGTTATTTAAATCATTTTTTAACTTCAAAAGTTTCGACTCAAGCAAACGATTAGACTCCTCAAACTTTAGGGACTCCTTCTTTAAATTTTCAATTACCCCAAGAAGGTTATCTCGCTCCCCCTCAATGTGAACAAACTTATCCCTAAGAGCCTTTTCTCGTGCCACAAAATCATTAGTCGAATTATTTTCCTCAACGACACAAACTCTAGAATTTTTTAAATTCTCGAGGACTCTATCATCACTCTCCTTTTTGCCCAATTTTAATATATTAAAATCTTTAAACAAGGAACTAAAGTGCTCACAACAAATATCTCTTAGAATTTGAAACGTTTGCAAATATTCAATCTTATTTTTAAAATCAAAATTTTCTTTTTCCTAAACTTCAATACGTTTTGCAAACTTTAAATTCAAACGATGTAAATCGCCAAAGCTTAGGGAATCCATCGAGAGAAAATAGTCACAGGAGAGATAAACAAACACACGGGATCACAAAATAAATAAATAATATTTTCTAGCTCTTATACCAATTTGAAAAACGTGAGTGGCCCGATATGCGTGTTGCAAACAAAACCAATTTTTATCGAAAAAAGATCCAACTTTTAATTATGCACCAAACCAAGTTGTGAAAACCCAATTCTTACTTTAAACCAGTTTTATCTTTATTAATCCTAAACATGCATCTAGTGATTAAAGCAAGTAAAGTAAAGTAAAGAATACTCACAACGCCGGATGTACGAGGAAAAAACCCAAAACGGGAAAATAACCTCGAACGGCCCAAGCCAGACAATCACTGTGAACAATGGTTTTATAAAGACAGATTAGCCTTACACTAAGACTCGATCCCCACGGGTCTTGACGCTCCTTCTGATCTTCAACCGTTCTTCAATAGTTCCCACGCAAAAATTCCGTCTTCCACGATACCTGTCCACAACACACGCGTCAACGTATGTGTCGGTGTCCACCGATATGGCTTTGATACGTCTACGATGTCGAACACGATGTCCGTCGCTTCTTCACCGCAAAACCCTTTGTGTTCAATGTGTAGAACAAATAACTTTGGTGCCGCAAGATCACTTAAACATATAAGAATGATAACTCGGATCTTTAAAAACTCTAAGGATGTGTTTAAGACTTTTAAACCTTTGAAAACATGTGCAAAGAAGGTTCTAGTTTGTAAAACTGCTTTCCAAAAAGCACACCTACGAAATTATGATGCAAACACTGTTTAAATAGGATTTAAATGCTGCCTAGAAAAATGTGTCGTTCGAACGAGTTAAGCATGTCGTTGGCACGACATTGTATCTCCTTCGAACGAGATCCAATGTCGTTCGAGCGACCTTGCGAAAGTTGGACTTTCTTTGACTTTTTGATAAAAACGCCTCTTAACAAAGAGATTCAAATTAGTCAAACTCTATTTTGAGCTTATCATCATAAAACGAAGTTTAAACCATTAAAACACTTTTAAAACATTTAAAAACATTTTTCTTTATAAAAATTACATCCTTATCTTTTATAAAATAATTCCGAGCACCATTAATTATACGCATTCATACCTGAGTGATCTCGGAATGAAATTAACTTTGAAGACGAGTAAACTTGCACCAAATAAACATCGGCATGATTATGTCTTTGAAGCTTTGCCGCAACGTCTTCAATTTCTTCAATACATCATAGACCAAGTGGGATTGGGACTAAATAAAATTCTCCCTATGACATATTACAAACACAGTTTTGTTCACGGAATTAAGTCGAAACAATACAGGGACTCAATTAGAAATTTATTTCCTTACAAATCTCCCCCTTTGACTATTCCGGGACAAAACTAAACCAGTGAAATGCCTAACCGGGCCGTCAAGCCGTATGACGCCTAAATCCCATCCCATAAACCCGTGCATGTGTGCGATGTTGGCATATATACAAAGTCGAATCAAGATGCATATCAACTTCGAAAAAACCCCATATAAACAATGGTTAAGATCATTCTAAGCATCGATGATAATGACCAAATGTCCTAGCCACATGTATAATGAAACGATTGGGGGGGGGGGGGGGTCCAAGCACAACAATATGCAACATCAAACTTGTAAACTAAAAAATAAAAAACCGAAAATCTTTTTGGCTTTTCAAACATATTTTGAGTCAAAGAAAAGCACAATCTTTTTGGATTTTCAAAAGTTTTTCTTCAAAAATAAAATATTTTTGTATTTTTCAAATAAGACTGAGAAAAATGAAAAATATAATACAAAGAGATAAACATATCATAATACTGGCAAATTATAAACATGATGCACGGGCTAGCGTATGACAAAACATGCAAGCTACTAATCATAAGAAATAGCAAGAGATGAATCATGTGCATGCATGTGAGATTCAACCAATGAAGCATTTAACATCTCCAAAATGGATTTCCTAACCCAAACAGGTGTATACCTAACAAAATGGGTTTTGGCAACCAATGGGACATTACGTTTAATCTTCCTATGGTCTTTTCTAAAATCAAAACAGAAACTCCTAAGGTGACCTTTCCTACCACAATGCGAACATGTGAAAACACGACGAGGAACGGGACCTTTAGGTTGACCTTTTTTAATATCCTCGGAGGTGGTTGATGCTCTAAAACAAACTATGGTTTTGGCTTTTAGATTTGAACCACTAGAACAAGATAAGACACAACCATCACTACTCGAGTTATTTAAATCATTTTTTAACTTCAAAAGTTTCGACTCAAGAAAACGATTAGACTCCTCAAACTTTAGGGACTCCTTCTTTAAATTTTTAATTACCCCTAGAAGGGTATCTCGCTCCCCCTCTATGTGAACAAAATTATCCCTAAGAGCCTTTTCTCATGCCACAAAATCATTAGTCGAATTATTTTCCTCAACGACACAAAATCTAGAATTTTTTAAATTCTCGAGGACACTATCATCACTCTCCTTTTTGCCCAATTTTAATATATTAAAATCTTTAAACAAGGAACTAAAGTGCTCACAACAAATATCTCTTTGAATTTGAAACGTTTGCAAATATTCACTCATATTTTTAAAATCAAAATTTTCTTTTTCCAAAACTTCCATACGTTTTGCAAACTTTGAATTCAAACGATGTAAATCGTCAAAGCTTAGAGAATCCATCGAGAGAAAACAGTCATAGGAGAGATAAACAAACACACGGGATCACAAAATTAATAAATAATGTTTTCTAGCTCTGATACCAATTTGAAAAACGTGAGTGGCCCGATATGTGTGTTTCAAACAAAACCAATTTTTCTCGGAAAAAGATCCAACTTTTAATTATGCACCAAACCAAGTTGTGAAAACCCAATTCTTACTTTAAACCAGTTTTACCTTTATTAATCCTAAGCATGCATCTAGTGATTAAAGCAAGTAAAGTAAAGTACAGAATACTCACAACGCCGGATGTACGAGGAAAAAACCAAAAACGGGAAAATAACCTCGGACGGCCCGAGCCAGACAATCACTATGAACAATGGTTTTACAAAGACAAATTTGACTTACACTAAGACTCGATCCCCATGGGTCTTGACGCTCCTTCTGATCTTCAATCGTTCTTCAATAGTGCCCACGCAAAAATTCCATCTTCCACGATACCTGTCCACAACACACGCGTCCACGTATGTGTCGGTGTCCACCGATATGGCTTTGATACGTCTACGATGTCGAACACGATGTCTGTCGCTTCTTCACCGCAAAACCCTTTGTGTTCAATGTGTAGAACAAATATCTTTGGTACCGCAAGATCACTTAAACATATAATAATGATAACTCGGATCTTTGCAAACTCTAAGGATGTGTTTAAGACTTTTAATCCTTAGAAAACATGTGCAAACAAGGTTCTAGTTTGTAAAACTTTTTTCTAGAAAGAACACCTGCGAAATTATGATGCAAGCACTGTTTAAATAGAATTTAAACGCTTCCTCAAAAAACCTGTCGTTCGAACGACTTAAGCATGTCGTTCGAGCGACCTTGAGAAAGTTTGACTTTCTGATAAAAACGTCTCTTAACATAGAGATTCAAATTAGTCAAACTCTATTTTGAGCTTATCATCATAAAACGAAGTTTAAACCATTAAAACACTTTTAAAACATTTAAAAACATTTTTCTTTATAAAAATTACATCCTTGTAACACCCCACTTAAAATAATAACGGGTGGCCAGCCCTATACTACATTAAATCAGGAATTTCAGATGGTCCAGTCTCAACATCAATTGCCGGTACTATATAATATAGGCCTAACTACCCGATATCATATAAGCGAGATGTTAAATAATTTAAAACATGCAACAACTAACAAACCAACACCATAAAACTACTAATAAATGAGAGAAAGATGCAAGAAAGAACTATGATAAACGAAATGCTATAATAAAATGAAATAAATAAATACAACTGAATATACCACAAGGAGATAAACCCGAATAAGCTGTCGGGTCACAGCCAATACAATAGCTGAAATGGAATAGATATAAACATGTATATAAATATCCCTTGGGTACAAACCCGATATACAACATGAATCCTACCTAGAATTTTAAAGAAGTAGTAAGCGACTACATGAAACATCCCGCAACAGTCCGCACCTGTCACGGCTCCCAAGACTCTGGATAGAAGGTCATTCGGCATCCCTGCGGTAGGATACCTGGGGTAATATATATATATATATATATATATATATATATATATATATATATATATATATATATATATATATATATATATATATATATACAAGCAGGAGAGAAAAGTAAACGGGTCAGAGCCCGAATTGTGAAAATATTTAGCAAGTGTGTTAACCGTGCATAATAAATATCGGTGCACTTATTTCATAATTAAAGTGGAATCGCACTCTCGTGGAATCCCAACTCGCCTCTCATCTAAAGGCGCGCACCTATTCGCGTCCTCAATTTTATTAGTTAAATTACCCCCATTTTTATTAGGACAGCCTAACTTATCATAGGCCTAGCCTATACCCACGAGATCTACATTCCCATCATACCCCAAGAATCCACTCCTTTTTAACCACAGATAAGTATTTATTTTCAATCATATGTGCCTTATTAGGCTTAGTGGATTCCGGTTTATACTTTAACCATTTATAATTTAATAAGTTACCCAATATGCATTTGGGTTGAAACATATGATTTAAATTTCTAATTAATAAGCATGCAAAATGATTATTGACACAACTTCCCTCCAATTTCAACGTTGCGCTGCGTTTCGTGCGTGGGGTGTCTCGCAAAGCAAAATCCAAACAAGAAACCACCCCGTTACACTGCTCCATGTCAACGTCAATCCTGGAGATCCATTATGCCACACATAAATATAATACTACTACTACAACTAACATCTCCAATCATATCATTGGGATGATGTAACCGAAATATTCTTTAAATGCGATACATCAACCCCCATCAATCTAGTACACCATAATCATCCAAGATGTACTCCACAAAGGTTCTATATCCTTTCATCTATAGGATATATAAATATATATATAGGTATTTCATTCTAACCATATATATATGCACACCATCATCCAATCCCATGACCATGTATACATACCATATATGATGTACAAAGGCCATGCATAAATAAATACCCGTCTATATATAGCGCCGATAAACTGCATCAATGCTATCATCTTCCCACTGCCCGGCTCACATAGCAATACTGGGGCCACCATGGTGGGACTAAACGACACCCATCTCGTGGTAAACTCACGCACACGACGTCCCGGGAAGCGGTCATAGCTCCAAACCGGCAATGAGACGAAACATACCCACCACGTCTCATCCCAAAATATAAAAATGTAAATCACATAATAACTCACGGGACGACTATGACCTGGGGAATATCCACACCCTGCTTTTCTAGCCAGGATGCTCACCCTCTACGTGCGCAACTTCCCAATGATAGCATGAGCGGGGTATGCTTAACCAAATAAGTATATATCATTCACATGCACAATATATACATCCATATGATCCAATCATATGATCAATTGTTAAACCATTATATAAGGTTTAAATATCCATACCATGTATATCCATAACACAAAGATATCCATATATTCATATTCATACATAGATATATTTATATATACATATTCTCATATCCATATATCTATATATAAACTAGTTCTCATTCATATATATAAGATATACAAACCCGGCTATAAGTATACATAAATCCTCAATATACAAGCCGTCACCACAAACTCATATCATTTACCTTGATATGTGAATACAATCCCTCACTTGAAACATATTCAATCATTTTTCCTATGATGAATACTCTCCCAAAACCATATGTATATATCTATAAATATATATTCAACATTAGGGTTATCACCCACAATTTTGTGTAGGAAACCATCACTACACATTCCATCCATATTCAAAAGTACATAGTTTCCTTTAGTACTATTTAACCATAGACACATACATGACTTAATAGTATAAAACCTCAAATTATTCCAACCTCGTTTCAAGTATTGGAATTTCAATGGTCATAACCCCACAATTTTGTGTAAACTATCCTAACTAGAATTTATGCTACGGCTTATTCTAGTCGATAGTACAATCCCAATCGTTCCCAATTTCACCTATGGTTCAAATAAATCTCAGGAACCCTTACTCCTATTGAGTTATCAATTGTTCCTTAGTCTAAACATTTCTAAGGATATGAAACCCCTCACTCTTTAAGAGTATGTGACCACTCTCTTCCATTTAGCCCCAAATTGTATCTTAACAATATCCTATCCTTATAAGGATTTGACATAAAGGTCGGCCTAGAAAATTTCACAACATACATGGATAATTCTTATCCAATTATTCCAAGAAGTCCCCGCTATCATATACTAAGTGAGAGACCCCCTATAAGTCTCCAAAGTATCTCTTACTTCATAAGAGAAAACCTCAAATTTATAAACCCAACCAAAAAGGGTAGAAATCATCCTAGAAAAACCTCATAAAACAACTCATTAAGGAGGCCCCTAAGAATAAACTCCAAAAGAAAAGGGAAAGAAAGAAATCCCAAATTTTGGGCTAAAAACAGGGGACCGGTCGACCGGTCCCAGACCCCCGGTCGACCGCGGGTCCAAATTTTGCCTACGAATAAATGCAGTAGGCTTTTCCCTTAAGGCGCGATCGACCGGTCCCCTGGGCGCGGTCGACCGGCCATACCAGTTATCTTGGCCAATTTTCCCATTTTCAGCAAAACCCATGAATTTAACCCTAAAATTTCCATTCTAACCTCCAAATCTCTATCACAACATGATTCTAAGCAAATAAATCAACCTAAAGTTGATCCCAACCATTTCTACTCCATTAAACCCATTTTTAAGCATTGATTTCAAGATTTAACCCAAAAATCTAGGTTTTGATGTTTATACCCAAAAACCATTTCTTTAACCCACAAATTATGAAATAAAATACACAAATAACTTATTTAGCAAGATTAAACACTTGCCTCGATTTTGTAGAGGTTGGATTGTCCTCATTGTCGCGTTTGGGCCGAGAATCTCCAAGATTTCTTCCTCTCTCTCTTCCTTTCTTCTTCTTTCCTTCTTCTTTTCTCTTTCTCTCCTTTTCTCAAATGAGAAGGCTTCATCCGTAAGCCTCTTAAGCCTTAAAACAAAAGTCCCAAATTTTTAATGTTAAAACACACTTTAAATGACTCGTTTACTCCAATTCGAGCCAAACATACTTAAAAACATTCCGAAGCCGAAATAAAACCCAATGACAGTCATTTTGACTATCTCGACCCTTCCGGGATCGGTGGTACCCTCAAAAACATCATCCGGAATACTTTGAAATGTTCTCTATTTTTGGACTAAATTCCCAAATTTTAAAATTCTCCAATTTAATTAAATTTTATTTTTCCCAAAATTTAATTTCTTTGTCTCAAAAGTCTTGGGGTGTTACAATCCTTATCTTTTATAAAATAATTCCGAGCACCATTAATTATACGCATTCATACCTGAGTCATCTCGGAATGAAATTAAATTTGAAGACGAGTAAACTTGCACCAAATAAACATCGACATGATTATGTCTTTGAAGCTTTGCCGCAACGTCTTCAATTTCTTCAATACGTCATAGACCAAGTGGGATTGTGACTAAATCAAATTCTCCCTATGACATATTACAAACACAGTTTTGTTCACGGAATTAAGTGGAAACAATATAGGGACTCAATTAGAAACTTATGTCCTTACAAATCTCCCCCTTTGACAATTCCGGGACAAAACTAAACCAGTGAAATCCCTAACCGGGTCGTCAATCCATATGATGCCTAAATCCCATCCCATAAACCCGTGAATGTGTGCGATGCTGGCATATATACAAAGTCGAATCAAGATGCATATCAACTTCGAAAAAATCCCATATAAACAATGGTTAAGATCATTCTAAGCATCGATGATAATGACCAAATGTCCTACCCACATGTATAATGAAACGATTGGGGGGGGGGGGGTCCAAGCACACCAATATGCCACATCAAACATGTAAACTCAAAAAAAAAAAAAAAAATCTTTTTGGCTTTTCAAACATATTTTGACTCAAAGAAAGCACAATCTTTTTGGATTTTCAAAAGTTTTTCTTCAAAAATAAAATCTTTTTATATTTTTAAAATAAACTGAGACAAATGAAAAATATAATACAAAGAGATAAACATGTCATAATACTAGCAAATTATAAACATGACGCATGGGCTAGCGTATGACAAAACAAGCAACCTACTAATCGTAAGAAATAGCAAGAGATGAATCATGTGCATGCATGTGAGATTCAACCAATGAAGCATTTAACATCTCCAAAACGGATTTCCTAACCCAAACAGGTGTATACCTAACAAAATGGGTTTTGGTAACCAATGGGAAATTACGTTTAATCTTCCTATGGTCTTTTCTAAGATCAAAACAGAAACTCCTAAGGTGACCTTTCCTACCACAATGCGAACATGTGAAAACACGAAGAGGAACGGGACCTTTAGGTTGACCTTTTTTAATACCCTCGTAGGTGGTTGATGCTCTAAAACAAACTATGGTTTTGGCTTTTAGATTTGAACCACTAGAACAAGATAAGACACAACCATCACTACTCGAGTTATTTAAATCATTTTTTAACTTCAAAAGTTTCGACTCAAGCAAACGATTAGACTTCTCAAACTTTAGGGACTCCATCTTTAAATTTTCAATTACCCCTAGAAGGTTTTCTCACTCCCCCTCAATGTGAAGAAAATTATCCCTAAGAGCCTTTTCCCGTGCCAAAAAATCTTTAATCGAATTATTTTCCTCAACGACACAAACTCTAGAATTTTTTAAATTCTCGAGGACTCTATCATAACTCTCCTTTTTGCCCAATTTTAATATATTAAAATCTTTAAACAAGGAACTAAAGTGCCCACGACAAATATCTCTTTGAATTTGAAACGTTTGCAAATATTCACTCTTATTTTTAAAACCAAAATTTTCTTTTTCCAAAACTTCAATACGTTTTGCAAACTTTAAATTCAAACGATGTAAATCGTCAAAGCTTAGAGAATCCATCGAGAGAAAACAGTCACAGGAGAGATAAACAAACACACTGGATCACAAAATAAATAAATAATGTTTTCTAGCTCTGATACCAATTTGAAAAACGTGAGTGGCCCGATATGTGTGTTTCAAACAAAACCAATTTTTCTCGGAAAAAGATCCAACTTTTAATTATGCACCAAACCAAGTTGTGAAAACCCAATTCTTACTTTAAACCAGTTTTATCTTTATTAATCCTAAACATGCATCTAGTGATTAAAGCAAGTAAAGTAAAGTAAATAATACTCACAACGCCGGATGTACGAGGAAAAAACCCAAAACGGGAAAATAACCTCGGACGGCCCAAGCCAGACAATCACTATGAACAATGGTTTTACAAAGACAGATTAGCCTTACACTAAGACTCGATCCCCACGGGTCTTGACGCTCCTTCTGATCTTCAATCGTTCATGAATAGTGCCCACGGAAAAATTCCGTCTTCCACTAACCTGTCCACACACACGCGTCCACGTATATCTCAGTGTCCACCGATATGGCTTTGATACGTCTACGATGTCGAACACGATGTCCGTCGCTTCTTCACCGCAAAACCCTTTGTGTTCAATGTGTAGAACAAATAACTTTGGTGCCGCAAGATCACTTGAACATATAAGAATGATAACTCGGATCTTTGCAAACTCTAAGGATGTGTTTAAGACTTTTAAACCTTAGAAAACATGTGCAAACAAGGTTCTAGTTTGTAAAACTTTTTTCCAGAAAGAACACCTGCGAAATTATGATGCAAACACTGTTTAAATAGGATTTAAACGCTGCCTTGAAAAACATGTCGTTCGAATGACTTAAGCATGTCGTTCGCATGAAATTGTATCTCGTTCGAACGAGATCCGATGTCGTTCGAGCGACCTTCCGAAAGTTTGACTTTCTGATAAAAACGCCTCTTAACAAAGAGATTCAAATTAGTCAAACTCTATTTTGAGCTTATCATCATAAAACGAAGTTTAAACCATTAAAACACTTTTAAAACATTAAAAAACATTTTTTTTTATAAAAATTACATCCTTATCTTTTATAAAATAATTCCGAGCACCATTAATTATACGCATTCATACCTGAGTGATCTCGGAATGAAATTAACTTTGAAGACGAGTAAACTTGCACCAAATAAACATCGGCATGATTATGTCTTTGAAGCTTTGCCGCAACGTCTTCAATTTCTTCAATACGTCATAGACCAAGTGGGATTGTGACTAAATAAAATTATCCCTATGACATATTACAAACACAGTTTTGTTCACGGAATTAAGTCGAAACAATACAGGGACTCAATTAGAAATTTATGTCCTTACAAATCTCCCCTTTTGACTATTCCGGGACAAAACTAAACCAGTGAAATGCCTAATCGGGCCGTCAAGCCGTATGACGCCTAAATCCCATCCGATAAACCCGTGCATGTGTGCGATGATGGCATATATACAAATTCGAATCAAGATGCATATCAACTTCGAAAAAAACCCATATAAACAATGGTTAAGATCATTCTAAGCATCGATGATAATGACCAAATGTCCTAGTCACATGTATAATGAAACGATTGGGGGGGGGGGGTCCAAGCACACCAATATGCCACATCAAACATGTAAACTCAAAAATAGAAAACCGAAAATTTTTTTGGCTTTTCAAACATATTTTGACTCAAAGAAAAGCACAATCTTTTTGGATTTTCAAAAGTTTTTCTTCAAAAATAAAATCTTTTTGTATTTTTCCAATAAGACTGAGACAAATGAAAAATATAATACAAAGAGATAAACATGTCATAATACTAGAAGATTATAAACATGATGCACGGGCTAGCGTATGACAAAACATGCAAGCTACTAATCATAAGAAATTGCAAGAGATGAATCATGTGCATGCATATGAGATTCAACCCATGAAGCATTTAACATCTCCAAAATGGATTTCCTAACCCAAACAGGTGTATACCTAACAAAATGGGTTTTGGGAACCAATGGCACATTACGTTTAATCTTCCTATGGTCTTTTCTAAGATCAAAACAGAAACTCCTAAGGTGACCTTTCCTACCACAATGCGAACATGTGAAAACCCCACGAGGAACGGGACCTTTAGGTTGACCTTTTTTAATACCCTCGGAGGTGGTTGACGCTCTAAAACAAACTATGGTTTTGGATTTGAGATTTGAACCACTAGAACAACATAAGCCGCAACCATCACTACTCGAGTTATTTAAATCATTTTTTAACTTCAAAAGTTTCGACTCAAGCAAACGATTAGACTCCTCAAACTTTAGGGACTCCTTCTTTAAATTTTCAATTACCCCTAGAAGGTTATCTCGATCCCCCTCAATGTGAACAAAATTATCCCTAAGAGCCTTTTATCGTGCCACAAAATCATTAATCGAAATATTTTCCTCAACGAGACAAACTCTAAAATTTTTTAAATTCTCGAGGACACAATCATCACTCTCCTTTTTGACCAATTTTAATATATTAAAATCTTTAAACAAGGAACTAAAGTGATCACGACAAATATCTCTTTGAATTTGAAACGTTTGCAAATATTCACTCTTATTTTTAAAACCGAAATTTTCTTTTTCCAAAACTTCAATACGTTTTGCAAACTTTAAATTCAAACGATGTAAATCGTCAAAGCTTAGAGAATCCATCGAGAGAAAACAGTCACAGGAGAGATAAACAAACACACGGGATCACAAAATAAATAAATAATCTTTTCTAGCTCTGATACCAATTTGAAAAACGTGAGTGGCCCGATATGTGTGTTTCAAACAAAACCAATTTTTCTCGGAAAAAGATCCAACTTTTAACTATGCACCAAACCAAGTTGTGAAAACTCAATTCTTACTTTAAACCAGTTTTATCTTTATTAATCTTAAACATGCATCTAGTGATTAAAGCAAGTAAAGTAAAGTAAATAATACTCACGACGCCGGATGTACGAGGAAAAAACCCAAAACGGGAAAATAACCTCGGACGGCCCAAGCCAGACAATCACTATAAATAATGGTTTTACAAAGACAGATTAGGCTTACACTAAGACTCGATCCCCACGGGTCTTGACGCTCCTTATGATCTTCAATCGTTCTTCAATAGTTCCCTTTACAAAAATTCCGTCTTCCACGATACCTGTCCACAACACACGCGTCCACGTATGTCTCGGTGTCCACCGATATGGCTTTGATACGTCTACGATGTCGAACACGATGTCCGTCGCTTATTCACCACAAAACCCTTTGTGTTCAATGTGTAGAACAAATAACTTTGGTGCCGCAAGATCACTTAAACATATAAGAATGATAACTCGGATCTTTGCAAACTCTAAGGATGTGCTTAAGACTTTTAAACCTTAGAAAACAGCTGCAAACAAGGTTCTAGTTTGTAAAACTTTTTTCCAGAAAGCACACCTGCGAAATTATGATGCAAACACTATTTAAATAGGATTTAAATGCTGCCTCGAAAAACGTGTCGTTCGAACGACTTAAGCATGTCGTTTGCACGACATTGTATCTCATTCGAACGAGATCCAATGTCGTTCGAACGACCTTGCGAAAGTTTGACCTTCTGATAAAAACGTCTCTTAACATAGAGATTCAAATTAATCAAACTCTATTTTGAGCTTATCATCATAAAACGAAGTTTAAACCATTAAAACACTTTTAAAACATTTAAAAACATTTTTCTTTATAAAAATTACATCCTTATCTTGTATAAAATAATTCCGAGCACCATTAATTATACGCATTCATACCTGAGTGATCTCGGAATGAAATTAACTTTGAAGACGAGTAAACTTGCACCAAATAAACATCGGCATGATTATGTCTTTGAAGGTTTGCCGCAACGTCTTCAATTTTTCAATACGTCATAGACCAAGTGGGATTGGGACTAAATAAAATTCTCCCTATGACATATTACAAACACAGTTTTGTTCACGGAATTAAGTCGAAACAATACAGGGACTCAATTAGAAATTTATTTCCTTACAAATCTCCCCCTTTGACTATTTCGGGACAAATCTATACCAGTGAAATGCCTAACCGGGCCGTCAAGCCGTATGACGCCTAAATCCCATCCCATAAACCCGTGCATGTGTGCGATGTTGGCATATATACAAAGTCGAATCAAGATGCATATCAACTTCGAAAAAACCCCATATAAACAGTGGTTAAGATCATTCTAAGCATCGATGATAATGACCAAATGTCCTAGCCACATGTATAATGAAACGATTGGGGGGGGGGGGGTCCAAGCACAACAATATGCAACATCAAACTTGTAAACTAAAAAATAAAAAACCGAAAATCTTTTTGGCTTTTCAAACATATTTTGAGTCAAAGAAAAGCACAATCTTTTTGGATTTTCAAAAGTTTTTCTTCAAAAAAAAAACTTTTTGTATTTTTCAAATAAGACTGAGACAAATGAAAAATATAATACAAAGAGATAAACATATCATAATACTGGCAAATTATAAACATGATGCACGGGCTAGCGTATGACAAAACATGCAAGCTACTAATCATAAGAAATAGCAAGAGATGAATCATGTGCATGCATGTGAGATTCAACCAATGAAGCATTTAACATCTCCAAAACGGATTTCCTAACCCAAACAGGTGTATACCTAACAAAATGGGTTTTGGGAACCAATGGGACATTACGTTTAATCTTCCTATGGTCTTTTCTAAAATCAAAACAGAAACTCCTAAGGTAACCTTTCCTACCACAATGCGAACATGTGAAAACACAACGAGGAACGGGACCTTTAGGTTGACCTTTTTTTAATACCCTCGGAGGTGGTTGACGCTCTAAAATAAACTATGGTTTTGGATTTGAGATTTGAACCACTAGAACAAGATAAGCCGCAACCATCACTACTCGAGTTATTTAAATCATTTTTTAACTTCAAAAGTTTCGACTCAAGCAAACGATTAGACTCCTCAAACTTTAGGGACTCCTTCTTTAAATTTTCAATTACCCCTAGAAGGTTATCTCGCACCCCCTCAATGTGAACAAAATTATCCCTAAGAGCCTTTTCTCGTGCCAAAAAATCATTAATCGAATTATTTTCCTCAACGACACAAACTCTAGAATTTTTTAAATTCTCGAGGACTCTATCATCAGTCTTCTTTTTGCCCAATTTTAATATATTAAAATCTTTAAACAAGGAAGTAAAGTGCTCACGACAAATATCTCTTTGAATTTGAAACGTTTGCAAATACTCAATCTTATTTTTAAAACAAAAATTTTCTTTTTCCAAAACTCCAATACGTTTTGCAAACATTAAATTCAAACGATGTAAATTGTCAAAGCTTAGAGAATCCATCGAGAGAAAATAGTCACAGGAGAGATAAAAAAACACACGGGATCATAAAATAAATAAATAATGTTTTCTAGCTCTGATACCAATTTGAAAAACGTGAGTGGCCCGATATGTGTGTTTCAAACAAAACCAATTTTTCTCGGAAAAAGATCCAACTTTTAATTATGCACCAAACCAAGTTGTGAAAACCCAATTCTTACTTTAAACGAGTTTTATCTTTATTAATCCTAAACATGCATCTAGTGATTAAAGCAAGTAAAGTAAAGTAAAGAATACTCACAACGCCGGATGTACGAGGAAAAAACCCAAAATGGGAAAATAACCTTGGACGGGCTAAGCCATACAATCACTATGAACAATGGTTTTACAAAGACAGATTAGCCTTACACTAAGACTCGATCCCCACGGGTCTTGACGCTCCTTCTGATCTTCAACCGTTCTCCAATAGTGCCCACGTAAAAATTATGTATTCCACGATACCTGTCCACAACACACGCGTCCACGTATGTCTCGGTGTCCACCGATATGGCTTTGATACGTCTACGATGTCGAACACGATGTCCGTCGCTTCTTCACCGCAAAACCCTTTGTGTTTAATGTGTAGAACAAATAACTTTGGTGCCGCAAGATCACTTAAACATATAAGAATGATAACTCGGATCTTTGCAAGCTCTAAGGATGTGTTTAAGACTTTTAAACCTTAGAAAACATGTGCAAACAAGGTTCTAGTTTGTAAAACTTTTTTCCAGAAAGCACACCTGCGAAATTATGATGAAAACACTGTTTAAATAGGATTTAAACGCTGCCTCGAAAAACATGTCGTTCGAACGTCTTAAGCACGACGTTCGAACGACATTGTATCTCGTTCGAACGAGATCCAATGTCGTTCGAGCGACCTTGCAAAAGTTTGACTTTCTTTGACTTTCTGATAAAAAGGTCTTTTAACAAAGAGATTCAAATTAGTCAAACTCCATTTTGAGCTTATCATCATAAAACGAAGTTTAAACCATTACCACACTTTTAAAACATTTAAAAACATTTTTCTTTATAAAAATTACATCCTTATCTTTTATAAAATAATTCCGAGCACCATTAATTATACGCATTCATACCTGAGTGATCTCGGAATGAAATTAACTTTGAAGACGAGTAAACTTGCACCAAATAAACATCGGCATGATTATGTCTTTGAAGCTTTGCCGCAACGTCTTCAATTTCTTCAATACGTCATAGACCAAGTGGGATTGTGACTAAATAAAATTCTCCCTATGACATATTACAAACACAGTTTTGTTCACGGAATTAAGTCGAAACAATACAGGGACTCAATTAGAAATTTATGTCCTTACAAATCTCCCCCTTTGACTATTCCGGGACAAAACTAAACCAGTGAAATGCCTAACCGGGTCGTCAAGCCGTATGACGCCTAAATCCCATCCCATAAACCCGTGCATGTGTGCGATGTTGGCATATATACAAAGTCGAATCAAGATGCATATCAACTTCGAAAAAACCCAATATAAACAATGGTTAAGATCATTCTAAGCATCGATGATAATGACCAAATGTCCTAGCCACATGTATAATGAAACGATTGGGGGGGGGGGGGGGGTCCAAGCACACCAATATGCCACATCAAACATGTAAACTCAAAAAACAAAAAACCGAAAATCATTTTGGCTTTTCAAACATATTTTGACTCAAAGAAAAGCACAATCTTTTTGGATTTTCAAAAGTTTTTCTTCAAAAATAAAATCTTTTTGTATTTTTCCAATAAGACTGAGACAAATGAAAAATATAATACAAAGAGATAAACATGTCATAATACTAGAAAATTATAAACATGACGCACGGGCTAGCGTATGACAAAACATGCAAGCTACTAATCATAAGAAATAGCAAGAGATGAATCATGTGCATGCATGTGAGATTCAACCAATGAAGCATTTAACATCTCCAAAATGAATTTCGTAACCCAAACAGGTGAATACCTAACAAAATGGGTTTTGGGAACCAATGGGACATTACGTTTAATCTTCCTATGGTCTTTTCTAAAATCAAAACAGAAACTCCTAAGGTGACCTTTCCTACCACAATGCGAACATGTGAAAACACGACGAGGAACGGGACCTTTAGGTTGACCTTTTTTAATACCCTCGTAGGTGGTTGATGCTCTAAAACAAACTATGATTTTGGCTTTGAGATTTGAACCACTAGAACAAGATAAGCCGCAACCATCACTACTCGAGTTATTTAAATCATTTTTTAACTTCAAAAGTTTCGACTCAAGCAAACGATTAGACTTCTCAAACTTTAGGGACTCCATCTTTAAATTTTCAATTACCCCTAGAAGGTTATCTCGCTCCCCCTCAATGTGAACAAAATTATCCCTAAGAGCCTTTTCTCGTGCCACAAAATCATTAATCGAATAATTTTCCTCAACGACACAAACTCTAGAATTTTTTAAATTCTCGAGGACACTATCATTACTCTCCTTTTTGCCCAATTTTAATATATTAAAATCTTTAAACAAGGAACAAAAGTTCTCACGACAAATATCTCTTTGAATTTGAAACATTTGCAAATTTTCAGTCTTATTTTTAAAACCGAAATTTTCTTTTTCCAAAACTTCAATACGTTTTGCAAACATTAAATTCAAACGATGTAGATCGTCAAAGCTTAGAGAATCCATCGAGAGAAAATAGTAACAGGAGAGATAAACAAACACACGGGATCATAAAATAAATAAATAATGTTTTCTAGCTCTGATACCAATTTGAAAAACGTGAGTGGCCCGATATGTGTGTTTCAAACAAAACCAATTTTTCTCGGAAAAAGATCTAACTTTTAATTATGCACCAAACCAAGTTGTGAAAACCCAATTCTTACTTTAAACGAGTTTTATCTTTATTAATCCTAAACATGCATCTAGTGATTAAAGCAAGTAAAGTAAAGTAAAGTAAAGAATACTCACAACGCCGGATGTACGAGGAAAAAACCCAAAACGGGAAAATAACCTCGGACGGCCCAAGCCAGACAATCACTATGAACAATGGTTTTACAAAGACAGATTACACTTACACTAAGACTCGATCCCCACGGGTCTTGACGCTCCTTCTGATCTTCAACCATTCTTCAATAGTGCCTAAATAAAAATTTCGCCTTCCACGATACCTGTCCACAACACATGCGTCCACGTATGTCTCGGTGTCCACCTATATGGCTTTGATACGTCTACGATGTCGAACACGATGTCCGTCGCTTCTTCACCGCAAAACCCTTTGTGTTCAATGTGTAGAACAAATAACTTTGGTGCCGCAAGATCACTTGAACATATAAGAATGATAACTCGGTTCTTTGCAAACTCTAAGGATGTGTTTAAGACTCTTAAACCTTAGAAAGCATGTGCAAACAAGGTTCTAGTTTGTAAAACTTTTTTCCAGAAAGAACACCTGCGAAATTATGATGCAAACACTGTTTAAATAGGATTTAAACGCTGCATCGAAAAACGTGTCGTTCGAATGACTTAAGCATTTCGTTCGCATGACATTGTATCTCGTTCGAACGAGATCCAATGTCGTTCGAGCGACCTTCCGAAAGCTTGACTTTCTGATAAAAACGTCTCTTAACATAGAGATTCAAATTAGTCGAACTCTATTTTGAGCTTATCATCATAAAACGAAGTTTAAACCATTAAAACACTTTTAAAATATAAAAACATTTTTCTTTATAAAAATTAAATCCTTATCTTTTATAAAATAATTCCGAGCACCATTAATTATACGCATTTATACCTGAGTGATCTCGGAATGAAATTAACTTTGAAGACGAGTAAACTTGCACCAAATAAACATCGGCATGATTATGTCTTTGAAGCTTTGCCGTAACGTCTTCAATTTCTTCAATACGTCATAGACCAAGTGGGATTGTGACTAAATAAAATTCTCCCTATGACATATTACAAACACAGTTTTGTTCACGGAATTAAGTCGAAACAATACAGGGACTCAATTAGAAATTTATGTCCTTACAAATCTCCCCTTTTGACTATTCCGGGACAAAACTAAAAAAGTGAAATGCCTAATCGGGCCGTCAAGTCGTATGACGCCTAAATCCCATCCCATAAACTCGTGCATGTGTGCGATGTTGGCATATATACAAAGTCGAATCAAGATGCATATCAACTTCGAAAAAACCCAATATAAACAATGGTTAAGATCATTCTAAGCATCGATGATAATGACCAAATGTCCTAGCCACATGTATAATGAAACGATTGGGGGGGGGGGGGGTACCAAGCACACCAATATGCCACATCAAACATGTAAACTCAAAAACAAAAATCCGAAAATCTTTTTGGCTTTTCAAACATATTTTGACTCAAAGAAAATCACAATCTTTTTGGATTTTCAAAAGTTTTTCTTCAAAAATAAAATCTTTTTGTATTTTTCAAATAAGACTGACACAAATGAAAAATATAATACAAAGAGATAAACATGTCATAATACTAGCAAATTATAAACATGATGCACGGGCTAGCGTATGACAAAACATGCAAGCTACTAATCATAAGAAATAGCAAGAGATGAATCATGTGCATGCATATGAGATTCAACCAATGAAGCATTTAACATCTCCAAAACGGATTTCGTAACCCAAACAGGTGTATACATAACAAAATGGGTTTTGGGAACCAATGGGACATTACGTTTAATCTTCCTATGGTCTTTTCTAAGATCAAAACAGAAACTCCTAAGGTGACCTTTGCTACCACAATGCGAACATGTGAAAACACGACGAGGAACGAGACCTTTAGGTTGACCTTTTTAAATACCCTCGGAGGTGGTTGACGCTCTAAAACAAACTATGGTTTTGGCTTTGAGATTTGAACCACTAGAAGAAGATAAGCCGCAACCATCACTACTTGAGTTATTTATATCATTTTTAACTTCAAAAGTTTTGACTCAAGCAAACGATTAGACTTCTCAAACTTTAGGGACTCCTTCTTTAAATTTTCAATTACCCCTAGAAGGTTATCTCGCTCCCCCTCAATGTGAACAAACTTATCCCTAAGAGCCTTTTCTCGTGCCACAAAATCATTAATCGAATTATTTTCCTCACCGACACAAACTGTAGAATTTTTTAAATTCTCGAGGACTCTATCATCAGTCTCCTTTTTGCCCAATTTTAATATATTAAAATATTTAAACAAGGAACTAAAGTGCTCACGACAAATATCTCTTTGAATTTGAAACGTTTGCAAATATTCACTCTTATTTTTAAAACCGAAATTCTTTTTCCAAAACTTCAATACGTTTTGCAAACTTTAAATTCAAACGATGTAAATCGTCAAAGCTTAGAGAATTCATCGAGAGAAAACAGTCATAGGAGAGATAAACAAACACAGGGGATCACAAAATAAATAAATAATGTTTTCTATCTCTGATACCAATTTGAAAAACGTGAGTGGCCCGATATGTGTTTTTCAAACAAAACCAATTTTTCTCAGAAAAAGATCCAACTTTTAATTATACACCAAACCAAGTTGTGAAAACCCAATTCTTACTTTAAACCAGTTTTATCTTTATTAATCCTAAACATGCATCTAGTGATTAAAGCAAGTAAAGTAAAGTAAAGAATACTCACAACGCCGGATGTACGAGGAAAAAACCCAAAACGGGAAAATAACCTCGAACGGCCCAAGCCAGACAATCACTGTGAACAATGGTTTTACAAAGACAGATTAGCCTTACACTAAGACTCGATCTCCACGGGTTTTACAAAAATTCCGTCTTCCACGATACCTGTCCACAACACACGCGTCCACGTATGTCTCGGTGTCCACCGATATGGCTTTGATACGTCTACGATGTCGAACACGATGTCCGTCGCTTCTTCACCGCAAAACCCTTTGTGTTCAATAAGTAGAACAATTAACTTTGGTGCCGCAAGATCACTTAAACATATAAGAATGACAACTCGGATCTTTGCAAACTCTAAGGATGTGTTTAAGACTTTTAAACCTTAGAAAACAGGTGCAAACAAGGTTCTAGTTTGTAAAACTTTTTTCCAGAAAGCACACCTGCGAAATTATGATGCAAACACTGTTTAAATAGGATTTAAACGCTGCCTCAAAAAATGTGTCGTTCAAACGACTTAAGCATGTCGTTCGCACGACATTGTATCTCGTTCGAACGAGATCCAATGTCATTCGAGCGACCTTACGAAAGTTTGACCTTCTGATAAAAACGTCTCTTAACATAGAGATTCAAATTAGTCAAACTCTATTTTGAGCTTATCATCATAAAACGAAGTTTAAACCATTAAAACACTTTTAAAACATTTAAAAACATTTTTCTTTATAAAAATTAAGAATCTCCCCCTTTGACTATTTCGGGACAAAACTAAACCAGTGAAATGCCTAACCGGGCCGTCAAGCCGTATGACGCCTAAATCCCATCCCATAAAACCGTGCATGTGTGCGATGTTGGCATATATACAAAATCGAATCAAGATGCATATCAACTTCGAAAAAACCTCATATAAACAATGGTTAAGATCATTCTAAGCATCGATGATAATGACCAAATGTCCTAGCCACATGTATAATGAAACGATTGGGGGGGGGGTCCAAGCACACCAATATTCCACATAAAAACATGTAAACTCAAAAACAAAAAACCAAAAATCTTTTTGGCTTTTGAAACATATTTTGACTCAAAGAAAAACACAATCTTTTTGGATTTTCAAAAGTTTTTCTTCAAAAATATTTTTTTTTTGTATTTTTCAAATAAGACTGAGACAAATGAAAAATATAATACAAAGAGATAAACATGTCATAATAATAGCAAATTGTAAACATGATGCACGGGCTAGCGTATGACAAAACATGCAAGCTACTAATCATAAGAAATAGCAAGAGATGAATCATGTGCATGCATGTGAGATTCAACCAATGAAGCATTTAACATCTCCAAAACGGATTTCCTAACCCAAACAGGTGTATACCTAACAAAATGGGTTTTGGGAACCAATGGGACATTACGTTTAATCTTCCTTTGGGGTTTTTTCTAAGATCAGAACAGAAACTCCTAAGGTGACCTTTCCTACCACAATGCGAACATGTGAAAACACGACGAGGAACGGAACCTTTAGGTTGACCGTTTTTAATACCCTCGGAGGTGGTTGACGCTCTAAAACAAACTATGGTTTTGGCTTTGAGATTTGAACCACTAGAACAAGATAAGCCGCAACCATCACTACTCGAGTTATTTAAATCATTTTTTAACTTCAAAAGTTTCTACTCAAGCAAACGATTAGACTTCTCAAACTTTAGGGACTCCTTCTTTAAATTTTCAATTATCCCTAGAAGGTTATCTCGCTCCCCCTCAATGTGAACAAAATTATCCCTAAGAGCCTTTTCTCGTGCCACAAAATCAGTAATCGAATAATTTTCCTCAACGACACAAACTCTAGAATTTTTTAAATTCTCGAGGACTCTATCATCACTCTCCTTTTTGCCCAATTTTAATATCTTAAAATCTTTAAACAAGGAACTAAAGTGCTCACGACAAATATCTCTTTGAATTTGAAACGTTTGCAAATATTCACTCTTATTTTTAAAACCGAAATTCTTTTTCCAAAACTTCAATACGTTTTGCAAACTTTAAATTCAAACGATGTAAATCGTCAAAGCTTAGAGAATTCATCGAGAGAAAACAGTCATAGGAGAGATAAACAAACACAGGGGATCACAAAATAAATAAATAATGTTTTCTATCTCTGATACCAATTTGAAAAACGTGAGTGGCCCGATATGTGTTTTTCAAACAAAACCAATTTTTCTCAGAAAAAGATCCAACTTTTAATTATACACCAAACCAAGTTGTGAAAACCCAATTCTTACTTTAAACCAGTTTTATCTTTATTAATCCTAAACATGCATCTAGTGATTAAAGCAAGTAAAGTAAAGTAAAGAATACTCACAACGCCGGATGTACGAGGAAAAAACCCAAAACGGGAAAATAACCTCGGACGGCCCAAGCCAGACAATCACTATGAACAATGGTTTTACAAAGACAGATTAGCCTTACACTAAGACTCGATCCCCACGGGTCTTGACGCTCCTTCTGATCTTCAACCATTCTTCAATAGTGCCCATGTAAAAATTTCGTCTTCCACGATACCTGTCCACAACACACGCGTCCACGTATGTCTCTGTGTCCACCGATATGTCTTTGATACGTCTACGATGTCGAACACGATGTCCGTCGTTTCTTCACCTCAAAACCCTCTGTGTTCAATGCGTAGAACAAATAACTTTGGTGCCGCAAGATCACTTAAACATATAAGAATGATAACTCGGATCTTTGCATACTCTAAGGATGTGTTTAAGACTTTTAAACCTTAGAAAACATGTGCAAACAAGGTTCTACTTTGTAAAACTTTTTTCCAGAAAGCACACCTGCGAAATTATGATGCAAACACTGTTTAAATAGGATTTAAAGGCTGCCTCGAAAAACGTGTCATTCGAACGACTTAAGCATGTCGTTCGAGCGACCTTGCAAAAGTTTGACCTTCTTTGACTTTCTGATAAAAACGTCTCTTAATAAAGAGATTCAAATTAGTCAAACTCTATTTTGAGCCTATCATCATAAAACGAAGTTTAAACCATTAAAACATTTTTAAAACATTTAAAAACATTTTTCTTTTTAAAAATTACATCCTTATCTTTTATAAAATAATTTCGAGCACCATTAATTATACGCATTCATACCTGAGTGATCTCAGAATGAAATTAACTTTGAAGACGAGTAAACTTGCACCAAATAAACATCGGCATGATTATGTCTTTGAAGCTTTGCTGCAACGTCTTCAATTTCTTCAATACATCATAGACCAAGTGGGATTGTGACTAAATAAAATTCTCCCTATGACATATTACAAACACAGTTTTGTTCACGGAATTAAGTCGAAACATTTTAGGGACTCATTTAGAAATTTATGTCCTTACAAATCTCTCCCTTTGACTATTCCGGGACAAAACTAAACCAGTGAAATGCCTAACCGGGCCATCAAGCCGTATGATGCCTAAATCCCATCCCATAAACCTGTGCATGTGTGCGATATTGGCATATATACAAATTCGAATCAACATGCATATCAACATCGAAAAAACCCCATATAAACAATGGTTAAGATCATTCTAAGCATCGATGATAATGACCAAATGACCTAGCCACATGTATAATGAAACGATGGGGGGGGGGGGGGGTCCAAGCACACCAATATACCACATCAAACATGTAAACTCAAAAACTAACAACCGAAAATCTTTTTAGCTTTTCAAACATATTTTGACTCAAAGAAAAGCACAATCTTTTTGGATTTTCAAAAGTTTTTCTTCAAAAATAAAATCTTTTTGTATTTTTCAAATTAGACTAAAACAAATGAAAATTATAATACAAAGAGATAAACATGTCATAACACTAGCAAATTATAAACATGATGCACGGGCTAGCGTATGACAAAACATGCAAGCTACTAATCATAAGAAATAGCAAGAGATGAATCATGTGCATGCATGTGAGAATCAACCAATGAAGCATTTAGCATCTCCAAAACGGATTTCCTAACCCAAACAGGTGTATACCTAACAAAATGGGTTTTGGGAACCAGTGGGACATTAAGTTTAATCTTCCTATAGTCTTTTCTAAGATCAAAACAGAATCTCCTAAGGTGACCTTTCCTACCACAATGCAAACATCTGAAAACACGACGAGAAACGGGACCTTTAGGTTGAAATTTTTTAATACCCTCAGAGGTGGTTGATACTCTAAAGCAAACTATGGTTTTGGCTTTGAGATTTGAACCACTAGAACAAGATAAGCCGCAACCATCACTACTCGAGTCATTTAAATCATTTTTTAACTTCAAAAGTTTCGACTCAAGCAAACGATTAGACTCCTCAAACTTTAGGGACTCCTTCTTTAAATTTTCAATTACCCCTATGAGGTTATCTCACTCCCCCTCAATGTGAACAAACTTATCCTTAAGAGCCTTTTCTCGTGCCACAAAATCATTAATCGAATTATTTTCCTCAACGACACAAACTCTAGAATTTTTTAAATTCTCAAACTCTTTTTCTAGAACGAGGACTCTATCATCACTCTCCTTTTTGTCCAATTTTAATATATTAAAATCTTTAAACAAGGAACTAAAGTGCTCACGACAAATATCTCTTTGAATTTGAAACGTTTGCAAATATTCAATCTTATTTTTAAAACGAAAATTTTCTTTTTCCAAACTTCAATACGTTTTGCAAACTTTAAATTCAAACGATGTAAATCGTCAAAACTTAGAGAATCCATCGCGAGAAAACAGTCACAGGAGAGATAAACAAACACACGGGATCACGAAACAAATAAATAATATTTTCTAGCTCTGATACCAATTTGAAAAACGTGAGTGGCCCGATATGTGTTTTTCAAACAAAATCAATTTTTCTCGGAAAAAGATCCAACTTTTAATTATGCACCAAACCAAGTTGTGAAAACCCAATTCTTACTTTAAACGAGTTTTATCTTTATTAATCCTAAACATGCATCTAGTGATTAAAGCAAGTAAAGTAAAGTAAAGAATACTCACAACGCCGGATGTACGAGGAAAAACCCAAAACGGGAAAATAACCTCGGACGGCCCAAGCCAAACAATCACTATGAACAATGGTTTTACAAAAACAGATTAGCCTTACACTAAGACTCGATCCCCACGGGTCTTGACGCTCCTTCTGATCTTCAACCGTCCTTCAATAGTGCCCACGCAAAAATTCCATCTTCCACGATACCTGTCCACAACACACGCGTCCACGTATGTCTCGGTGTACACCGATATGGCTTTGATACATCTAGGATGTCGAACACGATGTCCGTCGCTTCTTCATTGCAAAACCCTTTGTGTTCAATGTGTAGAACAAACAACTTTAGTGCCGCAAGATCACTTAAACATATAAGAATGATAAATTGGATCTTTGCAAACTCTAAGGATGTGTTTAAGACTTATAAACCTTAGAAAACTTGCGCAAACAAGGTTTTAGTTTGTAAAACTGTTTTCCAGAAAGCACACCTACGAAATTATGATGCAAACACTGTTTAAATAGGATTCAAACGCTGGCTCAAAAAATGTGTCGGTCGAACGACTTAAGCATGTCGTTCGCACGACATTGTATCTCGTTCGAATGAGATCCAATGTCGTTCGAGCGACCTTGCGAAAGTTTTACTTTCTTGACTTTCTGATAAAAACGTCTCTTAACAAAGAGATTCAAATTAGTCAAACTCTATTTCGATCTTATCATCATAAAACGAAATTTAAACCATTAAAACACTTTTAAAACATTTAAAAACATTTTTCTTTTTACAAATTACATCCTTATCTTTTATAAAATAATTTCGAGCACCATTAATTAGACGCATTCATACCTGAGTGATCTCGGAATGAAATTAACTTTAAGGAAGAGTAAACTTGCACCAAATAAACATCGGCATGATTATTTCTTTGAAGCTTTGCCGCAACGTCTTCAATTTCTTCAATACGTCATAGACCAAGTTGGATCGTGACAAAATAAAATTCTCCCTATGACATATTACAAACACAGTTTTGTTCACGAAATTAAGTCAAAACAATACAGGGACTTAAATGGAAATTTATGTCCCTACACACCCCAAAGTGCCATTGTCGGTTGTGAGTTTCCTACCAATAAACATATTTGTGGTAAAAAAAGAAGT
The DNA here is from genome assembly GCA_949130495.1 of Sambucus nigra. Taxonomy (NCBI): domain Eukaryota; kingdom Viridiplantae; phylum Streptophyta; class Magnoliopsida; order Dipsacales; family Adoxaceae; genus Sambucus; species Sambucus nigra. The sequence goes on from OX422216.1 coordinate 586,743,232, forward strand.
ATGTGGGAAAGGCTTACTAGCCTCCTTAGAAATCCCACAAATGCCCAAGTACGACTCTTGCTCAATTATCAATTTAGATAGAGTATCGCCTTTGCACCCACCCCAAGTTCTAGTGACAAGAGGTACTAATCCTCTTTCAAAAGTGGATCAACTCTGTTTATACAAAACATATACAAATTAATCTATATATATTATAATATTATTTCAACAGTCATATACAAAAAAAAATGCAACTAGCAATTGTGTTCTAACTTTGAATCACAAAAGTAGCAACCATCAAGTTCACACGAACAAAGGTATATTATCAAAACACCCTCTAGATATAACTTGTGTCAGGCCCCATATATTAGTCCCTATTTTTTCTTCTCAATATAAGTTTCTTTTATATTTATATAAACTACCAACTCTGCCTCATAAGGATTTGTAAAACTGAATTAGGCACCAATAGCTAGACTTCCTCCTCTTCCCTAATGCCCCACTTGATAATCAGTGGATCTCTAACACCAAAAATTGACACATGCATGCTTATAATTATTCTTAGTTTCCACACATAATTAATGGATGGTGATTATGGATTGGAAAAAAAAATCTCTAAAATAACATGTTGTAATATTACAAGTAAACATTTATCTAACAATAAGTATTTTCTTTCTTTCAACGAAAACAGAGCTCATACCCATCAAATTGGCTTTGCAAGATAGCTCCTCCCTAATTAGTAGCTTGCTTAAGCTCTATCTTCCACTCCTGTAAATTTCACAGTTAACATGTTAAGTTCAATCTTATGTAAATTCTATATTTGAATAGCTTAGCTCAACTAAATGCTGGTGGAAAATCTACTAGTGACCTGATTCTTAACATCACTTGAATAGTATATCACACTACCCATTATCACCTCCAATCCTCCCATGAAACCGGCAACCATGACCCATTTCGGACTTGATACCCAAACTTCGGCGGCCTTAACCATTATTTTCCACCGACCATTCCATGAAATACTCACTACCCGAAAGCCCATTTCATCTTTGGTATCCCCCTAGCCATACGAACCCAAACCCATGACCTATTGAATCCGGGAAGACCCAAATTGACCTAATGTATGAACCCAAAAACCCTCCATAATCTCCTCCCATAACCCGAGTCTAACTCGACTGCAAAATCGACCCACGACCTGCTCAAATCCACAAACTCAGTAAGTGGTTATCGAAACCCCATACCCGATTTCATCCAGACCAATCCGATTCCCAAACTCCATCGCTAACTCATATACGACGAGTGTGTATGGGTTAATGGAGGCACACAAAAAGAAGAGATGGATGAAGAGGGAAGAGAAAGTGGGATACAAATGTGGTAGTATGGTCAATTTGTTTAGGGGTTTTTATATTTTAGTAAGTGTACTTAATTTTGGCACACTTTAAAATAATGCCAAAATTTGGCAATGTTTTAAAGTGTGCTAGATTGTTATTAAACCGTGCCAGAATTTGGCACAGTTTTAAACTCTGCCAAGTTTTTAATATCAGGTTGTGCCAATTGCAGTTTTTGGTGTAGTGATTTACTCATAATAATAATACTAATGATACATCCACTAGACCCATCTCACGCGGGAATCTAATGCTAATAATATACTATGACGCACCCATGTCATAGAAAACTCACCCCATTTTCCCATGGATAGAAATCACACCTTCAATTGCTAATGGCACTGGTTGTTCAACTAGTTCATGACCATAGTACGCATGCCCAAACTGCCCTAAGAACTGCTACAACCGTTGCCCCTTTTGGGCACCCTGCTCACGTCCGCTCGCTCGCATTGAAAAATTTCGACGCAAGTGGCCCTATTGTCTACATATAAAACACTTATCCGTGAAATCCCCCTATTTCTAGCCTTGCTGGACATGTCAAGGTTGCCTTGTTCTTTAGCCCTAGTGACCTCAGCCCTGATTGACACCCCCATTGTTCCTTTGGCCCTGATGGCCCTGTCTGAATCCACCATCAACAGGTCAGAATCCCCCTGATCTAAATCTCAAAGCCAGATCCCCATGCTGATTATCTCGCTCATGGTGTCTACCCTATTGCTGTTATGGTGCCCCACTAGAATCTGTACCTCCATTTTTGCCATGCTGGCTAACTCCCTAAATCTTTTGGCTCCCTTCATATGGAAACGGTGATCGTCGCAATGAAGCAATATGATATTGACGACTTCAGTATAAGTCCCCAATACTGGATTACCCAACAGATGTTATTAAATTCTGCATGAGTCCATCAATGAACTTCATTATATTCTTTTCTTCTGTATCCACCCAGTCGAACATGAAGTCTGTCAAACGAGTGAATTCCTCCTCGTACTCGGCCACTGTCCGACCCTCCTATGACACATCAAGAAATTTTCTTCGTATATCTATTTGAATCGCAAATGGAAACAACTTGCGGTCAAATTACACTCAAAACTCCTTGATAGTCATGGTATCCCTATCTTCGGATGAGATAATTGACTCTCACCACTTCAATGTTGCTTCGATATGCTTAAAAGTCACCAAAATGTGCTTTTGAGTGTCACTACACTCAACCATACGTAAATGCCTCTAGATATTCTTCTTCCATTGGCTAGCTACTACAACATTCGTATTTCCATAAAACTCTAACATATGACCTGAAAGGACCCTTTGACTCTCTCCCGTACTGATGGCACTGGGTGCCTGAATTGGTGCCACTGGCTACTGTGGAGGTGCTCATTAAGGCACTAACCACCTGTGTAATAATGGTGGCAACCTCGATTGCGATCACCATCCCCAGAGTGGTCTGCGACTCTGACTGAGAATCGCCTCCTGTGTCCCTCCTTACGGCCTGAGTTGGTCCTCTTCTCCTAGTGTTTGGCATCTGGAATATGTAATACCCCGTATTTTTATGGCTTTTAAATTTAGGGATTTATTAAATTTAATTGAGATAAATTAATTTAATTTTAATCCGGAAAGTTGTTTTAAATATTTACTAGCGTGACGAGAGTTAGTAATTATTGGAAATTTGTTGAATGTTACTGGATGAGTATAGTAATATATGAGATTTATTTTATTACAATTGTCACGAGTTAATAAAATGGCAATTATGGAAATTAAGTCGGGACGCGCCTGTGTCATGTCAGGACTAAATTATTATTATAAAAAGTGAATAAATTATAAGTTACTCGTATGGTCGTTTTGAGTGCGCCAAAGTGTTCGGAAGGGTTGAGATAGTCAGAAAAGTGTACCCGAGGGTTTAGTTTGGGTCTCGAGGCATTTTTAGGCCTATTTGACACCCCGGGAGGGTATTTTGGACATTTTGCATTTTTGGGTAATTAAACCCACGAAATTAATTAGGTTATATCAGCCATTTGGAATTGTCTCTTAGGGTTAGAAAACTCAAAACCTTAGAACGACCATTAGAGAGGAAGGTAGAAAGCTTTCCAAGCAATCCAAGGCCAAGATTCATTCGGTTGCACCGCCACCACCATCAAAACGTAGATCCCCCGACGGGGAACGCTATCATACCATTTCAACCACAAAATCAGAACCTTGAATTTCAGGCAAGTATTTATCGTGCTTTAATCAAGTTAATGCTTCATTTATATTATTCCAGGTTTGTTTAGAATTAGTGTTCTTGAAAGAAAACATTAATTGGAGACAAAGATTTACATGTTTTAGAGATAAAGATCACATTCTGGAAATCCATTTCATATGTAGAGGTTGAACCACGAATTTCCATTGTGTTAGTGATAGAAAATCTGGAAAAAGAATGAAAGAAACTAAGCTAGAGAAAATATTAGGGTTCTTGAGGTTTATATAGATTTTACCCTCTTATGTTGTTATAATCGATGAAAGCTCGCATGTATTACATAGGATATTGTTTACTTGGGTATACAACACTTGTAGTATAAGTTGTTGGGAGGTTGGGACTGATATATGATGATTTGGATGAGTTTGGAGTAGTATTTCCGTAACTGGGTTTTCTGCAGATTCACCATAACTGTTAGATCGATCGATCGACCCCCTTCCATCGATCGATCGACCCCTCCTGGAAAATTGCAATTTTGCTCGTGTTAGGTAAATCCGATTTTATGCGTAGTAAATCTTGATTAGATTTGCTAGAACATAATGAAATACAAAAAGGACCAGTAGGGTCAAGATAAGCCCCGTTATGTGGGACTTTAATGTGAAAAGGAAAGGAAGGGTAAATGGGGAGATATTCATACTTAGGAAATCATACGTGCGTTGATTAAATAATCGAAATGTCTAGGGATTAGAAGGCAAGTGAGGGCCTACTGAAATTGTACTTAGGTAAAGATAATACTTCGAGAGACGAGAAGTGAGTTTAGAATAACTTAATTACGAAAAGAAAATGAACGAGTTCGTTATACGAGATAATCGAGTAAAATGTGTAATAACGAATAATTATAATTATGGGTCATGAGCGCACCTAATTTAACATTGTGGATGTGTGTATATATATATATGACTGTGTGATTGTGCATATATTTTATTTGTATAAAAATCATACTCGGGCTACTTTCTATCACGGGGGTTTTCACGCCGGGACAGTCTTATCTCGATGGGACCTTTATGGGGGATATTGACTTGTACCCTAGAACATAAGATTCCTAGGTACAGGCTATCTGATTGATAGTCAGACGGTCCTAAGAGACGTGAGGGTATGTGCTGACCTCTTAGTGACTTGGAACTATGCTTCGACTCCATTTGTATGTGTTTGTGTTAATGCAGTTCGAGAGTGATACCGAACTAGCATTTCCCTAAATATGTGTGATACAGGGACTTGATAGCAGAGTATGCCAGCACCATAGTTTTTATGTGGGGTGCCGTTAGTGTGTATATATATATATATATATATATATATATATATATTATAGGAGTGATTGGTATATATATACTTATTTATGGAAATTTTGCACCATAGATGTTATGTGGGGTGCCGTTTGTATATATATTATATGTGTAACTAATATATATACGTATATCTATATGGGAACTTCATACTGTGGGTATAAGTAGTTAAGAAATGAATAAATGTTTCACTTCACTATAAGTATTCAGAAACGTTATAACAATACGGAATTTTTCTAAATAACGTAAAAAATCTTGAAGAGGTAGATTTTCTAAAGTGAATAACCTAACCTTAATTTCACGTGTTAAGACTTATGGAGAATAGGCTAGAGAGATGTATGAGATTCATTAGTACGGTAGACGTGCACACTAGATGAGAGGTGAGAATTCTCAAGAGAGTTTCGCATACTAATATGATGGTTGCATTAGCCGGTAAACATTTTAAATACTTGCTAAACTATTTTAAAACTGTTTTACAATCGGGCTCTGACCCGTTTGTTGTTATCTCTTCTCTCTTGTGTGTGTGTATATATATATATATATATGTATTACAGGTGCCCAGTCACAGGGGCGTCATGCTTAGGATTCTTTGGATGGAACGTGCTGTAGCTTTTGTGGAAGTTGCAGGCCATTGCTTAGACGACTTCATTGTTGACTCCACTTCTAGTTCAGTTTTATCCAGTGGGGCATGTGTCTCCCTTTTCCCATTATTCTGTTGGTTTTGTCAGAGATTGTAATTCTTTTATTTTCAGTACCTTTACTTCGGGATTTATTACTGTCAGGATGTTTTACTTTAGTGTTTTACAGTTGGGATTTGTCATTGATGGTGAAACTCTTGAATGTTCATTTTTATTCTTATACTCAATGTGTGACTCTTAAAATGTTAATGGTCAAAGGTTTTATAATTGGATTTAATAAAATGGAAATAAGGTTTTAAATGGTTTTGACACTTAGCTTAATTAATTAGGGTGTTTAAATTTGAAAATTTTAATTTGTGACAGTGATGCTAAGAATGAACCAACTGTTTACCTTGATTTTAATTTAATAAAGGATTGATTGCCCGGTATTTAATTAGGCGGGGTGTCACAGGTGGTATCAAAGCGTCAGGTTCTAGTGTCCTTTAGGATCTGTGCGGCTTATTATGCTTTCAGCATTGCTTTATTTGATATAGAGTCCTATGTTTAGGATTGTCGATTTCTTTGATGAGATTTCGTTCTCCTGCTATAACGTATATACATTAGTGAATTATAATTTCGTTCAGATTTGTGCGGGTGCCGAGCGATGACGAATGTCAGAAGAGGGTCGTTAAGCGGACATCAGGAGGCAGGGCTCAGTTGAGGTTGTAAAATATATTCGAGGATGATGACTGTAGTCGAGGTCACCTCCATTATGGCACGAGAAACCAAGACTAGAAAGGTGACTAAGGCACAGTCATGATTTCCAAATGCTGCTATAGTCGAATGAGGTGCGAGAGTAAACTCACCCAACGTGTTACAAAACATGTAGAGAACTGTCAGTGGGAATTCTAAAAACGCGGGAATTGTGTGTGTTTACCATGGGAGGAAAAGTATCCAAAGGTTTAGATATAAGACGGAGTGTGGCTAACTGAAAGTGAAAAGTTAGAGAAATTTTCTTGGCTGTCGAAACGACGTTACAACGATGGGAGTTAACCACCAATTTTAGAAGTGGAATGCTATGTTTATAGGAGAACCTTAGGTACAGTGTTGACCGTATGTTCCTCCATTAGATGTTCAGGATTAGAAGTGAACGTTGTCCTGAATTCATCACAGGATGACATGACAGAGGTCCATTTGTGAATATGAATCTTAACCGTTAGCAAATTTTATATCTGAAGATGTAGATACAAGTGGGGGAAACGACTCCAAGTGGGAGATCGAGTCGTAATAATAATTGATAACACTCAAAGAGGAAATTCTGAGGGACGAACGATTCAGAGGTTGACAATGGCTTATTTGTCAATAAAGATGATAATGCTCCTTTGTATGGGAAGCCAAAAGAATCAAAGAATTTAGTCGAGAATAAGACTGAATACAACGGTCGTGGTGTAGCACCACAAAGGGGTGTGGATACACATCAGGGGACCCATTTAAATGATTCGGATAGTTGAATTCTTACCAAGTGATGGTAGATTCAGTAAGAACTATAATAGACAGTGACATGTTCTTTAGGGCCTAAAAGGCTAAGGGGATAATCGGGATAGCCAACAGGAATTGAGTCTACTAAAATCCGAGAGAAGGACAATCCTAACATGGTTAGTAGGACAGGTGATAAGTGGATTATGTGTTGAGGTATTTTGTGGGGAGTGAAATTGCACGCGATAATATTTTCCGAAGTGAGTAAAGGGACAAGAATACGGTGCCTAGCAAAAGACAACGACTAAAGTAGTTTTGTTATGGTTTGGGCAGACGTGTTACGTCCGGAAACCATTTGTGCAGTCAAGACAATTAGCATGGTGGAAGTATAAGTTGTATCCTCAGAGGATGAGGCGTGTTTATGTGACACGAGCGAGTCACTATATTTTGTTCATTGCTAGATTAGCATGTTAGACGAGTTTAATGCGTATAATTATAAACGTTATTATGTGAATATTTTTCCCTAGTGTAGCGGGATTTTTCTTTAGTGCTATCCGCGGAGGATGAATGAGTATATTAACGGTGTTATGTACTTTATAGAGGTTACTCGTTGTAGTGATGCGATATGCGAGTATGATATTATCTTTGCTACAACGTTATAGAAATGGTTAGAACGATAGTGGGCAATTATTGTAAGGCTATCGGAGTAGTTGCATTAGTGCAGCATGTTTTTGTTCTGGCAAGGCTTCACCTGCAAGAAGGTCGGACTCGCACTTATATTATCTATCCTAGAGACTTCGAAGGGGATAGTGAGCTCTAGATATTCGATACCGATGTATGTATGGACCTTGTCACTATGATTCAGTATGTATCGGGTTTACTGTTGAGCGAACAGATTTAACTTAGTATTATGTTTGGCACTCAGGACTTGGTGATAGGAAGAGTGCATTGTTATATCTATCCCTTACAGATGTGGGAGTTAAGAGTTATACCCCTATTATTAGGGAAAGGGATTTCGAGAATTCCGATTGTATGTATTCGAGGTTTATGGAATGCAATTACCACCAACAAATACTGAATGATGGTGCAAATTGGTGAAATGTTTTTTATTAAGCATAATTACGGGAGGAAATGTAACTTTTCTGTCAAGAGACGAAATAAAGGGGTATATGCTATGGACGGAGGACCTAACGGATTTCGATAACCGACAATGCTAGGTAGTAGTGTATCGGGGGGGTTCCTTATTTGGATTTCTCTTTGCGAGACATCCCACGCATGAAACTTAGCATAAGGTTGGAATTAGGGAGATGTTTGGTCATTAGTCCATGAGTTCAGTACCTCGGTCGTACTAAGGGTAGGTAATTATATCTGTAAGTTGGAAGTTGAATCATGATTTAAGGCCAGTGCAGCCGGTTATATGGTAAGAAAGCATTAGGAGTTATCCGCACGAGTTGAGGGGTGGAATGATGATAAGGAGGATTTAAAATTTTGATTTTTGGGCGATTGAGAGTACCCAAGTGTTGTAATCACGTTGCGAGCACTAGGGAAAACAAAGAATTAGTTATTAGGTGTGAAGTGTATGTGATGCTTACGCTAGTATGCACGGTTTATAGGGTGTGTAGACATCCTGGTTAACTGATGTTAAAATTGTCCGAGCTGAAAGGACGTGGTAATAGAAGTGCGAAATATATGTTTGTGGGACTAGCATAACGAAGTGGAAGTGATAGAGTGGATTAAAAGTCACATGAGGGGCGATAATCCATATATAAGCATGCAATTATAATAGCACACCCTAATTTGATTGGAAGGTTGTGGGAAGCCATTTAAGAAGGGGTATTCCTTGAATATAGTAGAATTTAATGATTATGAAGAACACTCAGAGCAGAGTTGTTATTAGTCAAGTGTGAGAGCGACTTGCGCATACAAAGAGTGATGATGTTAGCATGGTATAAAGATCCAGAAGTGCGCATCGTGGAGAAAAGAGCACGGGTCGAAACTTTCGGCATACACCAAGGAAGGAAAAGGGTATTACGTGTCACTTAATGTGGGACATTTCAAGGAAAAATCGATGTTTAGCGGACGTAGTGAGTAGTATCTACATGCACCGCCCCTAGGTAGGGTTCGGTTGGAAGTGGAGAATCAACCAAAAAATTTTGTGTTTATCGACAATTCCTGTAATTGGAAGAGGTCGGTAAAGTCGGTAAAATTCTTGGATGGGTTACCATCCTCAAAACAAGATCAAGGGTTCATCCGAACATGTGAATTAAGTCGCCCAAGAAGGAAGTGATTGATATTCCTTTGGGGTGGTTTACAATATTAACTAGTGTACTCCAGACTTCCTTTGAAAGGAAGGATTGCGCCAGTACATGGTCCGATACAGTATTAATTTCTGAACCGGGATGAGATTTGTAAATCCCACCTTTGATATGGGATTTCAGGAACCAGAGGAGGTAAGGTTTCGTTTCAAGTAGGATATATCACCCTTAGCCAGGGAATAGGCGCAAGGTGATTAAAGAGTAGTGGAGCCACGTGAAGGAAATTTTGGAATCTTGGTACGGTAATTTCAGGAGTGCTCTGTAGAAGCACTCGTATCGGTTTATCGTGTACGAGGTGCTTATTAAGGTTTCGGTATGGAAGAAACTCGACTATTCTCCTTCCGTATGTTTAGAGGTGAGTAGATGATCAGATTTTGGATCGGTGGAGAATAATCTGATAACTAGGGTGGAATTCCACGATTGTTTTAGACGAATAAGAGTGGTCAGAAGTCCGTATGGTTTTTCTCTCAGAATGGGAGTTTTGTGTTTAGATAAATCCGAGTAGTTGTCATGTAGTGAGGTGAGGCCTCCCAATGATAGTGAAATAATGGGAATTAATAGTGTATATACGTGTCTTATACGAATGCTGTCGGATAGGAGCACAATGTGAAGTATCTTTAATGAAGAGTGTTAAACAAGCTTGCTGTGAGGCATGGGCTATAGTGATTGAGCGCCTTACTATGTGGATAGGTTGCGTACTGTCAAGGTATCCAAATGTTTTTACCAGGTAGGACTTATTTTCCGAATTTCAGGACGAAATTCCGTTATTAGGGGGGAGCATGTAATACCCCGTATTTTTATGGCTTTTAAATTTAGGGATTTATTAAATTTAATTGAGATAAATTAATTTAATTTTAATCCGGAAAGTTGTTTTAAATATTTACTAGCGTGACGAGAGTTAGTAATTATTGGAAATTTGTTGAATGTTACTGGATGAGTATAGTAATATATGAGATTTATTTTATTACAATTGTCACGAGTTAATAAAATGGCAATTATGGAAATTAAGTCGGGACGCGCCTGTGTCATGTCAGGACTAAATTATTATTATAAAAAGTGAATAAATTATAAGTTACTCGTATGGTCGTTTTGAGTGCGCCAAAGTGTTCGGAAGGGTTGAGATAGTCAGAAAAGTGTACCCGAGGGTTTAGTTTGGGTCTCGAGGCATTTTTAGGCCTATTTGACACCCCGGGAGGGTATTTTGGACATTTTGCATTTTTGGGTAATTAAACCCACGAAATTAATTAGGTTATATCAGCCATTTGGAATTGTCTCTTAGGGTTAGAAAACTCAAAACCTTAGAACGACCATTAGAGAGGAAGGTAGAAAGCTTTCCAAGCAATCCAAGGCCAAGATTCATTCGGTTGCACCGCCACCACCACCAAAACGTAGATCGCCCGACGGGGAACACTATCATACCATTTCAAACACGAAATCAGAACCTTAAATTTCAGACAAGTATTTATCTTGCTTTAATCAAGTTAATGCTTCATTTATATTAGTCTAGGGTTGTTTAGGATTAGTGTTCTTGAAAGAAAACATTAGTTGGAGACAAAGATTTACATGTTTTAGAGATAAAGATCACATTCTGTAAATCCATTTCATATGAATATTAGGGTTCTTGAGTTTTATATAGATTTTACCCTCTTATGTTGTTATAATCGATGAAAGCTCGCATGTAATACGTAGGATATTGTTTACCTGGGTATACAACACTTGTAGAATAAGTTATTGGGAGTTTGGGAATGATATATGATGATTTGGATGAGTTTGGAGTAGTATTTCCGTAACTGGGTTTTCTGCAAATTCACCATAACTGTTTGATCGATCGATCGAGCCCAGAGCATCGATCGATCGATAGATCGATCGATCGACCCCCTTCCATCGATCGATCGACCCCTCCTAGAAAACTGCATTTTTGCTCGTGTTAGCTAAATTCGATTTTATGCGTAGTAAATCTTGATTAGAGTTGCTAGAACATAATGAAATACAAAAAGGACCAGTAGGGTCAAGATAAGTCCCGTTATGTGGGACTTTAATGTGAAAGGGAAAGGAAGGGTAAATGGGGAGATATTCATACTTAGGAAATCATACGTGCGTTGATTAAATAATCGAAATGTCTAGGAAGTTGGATTAGAAGGCAAGTGAGGGCCTACTGAAACTGTACTTAGGTAAAGATAATACTTTGAGAGACGAGAAATGAGTTTAGAATTACTTAATTACGAAAAGAAAATGAAAGAGTCCGTTATACGAGATAATCGAGTAAAATGTGTAATAACGAATAATTATAATTATGGGTCGTGAGCGCACCTAATTTAACATTGTGGATGTGTGTATATATATATTTGACTGTGTGATTGTGCATATATTATATCTGTATAAAAATCATACTCGGGCTACTTGCTATCACGGGGGTTTCCGCGCCAGGACAGTCTTATCTCGATAGAACCTTTATGGGAGATATTGACTTGTACCCTAGAACATAAGATTCCTAGGTACATGCTATCTGATTGATAGTCAGACGGTCCTAAGAGACGTGAGGGTATGTGCTGACCTCTTAGTGACTTGGAACTATGCTTCACCTCCATTTGTATGTGTTTGTGTTAATGCAGTTCGAGAGTGATTCCGAACTAGCATTTCCCTAAATATGTGTGATACAGGGACTTGATAGTAGAGTATGCCAGCACCATAGTTTTTATATGGGGTGCCGTTAGTATATATATATTATATGAGTGATTGGTATATATATACTTATTTATGGAAATTTTGCACCATAGATGTTATGTGGGGTGCCGTTTGTATATATATTATATGTGTAACTAATATATATATGTATATCTATATGGGAACTTCATACTGTGGGTATAAGTAGTTAAGAAATGAATAAATGTTTCACTTCTCTATAAGTATTCGGAAACATTATAACAATACGGAATTTTTCTAAATAACGTAAGAAATCTTAAAGAGGTAGATTTTCTAAAGTGAATAACCTAACCTTAATTTCATGTGTTAAGACCTATGGAGAATAGGTTAGAGAGATGTATGAGATTCATTAGTACGGTAGACGTGCACACTAGATGAGAGGTGAGAATTCTCAAGAGAGTGTCGCATACTAATATGATGGTTGCATTAGCCGGTAAACATTTTAAATACTTGCTAAGCTATTTTAAAACTGTTTTACAATCGGGCTCTGACCCGTTTGTTGTTATCTTTTCTCTCTTGTGTATATATATATATATATATATATATATGTATTACAGGTGCCCAGCCACAGGGGCATCATGCTTAGGATTCTTTGGATGGAACGTGTTATAGCTTTTGTGGAAGTTGCAGGCCATTGCTTAGACGACTTCATTGTTGACTCCACTTCTAGTTCAGTTTTATCCAGTGGGGCATGTGTCACCCTTTTCCCATTATTCAGTTGGTTTTGTCAGAGATTGTAATTCTTTTATTTTCAGTACCTTTACTTCGGGATTTATTACTGTCAGGATGTTTTCCTTTAGTGTTTTACAGTTGGGATTTGTTATTGATGGTTAAGCTCTTGAATGTTCATTTTTATTCTTATACTCAATGTGTGACTCTTAAAATGTTAATGGTCAAAGGTTTTATAATTGGATTTAATAAAATGCAAATAAAGTTTCAAATGGTTTTGACACTTAGCTTAATTAATTAGGGTGTTTAGATTTGAAAATTTTAATTTGCGACAGTGATGCTAAGAATGAACCAACTGTTTACCTTGATTTTAATTTAATAAAGGATTGATCGCCCTATATTTAATTAGGCGGGGTGTCACAGAATAAAACCGAATTCACATGAGATTCACCTCAACAATAAACAATAGCAGGAGAATGTAAAAGCGCAATATGAATTAACAATCCTAAGCATAGGGCTCTATAATAAAGAAAACTCAACGCTAAAAACATAGCAAGTTTGCACAGATCCTAAGGACAGTAGAACTTGATGCTCTGGTACCATCTGTAACAACTCACCAATTCTGATAATGGGTGACCAATACTCTACTAAAATAAAATAGAAATCTCAGTTTGTTTCATTCTTAGCATCACTTTCGAAAACCAAATTAATTACTGACAACCTATTAGGCCTGGTGTCAAATTTTAAAAACTTAATAACTTGGATTATTAAAACATTCAATCATCTATATCGCCAATCAAACAAATAATTAAATGTAACAAATTTAACTAAACATTGATGAATTGAAATAAAATAATTAACCAAACAACTCTCGGTAAAACCAAATACAATAATCGACTAACACGTGCTATAAAGTAAAGTTTGCACAATGTAAAAACTGTCTAACTAAGCAGCATGCCCAAAATAGAAACTGGAGTAAACATCCTATCGAGATAACAATGATAGAAGCATCTAATCAATCCCTACAGGCATCCACAGTTGCTGCAACATCATTTGACTGGAATGATAGCTAATCCTAATGCCCCTGTGGCTGAGCACCTAAAAGGTTTTGAAAAAGGATTTCTAATACAGGTCAGAGCCCAAAACCATTTTATAAATATTTGCAAGTATTTAAAATGAAATAATGAGTATACATCATAATTATTCATGATTTTCTTGTACACACTCGCATGAGATTATCCTCTCCCCTCATCTATAGTGCGCACCTACCGCATACATTTTAATTCCCTAGTTATGCTACCCCGCCTTACTACTATAATCACTTAACTTTGCCCCACAGACTAAAACTACAGCCCAACTAGGCTACATGTATTTTACTTTTCTTTGTTTCTCATTTAGCTACCATGTAAGTTATATCATTATAGTTCTCAATTATAATCTTATCGTTAACAATTTATATAACTGTACACCAGTTATAACTTCAATGTTCATGCATTCATTTTATCACACATATACATATAATACTCTTTTATATGTATATACATAGCATCCCCGAGTTGTCCTCCTATTATGCTATTATGCTCCAGGTACGTCATGTACCACTATAGGGCCACCGGGTCGGGATCTCACCATCGAACCCAAATCGTATACACATAAACTAGAGGCGGTCATAGATATACATCCGTGGGTCATAACCATACCACATTACCCCACTAGACTCTAAACTCACATACAGTGGTTGCAGAAACCCCATTCTAGTACCCCCTAACCTCTCCTAGGTCCCTAGCACCTCCCTTTATCATTGCAAACCTAAGTCATACCCTGGGTACTAACCTAGATTCCATCGGGCACTTCCGGGCTCCATTTGACCAAAAATCAAACTCTTTAGCTCGAATAATACATAATGAATCCTTTTTTGTCACTGAACCCCCTTTCCAAAAGTCCATCCTGTGCGCGATTCTGACTTATGATGGGGACGAAAGACCCGTTTTCCATCGAAACTTGACCAGGAGGCCACCGGACGCTCCCAGGCTCCATTTGATCAAAGTCAACTCTTTAGCTCAATCGAGACTGAATGAATCCTTAAAGGGCACTAAAACCCCTTTCCAACGGTCTACCACGTGAACGATTCTGACTTACGATAAGGGCGAATGATCCGTTTTACTCCGAAAGGTCGCCGAATGCTTCTAAGCACCGATCGACCGAATTCAACTTCCCAAACTGAGTCAATCTCTTTATAATGTTGACGTAAATATCCTAACCTTTCCAATGGCCCACCCCATGCGTGATTCTGACTTACCATACGGATGAACGATTCGTTTGCATCTGATAATTCCCCGTCCAAAGAACCAATGAACGCTTCCGAGCCACATTTGACCCAAAGTCAAATCCCGGACCCGGGAGCAATCCAAAGAATTTCAAAGGTATCTGAAGTTTCTTTCTAATGGTTAACCCCGTGCCCAATTCGGATCAACGGTTTGCGCTCTACGATCGAATTTTTGAAGGAACCTGAAAGAGACTGCCAAACGGTAGGTTCTAAACCCTGCCTATCGGCAGTGTGCCTAAACACGTCTACCGATTGGAAAGAATAGGGCTATACCAATCGGAAATGCCCTGGGGCTATAAAAAGGAGGGTCTGGCCTCATTTCAAAAGGAGAACAAGATCTAAAATCCATCACTCTCAGTGAGTTCAGAAAACCCCTCTCGAAGTCAGCGTGATTTCTACGTCCAAATCCCCTTCCAACCTTTACTTTTCATCATCTTTTCTATCAAACTTGGTGAATTAACTACTCTCCATCATCACGCAAGTGCAAGGGCTTCTCTCCAATATCCAAGATCAAGCTCAAGATCTTCAAGAAGCTCCAACTTTCTCAACTCTCTCTTAAAATTCTCCTAGATTCGCATTAACTTATTTCATTACTTAGCACTTTTATTCTCTCCATCTCACATATACTAATATACTTTTTATTTAGTATTATTGCACATCTCTTATTTTCATATAAATAAAACCCAAAAAATAAGAAAAAAAGGGTTTGCTCATAAATTCCAAACGAAAATTCTCACACTTTTCTCACAACTAAAACACTTTTTTACAAACACACATATAAGAGAAGTCCCCGGTTGGATTTATGGGATAAATCCCACTCCTCGTTTTTCATACGAACTACGTGGACTTTGATACCTCTATAGGTTACGTAGGCGTCTCGGGTTAAAACCTGAGACTCGAGTCCTATTCCTACTTTTCTTCCATTTTCTTTTCTTTATATATTTTTTAAACTTAATTCTCCTAAAATCTATACATTTACATATACATATATTTTTTCTTAGTGGCGTATTATTCAACATGTGTTATCATATCATTATAACGATCAATGTTAGGATAATCAAATAAATCCTACTTTCTAATATTATCTTTTAGGAATATTCCTATAGATGACTCGCTTTTTCTCTTCCATGGTACAAGTCGATGATTCCTATCTCCACTACAAATACACATTCACACATATCAAGGGGAAATAAAGGAAAATAGCAATAACCCATGAGAGACCGTAAGGGCAGAATGAGTGCCTAACACCTTCCCATTTTATAACTTAGCCTCCGGACCCTTTTCGAATCATTTTGGTTTCGTATGCATCAGTATGTCTTTGGATGCTGTCCTTCGGAATGGCTCCTTTTTCTTTTGTTTATTTTGAGTAAAATAGACTGGAAACTCCATCTCTCTACATTTTTCACCTCATCACCGACGTTGGTCGAAGCGCTTATGAGAGGGATGCGCGGGATCAAGATCCTCTCGACGTAGAAGATACCCTCTTTTTCATCCCTCCCGTCGCGAGGATCGAGTGATGGCCACAGTGTCAACTTTGCTGGAGAAAATTTCATTTTGAGGGCTAGACTCTATTTACATGGGTGTTATATTTGCTTATATTTTCCCCGATTTTTTATGCCCCCTTTTACTATTCATGTGTATCTCATGCTTATGCTTCTATTCACACACTTGTAGAAGATTCTCCATGTACACTTCACACCATGTGCACCAAGGATCTCATATGTCCACATGTTGCAGGCATCACCCATCCATACTAGGTATACCATTGGTACTTGTACTTTGCTCCCTGTTTGGCATGATCAAGAAAGATACTCTCATCATAAGATACTAATAAGAGAATCATGCATGATTCACACGACATCACCAAAGAGTATTGTTCTCGACCAAATTTTGTCCAATAACTGGAGGGTCACATTGTAATGGGCTCTGGTCTAGCAGGGTGAAGTTAGCCTAAGCGATATAACTCTCATCTTCCATTGGCCAAGTACCTTCGATGTATGTCAAACGGTTCCCCCGCATTGTACCGCTTGATCGAAGTCATGACGGGAGGTATATCGCTTGGAACTCGTTCACATATGCTGAGTATAGAGAATTCTCTCTCACACGTACCATCCACACGAAGTATATAGTGAGGCAATTCACGTACACTCAGGTATATCAAATGTCTTGTCCACACGTACCAATTGACTTCAGAAGCAATACGTATATCGTGGAAGCCACACCAAAGGGGGGAACCCTTTTCGATTCACCCAACCAACTCCATACCCGCATATAGGTGTCATGCCTAGGACACACATGTTAGATTAACGATTTTAACCCGAAACTCTGCTAAATTTTTAGGTCAGCCTGTCGCCTAAAATTTTGCGCATTTTTAAAACGGGACCCTGCCCGTGAGCCTGGTTACAAGTCCAACGATAACTTTGCATATGTGACAAACCCAAGTTTTCCAGGCTTGGGTCCCGTCCAGAATTTCATTTTTTACATTTAGGAAAATTTAATACAAGTGAGAACATAATAATAATAATAATAATCATGCTGAGACCCGTCTCCCAAAAATATTTCTCCTTTCTTTATCAAAAATCCAAAAACATTTCTCCTGACTTTATCAAAAATCCAAAAAAATTTCTCCTTTCTTTATAAAAAATCCAAAAATATTTCTCCCTTCTTTATCAAAAAGCCAAAAAAAAAATTCCTTTCAATCTCAAAAACAAAAAAAAAATTCATTCTTTATATAAAAAATAAATCCCATTTTATGCCTTCTCAAGTCGATCGCACGCCCTTGGTCTAGCTCCTTATTGGCTTCGGTCTTTAGTCAAATCACCCCGTAGCTCCATCCGTTCCCCTGTTACTTCTTATGAGTTCGATATCCATCCACTTTCCGTGGAGAACACAGATCAAGTACCAGTTGTGAAGCCATATCTGATGACAATTTTAGCTCAGCTCGTGTCCAAGATTGACAACCTTTAGACTGAGGTACAAAAGATGCAATGAAATAAGGTTACTGTTCCTCAAGAGCCCAAGTCCCTATTCCCTCGCGCTATGGGTCCACCCGAGGCTATTTTGGTTCCCGAAGAGTATCAACACGCTCCACGTGCCCCTCCCGCTAATGGGTCGTCGCCTGCCCAGCTTCCTATGCCAAACCTTGCCTAGCCTGGGGCTAACTTGTCTATGACATTGATCCAAAAGAGAAAGAGTTGAACAAGGTCAAAGAAGATCTCAAGATTCTAACTAAGAAGTTTGACCAAGTCAGAATATCTGAATATCTCAAGAAGTTCTGCTAAGGCGAGGTTACCCGATAAGTTCAAGATGCCAAATATCGAGAAATTCGGAGGAAGTGGACCCCCGATTGTTCATCTTCGTAGTTATCACCATTTTATGACTATCTTAGGGGCTTCTGAAGAAGTGATGGACCAATTATTTCAGCAAACTTTGAATGATAGCGCCCTCTGATGGTTTTTGTCTCTCGAGGAGTCCAGAATCCGTAGCTGGGAGGATGTAGCCCGTGAATTTATCTCGCAGTACAAATACAACAAAGAGCTTGAGGTCACCTGCCATAATTTAGAGTTGCTCAAATAGAACTCTGGGCAATCAGTCAGTAACTTCATAGCCCGATGGAGAGAAAAGGCATCCACTATGACCAATCGACCATCCGAGGAAGAATAAGTCAACATAGTTAAGAAGAACTTCTTACCCCATGTCCGAGCAACTATGGGAGGATAATACTATCTCCACTTCCGACCTCTCAGAGAAGCAGGAGTAGAAATCGAGGAAGGTTTTGCTAAAATAGAAATTGAACCAAAGAAAGTGTCCGGACAGTCCACCCCCAAAAAATATGACAAACCTGCTAGTGTTGTAGTTTCAACCATCAATAACATTTCTCAACCAACCACTTCATGGGCACCAGAAAGCCTCCCTTCCCCAGTACGAAAAGAATACACCGTGCTCCATGCTCTCCTCTCCAAATTTTATCAGGCCCTGTTAATCCGAAACCTTATCAAACCCTTGGACCCCCGTCCATTGCCAAATCCACTTCCAAGAAACTTCAAGGCAGATGCCCATTGCGCCTTTCACCAAACCACTGGACATAGCACCGACCAATGCTTTCACCTCCGAAATATAATCCAAGGTCTAATTTATCGGGGTACCATTGCCCCACTATCCAATCCTAAGCCAAACACTACTCACAACCCACTCCCAAATTATGCCAATGTCATCTTCTTAGAAGAGAGCCCAGAGTTTTATCCTTCCACTAAAATCACACCCATATACTCTCCCAAACCTCTCCTAACTTGCCCATATTTCCTCCTACACCATGTTAGCCTCGTTGATCAGGCACTGTCACTCCTTACCAGAGCATGTATCGCTATCCATACCTATTCCAAAAATGGATGTATGGAATTATCAAAAGTGTTAAACCAACTCCTAGAGTTCGGGCAGAAATTGCCCCCAGGGATGATCATTGATTGCCAGAAGTCCTGTACGCTATTCTTAAAAGCACGAAAATGGGCTCGAGAATCAAACCATTGGGTAGTACCAACCGATGAAGTCAACCTAGATGGCGTTGTCCAGATCATGGTAGAATTATTCAGGCAAACTAATAATATTTGTAGTATGACCCAGTTACTTGATACTCTGAAACTATAAGGATGCCTGGTCCCTTCACCCTTACTTATCCCAATAGAATTAGAAGACCTGTATGAAGAAGCCATTGAAGTTATGGAATGCATTGAATTTACATGGAAAAACAAAATTGTTGCCATCGGATGGGGGGAAGAATTCGAAGATTCAAATAAAGGGAAAGCTTCAGAGAAAATTGGCCCGGTAGTCGACATGTATGGGATGATAAAATTTGAAGATCTCCTTGGAGAAATAAATAAGATGGCAGAACAATCCGAGATTAATGAAGAAATAGGGTTCATGTTCTTCCCTTCTTCAGTAAATCACATGACTATATCAGGGAGGCATTACCAGATCCCAAGCTCACTACCAGCTAATGACAAAGGGAAGGGCATTGAAAACCTTCCTATGCTAGAAATGACCCTCGAGTAGATCACGATCCTCAATAAACTGAAGAAAACTCAAGCTAACATCACTCTATGGGGGCTTTTCATGTCCTCCCAGCTGCACAGAAATGCTTTGATCAAGTTGCTCACTGGACCCACAGTTCCTCGTTCTACCACATCAGAAGAGGTAGTAAATTTAGTCGGATCCTTGACATCTACCCGAATGCTATCCTTTTTCGAAGAAGAAATCCCCAGAATTGGGCCAAACCACAATTATGTACTCAACATCTCAGTCGAAGTTATGGGGAAGATCGTACCACTCTCTCTTGTCGACAACGGATCCACCTTGAATGTCTGCCCATTAAGAACCTTCAAATGTTTAGGACTGAAGGAAAGTGACCTCGCTCCAACCTCCGCTGCTGTAAGTGCCTACAATAATACTCGTCGATAAGTGATGGGATCCATAAAACTTGTAATAGGGGCTGGCCCTAGAAATCCTGTCATTGAATTCCAAGTTATTGACATCCCAGCTTATTTCAACCTGTTGCTCGGACGACCTTGGATCCACAGTATCAAGGGTGTGTCTTCCTTGATCCATCAGAAATTAAAATTCTTCATCGACGGATGAGTCATCACCATTTTGGGTTAGGATGACAATGCCAAGGGTGCAAGCACTAGCAATCCAATCCTTGAGATACAGCACGAGTCAAATGATATGCTCCTATCAGGATTTCGAGTTAAGACTTATACTCCCGGTAGGAGATGATTTTAAAGAAAGGGTTTGTCTAGAATACGACCCGCATGGCAATGTCAATATGATTCAGATGTTTAAAAACATGCACTTCATGCCCGGACTGGGGTTAGGATAAAGACATCAAGGGATACTTGAGCCCATTGTGCTGAAAAACGCTTTCCCTCCTTATAGTTTGGGGTATCAACCATCAGAACAAGAGCTTAGAATGATCCTCCAGTCTCGACCAAAGAAAAAATTAGATTGCATCTAGACTATCCCAGGTGACTCCTTGAATGGAAGATTCATCAAAGAGGGCGAGGACTTCCTCTTTTATGGATTTTTGAAACCATGGTATGACGATACAGACAAGAAGATGAACCCTGGAATGGAGATCTTTTTCTAAGACAGCTACCCATGGGCTGAAAGTTCCCAACACCATGTACAACCGCTCATCAAAGATACCGAAGAGGCCGAGGAAAGTGATTTCGAGGACTCGTTCAACTTACAAACACTGGAGTTGACACTCTGCATGGTTCGTTCAAGCACTACATCACTGAATCCATCCCACCTGATTAAAGCTGCTGATACACCTCTCCTCAACTAGCATGATGCACCAGTTCTACCTATTGAAATCCCACTTAATGCCAATGTTTACCCCATTTCTTCTTCTATTATCTATCCTTTCTCAAATGTAATCGAGACCTCATTTGATGCGGTTCTCAATGCTATCTTTCCTATCAATGAAATAAACGAATATTTTGAGTATCTTGTTGTGCCTTACATTAATTATTTGGATTCCAACAAACTTTTGATGATGATGATTTTGCAAATGAACAATTCTTAACTGATCTAAATAGGGTTAATAACAAACAACATAACTGTATTCAAGTTAATGAAGAAGAGACTGTTATTGTAAACCTCGGTTCTAGTAGCCAACTGGTCAAGATCAGGATAGGGGATACCTTCGACGATCTTGAGCGCACATAATTCGAATAATTATTAAAGGAATTCATGGATGTATTCGCATGGTGATACGATGATATGCCCAGAATTGATCCTGAAATAGCTCAACATGAGATCCCCACTCTTACAGATTACAAGAGAGTTAAACCGAGGATGAGAAAGCTCCGCACCGAATGGTGGATCAAAGTTAAAGAAGAGGTGGTCAAATAGTTAAACATGGACTTCATTTGTGTAATCTAATATCCCACATGGCTAGCCAACATAGTGCCTGTATCGAAATCAGTAGGGAAAGCTCATATGTATGTAGACTACCGGCACTTGAACAAAGCTTCTCCAAAGGGTAATTACCCGCTACCTAATATCGACATGATAGTGGACAATACAGTCAGTCATGCTCTCAAGTCATTCGTCGACAGATTTATCGGATACAACCAAATCAAAATGAACCCAGATCACTAAGAAAAAATCGTGTCCATCACCCTATGAGGAACCTTTTGCTACACTGTTGTGCCATTTGGTCTCAAGAATGCTGGGGTTACCTACTAGAGGGCTGCCATGACCATCCTGCATGATCTGATTGACAAATAAGTCGAGGTCTATATGGATGATATGATTATCATATCTAAAACTAGAGAAGGTCATGTTCCCTCTCTCTGAAAGTTCTTCGAACGACTGCGACACTATCAGATGAGACTCAATCCTACCAAGCTAAAATCCATACTTGCAAAAGTATCGAAAGTTCTTAGGATTCATGGTAAGTGAGAAAGGGATAGAAGCAAATCCTGCCAAGCTAAAAGCCATACTTGAGATGCCACCTCCCCGAACGGAGAAAGAAGTCCGTGGTTTCTTTTGGAAGTTGCAATACATCAGTCGGTTCATCAGCCAACTAACCTCCATATGCTAACCTATTTTTAAACTCCTCCGAAAGGATTCAACCAAGGTTTGAATCGAGGCCTACCAAGAAGATTTTGACCGAATGAAACAATATCTTACCCAACCTCCGATACACATGCCACCATATCCTAATCTCCCTTAACTCCTATACCTAACCATAATCAATGCTGCAGTTGGGGCTTTGCTAGCCCAATACCTTGAAGATTCCCATAAAGAAAGATCCATCTGTTATGCCAGTCGCAAATTGGTCGGATACAAAGTCAACTATACTACTTTAGAAAAGGCATGTGTCGCGCTTGTCTGGGTCACCCAAAAGTTGAGACACTACATGCTCTCCTTCCTCATCAAATTTGTATCCCGAATGGACCCCATTAAGTACCTTCTTGAGAAACCCGTCTTATCTAGCCAAATGGCCCGATGGTTGATACCCCAATCTGAGTTTGATATCGTGTACGTAACGTAGAAATCCATGAAAGGAAGATCCATCTCTGACTACCTCGCTCACTACCCCATAGAAGAAGCTGATGATCGGATCTTCGAATTCTCGAATGAAAACATCCTCTGCGCTACTCAAGACGACCTTCGATGGAAAATGTTCTTTAACGGCGCGACTAACAAAAAGGGATATGGAATTCGGATACTTATGATTTCCCCAGATGACTCCCACACTCCCATCGCCATCAAATTGGATTTCCCCTGCACCAACAACATGACTGAATATGAGGCGTGTATGATAGGCCTCAAAGTTTCTCTCAATAAATGAATTCAATGCCTAGATGTCTACGGGGATTATGCCCTCATCATCGTTCAGGTGCTCAAAAAATGGAAAGTCAAGGACGAGAAACTCCAACCCTTCCATGCCCACTTAGAAGAACTAGCCTCCCAATTCCAAGATATCACCTTCCACTACCTACCTCGAGCAAAGAATAACCTAGCCGATGCCCTTGCTACCCTAGGATCCATGGTCTACATGCCCGAAGCAATAACAATGCCCCCCTTCCTATTTTAAAATCAAGACAAACCAACCCATTTCTACCACATTGAGATCATCACCAAAGAAGATCCCGAGCTAGCCAATTACTGGTACTATGGTATCTGGCACCTCCTCAAACATGGTAGGTATCCCGAGGGTTCTAACAAGAACGATCGAGCAATCCTCTAAAGACTGACCACCCAATACATCATCTGTCATAAAGCACTGTTCAAGAAAAACTTCGATGGAACCCATTTACACTACATCGCAGGGGCTGACATTGAAGAGATAATGCAAAAAATCCACAGCGGGGAATGCGGGCCCCACATGAACCGTCACATGCTTGTAAAAAAGATCATCTTACAAGGCTACTATAGGACCACTATGATCCAGGATTGCACTGCCTATGTTCGGTGATGCCTCAAATGCTAACAGTTTTCCAACCTTTAACACCTGCCTCCACGTGAATTGTACAATATGACTTCTCCCTGGCCGCTCTCCACCTAGGGCATCGACATTATAGGGAAAGTTACACCCAAGGCCTCCAACGGGCTTGAATTCATCCTAGTTGCCATTGATTAATTCACCAAATGGGTCAAAGCGGAGCCATATACAGTCTTGAACGCCAAGAAAGTGGACAAATTCATCAAGAAAAACATCATCTGCTGATATGGGGTCCCACACGAGCTAGTGTCAGATAACGGGTTTCATTTCGAGGTAAAAGTCACAGAATTGGTCAACGACTATGGGATTCAGAGACACAAATATTCTCCCTACCAACCTCAAACCAATGGAGCATTCGAAGCCACCAACAAGAACCTCAAAGCCATCATCAGTAAGATGACCGAAAGTTGTCGAGGTTTGGCTGACCGAATACCATACGCACTCTGGGGCCATGGAACCTCAATCTGAACCTCTACTGGGGCTACCCCTTACTCTCTAGTTTATGGCATGGAAGCAATCCTACCCGTGGAGCTGGAAATACCCTCATTGTGCATCATGCTTGAAAGCAAGGTCAGCGAAGAAGACTTGTACCAAAGCCGTCTTGATGAGATGACCCTCCTAGATGAAAGGAGATTGAAAGCTCTATACCACATACAAGGGTAACATCTTAGTATAACGTGATCATTCAATAAGAAAGTCAAGGACCTCGGTGTGCGATAAGGGGATTTAACCCTCAAATAAATAGTAGAGTCCATCTGGGACCCTAGAGGGAAATTCCATCCCAATTGGAGCGGCCCGTACATTGTGAAGAAGATCTTGTCCGGCACTGCCTCCATGCTCACTGACCTAGATAAAGAAGAGATGGCTCGTTCAGTCAACCTAGACCGTCTTAAGAAATTTTTACCCGTAGTCCAAAATCTCGGCACGTTACGACTCTTCTCATCTCCCTTCTATTCTAAAAAAAATTATTCATTTCCCTCTACCCAGAACTACGTGGGCCTGATCCTCTGCAAAAACCATTTTCAAACAAATTAAAAAATTTCAAAAACCCCCAGAGGTATGTAGGCAGCTCATACATCTTACATGAGCACGACCCTTTCTTCTTCACAAAAAAACTATTCTTTTCTTATTTTCGAGAACAGTCGATTCTAACATATATTTTAACAAAAGGATTATGTATGCCTTATCGATCGGTATAGATGATTCAAAATAAAAAATTCATCAAAAGGCACACCTAGATGATCAAAAACTTATTTATTTCACTAATAAGAAATTACGTTACAATTACATAAGAAAAGGAATGGATGACTCCCTTCCCCCTACCATCCCATAAAGCTAAATAAAATCCCCAAATTTATTCCCCATTATAAAAATAAACTCTCCAAGAGTCCTACCCACAGCTACCAGAGGAGCCCGCTCCATCATCATCATCATCTACATCCTGGGGTCCCCAAGCTTCCCATGTCTGAATAGAGCGCCACAGACTCTCCATGGATCGATAAGCTCGAACCAGCCTCGGAAAAACTACCACACCTCCCTCCATGGTATCAGATAAAATAAGCCACCTTTGTCCAGTCTCCACTACCAACATCTTGCTGACCACTCTTCTACACAACCACTTCATATAATCTCCGGGGATGTGCCAAACTCTCCCAACAGACTGAGAAGGACGGAACAACGAATGTCGACTCTCCCACAAAGAGCCAAGCCGCATGCGCAGACACTCTGTCAGATCTTCTACCGGAAAGAAATCTAGTGTCCGAGGTGGCACGACCTGCTCCCAGCCAAATTAGTGCAGAGTCTGCAAAGGGAAATAGAAATAAATATGTCTAAGACCAACCAGCCTGACGTACGGGTATTCCCCCATTTCCAGAATAGGCAACAATTGTCCCCACCAAAGCACTGTCCAGTACAGATTTAGAGCCCCATGCTCCACGAACCAGTTCTCCCAGCTCTCGATATCCATACCAACACTAATGAAATGGCATGAAAAGAAGTTGGGTACAACCGATAAAGGATATTCCGGAGAATTCACCAGGAAGAATCTTTCAGAAAACGACATGAACAGCATCACAGGGCTACCCCTCAGAAAGTCAGAATGACCTTATCGCCAGGCATCTAGTCCATTTAGAGTCTCCTCCAGTATCATCGCCTCAGGATTGAGATGATAGGACATCCATGAAGTAATGGCTACAAGTTGTGGGTCCACCAGTAGCTCCCCGGTCACTAGCAATAATTTTGAAACCAAGCCCAAAATGACGGCTCTGGCATATCCAGAATCACTAACCTCCTGCAAATGCACAAACTGCAGCACCACTGGAAGAGAAATCATTCCTCCAGTAACTAAGGATCTACCCACCGAGGGCGAGACGCAGAGAAGTCCAACCAACAACTCCCGAGGAAACTGAGAAAATTCAGGCATAGTAGCCGCCACTCTAGGATTTACCTCCAACATGGCAGAAAATTCTTCATAAGTCAGACAGACTTCTTCCAAGCCAAAGCGGAATACATAGTTTTCGGGGTACCAAAATTGTACCGTCGCCATTAGTATGTTCCACTCTATGGGTCGATTATGCCATAAAGAAACTCGACGCATGTTGAAAGCATCATAGTCGATGTTGTAGGAGCACATCGCCTCTAAAGTATCGAGGTAGCTGGCAAAATCAACACTACCAGGGAGAGCCATCTCACGGAACAAGAAAGTAGGAATGTGAAGGTGTGATGAAAACACTCCACCCTTATCCCTCTTTTATACTTGAAAACCCTCACAAAATACATAGCCCCTACAGAAATCGAAGGAAATCCTGCCCCACAAGGTCACAAAGGCTGAAGAGAGTACCAATCCTAGCCTTAATTGATTAGACTGGACTGACCTGCTGATAGGCAGGATAAGGTGCTTACCGATCGGCAACCCCTATTTTTAGAAACTTACCTTTTTCCTCTTTTTTCAAAATCAGAAAACTGAATAAAATAAATAGATATTCTCAACAGAATTTCAAAAATCCCCTTTTCATCTTGATATAATTTCTCATTATGAATAAAACTTTCTTTCAAGATTCCAAAAATATTTTACGGTCTCAGCAGCAAAGTAAAAAAGCGCATATGCATGCATTCATTCATTCATCATTAACATAAGATAATAAAAAAAACATTGCATTGCATAGATATTTCTCTATGTTACATCAATCTTGTAGGAAATAAAGAAAAGAAAAAATAATGGGACTCAGCCCGAAACCACATTCTCTTTCTCTCTCACTTACCCTTCTCCCTCTCTCTCCTAAGAGCTTCCATCCATGTGACACGCTCTCTCTCCCCTGCGGTAAGATGACGCACCACCGTTAATCGAGCAAGACTCCTCCCCGAATGAGGCAGACGACACCAAGCAAGAAGGAATAGGAATCGCATCCCAAATATGGGCAGTCGCCAAAGATATCCAGTCCCTAATATCCCTAAGCCAAGTGGTGGATACCCGGACTTGCTGCAAGAAAAGGCAAAATCTGTATCAAGTAGAAAAGATCAAAAGATACCAAAAAGAAGGAAAGGAAAAGAACAAAAAAATATACCAAAGGACGAAGAACCTCCTTTGTCAAACCCAACTCCTCCGAGTCCATCGCATGAGGATAATGAAACACAGGCACCATCCCTCCATCAGCCCTCCGGATATTGTATGAAGGAGTATGTAATCGCATAAAGGGAACCTCCGAAGTCGTCACCATAGCAGATGTCGATGGATCGCCACGATTGTAGGAGGACCCCACTACATGACTCGAACCCGCAGGAGGGAAGGGAAGTGTGTCATATATGCTGGGCACCATCAACTAACTCATCACGAAGTTTATATAATCATACGGTACAGCTGTGTCGGTATACAACAGATATGACTCGCCAATTATCGTCACGATCCTCGCATCCTCTGGCAGCAGCCGCTCCCGCCTCATAAACATAGGGGGCCTCGCAGGCGCCACCACCACCTCCTCTTCATCAATCTGCCGAACCGCCCTCTCCCCAAGATACCAAGAGTGGCCAAATTCATGCGCCTACAAATGCCTCATCTGCGCATTCACCCCAGTCACCTCCATGTCCTGAATAGTCGTCCCCCAAGGGTAAAAAGTCACCTAAAAATTCCCCAACAGATATAAGTCAATTCAGAATTAGAGCACACAAAGGTCTTAAGACTGAAGAAAGGAAAATTCTTACCCTATCACTAGTCAGGACATTCAAGACCTAACGCACTGCCTCCAGAGAGAGAGACTTACTCGACTGTCGATCGGCCTTTCGCCACCGATATAATCGGAAAAAGTCCCCAACGGTCTAATCCTTTAGAGAAATCAGCTGGGTATTACACCCAATCACCTCATAGAACCAAAGATAAAAATACACAATCAAAAAGAGACGCATAAGGAAAATGAAAATGCATGAAAGGAAAATGTGCAAATTAAAGAATACCTCAAGAAGATACGTGGCTCCAGTGAAAGATTGTCGACAGCATCGACTGAACGCATCCAGAGAAAACTAAAGGGTCGCCAAAGTCAGATTCCCCCAAAATAGAGAGGGATGTTAAAAAACATCCTCAAGTATGGTAATAACCATAAGTGGACAACGTCGCCGCTCGACGCCACCAAAAATCCCCCCAACACCAGTAAAATAAACAATCGGGCCATCTGCCTCACCTACAACCCATCCTCCACATCAATCACCTATCCCAACAAAATATCCCTTAGTAGGGATAGCATAATAGAATCCCCAGATACTATCCTCCCCACATCACCAAGCGCCGCCCGCACCGCCTCTGACCTCACCCCTAGGGAACGATCCACTCTATCTGCTCCCCATCATAATCCAACCCCAGTAGCTACTGCACATCTATAGGAGTCATAGTCATCTCCCCAAAGCCAAAATAAAAGGTGTGGGTAGTGTCCCACCACCTATCCCCCAGAGCGAATAAAACCGTCATCGAACGAGGCATCTCATCCAGCATAGACGCCAACCTCCCAAAGCCTGCTGATGATACCACCCAACTCACCACAGGTGGAAGATGCTGCCAGACATCCTTAAGCCCCGTCATCCTGCGGGCACGCATAGTCGACAAAGAAACATCTGACTATCAAAGAAAAACCTTATCGGAATCCAGGAAAAAAGGAAAACCACAACAAAAGAATGCCAAAAGTCATTTTACTTACATAACCGCCAGGGTTCACCATCCTCGAAGAGCGATGACATGATGGCTCCTGCATCAAAGTCCGCTCATCCGCAACCGGATCGAATGCATCAAAAGAGTTCTCACTCCCCAAAGCAATAGGTACCCTAGCACTCCATTCCAGATTCGCCTAGTCATCAACAACCAACCACTCCCTATGTACCACAGTGCTCATAAAAGCGGCCTTTTTTTAGAGATCGGAATTCTAGAATGATTCGCAGAAGAAAATTACAGAGAGAGAGAAGGCAAGAAGTTGTGAAAAATTAGGGGAACCCACCCCCTTTTTATAGGATGCCAAGGGTCATGCCGATCGGCACTAACCCCAAACCTACTGATCGACACTGACCATTTACCTTATCGAGGCAGTCCAAAAGTCTGTGCCACTACCGAATGGAACCCTCCACACTATGCCGACCGGCACCCCCCTTAAATTTTCATATAGGAACTCCTAATAAATACCAAAAAACCCTGAAAAATCATGAGAAAATTCCTAAAAATCCCTGGGGCGATTTAGAACATTTTTCACCAAGGAAATTTCACACTCCTTCAAGCGGAACCCCTATTTCCCCAGCGTAACTCTCAAAAGCCGAGTGAATCTCCCCCCGACAACATCCCTAGAGGACCTCTAAAGTTTCCCAAATTCCCCCAAGGTTTCAAATTTCCCCGAACAATACGTCCAAACCCTGGACCACATAAATCAATTCCCTAGTGGAATTTATTCAGATTAGTTATTCCCCCGTAAAGTCCCCAAAAGATACAAAAGTTTCCCCAGCAATTAGCTCCCCAGCTCAAATCAAAGTCACGAAGTAATTTCCCCAGTAGAGTTCCCCGAGAACATCTCAATTTAAGCCCTCAGAATTGGCTTCGACCCACATAATTGGTCATTTCAACTTAAACCCTTAAAATTGGCTTCGACCTGTAGAATTGGTCATCTCAACTTAAGCCCTCAGAATGGGATTTGACCCGCAGAATTGGTCATCTCAACTTAAGCCCACAGATTTGGCTTCAACCCGCAGAATTGGTCATCTCAATTTAAGCCCTTTGAATTGTCTTCGACCCGCAGAATTGGTCATCTCAACTTAAGCCCTCAGAATTTGCTTCGACCCGCAGAATTGGTCATCTCAACTTAAACCCTGAGAACCGTACAATTGATCATCTCAACTTAAGACCTCATAATTGGCTTCGACCTGCAGAATTGGTCATCTGATTTTAAGCCCTCAGAATTATCTTCGACCCGCGGAATTGGTCATTTCAACTTAAGCCCTCAGAATTGGCTTCGACCCACAGAATTGGTCATCTCAATTTAAGCCCTCAAAATTGGCTTCGACCAGCAGAAATGGTCATTTCAACTTAAGCCCTCAGAATTAGCCATCTCAACTTAAGCCCTCAGATTTGGCTTCGACCCGCAGAATTGGTCATCTCAACTTAAGCCCTCAGAAATTTCTTCGACTCGCAAAATCGGTCATCTCAACTTAAGCCCTCAGAATTGTCTTCGACCCACAGAATTGGTCATCTCAACTTAAGCCCTCAGAATTGGCTTCGACCCACAGAATTGGTCATCTCAATTTAAGCCCTCAGAATTGGCTTCAACCCACATAATTGGTCATCCCAACTTAAGCCCTCAGAATGGGCTTCGGCCCACAGAATTAGTTATCCTCATCTTTAGGTCCTTAAAATCGGCCTCGACCCTCTGAATCGGTAATCCTTATCCTTAGGTCATCAGAATCGGCCTCGACCCTCTAAATTAGTCATACTCTTTGAAGAGTGCGTGTTTGGTCAAACAAAGAAATTATTTAATTAAACACAGCTTTTTCAACTAAATCCTAAAACATGCATCTAGGTGTGATTGAAATCAAAAGGTAAGGAAACCGAGGTAGCCAAGATTCCTACACCCCGAGATCGTCATTCGTCATTAGTTTGGGTTAGGAGATCCGACTTGGTAGCCTTACAAGATAGGGTTTTTGATTCTCATTTACTTTCACATTCTTCCTCCCTTGAAAAATCTAAAGGTTGAATGTGTTAGTTTTGCTTGCATACTTCAGCTTTTGTACTTCACGTTGTATTCTCATGCTAAATTTATGCTTGTTAAGTCATTTTCTAGTCTATGCTTCATACTTAATCACATGCTAGAATTATGATTTTTATTTATCTTTTGTATTATATTTTCTTCATTTTTGTTTGCGTTAAATGAAAAATACAAAAAGATTTTTGTTTATCATTTGTGTTTTAACTTTTCGTAATTCATGCTTAATGAAAAAAAATACAAATGATTTTTGCTTGTCTTTTGAGTATATATTTTTATTTTTGGTTAAAAATTTGAAAAACTCAAAAAGATTTTTTTTGAGTGGGTATTTTAGTTTGACACACTTTATGTGTCATACACTTATGTTAGAATCCCATCTTTTACGCTCCCATGTGCCTAGAACTTTTGGTTTAGATTGTCAATCTTTATTATGTTCGTTACCATGCTTACATGGAGTAGTTGGATTTTGTGTTGATATAATGGATTCTATTTTTATATGCCTCTATTCACACATGCACGAACTCTTTTGAAATTTAATCGTCACATGTTATATTTGAGCTTTGTGAGATGTTCTCCTACCATTCTTGTCATCTACATATTTGTGACCTAGAAGGACTAGTGCATGTCAAAATCCGTTGCACGTGAGCTTTGTGAGAAATAAATATGAATGTGCACGGGTAAGGGCTCTGAAAGGATTTATTTATCCTTTGTGAATAGTAAGCCACCGTTTGCTTGGACCTAAAAGAAATACATGGTCCAAAGGCCTAAAAGAAAAATATGGCATTAAAAAGAAAAATATTTGCCAAGGCCTATGTTTGAGTGATATATTCATTCAAAATTAATATATGCATATTGAGGGAGATTGGATGGTATATCAACGGTTTGCACAATGTTCGTTTATCCTAGTTGAGCTTTCAATGTCATGACTCTATTGGTTTGTAGAATCATCAAAAGTCTAGGCATGTATACATTGTCTATGTTTGTTCATTGAGTTCAATCTATATTGTCACATGAGGTTATATTCAAATGTGATGAAGTTTGCAATCAATTGAGAACTCCGTGAACGTGTTTTAAGTGATTGGGTCTAAATTTAATTGTTGTTAGTTCACACCCCAACACTTACATTTCTATATGACACATTTTTTCCATACGAGTGTGAAAAGCTTATCTTATTTTGTGTCATTTGTGTGTTTATATCTATATATGTGTACTTGAGTCTATTTGGTATATATTATGTATACATATATTTGATATATTGTGTTTAGTCTTTGTCTTGCTTTCTAGTCCATATATGCTTTAATTCATAATTGGTATCTATATTGTTGCACTCTTTGTTGATATCACATGCTTAATACTTTATGTATCTTATTGGTATCATTATCTTGCATCCTAATTGGTATCCGTTATTATTTGTTAGATTAGTTTTGCTTTTGTTTCCCATGTGCTTAATGTTCTCATCACTTTTACACATTTGCATGTTTAGCTTGTTGTCCCATTTTATTTATCCCTTGTTTAGTTTAAGGGTAATATGCTTTAATTGGGGGAGATAAGTAAATTTTTTTGATTCTTTAGCCTTTGTCTATTCCTGAACAAAAAGGGGGAGACTAATAGGGCGAGAAATGGTATCTAATCCTATTGTCATCGTATCTTAGTTTGGGAGATTTAACGTCGGGGGAGTCACGACCTTCTTAGGCAGATCATAGTTGATAAAGGGGAGAATCATTTAAGGGGGATTCTTTATTTATATTTCATTTAATATTTCATATTCCCTATGCGTTTGAAAGTTTTCTTAAGTGTGCAGGAACTCTTCTAAGTGGCAACTTTCATCGTCGGCAAAGATTTTGATCCTTGGGTTGTTTGTGTCAAGCTATGTATTTTTATTTTGGGTGGTACATGTTTTATGTATAATAGAGCTTGACGGCCCTTTAGAATTTATGTTTCGTTTTTGTCCCGGAATTGAGCCAAAACTACAATGAGACTCAATTGGAGAATTGTGTCCTTACAAATCTCCCCTTTTGGACTGATAGGGGGAGAAATGGTATCTATTCCTATTGTCATCGTATCTTAGTTTGGGAGATTTAACGTAAGGGGAGTCGCGACCTTCTTAGGTAGATCATAGTTGATAAATGGGAGAATCAATTAAGGGGGAGTCTTTATTTATATTGCATTTAATATTTTATATTCCCTATGCATTTGATAGTTTGCTTAAGTGTGCAGGAAATATTCTAAGTGGCAACTTACATCGTCGGCAAAGATTTTGATCCTTGGGTTGTTTGTGTCAAGCTATGTATTTTTCTTTTGGGTGGGACATGTTTTATGTCTAATAGAGCTTGACGCCCCTTTAGGATTTTTGTTTGGTTTTTCTTCCGGAATAGCCAAAAGGGGAGATTTCTAAGGACACAATTCTCTAATTGAGTCTCATTGTAGTTTTGGCACAACTCCGGGCAAAAACGTTTATGTCATAGGATAGTATTCAATGTACCTATTCAAGCCTATGATGTGTTTAGTTGAAGACGTAGCGGCCAAGAGTATAGAGCTTCATCATATGCTAAGTTGCAGTGCCTCATTTTACGTCATCAACATGAGGATTTCATAGTCTCCAAAAGGTATGAATGCATTAATATATATATATATTTTTATATATATATATATAGGAGCTTGGAAATTTATTTTAGGTGTTAGTATTTTTTGTTAATTTTTTTGAAATCATAGTTCTAAAGATTTTGTTCTCGGACACCTTTCCGTAGAAAAATCATATCAAATCCAAAAAAAATAAAAATAAAAATACGAAACTGGCGGCCACGCGTTCGTATCGAAATTATCTAGAATCAAGGTGTGAAATCTCATTAGAAAAGTCGTTCGAACGAGATTTCAAACGAAATTTCAGAATTTGTTTCTATCCTTTCGTTAGAAGTTTCGTTCTAACGTACTCGTTTGAACGAGATTTCTAACGAAAATACAACGGGAACAATTTTAAGCCAGTTTTTCCCACTTTTCCACTACTTTGCTCCACTTCCTTTTCGACATACTTTTAAAGTGCAGGAACTAACTTTTTGAAGATAAATTTTTCACATTTCCAAGAGTCATTAGAGCAAAATACTTTGAAGAAAAAGTTCCTTTTTATGTGTTAAGTTTTACGGATTAAATTCCTTTCAAAACACAAATACACCCTTATTTTATCCAAGTTTCTTTATATATATACTTTGCTTGGAGTTTTGGCACCGGTTTATCTCTACAATTGGAAGAGTTCGTTTGGGTTTTCTTCTAAATCCCTCAAAGAAGAAGAAGTTCATTTTTGGCTGCGGCATTCTCACATGGTGAAAGGCACTATGTGTAGTTGACGGTTGCTTCCTAGTTCCACATTGGTGGATTCCAAGGTTCCGGTGGAGTCCGGAATTATCGACTAAGCAGAGGTATTTGCAAAAAGACGCATCGGGGCTTGAAGGAGTCGAGTCGAGTGTTGTAATTCATATTTCTTGTAATTGTAATTCCGTACTTACTGTACTTAAGTCTAGGGCCATCCGAGGTTGTTTCCCGTTGTGGGTTTTTCCTCATACATCGCACCGTAGTGATTCATTATTTATTTTATCTTGCAAAATCACCTAGAAAGCATGCTTAGGTAAAAAGATAAAATTTGGTTTATATCACTACTATTTAATTTGGTACAAATTAATTTTGGGTAATATTTATGTTAATTTAATTCAAGTC
Source organism: Sambucus nigra (assembly GCA_949130495.1). Classification (NCBI taxonomy): domain Eukaryota; kingdom Viridiplantae; phylum Streptophyta; class Magnoliopsida; order Dipsacales; family Adoxaceae; genus Sambucus; species Sambucus nigra. The sequence goes on from OX422216.1 coordinate 586,778,144, forward strand.
ATTGTTTAATTTGTTAAATTTGGTTTGGCCTAATTTGGTATATGGAAAATATGACTTGGGTTAAATTAATTCTGTTTAAGTGAAATTAAATTGTCTGTGTGTTTCATCTCAATTTCACTTGGTTTAATTTTTATTTAGAAGAAATTAAAATTTGTTGTTTTTGTGTGAACCATCTCGCTTTCGCATCTATAAAAGGAAATAATTTTTGATAAGATTTTAAAATTGGGGGCCTCGCGCACCTTCAAGCGGTATCAGAGAAATGATTGAGAAAGCCTCCGCCTTTTCAATAAAGTATTTAGATCTTTTTACCACGCATACCTTATTTTCTGAATTTCGGGATGACATTCCGTTATTAGGGGGAAAGTATGTAATACCTCATATTTTTATGGCTTTTAATTATTAGGGATCTATTAAATTTAATTTGAGATATGAATTTAATATTAATCCGAAGATTCATTTTTATATTTACTAGCGTGACGTGAGTAAATAATTATTGGGATTTTTTTTAATATTACTGGATGAGTAAAGTAATATATGAGATTGATTTTATTAAAGTTGTCACGAGTGAATAAAATGGCAATTATGGAAAATTAAGTCGGGACGCGCCTCCATCATGTTAGGACAAAATTATTATTATAAAAGTGAATATATTATAAGTCACCCATATGGTCGTTTTGAGTGCGCCAAAGTGTCCGGAAGGATCGAGATAATCAGAAAAGTGGACCCGGGGGTTTAGTTTGGGTCTCGGGGCTTTTTCAGGCCTAATTGACATCCAGGGAGGGTATTTTAGACAATTTGTATTTTTGGGTAATTAAACCCACAAATTTTCTTAGTATATATTTGCCATTTGGAGTTTTCTCGTAGGGTTAACAAACACAAAACATAAGCCCATCCATTAGAGAAGGAGGTGAAGAGATTAGAGAAGAAGTTGAAGAGTTTCCAAGCAATCCAAGGCCTAGAACTCACCTGATTGCATCGCCACCACCACCAAAATGTAGATCGCACGACGAGGAATGCAACCATATATTTTTCATCAACAAATCAGATCCTTGAATCCCAGGCAAGTATCTATCTTGCTGATTTCCAGGTTAATATATCTTCCATGTTAGCCTAGGAATGAGAATCATATGTTTTCAATTGAAGAATTATATGTGTTGGAAGAGAATTTATATGTGTTGTAGGGAGAATCCATATAGTCTGAAATAGTGATCATATATAGAGGATTAACCACAAATTTATTTAAATATTTGGGATGAAAATTTGGATTAAAATAGAGGTTAGTGATTATTCATGCAAAATTTAGTTTTAGAAATAAATCTAAGATTAAACCCCTTTTTGATTGATTCGTTGAGGATTTATTGATGTTGTTACGTTAGAACTTGTTTATATACACTGCTTATACATTTGGATAACTTAGTTGGGAGTTTGGGATGAAATTATAGAGGTTTGGAGGGGTTAGAATGGTTTAACCCGTAGGTTAAAAATTACAGAAAACTGGGCAAGAACTACTTGATCGATCGATCGACCAAGAGCATAGATCGATCGACGATTGATCCATTGAACCCTCCTCGAAAACGTCATGTTTCCCCCTTTTTGGTTAATTTAGATAAAATATGTGGGAACTGTTGAATATCTTTTAAATAGTATAATGGGTTATGAAGAGGACCAATAGGGTCTAAGTAGACCCTGTTGAATGAAATTAATAAGAGAAGAAATTGTCGGTTAACGGGGAGTTATTCATACATTGAAAATTGTGCGTACGTTTACTAAAAGATTGAAACTCGTGAAAGATTTAGACTAGAAGGTAAGTGAGGGTATACCTACTGAAATTATACTTAGTGAGAGAGAATACTTCGAGAGATGAGAAGTAACTATGAAATAAATTATAAATGAGAATAAAATAGACGAATCAGTGTTGCGAGATAATTAAGTAAAAATTTGTGCTAGGCACGGATGATAATAATTATGGGTCGTGGACGAACCTAATTTGGAAAAAGTGAATATATATATATATATATATATATATATATATATATATATATATATGACTGTGTTACTGTGCATACATTATGTATCTGTGTAAAAATCATACCCGGGCTACTTGCTATCACGGAGGATTCCGTGCCGGGATGATCTTATCTCGATCGGACCTTTACGGGGGATATTGACTCGTTCCCTAGAAGATAGTATCCTCAATACAGGCTATCTGAAAATGATAGTCAGATGTTCTAAGAGACGTGAGGGTATGTGCTGACCTCTTAGGACCTGGAACTATGCTTCGCCTCCATTTGTATGTGTATTGTGTTAATACAGTTCGAGAGTGATTACGAACTAGAATTTCCCTTAGTGTGAGTGATATGGGGACTTGATAGCAGAGTATGCCAGCACCATAGATTTATGTGGGGTGCCGATAGTATATATATATATATATATATATATATATATATATATATATATATATATGGAAACTTTATACTGTGGGTATAAGTACTTAAGTAATGAATAAATGCTTCAATTTTATAACAAGTGTTCGTGAATTTTGTAATGATAATGAGTGGTTCTTAGTAATGTAAGAAAATGGAAGAGATTAATGTTCTAAAACTAAATATCATGGTCTTAGTATTTCTCGAGATAAAACATTATGGAAAAAAAGTTAGATAGACTTATGAGATCAGTAGAACGGTAGGAGTGCACACTAGATGAGAGGTGAGGATTCTCAAGAGAGTGTCGCATACTCTCATGGTTGTAATATTAGCCGGTAAGCATTTTAAATACTTGTTAAACTATTTTAAAACTATTTTACACTCGGGCTCTGACCCGTTTTCTGCCATTTATTTCTCTCTTGTATATATGTATGTATGTATTACAGGTGTCCAGCCACAGGGACGTCATGTGTAGGTTCTTTGGAGAGGATGATCTGTAGCTTATGTGGGAGTTGCAGGACCTTACTTTAGATGACCTCATCATTGATTCTGTTCTTACTTTAGATCTGCTCAGTTAGGGCATGTGTTGCTCGATTTCCTATTCCGTTTGGATTTGTCAGAGATATATGTTTATCTTAATTCTAGTATTTGGTACTCTTTAGGAGTTAACACTTGTCAGGATGATTTCAGGTATAGTTCTTAATCTTGGTTTGGTTTAATCTAGATGGTTTAATTCTTGTGTGTAAATTTCCATCCATAGTATTTATGTTATTCTTAAACTGTTGGTTATTAATAAAAGTTTTCATATTGGTATTTGATAAAGAAAAAATGAGGTTTGAAATTGTTTTGACACTTAGCTTAATTATTTAGGGTGTTCAAATTGGAAATATTATTTTACAACAGTGATGCTGAGAATGAACCAACCGTTCACCTTGATGTTAATTTAATAAAGGACTGATCCCAGGTATTTAATTAGGCGGGGTGTTACAGGTGGTATCAGAGCATCAGGTTCTAGTGTCCTTTAGGATCTGTGCGGCTTATTATGCTTCCAGCGTAGCTTTGCTTGTAGAGCCCTATGTTTAGGATTGTTGATTTCTTTGGTAGGATTTCGTTCTCTTGCTATCACGTATATATTAGTGAATCTTATTTATGTTCGGACGTGTTCGAACAATGTAGGATGGCAGATGAGGGACATTGGGCGGATAGCGGAGGCCAAACTTAGTGAGGTTGGGAAGTATATTCGAGGATAATGACCATAGTCGAAGTCCCCCCTATTAGGTCACGAGAGGCCAGGCATGTAAAGATGGCTAGGACACAGCCTACGATTTCCAAAGGCTGCTATAATCGAAAGGGAAGCCGAATCAGACTCACCCAACATGGTATGCTTGGGAGAGGGTCAAATGGCAAATTGAGGAGAGTCGTTAGTAGAAGTTCCAGAAATACGGGAATTGTGTGTGTTACCCAATGAAGGTAATACATTCAAAGGCTTGGGCATATGGAGGACAAATGGGTGCACTGTTAGTGATTTATATTCTTTATTGAGATTTCTATTATTCGTGATGTGATATCCGAGTATGATATTATACTAATTATGGTTTTATAAAAATGGTTAAAACATTAGAAAACAGTGATTGTAATGCTATCGGGGTTGTTGCCTTAGTGCAGTATGTTTTGTTCTGACAAAACCTCACCTGCGAGAGGGTGGACCTCACACTCATATTTTATGCATAGAGACTTCGAAGGATATAGTGGTATAAAAATGTTTAATCCCAAGGTGTTTAGGGACTTTGTTATTATGATTCAGTATGTATTGGCTTTACTGTTAAGCGGAAAGATTTTAGTCATTATTATATGTAACGCTTAGGACTTAGTGGTAGGAGGAGATCATTGTTATATTTATCCTTTTGGAATGCAAAAGTCAAGACTTATATTCACATGTTTGGGAATGGGATTTTGAGAGTCCCGGTTGTATACGTACAAGGTTTATGGAAGGTGATTACCACTAATACTGAACTATAGTGAAATTAGTAAAAAGTTCTTTGTTTCAGTTCAATTGCGTAAGGAGATGTAGATTTTAATCAAAAGACATAATAGAGGGGTACAAGTTATGGACGGTGGACCCAACAGATTTCGATAACCGACTATGCTAGGTAGTAGTATATCGGGGGGTTCCTTATTTGTATTTCGCTTTGCGAGACATCCCACGCATGAAACTTAGCGTAAGGTTGTAAGTATAGATGTGTTTGGTCATTAGTCCATGAGTCTAGTACCTCGGTTGTCATAGGAGCTAGTAATATTGATTGTAACTTAAAGTTAAGTGACGATTTAAGGCCAGTGGAGCCAGTTATGAGGTAAGGAAACATTGAAAGTTTTGTTTTATCACCCAATCGAAGGTTGGAATGATGATAAGAAGGTTTGAGAGTACCCAAGTGGTGTAATACCGCAAGGGAAACAGAGAATTGGGTGTTATGTGTGAAGCGTAGGTGATGCTTACATTAGTATGCACGATTTATAGGTTGTGTGGGAATCCTGGTTAGCTGTTGCTTGAATCGTTCAAGTTGAAGAGACATAAGGGTAGACGCATGGAATATATGTTTGTGCGAACGATGTAACAAATTCGAACTGGTCGATTGGATAATCAGGATTTTTGACCGGCCGAGTTAGAGTCTGATGACTATGGTCGAATTACCACGGCTGTTTTAGGTGACTTTTGAATGTCGTAAGAGTTACATTGCCGAAAATCAAGATTCGAAGAACTGACAAGAGTGGTCAAATGTTCGCATGATTTTTATCAAAAAGGGAGTTTTACGTTTAGATAAATACGAGTAATTGTTACGTAGTGAGGAACGACCTCGCAATAATATTGAGACAATAGAGGCCAATGATGTGTAGGCTCGTCTTATGCGAATAGAAACGGATTGGATCACAATGTGAAGTGCCATTATTATGGTGTGACTCTATAACTGATGGTATTGAGCGTGTTTCAAAAGCTTATTGTGAGGCGGGGGACTATAGAAATTCGCCTTACCCAAAAGTCCCTTTTGAGTATTTATAAAGTATCTAGATCTTTTTACCAGGCATATCTTATTTTCTGAATTTCGGGTAGAAATTCCGTTATTAGGGAGGAAGTATGTAATACCCCATATTTTTATGGCTTTTAATTATTAGGGATTTATTAAATTTAATTTGAGATATAAATTTAATATTAATCCGAAGATTCATCTTGATATTTACTAGCATGACGTGAGTTAGTAATTATTGGAAATTTGTTGAATATTACTGGATGAGTAAAGTAATATATGAGATTGCTTTATTAAAGTTGTCATGAGTGAATAAAATGGAAATTATGAAAAATTTAAGTCGGGACGCGCTTGTGTCGTGTCAAGACTAAATTATTATTATAAAAGTGAATATATAATAAGTCACCTATATGGCCGTTTTGAGTGCGCCAAAGTGTTCGGAAGGGTCGAGATAGTTAGAAAAGTGGACTAGGGGGTTTAGTTTGGGTCTCGGGGGGTTTTTAGGCCTAATTGACATCCCGAGAGGGTATTTTAGACATTTTATAATTTTGGGTAATTAAACCCACGAATTTTCTTAGTATATATTAGCCATTTGGAGTTGTCTCGTAGGGTTAACAAACACAAAACCTAAGCACATCCATTAGAGAAGGAGGTGAAAAGATTAGAGAAGAAGTTGAAGAGTTTCCAAGCAATCCAAGGCCTAGAAATCACCCGATTGCATTGCCACCACCACCAAAACTTAGTTCGCACAATGAGGAACATAGCCATATATTTTTCATCAACAAATCAGATCCTTGAATTCCAGGCAATTATCTATCTTTCTGATTTCAAAGTTAATATACCTGCCATGTTAGCCTAGGAATGAGAATCATATGTTTTAAATTGAAGAATTATATGTGTTGGAAGAGAATTTATATGTGTTGTAGGGAGAATTCATATAGTCTGAAATCGTGATCATATGTAGAGAATTACCCACAAATTTATTATGATATTTGGGAAGAAAATCTAGATTAAAATAGAGGTTTGTGATTATTCATGCAAAATTTGGTTTTATAAATAAATCTGAGATTAAACCCCTTTTTGATTGATTCGTTGAGGATTTATTGATGTTGTTACGTTAGAACTTGTTTATAAACATTGCTTATACATTTGGATAACTTGGTTGGGAGTTTGGGATGAAATTATAGAGGTTTGAAGAGGTTAGAATGGTTGAACCCATAGGTTGAAAATTACAGAAAACTGGGCAAGAACTACTTGATCGATCGATTAACCAAGAGCATAGATCGATCGACGATCGATCGATCGATCGACCCCATTCCTCGATCAATCGATCCCTCCTGGGAAATTGCATGTTTTCCCCTTTTTGGTTAATTCGGATAAAATACGTGGGAACCCTTGAATATCTTTTAAATAGTATAATGGGTTATGAAGAGGACCAATAGGGTCCAAGTAGAATCCATTGAGTGAAATTAATATGAGAAGAAATTATGGGTTAACGGGGAGTTATTCATACATTGAAAATTGTGCATATGTTTACTAAAAGATTGAGACTCGTGAAAGATTTAGACTAGAAGGTAAGTGAGGGTATACCTGCTGAAATTATACTTAGTGAGATAAAATACTTCGAGAGATGAGAAGTAAGTATGAAATAAAATATAAATGAGAATAAAAGAGATGAATGAGTGTTGCGAGATAATTAAGTAAAAATTTGTGCTAGGCACGGATGATAATAATTATGGGTCGTGGACGAACCTAATTTCGCAAATGTGAATATATATATATGACTGTGTGATTGTGCATACATTATGTATCTGTGTAAAAATCATGCCCGGGATACTTGCTATCACGGAGGTTTCCTCGCCGGGACGGTCTTATCTCGATTGGACCTTTATGGGGGATATTGACTCAATCCCTAGAAGATAGTATCCTCGATACAAGCTATCTGAATATGATAGTCAGATGTTCTAGGAGACGTGAGGGTATGTGCTGACCTCTTAGGACCTAGAACTATGATTCGCCTCCATTTTTATGTGTATTGTGTTGATACAGTTCGAGAGTGATTCTAAACTAGAATTTCCCTTAGTATGAGTGATGTGGGGACTTGATAGCAGAGTATGCCAACACCATAGATTTATGTGGGGTGCCGATAGTATATATATATATATGGAAACTTTATATTGTGGTTGTAAGTACTTAAGTAATGAATAAATGCTTCAACTTTATAACAAGTGTTCCTGAATTTTGTAACGATAATGAGTGGGTCTAAGTAATGTAAGAAAATGGAAGAGATTAATGTTCTAAAACTAAATATCATGGTCTTAGTATTTCTCGGGATAAAACTTTATGAAAAATAAGTTAGATAGACTTATGAGATCAGTAGAACGGTACGAGTGCACACTAGATGAGAGGTGAGGATTCTCAAGAGAGTGTTTCATACTATCATGGTTGTGATATTAGCTGGTAAGCATTTTAAATACTTGCTAAACAATTTTTAAAACTGTTTTACACTCGGGCTCTGACCCGTTTTCTGTCATTTCTTTCTCTCTTGTATATATATATATATATATATGTATGTATGTATTATAGGTGCCCAGCCACAACGGCGTCATGCGTAGGTTCTTTGGACTGGACGAACTGCAGCTTATGTGGGAGTTGTAGGCCCTTGCTTTAGACGACCTCGTCATTGATTCTGTTCTTACTATAGATCTGCTTAGTTAGGTCATGTGTTGCCTGATTTCCTATTCCGTTTGGATTTGTCAGAGATGTATGTTTATCTTAATTCTAGTATTTGATACTCTTTAGGAGTTAACACTTGTTAGGATGCTTTCATGTATAGTTCTTAATCTTTGTTTGGTTTAATCTAGATGGTTTAATTCTTGTGTGTAAATTTCCATCCTTAGTATTTATGTGATTCTTAAACTGTTGGTTATTAATAAAAGTTTTCATATTAGTATTTGATAAAGAAAAAATGAGCTTTTAAATTGTTTTGACACTTAGCTTAATTATTTAGGTGTGACAACCCGTCAACCGAAATAGGGGTGGCTAGCCCGATACTTCAAAATAACGGAATCATGGATGGAATCATTCTCAGCATCACAACAACAGAAGAAGTATACGGGATAACCACTCCTTATTTCAGAAAAACGGGTTGCCAAAAATTTTGATTTTAAAGTTAAAGAAAAGAATTTAAACAACCCAACTAAAAAAAACGTGGAAACCCAGATGAAATTATATTACATACCCACAATTATACAATAAGGAACCGAATATGCTATCGGTCACAGACTCGTACAATAAAATTAAACAAATTCATTAATTACATAATACATTACATTAATCAAGTACAAAAGCTTGGGACTCTCGCCCGAGTAAAAAGACCTGATCCAGTCAAGAATGCAAGAATGACAACGTCTATTTCCAAATGCCCCGTAATACCCGCAAAGCATCACGGCTCGCCAAAGACACCGGGATCGGAATTCAAATCAGGCATCCTTGCGGCGGAGTACCTGAGCGGATACAAGATGCAAGCACAACAGGAAATATGAACGGGTCAGGGCCCGGTTCTATATTACTACCAGATGAAGAAAAAGTATGACAGTTATGAATGATAAATCATGGTAAAAGAGAAATAAGAAGCTACCTACACAATTTAAAACATAAGCTAAGCATGAACAATAAATTAAGTAACATTAAACTAAAATCTTCATCGTATGTACCAATTATCTCATATATCTTTTCCTTAACAGGAAGTATATATATAATCACAATCTTTTGCTCTTTATGGCAATTTTATCTCAACTTTACCTTTTGTAAAAATCCTTTCCTTATCAGGAAAATACTCATTTTCAAATGCTCTTTGTGGCATTTATATGTGCCCTTTGTGGCACTTCAGTATGCTCTTTATGGCATATAATCCATCAAATCCCACTCGATGATGAATAGTTATATTTATATACATATAACGATTCTAAGACCGCCCGTTTGGGTTTCCCCACTGTGCGCGCCCCTAAATGACCATCATCTTCCATAGCCTATCATAAGACAACCTGGGCACCTATAACGCAAGACTTCGGGAAGCGGCCATGTGCCTGCGGGATAGACAAGACCACACCCGAAATCTCCTACCCATCGCAGAAAATATACAACACCAATGCTCACAAGGCCTAGGACTATATCCACCCTGCATTCATTAGCCAGAGGGCTTCACCTCACGCGCGGACTTCACTTATGATGTCATTTAGAGAGGTGTGTTTAAACCATTTTATTTATCATTTTCAAAATCAAGTAAATCATCATTTACCGGTTTCATGATTACGTAAATTATCATTTACTAAAATCAATACCATTTCCATGTATATGTTTCATTTTATCCGAAACCATTACCATTTACTTTTTGTAAATAATATAACTTATTATCCGGAGCCATACGATAGCTTATATCGACACTACAACCTCAAAGGAGTAAATAAACTCTTCATTATCTCCAAGCATTTTAGGGTGTTATTTTAAAACCCCAAGATTATCATCTTTCAAAGGAATGAATGAACTTCCAATTTATTCTCCAAACTCACCTTTATGGTGTTATTATGAACCACCAAGGTTAACATAGCTCAATTGAGCTTCTAAAATTTCTCAACATTCTTTGGGGTGGTAATATAAACCATCAAAACTAGTATAGCTCAATTGAGCTTCTAAAGTCTCCCAAACATAACACTACATCTCCTAGGTTTATAATAATTAATTAGAAGAAAAGAATGCCCTATCATCAATAGGCATAACCCCAGAAAAGTCCCCACAGAACCCATTCCTAATGTAGGGTAGACCACTAACTCATCTAACACTCTAGGATCTAAGTTTACTTCATTCAAGAAGGTTCCTAGGACCTAGATTTAAAGAAAAGAATTGGAATTGAGTTATAAAATTAACTCAAAAACAGCAGGAAAATGAATCGATTCGCCCAAAAAGTGAATCGGTTCGGACAACAAAATCAACTTTCTGCAATTAGCCGAATCGATTCATCCTTAACCCGAATCGATTCGGGTTATGCATCCCTGGAAACTACCCCTTACCGAATCGATTCGCCATAGGGCTGAATCGATTCGGTGCTGCAAATTTGCCAAGAATGGCTTCGATGGGTAATGAACCCTAAATTCTCCAAACTTCAAATCTCTTCATTTTCATACACATCCAAACAACAAAAATCTACCCCAAACTAATCTACATGATTATTAACCATCAAGATCCACAATTTCTTCAACATAAATCAAGATTAGGGTTTAAATCCCACAAATTCTACATTTAAACCATAAATGTCAAATACATAACTAACACACAATTTATTCAACTTAAATCACATATTTGCAAGTAGAAAACTTGCCTTAGACTTGCAAATTCAGATTTCTTTGAGGTAGGAGCAATCCCAATTCTTCAATCTCCAAATATTTCTCTTCTACTCCTCTTTTCTCTTCTTCTCTCTCTCTCTCTTTTGTGTTTGGTATGAAATGGGAAAATTAGGGGGTTTAGAAGACTAAAATTGTGGCTTAAGTTAAAACTCCCAACTTAAGTGGTTAATACCACATTAAAATGTCTCCCAGATACGCGTTTAAGTTAAAACCAGGTAAAAGTGCTCGGAACCCAAAAATACAATATGGCACTTATTTTGACTGTCTCGCACCTTCCGAGACTAACTACACCCTCCAAACTGACATCCGGAATTTTTTTTTTTTAATTATTTCCAGTTCCAATTTTAATTAAACCATAATGTCATTTAAAATACATGACACTATAAAACATGCAACCTGGTGATATTTACTTTCACATACAGTAAATATACATCAATCTAGTAAATATTAACTTTCATTTCATTCAATTAATATTTACTCCAGTCCCCACATTTTATATAATTACCTTATGCGGTATAATTAGTATAAAATGTGCCTCCCATAATCGAGGGTTGTTACATACTCCCCCTCCCCCCCTTATGAGGGAATTTTGCCCCCAAAATTCGGGCATACCCAAATCTCATAAAGGGTATACTACTCTAAACTAGGATTCTACTATCCTAAACAAACCCCTCGTTATCGCAATCGTCCAAAATGGACTCGGACTAAGGTCGAATTTATCAATCTCAGCCTACATCATTTGTTCTCTAGCATAGCACAAAGCGTTCCTCACTAACTATCGACTCTACCGTCTTAAAATGGAAGGAGATACCCACACAACTCGGCATAGACCGCTTTACTCCCTCCTTGGGGATATTTATACTAACGCTAATTGGTTTAACCCCAACACTAATAAACTTTTCTTCGCATTGACGTATCCCATCATGGCTTATGGCTCGAAAGCCAAATCTTTATAGAAATGTCACGAGACCACTCCAAGTCCAAGGAACATATTACCCATTGGTTTCACCCAATGAGTATGCGAATTACTCAACCGACCACGCTAGGCCACTCACGATGCCATGCCTTAGGAAATGATCCATAAGGCCATTCAATAGCCTAATGGTTGTACGAAAATCTCTATCCATATACTTACTGCTCCCATCTGCTATGTATTCTAAGGCGCCCGCTCGAGATATGCCTTTCGGCCCTAAGTCAATTTCCTCCCATACATCCATCCACTTTAGGGTGGTAGGATATACGCCATTTCCACAGTTCCCATTTCTTCATGGAAACTTTTACCAAACCTCCGACATGAATATCTAGTCTCGATCCACCCTATTTTAATAGGCACCTTCCACAGTTCTATCATTTCTCCATAAAAAGCGAGGCGTACTCCTCTACATATCTTCCGCCCGCAATGACCGGAAAAGCAACGGTTTGGTCAAACGATCAATAATTTTCTCAAATAGGATCATGACCATAACGGTCCCGGCACTTTAATGCAAACGTCTATGATTATACCCCTCTTCATTTCACCGCTACTCTTCTTCACGCGAGTAGATGAAATGGTCAATCATAGACCAGAATGTTCTTGCTACGAAGTCTCCCTAGTCATGCTCGTTTCATTTGGCTTCCTATGCCATCGCTAAATGTCCAACGGGTTTCCTACTCGACGCACCTACTACCCCAATCGCATTCCCTTAGCGAATGATAAAATATCAAATCACTAGTTCTTCTGAAATCCGAGCACCAACTCGATTTATCCCATGACATATTGCAACAACTTGTTGCTCATGAGAAAGACCAATTTCTGACCAGGAAGTAATGCCTCATCTCTTTCGGGCAATCACTACCACAATGAATTTTAATTCAAGCAGGAAATAATAGTTCTCGCAAATTTAAGCTTATGAGACGCATAAACAATGGGTATATGCTCCAGTATCATTACTCCACAACCTGGCAGAGACTTATTCATTTAATCCACCCCCGAACTTAACCACATGGACTCGGGAGTAGAAGTCAATTCATCCATTCAACTCCCCGGAAGTTAAGTTATCAACATAACATTCTAATTAAGAAAGGACTTATCTTCTTCGGCCTCACCTACCAAACCTCTCGAGACCCCATAAATCTCGTTCCTAGTGACTTAATCCCTCCTAGAGTTAACCCACAACCTATTTGTGGTCAACTCCTTACAGCCTTCCTAAACTAACGTCTCATAGCCTAAAGATCAAACATCCTAATAACACTAAAGTCGATCTATATATGCCCTAACTAAGTCATAGATATATAATACTAAATATACCCCTAGTGCCCAAGACCTTACTTAACTCCCGACATTCGCTCGGGTTTATGCGTGGGACGTCTCGCCGAAGCGAAATCCAGACAAGGAACCCTCACGTTACACTACTACCTCGCATAGTCGGTCGTCGAGATATGACGATCTAAGACACATGATCGGGATCGGTAATAAAAATGCAAATTCACAACCCTATTAATAAGATTATACTTCTAGGCTTTACCATAGCATCATTAAAGATTTTAACTGATCAGACATTCACTTTCTGTGAAGTCTTTAAAATATATATCCCCTTATATAAACATGGCCTTCTTATCAAGGCACAATCCCGAAGTCTCAACTCGACTTCGTATCTCAGTCTCCCTCACATCAATCAAAGGAGAGAACTATATACAGTGCTTCTATCTCGCACTTTAATAGCCCTTAATCACTCTTCTACGTGATTCTCGGCTAATCCTTCCAATCCCACTTCTAGCAATAAAATAAATAAAATAAAAGAGAAAGAAAAGGATAGCGTCTCTCCAATCACAACATCGTTAAGTGTTTATGCGGCGGAGTGTCTCGCCGAAGCGAAATCCAAACAAGGAACCCCTCCGACGCATGCCTACTTAACTTGTTGATTATGGAGATAAAGCGTAACAAACACAACCAAGGCAAACAAACAATCAAACACTCACACAAGATAACTTAAACGAATAACAAAATCTCCTACCTACCCGATCCACCTCTATAAAGTCTCAACCTGTATCCAGGAGAGAAATTATAGAACAACTAGTTCCATTTTGAACTAGAAGTAAGATAGCCTTACAATTTTATTTGCTTGCTATCACTCCAAACCAACCAAAATATCTTTACTCGCATAATGTACATAAAATAAGAGGAAGGAAAAGTAACATCTCTCCACTCCCAACGTCGTTAAGGTTCACGCGTGGAGCATCCCGCAAAAGCGGAATCCAAACAAGGAACCCCTCCTATGCATTACTACTTAACTTTGTTGGTCGTGGAGATAAGTCATAACAATCACATATAATGCAAACAAGCAATAAAGCACTTAAACCAAGGGACACATATGACACATATACATTTAAAATATTATCACTCGCTTCAGAACAAGTGAAGAAAAGGTAGAACTTCCATACCACGGAAGTCATATCATTTCCCTTATATAATAGCATCAATACTACTATAAGTTCAATATACACACCCGAATCTACAGTAGATATAATACTACTAAGTCTTATCCTAAGGAATACACCACCCACAACTAAGGTGGAATTCCCATCAACATACTCACTAAACACTCCGCATCATAGCCATTACTCCGACTCTGGCCGACAATAATTGCCCACGCAGTCCCTCTTACTTTCTCAGTAAAAGAGGACACGCTCTCGGCCTCCTCTTCCTTAGTTCAATGAAACCTCCCCAGGTGAATGTCCACCAAAAGGGTTTCATGATCATTACCCCATTAGAAGTGCTAATAACACTTATTCTGGAGCCTATTATTTTATGGTTCATGGTCTCCCTAACGTACAACACTTTATTCGCTATCGGCCTTTAACCGAACATTGTGTGAACATTCGAAAATCCACCTTCTCTTCAGTCCAGTTTTCCCAGAGAAACTTGCTGCAAGTATCCACTGGGCTTCTCTAGGGTCAAACTTCCAGCACCCACCATTATGGTGACCATAATTTACAGTCCTAAAAAAAAATCCTTCCCATGACACCCTTCTTCAATCGACCTACTATTCTCAAATGAATACGCAAAAGATTTTATAAGTTCTACCTCATGGAAGAAGAACGAGACCTCACTAAAGAAACCAACGATCTTAATCCTACGGCTCTATGTCAAGTCAAAAGCAACGCGAAAAACTTAAGGCGTTCACACAGATTCCTAAGGACTCTAGAACCTGATGCTCTGATACCATCTGTGACAACCCGCCATCCGAAATAGGGGGTGGCCAGCCCAATACTTCAAAATAACGGAATCGTGGATGGAATCATTGTCAGCACCACAACAACAGAAGAAGTATACGGGATAACCACTCCTTATTTCAGAAAAACGGGTTACCAAAAATTTTGGTTTTAAAGTTAAAGAAAATAATTTAAAAAACCCAACTAAAAAAAAAAGTGGAAACCCAGATGAAATTATATTACATACCCACAATTATACAACAAGGGACCGAATATGTTGTCGGTCACAGACTCGTACAATAAAATTAAACAAATTCATTAATTACATAATACATTACATTAATCAAGTACAAAAGCTTGGGCCTCTCGCCCGATTAAAAAGACCTGATCCTGTCTAGAGTGCAAGAATGACAACGTCTATTTCCAAATTCCCCGTAATACCCGCAAAGCATCACGGCTCGCCAAAGACACCGGGATCAGAATTCAAATCAGGCATCCTTGCGGCGGAGTACCTGAGCGGATACAAGATGCAAGCACAACAGGAAATATGAACGGTCAGGGCCCGGTTCTATATGACTACCAGATGAATAAAAAGTATGACAATTATGAATGATAAATCTTGGTGAAAGAGAAATAAGAAGCTACCTACACAATTTAAAACATAAGCTAAGCAGGAACAATAAAATAAGTAACATTAAACTAAAATCTCCATCGTATGTACCAATTATCTCATATATCTTTTCCTTAACAGGAAGTATATATATATAATCACAATCTTTTGCTCTTTATGGCAATTTTATCTCAATTTTACATTTTGTAAAAATCCTTTCCTTATCAGGAAAATACTCATTTTTAAATGCTCTTTGTGTCATTTATATGTGCTCTTTGTGGCATTTCGGTATGCTCTTTATGGCATATAATCCATCAAGTCCCACTTGATGATGAATAGTTATATTTATATACATATAACGATTCTAAGACCGCCCGTCCGGGTTTCCCCACTATGCGCGCCCCTAAATGACCATCATCTTCCATGGACTATCATAAGACAACCTGGGCACCTATAAAGCAAGACGTCGGGAAGCGGCCATGTGCCTGCGGAATAGTCAAGACCACACCCGGAATCTCCTACCCATCGTAGAAAATATACAACACCAACGCTCACATGGCCTAGGACTATATCCACCCTGCATTCATTAGCCAGGGGGCTTCACCTCACGCGCGGACTTCCCTTATGATGTCATTTAGAGAGGTGTGTTTAAACCATTTTATTTATCATTTTCAAAATCAAGTAAATCATCATTTACCGGTTTCATGATTACGTAAATTATCATTTACTAAAATCAATACCATTTCCATGTATATGTTTCATTTTATCCGAAACCATTACCATTTACTTTTTGTAAATAATATAACTTATTATCCGGAGCCATACGATAGCTTATATCGACACTACAACCTCAAAGGAGTAAATAAACTCTTCATTATCTCCAAGCATTTTAGGGTGTTATTTTAAAACCCCAAGATTATCATCTTTCAAAGGATTGAATGAACTTCCAATTTATTCTCCAAACTCACCTTTATGGTGTTATTATGAAACACCAAGGTTAACATAGCTCAATTGAGCTTCTAAAATCTCCCAACATTCTTTTGGGGTGGTAATATAAACCATCAAAACTATTATAGCTCAATTGAGCTTCTAAAGTCTCCCAAACATAACACTACATCTCCTAGTTTTATAATAATTAACTAGAAGAAAAGAATGCCCTATCATCAATAGGCATAACCCCGGAAAAGTCCCCACAGAACCCATTCCTAATGTAGGGTAGACCACTAACTCATCTCACACTCTAGGACTCTAAGTTTACTTCATTCAAGAAGGTTCCTAGGCCCTAGATTTAAAGAAAAGAATTGGAATTGAGTTATAAAATTAACTCAAAAATAGCAGGAAAACGAATCGATTCGCCCAAAAAGCGAATCGGTTCGGACAACAAAATCAACTTTCTGCAATTAGCCGAATCGATTCGGCCTTAACCCGAATTGATTCGGGTTATGCAGACCTAGAAACTACCCCTTACCGAATCGATTCGCCATAGGGCCGAATCGATTCGGTCCTGCAAATTTGCCAAGAATGGCTTCGATGGGTTATGAACCCTAAATTCTCCAAACTTCAATTCTCTTCTATTTCATACACATCCAAACAATAAAAATCTACCCCAAACTAATCTACATGATTGAAAATTATCAAGACCCACAATTTCTTCAACATAAATCAAGATTAGGGTTTAAATCCCACAAATTCTACATTTAAACCATAAATGTCAAATACCTAACTAACACACAATTTATTCAACTTAAATCACATATTTGCAAGTAGAAAACTTGCCTTAGACTTGCAAATTCAGATTTCTTTGAGGTAGGAGCAATCCCAATTCTTCAATCTCCAAATCTTTCTCTTCTTCTCTCTCTCTCTCTCTTTTGTGTTTGGTATGAAATGGGAAAATGAGGGGGTTTAAAAGACTAAAATCGTGGCTTAAGTTAAAACTCCCAACTTCAGTGGTTAATACCACATTAAAATGTCTCCCAGATACGCGTTTAAGTTAAAACCAGGTAAAAGTGACCGAAACCCAAAAATACAATATGGCACTTATTTTGACCGTCTCGCACCTTCCGAGACTAACTACACCCTCCAAACTGACATCCGGAATTTTTTTTTTTTAATTATTTCCAGTTCCAATTTTATTTAAACCATAATGTCATTTAAAATACATGACACTATAAAACATGCAATCTGATGATATTTACTTTCACATACAGTAAATATACATCAATCTAGTAAATATTAACTTTCAATTCATTCAATTAATATTTACTCCGGTCCCCACATTTTATATAATTACCTTATGCGGTATAATTAGTATAAAATGTGCCTCCCAGAATTGAGGGTTGTTACATTAGGGTGTTCAAATTGGAAATATTATTTTATGACAGTGATGCTGAGAATGAACCAATCGTTCACCTTGATGTTAATTTAATAAAGGAATGATCACTCGGTATTTAATTAGTCGGGGTGTTACAGGTTTGAGTCACAAAATTGTGATATACTTAGTAAATTTGTTTTAAGACCCTTCACTAAAAGAACATCCTGAAGAGTAGGTAGTCCTTTTTCTTGGAGTGTCCCTTTACCTATGATCTAGGGCGATACTCCATCTCCACAAAAAAAAATTCCTCCTAAGAAGTTAGTTTTATTGGATACTTTAGTCTCTTCCCCGGTCATATGTTTGGAACAGCCCGAGTCTAAATACCATCCAAATGAAGTGTGTTCAGTTTTTAGGGCACTAATGAAAATATTACACTTCATTTGGGGTATTAGCTCATCTTTCCTAACCCAAATTTCTCGAGTTTTTAAAAGTTTGCACTTATTATCTCGAATATGATAAAATTTTGGAGCATCAGATTTTTCTTTAAAATATTTTTGCGCTTTAAACTGATTTTTGGAAGATTGTTGAGCATTTGGTTTAGCCATGAGTCTAGGACCTTTTTCCTGAGTATTCCTATTAGTATTAGATCATTTCTTCCTATTTCGATAGTTAGAGTTCTTATCAGGTTGTCTAGGAAGAACGTAGTAATTTATGTTTTGCCTCGAATAGTTAAAGTTTCTATACATGGGTGAATAAGTGGTAAGTTAGTATAGATGCTTTTAAAGACAGGTTTCAAGTGAATGTCCATAGACATCACAATAGGAGCAGTATAGGCGGCTCGAATGTGTCTTAACGTCTTAAAGACCTTTAAAGATGGGTTTGTCTAAGTGTGATGTTTTAGTATTATGTCTCATATCGACAGGTTGGAACGAGAACTCTCCTTTCCGTATGGGGGGGCAGATGTATTTAGTCTTAGATTAAACATTTGCCTTAGAATTACTACTACTTCCAATGTCTATTCCTTTTTATTTATTTTTTATCAAAATCATCTTTTATAGCATGAAAATATGGACAAGTTTCCATAGGCTTTTTTCCTACTAACACAAACTTTATGGTTTGTAAATTTTTAGTTTGTGTGTCAGTGTTGAATCCTATTACAGTTCTGTCCTCGGAATTGGTTTTACTGGATGCGACAAAGTCGTTAAAACAATTAGAATTGTTTTTAAATTTTGTGAACTTTTTGAAGACTGTTGAAGCTTTTTCTTTTGATTGTTCCAATTCTAACAACGTGGCCTTGTATTTCTTTTCTAGAATTTCATTTGATTCAGAAAGATCCTTGATTTTTTTTTCTGAAAAAGCCTTAGTTTGAGTTTCATGGGTTAGACATTGATTAGTGTAGTCTTTAGCATTTTGTTTAACCACAAAACTAAGAGATTCTATCTTTTCAGTTAAGTCTTTAATGGTTCCTTCTAATCTAGTGCTCTTCCTAAGTGTTTTGGTGTAGAGTGTGTGGATGTCTGGAAGGTCATCATTGTCGAACTCACTAAGTGTGGTGGGTGAATTGTCCCCTATCAATTCATTTTTTGAACTCACACACACATTCAGCTCGTCATTCATTCAATCCCTTTGAATCACACACACGGCAGTAGAGCTACTATTATCAGTATAACCGTTATTAGCATTCTCAGGGGACAAAGAAGATAAACTATTAACAGGCACAATAAAGGCAATATTAGGCAGACTCCTATCAATATTATCATCAAAATATACTATCTTTGCAAAAAATGACATATAGGGGTCAAATATGTCAGATGATTCAGGCTCATCATCATCTAAATCGCTTGAATCATCCCATGTGTTGCGCAAATCGTCCTTATTATGTTTATTTTTCAAGTTAACCTTATAGTTAATGGAAATGTGACCTATTTTACCACATCTAAAGCATTCAGACTTGTTATGGTCTTTGTCAGGTCTGTTATTGTTATTTTGTTTCTCTAATTTCCTCTCATGAGGTTTGTTATTGGATTGATTTGAATAAGGAGCCTTTCCTTGCTTAACAGCAACGTTATTTCTAAACTTTAGTATTTTCTTAAATTGTTTAGATATTAAGGCTATTTGATTATCCAAATTATCCAAGTCACAGTCATCA
This sequence comes from Sambucus nigra, assembly GCA_949130495.1. NCBI lineage: Eukaryota > Viridiplantae > Streptophyta > Magnoliopsida > Dipsacales > Adoxaceae > Sambucus > Sambucus nigra. Next base: position 586,798,250 of record OX422216.1, read on the forward strand.
TCATATTGCATATAAAGATTTGGCATCACTTTGGATTGAAACGTAACATTGGGACTACTGTTTTTCTTTTGACTACCAAGAAGTTATTTCTTATAATCCAATTCCATTTCCACAGTTCTTAATTTGCAATTGAGGAGTTCAGGGGTAATATTTTGATCTTCCATTTCCTCAATTGCATATCTTTTACTATTAAATTTCTGTGGCAGTGATCTTAGGATTTTAGAGACAATTTCTCTTATGTCATAGACAATGCCATTTGCATGTAATTTTATTATGAGATCAGTCAGTTTGATATAAAAATCATCGAAGGTCTGAGTCTCTATCATAACTAGGGTGTTATATTGTTGAATGAGCATTTGAGTCTTGGCAACCTTAACACGTGTATCACCTTCATGGGTTGTGACCAACGTGTCCAAGGCCTCCTTAGAAGTGGTAAATATAGAGCTTCTTTTGAACTCATGCTCATTTACAGACATGAATATTTCATTTTTGCCTTTATTATTGCATAGGGAGGCCTGTTTCTCCTCTTTAGTAAATTCAGTGAGAAGTTTTTTTATTGTTGTTTCATTGCCTTCTGCTATTGGTTTTGTAGGATAAGTATATCTTTATTCTATGGTATCCCAAACCTCGTCTCCCAAAGACCCTTGGATGAACGCTATCATGCTTACTTTCCAACAAGGAAAATCTGTCCCATCGAAGAGGGGAGGTCTGGTTAAGTTTCCCAGTCTCTCAAATTTCTCGTCGATGTGGTGTTTTTATAACAGTTTAAAAAACACACGATTCTAAACAGTTATTTTAGAAAAATAAGAACTAGATCCGATACCAATTGAAAATACCTTACTAATTCGTTTAATCAAAAGTTACAACAGTTAAGAAGGGTCCGAATTGTTTTCTTAAAGAAACACTTTTAATTACACCAATGAAAACACAAATTGTGTTAAAAAATGTTTTTGAACAAGAAATTTCAGTTACTTAGAATCTTAAATGTTTAAACGAAATTTAAACACCTATAGCAGTGATAGCAAGAGTAAAGAAAATATAAAAAAAAATCACACATAAGACAGTATTTTAATGTGGTAAAACCCTAATCAAACTGGGGAAACATCCACGCCTCCCTCTATGGAGTAAAACAAAAAATTCCACTAGAATGAGTTTTTATAGTACAAGCAAGCAACGTATTATACACACATATCATATCTAACCTAAGTCAATAAATTATACCAACACTCCTAGTGTTTCTCTGACTTCTCTGGATCTGATTATTATCTTTAACGTCCTCTAAAGCTGAACTCCTTTGCTCCCTCTTTACGTCAACTCTTTTAGTAAAAATTTATTTACCAACACTACTTTAGTGATGTTTTGTGAAAGTGTAGTGAAGTGATGTGCCTAATAAATTCATGAAACTCACTCACACTTATACAGACGATATTCCTACAAATTACAGATTTGTTCTAAATATGACATACAAGAGTCAACAATACTAAGATTTGATTTTCTTTTTGAAAACCCTAATTTTCAGATCTTAGGAGATAAATTCAAACCTAGTCAAATGTTAGACCTCTTCTTTTGTTGATAGTCATTGAGAATGACACCCGAACAGGAAATTATCTGTGCCTCATAATGAAGGCAATTTTTGAATCAGATGCAGATATTATTATTCAAGGGATGAAGACTTTTGTTCATATATGAGAGTCTATTATGATTATGCCTTCAATCACTAATGTTGCTAACTGAGTGATAATTAATTGAGTTCCATTACAAAGGTTGGCTGCTTGATTTATGTTTCGAAAAAGAATAATTAGGAATCTTATCTTTAATTCCAACTGATGGTTTCGAATTTCGAGGAATTCAAAGTATTCAGAAACTCAGTAGGATACATAATATCTTGATTTGGATTGCTTCTCATAAGTTTACAAACAAAATCAGAGCTCAGATATGTTTTATATTTCCCCATAAGTATATTAAAAACAAATTCGTTTATTTCATCCACCGTTTTATTAGTAGGCGTCAAAATAACTCTGCTTCTCAAATAAGGAATATGGTATTCATCTGGTATTTTGACTCAACATGGATATTCATTATTATCAAAACATGTAACATCTAATCTTCCATCACCAAGTGCAAGAACCCATTCAGTAAAAGAAGTTGAATCTTGGAAACGCATGTTTTGATTTAAGGTTAAAACTTGGCATGATTCCCATAGTCATGGCTTCTTAATTGAAGTTTTTATAATATCCTCTCTTTATTTATGCACAATCGGTAATGTTTGTCTAAAATATCCTCCTATGAGCACGGTGATTCCTCCAAAAAATTTATCCTAGGAGATTTTTCCTTCAAATAGCATTATATCTTTTAGTATTCTTTCAATAGCCTTAAATGCATGGAGATGGTCCTTTGGTTCTTCATCCGATATGATCAAACTAGTCCTTTTTATTAATTTTGCAAGTTGGGTCCCCTGGTGAATATAACAGGTTGAATCAGCGTTGATATCAATTGGAATAGAAAACCTCAAAGGGGATGTATGACCTCCTGGTAGCAACAAAGATATTATCCCCGAGAAAGCTATAATAAGAACTATTTTTCCTTCTAAACTTAAATGGGACATAATTGTCTTGTATAAGTACGTTTTCCCTATTCCACCAGTGCCTTGAAAAAAATATAATCCTCCTTTGTCTTCATATACCGATTTAAGTACAATATTGTACACATTGAGTTGATCTTTATTTAAACCTTTAAAAATATTTATGTGTTCACGCTGACACTCATCGGCATTGTAAGAGAGTTCCTCCCTTAATAGATGATTGTCGCGATCACGTATTAGTGACGGATCCGAAAGGGGAATTCCTTAAGACTCTTCCTATTTTTTGCTAAAATATCTTCAACCGCATAAAGGGCGTAGTTCTTTAATTGTGCTTCACTCAACATCAGTTTGGGAAAATTCAAAGATTTTCTTTGCCAATAAAGAATGTCTTTTGATAAGATTTTCCAGTTGTCTTCCGAAAGCCTCAAAGGATCGTTTATCTGACAAAACAAAAAAAATAATTGTAAAGAGATCATGTAATTGATTCCATGTAGCCCACTATGAAGCTTGAATGCATCATGCCATTCCCTATTGTCTTCGAGCAACCTACGTGCATAACATGTAGCTTTACACGTTGGATAGACAATTCCATTCACAGTTTTAACTTCATCATAGTTTCTAACACCTTAAACTATGTTTAATAAAATTCGAAGCTAAAACCTTTTGCCTCAAGCTGGATGTGCATATACAATATGATCGAGGCATGTACTAGACTTTCTTCTTATCCACTGCTTCTCTAGTGATTGCCACACCCATTTCGTAGGGAACTCAACATAGGTTAATTGTCTGGCATCTTCATGTTTGACATTTGTAGCCATCCATTCTGTGAACATAGTCTTCTCAATGTCTATTCTATCAATGATAGTGTCTAAATTGTCGAAGTCTTTGAAATTAACGATTTTCTCCTCGGTTAAATGGAATGTAAGGCGTTCGGCACCAACACTGTGATGCTATATGTCAAGTTGATATATCCTTCAGCAAGCTTTGCATGTAGATAAATAGCAACAATCTATAAATGTTTTTATCTCATCAACCTCATTTACCTCTTGATTGTCATTCAGGGCATTTCTAGATGCATTTTTGTCCAATACCACTCTAGTTTTTTCAGGGCCTTTATTGATATACTTAAATAGGTATTTAATTGTTATATACTTTATATACCATTCGACATTTATATGAGCTTGATATTTGACACTAAGTCAATATTATGAGGGATGAAAAATCTATTACCAAGCTTGATCCACATTTTCTCAACATATCTACCATCATCCCTTCTTCTGTATATAGGAAACCCATTTTTCTCTATTGTTGTTCGATCGCAATTTCTTTTTGGAAAATGTTTAGAGCAACTTTCGTTTGCAATAGATGGAGATTTATGTTGGCATGCCGCAAGGAGCTGCGAAATAATGGCATAGTCGATGGGATCACTTTTATAATAAGGAATTTCAGCAAAGATGATTTTGTCAACATCGGCAGCGGTTGGTTGTTTATCATCTGTGTGCAAAAATAGAAATATATGCGCATACGGAAGGACTCTTTTATGGAATTAAATTCTATATATTGCTGTAAAAAATGGAGTGTCAAGTAAAATATATATAAGCTCCTCGTATTCTATATATCTAAAACATTTCTACAAGTTTTCGTACGGGTAAAAATAAATAGAAATTTTTGAACCTGTTAATACTTTACCGAAATGCCTTTGCTTTATCAAGCCATCCATGAGATTATCAAGATTGATTTTGAATACTCTTGTCACAATATCTTGTCTTTCATCGCGAAGCTTCCCAATTGAGGTAAAAAAATCTTTGTATTTTCGTGCCATTTTGAATTTGCTGTGAACATGAGAAATAAGTATGGATTACCAAAACATCGACAAATAGCCATCGCGTCTTGGAAGTTTTAAGCCATGTATCGTGGACCAAATGTAAAAGAAGATGGAAGGACAATACATTTCCCAACAGATGTCAAAGTTGAATCTCTTTGCAAGATGGCATCTTAAATACCTTTTATATAATTCCGCTCATAACTTTGTTTGGTTAGAGCGAGATCATCGTAACCTTACTTCTTATATGCATGTATACGCATCAACAATAAATTCTTGGAATAATCTTCCTCCTAGTAATAGAATTTTTGCATCATTTTTTCTTTGTTAGAACTTGAATGTGTAATACTCTCTCATAGTGACACATTTCCTTTTAGTACAATGCTTCCTAATGTAATTTTGATATTTAATATTGAGAGTGTGCTATATCTGAATAATTGAGACTTCTCAGATAAAATCAATTTTAATTGTGTGTCAACCAAACCAGTTTTAATGAAACCCAAGTTTTGATTCAGTCCTAACACATGCATCTAAGTGATATGAAATCATAAAGCAATAAGCATGCACAGGAAACCAAATAACATGATAGTCATAGCATGAGGAAAAATTCCCCACAGGGGCAAAACCTTTTATTTCACTATAATTGTAAATCACAATTTACACGGTTATAATGAAATAGATTATTGACACACGAATACCCTCAAGTGTCGATTGGTGTCGTCGGCAATGGAACAACTGCGGCTACTCCACAAGAACACGCAGTTCTCTCTTCAGCAAAGATCCATGCGTAGCGAACCTTAATGACCGTAGTCTTCAGGAATAAATCCACACGCAGCGAATCCTAATGGACACGCAGTCCAAATATCGGTGTAGGTTATCCTCCCTACAAGAGTAAACTTCAACAAGATTGTATCTTGGGTTCCAAAACAATTTACTAAAGATTGGGATGTTTTGTGAATTGAAAAAATAGAAGGCTTAAAGTCCTTAAAGAAGAAGACTAAAATATTCTGCAAAAGAAGTTTCATCTCTATTTAAATCCCAGGTCTTCTTATAAAAACCGGAGTTGGAGACTCTTATTTATTAAAAAAAAACTTAAGGTGGTGGGTCGCACAAATGAAACAACATGTCGTTTGAACGAAATACACTGTCATTTGAAGGACATGTATACTTCGCGCGACATGCTGTCGTTTGCATGACATACTAGGTCGTTTGAATGACCTATCATACGATATTTCAGGCCATGATTGTAGATAATTTTGATATGAACGCGTGGCCGCCAGTTTCATATTTTTTTGATTTTTTTGAATTTGTTATGATTTTTCTACGGAAAGGTGTCCGAGAACAAAATCTTTAGATACTATGAATTCAAAAAAAATAACAAAAACATTTAAACATCTGAAATACTTTTAAGTGAACTGTAAAGGGACTTAAATATATTCTCACCAAAATTCATCTTGCAGAGGTTTGAATGTTGAAGAAGCTTTATATTCGGATCCATATCGATGCTTGAATGAACTTGAATAATTCTTCGATGGTTGTAGCGGTATACAACATACTCAATTGTGAACGAACAATGAAAAAAATGTCCTTACAAATCTCCCCCTATGTCTATGCCTATACAAAACAAAAACATCTGAATTATCACATCAAAATGCCTATATAAATCTAATACCCTCCCGTGAACCCAAAACTAAGAAGGTACAAAAAATGTAAGTCTTTCAATTTTTCTTCAAAAGTCTTCAACATCAAAACTTCAAGCTTTTCTCATCAGGGTGTGGAATCTAGTAATCATCATCAATTCTTCATACCTACACTCATGAGACAAAGAAAATACCTTCGTGACGCATCGAGTTTGAAATGATATGAGAATAAATCAATCAATATAATCAAATCTCCCCCTTAATGCAAACTTCCCCATAAAATCATAATTCGTTCTCCCCCTTTTTATTTGTCCGAAATAGACAAGGAAAAGAATAAACAAATCCAAACATGGAGTGTCACGATACACAACATAAATATGGATCAAACTATGCGCATGTAGAGAACAGACTCAAAGGATCCACAAATTATTATTTTTTTTCAAATTTTTCATACAAAAATGAAAATAAGATGTTACAAAAATCACATACCAAGAATTTTTACTAAGATAACCAAATAGGGGATATGGAATAAATGTGTGTGAACAAATTCAATAGGTAATAAAACACAATCAATCATATGTGCACGATGCATATGTGTACTCCTATGAATGAACATCAAAATCATCCTTAGGTGTAAAGTTGTTGAATTTAGATAATATTGATTAAATCAAATCAACAAATCAAAGTCTAAGTGATTTTCACACTAATAACGTCCAAAATAATTTACTGTCGTTTCGAGAATTTTTCAACGGACGTGCAAACCCATTGATTACTTTTCAACCAAAACTCACTCATATAAAATAATGCAGGTTTTTATATCTAATGAGGTATTTAATTCTCAACATAGAGAAAACCTATTGGCCCATTATTGGCATAATATTATTTTTCTTCAATTTTTTCGGGCTCTTTTCAAACCTTATTGGACCCCAAATAATTTTTAAATTCCTCACTTTTTTAGGTCCAAAAATAATTTCTCACGGGCAACGGTTTTTACATGCACTACTTCTATTAATCTCGTATTATTGCACTTGGTTTCATTTTAAGGACAGGATGGAGATGAAAATACTCGACCAACATGTGATATATAAGTACAATAATCAAACAAATCCATGCATGTGAGCAATAAAGGAAATCATGAGTCAAACATATAGGAACTATCAACTAATAGCATCTCAATGACTCCAAACATTATAAGGCACATGGATGATATGATATATTGTCTCAAAACACTATCAAATTGTCAAATGGATAAATGGAATGAAATTGTGACTCGGTCATCCTAAGTGTCAATTCATATAAGGTGCAAACAAAATACAAAACATTTTTTGACTTTTTCAAAAAATTTCAAAATCAAAAATCTTTTTGGTTTTTAAAAAAAATATAAATGTTGTACAATCAGCAATAGGCATAATATCAGCATGAAAGCCATCCTATGCTAGCAAACATAAATCACACAAATGAATCATCAGTTAAAGCATGTGTGATTAAAATAACAATGCAGTATTAGAAATTAATCATGAAGACTAAGAATAACTGCATATAAACTATTCCAAAAGCAACTAGCAATACCAAAAACCTAAGCAGATGAACACAGGGTACTATAAACAGAAAAGTGCAGAAAACCAAACATATCGTTCAAACGAAGTATAATGTCGCTCGAACGAGAATGCTTGTCGTTCAAATGACAGATTCTCGCGACATCAAATCTCGCTTGAACGAGAAAATGGCACTTTCACAATTTTTCCAGAATATTAAACAGAGTTGCTCAATGCAAAAATTTCCCTAAAACAGTAGCAGGAAGGGCCTGGAAAATCCAATACATTGTCAAAACAGTATAGAAATGCAACTCAATAAATAAGTCAAAGTGAGTAATAACACTATCAAAAGTATATCAAGACGCACAACTAGTGTGTGACAAATATCAGCACAATCTACCAAAAGATCTCACATGTGGTGAATCGCGTGCAAGAAGACGAGAGTCGTGAACAATTAGACCATAAGCCTTTAAATCCGATCTCCTAACCCAAATCGATATGTAACGAGGTGTGGGGGTTTTAATAATCGATGTGAGTCTCTCTTTAAACTTCCTAGGTGCTTTCAAAAGTTTGTAATAGAAACGCCTAAGTTGACCTTTCTTACCGCAATGTGTACAAGTGTAAATCAGGCGGTGAATGTTACCTAACAGTGATCTTCTCCTCAAATTCCTAGGTTCCTCTCGCACGATTTTCCTAGGTGGCTCTCGCTTGACAACCCTCTGTGTCTCTCTCTTAATAACCCTAGGTGCCTCTCTCACACGTGTGGGGTTGGCTTTAGGAATGGGTACGACACTCTCATCGAAGTCTATACCACCCCTATACTCCTTAATTTGGACAGTCCATAAAATTTTATCAAGCTTTTCAGACCTATACTCCAAATCGAATTTCACTTCACCCGAATCTCTCAAACTTTTCTCAAGTTCACATATCCTAGATTCAAGTAAGCGCCTAGAATCCTCAAAGTCAAGAAGCTCTTTTTTCATAGCTTACATCACGCCTCGAAGATCATCTTTCTCACCCTCGACATATACAAGCTTTTCTCTCGTGCCCTAAGTTCTTTAACCAAAACATCATTATCATTTTTAAGGCACTCTCTTGCAATTGAGCTTTCAATTTCAAATTTTCTTTATTTATTTCAAAAGCTTCAGCATAAAGTTCATTGAAAGCCATTTGCAAGTCACGCTCATTCTCTCTCCCATCACCCTACTATCATCATTAATCACACGGGTGGGAAGTTATTCTTCTGAATCACTCTCACTAAGGGTAGAAACATGAGACGTCAATTTTTTCAATTGCTTCTTTAAATTTGTGGGACAATCATCTATCGTGTGACCAATTCCCTCACATCCTGAACACCTCTCAGAATCGTTTTCAACGAAAGATTTAAAACAAAGGTTCTGTGAATTTTCCAATTAGACTTTTTAAAAAGTTGACATCGAAAATCATCGAAACCTCCAAAAGCCATTTTTTAAGAAAAATAGGATCAAACAAAATAACTTAGTGCAACAGGCTTTGACACAAAAGTGCGTGCAAAAAATCAGGATCACGCGATAAAGTGGCATAACCCACTCTGATACCAATTTGAGAGTGTGCTACAGCCGAATAAATGTGGCTTCTCAGATAAAACCAATTTTAACTATGTGTCAACCAAATCAGTTTTAATAAAACCCAAATTTTAATTCAGTCCTAACACATGCATCTAAGTGATATGAAATCATAAAGCAATAAGCATGCACAGGAAATCAAATAACATGATTGTTGATGTAAAAAACTAGATTGCTCTAATTATTCAATCACAGATAAATAAACAAGACAAAGATTTTTAAAGTGGTTTGGCTAGGAATAAAGCCTACGTCCACTGTTATGTTATTGCTGAGTGTTTGTGGAATTCTTGATTACAAGTTCTCTCAAGAAATTCTCCTCCCTTTGAATGAGGATGATACATGGTATTTATAGCCTTGAGGCTGTACATGAAAGGTTCGATACAGTAAATGACATACATGTGAAAGGGTAATACATTTAATGCAGAGTGCGTGCCAAGAATATAAGCATTCAATGAATATCTGAGTTGTTGATTATCTGGCAATTAATGATACGACCGAGATGCAGCTCGGACCGCCATAGTTGTTCGCTGATCAGGAGTTCCTCGGAACATTAGAGTACCTCGGTGCGTTAGAGTTCCCCGGTGCGATAGAGTTCCTCGGTGCGATAGAGTTCCTCGGTGTATTCTCGTTGCTCGGAAAGAAGCATGGTTGGTCGAGAAATGATCTTCCTCGCTGCTATTGTGCCACGTAGATTGGCACGTGTCTTCGTATTATTAGTCCACATCAGCATATTAATTTTGGTATCAACAGAAGCCCCCAATGTTTCATATTTCGAATTTTGAGGAGTATGTAACATTCTTTTTCGGTATATGGCAATATTAAATGACCTTCCTGGGTTTCAGGAACATTGTATTCAAATTTCCTTCTTATTTCGCTGTTTTCCGCCTTTTTTATAAGCGCTTCGATCTTCGTGCAATTTTTGTCCTTTTAGCCGCCGGAAGTTCAGTAGTTTCTTTTTGGTAATCATTTCTTTCGCCGCTTCCCAATGCAAAGTATTTAAACTTCTTTGGTAACCATACCGTCCTCTACGTTTTCCAGTCTTCTGCATTCAAGCTTTCTATTCTCTCCTTCCCTCTTGTGCCTTCGTCTTTTCCTTCGTTAGTTCAGACCTTCTTCCTTTCTGTAAGATTTTCTTCCTTCTTCCTTTGTTCATTATGGTTTATATTATTGAATCTGTTGAGAAATTTCGTTCTGATTTTTCCATTCCTTCGTGGGTAACTCTAGAGGTTCTTTCTGAGCCTTTAGATTACTTTCGATTGGCTGAGGGACATTGGTTCCCCAGTCTTTTTGTTGCTGAATGCGGTTTTTCCTTTCCACCAAACCCATTATGTCTTGAGTTTTGTCAATATTTTGATCTTGTTCCTCCAAAAATAGCCCCCAATTCATGGAGAATAATTAATGGGGTGCACAAATTAAACCTAACTCATGGGACTCGTATTGGGATCCCTGAAATTATGTTTTGTTATAAATGGGCCACTCTAGATAATATTTATTATTTAAAAACTAGGTATTTGAATAGGGCTCTTGTAGTTAATCTCCCTGACTCAAATAGGGATTATTTTGAGCATGGGTTGGTTATAAAAAATTGGCAACATGCGCCTTTATCTGGGAATGAAGTATACAACGGTCCCAGATGCCCCCCATACGGCAATGGGATAGGTTTATTTTTCATTTTATTTTACTTATGAAATTATGCTTTCATCATGTTTGACAAAATGTATGACTGATATCTCAACATGTATTTATTTGCAGTTGATAGCAAAAGAAAAACTCCAAAGGAATCAGAAGTGAATATTAAACATCTGAAACTTATCTGGGGTTTGCATAAGAACATTGCAGACGAACACATCAGATCTGCTTCATATTTACTACAGTATAAGAGTTACACAACCTCTTATACTGCTCGCCCTGTTGAACCAGCTTCAACACCAGAAAGTTCATCTTCAGATTCTCATATCCCTTTATCTCAGAGAATGGGCAAGAAAAGAGCTCCTCCTGCTCTATTTGATGAAATTTCATCTGCTGTGGGAGCCAAGAAAGGCAAAACTGATGTCCCAGAAGGGACTAAAAAAGTAGATGTTGGGTCCTCCAAAGCTGCCGAGAAGCCCCCAGTGGCTCCGAGCAAGAAGAAAGCTCCCATGGAAGTAATTACAATCTCTCCGACCAAGACTTCTTCCTTGGTTGATGCTGCTGACCCTCCTTTGAAGAGATTGAGGAAATCATCCTCAGTTAATCTTGCTGGAACTGCATCTTCTCTACCCGCTGGTGGTAGTAGTGTTTCAAACATCATTCTTCCGAGTTCTTCAATGAGCTCAGCTATACCCGAGGTTCTCGGGGTTGATGAAAAAATTCCTAGGGATACACTGACATCCCTAGCTGCTCGTCATCTTTCTTCAGTAAATTTCTCATACCTTTGGTCTTTCTTTCTTTTTTTTTTTTTGAATTCTTGTATTTGTGTTGACTTTATTGTTTTTCTTATCTTTCAGCTGGTGAACTGCTTCAATACCATCATGAAGAAAGATCAAGTTATTAAAGCTTCCAGTTCCTCGTCCGATGTTGACGATGCTTTGTTGGGTTTAGCCCAATCTGTGAAGGAATCTCGCCAACAGTACATCGAGGAGAAAACTGTTTGGGAGAAAAAGTTGGCTGTGGCTGAGGCTGATAAGATGAAGATGGCTGAAACCTCCAAGAATTTGGAGGAGAAAGTTAAGGGTTTGGAGGTTAAACATCAGGAATCTGATGATAAGCTGAAGAAGGCAGAGGAAGAATTATCTACTCTGCGAGATATCAAGGTCAAGAAAGAGGAATTGGAGGTGAAGCTCTCCTCGGAGAAGTCGAGGAGAAAAGTTGCAATCAAGAAACATTTCAGCGTTGGTTGGGAGAAAGGATGGGAGAGAGGGATAGCTGCAATGACATCCCAAGTTCAATATGGGGAGTTGAAATACTTCCATGATGGCTGGGTAGCTGCTCTGCAAGAGCTAAAGGTCCAAGACGATTCTGAGCTATTCCAACAGCATCTCCCTGGTCCTCATCCACCAATTGTGGAAGAAGAAGAAGATGAGCCTGCCTCAGATGAGTCTTCTATGGCTATGGGCGATCAAGTTTCTGCCTCTCAACCCTCTGCCACCGAGGACGTTTCTTCCATGCCTCCTCCTCCCGAGAAGATTCCTACCGATCAAGCTGTTGTTACCACCGAGCAACCGAGCTCCTCGTCCCAGCCTCCCGAGAAAGTCTTGGGGGACAAGGAAAAGGTGTGAAGTTGTTCGGTATCATTTCTATATTTCCTTGTAATCGAACAATGTAACTTTTTGATGATCTAATAAAATATATATTTGCTCATCTCTGTTGTTGATAACTTGTTTTTGTTGATTGTTGTCTTTTTCTCGTCTTTAGTTTGTTGCTAGAATGGAATTGATCTCTTCACATGATACCGAGCTGATGCAGCAATGTCACCAATACTATAAGGCTGGTCATACAATCCTTAGTACATCAGAAATTGCTGATATTCTTGGCCATGGTGCCTCAGAGCAGGCAATTGAAGCTTATCAGTACTTGAAAGCTTTACTTGACCGAGCAGTGGCCAACAATGTCGCTTACTATGAGTTGATTGAAGAGCTTCATGGTTCCATAGAGGATCTTCAAAATCAACACAACGAATCAATGGCTTCGTTGCATAAGGATTATGAAAATAAATACCAGCAGCTCTCTTCAGAAACAGGCCATAAGAAGATCATTGTTGGGTACGACGTTAGGGAGAGAACCCTAAAAGGTGAAGTTGAAGCTTGTAGGCAGATTGCCGAGATCCTGGAACAAGAAAATAATAATCTGCAAAAAAAATTGGCTCAATATGAATCTGCTGCTTCATCTTCTACTGCATTAATACCAGTTTCCGATGAAGGCTTCTCGTTCTTAGAGGTCGAAAACGCCAAACTAAGGCAAGAGCTGGAGGACTTAAGAAGATCTGCCATTTCTGGAACTGCTCGGGGACGAGGAAGAGGTTCTCGGGGGCGAGGAAGAATCCTCAGCCAAAATGTTGAAGAGGCTCGCACTCAGTCTACTCTGGAAACTCAAGCACTCTAGTTGAAAGTAAAAGACCGTGCTCTGACTGAAATGTCCAATAAAAATCTGTCTCTGGAAGATCAGCTTGCATCGACGAAATCTGCCTTGCATAATAAGGATCTTTTTGCCAAAAGCCTTCATGAACAATTGGATAGATTAACCTTCCAATTCCATAAACAGCCAAGGGAATTCTGGATGGCAGGATACAATGAAGCCCTTGTTCACCTGGATGCTCGTATTGAACATGCCAACAATGAAGGTTACAAGCAAGGATGGTTAAATGCACTGGGTGTGTTAAAGTTGGAGCAAGGGCATTTTTTATGGGACTATCATGCTCCATCATTATTAGACCTGCCTGTACCACCTTTCAAATTGGATATGGCATGGATCCCAGCTCGTTCCATTCCTCGTAGCCTAATTTCAAAATACCTTGGTGATTATAGCCTTCATTCCCAAGTTGAATTATCTCGTCCTGAGCATCTTTTGGATACACCTTCTGTTATGAACGTCAGAATGCTCAGAGATGTTAATTTCATCAATTCTCCCCTTTGCCTAGAAGACCCTCCTGCCGGCGAGGAACCTGTTTCTAAAGCACAGGGCAAGAAACCAATAGAATAGTAATATCAATGTAACAATTAGTACATTCTTGTATCCTGTAATCTTATTTTAAATTTAATGAAAGATTTTCATTTTCTGTTTGCCAATTTTGCTATTGTCTTGTGTTTATCAAACACCTTTATATTTGTACATATGTATCTATGTATTTAAAAGGATGGCAATATCGTGCTATTTATCAACCAACTTAAAAATTTACAAGTATCATGGTTGATCAATAAAGTAATGAATGTCAATTGTTCAAACTATTTCCAACCAACCAAGGTAGTTGAATAATGTTTGTCGACCAATTACAATTGATGGGTTTTTTTATCCCCGACCAGCTATACTTGGTTCAATTATAAAAATGCGTCCGACCAACTAAGATCAATAATTTGACCTCGCCGACCAACTACAGTTATTGGGTTTTTATCCCCGACCAACTATACTTGGTGTATTGTTTGAATATTTTGTTCTTCAAATAACTCTTTGTAATAATATTATCTCCCGACCAACATAAGTTGTAATATGAGAGTATATTTTTATCTTACCAACCGTAATTGATCACGCTGGTGTCGCTGGTGTACACCTTTTAACCAAAAGGATATTTTTGGCTCCTTAGAGCTGTCCTCCTAACCAAAGGAGGTTGGCTACTTATAGCACTTTTGCTCCGTAGAGCTGTCCTCCTAACCAAAGGAGGTTGGCTACTTATAGCACTTTTGCTCCGTAGAGCTGTCCTCCTAACCAAAGGAGGTTGGCTACTTATAGCACTTTTGCTCCGTAGAGCTGTCCTCCTAACCAAAGGAGGTTGGCTACTTATAGCACTTTTGCTCCGTAGAGCTGTCCTCCTAACCAAAGGAGGTTGGCTCCTTAGAGCACTTTTGTTGTGTAGTGTATTACACTAGTATTCCCCGAAAAACTTTCAACCAGAAAGAAAATGGCGAAACATCCTCGTTTTATTCATAATGAAAGAAATGCTTTACATTTGACATCACTGATAATACTTGCGCAGGTGTTCAGCATTCCATGCGTTCTTAAATTCCTCTCCTTCTAGAGTTGCTATTCTGTAAGTTCCTGGTCGAACAACCTCTGTAACTCGGTAAGGTCCATGCCAGTTTGCTTCCAGTTTATTCTGTTTCTGAATGACCTTCTTTAGCACATAATCCCCCTCTTTTAGATCACATTTCTTTACCCTTTTGTTGTAAAACAGAGCTGTTCGTTGTTGATAAGCAGCATTCCTAATGGCTGCCTCTTCTCTAACTTCTTCGAGCATATCCAAATCCAGTCTTCTCATCAAATCACTGATCGGAGAATTGAAATTTAACACCCTGTGTGTTGGTAGGCCCAACTCGGCAGGTATCACAGCCTCACTTCCAAATGCTAGCATATATGGTGATTCTCCTGTTGCTGCTCGGGGAGTTGTTCGGTAAGCCCACAAAACTGACTGTAGCTCATTAATCCAATTTGCTTTAGCCTCACTTAACCTCTTCTTCAACCCATTTAGTAATTTTCTGTTCGTCACCTCAGTCTGTCCATTGCTTTGGGGATGGCCTGGTGCTGAATGAAACTTCAAGACGTTCAACTGATGACAATAGGCAGCAAATTCTTCATTATCGAATTGCGTTCCATGGTCTGTGATGAAAGCGTGGGGGAGACCATATCGACAAATTATATTCTTCCATATGAACTGATACACCTTCTCGTACGTCATATCAATTAGTGGTTCAGCTTCCACCCACTTAGTAAAATAGTCTACTGCCACGACGAGATACTTGAACCTTCCTCGGGTCATCGGCAGTGGTCCAACCAGATCAATTCCCCACATGGCAAATGGCCAAGGTGATGTTATGGGTGTCAACAATGCCTGTGGAGTTCTTCGGATGGAGGAAAAACGTTGGCACTTGTCACACTTCTTAGCATAGGCTATACAATCAGCCCTCATCGTCGGCCAGTAGTATCCCTGTGTCATTACCCTTTGCAAAAGTGTCCGACCTGCTACATGAGCTCCACAAGATCCTTCATGAATTTCTTCAATCAATTCTTTGACTTCTGATGGATGCACACATCTCTGTAAACCTGCCATAATTCCTCGTCTATACAAAACACCATTAGTTAACACATACCGAGCAACTTTATACTTCAATTTCTTGGTAGCTAGTTTGTCCTCCGGCAATTCTCCTTCTTCAATGTATGCTCTGATAGGATCCATCCAAGATGGTCCTAAATCAAGGGTAATAATCTTCACCGTCAGATTTTCTTCTATGCTCCGACTTTCTAATACTTCAATTGGTATTGTTCTTCGCAGCTCGGTGCGCGTAGCTAACGCTAGTCGGGCCAATGCGTCTGCTCTAGCATTCTCCATTCTCGGTATCCTCACCAATTGAATAGCATCAAATTCTGTCAATAACTCCATCACTTTTGCATGGTACTTCACCATTAACTCTCCCTTCACTGCATATATTCCCATCATTTGATTCACAATTAATTGAGAATCACTGAAAACAATTACTTGACGTGCCTCCATAACTTTCGCCAAATGAAAACCTGCTATCATAGCCTCATATTCAGCCTCATTATTGGAAGCTTTGAATTGGAATCTCAAGGCATACTCCATGTCAATATCATCTGGAGAGTTTAAAACAATCCCTGCTCCACAACCAGCCGTGCAAGATGATCCATCTACATATAATCTCCATGTATGTAACTCGTCTTCAAATTTCTTATCTGTTAGAGTTCCTCGGTGAAATATCATCTGTTTTCTTTCATCATCCCCGGGTATCCTTCGTTCCTCGTCGGTCATTTGTTCGCGCCCTTCTACCAACCGGAGTTGGTCGGGGTTTGAATATGATGATTTTTCTACATCCACAAGTCCTTTTACCAACCTTGGTTGGTCTGGATCTGTGTCTGTTGATCCTGTATCGTCAACAGGTAGGTCAGCAAGCACCTTTTGCTCCTCGGGGGTATCAGGGTATGTGAACTCTGCTATAAAATCTGCCACGGCTTGCCCCTTCAACGATGATCTGGGTTCATACACAATATCATATTCACCGAGCTCTATTGCCCAGTACATCAATCTTCCTGATTTTTCTGGCTAGTGAAGGGCTTGTCTTAACGGCATGTCGGTATACACAATGATGGTATGGTCCTGGAAGTATGGCCTCATTCTTCTACTTGCTTCAATTAATGCCAGTGCCAATTTTTCCAGCTTTGGGTATCTGATTTCTGCACCTCGGAAGGCCTTGCTTGTGTAATAAATTGGCTTCTGGACTCCATTCTCCAATCTGATCAACGCCAAGCTAACTGCATTTTCTGATACTGCCAAATACAAGTACAGCTTCTCTCCAGTTATTGGCCTAGACAACAATGGTGGGGCTCCCAAATACTTCTTCAAATCTTGAAAGGCTTTCTCACATTCATCAGTCCACTCAAAACTTTTTCGCAGTGTTTTGAAGAATGGGAGGCATTTATCAGTTGCTCGGGATACAAATCTGTTGAGTGCTGCAACCCGTCCGGTAAGACTCTGCACTTCTTTCTTCGTCGTCGGAGATCGCAGCCCTAAAAGAGCCTTGATCTTTTCTGGATTTGCCTCAATACCTCGTTGGTTGACGATGTATCCGAGGAACATTCCTTCTCGTACTCCAAAGGTACACTTCGTCGGGTTAAGCTTCATCTGGTATTTATCCAGTTGATCAAAAGTTTGACTCAAGTCAATCAAATGATCTGCAGCTCTCTTGCTTTTGGTGAGCATGTCGTCGACATAGACCTCCATATTGCGGCTGATTTGTTCGGTAAAAACCTTGTTCATCAACTGCTGATATGTTGCACCTGCATTTTTTAAACCAAAAGGCATAACATTATAACAATAAGTTCCCCTTGGGGTAATAAAAGAAGTACTTTCCCTGTTTTCTGGTTTTATTTTGATCTGGTTGTAGCCAGAATAAGCATCCATGAAGCTGAGTAGCTCGTGTCCCGAGGTAGCATCTACTAGTTGATCAATTCTGGGCAATGGAAAATGATCTTTTGGACATGCCTTGTTGAGATCAGTAAAATCAACACACATTCTCCATTTGTTGTTCTTCTTCTTTACCATCACCACATTCGCCAACCAATCTGGATATTTCACATCTTCAATGAATTGGGCTTTCTGGAGTTTCTCGACCTCCTCTTGTATGGCCTGGTTCTTCTCGGGACTAAACACTCTTCTTCTTTGCTTCACAAGCTTGATCTCCTTATTCACATTGAGTTCGTGACATAAAAAATTTGGATCTATACCTGGCATGTCTTCATGACTCCAAGCAAAGGTATTCTTCCTGTTTCTCAAGAAAGTTATCAATTCCTGTTTTATTGAAACATCCAACGACGATCCTATCTGAGTTACTCGTTCAGGATGCTCGTCGTCCAGGATAACAATTTCTGTAGATTCCATCACCTGTCCTTTTACAAGTTGAGATTCATCCCTAGGGTCAAGAGTTTCAATTTCTGTGCCCTCCTCTACTTGATAAGTAGTAGTCTTTTTCCTTGATTCTTCAAGTTCTTCTTGCTCGGCAGACGAATAATAGCATTCTCGAGCTACTTTTTGATCACCTTTCATAATTCCTACTCCAAAGTTCGTTGGGAATTTCAAACACTGATGTACTGTAGATGGAACTGCTTCGAATTTCTTCAATCCAACTCTTCCCATGATGATGTTGTAGGCTGACTGCACATTCTTATCCATCACAAAGAAATGTATTCTTTCTGTTCGACAAGCAGGCCAAGTTCCGATGAGTATATCCAACTTGATCGTCCCAAGTGGAAAAACTTTCTCGCCAGCAAAACCCAGAAGGGGTCTGTGATAAGGTTCCAATTGAGATAATTTTAAATTCAGGCTATCAAAGCATGAATAGTACATGATGTCTGCCGAACTACCATTGTCTACTAACACCCTTGAAATGATCACATCCTTCATCCTCATTTTGATCACCAAAGGATCATCATGAGGGTAAAGAACACCTGCCAGGTCGTTTTTTGAAAAACCAATCACTAGCTTCTCTTTGTTTACCTTCCTCGGACGATCATCCTCGGCCAGGTTTATTCGCTGAATGTATGAACAAGCTTGAGCCTCTCCGAGGTAAGCTTTTCTTTCTGCAGTAAGGTCTCCTCCTCCTGCATCTCCTCCTGTAATAACATTACAATCAAATGACCCAAAACGTATGGAAAATACCTCTCGTTCAGGTTTCCTTGGTTTCTTGGGAAGATCGGGGTCATCATCTGGATCCTCTTCATGGTCCCTCCTCTTTTTCTCCTCTGCACGACGAGGAGATCTAGATCTCTCTCTAGTTCTATCATCATTCTTCCTTTCACCTCTGCGATCTACATACTTTGATAATTTTCCTCTTCGGATGAGTGTTTCAATCTCGTTCTGAAGGTCTATACAATTTTTTGTCATATGGCCATGATCTTTGTGAAACTCGCAATATTTGTCCTTATTCCTCAGGTCGGGATTTGTCTTCAGTTTCTCTGGCCACTTGATTTCCTCGTTATTCCTGATTTCTTCCAAAACATGATTAATACCCATTTTCAATGGAGTATAATTATCATACTTCTTTAGGACTTCCAACTTCATCCTGTTATTCCTGGAATGTTTGTCACCACCATTACCTTTCTGATCTTTCTTCTTAGAATTGTCGACCTCCACTTTAACTTCTTTCTCCATATTCTTCTTCGCAGCCATAGCCTCCTCGGCATTCATGATTTTGGCCGCCTTTGCCATCAACTCCGACATATTTTTAGGTGGATCTTTGGCCAAAGTGTAGTACAGCTTGTTAGGCAGCAAACCACTCATCAGAGCAGTGATTGCTGTCTTTTCTTCATAATCTATGACTTCCAACTTCTCGTTATTGAAACGAGTTATGTAATCTCTAGTACTTTCACCTGATTTTTGTCTAACACTTAGCAAGTGTGCTACTCGCTTTACCGGCTTTGCTCCAAAACAAAAATTGCCAATAAACAACTCGGCTAACTGAACAAAAGTTGAAATATTACCCCGAGGAAGATTATTGTACCATATCTGTGCAGATCCGGTAAGAGTTCCCGAGAATGCTCTACACCTCATCTCGTCGGGGACAGCGTAGATATCTGCAGCAGCTTGGTATTGTTCTATATGAAGTACAGGATCTGTCTTTCCATCGTACTTGGGGGGTCACTACGGGTGCTTTGAATTTCGACGGTGTAGGGAAATCCACAATGGCTTGCACAAAAGGTGTTCCTTGAACAAAAGTTCTCTGTAAGGGGTTTCTCGCCTTAGCCATTTCTCCCAGTCTATCCTCCAACCGTTGAATGGAACCTTTCCATGCTTCATTCCCTTCCTCGGGCCGCTTAGTCCGAGCAACTGATTGCTCTGACGTAGCTTCCTGAGATTTATCTCGACGAGTAGTTGGTCGCGATTGTGCAGATCCTTCTCTCAAACCTGGTGGTGGTCGAAAACTTCTTGATGGAGCCCTAGGTGGACTCATGTTCCTCCTTGGTCCTAACCGACTGAAAGGAGACACCCTGCTTAATCTTTCCAAAGCGCTAGTTCTCTCCGGAGAAAGAGTGATACGTTGATCTGTATCCGTAGCCCGTATCGATGAAGTTCGCCCAGGTTGATAAGAAGAATCATTAGACTCCTCATTGCGATATGACCCAGTACGTCTAGATTGCGATTGCCTATGATCACTCCTTTGCCCTGAATAGGTAGGTGCACCGCCCTGAAGAGTTTGAATGAGTTGCCTCATAGATTCTTGCATGGCGGTTTGTCCTTGAGCCAGATTCGTCATAATTCCAGCCAGATCTGGGGATGCAGATGGATTTGGAAGATTTCCAGTATTTCCAACATTTCGATTACTGGATTCTGGATTATCTGCCATTGGTGATAAATGATTTTTATGAAAAACGATAATAACAGTCGTTTCCCACAGACGGCGCCAATCTGTTGATGTAAAAAACTAGATTTCTCTAATTATTCAATCACAGATAAATAAATAAGACAAAGATTTTTAAAGTGGTTCGGCTAGGAATAAAGCCTACGTCCACTGTTATGTTATTGCTGAGTGTTTGTGGAATTCTTGATTACAAGTTCTCTCAAGAAATTCTCCTCCCCTTGAATGAGGATGATACATGGTATTTATAGCCTTGAGGCTGTACATGAAAGGTTCGATACATTAAATGACATACATGTGAAAGGGTAATACATTTAATGCAGAGTGCGTGCCAAGAATATAAGCATTCAATGAATATCTGAGTTGTTGATTATCTGGCAATTAATGATACGACCGAGATGCAGCTCGGACCGCCATAGCTGTTCGCTGATCAGGAGTTCCTCGGAACATTAGAGTTCCTCGGTGCGATAGAGTTCCTCGGTGCGATAGAGTTCCTCGGTGTATTCTCGTTGCTCGGAAAGAAGCATGGTTGGTCGGGAAATGATCTTCCTCGCTGCTATTGTGCCACGTAGATTGGCACGTGTCTTCGTATTATTAGTCCACATCAGCATATTAATTTTGGTATCAACAATGATAGTCACAACATGAGGAAAAATCCCCCACAGGGGAAAACCTTTTATTCCACTATAATTATAAATCACAACTTACATGGTTATAATGAAATAGATTTTTGCACATGAAGCAATAGAATAACTGCAGATACTCCACAAGAACAAGCAGTTTTATATTCAGCAAAGATTCATACGCAGCGAACCTTAATGACCGCAGTCTTCAGCAGTGAATCCACATGGACACGCAGTCCAAATATAAGTGTAGGTTATCCTCCCTACAAGAGTAAACTTCAACAATATTATATCTTGGGTTCCAAAACAATTCACTAAAGATTGGGATGTTTTGTGAATTGACAAAACAAAGGTTTAAAGTCCTTAAAGAAGAAGACTAAAATATTCTACCGAAGCAGTTTCGTCTGTGCTTAAAATCGCAGGTCTTCTTATGAAAAATGGAGTTGGAGACTCCTATTTATAAAAAAAACTTAAGTCGATGGGTCGCTCAAACGAAACAACATATCGTTTGAACGAAATACACTGTCGTTTGAACGACAGGTATACTTTGCACGACACGTTGTCGTTTGAACAACGTACTAGGTCATTCGAATGATCTATCAAACGAGATTCCAGGCCATGATAGTAGATAATTTTGATACGAACGCGTGGCCACCAGTTTCGTATTTTTATGATATTTTTTTAATTAGTTATGATTTTTCTACGAAAAAGGTGTCCGAGAAAAAAATCTTTAGATACTATGAATTCAAAAAAAAATTAACAAAAATATTTAAGCATCCTAAATACTTTTAAGTGAACTGTAAAGGGACTTAAATACGTTCTCACTAAAATTCATCTTGTAGAGGTTCGAATGTTGAAGAAGCTTGATATTCGGATCTGTCTCGATGCTTGAATGAACTTGAATAATTCTTCGACGGTTGTAGCGGTATACGACATACTCAATTGTGAACGGAAAATGTAAAATAATGTCCTTACAAATACCCAATTAGAATCCATCCTCACCATATGGAAATAATAAAGGATATTGTATCACCATGAATGAAGGGTGAAGATCTCTAATCCTTTGCAACCCGTTGGACTTATGTTCAACAACACAATCCCTGCTAACATTTTGTTCACCTATGTTATCGACAATCAGTGCAACAACTTCTGATGCGTTGGGTTGATTGTATACCATAGGATCCTTCGATCGTTGTCCAACAAATCTTATTATTATGGGTAGGATATTTGATTCTTTGAGAAGATCACACGTCATGAGGGAGACTTTAGCCAATTCGTTATGTTCATCAAGCATTCGCACCAAATTTGAGATAACCACGTGGTTTAATTTTGATGAATTTATGTCGACGCCTAATGGCATGAATCTGTTGTTTAATTTATTATCAATATTATAGATAAAGAATTGTGAGAATTTTGGCGGTTGGCCTGAAACAGGGAGTAGTGAATCGATCTTGTGGTTGTTCTAACCACTAATACGATAAACATAAAGCATTACTCAAGTGTTTGTAGGATTGTCTACAATAGCACCGGTAGATGTAAAAGCAAACATCGAGTTGTACGCTCTGATATTATCTTTATCCTCGATATTATGCTTTGGTTTGTAGATGTTATCAAATCGCTTAGAAGGGGACGTAGGTCCCTCAAAAGGGGAAGTTTCACTTTTTCTTCTTGGCAACACCTTGAAAATTTGGGATTTCTAGGTTTTTTACACTTGTCATTTTGCTCTTCATACCAAAGGATTGATGAATAATTTGGGCTAATGTTTGTTGCTTCTCTAAAATCCCATGGGTGAAAATACTTTCCTAAATAATGGGGAACATTATAAATTATTCGCAATGTTATTAAATATGGGTAATTCTTTAGATTAAAAGAACTTATTTAAACAGTAAATATGAGAGGCTTATTGTTTATATTAATTGTTCATCTCTTATATAACTCAGTTGATTCATTCGTGGAGATTATATTACCTAAATATTGAATTATAAATGTGTAAACTAGTCATGATTATGATCTATATTAACATATCATTTGTGAGAAGAATTTTTTTTATTATGAGGGTAATAAATTTGTTGTATATGTTAATAGTTGACTAACTTATATGTGCTATACAAACCATTTATGGCTTTAAGCGCATTTGTAACAGATGAAATGGTATAGCCATATTAGTTTCTATTATTAGTGCTAGTCAAAAAGTGGTTACCAACTCTTTTTACGATAACGACATTTCCATCTTCTTGATCAACATATCTGGAGGTAATGGAGGTTGTTTTTCTCTTTTTCATTTTCTCTTTCTTAGAGGATATGTGATTTGCAGGATGATTATTCTCACCTAATGATTGGCACACCACATAACTGTGATGAGTTCTAAATATTTGGTATCCTATGTCATGATTATAACGTTGTAATTGATGTGTTGGATGTGCAAGCCTCTCTGCTCGAATGAGGCTATGGCGTAATCTAGAAATTCTATATCTTGCTGCTTGATCCATCTAAATAGGGAACAATATAAAATATTTATTATCTTAAATTCATGTTTAAATTATAATTCTGAGCAAGAGGTCACATATAAAATCAGAATATTTTAATAACTCATTAGATGAAATTGATGCGTACCTTTGTAGGAAGGAGAAATTCTTTGTAAATGAAACCTACAAGGGTCGGAGATTTGTGAAATTAAATTAATAAATAGTTTTTAGTTCGATAGAATTCACATATGCAATATTAAATATAATTTATGTTTAACATAATAGAATGAACGTGGTAGCCTATGTTAACCATGCATATAGACAATAACTATAGGTTAGTGATAAATGACTTTCATAAATATTTTTTTATTACAACTCAGTTGGAGAGAAAACATAACACAGTAAGGAAAAAAGATATAAGATAATGGGGATAATGCGATAAATTACAATGCTAAATGTAATAATAATCAAAACATAAATCGTAAGGCCTAAATGTATTCAAAAGTCACTTTATTTATTATCATATATGTTGAAGCTAAATGTTGTCAACAATATAAAAGACATGTGAAGATTAATTCTACATGATAGAAATCTTTATTCTCACATAAAAGGACAAACCATCTATTTAAATAAAGATAAAATTATTCAACTACGATTGTTAATAAACATGAGATAACGAATCCTATATTATCTTTATTTTCCTTCTTCAATGATGAACATGTCTTCATGTTCAGCATGGCCTTTGCAATCTCCATCACGATCGAGCATGATAAACAGTAAAGACATACAAATTTCCTCTTTAAACTTATCGCTATTAAGTGAGGTAACAGTTTTTCTGTCTTTGGCAAAGGTTTTTATTGTAGGGGCTTTGTCCAGGTACTTGTAAATATCGTAAAGCTTCTTGGACCTAGTCTTCTTAGGTTTTTTCTTTGAGTATTTGACAAACTCATCAAGTTCTCTTGCTCGAAGTCTTGATTGGAAGCAGAACTCCCGAGGTGTAGGATTCTCAATGTCGATGATATCAGTTCGAGCATATATTTGGTTTGCTTGGATTAGAGTTTTTCTTTCATTTCTCTTCAGTTTCCTTGTGAAAGAGCAGGGATTAAACGAGGACTGTCAAATAGTGCCATAAATACACACATATTAATAAACATTCAATTTCAAATTCAATTTGAACAACTCAAGTCTACTTTACTATTCAATTCAATCATATGTGGTAAAAGAAATTCTATCCATTCACAAATCAGAGTCTACGCACTCGCAATAATCTAAAAAAAATAAGTCCTACATTAATTATTATTCCTCCTGAATCAGATGACACACTCACACCCACATATGATCACATGTATAAAATTTTGTTTTTTTTTATTATTTTTAACTATGACGTTGTAAAAACTTTTCACCGAAATTACGGGGAGCCTTGAGCTTTTATTTGAATACCAAGTGTTAGACTTGGCAATTGAAACTTCAGTTATGAGCAGAACACAATTGATTATCCATAATAAAAAAAACAATTAGATTTTAACGTTCAAACTTAACAAAATAAAAAGGAAACTACAAATTGTTACGGTCCGAAATAAAGCATGGAGATGAACCAATCGATATAAATTGTCTTTCAAAACACATATTTCTGAAGCTGCCTTATCAAATTATGAAATCTCAGTCTTGAACTCAAAATGGACTGTAAAAGTTATTCTAGAAGATTAATGGAACCCTCAAGATGTTTTGGATTAAAAATACACACATCTAATATATGCACATAAATTCTAACTAATAAGAGGAAATTCCAAGGTTACCACACTTTATGCACCACAATTTAATTGTAATTGAGCAATTCCAACATAACTTGTCATAACAACAACACATTTAAACAATATTTAACAATTGTTCTATATAAACCATATAGAGAAATTCTAAATAGTGTTGATATCAAAAGGAACTGGGAAAGCTAATATAGCAGCTCAATTAATCCCTCAAGATGAAATGATATATAAGAAAAAGGTTGTATACCTGTATGTCAATCCTACTTATCTTTACTTCATGTATAAGTTGAATTATTCAATTTCATATTGTTATCGAGTACCAATTATATAATTTTATGAATCAAGTCAGAGTTGTTTGGTGCATTGATCAATTATGTCACCAAAGTATTATCAGGTAGCTAATAGTTCCCATTTCTTACGTGTTGACTCATTGTGGAATACTTAATTGTTAGAATTTTGACACAATGTTTTGTAGTACCATGTTTCCCCTCTCTTTGTCTTATAAATTTGAGGCTACTGTGTAGACATTTCCATTCAAAGGTCCCTATGAGTGCGCGTAAATAAAGTTTTCTGAACCAATTTATATTTCATTATTTAAATGACTTAATAGTTGTACAAATTTCTTTAGTTGGCAATTTTTTTGTTCTTCCCTGAACTAATATTATCTTTTAAAGTTTCTTTTAACAATGTTATACTATCACATCATATACATAAAATTCCAAGTCAATAATGGGTTGATTGCCCATTATAGAGACCTCAAAAGCCACTGAAAATCTAATCTAACGACTCAATTGGACCCTCGAGATAAGATGATAGATAAGAAAAAGGCTATATACTATTATGTCCATTGTACTTATGTTTATTGCATTTATAAGTTGAATGACTAATTTTTGGACTTTTGTCTAGTATCAATTATACAACAATTTTACGTCAGTCTACAAAGGATTAACAGGTAGCTTATAGTTTCCATTTTTTACGTGTTATAGTTAAATTAGTTGGTTCTTCCTTATCTGTTTTAATCGCTAAATTCTCATTTTCTATGTAGCTAAAACATGTACCAACTAGACTATACCGAATTAAAGAGAACCAATTTGAATATTAAAAAAATATATATATGTTCATGTATAAATTTTTTTTATCAGGACACATTAGTAATGCGAAAACAAAAAATATAGGAATTAGTGCATATTTGACTCCATTATCAGAATCACATATTGAGGGTCGTGAGAATTGGAAGACTAATACGGCAACACATACATAATCTTTTACATTTAACATAAATAAATTAAGATGACATTTGTGCTAACGTATATTTCATATTAATATGTCGAAAAAAATACTCACTCTGACATTTTATCATACACCGTATATACATAATCATATATGCTTTTGCATATCAATCTCCCTAAAACAAAATACCCACTAAGACATTTTATCATACAACATACATACACTATCCTATATACATACACAATCATATATGCTTTCATAATTATTTATATAATATTTATATACAATTTATAAATCAGGACATACCTGGCTGGGTAACGGGGACAACACCTCTGTCTTGCAAGCTCCAAGGTTCCTTTACATAAAAAAAAGAAATTAAGAATGGTATAATGAAAATATGTGAAAAAATATTGAAAGTGCGATAGGACCCCCAATTTTTAAATCTTTTACTTTTAAAAATAGAATTTCCTTTTATAGATGCGGAATATTGATGGTTGAACTAAACAATTACACAAACCAAATTTTAATTTCTTTCAAGTTAAAATAAACAAAAAACACAAAGTGAAATTAAATTATTTAACAAATTAATTTATTACTTAAATATATTAGAAATTTGCCTAATAATAAATATTCATTTTTGCAAATTAGGCCAAACCAAATTTTATCCAATAAAATTAATGACTTGAATTAAATTAAATTTTTACCCAAACAATTTAGCACCAAATTAAATATACCAAATTTTATCTTTTTACCTAAGCATGCATCTAAGGTGAATTTTGCACAAGATAAAACAAATAAACCACTACGCCACGATGTACGAGGAAAAACCTGAAACGAAAAAAAACCTCGGACGACCCTAGCCTCAAATCCACTAAGTACGATTTTACAAGTACAAGACAAAGAAAGACTTACAACACTCGACTTGACTCCATTCAAGCCCCGACTCTTCTTCTCGTACACACCTCTGCCTACCGAATAACCACGAAGGTCCATCGCGGTCTCAAAATCCACCGATCGAACTTTAGGAATAGGCGTCAACCACACATGATGCCTTTCACCATGTGAGAATACCACAACAAAATAACGAACTTCTTCTTTATGGGATGTAGAAGAAAACTTAAACGAACTCTTCAACTCAGTAGAGTAAAACCCGGTGCCAAACACTCCAAGCAATATATATATATATATATATATATATATATATATATATATATATATAGTTACTTGGAATAAACAAACTATGGGTGTAAACAAAAGTGTTTTTTTGAATAATGTTCTTGTGAATATAAACACTTAACACATGAACTTTTGAACTAAGAAATTTCTCTCTAAAAATTTTATCTCAAAAAGGTGTTTAGAAAATTTCAAAAGTTGGTTTTTGAAACTTGGTTCCCGCACATATAACTTCTGTCAAGAGTTAGTAGGTAAAAGTAAGTGGGAACATGGAGAAAAATTGATTAAAACTGCTAAAAAAATTTCGCCAGAAATCTCGTTCGAACGAAGTCTCATTCGAACGATACTTCTAACGAAGTTCCAAAGGAAAATGGGGAAAACTCGTTAGCAAACTCTTTCGAACGACATTCTCGTTTGAACGAAAAACTCGTTCGAACGACAATATCGAACGAAGTTCCAGAATAGTTGAAATTTGATTTTTAGCCCAGAAACTTTATTATAAAATTTTAAAGAAACCTTCTGAAAATAAACATCAGTTTAAAGTAAAATTACACCCAATAAAACTTGTTCCAAGATCCTATATATATGTAATGCATTCATACCTTAGGAGGAAATGGAACTAATATTTTTGACATAGAAACAAGGCAGAATAAACCCGGCATGTGATGCAGCTTTATACTCTTAGTCGCTACGTCTTCAACTAAAACGTCATAAGCTTGGATGGATACACTTGAACACTATCCTGTGACTCAAATATTTTTGTCCGAAATTGAGCCAACACAACATTAAGACTCAATCGGAGACTTGTATCCTTACAAATATTAGGAGAACATTTTAACAGCGTATGAACGTGAATACAAAATCAAAATTTTCTCACCTTCTGTAAAAACATGGCTGATGACAATGAGGAATTACCGATGGTAGAGCTCTAAATATATATAACTGTAGATGACCTTTACCGATTTCATTATAGGAGATGTATGGGTGATAACGGAGACGAAACACCACTATGTCGATTAAGGAGATGGAAGCCTTTTGATCTGATGGAAGCTTTTTGATCTGATGGAAGCCTTTTGATGGGTTTTAAATTATTCAAACTAGCGTGAAAAGCTTCTTGGAGAATAAAAGTTATTACAATCCTTTTGATGGGTTTTAAATGATACAATTTGACGTGGAGAGCTGCTTGGAGAAGAAAACTTATTGTAAATCTTTCATTTTAAAGTATATATATATATATATATATATATATATATATATATATATATATATACACACACACACATAAGAAGAGGGATTTTTTCTCTTTCCCATCTAACGGTTGGGATTAAATTTTCAATGTTTGTATCTAATGAATTAAAATGGTGCCATTAGTTATTAGTGACCAATATCATAGTTATTGTTCCATCTCTCAAGTCATTTTACGCACACCCATCCTAAAGCATTTTTATTTTACCAAGAACCCTATAAAGCTTTGATAGGAACCTAAAGCTTTCGTCTCTCTCGGGCAGCATGAATGTGGTTATTATAATCCATATCAGACATAAAATGGTGGAAAAAAATTTGATGTCTTGGATTGTGATTGGTCAATACCGCTGGTGCAGACCCATTCCATAAATGATGTGGGTCCACGCCAGCGGTATTGACCAATCACTATCCAAGACATCAAAATGAGAGACACCAAATTTTTTTTCATAAAATGGCTCAAGATCTTAAAAGTCCTTCACTTTAAATAGATCGGTGTGTTGAGGATTCATTAATATCCTACCCCCACTCTCCTTCGTTGTCAGATTTGAGATTTCTTTTTCATCAGCCAGCCATAATAGTGGGATCAACAAGTTTCTACGATCTATGTATAGAGATTGTAAACGTACATCTCATAGTACACCCCCTACATATCTCTCGCTTTCTCTTTCCCTCCTTTACTCCTTTTTTTATTTTATTTTTATGATTCCTTATTACTATTTTTTGTTATTTTGTTAAGCAACAGGTGACGAGCGATAAGTTTGAATGGAGGTAAAGAGGTAATGATTTTAGAGAATTGGTGCAGTGGTAAGGGCCCTCCACGATTCCAACTCAATCAAAACAAAAGGTAAACCCTTAAATAAGGACAGAATGCTCCTCTTAACATGAGAAAGTGTGTAAAAAATTATAATCTTGATTAAAATTGTAATCATAGAGCATCTTTAAAACTTATTTATGTAGTTTTACAAATTAAATTGTAATTATGGAGCATATTTACCGCTTCAACATTCAATCTCTATATAACCATAAAAGCCTTTTGTCAAACACATGTTCAAAGAATCAATTCTTCAATCTTTACATAGGTTTAATTTTGACAGAAATAGTGAAAAATATGAACGGTTTTGGACGATGAAAAAAGTGACTGTTAAGAAAGAGACAGAATCAAAATCTTGCAAGAAGGGAGAGGAAGGGAGTGTAATGGGAAAAGAGAGAATAAGATAAGTAGATACTTCGATAGTTTTTTCGTTTGAAGAGAAGTGCCCTTATTAATTCTACACAATAAAAAACGAATCTGATTTTAACTCAAAGTGAAGTCCCAAAATTAAGAAAAGGAAAAGCCCTTACTAGCAGCCTAATTTTATATTCATAAACTCCATATTTAGTGTGTGTTGTAAAACTCTCATTTAAGCCTTCACTTACTCCATAATTTGAGTAAATGTTGTCTGCCAACTCCCTTTAAAAGAAACTTTTTTCGGCAGTAGCAACATAATGAGATAAAAATGAAAATTTATACATTTCATTTGAAAAATACAACTCTCTCCCAAGTTTCCTTTAACATCCACAAAATATTTTTGAGATATATATATATATTGTAACAACCCGTATTTTTTAGTATATAAAATTGAATTAATTCGATTAATTTAAATTACACATGTCGTAATTTAATTGAATTAAATATTAGATGTTGATTAAAATATTAATCAGGAGAGAATGATTAATGTTTATGAATAAAATTACCAAGTTAATAGCAAATAATTATTTTACGTCATAGCGAGTGATAGTGACGTCATGATGTTATGTCTCAACCGGGTGTCGTGTATAGACTATTTGAGGTCGAGATAGAAAATTCTTTTAGAGTGACTCGAATGATAATTTTGAGGTCATGTTGATTTTGAATGGGTCAAAATAGTTGAAATAGTATACCCGGGTGTAGAGAACATTTTCATCATACAAAAATAAAGTCATAACTGCTATTCACAGGTAAGTGTTTATCTTGCATATTTTTAAAGAAGTTGTAATACCCGTGGTATAACTTGATGAAATCTATAATGAACATATGATTTGAGATAAAAACAATTTTCTAAATTCATGTTAATGATTAGGATTCATGATAGAGTTTTTATTTCTGGAACTTATAATAAGAAATCTGATTTTTGCGAGATTTTGAGAGATTAAAATCTCGCCTTCTTGAAGAGCATGTATGTAAGAAGTGAAACTAGGGTTTTATAGATAAACCATTGATAAACTCTTGATTGTTATGGATTTAATGATGTTTGAGTATTAGAAATTCATTAGAATGTTGGGTTGAATTATGTTGGAGTTTGGGTACGATGCATGAGGGTTTTGTTGGATAAAAATGGCTAGAACTCGTAACAGCAAAATGAAAAAGACGTCTCTGACCATTTCGAATCGATTCGGCTCTAAGAGAGAATTGATTCGGGTTCTTCACTGAATTGATTCGGGTGCCCAGATTTGATTGATTTCTTTATTTATGCCATGAATTCACAAATAATTTATGGGGAGACTTTTGGGACATTCTTAAACTATAATGACGGATAGAGTAAAATCCAGTAGGCCTATGGTAGGGTGAAGGTTTACCCAACTAAGAATAATTAACGCAAGGAATTATTGGGCGTATTTTTATATTTAATGAATTCACAAGACTTAAGTTAAATTACGACATGTATGAGTGAACCTATTATTTAGACCAATAGTGTATGAGTGTATTAGCTACTGAATTAACTTAAGGGGTAACTAGGACCCTTCGGGTAGTGAGCAATACTAAAAAATATACAATAAAAAGTTATAATTATAAATTGATAGTATGTTGAGTATTCGAGAGATATATATTACGTATGGGTTTGTATGATGGGTTGTGTGTGTGTGTGTGTCTATCACGGGAGGTTCCACACAGAGGGCTATCCCACATTCTAGGGAGGTCTGGTTGTGTGCCCCAGAACATAGAATTAGGTGGCTCACTATGTGTCGTGTATTAGTGGGACTAGCAGCTCATTTAGGTACGTTAGTTATGTGCGTAGCCCAAAGGCTTAAAACTATGTTCGCCTCCATTGTGTGTTGTTTGATTGAGGGTTAGAGGAGACATTCCAAACTGATAGTCCTTGATTTGGTACGAGAGGTACATGGACATGATAGCGAAGTATGCCTACATCACGATGGACATTCTGGGGATGCTAAGTGGTATATATTATAAGTGTGATAAATATATACAAGTGTGATTAATATACTTATATGTGATGGTAGAAACGATAGATTGTGTATATCAAAAGAAAATTTGAGTAGAAAAACTTAAACAAATGATTCAATAATAAGATAGGACTAATATTAATCATTGGTAGAACAGTAACGTATCGTATGGATGGTACCAGGGAGCTAAGAGTTTTGTGGTTAGTTAGATACATGGTCTAGTTAGGCTGGGTAGCATAGCTAGGTAAGAGACGTAAGGTGTACACTTTATATGGAAGGTGAGGAACTCAATGGAGTGTACGTGGAACTAACGTTTGTATCTAATAACTATTTTTAAGTTGTGATTTAATTGCTTACAAAATATTTTCAAATGGTTTTGGGCTTTGACCCTTGTCAAATTTATTTTCCAAAATATTTTTGGTGTCCAACCACAGGGATGCCAAGCTTGATGATTCATTCCTGAGATGCGTAGCTATAGCATTTTTGGAGGCTTGAAGGAGTTTGCTTAGATGCTTCAGTTATTCATTTTCAGACTAGGTTTTATTTTTTATTATTTCATTTGGGCATGTTGCCCCTTCAATTAATACAGTTATTCATTTATTTATCAGATGATGTTTGGATTCAATTTACTACTTTAGACTTGTAGTTGGATTTTATTTTAGGAACCAATGATTTATTCAGTATTATTTATTTAGCTATTTATTGTGTGCTTGATTCGGACTATTATATTGTGTGGATGGATTGGTTTTTTTATTTACTCCATATGTTATTATATTAATGTAAGATAAAATTTGATGTCGGCTTAATTTAACATTGGTGGTTAGTAATTTAAAGAGTTTTTGACACTGATGCTAAGAATGAACCAAATGAGATTCCTGTTTATTTTAATAAAGGACTGATTACCCATGGTTAAAATAAGCGAGGTCTCACAGATTGTATCAGATCATCAGGTTCTAGTGTCCATAGGATCTGTATAGCTTACTACGATTTCAGCATAGCATTCTTTGACATAGAGTCCTATTATTAGGACTGTTGCATTCATGATTATGTATTTGTGATTATGTTCTTCTGCTATTATATTTGTATAAACTGTGAACTCATGAAATTCGATATATTTTCATATTCCACCTAGGAGAGGACAACCAGCGAGGGCAACGGTGAGAGCCGATGAGAGAGAGGCTCAATAGGATCCACAGGCACTGCAGCCACAGCCACCGCCACCACAGGAGACAATTACGGCATTAGAGGTATTTTGGCCCTGGTTATTAATGCAACTATTAAACCAAGGCACTCCACTTTCCTCAGGCCCAACCACTATAGCAGATAGTGGCACCGATTATCCAGGCCTACCTAGGGCCCTCAGATTGGCAGAGAGTGAGGGAGGCATTTCAGAAGGGCCATCCACCCGAGTTTCAAGGTAGCTCAGACGTGGTTTTGGCATGCTAGTGGAAGAAAGATATTTAGCTCCACCTAATCACATTGACTATAGCGAAATGCAGAAGCAAATATTGGCCACTTTCAGATTGGTCGGGCAATTTTACAGTGGCAAAAGTCTGTTACCACTATAGAGGAGAGGGACATTATGTCCATTGTTAAGTTCTGGGTGTGATTTGACTGCAAGTACTTTTCACCAGACGTCGAGAAAGAGATGAGGAAGAAGTTCATGAGATGGTTCAGGGAGACCGTTCTGTAGCTAAGTACGAGGAGGAGTTCACACGTTTGACTAATTTTATGCCAGACAAGATGAATAATGAAGAAAAGAAGAAGTTTCAATTTATAGATGAGCTAACCTAGAGGATTAGGCAACACTTGATAAGTAATCCCACATTGAGGTCTCATACGGATGTCATCCATGCCACACTTCTAAATTGCTAAGACCATGGCTTCCATATAAAGGGAAGAAAGAGAGGAGGTGAGCCTAGTTAGCCGAGAAAAGCATGTAAGAATGGTGCTGGTGGAGCACCGTAACAGCAGACGGGCAGACAGCACAGGCAGGATTCCTGGGAGGGGTTTATGCGAAGAGATTTAAATCTTGGGGTTATCGACCCGAGGAAGGTTTCAGGCAGGGCTAGTAGGTCCCTCGACAGTAGCAAAAACATATTCCTCAAGGCCGCTAAGGTTATTTTAGGAACAAGGGGGAGGCCAACAGGGCCGAGGCCACCAGGGACAGCCTTGATAGGGCCAAAGGTAGAGAGACTTCTCAGGACATTTTACTTGTGGACAAACAGGCCACAAGAGGAGAAACTACCCATAGCAGGACAGAGCTTCACATTAGTAGGGTGCCCAACAAGGGAAACAGGTGTAGTTACCACCGATAGCACTTGCCCCATCACAGTAAGGGCAGTTACAGTATAAACATTTCTATAATGTTCGAGATGCAGTCTTACAGCAGATCCCATAGGCACCATCGGCAGTACAGGGTACATTTCCTATTCACGGGCTTGAGGGTAAGATTTTATTTGATACGGGGCATCACACTCTTTCATAACGACCAGATTTACATGAGTTGTCGGTCTAATAGAGACAGCTGATAGTCTCCTCGTGTGTATAGAGACACCATTGGCTAGTGGGCCCCTTATACACTCAATCTGTAGGGGGTGGATATTTATATGGGAAGATTATGTTTAGTCACCGACCTTCTAGTGTGAGATATGGAGACATATGGCATCATTTTGGGTATGGATTGGTTAGCTTGATACTGAGCGATGGTGGATTATTTCGGGAGGACTATCGTGTTCCCTATTCTAGGGTAGGAGATGTTCTTAGTGGTTGTTGATACCAAATTTAGTCCGCTGACATGGCCCAATTGAATGAAGACACGTGGCAATCTACATGGAAACAACAAACACTTCTGAGGAACTCACACACTCCGAGGAACCATACTACAACGGGGAACACTGCTTCCCCGAGGAACTCATACGCTCCGAGGAACTCTTGAGTAGCGAGAAGCTTAGGCGGTCCGAGCAACTCAGGCGGTCCGAGCTTCACCTCGAACAAAGCATTAATAGCAGGATAACCAACAGTTTGACTGTTCATTAAACGCTTATCAGACGCATACGCTTAAGGGGCATTGAATGTATTACCCTTTCATATGTACATCATTTAATGTATTACCCTTTCACATTACAGCCTCAGGGCTATAAATACATTGTACAAACCTCATTAAAGGGGACCGAAATTTCTTGATAGAACTTGTAATCGAGAATTCCCAAACACTCAGCAATAACATAACAGTGGACGTAGGCCATTATTATAGGGCTGAACCACTTTAAAAACTCTTTGTTTCATTTATTTTATCTGTGATTAAATAATTAGATATGATTTAATTTTTTACATCAACAGATTGGCGCCGTCTGTGGGAAACGACTGGTAATATCGTTTTTCATCAAAAACAATTCATCACAAATGGCAGATATTCCAGAATCCAGCAATCGAAACACAGTAAGCCCTCCAAATCCATCTGCTCCGCCAAATATTCCAGATATGGCTGTATGTAATACCCCGTACTTTTATTGATATTTATTTGTGGGATTAATTAAATTAAATGGGTATTAATTGAAAATTAATCCGGATAAAATACTAACGAGATGTGAGTTGGTATTTGATTATAATGTGTATACATATGATATTATATGAATACTACAAATATTAAAATT
Source organism: Sambucus nigra (assembly GCA_949130495.1). NCBI lineage: Eukaryota > Viridiplantae > Streptophyta > Magnoliopsida > Dipsacales > Adoxaceae > Sambucus > Sambucus nigra. The sequence continues at coordinate 586,834,340 of OX422216.1, forward strand.
TGTCATGAGATAGAAATACAGTAATTTGGAAATTTTGTTGGGACGCGTGTGACAGTCGCGTCAGGAATATAATTATTTTAATTAAAAAGTGAATTTTATTTTTATCAACCGTATGGTCATTTTGAGTGCGCCAACGTGTCCGAAAGGGTCGAAATAGTTAGAAAACACTAGTCGGGGATTTAGTTTGGGTTCCGGGGCATTATTGGGCCATACCGGTAATTAAAAAGGGTATTTTGGTAATTTTGGAATTTGGGGAATTTTGACCAACGAATTTTGGGAATTGAAAATAGGGTATTTAGGAACCCAATAACCCATTACCATCACTTAACTAATTAGAGGGCTACGGGAGTTATAGGAGAGGTTAGGAGAAGTTCCCAAAAGAGAAACACAACCTCCTTCTTCAACCTTCAACCTTGGGAGAAAAATGAGAGAACAACCTTCATCAATTCAACACCAAATTCAGATAAAAATCCAAGGAAAGTGGTTTAATTTCGTTAATTTCAATCGAATGCTTCTTCCATGATTAGAAAATTGATATATTTGCATTGTGTTGGGAGATTTATAAAAACCCACGAAATTGGAGTTATAAATTCAGATTTGGATATAGGTTTTCATGTAGAATTGTTATTGGGTGATTAGACTAAAAGAATTACTATTTTTATGTTACAAAAACGGATTTATTTATGGAAATTGATGACTTTAAATTTCTAGGGTTCATGTTCATAAGGTTTGGGAAAAATTGGTGAGTTATGATAATTAGATGATGTGTAGGAAGATTTTTCCTTATATAAATGTTGTGTTATGACCTATGAATGTTTAGTGATGATTAGAAACCTTAAAATACTGTTGGGGAGACTTTTAGATGAGATTAGAGGTGAAGAAAATTGAGAAAAACGAGATAGGAAAATTCTGGGCTTGAAACTGTCACCTCGTTAGAAGACCTGCCCAGGTCGTTCGAACGAGCTCGTTCGAACGAGCTTCTAACGAGCTGACAGTTTGCCTTCTAACGAGTTGGATGTTCGTTCGATGCCTTTCATTCGAACGAGATCTCGTTAGATGCCCCTTTCGTTCGAACGAACTCTCGTTCAAACGACCTCGTTCGAACGAGACTTCTAACGAGTTGACAGATTGGCCTTTTTGGCCTGATTTGATTTCTAGTGTCCCGTAACCTTGTTTAATTGTAGAGATAACATTCCCTTGATGACTAATTGATATAGTTGGGATATTTGGGATATATTGAGGAGTAAAACATAGAAGTGTGATTTGAATCAAATAATAATTATGGATTAGGACGTGAGTGACTATTACGATGTGAGAACAAGTGATGGCTTAAATATTTGTATTAACGGATATTTGGGATATATTGCGGAGTAAAATATAGAAGTGTGATTGGAACCAAATAATATTTGTGGATTAGGACGCGAGTGACTAATCACGTTGTGAGAATAATTGATGAATTAAATACATACGAACCGAACATATGAAAGGTGTAAAATTATAAGTTGGTATGAGAATGAGAAGTATACCACTAATAAATTATGGTAATTACTAAGATGTGTGCATGCTTAGTATGTATGATTTTATGTGTATGACATACCTACCATACTTGCTATCACGGGAGGTTTGCGTTCGTTCAGGACCATCTAATCTTTGTGTGCCTACGGGGGGATATAGATTGGTACCTCGAGGACATAGTTCAGAGAATGATTTATTTGTGAGTTAATAAGTCAGCTGACTATGGAGCGTAGGCATGTACATGACCCATGGATATGTTGAATTATGTTCGCCTCCATTTTTGTGTGTTGTGCTTATTCTAACAATTCCTGAGAGATTCGGAATTTGTAATCCTTATGTACGTGATGTACCGGGATGGATAGCAGAGTATGTGTACACCGCAGCTTAGCCTCGGGGTGCTTGTATTGTATATTTATGATGTGAATAATATACGGTTAAATGAAGAGGAATTGTTATTTTTAATTGCGAGTATAATTGTAGTAACGTCTTGATAAAGATAAAAAGGGAAAACCTGCTGTGAATTGTTTTGCTAAAAATTGAGAATCCGAGTTTAAGTAAAGCCTCCTATTTAATTGATAACGTTGGGAATTTATATCGTGAATCAAGTAGAAAGGTTATAACTTATGACGGTTTAGTTAGATATGAATGTCACTTAGATGGGTACGGTACGTTAGGAGTGCACAATTAGTCGAGAGGTGATAATTTCATGTGAGTGCACGTCCTAACATGTATTTTGCATTCATTGTTTTAATGATATTAAAGCAATTGCTATTTTTAAAATACTTTCCACTTTCGGGCTCTGACCCGTTTGCTTTCAAATCTATTTTTGTAAAAACCTTTTAGGTGCCCAGCCACAAGGACACCATGCATAGGATTTCCATTCAGGTGACGAGTTGTAGCTGTTGTGGAAGTTACAGGGCCTTTTTAGTAGACGCTTCTTTTGTCTTGACTCCATTCAGTTTTCATCATTTGTAGGGCATGTCGCCCATTTCTATTAGAGACATTTCATAATTCAGTTATTCAGATTTTTGGCATGTAATTAATTCAGGATACACGGTTTCATTTATTTCAGTTTGTGGGATTGTTGTGAGGAGTTTTCCTCCGGAATTATTATTATTTGTTGGTTACTTTATTGAGACTTTATGGTGTATGGTGATGTTATTCTTTTACATTTCATTTATCGCATGTTAATCAGATTTAATTTAAAATTTGACAACTTACTTTTTAAATACTAGGTGGTTAGTAATTATTAAATGTTTTTGACAGTGATGCTAATAACTGAACCAACTTGGCATTTTGTATTAATTTAATAAAGGAGTAGCTACCCGGTATTTAATTAGTCGGGGTGTCACAGGTGGTATCAGAGCATCAGGTTCTAGTGTCCTTTAGGATCTGTACGGCTTATTATGTTTCCGCTGAGCTTTCTTTGATGTAGAGCCCTATATTTTAGGACTGTTGTATTCTTTTGTGTATGCTTCGTTCTTCAGCTATTTTGGGTTTATAACTGCGAACTTATAGACCTTACTCTTATTTCAGATGCCTCCACGACGTGCGCAGCGAGTTCCTAGGGATGCAACGCCAGAGCCACAGCCCGTACCAGTTCAGGGCACTATGAATGCCGCCGAGGTTGCAGCTATTGTAGCCCAAGCGGTAAATGCCGCCCTAGCCATTGTACAACAGGCACCACCCCAGGCGTCGGTATCCGCGCCAGTTCAGGCACATGCATTCCCGTCTGCTTGGGAATGCGTACGTGATGCTTTTCAGAAAGCACACCCACCGGAGTTCGCAGGTAGCTCCGATGTTGTGGTTTCAAGTCAGTGGAGGAAAGACATTCAGAGGCACTTGAGGATGTATGAGTGCACCAACGTTCAGAAGCAGGTACTAGCTACTTTCAAGCTAGTGGGATCTGCACTGCAGTGGTGGGAGTCTATTACCACCATGGAGGAGAGAGATACTCTCACGATACAGGAGTTTTGGGTGCGGTTCGACCGCAAGTATTTTTCGTCAGCTGTTCACACGGAAATGAGGAGGAAGCTAATGAATCTCAGGCAGGAGGGTAAGACTGTGGCCGAGTATGAGGCTGAATTCACAAATCTACTGAATATTGTTCCGGGTGAAATACCGACAGAGGAGAAGAAGATCCAGAAGTTCACCGATGGATTGACATGGAGGACCCGTTAGCATTTATTGGGGAACCTCTCGTTGGCCACTTATTCTGACGTGGTTAACGCTGCACTGCTCCATTACCAGGACCACCGCTTTCACTTGACAGAGGGGAAGCGATCAGGAGAGTCCAGCCATCAGGGCAGGACAGGGGGAAATGGTGCCAGCGGGGCACAATCAGCTCAGGGTCAGTACAGGCAGGGTGATCAGGGTTCCCAGCAGGGGGATTCTAAGAGATTTCAATCAGGGGGTTTCAGGAACGGTCAGGGAGGATTATGGAATGGCCAGCAGGGTCAGAATGGCCATCAGGGCCAGCAGGGTCAAAATGGTCAACAGCAGCAGTTTCACCAGGGCCAGCAAGGCCAGGGCAGAAATGGTAACGGTCACCAGGGCCGTGGTCAGCAGGGGAAGCGAGGGAGAAACTTCCAGGGGAAGTGTTTCATTTGTGGTAAGATTGGCCACAAACGTCAGGATTGTCCTGATAAGGGCAAAGCCCCACAGCAGTAGCAGCAGGGTGCTCGACACGAGCCACAGAGGCCTATGTTTCCCGTCGCCCTCCCAGCACCACAGATGGCAGCATTACCACCCATTCCAGCAGTCCCAGTTCAGCAGGGACAGCTTCAGTATGGGAGAGTGTATCAGCTCCAGCAGGTCGCAGCCCCACAGGATCCACTAGCCATTGAGGGTATGTTCTCTATTCAGGGGACTCTGGGGTGTATTTTATTTGACACGGGGGCTACACATTGTTTCATTGCTATGAGGTTTGCACGCACCATTGGGTTGTTAGACACCGCCGAGAGTACGGTTACTTGTGTAGATTCGTCGTTGAGTAGGGGTTCCGTGATTTCTCTTGTATGTAGAGGCGTGGGTATAGAGATCGGGAGGTTTACTTTACCCGCGGATATGTTAGTGTTATAGATGACCGAGTATGATGCCATTATTGGTATGGATTGGCTAGTTGCGTACCGAGCCATGATTGACTGTTTTAGTAGGAGCATTATCTTTGCCATTCCCGGGAAGGAGATGTTTTTGGTGGCTATGCCTCGTCCTGAGGGAGGATCATCCACTCATTTGTACTATATAGAGGAGGAGACCTCTAAAGAAGTGGTGATACCACTTGATTCGATTCCGGTTGTTCGAGAGTTTGCCGATGTATTTCAGGATATACCTGGATTACCTCCAAGTAGAGAGATAGATTTTGTGATCGATTGACACCGGGCACTTGGCCTATTGCCCGCACACCTTACCGTATGGCTCCAGCTGAGATGAGAGAGTTACGGGATCAGATTGAGCAGTTGTTGGGTCAGGGGTTTATCCGGAGGAGTACTTCGCCGTGGGGTGCCCCTGTGTTGTTCGTGAAGAAGAGGGATGGATCGTTGAGGTTGTGTGTGGATTACTGGGAGTTGAATAAGGTCACGATACGGAATAAGTATCCGTTGCCCCGAATCGATGACTTATTCGACCAGCTGAGGGGAGCTTCTTTCTTCTCAAAGATTGATTTGCGATCGGGATACCATCAGTTGCGTATAAGGGAGGAGGACGTCTCGAAGACTACTTTCTTAACGAGATATGGTTCCTACGAGTTTCAGGTTATGCTTTTGGTTTGACCAATGCTTCAGCCGTGTTTATGGACTTGATGAATAGGGTGTTCAGATAATTTCTAGATCAGTTCGCCATTGTCTTCATTGCTGACATTCTGGTTTACTCTCAGACAGAGGAGGAGCACGCCGAGCATTTGAGGCAAGTTTTGCAGACGCTACGTCAGAACGAGCTGTATGCAAAGTATGAGAAGTGCGGGTTTTGGCTGAAGGAGGTTCAGTTTTTGGGGCATATTATTTCCGACCGGGGGATATCTGTTGATCCGGGGAAGGTATCCGCGGTGAGGGAGTGGGGACAGCCCACGACACCGACTGAGATCCGTAGTTTCTTGGGCCTAGCAGGATACTATAGGAGGTTCATTCGGGGTTTCTCCAAGATAGCGGGTCCTTTGACACATCTGACTCGTAAAGGTGTGCCGTTCATTTGGAGTGATGCCTGTCAGTTGGCATTCGATGAGTTGAAGGACAAGTTAACCTCAGCACCAGTGTTAGCATTGCCGAGACCGGGAGTTGAGTATCTAGTTTACACCGATGCGTCCTTACAAGGACTTGGAGGTGTATTGCAACAGTAGAGTCAGGCCATAGCTTATGCTTCCCGTAATCTTAAGCCTCACGAGAAGAATTACCCCACCCATGACTTGGAGTTAGCGGCAGTGGTATTTGCCCTTCGGATTTGGAGACATTACCTTTTGGGGGAAAAGTTTCGATTGTTCACGGACCACAAGTCCCTACAGTACCTATTCATGCAGAAAGAGTTTAATATGCGACAACGGAGGTGGCTCGAGTTTGTGAGGGATTATCAGTTTGATATCCAATATCACCCGGGGAAGGCTAATGTGGTAGCAGACGCGTTGAGCCGTAGGCCAGTAGATGAGGTGGCAGGGGTGTGGAAGGCTAAGTGGAAAGAGTTAGGACACCAGGATGCAGTGGCCCGATCGTTCATGTTTGTGATGACTGTTACACCGCAAATTGTCACGAAGGTGGTAAAGGCCCAGGCAAATGACTCGTTCTGTCAGGAGCAGATAGTTCGATTACTAGCAGAGGGAGCCGAGTCCTATACCGTTAGCTCAGACGGGGGATTACGCTTCAATGGGAGACTGGTAGTTCCGGAAGGGGAGGAATTGCGACATGAGGTGATGGAAGAGTCGCACGACTCACGGTTCGCGGTACATCCCGGTGGGGATAAAATGTACCAAGACATGAGACGACAGTATTGGTGGAGCGGGATGAAGAAGGATATTACCGTGTTTGTTTCTAAATGCGCCACTTGTCAGCTGGTAAAAGTGGATTATCAGAGACCGGCAGGACTTCTACAGCCATTAGAGGTCCCGATGTGGATGTGGGAGAGCATATCCATGGAATTTATCACGGGGTTACCTACGTCACAGAGAGGTCACGACTCCATTTGGGTAATTGTGGACAGGTTGACCAAAGTCGCTCATTTTCTACCCATAAGGACAGACTACACTACGGGACAGTATGCCCAACTTTTTATTGCAGAAATAGTGAGACTTCACGGTGTGCCCCTAAATATCGTGTCTGACCGAGACAAGATATTTGTTTCACGGTTTTGGGAGAGTTTTCAGGAGGCCATGGGCACGGAATTGCGATTGAGTATGGCATATCACCCGCAGATCGATGGGCAAACCGAGCGTACAAACCAGATGTTAGAGGACATGTTGCATATGTGCATCATTGATTTTGGGGATGGATGGGAGCAGTATCTTCCACTGGTGGAGTTTGCTTACAACAACTCCTACCAGTTCACCATTGGCATGGCTTCATTTGAGGCGTTGTACGGTAGACCTTATCATTCCCCAGCATGTTGGTTGGAGGTGGGGGACAACAAACTACTTGGGCCGAAAGTGATTCAGGATACTTCGGCGAGGATAGAATTGATACGGAGTCGCATTCTGGTAGCTCAGGATCGGCAGAAGAGCTACGCTGATGCGAAGAGATTCTTCAGGGAGTTCCAAGTGGGGGACCAAGTTTTACTCAGAGTATCTCCTATGAAGGGGATTATGCGATTTGGGAAGAAGGGGAAGTTGGCACCGAAATATGTGGGGCCATTTCCTATTATCGAGCGGATTGGATCTGTTGCATATAGAATTGGGTTATCGGTGCGTTTGCACAGAATTCATGATGTGTTTCATATTTCCTCGCTAAGGAAATATCTTAGAGACGATTTGGCTCATTCTCACATTGCTTTGGAGGACATCGATCTCCAGCCTGATAGCTCCTACGAGGAGGGGCCGATTGCTATTTTGGACCAAAGTGAGCAGAAACTACGGTCAAAGATAGTTCCGTTAGTACGAGTTCAGTGGCGGCATCATAATGCCGAGGAGTCCACATGGGAGCGTGATGATGAAATGCGTGAACGTTATCCAGAGTTATTTTTACCAGGTACTTTCTAGTTCCGAATTTCGGGACGAAATTCTGTTATTAGGGGGGGAGTATGTAATACTCCGTACTTTTATTGATATTTATTTGTGGGATTAATTAAATTAAATGGGTATTAATTGAAAATTAATGCGGATAAAATACTAACAAGATGTGAGTTGGTATTTGATTATAATGTGTACACATATGATATTATATGAATATTGCAAATATTGAAATTTTTCGTGAGATAGAAATACGGCAATTTGGAAATTTTGTTGGGACGCGTGTGACAGTCGCGTCAAGAATATAATTATTTTAATTAAAAAGTGAATTTTATTTTTATCAACCGTATGGTCATTTTGAGTGCGCCAACGTGTCCGGAAGGGTCGAAATAGTCAGAAAACACTAGCCGGTGGTTTAGTTTGGGTTCCGGGGCATTATTGGGCCATACCGGTAATTAAAAAGGGTATTTTGGTAATTTTGGAATTTGGGGAATTTTGACCAACGAATTTTGGGAATTAAAAATAGGGTATTTAGGAACCCACTAACCCATTACCAGCACTTTACTAATTATAGGGCTACGGGAGTTATAGAAGAGGTTAGGAGAAGTTCCCAAAAGAGAAACACAACCTCCATCTTCAACCTTCAACCTTGGGATAAAAAGGAGAGAGCAACCTTCATCAATTCAACACCAAATTCAGAGAAAAATCCAAGGCAAGTGGTTTAATTTCGTTAATTTCAATCGAATGCTTCTTCCATGATTAGAAAATTGATATATTTGCATTGTGTTGGGAGATTTATAAAAACCCATGAAATTGGAGTTATAAATTCAGATTTGGATATAGGTTTTCATGTAGAATTGTTTTTTGGGTGATTAGACTAAAAGAATTACTATTTTTATGTTACAAAAATGGCTTTATTTATGGAAATTGATGACTTTAAATTTCTAGGGTTCATGTTCATAAGGTTTGGGAAAAATTGGGAAGTTATGATAATTAGATGATGTGTAGGAAGATTTTTCCTTATATAAATGTTATGTTATGACCTATGAATGTTTAATGATGATTAGAAACCTTAAAATACTGTTGGGGCAACTTTTAGATGAGATTAGAGGTGAAGAAAATTGAGAAAAATGAGATAGGAAAATTCTGGGCTCAAAATTGTCACCTCGTTAGAAGACCTGCCCAGGTCGTTCGAACGAGCTCGTTCGAACGAGCTTCTAACGAGCTGACAGTTTGCCTTCTAACGAGTTGGATGTTCGTTCGATGCCTTTCGTTCGAACGAGATCTCGTTAGATGCCCCTTTCGTTCGAACGAACTCTCGTTCGAACGAGACTTCTAACGAGTTGACAGATTGGCCTTTTTGGCCTGATTTGATTTCTAGTGTCCCGTAACCTTGTTTAATTGTAGAGATAACATTCCCTTGATAACTAATTGATATAGTTGGGATATTTGGGATATATTGAGGAGTAAAACATAGAAGTGTGATTTGAATCAAATAATAATTGTGGATTAGGACGTGAGTGACTATTACGATGTGAGAACAAGTGATGGCTTAAATATTTGTATTAACGGATATTTGGGATATATTGCGGAGTAAAATATAGAAGTGTGATTGGAACCAAATAATATTTATGGATTAGGACGCGAGTGACTAATCACGTTGTGAGAATAATTGATGAATTAAATACATACGAACCGAACATATGAAAGGTGTAAAATTATAAGTTGGTATGAGAATGAGAAGTATACCACTAATTAATTATGGTAATTACTAAGATGTGTTCATGATTAGTATGTATGATTTTATGTGTATGACATACCTACCATACTTTCTATCACGGGAGGTTTGCGTTCGTTCAGGACCATCTAATCTTTGTGTGCCTACGGAGGGATATAGATTGGTACCTCGAGGACATAGTTCAGAGAATGACTTATTTGTGAGTTAATAAGTCAGCTGACTATGGAGCGTAGGTATGTACGTCACCCATGGATATGTTGAATTATGTTCGCCTCCATTTTTGTGTGTTGTGCTTATTCTAACAATTCCTGAGAGATTCAGAATTTGTAATCCTTATGTACGTGATGTACCGGGATGGATAGCAGAGTATGTGTACACCGCAGCTTAGCCTCGGGGTGCTGGTATTGTATATTTATGATGTGAATAATATACGGTTAAATGAAGAGGAATTGTTATGTTTAATTGCGAGTATAATTGTAGTAACGTCTTGATAAAGATAAAAAGGGAAAACCTGCTGTAAATTGTTTTGCTAAAAATTGAGAATCCGAGTTTAAGTAAAGCCTCCTATTTAATTGATAACGTTGGGAATTTATATCGTGAATCAAGTAGAAAGGTTATAACTTATGACGGTTTAGTTAGATATGAATGTCACTTAGATGGGTACGGTACGTTAGGAGTGCACAATTAGTCGAGAGGTGAGAATTTCATGTGAGTGCATGTCCTAACATGTATTTTGCATTCATTGTTTTAATGATATTAAAGCACTTCCTGTTTTTAAAATACTCTCCACTTTTGGGCTCTGACCCGTTTGCTTTCAAATCTATTTTTGTAAAAACCTTTTAGGTGCCCAGCCACAAGGACACCATGCATAGGATTTCCATTCAGGTGACGAGATGTAGCTGTTGTGGAATTTACATGGCCTTGCTAGTAGACGCTTCTTTTGTCTTGACTCCATTCAGTTTTCATCATTTGTAGGGCATGTCGCCCATTTCTATTAGAGACATTTCATAATTCAGTTATTCAGATTTTTGGCATGTAATTAATTCAGGATACACGGTTTCATTTATTTCAGTTTGTGGGATTGCTGTGAGGAGTTTTCCTCCGAACTTATTATTATTTGTTGGTTACTTTATTGAGACTTTATGGTGTATGGTGATGTTATTCTTTTACATTTCATTTATCGCATGTTAATCAGATTTAATTTAAAATTTGACAACTTACTTTTTAAATACTAGGTGGTTAGTAATTATTAAATGTTTTCGACAGTGATGCTATTAACTGAACTAACTTGGCATTTTGTATTAATTTAATAAAGGAGTAGCTACCCGGTATTTAATTAGTCGGGGTGTCACACTGTAATAATGACAAATCTGGCTCAGGGCCAGACCGTCATGCAAGAAACTATGCGACAACTCATACAAACCCTCCATGGCGGTGCACCAACCCATTCAGGACCACGAAGTATTCAAAGAAATACCCATGCACCTTCTTCACGTACGAGGCGTATTGATTCATATCGCAATGAGGAGTATGAAGATTTTTCTCATCAACCTGGGCGAACTTCGTCAGTACGTGCCACAGATACTGAACAACGTGTCACTCTCTCTCCAAAAAGGACTAGTGCGCTAGAGAGGTTAAGCCGGGCATCACCTTTCAATCGATTAGGACCTAGAATGAGTAGAAGTCCTCCTAAAGTCGCATCGAGGAGTTTTCGACGACCATCAAATTTAAGGGAAGGATCTGCCCAGTCGTGACCAGCTGCTCGTCAAGATAGATCCCAGGAAGCCACTTCAACGCGATCAGTTGCTCGAACCAACAGACCCGAGGAAGGAAATGATGCATGGAAAGGCTCTATTCAGAGGCTGGAGGATAGATTAGGGGAAATGGATAAAGCCAAGAACCCTCTACAATGAACTTTTGTTTCGAGGAACACCTTTTGTCCAGGCCATTGTAGATTATCCAACACCATCAAAGTTCAAAGCACCTGTTGTGACCCCCAAATATGATGGAAAGACTGACCATGTCCTTCATATAGAACAATATCAAGCTGCAGCCGACATCTATGCTGTTCCAGATGAGATGAGATGTAGAGCGTTCTCGGGAACTCTTACCGGATCTGCTCAAATATGGTATAATAATCTTCCTCGGGGTAAGATCTCAACTTTTCTTCAACTGGCCGAGTTATTCATTGGGAATTTCTATTTTGGGGCAAAGCCAGTCAAACGAGTAGCACATTTGTTAAGTATTAGACAAAAAGCTGGTGAGAGCACCAGAGATTATATAACTCGTTTTAATAACGAGAAACTTGAAGTCATTGATTATGAGGAAAAGACAGCGATTACCGCCTTGATGAGTGGACTACTTCCCAACAAGTTGTACTACACTTTGGCCAAAGATCCACCTAGAACCATGTCCGACCTGATGGGAAAAGCGGCCAAGATTATGAATGCCGAGGAGGCTATGGCTGCGAAGAAGAACATGGATGCCAAAGAAACTAAGGTGGAAGGTGATAAAGCTAAGAAGAAAGAGCATAAGAACAATGGTAATGACAAACACTCAAAAAATAGGTCGGTATGGGACGTAATGACACTACACCAAATTTGCCCATTTGTCAAGGTCATTGACCTTGACAAATCCACCTTGTCAAGGTCAATGACCGTGACATTTCGAGGCGAGACAACTTTTTTTGTCACGGTCATTGACATTGACACGTTTGTCACGGTTTATAACCGTGACAAAGCCGTGACCCTTTTTTAAAAAATTGTCACGGTCATTGACCATGACAATTCTAGGCAGAATTAAAAAAAAAACTGCTGGGCAGTATGGCCACTGCCACTGCCCAGCAGTATATTTGTACCTGTTATAGCAACGTTGTACCTGTTCCAAACATCATATATCCGAACAAACTAAAGATAATGCAAATTGTTTTGTGAAGAATCCTAATACTAACCAGAATTGGTTGAAAACTCGAAATAGCTTATGATAACTATGCACTAAGAAGACGTTTAAATGAAAAGTATGTCATCCATGTGGGACACCCTTGTGTTCGTTATGGATGTCTTTTCATGGTACATTTGGTTTCTAGGAAATTGACTTTAGAATCTAAAGTTTAAAATTTAATAAACATGACTTCGGCCCCCATTTAGCTGTTCGTCTGTTAAGCAAAAAAGTTTGTCACTCCATACATACCCCCCCATGAAAAACTTCCAAAATAAAAGCTCAAATCAGGCGTCAAAGAAGAGGGTGAAGAATGATAGACCTGATTAGTGATTCCAGATGTAAATAAAGAATGTTCAGCGATGAAGACAAAGTAACGATATACTACAAGTTGAAAAAAAACACTTCGAGCATGCAAATATCACAATATATGTTCATACAAATTATATGCCATTCGAACTTAAAAGCACAAGACATGTTATACTACACGTTCAATGAAGAAACATTAAAAACACAGTTTATTGAATAGCATGAGTGAGAATATGTATGGTTGGGGATTGTGTGTGTGTGTTGTGGTGGTGGTGGTGGGGGGGGGGACCAAATTGGACACCTCGCAAGAATTTATCGTTAGAATATCCATGAAAAAGCCCCTCCCGTTCAATGTGTCACTGCTGCAGGCAAATTACATAATAAAAAATTAATATAATAGATTTTTTACAAGCAAAACAATTATGGTGATTTGAGGTTTTACCGCAACTAATTCTTTGATGTTAAATTTAGCCTCTAACAATTTCATTTCTTGAGGTTCCCTCGAGATGACTTTCAGTGACACAAAAAGTGTTACAGGATATTTTTTGCATCACTAAAAGTCACTCTGGGGTTTAAGCCTTAAGAAATGAAACTGTTGGGGGGGCAAATTCAATATCAAATAAATAATGAGCTCCAAAGCCCAAGTGACCCATAAAATTAATAATAGACAATTTAAAAAAAAAAACTAAACATGAGTTAGGACCATCTTCTCCATTACTCTTTTCTCAAAATAAGTCGTCATATTTTAAATTATTCAGAACATATGAAAATAATAAATTCAGAAATAACAAAAATTCCTAGTAAGAGGCATAACAAAAATCTATGGATACAAATGCAGATCCAATGGATAGGAAAGAGATATTACTTACCCTGGACTGGGGTCGTTTCTTGAGCAGTCGTGTTAAGACCATCTACTCCATGACTGGGTTCTGAAAGAAATAATAATATTTTAAACGATTCAAAACATATAAAAATAACAAATTCAGAAATAATAAAAGTTAATCTAGGAATAAATAATCAAAGCCAATGAATCAGAAAGAAAGATTATTTACTGCTGATTGGAGCCGTTTCTTGAGCATTCAAATTAGGACCATCTGCCCCATGACTGGTTTCTAAAATAAGTAATGATATTTTAAATTATTCAAAACACATAAAGATAACAAATTCAGAAATAATGAAGATTCCTACTAGGAGGCTTAACAAAATCCAGGGATATAATAACCGAGCTAATGGATCGGAAAGAGATATTACTTACTCTCGACTGGAGCCATTTCTTGAGCACTCGTATTCGTACCAACAGCTCCATGACTGATTTCTAAAAGAAAAAATCATATATACATGCAAAATGAGACAAAAAATACATCAATATAGTCTAGGTCTAATCATAAAAAATGCATAAAGATAGGAATGGTTGGCAGGGTTATAATAATAAATGCAAACTAGTTCTAAATCATCCTTTTATCTTTTATAATTGTGTTTTAAGGAGTGATAAACAATGTGGAAACACATGAAGGATGATGGGAATTAGAGTTTCTTATGTTATTGGTTCGCTAAACACAATCCTATAATTTTAGAATAAATTCCATGTGTGTATTATTTTTAGGGCTTTAATCAATGGATTCATTTAAGACATGATGTGGTAGATGTCTTGTAAAAATATAGAGATAGGGAAAACGTTTTATATTGGTTCAATAATGTGAAGCACAAAATTTTCGAAATGGTCTACACACCTAAATTGAATCTCAATCCTCCACCCCACCCCCTCCCCCACCACACACCACACACCACCACACACACACACACACACACACACACCCCACCCACCCCACCCAACCCCCTACCCCCCTCCCCCACCCCCTCCCCCTACCCCCTCCTCCACCCCACCCCCTGCCCCCTCCACCACCCCCTCCCCCACCACACACCACCACACACACACACACACACCACCCTACCCCACCCCCTGCCCCCCTCCACCACCCCCTCCCCCCTCCCCCAAAACACACCACCACACACACACACACCGTACCCCGACCCACCCCACCCCCTGCCCCCTCCACCACCCCCTCCCCCACCCCACCCACCCCACCCAAACCCCTACCCCCCTCCCCCACCCCCTACCCCCTCCCCCACCCCACCCCCTGCCCCCTCCACCACCCCCTCCCCCACCACACACCACCACACACACACACACACACCCCACCCTACCCCACCCCCTGCCCCCCTCCACCACCCCCTCCCCCCTCCCCCAAAACACACCACCACACACACACACACCCCACCCCACCCCCTACCCCCTCCACCACCCCCTCCACCACCCTACCCCACCCCTCCCCACCCCCTACCCCCCTCCACCACGCCCTCCCCCACCCTGCCCCATCCCGCCCCACCCCCCACACACGCACACACATACACACATATATATATACACATACATACATAAATATACAGACAAATATATATATATAAATGGAAGAGAGAGAGAGAGAGAGAGAGAGAGAAATTGAACCTGAGAGAGAGAGAGAGCAGCGTCGAGTCGAGAGAGAGAGAGAGAGGGAGGGAACGGTGGGAGGGAAAAAAGAAGGGGGAAAGGGTTTTTGCTGGAAAAGTTGTCACGGTCGTGTCAAGGTCATTGACCGTGACAAGGATTGTCACGGTCTTGTCAAGGTCAATGACCGTGACAAGACCGTGACAAATTTAATTGTCACGGGCTTGTCACGATCAATGACCTTGACAAGTCGTTGTCACGATCGTGTCAAGGTCAATGACCGTGACATAAAACGCGTGTTTTTTTGTCACGGTCAATGACCTTGACAAGGCTGGCCGGCTGAAAGGTGACAATTTGCCCATTTTGGTGTAGTGTGAAGAAATTCGATAATTATACTCCTTTGAAGAAGGATATCAACCATGTTCTAGAAGAAATTAAGAACAACGAGGAATTAAACTGGCCAGGGAAAATGAAGGCAGACCCTGATCGGAGGAATAAAGCAAAGTATTGCAAGTTTCATAAAGATCATGGCCATATGACTAAAAATTGCATAGCTCTTCAGAATGAGATTGAAACACTCATCAGACGAGGAAAAGTGGCAAAGTATGTTGATCGTGCAAGCGAAAGAAGAAACAACGAACGAGCAAGAGAGAGGTCTAGATCTCCTCGTCGAGTAGAGGAGAATAAGAAAAGAAACCATGAAGATGATCCAGAAGACGACCCCGGTCTTCCCAAGAGACCAAGGCAGCCAGAACGAGAGGTATTTTCAATACGCTTTGGGTCATTTGACTGTGATGTTATCACAGGTGGAGATGCAGGAGGAGGAGACCTTACTACCGAGAGAAAAGCTTACCTCTGTGAGGCTCAAGCTTGCTCATACATTCAACGAATGAACCTAGCTGAGGAGGATCGCCCGAGAAAGGTAAATAAAGAGAAATTGGTCAATGGTTTCTCAAAGAATGACCTCGTAGGTGTTCTATATCCTCATGATGACCCATTGGTGATCAAAATGAGAATGGAGGAGGTAATGATTTCAAGAGTACTGGTAGACAATGGTAGCTCGGCAGACATCATGTTCTACTCGTGCTTCGACAGTTTAAATCTAAAGCTATCTCAACTGGAGCCTTACCATAGACCCCTCCTCGATTTTACTGGCGAGAAAGTATTTCCACTTGGGAAGATCAAGTTGGATATATTCATCGGTACGTGGCCTGCTTGTCGAACAGAAAGAATACGCTTCTTCGTGATGGATAAGAATGTTCAATCATCATACAATATCATTATGGGAAGAGTAGGATTGAAGAAGTTCGAGGCTGTACCATCTACAGTGCATCAGTGCCTAAAATTTCCAATGAAGTTTAGAGTAGGAGTTGTGAAAGGTGACCAGAAAGTAGCTCGGGAATGCTATTATTCATCCGCCGAGCAAGAGGAACTGGAGGAATCAAGAAAAAAGACTACTACCTATCAAATGGATGAAGGTGCAGAAATTGAAACATTAGATCCTAGAGATGAGTCGCAACTCGTGAAGGGTCAAGTGGTGGAAGCTACTGAAAATATCATTCTGGATGACGAGCACCCTAAACGAACTACTCAAGTAGGTTCGTCGTTGGAAGCCTCATTAAAATAGGAATTGATAACTTTCCTAAGAAGCAGAAAGCAAACCTTTGCATGGAGTCATGAGGATATGCCCGGGATAGATCCAAATTTCTTATGTCACGAACTCAATGTGAATAAGGAGATCAAGCCAGTGAAGCAGAGAAGAAGAGTGTTCATCCCCGATAAGAACCAAGCTATATAGGAGGAAGTAGAGAATCTCCAGAAAGATTGTTTCATTGAAGATGTTAAATATCCAGACTGGTTAGCCAATGTGGTGATGGTAAAGAAGAAAAAAAACAAGTGGAGGATGTGTGTAGACTTCACAGACCTCAACAAAGCATGCCCAAAGGATCATTTTCCATTCCCCGAATTGATCAACTAGTCGATGCTACCTCGGGACACGAGCTGCTAAGCTTCATGGATGCTTATTCTGGCTACAATCAGATTAAAATGAAACCTGAAGACAGGGAGAGTACTTCTTTCATTACCCCTAGGGGAACTTATTGTTATAATGTTATGCCTTTTGGTTTGAAAAATGCAGGTGCAGCATATCAGCGACTGATGAACAAGGTCTTTGCCGAACAAATCAGTTGCAATATGGAAGTCTATGTTGACGACATGCTGACAAAGAGCAGGAAAGTTGCCGATCATCTAGTTGACTTAAGTCAGACTTTTGATCAACTAGATAAATATCAAATGAAGCTGAACCCGACGAAGTGCATATATGGAGTACGAGAAGGCGTGTTCCTCGAGTACATTGTCAATCAACGAGGCATTGAGGCAAATCCTGAAAAGATCAAAGCTCTATTAGGGCTGCGATCTCCAATGATAAAGAAAGAAGTACAAAGTCTTACAGGATGAGTAGCAGCACTCAACAGATTTGTATCACGAGCAACTGATCGATGTCTCCCTTTCTTCAAGACACTCCGAAAGACTTTTGAGTGGAATGATGAATGTGAGAAGGCTTTTCAAGACTTGAAGAAATACTTGGGAGCACCTCCACTGTTGTCCAGGCCGGTGATGGGAGAAAAATTGTACTTGTATCTAGCAGTATCGGAGAATGCAGTTAGCTCGGCGTTGATAAGAGTGGAGAATGGAGTACAAAAACCAATCTACTACACAAGTAAGGCCTTCCGAGGAGCAGAGATCAGATATCCAAGGCTGAAAAAATTAGCACTGGCGCTGATTGAGGCGAGTAGGAGAATGAGGCCATACACACAGGCTCATACTATAGTCGTATATATTGATATGCCGTTGAGGCAAGCCCTTCATAAACCAGAAAAATCTGGGAGATTGATGTACTGGGCAATAGAGCTCGGTGAATATGATATAGTCTACGAACCAAGATCATCGCTAAAAGGGCAAGCAGTAGCAAATTTTATAGCAGAGTTCACCTATCCTGATACCCCCGAGGAGAAAAAGTTGCTCGCTGATCAACCTGTGGATGTTACAGGATCATCAAACACAAGCTCAGACCAGTTCAGGTTGGTAAAAGGGCAAGTGGATGTTACAAGATCATCAAATTTGAGCTCAGACCAACTCCGGTTGGTAAATGGGCAAGAAAAGATGATCGACGAAGAGCAAGAAATATCAGGGGAGGATGAAAGGAAGCAACAAATATTTCACCAAGGAACTCTGTCAGATCAGAAGTTTGAAGACGAGTTACCTATATGGAGGCTATATATAGATGGCTCATCTTGCACAACAGGCAGTGGGGCAGGGAAAGTTTTGAGCACTCCGGACGAGGTCGACATGGAATACGCCCTACGTTTCCAATTCAAAGCTTCTAATAATGAGGCTGAGTATGAGGCCATGATCGCAGGTCTTAATTTGGAAAAAATTATGGAGGCGCAAGAGGTTATTATTTTCAGTGATTCTCAATTGATCGTAAACCAAATGATGGGAGTATATGGAGTCAAAGGAGAATTAATGATCAGATATCATGCAAAGGCAAAGGAGCTGGTGTCAGAATTTGCTGCTATTCAGCTGGTCATAATACCAAGAATGGAGAATGCGAGAGCAGACGCCCTAGCTCGACTAGCATCAGCTACTCGTACCGAGCTACGGAGAACAATCCTAATTGAAGTTTTAGTTGGTCGGAGTATAGATGAAGATCTGACGATGAACTTTATTACCCTTGATTTAGGACCATCTTGGATGGATCCCATCAGGACATATATTGAAGAGGGAGAATTACCAATTGACAAGCTCGCAACCAAGAAATTGAAGTTTAAAGCTGCTCGGTATGTATTAACTAACGGTATTCTATATAGACGAGGAATTATGGCAGGTTTACAGAGATGTGTGCATCCCACCGAGGTGAAAGAATTGATTGAAGAGATCCATGAAGGGTCCTGTGGAGCCCATGTAGCAGGTCGAACGCTTTTGCAAAGGGTGATGACGCAGGAATACTACTGGCCGACGATGAGGGCTGATTGTATAACCTATGCCAAGAAATGTGACAAGTGCCAGCGCTTTTCCTCCATCCGAAGAACTCCACAAGCATTTTTGACACCCATAACTTCCCCTTGGCCATTTTCCATGTGGGGAATAGATTTGGTTGGACCATTGCCGACGACCAGAGGAAGATTCAAATACCTCGTCGTCGCAGTGGATTATTTTACTAAGTGGGTAGAAGCTGAGCCTCTCATTGATATGACGTACGAGAAGGTGTACCAATTTGTTTGGAAGAACATCATTTGTCGATATGGTCTTCCTCATGCCTTCATCACAGACCATGGAACACAATTTGATAACGAAGAGTTTGCTGCCTATTGTCATCAGTCAAACATTTTGAAGATCCACTCAGCACCAGGCCATCCTCAAAGCAATGGACAAACTGAAGTGACAAATAGAACGCTGCTGAATGGCTTGAAGAAAAGACTGGATGATGCGAAAGCGAATTGGATCAACGAGCTACAATCAGTATTGTGGGCTTACCGAATTACTCCCCGAGTAGCAACTGGAGAATCACCATATATGCTGACATTTGGAAGTGAAGCTGTTATACCTGCCGAGTTGGGCCTCCCAACACACAGGGTACTGAATTTCAATTCTCCTGTCAGCGACTTAATGAGAAGATTGGATTTAGATATGCTCGAGGAAGTTAGAGAAGAAGCAGCCATTAGAAATGCTGCTTACCAGCAGCGAACAACTTTTTTCTACAACAAGAGGGTGAAGAAGTGTGACCTGAAAGAAGGAGACTATGTGCTGAAGAAAGTGATTCAAAAGCACAATAAACTGGAGGCAAACTGGCATGGACCATACCGAGTTAAAGAAGTTGTTCGACCAGGAACTTACCGAATAGCAACTTTAGAAGGGGAGGAGTTTAAGAATGCATGGAACGCAGATCACCTACGCAAGTATTATCAGTGATGAATAAAATAAAGATATTCTACCGAATGCTCTCTTTTTATTGAAAGTTTTTCGGGGAATACTAGTGCTACACACTACTCGGCAAAATGAACTCGGCAAAGCTCAGACTACTCAAATTTATTCTCGAAAACGTGAACTAAGGTTGGTCGAGAAACCTATATTCCTCCGGTAAGTAAAGCTACCTATATTCCTCCGGGAAGTAAAGCTACCTGTATTCCTCCGGGAAGTAAAGCTACCTATATTCCTCCGGGAAGTAAAGCTACCTATATTCCTCCGAGAAGTAAAGCTACATGTATTCCTCCGGGAAGTAAAGCTACCTATATTCCTCCGGGAAGTAAAACTTGTATTCCTCCGGGAAGTAAAACTTGTATTCCTACGGGAAGTAAAACTATGTGTTTCTCATGAAATAAAAGTATTCCTAAAAATGCCAATTTATGTTGGTTAGGAAGTAAATATATTCTCGAAAATGCCAACTATATTCTCAAAAATGCCAACTTGAGTTGGTCGTGCCAAAGTTGTTGTTTAAAGAAAAAAAATTTACTAACTATGGCTGGTCGGGGATAAAAACCCACTATCTGTAGTTGGTCGACAAGGAAAATTTACCGACCTTGGTTGGTCGGGGATAAAAACCCACTATCTGTAGTTGGTCGACAAGGAAAATTTACCGACCTTGGTTGGTCGGAAACATTTTATGAAGATGAGAAAGTGATCGAGCAACATTTTTTATACTCGTAACTTTTTACTAAGTTGGTCGAGAAACAAAACATTATTTTTGCCAAATGATTACCAAAAATTCAAACTACTCGACAATAAGTTGATCGACAAATAATACAATATTGTTATCTTTTTAACAGATATACATGCACAGATGTAAAGTGTTACAAGACAATAGCAATTAAGATTGCGAACAAAAATGAAAGTCTTTAATTAAATCCAAAACAAATTACATTGATAATGAAATGTAAATTACATTGATACTAACTATTACATCAAAATTCCTACTCTATTGGTTTCTTCCCCTCTGCTTTTGTAACAGGTTCCTCGGATCATTTAAAGCAAGAGGAGAATTTATAAAGTTCAAATCTTTTAACATCCTGATATTCATCACGGATGGTCGATCTAGAAGGTGCTCGGGATGAGATATCTCGACATTTGAATGGAGATTGTAGTCGCCGAGATATTTAGAAATCAAGCATCGAGGAATGGCCCTAGCAGGGATCCAACTCATATCCAGTTTGAATGGTGGCACGGGTAGGTCGAGCTAGGGCTGTCAATGGACCGGATCTGGACCCGGACCCGACCAAAATTAACGGATCTGAGCAAATTTTATAGACCCGATTATCCGATTACCCGATTACCCGATTAGTTAATGGATCGGATCTGGATATACATGACTCCGATCCGATAAGGACCCGACCCGAATGTGTATATATATATAATATAATAAATATATATTTATATATAATATTATATATATATAGTCTTACATATAATTACTAAATATATATATAACTAATATATGTATGTAAATATGTATGTAATATATAACTTATATATATTTATGTAAAAACAGTATATAAACAGTATATATATATATATATAAGTTATATATAAAAAAACAGTTAGTTTTATATTATAAAAACAGTATATATATATATAAGTTATATATAAAAAAAAACAGTATATATATATATAAGTTATATATAAAAAAAGAGTTAGTTTTATATTATAAAAACAGTATATATTTATATATAAGTTATATATAAAAAAAACAGTTAGTTTTATATTATAAAAACAGTTTACATACATAATATAAATTATATTATAAAAACAGTTTATATATATATAAGTTATATTATAAAAACAGTTAGTTTTATATAAAAAAAAAACAGTTTATAAAAACAGTTAGTTTTATATAAAAAAAAACAGTATATATATATATATATATAAGTTATATATAAAAAAACAGTTAGTTTTATATTATAAAAACAGTATATAACTTATATATATATAAGTTATATATAAATAAAAAAATAGTTTTATAAAAACAGTTTTATATATATATATTCGGGTCGGGTAATCGGGTCGGGTCTCCGGGTCCTTAACGGATCCGGGTCTGGATCCATTTTCTGAAACCCGTCGGGTAATCGGGTAAGACCCGATCCGCTAAAAATATACCCGGATCGGATCTGAATATACCCAGACCCGATCCAGACCCGATCCGTTTACACCCCTAGGTCGAGCAGCCCAGGATCGTGGTAGTCCCACAGATAATGACCCTGTTCGAGTTGCAGCACACCTAAGGCATTCAATCAGCCTTGCTTGTAGCCCTCATTATTGGCATTCTGGATACGATCGTCCAAGTGGTAGAGAGCCTCGTTGTACCCAGCCATCCAGAACTCCCTGGGCTGTTTGTGGAGATTATTGATGAAGAGCTCTTTATTCTCTAAGGTAGAGTTTTGCGTAGAAAGCTGCTCTTCCAAGTCCCTGATCTTCTTTGACATTTCAGCCAATGCCTGGTTCTTCACCATCAGCTGGAAGGCCTGGTTTTCTAAGGCAGATTGAGTCCGCTATTACTCGACAAGAATCCAAGCAGCTCTTGCTCGTCCCCGGGGAGCTCTTGCTCGACCACGAGAAGATGTAGAGGGGCCAGGCCTCTTCAAGGTTTCCAACTCATCCCTCAAGTTGGCGTTCTCAACCTCCAAGAACGAGAATCCCTCATCAGTCACTGGGATCAAGGCTTTTGAAGTGGAAGCTGAAGACTTCAACTGTGACAACTCTCTTTGTAGGTTGTTATTCTCTTGCTCTAATAATTCAGCTATCTGTCTGCACTCCTCGACCTCACCCATCAGAGTTCTCTCCCTCACATCATAGCCAGCAAAACGCTTCTCGTATCCCTTGTCGGCAATGATTTGTTGATATTTCTTCTCATACCCCTCGTGCAAGAGGGCAGTGGATTCTTTGTATTGTTGTTGAAGGTCTTCAAGAGTGCCTTGGAGATCCTCGATCATATCATAATAAGCCACATTATTGGCCACTGCACGATCAAGTAGACACTTCAAATATTGGTAGGCTTTAACTGCCTGTTTAGAAGCATCTTGGCCGAGGATGTCGACGACTTGTGCTGCACTCAGATCTGTGTGACCAGCCTTAAAATAATCATTGCATTGCCTCAGCAACTTTGTATCGTGAGCAGATAATAATTCCATCCTGGCCAGAAACTAGCAGAGGAAGAAAAAGCAGTAATCAATAAGAATCAAAACAGAGCATGAAGAAGAGACAACAGTATGCAAAAACAAAAGTTCAAGTTTTATTATATCACAAAATTCAGAATTACATGTTCATGGTTACAAAAGAAAAATAAAATAGAGATAAAACCGAACAACTCTACACCTTTTCCTTGTCTCCCAAAACTTTCTCGGGAGGCTGGGACGAGGAGGTAGGTTGCTCGGAGGGAACAGAAAGTTTCTCGGGGAGCGATGGCAGTTGCTCGGAGGAAGTAGCGAGCTGCTGAAGTTCCTCATTAGCAGGCTGGATGGCTGGGGGATGATCTCCCATCACCATTGAAGACTCTTCAGAGGCAGTTTCGTCCTCTTCTTCGTCTTTGGGAGTTGGAGGGGGACCAGGGATGTGTCGCTGAAAGAGTTCAGAAGTTTCGGCAACTTGCATTTCTTGTAGAGCAGCGACCCACCCATCTCTAAAGTATTTTAGGCTGCCATATTCTACTTGAAACATCATGGCAGCCAAGCCCTTGTTCCACCCTTTGTCCCAGCCAGCGCTGAAAGACTTCTTCACAGCCATTTTCCTCTTTGACTTCTCCGAGGAAAGCTTCTCGGACAGAAGGTTTTCAGCAGTCTTCAATTTATTCTCAACCTCCTCCTTCTGCCGACTTACTTCCCGAAGTTGGATTAATTCTTCCTCGACAACCTTGAGTTTATCTTCAAACTCCTCAGCATTCTTGATCTTCCCTTCAAGCTCTTTATTCTTCTTCTCCAAATCAGTTACTTTTTTCTCCAACCCCTTAGAGGTTTCAACAACCTGAGTTTTCTCCTGCTCGGTGGAGATAATTTTCTTCTCCCAAACAGCCTTGTCAGTATCGTATTTCTGACGAGAGTCTTCCAAAGACTTAATAGCTTCCTCCACACTAGATGAGGAGCTTGAAGCTTTAATAGCTTCATCTTTATTCATAATTATATTAAAGCAGCTCACCAACTATAAAAAGAAAATGAAAGCAAGTCAGAAATAGAAATGACAAGGGAAAGATGAAAAGTTCAAAATAATAAGACTTACAGAAGCAAGGTGGCGAGTAGCCAATGAGGTAACCATGTCCCGAGAAAGGTTTTCTTCAGTACCGTGGACCTCGGGAATGATCCAAGACTTTACCGAGCTCATGGCAGAGCTCGGAGGAACAAAAGTGGGAACCCCAGTTCCAGTGGTTGGAGGCTGGGAGATGGTTTCAGTCAAATTGATCGAGGATCTCTTCTTCAGCTTCCTCGGGGGAATAGGAACAGTTTCGACCAAGGAAGAACTCTTGGTCGGTGATATTACAATCACTTCTCCTGGAGTAGCAGACTTGCTCGGAGCCACTTGGGGCTTCTCGACAACCTTCACAACAGGGGCAGCCGAGGAAGGTGCATCAGTTTTTTTTGTCCCCTCCCCTGGGACGTCAATCTTACTCCTTTTTGCCTCTCTAGCACCAGAGGCAGGTTTCTCAAAAAGGGTGGGAGGTATTCTCTTCTTCATCCTTTCACTTAAAGGAATGTGTGACTCAGGCGAGGAACTGGTAGAAGCTGGTAATGGTTCAACTTCACTTATCACCGAACGAGCAGTGAAAGAAGTAGTGTAACTCTTGTACTGCAGCAGATATGAGGCTGACCTAATGTGCTCGTCGGCAACACTCTGATGCAAACTCCAGATAAGTTTTAAGTGCCTTGTATTAACGTCTACTTCTTTTGGACACTTTCTTTTACTATCAACTGCAAATAAATAAACATTAAAATATCAGTGGCACATTTTATCAAACATAGAGGAAGCATAATTTCAAAATAAATAAAATGAAATAAAAACAACCTATCCCATTGCCATAGGGAGGGCATCTGGGACCCTGATACACTTCATCTTCAGATAAAGGAGCATGTTGCCAATTTTTTATGACAACCCCGTGCTCAAAATAGTCCCTATTGGCATCCGGGAGATTGACTACTAAGGCCCTATTTAAAAATCTAGTTTTTAAATAAAAGGTGTTATCACGAACTGCCCATCTATAACAAAACATGATTTCTGGAATTCCTATACGAGTTCCATGGATTTGATTTAATCTATGAACCCCATTAACTATCCTCCATGTATTGGGGGCTATTCTTGCAGGAACAACGTCAAAGTATTGACCAAATTCCAGACATAGAGGGTTTGGAGGAAAAAAAAATCCACACTCAGCAATAAAGAGACTGGGAAACCAATGTCCCTCAGCCAAACGGAAATAGTCAGAAGGCTCAGAAAGCTCTTCCAAAACAACCCAAGAGGGAATAGAAAAATCAGAGCAAAACTTATCAAGAGATTCAACAGGGTAAACCATGATGAATAAAGGAAATGAAGAAGAAGGAAGAAGATCTTACAGAAAAAGAGTGGATCTGTTGACAACGAATGATGGAAGAGATGAATACACAGGAGAGAAAGAGATGATGGAAAACTCGAAGATACAAATTTGAAAAAGTAGAAGACGATGGGATTGTCTGTGATGCTTAAATACCTTGCCTTGGGAAAAGGAAAAAGTAATGATTACAAAAGGAAACGATTACTCTACCGGCGGCTAGAAGGACAAAAAGGATGCGGAGATTGAGGCGGTTATAAAAAATTCAAAAAAGAATGATTCTACGAATTTGGAAGGAAAAATAAATAAAAAAGACTCCTAAATATCAGGAGGACCATTTAAAACTACCATATTCCGAGAAAGAATGTTCCATACTTCTCAAATTTCAAACTATGAAACATTGGGGGCTTCTGTTGATACCAAATTTAGTCCGCTGACATGGCCCAATTGAATGAAGACACATGGCAATCTACGTGGCAACAACAAACACTTTCGAGGAACTCACACGCTCCGAGGAACCATACTACAACGAGGAACACTGCTTCCCCGAGGAACTCATACGCTCCGAGGAACAAGAACTCTCCGAGGAACTCTTGAGTATCGAGAAGCTTAGGCGGTCCGAGCAACTCAGGCGGTCCGAGTTGCATCTCGAACAAAGCATTAATAGCAGGATAACCAACAGTTTGACTGTTCATTAAATGATTATCAGACGCATACGCTTAAGGGGCATTGAATGTATTACCCTTTCATATGTACATCATTTAATGTATTACCCTTTCACATTACAGCCTCAGGGCTATAAATACATTGTACAAACCTCATTGAAGGGGACCGGAATTTCTTGATAGAACTTGTAATCGAGAATTCCCAAACACTCAGCAATAACATAACAGTGGACGTAGGCCATTATTATAAGGCTGAACCACTTTAAAAACTCTTTGTTTTATTTATTTTATCTGTGATTAAATAATTAGATATGATCTAATTTCTTACATCAACAGTGGTGATGCCTATTCTTGAGGGAGGGAAAGCACACATATGTATTACATTAAGGAGAATACCTCACAAGAGGTGGTTGTCTCTTTAGACTCGATTCCAGTGGTGAGGGAGTTTGAGGACGTGTTCTAAGAGATACCCGGACTACCGACTAGTCAGGAAATTGAGTTTATTATTGACCTAGTGTAGACACCACATTTTGGGAATTCCTAAGTCTCCCATTAGGTCCCTAGCGTCTCCCCATTCAACACAAACCCTAGGTCATACTCTTAGTACTGATCTAGAGGCCATCGGGAGCTCTCAGGCCCCATTTGACTCCGGTCAACTTCATCGTCAGAGCAAAAGCTCAATGAATTTTTGAAGGGCTCTGAATTCAGGGATGGAAATTTTCCCCGAAAATTCGGGTCCCCGCGGATACCCAAAAAAAATCCCCGAAAAATCTAAGAAAATTCGGGGATCGGGGCGGGTTTGGGGAGTTAAAAAAATCCCCGACACATTTTGGGTCGGTTTCGACTATAGTCTCGGGTCTCCACGGGGATACCCGAATTATTAATATATAGTAAAATATATATGCTTATATTATAATAAATATATAAGATGTAAGATGTAAAACCCTAACATAACCTAACACGCCTCCTTCAAAATCAAAATCTCTCCCACGAGTCACGGCCTGCTTGGCTGCTCCCTCATCTCCCTCCCACGCCGGTGACCTACCTCCTTTCCCATGTCGGCGACCTACCTCCTCTCCCATGCTGACGACGCCTCGCCTCCACTCCCACGCATGTAAGTCTCTCTCTCATGTCTTTTTTTCTTTTCACTACTGTAAATAGTGATGATTTGTTTGTAGGCATTGAGTAGACTGACTCTTCTTAGAGTAGTGTTGAGTTGTTTTCCAAAACATTTTATTTCCATCTTTAGATGACGTCAACATTATTAAGAAAGTGAATAAGAAATTTCCTTGGTTTATTGTGTTAATCTCCATATATTTCTTTCCATCTATTTTAATGTTTGGGACTGCCTAATGTCCATTTTTCGCCATCTAAGTTTATAATCATAAGTACAAATATTATCGTGGTTATGTAAAAATTTGGGTGCATTTCCATTGTTCTTCCTACTGTTTATTTATAGATGACATAGTTCACTATTTGTTTAGCATGACTAGTATAAGAAAATACTAGTTAATTGTAATTTTTTTGGCATCATGTATCAGATATTAAAAAAAAAGACTAAATTTTTTATACTAGTTATCTAATACTAATTTTTTTATATTAAAAAATCAAAACGGGTTCCCCGCGGGGAAACCAATACCCGTTTTAAACGGGGATGAGGATCCCCGAACCCGTTATAACAGGGAGGGGACAGGGAATGGTTTCTCTAACAGGGACGGGGATTTAAAACCCAACCCTACACCGACCCGTTGCCATCCCTATCTGAATCTCCTTTCCAACGGTTCACCCCGTGTGCGAATCGACATAACGGTTCGAATGAACGGACCATTTTACTATCGAAAACCTACCCATTTTGACCCCAATCAACTTATTTTCCTGAGCAGAACCTCAATGAATCTTCTAAAGGCACTAAAAACCCTTTCCAAAGGTCCATCCCGTACACGAAACAGCAAAACCATTTGGACGAACGATTATCCGTTTTCCCTCAAAAACTAATCCAGAGGCCACTGGGCCCTCTCAGGATCCATTTGACGAAAGTCAACTCTTCATCTCGAATGAGACTAAATGAATTTTCAAAGGGAACTAAATACCATTTCCAACGGTCCACCCCATGCCCGAATCAGCCTTACAGTACGATCAAACGATCCGTTTTACTCCAAAAGATCACCGAGCACTTTAGGGCTCCATTTGACCAAAGTCAACTCTTTGAACCGAGCGAAGCTATTTAGAACGTTGAAGTTCCTCACATAAGCTTTCTAACGGTCCACCCCGTTGTAATACCACGTATTTTTATGCTATATCAATTTGGGGATTTATTAAATTTAATGTGAGTTAATTATTTAATAAAAATCTGGAAATTAATTATGTTATAATTATTAACGTGACGAGAGTTAGTAATTATGGGAAATTGTTTAATATTACTAATGAGCAAAGTAATATATTATATTGGTTATATTGAATGTCATGAGTGAGTTAAATGACAATTTCGGAAATTTAAGTCGGAACGTGCTCGTGTCGCGTCGGGACTAAATTTTGATAAATAAAAAGTGAATATTTTATAAGTTTCCCATATGGTCATTTTGAGTGCGCCAACGCGTCCGGAAGGGTCTAGATAGTCAGAAAAGTATACCCGGGGGTGTAGTTTGGGCCTCGGGGCGTTTTTAGGCCTAACTAGTACCCCGGGAGGGCATTTTGGTCATTTTACCTAATTGGGTAATTAAACCCATGAAATTCAGCAGCCTATATTAGCCATTTAGGTTAGTCAGCTAGGGTTAGAAAAAACTCAAAAACAAGTGACGGCCATAGGAGAAGGAAGAAGAAAGCTCCAAGGCAATCCAAGGCCCCAAAAGTCATCTGTTTGCACCACAACCACCACCACCGCGTAGATCGCGCAACGGGCTACGCAACCACACCAAAATCATCTGCAAATCAGAACGTCAAAAATCCCAGGCAAGTATTTATCTTGCGTATTTTCGTTAGTGCAATCTTCATATTAGTTTAGGAATGATTAGAGATGAAAAATATGAAAGAAAACCCAATTTGTGTTAGGAAAATCCATGTAGTATTGATTATATGAAAATTCTGGAATCCTTGCCATGTAGAGGAATATAACCCAGGAAATTTTGATAATATATTAGAAGGAAATTCTGGTAAAAACAGATTAGAACCATGATTAAGAAAAACTCTAGGGTTCTTGATGATTAGATGAGATTTTGGGTTAATTATCCATGTTTAATGTTAGATATACACATGCTTTACGTTGAAAACATCTGGTATGTTGATATAATGTTAGTAGTAGGATTTTTGGGACGTTTGGAATGGAAAAACATGGTTTTGGATGAAGAAAATTGGTAGAACCCGTAACTGCAATTCTGCAGATTTCACAGACCTGCTTGATCGATCGATCGAGCCTAGAGCTTCGATCGATCGAAGGTTCGATCGATCGAGCCCCAGACCTCGATCGATCGACCCCTCCTGACAGACCCCTATTTCCCTTGTTTAATTAGTTAAATTAAATTTATCGTGAAATAATTCTTGGGTATTCTTCATAAAATGTTTTGGGATATAGGAAAGACCAGTAGGACATATGAATGAGTGTTGGGAACTTTATTATAAGTCGAGAACTTTTCTTTTGGGACAATTATATAGTGAACGATGAAAATACGTAATTCAAGTGAGAGATTACGGCGAATAGCTACGATAGTGAATAGAGGTATACCTACTGAATTTTCTACTTGGAAGGATAGAGTCCACTAGTGTCATGTAATAAGTGAGAAAACCCTTCGAGTTAAGGTTAGAGATGAAACCTTATACGTAATACTAATAATGTGAAAATTAAGGATAAATATCGTAATTATGGGTGATGAGAGAAACCTATATTGATATAATGATAAGTAGTATATTTATATGGTTGTGTATGCATATATTATATACGTGTGAAAAACGTACCCGCGCTACTTGCTATCCCTGAGGTTACCGCACTGGGACAGTCTTATCTCGATGGGACCTTTATGGGGGATATTGACTTGTACCCTAGAAGATAGATATCCTTGGTACAGGCTATCGGACCGATAGTTCAGACGGTCCTAAGAGACGTGAGGGTATGTACTGACCTCTTAGAGACTTGGAATCTATGCTTCGCCTCAATCTTGTTTTGTGTATATATGTTATTACAGTTCGAGAGTGATTCCGAACTTGTATACCCCTTAGTGTGAGCGATACAGGGATTGGATAGCAGAGTATGCCTGCACCATAGTTTGTATGTTGGTGCTGTTAGGATATATATATATTATACGAGTGCTTAATATATATATCTGAATTGGGGAATTTAAATTGTTGTTGTAACGTAGTAAGTGAGAAATAATTCTGGACTATAAATTATGAATACTTGTTTTGAGAAAGTATAATATGTCACTGGAAAACTTTATTGATTTTATAAAGTTAAAATGGAGAACTTTGGTTACTAATTGGAACATCCTTTTTAAAATGGAATCGTTGAAGTGTAAATCTTATGAGTAATCTAAGATAAGTTAAATCATTGGGAAGACTAGTGCGATAAATGATAAGACAAACCGTTGGGAAGGTTAGTGCGATAGGTGTGCACATTAGAAGAGAGGTGAGATTTTCTCAAGAGAGTGTCGCACTAATATGTTGTTGCATTGGCCTGTATCAATTTAAATACTTGCTAAACGTATTTTAAATCAAACACACTTTCGGGCTCTGACCCATTTCTTTTTCTCTTTATCTCTCTTGTATATATATATGTATGTATTACAGGTGCCCAGCCTCAGGGGCGACTTGCTTAGGATCTCTTGGCAGGAACGCGTTGCAGCTTAGGTGGGAGTTGCAGGTCACTTGCGTAGACGGCTTCCTTTATTGACTCCACTTCTAGCATTCTCATTTATTGGGCACGTGTCGCCCTTTCCATTATTTCATTGTTATTGGGACATTTATATTCCAGTTATTTCTAGTATTGTCACTATGGGATTTATTCAGTTTGAATTGTGTTACTTTATGTTTCGCATGTTGACATTCGATTGACGAATGTTTTAGATTATTTTGGATTATGTTCCAGGTATATTGTGGTGTGATTCTTATTTATTGTGAGGTTGTTAATAAATAAAATAAATGATTTCTTTAAATAAAATTTGGAAAGTATGCATGAAAATAGTTTTGACACTTAGCTTAATTAATTAGGGTGTTAAATTGGAAAATTTATTTTTATCGACAGTGATGCTGAGAATGAACCAACTGTTCACCTTGATTTAATTTAATAAAGGAGTGATCGCCCGGTATTTAATTAGGCGGGGTGTCACAGGTGGTATCAGAGAATCAGGTTCTAGTGTCCTTTAGGATCTGTGCGGCTTATTATGCTTTCAGCGTTGCTTTCTTTGATATAGAGCCCTAATACTAGGAATGTCGTGTTTATCTCTATACATTGGAAATTCGTACTTCTGCGATATGTTTATTTGAATGATGAACTCATCCAAATTTATTTAAATTTTCAGATGGATCGTCAAGAAGTATTAGCTAAGACGGTTAAGGGAGTCAACGAGCAAAATCGACTCACACCTCAGGTGTCCCCAAAGAGAATATCAACCGCCGAGTTAGCAGGTATCGTGGCACAAGCAGTTACCACTGCAGTCCTACAATACCAAGAACGCAGCCTACAACTTAAAGGAGGCAAAAGACCTAGGGAGGTTAACCAAATGCATGTGACTAACGTTGAAAATTGTGCGAAGGCACCGAATCTGCGACAACGAAACAATCAAGGTCGAGTCAGTTACAGAAATAACGAGATTTATGTACAGGGGCAAGAGTGTCAGGGCCAACGAAGTCAGGTTCAGAATGAAATCACCAAGAGGTGTTTCGATTGTGGAATGGACGATCACAAACGTAAATCTTGTCCGAATCAGACTGAGGATAAACTACAATCTGACCAGCGGAGAATTTCGAAACTCTGTTATAAATGTGTACAACCGGGTCACAAGTGGATGGATTGCCCTCTCCCTGACATAGCTTTTCCGCAGATTTCCCCTCAAGGCCAGCAAGACCAGGGAAAAAGCGAGACTAGTCAATACCGTAATGAAGTGAAGCAGTTTCGAGGGAGGTGCTTCCAGTGTGGCAGGAGTGGCCATAGGCATCAGGATTGCCCAGAGAAGAATAGGGCCCCACGACAGGAATGTGCTAGCAATAAACCCCAGAATCCAGCTCCACCACCCTTTCCAACAGCCTCAGTTCAGCAGAGGAAGCCACAGGGCGGACGTGTCTATAACTTTCCACAGGTAGCAGCTCCGCAGGCACTACCCGCGATTGAGGGTATGTTTTCTGTCTATGTTACTATAAGTTGAGTTTTATTTGATACTGGGGCAACGCATTGTTTTATAGCTACGCATTTTGCGAAGGCCTTAGGGTTGTTAGCCACAGCAGAGAGCACAGTGACGTGTGTGGACTCACCACTGGGGAGTGGGTCACTTATTTTCTTTATATGCCGGGGAGTGGGGGTAGAGATTGGTAGCTTGGTATTACCTGCAGACATGTTAGTTTTAGACATGCACGAGCATGATGTGATTATAGGTATGGATTGGCTCGTAGCTTATAGAGCCATGATTGATTGCTTCGGTGGGAGCATTGTTTTTGCCATTCCAGGGCAAGAGATGTTTGTAGTGGCGATGCCTCGCCCAGAGGGAGGTTCGACCGCTCATTTGTATTACATAGATGAGGATACCTCTAAGGAGGTTGTGATTTCCTTGGATTCGATCCCAGTTGTCAGAGAGTATTCCGATGTGTTTCAGGAGATACCAGGCCTACAGCCCAATCGAGAGATAGACTTTGTTATAGATTTATTGCCAGATACGAGACCTATAGCACGCGCACCATACCGTATGGATCCGGCAGAGATGCGAGAGCTACGAGATCAGATAGAGCAGCTGTTAGGTCAGGGCTTCATTCGTAGGAGTACCTCACCTTGGGGCGCTCCAGTCTTGTTTGTGAAGAAGAAAGATGGTTCACTGAGATTGTGTGTGGACTACCAGGAGTTGAACAAGGTTACGATACGAAATAAGTATCCGTGGGAGCTGAGAGGAGCAACTTTCTTTGAGAATTTGAGAATTTGAGAATTTGAAGAATAAGTCCTACAAGATGATATTTCTGGCCATATGAACGGGTTCGGGTAATTTAGTTGGGTGACACAACTCGAGTGATAAAAAAATAAGTGTCGATTTAATTAAAATTACAAGTGAGTGCATAGACTTGGGATTTTTAGGCTAATGTTATGGAAATTGTGCACGGGTAGCCTGGATTTATATATATGATTTTTAAATATTTGTGTGAATAATATTTTTAGGAATATATACCCCTCTAGTGCTACCACGGGAGGTTGCGCTATGTGGGTGAATCCCCTGGCTTGAGGAGCAGGGTGAGTATAGTCCCTAAGTCATAGCGTCCGTATTGTCAGGGGTGAGATGTCTTGCGTATGAGTCGGTCTCATTTACGGGGGGAACTATGACCGCGTCCATTGCGTTTATTTTGTTTTTACTGATTCAGGGAGCTAACCTTGTCAGGGGTCCAAGTGGATGAGTATACCTGGAAATGATAGCATTTTAGAGAACATCCAGTGAGTGCCTACTCGAGAGGATGGTTATATATATACTACACATGTGTCAATGTTGTAATATAGTGATACGTATATATGGTGCAGATATTTATATACGGGTAAAATACATGGTTTGAATTATATTGATTATGTATATAACGCGTGCAAATGTTATATGGTCTCAAATGAAAATAATAATTAATTAAGTTAATGTGTTATATAACTTAAAAGTCATATGTTAAACATACTCGGGTTAGAGAGTGTGACAGGGTGGATACCATCGAGAACTAGTTACGAGATAGGTGACTAGGTGGGTTATATAGGGAAGTGTTAGGTGTGCACAATAGTTTAGGGGTGAGTCGTTCATCAAGGGAGTGCGACACTAACTTAAATATAAAGAGCATTCATGCATTTTAATTTACTTCAATTTAATTCAATAGCTAAATATTTTCAAAATGTTTTGGGTTCTAACCCTTGCTATAAAATATTTTCAAAACCATTTAGGTGTCCATCCACAGGGATGCCAGAATTGTTCTATTCCAAGGTTATGCAGCTGCGGCATATGTGGATGTTATAGGATTTTGACTAAGCAGTTTCAGTCATTTCATTCCTAGAGTAGGATGCAGTCAGTATTTCAGTTGGGCATGTCGCCCTAGTTATTTCCTTTGTTCCGGCCAGATGATGCACTCATTTTATCATTCTTGAGGTTTATATTTTTGTATTTATTTTGTAGCCGGTGGTCTTCTCAGCAAAGATTGTAATTATTTATTTTTAGTATTGTTTGAATTAGTGATTTTGTGAATGGTTTATTATATATTCTTTCGCTTGTTGTTAGTGATGTTTAATAAAAAGATAATATTTGACACAATGTCTTTTGAATACTAGTTGGTTAGTAAGTTTTAAAAAGTTTTCGACAGTGATGCTAAGAATGAACCAGATGAAATTTTTGTTTAATTTGATATAGGACTGATCACCCGTTAATTTATTAGGTGGTGTGTCACAGTGTCCAAATGACCAACGGGAGCTTTCGGGTGCAGTTTCTAGGCCATACTATGTCTGACAAGGGTATTGCGGTCGATTCGAGTAAGGTATCAACGGTGAGGGAGTGGGAACAACCCACGACACCGACCGAGGTTCCCAATTTTTTAGGGTTGGCCAGATACTATAGGCGATTCATTTGGGGTTTCTCAAAGATTGCGGGTCCGTTGTTGAATCTAACTCACTAGGGGGGTGCCATTTTTTTGGGACAACCATTGTCAATTAGCTTTCGATAAAGGACAAATTGACCTTAACACCTGTACTTGCACTACCTAGGGGAGGAGTGGAGTATCGTGTTTACACAGATACATCCTTGCAAGGACTTGGGGGTGTACTATAGTAGGAGGAAATGGATATAACTTATGCGTCTCATAAGCTTAAGCCCCACAAGAGGAATTATCCCACGCATTACTTAGAGTTAGCAGCGTTTGTGTTTGCCTTAAGGATTTGGAGGCACTATCTTTTGGGGGAGTAGTTTACCTTTTACAGACCATAAATCACTTCAGTATTGGTGGTCGGGGATGAAGCGGGGCATAGCGGAGTTTGTCTCGAAGTGGGATACATGTCAGCTAGTGAAGGTAGACCACTAGAGACCAATGGGGATATTGCAGCCACTTGAGATTCTAGTGTGAAAGTGGGAGAGTATCTCCATGGATTTCATTATCGGGCTACCGATATCGCAGCAAGGTCACGACTCCGTATTGATCATAGTGGATCAGTTGACTAAAGTAACCCATTTCCTTCTAATTTGTACAAATTTTGAGATAAGAAAATATGTGCAGTTGTTCATTGTTGAGATAGTGCGGCTACACAGAGTTTTGATTAATATCGTATCAGATAGGGATAAGATTTTTGTGTCCCATTACTAGCAGAGCTTCAGGAGGCCATAGACACAGATTTACGGTTAAGTATATCGTATCACCCACAGACAGATGGGCATACAGAGCTAGTTAATCAGATGCTTGAGGATATGCTGAGAATGTGCATACTTGACATTGAGGGAGGATGGGAGCAGTATCTTCCAATGGTGAAGTTTGCATACAATAACTCCTACCATTTCACCATCGGCATGGCATCATTTGAGTTGATGTATGAACAGACTTGTTGTTCGCCCGCTTGTTGGTTAAATGTGGGGAACAATAAGATATTAGGGTCAGATATGATTCGGGACACCATTGCCAAGATTGAGTTGATTCGTGGGCGCATTCGTATAGCTCAAGATAGGCAGAAAAGTTATGTCGAGGTAGACAAGAGGCATATAGAGCTTGAGGTTAGTGACCCGATGCTAGTGTGGGTGTCTCCTATGAATGGGGTTATGAGGTTTGGCAATAAAGGGAATCTAGCACTGAGATATGTGGGATTATTTTTTATTATTGAGAGGGTGGGACCAATGGAATATAGGCTGTGGCTACCGGATCACTTACAATGGATTCACGATGTGTTCCACGTGTCATTGCTAAAGACGTACTAGAGGAGCGAGAGAGATTTTTGGCATGTTCCATTGGAGGAGATAGACCTGTAGCCAGATATCTCTTACGATGAGATACCGGTGGTGATACTTTATCATAGTGAGCGTAAGTTGCGGTCTAAGATGGTACCCTTAGTTCGAGTTCAGTGGGGGCACCATAATGTTGACGAGTCGACGTGGAAGCGGGAGGATGATATACGTGAGCAGTATTCAGAGTTATTCATCATAAGTATGTCCCAATTTCGAGCGTAAATTCATTTGTAAGGGGAGAAGTATGTAACACCCCTTATTTTTTAGTATTTAAAATTAAATTAATTCGGTTAATTTAAATTATACGTGTCATAATTTAATTGAATTAAATATTAGATGTTGATTAAAATATTAATCAGGAGAGAATGATTAATGTTTATGAATAAAATTACTAATTGAATAGTAAATAATTATTTTATGTCATAGCGAGTGATAGAGATGTGCCGGTGTTATGTCTCAATCGGGTGTCGTGTATAGACTATATGCGGTCGAGATAAGAAATTTTTTTTAGAGTGACTCTAATGATTATTTCGAGGTCACGGTTAATTCCAAATGGGTCGAAATAGTATACACGGGTATATTGTTTGGGTCCCAGGGCGATTTTTGACCGCCCCGGCACCATATGAGGGTGTTTCGGTCATTTAGTGGACTAGAATAGAAAGAACTCCGAAATGTGAAAGGTTATCAGCCCCTTGGAGTTAGAGGCTATCATTATTACTATCTTGAGGGAGGAGAGTCCATTAAAGAGGAAGAATAGAGAGTTCTTAGAGATTCAACACCTTTTCTCATCACCAAAGTTATCGGAGTTGTGATCGGAGCAAGGGAAGAACATCTTCATCATAGAATAACGAAATCAGACTTATTATTGCACAAGCAAGTGTTTAGCTTGCATGTTTTTAAAAAATTTATAATACCCATGGTAGAACTTGATGAAATCTGGTGTTAACATATGATTTAAGATCAAACAATATGTTAAATTCATGTTAATGATTAGGATTCATGATAGAGTTCTGATTTCTAGAACTTATAATATGAAATCTAATCTTAGGGAGATTTTTGAGAGATTAAAATTTGGGTTTCTTAAAGAACATCCATGGAGAAAATGAAATTGGGGTTTTGTAGATTAACTATTGATAAACTCTTGGTTGTTATAGATTTAATGATGTTTGAGTATCAGAAATTCATTAGAAACTATTCGTATACTCTTATTTGATGTTGGGTTGAATTATGTTGGAGTTTGGGTACGATGCATAAGGATTTTGTTGGATAAAAATGGATAGAACTCATAACAGCAAAACGAATAAGACGACTCTGACCATTTTGAATCGATTCGGTTCCAAGAGCGAATCGATTCGGGCTCTTCACCCAATCGATTATGCTGCCCAAATTTGGCCAATTTCGTTATTTATTCCCTGAATTCAAAAATAATTTATGGGGAGAGTTTTGGGATATTCTTAAACTATAGTGAGGGATATAGTAAATTTCTGTAGGCCTATGGTAAGGTTGAGGTTTATTCAATTGAGAAGAATCAAGGCTAGGAATTATTGGCCATATTTTGATGTTTAATGAATTCGCAAGACTTAGAATGGGTCACGGGAAGTATGAGTGAACCTATGATTTAAACCAGTAGTGTATGAGTGTATTAACTACTGAATTAACTTAAGGTGTAACTAGGGGCCTTCGGGTAGTGAACAATACTCGAAAATATATAATAAGAAGTTATAATTATAAATCGATAGTTCATTGAGTATTCGAGAGATATATACTACGTACGGGTTTATATGATGGGTATACCTACTGAATACATATATGTATATAGATAGGTTATGTGAATACCTACTACATGATTGATTATATGTGTAAACATACCTACATTGCCTGCTATCACGGGAGGTTCCGTGCAGAGGGAGATCCCATCTTGGCGATTCCAGCGAGGTCTGAATGTGTGCTCCAGAACATAGAACTTAGGGAAGCTCACTATGTGTCGTGTATTAGTGGGGATGGCAGGGCATTTGGATACATTAGGTATGTACGTAGCCCAAAGGCTTAGAACTATGTTTGCCTCTATTGTGTGTTTCTTGATTGAGGGTTCGAGGAGACATTATGAACTGATAATTCTTAATTTTGTACGAGAGGTACATGAACATGATAGCAGAGTATGTCTGCATCATGGTGGCCATTCCGGGGAATACTGTAGTGGTATATATTATAAGTGTAATAAATATCTACAAGTGTGATTAATCTACTTATGTGTGATGGTAGAACCGATAGATTGTGTATATCTAAAAGAGATTTGAGTAGAGAAACTTAACCAAATGATTCAGTAATAAGATGCAAATTATATTACTCATTGGTAGCACAATAAAGTATTATATGGGCGGTACCGAGGAGCTAAATCTTTTATGGTTAGTTAGATACATGGTCTAGTTAGGTTGGGTAGCATAGTTAGGTAGGAGACGTTAGGGGTGCACCTTAATTGAGGTGATGAACTCAAAAGAGTGTACATGGAACTAATGTGCGTATCTAATATCTACTTTTAAACGGTGATTTAAATGCTTACAAAATATTTTCAAAAGATTTTGGGCTCTGCCCCCTCCCCCCTGTCAAGTCTATTTTTCAAAACATTTTAGGCATCGAGCCAGAGGGACGTCAAACTTGATGATTCATTCCAGGGATGCGTAGCTGCAACATTTGTGGAGGCTTGCAGGAGTTTGCTTAGATGCTTCAGTTATTCATTCCTAGACTCGAATTTACTTTTCAGTATATCAATTGGGCATGTGGTCCCTTCAGTTAATACAATTATTCATTTATTTGTCAGACGATATTTGGATTCAGTTTATTACTTTGGACTTGTAGTTGGATTATTTTGGGAACCGGTGGTTTATTCGGTATTATTTATTATGTTATTTATCGTGTGCTTGATTCAGACTATTATATTGTGTGGTTGGTTTTGTTGTTTATTTATTCTGCATATTGTTACATTAATGCGGGATAAAATTTAACGCCGGCTTAATTTAACATAGGTGGTTAGTAATTTAAAAAGTTTTCGATAGTAGTGTTAAAAATGAACCAAATGAGATTCCTGTTTATTTTAATAAAGGACTGATCACCTGTGGTTAAAATAGGCGGGGTGTCGCACACACACACACACACACACACACACACACACACACACACACATATATATATATATACACACACATTATGATATAGAACAATTAATTCCGAATAAATGTTAATATACCATATAACGACATTGCACAATTATATGAGACGCATGAGATTTGGGGCTTGTTGTATCCTAGGGATGGCATGATTATACACTACCTGCACAAAGAGGGTAGAAGCGCGAAACATCTTAAAGATAGTGACTTTGTCCGTGACTCAACCCAAGAATCGTATACTATAAATTTCATAAATAATTGAGGTGATATTATTTATTTCTATTGTGCAGTATTTATTTGGATTCAATGCATGCGTTTCATATATGTGATATACATATAAGGTAATAATTTAATTTTGTGTAGTAGACAATATATAAATT
Organism: Sambucus nigra; assembly: GCA_949130495.1. NCBI lineage: Eukaryota > Viridiplantae > Streptophyta > Magnoliopsida > Dipsacales > Adoxaceae > Sambucus > Sambucus nigra. Next base: position 586,874,369 of record OX422216.1, read on the forward strand.
GTCCCAACAATTTTAAGGCATTTTATATTTACCATGGAGATCCAAATTAAATCTTATGGGCGTATATGATTATTTTTATGATGCGTAAAATGAAGAAAAAAAAAGGCCAACAAAGTTCTTTATCTAGAATTTATAATTTTGACCTTGTACCTTTAGAAATTACATTTTATCCCCGGACTTCCCAAATATTATATTTTGTGAAGTAGAAAAATATATTTTCATATTATTGTTAACCTGGAATCGATCAATAATTTCATGAAAAATTAGATTTTGAACAATAATGAATCCTTTGATGGAAAAACTTTTAAATAAGTCAATCCTATTTTTTAGTTATGAATGTGAAATATTATTTCACAGAAGATCTTATTGTTGGAATGGAATTGTATATCTTTTTAGACAATTCATTTAGAGTCATTCGTGGTTAAGATAACAAATGAAATTTGTTATATAAAAATAAATATAAATTTGTTATATGGAATCAAATTGAAATTTGATATTTGATAACAAATGAAATTTGTTATATGAAAACACATGATTATTTTTATATGTAATCAAATTAAAATTTGATACTTTGAATCAAATGAAAATTTGATATAAGGATTTGAAGGGTAATAATAAACATTTGCTCTTTGCGCTATGTTTACTACAAAAGAAATTTGTTCAAATTTTTTTTGAATTGTTTATATAAAAGTGTAGTTTGTATTTTTCAACCACACCAAAGTGTTCCATGATGAAAAATCTAAAATTTTTTCTATGGATTTTGTTGGAATAACGTCTCAGTTTTTTTATGATATATATACAGTGAAATTTCGTGAATTTTGGTATGCATATAGTATGTTGAGATTATGAATATTGGGCCTTGTAATGTCTGAAAAATGAGTTGTATAACTTTATTATGATTTTTACAAATGTGATGCGCTATACTGGATTTTTTGGATATCTTTTAGTAAAACGAGTTTATCTTAACTTGTACTTAATATTTTTGAGTGATTCCAATTTTGTATAAAATTATATTCATAAAGGATAAATTCTAGAAAATTTCATAAATCTTCAATAAGCGGTTTGATCATAGTGAAATTTCAAACTTAAAGTTTTACCTTCTTAACAAATATTTTAGACAACAATATTTACTTAGAAAAATGTACAATGCAGTGTTCCCAACGAATTCAAAATATTTTAAAACCTTTTCAAATTTCTTATTAAAGGATTTATGAACTACTTAGCAATATTTGGACCATGTAAGATGAATTATCTTGAAATTGTACAAGGACTTATGCAACATTTGAGTTTGCAAGCGCAAACTCTAGAATTTTATTTGAATAAATATTCATATTATTCACTTATGAGTAGGAGAAGGTATATAATAAAATTGTATTCTACTATATTGGAATTAATTGGTGTGCTTCATACGCGTATATAAATCATTTAGTTGAGTAAAATTATTTTGATTGAGTAAAATTAATTTGGCGATCATCTCACCCACTTTTTGTGAGAAGATCATATCCATGAAGTTTTATCAAAAAATTCAACCAATAAAGTAGCTGACGCAGGCCCAAAATTTCAAGGGTCGAAAATGCATATTTATACCAATTTTTTACACATCTTCTCATCTCAATGATTTTTTTGTTGAATCTTTTTATTAAAAGAATTGGAGATGATATTCTCACCGTGGAGATCATATCCATGAATTTTCATAAAAAAAATACTATTTTAAAAAAAATGGTATGTACCGGAATCTACACTACAAGGAGTCCTTGCATGAGACTTTCTATATATATATATATATATATATATATATAGAGAGAGAGAGAGAGCGAGAGAGAGAGACTCTCCTAGATTACATTTTATACATCATACCATATATCATACCTAGTTCTAGGGCGTAAAAAATATCTTTTTTTTCAATTTTTTTATTTTTATTTTTTTGAAATTAACCTTTCAATCAACACATGTTCAAAAAATTAAGCCAAAATACATTTTCTAACTATTTTTAAAAAATTCACAAAATTCTGCTGGCGTGAACTCTTATAAATGAAGTATTTTCAATATTTTTTTTGTTGGATTTTAAAAAAAATAGTTAGAAATTATATTTTGACCTAATTTTTTGAACATGTGTTGATTGGAAAGTTAACTCCATGGGTAAAATAAATAAATAAGCTGAAAAAATAAAGTTTTTTAGTCCCTAGAACTAGGTGTGAAATATGGATGATGTATTAATCACAATGTATAGGAGTCTCTCTCTCTCTCTCTCTCTCTCTCTCTATCTATCTATCTATCTATCTATCTATCTATATATATATATATATATATATATATATATATATGACATGATTTTTTTTTCCAACTAAACACAACTCATTTAAAACAAGACACATCACAGCTAACATCACTGATTATTTCATATCCACTTAAACACGATAGTACATGAAAATACAAATAACACAACTCACAATTTAGATACAAAATACGACATGAAATCATATTATCCAATTTAACACGAACACAACCCTAGTACATTTTTTGCTAAAAAGACCCACCGCTAGAAGATTTTTCAAAAAAAAAAATCCATAATTTAAGATCGATATGGAAAATTTGATTCTCCTACAAGTATTCCTCGCTCACTAAAGGCCCTTTCACAAAAACCTAATTTTTAGACTGATTGTAATTGATAATCTTTATGAAAAATCTTTTAGAGGTGAATTTTATGAGAGTAACATAGTGTAGGAGGGGTTTCTAAAATTAGTATTAATAATTTTCACTCGATCAAACACAATTAACTCAACAAAATACGACTAATACGAATCATAATTTTGACAAAAATACGACACAATTTTATGTCAAAAAGTCCTAGACACAAATGCAAATACAAAATATAATAAATTGCATGTCCTTTTTCATGTTCCATGTGGAAAATAATAATTTCTCAATTCAATCATAATTCAACACATCCATATACTAAGACCATTTTAATTGCGCAAATTGTTTGGTTATGTAAATTGGTTCACTGTGAATTAGTGAATTGAAAATAAGTGGATTTGAAATGAATTTAAATTCAATTTTACGCGGTATTTGGTAATTTGAAATTAATGTCAAGGATCTATGAAGAAAAAAAGATAAAAACAAATTAAAAGAGGAGAGAAGGAGAGGGGATGGGAAGGGAGGAAAAGAGGGAGAGTGTTATGCACTTTACGTGCCTCCTATTTCAAATGAATGTATTTTCCATTTTTTATGAAATGATCAAATATCAAATTTTACACGTGGACTAATTTACACGTGGACTAAAATAAAACAATTAATGAATCATTTCATTAATGAAACCAAACATAATTAATGAATAAATTTGCAAATGGACCAATTTATAAACGAACCAATTTATAATTTTCAAACAACCAAACAGACCTTATCTTAATATGCTAAATTTACAGAACTACACCATCATTTTTATCCCATTCATTGTTCTTCATTATCCAAGTTATGAAGATATAACACCACCTACTCTACCAAATTTTATGAAAATATACTATCATTTCACCCCAAGGGTGTGTTTGAGAACCCAAATGCTATGGTTCAGAATTGAAAATGATATAAAAATCGATTCAAATTTTTTTAAATTTGAACTGAAATTTTTTAGATTTCAATTCCATAGCATGAAATTCCCAAACACACCCTAACTCGAATCATAAAAACCAACTGAATCACCAGTGTAAACAAAAAACATAACTGTTATATAAAGGCTTATTCAAATTAAGAAGAAAATTAGACTACTCAATTAGATTACAGTAAGTCCTCACGTGAAAAACAATTTTATGAATAATAATATAAACACAAATAATCTAAAAACATCATAGCCTCCAAGTTCATTTTTTTATTTAATAATAAGGTTTATGATTAGATTCACTTCTGGAATCAACATAGCCAAATAATTAAATTCTTAATTTTTTAAATCAAAATCATACAATAATTTTAAAATGTTTATTAATTTTGGTTGAAATAGTATGATTGGCCCGTTTCAATTAATGCCCATTCATGACAAATAATCACAACATACAATAAAAAAAAAGATTAAACTCCGTATAACAATTATAAGCAATGATGATACAATTAGATGGACAAAAAATAAGGAAAAAATCACTTGAAAATTACATTACCTAAACATGATGTGAGCATCACAAAGTTATTGAGCTCCAAAACAGTGTTACATTCAAAAGTAAATACACGGGTCTTTTTACTACGCAAAATTACCGAGAATATAGAAAGAAACAAGTTCTAATTTTTTCCCCCTAAACTTGCAGCAACTAGCCCATTGATCCAGCATTAGTCTTGAGGAAGAAATTTTTTTATACACCATTAATCAATAGGTTCTCACATGCAAGAAATTTCTTTCTCCCTTCCTGTTGTGAAAATTTTGCATTGTCACTGTATTTATAAACCAAAAAATAAAATAAACTTTTACATAAGAAGCATAGAAGATGGATTATACAAACAATTTTCAAACATAACCATATTTAGTGAGTCTAATAAATGAAAAGAATGAGGAAAGCTTGTTGAGGAAATTATATCAGAGTGAGAATCCATTTATTTATGTTGTACTTGGATCTTACCGACCAAAAGTCGTGTATTTTGCCGAACACGAACATGACATGAGTAACACGAATAGTAATTTTTACACACAATTAAACACAATAATTAAATTCACGACTAGCGTGACACAACACGATAACACAACACAAACATGAACGACAACTTGTGTCAAATTATATCGAGATGACGAGACTGACACAGACAACCGATAAATCGGGTGAACTTCATTTCGTTCCCCCCCAATTTTATAGATGTCTTGTTTGTCTAAAAAATTGATGGTATCATATATTTGGAAAGAATATTGCCTTTTCAACCGAACCATGAATAGAAGTTATAAATAATTCAATATACACAACTGCATTGGAGATAATTTGATTTTTGTACACAAGGAATTTTTCATAGCACTTGGGGAGTAAGTCTCTAAACATGGTGCTATGTTTATAGTTAATGGAAATACAGGTGTGTCTAGAAGAGATAAAATGTCATTATTCTTAAACAAAACATAGAAAAGTAACCACAGAGAGGAGCAAGATAAATGTCACGCGTAAAAAACACAAAATACCACAATTTAGCATCCGCTTGCCTTCTCATTTGTCCGTCAAGAATCTTATAGCGTCAGTTTAAATCCCTTTGATAGAAATTCATCCCTAAGAGAATCAAAGGACAATATGTAACTTATTATAAGAAGAAAAAAATAAAAGCCGACAAACTAAATGTAATATATATACCACTACATCTACACTTGAGTGAACAACAAAGGCTAGCTTACAAGTTAAATCTAAATTTAATTTTGTTCTTCAAATGACCTAATTGTGTTCAGGAATTGAATTTAATTTTGAAAAAAATAGTCATATAGACCTTCAAATTGTATCTTCTTTTGTGTACCCTTTGACTTGGCAATTAGTTTAGTCCTGCTTATAATATCGTTTCCTATAAGCAGCCATCAAATATGGGCCTTTTCCGCTATTTGAATATCCCCAACACTAAGACGTACTAATTAAAAGGTAGTCAATTTGGTGCTAATCTAACACCACCCATTTAAAACACGAGTAATTTTCACATCAAATTAAACACATGACACGACTAACACGAATCATAATTTTGACATTGATGGAACAGGATTTAGTGTCCAAAAGTTGCAACACGAACAGACCTTTAGCTTTCACAATGACTATGAAGAAAAAAAAGTCTTCATACAAGTTTTTTCAATATTCTCACTTCTATATTTTCTGTGTTTCTTGATTAACATTTTACTGATTTATTTTGTCCTTAGTAAATTCCCAATACCGCCACTGACTGTGTCCATAAAAAAAAGATAATACTAGGCAATATAAGAGTAGCTATTCAAAAAAGTCAAATGCTATTGAATAGAGTTTTCCGAAAAAATCAAACGTGTCCACAACAAGCACAAAAAGATAGTACTTGTTTAGAGTTTGTGTTATCCGAGAATCTAAAATGGTAAATTCCCATACAAAGTCGCATAGTTCATGTCAAAAGCTTAAATAGTCAATTCAATGCCTAAAATTCAAACTTGACATTTACCAATTTAGAATTCCAAGAAGGCAAAAAAATAAAAATAAAAATAAAAACAAAAAGACTACAATCAAATGAACATTTAAGAGGTTTGAATATAAGAAAGAAACCCCTAGTTAAGATAACAGTAAAGCTAAGAATTTAAACAACTTACCTCTTCTTATTATTCTTTGACTTCTTTTTCTCTTGCTTGTGTTGCTTCTTGCACTCGTCACTTTTGCCACAGCTACCAAGGGGAACAAGGCTTCCTACACAAACATCTACATAAAATAATTCCGGTAACCCACGAACCTTAGCATTCCTAATTGTTCCCCTTTTCAAATTATACCAAACCAACTTTTTATCACGAAAATTCAATAAAACTTCATCTCTTCTCTTCGAATAGCCCAACGGATACAAAGAGGCATGAGACTTAACCATCGGTGGCGAAATCGACAATAATTTCGTCCACGACTCCTTCACTCCATAATCTTTCATCATCCATATATCAGTCCGATAACCCGGGTAAGCACCCATCATACAAAGACATCCACCCAAAACCTCCACGGTCATATCAAAGTCTTTATCCCAAAAATCAGGTTGTGGAACCACATGATACTTCTCAACTCGAATATCAAATGCAGCAATCACTTTTGGCGATTGAAAATCTTGGTCTTTATGCACAACCGTGTGCAGAATGCCATTAAGATGCGCGCTTCGCCCTCCCCACAAGCGTTTGTATGGTAAACAATAAGGGAAATCACCAATCTTTCGCCACGAATTTAATTTCAAACTGCAAATTCTAACATCAGACTTGACCCAGTTAGAGCCTCGGTTATACTGAATTACCCTAAGTACTTTATAATCATCCGTAACTGAATCATACCCTATACTGAACTTTTCAAATATCGAAGTTACAGGACGATCTGGATACATAAATGGCGTTGGGGGTAAATCTTTGTACCTTCTAGTAGATGGGTTGAGCAAGACAATGTGGTCCCCTTGTAGAAGTAGCAAACCGTTACAAGAACCCAACACTTCAAAGTTTTTGAATGGATTGTCACATTCAACGGCTTTGTCGAGTGAATTAAATTCCACTGAGTGGAGTGGGCCCATACCTTTGAGAAATACTGTAAGATTTGTGCTGTTTTCCACCGATTGTTTGAGGTGGGATTTTACGAAATCTGGACTGTCAATTAGAGCACACCATGGTTTAGATACACACCTAAAACGCAAGAGGGGTTTTACCGGTATTCGGGAGAGTATTTCTGCGATTATATCTTTTGGGAGCTTTGACATCTTGGAGATCTGCAAAACAAAAATAAATAGCATGTCAAGAAACTCATAATTATGCTACACATATCTACAACACTATAAAAACAAGAACAGGCAAGGAAAGCTGAAGTTTATAACATGATACTCACATTTGTTAAAACTCTCAAAACAAAACAAGCCATTTAATGTAACTACAATAAGGTAGATGGTTTAATGCACAAATCAAGTAACATTAACAGCTCAAATAAGTTGAACAAAGTGCATAAGCAAAATTACATCACTAACACATGACATTCAAGACTATTCAATTTTTTAATAGACTCAAAACATAGAACATGCAATTCGCATTAAGTTGATATAAAAAAATAATATCACGATAGAATACATAGAACATGCAATTCGTCAATAGCCTATCCAAATCCCCATATACATTCACATCACCAACAACAAATTTGCTATCAGAAAACAATTTTAAAATTTAAAAATAAATGTATTGCTCAAGATTCCACTCAAATTGCAATAAGTTAAACACAGGTGCCTCGTGTTAAAATAGTTTTCACAAATTCAACATTCATTGTATGTCTCTCATTTCAAATTTATATTTCACCCTATATGACATTGTCTTTTCAGAAGCTGGGCAGCTTAGACATTATTTCATGTTTAAACGGCAAAGGGAATGAAAGTCAATACCCAAAATTTCAAATCAAAGTATACTAAAATTGGTAACTATAAATCCTCTAGTGCCCCATGAAACACAATCACTCATATTATAGCAAATTGAACAAAACAACACCCTCAAGTGCCAACTTTTATTTACTCCTATTTTTGGGTCTTATCTATCGCCGAGCATTCGTTATAAATTCCATGTTGTGGATTGAGGCGGCGTGCAATCCTACATGTATCGCTTTAATTTGCTTGAACCAAATAATGAACTCAATTTCTTAAACCAAAACCATTAATAAATACTACTTCCTCCGTTCCAAATTAAGAGTCAGTATAATTTTTTTTATAAACTAAGGATACACTCAATTCATGGTCAAGATAAACACTTGTCCACTATTGGGTAATTCGGTTCCTTGATTTTCTTTTAAAATGAAAGTGGACTAAAAATTTGGTACAACCCATAAAAATAATGGACTATTAATTTGGACACCGGGGGAAGAATACTAATTGCATATTCTTCCAAGAGATTAAACATAGATGACTTATATCACTAAAATGATTTGAATGCAGCAATGTGAACATCACTAAAAAGTTAAATGGCAATATAACAAATAAAAGAAGAAAAAAAGTTAAATATACATACAAAAATGGATCATTTGACAAAAAGTCCCTCATTTTTTTCAAATTTAAAGTTTAGTTCAAGCCGGATTTATACCCAAAAAGTCTCTCACCACCTAAACAATCACAAACACTAGCTTTTCTCTTATCCTAACCCTAAATCGTAGACCATGAACCATGAACCCAAAAAAAAAATGTTAAACAAAAAACACTAAACTAAACCATACAATCCTACACTTAAAAAACCTAAAGTTTAAAAATGAGAACCTTACGCTACAAATACCTAAAAGACTACAAGAACAACCAACGAAAACAAAAGTCTTGAAAATACCATTTTACCCACATTTGTTAAAGCGCCAAAAACAAAACGAGGCATCTAATGTTACTAAACTAAGGTAAATGGCTAAGTCCTAGCTTGCCTTAGTAAGGCTTATGAGCAGCTAAGATAGATGCTCTGAGCAACAATGACAACTCAAAAACTGAAACAAAGCACATATGCAAAATTATATCACTGAGTATATAACCACAATCAATATTCTACTGAACTCTTTGAAAAACTCCAAAATAATTGCTTACGGGTAAAGGGATATCACAATAGATAATAACGAACACATGCAATTTCACAATAGCCTATCAAAATCCGCACACATATTCACATCAAGATGATCTTAAGTTAAATAATAAATGTATTGCTCAATAGCCCACTCGAAATGCAATAAATTCTAAAGAAGTGACTCCATATAAAAGATAGTTTGCACAACATTACTCATTAGCTAAATGATTATAACTCAAATTTGCTTATTATGAGATGCAATTGAACCAAACAATGAACTACTTGTAAAATAAATGTTAAAATTTAATCACATAATTAATACAGATGGATGGTCAGAATAAAGTCAGATTTTTAAACAACCCATTATTATATACTATACTACTTTCATTTTATTCCAAGAGATTAAACATGAATTTCTTACATCATTGGGATTATTAGAATGCATCAATGTGAACAACAGCAAAAAATTAAATACTCTATATAACAAGAAAAAAAATGAAATATACATACAAAAAATTGGTTCATTTGACACAAAGTCCATCAACAATTTTTTATTTAACGATTCGTACAAGCCCTTTTCCCCAAAAGTCTCTCATAATATAAAACATTAAGGCCCTGTTTAGTTATAGAAACCATAAATTTTTTCAAAATTTTTCCACGAAAATAGAAAATTAGAATATGCGTTCAAGTTTGATATTTTTCAAAAACAGAAAAGTGGAAAAGAGTTTACAAAATTTTCCAATTTTTCAGGAAATTGAAAAACCACTTTATCAGGTTTTCCACAAATTTTCAAAAGTCGCTGAATTTTCTATAACTTATATCTAGACCCTTAATCTTTTGGTAAATTATATTTTAATCTCTTAATTTTCCATAAATTACATTTTGAACTTGATTTTTTTTAGAATTACATTTTGACCCTTGAAATTCTATAAAATATATATTTTGACCCCTTGACTACCTGTAAATAAGATTGGGACCCTGTGATTACATTATAACCCTAAACTTTGTGTAAATTACGTTTCACACCCAAAATTCCTATAAACTACATCTTGAAAACAATAATTTATTTATACCAAATGAACGCATTTCCCAGTTTCCTAAAATTTTTTATGGAAAATAAAAATTAGAAATTGAGATGAAAATTGAAATTAGAAAACGAAAAATGATTTTTCACAACCAAACATAGCCTAAGTTTTATTTTAGAGTACAAATTTGTTGACCTTACCCACTAGTGTGATTGATTAAAACAAAAATGGCCCAAACACATTAGAGAGTCAATAAATATAAAATAAAATAAACCCTAAAAAAACTACAAAACCTACACACCCACAAAAAAAGATTCTAAATCCTACAGCCCAGAAAAAGGAATAATTAACCCTAAAAAACCCTAACAAAAAAATACCTACAACCTTTGCCCAAAAGAAATTGCAACGAGTGACTTTTGGAACATAAAGAACATATATAACAAAATCTTGAGAGTGCTAAATTCTGAAGTAAATAAATAAACCCACAACAAATTTAGAGTGTTAAAGTTGTTTTTACCTGGGAGAAGAAGTTGAAGCTAAGATTTTGTTGGGATTGAGAATGTGCGTGGCAGAGAGGTCGATTATTATTTATCTAAAAGGTCACTCAAGAGGACATTTTGGTCAATTCACATGGGGGCCTTGGTGGGAGTTGGCACCACCACGTTCCCGCCAAATCAATTAGGGTTATTTGCATTCTCCTCCAATTTTGAGGGGCTTTCACATTTAAGTCCCGTTTACGTAAAATTTCATCGAGTAGTTTTACACGACTCACTAATTTAAACCAAATGTGTATGTGTCAATCTCGATTTATTTTTTACTCCACCAAAAATGAAGAAAGAGTGGAGTATCAAGCATTTTGTGATTGTTACGTACACATTTGGTTTGTATTTAGTTCAAAATGGAGGGTTGAATGAAGTTTTCTAATTTCATCGCCTATTTTGGACGACGCGTGATTTCGACATATTTTGGACGAAACTTTAACGCATCGAGCAGTGAGATATTATATGAGTTATGGTCAGCGGGGCCAAAGGGTGTAGCGTCGAGAGCACTGAAGGATGTTCGCACCACTAGTTGAATGAGTGGGGCAATCTCAAGAAGAGTGTAGTCGTGATTAGTAAGATATTATAGTATACCTTTACTTTATAGTCGTGAATTATATATGTGGTTGGGTTTGGTATGTATATGTGTTATATATGTGATATTTATGCGCGTGTGCGTGTGGTATAGGGTGTACGGGCGCCCCAGCCGTAACATACTATGGTAGGCATATTTGAGTCTTTTCTCTTATCTCGTGGGATACGGGTACGGAATAAGTGTGTATAAACCTATGGTATTTGTGTTGGTTACTTTTTGACATTATGCTTTAGCGAATTTCGAGGACGGAATTCCTTTATTAAAGAGGAAGAATGTAATACCTTGTATTTTCGTGGACTATATTTATTATTAATTAAGTGAGAATAAAGTAATAAATGAGACTAATTATTACTTGTGTGGCTTAGTAATAATAATTTGGTATAATTTAGAAATTGAATATTGCATGCAATGTGATTTTTGTAACATGTGTTAGTAATAATTAATTAGTACTATTAATTATATGATTGTGGGCTTACGCGTAGAATAATTAAGTGTGTCGATTTATTAACACTGTGAGGTATTACTGTGGGTTGTGCGTAGTATCCTTTATACTAGACTCTGGGGTGACACGGGTGTCCATTTATGTTGTTTTATCACTTTAAATTGGTCATGATGGGTAGGTATACCCTTATGAAATTTTGGACTATTCCAGGTAGCATTTTGAGCTCTTTTAAATGCCCAAATTTAGGCCACATTAAGAGGTGCGAGAATTCAAGTTTTAAAAGAACCTTAAACTATCACAATTAGGTTGTTCCATTCATTAAACATAACCCTATTAGCCTTAAACACCCAGGAGAAGTTAGTAAGGCTTGGAGAAGAGAAAGCAAAGGGGTTCAAAAGGAAATTCTCCAATCTTCCAATTCTAGGCAATAATTTTCTTCCTGTATTATTAAATAATGCGTTTCTTAATTTAGAATCATGTTTTCCCATACAATTTCGAGTTTTACATTATATTGGAGAATTAACTCATAAGATGTTAATGATTGAGACTAATTAGGATTAATAGTTAATTAACCTCATGTCGAAAGTTAATGCTTTGGTGATAAAATGTGTAATCGATATCGAATAACTAGTGAAAATTATATTAGAATCCATGTTTAGGTTTGTAGTTACTTTTAATCGAATCCATGTTTAATAAATCTTAAATTGAAAAATATTAGGGATTTATAAATTGTTCTTGAGGAATTTTGGGTTAATTTTATTATTGATTGAAATCAAGTTGAAATCCCTTGTTTATGATTAGTAATCATTAGGATTATTGCTCCTACATGTTTTTTTTAGGTTCTAGTATGATGGGGAATCGATTGGAGGCCTTAGTGGGGCTTTAATGGAGGTTTTTGAGGAGTTTTGGGGCTAATTTTCGTAGTTGGGGACGAAGCACTGCGTCTTTTTCGTTCAAATGAGGTACTTATCTCGTTCGAACGAGGACCCTTTCCCATTCAAACGACTTTGAAAGTTTATTCAAGTTGTGAAGAATCGAAATACGAAAGCGTGGGCGCAGGTTTCGTATTTTTATTTTATTTTTGGGGGATTTGATATGATTTTTCTACTAAACGGTGTGCAAGACCGGAAGTTGGATTTGGTCAGAAGGGATAAATGCGCGAGTGAGCAGTATCCTATGGTCGTATGTATATATCAAACTTATAGAGTAACGAGTTAAAGTGTTTGGAAGAATTAATTTAGGTCTTGAGAAGATATATGCCATGAAATTAATTTAGTAATTAAATAAGGCAATAGATATGTACGTTACAAAGGAGTGTGTATATATATATGGATAGGTGTACTAATAGTTTAGAGACGCAATAAACTAGGAGTCAAATTTAATAAGGGTTAGGGTTGATAAACTTAAGAACATAAAAGTAATCTAGTGTTTAGGGATTTAGATGTTTGGGTACGCTTGAGTGTACACGGTATCCTATTTGGTGATATATTTTTTACTTAGTTTTGAGAAATGATAAAACTAATTGAGATAAGGATCCAACGATGTGGGGAATTAAATGTTTGGATACGCTTGAGTATTTGCGTTATCATATATATATATATAGCTGTATTTTGACCTAATTTTTTGAACATGTGTTGATTGGAAGGTTAACTCCATGGGTAAAATAAAAATAAATAAAAATTTAAGGCCTAGAAGTAGATGTGATGTATGGGTGATGTAAGAAGTATGATGTATAGGAGCCTCTCTCTCTCTCTCTCTCTCTCTCTCTCTCTCTTTATGTATATATATATATATATATATATATATATATATATATATATATATAATGAGAAAAAATTAATATAGTCCAATGGTAGAAAATTGATAATAAACCCTGTGTCATGTTAGATACTTTATGTGGTTTATTTGTATATTCCTTGTGAGTGACATTACAGGTGTAGACACCCCATCCTAGTACCCCCTAGTACCGCCTTAGGTCCCTAACACTTATCCTCCTACCATAAGACCCTAGGTCCTACTCCGAACCCAAATCCAAAGGCCACCGAGCACTCTCGGGCCCTATTTGACCTCAGTTAACTCATTAACCAGATCGAAGCTCAATGAAACCTCGTAGGGCTCTGAATCCCCTTTCCAACGGTCCATATCGTGAGTGAATCAGCTTCGCATTTTGCATGAACGTGCCTTTTTACTCTGAGATCTTATCTAAAGGCCACCGGGAGCTTCCAAACTTTGTTTGGCCTCAGTCAACTCTCTAAACTGAGCGAAGCTCAATGAAACCTCGTAAAACTCTGAATCCCCTTTCCAACGGTTCATAGCATTCGCGAATCGACCTCATGGTTTGCAAAAATATACATTTTTACCCTCAAAGGTCACCGGGCGCTTTCGATCACCATTTGACCTCGGTCAACTTTTCAACCAGAGAGAAGTTCAATGGAACCTCGTAAGGCTCTGAATACTCTTTCCAACGGTCCATACCGTGCGCGAATCAGCCTCAGGGTTTGCCCGTACTTACCTTTATACTCTGAGACCTGATCTAGAGGCCACTGGGCGCTCTCGGGCCCTATTTGACCTCAGTCAACTATTGAACCTAAGCAAAGCTCATTAAAACCTCGTAGGGCTTTGAATACCTTTTCCAACGGTCCACACCATGCGTAAATTGGGCTCACGGTTAGCAAGAACGTAGCTTTTAACCCAAAGGGCCACCGGGCACTTTCGGGCACCGTTTGACCTTGGTCAAGTCTTCAACTTGAGCAAAGATCAATGAAATCTCATATAGCTCTGAATACCCTTTCCAACGGTTTATACCGTTCATGAATCGACCTCATGGCTCGTGCGTACTTTCCTTTTGACTCCGAGAACCCCCCATCAGAGACCCATCAGGTGCTTTTGAGCCCCGTTTGACTTCGGTCAACTCTCGAACTAGTAGTGGCTCAATGCATTCTTAAAGGGCTCTGAATACCATTTCCAATGATTCTGACCTTGCGCGATTCGGACTTAAAGTTTGCATTTTATGCCTATTTTCTAAAAAAAGTCCGTTTCGGACTGCCTATAGGTACTCCAGACCACCTATCTATCGATAGAGTGTACTTTCCTTGGCCAGTAAGGCAAGAGCTATACCGATAGGCAGGCCAGAGTTTAGTCGATCGTCACCCCCCTGAAACCCTTCTTTTTTCCCATTCTCAAGGGTCCATTTCTGAAATCAGAACATTCTTCTCAAAATCAGGCCGAAATTCCAATTTTGCATACATTCTCTCCATTTACTTGCATCACTGTCATCCATTCTTCACCCCACTTTCCATCCTTACCTCACCACCATCTAACCCTGCTAAAATCAACCTCCTATCATTGTAAATTCAGAATTAAAGTTCTCTAGAAGGTCAATCATTATCCATTTACATCTCACTTAATTAATAGTAGTTGTTTACTTTTCTTTCCATTTATATATATACACACATATTTCATTCTCTCACATCACTAGTAATCTCATTTTTATTACTTAGTACACATAAAACTTATTTTCATAAAATATACAAAAAGTCAAAAAGAGGGTTTTCTCATAAACCTTAAATTGGGATTTCCTCATTTTTCACACTTTCTACTCTTGTGCGCAATTTCTAAAAAAATAAACTAAAGGAAGTCCAATATTAGGATTTATGGGTTAAACCCCGCCCTTATGTGTTAGCAAAATACGTGGACTTTGATGCCCTTTGGGCTATATAGGCATCTAGGACAATCATGGCATTCGAATCCTATTTTCTCATTTTATGCTTTCTTGTGTTTATTAGTATTTACGAGTCTACAAACTCCTACATATTCGTGTTCCGCTCAACATACACATTCACTTTTTCATTATGAGTTTTGATTCGACGGACAGTCACATTATATTTGTTTTTATGTCATTTCTTCAGTACACTCCTTAGGATGACTGTGTTATGTCTTTCCTATGATGCGAGTCGGATGATTTGTTTCTCCCATTATTCATACGACACACATGTACACATGTATCACACTTTGAAGAAAATGAGAATATTATCATAGCCCATTAGAGATCGAAAGGGCAGGATGAGTGGATAACACCTTTACATTCCGTAACTTAGTCCCCAAACCCTTAATTCATTTGGTTTCGTAGGCATTAGTATGTCCTTGATGACTTTCTCTAGGGACGACTACATTTCTTTTGCCTATTTTGAGCAAATATACTAGCAACTCAATTTCTTCGTGTTTACCCCCTTTTGACGGCGGTTGACTTATATCAGAGGTAGCTCACGAAGATCAGTGTGAGTGGTGGAAATAGGACTCTCATATCCTCGAATTCCCTCATGTACGAGAGATAAGGATTTCTCTGGTTTACCCTCCCGTCCAATTTCAGGGCCGACCAGCGTCAGAGGAATCCGACCCAGATGGCCAAAGTGGCAACTCTGATAGGGATTTATGAGAGGACTGAGCTCAATTTTTACATGGGTGTTATTTCTTTTTCCCTCCTACTTTTCTATATGTGTACATATGCCTCCACTTGTATGTTCACCTTATTCTTATACTTACATCTTGAATATATGTCTCATTATTATCATGATGTTTATCTCTACCATGCTCTTTTTTTACCACATGTATATATCACCTTCTTGTCACATGTTTCACCCTCTACTTACTTATATATATTCATCATGTTTCACCATCTACTTACTTGTATATATTCACCATGTTCACTTCACACACTCACACTCGTATATGGTCTCACTCTTACTCACATGTTACACATCACTTGTAGAGGTCCATGCTTAGCTTCACTAGCACCCACTCTCACATTCTTCTTACTTGTATATATCTTCATTCTCACTTACACATGTTTTCCACATCACTTATAGAATATCCATGCTTAGTCTCATTAGCACAAACTTCCACATTTCTCTCACTTGTAAATATTCACATGGTTTCTTCACTCACACTATTTACATGTTACTCTCTCACTTTGCACATATTTCTCACTCACATATATTCACGTATCTCACACTTTGTATCTATCACCATGCCTTGTATAGTTACCATGCTTCATGTATATACTTTCTAGTTTTACTCTCCATGATTATCCCCTTTATCTCATCCTACTTGTTTATTTTATACTATCCCTTATAGTGGTAGTATTTCCCTTGTTTAGCATACATAAAACTCTCCATAAGATACTAATTAAGACTCATGCATTCTTGCACAATACATCACTTGAGCATCATAATATTGACAAAAATTTTATCCCATACTGGGGGGTCACTTTGTGATGGATGTCGGTCCTACAGGGCGCGGTTAACCTAAGTGATATGATTCCCACCTTCCATTGGCCTCGTACCTTTGACGTATATCGAACGGTTCCCCCCACATCGTACCACTTGAAGGAACTCATGACAAGAGGTATATAATAAGGAACTCATTCATATACATCGAGTATATTGAATTTTCTCTGACATGTACCATCCCCACGAGATATATCGTGAGGCAATTCACGTACACTCGGGTATATCAAATGACTTGTCCACACGTACCAATGAATAATTGCCCTTATAGGCAAGAGGTATATCGTTGAAGTCAAGCCAAATGGGGGGAACCCTTCCGTTAACCCACCAAATGCATCAACCTCATATAAGCGTCTACCTTAGGACACTTACCTAGTTTATTGGTTACAATCTGAAGCTCTACCGAAATTCCAAGTCGCTTTACCACCAGAATTTTGCGCTATTTCACACATTTTTAAAACAAGACCCTATCCATGAGCCTAGAAACAAGTCAAACCATGTCTTAAATCATGTACCCTATCTTTTTCCCAGACTCGAGTCCTGTTCGGCATTTTTCTTGCATTCTAAGCAAACATAATACAAGTGGAATCTAATAATAATAACCATGCTAAGGATTTTTCTTTTCGCCCTCTTTTAAAAAAAATACCCAAAAATATTTCTCCTTTTTTCAAGAAAGAAAAACAAAATACCAAAAATATTCCTCTCTCCCTCAAAATAAACCAAAATCATTTTTCATCTCAGGTGTGATTGCGTACCTTGATTTTTGGTATGGCTCCCTATTAGTTCCAATCTTCCGTCAAACCAACCTGAAGCTCTACTGCTTTTACCGAGTTTAAGATCTCCCTCTGAGGGTTATCCATGGAGAACATAAACCAGATTACGAATGCTCAATTGGATCTAATGACCATCCTTGCCCAACTTAATGTTAAGATTGACAATCTCCACACTAAAGTCCAGGAAATGCAATGACACCAGTTCTAGACCCCCAAGCCTTCTGAACCCGAAATCCTTTTTCCCGTGCCATGAGTCCACTTGTACCTGAACCAGTTTAGGTCCTATAACACTACACTAAAAATAAGAATCTGGCACGGTTTTGAACTATGCCAGAATCAGGTGTTCCAAAATGGCCATTTTTTCTGGCACGGTTTAAAAGTGTGCTAGATTTGACCAAATAGGAACACTTCTGTCACACTTTTAAATCGTGCCAGAATTTGATATTTCTGACACAGTTTTGAACTGTGCCAGATTGAGCACATTTTGATAAACTTTTGGCACAGTTCAAAATCATGCCAAAATTTGATACATTTTTGGCACGGTTTTGAACTGTGCCAAATTTTTGGATAAAAGAAAAAAATTAATTATTTGAAAATTCACAAATTCCAAATCTTGCACATTGTTGATAAACTAATGTACATATAAACTTCAAAATATTATAAGTCTTTAGTAGTTCACAGACCAAAAAAAAATGGGCAGAGTTTCCCTATTTTCTGGACATTATAAAACCTGCGTAATATAAAGCCCGCACGGCCATAAAATATAACAATAAACTTACGAAAGTTCACACGGCCATAAAAGTTAACAATAAAACTACAAAAGACCGCACGTCCATAACACAAAAAAATAGAATCATGAATATTAACGACATTAAATAAACAAAACCCTTGTTGTAAACCATTGACTTCTCCGTGTGTTCCACGTGAATAAATGCTAACGATAAAATGTTATCTTGCAAAAAAAAAAACTAGTATACAAAAAAGAGACTATATTTGTAACCTAGTAATTTATAAAAAACGCTTACTCAAGCTAAAAAATTACATATAGGAGTTGCAATTATTATTATATTCTAAAATTGAAAATCTTACACATGTTATAACTATCTGATCAATTCTTACAAGTTACATTGGTCTCGAGTGAGGTGATAGTGCTTCTTACGGGATCGTTTGGGGGATCGTTTAGGTTTTCACCCTTCAACGACTTGTTTATAAGCCTAATCCATATATTATAAAATTTTCATCATATTCTAAAACTAAAAGGCCCGTGACTATGCGGTTAGTTCCTACAAGTTACATTGGTTCGTGCGAGGTGTTATTGCCTCTTACGGGGTCGTTTAGGGGCTGATTTGGGTTTCCACCCTTCAACGGCTTGTTTCTAAGCCTAATCTATATATTTTTAAAGTATCATCATATTCTCAAACCGAGAGACCCGTGACTACGTGATTAGTTCCTACAAGTTACATTGGTCTCGTGCGAGGTGTTCGTGCCTCTCATGACGCCGTCTGGTAGCTGGTTTGGGTTTTCACCCTTTAATTGCTTATTTTTAAGCCTAATTCGATATTTTCAATTTATCATCATATTCTCAAACTGGGAGACTCATGACTACACGGTCAGTTCCTACGAGTTACGTTGGTCTCGTGTGAGGTGTTTGTGCTTCTTACGGGATCGTTTGGGGGCTGGTTTGGGTTTTCACCCCATCAAAGGCTTGTTTCTAAGTTTAATTTAGATATTTCCAAATTATCATCAGATTCTCAAACCGAGGGACCCGCGTCTACGCGGTCAGTTCCTACAAATTACATTGGTCCCGTGCGAGGTGTTCGTGCCTCTTATGGGGCCGTTTGGCGACTGGTTTGGATTTTCACCTTCAAACGGCATGTTTTTAAACCTAATCTAGATATTTACAAATTATAATCATATTCTCAAACTGGGAGACGAACGACTACGCGGCCAGTTTCTACAAGTTACATTGGTCCCATGTGAGGTGTTTGTGCCTCTTACGGGGCCGTTTGGGGGATGATTTGGGGTTTTACCCTTTAACTGCTTGTTTTTAAGCCTAATTTAGATATTTTCAAATTATTGTCATATTCTCTAACCGGGAGACCCATGACTACGCGGTCAGTTCCTACGAGTTACATTGGTCTCGTGTGAGGTGTTAATGCTTCTTATGGGATCGGTTGGGGGCTGGTTTGGGTTTTAACCCTTCAACGACTTATTTCTAAGCCTAATCTAGATATTTCCAAATTATTGTCATATTCTCAAACCGAGAGCCCCGACTATGTGGTCAGTTCCGACGAGTTTGTTGGGAATGATAGGACCCCCAATTTTTCAAATCTTACCCAAAATTAATTTCCTGTTAGATGCGGAATAGGGATGTTTCAAATAAAGGGACTAAACTATGCAAGATTCACAATTAAAATATTACAATTTTAATCTTTTCGAAATTAAAATTAAACTAAACTGGATTTTAATTTTCTCAAAATTAGAATTGCTCTTGAAATCAAACTAGTGAATTTTTACTTTAATCCCCAAAATTAATTTAACCCAAGTCCTAGAAATTTGCCTAACAAATAATTTTGCAAATTAGGCCAAATCAAATTTTATCCAATAAAATAATGACTTGAATTAAATTAATATTTACCAAAATTAAAATAGCACCAATTTAATTAAGTGTGATAATTAAACCAAATTTTATCTTAAATTATCTTAAGCCTGCGTTCTAAGTTATTTTTCAAGATAAAAGTAAATCAGTCACACTAAGCCAGTCACACTAAGCTGCGATGTACGAGGAAAACTCACAACGGGAAAAATCTTGGACGACCCTAGCCTCAAATCCACTAAGTACGATTTTACAAGTACAAAACACAAAAGACTTAAAACACTCGACTTGACTCTGTCGAAGCCCCGACGCTTCTTCATGTACACACCTTTGCCTAGCGAATAACCACGGAGGTCCACTGCGGTCTCGAAATCCACCGATCGGACTTTTTCTAGTCACCGCCACCCGAACAAGGAGCCTTTCTCCTAGTGGGTATGTCACAGCAAACAAGCTTCTTCTTTTATGGGATGTAGAAGAAAACCCAAACTCTCTTTTACAGTAGAGATGAATCTAGTGCCAAACAAATTCTCCAAGCAAGATGTGTATATATATAGATATAAACTTGGATTAAAACAAACAATTGGGTGTAAACTTGGTTTTGTTCTTTGAATATATCAATTTGGATAACAAACACCAAGGTAACTTTTTATGAAATGATTAAGCTCTCAAACACTCTCTAGGAGATGGAAAAATTTCTTGTAAAAATTCTGGTCCCGAAGTCATTAAATTCTATGAAAGAGTAGTGGGACAAAGTAGTGGGAAAGTGTCAAAAAACTACCAAAAACTGTTCACATCGAAATCTCGTTCGAACGACATTTTTGTTCAAACGACATTTCGTTCGAACGGACTTTCTAACGAAGTTCCAGTGGCAAGTCGTTGGCAAACCTCGTTCGAGCGAAATTCTCGTACGAACAACAAACTCGTTCGAACGACAATTTTGAATGAAATCCCAAAAAGTTCAAAATTAGTTTTTAAGCCCCAAAACTTTTTTTATTTAAAAGTTCTAAAATAACTTTCTGAAAATAAAATTCATTTTAAATAAGATTACACCCTTTATAAAGTTATTCCAAGTCTCCCTATATATATATATAGAAATGCATTCATACCTTTTGGAGACTATGGAATATGATGTTGATAACGTAGAAACATGGCACTTGAAACTCGGCAATGATGAAGCTTTATAACTCCTGGCCGCAACGTTTTCAACTCTTGCATGTCATAGGCTTGGAGGATACTCACTCAATACTATCCTATGACACAAATTTTTTTTCCCGGAATTGAGCCAACACTATATTAAGACTCAATTAGAAATTTGTGTCCTTACAAATCTCCCCCTTTGGCTATTCCGGGACAAAAACCAAAATAAAATCCTAAAGGGTCGTCAAGCGCTACTAGACTTAAAAAATATATCCCACCCAAAATAAAAAATTACATATCTTGACTCAAAACCCAAGGATCAATATCTTTACCGACGATGAAGGTTGCCATTTAGAAGAATTCCTACATACTCAAGCAAACTATCAAACGCATAGGGAATATCAAGAATATTAAATGCATGTAAAATAAATAAATACTCCCCCTAAATTAATTCTCCCCTTTATCAACTGTGATATACATAAGAAGGTCGCGACTCCCCTTAAGTTAAATCTCCCAAACTAAGATACGATTACAATACGATTAGATACCATTTCTCCCCCTATCATTCTCCCCCTTTTTGTTCAGGAATAGACAAAGGGTAAAGAATAAATAATTAACTTATCTCCCCCAATTAAAACATATACACCCCCTAAACTAAACAAGGGAATGGGATAACAAGATAAACACGCAATAGTGCATAAAGTGATGAGAACATTAAAGCACGTGGCCAACTAAAATTCAACTAATCCACATAAAGAAATGAATATCAACTACGATGAGATAACAAAAGATATCAATTGATTGTAGTAATCTAAGCATGTGATATCAAAACAAAATTCTGTAACAACCCGCCTTTTTGGAGAAAATTAAATCCCATAATTAAATATAAATTGAAGATTTGGGGAATTTCCCTAAATAGTAATTTTTGGGATTTTCGAGGATTAAATGATTTTCGATGGATGTTGTGATTATTTTTGGGACTATATAGGTCGAAATATTTTAATTATATGTCGCCATGGAGAAAAGTGACAAAAAGGTCAGATTTTAATTAGAAAACCCGCATTAAGTTATATTGGGTTAGAATAGTGATTTGCGGTCAAGTACCTCGGATGGGAATTTTAACTGCGCCGTGAGTCTCGAAATGTCCAAGATAGGAGGAAAAGAGTGTCCGATTGTCGAAAATGAGTCTCGGGGAATTCTGGAGTTAACGGGCTCGTAATTGAGTAAACGAGTCGTTTTTGGGTTTTAAGGGTTAAAACCCTTTTCTCCTTATAAAATGAGGAAGAGAGGGAGAAAAAGAGGAAGAAAGAAGAGAGAAAAGAGGGAAGAGAGAGAGGAGGAAGAAAAGAGGAGAAAAGGGGGAGATTCCGGCCAGCCTCCGAGGGATTCGGCTCGAGGACGTCAGATTTTATCCACGAGGCAAGTGTTTACTTGCTTTATTTCCTTTTTGCATAAATATCTCATACCGTAGTTTGGTATAATAAAACCCTATAGATTTTGGATTGGGTTTTCGTGGATAAAACGGGTTTTCGGGAGATAAAACAAATAAACCCCTAAAATTGAATAATTGGAGAAACTTAGGTTTTAATTGAAATTAATTGGTGATTTCGGGTTCTGGGATATTTAGAACCCGTATTATATGTGTGGTTATCGTTGGCTGAAGTTGTGGGTCGTTGGGTGAGGATATGGAAGCTTGGGGGAAGCTTCCATGGGTGAAACAGCTTCTCGGAGAAGAAGCTGCCCGCCATGAACGATCGATCGATCGATAGCCATGGGTCGATCGATCGACCCCTTCTGAAAATGGGCAATTTTCCTAGGGTGATTTGGATGGGGTGAAATACCATTTTTAATTGACTTGAGTTTAATTATGGGTTAATATAAGTAACCCTTTAGGAGTTTATGGTCCTCCAATTGAGGAAATCTAGGAGGGCAAGGTGAGGGTTTTAATGTATAACCTTTACATTATATTTTCGAGGAAAATAGTATAATTGTAGAACTTGATGGTTTAGGGTTCCTAAATTATAGTGGGTACATTTAAGTGATTAATTGGACGAGATGTAATCCTTGGTTCATGGAAGTGAAATCCATAACCCATTAAATTTAAGGTTGTTCGGGAGAGATAAATCCCGAGGATATTTCTAGTAGGCCTATAGGACTATATAATTATGCGTATAGAAAGCATAATTATATCGATTACGGTTGAGTGTACCCTAGGAGATAATTAGGATAATTTAGGGCTATAGATATTTACATTCACTTAGAGTGAATTGGTAATTGGAGACATCCAATAATATCCTTAGAGATGATTAAGGTATTTATTAGTTATAAAAGTAAGGAAATACTTTGGGTATAATATCATGCTTATATGAATGCATGATTATGATTCTTGGAGAGAATCTTTGGGATTATTGGTCATCGCTAGATGAGATTGACAAAAATATGCCAATTTATATATTCGAGGAGGAATATATGGTATATGTATATACTATGTGATTAAAGTATATATGTATGACATGATGTAAATGATTTTGAAAATGTAAGAATGAATATTTTCAAAATGGAAAAGAAAAGATTTTCATAATTAATAAAATTATGGTTACACACCTCCCTAAATCGCTATCATAAGGGAAGTTGCGTGAATATGGTGATGCCCCTTGGCTAATGAATGTAGGTGGATATAGTCCTAGGCCATATGGCGATTATATTTTACTGCACTGGTTAGGAGATTCTGGGTGTGGTCTTGACTTTACCGCGGGCATATGGCCGCTTCCCGACGTTGTTAGGTTCCCAGGTTGTCTTGTTTGATGGGTCCTGGAAGATGATAGCCATTTAGGGGCGCGTTGAGTGGGGAAACCCGGAGGGGTGGTCTTAGATTTGTTAAAGCATTTTATGATAAAAAAATGGCTTTAATTACATTTCCTAGGTGGAAGAAGGGAAATGGGATAAATGATTGGATTCGGAAACACTTCCCGGATGGAAGAAGGGAAGTGGAAACATATGATATGGTAAAAGCATTTTTATGATAATAAAAATGGTTTTTAAATACATTTCCTGGATATAAGAAGGGAAATGGGATGTTTTAAAACGGAAAAGCATTTTTATGTTAATAAAATTGGCTTTTTAAAAGTATATGATATGTTAAAGCAATTCATGCTAATGAGTTGGCTTTTAAATACATTTCCTGGATATAAGAAAGGAAAAGAAAAGTTTTGAGATAAAAATGAAAAGTATTGATAAATACTTTGTATATGAATCCTCAGTCCAGGAGATATTATCCGGATGTATATTGTAAGGTATATATAAGAATGAATGTGATATGTATATAAATATATAAGTGTGTATTTATACTTTAGTTTCATGCTACGGGCCTAATGGATCTCTACCATTAACCCTGCCAAGTAGTAGTGTATCTAGGGGGTTCCTTATTTGGATTTCTCTTTGCGAGACACCCCACGCACGAACTTAGTGCAGTGTTGGGAATGGAGAGAAGTTTAGCCCTTAATGCTCGGGTTTTAGAGGTTTCTAGTAGATGGGTGAATTAGATTAGTTAGGCAAGGTAGCTTAACTAGAAATTAAGTGCGTTAGGTGTGAACTATTAGAGGAGAGGTGAGGGGTATCTCATGGGAGTGCGATACCAATTTAAATATGAGATAAAATCTATTTTTCTAAAAATAAAGCATTTATGCACTTGCTAAATATTTTCAAAACTCGGGCTCTGACCCGTTTATCTACTTTTCCTCTCTTGCTATATATATATATATATATATTATTTAGGTGTCCAGACACAGGGACGCCTGGATGACACTTCTTTCGAGTCAAACGTCAGCTGCAGCAGCTGTGGATGCATGTAGGATTCTCGATAGACGCTTCTATCCTTGTACTCTAGATAGGAGGTACTGTATAAATATTCGGGCCAATGGTCCAACTTCATTTATTTATTCTTTTAGTACAACATTCGATATGGTTGTTTTATTTTGACCGAGTGGTCGGCTATTTTATTTTATTTCAGTTTCATTCACGTATTCTGTGTGAATGTTTTATTTATAATTGTTTAAAAAGAGTAGTTAAGTAAAAGTTTTTTACGCCAGCCTAATAGGTTATTAGTAATTAAATGGATTTTCGAAAGTGATGCTAAGAATGATCCATATGAGACTCCTGTTATAATTTAATATTGGAGTGATCGCCCGATATCTTATTAGGCGGGATGTCACAGATGCTATCAGAGCATCAGGTTCTAGTGTCCTTAGGAATCTGTGCGAACGTACTATGCTTTCAGCGTTGCTTTTGATTTGATATAGAGCCTCAGGACTAGGACTGTTGAATTCTCTTGTGAGATTTTGTTCTCCTGCCATATTATGAAATTATAGAAATCTTTTGCGTGCTCGTTTGAGAATAGTGTGCGGAGCTTGGATGGTAGCAGGAGGTGAGGCTTAGCTGGTAGAAGTTGTGGACGAGGGCCTTAGTAGGGTCACTCTCCTTGTGGCAATTGCTAAGGAGTTTGGTGGCGACTACTGAAGAATAGTAGTCATGAGTGTTGCAGTACCGCTATAGTAGAGAGTGGTATTAAGATTGAATTTTTAGTAAAGTTAAGGGTTCGAAAGGGATCTTACGGATAGCCTTAACCGTGAGTCCCCACTATTTAATCGGAATGAGAAGGATGTTGTTATGAGTTTTACCTCAATCGAGAAGGTATAATTAGCGTGGCTAGATAAAGTCGCGATGTTTGTTAGCCCTAGACTCGTGTGTGTAATTTGAGTTGTGGCAGTACCGATAACATTATATCATGTATGCCTATGTGTTTTTCCGCAATAGCGGAGTTTTATTTTCCTTCATTCGCCATGAAGGCGGGTGTTGATATATTTTATATATATATATATGGTTTGGGATGCTCGTTTTATATGTCTATACGAGTATGGTGATATGATGAGTATAATACATTATGGTGTATTTTCGGAGCGATAGCAGGCTAATGATTTCAAGACTATCGTGTCCATAGTTCCAGGGTGGAACGGGTTGTTGTTGTGATATCTCACCTGGATACAGGTTGAGTTCGCCTTTATTATGTGCATAGATGGAACTTCGATGAACAGAGGTTTCATTATCGTGATTTGAGTATGTGGCGACCTTATAAATGTGATTTAAGGTGTGCACGGATTATTATTGAGCTGTGAGTTTAAGCTCATTTTTAATTGCGCAAGGACTTAATATTTGTACGAGTGCTGGATGGTGTGAATCTTAGTTAGAGATAGGAGTTCAGACCACCCTTTTGTTGGAAAAGGGGATAGGGTTATCTCGATTGCATGTTTCAAATAACGGACCTCCATGACCGACAAAGTTAAGTAGGAGTGTGCGGAGGGGTTCCTTGTTTGGATTTTTCTTTGCGAGATGCTCCACACATGAATCTTAACGGCGTCGGGAGTGGAGATATGTTATAGGATGTGTTAGGATGTTGGTTTTGTTGATAAGTCTTATAGTGTGTATGAACCACTATAGACTATGAGTCAGGTGATGATAGTATGATTATGGAAATATTGTGTTATGAAAAGGCACTAAAGTGGTCCTCTCGCCACAAGTGGGTGGGTGAAGTAGGACTTAGAGAAATTGACTCGAGGATTATGGCTAGGCCTTAATGAAAAGGAAATTTTTTGAGAAAGTATATGTGTTGGGTGTGATGTACGTAGTGCTCTTACAGAGATTGGGCACTTCGATCAGTTAGATTTACTTTTGTATGGGCGGAAGGATAGAGTATTAGAATGCGTTCGTAGGTTAGCGTGGTAGGATTTAGGACGTCCCGCTGGTGTGCCTTAGGTCGCTATATCTCGATGACCGATAACGTGAGGGAGTAGTGTAATGGGAGGGTTCCTTGTTTGGATTTCGCTTTGGCGAGACGTCCCACGCATGAAACCAAGCAAATGTTGGAAGTTGAGAGAGGCCTTGGGAACTAGGGACATATTTAGACTATCGTTTTGCGTAGGTAGGGTAACGCTTAGACCGTAGCATTATTAGGATGTAGGTTCGATAGAGTTAGTGGCGCCGAGGTTAAGAGAATTTCATTTCGCGGGTTGGGAGAACCCATATGTGAGTATTACACCGAGGAACGGAGACCCTTATTAGGAGAGAGTGTTACGTGTCGGACGTTCGCAATGTTTGTGCAGATGTGCACAAGTTAGAAAGGTGTATGGGCACCTTGGTGAGATGGTTTTATATACCGCCTAAAATAGGATGGGCGTAGTATATAAAGTTGAAATTTATGCCGAGAGGCATTATAGATGATGGGTACAATGTGACGTTATTAGAGTCACTTTACGACCATGGTAGTCGTATGGTATATGGTTGGGAACCATTGGGTTAGTGTCATTCCCTTGAGGTCTTAGGATTTGGAGTGATCCTAGGATTGGCGGTGTAGGTTGTATTTGAATTTCGAGGACGAAATTACGTTGTAAGGGGGAGAGTATGTAACAACCCGCCTTTTTGGAGACAATTAAATTCCATAATTAAATATAAATTGGAGATTTGGAGAATTTCCCTAAATAGTAATTTTTGGTATTTTCGAGGATTAAATGATTTTCGATGGATGCTGTGATTATTTTTGGGACTATATAGGTCGAAATATTTTAATTATATGTCGCCATGGAGAAAAGTGACAAAAAGGTCAGATTTTAATTAGAAAAGCCGCATTAAGTTATATTGGGTTAGAATAGTGATTTGCGGTCAAGTACCTCAGATGGGAATTTCGACTGCGCCGTGAGTCTTGAAATGTCCAAGATAGGCGAATAAGAGTGTCCGATTATCGAAAATGAGTCTCGGGGAATTTTGGAGTTAAACGGGCTCGTAATTGAGTAAACGAGTCGTTTTTGGGTTTTAAGGGTTAAAACCCTTTTCTCCTTATAAAAGGAGGAAGAGAGGGAGAAAAAGAGAAAGAAAGAAGAGAGAAAAGAGGGAAGAGAGAGAGGAGGAAGAAAAGAGGAGAAAAGGGGGAGATTTCGGCCAGCCTCCGCGGGATTCGGCTCGAGGACGTCGGATTTTATCCACGAGGCAAGTGTTTACTTGCTTTATTTCCTTTTTACATAAAAATCTCATACCGTAGTTTGGTATAATTAAACCCTACAGATTTTGTATTGGGTTTTCGTGGATTAGACGGGTTTTCGGGAGATAAAACAAATAAACCCCTAAAATTAAATAATTGGAGAAACTTAGGTTTTAATTGAAATTAATTGGTGATTTCGGGTTGTAGGATGTTTAGAACCCGTATTATATGTGTGGTTATCGTTGGTTGAAGTTGTGGGCCGTTGGGTGAGGAGATGGAAGCTTGGGGGAAGCTTCCATGGCTGAAACAGCTTCTCGGAGAAGAAGCTGCCCATCGATCGATCGATCGATAGCCATGGGTCGATTGATCGCCCCCTTTTGAAAATGGGCAATTTTCCTAGGGTGATTTGGATGGGGTGAAATCCCATTTTTAATTGACTTGAGGTTAATTATGGGTTAATATAAGTAACCCTTTAGGAGTTTATGGTCCTCCAATTGAGGAAATCTAGGAGGGCAAGGTGAGGGTTTTAATGTATAACCTTTACATTATATTTTCGAGAAAAATAGTATAATCGTAGAACTTGATGGTTTAGGGTTCCTAAATTATAGTGGGGACCTTTAAATGATTAATTGGACGAGATGTAGTCCTTGGTTCATGGAAGTGAAATCCATAACCCATTAAATTTAAGGTTGTTCGGGAGAGATAAATCTCGAGGATATTTCTAGTAGGCCTATAAAATTATGCGTATAGAAAGCATAATTATATCGATTACGGTTGAGTGTACCCTGGGAGATAATTAGGCTAATTTGGGGCTATAGATATTTACATTCACTTAGAGTGAATTGGTAATTGGAGACATCCAATAATATCCTTAGAGATGATTAAGGTATTTATTAGTTATAAAAGTAAGGAAATACTTTGGGTATAGTATCATGCTTATATGAATGCATGATTATGATTCTTGGAGAGAATCTTTCGGATTATTGGTCATCGCTAGATGAGATTGGCAAATATTCCAATTTATATATTCGAGGAGGAATATATGGTATATGTATATACTATGTGATTAAAGTATATATGTATGGCATGATGTAAATGATTTTGAAAATGTAAGAATGAATATTTTCAAAATGGAAAAGAAAATTTTTTCATAATTAATAAAATTATGGTTACACATCTCTCTAAATCGCTATCATAAGGGAAGTTGTGTGCGTATGGTGATGCCCCCTGGCTAATGAATGCAGGGTGGATATAGTCCTAGGCCATATGACGATTATATTTTACTACGCTAGTTAGGAGATTCTGGGTGTGGTCTTGACTTTCCCGCAGGCATATGGCTGCTTCCCGACGTTGTTAGGTTCCCAGGTTGTCTTGTTTGATGGGCCCTAGAAGATGATAGCCATTTAGGGGCGCGTCCAGTGGGGAAATTCGGAGTGGCGGTCTTAGATTTGTTAAAGCATTTTATGATAATAAAATGGCTTTAAATACATTTCCTGGATGGAAGAAGGGAAATGGGATAAATGATTGGCTTCGGAAACACTTCCCGGATGGAAGAAGGGAAGTGGAAACATATGATATGGTAAAAGCATTTTTATGATAATAAAATTGCTTTTAAATACATTTCCTGGATATAAGAAGGGAAATGGGATGTTTTAAAACGGAAAAGCATTTTTATGTTAATAAAACTAGCTTTTTAAAAGTATATGATATGTTAAAGCAATTCATGCTAATGAATTGGCTTTTAAATACATTTCGTGGATATAAGAAAGGAAAAGAAAAGTTTTGAGATAAAAATGAAAAGTATTGATAAATACTTTGTATATGAATCCTCAGTCCGGGAGATATTATCCGGATGCATATTGTAAGGTATATATAAGAATGAATGTGATATGTATATAAATATATAAGTGTGTATTTATAATTTAGTTTCATGCTACGGGCCTAATGGATCTCTACTATTAACCCTGCCAAGTAGTAGTGTATCAGGGGGGTTCCTTATTTGGATTTCGCTTTGCGAGACACCCCACGCACGAACTTAGTGCAGTGTTGGGAATGGAGAGAAGTTTAGCCCTTAGTGCCCGGGTTGTAGAGGTTTCTAGTAGATGGGTGAATTATATTAGTTAGGTAAGGTAGCTTAACTAGAAAGTTAAGTGCGTTAGGTGTGCACTATTAGAGGAGAGGTGATGGGTATCTCATGGGAGTGCGATACCAATTTAAATATGAGATAAAATCTATTTTTCTAAAAATAAAGCATTTATGCACTTGCTAAATATTTTCAAAACTCGGGCTCTGACCCGTTTATATACTTTTCCTCTCTTGCTATATATATATATATACTAGTATATGCCCGTGCCTGAAGGCACGGCGAAAATTTTCCAAGTACGTAATCGCAAAACAACAAAAATTTCCTAAGTACGTAATCACAATACGACAAAAATTTCCTGAGTACAAAATCACAATACGATAAAAATATTGTTCCCCAACAAAACATCTATATATGGTGTCGCTTTTTTGGGTATTGCATCATATCGTGTTCAAGATTTAAATTGTGTTCAAAATTTAAATTCGCTAAACGCAAAACGACAACAATTTTTCACAGTATATAATAGCGAAACGCAAAAAATTTGAAGTGTAATTCTAAAACAATGTCAAATAGTCCAATAACATTCAAATAGTGTAAATTCATCAAATAAATTCACATATAATACAAAATATACAATATTCATCCATAGAATTCACATTGTGTCTCAAAAAAACAAAGTGTCAATTTTTTAAAAAAATTGGGCATAATTTCCTTTGTTTATTGGACTATCCACCCTATTTAAGGGGAAACAACAAATCCAACAAATATAAAAAAAATCCCAAATTCGACAGATTTAGGCAGCGGGCTACATCAGCGGAAGTTTGAGGCAGCGGGCTACAGCGACGATGGAAGATTAAGTCCATGTTTGATTGGTCTTGAATTAAAACCTGAAACGAAAAGAAAAAAAATTAGTTTGTTCTCAAAAACATTATACGTTGGCAATTCAACTTTCAAGTTCCCAAAAACATTGTACGCTAACCTAACTACCATAGCTGGTACACAATGATCATATGTGGCATGGAGTATATAATTCTCATTCTCACATGGGTAAAGGGGAGGAGACGTGTGTGAGTGGGGAAGGGGGTGGGGACGGGGCATGGGGTGCGTGTGTGCATATATGTAGTGCATACGTGCATATTGCCTCGTGTGTGCGTGTGCGTGTGCGTGCATGTGTGAGTGGGAAAGGGAGGAGGGGGCGAGCAGGGGGTACGTGTGTGTGCGCGTCTGCGTGTATGCAATTTGCATATATGCAGTGCATATATTGCATATTGCAGCGTGTGTGCGTGCGTGTGTTTGTGTGTGTGTGTTTATGTGCGCATGTGTGCGTGAGTGGGGGAGGGGGCGTGTGTGTGCGTGTGCGCGTGTGTGCGCGCGTGAGTGGGGAAGGGGGAGGGGACGGGGTAGGGGCGTGTGTGCGTGTGAGTGGGGACGTGTAAATTACTTCACATAATTTTGTTTTCATCAAAAGAAAATTACTTTTGAACTATTCCTGGATGAATGAAAAGTACAACTTTAAGTTGATTTGGCTTTATAATGTATAACTCCGAACACATTAATAAATCATAAATAAAATGAGTATTAAAATGAAAGGGAAAAGATGTATACCGTGTGGTGGGGGTTGTCCGAGGTTCCGAGGTGGTTAAGTCAAGGAGATCTTCCACAACGATGGTGATTCAAAGCATGAAACTTGAAAATCTGGCAAAAACCCATAAGAAAAAAAATGTGTTAGATCTGGACAACTAAAATGAAAAATTAAAACACGTTAGATTTAGAAAAATTATGTTGGATATTAAACTCCCACACCCACCCCTAAAAACATTAAAACCATAGGATTATAGCAGATTGCATATATATGCACTGCATAATCGCAAAGCGACAACAAATTTCAAAGTACGTAATTTCAAAACAGTTAAAATTTTGTTCCCCAACAATATTAATAGCCAAATTTAAGTCGGTAAGTTTTTTTACAACAGAAAAGTGTAAACAATTTAATTTTTTTGGGCAGAGCTTCCACTGTTTATGGCACTTTCCACCCTGTTTAACAAACAAAAAAAATACTCTTACAACAATACATATAGTCTCTCCCAAACCTCGTACAAACTATCCACCAGTTCAGCAGCAGGATCTGCCAGATTTTGCTATTTCAGCAGCCACTGGTTCAGCAACAATAGCAATAGCAGCCACCAGTTTTAGCAGCCATCGATGTTTCAACAGCAACACGATGTTTCACCAGTGTATCACCGATTCACAAACACAATGTTTCACCTGTGTTTCAGCAGCAACATGATGTTTCAGCAGCCATCGTTTTAGTAGCAGCATCAGCCACCGTACAAACTATCCATGTTTAGCGATGTTTGAGCAGCCACGGTTCAGTAGCAGCAGCATCGTACAAACTAATTAGAAAAAAATGGGAATAAATTATTAAAGCACAAATAGAAAAACATCTTCAGATATATTGAAGGAAAAATCTGAATCTCAATGTTACATAACCTCTGTGTGTGCGTCCTTTATTTGGATATCTACATCATCAGTTGGACGCTGAAGAAAAAGGGCTTGTCAAATATACACTGCAAATATTACCAAAAAAATCAGAATGTACACTGAAAATATGTGTTCCTCTGTAGAAAAATAGAAAATACAATTAAACAAACTTATAAAAAACTTAAGTATTAGCTACATCACTCAAAATCCGAGTAGTAATCAATTTCAGAATTGGGTACAATTAAGACCGAAGACGATTACAAAACCCAATAAACTTATAGCAGTGGTAACCTATACAGGTTTTTTATTGTTGTTCGAACTGTAAATTGAAAAGTAGTAGCATATAGAAGAGTTGAGTTCTTATGGTCTCACACCCAATAAACCTGAGAAGTGTGCATTTTGTCAATAAACAACCATGCTACTATGTATTGAAATGTACAAATGTTAGCTGCATAATATTTAAAACATAGTTATAATTATAAATTAACACAAACTAATACTTGAAAATATATATTAAGCACCACAGTTAACTAAATGACATTCCAAGTAAGCCCACGCCATATCAAACTATTCTTTACAGTATGCACTTTTATAAATGGACCATATTGGAGTGATCTAAAAGAACGTCAAAAAAATATTACCAAAATCAATTTGTTATAGAAATTTTGAGGATTTGGAGATATGATGATAATTTTAGTGTAAAAGCGTAAATAAAAAATACAATTGTTTGGAAAATATGTAACTTTATGGATTGTGCAATTTAATAATTCTATGATGTTATATGTACATTTTTATTCTTCAAGAGTCGAACCCAAATGAATGTACTAACAGATCAACGGATTCAAATAAATAAGATTTAATCGTGTGTTCCTAAACTAAAATCCTTACCTCTTGAAGTAGAATACAAATCAAATGAATCAAAACCAAATTTCGAATTAAATAATTTCAATCTAAAAACACTTAAATGAGAGGGAGATGAATACCTTAAAGTAGGCAACATTTTCTTATGTAGGTGACGGTGCCATCATCAGAGGAGATGAAACTCCAATTTAAATTTCTATTAGGACACAAAAAACTATTAATACCAAAGATATGGTTGCAATGTCAGTGTAATAGAACTAAGGATATTCATTCAATCATCCAAACTAATATAAAAAGGTTGACTAAGATAACAGAATAAATAGGGAGAAACATTCATATTTGGTTTGAATCCAGCACACAAAGTAGAAGAAAATAAATTATGCTACCAAAATACATCTTATGTATATACCGAATTTTCCTACACCATTGTCCATAAATCTTCCCTTCCACTTATTGTCATAAGTCTTTCACACATGAAAACTGATATACAAAGATGACAACCAATGAGTATTATGAAGAAACATTAAAAAATAAAGAAAATTAAACTCAAAAAACTCTAGTTATACTCTAATACATATCACAAATAATGTAAATAAAAAATATTCTAAAAAATCCATTTATCTGTGTCTATTCCGTGACATTAAATTAAAAAATCCATTTATAAAAAATATTACAGTCGATTGCTCACCTGATCACAACCGAGACTACAACCTGATCACATCTTTACTTTTATTTTTCTTCTTCTTCTTCTTCTTCTTCTCTCTTTTGTTGGCTTCATCATCAATCCCAATAGCAGCTGTATGCAAAACAGAGGAATCACTGTGCGACAGTAAGTTAGATGATAAAGTGAAACATAAAAAATGATGCTGAGAAAAGAATAAAAATGAATTATTTTATCTGGGAAGTAACATATCTAATCTCAATGTGCTAAGAATCTGAAGAAACATTGAAACTCAACTAATGGTGCCAAAACACATGATCATAATACACTTTTCTTCAAATAAACATTATTCCAAACCATATAATCTTGCCTTCGTAGCCTCAACTATAGACTAAATCCATTATTGACTGGACATTATTCCTCAAATTGGAGCTTTAACACAAACTAAAACTCATCCCAAGGGCACAAACCATATAATCAAAAGTCATATATCACGCAATCAATGCATATCTATGAACTTGTTGCTCGTTTGCTTCCCTCGACTCACTCTCTAATAAAATGGGATGTTTTATGTCCTCAATATCAAATCAGGCAATAAAGTCAGTTAATTTAATAAAACTCAAACATACCATATATTTTAGTCCCCAATATCAAATCTGTAAAAGAAAAGCATGAGGCAATAATAATCTGGAGATGTTTTATGTCCTTAATACCAAACACATCATGAGTCAATAATACTCAATCAGAAATATCAGGAATCAACCCAAACACAAATAAAAAATCTCCAGAGAACCGTAGTTAGGAAGATGAACAATATTCACGAATCAACACCAAACACAAATCAAAAATAAAATAAACATTAGACTCTGGAAAAAAAAATTACCCGTTGTTTGTTGTT
The DNA here is from genome assembly GCA_949130495.1 of Sambucus nigra. NCBI lineage: Eukaryota > Viridiplantae > Streptophyta > Magnoliopsida > Dipsacales > Adoxaceae > Sambucus > Sambucus nigra. The sequence goes on from OX422216.1 coordinate 586,909,974, forward strand.
GTTCGTTGACAGGACGTGGGTTCTCCGGATCTGAGTAGGAGTCAACATCAAACACAAAGAAAAAATTAAATGAAAATTATTTGGGTGTGTATGCGTGTGTTCGCCGGTGTGGGAAGGAAAAAAAATTACCTATCGCTTGACAGGCTGTAGGTTCGCCGGCTTGGGAAGGAGTTTGGGGTTTAGGATTGTCGGCGTGGAAAGGTGTTTAAGGTTTAGGATCGTCGGCGTGAGAAGGTGTTTAAGGTTTAGGATCGTCGACATGGGTAAGAGTTTGGGGTTTGAAATCGTCGGCATGGGTAGGATTCGCCGGATCTGAGTATAACTGCGGAAATAGTCACCGGTTTTGGGGGTTTAGGCTTGCCGGATTTTGGTTGGAGGTTCACGGGTAGTCGCCGCCGGATTTTGGTTGGAGGTTCATTCTCTCACGGGTTTAGGCTGTAGGTTGGAGGTTGACGGGTGATAGAGGGAAGGAGAGACTAAAGTGATAGAGGTAAAGTGAGAGGGAAGGAGAGACTAAAAAAAATAAGAAGACGGGTAGGAAGAAACGGGGACTAAAGTGAGAGAATGAGTGAAAATTCTATTTTACCCTTGAATTTGAATTTTAAAGAGAAGGGGGAAACAAATTAGTGGGTGTAAAAAAGAGGGGGAATTTAAAATTTTAAAGGACAAAAGAGGTAGTGCAGAATTTAAGACCCTAAAATTGCCATGTCACAATTGGTAAATTATGACGTGGCATAATCTGAAACCCTTAGATCGACCCAAAAAAATCGATCACAACCGTTAATTTGTTGGCACTATTCAAACACCCCTCTCCCATATTATATATATATATATATATATATATATATATATATTATATAGGTGTCCAGACACAGGAATGCCTGGATGACACTTCTTTCGAGTCAGACGTCAGCTGCAGTAGCTGTGGATGCGTGTAGGATTCTCGATAGACACTTCTATCCTTTTACTGTAGATAGGAGGTACTGTATAAATATTCGGGCCAATGGTTCAACTGCATTTATTTATTCTTTTAGTACAACATTCGATATGGTTGTATTATTTTGACCGAGTGGTCGGCTATTTTAGTTTATTTCAGTTTCATTCATGTATTCTGTGTGAATGTTTTATTTATAATTGTTTAAAAAGAGTAGTTAAGTAAAAATTTTTGACTCCAGCCTAATAGGTTATTAGTAATTAAATGGATTTTCGACAGTGATGCTAAGAATGATCCATATGAGACTCCTGTTATAATTTAATATTGGAGTGATCGTCCGGTATCTTATTAGGCGGGGTGTCACAAATTCGCAACAAGATAGATACCAAAAATGAATTAAAATCATAAATGAACTAGCTAATCATGAAAAAGACTCAAAAACAAACAAAATATCATATATATGTATACACAATAGATTCAAACTAAGCATAAGTACACACATATAGATTTAAACACCAAAATGACACAAAACTAAATAACATAAGTTTTTCACACTATTATAGCATAAATGTGTCATATGGAAATGGAAGTGAAGGGGTGTGAACTAGATACTAATGAATTTAAAACCCAATCACTTAAACTTGTTCTCGGAGTTCGCATTTGAATGCAAAATTTTATCGCATTTAGATATAGCCTCATGTGACAATATAAATTGAACTCATTGAACAAACAAACATAATGCATAGAAGCCTAGCATGTTGATGATTCTACAAACCAATAGAGTCATGACATTGAAAGCGCAACTAGGATAAATGGACATTGTGCAAACCGTTGATATACCATCCAAACTCCCTCAAAATAAGCATATTAATTTAATCTTTTGAATGAATAGATCAACTAAACAAATTAGGCCTTGGCAAATTATTTTTCTTTTAATGTCATATTTTCTTTTAGGCCTTTGGACCACGTATTTCTTTTAGGTCCAATCCAAATGGTGGCTTACTCGCAAAGGGTAATATTTTTCCTTTCGGAGCCCTTCCCTGTGCACATTTATATATATTAATTTTTTTATATCACACAAATCTCACGTGCAACGGATTTTGACATGCACTAGTCCTCCTAGGTCATAGTATGTAGATGACTAGATTGGTAGGAGAACACCTCACAAAGCTCAAATATAACATGTGAAGTTCAGGTTCAAAAAGCTCGTGCATGTGTGTAAAGGCATATAAAAGCGAATTCATTAAGCAAGTCAAACTTAAACTACTCTATGTAAGCATGATAAAGAACATTTAAAGGATTAAAATTCTAACCAAAAGTTCTAGTCACATGGAAGCGAAATGAGGATTTAAACACAAACATATGCCACAAAATGTGTGTAAAACCAAAATACACACAAAAATAAAATCATTTTGAGTTTTTCAAAGTTTTTTACCAACCACAAAAATTAACTCAAAAGATAAACAAAAATCGATTTGTATTTTTCATTTAATGCAAATTAAAATGAAAGAATAAAATACAAAAGATAATCAAAAATTATAATTCTAGCATGTGATTGATTATGAAGGATAGACTAGAAAAATGATAAACATAATATACAACTAGCAAAAGATATATCATTAAGCACAAAAACTAGAGTATGTAAGACATGCAAGCAATTACTCATAAGATATGGCAAGAGAAGAGTCATGTGCAAGCATGAGAGAACCATCAAATGTAGGAAATATTGAAAGAGGCAAATTTTCCATTTTAAACTAAAATAACCAAAAAGGACCTGAACGCAATAACTTAGCGCTCCCGCTGTGATACCACTTGTTGGGAATGATAGGACCCCAAAATTTTCAAATCTTACCAAAAATTAATTTCCTTTTAGATGCGGAATACGGATGGTTCAAATAAAGGGACTAAACTATGCCATATTCACAATTAAAATATTACAATTTTAATCTTTCCAAAATTAAAATTAAACTAAACTGGATTTTAATTTTCGCAAAATTAGAATTGCTCTTGAAATCAAACTTGTGAATTTTTACTTTAAGACCCAAAATTAATTTAACCCAAGTCCTAGAAATTTGCTTAACAAATAATTTTGCAAATTAGGCCAAACCAAATTTTATCCAATAAAATAACGACTTGAATTAAATTAATATTTACCCAAATTAAAATAGCACCAATTTAATTAAGTGTGACAATTAAATCAAAATTTATCTTGAATTATCTTAAGCATGCGTTCTAAGTTATTTTGCAAGATAAAAGTAAATCAGTCACACTGCGCCGTGATGTACGAGGAAAACCCACAACGGGAAAAACCTCGGACGACCCTTGCCTCAAATCCACTAAGTACGATTTTACAAGTACAAGACGCAAAAGACTTACAACACTCGACTTGACTCCGTCCAAGCCCTGACTCTTCTTCTTGTACACACCTCTGCCTAGCGAATAACCATGGAGGTCCACTGCGGTCTCGGAATCCACCGATCAAACTTTTTCTGGTCACCGCCACCCAAACAAGGAGCCTTTCTCCAAGTGGGTATGTCACACCAAACAAGCTTCTTCTTTTATGGGATGTAGAATCAAACCCAAACTCTCTTTTACGGTAGAGATGAATTCGGTGCCAAACAAACTCTCCAAGCAAGATGTATATATATATAGATAAAAACTTGAATTAAAACAAACAATTGGGTGTAAACTTGGTTTTGTTCTTTGAATATATCAATTTCGATAACAAACACCAAGGGAACTTTTTATGAAAGGATTAAGCTCTCAAACACTCTCTAGGAGATGGAAAAAGTTCTTGTAAAAATTCTGGTCCCGAAGTCATTAAATTCTATGAAAGAGTAGTGGGACAAAGTAGTGGGAAAGTGCCAAAAAACTGTCAAAAACTGTTTCCGCCGAAATCTCGTTCGAACAACATTTTTGTTCGAATGACATTTCGTTCGAACGGACTTTCTAACGAAGTTCTAGTGGCAAGTCGTTGGCAAACTTCGTTCGAACGACAATTTCGAATGAAATTCTAGAAAGTTCAAAATTTGTTTTTAAGCCCAAAAACTTTTTATTTAAAAGTTCTAAAATAACTTTCGGAACATAAAATTCATTTAAAATAAAATTACACCCTTTTTTAAATTATTCCAAGTCTCCCTATATATATATAGAAATGCATTCATACCTTTTGGAGACTATGGAATATGATGTTGTTGACGTAGAAACATGGCACTTAAAACTCGACAATGATGAAGCTTTATAAGTCTTGGCCGCTACGTTTTCAACTCTTGCATGTCATAGGCTTGGAGGATACTCACTCAATACTATCCTATGACACAAATGTTTTTGTCCAGAATTGAGCCAACACTAAATTAAGACTCAATTGAAAATTTATGTCCTTACAAAGTTAAATTACTCTCGTCCGAGGTGTCCGTGCCTCTTACGGGGCCATTTGGCGGTTGGTTTGGTTTTTCACCCTCAAACGGCTTGTTTTTAAGCCAAATCTAGATTTTTCCAAATTATCATCATATTCTTAAATCGGGAGGACTCCGACTATACGGTCAGTTCTTACAAGTTACATTGGCCCCGTGCGAGGTGTTCGTACCTCTTACGGGGCCATTTGGCAGCTGGTTTGGGTTTTCACCCTCAAACGGCTTATTTTTAAGCCCAATCTAGATATTTTCAATTTATCGTCATATTCTCAAATTGGGAGATCCGCGACTATGCGGTCAGTTCGTACAAGTTACATTGGTCACGTGCAAGGTGTTCGTGCCTCTTACGAGGTCGTTTGGTAACTAGTTTGGGTTTTTACCCTCAAACAGCTTGTTTTTAAGCCTAATCTAGATATTTCCAAATTATCATCATATTCTCAAATCAGGAGATTCGCGACTACGCGGTCAGTTCCTACGAGTTACATTGGTCCCTTACGAGGTGTTCGTGCCTCTCACGAGGCCGTTTGAGGGTTGCTTAGGGTTTTAACCCTTAAACGGCTTATTTTTAAGCTTCATCTAGATATTTCCAAATTATCATCATATTCTGAAAGGAGACTCACGACTATGTGGTCAGTTCCTATAAGTTACATTGGTCCCGTGGGAGGTGTTAGGGCCTCTTACAGGGCCGTTTGGCTGCTAGTTTAGGTTTTCCCCCCAAACGGCTTGTTTTTAAACCTAATTTAGATACTTCCAAATTATCGTCATATTCTCAAATTGGGAGACTTGCAACTACGCGGTCAGTTCCAACAAGTTACATTGGTCCCGTGCAAGGTGTTTGTGCCTCTTACGGGACCGTTTGGGGGCTGGTTTGGATTTTCATCCTTTAAATGCTTGCTTTTAAGCCTAATTTAGATATTTTAAAATTATTGTCATATTCTCAAATCGGGAGACCCGGGACTACACGGTCAGTTCCTACGTGTTACATTAATCTCGTGTGAGGTGTTAGTGCTTCTTACGGGATCGTTTGGGGGCTAGTTTGAGTTTTCACCCTTCAACGACTTGTTTCTACGCCTAATCTAGATATTTTTAAATTATCATCATATTCTCAAACCGAGAGACCCGCGACTATGTGGTCAGTTCCTACATATTACATTGGTCCCGTGTGAGGTGTTCCTGCCTCTTACGGGGCCATTTGGCGGATGGCTTGGGTTTTCACCCTCAAACGTCTTATTTTTAAGCCTAATCTAGATATTTCTAAATTATCATCATATTCTCAAATCGAGAGATCCACAACTACGCGGTCAGTTTGTACAAGTTACATTAGTCCCTTGCGAGGTGTTCTTGCCTTTTATGGGGCCATTTGGCGGATGGTTTGGGTTTTCTCCCTCAAACGACTTGTTTTTAAGCCTAATCTAGATATTTCCAAATTACCATCATATTCTCAAACTGCGAGACCCACAATTATGCGGTCAATTCCTACAAGTTACATTGGTCTCATGCGAGGTGTTCGTGCCTCTTACGGGGCCGTTTGGCAGATGGTTTGGGTTCTCACCCTCAAACGGCTTATTTTTAAGCCTTATCTAGATATTTCCAAATTATCATCATATTGTCAAACCGGAAGACCCGCGACTACGCAGTCAGTTCCTATAAGTTATATTGGTCCCGTGCGAGGTGTTTGTGCCTCTTACAGGGTCATTTGGCGACTGGTTTGGGCTTTTACCCTCAAACGGCTTATTTTTAAGCATAATATAGATATTTTCAAATTATCATCACATTCTCAAACTGGAAGACCCGCAACTGCGCGGTCAGTTCGTACAAGTTACATTAATCTCGTACGAGGTGTTCGTGCCTCTTACAGGGCCGTTTGGCTGCTGGTTTGAGTTTTCACCCTAAAACGACTTGTTTTTAAGCCTAATCTAGGTATTTCTAAATTATTGTCATATTCTCAAACTGGGAGACCCGTGACTACGCAATCAGTTCTATAAGTTATATTGGTCCCGTGCGAGGTGTTCGTACCTCTTACCGGATCGTTTGGCAGCTGGTTTGGGTTTTCACCCTCAAACGGTTTGTTTTTAAGCCTAATCTAGATATTTCCAAATTTTCATCATATTCTCAAATCGGGAGACCCGCGACTACGCGGTCAATTCCTACTGTTACATTGATCCCGTGCAAGGTGTTCATGCCTCTTACGGGGCCGTTTGGCGGCTGGCTTGGGTTTCCACCCTTCAACGGCTTGTTTCTAAGCCTAATCTATATATTTTCAAAGTATCATCATATTCTCAAACCGAGAGGCCCGTGACTGCGCAGTTAGTTCCTACTAGTTACATTGGTCCCGTGCGAGGTGTTCATGCCTCATACAGGGCCGTTTGATAGTTGGTTTGGATTTTTACCCTCAAACGACTTATTTTTAAGCCTAATCTATATATTTTCAAATTATCATCATATTGTCCAACCGGGAGACCCGCGACTACGCGATCAGTTCCTACATATTATCACCTCACACTAAAGAGTTGGGTAAAAGATTAGAAGCTCACCCAACTAATATGAGATTTTGTTGTATGTTAACATTATGTTTAACAAAGATAATAAAAATGGACTATAACTGAATAATTCAATTCTTTTAGGTTGGTAACCCAGTTAGCAATTTAAGTAAAAACTTTAAACTGATCCCTCTCTAGTCGTTGGTTGAAACTCATTGGTATTTTGAGTTTAATCGATAGTAGTTACTTCCGTAATTTCTTTTAAAGCGCATTTAACACTGCTTAAGTGGTATCAGAGCTTGAATTTTTAAAGGTCCTTTTTTATAGACTAGTTTTAAACTCTATTTAGTTTGCCTCAGTAGAGGATACGAGCCAATTAATTATGCTTGGTAATTTTAGTAAACCCCCTATGTTTGATGGTTCCAACTTCCCCTACTGGAAAGTGAATATGATTGCTTTTATTAAAGGAACCTTAGGAGATGATGTATGGGACTTAATTGAAAATGGTTATACACACCCCTCTGTCACTATAGCAGAAGGCATTAGCACACTTAGAAAATTTACAACTACTAAACTAAGCGGAGAACAGAAAAAGATAAGCAATTTTAACAACAATGGCAAGAATGAAATTTTTACGAGTGTTAGTGAATATGAATTAAAATGTATTTGTCACTGCATCACTAGTAAGGAAACTTGGGACACCTTAGTTGTTGCACATGAAGGATATACTAGGGTTAAATAGTGTAAAAATCAAATGCTGGTTCAACAATATAATATGCTAGTTATGAAAGACAATGAACCATTTAATGATTTTCACATGATATTGACTAATGTAATAACCCAATTACATGCTAATGGTATCGTGTACACTCATAAAGAAATTTGTGCAAAAATAATTAGGTCTCTTGCTCTTAGATTTGACCATAAGCATTACATCATATAGGAAGTTAATGATCCCTCTCTTACCCCTGAATTGTTGAGTTCTAAATTAAGAACTATGGAGCATTTAGGAAGACTTTAAATATTTTTTTCAAAAAATGATTATGCTGCTAGTTGTAAGGTTTCGTTTAAGTCTGTTCATGTTGATAAAAGGAAAAATAAAATAGTTCAAATGCAACCTGAGTCTGATGCTGAGTTTGATAGAGAGGTTGGTGAATTGGAAAAAACTGAAAGTGAACTTGTACTAATGACTACACAGTTCAAAAGTCTATTAAAACATAAAAACAATATTGCAAAAAGAAGAGTACAAGATGACTATCAATCAAACCAATCCACTAAACCTCACAACATAAATAATAAACAAACAGCTAATTATGGCAGTAATAACTGCAAGCCTGAGAAGTCCAAAATGGACTGCCATCATTGTGGTAAATTGGGACACTTTATATCTAAGTGTAGATTATAACCACAGTCTAAACAAAACAAATTTTACAAGGCCCACTTAATAAAAACTTTGGATGACTCTTTTGAATCTGAATCGGAAGAAAACCAAGATATTAATGAATCAAAGTGCGTTGAATTTTTTGGAAATGTTTATGATTGTTGTGATGACATATACTTAGCTGGTTTAACTGATTCTAATGAAGAAGATGAGTGTGATGAAGTGATTGATCTGATTGAATGTGTTAAAGTTTTGTTATATAGTTAACTAAATATGAATGAATTACCTGCTCTCCTTTATGCTAAACGATATGTGTTGAATGAGACAAGTGAAACTTCACACTTTGACACTGAAATAAAAAGGGATGATAATTTTTTGGTTATGACGACTATGCTAAAATGTATATGAGAACTTTAAAAATAGGCTCGAGTTATCTAATCTGGTTAAGACACTTTGTGAGACTCTAGAAAAACAGTATAGGATAGTGAAGTAAACTGAATTGGAGGTGAAAGACATCAAATTTAACTTTGAAAAAGAAAGACTTGATTTTGAAAAACAAAAATCTGAGTTTGAAATTGAACTCCACATTAGTTGAACTGGACATATCTAAACAAATGTGTGCCAATGATTTTAAAAAGTTAATAGAAAGAGAAATGGAAGATTTCAACTTGGATAAACTTTTGGACTCTCAGAAATATGACTATAATACAAATGGTATAGGTTATGAATAACACTTAAAAAATAATCCTTATATTAGACCCATTATTTTTGTAAGGGCTAGTTCCCAAATGAGACAAAGTTTGGGTAGTTCCACATCTAATAAAGGTAAACAGGTCTTGAATGAAAATGTTTCTAAAACTGGAATTAATGTTAAATACTGTCATATTCCCCATGATGACTCTCCTAAGTACTGTCCACTCCCTAAAAGAAATAGTTGGGCTCCCAAATCTGAATTAGGAGGATTAATGAGGTTGAAGTCTCAAAATCAAGTGTCTTATTTTAAAAGGCCTATTGCAAATAACCATTATAGTCTATGTGATTTTTTTGGACACCAAAACTGTTAATGATTGAATTATTACAGGAAAAATACTCATTTTAATGTTTTTAACTCAAAAGTGAAGAGATTTACACATTTTCAAAGGCATGACGCAAATAATAAGTGGACTGATTTTTTTAAAAAGTCTAGACCAGGGCTTAATAGAAGGAAAACCACCTCCTAGATCACAAAAGGCACAAAAACAGTTTAGAACTATGCCTATTTGGATGAGGAGTAGAGATCTAAAATGGATTTTTTTAAAATAAACTATTTTCTTGTATTAACAACCTTTCGCTGTGAATTATAAATTGTTGTCTGGTACTTAAATAGTGGAGGCTCCCGTCATATGATTATGGATATTACAAAACTTAAAGGTATTATTCATTATAAAGGCGTTAACATAACCTTTGGGGAAAGTAATACTTCTCAAATCATAGGCAAAGGAATCCTTAATGAAGATGGATTACCCGATGTTAATGATGTTTTATTAGTTCAAGGTTTAAGAGCAATTTTTTTTTCTATTAGTCAATTATGTGATAATGGTTGTCAGGTCAATTTTTCTAAAAACTCTTGTAATGTTTTAACTAAAACAAAATAAGAGTATATAAAAGGCAACCGCGCCATTAATAACAGTTGTAAAGAAATTGGAGCCCTTTCTTGTGGGTTAACCATTTACAATGAATCTGACCTATGGCACAATAGGCTAGGTCATATTAAATTTGATATCTTAAACCGGTTATCCACATAAGAACATGTTAGAGGCTTACCCAAATTAAAAAAAATGTCCAACTACTATTTGTTGTCCATGCCAAATTGTGAAAATGACTAAGTCTCCTCACAAGAAGGTTAAAGACATAAACATCACTGCACTACTGGATCTACTCCACATGGACTTAATGGGTCCTACAAGGACAATTAGTTTGAATGGCAATTCTTATATTTTTGTTATTTTGGATGATTTTACTCGATTTATATGGGTGGCCTTTATGAAAAAAAATAAAAAACATTTCAACATTTTTGTAAAAATTATTACAAGAACTAAAAATGAGAAAGACACCTAAGTAACTCGAATAAGAAGTGATAGGGGAGGTGAGTTTAAAGAAACCGGAGTCATTGAGTATTGTGATGCTTATGGTTATTCTCATCTGTTTAGTCCTCCAAAAACTCCTCAACAAAATGGGGTAGTTGAACGCAAAAATAAGACTATTAAATAAATGGCCCATGTACTTATTCACGCTAAAAACTTACCTCTATATTTTTAGGAAGAAGCTTGTACTACTAATGCTCACATTACAAATCGTGTGTACTTTATAAAGAATGTCAAAACAACTCCTTATAAATTATGATTTAATAAAAAGCCCAATATGAAATATTTTTGAACTTCTGGTGTAATCTGCTATGTTTGCAATGATCGGGAAATTTTTTCTAAACTTGAAGCCAAAGGGGATAAAGCCATTTTCCTTGGCTACTCTCAAAATAGTAGGGCATATAGAGTTTACAATTTGCAAACCAAAACCATAATTGAGACCATTAATTTTATTGTAATTGACAAAATAGTAGAGGAAATTAGTGAAGACCCACCTATTGAGACTAAATTAGAAACAAATATTTTCACTGAACCAATTCAAATAGTAGATGAGTCTTTTGTAACAACCCGCCTAAAATAATAACGGGTGGCCAACCTTATACTATATTAAATCAGGAGTTTCAGATGGTCTAGTCTCAACATCAACTGCCGGTACTATATAATATAGGACTAACTATCCGAAATCACATAAGCGAGATGTTAAAAATTAAATCAAATGTGCAACAGACAACCAACTAGCACAATAACACCACCAAGAAGAAAAGAAAGATGCAGGAAAGAACTAAAATAAATGAGATGCTAGAAATAAAATGAACTAAATAAATACAACCGAATGTACTACATAAAGTAGACCCGAATAAGCTGTCGGGTCACAGCCAATACAATAACTGAAATGGAATAAATATAAACATGTATATAAATATCCCTTGGGTACAAACCCGATATACAACATGAATCCTACTTAGAATTTTAAAGAAGTAGGAAGCGGCTACATGAAACATCCCGCAACAGTCCGCACCTGTCACGGCTCCCAAGACTCTGGATAGAAAGTCATCCGGCATCCATGCAGTAGGATACCTGTGGTAATATATATATACAAGGAGGAGAGAAAAGTAAACGGGTCAGAGCCCCAATTGTGAAAAATATTTAGCAAGTGTGTTAACCGTGCATAATAAATACCGGTGCACTTTATCTCATAATTAAAGTGAGACCGCACTCTCGTGAAACCCCAACTCACCTCTCATCTAAAGGCGCGCACCTATTCGCGTCCCCAAGTTTTAGTTAAATTACCCCCATGTTATTAGGACAACCTAACTTATCATAGGCCTAGCCTATACCCACGAGAGCTACTTTCCCATCATAATCCAAGGATCCACCCTTTTCTAATCCTACTAGATTATGATTACCAACAGTTATGCCATAATAGGCTTAATGGATTCCGATTTATAATTTAATTAACATAATTCTTAAAACATTACCCCTATATATATATGTATATATATATACATATATATATATATATATATAGGCTAAAATATAAGAATCAATATTCTTAATATCATGCACACGGAATATTGGCAAAACTTCTCTCTAATCTCAAAATTGTACTACGTTTCGTGCGTGGGGAGTCTCGCAAAGCGAAATCCAAACAAGGAACCGCCCCGTTACACTACTCCTGACAAGGTCAAGACCAGAGATCCGAGATGCCACATATGGAATTACTTCTCTCAAATCTCGACATGGCACTGCGTTTCGTGCGTGAGGTGTCTCGCAAAGCGAAATCCAAACAAGGAACCACCTCGTTACACTACTCCTGGGCAATGTCGATCCTAGAGATCCATAATTATTAACATACAATTTAATACTACCTTTACTACTAAAACTTTAAACTACAATATGAAAACAACTAAAAATCTTCAATAATATCCTTGGGATGATGTAATCGAAGTATTCCTCAATACGATACATCAACCCCCGATAAATCTGGTACACCATAATCATCCAAGGTGTACTCAACAAAGATTCTATATCCTTTCATCTATAGGATATATTAATATATATATATATATATATATATATATAGGTATTTTATGCTCACCATATATATATATACATACCATCATCCATACCCATGACCAAGTGTACATACCATATATGATGTACAATGGCCATGCACATATAATACCCGGCTATATATAGCGCCGATAAAACTGCATCAATGCTATCATCTTCCCAGAGTTCGGCTCACGTAACAACTGGGGACCACCTGGTGGGGATCAACGACACCCACCTCGTGGTAACTCACACACACGACGTCCCGGGAAGCGGTCATAGTTCCAACCGGCAATGAGACGAAACATACCCACCACGTCTCATCCCAAAATATATATCTATTGTATAATAACACAAGGGACGACTATGACCTGGGGAATATCCACACCCTGCTCTATATGCCAGGATGCTCACCCTCTGCGCGGAAACTTCCCAATGATAGCATGAGCGGGGTATGATTAACCACATAAGTATATATATCGCTCACATGCGCAATATACATACATCCACATGATCCCATCATATGATCCAATATAGTAAACCATCATATACTGCTTAAATATCCATACCATGTATGTCCACAACATAAGTATATCCATATATTCATATACATACATAGATATATGTACATATATTCACACATCGCTACATCATTATATATACAAACTAATTCTCGTTCATATGTATAAGATATATAAACTCGGCTATAAGTATACATAATCCTCAATATACAAGCCGTCACCACAATTTCCATTAAATCTACCTCGATATGTGAATACAATCTCTCACTTGAAACATATTCAATCATTTTTCATATGATGAATAGTCTCCCAAAACCCTATGTATATATCTATACATATATTTTCAGCAGTAGGGTTATCACCCAAGAGTTTGTGTAGGAATCCATCACTACACATTTCATCCATATTCAAAAGTAGATAGTGTCCTTTAGTACTGTTTTACCAAAGGTACACACATGACTTAATAGTCTAAAACCTCAATTTATTCCAACCTCATTTCAAGTATTGGAATCTCAGTGGTCATATTCCCATAATTACATGTAAACTATCCTAACTAGAATTTATGCTACCGCTTATTCTAGTCGATAGTACGATCCCAAGCCGTTCCCAAAGTCACCAATGGTTCGAATAAATCTCGGTACCCCTTACTCCTATTGAGTTATCAATTGTTACTTAGACTAAACGTTTCTAAGGATATGAGACCCCTCACTCTTAAAGAGTATGCAACCACTCTCTTCCATTTGGCCCCAAGTTATATCTTAACCATATCCTATCCTTATAAGGATTTGACATAAATGTCGGCCTAGAAATTTCACAACATACATGGATATTTCTTACCCAATGATTCCTAGAAGTTCCCACTATCAGATACTAAGTGAGAGACCCCCTATAAGTCACCAAAAGATATCTCTTACTTTATAGGATAGAACCCCAAATCAACAAACCCAACCAAAAAGGGCTAGAAGTCATCTTAGGAAACCCATAAAACAGCCCATTAAGGAAGCCCCTAAGAATAAACTCCAAAATAAAAGGGGGAGAAGAAATCCAAGTTTTGGGCTAAAAATAGGGGACCGGTCGACCGGTCCTAGACCCCCGGTCGACCGCGGGTCCATATTTTGCCTACGAAGAAATGCAGTAGGCTTTTTCCTTAAGGCGCGGTCGACCGGTCCCCAGACCGCGGTCGACCGGCCATACCAGATATGCTGGCCGATTTCCCATTTACAACAGACCTACGAGATTAATACCCAAATATCATCACCAAGCCCCCAAATCTTTAACCCAATAATATTATTAACAAGAAAACCCATCCAACATATCATCCCAACCATTTATATCCCTTAAAACTCAATTATAATCTTAGATTTCAAGATTTAAACCAAAATTAGGTTTTGATGCTTATACCCAAAAACCATTTCTTTACCCCACAAATTATGAAATAAAATACACAAATAGCTATTTAGCAAGATTAAACACTTGCCTCAGATTTATAGAGGTTGGATCGTCCTCGATGTCGCGGTTGGGCCGGAAATCCCCAAGCTTCTTCCTCTCTCTCCTCTTTTCTTCTTCTTTCTCTTCTTCTTTTCTCTCTAGGGCTTTCACTCTTTCTCTCAAATGAGAATGGCTTAATCCGTAAGCCACATAAACCTTTAAAACAAAATCCCAATTATAAATGTTAATACACACTTTAAATGACTCGTTTACTCCAATTCAAGTCAAAATAGCTTAAAAACATTCCGGAGCCGAAATAAGACCCAATGACAGTCATTTTGACTATCTCGACCCTTCCGGGATTGATGGTACCCTCAAAAATATCATCCAGAATACTTTGAAATATTCTATATTTTTGGGCCTAAGTTCCCAAATTTTGAAATTCTTCAATTCAATTCAATTTTATTTTTCCAAAATTTAATTTCTCAGTCTCCAAAAATCGAGGGTTGTTACATCTTTACCCATTCCACTCCCAGATGTGCCTAACTAGGTTTCTAAAGACCATCCTTCCACATAAGTTTGGGTAATATCTCTGAGCCTGTGAGAACTAGAAACCAACTATGTTATGTGACTCATTTAACTGTATTTATGTCCTTAGTGGAAACAAAAATATATAATTAATCACTAAGTGATTCATATTGGATTGATGCGATGCATGAGGAGATAAATCAATTCAAAGATCACGATGTTTGGTATCTAGTCCCAAGGCCCAAAGATATTAAGGTCATCGAAAAAAATGGATTTTCAAAAACAAGACCGATGAGAAAGGAATAGTCATTAGAAATAAAGTTAGGCTTGTTGCTCAGGGGTACTCTCAAATAGAAGGAATATACTGCGATGAGACGTTTTCTCTGGTAGCTCATTTTGAATCAGTGAGATTACTTTTAGCTAGTGGATGTCACTTACAGTTCAAATTATTTCAAATGGATGCAAAACCAACTTTTTAAAATGGCATTCTGACTGAAGAGGTATACGTAGAACAACCTAAAGGATTTCAGGACCCTTATAATCCTAATCATGTCCACAGGCTGAAAAAGGCACTCTATGTGTTAGAACAGTCCCCTCGCGCATGGTATGAGCGATTAACATCTTTTTTAATCTCTAAATTGGTTTTTTAGAGGTGGCCGCTAAAACTTTATTTGTTAAAAACTCTAAAAAGGATGTTTTAATAGCACAAATATACGTTGACGATATTGTCTTCGGTTCAATTTCTCAAAAAGAGGTTGACACTTTTTCAAAAGCCATAAGTAGTGAATTTAAAATGTAACTTAGAGGGGAGTTACAATACTTTCTAGGACTCCAAATTAAACAATATAATGATGGATTGTTCATATCTCAGTCTAAGTATGATAAGGATTTAATTACTAAATTTGGACTTGAAAATGCTAAGACATCATCCCCACCTATGGAAATTAAGACTAAGCTAACTAAAGATGAACATTGCACTGGTGTTGACCCAACTTTTATCGCAGCATTATTGGTAGTTTACTATACTTGACTGTGTCTAGAGTCGATATTCAATATGTTGTTTGCATTTGTGCACGGTTTCAATTCAACTTTAAAGAGTCTCATCTCACTTGTGCCAAAAATATTTTAAAATACGTGAAAGGTACAATTGACTATGGACTTTGGTATTCCAATGACTCCACTTGTGAGATAATTGGGTACTTAGATATGGATTGGGGTGGTAGCACAGATTACTGTCATTTTACTTCAAGTGGTTGTTTCTATTTAGGATAAAACTATATAGGCTGGTCTAATAAAAATCAAGATAGTGTCACTTTATCTATGGCTGAATCTGAATATATTGCTACTAGTGCATGTTATGCTTAATTTGTATGGATTAAACAAATGCTATATGATTATGGTATCTTTGAGTCGAAAGTGCATCTCTATTGTGACAATGAAAGTGCCATTAATATTGTTAAAAATCTTGTGCAGCATAGTCGAACTAAACACGTTAGTATTTGTCATCATTTTATTAGGGAGTTAGTTGAATCAAAAGAGCTAGCTATTGAACATATTACTGCTGATAAACAACTTGTTGATTTGTTTACTAAATCATTAAATAAATCCAGATTTGAAAGACTTCGACACATTATCAGAATGATTGTACTCGATAATTAGAAAATTTTAGTGATATCTTTATTCTTTTTATAAGATCTCTGAGATTTTAAGATAATGGCATCAAGGAAATATGATATCTCTTAATACCATCTCAATGTAGGAGATGTCTATTAGGCATTTAACTAATATTTCTCTAGTAAGCTCTCAACCATTGTCTAATTTAGCCAAACTAGGGGAGAGATGAGTACATAATTACAATCAAGTTATTGATTTCTTTGTTAATTTCTCAATGATATTTTGTATATATTCTGAACTTTACTTGAGCATATTCTTCTCACTTTTTTTTCTTGAAAGAATGGTTTTATTTTGTCATTTCAGGATTACTGCTCTTCCATCAAGTTTGAGTTTTTGTTCTCTTCTAAGATTGGGTGGGTAGATAGAACTCTTTTGTATACGAAATATTTAGGTTGTTTTTTATCTTAGCATATCACATGATGTACTCAAGGGTTTTGTCAAAATTAGTCGAATGGGGAAGATTGAAGGTCCTTATGTAGACACTCGTAGGGTTAATATTTATTTTGTATGAGAGTGTAGAGCTACATAAGACTTCATCTAATTGGATTAAATTTTGACAAGATATTTGTGTAATTAGTGTTTAAGTTAGTTACCAGATCTCTCTATATGCTTGGCTCAGTTTGGTGCGCTCATTGACAATTCTTTAAAGTCTAAAGTCCAAGAAATGTAATCTCTCACACCTTTTATATACTCAAAGAAAGCTCAAAATAGGGTCACCAATATTCACAAAACACCTTACACACACTATTTTGTTCCATATTATTTTTTTGTGCGTGTGTTGGTATTTGATTATTTTTTCTATACTTTAAACAATTTAATATTATTTTAAATTGAATTAATTCATACTCAATGTAATTAATTCTTTATTCTATTTTAATATGAAAATTATGCGAAAATAATTTTTTTGTCATACCTGTCACAAATAATTCTTTTAGATTTCTTGTGAAATTTCTAGAATTTTTCGGTATTAATATAATGTTTGTTTGAATTAAAACAAATTAGATTTTCATATAATATATATATTAAATATTTTGGTTTTTTATATGTTTAAAATGCTATTTATATACATCTTATACTTGGAACATATGCTGCTAGTACAAGGTATATATTTTGTATACACACGGTATCCTATACTATTTCAAACGGTCATATTTTAAAACCCAAGGCAGGAAAGGTTTAATGGAAGATATCTGGCGTCGATGTGTCATCAGATTAAGTGGTTATCTTGTGTTTCTAGCATTTATATTAGATTTATTTCTTATTAATGGTTGGTATAATTTCTCTTCAATCCGCATGATACCCTCTTCAACCAATCCGAACACAATGCTTTCCCTATAAATAGAGGCATCCAGTTACACATTTTACACATAAGAGAGGTGTAAGGAAACTCTGTAAAAATAGTTTCTAGTGAGAGAAAAGGAGAGAGAAAATTACACACACATTCACACACTATTTTGTGTTGTTAGTGAGGTAAAATATTCCAAAGTTTCTCCCATTAACACTAAACACATGAAACATATTCATTTTTCTGTGTTTATGATTCTGATTTGCTATATGTTTCACGTTGAAACGTTTTTGGTGTGTAAACTCTCTTCTTAGGTTTAAAAATTATTTATTTTTGAAAACCTAAGAATTTTTTCTGTCACAAAACGTTTTACACAGTTATAAATTTATTTTGTGAAAAACTCTCTCTAAATGAAGTTGTATTGGCTTTTACAAACTCTATTTTGTAAAACATGGTTTGATCTTGTTTCGATTTTAGCCTAACTGATATAGTTTTATATATGTGCTTTAGTTTCATGTTTGTTCTTAATATTGTTGGTATTAAGTGGTTCTTGGTGTTTTAAAAGGGTGATCTATTATATCAAGGAAGTTTTGTCCCCAAAATTAAAACCAAACCACATTTGTGTGTAGATCTATCTTGGATCCTTTTTATTTTCGTATTCGCTATCTAAATATATAACATACAACACCTTTGATTCTGAGTTAATTAGATATAAACTAAAAATTGACAGTATATGTATAAAATAAACATAAACGTGATAATATTTGGTTCTTGATCTAAACCTGATATTGAAACATATTTGAGGACCTTACATGTAGACCAAGACATATGAACCTAAAGACCTGACCTAATTTGGACTAAAGGACTAAAGAATAAGGACTAATTGTAACTTCTGACCTAGAAAAACTTATTTAGGTTTTATATTAATGTAACACCCCGTAATTTTGAGGATTTAATATTTAATTATTTTGGGAGTTATAAAAATATTTAAATTGGAGAAACTTAAATTTATGATTTGGAGAATTTATTTAAGTGGGCCGAATTAATTATAATTGGCGACTTTTAAGTAATTGTTCGAATTAAAGTGTGTCGCTTTTTGAGGTCAAAATTTGAGAGCATTATAAAATATTTCAGATGACAATTCTGAGTGCGCGGATGAGTCCGGATGGGTCGAGATGGTCAGAAAAGAGTGCTCGGGGGTAGTAATTGGGTCTCGGGGAATTTTTGGGCATAGTCGGGCCCACATAGGGTGATTTGGGCCATTTTAATTAGGCTCGTATGGCCTAAAACGGGATTAAGGTGTGACACCCCGCCTAATAAAATACCGGGTGATCAGTCCTATACCAAATTAAAATAGGAATCCCAGTTGGATCATCCTTAGCATCACTGTCGAAAACTTTTTAAAACTTACTAACCACCTAGTATTCCAAAAACTGGTGCTAATTTTAACTTTTTAATTAAACAAAACAATACATGCAGATTTAAAATTTAAACCATTCACACAACTGAATGAAAGTAAATAGAATAATAATTACACAACTTGCTGAATAAATCACCGGCCACCAAATAAATAATCCAATACAAATATTCAACACCTGAATGAATTACACCTGAAAACTGTACCGAGAAGTCTGGGCTATAGGCCCTAAATAAAGCTGAGACTGATACAAGATTTCCTACTCTAGGAATGAATGATTGATGCGTATAATCCAAACTCCTGCTAGCATCCACCTATGCCGCAGGTCCGTGTCCCTGGAATAGAATATCAATCCTGGCGTCCTTGTGGCTGGACACCTAAAAGGTTTTGAAAATAGTTTTATAGCAAGGGTTAGAACCCAAAACATTTTGAAAATATTTAGCAAGTGAATTAACTGCAGTAATTTAAGATGCATGAATGCGCTTCATATTTAAGTTAGTGTCGCACTCCCTTGAGGACATTCTCAACCCTCCACTATTGTGCACACCAACCGGTTACCTTAACCCCATCTAGTTATACTATCCCGTCCAACTAGTCCTGGTATAACCTTCCCTTGCTGTACTACTCTAACCCGAGTATAATGATTCTTGAATTATAAGTTATTTCACAATTAACTTAATTAATTCCTCTTAAATAGCAGCATATAACCGTGTCACAAGTTATATAAAATACATACATCACACACTGTATTATTCCCACAAATGATTAACTTAATTAATTTCTCATTAATTAACTGCATATAACTGTAACCCGAGTTATATAAAGTAAATACATAACACACTGTATTATCACCTACATATAATATTTACTACCATATTATACGTACCTTTACTAACATCCACACATATATCATACGTGTATCCATCCTTCCGAGTTTACCCTCACCGGATGATTCCCTCTAGAATGCTATCTCACTAGGTGTGCTCACAAAACCTAGTTTCCCCAAGTTAGAATCGCTCACCAACTTGGACCAAAATATAAACAAAGTGGAGGCGGTCAAATTCCTTCCCTGAAAGTGAGATAAATACCTCACCCATATATACCGGACGCTATGACCTGGGGATATACTCGCCCTACTCCTCAATCTAGGGGATTCACCCACCTCGCGCAACCTCCCTTGATAGCATTAGAGTATTTAAATTGAATAAATATCTAGTCACTGATATTTACTATCACACACAATATATACACATATATATATATATATACTATCACTACCCGTATATATATATATATATATATATATATATATATATATATATATTAATAACCCCGGCTTTACCATGCACTCAAAATCCCATACACTACCTGAAATTTCCTGAGTCTGTGGCCCGAATCAATGTAATTAATTTTCTCACTTAATAACTTATCCTCTTCCCGAGTCTATGGTCCGACTCTAATATAATTAATTCACACCTCAATTAATATAATACTTTCCCTTAGTCTATAGTCCGACTCTCCTTAAATTAATTAACACACATTTTAATTTAAATACTAATCCGAGTCTGTGGTTCGACTCTAATACAATTAATTTACACATTAATTAATTAACCCAAATTCCGAGTCTGTGGTCCGACTCTAATATAATTAATTATCACATTAATTAATAAGTACCCTTCACGAGTCTACAATCCGATTCTGATTAAACTAATTATCCCACCCATTAATTTAATCATACCTGAGTCTACAAACCGACTTTAATTAAATTAATTAACACCCTTATTAATTTAATCCTACCCAAGTCTACAAACCGACTTTAATTAAATTAATTAACACCCTTATTAATTTAATACTACCCGAGTCTACAATCCGACTCTTATTAAATTAATTATCACTCTTTTTAATTTAATATTACCCGAGTCTACAATCCGACTCTAACTAAATTAATTAACGCATATATTAATTTAATAACTTGGTGTCACCCAACCATTATCCCCGGACTCACTTACTTGGCCCGTATCTTAATATTTCCCGAGTCTATGTTCCGACTCCAAATTAATTACTCTCTCTCAAAAAATAAATTTAATACTTTGGTGTCACATAACCAACATACCCGGACTCACTCACTCGGTCCATTTTTACATCTCATAATTTCTTTCCCACATTTTTCGCCCACAATGTGTCACACATTTATCTCCATAATTTCCCAATTATATTTGCCTATAATTACCAACATACCCGGACTCGCCCACTTGGTCCATAATTAAATATTTCCCGAGTCTATATCCCGACTCAAAATTAATTAGTTTATCTCCAAACTTAATTCACTACCTTGGGGTCGCATGACCAATATACCCGGATTCACTCACTTGATCCGTACCTCACTATTTTGGAATGAAATCTCTCAAATTCATCCATTAAATGCCCCACATAAATTCATCCTAGTCCCAATTACTTTCTCCCATAATTGCTAGGAATATTTGTTTTATATTTATTTATCACTAATTAATGTTTGGGAATTAAATTTCTAATTAATTTTCCCCTTATATACAAACTGGGCGAACTGCCCAGATTTCCGAATCATCGATCGATCGTCCCTGACTTCGTCTTCTCCAAGAAGCAGTCCCACCATTAACGAAAACCTTAAACTTTCATTCTTTCCCCTAGACTAACCCAAGCCCAATCAACCCTATTTCTACATAAGAATAGGATCAAAGTACCGTATAGAACATCAAACTGAAATTAAATCTCACGATTTCTTACTTTTTCCCGATTTGGGTATTATCCGGGTTTCAAATCCCCAATCCGAATTTCATTTATTTTAACAGCAATTAACCATCTACTCTTACTGGTTTTAACATCTGATTCAGTCCTCTACATTCTAGAATCATAAACACGATCAATTTCCCCCTTAATCTCATTAAAGTATATAAATTTACAAAAACCCAATTTAAATTTTGGTGACACGCCCAAAACGAATTTTCATACACACATAACTATGATATGAATTGATTATCAAACTTTTAGAAATCACAACAGTTAACCACTTGCCTGTAAGTGTTCGTAGTGTCTGATCCGTTGGCGTAGTCCCTCAATTTGGCTCCAATAACCTCTAATTTGTTCTTGATTTGCTTTTCCCCAAATCTCCTCTCAAACCCTAGGTTTAGAGTTATGTTGGCTGCCATTCTTTAATCTCCCCATTACGTTAAAAATCCTTAATCTCGTTTTTCACTTAATGGGTTTAATTAAAGTGGCCCAACTCACCCCGTGTGGGCCCGGCTATGCCCAAAAATACCCCGAGACCCAATTACTACCCCCGGGTACTCTTTTTTGACTATCTCGACCCATTTGGACTCAACCGTGCACTCAGAATTGGCATCCAAATTAATTTATAAAAATCCTTATCTCACACCCAATTTAGTCTATACCGACTCCCGGCTAGGATAAGTGTATACCTCGTCATTAATACTCGAAATGACGTAATTAAATTATTAATATTCACTTAGTAAATAAATTTCCCTAAACATTAACCCTTCACTCCCCGATTAATATTTAAATATATATATTGCCATAATTAATTCAATTAAAATTACAACACACCAGTAATTTAAAATTCCCGAATTAATTAAATATTAACTATACAAAAATACGGGGTGTTACATAAGGGTTTTAATCCTAATTGGGGGAAGTGAACGACAGTTAATACAACTCTAAACCTAGGATTTGAGAGAGACATAGAAGAGACAAATCAAGAAGCTAATTGGGGGTCTTTTGGAGCCAAATTAAGGGACGGATTGGGGTGTTCTTCATCAATACCTTCACTGCACCAACGGATCAGACTCTATGAATCATTCCAGGCAAGTGGTTAACTATTTTGATTCTTAAAATAAGTGATAACCAATTCATATTATAGTATGTGTATATGCAAATTCGTTTTGGGTGTGTAACCATAATTAAAATTGGATTTTCTGATTTCAGAGTAATGGGCAAATTTAATTACTCAATGGAGGTTAAGTTATGATTTGGGACTGTTAAGATTGAATTGTAGAGTGGATTACAATATGTATTAGTGATTAAATGGACTGAAAATGGTTAGGTCAAATTCGATAGAACGAGACTCGGGTGAAAAACCCAAATCGGATATACTTAAGGTTATGTATAAATTTGATGATAGATTAAGGTATCTAAGATGTTTAGAACCTTTTCTTGTGTGGATAAAATGTTGGTTGTGATTTGGGTAAAGGTTTGGGAAGAAACTAAAGCTTAAGGGGTCATCAATGGCTGAAACAACACGTCGGAGAAGACGAATCCCTGTTCGATCGATCGATCAACCCAGGGGATCGATCGATCGAAGGTCCCTGAATTTTGGCAATTCGGTCTGTTTATATATATAAGGGAAATTAATTTAGAATTTAATTCCCTACTTTTATTTAGTGATAAATGCATATGTGACACATATTCCTTAATAATTATAAGGGGATATAATTTGGTTTAGGAGGGTGATAATTGTATGTCACGGGATGATTCAATTTCGAGAATTTAATTGTGAGTATTGATTTTGGACCGAGGGAAAATATTCGGGTATTGTAGTTAAGTGGCATTACATTATTAAAGGAACGGAGGTGTAATTAATTAGTTATGGGGGGAAATATAGAATTGGGTATTAACGATGGTACGGGCCAAGTGAGCGAGTCTGGGTATAATGGTTGGGCGACACCAAGTGTTAAGTTAATTAATGTGTAAATTAATTAAATTAGAGTCGGACCATAGACTCGGATTGGTAATTAATTAATGTGTTAATTAATTAAATTAGAGTCGGACCATAGACTCGGATTGATAATTAATTAATGTGTAAATTAATTAAATTAGAGTCGGACCATAGACTTGGATTGGTAATTAATTAATGTGTAAATTAATTTAATTAGAGTCAGACCATAGACTCGAATTAGTATTAATTAATTAATGTGTAAATTAATTAAATTAGAGTCGAATCAGAGACTCGGGTAAATATTATATTAATCATTGTGCAAAGTATTTATATACGAGTCGGACCATGGACTCAGGGAAGTATTATATTAATTGATGTGTGAATTAATAAGTGAGAAAATTAATTAAGTTGAGTCGGGACACAGACTCAGAAAATTACAGGCTAGTGTTACGGGATTTTGAGTACACAGTAAAGTCGGGGTTTATATTATATATATACGGTGTAGTGATAGTATATATATACGTGTATATGTTGTGTGTTCTATTAAATATCAGTGACTAGATATTTATTAAATTTATATACTTTAGTTCTATCAAGGGAGGTTGCGCGATGTGGGTGAATCCCCTAACTTGAGGAGTAGGGCGAGTATATCCCCAAGTCATAGTGTCCGGTATATGGGTGAGGGATTTATCTCACTTTCAGGGAAGGAATATGACCACCTCCACTACGTTTATCTTTTGGGCCAGGTCGGTGAGCGATTCCAACTTGGGGAACTAGGTTATGTGAGCATACCTAGTGAGATAGCATTTTAGACGGAATCACCCGGTGAGGGTATACTCGGAGGGATGGTGTGTGTATATATATATATATATATATATATATATATATATATATATGTGTGTGTGTGTGTGTGTGTGTGTGTGTGTATGTTGTGGTAAAGGTACGTATATAATGGTAGTAAATATTATATGCGGGTAATAATACAGTGTGTGATGGAATTGTTTTATATAACTTGTGTCACAGTTATATGTTATTATTTAAAGGAAATTAATTAAGTTAATTAGTGAGATAACTTATAACCCATGGATAATAATACTCGGTTTAGAGTGGAAAGGCAATGGAGGATTACAAGGACTAGTTGGACGGGTAGTACAACTAGATGGGGTTAAGGTAATCGTTAGGTGTGCACTTTAGTGGAGGGGTGAGAATGTCCTCAAGAGAGTGCGACACTAACTTAAGTATGGAGCGCATTCATATTTTATATTACTGCAGTTAATTCACTTGCTAAATATTTTCAAAATATTTTAGGTTCTAACCCTTGCTATAAAATTATTTTCAAAACCTTTTAGGTGTTCAGCCACAGGGACGCCAGGATTGATATTCTCTTCCAGGGACACGGAGCTGCGGCATATGTGGATGCTAGCAGGAGCTTGGATTAGACGCATCGTTCTTTCATTACTAGAGTAGGAATCATTTATGAGTTCAGTTTTTAGATTTTTATTCAGGTGTTGAATATTTTTATTGGGCTATTTATTTTGGTGGACAATGGTTTATTCGGCATGTCGTCTTATTATTTGTTTAGTTCATTTAATTAAGTTGGGTGAATGGATTATATTTATTTTCGCATGTACTGTTTGGTTTAATTAAGAAGATAAAATTTGGCACCAACTTTTTGGAATACTAGGTGGTTAGTAAGTTTTAAAAAGGTTTTCGACAGTGATGCTAAGGATGAACCAACTGGGATTCCTGTTTTAATTTGCTATAGGACTGATCACCCGGTATTTTATTAGGCGGGGTGTCACAATTAAAACCTTAAAGTTATTTTGATATAAAACTGGTTAGGACTTATATAAAATAGAACATATAGTTTTTCTTTAAAGACAATCTTGTGTGTATACTGATTAAATAAAGAGTGTTTTATTATACTATACTTTAATAGATTGTTTACTTGTCTTGAATTGAATAAATTGTTATATTGTGTAATTATTTTCTTTAAAATTTTTTAATACTTTGTCTTAGAGTATTTCTTTAAAAAAATATATATTATGATTGCTTGTTTGTTCACGATATGCACACAAATGTTATTGCATGTATGGTAGTATCGGTCACGCACTACACTAACCACTGAGAGATTCTAAGAGAGTGAAAATAATCCACTATAGTGAAGAGGAGGCAGTTCAACAAAGTTAAGAAGAAGAGTAGAAGGGAGTCAGACCAAGAAAGAGAATTATGGTTTAGGTAAATTGACTTTAATTTCTTAGTTTCTAGTTTATTGATTGTAATATCATTCTTTTTGTTTTAGCGGACTTAAGTTTATTAGTTGATTGGTTTTTCCCAGGAGAAGGGCTTTTGCCACGTTAAATAAATCACGTGTTGTACTTTTCTGTTATATCACCTCACATGAAAAAGTAGGGTGAAAGATTAGAAACTGACCTAACTAATCTGAGATTTTGTTATCTATTAACATTCTGTTTAGAGAAGATAATAAAAATGGACTATAACTAACTAATTTAACTTTGTTGAGTTGGAAATATAGTTAACAGTTTAAGTAAAAAGTTTAAACTGGTCCCTCTCGAATCCTTGGTTGAAACTTGTAGGTGTTTCTAGTTTAAACGACAATAGTTACTTTTGTAATTTCTTTTAAAGCGTATTTAACACCGCTCAAAACCAACCCAAGGATTACGATACCTCAGGGATTTTATCCATGTCAATAAGGGATGCTTAGATCTCTATCGGTGGCTTATGGTCCACCCTAATCCTAAATATACACACCCCTCTCTTGACAATGAAGGATGTATAGAACATTACATCTTTAACACTACACCTCCAAACTAGTCTGAAGAACAATACCTTTCGACTTGTGATCACCCGACAATCATAACAAATTATGCCTTTGTCGGTGCGTTTGGGTCCACTCCCATTTCGACCCTCTATACCTAACCCTTCCCTCTCCAAGACGAATCTTACACTTACACATACATTAGGTTGGAACACGTGAACAACTAAACTACGCGAGCTTTTATCCCAAGTCCTCTTAGGTATGTAGGCGCAATACTAAATCCTTCTCGTGAGCTCAAGACTTGATAACATGTCTTATGATGTGTTGTCCCCATAGAGATGCTTACATCTCTAAAAAACAAACGGGATATCAAAATATCTCAAAACGACGATCTCTCTCATGTATCTATACAAATACACAAACCCATACATACTTATATGACATAAGGATTGCTTCTACCCAAATTCTAGACCATCTTTCCACTCACTTGATAATAGTATTTACCATTAAGAATGCAAAAGAAAGAGAAGAATTTATAGTTTTTAACACTTTAATAATTAAATGACTAACTATTCATGTAAGGCTCATACCTTGCATGTTGACGACTTACCTGAAGTGTGCGTGTAATCGTTGAAACAACTGTGATCTTACTAAAACTCAAGCTTACATATTTCAAAGGACGAAAAACCATTGTCCATCCCTAAAACATTAAAAAGATATCAAATTATCTCAAAGTTACAACCTTTTGCTCACCTACGTACAAATACGGAAACATGTACACACTTGCACACACATCACGTTGGAACACGTGAATGACCTAGCTACGTAGGCTTTGATCCTAAGTCTTCTTGGGTACGTAAATGCAATACCCTGCTTTTTTATGATATTAAATAATTTTGGGATTTATTATTATTGTTGGATTAATTGAATTAAAAAGGTCAGGAAATTTAATTGTTAATTAATCCGAATTTAATATAAATATTAACTAGCGTGCCAAGGGTTAATACTTATTGATAGAAATTATTGATTATTACTTTTGGTATATGTAATATGTAATTATATAATTTTTATTAATTATCGGAGTGTGAAATACAACAGTTTGGTATTTTAAGTCAGGACGCGCGTGTGAGCTGTGTCGGGACTAATTGTAGGGGATAAAAAGATAAATTATTATTTTATAACTCGTATGGTAATTTCAAGTGTGCCATTGAGTCCGAAAGGGTTGATATAGTTGAAAAACTCTACTCGGGTATTTTATTTGGACTCTCGGGTAGTTTTAGGCCTAACCGACCCCCCGTATGGGGTATTTTTGTCCTTTGGAATTTTGGAGTAATATTATGGACGAAAATTGTGAAATAAAATATAGATGTACATGGGTTAGTGGGGAGTTATCATCTCTAAACCTAAGTGAGAGAAAAGACAAATTCATAGAGGAAGGAAGAAGAAGCTATTGGTGTTCTTGGTGCCTAGCTCAAAAACACACACCAAAAACTATACCAAAGTGTAGATCGTGAGACGAGGAACACAATCATACCCATATCAATAGCGGATCAGACTGTCGAAATTAAGGCAAGTGTTTATTACATGTGATTCATAGCAATAAATATGTTCATGTTGGTGTAGGTAGATTATATTCACTTTTGAATTATGAGTTTTGATGAAATTGGAGATTTAAGGATATCAATTGAAATCTGAAAGACGAATTAGGATAAATTCCTCATGTAATTTTATGAATATTGACAATGGACGAAATTGCAATTGATGTTCTTGTATGGAAATTAATGAACTAGGGTTTTGAATTGTTAAAGTAGGGATTTTGAATTTTATAATTGTTTTATGATGAATTAATGGTTCAAAGTTAAGGGAAATCATTTATACATGTTAGAATATTAATTAGGATTGATGTTTTGGTGTTGGGGTTGAGAAAATTAGAGGTTTTAGGACTGAAATTTTGAGGAAGACGAAGTATGAATAGTAAAATGGAATTTCTGGGCTTTTTGGGACCTGTCGTTCAAACGAGAAGTCATAGTCGTTCGAACGACCTGCTAGCTTGTTCGAACGGCAGGTCCCAAAAAGCCAAGAAATTCCATTTTTCCCCCAGATCATGCTATCCAGTTAATTATGTTTTGAGATACTGCCATTTACCAATATTAAGGTAGTGCAGAATTATTTGGGAAATAATCCTATAATGAAACTTTAATTATTGAATTGGTGAATTAACCTTGGGAAATTCGAGAGGGTGAATAATCGAGTAAATTGCGTAAGTAGTAAAGACAAATATATTACGTGAAAAAATATAAATATGGGTTGGGTGAATACCTAAATTGTTATAAGGCTTCGGGAATGCCTATTATTATATGTTTATCATTATTATGTGTATAGGATACCTATGCTGCTTGCTATCCTGGGTGACCCGATGGGGGGATATTTGACTTGTACCCAGAGCATATGAACTTGGATACGTGCTATCTGTTACGTAGGATAGTTTCGACAGTTGGAGCGTAGGTATGTGCGTTACCCATTTAGCTGGTGAGTATGCTTGCCTCCAATATTTGTGTTATGAGATTTACGGTTCGTGAGAGACGCCGAACCAATTGTCCTTCATGTAGCGAGTGATGCACCGGGACACGATAGCAGAGTATGCATTGCGCCAAGTGGTCCTAACCAAGGGGCACATGTTATATATATATATATATATATATATAGGGTTGTTGTGACTATATGTATATATTTATAAATATACTTGATAATGTATGATTCAAATGCGTGAAATTAGAAAATGTATAAGTATGGATAAGTAAAGTAATTCCCGTGGATAAAAGACTTCCTATCAAAATAGTGAATATAAAATGGATAATTGGCATAAAAGAGTATTGAATAACGTATTGTATGGGCGATACGGGTTTCTCTTAAGAGCTATAATTAGTAATATATGTCCATGACCTAGTTGGGGATAATATGGATAACTAGGTTAGGGTAGACGTAAGCTAGGTGTGCACATTAGTGGAGAGGTGAGGATCTAATGTGAGAGTTTGGAACTAATATGCACATAATTATTGCATTAATGTAGTTGTAAATACTTGCTAAATCAAATATTTTTACAAATCGGTCTCTGACCCGTTTCTTGCTATTTCTCTTCTCTTTTGCTATATATACATTATACCAGATGTCCAGCCACAGGGTCACCACCAGACTTAGACGCATGGATCATTCGACGAGCTGCAACTGTTGTGGAAGTTGTAGGTTACTGATACTAGACACTTCTATCTTTTCATTCAGTTATTCGTTCAAACATTTCAGTTAGGGCATGTGTCACCCGTTTCCAGCTTAGTTATTTCAGAGATTGTATTTTCTTTTATCTTTTCTTTTCCTGTTGGATTGGGTATTATGATTCTATTGGTTTTAGACTTTGAACTGGAATGTTTTATCCAGTCTCATTTATTTCAGTATTTGATTCATGTTTAGTATTTATTCTTGTGGAATGGGAATGGCTTATATCTTAAAGCATGCAATTTATTAATGAATTAATTGGGTATAATTAATTTGGAATTTTTTTGACACTTAGCTTAATTAATTATTAGGTGATTAAGAATGAAAATGGTTTTTCAACAGTGATGCTAAGAATGAACCAACCAGAGACTTTGATTTTAATTTAATAAATGACTTATCATTGGGTATTTAACTAGGCGGGGTGTCATAGGTGGTATCAGAGTATCAGTATCTAGTGTCCTTTAGGATCTGTACGGCTTAACATGTTTTTTGTTTAGTGGTCTTCGATATAGAGCCCCATCTTTAGGATTGTTGTGCTCTTATTTATACATTTACATCTTCAGCTATTTGAGATTTAATATCAATTGTGGACTAATAAATCCCTTCTCATTTTAGATGCCTCCGAGACGAGCTTTGAGAAACAGGATTGCCCAGCTAGAGTAGCCAACATCTCAGGCTCGGGGAATGATTAATGGAGATAACATTGCCGCCATTGTTGCTTAGGCGATAAATGCAGCCTTAGCGGTGGAGCAACATGCCCCACCCCAGGTACCAGCTGTGGCGCCAGTTCCGATTCAGTTTCCCACTACATGGGAGAGTGTAAGGGATGATTTTCAGAGGGAACATCCCCTAGAGTTCTCGGGCAGTTTTGACATCATCATATCGAGCCAATGGAAGAAAGATATCTAGAGGTATCTTCGCATGTACGATTATATCGACATTCAGAGGCAGTTACTGGCTTCCTACAAGCTAGTGGGAGCCGCTTTGCAGTGGTGGGAGTCCACTACTATCTTGGAGGAGTGGGACAACATGTCTATTCAGAGCTTCTGGGTGCAATTTAACCGCAAGTATTTTCCATTCGCTGTGCAGATAGAGATGCGGAGGAGACTATTAAATTTGAAGCAGGAGGGTATGATAGTAGCAGAATATGAGGAGGAATTCACGAGGCTGCTTACTATGGTGTCAAATGAGGCACCTACTAAAGAAAAGAAGATTCTGTTGTTTATAGATGGATTGAACTGGAGGATTCGTGAGCACCTCATAGGTAATCTGTCATTGGGTACTTTCACTGATGTACTCAATGCCGCTCTGTTGCATTGCCAGGACCATCGCTTCCATCAGCGGGGGAGCAAACGAGCAGGGGAGTCCAGCTAGCAAGGTCGGGCCGGAGGTAGTAGTGTTAGTGGGGCACCATCAGCTCAGGGGAAGACCCGTCGGGGTGAGTAGAGTTCCCACAAGGGGGACCTTGCTAAGCGATTTCTATTTGGAGATTCTAGGCAGGGATATGGGGGTTATAGACAAGGTCAGTCCAGTCAGTAGGGCCAACCCCGCTATCAGTAGGGACATTAGGGCCAGTAGAAGGGCCATCAGGGCCAATAGAGGCATCAGCAGGGCCAGTGGAGGGGCGGAAATGGCCAGTAGGGCCAAGGCCAATAGGGGTAGAGGGGATGTAACTTTAGCGGAAGGTGCTTTTCTTATGGCAAAACTGGCCATAGGAAGCAGGATTGCCCCGACAAGGGTAGGTTTCCACAGCAGTAGGGAGCCCAGCAGGAGCCTAGAGACCCATCTTTCTTGTCGCCCTACTAGCACCAGCGCAAGTCCGAGCTTTGCCAGCACCCCCAATTGAGCAGGGATAATTACAGTATGGATGTGTTTATAACGTCCACCAGGCAACACCCCAGCAGGCACCACCCACAGTTGAATGTAAGTTTCCAATCCATGGTACTATGGGATGCATTTTATTTGACACGGGTGCTTCGCACTATTTTATAGATACTAGTTTTGCATGGGCCACCGGGTTGTTATCCATATCAGAGAGTATAGTGATTAGTGTAGACTCATCACTTGGTAGTGGGTCTTTTTTTTTCTTTATATGCCAGAGGGTAAGTATAGAGATCGGGAGTTTGATTTTACCTGCGAATATGTTAGTCCTAGATATGCATGAGCATGACGCCATCATTGGCATGGATTGGCATGCACCTTATAGAGCTATGATAGACTGTTTCAGTAGGACTATTCTTTTTGCGATACCGGGCCAGGAGATGTTTCTGGTGGCGATGCCTCGTCCTAAAGAGGATCGTCCACCCCACGTGTATTACATAGAGGAGTAGACCTCTAAGGAGGTGGTGATTCCTCTTGACTCGATCTTGTTGTTCGAGAGTTTTTTAATGTGTTCTAGGAGATACCGGGACTACCGCCTAGCCGAGAGATATAGTTCGTTATAGATTTGATGCCGGGCACTCGACCGATAGCCCGCGCACCGTATCGTATGGCTCCAACTTAGATGAGGGAGTTACGAGATCAGACTGAGTAGCTATTGGGATATGGCTTTATCCATAGGAGTACCTCACCTTGGGGTGCTCCCGTTCTGTTTGTGAAGAAGAGGGATAGTTCTTTAAGGTTGTGTGTAGACTACCGAGAGTTGAACAAAATCACGATACGGAATAAGTATCCGTTGCTGTGAGTCGATGATTTGTTAGACCAATTTTGAATCGATGATTTGTTAGACCAATTGAAAGGAGATTCCTTCTTCTCAAATATATATTTGAGATCGGGATACCATCAGCTACGCATTAGGTAGCAAGATGTGTCTAAGACTGCTTTCTTGACGAGATATAGATCCTATGAGTTCAGAGTCATGCCGTTTGGGCTGAAAAATGATCCAACCATATTCATGGACTTAATGAATCGGGTGTTCAGAGAGTTCTTAGATCATTTTGTCATTATCTTCATAGATGGCATCCTGATTTATTCCCAGAATGAGGAGGAGCATACTGAGCACTTGAGACAGGTTCTTCAGACCCTACGAGAGCATCAAATGTATGCCAAGTATGAAAAATGCATATTCTAGTTACGAGAAGTGCAGTTTCTGGGGCACATTGTGTCAGAATTGGGGATATTAGTGGACTCGAGCAAGGTATTGAAAGTGAGGGAGTGGCGACAACCCATGACACCGACGGAGGTGCGTAGCTTCTTGGGTTTATCAGGATATTATAGGAGATTCATTAGGGTGTTCTCGTAGATTTCGGGCCCATTGAAAAATTTGACTCGCAGAGGGGTGAAATTCATTTGGGATGATGCTTGTCAGTTGGCTTTCGATGATCTAAATGATAAGTTGACTTTGGTGCCCGTTCTTGCCTTAGCCAGACCAGGAGTGGAGTACCTGGTATATACTGATACTTCTCTACAGGGACTTGGTGGAGTACTTCAGTAAGAGGAACATGCTATAGCTTATGCCTCCCGCAACCTCAAGCCTAACGAGAGGAATTACCCTACCCACGACTTGGAGTTAGCAACGGTCATGTTTTCCCTACGGATTTGGAGAAACTACTTGTTAGGGGAGAAAATTTTCCTGTTCACAGACCACAAGTCACTACAATACTTGTTCACTCAGTGTGAGTTGAACATGCATCAGCGCAGGTGGCTGGAGTTTATGAAAGATTACCAGTTTGAGATACAGTACCACCCGGGGAAGGCGAACGTAGTTGCTGATGCGTTGAGTCGTAGGCTAGTAGGTGAGGTGGCAAAAGTGTAGAAGGCGAAGTGGAAAGAATTGGGACATCAAAAGGAAGTGGGATGATCCTTTATGTCCGTTATAACGATCACTTCAGAGAATGTTACGAGAGTGATTCAGGCCCAGGTCACTGATTCATTTTGCCAGGATCAAATTGTACGGCTTCTGGCGGAGGGTGCAGAGTCCTACTCAGTGAGCTTAGATGGGGGACTACGGTTTAATAGAAGATTAGTGGTCCCAGAAGGAGAGGATTTACGTCATGCAGTGATGACACAGTCTCATGGATCCAGGTTTGCGATACATCCTGGAGGGGATAAAATGTACCAGGATATGAGACGGCAGTACTGGTGGGTGGGATGAAGAAGGACACTGCGGAGTTTGTGTCCAAGTGTGCCACCTGTCAGCTGGTAAAGGTGGACCACTAGAGGCCTCTAGGGTCACTTCAGCTGCTGGAGATACCCATGTGGAAATGGGAGAGCATTTCCATGAATTTCATCACTGGGCTTCCTACTTCATAGTGGGGTCACGATTCTACATGGGTAGTGGTGGATCGGTTGACCAAGGTAGCTCATTTTCTGTCAGTACGGACGGATTACACTATGGGACAGTATGCCCTGATATTTATTACTGAGATAGTGAGATTGCATGGGGTACCCTTAAACATCGTGTTTAACAGAGATAAGAATTTTGTATCACGCTTCTGGGAGAGCTTTCAGGAGGCTATGGGAGTACGTCTTATCACCCAGATGGGAAGACTAAGCGTAATAATCATATGCTGGAGGACATGTTACGCATGTGTGTCCTTGACTTTGGAGGGAGTTGGGAGCCGTATCTTCCATTGGTGGAGTTCGCTTATAATAACTCCTATCAGTTTATGATTGGAATGGCCCCATTCGACGCATTGTATGGTAGACCTTGTCATTTTCCTACTTATTGGCTAGAGGTGGGGGGTAACAAGTTACTCGGGCCAGAGGTAATTCAAGAAATGTCAGTCAGGGTTGAGATGATCAGGAATCGTATTCGGGTAGCCCAAGATTGGCAGATAAGATACGCCAACGCAAATAGGTTCTTTAGGGAGTTTAATGTGGGGGATCAAGTATTGCTGCGGGTGTCTCATATGAAAGGGGTGATGAGGTTCGGGAAAAAGGGGAAATTGGATCCGAGATACGTAGGACCATTTCCCATTATCGAGAGGATTGGACCGGTGGCATACAGACTAGGGTTGCCGGAGCACTTGCACCGTATTCACAATGTGTTCCACATCTCATCATTGAGGCGGTTTCTTAGGGATGAGTTAGCCCACACCCATATTGCGATTGAGAGATTGATTTATAGCCTGACAGTTCATATGAGGAGAGGCCTGTAGCTATCCTAGACCGTAGCTAGAGGAAATTGAGGTCAGAGGTAGTTCCATTGGTAAGGGTTTAGTGGGAGCATCATAACGTAGAGGAGTCTACATGGGAGGGAGAGGAGGATATGTGCGAGAAATATCAAGACTTATTCCTACCAAGTATGGTTTACTTTTTGAATTTCGGGGCAAAATTCCGTTATTATGGGGGAAGTATGTAATATCCCGAATTTTTATGATATTAAATAATTATGGGATTTATTATTATTATTGGATTAATTAAATTAAAAAGGTCGGGAGATTTAATTATTAATTAATTCGAATCTAAGATAATTATTAACTAGCGTGCCAAGGGTTAATACTTATTGATGGAAATCATTGATTATTTCTGTGAGTATATGTAATATGGAATTATATAATTTTTTATAAATTATCGGAGTGTGAAACACGACAATTTGGTATTTTAAGGTAAGACACGCGTGTGAGCCGTGTTGGAACTAATTGTATGGGATAAAAAGATAAATTATTTTTGTATAACTCGTATGGTAATTTCGAGTATGCCATTGAGTTCGAAAGTATCGAGATAGTTGGAAAACTCTACCCGGGCATTTTATTTGGACTCCGGGGTAGTTTTAGGAATAACCGGCACCCTGTAGGGGTATTTTTGTCCTTTGGAATTTTGGAGTAATATTATGGACGAAAATTGTGAAATAAAAGATAGATGTACATTGGTCAGTGTTGAGTTATCAGATCTAAACCTACGTGAGAGAAAAGCGAAAGGCACAGAGGAAGGAAGAAGAAGCTATTGGTGTTCTTGGTGCCTAACTCAAGGACACACACCAAAAACTATACCAAAGTGTAGATAGCGAGACGAGGAACACACTCATGCCCATATCAATAGCGGATCAAATCATCAAAATTAAGGCAAGTGTTTATTACTTGCGATTCATAGCAATAAATATGTTCATATTGGTGTAGGTGGATTATATTCACTTTGAATTATGAGTTTTGATGAAATTGGAGATTTAAGGATATGAATTGAAATCAGAAAGACGAATTAGGATAAATCCCTCATGTAAATAGTTTAGAAATCCCAATTTGATGAATATTGATGATGGACGGAATTGAAATTGATGAACTAGGGTTTTTAATTGTTAAATTGGGGATTTTGGATTTTATAATTGTTTTATGATGAATTAATGGTTCAAAGTTAAGGAAAATCATTTATACATGTTAGAACATTTATTAGGATTGATGTTTTGGTGTTGGGGTTGAGAAATTTAGAGGTTTTAAAACTTATATTTTTGGGGAAGACGAAGTATGAACAGTAAAACGTAACAGGTCTGGCCAAAGCGGAAAAAGACCCTATCTCGTTCGAACGAGAAGTTAAAGTCGTTCAAATGACCTGCTAGCTCGTTCGAACGACAGGTCCCAAAAAGCGCAGAAATTCCATTTTTTCCCTAGATCATGCTACCAAGTAAATTATGTTTAGAGATACTGCCATTTACCAATATTAACTTAGTGCATAATTATTTGGAAAATAATCCTATAATGAAATCTTAAGTATTGAATAGGTGAATTAACCTTGGGAAATTCGAGAGGGTGAATAATCGAGTAAATTGCGTAAGTAGTAAAGAGAAATATACTACGTGAAGAAATATAAATATGGGTTGGGTGAATACCTAAATTGTTATAAGGCTTTGGGAATTCCTATTATTATATGTTTATCATTATTGCGTGTATAGCATACCTACGTTGCTTGCTATCGGGCGGAGGTTTTGCACAGTGGATATTCTTATCCTGGGTGACCCGATGGGGTGATATTTGACTTTTACCCAGAGCATATGAACTTAAATACGTGTTATCTGTTACGTAGGATAGTTCGACGGTTGAATGGGATCGTAGGTATGTGCGTGACCCATTTAGCTGGTGAGTATGATCGCCTCCAATATTTGTGTTATGAAATTTACGGTTCGTGAGAGACGTCGGACCAATTATCCTTTAGGCAATGAGTGATGCACCGGGATACGATATCAGAGTATGCATTGTGCCAAGTGGTCCTAACCATGGGGTGCAGGTTATATATATATATATATATATATATATATATATATACATACTTGAGAATGTATGATTATAATGCGTGAAATTAGAAAATGTATAAGTATGGATAAGTAAGTAATTCCATTGGATAAAAGACTTCCTATCAAAATAGTGAATATAAAATGGGTAACTGGCATAAAAGAGTATTAAATAACGTATTGTATGGGCAATACGGGTTTCTCTTAAGAGATATAATTAGTAGTATATGTCTATGACCTAGTTGGGGATAATATGGATAACTAGGTTTGGGTAGACGTAAGCTAGGTGTGAACATTAGTGGATAGGTGAGGATCTCATGTGAGAGTTTGGAACTAATATGCACATAATAATTGCATTAATGCAGTTTTAAATACTTGCTAAATCAAATATTTTTACAAATTAGGCTCTAACCCGTTTATTGCTATTTCGCTTCCCTTTTGCTATATATATATATATATATATATATTATACCAGGTGTCCAGCCACAGGGTCACCACCAGACTTAGACGCGTGGATCATTCAACGAGCTGCAGCCTTTGTGGAAGCTGTACGTTATTGATATTAGACTCTTTTATCTTTGCATTCAGTTCTTTGTTCAGACATTTCAGTTAGGGCATGTGTCGCCCGTTTCCAGCTTAGTTATTTAAGAGACTGTATTTTATTTTAGCTTTTCTTTTCCTGTTGGACTAAGTATTATGATTCTATTAGTTTTAGACTTTGAATTGGAATGTTTTATCCCGTCTAATTTATTTCAGTATTTGATTCATGTTCAGTATTTATTCTTGTGGAATGGGAATGTCTTATATCTTAAAGCATGGAATTTATTAATGAATTAATTGGAAAATGTTTTGACACTTAGCTTAATTAATTATTAGGTGATTAATAATGAAAATGGTTTTTCGACAGTGATGCTAAGAATGAACCAACCAGACACTTTGATTTTAATTTAAGAAAGGACTGATCACCCGGTATTTAATCAGGCGTGGTGTCACAGTAAGCACAATACCGAGTCTTTCTCTTGAGATCTAGCCTAGATAATATGTCTCATGTTATATTATACCATTGAGATACCTCCATCTCTAATCCATTGTCCCTTATTATGAGCATGAGATATAAAACTATCTCAAAGGCGAGCTCTCACACATTTATATACATATTGATGGCCACCCGTCACCTAAGCCGAGTTGTCTCGCACACCTACATTTATAATAACAGTTATCCATTATATAAATGCAAGCACAGAGTCATACACAAGCACCCTTGTGTGTCGACACCGGTTTATGTGACTTTCCTACACCTCTAACTCACCCCATTTTCATACCTAAGCACACATCTAGGTTTTAAGGGACTATCAACCTAAGTTCTCTAAACACGTCCTAACAATAACTAAAATGTAATAAAATACTGTAAAGAGCGATAATAAGCATATAATTAAGGAAGCATAAAGAACAAGGATGTGTGAGTTAGGTTTCTGGGAATTTAGTGTGAGGGTTAGGAAGTGTCGTAGGCTAACCAAGGATGGATTCCGAGCGAGGTAAAGACGTAAATAAGTGAATGAATGCACACAGGTGGGAATCAAAAAATCGAGTTAGGATTTTGGGATGGCTAGGCTAGTTCTTAGTTACAATATCATGTTGACCAAAAGTATATAATCAGATAGTCAAACTATAAGTAAGGGGATACTTAGATAACATCGAGAAGTCGAGTTAGACTTTGGGATTTTGTAGTCTAGTGCTACGAGATATAATACGTACGTTGTATACACACACACACACACACACACACAAACACACACACACACACACACATATATATATATATGTGACACCCCGACTAAATAAATACCGGGTAGCTACTCCTTTATTAAATTAATACAAAATGCCAAGTTGGTTCAGTTAATAACATCACTGTCGAAAATATTTTAAAAATTACTAACCACCTAGTATTTAAAAAGTAAGTGTCAAATTTTAAATTAAATTTGATTAACATGCAATAAAAGAATTATGAAAGAATAACATAACCATTCACCATAAAGAAGCAATAGAATAACCAACAAATAATAATAAGTCTGGAGGAAATACTCCTCACAACAATCCCACAACTGAAATGAATAAAATAGGGTATCCTGAATTAATTACAAACCAAAGTCTGAATAACTGAAAGATAAAATGTCTCTAATAGGAATGGGCGACATTCCCTACAATGATGAAACTGAATAAGGAATCAAGACTAGAAAAGAGGCGTCTACTGTCAAGGCCCTGTAACTTCCACAACAGCTACAGCTCGTCACCTGAATGGAAATACTATGCATGGTGTCCTTGTGGCTGGGCACCTAAAAGGTTTTTATAAAAAAGTAGATTTGAAAGCAAACAGGTCAGAGCCCGAAAGTGGAGAGTATTTTAAAAATAGCAAGTGATTTAATAACATTTAAAACAATAAATGCAAAATACATGTTAGGACGTGCTCTCACATGAAATACTCACCTCTCGTCTAACTGTGCACTCCTAACGTTCTTGAACCCATTCATGTGTTTCTCATATCTATCTAGTTCAAAACAGTTTCTAACATTTCTACTCGGTTCACGTTTTTATTTCCAAACTTAACAATTAAATAGAGAGTTCTACTTTAATTCTCGAATTCCCAATTATTAACAGAACCATTTATTGGTATAAGTCCCCTTTTTATCTTTTCATAATGTTACAATAACCATACTCACTATTAAACATAACAAATTCCTTTATCCTTTAACCGTATACTATTCACATCATAAATATACAATACAAGCACCCCGAGGCTAAGCTGCGGTGCACACATACTCTGCTATCCATCCCGGTACATCACGTACATAAGGATTACAAATTCCGAATCTCTCAGGAATTGTTGGAATAAGCACCACACACAAAAATGGAGGCGAACATAATTCAACATATCCATGGTCACGTACATACCTACGCTCCATAGTCAGCTGGCTTATTAACTCACAAATAAGTCGTTCTCTTGAACTATGTCCTCGAGGTACCAATCTAAATCCGGGCAACACAAAGATTAGATGGTCCTAAGCGAACGTAAACCTCCCGTGATAGCAAGTATGGTAGGTATGTCATACACATAAAATCATATGCTAAGCATTCACACATATTAGATATATCAATATTAATAAAGGTATACTCTACATCCTTATACCATTATTCCAATTTTATATATTTTAGGTCTCCCAATAATATAAAATTTAAACTGGCGACACGTCTCACGTCATAGTTTCTTATACTTAAAACCTATCTCAAAGGGATTATTAAGTTTCCTATTATTCCCACATATAACATCATTATTCTTAAGGTCCTTACTTCTGCCCCAAACCTTATTTCATCAAATTATTCAATTTTACTCTTTTAACCCTAGTATTATCTCACTCATCGAATTTCATTAGATTTAGAATAATTTCCCCAAATTGAATTCTAATTAAGGTCCAAATTTTATAACCATACCTATTGGTCTTCCTTAAGTTTATGGATATTCATAAAGTCTCCAATAATAATTTTCTAGGGGTTAACATCATTAGAATTTAACTAGGGAAAATTTTTACTCATTCTGGGAAGGTCGATTGATCGACCTTTACCTTCGATCGATCGATGGTGGTCGATCGATCGACTGATGAATATCGATCGATCGATCGCACCAGGTAGGTTACGGACTGCTCCGTTTTGCAGTTTTCAAATCATCTCAAAACACCATTATAATGCATGAAACTCTAATCTAACATTATAATATCATCATACAACCATCCTACAACATTGTTAACGTTCTAAAACCAATAATTCATCAACTAAGGGCTTTATTTGGATCAAAACTTCATCAAGAACCCTAGTTTTCTACTTCTTTCAAGAACAATAAAAATCTCTTCTTTACTCCGTTTTTAGATCATCAAGGGTTATAATTTGAATTCATAATTCATCCAGAATATGTCTACATGCAATTCCTAACATAGTTCATAGTTTTAATTCTCAAATTCATGGGTCTATATCAATCTTCCAAGACAAAATTCGATAGTTACCTAAACATGGAAGAACACATTCATTGCAATAATTGAAACTAAACCACTTGCCTTATGTTCTTCAGATTTGTTTTTGGTTGAAGATGGTTTAATTCCTCTCTCTCTCTCTGCAGAATTCTCCTCTCTCTCTTTCTCTCTACAAGTTCTTCTCAAAATGACAATGGAGGTGGGGGTTGGTTTTTGGCAAGTTTAAGGTTTCTAAACTTCTCCTGTAGCCCACTACCTAGATTGGGGTTGGAAATGGTTTAGTGGGTTAAGACTAAGTCAGATTTTTAACTCTAATTTTCGTGGGTTTTAATTCCCAAAATTCCGAAATTACCAAACTACCCTTTTGGGTTGCCGGTATGGCCTAAAAATGCCCCGGGACCCAAACTAAACCCTCGGCTAGTGTTTTCTTACTATTTAGACCCTTCCGGACGCGTTGGCGCACTCAAAATGACCATACAGTTGATAAAAATAAAATTCACTTTTTAATTTAAATAATTAACCACCTGACGCGACTCTCACGCGCGTCCCAACAAAATTTCCCAAATTGCCGTATTTCAGACTCGCGACAATTTCAATATTTTCAATATTTATATATTGCCATATATATACATTATAATCAAATACCAACTCATATCTCGTTAGTATTTTATCCGGATTAATTCTCAATTAATTCACATTTAATTTAATTAATCCCATAAATAAATATCGATAAAAATGCGGGGTATTACAATATATATATATATATATATATATATATATATATATATATAGAGAGAGAGAGAGAGAGAGAGAGAGATAGGATCTAGTGCGGACCTAGTTTGCGGACTAGCTACAGTCCAAAACTTACTTAGGGACCACTTTTGTCTTTATATGTTTTCGTCTTTTACTAAAGTTTTAGGGAATAGGATTTTCTACCCCAATGATTTCTAAAGTCTTTTAAGCTTATTTTAACGCTTAATTAATCTGGAAGTCTAATTGTAGAAGTTTCAGGACTACTGCTACTTCTCAGGCTTCTTCCGTCACTATCGTATTGGACTTCTCCATAGCGAGGATTATCTATATAAATAATTTCTTCAGGGAGTCAAGAAATTGAAAGAGGTTTTGATGGAAAATATTCTAGTCTTAAATACCTTATACGGTATCGTGGGTTTATCTGTCTAGTTTCTTTATATATTTGATTAATAATATCAATTATTGTTATCTATAAATTTGTCTAAATTATTATCACCATAAGATGACAAAAATCTACGGTATGTTCTAGGGGCAGTTGTCTCTACGTTTTTAAGGAGAGGGAGGATTCCTCCGGCTCTAATTAAAGTAGCCTTTGTTTCAGTTAACCTTTTTCGTCTAATAAATTTTAATACATTTATGCTATCTTCAAGTATCCTAGTGTATTCTTAATATTTTTCAAGTCCTGATAGTTCTTCTGCAAAATCTCCAGTTCTTAATTTTTGTCTAAAGAGTTCACAGATCCCTGTTCTAATTATTTCTATTCTAGGTACTTCTCTTCCTAACCACTCAATGATCTAGTCTATATATTTAAAAGTACCACCTGCGTATACTAAAGCAGATTCTATTAGTTCTTTATCTTTAGTGTCTGTAAGAGTCCAGTCTTGAATTTCTCTAGTTAAGTCTAAACTTGTTTATTTAATAAATTCTAAAAAGTCTTTAGTGATTTGTAAGCTCATATAAGATTCTTTTTAAAGAAATAATATGTAAAAATAGTTAAGGGTTTGGTTTGAGTTATACCTTCCTTCTGGTCTGCAATATCTTTATCTTCTTCCCTTTGTCTCTTCAGCCTTGTTACTATTTTTCTCCGGTCTCGGCCTCCTACAACTCTCTCTTTATGTGTCGCACCTCAATCCACTACTTTGGCGGTTGACCCGTTTTCTGCCTATACGCCTTCACGCCTAACGCCCACATAGCTAATGTCTCACGGCTAACCGGCACCTGACGGCGGTTCATCATCATAACACCTTGTGTGCTACACCAGAGGTTCCACACAATAGTCCTCTATGAACAGAAAGTTGGAGACAATTTGGAAAATAATAACAACTCAACATAAGAGATTTCTGGAAAAGAAAATACTTTTATTGCATAGCATAAGTAGTTACAACTCTCCCCTCTCCCCTAACTACGAGATGTTTACTCACTCATATACATATTACTCTCTACAAGAATACTCTCTCTAACATTGGAAGTCTAGAAATCTCTCACTCTCTAACTCCTTATGTCTAAAACACAAATGGACGCTCCCTTTTATAGATCAATGGTACTACAAAATGACTGGTAACAGGCTACCAAGAGCAATCTGGTT
Source organism: Sambucus nigra (assembly GCA_949130495.1). NCBI lineage: Eukaryota > Viridiplantae > Streptophyta > Magnoliopsida > Dipsacales > Adoxaceae > Sambucus > Sambucus nigra. Next base: position 586,953,486 of record OX422216.1, read on the forward strand.
GAAAGCATATAATTATTAAAGCAACATTATCTTCGGAATCTTATCAGCTGGGTCTACAAGCTTTTAACGTCTTTTGATAATTTGGGGAACCTTTTTCTTTTTGAAAAGAAAGGCCAGCTGATGGGGCGTGCCAAGTCTTCATCATGAGTCTTGTTATTTTCTAATAATGCAAGAGCATCAAATAAAGTCTTTATCTTTTTTAGCAGTCTGGTGGTCCATGTGGGGCAGGCATATTTATGGAAAGCAGAGTCTAAGAAAATGAGTCTTCTGTCTTCAATAATTCTTCCACAACTGAGGGGCCCTTTATTGTATCTATGTCTTCTTTTTCCTTGTCTTGGTTTGGTAAGGCGTTGTTGAAATATTCATTAATGAGGCCTACCGTTCTAAGGTTAGCTGGCAAAGATATCTCTACCATTTCTTTGGATTCTTTATTGAGCCTTCTGTTGAATGGCTCATCAGCTTAGATTATCAGGTCTTTTTTGTGGTAGGCAGTGTACCACCTGTCTTCTCCTGTCAATAATTCCATAATTTCTATGGTCTCCATGGCTTGAGCAATCTGGAGTTTGGACTTATCAACAATCAATTCTTTAGTCTCGTCTTCTGATAAAATATCAACGTCTTCGAATATATAACTGTAAAATCTAATAAGTCTAAATCCTTCAACTCTCATTCCTCTACAGGAACTTGGAGCAATTTGGTAGATTCTAGCAAATAGAGGAAGGAAGTCTTCTACCTTCTTAACATACTCATAGAATATTTTTCCAAAAGCAATAGAGTCTTCAATATCTTTTATCTGGACGAGTCCAATGAATCCGTGGTCTGCAAGAGTTATATGAGCTATTTCTGATTTTCCAAAAATATATATTTTTGGAACGTCTTTGAAGAAACCCTTAATCATTAAGGCATCTCCATTTATTTCTGATAATAACATATTAAAATGATTAATAATGTTATTAGCTTCTTTTTTAAAGTCTCCTGTTAATGGGAGATTATTATGACCAAATAGTATAACAATCTTAGTCTTAAAAGTCTTTTTCTGATAACAGAAATCAGTAGGTCTAGTTTTGGAGGATTCTCCAAGAGTCTGAGCATACGTCTGAATCTGAGGTCTAGGTATAACAGTACCACTAAGCTGGGTAACTGCAAGTCTTTGAGTCCTCATAAATCTAGCAATGGCTACCAAATTTTGTTCGAACTAAATCCGAAGTCTATTCTTGACGTTCCACCATATAGCGTCTATGAGAGTATTTTCATCTTTCGAAAATTCTCGTCTAAATTTGATCAAGTCTAGATATCTTTGATCAGGTCTATATTGAGGAAAATACATTTTCCCAATGAGTCTATTTTGAGAAATAATCTATTGTCTAGATTTTCCAGGAGGAACTAAGATATCATCAAAGTTCTCTAGGATTGGTCTTTCTTGAGAGTCTTGAATATGAGTCGGTCTTTGCGTTATACCAACATTTGGTCTTATGCATCTAAGATAGTTTGCAATGTCTTCCTTGTTCAGTCTATTTATTCCAGAGGAACTCATGTCTTCTAGGTCTTTTGTTCGCAACATAAAACATGAAATCATATTAGTGTTAGCGAACATTGGCTCTCTTGATATAATATCTGGAATGGTATTTTTACTTCCTTTAATATGTATAACAGAGAAGTCATAACCATTAAGAAATTATTTCCATCTAATTAGTCTATTAGTTCTTGATTTGGACAAGTCTAAGTCTCTGAATTTTACTGCATAAGAAGAGTCAGTATAAATAGTAAAATGTTTTGGTCTAAGAAACAACATATTTTTTTCTATTGCCCTTACTATGGCTAAAACTTCTTTTTCATGGGAAGTGTATCTTGTTTCTGGGTCTGTAAAGGTTCCAGAACTATGTCTACAAAGTTTTTTCTTTTTTGTCTAATGATCAATGGCAAAGTATACTGCTCCCCATTGTTTATCAGAGGCATCTGTTTCAATTATAAACTGATCTTCTGCATTAGGCAATTCAAGTAAAGGAATATTCTTGACTGCATCTTTAAGTTGTCTTATTACTTCAAAATCATCTTTAGTCTAATAAAAGGGATTGGTTTTGTCTGTTCCTTTTAATTTGGCCGTTAATCTTTGTCTTTTTGAAGCAAGGTCTTTAATAAAGTCTACAGCACAATTAAGTAACCCTAAAAATGATTGTAATTGTTTTCTATCTTTAAGTTAATTTAGAAACTCAAGAATCTTTTTGGTTATGTGTTCTGCCAAGGATAATTTTCCTTTATTAATATTCATTCCCACAAAGTCTATTTCAGTCTGAAATAATTTCATTTTCCTTTCGAAAATAACAATACCATGTTTGTCTAATTCTAAAATAATCTTTTTAAGATGGTATACATGCTCTATCTCAGTCTTACTGGATACAAGAATATCATCTATGTAAACAAGACAAAATTCTGAATAAGGTCTAAATATATTATCCATTCTTCTTTGGAAAACTTGAGGAGCATTCAAGTATCCAAATGGCATTACTAGCCATTCGTATTTTCCTTGGGGCACACTAAAGGCTATCCAAGTAATATTGTCTAGATGCATCTTAATTTGCCAGAAGCCTGATTTTCAATCAAACTTACTGAATATAATTCCATCTTCAATCAAATTGATTAAATTATTCTTGTCTGGTATCTTATAAGAATCAAATTCACAATTCTTATTTAATTGTCTATAATCTATAACCATGCGTCTTTTCCTCTTTTTCGTTCAGATTCATTTTGAACATAGAAGGCTAAGCTATTATGTCTACTCTTACTTTCTCTAATAATGCCTAACTTAAGCATTTCATCTATGTCTTTTTTTAATTCTTCCCTATCTTCTTATGAGTATCCTTTCTTATAGGTTCCACCATTAATAGTGGCGTCTGGGTTAATAGGGATGATTTCACAATAGCTTTGGTCTTTATCCCACTTAGCGATGGGATTTTCTCCTAAAGTAGGATCAGCTAGTTGCCTAATCTTTTCTTTTTCTACTTCTATATCCATTTTCTTTTGTTTGGATATAGCTTGTACCTGTAATAAGGTATGTTGGGCATGATCTAAAATGTCTTGTTGTATAAGCGCTATTTGCTTATAACACTTTTGGTCTGGACACTTACACTCTTTTTGTAAGGGTTTAGTAATTTCTAGGGCTTCTTGTTGGGTTGTAGGTCTAGGTCCACCATGCTCAGCTAAAGAACTCTGATGTTTTATGTGTCTATAATTCGGTTTGACCTGCATAAGGTCAAAGGCAGTCTTATGATCTATTAGAGGGGCTTTGATATTAAATTCCTCTTGATCACTAATTAATATCTTATCATTATACTGAGTATAAGGATGATATTTACTAATAAAGTCTTGTCCTAAAATTATGTTTCCTGTGAAACTAGGACGAGGGTCCATATCCAAAACCGATGATTAATGATTTTGTTGGTCTAATTTCGTAATTTAAAATAAATAGGAATAGTCTAGAAATATAAGGTAAATGGATCTCCATTAGCCACTTTACCATAGATTTCTTGAGTACTTTCTAGAAAATAGTCTTCAAGGAAGGCATTAGCCTTGCAAATACTCTGAGAGCACACTGTATCTATAAAAGCTAAAAGTCTTTTAGGATAGTCTTTATGTTGAACAAATAATTCTACAAAACAGGCATGTGGTTTAGTAGAAATTTCTAAATTGTTCTTTTCTAAAATAAATATTCCTTTCTGAGGTTTATCTATAGCATCTAAGGGTATTTGGTCTTCTGAACAAATATCAGAATGGTATTCTTCTAAATCATAGGAAATTCCTTTTCCTTTGAAGTATTCATTTTCTTGCAATCTTTTGGCTATATTTTTATCAATGTCTTGATAATATGTTTTAATATCTAAGTCTATTTGAGCGTCATACTGGTTGGTATAAATTTCTCTAAATTTAGTTCTCCAACAGTCTTCATGGTAGTGTAATTAACAAATAACACAAACCATAAATAACTCTGTCTGTATAATCTCAAAGCATTCTACGCATCTAAAGTCTTTCTTGCTACATTTAATTTCAAATGTACAATAATGTCTTTCATCAAAATAGCATCTTGGTATATAGGTTAGTAATTCAGGATTACTAACTGTCCACCTTTTCTTTAAAAATGGGCTTAATATACACTTATACCAAGCTTCTTCAAAGTCTATATATTCATTATCTAACTCGTCTTGATTAACTTGCATCATATATAAGTCTAGAGTATCCTGAGAGTCTTCATACTCATCAGTATCACTATAGTCTTCCGAATCACTGTCTGTATATGCACTATAGATACTAGTATTGTCATCATCTTCTATGTCTGATATTTCTATAGCATATAGGATATCTAACTCTTCTTGATCTGCATAGTCTAATATTGTATTAATAATCTTAATACTTTCTTTATCTTTCTTATTAGGGCAGTCTTTAGCAAAGTGTCATTCTTTTTCGCAAGTCCAACATTCTTTGGTGGAAGTCTTAGATTGAGCTACATCTTTTTCTTTCTTGTAATTAGGAACCTTCTTATGCTTACTAGTATTTTTCTTAAAATATCTTCTTTGGTTAAATCTATTTTTCTTAGTCTTAGGATCCTTTTTTCTAAAGGTAGTAGATTGTCTAAATTTATATTTCTTTGGAAATCCTAAAGGTCTAGTCTTAAACTTCCTATGTTTCCATTCTAATTTCTTTTTGAATTTCTTAAAGTCACTTCCACATCCCCATTGGATTGGAGCGATGTCTCTTTCGTCTTTGATTGGAGGGATCTGCTTGAAAGTCTCTTCTATCAACTTTCCTTGGGTTATATCACGTCTCTTAGATATGATATAGTCTTTGGCAAAATTGATTCTTTCACCAAGGGAGTTATTCTTAACTCCAGCTACTCCTGGCCAATTCCTATATTCATTAAGTAGGATTTGTCCTATGGCTGGTATCTTTCTAAAGTATTCATCTTTTAAGGTCTCTCCAAATTCTTTAATTTGGTAATATAGTTGTTCATAATTATTGCTATATTCATTTATCTTATCTAATTTGTAAATGCTAAAGAGGGCTAACGTAGTTTTTACTAGGTCTTGTTCATTGATCTGTGCTAGATGTCCAGCTCCAATGAATTCTGAAGTGAACAATTGAATATATTCTTCAATTGATCTTTCTTCTAAGTTTTCCTTCATCTTCTCAACCTTTGCTAAGGAGTTTTCATCTGTAGCCTTTCTTAAACTATCTAAGTAGTCTTTTGCAATACCTCGAATGGATTGATCAGCATATTATTTACATGAACTTGCATCCCATTGTTCATTAGATGCAAAACACATGTTCATCTGATTACGCCATTCATTTAAGGCTTTCTTCCTATCTTGAACATTGTTTAAGTTGAGGTATATACCTACTGGATTTATGGCTTGGCTTGCCATAGTCTTAACAGGAGTGAAACTCTTGTCACTAGTTGGAAAGTCTTTTATATAATCAGGTTTAGTCTTTACTACGGTGCTTGAGTATATAGGAATATTTATTCCTATTGGTTTACTAAAAAGTCTAGGATCATCTTCTAGCCTACTACTAATTCCTATCTCTTGTTTGCTAGGTTCTACTTGTGTAGGTGGCATTAATATTTGTTCTCCTTCTTCTATAAGTCATAAGTTTCTAAGAAGTTCCTTTGTATTCTTAGATTCTTTGAATTTTAATATGCGGTCTTGGGCTATTATATTAAATCTTTCTCTTTCTTGAAATCTAACAGAATGACTTTTCTTAAGGTTATCTTTAAATGTCTTCATATCCAATTCTGAGGGTTCATGTCCAAAGTTTTGGATCCTAGCTTTTTCTTTAATTAAGTCTTTTTGTTCAAATAATCTTCTAGGTCTAATTATCGGGGTTTGTCTTGGTAAACTAGCACTAGTCTCACTACTACATTCTCCTTCTGAAGGATCATTGATTATGGCTTCTCCCATATTTCAAAATCTAATTTCTTCGGTCTGGATATTCTTATTGACAATCTTAAGAGGACCAAACTGGATGGTAACATTTCCAGTGACGTCGTCTTGATTAATAAACAAGGGTTTATTTTGTATAGTCTTGGTTTCTTGAAATTCTGGCAATTGCCAGAGGGTCTTAGCTTTTTCTTTTATAAGTCCAGTATTCTTAATACTGTAAGTATGATTATAGTCTGAAACATTAGTTCTAACTAAGATTTCTTCATTGAGGCTACCGCTAGGAATTCTCGATTGCATTCCTTCATAAGGAAATTGGGAGAACTTCACATAGCTTTGGAATTTTATATTTATATTAGCGTTTGGAATTGTATAGTCTTCATAACCACTAGCATATAAGATTAACTTAATATTTCTGGTTGTGTCTACGGTTACTGTAAATGCCGGAATGACATTAAAGTATCCTATGTTGTCTGACATTTCTAATTGGGCTATCCTAATAAGGTTTTTCTCAAAATCTTTCCATCTTTTGTCTACTAAACAACATAATATGTTAATATTATTCTGAGGTCTATGTAATCCTTGGATTATTTCTTGAAAGTGTCCAAAGGTTAGGAATTAGAACTTCCTATCAGTTCCTCTAGATCTAAGCCATTCTGAGTCAAATACTTGAAGCTCAGTATAGGATTTATCTAACACATGATTTTTACAATGGTAAGTCATATTATAATTGGGAGTCTTAGGAGTGGCACCTTCTTTAAACAAGTCTATGTATCTAACAGCTGGAAGTTGTCCATTATGAATGGAATCCTCAACAATCTTCCAGTCAACTTCACCCCATTCTTTCCATTGGAGAGGATTGGTGAAATTTCTTTCTTTCCACTATGTCCTAACATTGGAGGATGAGTCCTTAAGTCTTAGGAGCATATGATTGCTCTGTCCAATATTTGGGATATGGCTAACTATCTTACTAGTCTTATATAATCCGTCATTTATGACTCGTCTACCTATAGTATTTCTTTCTCTAGTTTCTATAGAAGGGGATTCTCTAAATTTACAGGTGGGTACCTGTTTTTGTTCAAGTCTTTTTCAATTCTTTCTAAGAATTCTGAATAATCTTTTTGTCTTTTTATCTGATTAAGGATTTCTTCTTTAAAATTCTTATTTTCTTTTCTAGTCTTCTCAGAAGTTTCTTCACTATGTCTAACTAGAGAATTAACAATGGTTTTACCAATATTAGTAATATAGTCTTTTACTTCATTATCTTTTTCTTGTTGTTGCATAGATCTAATTTCTATGGATTCTACAGTCTTTTCAATTTTATCTAACTGAGTTAGAATAAAAGGAGAGTCTATTTATGCTTGGGGAGGTTTATTATATACGGCCTTAATTCTGTTTATAATTTCTCCGTATTTTTCTTCTACTTGGGTCATGTCTAGTCTAAGTTCATTAATAATACTATCCATTTTGGATAGGTTATGGCTTTCCATATTATTAAGGTAATTTGTTAAATTTTTTTGGAATTTAACAAAGTCTGTGTAGAAGGTGGTTAGTCCTTCTGCCTTAGCTTTCAAATCTAAATGTAAGTCTTTAACAAAGCTACTATTATAGTCTTGGGTAGCTACTATGGATGTAGAAATTAAATTCAATCTTTCTAATATAAGTTTAGTGGCTTTAGCCGCGTTGGCAATCTCATTTTCATTTATCTTATAATAAAATCTATCATCATTTATCTTTTCTAAAATTCTTTGATAAAATTCTGATAGAGTCTGAATGGAGAGGTTTATAGGTACCTCATTCCAGTTTGATCTAACTATCTCCATTAGGAAGATAACTATCTAGTCTAGGGATAAGCTTAGCTTGTTCTTTAGTAAGTTTAATTAACTCACTGTCTTGATTTTTAATTAAGGTTTTAATTTCTAAGATGTCTTTGTTAAGGACTTTTATATGATTAGTCTTAATATTTATTTATTATAGAACTTGTACTAAGTCTATTGGGATTTGGTTATCTATTTCTAGTAGTCTTTTAGAGATATTTTTTTATCTCTGTTTCTAGGGTTTGAGTGTCTTTTATTAATTGTCTTAATATAAGCAATATACACTTATTTTGGTCTATTATGCTATTAATAGCACTGACAGTAACTTGCCTACTATCTGCGTGTTTGTCTAGGATATGCTCACTGTGTGAACAACCATCTATGTGTGTGGTTAAACAACCTTCTGAGTCTAAATCAGTTATGGGTATAGGTTGGTAGTCTGGTTTGGTTCCAAAAATATCTTGGTAAATGCGGGGGATAAATACCAAGGGCATTAAAGTCTTTTTACTTTTAGTCTAAAAGGAACGTCTTATGGCTCTGATACCAGAATTGCACCAGGGTACACAGCGCGAAGCGTGCGTGTGGCATGCAAAGGTCCCTCAGAACGGATTTTTACGCATGTTGCCTCTCGACAACTACAACCCACATCGGGCCTTAGCCGACGGGCCACTCTAGGGGTAAGAGTCATCACTTCGCCACCAGTCGTGAAGAACTGTCATGAGGCGAGAACCCCCTATGAGTCTTGTTTCCTCTTCAAAGGCGAGGTTTTATAACACATAGCCGCTCTGATACCAAAATTGGGGTTTGGTCGGAATTTGGTGAGTTTTTTATTTCTAAAGTCTTAAAGCCTAAAATGCAAAATTGTTATCTAAAGGTATTGGGGTCTAAATTAGAATATTGCTAAAGGTCTTACTTTTGTCTTATTATGGACCTCACATAAGGACCTCATTTAAGGACCTCACTTGAGCCTATGCCTATGCCTATGCCTATATATATATATATGTGTGTCTACGTGTGATTGACTGTATAGAATATACCTACTAAAATATGCCATCATGGAGGTTACGCGTAATGGGCGGTGCACCCTGGCGTTGACCAACGGGTGTTGGATTGTTTCCCTTGGTCATAGTACTGCTGGATGATCGTATCCTTCTGTGAGGATATTTATTAGTTTCGAGTCCAGTTGGGCGTGATGTGGTATGGTTACGACCCACGGATGTAGATTTATGATTGCCTCTGTTATGTGTTTCTGATTTTGGATTGGTGGTGAGACTCTCACCGCGTGGCCCAGGAGTGGTACGTGATGTACATGGAGCCTTATATCATACTAGAGATGCATCTGGGAGATTTAGCTCGGGGATGATATGTATATACATATAAAGAGTGATATATGTATATGTATTTAAATGATTGTGTGAATTTCAATGTATAGCTAGTGTATGGTTACATTGCCTATGTAGTGAGGTAAAGATAATTGAGAAACCCTAAGTTATAACTTATGTGTTAGCTATGTAATATATAACATGAGGTATTATATGGGTTGTACGGATATGCTAGGTGTTTAACGGATCAAAGTAGGTTAAGGATGGTTAGACTAGTTAGGCGGGGTAGCATAACTAGGCTGATAAAATATACGCGTTGGGTTCACTCTGTAGATGAGGGGTGAGGATAATCTCACATAAGTGCGACACTAAGTGAACATGGATATTTCTTTCTACTTTATTATTATTGCATTTAAATACTTACAAATGTTTTTCAAATGTTTTGGTCGCTAACCCATATAAAAATTATTTTCAAGCCCACTAGTGTCATCTTTGTAGGAGAGAGTCAGAGAAGACTTTCAGAAGCGTCATTCGCTTGAGTTTTAGGGAAGTGAGGACGTGGTTGTCGTTGGCCAATGGAAGAAAGACATTCAGAGGTATTTACGCATGGTTGAGTGCAGCGAGACTCAAAAGCAGATACTGGCTACCTTTAAGCTAATGGGAGCAACTTTGTAGTGGTGGGAGTCAGTCACCACTTCTGAGAAGGGATACACTACGACCATTCAGGAGTTTTAGGTGTAGTTTTACCTTAAGTTCTTCCCATCATCCATTCAGACGGAGATAAGGAGAAAGTTTCTAGATCAGGCACATGAGGGACAGATAGTGGAGAGTACGAGGAGGAATTCACCTGTGTGGTGAACTTTATGCCAGACGGGTTGGATACAGATCAAAATAAGGTGCTAAGTGATTCGTATCGAATATTGCATATTTTCGCCCATTATCTTTACGCATTCTAGCACTTTTACGATCCTAAATGCCTATAATTATGCTTATTAAATAGACAACCTTGGATTTGGATATATACATGCTTTGCAGTGGTTATTTGTAATTTTTTAGGTATTGGAACGCTAAAAGTGAGGTTCGGTTGCATTTCAGAGAAGTTTCGTCATCGAATGCTACTTCAAGGGCAATTTTGTCTTTTCAAACTCACTATTTTTTATAGAATGAAGTTACCAACATGTATATCATCAAATTATCTTTTCGTGGCCACTAACCGTGCGTCATTCTGACTCCGTATGTGGAAGTTATGCCCATTTTTGGAAGGTTTTGGTATTTTCTTCTACTTCAAGGGCATTTTGGTAATTTCATACTGCATAATTTGGAGGGTTTCAAAACATAATCATGTAGAGAATTGAATTAGCTTCGCGTCGGTTCTAACCACGGCTCATTTCGATTCCGTATGAGGGAGTTATAGCCGTTTTCGTGCAACGCGTCAAAATTGGTTCGAAGAGAAAAGGGGGCTGTCAACAACCCAAGGCAAATTCCAAAAGTGCGGTCGACCGGTCCCAAAAGAGAGGTCGACCGGTCCCATCAGATATGGACGAAAATTGACTTATTTTGGGTTTTTTGTCTTGGTTTTGTTGGGGGTTTGTTTTGGGGTATAAATAGAGTGTTAGGGGCTTTTCTTTGGAGATATATTTTTCATTTTTAGGTTAGAAGAGGGGATTTGTTGGATGGAGCTTTTCTCTCCTAGGGTTTGTACCATTTGGATTGTTGTAAGTACTATTCATCTTCTTCCTCATTTATTCAACTTGTTTTAGCTTGTTTCTTGCTTTCTTAATTATTTACATGCCTAGATAACTTGTTTTAGTGTATTAATTTCTTGTTTGCTTAGTTAATTAGTTGTTAAATTAGTTTCATTCATGTTTAGTGAGTAGATAATGGGTTGGGATTGAGTTTCTGCCATTAATGGGCGTTGAGCTCCGAAAATTAGGTTTTGTGTAAAATTGCATTTAATTGAAACCTCGCGTATTAAAGTCGGATTATTATGCATTTAACTTTCGTTGTCATGCAACGTTAGTGTTTATAGTGGTAATCCAAATTTAAGATGCGTGTGACCATTTTCTGTTAAATGTTTAATCTCGCAACTTTGGGTTAAATTCCTTATTGTGTGATCTTTATACTTAATTGAAAATGCTCGATTAAATGTTTTCGAACCAAAATTCTAATTATTAGTTGTTTAGCCCATGGTGGGGACACGATCCTGACTCTCGTTTTATTAATTCTAGTTTAGACTTAACTTCTTATTTTTTCCTTTTTCTTTATTTCCAACCTATCACCTTTTACACTTTTATTTTAGGAGTATTAAATCCTATAAATTCTAGCAACTCGTCTCTGCGGATTTTCGATACCCGACTTACCGATGTGCTTGCCTCGCAAGTGTAGTAGTAATTTAGGTTTTTGTATTAAGTTGGCGAAACGAAAACAACGACTAGCATCTTTACACGCGCTACTTTTCGCACTTAATATAAAGAAGAACATTTCATTGCAAATGACATTATGTCCTTCGAAACTCAAACTTCATGCGATGATGATTCATCTCATGAGTTTGAATTTCTTTCATCCCCATTTTCATTTTCTATTATCACACCGGAACAAGTACCCGATGATTCGGTTTCAAACTTTAATGTTTTAAATCCTATCGCTGATGAGGAGTACTTGCTCGATTCGCCCTCCACAATCGCATCTTTGCCTTAGCGTGCGTCGCCTCTCATTCCAACTTCAAAATCCTTAGGAGGGTATTCGGCTTTTCTCGGTCCACACATGTTTTTATCGGTCGTTCAGTCCAAACCCCCCATCGTCCCTCCATAACTTTTAATTGGCGATGGTTCATTTCTTCCGCCTTACACATGCCTTCCGTTTTTCAAATGGAATTCATATTTTTTGGAAGGCATGCTTTTATGTGAGGGTACACCGGTTGTCCTCCAAAGTCAAATCGTTTTTATGGTGGACCCTCACCTATTTAGACTTCTAGTGTATAGTTAGTGTGGAGTCTAAATAGTAGGTTGTATATAGTTAGATTTTTTATCATTTCTTTCTTTTTATTTTTTCTTTTATTTTTAATTTAGTTTAGTGTAATTAGTTAACTTTTTATTATTTGTTTTTTCTATGCTCGGTACTAACTTGTTTTGTAGATTCTTTGGGCTTGTTCTTATGGGGATCGCTCCACTTTTGGGTAATATCGCTCTTTTCCTCTTTTTGACTTGGTTCTTAATTTACATTGAGGACAATGTCAAGTTTTAAGTTAGGGGGTGTGGGATATTCTATCCATTTCTTATGTTAGTCCATGTTTTTGCTCACATGTTAGTTGCTTAGTATGCTTTTCTTAGAAAAATTCAAAAATTTCAAAAAGATTTTCTTTCTTTTTTTTCCTTTTTTGGGCATTTTTCCTTTGTTTTCGATGATAAATTTTAATAATTGCCCGATCTAATTGACAACTCAATGATGCATGTTCTCGATTTTAGAAGTTATTAGACTTTAGTCCTAAATCATTGATATTATGAATAACTTCATGAATTAAACTTTAATATCCCATGAGCACATGCACTTTTATTGTTCTATTGATTTGGTTTAAGATTTTTATAACTCAATATTCTTTTGTTGCATTGTATATACTTACACCAAGTAAGCTTTGTACCTTTCGTCGTTTATGAGTGTATACACTATTCTTTTCTCATTGAAAACATTGAATTCGTCGGTAATCTCACTATTCTTTCATTTGACCGTTCAATAATTGAGTTCATACTTGAAATGTGTTACTTGATCATGATTTTCATTTATTATTTTGATTCGAGAATTGCGTAAACTTTGTGAAATGATCATAGGCCCTCTTTGTTATATCACCCATATTATCCTTGACCTCACCCTTATATGTTTACCCTCGTTAACCCCGTTGAGCCTAAATATAGCCTTTCGTTTCATAACCCCATTCCCATAACCAACTCTAAATTGGAGTTATATACCATACATACTCCTTCCACACCTTTGTTTGGAATGTTACTTGGGATTGAATGATGATGTTGTGATGTCGGTTGCAATTTAGGCATATGAGAGTTTGACAAGTAAAGAAAAGAATGCAGTGAAAAAAGTGAAGAAAAAGAGAAAGCAAAAAAAAAAAGAAAGAAAACAAATGACAAAATGAGAAAAAGAAGAAAAGAAAAAGAAAGAGAAGTTTGTAAATGTTGTATATAGTTCAATAAGCTTTGATTACTCTCCTCGATGATATATCTAATGCCTTTTTGGAAGTTATTTTCTAATTTTAATATTGCCCGCATTTTCCCATTATCCCGAGTTTTCATCCCGAACACTTTGAATCCGTATATACATCCTTTCATTTCGTACCTTAGCCTAACCTACACTATAACCCTATTAAAGTCCTATGTGATCTTAAGTTGATGTAATTCAAAAGTTGAAATAGTTGTGGTAATCTGTGAAATTGCATTTCGCCTCCTTTAATATGCGGTATCTTTCATTGAGATTACAATTTTTCATTTTATATATAGCGTTCTTCATTTGTGACATGTGTGCGGTCTAGTTTCCATTTACATTTACTCTTTATGCCCGCATGTTCCGTGTGTTAACTCCCTGTTTTGAGTGAATTCACTTGATGAGTGTAATGCCCGTGAGGATTGAATATATGGTTGCTTTATTGGGTATCCGATTTATTTAAGTTTTTTCCAAATCACACTTTGCATGTGCTCGCTCTCCTCCCAGATTTTAAGGTTTAAATTCTATGAGGTGCATTCTATAATGTTAATGATTCGGACTTTTGTGTGAATTCATTCACTTTGCTAATAATGCGTATGAAATCTTTTTCGTTGTTGTTGGGCTTGTCGAATGTTGATTGGGCATATTTTGAGGAAACCATATGATGTTTGTGGGTATCATTCCTGAAAACCCTCACGAGACGACACTCGTCCACTAGGGTAACCTAGGGGTTTAACGGCTTACTGCATATGCTAAATGCAATCGTGTTCCCTACGAAAGTGGCAATTATATTTCGATGCATATATGCGTTTTGTATTTCCTTCTGTGGACTAGTTTTGTTTGTTTCATCACTAGGTACTAGCAATGTTTAAGTTAGGGGGTGTGATTCGTATCGAATATTGCATATTTTCGCCTGTTATCTTTATGCATTCTAGCACTTTTACGGTCCTAAATGCCTATAATTATGCTCATTAACTAGACAACCTTGGATTTGGATATATACATGCTTTGCAGGGGTTATTTGTGCTTTTGTAGGTATTGGAATGCTAAAAGTGAGGTTCGGTTGCATTTCAGAGAAGTTTCATCATCGAATGCTACTTTAAGGGCAATTTGGTCTTTTCAAACTCACTATTTTTTATAGAATGAAGTTACCAACATGTAGATCATCAAATTATATTTCCGTGGCCACTAACCATGCGTCATTCTGACTCCGTATGTGGAAGTTATGCCCATTTCCGGAAGGTTTCGGTATTTTCTTCTACTTCAAGGGCATTTTGGTAATTTCATACTGCATAATTTGGAGGGTTTCAAAACAGAATAATGTAGAGAATTGAATTACCTTCACGTCGGTTCTGACCACGCCTCATTTCGATTCCGTATGAGGGAGTTATAGCCATTTCCGTGCAACACGTCAAAATTGGTTCGAAGAGAAAAGGGGGCTGGAAAATTCCAAAAGTGCGGTCAACCGGTCCCAAAACAGAGGTCGACCAGTCCCATCAGATATGGACGAAAATTGACTTATTTTGGGTTTTTTGGCTTGGTTTTGTTGGGGGTTTGTTTTGGGGTATAAATAGAGTGTTAGGGGATTTTCTTTGGAGATATATTTTTCATTTTTAGGTTAGAAGAGGGGATTTGTTGGGTGGAGCTTCTCTCTCCTAGGGTTTGTACCATTTGGATTGTTGTAAGCACTATTCATCTTCTTCCTCATTTATTCAACTTGTTTTAGTTTGTTTCTTGCTTTCTTAATTATTTACATGCCTAGATAACTTGTTTTAGTGTATTAATTTCTTGTTTGCTTAGTTAATTAGTTGTTAAATTAGTTTCATTCATGTTCAGTGAGTAGATAACGGGTTGGGATTGCGTTTCCGCCATTAATGGGCATTGAGCTCCGAAAATTAGGTTTTGTGTAAAATTGCATTTAATTGAAACCTCGCGTATTAAAGTCGGATTATTATGCGTTTAACTTTCTTTGTCATGCAACGTTAGTGTTTATAGCGGTAATCCGAATTTAAGATGCGTGTGACCATTTTTTGTTAAATGTTTAATCTCGCAACTTTGAGTTAAATTCCTTATTTTGTGATGTTTATACTTAATTGAAAATGCTCGATTAAATGTTTTCGAACCAAAATTCTAATTATTAGTTGTTTAGCCCATAGTGGGGACACGATCCCGACTCTCGTTTTATTAATTCTAGTTTAGACTTAACTTCTTATTTTTTCCTTTTTCTTTATTTCCAACCTATCATCTTTTACACTTTTATTTTAGGAGTATTAAATCCTATAAATTCTAGCAACTCGTCTCTGCGGATTTTTGATACCCGACTTACCGCTGTGCTTGCCTCGCAAGTGTAGTAGTAATTTAGGTTTTTGTATTAAGTTGGCGAAACGAAAAAAATGACTAGCGTCTTTACACGCGCTACTTTTCGCACTTAATCACTAAGGTTTATAGATGGACTTACCTGGAGGATCTGAAAGTATCTACTGTGTAATCTGACATTGAAGACTTATGTTGATGTCGTCAATGCCGCACTTTTACACTACCAACATCACTGCTTCCACCTGAAGGAGCGAGGAAATTTGGGGAGTCTAGCTAACAGTCCAAAATCGTAGGTAGCAGTGCCAATGAGGCACTATAATAATAATATCGTCGGAATCACGAGCGGGATTCCCAGCATATAGATTCGACTAAGAGGTCTAAATCAGGAGGGTTCTGACCCGAAGATAGTGGGTTCGAACATGGCCATCAACGTGTTCCTTAGGGCCAATAGAGCCAAGGGAACAATGGGGGTGGACATCAGGGCTAAAGATCGGGGAAGCCTTGATAGGTCCAGAGACATGGGGACTTTACAGGTAGATGCTTTGTATATAGAGATCAGGGCCACATGCTATGAGCTTGCCCTAATTGAACCAGAGTGCAGTAGTAGGAGGGCTAACTGGGGCCACAGGAACCATTACTTCCAGCACCACTAGCAGTTCCAACGGTTCCACTGCAGCAGGTGCAGATATACTATAGGCATGTGTACAACATCCATAATGCTATAGTTTCACAGGCGTTTCCAGTTATAAAGGGTATGTTTCCTATCCATGAGGGTATGTGTCGGGTTTTATTTGACACAAGGGCGTCACATTCATTTATTTCCACTAGATTTGCACGAGTGACATGTTTATTAGATATAGGCTATAGCTGATAGTATTATTATGTGCATTGACTCACCATTGGGTAGCGAGGCCCTCATCCATTCCATTTGTAGGGGAGTGGGTATTGGTATAGGAGACTATGTCTAGCTGCTGATTTACTTGTTTTGGATATGATAGGGTATGATGTCATTCTGAGTATGTACTGGTTGGCAGGTTACAGAGAAATGGTGGACTATTTTAGTAGGATTATCATGTTCACTATACCAGGGCAAGATATGTTTTAAGTGGCGATGCTTTATCCCAAGCTATGGTGGAACACACATCTCTATTATATTGAGGAGGAGACCTCAAAGGGAGTTGTTATCTCATTATATGCGATCCCCATAGTGAGGGAATTTACTGATGTATTTCAAGAGATATATTATTGATTTAGTGTCGGAGCCTAGGCCAATAGCATGTGCGCCTTATCGTATGGCCCCAGTGGAGATGCAAAAGTTAGGGGATCAGATTCAATATCTCTTGGGGCAGGTTTTTATTCGCAGGAGTATGTCACCGTGGGGTGCACCGTGTTGTTTATGAAGAAGAATGATGGGTCGTTGAGACTATGTATTGACTATAGAGAGTTGAACAAGGTCACGATCCGGAAAAAATACCCCTTGTCGCGTATTAATGACCCGTTCGACCAACTGAGAGGAGAAGCCTACTTCTCAAAGATTGGCTTGAGGTCGAGGTATCATCTGCTACGTATCAAGGAGAAGGATGTTCCTAAGATCGCATTGCTAATGAGTTATAGGTCGTACGAGTTTAGGGTTATGCCGTTTGGGCTAACCAATGCAGCGACAATATTTATGGATCATATGAATAGGATGTTAAGACATTTCATGGATCAATTCGTCATTTTCTTCATAGATGAAATTTTGATCTATTATCAAATAGAGAGCGAGCACATAGATCACTTACATATGGTTCGCTAGACCTTGCGGGACCATCAGTTGTACGCCAAGTTCCAGTAATGCATATTTTGGTTCGAGAGGTGCAAATTCTTGGGCCATATTGTATCAGACAGGGGTATTTTGATGGACCCGAGTAAGGTAGCAACAGTGAGGGAGTAGGGTCAGCCCATGAGACCGACAAAAGTTCCTAGTTTTTTGGGTCTAGCTGGTTACTACCGCCATTTCATAAAGGGGTTCCCCAAGATTGTGGTCCCGTTGAGAACCTGACTCGCAAGGGAGTGTCATTTATTTAGGATGATCAGTGTCAGGAAGATTTTGATGAGCTAAAGGACAAATTGACTTTGGCACAAATTCTTACACTGACTAAAAGAGGAGTGGAGTACTTTATTTTTACATATGTATCCTTGCAAGGGCTTGGGGGAGTATTTCAACAGGAGGATGAGGCTATAACATATACTTCTCATAAGCTTAAGCCCCACGAGAGGAACTACCCCACACATGATTTGGAGCTTACAACAATGGTTTTTTCTTGAGGATATGAATGTACTATCTACTGGGGGAGAAGTTTAGTCTATTTAAAAATCATAAATCACTACTGTATCTTTTCACACAGAAAGATCTTAATTTGAGGCAGCGTAAGTGGCTCAAATTCGTGAAAGACAACTAGTTCAACATCAAGTATCACCCGAGGAAGGCTAATGTGGTGGCATAGGCGTTGAACCGAAGGCCTACGGGGGAGTTAGCAGAGGTTAAGAAGGTGAAGTTCGTTGAGCTTCGACAAGATGATGGAGTGGCCAGGGATTATATGGAGGTATTTATTATCACATTTGAGATCATCACGAGGGTTGTGAAGGCATAGGTAAGGGATCCATTTTGTTAGGACAAGGTGTGCCAATTATTAGCAGATGGATCAGAGTCTTATTTAGTCAGTTCAGAGTGAGGCTTACGCTTCAACGAGAGACTAATAGTCCCAGAGGATGGAGACCTACGGTATGTCGTGATGACAGAGTCTCTGGGACATGGTTTCGATAAATCCCGAAGGGGATAAAACGTACTAGGACATGAGGAGGCAGTATTAGTGGTCCGGGATTAAGCGGGATATTGTTGAGTTTGTCTTTCGGTGCACAACTTGTCAGTTGGTGAAGATAAACCATCAGACCAGTTAGGATTTTGTAGCCAATGGAGATTGTAGTATGGAAATAGGAGAGCATTTCGATGGAGTTCATCATGGGTGTTGATACCAAAATTAATATGCTGATGTGGACGAATAATACGAAGACACGTGTCAATCTACGTGGCACAATAGCAGCGAGGAAGATCATTTCCCGACCAGCCATGTTTCTTTCCGAGCAACAAGAATACACCGAGGAACTCTATCACACCGAGGAACTCTTGATCAACAAGCAACTAAGGCGGTCCGAACTACACCGAGGAACTCTATCACACCGAGGAACTCTATCACACAGAGGAACTCTTGATCAACAAGCAATTAAGGCGGTCCGAACTGCATCTCGGCCGTATCATTAATTATCAGACGGACAACTGTTCAACTATCCATTGTATTCTTGACGCACACGTTGCATTAAATATATTACCCTTTCATATGTAAATCATTTAATGTATTGGACCTTTCATGTACAGCCTCAAGGCTATAAATACATTGTATCTCCCTCATTCAAGGGGACCGGAATTTCTTGAGAGAACTTGTAATCAAGAATTCCACAAACACTCAGCAATAACATAACAGTGGACGTAGGCTTTATTCCTAGCCGAACCACTTTAAAAATCTTTGTCTTATTTATTTATCTGTGATTGAATAATTAGAGCAATCTAGTTTTTTACATCAACAGATTGGCACCGTCTGTGGGAAACGACTGTTATTATCGTTTTTCATAAAAATCATTTATCACCAATGGCTGATAATCCAGAATCCAGTAATCGAAATGTTGGAAATACTGGAAATCTTCCAAATCCATCTGCATCCCCAGATCTGGCTGGGATTATAACGAATCTGGCTCAAGGACAAACCGCCATGCAAGAATCCATGAGGCAACTCATTCAAACTCTTCGGGGCGGTGCACCTACCTATTCAGGGCAAAGAAGTGATCATAGGCAATCGCAATCTAGACGCACTGGGTCATATCGCAATGAGGAGTCTAATGATTTTTCTTATCAACCTGGGCGAACTTCATCAATACGGGCTTCGGATACAGATCAACGTATCACTCTCTCTCCGGAGAGAACTAGCGCTTTGGAGAGGTTAAGTAGAGTATCTCCTTTCAATCGGTTAGGACCAAGGAGGAACATGAATCCACCTAGGGCTCCATCAAGAAGTTTTCGACCGCCATCAGGATTAAGAGAAGGATCTGCGCAATCGCGACCAACCACTCGTCGAGATAAATCTCAGGAAGCTGCGTCAGAGCAATCAGTTGCTCGGACTAAACGGCCCGAGGAAGGGAATGAAGCATGGAAAGGTTCCATTCAACGATTGGAGGATAGACTGGGAGAAATGGCTAAGGCAAGAAATCCCCTACAGAGAACTTTTGTTCAAGGAACACCTTTTGTGCAAGCCATTGTGGATTTCCCTACGCCGTCGAAATTCAAAGCACCCGTAGTGACTCCCAAGTACGATGGAAAGACAGATCCCATACTTCATATAGAACAATACCAAGCTGCTGCAGATATTTACGCTGTTCCCGACGAGATGAGGTGTAGAGCATTCTCGGGAACTCTTACTGGATCTGCACAGATTTGGTACAATAATCTTCCTCGGGGTAAGATTTCAACTTTTGTTCAGTTGGCCGAGTTGTTTATTGGCAATTTTTGTTTTGGAGCAAAGCCGGTAAAGCGAGTAGCACACTTGCTAAGTGTTAGACAGAAATCAGGTGAAAGTACTAGAGATTACATAACTCGTTTCAATAACGAAAAGTTGGAAGTCATAGATTATGAAGAAAAGACAGCAATCACTGCTTTGATGAGTGGTTTGCTGCCTAACAAGCTGTATTACACTTTGGCTAAAGATCCACCTAAAAATATGTCGGAGTTGATGGCAAAGGCGGCCAAAATCATGAATGCCGAGGAGGCTATGGCTGCGAAGAAGAGTATGGATAAAGAAGTTAAAGTGGAGGTCGACAATTCTAAGAAGAAAGATCAGAAAAGTAATGGTGGTGACAAATATTCCAAGAATAACAGGATGAAGTTGGAAGCCCTAAAGAAGTATGATAATTATACTCCATTGAAAGTGGGTATTAATCATGTTTTGGAAGAAATCAGGAATAGCGAGGAAATCAAATGGCCAGAGAAACTGAAGACAGATCCTGACATGAGGAATAAGACCAAATATTGCGAATTTCACAAAGATCATGGCCATATGACAAAAAATTGTATAGCCCTTCAGAACGAGATTGAAACACTCATCCGAAGAGGAAAATTATCAAAGTACGTAGATCGCAGGAGTGAGAGGAAGAATGATGATAGAACTAGAGAAAGATCTAGATCTCCTCGTCATGCAGAGGAGAAAAAGAGGAAGGACCATGAAGATGATCCTGATGATGACCCCGATCTTCCCAAGAAGCCAAGGAAACCTGAACGAGAGGTATTTTCCATACGTTTTGGGTCATTTGATTGTAATGTTATTACAGGAGGAGATGCAGGAGGAGGAGACCTTACTGCAGAAAGAAAAGCTTATCTCGGAGAGGCTCAAGCTTGTTCATATATTCAGCGAATAAACCTGGCCGAGGATGATCGTCCGAGGAAAGTAAACAAAGAGAAGTTAGTGATTGGTTTTTCAAAAAACGACCTGGCAGGTGTTCTCTACCCTCATGATGATCCGCTGGTGATCAAAATGAGGATGAAGGATGTGGTCATTTCAAGGGTGTTAGTAGACAATGGTAGTTCGGCAGACATCATGTATTATTCATGCTTTGATAGCTTGAATTTAAAATTAGCTCAGTTAGAACCTTATCACAGACCCCTTCTGGGTTTTGCTGGCGAGAAAGTTTTTCCACTTGGGACGATCAAGTTGGATATACTCATTGGAACTTGGCCTGCTTGTCGAACGGAAAGAATACGCTTTTTTGTAATGGATAAGAATGTGCAGTCCGCCTACAACATCATCATGGGAAGAGTTGGATTGAAGAAGTTCGAAGCAGTTCCATCTACAGTTCATCAATGTTTGAAATTCCCAACGAATTTTGGAGTAGGAATTATGAAAGGTGATCAAAAAGTAGCTCGGGAATGCTATTATTCGTCGGCCGAGCAAGAGGAACTTGAAGAGTTACAGAAAAAGACTACTACTTACCAAGTGGAGGAAAGCACAGAAATTGAAACTCTTGATCCTAGGGATGAATCTCAACTCGTTAAAGGACAGGTTGTGGAATCTACAGAAATTGTTATCCTGGACGACGAGCATCCTGAGCGAATAACTCAGATAGGGTCGTCGTTGGATTTTTCAATAAAACAGGAGTTGATAACTTTCTTGAGAAACAGGAAGAATACTTTCGCTTGGAGTCATGAAGACATGCCAGGAATAGATCCAAACTTCTTATGTCATGAACTCAATGTGAATAAGGAGATCAAACCTGTAAAGCAAAGAAGAAGAGTGTTTAGTCCCGAGAAGAATCAGGCCATACAAGAGGAGGTCGAGAAACTCCAGAAAGCCCAATTTATTGAAGACGTGAAATATCCAGATTGGTTGGCGAATGTGGTGATGGTAAAGAAGAAGAACAACAAGTGGAGAATGTGTGTTGATTTTACTGATCTCAACAAAGCATGTCCAAAAGATCATTTTCCATTGCCCAGAATTGATCAACTAGTGGATGCTACTTCGGGACACGAGCTACTCAGCTTCATGGATGCTTATTCTGGCTACAACCAAATCAAAATGAAGCCTGAAGACAGGGAAAGTACTTCTTTTATTACTCCAAGGGGAACTTATTGTTATAACGTTATGCCTTTTGGTTTAAAAAATGCAGGTGCAACATATCAACGGTTGATGAACAAGGTATTCACCGAACAAATCAGCCGCAATATGGAGGTCTATGTCGACGACATGCTCACCAAAAGCAAGAGAGCTGCAGATCATTTGGTTGACTTGAGTCAAACTTTTGATCAACTGGATAAATACCAGATGAAGCTTAACCCGACGAAATGTACCTTTGGAGTACGAGAAGGAATGTTCCTCGGATACATCGTCAACCAACGAGGTATTGAGGCAAATCCAGAAAAGATTAAAGCTCTTTTAGGGCTGCGATCCCCGACGACGAAGAAAGAAGTGCAAAGTCTTACCGGACGAGTTGCAGCACTCAACAGATTTGTATCCCGAGCAACTGATAAATGCCTCCCATTCTTCAAAACGCTACGAAAAAGTTTTGAGTGGACTGATGAATGTGAGAAAGCCTTTCAAGATCTGAAGAAGTATTTGGGAGCCCCACCATTGTTGTCTAGGCCAATAAATGGAGAGAAGCTGTACTTGTATTTGGCAGTATCAGAAAATGCAGTTAGCTCGGCGTTGATCAGATTGGAGAATGGAGTCCAGAAGCCAATTTATTATACAAGCAAGGCCTTCCGAGGTGCGGAAATCAGATACCCAAAGCTGGAAAAATTGGCACTGGCATTAATTGAAGCAAGTAGAAGAATGAGACCATACTTCCAGGCCCATACCATCATTGTGTATACCGACATGCCGTTAAGACAAGCCCTTCACAAGCCAGAAAAATCAGGAAGATTGATGTATTGGGCAATAGAACTCGGTGAATATGATATTGTGTATGAACCCAGATCATCGTTGAAGGGGCAAGCCGTGGCAGATTTTATAGCAGAGTTCACATACCCTGATACCCCCGAGAAGCAAAAGATGCTTGCTGACCTACCTGTGGACGATACAGGATCGACAGACACAGATCCAAACCAACCAAGGTTGGTAAAAGGACTTGTGGATGTAGAAAAATCATCATATTTAAATACCGACCAACTCCGATTGGTGGAAGGACACGAACAAATGATCGACGAGGAACGAAGGATACCCAGGGATGATGAAAGAAAACAGATGATATTTCACCGAGGAAATCTAACAAATAAGAAACTTGAAGACGAGTTACATACATGGAGATTATATGTAGATGGATCATCTTGTACCGCTGGTTGTGGAGCAGGGATTGTTTTAAATTCTCCAGATGATATTGACATGGAGTACGCCTTGAGATTCCAATTCAAAGCTTCCAATAATGAAGCTGAATATGAGGCTATGATAGCAGGTTTTCATTTGGCGAAAGTTATGGAGGCACGTCAAGTAATTGTTTTCAGTGATTCTCAGTTAATTGTGAATCAAATGATGGGAATATATGCAGTGAAGGGAGAGTTAATGGTGAAGTACCATGCAAAAGTGATGGAATTGTTGAAAGAATTTGATGCTATTCAATTGGTGAGGATACCGAGAATGGAGAATGCTAGAGCAGACGCATTGGCCCGACTAGCGTCAGCTACGCGCACCGAGCTGCGAAGAACAATACCAATTGAAGTACTAGAAAGTCGGAGCATAGAAGAAGATCTGACGGTGAAGATTATTACCCTTGATTTAGGACCATCTTGGATGGATCCTATCAGAGCATACATTGAAGAAGGAGTACTGCCGGAGGACAAACTAGCTGCCAAGAAATTGAAGTATAAAGTTGCTCGGTATGTTTTAACTAATGGTGTTTTGTATAGACGAGGAATTATGGCAGGTTTGCAGAGATGTGTGCATCCATCAGAAGTCAAAGAATTGATTGAAGAAATCCATGAAGGATCTTGTGGAGCTCATGTAGCAGGTCGGACCCTACTGCAAAGGGTGATGACACAGGGATACTATTGGCCGACGATGAGAGCTGACTGTATAGCTTATGCTAAGAAGTGTGACAAGTGCCAACGTTTTTCTTCCATCCGAAGAACTCCACAGGCATTGTTGACACCTATAACATCACCTTGGCCATTTGCCATGTGGGGGATTGATCTGGTTGGACCACTGCCGACGACCCGAGGAAGGTTCAAGTATCTCGTCGTGGCAGTAGACTATTTTACTAAGTGGGTGGAAGCTGAACCACTAATTGATATGACGTACGAGAAGGTGTATCAGTTCATATGGAAGAATATCATTTGTCGATATGGTCTCCCCCACGCTTTCATCACAGACCATGGAACACAATTTGATAATGAAGAATTTGCTGCCTATTGTCATCAGTCAAACGTCTTGAAGTTTCATTCAGCACCAGGCCATCCCCAAAGCAATGGGCAGACTGAAGTGACGAACAGAACATTACTAAATGGGTTGAAAAAAAGGTTAAGTGAGGCTAAAGCAAATTGGATTAATGAGCTACAGTAAGTTTTGTGGGCTTATCGAACAACTCCCCGAGCAGCAACAGGAGAATCACCATATATGCTAGCATTTGGAGGTGAGGCTGTGATACCTGCCGAGTTGGGCCTACCAACACATAGGGTGTTAAATTTCAATTCTCCGATCAGTGATTTGATGAGAAGGATGGATTTAGATATGCTCGAGGAAGTCAGAGAAGAGGCAGCCATTAGGAATGCAGCTTATCAACAACGAACAGCTCTGTTTTACAACAAGAGGGTAAAGAAATGTGATTTAAAAGAAGGGGATTATGTGCTAAAGAAGGTCATTCAGAAGCAGAATAAACTAGAAGCAAACTGGCATGGACCTTACCGAGTTACAGAGGTTGTTCGACCAGGAACTTACAGAATAGCAACTCTAGAAGGAGAAGAATTTAAAAATGCATGGAATGCTGAACACCTGCGCAAGTATTATCAATGAAGTCCAATGTAAATCATTTCTCTCATTATGAATAAAACAAAGGTGTTTCACCAGTTTTCCTTTTGATGAAAGTTTTTCGGAGAATACTAGTGTAATACACTATACAACAAAAGTGCTCTAAGGAGCCAACAAATACAGCTCTTCGGAGCAAAAGTGCTCTAAGGAGCCAACAAATACAGCTCTTCGGAGCAAAAGTGCTCTAAGGAGCCAACAAATGCAGCTCTTCGGAGCAAAAGTGCTCTAAGGAGCCAACCTCCTTTGGTTAGGAGGACAGCTCTTCGGAGCAAAAGTGCACTAAGGAGCCAACCTCCTTTGGTTAGGAGGACAGCTCTTCGGAGCAAAAGTGCTCTAAGGAGCCAACCTCCTTTGGTTAGGAGGACAACTCTATTGAGCAAAAAGTGCTATAAGTAGCCAACCTCCTTTGGTTAGGAGGATATGCTCTACGGAGCCAAAAAATGCTCTAAGGAGCCAAAAAGTGTGCACCAGCAGGATCAACCACGGTTGGTAAGATAAAAATATACTCTCATATTACAACTTATGTTGGTCGGGAGGTAATCTTGTTACAATGAGTTCTTTGAAGAACAAAATGTTCAAAAAATACACCAAGTATAGTTGGTCGGGGATAAAAACCCAATAACTGTAGTTGGTCGGCGAGGACAACTTATTGATCTTAGTTGGTCGGACGCAATTTTATAATCAAACCAAGTATAGCTCGTCGGAGCTGTATTTGGTCGACAAACATTATTCACCCACCTTGGTTGGTTGGAAACAGTTTGAACATTTTCTCATTACTTTA
This sequence comes from Sambucus nigra, assembly GCA_949130495.1. NCBI lineage: Eukaryota > Viridiplantae > Streptophyta > Magnoliopsida > Dipsacales > Adoxaceae > Sambucus > Sambucus nigra. Next base: position 586,979,451 of record OX422216.1, read on the forward strand.
TTATTAAGTGATCGAGAAACATTACTAATACTTGTAACCTTTTATTAAGTTGCTTATTGAACAATAATACTGTTAGCTGTTTAATAGATACATAGATACATATGTACAAATATAAATGTTCTTGATAAAACAAAAATTGGCAAACAGAAAATGAAAATCTTTTCATTAATCTGGAATAAATTACAAATTACAAAATTGATTACATGGACATTACTATTCTATTGGTTTTTTGCCCTGTGCTTTAGAAACAGGTTCCTCGCCGGCAGGAGGGTCTTCTAGGCAAAGGGGAGAATTGATGAAATTAACATCTCTGAGCATTCTGACGTTCATAACAGAAGGTGTATCCAAAAGATGCTCAGGACGAGATAATTCAGCTTGGGAGTGAAGGCTATAATCACCAAGATATTTCGAAATTAGACTGCGAGGAATGGAGCGAGCTGGAATCCATGCCATATCCAATTTGAAAGGTGGTACAGGCAGGTCTAATAACGATGGAGCATGATAGTCCCATAAAAAATGCCCTTGCTCCAACTTTAATACACCCAATGCATTTAACCATCCTTGCTTGTAACCTTCATTATTAGCATGTTCAATGCGAGCATCCAGATGAACGAGAGCTTCATTGTATCCTGCCATCCAGAATTCTCTTGGCTGTTTATGGAATTGGAAGGTTAATCTATCCAATTGTTCATGAAGGCTTTTGGCAAAGAGATCTTTGTTATGCAAGGCAGATTTCGTTGATGCCAGCTGATCTTCCAGAGACAGATTTTTATTGGACATTTCAGTCAGAGCACGGTCTTTTACTTTCAACTGGAATGCTTGAGTTTCCAGAGTAGACTGAGTGCGAGCTTCCTCAACATTTTGACTGACTCTTCCTCGCCCCCGAGAACCTCTTCCTCGTCCCCGAGCAGTTCCAGAAATAGCAGATCTTCTTAAGTCCTCCAGCTCTTGCCTCAGTTTGGCATTTTCGACTTCTAAAAACGAGAAGCCTTCATCAGTGACTGGTATTAATGCAGTAGAGGATGAAGCAGCAGATTCATACTGAGCTAATTTCTTCTGCAAATTGTTATTTTCTTGCTCCAGGATCTCAGCGATTTGTCTACAGGCTTCAATTTCACCTTTTAGGGTCCTCTCCCTGACGTCATACCCAGCAATGATCTTCTTGTGGCCTGTTTCTGAAGAGAGCTGCTGGTATCTATTTTCATAATCTTCATGTAATAAAGCCATTGATTCGTTATGCTGATTTTGAAGATCCTTTAAAGAATCATGAAGCTTTTCAATCAACTCATAGTAAGCGACATTGTTGGCCACTGCTCGGTCGAGTAAAGCTTTTAAGTATTGATAAGCTTCAATAGCCTGCTCTGAAGCACCGTGACCAAGGATATCAACAATTTCCGATGTACTAAGATCTGTATGACTAGCCTTATAATATTGATGGCGTTGTTGCATCAGCTCGGTATCATGAGAAGAGATCAATTCCATTCTAGCAACAAACTAATGACAAGAAAAAGACAACAATCAACAAAAACAAGTTATCAACAACAGAGATGAGCAAAGATATATTTTATTAGATCATCAAAAAGTTACATCGTTCGATTACAAGGAAATACAGAAAGGCTGCCGAACAACTTCACACCTTTTCCTTGTCCCCCAAGACTTTCTCGGGAGGCTGGGACGAGGAGCTCGGTTGCTCGGTGATAACTACAGCTTGATCGGTAGAAGTCTTCTCGGGAGGAGGAGGCATGGAGGAAATGTCCTCGGTGGCAGATGGTTGAGAGGCAGAAATTTGATCGCCCATAGCCATGGAAGATTCATCTGAAGCAGGTTCATCTTCTTCTTCTTCCACAATTGGTGGAGGAGGACCAGGGAGATGCCGTTGGAATAACTCAGAATCATCTTGGACTTTTAGCTCTTGCAGAGCAGCTACCCAACCATCATAGAAGTATTTCAATTCCCCATATTGGACTTGGGACGTCATTGCAGCTATCCCTCTCTCCCATCCTTTCTCCCAACCAACACTGAAATGTTTCTTGATTGCAACTTTTCTCCTCGATTTCTCCAACGAGAGCTTCACCTCCAGTTCCTCTTTCTTAACCTTAATATCTCGCAGAGTAGATATTTCTTCTTCTGCCTTCTTCAATTTATCATCAGATTCCTGATGTTTAACTTCCAAATCTTTAATTTTCTCCTCCAAATTCTTGGAGGTTTCAGCCATCTTCATCTTATCAGCCTCAGCCACAACCAATTTTTTCTCCCAAACAGTTTTCTCCTCGATGTACTGTTGGTGAGATTCCTTCACAGATTGGGTTAAACCCAACAAAGCATCGTCAACATCGGACGAGGAAGTGGAAGCTTTAATAACTTGATCTTTCTTCACGATGGTATTGAAGCAGTTCACCAGCTGAAAGATAAGAAAAACAATAGAGTCAACACAAATACAAGCATTCAAGAAAAAGAAAGAAAGATCAAAGGTATGAGAAATTTACTGAAGAAAGATGACGAGCAGCTAGGGATGTCAGTGTATCCCTAGGAATTTTTTCATCAACCCCGAGAACCTCGGGTATAACTAAGTTCGTTGAAGAACTCGGAAGAAGGATATTTGAAACACTACTACCACCAGCGGGTAGAGAAGATGCAGTCCCAGCAAGATTAACTGAGGATGATTTCCTCAATCTCTTCAAAGGACGGTTAGCAGCATCAACCAAGGAAGAAGTCTTGGTCGGAGAGGTGACAATTACATCAGCAGGAGCATTTTTCTTGCTCGGGGCCACTGGGGGCTTCTCGGCAATTTTGGAGGAACCAGCATCTACTTTTTTAGTCCCCTCCGGGACATCAATTTTGCCTTTCTGGGCTCCAACAGCAGAAGAAGTGTCACCAAATAGAGCAGGAGGAGCTCTTTTCTTGCCCATTCTCTGAGATAGGGGGATATGAGAATCTGAAGATGAACTTTCTGGTGTTGAAGCTGGTTCAACAGGGCGAGCAGTATAAGAGGTTGTGTAACTCTTATACTGTAGTAAATATGAAGCAGATCTAATATGCTCGTCAGCAATGGTCTTATGCAAATTCCAGATAAGTTTCAAATGCTTGATATTCACTTCTGACTCTTTTGGAGTTTTTCTTTTGCTATCAACTGCAAACAAATACATAATAGAATATCAGTCATACATTTTGTCAAACAGGATGAAAGCATAATTTCATAAGTAAAATAAAACGAAAAATAAACCTATCCCATTGCCGTATGGGGGACATCTAGGACCGTTGTATACTTCATTCCCAGATAAAGGCGCATGTTGCCAATTTTTTATGACCAACCCATGCTCAAAATAATCCCTATTTGAGTCAGGGAGATTAACTACAAGAGCCCTATTCAAATACCTAGTTTTCAAATAATAAATATTATCTAGAACGGCCCATTTATAACAAAACATAATTTCAGGGATCCCAATACGAGTCCCATGAGTCAAATTTAATTTATGCACCCCGTTAATTATTCTCCATGAATTGGGGGCTATTTTTGCAGGAACAAGATCAAAATATTGACAAAACTCAAGGCATAATGGGTTTGGTGGAAAGGAAAAACCGCATTCAGCAACAAAAAGACTGGGGAACCAATGTCCCTCAGCCAATCGAAAGTAATCTAAAGGCTCAGAAAGAACCTCTAGAGTTACCCACGAAGGAATGGAAAAATCAGAACGGAATTTCTCAACAGATTCCACAATATAAACCATATTGAATAAAAGAGATACAGAAGAAAGAAAGAAGATCTTACAGAAAAAAAGGAGATGTGTTGACAACGAACGGAAACAAAGATGAACGCACAAGAGAAGAAGAGAAGAGAAAGCTTGAATGCAGAAAATGGAAAGCGTAGACGACGGTATAGTTACCAAAGAAGTTTAAATACTTTGCATTGGGAAGCGGCGAAAGAAATGATTACCAAAAAGAAACTACTGAACTTCCGGCGGCTAAAAGGACAAAAATTGCACGAAGATCGAAGCGTTTATAAAAAAAGGCGGAAACTGCGAAATAAGAAGGAAATTTGAATACAATGTTCCTAAAACCCAGGAAGGACATTTAATATTGCCATATACCGAGAAAGAATGTTCCATACTCCTCAAAGTTCGAAATATGAAACATTGGGGGCTTCTGTTGATACCAAAATTAATATGCTGATGTGGACGAATAATACGAAGACACGTGTCAATCTACGTGGCACAATAGCAGCGAGGAAGATCATTTCCCGACCAGCCATGTTTCTTTTCGAGCAACAAGAATACACCGAGGAACTCTATCACACCGAGGAACTCTTGATCAACAAGCAACTAAGGCGGTCCGAACTACACCGAGGAACTCTATCACACCGAGGAACTCTATCACACCGAGGAACTCTATCACACCGAGGAACTCTTGATCAACAAGCAACTAAGGCGGTCCGAACTGCATCTCGGCCGTATCATTAATTATCAGACGGACAACTGTTCAACTATCCATTGTATTCTTGACGCACACGTTGCATTAAATATATTACCCTTTCATATGTAAATCATTTAATGTATTGGACCTTTCATGTACAGCCTCAAGGCTATAAATACATTGTATCTCCCTCATTCAAGGGGACCGGAATTTCTTGAGAGAACTTGTAATCAAGAATTCCACAAACACTCAGCAATAACATAACAGTGGACGTAGGCTTTATTCCTAGCCGAACCACTTTAAAAATCTTTGTCTTATTTATTTATCTGTGATTGAATAATTAGAGCAATCTAGTTTTTTACATCAACAATGGGGTTATCGACATCGAAGAGGGGTCATGATTCTATCTGGGTAATTGTGTACCGTCTAACCAAGGTGGCCCATTTCTTTCCAGTTTGGACAAATTATACAATGGGACCGTATGCCCATCTCTTCATAGCGGAGATAGTGAGGTTACAAGGGGTGCCAATTAACATTGTGTCCAATGGGGACAAGATCTTTGTGTCCCATTTCTAGCAGAGTTTCGAGGAGGCTTTGGGGACTGAGTTGCGATTGATTACAACTTATCACTCACGGATAAATGGGCATATTGAGCGAGTGAATTGGATGCTGGAAGATAAGCTGTGGATGTGCATACTAGATTTTGGGGGAGGTTGGGAGCAATACCTTATAATGGTAAAGTTTTCCTATAATAACTCATACCATTTCACGATAGGCATGGAACCTTTTGAGGCATTATATGGCAGACCTTTTCGTTCACCCATTTGTTAGTTATAGGTGGGGGACAACAAGTTTCTTCGACTAGAGATGATTCAGGACAGTTCTACAAAGATTGAGTGGATTCGGGGCCGTATACGAATAGCTCAGGGCAGGAAGACAGGATATATAGAAGCGGATCAGAGACATTTGGAGTTTAAGGTGGGTGATCAGGTGTTATTAAAAATGTCTCCTATGAAGGGAGTTATGTGATTTTCAAATGAGGGAAAGTTGGCACCGATGTATGTGGGGCCTTTCCTGACCACTGAGAAGATTGCGCTAGTTGCCTATAGGCTCGCCCTACCAGAGCATTTGAAGAGGATTCATGATGTGTTCCATGTGTTGTCGTTAAAGAAGTATCGAAGGAGTGACATGGCCTACTAGTACATAAGATTAGATGAGATTAACTTGAAGTCAGATATCTCATATGAAGAGAGACCCGTTGCAATCCTGGATCGTAGCGATCGTAAGCTTCAGTTGAAGGTGGTACCATTAGTTCGTGTTCAGTGGGGGCATCATGAGGCTGATGAGTCAACTTAGGATCTTGAGGATGACATGTAAGAAAAGTATCCGGAGCTCTTTGTGCCAGGTATGTCCGAATTTCGAGGACGAAATTCCGTTGTTAGGGGGAAGTATGTAATACCCCGTATTTTTAAAGCATTTTAAATTACACGTGTGCATGTAATTTCAATTGAATCGAAAAGTAAATTGGCTTAAATAAATACCAATAAGTGAGTAAAAAGGATTAATATATATATTTACTTGTATGATAAGTAAATGATAAAGTATTAAATTATATTACATAGTAAATGTGTTAAAGCGATGGGTTTATAGATATTTCCTTCGGGACACGTGGCTAGAGCCATGTTGAGTATGAAATGAAATTTTATGTTTGGTGACTCAGATGGTAGTTTTGAGTGCACCGATGGTCCATAATGAGTCGAAATAATCCAAAATAGGTACTCGGGGTTATAATTGGGTTCTGGGGGCTTTTTAGACTAAGTGGGAGCCGTTGAGGGCATACGTGTTATTTTACCTGAGTGGGTTGACCCTAATTCGGGATTAGAGGGTTTAAGGTTAATATTTAATCAATTTGGATAGAGGATGGTTGAAATCTATCCACCCAAAACGTCTAGGGTTTGTGAGAAAGTGAGTAAAAATAAGAAAAAGTGAGAAAATAGGAGGAAGAAAGGATCCAAGGAGGAAAACTATCGTCTTCGGGTTGAAGATCATCACCAAAAGAGAAATTTCAGAAAGATAAACTCAAAATTCATCATATCTAAGGCAAGTATTTACCTGCTTCAATAATCTTGTGTAGTTTCATTTATTCATGCAACTTTTGTGTAAAATAACATGATTTTCGGGTTGTGAAACTAAGGAAATATGGGTTTTAAATTATATAAATGATGGGAGATAAATCTAATGATGTTTCTATGATGAATATAAAATAAATCTATAAATAAAGATAAGTTCTTGGATGAATTAAGAAGAAGAGATCAAATCTTGAAACTAGGGTTTAGTATGGCATGAATTCTTGATTTAATTCGTTATTCGGTGAATTATATGTTGCTTTGGGATGGTTTTTATGTAGAAAACTATTGGATTATGTTTGGGGATGTATTAGGGTTCATGAATGGAGGTTTGGTGAAGGTTAGAACCACTATGGATTAAGGTTAGAGGTGAAATCCCATTATGAGTTCGTCTTGGCATCCCAGTAGAACCGAACTGATTCGCTGGGATACCGAATCGGTTCAGCCCTGCTAGCGAATTGGTTCATTTCTGCTGGCCTTCCACCTTTACTTTGTGTTTATTTTTGGACTATTTGGGTATTGGTCATGGAATCTTGGGTTCAGGGATGAGTCAGTCTTTTGGTAATTCGATGTGAGGGGTTAGGAAGTGTCGTAAGCTAATCGAAGATGGATTCCGAGTGAGGCAAAGACATGAATAAGTGAGTAAATGCACACTGGTGGGAATCAAGAAATTGAGTTAGAATTTCAGGATGGCTAGTCTAGTGCTTGGTTGAATAGCATGCTGGACAAAAGTATATAATCCGAGAGTTAAACTATAAGCAAGGGGATACTTAAATAAGATCGAGAAGTCGAGTTAGACCTTGGAATTTGGTAGGCTAGTGCTACGAGAGATATTACGCATGTTAGACGACTTTATATATATATATATATATATATATATATATATATATATATATATATATATATATATATATATATATATATATTTTTTTAAGAAAACAAGATATTTATTGAATCAATAGAGAGAAAAGCCCCCTCACATGGTTTACAAGAAAATCAAACAAAGAAGCCAATATTCAAGGATAAATTACAAAGGCCTTTTCGGAAAATACTAAAATAGATGCTCTAATATCTATAGGGAGATCACTGTAATTTTGAAAACTTAAAGAGCTTTGATGATTGGACCCATGATTGGCAAGAAACTCTGCAGTTTTATTGGCTTCTGATGAACATAACTTGATGAGGCAATGATTAGTTTTGAGAAATTCATTGATTTCATAAATTTCAGTCCTTATAAGCCACTGAGCTGTAGAAGAAGATAAAAAACATTGAAGAATATTTTTTGAATCTACTTCTATGTCTATGTTAGAAATACCCTTCTCCTTGCAAAACTTGATCCCAACCAAAATAGCTTGAACTTGAGCTTCAATCGATGAATTTGTGGATAAAGCATTTGAGAAAGCCCAAATGAATTGACCCGTATCATTTCGAATAATAGAGCCAATACCCATATTGTTCCCTGTCTTGGCAGCACAGTTGAGTTTGAGTCTACCTTTTGTAGGACATTTCCAAGGCACTACTATAAAAGAAGAATTGGAGATCTTGATATTACGAGAAAAGGCATTTTTAACCTCATTACATACATCATTTCTCCAACTTTTGATTTTGGAATTTTGGAATACCTCTGCAATTCTAGATATCACTCTAGATGAAATCATGTTAGCTCTCATAGTTATACCTTCAAAAAGAGCTTTGTTTCTAGCAAGCCAAATTTCCCAGATGATAGTAACTGGAATGATCTTATGCAGCCAATGAGATGTATGAGAATTTCCTGAATGTAACCACCATTGAATTATCGAGCTATGAATAGTGGATGGTCTTTGAGTAACTCCCAGTAAGCAGCAAAAATGATTCCAAACTTCAGCAGCTATAGGACCTGATATAAAGAGATGGTTCAGAGATTCCCCATTCTTATGGCAGCATTGACATCTTGATGCTAATTTCACTCCCACCTTTTGAATAAGATCTTCAACAGGAACACATTTAGATAATGTTTTCCACACAAAAGTAGATATGTTAGGAGGAATATTAGGATCCCATATATAGTTAAATGCTAAATAGGACAATTTATACTTTCTAATAATCTCATAAGCTGATGAAAATGTGAAATTTCCACCGGAAGAAGGCTGCCATATCAGACCATTATCTTACCATAAAGAATTAGACTCCATTATATTCCAAGCAGATCTGATTCTTCTAAAAGTCATTGATCCACTTCAAGTAGGAGCATTAGAATATTTAGCATTCATAAACTTAGCCCATAAGCTAGTATTCTTCTTCATATTCCAGGCCAATTTGATGTTAGTAGCTTCTTTGATATACTCCAAATTTTTTATGCCTAATCCACCTTTTTTTTTGGAAAACAAATAGAATCCCACTTGATCCAATGAAATTTTTTCCCATAATCTTTGTTTATTCCCCAAAATAATGAACTAATCAATTGATTAATTGATTTGATCACCAATTTAGGAGGCTGTAAAGCAAATAAAGTAAAGATAGGGATATAATTTAAAACAGATAGGATCAGAGTAACTCTACCAGCTAAAGAAAGAAATTTAGACTTCCAACTCTGAATTTTGGATGCAATAGAATGAATTAGAGATTCAAAGTACATAGCTTTCATTCTTCCTTTGAACAGCGGGCAACCAAGATAGCTCATATAGCCATTAGAAAATTTGAAACCTGTGTAGGCTACCTGTGTAGGCTGCAATACTGGATCTGACAGCAACAGAAACTTTAGAGCTTAAAGAGAAGCAACATTTCTCTTTGTTAAAGAGTTGACCTGATTCCTTCTCATAACATTCAATAAACTTCATAAGGTTTTGAAGACTGTGCTTTGTACCTCTAGAAAAAATAATTAAATCATCAGCATAACCAAGATAGATAATTAATGGACATCCTCTAAGGTGAGAGAAAGGAGAAATAGAACCTGCCAACATATGCTTATTCAATCCTCTGCTAAAAGCTTCTGCCATGATAATGAAAAGGCTTGGGGAAATAGGATCCCCTTGCCTAATTCCTATGGAAGGTTGAAAGAATCCCATAGGCTGCCCATTGATAATTATAGAAAACCAGGTGGATGAAATGCATCTCCAAATTAAATCAATAAAAGTCTTTGAGAAGCCAAAAGCTCTTAGATATTTAATTAATAAATGCCATGAGGTTCTATCATAAGCTTTAGCCAAGTCAAGTTTCAAAACCACATTACCTCCAGTAGCTTTTCTATCAATAAATTGCATCATCTCTTGAGCTAATAGAATGTTATCAAGAATGTTTCTCCCTTGAACAAATCCTGATTGATTGTAAGAAATAATAGATGGAAGCATAGGGCTAAGCCTGGAGTTAATAATCTTGGTGATTATCTTATAACTAAAGTTACAAAGACTGATAGGTCTGTAGTCCTTGCAGAACATAGGTCTATGAACTTTAGGAATAAGACAAATCATAGTAGAACTCCATGATTTGGGAATGTCAGCTCCTAAGAAAAATGCTTGGATAGCATTCACAAGATCCTGCTTGATTATATCCCAACAATGCACATATAAATAACCATTATAGCCATCACATCCAGCTGAGCTATTATGATTCATAACTTTTATGGCATTCAAAATTTCTGCTTCTTCTGGGATAGAAATAATAATACTATTCATCTCCTCTGTCAAAATCTTTGGGATAACTTCAAGAAGCCCATTATCTTCAAGAGGACCTGCAGAAAACAAATTTGAAAAATAAGATATAAACTCGTTAGTAATGTCTTATTTAGTCCCTTTGATTCTCCCCTAATCATCTTTAATAACATGTATGCCTTGTCTTCTTCTATGATTTTGCACCTGAGCATGATAGAATTTAGTGTTTCTATCTCCATTACTTATCCAATCACCCCTTGACTTCTGAAACCAGCACATTTCCTCTTTGGCCATAGCAGCATTGAGGTCTGCCTTGGATTTTGAGTAGATCTGCCTTTGAGCTCCACTATTATCACTTTCTAACTTTAGTTCTTTTTGAATTAGATTGTCCTTCATAATGGAAATTTCTTCAAACACATTTTTAAAAATCTCTTTGTTCCAGATTTTTAAAGCTGATTTAAGTTTTTAAGCTTGAAGGAAAATACCTCCATATGTCTACCTGTAGCAGCTACTGCCTAAGAGCGTTGGACTAAGTTGATAAAACCATCATGAGTACCCCACATATTTAGGAATCTAAATGGTTTAGAACAGAAATCAAGCTGACTTTGAATAAAGAGTAATAAGGGATTGTGATCAGAACAGTTTCTATGCAAATGTGTAATGGAGGAATTAGGGAAGTAGTCCAACCAGGAAGGATTAACTAAGCCTCTATCAAGTCTCTCAAACATCATATTCCCATTGACACTTTTAGCCCAAGTGAATTTAGAACCACTATAACCCAAATCCTGTAATGAACAACTAATCAAGCAAGAGTTAAAATCAGAAGCACCCCCGAGATCAATGTCAGCACCCCCAGCCCTTTCTGTACTTGTACTAACTATATTGAAGTCCCCCATGACAATGAGAGGTTAATCATTGCACATAGAAGAACTATATTCTAAAGACTCCCATAGATCCCTTCTTTCCAGTATTATACATTTAGCATAAACTAAATTAACTCTTATTTGAGTTTTTAAGTTAGGATGATCTAGTTTAAGAAGCAAATTTTGATCCCCATCTACCAAAACCTCACATTGAATACCATGTCTCCAGAAGCACCAAATTTTATTTAATCTATTAAAGCAATAGCCCTCAAAACTTATAATTCTCCTGATATCTTCAATTTTAGAACTAACAACCATGGGTTCAAGAATGGCTAAAAAGGAAAGGTTATTATTCTTATAAAGTTTTTTAATCCTTCTTTTTGTAGGCTTATTCCTTACTCCTCGAGAATTCCGTACTATTCCTTGAATCATTGAGATTGAATATGGTAAACTTGCTTGGAACCTTTACTAGTAGATCTGGTAACCCTTCTTTTGGCTGTGATCAACTTCTTATTACCTTTGGTTTTTGTCTTTTTTCTAAAGATCACCATAGGTTTTACTGTACTATTCTCCTTTCTCTCCTTACTATCCATTTTTTTTGTCAACAAAGCTGAGAACATATTCAAATCCTCCCAGTCAGATTTTTCCTGGATATCAGACTTTTCATTATCTGAGTGGTACCCCCTATTGGAATTTTGACCTTTATTTTTCACCTTATCCATTTTAGTTCCTGCACTGTTATACTTTTCATCACCTAAATTGATCCCATTCTTTGAGAGTAATTTTTCAATGTTCAATTCCTCCATGCTTTCTTCCTTCCATTCACCTTCCTCTTCTTCATCATCCTCTTTGCAATCTTCATCTACTTCTGCAATTGTCACAATACTATTCTGCATAGGAGTTCTTACTTGTTTATCTGTATCATCAACTTGCATTCTTATTACTGGATCTTCAGTATCAATGGGAAGATTCTTGGTTAAACTGGTATAGGCTTCTGATTGGAACTTCAAGATAGGATGCTTCTCTGACTCCTTTTCTTTAGGTCTATACTTCCATACTGATTCGTGAAATTTGGCTCAATTCTTTAAGGGCTGCGTATCTTGTTCAATAACTTCCTTGCCATTCGTATCAGGATTATTATTAATCTCCTTCTTAAACTTACAATTTCCTTCTTGATGACCAAGTTTGAAACAATGAGAGCAATAAGTAGGCATGTTTTCATATTCGATGGATTGCCAATAACCAACATCACCACTCCCTATCCAAATTCTATAGGGTCTTGGCTTTAGAAGATCCAATTCTACACACACTCTAGCCACACTAGGTCTGTGAATATTTTCTGTGGATTGATCAATCTTAAGGGGGTTCCAAACTGCTTGAGCCAAAGAAAACAATGGTTTTTTAGCAAAAAGATGAACAGGTAAACCTGGAAATTGTATCCATATGGGAAAAATGGGACTCTCTTGATCATATCTAAATGTTGGGGACCATTTAAAAGTCCTCATAGGTCTCTTACCAATATACCATTGATCTTTCATCCATAGCCTCATGAAATCTTCTTGGCAGTTGACTCTGATAAGGATGTGTTTATGATCAATAAGACCAATATGATATGCAGCCTTTAACCCAAAAGATTCAAAGTTTTTTCGAATAAACTCCATTGATGGCTTTCCATGTGAGAACTTTCCAACTAGAGCATGCTTGAAAGGAGGAGATAGAATGTTAACTTCTTCTTGGGAGAAAATAATTGCTGGTTCACCCTTATATTTTGAGAGAGGTTTGATATTGACTACATGGGAATGAGATTGTTCTATTAAAATGCTAGCAAAGGATTTTTGCCAAGGATTTGAAGGGTCAGGAGGTTTAGGGGTGATGGACGAAGAAGGAAAGAGAAAGTTGGTTGCCATGCAACCCTAATTAGGGTTATGACGGCTAGAGGGAGAAAGAGAGAGAGAAAGAGGAATCCTGAATGGTCTCTCTCTCTCTCTCTCTCTCTCTATATATATATATATATATATATATATATATATATATATATATATATATATATATATATATATATATTTGTGTGTGTTTGTGTGTGTGTGTGTGTGTGTGTGTGTGGGACATACTTACTCTAATATGCTATCGTGGGAGTTTAAGTGAAGTGGGCGATCCACCCTAGCATTGACCAATAAGTGTTGGATTGTTTCCCCAGGTCATAGACTATTACATGGATACTATCCGTATGTGAGGATATGTATTAGTTTCAAGTTGAGTTGGGTGTGATGTGGTATGGTTATGACCCACGAACGTAGGTTTATGACTACCTCCGTTATGTGCTTGTGATTTGGGATCGATGGTGAGACACTGACCCAGTGGCCCAGGAGTGGTACGTGATGTACATGGTGCCTGCTAGCATACTAGGGATTTATCTAGGAGGTCCAGCTCGTGGATGCTATGTATATACGTATAAAGAGTGATATATGTATATGTGTTTAAATGATTGCATGAATTTGAAAGTATAGCTAGTGTGTGGTTGCGTTGCTTATATAGTGAGGTAAAGATAATTGAGAAACCCTAAGTTATAGCATATGTGTTAACTAAGTAGTATATAACATGAGGTATCGTACAGGCGGTACATATGTGCTATGTCCTTAGCATATCAAAGTAGGTTAAGGATGGTTAGACTAGTTAGGCGGAGTAGCATAACTAGGCGGATAAAATTTGCGCGTTAGGTGCGCACTGTAGATGAGGGGTGAGGATAATCTCATATGAGTGCGACACTAAGTGAACACGAATATTTCTTAATACTTTATTATTATTTCATTTAAATACTTGCAAATGTTTTTCAAATATTTTGGGTGCCGACTCGTATCAAAAATATTTTCAAAACTTTTTAGATGCTCAGCCACAGGTTCATCAGGGATAGGCATTCCATTCCAGTCAGATGATGCTGGAACAACTATCGATGCATGCAGGATTTGCTAGACGTTTATCTCATTTCTATTTAGATAGGACTTTAGTTCAGTATTTCTCATTGGGCATGTTGCTCGGAGTTGGATAGTTTCATTTTCAGACATTATTTACATTATTTAGTTTAGCTATTGGGCTATTGTATTCTGGATACCGAAGCTAAATTTGGTTTATTTATTTACGTTGTTAGTACTCTTTGTATTCAGTCACTATGGATGTTTATGTTTATATTGTTGAATGGTTTCATTTATGCATGTTAACAAGCTTTTAAAATTGACACCGGAGTTAATTGGTTATTAGTTTAATTAATTAGTTTTCGACAGTGATGCTAAGAATAAAATCCGATATGATTCTCATTTAATTTAATAAAGGTCTTATCAACTGGTATTAAACTATATGGGGTGTCACACTTCCCATTTGTGACACAATTTTCCACCTAATGGCTTCCTCGCATTGCCAATAACCTTTCATAGCGCATAATTTCTGACCTGTAACTTCCACAGATTAAGGCCTTTGTTATACTACTTGTCCAATTAGTGTTGGTAGGAAGCAAGTTTGATTAAGGCTTGTTCTCTTCTTTCCTTGGCCAAGTCGAGCTCATTCCTTATGATATTTTCATTTAAGTTATGATAAAAAATAATCATGCTCATGGCTGGTAAGCCAACTTTCGTTGGAAAATTGACTTCCATTTTATAAGCCAAAGTGAAAGGCATTTCCCTCGTCGACATCCTGGTGTTATTTGAAATTCCCAAAGAGCACGGGGAAGCTCATCCACCCAAGAAACTTTTACCTTATCTAACATTTTCTTCATTCTATCAAGAGCTTTCTCATTTGAGGTCTCAGCTTGTCCGTTGCTTTGGAGATGGTCCATCGACCTGTAGTAGTGCTTGATGTCGTGACCATTATGGAAGTCTTGGAATGACCCGCTCTTAAATTGCATTCCATTTTAAGTAATGGTCATCCTTGGGATGTCAAAATTATTCACGATATTCCTTTAAATAGATTTAATCATATCGGTGTCCCTTATGCTCGCTAAAGGCTCAGTTTCCATGCTTTTGATGTAGTAGCTTGTGACGATTGGGAGATATTTCTAATTTTATGGTGCTATGGGTAGGGGACCCACAATGTTTAATCCCCTTCGCACAAGGGCAATGGCATGGTCAATGACTTCAGATTTTTAATCGGATGATGGAGCATAAGCGAGAACACTTATAATTTCTTGCACTTCTTAACGTATGATACCGTATATTTTACATGTAAGGCCACCAATAACCCTATTTTATGGCCCTAAATGTTAAATATCTTCCTCCAGCATGACTCCTATATATTCCTTTTTCCAACTCGTATAGAAATTGGTCGACATTTATGGGGTGACCACTATAGGTATGTCCTAGGACTGCCTTTAGAGCTTCCCCTCATGTGATAGGTAACATTGAGAGACTTTCACCTTGATCTGATAGGTTTTCTTCTTGATAGTAAGCATAATATCTTCTTGTAGGTATGCAATGATTGGGTTCATCCAACTAGGAGCTTTCTGGATAGCAAAGACTTGTTCAACACCAGTTTTCTTTGCGATGTTCGTTCAGCCAAATTTTTTACTTCAATTATTCTTTTTAGGTTGGAGTCGACGACTAAAGATAAAGTGGCCAAGGCATGTCCATGCCTATTATTTCCTCGAGGAAACTATTGAATTTGAAGTTTCTTGAGCCTCATGAACGGAACCTAAGTGACCTTTAAATACGATGATATGCGTTCATCTCTGGTGTTATAATTTCTTGATATTTGAATGGATACTAACCTTAAATTGCAGAATACTTCAAGGCGACTTGATCCAAGGGATATGCCCATCTTCAAATTGGCGATGAGTACTTTATATATGGCCTCGTTGTTAGATGCTTCAAAGCCAAGCCTGATTCTTTGCTCGTTCATGGTTTGATCTAGAGTTCAAAGGGAAATTCCCACTCCTGTCCCTTTTGAGTTAGAGGCTTCATCAAAATATAATGTCCACTCATTGAATTGGTTAAGTTCTTCGGTGGTAATTTGGTCGACACGTTCTTTTCATTGAGATCTTGCCCTCTAGTGAAGTCAATTATGAAATATGCCAAAACCTTTCCATTGATCATCGTTCTTAATTGATAGTGGCTATCGAACCTCCCCACTTCCATGGACCAATTAGACATTCGTCCAAAGAGGTTGAACTTTTTTAGGAAGGATTTAAGTGGAGAGAAGATGATAAATATAACTAAGTGGGCTTTAACATAGTGCTTCAATTTTTATGAGGCGATCACCAAATAGTAAGCTAGGTTCTCTAAGTCAAGGTTGTATTTCTCGGCATCCAGTAGCGTCTTGATAATATAATAGATTGGGGCTTGGTTCCCTTTTTTATCTCACATTAAGGTCGAGTTGACTGTATGGTTAAATAACACGAGATAAAAATTATCGCACCTATATTTGGAACCGCGAGTAGAGGTGTTCGGCTTAAGTAAATCTTAATTTGTTCAAGTTCCTTTGAGCATTCTTCATTCAAGGCCCAGCCCTTCTCTTTCTTCAAGAGCTGAAAGAATGGTTGGCACTTCTCATAGTACTTGTAGATAAAATGGTTGAGTGCTGATAAAATTCAAGTTATCTTTTGCATAAACCAAACTATTCCAGGTGTCTGAACATTTTTTATCATCTTAATTTGGTCATGATTTACTTCGTTCCCCCTTTGGCCGACCATGCAGCCCAGGAACATCCCAAAATGTACTCCAAAAGGCATTTTTCTATGTTGAGCTTCATCTTATAATATTTAAGGACCACAAACATCTTCACCAGGTCCTGTAGATGATGGATTTTGAGATTGATTTTCATGAGCGTATCATCTAAATATACTTCCATGGTGTGACCCAATTGATGTTTAAAAATATTGGTGAGTAACCGTTGGTGGGTTGTTCCCGCATTCTTGCTCCAAAATGGCATGGCTTTGTAACTACACAATACAAGGATAGTATGAATGAAATCTTCTCCTCTTCGTGAACGTTCAAAGGGGTTTGGTGATACCTTGAGTAAGCATCTAATAAGATCATTCATTCATGGATGGTTGTGGCATCGACCAACTGGTAAATATTTGGAAAATGAAATTTATCTTTGGGATAAGATTTGTTTAGGTTAATGAAGTCTATGAAAACTCTCCACTTCCCATTAATCTTCCTGATCACAACTGGGTTAGAGAGACACTTAAGGAATTAAACTTCTTTAATGTAACTTGCTTCCAGAAGTTTTCCCAATTCATTCTACATAACTTTTGTCTTTTGGGGACCTAATCAACTTGCTTTTTGCATGATTGGAGGGAATGCTAGATCTATGTAAAGTCGATGTCGCGTGACTTTCGGATAAATCCCAAGAAATTCACATGAATGCCAAACAAATACATCTTGATTCTCTTTTAGAAGAGAGATCATTTTTTTATTGGTAAGTGAACTTCCCATCATAAATTTCTTTTCTGGGTGTGAGTCATTGAACTTGACTTCTTACTATGGTTTCATGACTCTGTCCATGGGGGACACCCTTATTTCTTCCATCCTCGATCTTCCATACTTTAGTTGTTACTTAGACGGAGTACCTCCTTTTCTCGTTACCTCATCTGTGACCACTTAATCTTTTTATTTTCTTGCTTAGGCCTAATGGCGGCCATAAAGCATTATCGAGCTGCATCTTGATTTAATCTTATCTCCATTATCCCCCGATCGGTGATTCACTTGAGTGTTTGGTGATACATTAAGGGGAAACCTTAATGGCATGAAGTAATCATCTCCCTAGGATTGAATTATAGGGGACTCAACGTCCACAACTAAAAATTTGATCAACTTCTAGATATTTCGATCTACACTTGAGGCACCTCCTTTCTAAGAGGCATGGTCATCTTTCTAGCGAAGACGATGAAATGGATGACCGCATCCTGTGGGTTTTTCATATTAAGGTTGAGCTTGTTGAACAGTTTTAGGTACATTACCTCTGAGTCTCTTCCCTGGTAGACTAGTAGATTACCCACATCCCAATTGGCAATTCAAAGAGTGATTACTAGCGGATAGTGGCGCGAAATTCTTACTGCGTCTAGGTAGTCCTCCGTAAAGAGTATATGCTTATTATAGTCGATGTTTTCTAGTTGTGGCGCTTTCCCACTGGGGTCTTGCTAGGGTCAATCTATAAATCCTTCCTGACTATAATAACCTTCTTTAATTCTATTCGAACATCATTACCTCGAATTTGGTTTGGACTTGAGGCATCATGGATGATTACAAACTCGTGTCCCATCTCGTCATCACCTAGGACATTATCATGTTTCTGGTCGTGCTCTATGATGGTATTTGTGCCAACCCTTCCCTCATAATCATCTATGTAGACTTCCAGGGCCGACACCTCCAGGTGGTATTTGATCCCATTACTATTATTTATTTTGTGCCCATGCTCCTTGTGGTAGGAACACCTTAGGGAATTATTTCTCTTTGATCCTATAATCTTCAACGACCACTTAAAATATTGTTAATATTTAATATTTTTTAATATTTTTTAGATTGAATCCTTATAAATTGTATTGATTGCCTAAAGGGCATTAGTGGGATCTGCCTTATCATTGACTTTAGATCCTCCATTCCGTTTCTTGCCCCCTTCTTGGGAGAATTCTCTTTGTCTCCGCCCTTATTCGCCTTTAGCCGACCATTATCATTTTAGTTGCCTACCACCACATCTTCCACCTTTTCACATGTATAAATCCTTGACATTATGTCATCGGTAGTTCTAACCTCTTTTTTCTTGGGAGGTTGGTGCAACATAGAGTTGCTTGATAGGCTGATCTTGAATGAAGCCACAACTACCTACACAAAGCAGTCCTCAACTTCATTATAGGTTTCCCATTAACGTCGAGCATATTCTCGCAAGCTTTCTTAGGGGTTTCCTAATCATGTTGAGGAGGAAGTCTATCCTCTTTGTATGGGAACTTCTGGTGATAAATATTGCGTTGAAAGCATCAGCGAGTTGCTTGAAGCTAGTGACTGAGAATAAAAGAAAAGTACTTCCCACAGTGAAAAAATCCTACCATTATGAGATCAACTCAATCAATCTGGGCAAGAATAAAAGTCACAATCACATAGAGACATAATAATTACATGGGTTGGAAATGTGTCTATGTCCATGTAGTGTTGCTCTTCTCTTTATTGATCGATTCTTGATAATAAGGATCACATTCCCCTTTTCCTAGGGGTATGGGTTACGTTTATAGAGAACAAAAATAGAGTGTCATGTGGGAATCCATGAACTTGGATTGCTATCGTGACTTAATCAAAAGAATCCAAATCCTAGATTGTCGTCAATCGGTCTCTATCCGTCCACATCTAAGGTTATGGTTGTTTTTAACTCTGCCAAACACGTGTCAGCTGCTACTACCTGGTTGGATAATTCCCCCACAATCGGTAAGATCGGAGTCGAGTTCCACATGGATTGTTATAGAGTAAACTTAATATTGAATTAGAAAAGTTTTAAGAAGAAGAAGTAAAACTAAAAAATGAAACTATTAGTTAGTACTCGATCGATCGGCTCATCTGGGAAGAATACCTACTTTGCCTCGAAGAGTGAAAAAGTTCATGAAAATTACCAAGTATTGATCATTCAAAAATGGATTGATGTTGGCGACCATGTGAAGCTAACTCGACGAAATATGCAACCATAGAATTCCACTGCATGGAATATAAATTATAAAGTAAAAAAATTTCCCTCGAGGTTTCGTTATGTGGTGAAACTTTCCCGAAACTCATCCCCTCATCTTGAAATGTACCTAATTCACCTATAAAAGCTCAAATAAACATTATACGAAATATATACATTGAAAATATAGGTTATCTAGTATATTAGCATAAATATAGAAGAAATGGTAATAGTAAAGCTATTACATACAAGGGGTATTATATGCAATATTCGTGATTAATCATCAAGCGCCTAACGAGTATTTTCTTTCACTATTTAGTTATTTTGTCCATTTTTCGTATTTTTCTTTTATGTTCTTAATTATTGAATAAGGAAGTTTGTGGAAAACATTATTAGATTATTTTTTTATTATGTATTTTATATAAGTAAAAATAGTATTCATATATATAATTCTCCAAAATTTTCATCTTGCATTTTCTATATTATTCAACTTTCTCTATCATATTCTCACATGTTTATCTTTCAATATTCATTTCCCATAAAATATTTTTTTTAAAGTTTTACAAACTTTTTAAGCAATGACTCGGGATTATATTCATACCTTAAAGTAGTCCTACTAGTTTCTCCTCAGCGATCATAACAGTGTGCCACTATTACTGGAAGATTATGCTTGATATTGTAGATAAAATTGTCAACACTCCAACTACTTGTATTTAAATTTAAAACACGATGCATTCCTCTTTTTCAGCATCTTAGTACTTCTCTTACATTTGTAGCACAATTTAAATTTAATATATAACTTGTATTACCAGTTGAGTTTAATGAGAGTTCACTTAAAAAGACTTCTTTTCGTGGTACAAAATTTCCACTATTATATGTTACCCTATTTAACAAATTTCCTCCGTTTTGAAAACTTTACCCTCAGTTTGTCTTCTATAATAATAATAATAATCTCTTGCTGAATTTTTCATATGATATACCCTAAAATTTCATGCAGTATTTTCATAACTATGTCTTGATTTAGAAGTATGTTTAAATCTACGACTTGGTTCTTCTTCATTTTTAACTATTGTCATCACTATATTCATTCTGTTTGTTTATTCTTTATTAAAATTAATTCCTTATATCTTTTTTCTAATTTGTCAGGAGTAATGTTTTCAATTTCCACACGGATAATTAAACCTATTTGTTTATATAGATAATCTTCTATTTCTAATATAATATTATTTATTCCTACAACTCATGTTTCATCCACTGTGGCTATTTTCAATATTATTTTATGCTTTGTTTTAGGTTCATTTCAATCATCTAATCTAATTTTTTTGGCAAATAGGTACTAAAATTCATTTTTACAGTTAAGTGAGACTCAAAAGGATATTCAGGATCTATCTCCTTATATGCATATGGTTAATAATCAAATATAAGTTTTTTTCAATAATTATTTGTAGTGAACTAAAGTTGTTTAATTATCTGAATGTTTTTTTTCAAAGTAACCTATATATATATATATATATATATATTTAGGGCTACATAGAAAACAACTTTTATGGTGTAATATATAAATTTAGAACCTCATGGGCGAGTTAAGTAATTTTAATAATGCAAAACGGGTAAATCGAGACCCCTTAGTAGTTTAGGGATAAACTGAGACGAAGAATAGCTAGTGTTGTAAATTGAGGCCTTGCAATAATTTAGGGGGTATTCTTTGAATTTAGCCAAACTATCTTATGTAGTTTTCGAACCCCTAATGAGGGTAGAACAATAAAAGATAAGGGTTCAACCACCTTGATATTTAATTTAACCCTTAATTGAACCCCTAAAGTCAAATATGAATCAATATTATATTCTATTATGTGAATCACTAGCGCGTCATCTGTTATATTAAACAACTAGAGATACAATTGAGTGCAAGAAGAAGAAGGAATAATGGAGTATGTTTATTACTTCTCTCAAACCAACTCAATTGGAGATGTGGGATGAATCATTACTTTCCCTTTCCGAGGCGATGTGGGATGTAACTCTTTAGCTACCATATCAACCTTGACACTAGTCTGTTACAATCCACCCCCTTAAGTATCCCAACGTCCTCGTTAGCATGAAATCAACCATCACCCAATAAATTGGCACACTTATTCCGGCTGGATACTTTCTCTGATACCATACTATAATACCACACTTTATGACCATCGATATTATCCCCGATTTAACCATCACCTACATCGTTATGGGTTTTTATTTAATCTCACATCCACAAACAGATGCCATCTGGTTTAAACCCCAGACATGTGGTGTCATAAACAACATGCCTTACCAGTGAGCTGAAAAGGCCTCGATGTTAGAAGAGTGCAAATATACATATATGAACCATTACTTTCCCTTACCAAGGTGATATGAGATGTAACTCTCTAGATACCATATCAACCATGGAATCAATCTATTACAAAAATGATGGAAATTTACGAACTTTCGTTTGTCAGGGTGTGTGTGTCCAAAATAATAAAATCTATCAAAAAGTAAAAAGAATCAAATTGGATGATCACGTCTTCCGTAATGGCATGAGGTACCCTTGTGGAACAGTCGACAATTGTAAAGTGAGGGTAAAGTTTAGGACAAGGTCAAATTAGGTCTCAAAAAAGTATTATTTGAGACGGTAAAAGAAAATCATCTCTTATATAAAACATTTTTGGGATGGTAACCTTTATCGTTCTTACACACACACACACACACACACACACACACACACACACACACACACACACACATATATATATATATATATATATATATATATATATATATATATATATATATAACGCGGGAAACAATTAGTCATCTTTTATCTAATATATCTCTTTACAAACAAAGCCTCCTATCAGTATCTTTCCAGGTGTCATGAACATTAATTATCTATTAAACTTACGTTTCAAGTTACCATTTTACTCATGTATACAAAGAGTCACTAAATCAAGGTCTCTCTCTCTCTCTCTCTCTCTCTCTCTCTCTCTCCTACCGATATTTCACCTCCCAAATCCAATCTATTATAAATTCTAATTCCATACACATATGTAGACATTTCTTCTTATTTTTTTACTTCTCGTGAATTGGTTCCCCAAAGCATGACATGCATATTCATTGTGTACAGTACCCTTCCCAAACGATACATATGCTTTGATCCATGCACTAGAAAAATTTTCATTTCAATACACGTTGTCTTTAATGAAAATCATTTCCCATATCATAAAGCTTTTTATACTAAGACTGCAGATTTAACACACATGGGAACATATAGATATTTTTTTTCACATGGTTGATCCTTTATCGCATCCACGAAATCAACTTGTCAACTCTCCACATAATACAAATCCTCCAAACCTAAGTTACTTCTTCTCATGAACTTATTTTGAACTTTTCTTCCTTTGCTCCTGTATTTGATGCTTAACGTGTAGATGGAAAAAATACATTCTATATAATATGTGTGTGTGTGTGTGTCTATATATATATATATATATATATATATATATATATATATATATATATATATATATAATTTGTGTGTGGATGTAAGAGAAAATGATTAAAACTATCATTAATTGAAGCTCTCATTATTTCACTAAAAATGTTTTTTTTTTCCTTTAACTAAATATGACATTATTTAGCAGGTCTATGAAAGAAAAAAAATGTCAGGGACAATTTGAGATAAAAGAGAAAATGAATGGGTATACGATTTCAGGGTTGGGTTTTAGGCTTTCCATAATTATGCAAAAAAGCTTAGTAGGGATTGGGGCTGGAATCTTAGGTTCCCATAATGCCTCTAAAATGTTTAATTATTTTCCCATAACAACTACTTATGCTTATTATATTATTTGCAGTTATTAACTTTATATAATGGTATATTTGAATGCAAAACCATTTCCATTTCTACATATGGAACTTTCCATACTTGATTTCGATCAACGGTTGTAAAATAAGTATGATATCTATTTTAATTAATTCACAAGTTTCCAAGTAAACCTTATTTAATTAGAGTCTATTTTTAAACCAAATTAATTCAGCCCCTAAACATGCAACTACGTATCAAACCAAATAAGATATAGCATGCGACACAAAATTTCAGGAAAAATCTCTGAAGGGAAAACCTTTTATTTCTAGAACTTTGAAAAGTTTACAAGTCCATTGACTTACATACAACTTGATCGCCTACAAGAGTAACGCACGGTGCCTTCTTCAAACCTTTAAAGTAACGGCTAGAAATCAACAGTGGTTCACATGCAGCTATAGCACAAGGACACGCAGTCCTAGACACGCAGTCTTCACGGTGTAGGTTATCCTCCCCACAAGAGTAACTTCATAGAGACTCTCACCACAATAGCACGCAGCTATCCGGTTGTAGAGTTATCCCCACGAAGGTAAAGTTTCAACAAACTTCAATCTAGGGTTCCAAAATAATTCACTAAAAGATTGAGATGTTTTGTGAATTTTAAAACAAGATTTTAAACCCTAAAATTAAAGAAGACGAAGTGTTTTGCTGTTAGCAGATTACTGGTATAAAAAATCGCCAGGTCTCCTTAATGAAAGATGCCTCGTTTAACGCGCTTTATATAAAAAATTTGAGTCGACACGTCGTTCGAACCAGATCCCATGTCGTTAGAAATAGAAAATTCGCGAAAAATAAATTTAATTTTTTATTTCAAAAATTCTACTTTTAATCTTGGAAAATTCATTTGACGAAAAAAGTCCGTTCCAACACTTCAAAAATACTTTGAAAAAAATATCCCAACACTTTAAGTGAAATGCTAAGGAATTAAAACTCAACCTTACCAAACTTAACCTCGCGGAGGCTTGAATGTTGAAGATCTTGATATTCGGATCCGTCTTTGATGCTTGAATGTTCTTGAATGCTCTTCGACGGTGTAGTGGTATACGACATACTAATTTGATAACAGACTTATAAAATAATGTCCTTACAAATATCCCCTTATGTCTATGCCAGAATAAAAGAAAAACTCCGAATTATCAAATCAAAGTGCTTATACAAATCTAATACCCCCTACGAACCCAAAAATGGAAAATACTAAAATTTGCAAGTCTTCAAATTTTCTTCAAAAATCTTCAAGTTCAAATATTCAAACCTTTAAGCTTTTCTCATCAGGGTGTGTTGCATATGATCATCACTTTGGTACCTAAACACATTAGATAAAGAAAATACCTTCATGAGCATTGAGTTTGAAATGATGTAAGAATAAATCAATGAATATAATCAAATCTCCCCCATAATGCAAAAATTCCCCCATAACATGATAATTCTTTCTCCCCTATTTTATGATGTCCCCAAATAGACAAATAAGAAGAAACAATCAAAACAAGGAGTGTCATGACAGAAGCATAGAAACCATGGATCAAACTATGCATGAAAATGAGTATCTCAAAAGATTCCACAAACTTATTTTTGGAATTTTCAAATTTTTAAAGCAAAAATAATGTTACAAAAAAAACGCACACCATGGATTTAACTAAAACAACCAAGTCATGGAAATGGAATGAATGGGTGTGAACACATTCGATAGGTAAATCAACTTGATTAATCATATGTGCATGATGAATACATGTACCCCTAACGAATGAATATAAAAAATATCCTTAGGTGTAAAATTATTGAATTTAGATGACATCGTCTTATGCAAATCAACAAATCAAAGTCAAAGTGATTTCCACACCAATGACGTCCAAACTAATTAACGCTTTTTCAAGACTTTCAAGGACGTGCAAACCCGTTTGAATTTCCATCCAAACTCCCTCATGCATATTTTATTTTAGAGGTAATCTAAATTCTCAAATATTGGAGAATTGGTGCAAAAACCTAATGGCACCTTTTTGGCATGAATTTCTTTTTATTTCTTTTCAATTTTTTCGGGCTCTTTGAAACCTCTTTGGACCCCGAATAATAAAATTCCTTAATCTTTTAGGTCCAATTAAACGGTGGCTTAATTGCAAAGGATAAATGATAACCTTTCATAGCCCTTCACCGTTTTTAAACAAAACACACAAATCCTAACAAACATGGTTCCAAGGTGCACACTTTTTATTGTCTTGATTTATCGCATTTTGTTCGTTGTATAGACATAATTGAGATGGAAACACTCAACCAACATGTGATAGATAAGCGCAATAATCAAATAAATTCGTGTATGTGTGCAATAAAAGACATAATGAGTCAAACATATAGGAAGTAATAACTAATTACATCTTAATGACTCCAAACATTATACAACACATAGATGACATGACGTATTGGCTCATAACACTATCAAAGAGTCGCATGAAAAATGGAATGATGTTGTGACTCGGTCATCCTAAGTGTCTATCCGTAAACGGTGCAAACAAAATACAAAAATCTTTTTGGATTTTCAAAATTTTATCAAAAACAAAAATTTAATACAAAAAATACATGTCAACACACTAGCAAAAATATATCAAAAAGCATAACTAGCGTATGACAAACATGGAAACACAATCATCTATATGATATGGCAAGAGAAAAATCATGTGCAAGTAAACGAGTATCAACTTGTCTAAAATCTAGTGCCTCTAAAAGTGATTTACTAACCCAAATAGATGTGAAACATCATGTGGGGGATTTAGGAACCAAGGGAGCACTAGACATAAACTTCCTACGACTTTTTCCAAGATCAAAACCAAAAACGCCTAAGGTGACCTTTCCTACCACAATATGAACATGTGTAAAAGGGTGGAACGACACCTATGGATTGACCTTATCTGACATCCTTAGGAATGATTGACCCTCTAAAACAAACTATGGTTTTGGCTTTTACACTCGAAGCATGAGAAGAAAACGAGCCATTACCATCACTATCAAACCTACTCTAGTTTGTCAAATCATTTTTTAACTTCAAAATTTTTTACTCAAGCAAAGAATTAGACTTTACCAATCTGAGGGATTCCTTGTTCAAATTATCAATCAGACCTCGAAGGTTATCTCGCTCCTCCTCAATACAAACAAACTTTTCCCTAAAAGTCTTTTCACGTGCCACAAACTCATTGATTAAAATATTTTTATCCTCTTTGGTACAAACACAAACCATCGAATTTTTAAGGCCCTCTAATTCTTCTTCTAAAAATATCATCACTCTCCTTATTTGACAATTTTAAAGCAACAATGTCATGGTCCAAGGCAACAAATTTCTCACGATAAAAATTTCTTTGATTTTGAATCGCTTGCAAGTGATCCATAACGGATTTAAAACGAGAATTTTCTTTTTCCAAAAAACTAATTCTTTTAGCAAACGTCAAATTCAAACGATTTATATCATTAAAACTCTAACTCGTGTCATCAAAGGGGGGTATCCGATTATATAAGTGTTCCATTGAAAAACTTGCAATTTTTTTCACAAAAAAATATTTAAAAAAAAAAATCAATACCACAAATTTTTTTACGAAAAACAATGATCATGCGATAAATTATTGTAACACGCTCTGATACCAATTTGTATAATAAGTGTGATATCTATTTCAATTAATTCACAAGTTTCCATGTAAACCTTATTTAATTAGAGTATATTTTTAAACCAAATTAATTCAGTCCATAAACATGCAAATACGTATCAAACCAAATAAGATATAGCATAGGAATTAAAATTTCAAGAAAAATACCCGAAGAGAAAACCTTTTATTTCTAGAACTTTGAAAAGTTTACAAGTCCATTGACTTACATGCAGCTTGATCGCCTATAAGAGTAACGCATGGTGCTTCTTCAAATCTTTAAAGTAACGGCTAGAAATCAACAGTGGTTCACATGCAGCTATAGCACAAGGACACGCAGTCCTAGACACGCAGTCTTCACGGTGTAGGTTACCCTCCCCACAAGAGTAACTTCATAGAGACTCCCTCCACACTAGCACGTAGCTATCCGGTTGTAGAGTTATCCCCACAAAGGTAAAGTTTCAACAAACTTCAATCTAGGGTTCCAAAATAATTCACTAAAAGATTGAGATGTTTTGTGAATTGTAAAACAAGATTTTAAACCCTAAAATTAAAGAAGACAAAGTGTTCTGCTGTTAGCAGATTACTGGTATCGAAAATCTCCAGGTCTCCTTAATGAAAGACGCCTCATTTAAAGCGCTTTATATAAAAAATCTGAGTCGGCACATCGTTCGAACGAGATCCCATGTCGTTCGAACCAGATCTTATGTCGTTCGAACCAGATCCCATGTCGTTCGAACCCGAAAATTTACGAAAAATAAATTTAATTTCTTATTTAAAAAATTCTTCTTTTAATCTTGGAATATTCATTTTGACGAAAAAATTCCGCTCCAACACTTAGAAAATATTTTGAAAAAAATATCCCAACACTTTAAGTGAAATGCTAAGGAATTAATACTCAACCTTACCAAACTTAACCTCACAGAGGCTTGAATGTTGAAGATCTTGATATTCGGATCCATCTTTGATGCTTGAATGTTCTTGAATGCTCTTCGACGGTGTAGTGGTATACGACATACTAAATTGATAATGGGCTTATAAAATAATGTCCTTGCAATGGTAGTTTGCTGAACTGATTGAGAAGACATCTTTACACATTCTTCAACATGTCCATTTGATAACTTTGGTTTTGAACAATTTATTAAACTACCACATCAAAGTGACTCATGTTACCGAGGCGCACAAGTTCTATGTTTGTTTATTCTTTACTATTCTGCAATTTTTATTATTAAATTTAAATTGATACTTTTTGGGTACTTAATTGATTTTCGTAATTGTGCATGTTTTGTGTGGTTATGGAAAACTTTGTTTATTTGAAATGGAGGGTAGTTATCATTTGTGAATTCTTTCATTGCCTCTTAATTATTTTTGAAAAACGTCAGTTCCATAAGCCTTTTTATTGATTTTTTCTAAAGACTTAATTGCTAGACTTTCAAATTTATATTTTCATTCCCCGAACTTTGTATGTTTTTTCCTATTAGAGTTACAGCAAATTGGTAAAACATTCAACGTCTCAAATGCCATTAATAAAAGTATGGGGCTTTTACTGTCGAGTCCCCGGACTAGCAGTTTAAGACTCTAAAACCAGTCCCAACAAATTTTAAATGATTAGGTGTAAATACCCCGAACTTTAAACACACACGCACATCACGAAATTCAAGAACCAAAAACACTTTATTCTTTCTTCAATCAAACCCCTAACCTAACCGTATTGTCTCTTCAATTAAAACCCCAAAATGATTCTCATTCTCAATCAAATTTTGGTCCAACAATAACATATAAATACCCCTGAATTCCAAAAAAACGCACTTGACAAAAATTAAAGCAATCAAAACCTTAATCGTGGAAGTTCAACCAAACATTTTACATTCTCGATCAAATTCTTCCAACCAACACTAACAAGTATGGATACATGCTCATATATATGTTCTTAAGTTTTGTATTTAAGATTATAACATACACTATGTATATGTTGTGTTCTTAGCATTTTATTTATGATATCACATCTTTGTCCTTATGTATTTCGTGTTATCATATGTATAAATTTGTAGACATTACACATCGACTAATGAACTCACATTCTTCTTCTTCATGATATGAAAAATACATTCGTTTCCCTGATTTTATATGCAAAACACATCATTTGCATGTTACATTTATGCATTTCATCATTGTACATTTCCTCCAGTATACATCATTTATTGAGGATTGTGAATATATATATGATTAAAATATGTACATACTCTTTGTATTTGTATAACTCCAATATTAATTGTAGTCTGCGCCATCGACTTTTATTTAGGACTGCATGTAGTTTATGAATTTAGGTGTTGTACTTGTACAAGCCCTTTATTATTGTGTGTACTTTATGAATTTTACGTGTACTTCCAAAAATCACACGCAAAATTCACGAAGTACACACAGATTGAAATTGAATTGGTTCAATCCAATATGCGTGTACTCTATACAATATATATGCCATCTCTATACTTAATCAATCTTACATACTATCTGTATTTATATAACTCCTATATTAATTGTGGTCGGCGCCAGCGGAATTTATTTAGGACTGCATGTAGTTTATGAATTTAGGTGCTAAATTTGTACAAGTCATGTATTATTTCATGTACTTTCTGAATTTTGTGTGTACTTTTAAAAAGTACACGCCAAATTCACAGAGTACACGCACATTGAAATTGCATTTGTTCAATCTAATATGCTCGTACTTTTATGTACTATGCGTGTACTCTATACAATATATATGTCATATCCATATTTAATCAATCCTATGTTATTTCGGTCTGCGCCAGCGGCATTTTAATGATAATTCATAAGTTTGTAGGAAGTATTATTGTTGTGCTATTGTTTAGGAATCATACCATCAAGCATGTTCAACTACAAAATTGCTGCTTGCACCTTTGAAGATCTTAACAATACAAAACCTTTCACATTGACAATTGATAGTAGTAATGATGACGAGATTCGTTTTCTCCCGCGCATCAATTATAGAGTGAAAAGGTTACTTAATTTTTACTACTACTATCAAGACATTAAGTGAACTTTGATGTGAAAAAGTTCCAAGTAACTAAATCAAAAGCGAAGGATTTAGCAAAATGAATGAGCAATATTGCTTAAGAGGTTTTGAAAACGTTGGCGTAATGGAGATATTGTATCACTTCTTTTCTGAATATGTTAGGAATAGAGTATCTTGATTTTTTACTTATCAAACATGTATTAGGTATTACCATGTAACAGACGATTTATATTACTGCCTTTAGCATGTATTTTGTTGAGACTTGTATGAAGTGTTTATGGCAATATTGCATCTACTTTTGTTGTTTAAGTTTGTATTTTGTTGAGTCTTGTATAAAGTGTTTATGAGAATACGCATATATTTTATTATTTGAGTCTCTATTTTATTCTAATTCATATGTATTTTATTTTTTGTACATGTAATTTATGATTATAGGTTAGTAATTTAAATTTTGTTTTTAGATTAATAGAATGGGGATGAAGATGAGGGCATGAAAAGGAAAGAACAACAAGAAAAACAGTTCTGAAGAAAGTTCTTCAAGCAGTTCTAGTTCTAGTGTGGCTGTGGAATCTACAGATGGTGTGAATAAACACGAACAATGTAGGTCGAATATTGTTATTTCTGCATGATTTTTCTAGTATTAAAAAGAAAATAAATGATAGTCATATTTAACTACTTAAGAAGACTCCATTCTGGGAGCTTTTCAATGCCTACTACACAGAGGAAGTAGTAGAAGCCCAACACAAAAAATTGATAAAAATATTCTATCCATTATCAAGCTGTTCAAAAAGGAAACAAACAGTTTTGAGATGAAGAGTAGGGTTGAAATAAACTTAAGAGATATAAGTGAAATATTTGGGATCCCAATGTTTAAGGGGAAAAAAGCAATAAATCTGAAAAAGATATTGACTACTTCTCAAAAACATGAATTCGTTGCTCGATACTTTCAAACTAAAAAAAATGGGAAAGTCAGAAATAAATAACGATTTGAAGAAATCAGTAGAGTTGGACACAAATGAGGGCATTTCTCATTTTGTAAAACTTATTTTGTCCATTCCTTACGATGTTGTTTTTCTCCAACTCCAACTTCACATTAGGAGAATTTTTGACAGCATACATCAACAGTATTGATGACATGAATAACTATGATTGGGAATCTGCCGTACACGAATTTCTCATCAATTCACTCAACAAAACAACAAGTTCAAAACCTAGCAAAGCAACTGGATGTGTCATTTCCCTATTGGTGAACAAAACCTACTAATACAATCCAACAAACAATCGGATTTTTTTTTGAAAAACTAAGTTCAAGTGTACTTTATAAATATCACGTGTACTTTGAAAGTACGCGTGATATTTACAAAGTACATGCATTATTTATGTGGCCATGTTCATATAAATATCACGTGTATTTACAAAGTACATGTGATATTTATAAAGTACACGTGAACTTAGGTTTTAATATCACTTGTACTTTCAAAGTACATCTGATATTCCAACCAATTCACGCATTTACTTTGTAAATATCACTTGTACTTTCAAAGTACACATGATATTTATAAAGTACATGTGAACATGGGTTTGATTCCATTTACCATGGTTGTAATATCAGTTGTACTTTCAAAGTACACCTGATATTAGAACCAATTCACGAGTGTACTTTATAAATATCACGTGTACTTTAGAAGTACTTGTGATATTTACAAAGTACACGTGATTTTTAATAAGTACACATGATATTTACAAAGCACACATGTAGTTTGTAAATATCACAACTGTACTTTAAAAGTACATCTGATATTTACACGTGTACTTTATAAATTTAAGTACAAATGTACCTTCTAAATATCAAGTGTACTTTCAAAGTACACTTGATATTTACAAAGTACACTTATAAATATCACGTGTACTGAAAGTGAGACAGAGCCCCAATTTTAAAATTTTATAATAAATTTCCTTGTTGAGATATGCGGAAGTGTAAGATGGTTCCACAAAATACCAAATTTTAATTTACTTTTCAAAGTTAAAATTAAACCAAGTGAAATTAACTTAAACACACACAATTCAACTTTCACTTAAACCAATTTAACTAAGTCCTAAAAAATTTGCCTAAGTCATAATTCTCAATTTTGACACATTAGGCCAAACCAAAATTTAACACATTAAATTAATGACTTGAATTAATTAAACATTACCCAAAATTAATTTAGCACCAAATTAAACATGTAGTGATCAAAACCAAATTTTATCTTGAATTACCTAAGCATGCGTTCTAGATGAGTATAGCAAGATAAAATAAACAATAAATCACTACGTCGCGATGTACGAGGAAAAGCCCACAACGGGAAAAAACCTCGGACGACCCTAGCCTCAAATCCACTAAGTACGAAATTTACAAATACAAGCAAGATGACTTACAACACTCGACTCGATCCCTCTCAAGCCCCGACGCGTCTTCTTGTATCAACCTCTGCCAAGCAAATAATCACGGAGCTCCACCGCGATCTCGGAATCCATCGATCGGACTTTATATGGTCACCGTCACCCTAACAAGGAGCCTTTCTCCAAGTGGGTAAATCAACGCAAACATCTTCTTCTTTGTGGTATTTAGAAGCAAACCCAAACGTCTCTTCAAATGGTAGAGATGAAAAACCGGTGCCAAAACTCCAAGCAATGTATGTATGTATATATATATATATGGAAGCTTGGATAAACAATATGGGTGAAAACTAAAGTGTAAATGAATTTTTCTTTGAAAAATAAACACTTTAAAACATGAACTTTTTCTCTTTCTCTTTTTCTCTCAAAACCTCTCTTGGAGATAGATGTGTATGAAAAAGTTAACTTTCCAAAGTTGATTCCCGCACTTAGATAATCAGTCAAAACTTAGTGGGGAAAGATAATGGGAAAGTGGGTAAAAACTTCCATTTAACTGTTCCTGCCAAATCTCGTTCGAACGAGATTTGTTGTTCGAACGAAGTCTCGTTCGAACGGCCTTCTAACGTCATTCTAACGAAGTTCTAGTGTCTTTAAAAATGAACTTGTTAGAAATCTCGTTAGAAATCTCATTCGAACGACATTTCGAACGAAGTTACAGAGGCCAAACTGGAAACTTGTTGACAAACTCGTTCGAACGACATTTGGTTCGAACGAAAAACTCGTTCGAACGACATATCGAACGGACTTCCAGAAAGTTGGAAATTTTCATTTTTAGCCCAGAAACTTTATAATCTTTATTTAAAGTTTTAATTAAATCCTTTTGAAAATAAACAACAGTTTTAATTTAAACCAACACCCATTATACTGTTCCAAGCTCCTATATATATGTTATGCATTCATATCTTGGGAGTAATGGAACCATGTTGATGACGTAGAAATGAGGCTCAAACAAACTCGACAATGTGATGAAGTTTTATACTCTTGACCGCTACGTCTTCAACAAACACGTCATAGGTTTGAAGGATGATCAATAACTCTAACCTATGACTCAAACATTTTTGTCCGAAATTGAGCCAAAACTACAAAGGACTCAATTGGAAATTTGTGTCCTTACAAATCTCCCCCTTTGGCTATTCCGGGACAAAACCCAATAAAAATCCTAAAGGGCCGTCAAGCTCTACTAGACTGACACAAAATCCCACCCAAAATAAAAATACAATGCTTGACTCAAACAACCCAAAGGATCAAAATCTTTGCCGGTGAAAGTTTCCATGTAGAATAGAATTCCTGCACACTTAAGCAAAAAAATTAAAT
This sequence comes from Sambucus nigra, assembly GCA_949130495.1. Taxonomy (NCBI): domain Eukaryota; kingdom Viridiplantae; phylum Streptophyta; class Magnoliopsida; order Dipsacales; family Adoxaceae; genus Sambucus; species Sambucus nigra. The sequence goes on from OX422216.1 coordinate 587,013,394, forward strand.
GCATAGGGAATATCAAAATATTAAATGCAATTAAATAATTACTCCCCCGAAATTAATTCTCCCCTTTATCAACTATGATCAACCTAAGAAGATAGCGACTCCCCCTAAGTTAAATCTCCCCCAAACAAAGATACGATTACAATAGGATTAGATACAATTTCCCCCTATCATTCTCCCCCTTTTTGTTCAGGAATAGACAAAGGGTAAATAATCAAAACATGCAAAAACATGCAATTGTGCATAAAATGATGAGAACATTAAAGCACATGGGCAACAAAATAATTACTAATCCAACAAATAATAATGGATACCAACTAAGATGCAAGAAACAGATACCAATATGATACATAAGTATTAAGCATGTGATATCAGCAAAGAATGCAACAAGATAAATACCAATTATGAATTAAAGCATATATGGACTAGAGAGCAAGGCAAAGACTAAAAAAAAATATCAAATATATATATACATAATATATACCTAATAGACTCAAGTACACATATATAGATATAAACACACAAATGACACAAAATAAGATAAGCTTTTCTCACTCGTATGGCAAAAATGTGTCATATGGAAACGGAAGTGTTGGGGTGTGAACTAGCAACAATTAAATTTAGACCCAATCACTTAAAACATGTTCACGAAGTTCTCAATTGATTGAAAACTTCATCACATTTGAATATAAGCTCATGTGATAATATAGATTGAACTCAATGAACAAACATACACAATGCATACAAGCCTAGCATGTTGATGATTCTACAAACCAATAGAGTCATGACATTAAAAGCGCAACTAGGATAAACGGACATTGTGAAAACCGTTATTATACCATCCAATCTCCCCCAATAAGCATTGATATTAATTTTGAATGAATATATCAATCAAACATAAGCCTTGAAAATTATATTATTATTAATGACATATTTTCTGTTTTTAGGCCTTTGGACCACGTATTTCTTTTAGGTCCAATCAAACGGTGGCTTACTATTTGCAAAGGACAATAAATCCTTTCGGAGCCCTTCCCCGTGCACATTTATATTTATCATTTTTTATTTCTCACAAATCTCACGTGCAACGGATTTTGACATGCACTAGTCCTCCTAGGTCACAAATATGTAGATGACAAGATTGGTAGGAGAACACCTCACAAGGCTCAAATATACATATGAAGTTAAAATTTCAAATGAGCTCATGCATGTGTGAGTTGAGGCATATAAAAATAGAATCCATTTAAATCAACACAAAATCCAACTACTCCATGTAAGCATGGTAAAGAACATAATAAGGATTGACAATATAAACCAAAAGTTCTAGCCACATGAGAGCGTAAAAGATGGGATTCAAACACAAGAATATGCCACATAAAGTGTGTCAAACTGAAATACACACAAAATAAAATCTTTTTGAGTTTTTAAAAAATTTAACCAAAAATAAAAATATATACTCAAAAGATAAACAAAAATCATTTGTATTTTTCATTAATCTTAAATTGCTAAAAAGATAAAATGCAAATGATAAACCAAAAATCTTTTTGTATTTTTTCATTTAATGTAAACAAAATTAAGGAAATATAATACAAAAGATAAACAAAAGTCATAATTCTAGCATGTGATTAAGCATGGAGCATAGACTAGAAAATGATTAAACAAGCATACATTTAGCATGTGAATATAGCATGAAGTACAAATGCTAAAGTATGCAAATAAAACTAACACATTCAACCTTTAGATTTTACAAGGGAGGAAGCATGTGAAAGTAAATGAGAATAAAAAAACCATATCTTGTAAAGATACCAAGTCGGATCTCCTGACCCAAACTAATGACGAATGACAATCTTGGGGTGTAGGAATCTTGGCTACCTCGGTTGCCTTACCTTTGGATTTTCTAGGAATTCGTTTAAGATCAAAATAAAATTTCATAAGATGACCTTTTCAACCACATTGTGAACACTTGAACTCACTGCGAAAAGATTTACCTAAGGAGTGATCTCTAAAGGTTTTCCTAGGCGATTCTCCTAAAACATTGGTTTTGGATTTATGAGTTGATTCACTACAAGTATCGAAGCCTAAATCACAAGTGTCATTTTTAATTTGGACCGTTCCTAATATTTTATCTAATTTTTCCGAACGACACTCCAAATCAAATTTGACGTTACTAGAGTCTTTTAATTTATTTTCTAATTCTAGGATGTTAGACTCTAATAAAACATTTCTCTCTTCAAATGCGAGAAGCTCCTTTTTCAAGGATTCCATTAAACCTCTAAGGCTAGCTCTCTCGCCTTCTACATATTCTAGTGTAACAACCCTCACTTTTGAGAGCCTATTTTATATTTATTTACTATATGTAGTAATTAATTATAAAATGATGGATGTTGAGTAAATATTAATTTAATATGAAAAAGTTAATATTTACTGAAATGTTGTATGATTACCTGATGAGTAGGTAAAAAATATCCATGTGGTGACTTGTTGTGTCATAAGAATTAAAATGACATTTTGGTTTAATGAGAAATCGAAACTAAAGATGAGTTATAAATTTTCGAAATAATAATTTGGAGGGTGTAGTTAGTCCCGGTAGGTGCGAGACAGTCAAAATAAGTGCCATGTTGCATTTTGGCATTTCGAGCACTTTTGACTGGTTATAGCTTAAATGTGTAGTTGCGTTTTATTTTATCGCGTATTAGCCATTAGAGTTGGGCATTTTAGACTTAAGGATCGATTAAGTCTTGCTAGCCTTATTATTTTCCCTCATTTCTCTTAAAACACAAATGAGCCCTAGAGAGAGTAGAGAGAGGAAGAGAACTTTGGGAGAAAAAGAGAGATTTGGAGATTCAAGCTTGGATCATTGCCTACACCAAATCAAATCTGCATTTGCATGATCAAGGCAAGTTACCTACATGCTATTATATGATTTAAGTGGATTAATTAGTTTTGATAGTTATTGAATTGTTATGGTTTAACATTTTAGGGTTTTTGTTTGATTTATGGGTATTAACCCTTGGAAATGGATCTGGATGATAAATATTGTAAATGATGGTAGTTAGGTGTATTTGTGGAGGATTAATTCCATATAATGATTTTGGTTTAGTTGGTTTTGGGTTTGGGAGAAAAATTGGAGTTTAGAACTCCATAGCCAAACTTGGCATTTTCGCAGGGGCGAATCGATTCGGCCCCTAGGGCGAATTGATTCGCATAGTTGCAGATTCCCAGGTCTTGGTACCCAAATCGATTCGGGTTAGGACCGAATCGATTAGGCATTTGCATAAACTAGGGTTTGGTTTTCAAACCGATTCGCTTTCAGGGCGAATCTATTCGGCCCCTAGGGCGAATCGATTCGGGTCCTGCAGCTTTTAGTCATTTTTTTTATTTTTGATCTTTTTCTTTAGGCTTAGGACCTAGGAACCTTCTTGAAAGAAGTAAACTTAGAGTCCTAGAGTAGTAATTGAGTTTGGTCGCCACCCTAGACTGGAATTGGGTCATCTAGGGTTTATTCCTGGGAGGTTTAAAGTAATGTAAGGGATTACTTCTTTTATTGAATTTCTAGAAGTTAGAAGTTTAAATGGCCATGCTTGGAGACTTAGGGGCTTATCGAAGTTATATGAACTTCGGGAATTGTAGGATCATAATGTCTATTTGGAGACTAATCACGAACTTGTAATTTGAGGAATATTAATGACGATATTCGATGGGAATTTGGTTCGCATAATATGAACCCAAATATTTAAAGATGATAGATTCCACTAAAATGAACCCAAACTGTGTTAAAGATGATTGGTTCAAATAAAATGAACCCAGTTTTTTTAATGATGATAGGTTCGAATAAAAAGAACCAAACACATGGATATTGGAAATGGAAATTTGGTAATGGAAAATTGAAAATGAAAATGAGATTTAAAATGGTAAATGTTAATTTACTTAAACACACCTCTCTAAATGACATCATAAGCGAAGTTCGCGCGCTTGGTGATGCCCCCTGGCTAATGAATGCAGGGTGGATATAGTCCTAGGCCATATGAGGGGTTTTTATATATTTTCTGTGCTGGTGAGGAGATTCCGGGTGTGGTCCTGACTCTCCCGCAGGCATATGGCCGCTTCCCGACGTTGCGTTATGATCCCAGGCTGCCTTGTTTGATAGGCCCCTGGAAGCTGATGGTCATTTAGGGGCGCGCTGTAATACCCCGTACTTTTATACTATATTTAATTTGGGGATTTATTAAATTTAATGTGATGATTTATTTAATAAAAATCCGGAAATTAATTGTGTTATAATTATTAACGTGATTAGAGTTAGTAATTATGGGAAACTTGTTGAATATTACTAATGAGCCTAGTAATATACTATATTGGTTATATTGAATGTCATAAGTGAATTATATGACTATTTCGGAAATTTAAGTCGGAACGTGCCCGTGTCACGTCGGGACTAATTATGTTAATTAAAAAGGGAATATTTTATAAGTTGTCCGTATGGTCATTTTGAGTGCGCCAACGCGTCCGGAAGGGTCGAGATAGTCAGAAAAGTGTACCCGGGGGTTTAGTTTGGGTCTCGGGATGTTTTTAGGCTTAATTAGTGACCCGGGAGGGCATTTTGGTCATTTTACAAAATAGGGTAATTAAACCCACGAATTTCAGCCATCCTTAGCAGCCTTTTAAGTCAGCCTTTTAGGGTTAGAACACTCAGAACCCTAGAACGGCCATTGGAGAAGAGAGGAGAGAGCTCTCAAGGTGATTCAAGGCCCAAAACACCACCGATTGCACCGCCGTCACCACCAACGCGTAGATCGCGAGGAGGAGAACGCAACCACACCTATACCAGCAGAAAACCAGACCTCTGAAATCCCAAGCAAGTGTTTAACTTGCGTATTTTCGTTAGTGCAATAATCATATTAGTGTAGGAATGATTAGGAGTAAAATTAATGAAAGAAAACCCCAATTGTGATAGGAAATTGCATGTAGAAACCATTATAACCTTATACTGGAAATTTAATATGTGAAGTAGATGATTAACCCACGGATTTGTGATGATTTGTTAGAAGGAAATTCTGGAGAAAACTGATTAGAACAAAAGTTAAGAAAACTTAGGGTTCTTGATGATTAGATGAGATTTTAGGTTGTTTAATCATGTTTAATGATGGTTATATGCATGCTTAACGTTAGAAACATCTGAAAGTATATTACCATGATTGAAGTATAAGTTTTGGGACGATTAGTGTTAGAAATTATGGATTTGAATGAAGAATATTAGTCAAACCCGTAACTGCACTTCTGCAGAAATCGAAATACCTGTTTGATCGATCGATCGAACCTAGAGCGTCGATCGATCGAAGATTCGATCGATCGAACCCCAGACGTCGATCGATCGACTCCTCCTGTCAAACTCTTTTTCCCCTTGTTTAATTAGTTGAATTAATTTACCGTGGAATATTTCTTGGTCATTATAAATAAAATGTTTTGGGATATGGGAGAGACCAGTAGGACATATGATTAAGTGTTGAGAACTTTATTATGAAATGATTATTGTGTTTTAGGGATAATTAATTAAGGAATGACGAACTACGTATTTCAAGTGAGGGATTATGACGAATACCTACGATAATGAATAGATGTCTACCTACTGAATTCGTTACTTGGATGGATAGAACCCCTGAGTGTTCCATAACTAGTGAGAAAACCCTTCGAGTTAAGGTTAGAGACGAAACCTTATACGTAATATTAATAATGTGAAATTAAGGATAAATGTTGTAATTATGGGTAAGGAGATTGACCTATATTAACATGATGAAATTGGTATATTTATATGATTGTGTGTACATATATTATATACATGTGAAAAACGTACCCTCGCTACTTGCTATCCCTGAGGTTACCGCGCTGGGACGATCTTATCCTGTGTTGCTTTATGGGGATATTGATTCGTACCCTAGAAGATAGAGATCCTAGGTACGGGCTATCAGATTGATAGTTGGACGGTCCTAAGAGACGTGTGGGTATGTACTGACCTCTTGGACTTGGAATCTATGCTTCGCCTCAACGTTGTTTTGTATATGTTAATACAGTTCGAGAGTGATTCCGAACTTGTATTTCCCTTTGTGTGAGCAATACGGGGATTGGATAGCAGAGTATGCCCTCACCATAGTTTAGTTGGGGTGCTGTTATTTATATATATTATCCGAGTAGTTAATATATATATGAGGTTATATACTTTAAACTGCCTACTGTGATTTGATAAGTAGAACATGGTTGTTGACTCAAATTATTAAATACTTGTTTTCTGAAAGTATGAGAAGACACTGGGAAACTTTATAAGTTAATGAAGCTAAAACGAGAGTTGTGCTACACTTTGAAAGTAACCTTTAACACGTTGACATGGTTCGGTTTTAAAACTTATGAGTAAGTTAAGAGAAACTAAATTATTGGGAAGGTTAGTATGATCTAGATGTTAAGTTAAACCATTTGGAAAGGTTAGTACGATAGGCGTGCACACTAGGAGAGAGGTGAGAATTTCTCAAGGGAGTGTCGAACTAATAGGTTGTTGCATTGGCCTGTATCAATTTAAATACTTGCTAAACTGATTTTAAATAACACACACTTTCGGGCTCTGACCCGTTTCTTCTCTCCCTCTCCCCCTAGTATATATATGTATGTATTTCAGGTGCCCAGCCACAGGGGCGTCTTGCTTAGGATCTATTGGAAGGAACGCGCTGCAGCTTAGGTGGGAGTTGCAGGTCTTTTGATTAGACGACTTCGTTCATTCAGATCCACTCCTAGTATTTTCATTCAGATGGGCATGTGTAGCCCTTTCCATTATTTCTTTATGTTGGGACATTGTTATTTCAGTTATTTCCTAGTTCGTTATTTTGGGATTTTATTTAGGACGGATGTATTACTTTATTTTCTCGCATATTGACATTCGTTGATGAATGTTTCATTTTGGACTCTTTCGTTCCAGTTTATTGTGGTGTGAATCTTATTCATTGAGCTTTGTTTATATTTTATATAAATGTTTTCTTTAAATAAAATTTGGAAGTTTATGTTTAAAAATTGGTTTTGACACTTAGCTTAATTATTCAGGGTGTAAATTGGAAAAAATTATTTTTATCGACAGTGATGCTGAGAATGAACCAACTGTTCACCTTGATTTAATTTAATAAAGGAGTGATCGCCCGGTATTTAATTAGGCGGGGTGTCACAGGTGGTATCAGAGCATCAGGTTCTAGTGTCCATAGGATCTGTACGGTTTATTTCGCTTTCAGCTTAACGTTTTTGCTATAGAGCCCTATTTTTAGGATTTGTTGTATTCCTGCTTTTACGTTTAAGTCTTCAGTTAATTGAGATTCGATGATAACTGTAGACTGATAAATTTTGTTCACGTTTCAGATGCCTCCGAGACGTGCTCCGAAAGATAGGCGTGCCCAGGCCGAGCAACCAGCAGCTCCGGCACCAGGCACAATGAATGCTAATGAAGTGGCCGCCATAGTTGCTCAGGCGGTGAATGCCGTGATAGCGGTGATTCAGCAGGCTCCACCCCAGGTTCAGGCAGTGGCGCCAGTACCAGCACAACTTCCATCTGCATGGGAGAGGGTTCGGGATGCTTTTCAGAAAGCACATCCCCCTCAGTTCTCTGGTAGCTCCAACATTGTCACGGTTAGCCAATGGAAGAAAGACATCCAGCGGCATCTTCGCATGTATGAGTGCATCGAAGTACAAAAGCAGTTATTGTCTTCTTTCAAACTGATGGGAGCCGCATTACAGTAGTGGGAGTCCGCTACTACTTTGGAGGAGAGGGACACGATCCCTATTCAGATGTTCTGGGAGCGGTTTGACCGCAAGTATTTTCCACCTGCAGTGCAGACGGAGATGAGGCGGAAACTACTAAATCTGAAGCAGGAGAACCTTACTGTAGTCGAGTATGAGGAGGAGTTCACGAGACTTCTCACTATTGTGCCGGATGAGGCACCCACTGAGGGCAAGAAGATTTTGCTATTCGTCGACAGGTTAGCCTGGAGGATCCGTCAGCACCTTATTGGAAATCTATCCCTGAGTACTTTCACTGACGTACTCAATGCAACGTTACTACATTGCCAGGATCACCGCTTCCATCTTCAGGGAAGCAAGAGAGCATGAGAGTCCAGCCAGCAGGGCAGGACCGGGGGTAATAGTGCCGGTGGGGCACCAACTCATGGACAGACTCGTCAGCACGAGCAGAGTTCCCATCAGGGGGACCCTACTAAGAGATTCTGTTCAGGTGATTCTAGGCAGGGATTCGGGGGATACAGGCAGGGCCATCAGGGTCAGCCTAATCAGCAGGGCCAACAGGGCCAACACCGACCGCAAGGTCAACAGCAGAGCCAGCAAGGCCAACAGCGTGCACATCAGGGCCAACAGGGCCAATGGCGTGGAGGTAACGGCCAGCAGGGCCGTGGTCAGCAGGGACAGAGGGGAGGTAATTTCAAAGGCCGGTGTTTTGTGTGCGGCAAGCACGGCCATAAGCGTCAGGATTGCCCAGAGGGCAATAGGGCCCCACAGCAGCAGGGAGCCCGTAATGAGCCGCAGAGGCCACTCTTTCCACCTGCCCTTCCAGCTCCAGCCCAGGTGCCAGCCCTACCAGCCATTCCAGCAGCTCCAGTGCAGCAGGGGCAATTGCAGTATGGACGTGTCTATAACGTCCACCAGGCAGCAGCTCCACAGGCACCACCCGCGATTGAGGGTATGTTTCCTATCCATGGTACTATGGGTAAAGTTTTGTTTGATACGGGGGCAACGCATTGTTTTATAGCTATGCATTTTGCGAAGTCCTTAGGATTATTAGCCACAGCAGAGAGCACCATGACGTGTGTCGACTCACCACTGGGGAGTGGGTCACTTATATTCTTTATATGCCGGGGAGTAGGGGTAGAGATTGGTAGCTTGGTATTGCCTGCAGACATGCTAGTCTTAGACATGCACGAGCATGATGTGATTATTGGTATGGATTGGCTCGCATCTTATAGAGCCATGATTGATTGCTTCGGTGGGAGTATTGTTTTTGCCATTCCGGGGCAAGAGATGTTTGTAGTAGCGATGCCTCGCCCAGAGGGAGGTTCGACCGCTCATTTATATTATATTGAGGAGGATACCTCTAAGGAGGTTCTGATTTTTTTGGATTCGATCCCAGTAGTTAGGGAGTATTTCGATGTGTTTCAGGATATACCAGGCCTACCGCCCAGTCGTGAGATAGACTTCGTTATAGATTTATTGCCAGATACGAGACCTATAGCACCCGCACCGTACCGTATGGCTCCGGCAGAGATGCGAGAGCTACGAGATCAGATTGAGCAGCTATTAGGTCAGGGCTACATTTGTAGGAGTACCTCACCTTGGGGCACTCCAGTCTTATTTGTAAAGAAGATAGATGGTTCACTGAGATTGTGCGTGGACTACCGGGAGTTGAATAAGGTCACGATACGGAATAAGTATCCGTTGCCTCGAATCGATGATCTATTCGACCAGCTGAGGGGAGCAACTTTCTTTTCGAAGATAGATCTGAGGGCGGGGTACCATCAGCTACGTATTAGGGAGCAGGATATTTCAAAGACTGCCTTCTTGTCGAGATATGGGTCCTATGAGTTCAGGGTGATGCCGTTCGGACTCACAAATGCTCCAGCCGTTTTCATGGACTTGATGAACCGAGTATTCAGAGAGTTCTTGGATCAGTTCGTCATCGTCTTCATAGATGATATTTTGATATATTCACACTCCGAGGAGGAGCATGCCGAACACTTGAGACAGGTTCTTCAGACTCTACGAGAGCATCAGTTGTATTCTAAGTACGAGAAGTGTGGATTCTGGTTGCGAGATGCACAATTCTTGGGCCATGTTGTTTCGGAGCAGGGGATAGCAGTTGACCCCAACAAAGTGTCAGCGGTGAGGGAGTGGGGGCAGCCCACAACACCGATGGAAGTGCGTAGTTTCTTGGGGTTAGCCGGATACTACAGGAGGTTCATTCGGGGATTCTCCAAAATAGCGGGTCCATTGACGAATCTGACTCGCAAGGGGGTACCATATGTCTGGGATGACGCTTGTCAGTTGGCTTTCGACGAGCTGAAGGACAAGCTTACTTCGGCACCAGTCCTCGCTTTACCGAAGCCAGGTGTAGAGTACCTGGTTTACACAGATGCGTCCTTACGAGGACTTGGGGGAGTACTTCAGCAGGAGGAGAAGGCTATAGCTTTTTCTTCCCGCAAGCTTAAGCCGCACGAGAAGAATTACCCCACCCACGACCTGGAGTTAGCTGCGATCGTCTTTGCATTGAGAATTTGGAGGCACTATTTATTGGGCGAGAAATTCCGTTTGTTCACAGACCATAAGTCACTGCAGTACCTGTTCACTCAGCGAGAGCTGAATATGCGTCAGCGCAGATGGTTAGAGTTTGTAAAAGATTACCAGTTCGAAATACAGTATCATCCGGGGAAAGCCAACGTAGTTGCTGATGCGTTGAGCCGTAGACCGGTTGACGATGTAGCGGACATCTGGAAAGCAAAGTGGAAGGAGTTGGGTCACTAGGACGCAGTAGCACGTTCTTTCATATCCGTGATGTCAGTCACACCCGAGATTGTTACGAGGGTGATACAGGCACAGACCACAGAGCCGTTTTGTCAGGAGCAGATTGTACGACTTCTAGCCGAGGGTGCTGAGTCCTATTCTGTTAGTTCGGATGGATGGTTGCGGTTTAATGGGAGATTAGTGGTTCCAGAAGGAGCGGAGCTACGTCATGAAGTGATGACTCATTCTCATGGGTCCCGATTTGCAGTACATCCGGGAGGCGATAAGATGTACCAGGACATGAGGCGACAATACTGGTGGAGTGGGATGAAGAAGGACATTGCTGAATTTGTGTCCAAGTGTTCTACTTGCCAGCTAGTGAAGGTGGACCACCAGAAACCATCAGGATTACTTCAACTATTGGAAGTACCCGCGTGGAAGTGGGAAAGTATTTCCATGGATTTCATTACCGGGTTGCCTACATCACAGCGGGGCCACGATTCTATCTGGGTGATTGTAGACCGTTTGACCAAGGTGGCTCATTTTCTGCCAGTGAGGATAGATTATACCACGGGTCAGTATGCCCAGTTGTTCATCGCTGAGATTGTCAGATTACATGTGGTGCCCCTGAACATTGTATCAGATAGAGACAAGATTTTTGTGTCACGTTTCTGGGAAAGCTTTCAAGAGGCTATGGGTACAGAGTTGAGACTGAGTTCAGCTTACCACCCACAGACAGATGGGCAGACAGAGCGTACTAATCAGATGTTGGAAGATATGCTACGCATGTGTGTTCTCGATTTCGGAGGAGGTTGGGAGCCACACCTTCCACTAGTAGAGTTTGCTTATAATAACTCCTATCAGTTTACGATTGGCATGGATCCATTTGAGGCTTTGTATGGCAGGCCTTGTCGTTCTCCAACTTGTTGGCTCGAGGTGGGGGACAACAAGTTATTAGGGCCAGAAGTGATTCAGGAGACCTCCGCGAGGATTGAGATAATCAGGAGTCGCATTCGGGTAGCCCAAGATAGGCAGAAGAGCTACGCCGATGCGAAACAGTTCTTCCGGGAGTTTAATGTGGGAGATCAAGTGTTGTTGCGTGTATCTCCTGTGAAAGGAGTGATGAGGTTCGGGAAGAAGAGGAAGTTGTCTCCGAGGTACGTAGGACCATTTCCCATCATCGAGAGAATTGGGCCAGTAGCATACAGGTTGGGATTGCCAGAATATTTACATCGCATCCACGATGTATTCCACATCTCGTCGTTGAGACGATATCTTTGGGATGATATGGCCCATACTCACATTGCGATAGACGAGATAGACTTACAGTCTGATAGCTCTTACGAGGAGAGACCAGTGGCTATTCTAGACTATAGTGAGAGGAGATTGAGGTCGAAAGTAGTTCCACTTGTGCGAGTCCAGTGGGAGCATCATAATGTGGAGGAGTCCACTTGGGAGCGTGAGGCAGATATGCGCGAGAGATATCCAGAGTTGTTTTTACCAGGTATGCCTTATTTTCCGAATTTCGGGACGAAATTCTGTTATTAGGGGGGAAGTATGTAATACCCCGTACTTTTATGCATATTTAATTTGGGGATTTATTAAATTTAATGTGATGATTTATTTAATAAAAATCCGGAAATTAATTGTGTTATAATTATTAACGTGATTAGAGTTAGTAATTATGGGAAACTTGTTGAATATTACTAATGAGCCTAGTAATATACTATATTGGTTATATTGAATGTCATAAGTGAATTATATGACTATTTCGGAAATTTAAGTCGGAACGTGCTCGTGTCACGTCGGGACTAATTATGTTAATTAAAAAGGGAATATTTTATAAGTTGTCCGTATGGTCGTTTTGAGTGCGCCAACGCGTCCGGAAGGGTCGAGATAGTCAGAAAAGTGTACCCGGGGGTTTAGTTTGGGTCTCGGGATGTTTTTAGGCTTAATTAGTGACCCGGGAGGGCATTTTGGTCATTTTACAAAATAGGGTAATTAAACCCACGAATTTCAGCCATCCTTAGCAGCCTTTTAAGTCAGCCTTTTAGGGTTAGAACACTCAGAACCCTAGAACGACCATTGGAGAAGAGAGGAGAGAGCTCCCAAGGTGATTCAAGGCCCAAAACACCACCGATTGTGCCGCCGTCACCACCAACGCGTAGATCGCGAGGAGGAGAACGCAACCACACCTATACCAGCAGAAAACCAGACCTCTGAAATCCCAGACAAGTGTTTAACTTGCGTATTTTCGTTAGTGCAATAATCATATTAGTGTAGGAATGATTAGGAGTAAAATTAATGAAAGAAAACCCCAATTGTGATAGGAAATTGCATGTAGAAACCATTATAACCTTATACTGGAAATTTAATATGTGAAGTAGATGATTAACCCACGGATTTATGATGATTTTTTAGAAGGAAATTCTGGAGAAAACTGATTAGAACAAAAGTTAAGAAAACTTAGGGTTCTTGATGATTAGATGAGATTTTAGGTTGTTTAATCATGTTTAATGATGGTTATATGCATGCTTAACGTTAGAAACATCTGAAAGTATATTACCATGATTGAAGTATAAGTTTTGGGACGATTAGTGTTAGAAATTATGGATTTGAATGAAGAATATTAGTCAAACTCGTAACTGCACTTCTGCAGAAATCGAAATACCTGTTTGATCGATCGATCGAACCTAGAGCGTCGATTGATCGAAGGTTCGATCGATCGAACCCCAGACGTCGATCGATCGACTCCTCCTGGCAAACTCTTTTTCCCCTTGTTTAATTAGTTGAATTAATTTACCGTGGAATATTTCTTTGGCATTATAAATAAAAGTTTTGGGATATGGGAGAGACCAGTAGGACATATGATTAAGTGTTGAGAACTTTATTATGAAATGATTATTGTGTTTTAGGGATAATTAATTAAGGAATGACGAACTACGTATTTCAAGTGAGGGATTATGACGAATACCTACGATAATGAATAGATGTCTACCTACTGAATTCGTTACTTGGATGGATAGAACCCCTGAGTGTTCCATAACTAGTGAGAAAACCCTTCGAGTTAAGGTTAGAGACGAAACCTTATACGTAATATTAATAATGTGAAATTAAGGATAAATGTTGTAATTATGGGTAAGGAGATTGACCTATATTAACATGATGAAATTGGTATATTTATATGATTGTGTGTACATATATTATATACATGTGAAAAACGTACCCTCGCTACTTGCTATCCCTGAGGTTACCGCGCTGGGACGATCTTATCCCGTGTTGCTTTATGGGGATATTGATTCGTACCCTAGAAGATAGAGATCCTAGGTACGGGCTATCAGATTGATAGTTGGACGGTCCTAAGAGACGTGTGGGTATGTACTGACCTCTTGGACTTGGAATCTATGCTTCGCCTCAACGTTGTTTTGTATATGTTAATACAGTTCGAGAGTGATTCCGAACTTGTATTTCCCTTTGTGTGAGCAATACGGGGATTGGATAGCAGAGTATGCCCGCACCATAGTTTAGTTGGAGTGATGTTATTTATATATATTATCCGAGTAGTTAATATATATATGAGGTTATATACTTTAAACTGCCTACTGTGATTTGATAAGTAGAACATGGTTGTTGACTCAAATTATTAAATACTTGTTTTGTGAAAGTATGAGAAGACACTGGGAAACTTTATACGTTAATGAAGCTAAAACGAGAGTTGTTCTACACTTTGAAAGTAACCTTTAACACGTTGACATGGTTCGGTTTTAAAACTTATGAGTAAGTTAAGAGAAACTAAATTATTGGGAAGGTTAGTATGATCTAGATGTTAAGTTAAACCATTTGGAAAGGTTAGTACGATAGGTGTGCACACTAGGAGAGAGGTGAGAATTTCTCAAGGGAGTGTCGAACTAATAGGTTGTTGCATTGGCATGTATCAATTTAAATACTTGCTAAACTGATTTTAAATAACACACACTTTCGGGCTCTGAATCGTTTCTTCTCTCCCTCTCCCCCTTGTATATATATGTATGTATTTCAGGTGCCCAGCCACATGGGCGTCTTGCTTAGGATCTATTGGAAGGAACGCGCTGCAGCTTAGGTGGGAGTTGCAGGTCTTTTGATTAGACGACTTCGTTAATTCAGATCCACTCCTAGTATTTTCATTCAGATGGGCATGTGTAGCCCTTTCCATTATTTCTTTATGTTGGGACATTGTTATTTCAGTTATTTCCTAGTTCGTTATTTTGGGATTTTATTCAGGACGGATGTATTACTTTATTTTCTCGCATGTTGACATTGGTTGATGAATGTTTCATTTTGGATTCTTTCGTTCCAGTTTATTGTGGTGTGAATCTTATTCATTGAGCTTTGTTTATATTTTATATAAATCTTTTCTTTAAATAAAATTTGGAAGTTTATGTTTAAAAATTGGTTTTGACACTTAGCTTAATTATTTAGGGTGTAAATTGGAAAAAATTATTTTTATCGACAGTGATGCTGAGAATGAACCAACTGTTCACCTTGATTTAATTTAATAAAGGAGTGATCGCCCGGTATTTAATTAGGCGGGGTGTCACACGCGCCCAGTGGGGAAACTCAGAGGGGGGTCTTAGAATCGTTATATGTATATGAATATAAATTTTCTGCATCAAGTGGGACTTGATGGTTATATGCTATAAAGAGCATGGCTATGTTCCATAAAGAGCACGGGATTGAGATATGTGCCATAAAGATCACTTGATATTAATGGTATTACTATTAAGGAATGGAAAGATGAAATGGTAATATAATTAACTATGGAAGTTAATAAATGGTTTTATTCCTATTAAGGAATACAAAGGATAATGGAAATTTTGATAAAGGTGGAAAGGTTTTAAATTTAAGTTATTTACTTTTCTTTCTCTTATGTAAATGACATTTTATTTCATTTAATTAAATTGCCTTAAATTGTAATGTAGGCTTAACATGCTAGGTAACATGCCATATTATCATCCTTATCATTCATGCATAACTGTTCATTTCTATCATGCTTTTTATTTCTTCTGGTGATCATATAGAACCCGACCCTGACCGGTTTACTTTTCTTGTTGTGTATATGATTGTATCCGCTCAGGTGCTCCATCGCAAGGACGCCCGTTTTGTTGTTTCCATTCCGTTGCTTTTGTCGGGCTGTAAGATTTTGTGGATTATTACAGGACATTGAATTAGACGCCTCCATTTTTGGTATTCTAGATATGATCGGGTCTTTTCATCGGGCGTGTGGCCCAAACTTTTGTACTTGTTTAATGAATGTATTAAGTAAGATATCAAACTGTGTATTGTGTTCTATGTAGTTGTGGACCGACAACCTATTCGGTCCTTTTGTATACATTCGTCTTAGTTATAATATATATATTCTTGTGGAATTCCACTTGCTTATCAGATTGGGTTGGTTAAATTTAATTTTGTTAACTGCTTTTAAATTTCTAAACTTTTTGGCAACCCGTTTTCTGACTTATTGGGTGGCTTTCCCGTATACTCAGTGTATTTTTGTTGATGCTGAGAATGATATACATCCATGATTCCTGTTACGTTTGAGTATCGGGCTGGCCACCCCTTATCTCAGATCTCGGTTTGTCACAGATGGTATCAGAGCATCAGGTTCTAGAGTCCTTAGGAATCTGTGTGAACGCGTTACGTTTTCAGCGTTGCTTTTGATTTCACATAGAGCCTTAGGATTAAGATCGTTGATTTCTCTAGTGAGATTTTGTTCTTTTGCCATGAGGTAGAACTCATAAAATCTGTTGTACGTTCGTGTGAGAATAGTAGGTTGATTGAAGAAGGGCGCCAGGGAAGGTTGTGGTGAAAGCGTCATTTGATGGAATTAGGAGGAACTGTAATTTATGGTCGGGGATGAGGACCGCTTTGGAAGTCGCTCCCCTTTTGTAGCATTTTATATTTTGCTACTGCGACTACCAATTACGGTACATCTAGTTTTCCAAGTACCGCTAGAAGTAAGAGGGTGGTACTAAGCTTGAGATTTCAAGCAATGTTAAACTAAAGTGCAAAAGTGCCCAGAAGTAGGATGGAGGAAAATCCTTCACCCATAGAAGTAGTGTTGAAATGGTGGGAACGTAGTCACCATATTTCTGGGAGCAGAAAGTTTTGCCCAAGTAGGAGAAGGTGGATCCTCAAATGTTCACGCGAGGTTCGGTTAGATACCGACAAGTGAATAAAGAGTTATACGGTTAGGGAGGCCGTGCACCAAAATAAAGTTAGCGTAAGGAAGGAAGAGTCCTTTGAGGGAATGATAGGCTTCAGAATAAGTGTCGTTAACACTTATGAAGGAACAGTGTTCATGAAACCCTATTAGTGGGCATCCACCTGGAGAGGTTTCATTGAACTGAGGAAGAGGAGGCCGAGATGCGATTTCTCTTTTACTGAGAAAGTAAGTGGGGCTACGTGGACAATTGTTTGGCAGCTAGGGGAGAAACAATGGTTATAACGTGGAAGAAACACGCATCTTTGTCATGTTGATTGGAGAATAAGGGAAAAGATAAAGTGCCTAGTTGGGGAATTGATGGAAGTAATGTTAGATCGTAGAAGACTTGAATATGGAGTCTGAGAATCATTGGTATGAACCCGGAGTGATTGGTAATTATGTTGGCGAGAATTCCACCTTATTAGTAGGTGGTGTATTCTTTAAGATAAGATTTTGTAGTATCGTATCTACGATAGATTCGGGTGCGTACCTCGAGCTTGTGGTAATATTGATGATATCATGGATAGAGTAATTATATGACTTCTGTGGTAGGGAAGTTTCATATTTTCCTTCACTCGTTATAAAGTGAGTGATGTTATGTTTTCCTTTAACTACTATGTACATTATGTACTACTTGTATGATGGGTACTATACAAGTAAAGATATCTTGGGTTGATTGGGGTGATAGAAAGAAAATGGACTGAGAATGATATCCATCCATGATTCTTGTTACGTTTGAGTATCGGGCTGGCCACCCCTTATCTCGAATCTTGGGTTGCCACATCTAGCTTCTCTCGAAGAGATCTCTCTCGTGTCCTAAGGTCTTCCACTAACTCACTATCGTCAACGACCTTGACACGCTCTCTTAAACAAGCTTCTAACTTCAAATTAGCTCTTTTTAATTTAATTGATTCTTCATATAATTCTTGAAAATCATTTTGAAGTTCACTCACATTAACCTCTTCTTCATTTTCACTCTCTCTTTTTTCTCCACTCTCACTATCATAAAAAATAAGGGAATCATAAACTTTGACCTCGAAAGTGTCACGTGTTTGAATATCTTCATGAGAAGATTCATTATCGGTGCTCACATGACTAGCCATAAAAGCCACAAAATTAGGCTTAGTGGGGGAATCAGGTCCCTCTTCCTTATCACTGTCACTAAGGGTCGCATTATATGAAATGGGTCGCTTACCCTCTCTCATTAGTTTAGTGGGGCACTCAGAAGCCCTATGGCCATAACCCTCACAACCAAAACACTTATTTGACTCGTCCTTATTTAAATTTTCATTAATAGTTTTAGGGATCTTCTCGGCTTTGTCATGCCTAGATTTATCAAATTTCTTAAAATCATTTTTAAATTTATCTTTGTTCAATTTAAGAAATTTTCGAAATTTTCTACCAAACATAGCCATGTCTTTTGAGTCACTATCACTCTTGCTCTCTACTACTTATTTTTCCACTTTTTGGGCTTTTAAAGCAATGCCCTTTTCAATTTTCTTTTCAGTTTTAGAGGGAAACATGTCTAGTTCATAGGTTTTTAAATCAACTACGAGCTCTTCTAATTTCATAGAGGCTAAAATTGGTAAAGAATTTAAAATGGTCACTTTTGGAATAAATCTATCGGGCAGGGATCTTAAAATTTTCTTTACAACTCGGTTGTCGGGTATTGTCTCTCCCAAGTTGAAAGATGAATTAACAATTTTGAAAAGTCTAGCATAAACTTCATCAAAAGTTTCTTTATCTTTCATTTTGATAGTTTCAAATTGAGTGGTGAGGTTTTGTAGTTTCGAAGCTTTAACGACACTAGTACCTTCATCAGTGAGTTGCAAAATATCCCACGCTTCTTTAGCGGTCTCACACGTCATAATGCGTCGGAATTCATCCGGTGTGACAGCAAACAAGGCATTTAAACCTCGGGAATTAGAATTAGAAAGTTTAAACTCATTATCACTCCATCTATCGGCCAGTTTGGGAACACGTTCATTATCTACTAAATGAGTTGGTGGAGGCCACCCATGAACTACAGATAACCAAATCCTCTCGTCGATAGATTTAAGTGCCGATTTCATACGTGCTTTTCAGTACGCGTAATTAGAACCATCGAAAATAGGAAATTTTGAGAATGGAGAAAATTACATTTTAGCCAAAAATTATTTAAAGGATCTTAACAAAATAATTTATCGCTTTGGCTCTGATACCAATTTGAAAGTGACATAGACCCCCAATTTTAAAATGTTAAAATCAACTTCCTTGTTGAGATATGCGGAAGCGTAAGATGGTTAAACAAAGTACCAAATTTTAATTTACTTTTCAAAATTAAAATTAAGCCAAGTGAAATTAACTTAAACACACACAATTCAACTTTCACTTAATCCAATTTAACCAAGTCCTAGAAAATTTGCCTAAATCATAATTCTCAATTTTAACAAATTAGGACAAACCAAATTTTAACACATTAAATTAATGACTTCAATTAATTAAACATTACCCAAAATTAATTTAGCACCAAATTAAACATGTAGTGATTAAAACCAAATTTTATCTTGAATTACCTAAGCATGCGTTCTAGGTGAGTATAGAAAGATAAAATAAACAATAAATCACTACGCCGCGATGTATGAGGAAAAACACACAACGGGAAAAAACCTTGGATGGCCCTAGCCTCAAATCCACTAAGTACGGAATTTACAAATACAAGCAAGATGACTTACAACACTCGACTCGATCCCTCTCTGTATCAACCCAAAGATTTGAGCGACTATTTTATACTATTTGGCCTAATGGGCTAATTTTATAAAATAGGAATGTTGGAGTAAATATTATTTCCCGTGAGACTTAGGGATAATATTTACTATGCTTTGTCTATTTACCATTATGAGAAGGTAAATAGTGTTATATTGTGTATTTTGCGTCGTTATATGTAAAACGACGGTTATGACCTATATTTAAATCGGGTATAATTAATGAATTAAAAATGGAATTGGAACGTAAAAATAGTTCACACTTTTCCGAATGCCAAAATAGGGGGTGCGGTTGTTTTTAGAATAGTCGAGATAGTCAAAATAAGTGCCCAGTTGTAATTTTTGGGATTCGGGCATTTTTAAGGGGTTATGACTCAATTAAGTGGTTACGAGTCATTTTAGTGGTGTATTAACAATTAAAAGTGGGGATTCATGTTTTGAGACCCGTATAAGTCCCCCACCCCTTTTTCTTTCTTCATTTGTGTTAGAAGCCAAAGGGGAGAGAGAGAGAAGAGAGAGTTGGGAGAAATGGAGAGAAAGAGAGAGAAATGAAGTTTTGGACCAAATTTCCTTTGCTACCGGAAGAGGATCAGGGACTACGAACCCCGAGGCAAGTTTCTTACTTGCTAGATGTGATTTCATGTGATAAATTGCATGTATAGTTAGGTTTTGGAGATTTAACCCATAAATGGGTATTTGTTGATTTTGATGTTTAAACCTTTAAATCTTAGTTTTAATTGGATTTGAGGAGTATATATTAATTATAAATGGTGTAGGATTGATTTAGGTCGAATTGTTGTTGTTGAAGTTGGGAGAAATCAAGTTTTGGCGTTTTTGGGATTTTAGGGTTCTTACACCCCGTAACCCAAATTGGGCAAAATCTCAGGACCGAATCGATTCGGCCCTAAGGGCGAATCGATTCGGATAAGGAGAGGGTTACAGGTCTTGCAGACCGAATCGATTCGGATTTAAAGCGAATCGATTCGGCAATTGCAGAAGGTCAGTTTTTGCTCACCGAATCGATTCGGCTGTCTAGCGAATCGATTCGCAAGGGCGAATCGATTCGGCCCAAGGGGCGAATCGATCGGGTCCCCTGTTTTTGTGAGATTTTCTTATTTTGATTTTTACCCCTTTTTCTTTTAGGTCCAAGGTTTAGGAACCTTCCTTTGGGAAGTAAGGGGGAGTCCTAGAGGGTTGTATTGGGTAGACTAATGTCCTAGGCTAAGAATGGAGATTTAGGTTTACCCGAGGACTAGTTTGGATTAGGTTAATGTCCAACGGATTTAGGAGATTAACCTAAAGATATATTTGAAGTTAAAATATAAATGTTGAGATTTTGAGAGACACTCCATTATGGAGACTCACTTTGAGGGCTTATGAATTATATAAACTAATCGAGGCTATTTTGGGGTTAGTGGCACTTTGGGGTCTTAGGTCATTAATAAAATATATGACTTAATAAGAATGTATTGCACCTTCTAAAACTTGGTGCTTAAAGGCTAAGTGAATGATTTTTGGAAATATAAAATATGAGTTTTCAAAAATGGAAAAAGTAATGTTTTTCATAAATGTTAATTTATAGTTACACACCTCTCTAAATCGCTATCATAAGGGAAGTCGCGCGCGTTGTGGTGAAGCCCCCTGGCTAATGAATGCAGGGTGGATATAGTCCTAGGCCATGGGAGCGCTTATGGTTGTATATTTTTCTGTGCTGGTAGGAAGATTTCCGGGTGTGGTCTTGGCTACCACGCAGGCTCATGGCCGCTTCCCGACGTTTCGATAGGATCCCAGGTTGTCTTGGAGGCCCTGGAAGATGATAGCCATTTAGGGGCGCGCACAGTGGGGAAACCCGGACGGGCGGTCTTAGAATCGTTATATATATATATATGAATATAACTATTCTAAATCAAGTTGGACTTGATGTATGTAAATGCCATATAGAGCATGATGAAGTGCCATGAAGAGCACGATGTAAGGCCATAAAGAGCCTATGATGATGATCATATTCCTGATAAGGAAGATATTTTTACAAGAGAACAATTGTGATAAATGCCTCTAGAGCATAAAAAGTATGACTATATTTCCTAATAAGGAACAAATTCATGAAATGAATTAGTATATGATGAAATTAATTTGGTAAACACTTGATAAAGTGTTGTACCATTTATATGTATATTCCTAAAGATAGAATTAATAATTGTGCCAATAGATGATGGATGGGTTTTACTTTTATAGTTCTTTGTGTAGCTGTAGACGTGACCTCCCACACTTATGCACACACATGTATTTATTTATTATTTCGTGCTTAGGGTCTGATGGATCTCGACGATCAACCTTGCCTAAGTAGTAGTGTATCGGGGGGGTTCCTTGTTTGGATTTCACTTTGCGAGACACCCCACGCACGAATAGGGCATAGTGTTGAGACTGGGGAGAAGTTAGCCTTCTGTTCTTTCTATTAACCTGAGCATCATTTATATTGCGCTAGGTTGCTGCTAGATTGAGAGGTGAGGAATATTATTGTTATCTGTGAGAGATTTACGCACTTACCTGCCATGCATTTTAGTCACATGGTAATCATATCAAACCCGGCCCTGACCGGTTTCTATATTTCCTTGTATATGCATTTCTTTGCCGTTACAGGTGCGCTTCCGCATGGACATCTGTATTTACATATTCCATTCCAGTTGTCATGGAGCTACAGCATGTTGCGGATGTTGTAGGATACTTGTAGTAGACGCTCCTTTCTTCTATACTCTAGTTATGTTCAGTATAGTTATTCGGGCGTGTTTGCCCAAGGTTTTGCACTCATTTATTATATTGTAAATATTGGATTGTAATATTTAATATATCATTTGTATTGGTCTGTGCACCGACAGCTTATTCGGTGATTACTTATGGTGTTGTCATACTATATTCATCGATTTTTGATACCCACCGTTTTCACAAATGGGATTGTCTAAGTGTTCTCTTTACTTTTAAATTTTTTTGTATATGACAATCCGTTTTCTAAAATGATTGGTGGTTATCTCATACTATTATGTTAATCGACAGTGATGCTGAGAATGGACCATCTATGATTCCTGTAATTATTGGAGTATTGGGCTGGCCACCTATTATTTTAGTAGGCGGGTTGTCACACTCTCAAGCCCCAACGCGTCTTCTAGTATCAACCTATGCCTAGAAAATAATCACGGAGCTCCACCGCGATATCGGAATCCACCGATCGGACTTTATATGGTCACCGTCACCCGAACAAGGATCCTTTCTCCAAGTGGGTAAATCAACGCAAACATCTTCTTCTTTGTGGGATTTAGAAGCAAACCCAAACGTCTCTTCAAATGGTAGAGATGAAAAACCGGTGCAAAAACTCCAAGAAATGTATATATATATATGGAAGCTTGGATAAACAATATGGGTGAAAACTAAAGTGTAAATGAATTTTTCTTTGAAAAATAAACACTTTAAAACATGAACTTTTTCTCTTTCTCTTTTGCTCTCAAAACCTCTCTTGGAGATAGATGTGTATGAAAAAGTTAACTTTCCAAAGTTGATTCCCGCACTTAGATAATCAGTCAAAAGTTAGTGGGGAAAGATAATGGGAAAGTGGGCGAAAACTGTCAAAAACTTCCATTTAACTGTTCCCGCCAAATCTCGTTCGAACGAGATTTGTCATTTGAATGAAGTCTCATTCGAACAACCTTCTAACGTCATTCTAACAAAGTTCCAGTGTCTTTAAAAATGAACTCGTTAGAAATCTCGTTGGAAATCTCGTTCGAACGACATTTTGAACGAAGTTACGGAGGCCAAACTAGGAACTCGTTGGCAAACTCGTTCGAACGACATATCGAACGAACTTCTAGAAAGTTGGAAATTTTCATTGTTAGCCCAGAAGCTTTATAATCTTTATTTAAAGCTTTAATTAAATCTTTCTAAAAATAAACAACAGTTTTAATTTAAACCTACACCCATTATACTGTTCCAAGATCCTATATATATATATATATATAATGCATTCATACCTTGGGAGCAATGGAACCATGTTGATGATGTAGAAACGGGGCTCAAACAAACTCGACATTGTGATGAAGCTTTATAGTCTTGGCAGCTACGTCTTCAACGAACACGTCATAGGCTTGATACCATCGAAAATAGGAAATTTTGAGAATGGAGAAAATTACATTTTAGCCAAAAATTATTTAAAGGATCTTAACAAAATAATTTATCGCTTTGGCTCTGATACCAATTTGAAAGTGAGATAGACCCCCAATTTTAAAATTTTAAAATCAACTTCCTTGTTGAGATATGCGGAAGCGTAAGATGGTTAAACAAAATACCAAATTTTAATTCACTTTTCAAAATTAAAATTAAACCAAGTGAAATTAACTTAAACACACACAATTCAACCTTCACTTAAACCAATTTAACTAAGTCCTAGAAAATTTGCCTAAATCATAATTCTCAATTTTAACAAATTAGGCCAAACCAAATTTTAACACATTAAATTAATGACTTGAATTAATTAAACATTACCCAAAATTAATTTAGCACCAAATTAAACATGTAGTGATTAAAACCAAATTTTATCTTGAATTACCTAAGCATGCGTTCTAGGTGAGTATAGAAAGATAAAATAAACAATAAATTACTACGCCGCGATGTACGAGGAAAAACACACAACGGGAAAAAACCTTGGATGGCCCTAGCCTCAAATCCACTAAGTACGGAATTTACAAATACAAGCAAGATGGCTTACAACACTCGACTCGATCCCTCTCAAGCCCCAACGCGTCTTCTTGTATCAACCTCTGCCTAGAAAATAATCACGGAGCTCCACCGCGATCTCGGAATCCACCGATCGGACTTTATATGGTCACCGTCACCCGAACAAGGAGCCTTTCTCCAAGGGGGTAAATCAACACACACATCTTCTTCTTTGTGGGATTTAGAAGCAAACCCAAACGTCTCTTCAAATGGTAGAGATGAAAAACCGGTGCCAAAACCCCAAGCAATGTATATATATATGGAAGCTTGGATAAACAATATGGGTGAAAACTAAAGTGTAAATGAATTTTTCTTTGAAAAATAAACACTTTAAAACATGAACTTTTTCTCTTTCTCTTTTGCTCTCAAAACCTCTCTTGGAGATAGATTTGTATGAAAAAGTTACCTTTCCAAAGTTGATTCCCGCACTTAGATTAGTGGGGAAAGATAATGGGAAAGTGGGTGAAAACTGTCAAAAACTTCCATTTAACTGTTCCCGCCAAATCTCGTTCGAACGAGATTTGTCGTTTGAACGAAGTCTCATTCGAACGGCCTTCTAACGACATTCTAACAAAGTTCCAGTGTCTTTAAAAATGAATTCGTTAGAAATCTCGTTCGAACGATATTTCGAATGAAGTTACTGAGCCCAAACTGGGAACTCGTTGGCAAACTCGTTCGAACGACATTTGGTTCGAACAAAAAACTCGTTCAAACGACATATCGAACGAACTTCCAGAAAATTGGAAATTTTTATTTTTAGCCCAAAAACTTTATAATCTTTATTTAAAGTTTCAATTAAATCTTTCTGAAAATAAACAACAGTTTTAATTTAAACCTACACCCATTATACTGTTCCAAGCTCCTATATATATATGTAATGCATTCATACCTTGGGAGCAATGGAACCATGTTGATGATGTAGAAACAAAGCTCAAACAAACTCGGCAATGTGATGAAGCTTTATACTCTTGGACGCTACGTCTTCAACAAACACGTCATAGGCTTGAAGGATGATCTATAACTCTATCCTATGACTCAAACGTTTTTGTCCGAAATTGAGCCAAAACTACAAAGGACTCAATTGGAAATTTGTGTCCTTACATGTACTTTATTAATATCACGTGTATTTTCAATTATGAATAACTAGATAATAAAATTATAAATATCTTTTTATTTTTTGCATGATCATAGTATTAGGTATGTGAGTAGTTTGATATCGTTCCTCCTATTGAAAAGGAGAAAGATAAGACAGTAAAATTTCTTAGATGGGACTTGTCATCTTTGAAAGATTGGTTTGTTGTGAATGATATCGCTTCAGGAAAATTGAACAAGACTACAAATAAAACGCCTAGTAAGGACAGTTACTGGAAATTAAAGCTCAAGGTGAAGGGCCCACTTTCACTTTAAACATTTCTGAAGCAAGTCCTATATATACTGATTCATCATCGAGAAAAGATGCAGAAAAATTTGATGAGAATGAGCTTTCATCGGGTTGGAATATTCCCCTTAAAAATATTATGATTCCTTAAAAAAAGAAGGGTAATAATAAACCAAAGGATACTAGAAATTTTGAAAATTTTGAGAATATTGGGAATTATGAACCAATAAATGTTAAAAATGCTGAGAAGTTGAATTTGGAGGAACAAATTGCTGCTTTGAAAAGCGAGTTGTTGGAAAAAAATAACCAACTATCTAAAACAACTGAAGACCTTGATTCTGCACTAAAAGAAGGTGAATTCTTTAAAGGTGGAGAATGCCAACCTTACTATTATGAATGTACAGATGTAGATAAATAGTGGTTTACTTCTGGAAGTACAAGAGAAAAAGAAGAACTTGGAGGTGGAAATTCTCAACTTTTGAAAGAAAAAGAGTTACTAAATAAGTTGGAGGTGGAAAATACCCAACTTGTTAAGTTAAACATTTCTTTGAATGAAAAACTTGTCCATGCAACACAGAGTGACTCAGAAAGAATTAAACAATTAAAAGAATCATTGAATAAGAAGGCTGAGTCATCAAGAATGTTGGATCAAAAGAATTCCTACCTATTTGAGACTAATAAAAATCTCAAGAAAATGTATGAAGATGTACTCTAAAATTTGAGAGATGGTGATGTTGAGGTTAAATCTTTAAGAATCAGAAGCGAAAAAAACTCAGCAGGTACTTTTGATTAATTTTTAAACTGAAAGCATCATTATTCTATAAATACAAGGAGTTATTTTATAAAGTACACGCATTTTATCGAAGTACACACGGTATTTTGATACACGCGTGTACTTTATAGATAAATGATGTTTTGCTAAAGTACACGCAATTTTCCTAAAGTACATGTAGTTTTCCTAAAGTACACGCAGTTATTAATATTGTTCTTTATATTTTGTTTCATTTATTTCAATTTGTATTCATTTTTCTTCAACATTATGTTTATTAATTGTTGCTTGTAATCTAACATTCTTTTTATATATCAGGAAAACAATAATAAATTTCTCAATGACGAAATTTTGGAGTTGAAGAAAATGCTTGAAGAATCAAAATTGAAAAAAATTGAACAGGTATCTATAACGTACAAGAAGTTTTTATTAAGTACACGCAATAGTTATTTTATAAATTACACGCATGTACTTTATAAAATACATGCGTGTAATTTATAAATAGATGCAGTTTTGATGAAAGTATACGCATTTTATCAAAATACATACATTACTTAAATCAAAGTACACACGTTTTACATTATTTACTTATGATGTTCTTTGAATTCCTTGTTTTAAAAAAATGCTTACAATCTTACATTCTTATATAAGGAAAACACTAATAAACAACTCGTGGATGAAATTTCGAACTTAAAGATTGAACGAGCCTCGTTGTACAAGAGAATCCATGAGAGAAATGATATAAAAAAAGAATGTGATTTTATTTATAAAGATGAAATAAAGACACTATAGGCTACCCCCGAAATACCCAAAATAAAAGGACCTGTTACTAGAGGACATAAGAATAAAAAAAATATTATAATAAAATCGAAAAGAATCACTCAATTAAAAAATAAATGGTGAGAAAGCTGAGAACATGCAAGCTAACAATAGCTCAGAAATATAAATAAACTCCCTTCAAGCTTGATGCAGTCAATGCATGCAAATAACTCGATAAAGCTGGGAAAAATAAAATTGAAGGGTTTATTCAAAAGGCTGGGCCAGGGTAAAGTGTATTGTTTGATGACTTGTCAATTCATGTATTTATATTTTTTTTGGTGCAAAAGAATAATATTATTCTTATTATACAACTGTTATTCCTTATATAAAATGTAGGAAATTTATTTACCAAGGGCTCGTTTCATATGTCCCATGGGAGGATTTTGTTGAAGTCCTCAAGAATAAAAAAGTCTCAAGCCAAGTATGTAGTCCATATATTAGACATTCATTGAATTTTAACATTATTTTATATTGTGTGAAACAGATAATAATCGCCTTTAGTGAAGTATTGAGGTTACAATTGATAAAGGAAGGCCTCTCCCCCCCCCCCCCCATTTTTTCGGATTATTGTTCGGTAAGTAAAATTAAACCGAAATCTTTGTGAATTGAAATCACTCTTTTCTTAATTAAAACAATGTCTATAATTTTTTTCAGATAAAAGCTTGTAAAAAAAAAGAAGTCAATAAGAAGGGAGAGTTATACAGAGATTGATTTCAATACTTAGGCAGTTGTAATAATTTATTCATTGAACTAAGATATAACATAGGAAATTTCACATTACTTGCGATATACAAAGAAGAAAAGAAAGCCTTCCATATGGATTCCCTTCGACCGGACGATAAAGAAAAAAACACAACATACTTCGATGATGAGAAAAAAATGGTTAGAGCCTAAACTTAATTAGTAATATTACCTGTACTTATATGATTCATGTGTACTTTACCATATAATGTGTGTACTTTGTATTAGTTTCACATAATCATCCATATTATCAAAGTACACGCATTATATTTTAAAGTACATGTGAAATTCAGAAATACTAAGCACGTGTACTTTAATATTATGCGTGTACTTTTCACTCTTTAATCTACATATACTTTTTATTTGTATACACTCACTATTTATCCTCTTAATAGTTTTATGTCTTCCAAAAACACTGTACCTATTGGAGAATGAAGTAAAAATAATGAAAAACAATGGTTTCAAAACTCAAAGAACGATTGATGAAGGTACATTAATGAGTTTACATTGCATGATGATCCATTGACAGAACAAGAAAAAATAATAATAGATTTCTTGCTAGAAAGTGATCTCAAATTTGACCTATTAAGAGATCATGAATGCCCTAAGCAATATAATAGGTAAGCAAAAAATTCATTTCTATAACGTATGAATTTGTATATTTGCAAAAATATTCATTCACGTCATACTAATTTGTACATTTATTTTATTTTAATTTCAGGGTTGACTGCGGGGTGTTCTGCATCTACTACATTGAACAAAATTAGTAGAAACAAGGAAATGTAAAAATTCTTTCAAGACCCTGAAATGCTAAAACACAGAGCATATGTACTAAGTGAAATTCTTTTTTCAGAATATTTCTTCCCCCAAAAGAAGAAAGACCTTTTATAAATTGATTCAAATACATACCATATTTATAATTTATTTTATTTTATATTGGTTATTTTTTATCATATGTATTACACCAAAATGGTGTATTTTCACTGGCGCACGCCACAATGCACGCAAGGTATACACAATGAGAACTACACAAATAATGCATGAAAGTGTTATGAAACAAAGTACACGCATTTTAATCAAAATTACAGGCGATATTTATTAAGTACACGAATGGATTCTTCAAATTAAAGTTAATTAAACAAAGTACACGCATTTTAATCGAAGGTACACGTTTTATTTACAAATTACACGCAACATAAACAAAGCACGCGCGTTTATTAATGTAATAAATTTTGATTTTTCAATTGAAAACTTTTATATATATTTATTCAGCAAGACACAATAACCAAAATACCATTTATTAAGCTAAACTACTCATTATCCCATTTACTTCTGGTCAAACAAATAAATAGCTTTAATTTGGCCTATAAAAGAGTAATATTTGTTCCTTTCTTAACCATTACATCTCAAGTAAAAATTAGATAATCAGTATTCCACCAGAAAAGTTGCAAGCTACTCTAGAGAAGGATGCAAGAAACAAAAAAAAAAATTAAGGGAAATTGAGGAAACTCTTTCCTTATATGAAACTCCCTTTGACCATTTTCAAAAATATGCGAGGAAAGGCTACTCTCGACCTCCTCCCAATCCCATATATTTATTTGAAGTGGATGAAGACCCTCCTCAAACACATGAAGACCTCATGTCTTTCTATACACATGAGGTTACAATGAAAATTGGCCAGCTGAAGGAGAAGAAGGCTTACGATGAAGGCCTTGTAGCTGCCATGGAAGAACGAATTCAAGCCCACTCTAATTGAATTAACTCTCTTCCCGACGCCACAGTTGCCTTTAACAGCTTTCCCAACTAGCAGTTTTCTTTATTTTTTTAGCTTTTCGTATAACAAAAATTATACTTTTTTTTTATTTTAATAAACATTTTATTTCTTTCATGCATGTCTTGTGGCTTATATCATACACTAAAACCTACATAATATAGTGCGGTCTCTAACCATGATTCATACAAGTGTAAAAATATAAAATACACGCAAATTTAATAAAGTACATGTGAACATTACGAAAATGATCACATGCATTTTAGTAAAAATGCGTGTACTTTGCTGAACTACTACAAAAATAAAATTAAAAAAACATAACTAAACACTAAACAATAACATTACATTCATTTATTCTAAATGAATAAAATAAATCTAAATTAAATGCAATAATACATAAAAAAAAGTGACAAATAGAAATTATAAGTTATACAATTTATAAAGTACACGCATGTTTTTGTACAGTACGTGCACATTTTACTGACCAAAAACATTTTCAAAATACGTGTACTTTATATATTATACGTGTACTTCATAAAGTACACGCATTTTAAAAAATAATTTTGGTCATTACAATGTGCGTGTACTGTATAAAAACACGCGTGTACTTTGTGTTAATCCCATTCCAAAATGGCAAAACGGATAAAATAAAGGTCAATTTACAATTAGGTCCCTTGGTAACATATTTTAAACATTTAAGGACAATTTAACATGCTCTCCACTTGTTATGCCACTAGCATAGACTTCTACAAGCAGAGAATTATTTAACCTAAGTGTTTAAAATTTGTCAAAATTTCTTTAGTGTTTAAAATTTGTTTGTGAGGGACCTAAGAATACTTCCCCTAAAATAAATATAAACTAAATGCAATTATACATAAATAAAAGTGACAAATAGAAATTATAAGTTATACAATATATAAAGCACACACATATTTTCATAAAGTACATGTCCATTATACTGACCAAAATCGTTTTCTAAATAGGTATACTTTATATATTATGCGTGTACTTCATAAAGTACACACGCATATTTTATAAAGTACACACATTTATAAAATGGTTTTGTCATTAGAATGTGCGTGTACTGTATAGAAAGATGCGTGTACTTTGTGTTAATCCCATTCCAAAATGTCAAAACTGAGTAAAATGAAGGCCAATTTATAATTAGGTCCCTTGGTAACATATTTTAAACATTTAATGACAATTTAACATGTAGTCCACTTATTATGCCACTAGCGTGGACTTCTGCAAGAAGATAATTAATGGACCTTAGTGTTTAAAATTTGTCAAATTTCCTTTAGTATTTAAAATTTGTTTGTGAGGGACCTAAGAGTACTTTTCCCTAAAATAAATATAAACTAAGTGCAATGATACATAAATAAAAGTGACCAATAGAGATCATAAGTTATACAATATATAAAGTACAAGCATATTTTTATAAAGTACACGCACATTATACTGACCAAAACCATTTTCTAAATACCTGTACTTTATATATTATTTTTGTACTTCATAAAGTACACGCATATTTCATAAAGTACGCGCATTTATAAAATGGTTTTGGTCACTAAAATGTGCATGTACTATACAAAAACATGTGTGTACATTGTGTTAATCCCATTCCAAAATGTCTAAAATGAATAAAATAAAGGAAAATTTACAATTAGGTCCCCTGGTAACATATTTTAAGCATTTAAGGACAATTTATAATGCGTGTACTTTGTGTTTATGCGATTCCAAAATAAATAATACAGAAATGAACCGTAACAATAAAATCACGGTAATTTATTCAAATGTGAATGTACATTGATTTTATTTAAAACTATTGTTCTAATGAATGATTTTTTTTATGACCCGTTTAAGTCCGCTGGCGTAGACCATAATACACGTAGTAATGTGAGAATATGAGTAACTTGCTCATTAAATATTGAAAAATAATATAATAGAAGCAAAACCTTTACAAAATTAATTATAGAAATTATAATCTCAAAAATGAATAAAATAAATCTAAACTAAATGCAATAATACATAAATAAAAGTGACAAATGGAAATTATAAATTGTACAATTTATAAAATACACCCATGTTTTTATAAAGTACATGCACATTGTACTGACCAAAACCATTTTCTAAATGCATGTAATTTATATATTATACGTGTACTTCATAAAGTACCTGCATATTTCATAAAGTACACGCATTTTTAAATTGGTTTTGGTCATTACAATATGCATATACTGTACAAAAATATGCGTTTACTTTGTGTTAATCCCATTCCAAAATGTCAAAAATAAATAAAATAAAGGGAAATTTACAATTAGGTACATTGGTAACATATTTTGAACATTTAAGGATAATTTAACATGCGTTCCACTTGTTATGCCACTAGCGTGGACTTTTGCAAGAGGAGAATTAGTGGACCTATAAGTGTTTAAAATTAGCTTTAGTGTTAATTTTTTTTCTGTGAGAGACCTAAGAGTACTTTCCTCTAAAATAAATCTAAACTAAATGCAATAATACATTAATAAAGTGATAAATAAAAATTATAAGTTATACAATATATAAAGTACACGCACATTATAGTGACCAAAACCATTTTCTAAATACGTATACTTTATATATTATGCGTGTACTTCATAAAGTGCACTCATATTTCATAAAGTACACGCATTTATAAATTGATTTTGTCATTACAATTTGCGTGTACTGTACAGAAAGATGTGTGTATTTTGTGTTGATCCCATTTCCAAACAAATAATAGAGAAAAAAACACTCAACAATAAAATTACAGTAGTTTATTCAAATATGAATGTTCATTGATTTTACTTAAAACTACTTTTAGAATGTATGAATTAAACAATAATAAGAGGAATCAAATTGGTTCTTTACACGTGGACCTGTAATGACCCGTTTTACTACACCTAGAGCAAGTAACTTCTCTTATTATGACCTCTCCAACAGATTATATTCTCTTATTTCTTGCTCTCCCTCTCGGTCTCTTTATTAATGGAGGAGGGATTGCTGGATTTTCAAGAAATGAAATATTTAGGGACATCAAATTAGGAAAAGGAACTATAGGTGATGAGTATGATTTTTTATGGAAAAAAATCTTATTAGAATCCCCAATATGATCATAAATACTTCCACCCATGTTTCGTACAACATAAACAACATGAGAACATGGAAAATATCATAGCTGTCAACTCTTACAAGAGCAAATTCCTCGTTCTAAGTCAACCGCGGCCCGCACATCTGAATGAACTTCAAATACATGTTTTCTTGAGTGACTAATATTCCAATGTCTACTTTTTTTCCAATTTTCGGTCATTAATTTATCAAAATGAGGAAACAACTCCTTTGACCATGTTTCATATTCAACAAATTTATTTACATTGAAATCCATAATCTTGATCCTCATTTTGTACATTATATTAATTGTCGATAAATGCCTTTCCTCTAGGATCCAAGAGTTGAATGATTCCGCAACACTTGATGCCATGTCACCAGAATGTTTCCCAATGAAATATGAACAAGATCAATTCTCCGGAGGCAAATTAAAAAGAAAATCAGCGACATCAACTCCACTTTCCTTCTTCAAGGCATCAATATTCTTTTAAAATTTATCAACTGTTACAACATATGCATAACACATGAAATCTTGAACGAGCTTCTTTCGAAAGTTCCCACTCCCCCATGTTTCTTCTTTATATTTCCCTGTAAATGAGGTATATAGTAAGAATGTGCAGACATTGGAAAAACCTTACAAACACCTTCAAGAAGACCATTGTTTCGATCGAATATGAATGTGATGTTTTGATCTTGATGAGCTATTGCATCATGCAAATTAATGAGAAACCACATCCAATTGTTCTTCGTCTCTGAATCTATTGCATATGAAAGAGGATAAAGGTGTGAACATATAATGAATTATATCAAAATATATAGATTCTATGACGAACTCCAAAAATGGTGTCGCTGGCGCGGGCCAATAAACACATAGGCTATATAAGTGAAATAAATATATTTGTATTGATAGGATACACAAATGTAAAGTATAAACATATTATGCTTGTACTTTAATATATATGGGTGTAATTTATTATTTCATTTGCCCATACCAAATAAAGAATCACAAAGTACACGCAAAACATTACAAATTACACAAAGTGTAAACATGGTTTCACATGTACTTTATAATGATATGCATGTACTTTGCATTATTGGCCCAAAACAAATAAAGAATCCTAAAGTACAAGCATGTCATTACAAAGTACACGTGATATAACATAGAAAATTCATGTGTACTCTTTTATCAAATGCGTGTACTTTGGGATTATATGAAAATAACAAAACCAGACCACAAAGTACACGCGTAATACATAAAGTACACGCATATATTCACGTGTACTTTATAAATTTCATGCGTGTACTTTATATTATCTTCAAAGAACATATAACGGATTCTACATAATATTGTAAAGTAAAATTCAATGCTTCACATTTATGATTGTTCCCATTACTTGTTGTTACTGAAAAAATTGTTTCATGGTACCTGGTCTTCAAAAATGCACTATCAAGAAACAAAACAAGTCTGCTGTACTGAAATCTATCAATGAATCCTGCAAACAATACAAAAATTATTTTGAATAATTTTCTCTCCGGTTCGACTTCAAGAATGCAATGCGATCCTGGATTATAATGCAATAAAAGTTCCCTATAATTATTCATTAATGCACATGAAACTTTTTCATCACCATGCAATTCAGCAGCATCCATCTCTTTATCACGCCATGCATGATGATAACCTATATAGGGACCATAGTTCTTCTTCATATCTTTAACTACATCAATTGGTCTCAGCAACGGTTTATCCCTTAGCTCATCACCACGCCATGTCAAAACTAAT
This sequence comes from Sambucus nigra, assembly GCA_949130495.1. NCBI lineage: Eukaryota > Viridiplantae > Streptophyta > Magnoliopsida > Dipsacales > Adoxaceae > Sambucus > Sambucus nigra. Next base: position 587,048,051 of record OX422216.1, read on the forward strand.
TTGGATTCCATCATTCTGCTTGATGGACTACGATATACATCCGTACAAATATGCTCATTGTTCAGAATTCTTATATAAAAGTAACCATTTACCGTTGATAATGAAGCATGAACTCACCACATGCAATTCTTTGTACTCCTTTTTGAACACTCTGCTGTCACCCGAGTTTTATCACTCTTTAAATATATATACTTGAAACTAACCTCAACAATATAATTTCACAACTTGTCACGAAAATTAACCACACCTCCTTTAAAACACTACTCTTCATGACAAATATATGGCTTCTAATCATTTGAGAGATAAACTTTGGACGTACTCGGATCCACACCTCCAATATAAACATCATTTTTAACTCCACTACTAATATCAATAACAGTGGATGATGATATATAGTCTACCCTTTCTCTACTTGTACCACAACATTCAACCTTATCACAACTTGTATATGTGCATTCAATCATTTCATGAATTGTACTAGTCGCCAAAGCTATTGAATCAAAGACATATATCCAAATTGTAACAACCCCAATTTTCTCACTAAAGGCTGTCCAGGCATGATACGACGAAGTTGGGACTAGTAGATAAATTAATACCATTCTCAGCACAATGTAAAAAAATATTGTTATTTAAAAAAGCTCGATGCTTTAAACTTTATAAATGTCTCACTAGAAACAACTAAACTCAACCAACACCAACTAAATAATAAATTTAACAGTGAATAAATATCACAACCCCAACATAATGTAAATAAATAAATAAATCTTGGGATTATGCCCTTACAATATTTTCCAAATAAAATAACTAAACTCTGGCAGAAAAGCACCTAGGCTAGAGTCAATGATCTTGAAAGCTGATAGGCACCGAGAGATCACAAGGCTTGTACAGTAATAGTCCAGCTATTTCTGTCAAGAAATAACCTCGAGAATTTTTTTCTACAATTTGGGTCAAAGCCCGAGGTGTGTAAGAATTAACTTAATTAATTTATGATGCAATAATAGAGTCAATGCACACTAATTATTCCCCCTTCGTCACTCAACTGCATATAACACCTCACTCCTCATCTAAGTGTGACATGTTTCGAATCCCAAAAGTCCCCAAATAATAACTACAACTATGTGTTAATTTAATAAAATGGTTAAATGATTTAAGTGTACCGACTACATTGAATTATCAATGTCCATAATTTCCCAGTCTCAAAATTTTCACATAAGAAGCCTAAACATCTATTATGTAATAAAGGATCACAATTTTAATTTATTTTCGCATTTTTAGACATTTCAATTTATCTCACATAAAGTTCGGGTAATTATATATATGTCCTTTATATATATGACACACAAGAACATCTATTGTTGGTGTTTGATTCGTGCTCTATCGGCAAGTCCAGAGGAATCCCTTCTCCAAAGCGGACATCATATAACACACACAAGTTGGGGGCGGTCCCTACACAGGACACCTGTACACTCCCCATACCCATCGGTGATATAGGAAAGGTCAGTGCCAATACCTACCTCTTGTGGGTGGAGCCTCCACGTAGTACCTATATGGCCTACACATCGTCAATCCCACCTATGCCGACGTGTGGTACACGACTCAAGGGCGCGAACCCTCGAGCCGATAGGATGGTCCATTGGTACGTCCACACATAATTATATAATAGTATATATTATTATCCCGTATATTTTGTAAAGGTAATTACTTTATAATTACCATAGAAATACAACCAAAGTCCACAATATTTTCCATTTTTGTTAATAATTTATCATCTAATAAATTATTAATTCCATTTTATAAAAATAATTACTTAACCCCATAAATATTGGTAATTATTTTAAATTTAATATGGCCTATCATTTATGTTCCTTTTTAATCTTCACATAACAATGCTCCTATTAACGAACGAGTTTTAATGGTTTATAGGATTCAGGCTGAGGTTAAAAGGCACGAAATGTCGCGTCACCCAACACGTCGCTCGAATGACCATGAGGTTTGTTCGCACGACAAGGCATGTCGCTCAAACGACTCACGACGTTGTTTGAGCTACCTTTTGTCTTCTTCCTTTCTACGCTTCCCCAACTAAAGTGCCTCCCAAAGCTAAATTTACACCAAAATTAGTTCCCCATTCCCAGCATATCAACCCGAAAATTTATAACTTTGAATCCCAAAGCAACCCATTCTTGGTATTCTAAATTCCCAACTAAAATCCGAACATATAAAGGATCCTAAATACCTAATACATTTTCAATATTTTTAGTCTTCTCCAATTCAGAATATGGGCATTTATTTTGATGATTCAAAACATAATTTCTCAGTCTAAAATTTAAGAAATGTCTCCTACATTAATTCACAAATCGTCTTCAATCAATTTAGAAACCTTAAGGAATATACCACAAATAATCAGATTTAGGATACCTAACTTTCTAGGATAAATCCTAAATATAAATCAAACCTCTACATGTGTTATTCATCATCAAATCAAACACTTCAAGCCCTAAATCCCAGAAATCTAAAAGGGACAATTATGATTCATTGAGAAATAAATTGGAAACAAAAATTAAGCATGATAATTATTGCCTTAAAAATGGTAGAAAAATGTCCCTTGATTCTTCCTTGGTTACTCCTTTGTTCTAGCCCTTTTCTCCTTTCTTTGGTATATTTAACTTTCCTTCCTATCACTGCGATTTTTAGGTTTGAAGAATGATAGTGGGGGAGTGGTTTACCCCCCACTTAACCTTTTAATTAGTGGCTAATTTGGAGTTGGGACTAAAACCCAACTTTTGGACCCCCAAATGGACTCGAATCGATAACCCAACTAATCCAAAAGCTCCCCAACTAATATACCTATGATTTGGGACCAATTCTAAATATTTAAAACACTAAACCGATACTCTAACGCTTCCCAAATATATTTATTTCACTTAGACATTTTATATGTTAAAACGACATGCACCCATAATTTTATTTATGTGTTATTTATTTATCACTCGCAAGTCCATTATGTCTAGTTGAGTTCTATCTTTATGTAATCATGAATAACGGCTAATTTAAAATTAAATTTTTAACTCATCTAAATTTAAATTCATCCGATTTAACTTTATTCCAAAATTAATATTAAATTAATGAATTTAAATTAGCCAAAATATTTTATTCTAAAATTATGGGGTATTACATAAATAAAATCAGTTTTGAGAACCACTTGAGACCGCAACATACAACAAACATCTTTATCACAAAGCAACATGAATCGACTTTCATCACCAAAGTTGTACTTCAATGAAAAAGAATCAACTTTCAAATCCATGAACTTGCTACATAACTCATTGCATATGAAATCTAATGAGCTGTCTTAAAAAATGTCAATACAAGCCATATTATCCAAATAACAACACCGGGTAATCCGATAACTTTTCATTATCACTTGCATTAAATTGAAACAGAAAAATAGTTTTGTTAAAGCTCATGTTTAATTAATGCCGCTGTAACAGACCAACAAATACATGGCCAACAAAGACATGAGTACTCTATTAAGCATGAGTCAACAGTAACAAAGTAAATGCACATTAACATTATAAAGAATTAATGTCAAATAATAAATAAGAATTAATCATTACAAAATCACGTGTACTTTAGATTCAATTGTGTGTACTTTACTCTAATTTTCTCTTAATGTATATACTAAGTACTTTACTATTGTAAAATATCAAGATTTGTTAATGCCGCTGGCGCGGACCCACAGACACATGCCCATCTAATACATGACAAGTCTTTTAAGTAGTGAGTCAGAAGTAACAAATTAAACACATATTAACATTATGTAAAAGTAATGTCAAAAGAAAAAATCAGAATTAGTCAAGTTCAACATTCACGTGTACTTTACTGCAATGATCCTTTGAGGTACATACACGACCAACATTTATATAATATAAAGTACACACACATATGAACACACAATATCAAAACACAAAGTCAAGATATATTCATATAAAATTAAAATAAATTTATAAAAAAATTAAATCATTCATTCAATATTCGAGTCAATTAATCAAATAGTTGTAATTGTGTAAATCATGTGCTGAATTAACTCTAATATTGAATGAATGATTTAATTATGTAAATTCAGCACATGATTTACATAATTACAACGATTTGATTAATTGAAAGCAAATATAACAACCTATTTTAATTGATTGACATGCAAAACATTTCTTCATAACAGGTATAAAGTTACAAATAATCGAATTAACGCAAAGAAAATACATCAACCTATTTTAATTGATCGACATGCAAAACATTTCTTCATAACAGGTATAAACTTACAACTGATCGAATTAATGTAAAGGATAATCCAAGTTAAACAAAGCGGAAAGAATTGATTTCTTCGAACAAAATGATAACTTATTTCTTTGAGAGAACAAAGTTGGTTGAACAGAAGTGAAAAGAAACCATAATATCATAAGTTATTGGAGAGAACGAACATGTTTGACAGAAGCAGGAGGAAGAAAAAGAAGATCCTAACTTATTGGAAATGTAGTCAATCGCTGATTAGGTCAATGATAACAAAATGAATGAAATGTGGTAAAAGGTATTTATATGGCCCTAATCGTATAAAATTTATTTGACCCGGTTAAAACGTCCAAAATTTCCAATCAAGAGATTAGACCATAAAAACCTATAAAAGTTAAATGTTTCAAGTTTTGTGCTATTTTTTTTAAAAAAATTCCCACTCATTTTTCATTTCCCATTAATTTTCCTCAACCTATTTCAATCGATATTAGGGTAAATAGCTTTTACTCTCACCTCATACGGTGTACTATCTCTCTATCTCCAACACCCATTTCCCTAATGACTTCCTCTGCCATGTGAAATTCTTCACAACACTCACCTCATGTGCCCTCAATGGCGGTGTCAAATGTACCAATATAAACCCTAGACCCGCGAATCTAATGCAAATTTGCCCCACGGATATACAAGATTTTATATGAAGTTTTGTTTACCCGCTTCTCTTTCTATGTCAAATTGTGTTACTATGTATATATATTTGCATAAGTGTTATGCAGGTTAGTAGGGCCGGTCCTGAGATTGATAAAAATTGATAACGCCCCGTGCAAAAATTGTAAAGTAGACCCCTTTTTATGTGTATTGATATAAAAAAAATAGACCCTCAATATATAAATAATAAAAAATAGACCAGTGGGACCCTGTGCGATTGCCCACTTGGCACATGCTCAAGTTCACCTCTACAGGTTAGGCTAATGATTAAGGATGGAGTGCAAGGGTATCAAGGATTTGTTTTCAAGTTTCCACTTCAAATTTAGTATCCAGATCTTTGTGCCTACGATCAGGTTAACGTTAAAAATTGCCATTTATTTTGTGTTTGATTTATTATTTTTGCTAGTGTTTAATTAAGTTGGTGTTAAATATTCGTAATTTATAGTCTGGAGGTCGAAAGCTTACATCTTTGGGGTTATATGGATGCTAAAAAATTTCATCTTGCATTCCATTCGTATTTGTCATGAAATTTACTGCACTAATTTTGAATATTCTAGCTCTATATGACTAGGAGAATATGTTAGTTTTCACTTTCCACCACCAAGAACATTATTTTTAATTGGATAGTTGTAATATTCTATGGGAAGGTCAACAATAATGGCTTTCTGTACATACATCTAGATTTTTATTCCAACCAAGTATGATATATTAAGTATTATGACAATTAACTATATGGTATCAAACCCAGCCCTTTAAGGGATTGTTTGCTTTTGGAACGTTAGTTTGTTTGTTTCTAGATCTTAAGTTGAACCATTGATACATAAGATGAATCAAATAGTGTTTTTTATTTTTCAGATCTCTTGATGGTTCATGTATAGAGGAAAGATGGTTGATAAGGCCATCTCTGGTGGGAGATGTTAAAATCTAAGCTTACATTGTTTTGGTTCACAGTGTGACAGTGGGTACCAAAAAATGTATTTTTCGGTGAGAGAAATGTAATGAGGATGTAAATCTACATTGTCTGTAGACGATATGTAAATGGGACCCACGGCTGGACGGGAGAGTGTCGTCCGTCCAAGGGTGTCAGACGGACCGAAGCCATCCATCCACCATTATAAATAAATAAATAAATAAAATGTGTAAAAGTTAACTTGTCTCAGTGTGTGTAAAAAAATATGTAAAAGTTAACTTGTCTCAGTGTGTGTAAAAAAATATGTAAAAATAAAATCCGTACACCCTTGAACGGATGACAGTTACCCGTCCAAGATAGGTCCCATCTCTTGCCACGTCAAAGTTAGTTTGTCCCAATGTGTAAACAACTGATAAAATGTAGTCTAAAAATGTAAGTTTACATTTTCTAAGCTTGTTCCACTAGAGATGACCTGATGCAAATGAGTTTGGGTTTGATACCATATGGATTGTTCAGTCGAGGCCTAGTTCTTGGGACTTTTATAAAGTCGACAAAATGAAACAACATTATTATCGGGGGCCACGAGATGCGATCACTACACCAAAATGGGCAAATTGTCACCTTTCAGCCGGCCAGCCTTGTCAAGGTCATTGACCGTGACAAAAAAACACGCGTTTTATGTCACGGTCATTGACCTTGACACGTGGCATGTTATGATTGGTTAACGTTTTATGAATATGGGTCCGCGCCAGCGGTTTTATTCAAAAATAGGGACTAAAATCATAAATAAAATGTTTGTTGTCCTATTTTCAAAATACATATTACAATAAATCCTAAATTTACAAACCCCTAAAGATAGATACCTTTGATTGCAAAGCATGCACTTGTATTATTATTATACAACATGTATTATTTCGACGTGTAATTCTAAAATCTCACCTAGTTTTGTATACTATTTTTAAATACAAGTGTGTGTGTGTGTGTGTGCGTGTGTGTGCGTGTGGCGGGGGTGGGGGTGGGGTGGGGTGGGTAGGGGTGGTGTGTGTGTGTGTGTGTGTGTGTGCGCGTGTGGCGGGGGTGGTATTGACGGAACTTACACATACGTTATAATATAGACGAAACATTTTTTTATCTGTACTAATAACATTTTTTTTATCTGTACTAATAACATTTTTTTTACAGCAAAAATGTCTCCTTCAGATGTTAGGGCGAAGATGATGATGCTGTTTATGATGATGTCGTCGTCTGGGTTCGGTGGTAGCGGAGGCGACGAGGGCTCCTCCGCCCCTAGGCTCCCCAAATATGGAAAATTTGGGATTACCGTCGAAAACAAGTCGGAGCTTTTAGCGAGATCCCTCGAGCTGCTAAAGACGGTCATCGGCCCGGGGTTTATGAGTTGGAAGGAGGTGCCGTATGAGCTCAAGTTAGCTGTTTGGGCGGCACTACAGGTAATATTTATATGAATATTTCAATTTCAATTTCAATTTCAATTTATATTTATATTTATATTTATATTTATATTTATATTTATATTTATATTTATATTTATATTTATATTTATATTTATATTTATATTTATTCGCAACTAACATTGTATTTGTTGGACAGGAACAATTCAACTTGGATCCAAAGCTACGCGATTCCGTCTTGGAGCAGTTGAGGGAGCAACACAAGACGTGGAAAAAAAATATGCGGACACGGTACTTTGGAAAAACACGAGAGACCATTTTACAATGGCGCGGATCCGTCCCGCCCAAGGAGCCGATCTCATTGGCACAATGGCAAAAGTTCATTGACAATGAGATCGAGGATCGACAATTGGCATCTCGCCAATCGGGGAGGGAAAATCGGGCTAAAAAGACGGACGTGCACTACTCCGGCCGGACCTCTTACGCTGAGGTGGAGCATAGGATGAAGGTAATATTTAATTTATCTATAACTACAGAAATATATTATTGGATATTATTTTACTTTGCGGGGCCGATACTAATTTTACTTTACTTTATTTTATTTCAGGGGGTAGGGAGTGGGCCAGGGGGTAAGCCACATAGGCTCGATACTTATGTGGCTCTTCGGACGAAGAAGGGGAAGGACAAGGAGGTGTCCCCGAGCGTCGCGGCCACGATTGTAAGTAATCCGACAGTTTAATTATTGTTAATTACGTTATAATTTTTTAGTTTACTTATTTTACTAATCATGTGCTTTTTGTCGTTTCAGGCAAAGCTTAAGGAAGTGCATGAGTCGCAGTCTGATGCCAACAAGGCATCTTTGTCCACAGACGCACTCAGCCAAGTGCTTGGCTCTGATCGCAAGGGGAGGACAAGGGGAGTGAGCTCGCGGGTGGCCAAATCTAGGATCATCGGATTGGAGACGAGCGACACCGGGTTGGCTCGAACGGTGGATTCACACGACGCGAAGCTGTCCCGTTTGGAGGCGACGGTCCAAGATATGTACGCATTCATGAAGCGTACGTTGGGTGGAGACCATAAAGAGAAAGGTAAAGGGAAAGGGAAGGAGAAGGCGGTGGAGGAGGAGGTGCGGGAGGACGAGGAGGTACGGGAGGACGAGGCGCAGGATGACGAGGATGTGGACCTCGCTGCTTCATCACCGACACGTTCGTACTTCGACGATCCACTTCCCTATTTGACGCCCTCCAACAGACCATTATCGACGATTGGTTGGCCGAGCGTGTTCATATTGGACATATTTGATGGCCAGCGGATAGGGCGGGGGTTGAGGGACCCGGATATCATCGAGGGTGGAATAGTCCATGGACGTGTGCTTCAAGGGATGGAGTCCAGGGTGCTCGTCACGCATGTCATACTCGGGAAGGAGAACTCCCTACTGTGGTTGCGTGAACAATGCGGCACGACATATATTAGTGGGTGCGTCAATTCGTATGTCGTGTGGCCTACTCACCTCCTCACATTTACCCAAGACATGTAGTAACATTATTTTTAAGTTTGTCCATTTTAATTATATTTGGATTATATCGTCATGTATATTATTTTTACTTTGAAAATTTGGATTATACTGTCATGAATATATATTTGCATTATCTTTAGTTTGTGTTGGATATATGATGTTTGGAACAGGTACAACGTTGTTATAACAGGTACAAATATACTGCTGGGCAGTGGCGGTGGCCATACTGCCCAGCAGATTTTTTTTAAATTCTGCCCAGAATTGTCACGGTCAATGACCGTGACAAGTTTTTTAAGAATTTTCACGGCTTTGCCACGATTATAAATCGTGACAAACGTGTCACGGTCATTGACCTTGACACGACCGTGACACAAAACGCGAGTTTTGTGTCAAGGTCAATGACCGTGACACGACCGTGACAAAAAAAGTTGTCTCGCCTCGAAATGTCACGGTCATTGACCTTGACAAGGTGAATTTGTCAAGGTCAATGACCTTGACAAATGGGCAGATTTGGTGTAGTGGATGGTCACAAGTCTTGAGGTTATTTCATGTACTAATGATCCTGGGACCATATTCAATTTGATAACTCTTCGACAATCTAGGTTTGCTTAATAACTTTGGTTTAATTTCTCAGTTTGCTTTGGTTTTTAATTATTTTTTACTATTTGGTTGCATAGAAATAAGAGAAAAATAAAAGGCAATGTTAGACTAAAGATGAATTAATTTAGTTTTATTGAATGGATGTTTGATTAGGTTAGGGCTGTAAATCGGACTGGGTGAGCCTGGCTTGGGGTTGTTCAGGCTCGGCCTGAACTCACTTACCCATGCTCAAGTCTGAGCTCGGCCCAAATTATTTTTTCTCACATAGACCCGAACTCAACTCACAAATATTATGGGCTTCGGGCCTGTTTCAATTTTTTTTGTTAAAAAAGTTTGAATTATTTTTTTTGCTTGTATTTTCATCATGGACAAAATTACACATTAAAATCTAATTGATATTTCATGAAATAAAAATATATAATTATGAAATGTATTAAATTAAAATAAGGGAAATAAGAGTGAAAACCTACAAATGCCTATTATATTTCATACATTTAGCAAAATTTGATCATTAACAAAGGCGTATTGTGAGTTGAGCAATTATTAAATCAAATACCCATAATGAGATTAACAATAAATCACAAAATTGAAAATCACATGTAATCTAATGTATTATGACAAATGATTTTTTTTTTTAATGTAGTAAATGTAATAAAAGAACGAAACCTAATTAAACAATGCTAACATAAATATGTTATATTATATAAATTATTTATTTATTTATTTATAAATATGAAGTTCGAGCTTCGGGCCTAATTCGGGCTTGGCAAAGTTCGGCTCAAGCTCGGTCCGAAATTTATTCGGGCTTGAAATTTTGGTTTAGGCTCGGCTCGGCTCAAACTCAAATAAAGCTCGGCCCGAAAATAACGGACCGAACGGGCGGGCTTCGAGCGCTCAATTTACGAGCCTAATTAGGTTCATGAGTATCTTTCTTTAGTTTATTGCTAGTTGTAAATTTAGCACGTATATTGTTATATTCCTATTATCCATTTTTTGTTTGTTGATGAGCGAAAGCAAGATAAAAGAATAGTCACTATTAAACTTTGATGTTGAGTTAGTTGCTTAGGTAGAAAAAGTACTTTACTATCCTTTCTACTTTTATATATCTTTGCAATTTTCTAGGTTCTTCTTTGAGAATAAAAAAGATTGTAAAGATGACTCAATTATTAATGCATATGGATGTCCGTTGATTGTCATAATAGAATTATGGAAAATGATAATATGTGCCCTTATGCACATATTTTGAGTCTCAAAATAATAAGTATGAATGTTCTACATGAGTATTTGTATCCTATTAAATGTATGTTGGAACTCTGTCCCTACAATTTTTAGGTTCTTAGTGTGTACCTTAAGGCACATGTTATCATGATATTAGAATTATTATATCAGTACAGGCACAAACCAAGTTATAGATAAATATTAATGCACAAAATGGTGCTCCAAGCATTTAATCAATAATCTGTTGGAGATTTTTAAAATCAGAGAGTAAGAGTTTTTTGGGTGTAAAAGCCTTAAGATCTTGTCCCACATTGGAAGTGTGAGGAAGAGGTGGGAAGCTAACCCAAATATAAAAGGGGATAGTGTCCCACATTGGAAAATGTACAAAGCTAAGTGTCACCACTAAGCTATAAAAGGGGTGGGCAACCTTTGAGTCCCACATTGGAAAAATGTTAAGAATTTGTACACTTAATAAGTACAAATGGAAGATGAAGAGTTAATTCATCTAGCATTTAAGAGGCTATTCAAGAGACCTCAATACGGTGCGAAGCACCGTACGCACACGCACACGCACACCGCGCGCGCGCGCGCGTGCGGGTGCGGGGCAGTGGGCTGTAGAGGCGCTAGTGGCGCACTTTGCACTGCGCACGCCGCGTGTCCGCAGTGGTAGCGGGTTGCCGGGATTCGTCCGGGTCGGATCGCGGTAGCTCGGGCGCGGTCACTTTTTGGTTGACCCGTGCAAAACCGATTCGGTATTATTATACCTGTTCGGAAAGGACTTAAGACTGTTGGTAATTAACAGTCATACCTGTTCGAAAATGACTTAATTCAACAGTCATGACTCTTGAAGACAAAGCCTTTCATTTTCTATAAATAAAGGCTGCCTAAAAACGGAATTACATTGATTACAAAAACCAGTTTCAGATTTCCAGACCCTGCTATTACTCTCTTACAATTTTCAGGAGATACAAATTCTCTTATTCTGTTTTGTGCACATAAACAGAATAAGAACTTGATTGACTGTTCTTCGCTGCTACATCCAAGGGCTGTCTTCAAATATACAAGTTGCAGACAGTGCAATTGCTTCATTGTATCTTGAGTACGGATTTGCTGATTCCCGTTTGTATACCGAAATTCTTCGTGTGGGGCAAATACTGTATTTAGGAAAGTGACATCATGCCTTGAAGTTTTATAGTGACTATTCAGAAATTACATTGTTGTATTGAAGTTGACATTTTTGAGATATATAAAGAGCTCCATTTCTGTATTTGCATTCATAATATCCAACAATCTAAATACAGTATTTTGGAAATGGCCAACTCTTCCAAATCACTTCGACAAATAACAGAAAGCTTTGTCAAGTTGGACCGTTTTGATGGTGGTAATTTTCTGCATTGGCAGAAAAAGGTTCATTTTCTTATAACAACATTGAAGATTGTATATGTCTTGTCACAACCGAAACCAAATGAAGATGAAGATGAAACCGTGGAACACACTAGGCAACGCACAAAATGGGAGACCGATGATTACTTGTGTCGTGGTCACATTCTCAATGCACTTGCTGATAATTTGTTCGACTTGTACCAAAATGTTGGGACTGCAAAAACTTTATGGGAAACATTGGAGACCAAATATCTAACGGAAGACGCTACAAGTAAGAAGTTCCTTATCGGTCAGTTTCTAAGCTTTAAAATGCATGATAATAGGCCTGTGCTAGAACAATTTCATGACATCCAACGCATCATAAATCATTGCAAACTGAAAAAATTAAATATGGATGATAATGTAATTATTGCTGCCATAATTGAAAAACTTCCTCCTTCTTGGAAAGACTATAAGAAAGAACTCAAACACAAAAAGGAGGATCTTTCACTTGAAGAATTAGAGACTCATTTAAGAATTGAACAAGAGTCTCGAATTCTAGATGGTAAAGAGGAACAAGAAAATTCTGTTTCTAAGGTCCATGTGGTGGAGGAAGGAAAGGAGCAAAAATATGGCAATCATGGAAAAAATAACAAGCGGAAGAATTTTTCAAATAATTCTAAAGCAAACAAAAAGAAGAAAGGAAATTGTTTTCATTGTAACAAACCAGGTCACTTCAAGAAAGATTGTCGTGAGTTCAAGAAACTAAAGGAAAAAGGAGGGACATCAGACACAAAGCAAAAATTTGCTGCTATGATATCCGAGGCTAATATGCTTGGAGAAGACAACTCTTGGTGGGTTGATTCTGGGGCCACAAGGCATGTTTGTAAGGACAAGAACTTGTTCTCTGCCTATGAAATAGTGGAAGGAGATGTTCTCTATATGGGAAATTCATCTACAGCTGCGGTTAAAGGCAAAGGGACAGTGGATCTCGAATTCACTTCCGGGAAAATTCTTAGCCTCACCAATGTTTTTCATGTTCCTGATGTTAGGAAAAATTTTAGTTTCTGGAAGTCTTCTTAACAAATTTGGCTTTAAGCTTGTATTTGAGTCAGACAAATTTATTCTGACTAAGAATGGTACCTTTGTAGGCAAAGGATATTTGTATGAGGGCATGTTTAAGCTCAATATCAATGAAAAGGATTCTTCTGCTTATATCGTTGATTGTCTTTCATTATGGCATAGTCGTTTAGGACATGTTAATACAAAGAAAATGCATTTCATGGTTAATTTAAATTTAATTCCTAAATATGAGAATGATATGAATGAAAAGTGTAAAATATGCATGCAAACAAAAATAACAAGATTGCCTTTTCCTAAAATAGAAAAAACTACATCTTTGTTGCAATTAGTACATAGTGATGTTTGTGATTTGCATGGAACGCCTACTAGAGGTGGTAGTAAATATTTTGCTACATTTATTGATGACTTTTCAAAATATTGTTACGTATATCTTTTAAACTCTAAGGATGATGTGCTTAATAGATTTAAGACATATAAAAATGAAGTTGAAAATCAATGTGATTCTAAAATAAAATGTCTTAGATCTGATAGAGGTGGTGAATATCACTTTCCTCAATTTTGTGAAGATATGGGAATTATACATGAAGTTACTGCACCTTATACACCACAACAAAATGGAGTAGCAGAAAGAAAAAATAGGACACTAACTGAAATGGTTAATGCTATGCTTTCTTATTCTGGTTTAAGTAAAGGGTTTTGGGGAGAAGCACTTTTAACTGCATGTCATATTCTGAATAGAATACCTGTTAAAGATAATAAGAAAACTCCTTACGAATTATGGAAGAATAGAAAACCTAATTTAGCTTATCTTAAAGTTTGGGGTTGTAGAGCTATTGTAAGACTACCTGAAACTAAGAGAAAGAAATTAGGAAGCAAAGGTATTGAGTGTATTTTCATAGGTTATGCACAACATAGTAAAGCCTATAGATTTTTGGTTAGTGAACCTAATGATTCTGTTGAGGTAAATACAATAATTGAATCGAGAGATGCAATTTTTTATGAACAAAGGTTTTCTTCTATTCCTAGAATTAATAATGAAAAAGAAGTAAGCACTCCTTCACAGTTACCTGAAACTCCACTAGTAGAACAAGAAGAGATTAGAAAAAGTAAAAGACCTAGGAAAGAAAAAAGCTTTGGTCCCGACTTTGTAGTCTATCTTGTTGAAGGAACTAGAGATACATCTTGTAATCAATATGCTTTGACTCTTAGCATTGAAACAGACCCACAAACTTATAGTGAGGCAATTAAGTCTGTAGATTCAGCATTTTGGAAAGAAGCTATAAATGATGAAATGGATTCAATTTTGGGAAATAAAACTTGGAAATTAGTAGACTTACCTCCAGGATCTAAACCCATTAAGTGTAGATGGATTTTTAAAAAGAAAATGAAAATAGATGGAACAATTGATAAATTTAAGGCTAGATTGGTTGCTAAAGGTTTTACACAAAAAGAAGGAATTGATTATTTTGATACCTATGCACCTGTTGCTAGAACCGCCACTATTAGAATTTTAATTGCATTAGCATCTATATATAATTTTGAGATTCATCAAATGGATGTGAAAACTGCCTTTTTAAATGGTGACTTAGAAGAAGAAATTTACATGGAACAACCTGAAGGGTTTGTTATGCCTGGACAAGAAAACAAAGTATGTAAACTTATTAAGTCCTTATACGGCCTAAAACAAGAACCTAAACAATGGCATGAAAAATTTGATAAAGTCATTATTTCTTATGGTTTTAAAATTCATGAATCTGATAAGTGTGTTTATAGTAAATTTGCTAATGGTAAAGGTGTGATCATTTGTTTATATGTAGATGACATGTTAATTCTTGGTACTGATTTAGAAAGCATTAATTATACTAAGAGTTTTTTGTCTTCTAAATTTGATATGAAAGATATGGGTGTAGCTGATGTCATATTAGGAATTAGAATAATAAGGAAAGATAAAAATATAATTCTCACTCAATCTCATTATGTTGAGAAAATTTTAAAGAAATTTAATCAGTTTGATTGCACACCTGTTAGTACACCTTTTGAACCACAGCTAAAGATGATCCCTAATAATGGTAGAGCTATTTCACAATTGGAATATGCACGAGTAATTGGTAGTTTAATGCATGCCATGACATGTACTCGACCTGATATTGCTTATGCTGTTGGTAAATTAAGTAGATATACTAGTAATCCAAGTTTATTGCATTGGCATGCTGTCAATAGAATATTAAAATATTTGAAAGGAACTATGGACTATGGTATATACTATAGTGGATATCCTTCAGTATTAGAAGGGTTTTCTGATGCCAGTTGGATAACTGAGCGGGAGGATCATTCCTCAACAAGTGGATGGATTTTCACACTTGGTGGAGGAGCTGTTTCTTGGGGATCAAAGAAACAAACTTGTATAGCTGACTCTACTATGGCAGCTGAGTTTGTAGCATTAGCTGCAACTAGTAAAGAGGCAAAATGGTTAAGGAATTTATTGATTGAAATTCCAGTTTGGCCAAAACCAATGCCTCCAATATCTATACATTGTGATAGTGAGTCTACACTTTTCAGATCTTATAGTAAAGTGTACAATGGAAAATCTAGACATATTGGCCTGAGACATAGTTATGTTAGACAAATGATTACAGATAGTGTAATCACAGTGGATTATGTAAAATCAAGTCAAAATTTAGCTGATCCTTTTACAAAAGGTCTTGCAAGAGGACTAGTATCTAAGACATCAATAGGGATGGGACTAAAGCCCATTAATAATAATCACTCTTGATGGAAACTCAACTTGAAACTTGATATATTCAAGTCTCAAGTTCAATGATTAAAGTACATCATACGACGTGATTGTAAGCACTATGAAATTTAACATCCCAAGGATAAGTGCTTAGAACATGTAATGAATAATGAAAGAGGATGGATTTAACCGTAATAGATTTATGGTGTTTTAAGTTACATGGACACCTATGATAATCTACCTATATGAGTGTGGAAGTGGTGCCGCTTCCTATGAGTATTGGGCTCGACTCTAAAGCACTCATGAAATTAAGGTACAAACACAAGGCCTAATTCATGTGTTGGCTTATATGGATAATCAGTGACTAAAAGATTTGTGTGTGAAGACAAATCCGGATAATCAATATAGATTGATAGTTCAAAGAAAAGTCTACTATACTTTCATGGTTAACCTTGACGAACCTTCACAGGGTATTGGTTCAAGTCGTGAGACACCAATGCTTATACACAGTCTTACAGACAATCAAAGATTTACAAAACTTATTTTGAAAATGGTGGAGGAATGTTGGAGATTTTTAAAATAAGAGAGTAAGAGTTTTTTGGGTGTAAAAGCCTTAAGATCTTGTCCCACATTGGAATTGTGAGGAAGAGGTGGGAAGCTAACCCAAATATAAAAGGGGATAGTGTCCCACATTGGAAAATGTACAAAGCTAAGTGTCACCACTAAGCTATAAAAGGGGTGGGCAACCTTTGAGTCCCACATTGGAAAAATGTTAAGAATTTGTAAACTTAATAAGTACAAATGGAAGATGAAGAGTTAATTCATCTAGCATTTAAGAGGCTATTCAAGAGACCTCAATACGGTGCGAAGCACCGTACGCACACGCACACGCGCGCGCGCACGCGCGTGCGGGTGCGGGGCAGTGGGCTGTAGAGGCGCTAGTGGCGCACTTTGCACTTCGCACGCCGCGTGTCCGCAGTGGTAGCGGGTTGCCGGGATTCGTCCGGGATGTCACTTTTTGGTTGACCCGTGCAAAACCGATTCGGTATTATTATACCTGTTCAGAAAGGACTTAAGACTGTTGGTAATTAATAGTCATACCTGTTCGAAAATGACTTAATTCAACAGTCATGACTCTTGAAGACAAAGCCTTTCATTTTCTATAAATAAAGGCTGCCTAAAAACGGAATTACATTGATTACAAAAACCAGTTTCAGATTTTCAGACCCTGCTATTACTCTCTTACAATTTTCAGGAGATACAAATTCTCTTATTCTGTTTTGTGCACATAAACAGAATAAGAACTTGATTGACTGTTCTTCGCTGCTACATCCAAGGGCTGTCTTCAAATATACAAGTTGCAGACAGTGCAATTGTTTCATTGTATCTTGAGTACGGATTTGCTGATTCCCGTTTGTATACCGAAATTCTTCGTGTGGGGCAAATACTGTATTTAGGAAAGTGACATCACGCCTTGAAGTTTTATAGTGACTATTCAGAAATTACATTGTTGTATTGAAGTTGACATTTTTGAGATATATAAAGAGTTCCATTTCTGTATTTGCATTCATAATATCCAACATAATCTAAGGGCAAAGTAACAGACACAATTTTCAACATCACCACCTGATATTTAACAAGTATAGAATTTGTTGATGACCATTGTTTCCAACAACAAGAATAATGAAAACACACACACATATAAATATTACCTCTTGGATTTTAGAAAAACTTTTACTGCTTCAAATTATTTCTATACAAACGGTTCTTTCACTGGTCACCAATAGACAACCTAAACAATGAGTTAATAGGCCCCTTGACAGTCTCACCATTTTAAAAAATATCTCTAATGTTGATACAACATGATAAAACAAGAGATAAGGTGACCAAAATGATGAGCAATATTGAATATTAGTCAATTGTGTGAAAATAATCTCAGGATATAGCTTAGAAAGAAGCCAAGAGACCAAAGTCAGCTTCTCCTAAAGAAACAGACAGAAAATTAATTATAAAAAAAATATTCATCTTCAGCTGCATGGTTGGCCACCACTTCTACGCCATGCATCCGTACACTAGGATCTTCTGACTCTAGTAATGACAATATCTTATGTAGTCCAACTGCCACATTGATGAAGAGAAAAGAAAGAAAAAAAGAAAGAAAGAAAAAATGTTAAAAACATAAGAAACATGTGGTTCAAATAAAGCTTAAATGACATAATCGTGTGCAACCTTTATTGATAACTTGCTCTTGCTCCATTAATCATCCATCTCCATTACCCACGTCTTTGAGATGTGAATGTCTAAGGTGAGATAGAGAATGTTGACCAGTAAGAACGTTTTTAGTTCTGCCTCTATAAAGATAGCTTCTAGTCTATGAATATAGATAAATGTTTTAGGGGTTCAAATATAAGAAGTTTTAAGACCTTCGTCCACTAAGCTGTTAGAAGCTCATGAATTTATCCTTTGATTGATAATCAATTTTTTACGATAAGTGCAAAATAAAGACATTATAGTAATAGTAGTTACATAAAGAAAATAAAATCTCAACAAAGCATGATGAACATGTTATAGACCTCTTAAACAAAATACCTGACCAACTTCAAAACTCAGTCGCGGTAGCTGGCTTTGTAAAATCACTACTTTTTCTTCTAGTTTCTTTTTCTGATGAGTTTCATCTTCGAGCTTTCTGTAAAGCTCTAAAACATTGGCATTTCCACCTGCCTAGTACTCATAATCTGTTATTTGTCACACATGCTAAAGTACAGAAGCCCAAATAAACCACATTATGATGATACAAACAAATACTGTACATTAGGGACTTCAGGGAAATCAATACTTCTGGCTTTCTAAATTGAAGTAACTTGTTTTCAAGAGTGTCGATCTCCTCTTCAGTCGCCTTTCTTAAATGGATTTCATTCTGAAGAGATTTACTGGAAAAACGATGTAACAAGTCAATATATGTAAACATGAAAATAATTGTTTTGATTCAATATATTCTATTTTGATTGTAAAATTTAAACACTCTGTGCACATGAGCTGCTTCCAATATGTTCTTGCATTAGAATGAATAAGTGGTCTCTTTCATCAACATATTCTTGACTTGTTCTTTGTAAAAAAAATTCTTCCAATTGACTTCCCCCTCTAAATTTAGATAGATAAATTTTCTAATGTAACATTTACTGGGCTATTAAAACTAGAACGCTGAAGTATTTGACTTGCAGGGAGAGTAATTATAGTTATCGGTTGATAAAGTATACATGACTTTGGCCACATATCATCTACTCGTAAAAGTCGACGGGAACATTGTCTAGTGTTTTCACATTAACAAGTGCTATGTAATTGAGTGAAGGCTTTAGTTTGTGCGGTGTGTATATTTAGCCTTATAGGCTTCTAAACGACACAAAAGACTAGTTGGAAATATTGAAAAACAGTGAAGGAGGGTGTCTACAGTTTGTTCTTGGTATTAAGACATCATATTTCCAATTAATTAATGCTTAACCCATCTACTATTTAAGTGTCCCCGTGCTTTGGCATATCATCTTCCGACAAATTTTACGTGATATTTTAACTGTCCCGGCAACTACAGTTGCCTCTGAGCCCGTCTTTAGTATTGGAGGTAGAGTTATTGATGAGACACGTGCATCTTTACTTTCCGAGATTGTTGAAGCTTTAGTTACCACCGCAGATGGGATAGAATCACGAAAAAAGTCAAGTAAGTGGTTATTTAATTTGTCATTATTTTTATGTTTTTTCTTCTCTTCAAATATCTAAATCTTTATAATATTTGTTTCAGTTCTTCAAGAATTATAAGGTTTGTTTCTGCGGTAGCATAGAAGAAGATAATCACCAAGTAAGTTCATTATTTTCTTTTGTTTTTTTAACATACACTATCTTACAATACTTGTATTTACGTTTGAAGAATAAATGTTCATTATTTTCTTTTGTTTTTCGGGTGGCTTTGAAGGAGAAAGTTAAAGTGAAGATGTGGTTTTGTAGTTTGATTTTGAACTTTTATCTAAGTCATGTTTGTATTTTTTGAATTTTAAATGTTGAACTTCTATCTTGGTGTTATTTGTGATATTGTGTTTAATATTTGAATGGTGGACTTCTATGTTGGACTTCTATCTTGTTGTTAGTTTGATTTTGAATGTTGAACTTTTATCTAAGAATAAATGTTGGACTTTTACCTTGAATATTTATTTATGATTCTTCATTTCATTAGCTTTTTTTGGAACATTTGCAAAATAAATTTATGAAATAAGAGATGAAAATAAAAAATCTGATTCGGAACTATCATTATCTGTTTTTTTGACATATTTTTTGGATTCGGAAATATCATTATGAAATAAGAGATGAAGTAAAAAATGTTGCAAATCAAGTGGTCAAAATTATATTTTTTGACATATCATTATCTGTTTTTTTTTAATGAAAAATATTATATATAAAAAAAAACTAATCGGAACGGATAAACGGATCGGATAAACGGATCTTTAACAAATCCGATTCAAAACCCTAACAGATAATCCGTCAGATAATCGAATCGGATCCGAATCCGAATACAAATCCGTTTAACATAAACGGATATTGATTTGCCTGATCCAATCCGAATTCGATCCGTTTACAGGCCTATTCTATACCATCACATGGGGAGACATGTCGAACCGTAGTGAGTCGGCAATAGGCATGTCACCGGACTCCAAATATCCTTCCAAGGCAGGAAGTTTCAAACAATTGCAAAATAGTAAAATCAAACGATGGTTACCTTCTCTTGAAATCCCAGATGAC
The DNA here is from genome assembly GCA_949130495.1 of Sambucus nigra. NCBI lineage: Eukaryota > Viridiplantae > Streptophyta > Magnoliopsida > Dipsacales > Adoxaceae > Sambucus > Sambucus nigra. The sequence continues at coordinate 587,068,660 of OX422216.1, forward strand.
CAATGTTTATCATTGGTTTTTGTGACAACCTGCCTAATAAGACACCGGGCGATCACTCCTATATCAAAATTTAACAGGAGTCTCATATTGATCATTCTTAGCATCACTGTCGAAAATCCATTTAATTACTAATAACCTATTAGGCTGACGTCAAAAACTTTTATTTAACTACACTTTTTAAACAATTACAAATAAAACAACCACACAGTTTGCTTAAATGAAACTGAAATGAAATAAAATAATCGAACACTCGGTCAAAATATACAACCATATCGAATGATGTACTAAAAGAATAAATAAATGAGATTGGGCCATTGGCCCGAATGTGTATACAGTACCTCCTATCTAGAGTACAATAATGAAAGAGTCTACCGAGAACCCGCAAGCATCCACAGCTGCTGCAGCAGACGTCTGACTCGAAGGAAGTGTCATCCAGGCGTCCCTGTGTCTGGACACCTATATATATATATATATATATATATATATATAGCAAGATAGGAAACGTAGATAAACGGGTCAGAGCCCGAGTTTTGAAAATATTTAGCAAGTGCATAAATGCCTTATTTTTAGAAAAAGGTTTTATCTCATATTTAAATTTGGTATCGCACTCCCATGAGATACCCCTCACCTCTTTTCTATTAGTGCACACCTAACGCACCCTAACAAAATACCCTAGTCAAGCTATCCCGCCTAACTAGTCTAATTTGCCCGTCTACTAGAAGCCTCTACAACCCGAGCACTAAGGGCTAAACTTCTCTCCATTCTCAACACTGCGCTAAGTTCGTGCATGGGGTGTCTCGCGAAGCGAAATCCAAACAAGGAACCCCCCGATACCCTACTACTTGGCAGGGTTAACGGTAGAGATCCATTAGGGCCGTAGCACAAAATTAATGTATAAATACATACTTATATTTTAATATACATATCACATTCATTCTTATATACATCTTACAATATTCATCCGGATAATATCTCTCGGACTGAGGTTTACCAATTCAATTTCATCTTTAGAATACACATCCAGATCTATCTCCCGGACTGAGGATTCACATACAAAGTATTTACCAATACTTATCATTTTCATTTCAAAACTTTCCATTCCCTTTTTATATCCAGGAAATGTATTTAAAAGCGAACTCATTAGCATGAATTGCTTTAACATATCATATAACTTTTCAAAAGCCAATTTTATTATCATAAAAAAAATGCTTTTCCATTTTAAAACATCCCATTTCCCTTCTTCCATCCAGGAAATGTAATTAAAAGCCATTTTTATTATCATAAAAGTGCTTTTATCATATCATATGCTTCCATTTCCCTTCTTCCATCCGGGTCGTATTTCCGAAGCCAATTCATATATAACCCATTTCCCTTCCTATATCTAGGAAATGTAATTAAAGCCAGTCCATTATCATGAATTGCTTTAACATAACGCGTTCTAAGACTGCCCGTCCTAGTTTCCCCAGTGTGCGCGCCCCTAAATGGCTATCATCTTCCAGGTCCTATCATCATGACAACCTGGGATCCTACAACGCAAGACGTCGGGAAGCGGCCATATGCCTGCGGGATAGTCAAGACCACACCCGAAATCTCCTAACCAGCGCAAAAATAATAATCGCTCATATGGCCTATAGGACTATATCCACCCTGCATTCATTATCCAGGGGGCTTCACCATACGTACGCAACTTCCCTTATGATAGCGATTTAGAGAGGTGTGTATCCATATTTTATTATTTATGAAAATCATTTATCTTTCCATTTTAAAATATTTATCTTTACATTTTCAAAAGTCATTTACATCATATCATATATATATATATAATATAATTACATTTAGCGATGACCATTAATCCCAAAGATTCTCTCAAAGAATCATAATCATGCATTCATATACGCATGATACTAAACCCAAAGTATTTCCCTACCTTCATCAATAATGCCTACCTTAATCCCATCTAAGGATTTATTGGATGTCTCCAATTATACAATTCTCACTAAGCGAATATATATATATCTATATTCCCAAATTTCATCCTAATTACCTCATAGGATTTGCCCAACAATAATCGATATAATTATGCTTCCTATACGCATAATTATATAGGCCTAAATGCCCACGAAAATATTCCAAGGGGGTATTCTTTCCCGACTTAAACTATGTCCGTTCCCCGAGTTATGCCCTACACCAATCTAAGGCATTCTCTTTCATTTAAAGGTTTATTAATCCTCAAAACCATCATTTAGGAGTCCCGATAACAGAACTACGAACCCCCATATAAAACGCCAAATGGTAATTTAACTCCCCACACTCTTAAGGGGAGAAAACTGGCAATTCTGACCAAAGCGAATCGATTCGCTCCATTGCCGAATCGATTCGGGTAGGCGAATCGATTCGGCCCCCAATCGAAATCGATTCGGAAAGTATTGTGCAAACAGGTCCTTAATGGCGAATCGATTCGGTTTAAATCCGAATCGATTCAACCCACTACAGAATCACAGATTCCCTTAGGCGAATCGATTCGACCTAAACCCGAATTGATTCAGCCTGTTTGAGGGGCACTGTTTGGGCGATTTTTTTCAATCTCCAAAATACCCAAAACTCAATCCAATCGCCATTTAAATCATATCTTGGATTTATTCCTACAATCCCAAAGTTTTCTTATCTTCTCAAGTTCTTTAGAGGTCCTAACACTCCAGTTGAGAACCCCTAATATTTATCTCTAATAAGTTCTAACTAATGATTTCGATATCGGACAGCTTTTCGTAGAAAAATCATTATAAATCCAAAAAATATCCAAAAAATACGCGGTCGGTGCCCACGCGACCGTATCAAAAAGATATATAATTTTTATTTTTTGACCAGCAGCCGAATCGATTCGCATCAAGGCGGAATCGATTCGGAAAAATGCAGGTCACTGTTTATCGTCTTCTCCGAGACGGTTTCGGCCATTAAAGCTTCTCCCAAGCTTTTGTCGCCTCACCCGACGTCCTACAACCTCAACCAACTACAAATACACATATATTAAGGGTTCTAAACATACTAAAACCCTAAACCACCAATTTATTTCTATTAATTTCTAAGTTTCTCCAATTATGAAATTATAGGGGTTCATTCGTTTTAACTCCCGAAAACCCGTTTTATCCACGAAAACCCAACCCAAAATCTTTAGGGTTTGTTAATATCAAACTACGGTATGAGATTTATGCAAAAAAGTAAATAAAGCAAGTAAACACTTGCCTCGTGGATATAATTCGACGATCCCGAGTCAAATCCCGCGGAGGTTGGCCGGAATCTCCCCTTTTCTCCTCTTTTCTCTCCTCCTCTCTCTCTTCTCTCTTTTCTTTCTCTTTTCTTCCCCCTCTCCCTCTTTATATAGGAAGAAAAAGGGTTTTAACCCTTAAAACTCAAAAACGACTCGTTTACTCAATTACGAGCCCTTTTTAACTCTAAAATTCCCCGAAACTCAATTTCGATAATCGGACACTCTTTTCCGACTATCTCGGACATTCTGAGACTTACGGCGCAGTCGAAATTTCCATCCAAGGTACTTGACCGCAAATCACTATTTCAACCCAAAATAAATAAATACGTTATTCCCATTAAAATATTTTCTTCTGTCGCTTTACCCAACGGCAACATATTATTAAAATACTTCGACATATTTTTTCAATCCCAAAAGTAAACACAATACCCATCGAATATCATCTAATCCTCGAAAATCCCAAAAATCACTATTCCGGAAAATTCTCCAAATTGTCAATTTATACTCAATTATGGAATTTAATTATCTCCAAAAGGGCGGGTTGTTACATACTCCCCCCTTACAACGGAATTTCGTGCTCGAAATTTGGATACAACCTATATCACCAAACTAGGATCACAAATCCCACTATGTCCTAGTACCCCCAAAATCAAAAGGCGCTAACACGATAGTCCTTACCATATTCCACCTACCTCAAGGTGTACTCCAAAGTACTAGATTCACTATAAGCTCATCTAAATCTCTACCCATAACACACAACAACGACGCGTTACTCCGACAACTTCTCTTGCTTCCAATAAGAGAAACGAGTCTATAACTACCGCTTTACATCTCGCAAAGCTTCAACTTTATATACTACGCCCCTTCTATTTTAGGCGGTATATAAACCAACTCACTAAGGTGCCCAAACACCTTCTTAACCCATGCACATCCATTATGAACGTCTGACACGTAAAACTCTCTCCACATAAGGGTCTCCTTTCCTCGGTGTAATACTCACACATGGATCCTCCCAACCCACGAAATTCAATTCTTCTCATGGTTAACCAACCAATCCTCTTGTGGTTAACTTTCCAAAAATCTTCCTATATCGGTGCTACCAAATCTATTAAACTTAAACCCCAATAATACTAAGGTCTATGCGATGTCCTACCTACGCGAAACGAGTATAATCCTAAGCATATCCCTAGTGCCCAAGGCCTCTCTCAACTTCCGACATTTGCTTGGTTTCATGCGTGGGACGTCTCGCCAAAGCGAAATCCAAACAAGGAACCCTCCCGTTACACTACTCCCTCACGTTGTCGGTCATTGAGATATAGCGACCTAAGGCACACCAGCGGGATGTCCTAAATCCTACCACGCTAACCTACGAACGCATTTCTACTATTCTATCCTTCCACCTATATGAAAAGGAAATCTAACTAATGAAAGTGCCAACTCTCTATAAAAGCACTACGTACATCATACCCAAAACGTATTTCATCAAAGTTTGCCTTTTCATTAAGGCCTGGCCATAATCCTCGAGTCAATTTCTCTAAGTCCTACTCCACCCACCCATTTGTGGTGAGAGGACCACTTTAGTGCTTTTCCATAGCACAATATTTCCATAAGCATACCATCATCAGATGGCTCATAGTCTATAGTGGTTCATCCACACTATAAGACTTATCAACAAAACCCACATCCTTGCATCCTATACCATCTCTCCACTCCCGACGTCGTTAAGATTCATGTGTGGAGCGTCTCGCAAAGCAAAATCCAAATAAGGAACCCCTCCACACACTCCTACTTAACTTTGTCGGTCATGGAGGTCCGTTATTTGAAACATGTAATCGGGATAACCCTATCCCCTTTTCCAACAAAAGGGTGGTCTGAACTCCTATCTCTATCTAGGAGCCATACCACCCAGCGCTCGTACTAACTCTAAGTCCTTGCGCAATCAATAATGAGCTTAAACTCACATCTCAACAATTAACCCGGCACACCTCAAATCATATCTATAAGGTCGCCACTCACTCACATCATATATGCACATAATAAAGGCGAACTCAACCTATATCCAGGTGAGACACCGCAACAACAACCCGTTCCACCCTTGAACTGCGGACACGATAGTCTTGCCATCATTTTCCTGCTATCGCTCCGAATAACCAATAACCTTTTATACTCACCATATTACCATACTCGTATAACACATAATAAACGAGTATCACAAACCATATATATATATTTATATATATATATATATATATATATATATATATATATATATATATATATATATGTATTCAAAATATCAACACCCGCCTTTATGACGAATGAAGAAAATAAAATTCCGCTACCGCGGAAAACACATAGGCACACATTGCATAATGTTATCGATACCGCCGTAAAACTCAATTTACACACATGAGTCTAGGGCTAATGAAACACCGCGACTTTATCTAGTCATACCAAATATACCCTCGTCATCAGAGGTAAAACTCATAATAACAACTTTACCCTGCTCCTTACAATCATTTTACTAGTCCTCATAACTTCTCCGTTAGAAGGAAATTCCTCTACAAGCTTCAACCTTATAGCTCCAACTAAGCCCCACCTCCTGCCGCCATCCAAGCCCCGCACACGATTCTCGAACGAGCACACAAAAGATTACTAGAATCTTCTACTATGGCAGAAGAACGAAATCTCACAAGAGAAATCAACAATCCTAATCCTGAGGCTCTATATCAAATCGAGAGCAACGCTGAAAGCGTAGTACATCCGCACAGATTCCTAAGGACACTAGAACCTGATGCTCTGATACCATCTGTGACAACCCCCCTAATAAGATACCGGGAGATCACTCCTATATCAAATTTTAACAAGAGTCTCATATGGATCATTCTTAGCATCACTGTCGAAAATGGATTTAATTACTAATAACCTATTAGGCTGGCGTCAAAAGTTTTTATTGAACTACTCTTTTTAAACAATTACAAATAAAACAACCACACAGTTTCCGTAAATGAAACTGAAATGAAATAAAATAACCGAACACTCGGTCAAAATATACAACCATATTGAATGCTATACTAAAAGAATAAATAAATGCAATTGGGTCATTGGCCCGAATGTGTATACAGTACCTCCTATCTAGAGTACAATAATGAAAGGTCTACCGAGAACCCGCAAGCATCCGCAGCTGCTGCAGCAGACGTCTGACTAGAAGGAAGTGTCATCCAGGCGTCCCTGTGTCTGGACACCTATATAATATATATATATATAGCAAGATAGGAAACGTAGATAAACGGGTCAGAGCCCGAGTTTTGAAAATATTTAGCAAGTGCATAAATGCCTTATTTTTAGAAAAAGGTTTTATCTCATATTTCAATTTGGTATCGTACTCCCATGAGATACCCCTCACCTCTCTTATATTAGTGCACACCTAACGCACCCTAACAAAATACCCTAGTCAAGCTATCCCGCCTAACTAGTCTAATTTGTCCGTCTACTAGAAACCTCTACAACCCGCGCACTAAGGGCAAAACTTCTCTCCATTCTCAACACTGCGCTAAGTTCGTGCGTGGGGTGTCTCGCGAAGCGAAATCCAAACAAGGAACCCCCCGATACACTACTACATGGTAGGATTAATGGTAGAGATCTATTAGGCCCGTAGCACAAAACTAATGTATAAATACATACTTATATTTTAATATACATATCACATTCATTCTTATATACATCTTACAATATTCATCCAGATAATATCTCCCGGACTGAGGTTTACCAATTCAATTTCATCTTTATAATACACATCCAAATCTATCTCCCGGACTGAGGATTCACATACAATGTATTTACCAATACTTATCATTTTCATTTCAAAACTTTCCATTCCCTTTCTTATATCCAGGAAATGTATTTAAAAGCCAACTCATTAGCATGAACTGCTTTAACATATCATATAACTTTTCATAAGCCAATTTTATTATCATAAAAAAAATGCATTTCCATTTTTAAACATCCCATTTCCCTTCTTCCATCCAGGAAATGTAATTAAAAGCCATTTTTATTATCATAAAAATGCTTTTATCATATCATATGCTTCCACTTCCCTTCTTCCATCCGGGTCGTATTTCCGAAGCCAATTCATATATAACCCATTTCCCTTCCTATGTCCAGGAAATGTAATTAAAGCCAATCCATTATCATGAATTGCTTTAACAAAACGCGTTCTAAGACCGCCTGTCCAGGTTTCCCCAGTGTGCGCGCCCCTAAATGGCTATCATCTTCCAGGGTCTATCATCAAGACAACCTGGGATCCAACAACGCAAGACGTCGGGAAGCGGCCATATGCCTGTAGGATAGTCAAGACCACACCCGAAATCTCCTAACCAACGCAAAAATAATAATCGCTCATATTGCCTATAGGACTATATCCACCCTGCATTCATTAGCCAGGGGGCTTCACCATACGTACACAACTTCCCTTATGATAGCGATTTAGAGAGGTGTGTATCCATATTTTATTATTTATGAAAATCATTTATCTTTCCATTTTAAAACATTTATCTTTACATTTTCAAAAGTCATTTACGTCATATCATATATAAATATATCTTAATCACTTGGTATATATATATATATAAATATATATATATCATATATTCATCCTCGAATATATTTATATAGCCATAATTGCCAATTACATCTCGCGATGATCATTAATCCTAAATATTCTCTTAAAGAATCATAATCATGCATTCATATACGCATGATACTAAACCCAAAGTATTTCCTTACCTTGATCAATAATGCCTACCTTAATCCCATCTAAGGATTTATTGGATGTCTCCAATTATACCATTATCACTAAGCGAATATATATATATATATATATATATATATATATATATATATATATATATATATATATATATCTATATTCCCAAATTTCATCCTAGTTACCTCATAGGATTTGCCCAACAATAATCGATATAATTATGCTTTCTATACGCATAATTATATAGGCCTAAATGCCCATGGAAATATTCCAAGGGGGTATTCTTTCCCGAACTTAAACTATGTCCGTTCCCCGAGTTATGCCCTACACCAATCTAAGGCATTCTCTTTCATCTAAAGGTTTATTAATCCTCAAAACCATCATTTAGGAGTCCCGATAACAGAACTACGAACCCCCATATAAAACCCCAAATGGTAATTTAACTCCCCACACTCTTAAGGGGAGAAAACTGGCAATTCTGACCAAAGCGAATCGATTCGCCCCATTGGCGAATCAATTCGGTCTAAATCCGAATCGATTCGGCCCACTGTAGAATCACAGATCCCCTTAGGCAAATCGATTCGGCCTGTTCGAGGGGCACTGTTTGGGCAATTTTTTTCAATCTCTAATATACCCAAAACTCAATCCAATCTCCATTTAAATCATATCTTGGATTTATTCCTACAATCCCAAAGTTTTCATATCTCCTCAAGTTCTTTAGAGGTCTTAACACTCCAGTTGAGAACCCCTAATATTTATCTCCAATAAGTTCTAACTAATGATTTCGATATCGGACAACTTTTCGTAGAAAAATCACTATAAATCCAAAATAAATCATAAAAATACGCAGTCGGTGCCCACGTGACCGTATCGAAAAGATCTATAATTTTTATTTTTGACCAGAAGCCGAATAAATTCGTATCAAGGCCGAATCGATTCGGAAAAACGCAGGTCACTATTTATCGTCTTCTCCCAGACGGTTTCGGCCATTAAAGCTTCTCCCAAGCTTTTGTCGCCTCACCCAACGTCCTACAACCTCAACCAACTACAAATACACATATATTAACGGTTCTAAACATCCTAGAACCATAAACCAACAATTTATTTCGATTAATTTCTAAGTTTCTCCAAATATGAAATTATAGGGGTTTATTCATTTTAACTCCCGAAAACCCGTTTTATCCACGAAAACCCAACCCAAAATCTTTAGGGTTTGTTAATACCAAACTACGGTATGAGATTTATGCAAAAAAGTAAATAAAGCAAGTAAACACTTGCCTCGTGGATATAATTCGATGATCCTGAGTCGAATCCCGCGGAGGTTGGCCGAAATCTCCCATTTTCTCCTATTTTCTCTCCTCCACTCTCTCTTCTCTCTTTTCTTTCTATTTTCTTCCTCCTCTCCCTCTTTATATAGGAAGAAAAAGGGTTTTAACCCTTAAAACCCCAAAACAACTCGTTTACTCAATTACAAGCCCTTTTAACTCTAAAATTCCCCGAAATTCAATTTCGACAATCGGACACTCTTTTCCGACTATCTCGGACATTTCGAGACTCACGGCACAGTCAAAATTCTCATTCGAGGTACTTGACCGCAAGTCACTATTTCAATCCAAAATAAATAAATACGGTATTCCCATTAAAATATTTTCTTCTGTCGCTTTACCCATCGGCGACATATTATTAAAATACTTCGACATATTCATTTAATCCCAAAAGTAAACACAATACCCATCAAAAATCATATAATCCTCGAAAATCCCAAAAATCACTATTCTGGGAAATTCTCCAAATTGTCAATTTATACTCAATTATGGAATTTAATTGTCTCCAAAAGGGCGGGTTGTTACAGTTTTTAGTAATATCCAAAGTTGTTTATATTGTTGGTTTAAGATTTTAAATATCATAAAAACTTGAAAATGACATAAATGTTAGGGTTCAAACAAAATTACAATCACAGCACAAAAGAATAACAACGAAAATAAGAAAAACACAAACGATAAAATGAGTAAAGTATATGGATTTCACTAATCTTGTTGTGGTAAAATTGCGTTCGAGAGATTATCTAGAATATGTAGCTGTTGTTGCTTAGAGAAGCAAATTTCCTAAAGTAGAAAAAATTGATGCAATTTGGAGATGCAAAATGGAATATTCTGTTTAGCCAATTGCGTCTAGGAATATTCCGTTTAGTAATATTTTCCTTGGAGAGGCAATACCATTACCACAAATTGTGTCTAGAAAATTTAACCATCTCCTACTAGTGATTTTAGTACGAAACTCCTATGCAGCGGTTAATATGGTATATTCTGTTTAGCTGTAAAACCTGATTCCAACAATTTAATTAAATTATAAATTAATAATAAATGAGGAGTAGTTAATGATGATTAAAGAAGAATTGTGGGTAAAAACTGGATAAAAATAAAGGAAAAAGAAAAGGCAGGTCGTTCGAACGACCTGGGGTGGTCGCTAGTAGTGAGAGGGACCTATCACGCGAAGGTCGCGAGATACATGGCATCAAACTACATGCTGCAGGTCGCGCTAAGGGTCACACTATGGGTCGTGCGATACTTAGCGTTGCAGGTCGCGCTAAGGGTCGTGCGATCCAAACATCAAACGACAAGGAGAAGCCGTTCAAGCGATGTAGGCTTGTCATTCAAATTGCGTAAATCGAAAATTTTAGAAGAGACTGTCCTTGTGCGCTGTCACATTTCTGGCCCTTGATTTGGTGTGCTGTCAAGCCCAGATCTACCCAGACTGGGCAAAATGGTATTTTTGGCCTTAAGGGAGGTTTTTATAAGGCTAGATTGGACCATTTGTTAGGGGAAAATGCAAGAAGAAAGAGAGAGGGAGAGGGAGAGGGGTGGTCTTCCACCTCTTTCCACAACAAACCACCACTCCTCCACCATACACCAACCATAAACCACCATTATTGTGTTCCACCACATTTGAACCAAATACGCCTATTTCCACCATTGATGAAGAAGAGCTATGAATTTTGGTGGAGTATTTAGGGGATTTTAGAAGATGATAAGGGCTTAAATGAAGTTTGAAGTGGGCCTTTCTTAGAATCTTGGAAGAAGCATATTTTAGAACATTTTGGAGGATGCATTTGGTATCCCTTTGAGTCCACCTTTGGAGGTGGGAGTTACTCCTCCTACACCACCGCTTCTACAACCATTGGAGCCATTAGAGGTAGGAAAAACCTTACTCTTAGTATCAGACTCCATTTTTCATATTGTAGTCTTATAGTTAGATTATATGAGTAGGGTGCATTTGATTAAATGCTGTAATTAGTGTGTAGAAAATAATAAATATATTTATGAAATAAAAATATTGGAAAAATGTTATTTTCTTGAAAATAAAGAATAAATAAACATTCCAAGGTTTTGGAATATTAAAAGTTGGTATTTTATGAAAATAGTATATTTTCTAGAAACATTGGAGTTAAACATTTTATGAAATAAAATATTTGGAAATAATGATTTATTTGGTAAACATTGGTGAAATAATGTTTCTTGCAAAAATAAAGATTATATGAAAAATAGGCATTCATTGGGTTTGAAGAAATTAAATGTCTTTTGTGCTTTAAAAATGTATTTTTGTAAGTATGATAAATTCCTAGAATGAAAAATACGTTTAAATCACTTAGTAGGATTTTAAGGTTTAAAATCCATATTCTTATGCATATAACTTGTAGTAATTTGGCACTAAGTGTGTAAACAAGTTTAAAGAAGAATTAGTTGGGTTTAAACATGAAATGATAAAAAGTGGAAATTCTAGTCTTCGAGTGTGTGAAACAAGGGTTAGAATGTGATAAGGATAAAGTTATAAGACTACATATAGAATAAAAGAAATGAAATTTTCTTATAAAAGTCGTCTTAAGTGTGAATGGATTTCTTGAATACATAAAGTAAAGAAGTGCGTGGTTTTGAGAAATTGTAATAAAGGTATTTAATAATTGTTAATGGGTTAATATGGAAAAGCTAGTGTGTATAGTTTAGTAATGTTGTAAAAGATTAACACTTACGAAGTTGAAAGGGGATTAAAGAGGTAAAGGTGTTTCCAGTTAAGAAGAATATTACTCCCAGTTAAAAGTGGTGTTAAGGTGTTAAAACACTTAAGAAGTTAACACTTGTGAAAATGGAGTAAAAGGTAATTTTGAAAACAAATGAGTAAAATGGTAATTTTACTTAAAGTGGAATATTTTTATGAAGTAAAAATGTTGAAAAAAGTTTTACACAAAGTGGTCCTACATGAATATGATTTTTGGAATAAAAATCAAGAATTAAAGTGTAAAGGACATGAAATGGTAAAATTTCAAAGTGTAACACAAGTTAGGGTGTAACCCCGAGCTTTTGCCTCAACCGGGTAAAAGGAAAAATGGAGTAATGTGGACATTATAAAATGTTAAAATGCATTAAAAGGAACTCGGATGACATCGGGATAAGCAAGAAGGGCCCGGAGCCGTAGGGTGAAAAGCCCAAAACCATCAGCCAGAGCATATGATGCACATACTCGGCGGTGTGGAGCCCGTTAAAGTATGCAGTATAGGAAGATTTCGAGAAAAGATAAAAGAAAAAATGAGCATATCAAGAAATGGATTGTGTGGTAAAATGTGTTAATACAACCTAACTCGAATGAATAAATAAATGTTAAGGTAAAGGTTAAAATGTACAAGTAAAGTATAACTGATTAATGTCCATAAAGTAAGGAAAAATGTAAAGTGAGTGGGTAAATGGGTGATTATGCAACCTAAACGGTTAAATCAATAATTAACAGAAGAATGTGTCGTGAAAGGTTTACAAAGATTAAATAAGTATTTCTTATACGGTGTTCGTGTGTGTTAAAAGGGTGAGTTTCAACGAAAATAGAAAAGTGTGTTAGATAACCTAAAAGGGGTGATTTCAGTAAAGGAATGTGTTCGGATAAGTCAAATGTAGTGGTTTCAAGTGTTGAACCGAGTGTGTTAAATAAAGTGAGAAATGCTAAGAATGAGTAAAAGGAAGTCTTTTAAAAGATTACAGTTAATTAATCTAGATAAATAAGGTTTTCAAAAGTAAAAACGATTTCATGCATTGAATATAAGTGTAAATCAATATTTATACTATGTAGTTGCATGTGCACGCAGGCATAACGTGTTGGGTTTCCTTTCTGTCGTCCAATTCTATGCTTCATTTGTATATTTCCCACTGAGCAAAGGCTCACACCCTCGCTTTGTTACGACATGTTAGGAGCAGTTTCGTATTTTGAGGGCGTTATACAGGTAAGTACCTTCTTTATTTTTACGTTAGTAGCTCTATATTCTTGAACTTCGCGGTGCTCCTCATGGGTCCTTTACGTAGTTTATTTTGAAACTGGAATCTTTTGCTAACAAGTGAAATGTTAATTAAAATAAAACTAGACTAGCAACAATATATATTTTGTTTCATTTCACTTCACACCTAATGCTCGGGTCGGACCAGGTTGACTACGGGTAACCCGTAAATCTGGGTAGGGGCGTTACAAATGGTACCAGAGCTCTAGGTTCAAGATTCCTTTTGGGAGTGAAGTGGTGAGGTTGGTATTGGATCTTTTGATGTTGGTGTTGGGTAGGGCTGGTCATACATGCTTGATGGAAATTTCGTTTGTGTCCTTGACGATAAAGTCAAAGAAATTAGCACGACCAGTAAGCTAGTGCCAAGTGGCACACAATCAAGTTGATGGTTATTAATCACTTTCGTACTTCTGATTAGAATTGTAGTAATTTACGGGTGTCCATGAAGGCATATAGTGGTGACATCGTGGTTGTTAGTGTGAGGTGCTTGTGTTGAATGTTAGTGACATAGGATCATTTGAGGTCTCGATAAAATGAAATGACGCCCATTGGGAAAGTGGAAGGAGTAGCATATAGTCAGCGATAGAGATTGATGCTTAGGTTTTCTTGACTAGGCACTAATGATTGGTGATTGAAAAGTATGTAACCCTTAGGTGTGGCACTTACGGGTAATTAACGTCAGTGACATAATTAGTCAGACTTGATTCTCAAGTGATATTGCAGTTGGCGGTAATTCGGTGAGCATATGAAGTTGTGTAGACTAATAGTGGCAATGTCGTGATCATTTATGCGAGATGTATTATGTGATAACCTTAATGGCGAGAGTAACCTCAGTAGTGATGAAAATAAGTAATGTACTTGGCGACCTAGCCATAAGGGTTGTATGTTTCACTTGTGAAAGTTAGATGACTGAGTGGCATTCATAAGCATTGATTTTGTTGTAAGAACATATTATTTCCTTGGTTGAGGACTTAGGCTGAGTGTACCTTGATTATAATATGAAATGGAGGAATAGGTTTCCACGTGGCATCTGCGGTATTGACCTTGGCATTTATAGGCAATACCCATATCCTACCAAGATCTGTACATAGTTGTGTTAACTTGTAGGTTGATCCATGGTATGATGCTTACATAGTGACACAATTTAATTATTTTGGTTGAACATTTATTGAGGATTAAGTGAGGTAGACCTTGAGGTTTATAGGTTATAGGCAGCGTCCTGCACCCTGCCATGATACACAATAGCATTGGTTGTGGTTTGTATGTGGCTTATAGTCACAATAGATTGGGAGAGAGATGGGATGCTTATATAAGTGTAGAGACTTGTTTTATCTGCCTAGGTAATGGTTCGGTGCGAGGCAATTCTAGTGTGAGAGTAGTTCATATGCACATTGAGATGCCCATAGGACGAATTGTGTATGACACCATTAAGAATATATATTGATGTTGTGATGCCTTAAGGTGTTTAATGATTAAGGTTCACCATAGTTAGAAGCTCATAGAATAGTGTCTTTGTGATCACCAAGTAATTGCAATGTGGGTATTGAAAGGTTAGTGGAGTGCACCTATAATTATAAAGGTATAGAAGATGAATTATTATCGAGTTTGGGACTTTTACATGCAATGTGTTTGGTGTTCTTAGGAGGCCAATTAAGTTCAATAAGATAAGACAGTAACATTCTAGTAATGATAATGTTGAGGGTCAGGTGATGATCCCAGATTGATGGTCATATAGCGTACGCGCCAAGTACGACTTCCCAAATCAGCACAAATGGTAGTGTAATCCCTAAGGTAGGGTGGCAGTTTGTGTCATTATAGGAGTGATGCTCGGATGTCATGGAACAACTAGTATGTGGGTGGTGATACCCAATTTCAGGATGTTCTAGGAGATGCATTATAGACTTAGAGTGATGACGCCATGTGGAGACTTAAAAATGGCAATAAGAGTGGGTTACCATCGAAACATGATTGTTATGTCAATGTGTCGATAGTATATGCTAGGGTAGACTTAGAAATGTAAAGACTAGTGTTTGGAACATCTTGTCAAGCCAGTACCGGTTAGAAGATGTAGCCCAATGTGGTATTAACTACCCTTAGGATACCAACGATGGCGGGTGTGGTCGTCACGTAAATCTTGTGTGGGTAAGAACAAAGGGTAAGTTTGGTGGCAATCTCGAGTGGTCAAAAGAACACTGTTAAGTGAGATCCTTGATTGAACTAAGTAATGTCTATGGAAGTTTTGTATTTCGATCACGATATTAAGTAGACAATAACCTAGGTGTAGTAGGTTGGTGACGTCGTCACTAGTGATTGGACAAGGTCAATATAGACTAGAGGGTGAGGCATTCGCTAATCGGAATGGTTCATGTACATCAATAATGTGAAAGCTAGGGCCTTGTTCCAAAGGAGGGAAGTCGAGCGTTGACTTACTAAAGGACTACCGATTCGTAATTTTCTTTATATTGCGAGCATGAATGGTTACAATTCGATTCACCACTGCTAGCAACCCAAGTCAGGGTATGTGGCTAGGTTCTCGGTAGGAACTCTAGGAATGAGTGGCATGACTTCAAGTATACGACATAGGTTCTCTTCCGTGACTCAGAGTCGAGCGCTTATGGGAGAAATTACTAGGGAAAGTTGTTTGTTCCTTCTTATTCAAGTGTGTTCCTTTTGATTTCTATAATCGAGATTCGGTATTCTCACTTGTAGTGACTCAGATTGGTGCCATGCCAAGGTACAATGCTGTCGCACCCGAGAGAGTGCGGTGGACTGGGTTTGGTCAATGTAGCTCGATAAGTGGGTGCGCCCATATGAGGTATTCTTTCCATTGCATAAAGTTTTGTGTATGGGTGGATACGTTTTTGTCCACACGGTTTGCTCGTAGTATCAATATCCTTTTAGACTAACGGACTTTAAACTGGTCGTCTCGGCAGTTAGTGGCTCAGATTGCAAAGAGCAGGATGATGCCTTGAGGAAATGATATAGTGTTGGAAATTGAGGAAAAAATTTGTACAGGATGTTGCTTTGAAACAATGAGTGGATTCGAGTGAGACTCTAGCGAGAACTCTAGGATGAGACACCTAAGATAGTACTAGGTTCATCAGAGTAACACAAAAGAAAGTGTAATCTAGGAATATGGTAAAAATTTGATGGGATTATTCCTCCTTGGAGTGGGAGAATAATATAGTATGGTTCTCGGCAAGCTCATGTGAGTTGCATAGTCAGGATAGCTTATAAATTTATATAACACAGGATGTACGGTCCTAAGCTAGAATTGATTTTGATGCATGGGGTGGTTAGTCGAATTGCGGTTCACATTAGGTGAGAGTCAATCTATGGAAAAGATTTTCCCATGGAGGCACCGATACTCTTTTGGTGCTAGCATAAGTGGTTCTAGAAATGGCTTGGACTTGACCATAAGGCAAGTGGAGACTCAGAGTCAATTATGTAATGTCATGGTTAAGGAAATGGTGAGCATTAGAGCATCCCGCCTATTGATTATTTGTTGACCTCAGTGTTGAGGACTTTGATGATTTATTTTAGAGGATTTACAGGACTTAGAATAGAAGTTTGTGGACCTTATGAGCTTGTGAATTAATGGATCGAGAATTTTGGGGATGAAATTCAATAAGGAGAGAAGTATACAATACCATGTTCCAATAGTTTAATTAAATTATATATGAATTATAAATGAGGAGGAGTTAATGATGGTTAAAGAAGAATTGTGGGTAAAAACTCGAGAAAAATAAAGGAAAAAGAAAGGGCAGGTCATTCGAATGACATGTGATGGTCTCTAGTAGTGAGATGGACCTGTCGCACGAAGGTCATGAGATAAAGGGCATCAAATGACATGCTACTAACGTATAGTGGCAGGTCGCATGAAGGGTCACGCGATCCAAACATCAAACGATAGGGAGAAGTCGTTCGAGCGACATAGGCTTGTCATTCGAATGACGTAAATCGAAAATTTTAGATCAGGCTTTCCTTGTACGCTGTCACATTTATGGCCCTTGATTTGGTGTGCTGTCAAGCCTAGATCTTCCCAGATTGGGAAAAATAGGATTTTTTGTCTTAAGGGTGGTTTTTATAAGGCTAGCTTGGACCATTTGTTGGGGGCAAATGGAAGAATAAAGAGAGAGGGAGAGGGGTGGTCTTCCACCTCTTTCCACAACAAACCACCACTCCTCCACCATACACCAACCATAAACCACCATTATTGTGTTCCACCACATTTGAACCGAATACGCCCACCATTGATGAAGAAGAGCTACGAATTTTGGAGGAGTATTTGGGGGATTTTTGAGAAGATGTTAAGGGCTTCAATGGAGTTTGAAGTGGGTCTTTCTTGGAATCTTGGAAGAAGCATATTTTAGAGCATTTTGGAGGATGCATTTGGTAACCCCTTGAGGCCACCTTTGGAGGTGGGGGTTGCTCCTCCTACACCACCACTTCTACCACCATTGGAGCCTTTAGAGGTGGGAAAAACCGTACTCTTAGTATAAGACTCGATTTTTCATATTGTAGTCTTGTAGTTAGATTATATGAGTAGGGTACATTTGATTAAATGATGTAATTAATGTGTAGAAAATAATAAATATTTTTATGAAATAAAAATGTTGGAAAAATATTATTTTGTTGAAAATAAAGAATAAATAAACATTTCAAGGTTTTGGAATATTAAAAGTTTGTATTTTATGAAAATAGTGTATTTTCTAGAAAGATTGGAGAAATACAATTTTTGGAAATAATGATTTATTTGGTAAACATTGGTGAAATAATGTTTCTTGCAGAAATGAAGATTATATGAAAAATAGGCATTCGTTGGGTTTGAAGAAATTAAATGTCTTTTGTACATTAAAAATGTATTTTTGCAAGTATGATAAATTCCTAGAATGAAAAATACATTTAAACCGCTTAGTAGGATTTTAAGGTTTAAAATCCATATTCTTATGCATATAACTTGTAGTAATTTGGCACTAAGTGCGTAAACAAGTTTAAAGAAGAAATAGTTGGTTTAAACATGAAATGATAAAAGTGGAAATTCTAGTCTTAAAGTGTGTGAAAGAAGGGTTAGAAATGTGATAAGGATAAAATTATAAGACTACATATAGAATAAAAGAAATGGTATTTTCTTATAAAAATAGTCTTACGTGTGGATTTTTTTCTTGAGTAAAGAAAGTAAAGAAATGTGTGGTTTTGAGAAGTTGTATTAATGTTATTGAATAAGTGTTAATGGGCAAATATGGGAAAGTTAGTGCGTATAGTTTAGTAATGTTTTAAAAGATTTACCCTTATGAAGTTGAAAAGTGATTAAAGAGGTAAAGGTATTTCCAATTAAAAAGAATATTACTCCGAGATTAAAAATGGTGTTAAGGTTTTCAAACACATAATAAGTTAGGATGGGTAACTTAA
The DNA here is from genome assembly GCA_949130495.1 of Sambucus nigra. Lineage (NCBI taxonomy): Eukaryota > Viridiplantae > Streptophyta > Magnoliopsida > Dipsacales > Adoxaceae > Sambucus > Sambucus nigra. The sequence goes on from OX422216.1 coordinate 587,087,416, forward strand.
TAGTGTTTTGTAAGAAACTAACACTTGTGGAAATGGAGTAAAAGGTGGTTTTAGAAACAAATGGGTAAAATGATAATTTTACTTAAAGTGGAACATTTGTATGAAATAAAAATATTGGGAAAAGTGTTACACAAAGTGGTCCTAAATGAATATAATTTTTGGAATAAAAATCAAGAATCAAAGTTTAAAGGACATGAAATGGTAAAATTTCAATGTGTAACACAAGTTCGGGTGTAACCCCGGATTTTGGCCTCGCTCGGGTAAAAGGAAAAGTGGAGTAATGTGGATATTGTAAAATGTTAAAACACATTAAAAGGAACTCGAATGACACTGTCATAAGCAAGAAGGGCCCGGAGCCCTAGGGTGAAAGGCCCAAAACCACTGGTCAGAGCATATGGTGTGCATAGCCAGCAGTGTGGAGACCGTTAAAGTATGCGGTATTGGAAGGTTTTGAGAAAAGATAAAAGGAATAAGGATTATGTCAAGAAACGGGTTGTATGGTAAAATGTGTTAATGCACCCTAACTTGAATGAATAAATAAACATTCCGGTAAAGGTTAAAATGGAAAAGTAAATGTATAACTGATAAATGTCAATAAAGTAAGAAAAAAGGTAAAATGATTGGGTAAAAGGGTGATTATTCTACCTAAGAGGTTAAACCCTAATTAACACAAGAATGTGTTGTAAAAGTTTTTCAATGGCTAAATAAGTATTTTCTTACACGGTGTTCGCGTGTGTTGAAAGGGTGAGTTTCAACAAAAATACTAAAGTGTGTTAGATAACCTAAAATGGGTGATTTCGGTAAAGAAATGTGTTTGGATAAGTAAAATGTAGTGGTTTCAAGTGTTGAACCGGGTGTGTTAAATAAAGTGAGAAATGCTAAGAATGAGTCAAAGGAAATCTTTTACAAGATTAAGGTTACTTAATCTAGATAAATAAGATTTTCGAAAGTAAAAACCATTTCATGCATTGAATATATGCAAGTGTATATAAATATATATACTATGTAGTTATGTGTGAACATAGGCATAACATGTGGAGTCTCCTTTCTTCCGTTCGATTCTATGTTTCATTTGTATATTTTCCACTGAGCATAAACTCACACCCTCGCTTTTTTACGACAAGTTGGGAGCGGTTTCGTAATTTGAGGGCGTTATACAGGTAAATACCTTCTTTATTTTTACATTAGTAACTCTGTATGCTTGGAATTCATGGTTCTCGTAATGGGTCCCTCACGTAGTTTATTTTGAATCTGGAATCGCATGCTAAACAAGTGAAATGTTAGTTAAATTAAAACTAGACTAGCAACATTATATAGATTGTTTCATTGCATTTTACACCTAACGCTCGGGTCGGACCGGGTTGACTACATGTAACCCATAAATTCGGGTCGGGGAGTTTTATTAGCTAACTATGTAGCATTTGATAAGGAATATTTTGTTATATTTTGTTTGGAATTGCTATGTCGCGTTTATATTCTCGTCATATTTTATTCATCGTCAATGGAATTCCTATGTAACTTTTATATTCCTCAAAGTTATTATTCATTGTCAATGGAACTCCTCTTCAACATTTTTATTCCTGCTAGTTTATATTCACTATCACCCCACGTTTCCTTGTCATTTGGATCAATTGGAATAATAAATGAGCTTGTATTTATGTAATTTTAAATATGATAGCTGCAAGTGTTCATTTATGAAGATTATTATCATTAAAACCTACAAATTCATGTTTGTTTAAAATTCATGATGATATATTAGACATTGTGATGATATAATTTTCTGCGCAATCAGAAATTCATGTTTGTTTTATATACAATTAACTTGATTACTCTCTCTCTCTCTCTCTCTCTCTCTCTCTCTTATTATTGTGTAATTAACATGATTAGCTTGATTATATATGTTATATGTATAGATACAAATCCATGATAGAGAAGCGTCAACGTCATTTTAAGATGTGAGATCTTTTAGTCGAGTAAAGATCACTTGAGAAACAACCACTCACAATTCTAGTGGGAGACAATTTAAAGAGGAATGAATCGAGACGCTCAACATCGACAAGATGATGAAGACCGAGACGTTTGATATTGACAAGAGCTTGAAGAATTAGAAATTTTCCCCCAACAAGCTCTGTTACAGATAAAGAATGACATGAGAAGCAAAATGCATAGTTTGTTTTAGAGTATTATCCCTAATCATGATTCCAGTACCTCAACGTCCCATATCGACTTGGTAATAACACATCTTTATCATTGTGAGTTTGATAACAGTGATTATTATGTATAGAGGGAGATATTTTGCTAATTAACCATATATTTTACCTTATAACATATTTATTTCATGTCTATATATGTATCCGAGGGAGTGTTAGGCAGGATATATGTATCGAGATTTTATTCCCATAGGATATACTGTATATATTTTAATATTTTCGAGTGGAAAATTCTTCTCTTTCATTTACTTGTTTACACTGTTGTGACCTTTGCTCTAGTTGTTTTTGAGTTAATTTTAATGTTTAAGTAGGTTAGTTTTCATGAATAAACAAATGAGACTTTGTCGATTTTTTTAAAATATTAGGGGCCCTTTGGTTTATGTTTCTCAAAACCGTTTTCTGCGTTTAAAACCCAAAACTAATAGAACGTGCATTTGAAAACCAACCATCACCAGCCTTAACCCACCACCACCCCACCCCACCCCCAACCACTACCTACCCCAACCTATCATCGACAACCATCACCACCTACCCCCACTATGTGCCCCAACCCACCACCACCCACCCTAACCTGCCATCACATGCCCCAACCAACCACCACCATATGAACTTAATGATGCTTTTTTTCTTTCACATTCACTTAAGAAGACTCATTTGAACTCACCAAAATTAGTCATTAAAACACGATACGATACACGCGATACGACAAGATACACACCTAAAATAATCTTAGCAATTGATTACACGTATCCTTAATCCATACTAAAAAAATAATGCAGAATTAATTCGGGACAGAGGAATTATGTATATATACACTCATATAGTATTATTACCAATTTATTGCTTTTTCATTCTCTGGATAACACAAATGCAACGAAAGGTTTTAAAGAAATTTTCTTTGCAAGGATGGGAGTTTTGCTTTGAAGCAATAAAGGCACTGATTGAAGAAGAATCACTATGAAAGGTTTCAAATGGATGAAACGTGGTTGAAACACCCTCCCCGAGTCGAAAAATATCAATGGGATTGATATAGTTTATCATTATGAGATTGATACAATTTATATATATAAGTACTTATTATGTATAGAGAGAGATATTTTGGTAGTTACACATGTATTTTACCTTAAAACATATTTATTTTATTTCTATATATGTATGTGAGGGATTTTTTATACATATATCAAGATTTTCTATAGAATATATCCTATGTGAGGATACATGTATCAAGATTTTCTGCCCATAGGATATATTGTATATATTTTTAAAAAAATCGGGCGAAAAATTCTTCCTTTTTAAATTATTTGTTTACAGTGTTGCCTGTAGTTATTTTTGAGTTAATTTTTATGTTTAAACAAGTTAGTTTTCATGAATAAACAAAGGACACTATCCCGATTTTAAAAAAAAAATATTAAGTGTTTTTAAAGGTAATTAATATGAAGATATACAAATTCGATAATGTTTTAAAAGATTGTCATATACATGAACTATAAAAAAAAAATCTTCTTTGTTTAAGATAATCGACACTAAAACAATCTTACGGTAGGTGGACACCTTTTGTGGACAAGGAAAACCATTAAAGTGATTTGTTGGAGGTCGTATGCTTCCCATCTAAACGATGAACTTTAGAGACATCTTAGTTCTCGTTTAAAAAAACCCTTTTGGGACTGTTGTTGCCGTATCAAAAGGTATTTAAAACGGGAATCTAACAAGATCCCCCTCGTCATCCTAAATAACATCCTAAAAAGTATTTCGGACGATTAGAGCACCTTTTGAGACGAGTGGAGTACTATCTCAAAAGGACGTTTTTTTAAGTACGGGGGCCACTTTGATCTCATCAAAGTTTAACTTGAGGTAAAATGAATATTGAAGAAAATCCACGCTTGCCCCCTAATTAAGGAGGGCACGATTAAACTTGCAATCCCCAATTATACAGACAATGGAAGGGACCCATGGTATTTGAATTTTAGGGCAAGGTTGTTTGTGAAATGGATATCCTTGGACCACCATATACGCTTTTTGTTCCCATGTTGCTTATTTTGACCTTGCATAAGTTTTTCACGATATTAGTATATTTTGTACCTGCTTGATTTCCTTAAGAAGAGGGATGCTCATATTCACTTGTTTGAAGAGTTCGAGAAAACCCACTTCCGAGGCTTTATCAGCCTTAGGCTTGAGCCTTTGTGAAAATCGGGTCAAAAAAAGGCAAATGGGGAGTGTAAAAACATTATACTCTTCTCCCTCCTTGGAGATTTCATCGTTTATGATATCTGGACCTTGCGGTTGCACATCCTTTGGGTCCACGGTTCTTCTCGTGGGAGGAATTGGAATGACTTGTTCCAACGGTGACCTAGGAAGCAATGTGGTTATCAACCTATTTACCACTCCAAAAGGTTATCAACCAACTAGGACCCTTTTCGTGCATGTTTTAAACCAAACTCAATTTTCTTCAAAAATTCAATTTTTCAACTTTTAATTACGCACCGAGTTGTGTGAACCAATTTTTACTTTAAACCAATTTTATCTTGTTTAATCCTAAATATGAATGTGAAGGATTAAAGAAAGTAAAATAAATCCAAGTCCATAATTCCGGATGTATGAGGAAATCACTAGGGGAAAACGTCTCGGATGGCCCAAGCCAGACAATCACTATGATATGGTTTTACAAAGTACAAAGACAGACTTACTCAATGACTCGATCCCCAAGGGTCTTGACGCTTCTCTGAATCTTCATCCACTCCTCCACAATGTCCATGCAGAAATTCCTTCTACGATGCTCGCCCACAACACACACGTCCACGTATGTCTCGGTGTCCACCGATATGGCTTTAGTAATGTCTAAGATGTTAAACACGAACTCCTTCGCTTCTTCACCACAAAATCCAACAACGTTCTTCAAAGTGTAGAAAAACTACAATAGTGCAAAAAAAGATCACAATATCATATGTGAATGATAACTCGGATCTTTGAAACTCTAAGGATGTTTTTAGACTTATAAAACCGTAGAAAACTTGTGCAGAATTCGTACTGGAAGTATTCTATTTTTCTGGACTGCACACCCACAAAATTCTGAGGGAAACACGCCTTAAATAATTTTCTTGAGGTGGTGCGTCGTTCGAACCACAAACAATAGAGTTTGAAAATTACACAACTCTAATACATCCTTATCTCATAATAAAACGAAGTGTAAACGTTTTCAAACACTTTAAAAATATTTTAAAATTATTTCTTTAATAAAATAACATCCTTAAACGATTTAAAATATTTTTTGAGTCCCATTGACATTACGCATTCATACCTGAGTGATCTCGGAATGCAATTTGACTGAAGACGAAATTTGCACCATAAACTGGCATGATAAATCTCCGAAGCTTTGTCACAACGTCTTCAATAAACTTGTGAAACAACCTAAGGGAGCACGTTAAGGTGTATTAGGTTATTTAAAAACTCTTTTAATTTTTTGATAAAAAAATGTATTAATTTATAAATTAAAAACACTCACGTATACTAGTAAGTAAAAGGTGGTGATGTTAGGTATAAAAAATAATTCCCTTTAAGGATGAGATGAGGAATAGTGGAATGTGACACAATAATTGTTCTCGAGGAAACCATCGTGGTCGAAAACCCCGTGTCCATAGTCTTAGGATAACTCACACACCTAAGTCCACTATTACCAATTACCGATTAGAAATTACAGTCCACGAAATTATAATGATTTGAACTAAGCAAATACAAGCCCATATACCCAACCTAGTCTACACTACACCAAATCTGTACTATTGTCAAGGTCATTGACCCTCACAAATCCAACTTGTCAAGGTCAATGACCGTGACATTTAGAGGCGAGACAACTTTTTTTGTCACGGTCGTGTCACGGTCATTGACCTTGACACAAAACTCGCATTTTGTGTCACGGTCGTGTCGCGGTCAATGACCGTGACACGTTTGTCACGGCTATAACCGTGACAAAGCCGTGACCCTTTTAAAAAAAATTGTCACGGTCAATGAACGTGACACGTCCGTGACAACTTTTTATCACGGGCTTGTCACGGTCAATGACCGCGACAATTCTGGACAGAATTTAAAAAAAATCTGTTGGGCAGTATGGCCACTGCCACTGCCCGACAGTATATTTGTACCTGTTATAGCAACGTTGTACCTGTTCCAAACATCATATATCCAAACAAACTAAAGATAATGCAAATATATATTCAAATAGAGACAATATGCATCACGATATAATTCAAATGTAACAACTTAAAACAATTCAATTCAAACTTATAACAATTCAATTCAAACTTAAAACAATGTCACTACATGTCTGGTGCATTGTTAAAACTGAGGAGGTGAGTAGGCCACACGACATACGAATTGACGCACCCATTAATATACGTCGTGCCGCATTGTTCGCGCAACCACAATAGAGAGTTCTCCTTCCCGGGTATGACATGCGTGACGAGCACTCTGGACTCCATCTCTTGAAGCGCACGTCCATGAACTATTCCACCCTGGACGATATTCGGGTCCCTCAACCCCCGCCCTATCCGCTGGCCATCAAATACGTCCAATATGAACACGCTCGGCCAACCAAGTGTCGATATTGTTCTGTTGAAGGGTGCCAAATAGGAAAGTGGATCATCGAAGTACGAACGTGTCGGTGATGAAGCTGCGAGGTCCACATCCTCGTCATCCTGCGCCTCGTCCTCCCGCACCTCGTCCTCCACCGCCTTCTCCTTCTCCTTCCCTTTCCCTTTCCCTTTACGGTCTCCGCCCAACGTACGCTTCATGAAGGCGTATATATCTTGGACCGTCGCCTCCAAACGGGACAGCTTCGCGTAGTGTGAATCCACCGTTCGAGCCAACCCGGTATCACTCATCTCCAATCCGATGATCCTAGATTTGGCCACCCGCGAGCTCACCCCCCTTGTCCTCCCCTTGCGATCAGAGCCAAGCACTTGGCTGAGTGCATCTGTGGACAAAGATACCTTATCGGCATCAGACTGCGACTCATGCATTTCCTTAAGCTTTGCCTGAAACGACAAAAAGCATATGATTAGTAAAATAAGTAAACTAAAAAATTATAACGTAATTAACAAAAATTAAACTGTCGGATTACTTACAATCGTGGTCGCGACGCTCGGGGACAGCTCCTTGTCCTTCCCCTTCTTCGTCCGAAGAGCCACATAAGTATCGAGCCTATGTGGCTTACCCCCTGGCCCAGTCCCTACCCCCTGAAATAAAATAAAGTAAAGTAAAATTAGTATCGGCCCCGCAAAGTAAAATAATGAAGAATAATATATTTCTGTAGTTATAGAAAAATTAAATCTTACCTGCATCCTATGCTCCACCTCGGCGTAAGAGGTCCGGCCGGAGTAGTGCACATCCGTCTTTTTTGCCCGATTTTCCCTCCCCGATTGGCGAGATGCCAATTGTCGATCCTCGATCTCATTGTCAATGAACTTCTGCCATTGTGCCAATGAGATCGGCTCCTTGGGGGGGACGGATTCACGCCATTGGATAATCGACTCTCGTGTTTTCCCAAAGTACCGTGCCCGCATATTTTTTTTCCACGACTTGAGTTGCTCCCTAATCTGCTCCAACACGGGATCGCGAAGCTTTGGATCCAAGTTGAATTGTTCCTGTCCAACAAATACAATGTTAGTTGCGAATAAATATAAATATAAATATAAATATAAATATAAATATAAATATAAATATAAATATAAATATAAATATAAATATAAATATAAATATAAATATAAATATGAAATCGAAATTGAAATTGAAATTGAAATTGAAATATTCATATAAATATAAATATAAATATATTACCTGTAGTGACGCCCAAACAGCTAACTTGAGCTCATATGGAACCTCCTTCCAACTCATAAACCCCGGGCCGATGACCGTCCTTAGCAGAACAAGGGATCTCGCTAATATCTCCGATTTGTTCTCGACGGTAATCCCATATTTCCCATATTTGGGGAGCCTAGGGGCGGAAGAGCCCTCGTCGCCTCCACTACCACCGACCCCAGACGACATCATCATAAACAGCATCATCATCTTCGCCTTAATATCTGAAGGAGACATTTGCTGTAAAAAAAATGTTATTGGTACAGATATAATATTATCACAATATGCATATCTTATAAGAGAGTCGGGTTTGGCATTAATAAAGTGAGAATTACACACACACACATAAAAATCTTTAATAAAATTCTCATATCTTCTTTCAATTTAAACACACACACAGTAGTGATTGTCTATTTAAAATAATCTCAATGTTAATTTCAGGTATTGAATTTCTACTATTATTTTGTTCTTTTTATAAATCATACCCCACCCCCACCCCACCCCAACATGTTTACGGGCTTTCATCACCCGTCATAAATTTTTCGATCCGTGACTTATTGGCCAGTTGTCTTGGGTCTTTTAGTTCCTTAACATTACTTTAAGAATTTTACCCAATCTAAATACCATATTTTCTTTCTTGTTATACACTTGAACACGTTTTGTTATTTAGTCCTTATTAATTTATCTTTGATGTATTACCATCATCTTTACTTTTATAAACTTTATTTAATTTTCAATTTTAAGGACTATTTTCATCACTTAGTGTTCATCTAAGTTCTAGTATAACAAGTTCCCATAAAAATCTTTAATAAAGTATTATCACAAATATAAACTAAGAGTGATAAAATAACTTTGAGGCATATAAATTAATTGTGACAAAGTAAGATTATGGAAACCCCACTTTTCTTTCTATAACTCCTATTTTATTAAACTTTAAATATAATTAGGGGTGTATAGAAAGAAAAGTTAAATAGAAATAAAAAACAACATTTTTAAAATATGAAGGGCTCACCAATTTGATCAAATTTTTCAACAACATAGACTAATTGATCTTTATTATAAGACAATTACTAGAAATTTATGCGCATCGCCCGAATTCAAAAAGTAATTTAATGACTAAAGTAATACTTTTTTTTAACTTTAGTTATTCACCACAAATCTTAAAAAATATTTTATTTTTCATGCTTTTAGCAACTTCGGATGCCATTTTAACCCTTATTGTAGTTTTTTAGTTTTCATGCTTTTATTTGATGGGTATAAAGTCATGTGATTATTTCACCATATAAAGTCAACAAAAAACGCCATATATGGTTTTTTTCTCCATTAATATAAGTATATAGCGATTATTTCACACTTAAATCACATATTAAGTCGACCTTCATTTTTTTATGAAATTTGTAGAAAATTACTTATTTATTTTGAATGAAAATAAATTGTTATCCAATATTTTTGGATATTATTTACATTTACATTTTGGATATTATTTTTGGATATTATTTACATTTACATTTTTGGATATTATTTTTGGAAATTTATAGAAAATTACTTATCTATTTACATTTTTAACCCCCACCCCCTACCCCCACCCTGCCCCACCCCCTACACCACCCCCTACCCCCCACCCTGCCCCACCCCACCCCATGCATACACACACACACATATATACACACATACACACATATATATACACACAAACATATATATAAATGGAAGAGAGAGAGAGAGAGAGAATTAAACCTGAAAGTAGAGAGAGAGAGAGCAGCGTCGAGAGAGAGAGAGAGGGAGGGAACGGTGGGAGGGAAAAAAGAAGGGGGAAAGGGTTTTTGCTAGAAATATTGTCACGGTCGTGTCAAGGTCATTGACTGTGACAATTATTTAAAGAATTGTCACGGTCAATGACCGTGACAAGTAAATTTGTCACGGCCTTGTCACGGTCATTGACCGTGACAATTCTTTGTCACGATCGTGTCAAGGTCAATGACCGTGACATAAAACGCGTTTTTTGTCACGGTCAATGACCTTGACAAGGGTGGCCGGCTGAAAGTTGACATTTTGGCCATTTTGGTGTAGTGCTAAATATATCCCAACATGACTGACAATCAGTCAACCCAATAGCACCCAGGTAATAGTGGCTATACATGCACAACCACACACTCAAACCCGAGACCCCTAAAGTTGTACAACACACATATTTAATTAAAAGGTTAGTTTTAATTAAAATATTATCTTAGTTAACAAAAAGAGACAAAAACACAACCCGGGTTATGTCTAATTTAATTAATAAGAAAAATTACCAATTAGTGACTAAGTGAAAGGTGGGTATAAATCCAAACACACACTCTTAAATAGGTTTTTGCACAAGCCAAAATACACACCCAAATTAATCTGATTTTAAAAGAAAGTGAAAAACATATTTTAATCAGTTCCGAAAAACATAGTTAAAACACAAATGAGTTAACATTCTGAGTTTAGAGCGAGTTACCAAACACTGAGTTAAATGAGTCAGCACACACTGAGTTAAAACACACTCACACGAGTTGAATACACACAGTGAGTTTATAATCACACACACACACACACATAAGATTAAATCAGGTTTTATCCCTAAGTCCAGTTAAGTCCAAGCTTTAACAAAAAAAAAAAAATTAACCTTAAGGTTTTAAATATGGCCTTGACAGCATGAAATCACAAGATCATTTTAGATCTAGAGTCCAACAGTACCACCACACACAGAAACATATATAGGTATAAGTATATATAACTATATGAGTATATATATATATATATATATATATATATATATATATATATATATATATATATATATATATATATAGATGTAATAGAAAAGGGGGAGCCAAAAACACTCACAGACCAAGCCTGAAATGGCTTACGTAGAACACGATCTGATGGAAAAGAAACCAGGCCACACAGATCGTTCAAACAAGAAGGAACAAAAAAATGATCTCTAGAAACACAAGGACCAAAACTGTAGAACTCCAAGCAAAGGTTCCAAGAATTTAAAATGGAGCTCCACAAGAAAAATCTCTCAATAGTAAACTCAACTCAAACGAAGGGTGAAAACGTAAAACAAACAGAAAAAGGTGACTCATAGGAAACGTAAAAGGTCATGTAAGAGTCACGAACACCTCGCACGGAATTAATGTGACTCGTAGGAACCGACCGCGTAGTCACGGGGCTCCCGGCTTTAGTGTACGACGTAAATTTGTAAAAAGTTAGACTTAAGCATGAAAACATGCCATCGAAGGGTGAAAACATAAAACAGACACAAAACGGTCTTGTAAGAGTGACGAGCACCTCGCACGGGACCAATGTGACTCGTAGAAACCGGCCGCGTAATAACAGGGCTCCCAGTTTTAGTGTACAACGTAAATTTGTAAAAACTTAGACTTAAGCATAAAAACATGCCATCGAAGGGTGAAAACGTAAAATAACCACGAAACGGTCTCGTAAGAGTCACGAACACCTCGCACGGGACCAATGTGACTCGTAGAAACCAACCGCGTAGTCACGGGGCTCCTGGTTTGAGTGTAAGACGTAAATTTGCAAAAAATAGTCTTAAGCATAAAAACATGCCATCGGAGGGTGAAATGTAAAACAACAACAAAACGGCCTCGTAAGAGTAATGATCACCTCGCACGGGACCAATGTGACTCGTAGGAACCGATCGTGTAGTCACGGGGCTACCGATTTGAGTGTACGACTTAAATTTGTAAAAAAATAGACTTAAAAATAAAATATGCCATCGAAGGGTGAAAACGTAAAACAGTGACAAAATGGTCCGGTAAGAGTCACGAACACCTCGCACGGGACCAATGTGACTTGTAGAAATCGACTGCATAGTCACAGGGCTCTCGGTTTGAGAGTACGATGTAAATTTGCAAAAAAATAGACTTAAGCATAAAAAAATGCCATCGAAGGGTAAAAACGTAAAACAACCACAAAATGGTCTCGTAAGAGTCACGAACACCTCGCACGGGACCAATGTGACTCGTAGAAATCGATCGCGTAGTCATAGGGCTCCCGATTAGAGTGTTCGACATAAATTTGCAAAAAAATGGACTTAAGCATAAAAACTTGCTATTGAAGGGTGAAAACGTAAAACAGTGACAAAACGGTCTCATAAGAGTCACGAACACCTCGTATGGGACCAATGTGACTGGTAAGAATCGATCTCGTAGTCATGGGGATCACGGTTTGAGTGTACGACGTAAATTTTCAATAAAATAGACTTAATCATAAAAAATTACAATCGATAGGTGAAAACGTAAAACAGCCACAAAGCCGTCCCGTAAGTGTCATAAACACCTCTCACGGGACCAATGTGACTTGTAGAAACCGACCACAGAGTCACGGGGCTCCCGGTTTGAGTGTACGATGTAAATATACAAAAAATTAGAGTTAAGCATAAAAACTTGCCATCGAATTATGAAAATGTAAAACATCCACAAAACGGTCCCGTAAGAGTCACGAACACCTTTCACGGGACCAATGTGACTCGTAGGAATCGACCGCGTAGTCACGGGGCTCCCGATTAGAGTGTACGATGTAAATTTGCAAAAAAATAGACTTAAGCAAAAAAACCTGCCATTGAAGGATGAAAACGTAAAATAGTGACAAAGCTGTCTCATAAGAGTCATGAACACCTCGTATGGGACCAATGTGACTCGTAGGAACTGATCGCGTAGTCTTGGGGATCCCGGTTTGAGTGTACGACGTAAATTTGCAATAAAATAGACTTAATCATAAAAAATTGAAATCGATAGTTGAAAACGTAAAACAGCCAAAAAACGGTCCCGTAAGTGTCATGAGCACCTCTCACGGGACCAATGTGACTCGTAGAAATCGACTGCGTAGTCACGGGCATCTCAGTTTGAGTGTACGACGTAAATTTGCAAATAATTTAGACCGAAGCATAAAAATGCCATCGAAGGGTGAAAACATAAAACAAACAGAAAATGGTCCTGTAAGAGTCACAAACACCTCGCACGGAATCAATGTGACTCGTAGGGGCTCCCGGCTTTAGTGTATGACGTAAATTTATAAGAAGTTAGAATTAAGCATGAAAACATTCCATCGAAGGGTGAAAACATAAAACATACACAAAACGGTCTCGTAAGAGTGACGAGCACCTCGCACGGGACCAATGTGACTCGTAGGAACCGACTGCGTAATAACGGGGCTCCCAGTTTGAGTGTACGATGTAAATTTGTAAAAACTTAGACTTAAGCATAAAAACATGTCATCGAAGGGTGAAAACGTAAAATAACCACGAAATGGTCTCGTAAGAGTCACGAACACCTCGTACGGGACCAATGTGACTCGTAAGAACCGACCGCGTAGTCACGGGGCTCCCGGTTTGAGTGTACGGCATAAATTTGCAAAAATAGTCTTAAGCATAAAAACATGCCATCGGAGGGTGAAAACGTAAAACCACCACAAAACGGTATCATAAGAGTAACGATCACCTCGCACGAGACCAATGTGACTCGTAGGAACCGGTCGTGTAGTCACATGGCTACCGATTTGAGTGTACAACTTAAATTAATAAAAAATTAGACTTAAGAATAAAACATGCCATCGAAGGGTGAAAACGTAAAACAGTGACAAAACGGTCCAGTAAGAGTCACGAACACGTCACACGGGACCAATGTGACTTATAGAAACCGATCGCATAGTCACGGGGCTCTCGGTTTGAGTGTACGATGTAAATTTGCAAAAAAATAGACTTAAGCATAAAAACATGCCATCGAATTGAGAAAATGTAAAGCATCCACAAAACGGTCCCGTAAGAGTCACAAACACCTCTCACAGGACCAATGTGACTCGTAGGAATTGACCGCGTAGTCACAGGGCTCCCGATTAGAGTGTTCGACGTAAATTTGCAAAAAAATAGACTTAAGCATAAAAACTTGCTATTGAAGGGTGAAAACGTAAAACAGTGACAAAACGGTTTCATAAGAGTCACGAACACCTCATATGGGACCAGTGTGACTGGTGAGAATCGATCTCGTAGTCATGGGGATCACGGTTTGAGTGTACGACGTAAATTTCCAATAAAATAGACTTAATCATAAAAAATTGCAATCGATGGGTGAAAACGTAAAACAGCCACAAAGTCGTCCCGTAAGTGTCATAAACACCTCTCACGGGACCAATGTGACTTGTAGGAACTGATTGCGTAGTCACGGGCCTCCCGGTTTGAGTGTACGACGTAAATTTGCAAAAAATTTAGACTTAAGCATAAAAACATGCCATCGAAGGGTGAAAAAATAAAACAAACAGAAAATGGTCCTATAAGAGTCACGAACACCTCGCACGGGATCAATGTGACTCGTAGGAACCGACCGCGTAGTCACGGGGCTCCCGGTTTGAGTGTACGACGTAAATTTGTAAAAAGTTAGACTTAATCATGAAACACATGCCATCGAGAGTGAAAATGTAAAGCAGACACAAAACGGTCTCGTAAGAGAGATGAGCACCTCGCACGGGACCAATGTGACTCGTAGGAACCGACCACGTAATCACGGGGCTCCCGGTTTGAGTGTACGCCATAAATTTGTAAAAACATAGAATTAAGCACAAAAACATGCCATCGAAGGGTGAAAACGTAAAACAACCACAAAACTGTCCCGTAAGAGTCATGAACACCTCGCACGGGACCAATGTGACTCGTAGGAACCGACCGCGTAGTCACGGGGCTTCCGGTTTTAGTGTACGACGTAAATTTGTAAAAATCAGTCTTAAGCATAAAAACATGCCATCGGAGGGTGAAAATGTAAAATAACCACAAAACGGTCGCGTAAGAGTAACGAACACCTCGCACGGAACCAATGTGACTCGTAGGAACCGATCGCGTAGTCACGGGGCTACCAATATTAGTGTACGACTTAAATTTGTAAAAAATTAGACTTAAGAATAAAACATGCCATCGAAGGGTGAAAACGTAAAACAGTGACAAAACGATCCGGTAAGAGTCACAAATACCTCGCACGGGACCAATGTGACTTGTAGAAACCGACCGCGTAGTCACGGGGCTCCCGGTTTGAGCGTACGATGTAAATTTGTAAAAAATTAGACTTAAGCATAAAAACTTGCCATCGAATTGCGAAAATGTAAAACATCCACAAAACGGTCCCGTAAGAGTCACGAACACTTCTCACGGGACCAATGCGACTCGTAAGAATAGACCGCGTAGTCAGGGGCTCCCGATTAGAGTGTACGACGTAAATTTACAAAAAAATAGACTTAAGCATAAAAACTTGCCATTGAAGGGTGAAAACGTAAAACAGTGACAAAACGATCTCGTAAGAGTCATGAACACCTCGCATGGGACCAATGTGACTCGTAGGAACTGATCGCGTAGTCATGGGGATCCCGATTTGAGTGTACGACGTAAATTTGTAATAAAATAGATTTAATCATAAAAAATTACAATCGATGGGTGAAAACATAAAACAACCACAAAATGGTCCCGTAAGTGTCATGAACACCCCTCACGGGACCAATGTGACTCGTAGGAACCGACCGCGTAGTCACGGGGCTCCCGGTTTGAGTGTACGACGTAAATTTGTAAAAAGTTAGACTTAAGCATAAAAACATGCCATCGAATGGTGAAAACATAAAACAGCCATAAAACGGTCCCGTAAGAGTCACGAGCACCTCACACGGAACCAATGTGACTCGTAGGAACCGACTGCGTAGTCACGGGCCTCCCGATTTGAGTGTACGACGTAAATTTGTAAAAAAATTAGATTTAAGTAAAAAAAATGCCATCGAAGGGTGAAAACGTAAAACAAACACAAAATGGTCCTGTAAGAGTCACGAACACCTCGCACGGGACTAATATGACTCATAGGAACCGACCGCGTAGTCATGGCACTCCCGCTTTGAGCATACGACGTAAATTTGTCAAACGTTAGACTTAGGCATAAAAACATACTTTTATAGGGTGAAAATGTTAAAAAAACCATAAAACGGTCCCGTAAGAGTCAAGAACACCTCGCACCGGATCGATGTAACTCGTAGGAACTGGTCGCGTAGTCACGGCGCTCCCGGTTTGAGTGTACGACGTAAATTTGCGAAAAATTAGACTTAAGCATAAAAACATGCCATCGAAGGGTGAAAACATAAAACAACCACAAAACGGTCCCTTAAGAGTCACGAATGCCTTGCACGAGACCAATGTGACTCGTAGGTACCGACCGGTTAGTCACGGGACTCCCGATGTACGACGTAAATTTGCAAGAATTAGTCTTAAGCATAAAAACATGCCATCAAAGGGTGAAAACATAAAACTGCCACAAAACGGTCCCGTAAGAGTCACAAACACCTCGCACGGGACCAATGTGACTCGTAGGAGCTGTTCGCATAGTCATGGGACTCCCGAGTGAGTGTACGATGTAAATTTGCAAAAATTAGACTCAAGCATAAAAACATGTCATCGAAGGGTGAAAATGTAAAACAGCCATAAAACGGTCCCGTAAGAAATAAGAACACCTCGCACGGGACCAATGTGACTTGTAGAAACTGACCGCGTAGTCACGGGGCTAGCGATTTGAGTGTACGACGTAAATTTGTAAAAAATTAGACTAAAGCATAAAAACATGCCATCGAAGGGTGAAAAAGTAAAACAACGACAAAACGGTCCGATAAGAGTCACGAACACCTCGCACAGGACCAATGTGACTTGTAGAAGTCGACCGCGTAGTTACGGGACTCTCGATTTGAGTGTACGACGTAAATTTGCAAAAATAAGATTATGAAAACCCTACCTTATAATGTCATCCTGATCTTATGAATTTCGAATAGATATTTAAAGACTTTCTCGCAGGTTAGTCAATTCCACTTGAGAGCATATCCATTATTGAATTCAACATACGAGATCAGCTTCCTTGAGACCAACACCCTAAAAACTGTCGTAGCTAAAAATAGTTAACCATTCATATTATAATAGTTAATGAGTTAATAGTGATGCTGGGATATGATATTGTGGGACCTAGATAGGATACAAAGATAAAAGAGGCATCTCCACTACAAAAATGGACTATGAGGTCATTAGAGTAACAAAAATGGACTGTGAGATGTAATGGCACCAAGAAAAGCTAATGCGATAATAGGTTTACTAATGGGGTCTACACCATCAGTCCTCGTCATGAACTGTGAGTTCATTATAGTAACCAAAATCAATCATAAGGTGATGATCAGTCAGTGATCAAGTGTACGTGGCAAACTTTTGGTCTGGCAATAAAACTTAGAACAATATGGTGTTCTTGTACAACCACAAGTACACAGTGATATTCTTGACAGTATATAATGTCAACAAGTTTAACTGTTCGATAATCAATACTAACTGTTAATTTGAAAGACTTGAGAAAATTGCCCATGAAGGATCTCGCAAAATGGGTAATATGTACTAATGAAAGGGAGTACTAAGACTGTTAACTGGAACAAATCGAAAAAAATATTTCATAGCGGCTTTAAAATATCCTCAGGATCATTGTTATCATGTTTTTTTTCAAATTCTGTATGTTTATTTATATTGGATGAATTCAATGTTTAGAAAACAAATGTGAAACCTTCACTCATTCATTTGGAAAATGAAGACACGCTTATAGTAAATAGAGACACATATATTTGATTTCATAGAGCATGATACATTCTAGAAATCATACATACTAGTACTGGTCCTACACGCAATTGTGCATCATTAAGTCAAGACCAAATTATGATATTAATTAAGATAGTGTTTTTCTATTGGACATACATACTGGTACAGGTCCTACTCGCCGACACACTACTGCACCTGCTACTGCCATGCTACTAAATACATATAATACACTATATGGAGGACAACACCGGCTACGACCTCATTACCACGATAACAACATCTGCTAATGCCCCAATCCCCCCTACTAGTGCTACTTCCCCTGCCCCAATCCCCCTGCTCCTCTTGCTTATGCTGCTTCTACTACCTAAAGACCTGCTTCTAAGATTTAAACACCTGCTCCTCTTACTTATATTATGCTTGAGTGATACCAAGAATTTCAAGTTACTCTAGAGTTCGACATAAAGTGATTCAACATAATGTAAAGATGGAAAGACAAATATATATATATATATATATATATATATATATATATATATATATATATATATATATATATATATATATATAATTGTTGTATATATACTATATATATACAATATATATATATACACAACAGTATATATAAAACGGTATATACTGTTATACTATATATATACAATATATATATATACACAACAGTATATATAAAACGGTATATACTGTTATATACAATATATATATATATATATATATATATATATATATATATATATATATACTGTTGTATATATATACTGTTGTATATACAACAGTATATATATATATATATATATATATATATATATATATATATATATATATATATATATATATATATATATATACAACAGTTATATATATATATATACCAGCCACGGGACTCCCGGTTTGAGAATACGACGATAATTTGTATATTTATAGATTTAGGCTTAAAAACATGGCGTTAGTGGGTGAAAAGCCGAAACAACCCCCGAACGGCCCAGTGAGTGGCACCAACACCTCGCACGGCACCAATGTAACTCGTAGGAACTGACCGCGCAATCACGGGACCCCCCGATTTGAGAATACGATGATAATTTGCATAATTCTAGACTTAGGCAAAATATGACGTTAGTGGGGAAAAATTCGAAACAACCCCCGAACGGCCCCGTGGGAGGCACCAACACCTCCCGCGGGACCAATATAACTCGTAGGAACTAACCGTGCGATCACGGGACTCCCGGTTTGAGAATACGATGATAATTGAAAAATATTAGGACTTAGGATTAAAAACATGGTATTAGAGAGTGAAAACCCAAAACAGCCCCCGAACGGTCCCGTGGGAGGCACCAACACCTCCCACGGGACCAATGTAACTCGTAGGAACTGACCGTGCGATCACCGGACCCCCCGATTTGAGAATACGACGATAATTTGCATATTTTTAGACTTGGATTTAAAAACATGACGTTAGTGCGCGAAACAGCTCCCGAACGACCCCGTGGGTGGCACCAACATCTCGCACGGGACCAATTTAACTCGTAGGAACTGACCGCGCGATCACGGGACCCCCGATTTGAGAATACGATGATAATTTGCATAATTCTAGACTTAGGCATAAAAACATTGATATGTTGATAATTTTAACTCATATATGCAATTTTTTAGCTTGATTAAATTTTTTGAAAAACTACTTTGTTACTGATATCATTTTTTTTTGTATCCTATCATTTGCAGGATTTTTGCATGTAGAACAAATGAAGGTGGCAATGGTTTACAACATGAAGATTGTTTATATGTTGTGGACATTCAGGATTGTGTTTTTTATGTGTTATAGCGGTGCGGGCTTTTATTGTATAGTTTTTTGGCCGTGCGAACTTTTATAATTTGATTGTTGAATTTTATGGCCGTGCATGCTTTATAATAAGCAGGTTTTACATTTACAGGGTTTGGAATGTACAGAAAATAGAGAAAATGCTGCCCAATTTTTTTTTTCGTTTGTGAATTATTAAGACGTGTAATATTTTTAAGTTTGTATATATATATTAGTTTATTATCAACGATCTCGATTCGCAATTTGTGATTTTTTTATTGTTTTTCCAATAATAAATATTTGTAACACATCGTACGCGTCCAACGTTACACGTAGCAACCGACGGTGCACTCACAGGACTCTCAATTTTAGGATTGGACCAATAAAATACATTTTTTTTTAAATTATAGTTAAATATGGTCATGGACTTTGTCCATGACCATATTTATTTTTTTCGTCTCGTATAAAAATGGTCGTGGTCAAAGTCCGCGACCATTTTTTTCCTTTTTTTTTCGTCGCGGTGTCGGTCACGGACATTGGCCGCGACCATATTTGGTCACGGACTTGGGCCGCGACCATTTTTTTTTCCTTTTTTTGTCACGGTTGTGGGTCGCGGCCAAAGTCCGAGAACAATTTGTCACGGTTGTGGGTGACGGACTTGGGCCGCGATCATTTTTTTTTGTCACGGTTGTGGGTCGAGGACTTTGGCCGCGATCATTTTGTCACGGTTGTGGGGCACGGACTTGGGCCGCGACCATTTTTTGTTATTTTTTTTTGTCACGGTTGTGGGTCGCGGACTTTGGTCGCGACCAATTTGTCACGGTTGTGGGTCACGGACGAGGGCCACGACCCGTCACGGCCTGGGTCACACCCCAAGTCCGCGACCATCTGTCGTGACCCCCTCTGGGCCGTGACCATTTTTTGATCACGGATTTGGACCGCGACCCACGAAATTGGTCACGCTCGAAATGGTCACCGCCCAAGTCTGCGATCCACAGTCTTGATCAAGAATTTTGACCGTGACCAATCATCGATTTTGATGTAGTGAATTTGGTATACTTTGCTAAAAGAGTAATACCACTTCAAAACCCAACTTCAAGCTGATGCTTTTATTCCTCTCTGCCCAACAATAAACTTTTTGTTGCTGGTTTATCATGGTCAGTGGTGGGGGTGGTAATTCGGGTTAGTCGTGTCATTTTCGGGGCGCGTTGATTTTTATTTGAGTATGAGTTTTGGGTACTTTTAAATCTATACAAGCTAATCGTGTCAAGTTCGGATCATTTCGGGTTATTACCATAAACGAATTATCGTGTCAAAAATTGTCAGCTCTAGATGAAAAATCATTGAAGGGTGTTTTCTCTTCTTTTTGGGAGGTCACATAAGTGAGGATATTATACGATAAAGAAAGTGGATGGTCAAGAGGTTTTGGGTTTGTATATTTTTTTTTATAGAAAATGATGCTGGATGTGCAAATGATGCTGGATGTGCAAAAGATGCTATGGATGGAAAGGCATTTTTAGGTTGACCTTTAAGGATAAATTTTGCTCTTGATAAGGTCCGTTGTGGGCCTGTCATAGTCCCCCGGCTTACGAACATTGGAAATGCAATTAGTGGGGATAGGAATAATTGATTGCGGAGAGAAATTTTTGGAATCATTTGTGCTGAAGAGTGATGAATTTGAACTTTGTAATAGCAATTATTGTATTATGTCATTTAAATGTAGTAGTAGATTCTTTGGCAGATTAAACTAAAACATATTTCTAGGCTAAAGTACAGGGACTAACGGTGCTTGATAAATAAGATTCTTGAAAAAAAATCGACACTCTTTGCAAATTTATTGTAGGATTTTACATCATATATCTATTATCATTTTAGTTTTATAAAAAATTATCATTTCGAATTGTACATTTTTTTAATTAATTTTTGTTTTATAATGTTGAGGTGTTATTCGGTGTCAAATCTTAAGTCCTCTGATCAATATCTTTATTATCATTTTGGTTTCTATTTTTTTGCAAATATATTGCCCAAACTTTTTATCTAATGGAGGTATGTTGTGAGAGTAAAAAGTTGTCATTTTGAATTGTAGATTTTTTTAGTTAATTTTTGTTTTATAATATTGAGGTGTTATTTGGTGTCAAATCTTGAGTCCTCTAATCAGTATCTTTATTATCATTTTAATTTCTATTTTTTTGTAGGTATATTTTTCAAACTTTCTATCTAATGGAGGTATGTTGTGAGAGTAAGAAATTGTCATTTCGAATTGTAGATTTTTTTTAGTTAATTTGTGTTTTATAATATTGAGGTGTTATTTGGTGCCAATTCTTGAGTCCTCTAATCAGTATCTTTATTATCATTTTAGCCTTTTCATCAAACTCCACCCCAAAATTCATTTTCAAAGAGTTTATTGGCATCTGCAAATAGTCACTTTCAATAGATGATTCTACGTAATTTGTTGTCTTAATATCAATTGTTGACCCCACTCCCCCAAGTTTTGAGCTTTTTCTGTACAAAATTTCTATATTGTTTCCCCAAACAAAATTTCTCCAAATAGTCATAGTTTGTTACCATTTAATTTGCATCTCTCTAAATCTTGTGGTCTTAGTATTTCTGAGTTATCACGTTTTTAGTTAGTTTACCCATTGCAATAAACACATAAATTATTCATGTATTTATTCTGTTATTTTTTTTGCTTTATTTTTTTCTGGAAATAAATTTTAACTAATTGTAATTTGACCTAGAAATCAAAAGATTTTGCAGAGTGGAAAATTTATATGGTGTGGAGAGGGAATGGCAATGGACTTTTCTTTGAAAAATATAACTAAGATTGACAAATAAGTTTTCTGTAATTCATATGAAATGTAATTATAAGGAATATAAAAATAAAGTTCTTTTATGTGTAAATGATTTTTATGACCTTCAAACAACCCATGGCATTAGAAATCGACAATTATGTTTGGTTCTTTTCTTATGCGCGGGTCTCAAATCTAGTTTTCTATTATAATTGATACTCAGTATCAATTAATAACAAAACAATCAAGCAATCACTTCCAAAATTAATTTTTACAATAACATTCCAAAATAATTTTACATACAATGATGTTCCATTTGGAACGTCCACAATGCCGTGAAGCAGAATACATTTTCCAGTTAGAAGCCCCATTAGACATGACACACTCCATAGTCAAAGTTACATGAGTTTCATTGGAGAACTTTGAATTATGCAACTGAGTGAGAATGGATGTTCTGAGTAACATCCAGCAACCTATATACCAATTAGTTGAGCAGAGAGCCCAATGATATTTTGTAAATGCCATATATACCATATATCGATCATTTTTCAATTAACCATATAACCAAATTAAAATGTGGAACATTAAGAAACATTTGAAAATGAAGATTGCTTAGCCTATAACTAATACAACACGAAATTTTTTTTGAATGTATATTGTCAAACACCTATAATGAAACTAAAAAAAGGCAAAAAAAAAAAAAAAAATCACCAACAGTTACTTCCTCCAAGAAAACTACATACCAAAAAAGAGATTTTGGAATTTCAACATCGACATACATACAACATTAAAAAAATTATGAACAACGCAAGGAACATATGAAAATGGAGATTGCTTACAACAAAACATATTTGGGAAATCCGCATATATAAAAGACTAATATTTAGAACACAAAGGGAAATATTAAAATGAAGATTGCTTAACCTATAACAAACACAATATAACAGATTTTGTAAATTGTCTTATAAAAACGACTATCTTAAGACAAACCTAACATATGAAATTTGAGATTTAGAAACGCCCAAACTATTTCTTCCTCCAAGAACAGTACATACCCCAACATATATTTTGGAAGTTCAACATCAACACTCATATAACATTAGAAAGAAACAATAAGGTAGCCACACATGAGATGTCCGCACTTACTCTTCAGAAACAATTTGAGCTATTTTAGTGTTAGACACTCGAAATTATTTCAAATACTCTCCTCCAGGTTGTTTTTTGGTGACATTTGTAGCCACACATGGGGTCTTGGCAATAACGTGAAGAATTTTCTTGCATAAAAATAGTTCTAAGTTTTTTTCTTTTCATTTTCTTTCACATTTTTACAAAAGATGAGAAGTTCACAGAGAATTTTTGCACTTAATGTAACTAAGTAGAGTGAGTCATCGGGTTCAACAACTTCAGTTCACTCCCAAATTGTAAACTACGATTTTTGATTTTCCTATTTTTTGGGGGTTGATAAAAATGAACTCTCTCCAACAGAATAACTTAAATTGTTTCAAACTTTTCAGCATTATATTTCATCAAATTTTAGATGACATATCAAAAATTCATCTTTATTTATAAACATATTTTAGTTTTAGATGATATCCCAAGTTTTCATCTTTATCTATTATTTTAGATGATATCTCTGCAACATAGTAACTTAAATTGTTGTTGAAGCGCATAAACATATTTTTGTTTTACTTATTTTGGTGAATCCGTGTACCCCCTCTAAAATAACATGTTACATCTTTTGGATGGCAGATGCAGAAAGAAATACCAATTAAACAAATAACCGAATATAATCAGACAAACCTTTCGTGTTGTAATGCACTTCATAAGAAATTAGACACACCAATTACCACTGCTAAGTCCCCTCCACCTGAAACAACAATGGAAGACGTTATATCTATAACACTAATGGTAAACTATGGGAATGGTATTATCATTATTATGTAAAATAATTTATTTACAAAAATCCTAAGATTATGAACATCATAATAATCACTAATAGGTATGTGAAAATATGGATAATGTAATACCTCCTTTCATTGTCATGGATATGATGTCGCTGTTTGATGTCGTTGATTGCCGCCGGTTGACCTCCTTAGCAGTCTATTGACAGAGAATTTTGACTTCTCTCTCATTGCCTATAAACTTTTATATGTATATTCTGTGGATACCCTTTTGACGGAAGAAATGCATCTATTTATAGGTGGAGATATGACCTAAATTCCAAAGGTCCATTAATCTAAACCGTCCATGTATGTAGAGATTTATTTGAATTTTAACTCCTTTTAATATCTATTTTGTTTTGGAATATGAACCATTTTGTTAGGAAATAACATGTTATAATTAAAATCCGGAATACCTATGACCATATTTCGGGAAAGGAGTTAAAATTATTAAGGAACCCAAACGTTAATTAATAATTTCCATACATATTGTTGTTTAAACATAAATAATAGTATATGTATTTAGTAACTTCAATTTTTTTACTTCCTTTTGGTAACAACAAAAAAGCGAGACCAAGACTCTATACAACTTATGACTGCGCAAAAAAAAAGAGGGAGATCAAGGAAATGAAAAGTTAATGATATTATGTTAGATGATCTTCAAAAACATTTTGACAACCCACATAAAGTGGCTGCAGAGTGCTACGATGTTTTGTATTTCATATTCCAACCTGAAATATGAAATAAAAAACATGATTAGGCACCAAATCCGATGGTTTCAATACCCAAATGTTCTGCACTCGTGGTTTCCGTTATAAACTCTTCGGTTGTTGCCGACGACTGGGGTTTTTAACAAATCCAATTTCTGGTTAACGGAGTACCAAATCCTCCCTCATCAAAAAAATTTCGGAAGAGAGAGAGTGTGTTCGATAAGTTGGGTTGAGGGAGTTCAACCAGTAGGGGTGTTAATAGATATGCACACCGAGTTGTGAATCTACCGACGACGAGTTGAGATACAAGCGAGTTGCTCAAGTGGATTTGATTCCACCTAGTGTTGTTGTGAATTTTTCGGTAAGGACCTGTCGGTGCCATAAATTGAGGTGGTTCCTTTTGATAATAAAGAGCAATGGAAATGTCTGTTCATTTTCCCACTTTTATGGAGGTGTGTAACTAGATTTTAAGGAGAGAGAAAGTGGTATTTATCCCTTCCTATTTTTCAGTCAGAGAAAAATATGATGAACAATTATAATACACCAAAAAATCATCATGGAAGTCCAAATATTCAAGGAGTCGCTGAAGACCTCCTATTATGAAATTCATCTCAAAATCAACAATGAAAATGATCTAAAATTGACATAGTTGTGCAGACTGAAACGATGTGGTTAATATCTCTGAAGAGAGAGAACCGCTTTAGACGTTTATCCCATGTCAAAAAATCTGAGATATGGGAATCAAAATATCTGATCTAATCTACTAAATAAATGTGTTTGCCTTACTTTTAAGGATTCATACAAAACTTATGGTTATGAAATCTAGTGTTTTGCAGATTTTTAAATAATAATTGAACATAAAGTTTATGAATATAAACATATAAGAATCATGATTGAATAAAAAGATGTGTGCGCAATATATAATTGTTTATACGCAGAGACATGAAAAAAACTTAGTTCTTTTGTTAATCACTTATTTCCGGACTCAAATCTCCATATCTTCTTACGAGAAATAAAGATTTTTCATGTTGATTCCCACAGACGGCGCCAATCTTTTGTTGTAAAAAAATAATTGTGATTCCATTTTTATAATCACCGATAAATAAACAAAAGCAATCCAATAAAACACACAAGAAACAAATATTTTTAAAGTAGTTCAGCTGTAAAAAGCCTACGTCCACTGTTGGTATTATTTTTTATGGCTACAATAGCACAATATGGTGTGCTGTGAATGATTGAATTCCCCTTTTAGCTAAGGGAGAGTATGTATTTATAGGGGTTGTTAGGAGCCCAAAAGATATAGTGCCTATATATCTCCAAACATTTATATTTGTATACAATAAATGAGACTCTTCATATTCATGAGTAAACAATGACTCCACACCAATGTTTTTTGATATTCTTGATGGTTCACATTCTTTAGGTTGGTCGGTCGGGTGGTTGACTAGCCGACCAAATAAGTAAGTACTATGAAGATTACTACGTAGGAGAACAAGTGTCAAATGTTGATTGGTCCACATAGATGGGTAAATTTTACATACAACAGATTGTCTGAGGGAACACTAAAGAGGGTGAGTAGATAAATATGCGTTGTGTAGATTAAAGATGATTGTAAAATGTGGATAGTCTTATGTGTGGGTAACCTTAATTAGAGGGTTCCATTTGATTGTTATTATATTAATTATATAGTTATAGATTAATTAAAAAATTTATGAGTCGGAGATATTAATAAAATTATTACTTTGATTGATTATATATAGAAAGTGTTAATGAGTTTAAGTCATTTATTAGCTTACTTGCCCTCGTATTATACCAAATAGTCTCTCAGACATTTTTTAATACACGTTTAGTGCACGCCTTTTTATTTTGTTCAAAAAAATTCTTCACCACATAAAAACACTAAAAAAAAGTACTCCGGTGAGAGTCGTCGGAGCTCCGGTAGTGTGTGTGTGTGTGTGTTGGGGGGGGGGGGGGGGGAGGTGGAGCGAGGGTGCCTTTAGCGCGGGCTTTAAAAATAAGAAATTATTGATTAAATGAGTGCTTGAGGGACTTTTTGGAACAAAATAAAAAGGCTTGGACTAAATGTGTATTAAAAATGTTTGGTGAACTTCTTGGTAATTGATCCCATTTTTAAATTGTATGTATTTTTTAAACTGTGCTTGTTTGTTTTAAGAAAATATTTTAATTTTTTTTAAAAAACAATTACGTGCTAAAAAGGTTTTATAAAAAAAGTTGCAACATGATAAAGATCAGTATTTTTAAATTTTTTTTATTTTACCTTTTTTTAAAATCTTTACATTAATTAAAACTATTTTAAAAGGTTTATTTTTTAAAACTGTGCTGGTTTTAAAAAAACGTTTTCTACTATTTTTTACGAAAAATGTATGTGCTTTTTTTTACAACCGTGCATGTTTCAAAAAAATATGTTTTAGTTGTTTTTTAAAAGTATTTAAAAAATAATTAAAAATATTTTTTAAACACATAAAGTTAAAAAAAAAACATTTTAAAGAGTTAAAAAAATGTACATTTTTTTAGAAAAACGATTAAACTGGTTTGAAAAAACGGCATTGTTTAAAAAACACGTACAATTCAAAAAGCAGTTGAAAATAGTTGTAATTAATGAGAACCTAAAAAAAGAGTTAAATTTTTTATTTAATAAGAAAGTGATCTTTTTCACTTAACCGCAATTAATAGTGCTGTATTTTGACAAAACCCTCCAGGAGGAGGGATTTTTCATTCAAAATATAGCAAGGGTTACATCAAAGTATATATAAATAGATTTTTTTAATGGAGAATAACTTCTATCATGTTTTGACTTTACATCTAATTTTTCATGTTTTGAATATTATATCAAAAAACATTAATAAATTGGATTACATTAATTTTTTTTTGTATCTAACTTTGAAAATTTGGTGGGCCGAATGACACACAAATACCCAAGTGCCAAGCGAATTAAAATTAAAAATAAAAGAATGAAGTAAAAAGGAAATGCAACATTAAGCGTTAACATGGAATAAAATATAATAAAACCTTACTCGATTGCCGACTGAACTCCCAAGAAGAGGAAGGAGTGTAGCCTTAACATTTATCGTGTCAATTTATGTTTTAGTAAGTGCAAATATTGTATTTTTTATGTTTCGAAAAGCCCCTTTCTATTTTTTTAACAATATTTTTTATTTTGGGGAAATTTTTTGATTTTAGGGTTTAAGATAAGAGAATAGAATGTGTTTATATGTGAGGAACTTTTTGGGGGAAAAAAAAGAAAACGAAGATTTGGACTAAACCTAAAAAAAATGGTTAGCCTCGAATATAAATTATAACAAAGTGCAAAACAAGAGAGGTATTAAATTTGGAAGAATAAAGTAAAAAGAAAAATACCTTATTGTTTCTTTAATAGTTAGCATGGAATATAAATTATAATAATACCTTACTTGATTCCCATCCAAGCTACAAAGAAGAAAAAGAGGAAGGGATATAGCTTATTCTTTCGTTCTTTCCAGGTTACTTTCTTTTCTGTATGTTCTAAATTTAATAAAGTAAAGGTAACAAATGGAAGCAACATAATTAAAGGTAAAGGTAAAGGAAACTAAACGAGCCTTGTACTTTCACTATTCGCAACAAAATCACTATATCATAAGTTCATACATTGTTAGTTTCAGACTAAGATATCGGGTAAACATTAATCTATTTTCTTTATGTATAGGTTTTTAGAAGATAAAATTAAATAAAAAGTTATTAAAGATGATAAAGCAGAATACGATTTACTATAAACCAAAAATATTTTAAACTAAAAATATTTTAATTAAGATGACTTCATCGAAAATCAATACAACAACTTAAAAGAATAAAAACAACAAATGAAGCGCAGATTCAAGTTACCAAAAATGTAACACTAAAAAATAATACATAATTTGTATACTACAATAACTACTCTTAACTTAACAATATTACAAGTAGCACTTTATATAAGATAGTGACAATTTTGTAATTTTTTTAAAGACTATTCAACCTGTCCAAATAGACGAACAACTTCTATTACAAGTCTCACTTATTTTCAGCATTGTACAATAGTAGAGATAATCGTTGTTCTCATGAAGTATTTTTGTATTTAAAATATTTCCAACCAGAGTTATATCTAATATATAATCTGAGATCAATTTTAAAACTACAAACATTCAGTTGTTTTATTTTATTAGAAAAGTACACATTGTTTATTTACATAAAAAATATTTAAATAAGGTGAAATGAAAGAATTGACCCGTGTATCCAAAAATTTCTCCATCTTATATATCTACTTTTTATTGAATCGAATACTAATGACATATTTAGTCCCCAAGAAACAGAAAAACACTCACTATTGTCTTAAAATTTCATATCCCCACCTAGTGGGGAATAAATTAAAGTTGTAAGATACGAAAGAAATTGTTCTGTGTCTTTGGTTTAGGTCCAGGAATAAAATAAAGTGTTCCCATGCTTATGTGTGACCATATTTGTGACTATTAATAGATTATTATAGGTGCAGTCATTGATAAATAGACTCAAGAACTAGATAGCATTTGAGAGAGAGATAGATGGCGCTTGACTACCTTAGCCATGAACATCCTTTGACTCTCATGGAAGAACCAAATGCAATATGTATGGATAAGTATGAGAAAGTTCGCAAATGCAATATGTGCAGTGACCCAGTATTTTGGTGTCCATACTACACTTGCAACAAATGTCAGTTTTTCATTCACAAATCATGCGCACAACTACCTCGACATATACAACACCCCTCTCCCCGCTGTGATCGCTCTCTCACCCTTAATAAATCATATGGATTGTTTAATTGTCGTTGTTGTGGACAAAATAAGGACTTTATCTACTATGTTTCAGGTGTCGCTATTATGTCAATGTAATATGTGCTAATGTGAGAGATCCACACTTGATCAAACACCCAAGTCACAATCACCCACTAACACGTTTGATCAAGCCACTCTTGTCCAAATGTGATGCTTGTGGTGATATACATGAAATGGGCATCTTCTATCACTGCACCACCTGCCTCAATTTCTGGATTCACCAGGGTTGTGCTTCCCTAAACCCGACAATCAAGCCTACTATTCACCATAACCACTCTCTCGCCCTCGCCTACACTATTCCTTCCCAATATTCAAGTTTTAGATATGATTGTGACATTTGCTGTAAACCGTTGGATCCAGATTACTGGGTTTATTATTGTGGTGAATGCAGATTCTTTGCTCATGTGAAATGTGCCACATCAAAAAACGAACCTTGTATGTCCATCCTTTTGCCTAGTGAGAAAATGAGTTCATTTCATTCATTACAATTATTTTTTTTATTTTTTTATTTTGTCAAGTTTTAACTTTATTGTTTCTTTTTTTATAGGGGGTAAACATGATGTGGAAACAAAAGAACAAGATACATCTCTGGAAGTAGTTCATTTTCCAGTGGAGGATGAATTTGTGAACCTAATAAGTCATTTTCGCAGAGGCATAAGATTGGTAGAGAATGAGGGAATTTCTAGTGAGATCGATCCTTTCAATCATGACCATCCATTAATTCTATTTGATGGACAAAGTAACGAAGATAACTCAAGCTACCAAGGTAAATTTTGTCCCACCCAAGGTACTGGAAATAATCAAAGGTTATGCGCAGCATGTGTAAAACCTATTTGGGTTGGTCCATTCTACAAGTGCACTACTAATTGCGATTTCTTTCTCCACAAATGTTTTGCCGAGTTACCCCGTAAGATCAAACACCCTTTTCACCCGAAACACCCACTCCTCCTCCGCCCAAAATCTCCTAATTTTTTCATCTTTTTTAAATGCAAAGGCTGCAGATTTTATTGCAACGGTTTCACATACGGTTGTGTCCACTGTGAATACTACCTTGATGTTGAATGCGGTTCCCTACGCAGGGCCATTAAACACAAAGCTCAGGGAGCCACTTACTCTTTTTGAAGGAAGAAACTTTGATTCGTTGTAATGTATGTAATGACATTCATGCGGTAGCCGTCCTCGACGCCGCCTCCGCCGTCGCCTCCGCCGCCGCCTCCGCCGCCCCCCTCGAGGCCGGCGCCGCCGACGCCGCCCTCGCCCCTTTCAGCGCCGCCATAATCGACGCCTACGGCGGTTTCTTATATAGTTGTGAAACTTGTAGTTTCAAAGTTCACACGTATTGTGTCTCATCCCCACGCACAATTAGACATAGATATGATGAATTGAACCCTTTCACTCTAACTTATTCCCCTGTCAAAGGCCATTTCGATGACTATTATTGTGACATATGCGAGGAGGAATTGAATCCCAGGTGTTGGTTTTATCACTCTGCTGATTGCGACCAATCTATGCATCCAACATGTGTTCCTCCGCTTGACAAGTGGTCACGCATCAAGTTTGGGGGTACCCTTAGCATTGAAACTCACCCACATCCTATCACATTGGTTCCCGTAATTGATAAACACCGTCAATACAATATTGTTCAATCGATTACTATGGACACCGAATGCAATCATTGTTTCACAAAAATTCAATTCTTACACTTCGACCGTGTGTATTTCGCCTTTAAATGCTTTGAATGTAATTTTAAGTATAGCTTTCAATGTGCTAAACAATGTAGCTGACAAAGTTGTTGATTCGCCTATTCGAAAAGTTAATGATTATTATTACTTAAGCAATTGCTTTACTTTTTAAGTTCTCTGAAAGGTTTATATTCTGTTCCTAAAATAGGATGCCTTTTACTGAAGTGTACAAATATGAGGGTTCATTACAATTAATGTTTATTCATTGTTTAATGTAAACTTGGTTATATTTAAGAGACTTGGGAAGGATCCCATATTTTCATGTTCCAGTAGTATCATCCTCATAATTAAGGCCACGGTGAAATAGATTGAAACCCCCTTAGTGAAATTTTTTTCTTCATAAAAAATACAAATTTTATCCAAATTAAGATGTCCCAAAGTTAATTGTTTGGATCCAAATATAGTAAGGACCAATTCACCAATTCATTAATATATATAGATAAATGAGATATCTAATTATTCAAGCTCCTTGTGGATGTGAAATGTTTACACTTGTGTGAGCAAAATACTCAATAACTTATCCATTTGATTCAAAAGTGGGAAAATGGCTTGAGCGATAAATTTTTACGTCGCAAAATTTCGCAGAATTTTTTACATAGGGTTGTTTGATAGCATTAATTTTTCAGATGACACATCCATTTATTGGACAATTTCTTCACGGATTAGGATAAAGAATACGAAGCGTTTTATATGGTATGGGACTTAATGGAGGAGTCTATTATAAAAAAAAAATCATATCTAAAAAATTGTATATAAAAAATCCGATCTACAAAAAATCAAACGAAAAAATTGATATAGAAAACCGACCGAAAAAATAAACTAATATAAACAAATGGTATATTATACCCCCCCCCCCCCCCACCCACCCACATATTTCATAAAACAAACGATTAATTTTAATAAAATAAAAAAATCCCTATATTATAACAAAAGACAAACCTTATATGTGAACAAAAACAAATCCTATAATTTAGCCAAATCAACATATAGATTTTAACAAAATAACAAATGTATATTGTAACAAAAACAAACCCTATATTTAAAAACAAAATGCATATTTAAACAACATAAGAAAAATTCTATATTTTAGCCAAAACAAATCTTAGATTTTATAAAAAAATAATTAATAAAAACCTATATTTTAACAAAAACAATCCTAGATTTAAAAGAACAAAAAAAAGTTTTTAAAAGAAACGTAGATTTTAAAAACACAAAAAGTCCCCCTATATTTTATCAAAAAAACATTAAGTTATATTTAAAAAATAAACTCCCTATATTATAAAAAAAACCATATATTTATATATAAAAAATAATTTTTAATAGAAAAAACTCACATATTTTAATAATATAGAAAGACCCTAAATTTTAGCTTTAAAAAAATTAGATTAAAAAAAATACATGTTAACAAAAACAAACACTATATTAAAAAAATAGTTTTTAACAATAAAGAAATCCATATTTTAACGACATAAAAAAATCTAAATTTAAGCGAAAAAACATAAATTTTAACAAAATAAAGAAAACTTCCTATATTTTAACAAAAACAATGCATGAAAAATGTTGTGGGAAAACTTTTCTTTGCTATTGAGCAAAGCATATTTTTTCAACAAAAGTAGGAGAACGATGACAAATTTGTATGTGGGCATTGTAATACCCTGCACTTTTGTGGGAATTAATTATTAAGCGAGAAATAAATTAATTAACAGATTAAATTATTACTTGTGAATTTGGTAATATATAAAATGCCCAATTTAGATGATAACTAAATTCGACTAGTGATGTGCCTTTTGTAATGTGTTTTTGAAATAATTAATTTTGATATTAATAATGAATACATTATTTTGTGTATGTGTGTATAATTAAGAGTAATTGATTTACTCCCTGAGGTATTACCGACTACTATGGGTACTATCGTTTGGTCTGGACTCTAGAGTGTCACAGATGCTCAGTCACGTATTTTTAGTGTCTTAAGTTGGGCTCAATGGCGTATACCCTTAGGCTAAGTTTTGAGTTATTCGGAGTAGTGTTTTGACTCATTTGGGGACCTAAAAATAGGCCAATTACACACACACACACGAAAATTAAGGTATA
This sequence comes from Sambucus nigra, assembly GCA_949130495.1. Taxonomy (NCBI): domain Eukaryota; kingdom Viridiplantae; phylum Streptophyta; class Magnoliopsida; order Dipsacales; family Adoxaceae; genus Sambucus; species Sambucus nigra. The sequence goes on from OX422216.1 coordinate 587,121,030, forward strand.
AAAGGAAGCTTATCCCCATTTGTTTCTCATTTCCATCAAAATGAGCAACCCTAGCAGCCATTGTAGAGAGAGAGAGAGAGAGAGAGAGAGAGAGCTCCACGGGAGAATTGAGGAAGATGAAGGTGGATGAGTAATCAAGAGACGAGAATCACTCGTTCGTATCATTTAAAGCAAGAAATATCTTCCAATGCTCTTGTAAATTTATTATTTATTTATGATTCATGTTGATCTTTGATAAATTGTGGAATTTGAACTCATGTATTAGGATTTAATCAATTTTTTAAGTTGAATCCACATGTTAAATTAATGATTTAATCTGAAATTTGATGAGATATTGAGATTGTTGTGTTGTTGAGAAAGTTAGGGCTCTTGAAGATTAAACCCTTCAAATTAATGGATTAATTTGATTATAACGATTAGGAATCATTGAAATCATGTTACCATACTTGTATTTTGGTTGGGTAATGTTTGGGTACTGATTTGGGATCATGGGTCAGCTTTAATGGAGGATTTGGAGGTTGAAACTCAATCCGATTCGCTCAGAAGTCGAATCAGGTCGCCTTTGAAAGTTAGATAAGATTGTCAAGAATCGAATTGCGAAGGCGTGGGCGCCGATTTCATATTTTTTAATTGTTTTTATTTAGTTATGAATTTTACACGGAAGGGTGCGCGAGACCGAAATCATTAGTTGATGATTTTTGATGGACTTTATCCTAGGCACTATTATGTTTAGGATATTTATAGGACCTTGTGGATTTATTCACTTAGTTTATATGAATTCATAATGATTAAATTGAGGTTTACAAAGCTTAAAAGTCGTTAATGAAGTTTAAGAAAAAATATGATTAAGGAATAAAAAAAATTCGGTTAAATATAAAATATCTGGGTTAGATAGTCTATTGTGTAGGATTGAAAAAATTTAGGGATTTGGGAGTAAAATCTTGTGTTAATTGGATTAATTAACAAATCTAAATGGTGTTATCGAGTCATGAAGAACCTAAGTTTTTTGTGATAAAAATGGGTAAGACATTTAGATTGATATTGGGTTTAGGGGAATAAATCACGAAGAGAAGATTGTAACAGGTCTGGGCAACTGCCCAATCTCGAATCGATTTGGCCCCAAGGCGAATCGATCCGGCCTGCAGGCCGGTGGGCTCGAGTCAGGGAAGGACAGGAGAAACGTACGGGTGATTTTTAGGAACTCAAGCGAGTATGTGGGAGGCTATCTGAGTGAGTGAGTTATTTATTAGAAATGGATTTGTGTCACCATTTTATAAATTGGGAATTTGACAATTAACTAGATGGTTAATTCTTAAAGTAAGAATATTAATTAAAGATTATTGAGACTTCTTGGAGGTAATTATAGAGTTAATTACCAATACATATTATGCGTTAAAATATGCACTTATTTATTTATGTGAAGATACCCATATATGTGGACAACATATCGGTTGGTGTTGCGTACGTCTCGGGACCATAGCACGCATCGGGACAGGTGGGCTAAGCATTGTGTAGGCCATTATTTGTGTCCTACGTAGAAGTGCCACTTATGAGGAGGTAGGTATAGAGGCTGTGATCCATTGTCATTGTCGAGGGTATGTGTTGTGCAATGGTGTACTGTGTAGGGACCGACCCGTTTATGTGTGTTTTGTGATGTCCACTTGAATGAGACTCCTCTGGACTTACCGATAAAGCACAAATGAGACATTGAAGGTAGATTCCTTTATGTTTCATATATATGTAAGGACATATATAATTATATAAATTAACTGAGAATAAATCCATGTAGTCTAATGATGCAAACAACTGTTAATGGACACAATGCTACGCAAAACACATAATGTGATGCGATAGTATTTTCATGGGGTAGTATTGTGGGGTTAGTCTTTGGGGCTGGGATCTAGGACTGGGATCATATGTGTAGATAATTACCTCCCGTTTATATATATATTGAGAAAGAATTAATGTAGTATAACAATAAATATTTGATAATGAACCTTATGTCATGTTAGACACTTCATGTGGTTTACTTTTATGTTCCTGGTGGGTGACATTGCGAGGGTTAATATGTAATTATATGGTGCACTTATGTGATAGTTCAGTGACGAAAATGTTAAATTAAAATAATGAAATGCCATGTTGTTAGATCATGAATATCGTAGAGAGTAAAAGGTGGGTATTTGGTTATATTTTGTACATGCGTAGTTAGTTACATATATATTGTATTTGATTATAAATAACTTACTGATTAGTTTAGAGATATAGACATTCAGTATAATGATGCATGGGGTTGGGACATTTGCCTATTATTGCTCTACATGCGAGGTGAGGTACTTATAGCATGTGAGAACCGAAGGGGGTATGTTTATTCTAAATTAGTTTCATAATTTACATTGATGTGTTAGAGATATTTCTAGCAACTTTAGGGCGCTAACCCAAAATTATAAATGTTTTCCCCCCCACATGAGTTATTATTATTATTATTATAATACAGGTTTTGCAGTGATGAGTAGCCAGACTTGCAATTGTAGAAATTCCAGCTTAGTGTTATTTGGTTGGGCTTTCTGGATTCATTGTAGATGTCATTTGTATTCAGGAGTTCCTTTGGTGATGGTCATTGTTGCACATTCTCTCATTCAGTTGTACTCTTTTCTTTTTAGTTTAAACAATTGTAAAAGAAAATTTATATAGTGGATTCAGTTTTATTACAACGGAGTATTTTATTCTCATTACTTGTTAAGTTTTATCATAGTTGATTTTTATTTATTGCAGTTTTAATTTAACGTCGATCCTGAGAATGACATAAATTGCATAGCATGGTAAACTAATAAAAATATTTCTTGAAAAGGATAATTAAATGCACACAATAGTGGACAAGCCCATCATTTTCCACCATTTCTTACATTTGTTATGTCATATAAGGATAATAAAACAGACCCTTAGTGTAAATTAAAAAAACATTTACCTCCCAAACATAAATTATAGGTAAATACATTTTTTATATACATGTATAAATCTTTGTTTTGCTTTATACATATCTGTAATGTGGGTAGAGATCAAACTTATGTCCCTGCTTGCGTCTTGAAAGGGGGTTAAATTTACGCGTGTTTTTCGTCAAACTGAGATATGATAACAATATGCCTAGTGCTTCTAAAAATATATATATACGTGCATAAAGTGCATATTACTCGTTTGCTAGAGAATGAGGAATAAAGAAAGAGGAATGAGTTTGTATGATATTTTTGCTCAAGGCTGTAGCCAAAAGACTTGGTTTATCTTGTGGTGCAACTCATATCATTTGAAAATGCTTGCAATTTATTTCACAAGGATGTAACAATTTCTTGGTAATATTTTGGATCTAGTACCTAATTAATATTTGTGTATGCACATACACATATACACAGACACAAACACACACACACACACACACACACACACACACACATATATATATATATATATATATATATATATATATATATATATATATATATATATATATATATATATATACAATACTGCTCTTGTGCATACCAGTATGCATTTTAAGAGTGCGGATCGAACATGTGTCACCTGGCGGTGAGCCTAGAAATTATAGGCTAAATTATAGGCACTCTCTCTTTCTCTTCTGGGCTCACCGCGAGGTGACACATGTTCGATCTGCAGCCTTAAAATACATACCGGTATGCACAAGATCAGTACTATATATATATATATATATATATATATATATATATATATATATATATATATATATATATATATATATAATAAAGTAGTATGGTGTTTTCACTATTCCATAAGATGATAAGATACTTTCTAGTTAGGATTAAAGCTAACAAGGCTAGAAATCAAGGGTGGAGATTACCTTGAGTGTTTTCCCCTCCTTTTCAATTCTAAAATATACTTTGTTTCAAAATAAGGGGTAGTTTTTTAAACATCCCTCTCTAACCTATCTTTAACTCATACCCACTCCCAATGCACCTCTCCCTCAGATCCTATCACGCATATGCTTAATATTTCTCTCTCTCTCTCTCTCTCTCTCTCTCTCTCTCTCTCTCTCTCTCTCGCTCTCTCTTCCACTGCTTCTCCTTCCTCAGGTTTGTTCATCTCCACACACACTCTCTCTTTCTCTCTTTGACACTTCTTCTTCTTCTTCTTCTTCATCTTCTTCTTCTTCTTCTTCTTCTTCTTCTTCTTCTTCTTCTTCTTCTTCTTCTTCTTCTTCTTCTTCTTCAGGGATCAGTTTACATGATGACAAAGTCAAATGCAACTGACAATTAAGGTATATATTCTCTAGCATTTTCCTCCCCAACTCTTTCTTCTGCTAAATGTGCCTCCACCCCGCCAAAAGTTTGGGTTTTTTAATATTTGAGATTTTAGGGGAATTGGATTCCATACTGATGGTGAATCTTCGAACTCACTCTTATCATCGATTATTTTCATTTATTTTCCCATCATTATAAACCATATTCACATACACTTCATTATAGATGGTGTTATTTTTAGTAGATTTGTGTTGGTGCATCTGATGAATGTTAGGTATTTGTTTTGCAAGCAATAAGCTTTCAGCACAATATTCTTTCCTCTTGACCCATACAGTATTTACAAAATTAGTTATAACATTAATAGTAACAATACTATTGGGGCTGTATCTATCATGCATTTACATTAGACTTTTTATATAGGTACTGTAATTGAAGCTTTTCATAGAGAATATTTCACTAAATTGAGATCCATTTGAAAAAATGTTTGACTAAAAATGTGTACGAATTTTTGGTTTTACTTTGTAAATAATGTGTTTGATTAAAAATGTGTATGAAATTTTACCCATGCCTGTAGGTGTTTGATTAAAAATGTGTACAAAATTTTGCCTGTGATACACATAGAAACATCCAAATAATAATATTTGTAGAACATGCTCAAATTTGCAATACACTATTATGGTTGTTTTTAGAGATTATTTAGAGTGATTCACATGGAAACATCCAACGAAACTTGCAATGGGAGCTCAAATTTGTACTGATTTGAAAAGGCTCAAATCTGTACTCATTTTTCACAAGGTGTTAGATAGATTAGTTTATCTATTCTTATTGATTTATCGGCTTATTTGTTCTTATTGATTTATCACATGTTTGTGGTTTAACCTCATGTCCTACTCTAAATGTGTGTTTTTATGTTTTACGTCTACTACCAAATGAGCAAAATGATGGCATGCAACATTCATACCCGCAATGTTGTAATGCGAAAGCTGAGTTCTGAGGTGGAATATTTTTGGTGAAAAAATTGATTTTTTTCTTTATTTCAAGTTATAATCCAAGATTAATAAGATTGTAATTTCATTTATCTTGGTATGAAAGCTATGTGACGAGTCTACTCAACTTTTGGATTTGTTTTACATCCTATAAAAGTTTGTTCATTTCAAGTTATCATTGGGATTTGTTAATTTCGAGTTCATATGTTTGCAGTGTCCAGAGTGCCCAGTAAAAATATAGACTATTTGTTTGTATGGTTGCATCCATACAGTAGGTGTTCGAGGTGCTCAATTGACACTTTCCCAGAGGTGTTACACGAAATGACACTTTATGAGATTATTTATGTTCCATCAGTTTAATTGCTCTCTTCTCTTGCTGGATTCATTTTGTGGTTTAATGTCCTTGTTTTTCTGGATTAGTTTCTGTCCATTTTTTATTATGTTTATATCATGAATAACAATTGCAAGCCTTCATTAAGTTTTGTAGTTGCACAGGTGTAACAGGTTCTTTGATGTTCTTTATCGTTTCCTCTATAAAATGTGTTTTAGTTGATGCTTTGTTTGACAAAGTTTCCTACTTGGATACGAGGATAAAGCTATTAATAATGATCAGCTGATGCTCTAACAGTGAAGACTAGCAAAGGTTCATTCTTATACCACAATTCTTTCCCTTTTTGTTTCATTTTATTTTGTTACTTTGTTCATTCTTATACATCTTTACCATATTTACTCTGTTCTTAATGTATATTTTTCACTCTCCCAGTTATAGCTCATCAATTTTTTGAGTTGTTTTTCATATCCGAATCATTTTGTATGAAACTTTGTGTTTATTTGAGGATCTTTTAATATTTCTTTTATGTTGGAGGTACTCATGTTTTTCAATTTTTTAAGAACCGAGCCATTTTAATTCCCGTTCCAACATTTTTTAAGTTATTTTTATGGGTTTGAGTCGATTTTTTGGTTTCGAGGTCGTTGTACGAATGAAATTTTTTTGAAGGCTACTTTATGGTTTAACTAACCTGATATATGAGCATTTGTTTAAACTAACTAGATATATAAATCTTGCAAATGATTGTGGGTCCAAATTAAATTTTGATTACAATCTATCTATGTTGATTTTGGATGTTTGTGTATTCAATTTTACCCCATATGTTTAAATCTGCATGTTTGATTGAGCTGTTGTTAATTTGATATTGGTTATAATTCTCTCCGGCGAGTCATCATTTCTGGCTTGGATCCGAATGTGTTCATATTGCTGTTTAAAATGTTTTATTTAGCACTATATTAGTTCCCAACATATCGAACTCTAGGTTAATTACTTGATTTGTATTAGAATTTTGAATCTCGCCATTTTCATTAATAGGTAAGTTATTTACAATGTTGCTATGAGGGAAACAATTCATGATTCTTTGGGTGAAAATAAATCATTCAAGACCAGGTCAAAATTATAGGTGGTGATCTTGATGGAGTTCTAATGGATCATCAGTTCGTCAAGTCCAATCTAAAGAAACTTAATGATGAAAAGGGATCCATAAAAAAACAAACCAGGAGTTGAAAAATCAATGGGAAGAGAGAACAACATTGTCGCAGCCAAAACTCTACTACCTACATCATTGTGTCATAACGAACTCCCCTTTTCCTTAAATAATCTCCATCTTACTCTCAATACATTTCCTGCATATTAATCTTTGTGATGGTTCTGAGCATGTCAAGTGGTGGTTCTTAGTTCTACGAATGGAAGCAATGACAAGGTTTGACACAATATGTTTGTGCTGAAAAAGGTAATTTTTTTTACTAAAGTGTTAAAAACATCTTTATCTAATTATGCGTATAAAATTGTGTCTGATCATTATCAGAATGTTGTTGGAGAACAAAGAAGAACATTCAATATTGAAAACATCATTGTTTATCATTATCACAATGTTGTTAGAAAACAAAGGAGAACATTCAATATTGAAAATTATGTGTGATTAGTGATGTTGAAAGCATAAAACTCATGACAACACTGATTTATTAGTGCGGGTACAAGTCTTCTATTTTTTGTCTTGGGTAATTATATATGTTATTTTTTACCTGCATGAATTTTTGCAAAGCTATATGATTTTATTATTCCACCAATTTCTTGCGTATAATGTTGCACATTAATGATTTATACTATGTATATGCTTGGTTGCTACGGCCTGGAAGGAAGGACTCTAAGATGCATCAAATGCATGTTCTGTTTTGCTAAAAGAATCCTTTTATATCATATGAATATGCTCAAAATTCTGTCAAGTTTCAAAATTATAGTGCAAGTCTTAAGTAGTCAGATAGAGTTACTTGTAGATAGCACTTGAGTAAAGTAATTAGTTGTGGTTGCGAAAGCCAATACACTTCATTTTTTTTTAGAAAAGGTGAATCTTACTTTGATCCTATATGGCTATTGAAATTGAAATTTAACATTGAGAGAGTGGCCACATGAGCTTTTTTTGTCCTTTCTTATTGGAGGAACCGGTGCACTACAATATCAATTGGTGCAAAAATGCGTGATTTAGGCCCCTTAAATAAAAAAATATAGGCTTTCAAAGTTCAACGAAGTCTTGGATTTCTAGCAACAGGTGTAAATATTTTTGGCTTTTAAGCTTTTATTATGTTCAAATTTAAGAGGTTTTAGGCATTGTTTTTTTCTCCGTCGAACAAATAGTGTTGAACAATAGATTTCTAAGGTAATTTTTAAAATTTGTGTGGTAATTTTGAGTATCATTATTGTATCTGTTATCTAATTGTACTATTTCAATAATTTTAATTTTGTATTAGAGTGATAGTTTTGCTCAAAGATGTTATAGTAGAGTGATAGTTTTACTTTTTTGCTGCATCTAAATCCCTCTAGGTATGAAAAGGATGTTCATGTTTATTTATCTCTTGCTCTAAATTTGAGTTGCACATATACATGATGAGATGATGGATTCCAGAAATATGTTCGAGGTGGTCATGTGATGATTAGTCTTCACAGGATGTGGTGTTGGTTAGAATGGAGAAAAGATGTTGTCGGTGATGGTTGAAAATGTCACTATAGACACCCCATTCTAGCACCTCCTAAACCTCTCCTTAGGTCCCTAGCACCTCCCCTCATCTCTACAGACCTAAGTCATACCCTAGGTAGCGACCTAGAGGCCATCGGGAACTCTCGAGCTCCATTTGACCAAAAGTCAAACTCTTCACCTCGACCGAGACTGAATGAATCTATAAAGGGCACTGAAACCCCTTTCTAACGGTCCGCCCTGTGCGCGATCTGACTTGCAGTACGGACGAACGATCCGTTTTCCCCAAAACTTGATCAAGAGGTCACCTGCGGCCCGTCCTCCACATCAATCAACTTGCCCAATAAAACATCCTTCAGCAGCGACAGACGGATGGAGTCTCCAGACACTATCCTCCCCACATCACCAAGCGCGGCGCGCACCGCCTTTGGTCTCACCCACAAAGAACAATCCACCTCTATCTTCTCCCCATCACAATCCAGCCCCAGCAGCTGCTGCATGTCTATGGGAGTCACAGTTATCTCCCCAAAACCAAAATGGAAGGTATGGGTAGTGTCCCACCACCTCTCCCTCAGAGCGCATAAGATCCCCGTCGAACGAGGCGTCTTATCTAGTACAAACACCAACCTCCCAAAGCCTACTGATGATACAACCCAATGCACCACAGGTGGAAGATGCTCCGAGACATCCTTAATCCCCGTCATCCCATGGGCACGCATAGTCGACAGAGACACATCGGACTGTCCAAAAAGAAAAAAATCCTTGTCAAAATCCAAGAAAAGAGGAAAGCATAAAAAAGGAATGCCAAAGGTCATTTTTACTTACATAACCGCCAGGGTTCACCACCCTCAAAGAGAGATGACGCGATGCCTCTCGCAGTAAATTTTTCTCATCCACAACAGGCTCGAATGCATCAAAGGAGTTCTCACACCCCAAAGAAAGTGGCGCCCTGGCCCTCCATTCCACATATGCCCAGTCATCAACAACCAACCACTCCCGGTGTACTGCAGTGCTCACAAAAGCATTCATTTTTCAGATCGCGGATTGCTAGAACGTTTTGCAGAAGAAAATTGCAAAGAGAGAGAAGGCAAGAAGCTGTGAAAAATAAGGGGAACCCGCCCCCTTTTTATAGGATGCCAAGGGTCATGCCGATCGGCACTGACCCCCCACCTACCGATTGTCACTGATTCTTTACCTTCTCGAGACAATCCAAAAGTTTGTGCCACTTTCGAGTAGGACCTTCCACACCATGCCGACCGACACCCCACTTAAATTTTCGTACAGAAATTCTTGAAAAATACCAAAAGACCCTGAAAAATTCTCAGAAAATTCCCAAAAATCCTAAAAAGGATTTAGAACATGTTCACCAAGAAAATGTTGCACTCCCTCAAGAGAAAACCCTATTTCCCCAGTGGAACTCTCAATAGAAAAATGAATCTCCTCCCGAAAACGTCCTCAGAGGACCCCTAAAGCATCCCAAACTTCACGATCATCTCCTATTCCCCAAAGGTCTCAAATTTCCCCGAGAAATACTTCCAAACCCTGGACCACCTAATCAACTTCCCCATCATTAAAATTTGATGTTCCCCTGGTAAAGTCTCCAAAAGACACGAGTATTTCCCCAGCAATCATATTCCCAACTCAAATCAAAATCACGAGGTAATTTCCCTGGCAGAGTCCCCCGAGAACATCTCAACTTAAGCCCTCAGAATTGGCTTCGACCAGCAGAATTGGTCGCCCTCATATTCAAGCCCTCAGAATTGGCTTTGACTCGCAGAATTGGTCATCTCAATCTAAGCCCTCAAAATTGGCTTCGACCCGTAGAATTGGTCATCTCAACTTAAGCCCTCAGAATTGGTTCCGACCCGCAGAATTGATCATCCCAATTTAATCCCTTAGAATTATCTTCGACCCGCAGAATTGGTCATCACAATTTAAGCCCTCAGAATTGGCTTCGACCCGCAAAATCGGTCTCCCTCATCTTCAAGCCCTCAGAATTGGCTTCGGCAGAATCGGTCATCAAAACCCAAGCCCTCAGAATTGGATTCGACCAGCACAATTGGTCATCTTAACTTCAGCTCGCAGAATTGGTCATCTCAACTTAAGCCCTTAGAATTGGATTCGACCCGCAGAATTGCTCATCACAACTTAAGCTCTCAGAAGTGGCTTCGACCCACAGAATTGGTCATTACAACCTAAGCCCTCAGAATTGGCTTCGACCCACAGAATCGGTCACCCTTATCTTCAAACCCTTAGAATTGGATTCGACCCGCAGAACCGGTTATCCTCGTCCTTAGGTTCACATAATCGGCCTCAACCCCCTGAATTAGTCATACTCTTTCAAAAAGGCATCATGCGATGTCTATTCGATGGCTATCGTTTGTTCCAAACTCACCTACCGAGGGTTATACGCATGATGATGTTGAAGAGGATCATCGATTGGAGAGGGATACCCCTAATACTTCTCATGTAATCTCTCATTTCCCCCTAGGGGCAGTTATATCTAATTCCTTATCTCAGTCCAATAATGTCTATTCCCCTGATCCCTCCTTTTTTGCGCAAGCAGGCTGGCCTTAAGAGGGATGTTCGTGATGTGAGAGTTGCTGAGGATGTACCCAAGTCCCCCGTGCCTGTTTCTTCATTGCCTGTGGTAATTTTATTTTTTCTTGATTTTTAAGTTGTTGTTTCTCCTTCGTCTTGTTATTCTAGCTTGTTTCCTTCTTTTTATTTTCCTTATCCTTCGCAGGATCCTATACATGTTTAAATTAATCCATCAGTTCCCCCTCCTTCGAATGACCAAGTACTTATCACTCTGTTCGGGCCTTCTATCCTAAACTAAGAGGGTGCCGATCTTGCTGGAGCTGGTCAGGGGGAGGGTGGATAAGAACAAGTTGCTGAAATAGGGGGGATATGATTGCCCCCCAAAGTCAACATCCTTTTGTGGCTCCTGGTCCAATTGAGGAGGAGGATGTAGTACAATTGGCCACTCATGAATTTACCGATGTGAAGCTTCCTAAGGTACTCTTTTATCCTTTCATCTATATCCTTCATATAAACTTTTTAATTTTGCCAAGTACTATTGGGCTTAGAAATCTCCCATAACCGAGGGTCAGGCGGGCCAAGTCTTATTGGGAGAATCTCCCATACTTGCAAGATACTTTGTATATGCTTTCCTCATTTTGTTTCTTACTTAAGCTATATTTTTTTTGTATTCCAGGTGGAGGTTGACCAGCCTGTGGCCCATAGGCTAGAAGTTAAACCTATTGCTCAGGAAATGGTGCAAGCAAGGACCTTAGCCGAAGTTGCTTCTTTGGGCAGTGACCCTACTGTTTAGGCCCAAGAGGTGTCCTCTAGGATTGGTGATGTGCCCTAAGTGGTTGATCCGCATGTTCAAGAGAGTGATAGCACTTCGCATACTCAGCGTTCTTCTGCAAGTGATGGCATTTTTAGCGTACATCCTCCTGAGGTAGCCCCCAAGGTGGTTATGAGGTAGACTTTCGCTAATTTCCCTTATATTTTGACTGAGGGTCCTCGTTTACTAATCGAGCAGCTGTTGGTATGTTTTCCTTCAACATTTACCACTCGTTGTCTTCAACCTTTTCCTAGAATGATGGCATGTCATTTACTTAGGCTCACCATGGTCTTGGAGGAAACCCTCAATAATCTTCGCAAATTTCTTAGCCCTGATACAATCAAGACTTTATTGGGAAAAGTTCATGTGCTCACAAATGATGGATTTTCCATGTCCTGGTCGGTGGAACTGCTTCGTGGTTTTAAGAAAGCTGAACTTCTCACCCTCTATCTTTGTCTCCAAAGTTCGCATTGCTCGCAGGTAGCCATTTTAGAAGAGCTTTTAAGCCTAGAGACCAAGTTGGTTTTATCTGAACAAGAGGTGAAGGAGTCCCGTGAGGCCGTTGCTCGTGCGGAGGCCGAGCTAATCAAGAAAGAGAAGGAGTTGAAGTCTATTCATCAGACTATGGAGCTTTGCCAGAAATATTTAGCTGACCTCATTTCAGACCAAAGTAACCTGGTGCAGGTTCTTCCCCAATATCATCGTAGGATGCTTGGATCAACGAACCTTTATTTTATCATGGACAACCACTAGCCCCTTTGTTCAGTGTTTCTATTGCTGATGTTTCTCGGGTTTTTTAGGATTTTGGATCCCCTTGCTTGCATGTAACTAGAACCATCTCTATTATTCAATAAAGAAACATTGGTGACTTTGGTGTCTTCTTCCATTTCCTTATTTTCTTTTAATAATGGCTAAGCCTATTACATCAATTCGAATCACATCATGCATGATAAGGGAAACAACAATCATCGTATAAAAGAAAGTAGTGGTCTAACATTTTCCACATGAACATTGCTTAGAGATATAATAAATAAACAAAGCAATTGTTTTAAGGCATATATCCCTCTTTTTCTTTCAACGAATGCTGACAAGGTACATTGTAATGAACAAAAGTGTTGGTAAAACATACATTTAAATGTATTAAATCTTCAGCCACTTATTGTTCAATTTGAAAGTATCATTTTCTTCCAGTTAGATATATCGTAATAATCTAAATTATGAGATGCTCGAACAATGTAAGTCCCTTCCCGGTTGGCCTCGAACTTGGGTAATGACAAACCTCTAATATACCTTGTGTATGCTTTCAGAACCAAGTCCCCCTCTTTAAAGTTCCTTGGCCTCACCAACTGGTCGTAAGATCTGGATAGTTACTTTCTGTATATCTTAAAGTGCCTTGCGGAATTATCCTTATGCTCTTCTAGGGATTCGAGTTGTACATGGTGGTTGTGAAGGAGCATAGCACTTCGTAAGTTGTAGAAAATGGAAGTGAAAGGTACCTCGAGTTCAATCGATAACATAGCTTTTGCCCCAAATACTAAGGAAAATGGTATGTATTCTGTTGGTTTCCTTTTTATCATTCTATAAGCCAATAAAACTTCAAGGATCTTATCATCCCATGTGCCCGAAAAGTCCTTTAACATTTTTGCTAAAAAGTTTACTAAAGTTTTGTTGGTGGCCTCTGCCTGCCCATTGCACTTCAGGTATGCTACCATTGACTTGTGATAGATGATGGAGTATTTGTCTATAAGTAGGTGCACCTTATTGTTCACGAAGGGGGTACCATTATCTGATAAAAACACATTCGGGATGCCAAAACGGCAGATAATGTATTCCTTCATGAATCGAGCTACTACCCCCTGTGTGGCTTTCTTGAGCGGTGTGGCCTCTGCCCACTTTATGAAACATTCGATGGCTACTAAAATCCATATATTTCCTCGCGATGAAGGTTTTATGGCCCCTATCACATCAAACGCCCAGTATGAAAAAAATGGTGCAGAGAGAGAGAGTGCAGGTCCACTGAAGGATTATGAATCATATTCCCATGTACCTGACAAGTCTTACACTTTCAAATGAATAACGTCGAATCTTTCTCCATCGAAGGCTAGTAATAACCCAATGTCATTATATGATCGTAAAGCTTGGATCCTCCGATGTGCCCGAGTTCCTGAGCTTGCTTTAATACTTCTTTGGCCTCTTATCCTTTTATGCACCTTAGGGGCCTGTCATGATAGCCTTATCGATACAGCTGCCCATATTATACGAAGTACCTTGGTGCTCATCTCTTTATCTTGGTAGCATCCTCTTTCTCTTTCGTCATTACTCTGTCTATTAAGAAATCCATATAAGGTTGTTTCCAATCTTGTGGTTGGATAATGAAATTTCATTCTGCTGCCTGATAGAATAGACATCACTTCGAACACTCTTTTTGCACTGCGGCGGATTCTTGTCTCATCGGAGGCCAGAAGTACCCTACCCGTTGTATCCTCCAATACAAAGGGATCTCAGTGGTTTCATAACTATCTTTATTTACCTCGATCGATCTTCTTTTAACTTCTTCGGGATCTACACACCTGGACAACCAACCTCATTTATTCTTGTAATACAAGTTGCCCCTGGCAACAAAGTACTGCCCCAAATCAACTGAGCTGAGCAGCCCTTCACTCCTCTCTAGATGCTTTCTGATCTCACCACTCTAATAATCTTTGTCCTCTAAGGGTAGTATTTCCAACACCATCGAGGGGGATGTCCTCTTCGTGATTCGAACCACAATAAATTCCCCATCGAAGGAAATCTTTTGTGCGATGGTTGCATAGGCGTCCACATGTCTGTTCATCATTCAAGGGTGCATCTTGATCTTCACCACCTCGAACTGTCCAAGAAGTCGCTGGATGATCATTCGGTAAGTCTCCAGACTCATAAGCTTCAAAGAGAATTCCCCCGTCACCTGTTTTACCACCAAGTTAGAATCCCCTTTTATTGTTAGGACTTGTATTCCTCTTCTCAATGTTTTGAGTAATCCCAGGACCAGTGCCTCATATTCATCCTCATTATTCGAGCATTAAAACTCCATCTTGAAAGATAAACGAATTTCTTTACCGCCTCTTCGAAGGATGACTCCAGCTCCCCCTTTTTTCTCAGCTAACGAACAGTTGAACTCCATAATCCACTCATACAGGCTAAATGCTATGAAATTTTCCTGGAGATCATCACTCAGGAGCTTTTCAACAGGTGGCTCAAACGTCCCTAATAGGAAAATAGCCACGAAATCTGCATACGCCTGGCTCTTGATAGATTGCGGGATCACACACTTGAGATCATACTCTGAGAGGATAAAAAACCATCGATCTACCCTGCTTATCAACATATTTCTAGCAAGCAAAAACTTTTTAGGATCACACCTAGTTACAATATGAACCATAAATGATAATAGGTAATGCCTAAGATTTTTTGCTACGAATACAAGGGCTAAACAATACCTCTCAATGCTAGTATATCTGGCCTCAGGACCATGTATGATACTACTCAAGTAATAAATTGGTTTTTCAATGCTTCCATCGCTTGGGGCAGTAAAGCCCAAATTGATCGTTCAGTTGATGTAAGGTATAAATGTAAAAGGATACCTGCCTTCGGGGGGATCATTGTCTGAGGAGATGTGAGGAGTGCCTTCATCTTGTGAATGGCGTCTTGGTGCATTATTTCCCACGTGAACTTCATGCCCTTTCTCAGCAGCTCCATCAATGGGTGTGTCACCTTGTCCATCCCCAAGACGGACCGCCTCAGGTAGGAGACTTTGCCAAGAAAACTTTTTAACTCTTTCGTTAATTTTGGTCTCGGCATATCAAGGATGGCTCGTCTATTGTCCAAGTCCATTTGTACCCCCTAGAGATTTACCACAAACCCTAATAATTTCCCATTTGTTACCCCGAACGCGCATTTGAGAGGGTTCATCTTCAGTTTGTACTTCCAATAATGAGTGAACACTCTTCTCAAATCGTCCAGGTGCGATACCTCCTTCTTGGATTTAATCACCAAATCATCGACATAAAACTCCACAGTCTTGTGAAAAAGGTCATGGAAGATGGCCATCACCGTCCTCTAGTAAGTAGCACCTGCGTTTTTCAATCCAAAAGTCATGACTGTATACATAAAATTGCCCAAAAGTGTTGGAAAGGCGGTCTTCTCTACGTCAACCGAATCCATATTTATTTGGTTATATCCTATATAACCATCCATGAAGCTGCACATCTCATGGACCGATGTTGCATCTATCAAGATATCGATGGAGGGTAGCGGGAATTTATCTTTTTGGCATGCTCGATTTAGGTCTCTGAAGTCCACATATATCCTGATTTGGTTCTTATCCTTCTTTCTCAAGAGCACAATGTTGGAATGTCAGATCATATGTTGAATTGGAACTATAAAAGCAGCCTTAAGCAGCCTTTGAACTTCTTCCTTATTCTTTAGATCCAACTCGGCCTTGTACATTTGGGTAACTTGTTTCACTGGGATGGCTGATGGTAGAACATTTAACCTATGATAACTCACCTCCTTATCCACCCCAGGTATCTCAGTGTACTTCCATGAGAAAACATCCTTAATATCCAGCAACACTTTTATCAACTCATCTCGAGGCACTCCCTCTAAGTCCCTCGAAATAAAGATAGGGTTAGTATCATCACCTTCCTTGGCCAATTTAATTTTCTCTAACTCTTAAATCTATGACCTGGGTTCATCTTTCATGCACTCAGGTTCCTCTTGCACCTCTTTTATTAACTCTTATACCCCAGAGTTACCAATCACCAAACATTGCCCTTGGTTATCCACCACAAAGAATTTATAAATCGGGTCAGCTTCATCGTCTAGACTCTCAACTGCCCGCTCACACCTTCATAGTTTATAGATAATTCCACCGTTAGGCAAAACCACCCGTTTGCATTATCGGGCCACTTCCTTTTGAAAAGGCCTCTTCTTATAATTCTCATTCACCTCTCTCACCATTTGTCTGTTAAGAGCATTTTGTGTTTGGACTTGATGCTCAATAGGGTCAATGCGTGGGGTCATTTGATCAAAGAGTTGCCTTGATAGACTAGGGGGCTCACTTTTCCCAGGTCGCACTCTTCTTGATAAGTTACCACCGTTTGAGCAGGTGCCCGCACCCTCTCTCGAGTTGACGGGATCCTTATTCTCCCAGTATACCTTGTTACCTTGGTAGATTCTTTGGCTAAATGTGTATAAAAAGCGACATCCACGATGTGAGCTTCCTCTTTTGCAAAAGGTTTCTTAGTAGCTCGAATCACGACCTTCTTACCCTTAATGTTTGACTTAGCACACTAATGATAAGTGGAGGGTAACAACTGGTGGTTCTGCATCCACACCCTGCCCACCAGTAGTGGGTACGATGGCTCGCAATTTATGATGTGGAATTTGATGTGGGAAGTGATGTTCCCCATCATTATGTCCACGTTAACATAGCCCATCGATTTGGAAGACTAATTATCATACCCTGATATTGCCAACGAATGGGGTACTATCCTTGTTTTCGATAGTCCAGTAGCATAAAAAGATCCAATGGGCATTATATTGATGGATGCTCCCCCATCCAACAAGTCTCATGAGAAAACATAATCATTCGCTAATGTAGTAACATGCAAGGGTCTGTTGTGGGGATACCTGATCAATCTATCATCCTATGAGAATGTAACTTCGGAGAGGTACCTCCTCACTAGCTTGGCCATAGGCCCCTTCCACTCGTTTTTCTTTGCAATCTCTAAGATGGCTCGAGTAACTTCCAGCCGGGAGTCCTTAGGGAGGCTAACCTAATCAAAGAACTAGCCAAACTTTAGCGAGAAGGAAAATTTCGCACATTGGATCCACGGGTCTGTCTGGTCTTCTTCTAACTCAAAAGATTCCTCCACATCTCCATATACAGCCTCATCGTACGCTATCACTGCGTTTATTTCCTCCAGAGAGTAGGCTCCCAACTTCCTACTAAGTCCCTCAAAGGGGTCTTATGCTTCTTTCTCTTGGTTATCTGCTTCTTCTATCTCATCACCCAAACGAAGCTGAGCCAGATCGAAGGGTCACTCTTGTAGATACTCTTCGAAGTCATCCTCAAGAGATCCTTTGGAGTCACTCCCTTTGAACCACTGTTCTATCATCAATCGTTCGACCTCCTCATCAAAATCACTGTCCATATGGGCCCCATGGGGTGGTACAAGGTTATCATTCATTTTAGTTTGTGGCAACTCAATCTATCCATTCTTCACATGACGGTCAATTAACCTCTTTAGTGAAAAACACACTTTGGTAGGATGGTTTACCCTTTTATGGAGCGTGTAATAATGAGGTTTCTACATGTCCTCCCGTGAGATCTGTGCTATTTTGACATTGATCGGCATGCATACATTGTCAAGGACCATGCGATCATAAAGGTTCAAAGCTTGATCCACCGTGCAAGGTAGCCCTGGGGATCCTCTTCATCTTCGAACCTTCTCTTGTTGTTTCTTCCCCTTCTACCTCCTCAGCCTCCACTACTTTCGTCCTTGGCCCTATCGTCCACGTAGTTGACCCTCGAGGATATTCCCCTCCCTGAGGCAACCATTAGCATCACTAACAAATTTGACAAAGCAGGCGGGGGTGCTACGGGTTTTACCACCAAAGAAATATTCCTTGCTGCTTTCAAAAATGCTGCAAACATCCCTTCTTGCATTTCGTTAATCAGATGACATATATACTCGGGGATCAAATCCTCTGCACACACTTGTAAAATCTTGTCTTTTCGTGTCTCCTCTCTCACATCCAGAGAGCGCTCATGAAACCTCCTGATATAAGCCACAACGTCTTCCATCGACTTTTGTTTCTCACGTGCTAGTTGGGTGAGTGTAAATTTATCCTCGTCCAAAAAAAATTTTTGCACGAACATAATGTGCAATTCTTCCCAAGAACCTACATTACTTGGGTTCAAGTGGGAATACCACATGTAGGCTTTCTCTATCAGGGATTTTAAAAACTCCCTCCACCTTAGCTTTTTGTCGTTCCAATGGGCCCCAAGACTTTCAATAAACCTCTTCACACGCTCCTTGGTATTATCACCTTTCCCTGTGTACTTTTCAAAAAATAGTGGAATATGCCCAAGTGGGTAGGGTTTGTTGTTGTATACCTCTGGGTAGGGGGTACGTAAGTCATCGTACATCGAAGAACTATCTCCTTTGGATACTGCTATGATATTTAGCATCTCTTTCTTCATTTCCTCCCAGATGGCCGGCGAAGAGCCATATGACTGCACCATTGTTACCATCGGTATCGCTGAGGCGGGTAGCGTACTTACTCCTAGGCTGGCTGTTATGGCTAGAGCCACTGAAGTTTCTCCCCCACTTTTTAGCGTTGGCCCCATTGTCATGGGTGGGACCCTGATCGGAGGCACACTGCCCAATGTTGGCGAAGTAGTGAGGAATGCATTATTAAAAGCAGGTGCAACTACGCCTCTTGTAATAGTGGGAGCTGGTATAGACACAGATGGTGTAGTGAAAGAGCTTACCCCCATGGGAACTCCCAACATCGCTTGGACTACCAGAGTTTTAATGAATTCTATGAACAAACCCATCATTCCCATTATTTGCGCTGGGCCTATTCCTGCTTGTGTGGCCATTATTTTCATAATGCCAATGCTGGGTGCGCTAGACTCCGTCCTTATCACTCTCGCTCCATCAGGTGGCGCAGAGTTTTGCCTCTTCTTTACGTTGTATGGCGTCAAAATCAATGACTCTAGCAGTGTTATCCTCTGGCATCTTTCAAAAGAGAATACCTCCCCATCGGAGTTACCAAATGTTAGATGTGGGTTTTTAAATATTGTTAAAATTAAGTGAGGCATAACCCCTTATCATGACCGAGATTAATACCGTTAAGTATTAAATATTGACGGTGGCCATAGGTGAATCAGGGACAAGAGGATTCAATATTCAGACTTATATTAAACGGCATATTGGCACAAAAGATGCATGACAAGCATAATAAATAGATGGGACCAACATGTAGCGTGGTGGGAGGTAGAAAGAACAAGAACTCTAGGCACAATGAAGGAAAGGCGGGAACTTAAAGATTCATTAATGCTCAATAATGAGTGTATGAAATGGGTGTGGGGAGTTAATGCTCTCACAGTGGTTCTCGGGTGTGGAGGAAGCTGGGCGGAAATTCGAGGCTCAGAATGCTCTCTCTTCTAACTTGTTCATCTAGTGTATATATATGGGGGCAAGGCAGCTCGAGTAAGCTTGCCTGTGATCGGTATGATTGGGTGCATTAAATGCACAAAATATTGCATTTAATGCATAGTATCTCATAGTCTTGGCGGGAAGCCATTCTATTGGCTGGAAGTATTATGGGCATTAATGAGGGACGTGACATGTCAGCTTGGGGCTTACCTATGGATGGCTAAATGGTCAGGTTTGGTGAACTAAGCCTTCCATCCTAAGGATAAACCCACTCAAGTGCTACATTTTTTAGTCCCTAAATGTCAGACATTATGACGTCAGAAAGTGGTTTAAATAGTGACTCCTATAGGTATCCGATCACATCAATAAGGTGAGTTGGTGTCTGTTTTGAGGATGCTTGGCTGATAGGTGGCTCGAGTTTTTGGGTTTTTGTATGTTGGTTAAGAGTTATTTTAGAATCAAGGTGCAAGATTGAGGTACCTCGAAGAGGAACCCTTGAACAGGTAAGAGTTGAGGTGGCTCGAGTGACCATTTGCTCTGAATAAAGTTTTGGTCAAGTGGGCCAAGAGGGTTAGTAACTATATTCCCAACGTTGCCTTGTTCTCAATCCTCCAAACCATGTCCGCGCGAGGTTCCCAAGAGGAAGTTGCTCGATAGATCATGTTAGCTCTCCCATGCCCTGCTAGGCATGGTCCCTCGTGGGGTACCAAATAACCTCACTCAATATACATTTATAGGATAAAGTAAATGATACAATATTGTATTTATTATTACAATCTATAGCCATTCGAGCGACTCAAATAGTCTTCGAGGAAAATTCTTCGAGCAATCTCTGAGGAGAATCTTCGAGGTGGGTAGTTTGAGCTATCTCTACGGAGAATCTTCGAGGAAGGTCGTTCGAGCTATCTCTGAGGAGAATCTTCGGAATAACTTGCCCGGATTGCCCTCATCCTCATCTTTCCTCTGCCAATCTTCAGTTTAACTGGGTTTAATCACCCTTTGACGGGGACTCTCCCTACAAATACCACCAAGCCAAAATACATTTTTATCATCACAATAATCAATTTTAGAATTCATAATACTACCAAGAAGATACCCAAGTATTTGAAATTCAAAATTCTCATTTTGCAACTTATTATATTGCAAATTCTATACTTACAAGTTGCATAAATCTCAGGACTAATTATCAACACATTGGAGAGCCTTTTTTTTATAATATTTTTTTTAATCTTTAAGAGTTATAGAATTTCCTATACCTATAACATGACAAATAAGATAGATAATCATCAGGGCAATATAGAGGAAAATTTATTGTTAATCTTCGCAGCAACTCTTGTTTTCCTTTAAGTAGAAATGCTCTGAGTAAGTGTCTGAGGATTATCTCCAAGTTATTTCATTTTAAATATCAATTTCTTCTTACTTATCTCTTGATTAAACCCTTCATCTTAACTTGACATTGGGCTAAAAGAACATTCTATAATAATAGGTTTGGCCAATATTTTAGCCCCTCGTGACTTAGAAGCCATGAATTTCTAGGGTAGATTTGGTTCGGAGTAAAAATATTTTTCAACGCCCGAAAAAGTAAGATTTTGAAATATGTTTTCACTTATATAGAATTAATTTTTTTTACTATTCTTGTTTAAAATTTCATAATTATAGGACGTGTACTTATTCAGATTTTTGTTTTGCTAATTAAACATTTTATAGGATCCAACCGCTAAGGGACGAAACTAAAGGAACAAAAAAAATAGACCACCACTATAATACGCCAAGCGTCTCCTCGACAAACTTTAAAAAGTTCGACAAATAAGAGGAATGTGTCTCTGTGTACTAACGTAGTAAGGTGCTTAGAAAAATATAACGAACTCTCACCGATGCAATCTCCACATTATCAACACATCTCACGTTTCTCTCCTGTCAAATGGTTCACATGATATAGTGTGGGACCAAATGCCACACTTTTTTATTCCCCTTACAGACCATAGGGGGTGCCAAGCCTCTAAAGATGCCCTCATCGACTTAGGCATAATGCACGGTATCTAGCTGAGGGAGAGAAAGACATCACACAAGTCTCTCGTCACCCTATAATGAAAAAAAAGATGATCAGTCTTCTCTTACTCCTCCTTACATAACCAACATCGGCTAGCCATCACCTGATGTCTCTTTTGCAAGCCCTCTATCGTTAGAATCTTCTGTCTAGCTACTGTCCAAACTAAGAACATCACTTTTGGTGTGACTTCGACTTCTAAATTTGCTTTTATAGACAGTGATCCCTTTGAGTCACATTACCACACAAAATGGAGTAATACCCTCTCACTGTGAAGACACCCTTCCCGTCAGTCCACCATGTTAAGTCACCGTCCCTACTCAATCGATGCGAGGACAATCCTAAACACTCAAAAAATGCCTTTGACTCCTCAAGCTCTAAGTCCCATAACCTTATTCTGAACTTAGGATTCCTCACCACATGATCACCGATAACCATCACATGTTTTATAACCATCACGTATTTATATCCCCCAATACTAACGATAGCAGGAAACTTCTCCTGACGAGAACCATTATGGACCCATCTATCCTTCCAGAACCTGATCCTATCACCTCCCCCCCAATTGAAACTCCATGTTCCTAACAAAAATCTCCCCATGGTTTAAAATTTTGTTTCCAAAATACCACCCTATGAGCAAAATGCTCCACTTTAGGTGCACATTCCCCGTAGCTCCCACAACTCTCCTCCATAAATTGTTATCCTCGTGGGGAAAATGCCACAACCATTTAGCCAACAATGCTTTATTAAAGATCTCTAGGTTCTTAACACCCGCAACCCCTCCTTGATAGGTTTGCAAACCTCTTCCCACCACACAGGGAAATATTTAAAATTATTGACATTGCCTCTCCAAAAACAAGTCTCTCACCATCATCTAAGTGGGAAAACTAGACAATAAACTCTTTATTAAAGTCAACCTTCCACTCTTCGATAAATTACCATTCTTCCACCCTGTCGACCTCATTTTCATCCTCCATAGCGTTGGGTTCCAAATAACTTTGGACTTAAACATAGCCCCTAACGGTAATCCAAGGAAAGTTTATGGGAAAGATCCCATCCTACATACAAATGTCTCTGTCAAATTCTCCACATTCCTATCCCCCTGATCTTAATAATCTCACATTTCCCCGTGAAAATATTTTGCAATTTTAAACTAATAAAAATTTAGTTTTAAATATGTGAAAAATATTTTGCACTTTTACTTTTCAGTACAGAAATAATTTCACCCCTAACCAAAACGAGTATTTACAAAATTCTTTAATTAATTTATAAAGTGAGTTCCAACAACTCGAAACTATAAAGGTTAGATGTTAAGAACTTTAAAGATCGAGTCACCTTTTTCACCATCATTAGTTATAGTGAAAGCGTCCTTCTTCTCGATTTTAAATGGGTATCATGAGTTGGGTCCAAATAACAGTTAGAATTCATACCATTATTTGCAATACCTCTTTTTAACCTTTTTCCAACTGTGTATGAGGTTTGCACCACTTATAAAAGTGGAGTTCTTATCTATTACCAAACTAAGCGCATGTTACTTATAGATTCGATAACTAGCATACCAAACTGATTCGTGTCTGGGTCCAATCAATTAGGTTATCATACTTTCCATATAAAGAAACAAATTAATACTTAACATCTAAATATTGACCTAAACAATTTGTCTCTTTGCCAAATCAATTCGAGGGATGGGGACTTCATTTATATTTCCTTATGAAGTTCCTTTTTAGATCTTACATATCAAAATTCTCATATCCTATTCATTATGGAAATTCAAATTTCAAAAACGTCTAAGGCCGTAGGTCGTATGACCCTTTGCAGGACTTCAGGCATAAAAACTACTAAGTTTTAATGCCCTTGGACCCTCAGCGAGACTATATATTCTATCTTAAGGCTTTTAGCCTTAGCTAAACACATTCCATATGGCTTAGATACCTTCATGGAACAAACTTCATGTCTAAAGTTTCTATGGTTTTCAGACCCTTGAGAGGTTTATTTTTTATCCTTTAAACCCAAAATGTTTAGGGGCTAAGTGTAAAGGTAAAAACTTTTTGGGCTTCCCGTCCTAAGAAAGTACATGCATGAAATATTTCATAGTTTTAGGGTCTTATAACCTATTTCAGAGTCTCGACTTTAGAAGCCGTGGAATTGTATGTCAAAGGTCTCACGACCCTTAGGTCTACTTTATAAATATTCTGGCCCAACCTCTATTACTTTACCAAGAATTTATTGGGTCTAAAGGATAACACTACTTACTTAACAGACTGTAGACAGATAAAAGATGTGTCAAAATTCCTCAACAAGGAAAAAATAAAACAAGTGTAAAGCAAAGAGAGTATAGGAAGATGTCAAAATTCTAGAAACCAATTTGTTGTCATTGATTATACAGAGTTGGGAATCACAATAAAATGGCAATGACCGATAAGGATCCCTTCAGGTCTTCTTTTTCTTGGATAGTGAAGGAAGAGGCTTAACCGGAAACATCACCACCACTTTTTTCATCGTATGTTCTCTCATCAGTAGACTGGGGGGCTTCATCACACATATCATAAACATCCACATCAGTAAAGAGGTCTTAGACCTTCACTTTGCAACCTTCAAAAAGTAAGGAATATTTATGATGAAAAAAATTCTTGTACACGTCCGACTCAAGGTAGGCATCCAAATTGATATTAACGGTGTCATGAATCTTCCTCTAGAGCTCAATATGCCTCATCATATCCTGACCATGTTTAATATACAGTTCCTAGCCCTTCGAGGTCAATAAGTCCCTCATGACACTAAAATCTCCCACATGCTGCCTTAGAAAGTCAATATCCTTCTCTGTTTGAAAGAGCTTCGCTTGGTCACTTTAAAGCTTAAAATTTTAACCCTTGAATGCCTCCAACATCACTTGGTGCTCGATCTGAGATAAAGAATGGGCTTTCCTTAACCTTAGCTAAGGAATCCATAATAGCAGTTGACGGGATTTAAAATGTGTCTTTAGTGTGTGCTAGTTACGGTTCAAGTTCAAACCGGTCGCATAAGTAATAAACCCAGTAAAACGGTGTTGAATCCCCAGGGAAATAGGACGTAGAACGTGACGACGATAGGTAAGACGGTTAACCCTAAACTGACTCTAGAAGTAGAACGAAAAGATGATTGATTTTGAGTTTAATTACTACTTACTAAATGAAATTTAAATTAAAATACTAAATTAAACTACGTGAGTAGAAATAAACGAATGTGATTAACTAAATATGAATGAGAACAATAGGTTGGAATTTAATCCCCCAAACCCTAGTATGTTTACCGGATATAAAAATAGTTGTGAATTAGATAATTGATTAAACCTAGTATTTATTAATCCCAAGCATTACATATATCAGGGTACTAGCCCGCATCATACGTAATCAAGAGTAAGAATAAAGCGGCGTCGAAATAGCTAACACACGCGTCGCACTCTTAAACACCCCGGTTACTTAGGACAAACGAGGTTAAAAGTCCTACAAAGGTTTTGATTACAACACAACGCGATTCAATCATTTAATTAATTAAGGGAACTTATTTTCTATTCGTGCAAACCACATCGGGTTGGGTACATGCATCCCAACCCTTAGAAATCTAACCTAGCATGGTGCAATTAATTAGAACAATATTTTCTATTGTGCATGTAATAAAAACCATGATAAAATTATACCTATGTAAGCAATAGAATCCAAGAACTACTGGAAATAAGCAAACCGTGCACAAACCAATCAATTCAAACACTAAAGAAGACAGAGAAACAAACTTTACTGCAGAAATCTGAATTGAAAATCAATAAGTTGTGTTGGAACACTAGACCCGCAATTTTAAAATCGTCCACTTTAATTTCCTAAAAGTGTGGAATAAAGAAGGTTCCTAACAACAATTTAATTTTCCAAATTTATTTGATTTTCCTTCCTTAAAAAGATGAAAAATTAAATTAAACACAAATTTTAATTTCTAAAACCAAAATTAAAATTAATCCTAAATAAGTGAATTATGGTGAACACACACACACACACACACACAATTCACACAAACCAATTTTAAGTTTTCCTCACAAGAAAATATAACACTTGAAGTTAAATATGATAAATTTACTTTTAACCCAAAATTAATTTAACACAAGTCCTAAAATATTCCGACATAATATTTTCAATATTACCAAATTAGGCCAAACTAAATTTAACAAAATAAATTACCGACTTGAATTAAATTAACTTAAATTTCAACCAAATTAAATTATAACACCAATTTAATCAAGAGACGTGAATTAAACCATATTTTATCTTTTAATCCTAAGCATGCGTTCTAGGTGATTTGCAAGATAAAATAAATTTACAACCACTACGCCGCGATGTACCAGGAAAACTCAAATGGGAAAAACATCGGATGACCCTAGCCTTAAGTCCACTAAGTATGGTATTTTTATGAGTATAAGACAAGTGACTTACTCAACTCAACTTGATTCCTTTAAGCCCCTGACGCGTCTTCTTGTACCAACCTCCACTTAGCCGACAATCCCGGAACTCCACCGGAACCTTGGAATCCACCAATGAGGTCTTAGGACAATCACCAACCCGCACTCGAATACTTTCTTCAAGTGGGAAGGCCACATCAAACAAACTCTTCTTCTTTGTGGGATGTAGAAGCAAACCCAAACTCTTTTCTTCGTGGGTAGAAAAGTGAACCCGGTGCCAAACACTACAAGTTAATGTATATATGTAGAAAAACTTGGAATTCAAAACTAAACCATTTTATGGGTGTAAACACATGTGTATGAGAGAATTTTCTAGTATAATTTGACACATGAAAACTAGGACTTTTGTTTGGAAATATTTTCTCTCAAAAAGCTCTCAAGGATGTTGCAAAAGTCTCTTAAAAATCTATCCCGAAGTTAGTTTTAAAACTGTCAAAAGAGAGTGGGGCCAAAAAAATTTCCTGCTAGAAATCTCATTTGAGTGAGATTTTCGTTCCAACGACATTCTCGTTCGAATGACAATTTCGAACAAAATGTCAGAATAGTTAAATATCATTTTAAGCCCAAAAACGTTTTATTCAAAGTTCTAAAGTAACCTTCTGAAAATAAAATTCATTTTAAGATAAAATTATACCCATTATAAAATTATTCCAAGTCTCCCTATATATTTAATAATACATTCATACCTTTTGGAGATTATGGAATATGATGTTGATGACATGAAACATAGCACTGAAACTTGGCAATGATGTTCTCTTGATAAGTATGCCACAATATATTCAACTCAACCTTGTCATAGGCTTGGATGGATACACATGAACTCTATCCTATGATTCATGTGTTTTTGTTCGAAATTTATCCAAAACTACAAAGGACTCAATTGGAAAATTGTGTCCTTACAAATCTTCCCCTTTGGCTATTTCGGGACAAAAACCAAACAAAAAACCTAAAGGGCCATTAAGCTCTACTAGACTAAAAAACTTCCGATCCAAAAATAAAAATAATGAAGCTTGACCCACGGACCACTTAGGATAAATAGCTTTGCCGATGAAAGTTGCATGTGAGAAAAAATTCCTGCACACTTAAGCAAACTATCAAACGCATAGGAAATATCAAGAATATTAAATGCATGTTAAATAAATACTCCCCCTAAATTAATTCTCACCTTTTTATCTAACAATGACATTAACACACCCCAACCCAGTTACTTATAATTAAGTTTGAAAGTCAAAGTGAGTCAAACCATGATTAATTTAACCAAACTCTAAACACGATTTTTAATTTCAGAGTCATCATTGTAAATCCATATAACTGAAAACCTTTTTACAACATCAGAGTAGTCATGCCCATAAAAACTTGCTTGAAGGATAAGTTAACTTAATTACATCATTTACATTTAAACAAATCCAAGTTTCTCCCATTCTTGGCTAACCCAACCCGATTTCCTAGATTTGGCAGTGACATCGCATTACCTGAAAAAACAGTGAACATGGGAACCGTGAGCAAAATAGCCCAGTGAATGTCCAAATTTTAAATACATAAATCGCACTACTATACTATTGCATGAATTTAAATACAATAAATCATGTCCATATAATTATGTATTAACTTATCCAGCTCATTCATAATGAACAACCAAATTTTCTGAATCATGATTCACATATCATGTCTAAATAGATAATTCTCCCCCATTTCTGGTCGAGGAGTAACCCCTTGTCATCAATAGACAAATATCCCCCATTCCGAGTCGAGGAATAACCTCCCATTTCGGTAAACCAAAATGAAAAATTTTATATTCAAAACATTACGATCATATTCGTAATAGTATACAAATACATCATTCCAGTGACTACACTCACCTTGGGTTGTCAACTATGTATTTATGTTTCCTTCGGGTGGAGCTGGACTGGGTTGATTAGACCTTACACCTGTCAATCCAACTAAATCAGTACTGAATCTCAATTATAAGTATTATCCTAACATAATTATATAACTTTCCATGACTATACAACAACAATATAATTCCACTTCAGTCACATTGCATGAAATATGAGTAAAGACAGAATAATGGTACACATGTTGATAAAGTTATGAACATTCAACCGTAGGAAATAACTCATGAGGGATTTATAATTAAACCCAAGTAATAAAAAAAACATACTTCTCAATGTATATACACATGAACCATGTACTCAAAATACTCTTTAGAAAGAGGAGATAACTATATTCTTTCATGGGGTATTCAGTATGGCCTCGAATTATTGTCTTCTATACTCAAACGTCCCATATTCCCAAATTGTATAAATACAGGTGTACAACCTTATCAATATGAAAATATATATGAATTTAATTTCCATTACAAGTGAAGGTGTAATTTTTCAAGCTTCCTAGAGCAGGTTATGACCATTTCTTGACAACATAAGAAATCTGCCTTACAGGCTCCTCTATTGTTCCTTCGACTTCCAAGAATTTTCATAATTTTTGTACAGCATAACTTTCCATGATTTTCAACCCATTTTTAGTACACATACTTAATAGTGCATAATTAATGTTTCATAAATTTTTAACTTCATTTACTATGTCAAAAGCTTGACAAAACTCAAGGCATACCAAAATGAAATATACTAACAATAACTATATACTAACTTGCAACCATCACTACGGCCTAACCACGAGGATTTAAATCCTAATTCTCAATATGATTTGAATATATGAGTCTAATTTCATATACAACTAGAATTTCTCAATTACAGTAAGCACACAAAGAGATATAGAAGTTTGAATACAAGATTTTTCAATACAAAGTAATTTTAAGGGTTTGTACATTCAATTTAACTTAAACTTTGATCTAACCATACATATATATAAAGGGATGAAATTTTAGTAAGAAAATGATGATTTATATCATATAAATCAGTAATATAAGAAAATAACAAGAATTGCGATTAGGATTACCTTCGGGACTTTTACGTAATTTCTACGGATTTTTCTACACTTTTTCTCCTCATTTTTTCTTCCGAAACTTTTACTTTCTCTTCCTCAAGCTAACAACACTTGAAACTGAACCTAGGGATTATTTTGATGAAGAAATAAGTTAGAGGGAGAGTTTTAAGTTGGCCAAGGCTTCCTCCCAAGCCAACCAATCAAATTAAACCATTTGGTTTAATAAAAGACAATTTACCACTTAAAGGGTATTGATAGATTTGCCCCTTGTTCGTAAATTTGACCTAACTTCTTACTCGTACATCCGTTTGATGCACTGTTTGCTGTGTTACAACCCTAACTCATATGTCTATAATTATATAGTTTTCACCTCAAGTCAATTGTTATGTTATAAAGGCCAAAACTAGTCTTAAACTGGGATATTTTTATCGAAAACAAAAAAAATTGTGTTTGTAAATAATTCGACATTTCATGATTTATTAAAGTAGGATTAAGATAAAAATGATCACTTAACATTAGATATACTAATAACACATTATTCATATCACATAATGTAAGCATGATTTAAATATAATTTATCATAATTATATTCGGGTTGTCACAACTCACCCCCTTAGAAAATTTCGTCCCCGAAATTTCATATAAAGGTCACTTACCAAACAATTGGGGATACTGTTTCTTCATGCTATCCTCCATTTCCCAAGTTGATTATTTAATTCCATGGCTTATACACATAACTTTAACTAAGGGAATAACTTTATTTCTCAATACTTGCTCCTTACGATCAATAATTTCCATTGGTTCCTCGATGTACGACAAGTCTTCCTTCAGTTCAATCTGTTGAGTTTTGAACTGATGAGATGGATCTGCCAAATACTTACAAAACATCGATATGTGAAACACATCATGAAAACGGGAAAAATCTGGAGGTAATGCTAATATATATGCTAGGTTCCCAATTCTTTCCAACACCTCATATGGTTCAATGTATCTTGCACTTAGTTTCCCCTTCTTCCCAAATCTCATAACACCTTTCCATGGTGAAATACATAGGAATACAAAATCTCCCTTCAGAAATTCCAATGCATACTTCCTCTTATCTGCATAAAATTTATGCCTGCTTCGCACTATCTTTATCCATTCCCGAATCATTTTGATCTTTTCAGTCGTCACATCTATTAATTCAGGACCCAATATTTTCCTTTCACCCACTTCATCCAAACACAAAGGCATTCTACATCTCCTCCAATATAAAGCTTCATAAGGATCCATACCAATAGTCGACTGATATAGAGCTTTATAAGGAGCCATACCATCAATGGAAAATGATCATCCCAACTACCTTTGATGTCAAATACACAAGCTCATAACATGTCTTCTAATATATGAATCGTCCGTTCTAATTTCCCATCAATTTGTTGATCAAATGCAGTGCTGAACTTCAAACTTGTGCCCATGGCATTCTGTAGATGAGGCCAAAACTTAGAAGTGAACATTGGATCTCTATCTGATTCAATTGACACTGGTGCCCCATGTAAACATATAATCTCATCAACGTATATACGTGCATATTTGTCCACAGTGTAGGTGGTCTTAACTGGAAGAAAATGGGCCGACTTCGTCAATCGATCTACAATCATCCAAATAGAATCATTCCCCTTTGGTGACCATGGTAATCCCGTAACAAAATCCATCATTATATGCTCTCACTTCCATTCTGGAATAGGCAACGACTGCAATAATCCTGTCGGCTTCTGATGCTCCGCTTTCACTTGCTAACATACTAAACATTTAGCGACAAATTCTGCAATCTCATGTTTCATATTGTTCCACCAGTAATTCTCTTTCAAATCTCTAAACATTTGGGTACCTCCCGAATGCATAGAGTAAATAAAACTATGTGCCTCTTCTAATATATCCTTCTTTAAGGATGGATCATTCGGTACTCAAATTTTATTTTTATAACACAACAATTCATCATTGTTAATCTCAAAGTCACTCTCTTTACCCTCCTGAACTTCTTGTTTCTTATTCTCAAGGAACGGGTCATTGATCTACAAATTTTGTATGTGTTCGGCCAATAAGGCCTCACTGTGAAATGTGCTAATAATCCTCCACTTTTTGAAAACTTTAATTCAATCCCCATCGATGCCAAGTGAAGAATATTTCCAACACGGGCACATCTTATGCAACTAAGAATCCCTGATGATTTTTGACTTAGAGCATCTGCTACTACATTGGCCTTCCCAGGATGATGATGGATGGTACAGTCATAGTCTTTAATTAGCTCTATCCAATCAGTTCCTTCTGTGTAAACGAGTATTTTAAACTTTGATGATCTGTAAATATCTCAAAAGTTTCTCCATACAAGTAATGTCTCCATAACTTTAAAGAAAAAACAATGGCTTCTAGCTCCAAATCGTGTGTAGGGTAGTTTTGTTCATGCGTCTTTAATTATCTGGAAGCATATGCTATTACCTTCCCATTCTGCATAAGAATACATCCTAACCCCTAAAATGAAGCGTCTGTATATTTGAAAAAAGACTAATTCCCATATGGAATAGTAAGTATAGGGGCTGAAACCAACCGATTCTTTAATTCTTTAAAACTCCTCTCGTATTCTTCATCCTATACAAACTTCACTTCTTTACGAGTCAACTTTGTCAATGGTAATGCTATTGCTGAAAATCTCTTAATGAATCTACGATAGTAACATGCCAATCCTAGGAAACTCCTAATTTCTGTCACATTCTTAGGACTTTCCCATTCAACGATTTCTTCCACCTTCTTTGGATCAACATATTGTGACAACCCGCACTCCGAGGTAAGGGGTGGCCAGCCCGATACTCCAACATAGACGGTAATCATGGATGGAAATCATTCTCAGCACCACAAACATAGTAAGAGTAACCAATAAAACCACCCATTACTTCAGAATATGGCTTGTCAAAACAATTTTATGTAAGTTAAGAATTAAATTAAGAAAATAATTTAAATAACCCATTCTAGAAAAAGTGGAATTCCATGTAACATATATACACCATACATCAAAACCGAATATACAAAGGGGAGGACCGAATAAGCTGTCGGTCCACAGCTACACAAAACAACTATTATCACAATAGGTTATGTATTACATCCATTAAACATTTACATGTTTGGGATACTTTCCCGAAAAGCAGACCCGATCATAACTAGATATAAAAAATGATGGCATCTAACAAAATATCCTGTAATATCCGCAAGTTCATACAGCATCGTAAGAGCAAGAGGGTAGAAATATCAACACGGGCGTCCTTGCAGAGGAGCACCTGAGCGGATACAATAATATGCCAAACATAGAGAGAAAGAACGGGTCAGAACCCGGTTTATATATAGTTCCCAGATAAACAAGAAGCATGCTAGATATGAACAGTTAATCATGAAGACGAACATCAGAAAACTAACAACCTAAACATGAATTCAGAGATGCAACCATAAAGATGACATGCCTAAATTAGAACTATGCAAGAAAATGAAATTATGCAATTATTAAATTAAAGCTACTTTCTCAGATTTCCACTTTTAATCCAGTTTCAATTCCTTAACAGGAGTAAATTGTCACCTAAACTTGTGTCTTTCGAATTCTTATTCCTTATCAGGAATATAATTTGGTAACACAATTTAGTGGAAATATGCAATCCTCAAGTCCCACTTGAGTTTAGAAAAGTCATATTCTTATACATATAACGATTCTAAGACCGCCCCTCCGAGTTTCCCCACTGGGCGCGCCCCTAAATGGCTATCATCTTCCAGGGGCCCATCAAACAAGGCAGCCTGGGCACCTAACGCACGTCGGGAAGTGGCCATATGCCTGCGAGTGAGTCATAACCACACCCGGAATTACTTCACTAGCGCAGAAAAATACATATAATAAACCCGCATATGGCCGAGGACTATAGTCTCCCTGCATTCACTAGTCAAGGAACATCACCTCATGCGCGAGGTTCCCTTATGATAGCATTTAGAGAGGTGTGTTTAAGTAAATTAGCCTTTACCATAAAACCATTCTTTCCATTTTCATTAACATTATGCATTTCATTTGTTTGAAACCATAATCATTAAATGTTTCATTTTTTTTATTTCTATAATAGATTATGCCTCAGTTAAGTCTCCAAGGGATTTTATCATTTCTCGACTTAAGGTCTTATGCCTCAACTCAATCCCCTAAAGTCTCCAAGTATGGGCGTACAATTCCCCTCCATATTTATTAGGATGCATAAGGAAAAGTGACGCCTTAACATCACTTAGGACTACCCCGTTCCCCCGGACTTAACCCCATGTGAAACCCGTTCAACACCAGGGTGACAACCAACTCAACTAGGACTCTAAAGGGGCAAGATTTACTTCATTCAAGAAGAGTCCTAAGTTCCTAGGGGAAGAAAATAATTTAAAAATGAAATTTAAAATATGTGGGTAAGAAAACAGGGGACCGGTCGACCGGTCCCAAGACCGCGGTCGACCGCGTCTCAAGTTTTAGCCTATACTGAAAAGCAGAATGCTCAATTCGGGTGGGCCGATTGACCGGTGGGGGCCCGCGGTCGACCGCGCCTAAGGTTTTGTGTTTTTGAAGGAAAGCAGTGTGCCCTCCTACGCATACCCGGTCGACCGGTCAGTGCAGACCAAGACCTATCTCTCTATGTTTTTCTTCTAATCCCAAAGATCAAATCTCCACTATAGCCGACCAACATCATTTATTGATGAGAAAGAATCATAAGGACACCCAACAACCATTTCTACCCTACTACACAATTGAATGCCTTCCAAAAGGGGTTAATACCCATAAATCCAACCCAAAACCATATCTATACAACACAAAACAAATTCATAACCAACCATATCAATTATTCATCTTAAACTACATAAATAGCAAGTAGAAAACTTGCCTTGGGGCTTAAAAATCAGTCTTGGTTGAAGAAGAAAGCAAGAACAAATCCTCAAACTTCAATTTCTCCTTTAATCTCCACAATTTCTTCCACTCTCACTCTCCCTCTCTCTCAAATTAGGGCTAGAACACTTAGGGCAAAATAAGAGAAATGAAAGACTAAGGAAAGACTAAAACGTCGATTTCAATTAAAAGTCTCCAAATTTAAAATGTCTATACCGGAATAATAACATTTCAAATACGCAATATGCCAAAACCAGTCAAAAGTGCCCAAAATCCCAAAATACAACATGGCACTCATTTCGACTGTCTCACACCTCCCGGAACTAACTACACCCTCCAAATTATCATTTGGAAATTTTATGAACCATTTTAAGTTCCGGTTTCATTTTAATTCAAGTTGCCATATTAATTCTCATGACAAAATAGAACACCATATGGTAATCACTACTTACACACATGGTAATAATGCAATTTATTAGTGAGTATTAACTTATTTCATCAAATCAATACTCACCCACAACCAGATTCATATAATGCAACTACTCAAAAATAGGAAAATAAATATAAATTGGGTTCCCAAAAGTGAGGGTTGTTACATACTCCCCCCCCTTATGAGGGAATTTTTCCCCCAAAATTCAGGCGTACCTTGGATAAAAAGATGCGGAGACTTTTCCCGCATATCATCCTCATGCTCCCATGTAGATTCCTCGGCACTGTGATGACTCCATTGTACTCTAACCAAGGGCACCACTCGAGATCTCAATCTACGTTCCCCATGCTCCAAAATGGCCACGGGTTGCTCTTCATAAGAAATATCGGGTAACAACTCTATATCCTCGAAAGGAATGTGCCAAAGGGCACCATCACACCTCTTATACTTTTTCAAAGAGGAGATATGGAAAACGTCATGAATTTGTTGTAAAGGTTCTGGTAGGGCAAGTTGATACGCCACCGGACCCAGCTTGGCAATTAAGGGAAAAGGTCCAACAAAACGTGGTGCAAGCTTCCCTTTCTTTCCAAAACGCTTTGCGCCCTTCATAGGCGATACATGAACCAACACTTGGTCTCCAACGACCAACTCCACATGCCTTCGTCCCATATCGACATAGCTCTTTTGTCTATCTTGGGCTATCCGAATACGATTTCTAATAAGCTCGATCTTTGAATAAGTGTCCCGAATCATTCAGGTCCGAGAAACTTTTTATCCCCAACCTCCATCCAACAAGTGGGAGACCTACAAGGCCTACCATACAAGACTTCATAGGGCGCCATCCCAATAGTGAACTGATATGAATTATTATAGGCAAATTCAACCAAAGGGAGATATTGTTCCCAACCGCCTTTGAAATCAAGTACGCACATTCGAAGCATATCCTGCAACATCTGGTTAATCCTTTCGGTCTGGCCATCTGTCTGAGGATGATAGGAAGTGCTCAATCTCACTTCAGTCCCCATGGCCTCTTGGAAGATTTTCCAAAAGTGGGAAACAAAAATCTTATCTCTGTCGAAAACAATGTTCAAGGGCACCCCATGCAATCTAACAATCTCCTTAATAAACAACCGAGCGTAACGAGCAGTATCATAATCGGTACGGACAGAAAGGAAGTGCGCCGACTTCGTCAAACGATCGACGATAACCCATATCGAATCATGACCCTTTTGAGATGTTGGTAAGCCAGTGGTAAAATCCATTGACACACTCTCCCATTTCCATACTGGAATTTCCAGCGGCTGCAACAAACCTGCCGGTAGCTGATGATCAATCTTAACTAACTGACAAGTAGTGCATTGCGATACAAATTCTGAAATATCTCGTTTCATACCCAGCCACCATTATTGACGGCGCATATCCTGATACATCTTATCATTCCCCGGATGCACCGAAAATTTTGAACCATGAGATTCCGCCATCACAGCCCGTCGTAAGTCCCCATCCTCCGGGACGATAAGCCTTCCCTAAAAGCGTAATCCACCCTCCGAACTTACCGAGTAGGACTCCGTTCCTCCAGCCAATAATCTCCTAATGTGATCTTGGCATTCTTCATCCCTGCCTTGGGCTTCTACAACCCTTGCCACAATGGTCGGAGTAACGGTCATCACGGACAAAAACGCCCTAGCAACCGCATCCTCATGACTGAGTTCCTTCCATTTAGCTTTCCACACATCCGCCAGTTCACCCCCGGGTTTTCTACTCAAGGCGTCCGCCACCACATTCGCCTTACCCAGATGGTAATGAATATCGAATTGATAATCCTTCACGAACTCCAACCACCGTCGCTGACGCATATTCAAATCCTTTTGAGAAAATAAATATTGCAACGACTTATGGTCCGTGAAAAGACTAAACTTTTCCCCAAGAAGATAGTGCCTCCAAATCTTCAGGGCAAAGACAACTGCAGCTAATTCTAGGTCATGCACCGGATAATTTCTTTCATGAGGCTTGAGTTTTCTAGAAGCATATGCAATAGCTTGTCGTTCCTGCTGAAGCACACCTCCCAAACCCTGTAAAAACGCATCGGTGAAGACTAAATATTCCAACCCCGGTTTAGGCAAAGCGAGGACTGGAGCTGAAGTCAATCTATCCTTGAGCTCATGAAATGCAGCTTGACAGGAGTCATCCCAAACAAATCTAATCCCCTTCCGAGTCAAATTAATCAAAGGACTAGCAATCTTAGAAAATCCCTTGATAAATCGACGGTAATAGCCCGCCAAACCCAGAAAACTGCATTCTTCGGTAGGTGTCGTGGGCTGACCCCACTCCCTCACCGCGACAACTTTATTTGGGTCCACCGATATACCTTGCGAAGTCACCACGTGACCTAAAAACTTCACTTCCCGCAACCAAACACCACACTTCTCAAACTTAGCGTATAATTGGTGATCCCTTAGCCTTTGCAGGACCAACCCCAAATAAGTAGCATGATCATCTTCAGTTTGAGAATACACAAGGATGTCATCGATGAATACGATGACAAATTGGTCCAGGAAGTCCCGAAATAACTTATTCATAAGGTCCATGAACACGGCAGGGGCATTAGTTAATCCGAAAGGCATAACCAAAAACTCATAAGACCCGTACCTCATCAGAAAAGCAGTCTTGGATACATCCTGCTCCCGTATCCTCAATTGGTGATACCCCGTTCTCAAATCAATCTTAGAGAAGTATGTCACTCCCCTAAGCTGATCAAATAAGTCATCTATAAGAGGCAAAGGGTACTTATTCCGGATGGTGACCTTGTTCAACTCTCTATAGTCAACACACAACCGGAGAGAACCATCTCTTTTCTTCACAAATAACACAGGAGCACCCCACGACGAAGTGCTACGCCTGATAAATCCCTGCTCCAACAACTGTTGAATCTGATCTCTTAGCTCCCTCATTTCCACAGGAGCCATACGATAAGGAGTTCGCGCAATCGGTCTAGTTCCCGGCGCTAAGTCAATCACAAACTCAATCTCTCGGCTAGGAGGTAAACCCGGTATCTCCAGGAAAACATCCTCAAAATCACGAACAACAGGAATAGATTCTAGGGGAACAACTACATCCCGAGAAGTCTCATCCGCAATACAATACAAATAAGTACCAGTATCTCCCTCTAAATGAGGCATAACCACCAGGAACATGTCCTGTCCCGGGACGACGAAGACTATACTCTTCCCGTAACAATTTACTATAGCATGATGCTTAACAAGCTAATCCATACCCAAAATAACATCATACCCGACCATGTCAAGGACGAGTAAATCGGCCTCAAAACACAAATTCCCAAGAGTAATCCCTACTCGTTTGCAAACAAAGAAAATGAGCGAACCATCACCCATAGAGGACTCCACACTAGTAAAAGTACTCTCAGCCGATTTTATCAACTCGGTGGACTGAGCAAAGCTTCTAGAGATGAAAGAATGTGTCGCACCTGTATCAAACAGAACGCGACCCATGTGTCCCTGAATAAGGAACTTACCCTCAATAGCTGGCGGCGCTGGCTGAATAGGAGGAAGCATAGCATCCTGAATGTGGTAAACTCTCCCATACTGTAGTTGACCCTGCTACAGAGGGGCAACTGGATTTGGTGCCTGTGGAGGAAACTGAACATAAGGCTGCTGAGGAAATCGAGGAGGTTGTCCCCCAATCACTTGAGGATAATCTCTTTTGAAATGACTAGTCTCTCCGAAAGCACTTCCCCACCATATTCTCCTGACCTCGACCTCTGTTATTTCTGAACTGTCCAAAACCTTCGCCCAGATGGCCTCTACCTCCTTAACCACCCCGACCTGCTTGTTGCGGTGCGGCACCCTGACCTTGCCTGTTAGTATTACCACTAACATTAAACACGCGAAAGCGTTGTCTTTTCGACCCATCCCCTTGCTGAGGATCCCTGTCTCGCTGCTTATTACCCGAAGGTTGGGATGAAGGAAAAGCTCCTCCTCCATTCCCACTCACCCCGGGCTTCCCTACTTGCCCCATACCTGAAGCTTTCTTGCTATTCTGAACAAACAACCGATGCTCCTGGCAATGGAGCAATGCCGCATTCATCACCTCACCAAAATTTTGTAAAGCCGGATTACCCAACAAATGTTGCCGGATCCTCCAGTTTAGACCTCCCATGAATTTTGAAACTTTTCTTTCCTACGGAGCCACCTCTTCTGGCACAAAACTAGCCAGTCGGGTAAACTCCTCCTCATATTTGGCTACAGATCATTCTCCCTGAACTAGATCCTGAAGTCTCCTTCTCATCTCCCTCTGAATTGCGGGAGGAAAATACTTCTGGTCAAATAAAACCCAAAAGTCGGTGATCGACATACCGTCCCTCTGTTCTGGCGTAGTCATCGACTCCCACCAATGTAACGCTACCCCAACCAACTTGAAAGTAGTAAGGACCTGCTTCTTCTCCTCACTACAATCCACCATTCGCAAATGGCGTTGCATATCTTTCTTCCATTGATTTGCTCGAACAACATCAGAGCCTCCATCAAACTCAGGGGGATGGCCCTTTAAAAAGGACTCCCTAACTATTTCCCACGGAGAAGGTCCCGTAGGTTCTTGAGCATCCTGTGCCCGCTGTTGAACTGGTGGCGTCTGTTGAGCTACTACGGTCATGGAAGCATTAACTGCCTGAGCCACAATATTAGCTACATCCGTAGCATTAAAAGTCCCTTGGGGCAGTGGAGGACCAACATCCTCATCTACAACTCTATTGCGTCTCGCAGGGCGACCTCTCTTAGGCGGCATCTGAGATGAAGGAACAATAGAGTTAGAATATTATTCACTACAATCTATTTCACAGAAGATCGAAATTAAATGCAACAAAGCAGTCTTATTATTAGGCTCTATATCAAAGAACGCTACGGTAGATCGTGACAAGTCCACATAGATCCTAGTACTCTAGAACCTAGTTCTCTGATACCATCTGTGACAACCCGCACTCCGAGGTAAGGGGTGGCCAGCCCGATACTCCGACATAGACGGTAATCATGGATGGAAATCTTTCTCAGCACCACAAACATAGTAAGAGTAACCAAGAAAACCACCCATTACTTCAGAATATGGCTTGTCAAAACAATTTTATGTAAGTTAAGAATTAAATTAAGAAAACAATTTAAACAACCCATTCTAGAAAAAGTGGAATTCCAAGTAACATATATACACCATACATCTAAACCGAATATACAAAAGGGAGGACCGAATAAGCTGTCGGTCCACAGCTACACAAAACAACTATTATCACAATAGGTTATGTATTACATCCATTAAACATTTACAAGTTTGGGCTACTTGCCCGAAAAACAGACCCGATCATAACTAGATATCAAAAATGATGGCGTCTAACAAAATATCCTGTAATATCCGCAAGTTCATACAGCATCGTCAGAGCAAGAGGGTAGAAATATCAACACGGGCGTCCTTGCGGAGGAGCACCTGAGCGGATACAATAATATGCCAAACATAGAGAGAAAGAACGGATTAGAACCCAGTTTATATATAGTTCCCAGATGAACAAGAAGCATGCTATATATGAACAGTTAATCATGAAGACGAAAATAAGAAAACTAACAACCTAAACATGAATTCAGAGATGCAACCATAAAGATGACATGCCTAAATTAGAACTATGCAAGAAAATGAAATTATGCAATTATTAAATTAAAGCTACTTTCTCAGATTTCCACTTTTAATCCAGTTTCAATTCCTTAACAGGAGTAAATTGTCACCTAAACTTGTGTCTTTTGAATTCTTATTCCTTATCAGTAATATAATTTGGTAACACAATTTAGTGGAAATATGCAATTCTCAACTCCCACTTGAGTTTAAAAAAGTCATATTCTTATACATATAACGATTCTAAGACCGCCCCTCCGAGTTTCCCCACTGGGCGCGCCCCTAAATGGCTATCATCTTCCAGGGGCCCATCAAACAAGGCAGCCTGGGCACCTAACGCACATCGGGAAGTGGCCATATGCCTGCGAGTGAGTCCTAACCACACCCGGAATTACTTCACTAGCGCAGAAAAATACATATAATAAACCCGCATATGGCCGAGGACTATAGTCTCCCTGCATTCACTAGTCAAGGAACATCACCTCATGCGCGAGGTTCCCTTATGATAGCATTTAGAGAGGTGTGTTTAAGTAAATTAGCATTTACCATAAAACCATACTTTCCATTTTCATTAACATTATGCATTTCATTTGTTTGAAACCATAATCATTAAATGTTTCATTTTTTTTATTTCTATAATAGATTATGCCTCAGTTAAGTCTCCAAGGGATTTTATCATTTCCCGACTTAAGGTCTTATGCCTCAACTCAAGCCCCTAAAGTCTCCAAGTATGGGCCTACAATTCCCCTCCATATTTATTAGGATGCACAAGGAAAAGTGACGCCTTAACATCACTTAGGACTACCCCGTTCCCCCGGACTTAACCCCATGTGAAACCCGTTCAACACCAGGGTGACAACCAACTCAACTAGGACTCTAAAGGGGCAAGATTTACTTCATTCAAGAAGAGTCCTAAGTTCCTAGGGGAAGAAAAGAATTTAAAAATGAAATTTAAAATATGTGGGTAAGAAAACAGGGGACCGGTCGACCGGTCCCAAGACCGCGGTCGACCGCGTCTCAAGTTTTTGCCTATACTGAAAAGCAGAATGCTCAATTAGGGTGGGCCGGTCGACCGGTGGGGGACCCGCGGTCGACCGTGCCTAAGGTTTTGTGTTTTTGAAGGA
The DNA here is from genome assembly GCA_949130495.1 of Sambucus nigra. NCBI lineage: Eukaryota > Viridiplantae > Streptophyta > Magnoliopsida > Dipsacales > Adoxaceae > Sambucus > Sambucus nigra. Next base: position 587,162,484 of record OX422216.1, read on the forward strand.
AAGCAGTGTGCCCTCCTACGAATACCCGGTCGACCGGTCTGAGATACGCGGTCGACCGGTCAGTGCAGACCAAGACCTATCTCTCTATGTTTTTCTTCTAATCCCAAAGATCAAATCTCCATCATAGCCAACCATCATCATTTATTGATGAGAAAGAATCATAAGGACACCCAACAACCATTTTCTACCCTACTACACAATTGAATGCCTTCCAAAAGGGGTTAATACCCATAAATCCAACCCAAAACCATATCTATACAACACAAAACAAATTCATAACCAACCATACCAATTATTCATCTTAAACTACATAAATAGCAAGTAGAAAACTTGCCTTGGGGCTTAAAAATCAGTCTTGGTTGAAGAAGAAAGCAAGAACAAATCCTCAAACTTCAATTTCTCCTTTAATCTCCACAATTTCTTCCACTCTCACTCTCCCTCTCTCTCAAATTAGGGCTATAACACTTAGGGCAAAATAAGAGAAATGAGAGACTAAGGAAAGACTAAAACGTGGCTTTCAATTAAAAGTCTCCAAATTTAAAATGTCTATACCGCAATAATAACATTTCAAATACGCAATATGCCAAAACCAGTCAAAAGTGCCCAAAATCCCAAAATACAACATGGCACTCATTTCGACTGTCTCACACCTCCCGGAACTAACTACACCCTCCAAATTATCATTTGGAAATTTTATGAACCATTTTAAGTTTCGGTTTCATTTTAATTCAAGTTGCCATATTAATTCTCATGACAAAATAGAACACCATATGGTAATCACTACTTACACACATGGTAATAATGCAATTTATTAGTGATTATTAACTTATTTCATCAAATCAATACTCACCCACAACCAGATTCATATAATGCAACTACTCAAAAATAGGAAAATAAATATAAATTGGGTTCCCAAAAGCGAGGGTTGTTACACATATATCCCATTTCCCGAGATAACATGCCCTAAAATCACAATTTCATTCAACCAAAACTCATACTTGCTAAATTTAGCAAATAATTTCTTCTCTCTTAAAATCTGGAATATAAGTCTCAAATGTTTCTCATGTTCCTCCATGCTACGCGAGTAAATCAACACATAGCCTATGAATACAATCACAAATGAATCAATGAAAGGGTGGAATACCCAGTTCATCAAATCCATAAAAAATGCTGGAGCATTAGTTAATCCAACTGGCATCACCAAAAACTCATAGTGCCCATATCGAGTCCAAAAAGATGTTTTGGAAATATCACTATCCTTTACTTTCAATTGGTGGTAACCCGATCTCAAATCAATCTTTGAATATACTGTGGCCCCTGTAATTTGTCAAATAAATCTTTGATACGAGGTAGAGGCTACTTGTTTCTAATGGTCACCTTATTCAATTGCCAATAATCAATACATAATCATATTGTTCCATCTTTCTTTTTCACAAATAACACTGGGGCTCCCCATGGCGGAATACTAGGACAAATGAAACCGTTGCTTATCAGATCTTGTAATTGCACTTTCAATTCTTTCAACTCTGTTGGTGCCATTATATAAGGAGCAAGGGAAATCGGACCAGTACCTGGAATTAATTCAATGGAAAACTCTACTTCCCTATCGGGTGGAAATCCTGGGAATTCCTCGGGGAAGACATCAGAAAATTCTCTAACTACTGGTATATCTTCAACTTTAAGTTCTTCCTTACTAACATCAACAACATAAGATAAATACCCTGTACAACCTTTACTCAATAACTTTCTACTCTTAATTGCTGAGATAAGACAATTAGGGACAACATTCCTCTCCCCTGTAAATTGGAACTCAGGTTTGCCAGGCAAATGAAATGTAACTTCTTTTCGAAAACAATCAATGGAAGCATGATATGATGATAACCAATCCATCCCCAATATAATATCAAAATCTCTAATGGCCAATGGTATCAAGTCAACATAGAAATCTCTCTCACCCATTCGTAAGACATAATCTTTATAAACACGCTCCACCAGAATTACACTTTCCATTGGGATAGAAATATATAAGGTACAATTGAGAAATGATCATGGTCTACCCAAATATGAAATAATATGTAATGCCACAAATGAATGCGTATATGCATGATCAATGAGTGGATATAAATCTTTGTTTGCAATACAAAGTTTAGATGTAACCACTTCTGGTGTAGCATGGGCATCTTGAAGCATCATCGCAAAAACTCTTCCTACTTCCCTCGATCCAGTTTCTTATTCTGTACCTCTTCCCCTGGTGGCACTGCCTGGAGATGATCCTTTACTAGGCCCCACACAACTAATTAAAACCGATCTTGATAACATAGGGCAATTCTTTCTCAAATGGACCTTCTGATGACAGTTAAAACATTCTATATTCTGTAACTTTGGGCAATTTCTCTTTATATGACCCAATATCCCACAAAAGAAACACACATTCGGATCTCCTTGTGCTGAAACTCTTGGACCTCTTCGACCACTTGCTTCACCCCTTTGCAAACTACCTCCCATGCCTCTTCCGTGCTAGAATTTATTCCCTCCAAGTCTCGAATATTCTGTATCACTACCTTTTTGATAACTTAGATCAAATATGCTTCTCTTTACATCTCGTTCTCGATTCCCTCTCGCTTCATTCACGTCCTTTTCTACTAGCAAGGCTCTGTTCACCAAGGCTGAATAATTAACAGTCTTCAAAGTCGATAACCTTGATTTAATAAGTAATTCTAGTCCATTGAAAAATCGCCTGCACATATCTTTCTCATTTCATATAAACCTCAAAGCAAACCAATACAAGGCTGTAAGCTTATCTTCGTATTATCAAACGACCATGCTTCCCTGATTTAACATGAAATATTCTTTCTCCTTTGTTTTTGATACATTGGGGGGAAATACTTATCATACAAGGCTTTAACAAAAGCATCCCATGAGATCACATTCCCACCTCCTAGAGTAATCAACAAATATTTTGTGACATCCCACCAGTACTTAGCTTCTCTTTTCAGCATATGCGCTGCCAAGGTCACCTGTTGATTTTCGGACATCCTCATTATCCCAAAGATAAGTTCAATCTATTTAACCCATAATTCTACCTCTTCTGGATCAACTGCTCCTTTAAACAATGGTAGATTCATCTTAATAAATTTCTGGTGTGAAGTACTCCTTTCTTCCCGGTGTATCACCTCCTCAGCCTTAGCCAATGATTATGCCTCGAGTTGGCTGGCTTGTTGTTCTTCCATTTGAGCCATAAACCTAGCTTGTTGCTCTGCCATTAAAGTCATAGCACGTGCCATTTTTTGTATGTCTGTCAATTACTCTGGCTCGGGTTCTACATTTCTATAAACAGGTTGCTGAACCTCCACTTCTGCTGCCATATTTTAAGCCTCATCTTCTATTCTCACATTAACATTCTCTCCTTCCATTCTTTTATATCTGAAGTAAATCAAGATATAACAACATACATATATACATATCTTTCCTAACATAATCGTTAGTATCAAATAAAATATATTTCTAATATTCACAGCCAAATTTAGACTCTTCTCACTCCAGAACCTCTAAAACCTAGGCTCTGATACCAAAAGCTGACACACCCCAACCCAGTAACTTATAATTAAGTTTCAAAGTCAAAGTGCGTCAAACCATGATTAATTTAACTAAACCCTAAACACGAGTTTTAATTTCAGAGTCATAATTGTAAATCCATATAACTGAAAACCTTTTTACTACATCAGAGAAGTCATGCCCATAAAAACTTGCTTTAAGGATAAGTTAACTTAATTACATCATTTACATTTAAAAAAATCCGTGTTTCTCCCATTCCTGGCTAACCCAGTCCGATTTCCTAGATTTGGCAGTGACATCGCATTACTTGAAAAAAATATGAACATAGGAACCGTGAGCAAAATATCCCAGTGAATGCATCACTACTATACTACTGCGTGAATTTAAATGCAATAAATCATGTCTATATAATTATGCATTAAATTATCCGGCTCATTAATAGACAAATCTCCCCCATTCCGAGTCGAGGAATAACCTCCCATTTCGGTAAACCAAAAAGAAAAAATTTATATTCAAAACATTACGATCATATTCGTAATAGTATACAAATACATCATTCCAGTGACTACACTCACCTTGGGTTGTCAACTATGTATTTATGTTTCCTTCGGGTGGAGTTGGACTGGGTTGATTAGACCTTACACCTGTCAATCCAACTAAATCAGTACTAAATCTCAAATATAAGTATTATCCTAACATAATTATATAACTTTCCATGACTATACAACAACAATATAATTCCACTTCAGTCACATTGCATGAAATATGAGTAAAGACAGAATAATGGTACACATGTTGATAAAGTTATGAACATTCAACCATAGGAAATAACTCATAAGAGATTTATAATTAAACCCAAGTAATAAAAAAACATACTTCTCAATGTATATACACATGAACCATGTACTCAAAATACTCTTTAGAAAGAGGAGATAACTATATTCTTTCATGGGGTATTCAGTATGGCCTCGAATTATTGTCTTCTATACTCAAACGTCCCATATTCCCAAATTGTATAAATACAAGTGTACAACCTTATCAATATGAAAACATATATGAAGTTACTTTCCAGTACAATTAACAGTGTAATTTTTCAAGCTTCCTAGAGCAACTTATGACCATTTCTTTACAACACAAGAAATATGCCCTACAAGCTCCTCTATTGTTCGTTCGATTTCCAAGAATTTTCATAATTTTTGTACAGTATAACTTTCCATGATTTTCAACTTATTTTCATTACACATAATGAATAGTTTAGAATTAAAGTTTCATAAATTTTTGACTTCATTTACTATGTCAAAAGCTCGACAAAACTAAGGGCATACCGAAATGAAATATACAACCAACAACTATATACCAACTTGAAACCATCACTACGGCCTAACCACAAGGAGTTAAATCCTAATTGTTGGATATGATATGAATATATGATCTACTTTATATACACCTGGAATTTCTCAATTACAGTAAGCAGACAAAGGGATATACAAGTTTGAATGCCAGGGGTTTCAATGCAAAGCAATTTTAAGGGTTTGTACATTCAATTTAACTTAAACTTTCATCTAACCACACATATATATAAAGGGATAAAATTTTAGTAAACAAATGATGATTTATATCATCTAAATCAGTAATATAAGAAAAATAAGAAGAATTGCAATTAGGATTACCTTCGGGACTTTTACGTAATTTCTACGGATTTTTCTGCACTTTTTCTCCTCACTTTTTCTTCCTAAACTTCTACTTTCTCTTTCCTCAAGCTAACAACACTTGAAACTGAACCTAGGGCTTAATTTGATGAAGAAATAAGTTAGAGGGAGAGTTTTAAGTCTACCAAGGCTGCCTCCCAAGCCAACCAATCAAATTAAACCATTTGTCTTAATAAAAGACAATTTACCACTTAAAGGGAATTGACAGATTTGCCTCTTGTTCGTAAATTTGGCCTAACTTATTACTCATACATCCCTTTGATGCACCGTTTATTGTGTTACAACCCTAACTCATATTTATACAATTATATAGTTTTCAACCCAAGTCAATTGTTATGTTATAAAGGTCAAAACTAGTCTTAAACAAGGACATTTCTATCGAAAATAACAAAATTTTGTGTTTGTAAATAATTCGACATTTCATGATTTATGAAAGTTGTATTAGACTAAACGTAATCACTTAACATTAGATATACTAATAACACATTATTCATATCACATAAGGTAAACATGATTTAAATATAATTTATCATTATTATATTCGGGTTGTCACAGACATACTTAGAAAGACGTCTCCCCTAAGTTAAATCACCCAAACTAAGATATGATAATAATAAGAATAGATACCATTTCTCGCCTTATCATTCTCCCCCGTTTTGTTCAGGAATAGGCAAAAGTGATAGAATTAATAAAATACTCATTTCTCCCTAATATTATCTTAAGTTCGATTTCTCCCCCTAAAAACTGCATAAGGGATATATATATGGGAAAACAAGTACTGCGAAGATGCATAAAGTGTTCAGGACATGAAAGTATATGGGCAACAATAGACAATAACTAATCCAAGCAAGAGTAATGGATGCTAACTATGATGCGAAAAAAATGATATAAATTTGAAACATAATAGACTAAGCATGTGATATCAACTAAACGTTTTGTAACTAGTTAGATACCAATTCTGAATTAAAGCATAGGTGGACTAGCTAAATTGGCAAAGACAAAAAAAATTACCATATATATGTAGACATAATGAATATCGCTAATGCACATGCACATATATATAGGTATAAACACCACACATGACATAAAATACATTAAGATTTTCACCCTCATATGGAAAAAAATATGTTTACATACATGTGGAAAAGGGAAGTGTAGGGGTGTGAACTAGTAATAATTAGATTTCGATCCAATCACTTAAAACAAGTTCACGGAGTTCTCATTTGATTGTAAAATTTTGTCACGTTTAGATATATCGTCATGTGACAATTTAAATTGAACTCAATGAGAAAACATACACAATGCACATAAGCCTTGAATTTTGCTGATTCTACTAACCAATAGAGTCATGACAAAGAAAGTGTAACTAGGATAAATGGACATTGCGCAAAACCATTGATATACCATACAAACTCCCTCAAAATATGCATATAATTATGTAATGACTATATCAACTAAACAAAATAGGCCTTGGCAAATTATTTTTCTTTTAATGCCATATTTTTCTTTTACGCCTTTGGACCACGTATTTCTTTTAAGTCCATTATAAACGGTGGCTTGCTCACAAACGTTAAATTTTCTTTCGGAGCCCTTCCCCGTGCACATTCATATATCATTTTTTTATCACACAAATCTCACGTGCAACGGAATTTAACATGCACAAGTCCTCCTAGGTAAAAAATATGTAGATGACTAGATTAGTAGGAGAACACCTCACAAAGCTCAAATATACATGTGAAGTTAAAATTTCAAGTGAGCTCGTGCATGTATGAATTGATGCATATAAAAATAGAATCCATTAAGCAACACAAAATCCAACTACTCCATGTAAGCATGGTAAAGAACATTTTAAGGATTGACAATCTTAACCTAAAGTTCTAGCCACATGGAAGCGAAAAAGAAGGGATTCAAACATAAGTGTATGCCACATAAAGTGTGTCAAAATAAAATACACACGGTAAAAATATTTTTGAGTTTTTTAAATTTTAACCAAACAAACAAAAATATTTACTCAAAAGACAAACAAAAATCATTTATATTTTTCATCAAGCCTAAATTACTAAAAAGGCAAAACACAAATGATAAACAAAAATATTTTTGTATATTTTATTTAATGCAAGCTAAAGTAAAAATAATACAAAAGATAAACAAGTCATAATATCTAGCTGAGATATAAAATAAAGCAATGACTAGAAAATGTATAAACATGCATACATTTAGCAATGATATATAATATGAAGCACAAAAAGCCAAAGTATGCAAACAACTAACACATTCAACCTTTAGATTTAGCAAGGGAGGTATTGTGTGAAGGTAAATGAGAATAAAAAATCCTATCTTGTAAACCTACCAAGTCGGATCTCCTAACCCAAGCTAATGATGAATGACGATTTGGGGATATAGGAATCTTGGCTACCTCGATTGCTTTACGGTGGGATTTTCTAGGACCTCATTTAAAATCAAAACAAAATTTCCTAATATGAGCTTTTCGACCACAATGTGAACACCTAAAGTCTCGACGACAAGATTTACCTAAGGAATGATCTAAAACATTTTTCCTAGAGTATGCTCCTAAAACATTGGTTTTGGCTTTATGAGTAGACTCATTACAAGTATTGAAGCCTAAACCACACGTGTCATTTTGAATTTGGACCGTTCCTAATATTTTATCTAATTTCTCCGAACGACACTCCAAATCAAATTTGACTTTACAAGAGTTTTTTAATTTATTTTCTAAAACAAAAATGTGAGACTCTAATAAAATATTGCACTCTTCAAACGCAAAAAGCTCATTTTTCAAGAATTCCATTAAGCCCTAAAGACTATCTCTCGCCTTCTACAAACACAAGCTTCTCTCGAAGAGCTCTCTCTCCTGTCCTAAGGTCATCAACTAATGCACTGTCATCGATAACCTTGGCACGCTTCTTTAAACTTGCTTCTACCTTCAAATTTCCCCTTTTTAATTTTATAGATTCGGTATATAATTCTTGAAATGCAAATTGAAGTTCACTCACATCAACCTCATTTTCACTTTCATTCTCTCTTTCTTCTCCACCCTCACTACTATCATCTTTTAAAGCTTCACAAATAAAGGCCTCGGAAGTGTTATGAATTAAGATGTCATAATTGGATGATTTCTCACAATCATTTACATAACTAGCAATGAACGAGGTAAAGTCGCGCTCAGTGGGGGAATCGGATCCCTCTTTCTTATCACTATCACTAAGGGTGGCATTGTATGAAATAGGTTGCTTACCCTATCTCCTTAGTTTAGTGGGGCACTCAAAAGCCTTATGGCCATACCCTTCACAACCATAACACCTATTTGACTCGTCCCTCTTTAAATTTTCATTAAAAGTTTTACGGATCTTTTCGGCTTTATCATGCTTAGAATTTTTAAATTTCTTAATATCATTTTTAATTTTATCTTTGTTAAATTTAAGAAATTTACGAAACTTCCTAGCAAACATAGCCATATCTTCCGAGTCACTATCACTCTCGTCATCCACAACTTGTTTTTCCTCCTTACGGACTTTCAAAGCAATGCCCTTATCTATTTTCTTTTCGGTTTTGGAGGGGAACATATCTAGTTCGTAGGTTTGCAAATCACCTACTAGTTCCCCAAGTTTGGTAGAGTGTAAGGTGGGTAAAGAATTTAACACGGTCACCTTAGGGATAAATCTATCAGGTAGGGACCTGAGAATTTTCTTTATAACTCGGTCGTCGAGTATTTTATCTCCTAAATTAAATGAAGAATTTACTATATCGGAGAGTCTATCATAAAACTCATAGAATGTTTCCTTTTCATTCATTTTGATGGTTTCAAATTGAGTGAGTTGTAGGATATCCCAAGCTTGTACGACACTAGTTCACTCGTGAGTGAGTCGTAGGATATCCCAAGCTTCCTTAGCGGTTTCACACGTCATGATACGTCGGAATTCATCCGGTGTGATCGCGCTAAACAAGGCATTTAAACCTCGGGAATTAAAATTTGCAAGTTTAAATTCATTATCACTCCATTTATCTGCGGGGTTGGAAACACGCTCATTTTCTACCAAATATATGGGTGGGGACCACCCGTTAACTACTGACAACCAAACCCTCTCGTCGATAGACTTTAGTGCCGATTTCATACGCGCTTTCCAATACGCGTAGTTGGAACCATCGAAAACAGGAAATTTTGAAAATGGGGAAAATTCCATTTTTAACCAAAATATTTAAAAGGACCATAACCTAATAAATTAGCGTTCCGGCTCTGATACCAATTATTGGAACACTAGACCCCCAATTTTAAAATCTTTCACTTTAATTTTCTAAAAGTGCGGAATAAAGAAGGTTCCTAACAACAATTTAATTTTCCAAATTTATTTGATTTTCTTTTCTTAAAAAGATGAAAAATTAAATTAAACACAAATTTTAATTTCTAAAACCAAAATTAATATTAATCCTAAATAAGTGAATTATGGTGAACACACACACACACACACACACACACACACACACACAAAATTCACAAAAACCAATATTAAGTTTTTCTCACAAACAAAAATAACACTTGAAGTTAAATATGAGAAATTTACTTTTAGCCCAAAATTAATTTAACACAAGTCCTAAAATTTTCCGACACAGTATTTTCAATATTACCAAATTAGGCCAAACCAAATTTAACAAATTAAATTACCGACTTGAATTAAATTAACTTAAATTTTACCCAAATTAAATTATAGTACCAATTTAATCAAGAGAAGTGAATTAAATAATATTTTATCTTTTAATCCTAAGCATGTGTTCTAGGTGATTTGCAAGATAAAATAAATTCACAACCACTACGTCGCGATGTACGAGGAAAACCCAAATGGGAAAAACCTCGGACGACCCTAGCCTTAAGTCCACCAAGTATGTTATTTTTACAAGTACAAGATAAATGACTTACTCAACTTAACTAGATTCCTTCAAGCCCCTTACGCGTCTTCTTGTACCAACCTCCGCTTACCCGATAATCCCAAAACTCCACCGGAACCTTGGAATCCACTAATGAGGTCTTAGGACAACCGTTAACCCGAACGCGAATCCTTTCTCTGAGTGGGAACGCCGCAGCAAACAAACTCTTCTTCTTTGTGGAATGTAGAAGCAAACCCAAACTCTTTTCTTCATGGGTAGAAAAGTGAACCCAGTGCCAAACACGCCAAGCTAATGTATATATGTAGAAAAACATGGAATTCTAAACTAAACCATTTTATGGGTGATAACACATGTGTATGAGAGAATTTTCTAGTTATTTGACACATGAAAACTGGGAATTTTATTTGGAAATATTTTCTCTCAAAAAGCTCTCAAGGATGTTGCAAAAGTTTCTTAAAAATCTCTCCCGAAGTTGGTTTATAAACTGTCAAAAGAGAGTGGGACAAAAGTAGTGGGAACGTGGAGAAAACTACCAAAAAACTTTCTCGCCAGAAATCTTGTTCGAACGAGATTTTCGTTCGAACGACATTCTCGTTCAAATGACCATCTAATGATGTTCTAGAGGCCAAAAAGGGAAAAGTCATTGGCAAACTCGTTCGAACGAAATTATCGTTCGAACGACAATTTTGAACGAAATGTCAGAATAGTTAAATATCATTTTAAGCCAAAAACTTTTTATTCAAAGTTCTAAAGTAACCTTCTGAAAATGAAATTCATTTTAAAATAAAATTACACCCATTATAAAATTAATTCAAATCTCCCTATATATATAAAAATGCATTCATACCCTTGGGAGATTATGGAATATGATGTTGATGCTGTGAAACGTGGTACTGAAACTCGGCATTGATATTCTCTTAATTAGTAGGCCGCAATGTCTTCAACTCAACCATGTCATAGGCTTAGATGGATACACATGAATTCTATCCTATGACTCAAGTGTTTTTGTCCGAAATTGAGCTAAAACTACAAAGGACTAAATTTGAAATTTGTTTCCTCACAAGTTGTAACTTTGAGCTCCTAGGATTCTTGACTACTTTCTCTCTCTACAATTATGCAAAAAAGAACTCCCTAATGTCTGGGAACACGTTGGAATAAAAAGACTACGATTTACAAGAGTTTGATCCATGGACAACTCTAATTTTGTAGAAGGATAATTCAAAAATTCATCAGCCGAACCGATCCGGTCTAGGTATATCGGTACGATTTTCCTTCTATCGAAGATTTTTCACTATCGGACTGGTTCTTTTTCTCTCATCATCGATTTGGTTCGTTCTTTACAGAAGATTGCCCAAGCATCGGATCAGTTTTTTTCCACTTCATCGGTTCGGTTTGGTTCTTTCATAACATTTTTCTTCCTTGTGATTTTCTCTCAACTTCAAAGCTTCATAACTTTTGATTCGGACTCGGATTTGGATGTCATTTTTCCTATGTGCTCGTAGACTCGAGGTATTCAACTTTCCTTAGGCTACTCATCTGAATTCTAGATGTAAAATTACTCTTTTTCCCTTTGACTTTTCTTCTTTTCTCTTCTTTTTTTCTTCTGGTTTCTTTCTTTCTTTCTTTCTTCACATGCACTAAATACCCTCAAAATAGATGAGAAATACACGAAACTCAGTGCGCTCGTTAGAAAATATCAGTAGCAATGATATGAGTGAAATCAACTCAAATTACATAGCATGGAATGTTAAAAGACTCTAAATTACGGGATAAATACGAAAAATTTATGCCTAAACAAACCCCTTAACTTAGAACTTTGATCGTCCCAACCAATGTAAAAGAATAAAAACATAGACAAACTCTTATCAAACGGTTTATTGGGATAAATTACCTCTTTTGATGGCAAGAGATTGCATTTAGCATATGCAACAAGTCTTTAAACCTCTAGGCTACCCTAATAGGATGAGTTGTGTCTCGTGAGGCTTTGGAGTTAATATAGCCACAAAATTCAATTTTGACTCAAAGAAAAATCAAAATACTTAAAAATTGTACAATTTAAACTCCCCAAAAATGGCCACCGTAAATTCATATGCATAATTCTCAAATTATAGTGTGTGTGTGCGAAGCCGAAAAATCAAATCGCAAATTTCCACCGATTGATCATTACGTTACTTTCCCAAAATTTTTTTTGATTCAAATGCTCACGGGATGCTCTCACAAATGAATCACTTAGAATGTGGTATTTCTCTCGGTATATGTGATATAAAGATTAAATGTCATGGACACAAGGTCACACATACAAATTTGAAAGATGGAATTTTTCGGGTGAAAAGATCTCTTCATCGGAATATGGTTATTTGGAAAACGGGAAACATCGTCTCTTATTAACTCCAATTAATCTCTCTTTTTATCTTTTTGTGTATTATCTCTCCATGCAGTAATTAATTTCATAATTCGGACTCGGTTAGGACTTTTACTGGTTGTAAGGTGTATTTGGATAAAATTGGGATTGGCTAGGAATTTCGAAATTCAAAAATTTTCTTATGATGTCCATTAGTTGTTTTCGGGATTTTGCTCATTTTTTATTTTTTTCTATTTTCATATTTTTCATTTCTTGCTATTTTTATTTAGCTTTATACCATTTTTCTTGCCCCCCTTTTGTGCACTTTTTGGACTTAATTTTTGAATTTTTCCATTTTTTCACAATTCCAAGCTATTTGGGTTTTTTGTGTTACAAACGAAATTGGAAAATTTTATTAGGCTCAATTTGGGTTGCAAAGGGAAAAAATTTCACAACTTTTTATGGCTAATATTTTTAGGTAAAACAAACGAGGTTCTTCTTCATTGTCCGAATAACTAATTAATTTACCATGTGCGTCTCGAGATTAATTTAGTTTAGAGATCTTTTAGCACACTTTCCCATAACCGTTCAAAACAAAGGTATAGAGATCATCAATGACTTATTTAAACGTTAAATTTCACTTTGAGTTAACCTTTAACTCGAATTGATTTAAAAACACGCACAAAGGGATAGACTCGAAATCTCACCGAATTAGTTAATCTCCACACTTATTCGTAAAGTTGCCAATTTTCTTTCAATTTCTATCTCTGGTCAATTTCGGCATTGTGCATTTGGATATTTACAAATTTGAGACTTTAAAAAAATTGTGACATTTTTTAAGGTTTTAAATTCCAATATTTATTTATTTTGAAGAAAATATTTTTGGCTTTTTCAGATTTTTCAAATTTTTTGGAAATTTTTTAAATTTTCTATTTTTTTTTGTTTTTGGGCATTTTGAACTTTGTAAAATTTTGAAGTGCATGCGTACCCCCCTCCCCTAACTTCAACTTTTGCAAAGTCCATATGAAAAGAACTAAAATCTAAACTACAAGGAGAGTGCAGAAAAAAATAAACAAAGGACAAAATGCAACATTGTATTACTAACGACCAAGTACAAGAAATGAAAGGATAGAAATTACATAGTTCTTCATCACCAAAAATAATTACAAGCAATTAAGTACCCAAAAGTTGAAGAACTACATATTACAAACACCCACACAAACATCAGGCTACGAAAGGGGTGGGTTTGACGGGCCGAGGGCATTGGGGTCATATGGGTCGTAAAAGTATGTCAACGGTGGCACACCCATATGAAGGCTATAAAGTTCATCTTGGAGGTGATGCATCATGCTAGTATCGCTCTAGTATGCTTGACGTTCCGCTTGGCGTTCGTCACGGTATTCATTGATGAACCCGTCAAAGCATGTTTCCAGCGCAGAAATGCGACGATCGAGATCTGCACCCGCCATCTCATAATTTGAATCAGCCTCTTCATCATGTTCCTCGTCTGTGCCCTTTGCCATCTCAACATCCTCGTCCTCTTCCTCCTCCTCCTCCTCCTCCTCGACATTATCCTCACCATCATCATCATCATCATCCACCCTCTCTGCTCATATACCTCCCTTTGTTTTGTACTCCTTGTGCGGGATTCCTTCCTAATAGGCTTTGGGAGATGGAGAAACGCTCGGGGTGGCTCAATACCGGCATAGACAAGAATTGAAGTGATTTGGCGGGGATATGGGATAGGGGATTTACACTTTTCATCGAAGGCCACATACATAATATTAGTGTAGAATATGCGGGCCAGATGGATAATGGTGTAGGATCGAAAAGGTGGTAGACAAGGGTGTCTTGGCGAGGGCGCATCACCGAATCGTTAAAAGTCTGTAGGATATTAGCACAAACGATGTGGAATGTGATGCGGTATTCATGATTTAGGCTTCCCAGTGAAAAAGTCTCCCGAACCCAATTTTTATCTGCTACAAGGCGGACAATATAGGTGCTTTTGGGAATGGGGGTGGCATTAGTTGGGTAGTCATAATGGTCAGGGCTTGGATTCCCCATGGCGGCAAGATTCTAGGATAAAATTTCCAAGGAGAAGGGGACGAGAGTGCTGTCGATATAAGCTTGGTCTTCAAACTAGTCCGTGTGGACGAGAGGGTCATAAAAAGACCTCACTTCATCCGCCCACACCACATCATGGGGCATGTTGAAAAATCGGCACCACCCCCTTGGAAGGAAAAGGATCATGACGTAGGGAGGTAGTTCATTCCAGTTGACTTGGCGCTCAATGTGTAGTTTGCGGGAATGGATGAAAAAGCGCTCGCACCATATGCGCTAAATTCGAGAATAGTACTCCCCGTTACCATCGGGGAGTACTTCAATGGAGGTGTATTTGGCAGGGAGAGCCCTATTTTCCATGGTAAATACTTGGTGCTGCTGGAAAGATGAGAGAGAGAGTGTGAGAGAGTAAGGGAGGTTTATAGATGGAGTGTGGAGAAATGGGTGGGATATGGGGTGTATTTATAGGTGGTGTGTGGAAAGGGGGAAAGGTATTTAAAGGGAAATGGGGTGAATAATGGAGGGGAAAAGGGTAAATAGTGGAGGGAAAAGGGGGAGAATGTAGGGAAATCGGAATTGGAGGGAAAGGAAGATATTGGGGGAAGGGGGAAACACCTAGGGAAGTGGCAAATTTCTTTAGAGGGCGAACCATTCCGAGTTCTAGAGGAGAACCGACACGGTTCCCCTTTTTTTATTCATATTTTCTTGACCGAACCGATCCATTCCCTAAAAGGGGCAAATCGGTCCGGTTGTTCTGTAGAGCTACCCTCTCCTTTCTAAACCTGGACTCTTTCGCTCTCGATTTTTTGGACACTTTCATAACTATTCCTATGATTGAACTCCCTCAAAGCTCTCTATGCCCTCTTGGACCGTGCTTTGAACTCCTATCCTCTCATAACTTGCACCTACGGACTCTTAACGATCCTAACTTATCCATAACTAATATACACAAGAATCACCCCATACGCGTCGAGTGTACGACGACTTCTCCGTTACAGCTCACTCAACCCCGTAAATGGGGTCCGACAACCAGATCGTGTCGACTTCTTCCACGTACTCCTGTAGATATGGCTTTAGGAATTATCCATTGACTTTAAATGTATCTCCCCCTTTGGATCTTCCAATTCCACAGCTCCATGGGGGAATACATTTTTCACAATGAATGGGTCAGTCCATCTCGATTGTAATTTTCTGAGA
Organism: Sambucus nigra; assembly: GCA_949130495.1. Taxonomy (NCBI): domain Eukaryota; kingdom Viridiplantae; phylum Streptophyta; class Magnoliopsida; order Dipsacales; family Adoxaceae; genus Sambucus; species Sambucus nigra. Next base: position 587,178,249 of record OX422216.1, read on the forward strand.
ACCAAATGTAGCGTAGAGTTGTAAAGAAGTACCTTTTGCCCCTAATAAAACTCATTGCTTTGGATCATCTTATCATGTGCAAGTTTCATCCGTTCTTTGGATATCTTAGCTTTCTCATACGAATCATTGTGCATTTCTTCCAACTCGTTAAATTGAAGCTTGCGAGCTTCATCGGCTTTATCCAAACTGTAATTCAACCTCTTGATTTCCCAATAAGCTTTGTTCTCTAGATCCATGGGGAGATGTCATGGCTTTCCATAGACAAAGAGAAATGGGGACATCCCGATGGGGTTCTTATATGTGGTACTATAAGCCCATAGCGCATCGTTCAATCTAAGGGACCAATCTTTCCGATGAGGATTAATGGTTTTTTTTAGAATGTTTTTTATTTCATGATTCGCTAGCTCGGTTTGACCACTCGTTTGAGGGTGATAAGTTGTTCCTACCTTGTGCACAACTCCATGATTTCTCATAAGCTTTTGAAATGACCTACTGTAAAAAGGCTTACTGTTATCACTAATTATTGCCTTGGAAGCACCGAAGTGAGAGATTATGTGTTCTTGCAAGAACTTAATCACAACTTTATTGTCATTCATTTTGGTAGCTATGGCCTTTACTAATTTAAACACGTAGCCTACTGCAATGAGGATGTATAAGAAGAGAAAAGAATAGGGAAAGGTCCCATGAAGTCAACACCCCAATAATAAAAAATTTCGATGATGAGTATAGGGGTTAGTGGCATCATGTCTCGTCGAGTGATAGATCCCATCCTTTGACACCTATCACAGGATTTACAGTAAGTGTTCACATCCCGAAATATTTTGGGCCAATAGAGACTGCTTTGAAGGATGTTTGAGGTTGTCTTATTCGTGGAAAAGTGGCTTCCACATACTTTCATATGACAAAAATGGATGATGCTACGAGTCTCGTCATTCGGTACGCAACATTGAATGATTTGGTCTGCACAATATTTAAATAGGAATGGATCATCATAGAAAAATATGGGCCACCAAGTAATGAACTTCTTCTTCTCTTGCGGTGTCCAATCTGGAGGGACGTCTCCCGTGACAAGGTAGTTAAGTATGTCCACAAACCATGGGAGAGAAGAAGTGGCAAATAGTTGCTCATCCAGTAAATACTCATCTATAGGTATGGGATAACTAGGCATGTCGGACGAAAGTTGGGACAAATGATCGATAATGACGTTGTAATACCCCGTGATTTTTAATGACTTTTAAAATGGGTTATATTTTAAATTAATGGATTAATTGGTTGTTATTATAAATTAATTTATTTGGGTTTTATCCTAATTGTGGATATTAAAATGGATGATTCTGAATATTACTTAAAGATGTTTAGGTAATATATGTATGTGATGCTATTGATATTGATGTGAGTTTTTGATTCCGTAATTTGAATTTTTAGTCGGACGCGGTATAGGACGTGTCGGGACTAATTTATTAAATTAAAAACGGAACTTATTTTTAAATCAACCTTATAGTCGTTTCGACTGCATCGTTGCATCCGGAAGGTTTGAAATAGTCAGAAAAGTCTATATGGATGTTGAGTTTGTGTCTCGGGACATTTGGAAACGAAAAGACACCCAAAAAGGACATTTTTTGGTCATTTTTACAAGGGGATGAATAGTGATTTTAGATTTTGCCTTATTATAAGTATTTGTAGATTAAGTGTACGTGGGTTATTCATTTCTTCTACACAAAATAGATAAGTCATCTTCCTAGAGAGAGTGAAAGGTTGCTTGGGAAGAGAAAAGCTTACTTGGGAAGGAGAAGAAAAAAGACCAAAGGTCACCACCACCCACCACCACCAGAAGTTGGACGGAAAAGGGAGAACCACCTGTGTTACACCACCCCAAAGGATCAGACCTTCATTAGAGGCAAGTGTTTGATATTTGCAATTTAAGTTTTTATATTGTCCATGTTAGGATAGCTATAAAAATTGATGATTTTTCATGTTTGGAAGATAAAGATGGAATTGTTAAATGGATTTTTAGAAACTGAAAATAAATAGGAATCAAACTCATGTTGTAGGTATTTAGTAATCCACAAAATAAACAAAAATATGTTGAAAAAATTATAAAAAAACATTGATGAGTTCTTGAAGATATTATGTTGATAATTTTCTAGAAAAAAAAGGATATAAACATGATTTTAATTCAATCTCTTGATGATTCTAGGATGTTTAGATGATTATAAATCATTTATATATGTTGATATATCATGTAGTAAGGATTATAAGTCATTTTGGTTGTTAATATGAAGGTTTGATTGATCAAAAATGGTTAAACCCGTAGTAGAAGAAATGCAGAAAAACTGGGTTGTTACCTGGGCGATCGATCGATCGACCCCCTGCCTTCGATCGATCGACCTCCCCAGAATGGTTTAAATTGTTTCTTTTTAATGTTAGTTCTTATCCCAAACCTTTTGTAGATCTTGGGTCATTATTAATTGGATATTATGGGACTTAGAGGAGATCCGTAAGCCCTAGATAAGGTTTGAATTAATTTGATTGGGATTTAATTGATTAGAATGATGTTAATGAAATTGAAGAAATTTTGGTTGCTAGATTCATGTGTTGGATTCTAAGTTATATGATTGAGGATTAAGGATAGGTCCAGTAGGGGAGACTTAATATAACACCTGGGTAGCCTTAGGGTTACAATTTGAACATCAAGGACTGAGTATAAGCTCATTATTGATTGCGCAAGGACTGAGTGTAGTACAAGCGCTTAGTGGGATGGCTCCTGGATAGAGATGGGAGTTCAAACCACACTTTTTTGAAAGAGGGGATGAGGTTATCACGGATACGTATTTGAAGTTGACGGACCTCCACGACCAATAAAGTTAAGTAGTAGTGTATTGGAGGGGTTCCTTGTTTGGATTTCGCTTTGCGAGACGTTCCACGCATGAACCTTAATGACGTCGGGAGTGGAGAGATATTATAGGACGCGAGGATATTGGTTTTGTTGATAATTCATATCGTGTGAATGAAACACTATAGACTATGAGCCATGTGATGATGGTATCCATTCCTAGTTGATAGAAGATGTGAAACAATCGGTTTTAACCCTAATTAAAGGGAGAGTTTAATTCGTAGTAATTCGGGAGATCGAACGATATGGACCAGTTGGGTATTATTGAATTCTTACTGAATATATGTTGAGGAAAAACCTATTTGAACCCTGAGTATTGAGTGAGGCTCGAGGAATTGAATTAAAGAAGTAAAGTCATAATATTTTAATACGTAGGATTTAAAGAGATATAATGCTACGTATGGGAATTATCTTAGGGTAATGTGAGTACCTTGTTGATATTGTATCTATAGGTAGACGATAATGCCTATTTGATTGATTGATAATTTATGTGTATGACATACCTAGCTTGCTTGCTATCGACAGGAGGTTTGCGCGTGAGGGCAGTCATATCCTGATGAATCCATGGGATTTTTTATTTGTCGCTCAAGAACATAGGTTTATGAAAGACTTATCAAGGAGTTGATAAGTCCGCTGATTGTGGGTACGTAGGTATGTGCGTGCCCATGGATACGAGAACTATGTTCGCCTCCAATTTATGTGTTGTTGTTTGTGGTTCGAGGAATCCTTACCGAACCTTTATTTCCTTATTCGACGACCAGCGATATTGGGACATGATAGCAGAGTAATGCATGCACTGCAGCTATGACTCGGGGTATCGTATTATATATGTATATATATAATGAATTGTATGAATGTGTATATAGTGGTTAGATTATCTACTGTGCAATAATTGTAGATAACGGTGAATTGAGAAAAATAATTGAACTAAGTTAATGAATAGTTATTCTTATATATTTGAAGAGCTTAATTCATATTAATGAGATACGATTCATATATAATGAAAAAAAATGTATATGAATGATTATATGACGTATGGTATGGGACATACGGGGTTATGATATGGGATGGAATCATATTATGGAAACTAGTGAAGAGGAACCATTAACTAGGAGGTTAATAGGAAACGTTAAGTGTGCACTCTAGATGAGAGGTGAGAATAGCAAGTGAGAGTTTTAAACTAATATGTACATAATAAATGCTTTATTGCACTTGTTAAATACTTGCTGTTTTAAAAATCATTTTTACCATCGAGCTCTGACCCGTTTCCTTGCATATTTTCTTTTCTATTGTATCTTCTATATCGGGTGTTCAGCAACAGGGATGCCAACCTTAGCGGATTATGACGAGCTATGGAGCTATGGAGTATTGCTTAGACGCCTATCTTCATTTGATTCACAGTATTCTTTTAGTTAGGGTATGTCGCCCAAAGGAATTCAGTTATCTTTTCTATCTAAGTCAAATACTCTTGTACTCGTGTCATATTAATACATTTACTATTGTTGGGATTACTGTATTGGATAATTATTTGGGAATGTTTATTCCAATTGCATTTAAATTCTTTTGTGTTATCTATTCGGTTATTTGTGTTGTAGAATAATATGTCTAGTGTTATTCGTAAACTAAAAATGGATTTTGGTTGAATTAAAGTTTGGAAATTTTTTAACACCAGCTTAATTGGGTATTGGGTGATTAGTTAATGTTTTCGATAGTGATGCTAAGAATGATCCAATTGTATATTTTGTTTTAATTTGGTATGGGACTGTCCACCCAGTATCTAATTAGGCGGGGTGTTACAAACGTTTTCTACCCCTTTTTTATCTTTAATGGAGATAGTAAACTCGTGTAGGAGTAGGATCCACCTTATGAGGCGCGGCTTAGCATATTTCTTAGAAAAGAGATATTTCAATACCGCATGGTCGGTAAAGCATGTGATGGGTGAACCAATGAGGTATGAGCGAAATTTGTCTAGGGCACCCGCTAGGAAATCTTTCTCTGTGGTGGAGTAATTGAGTTGCGGTCCGGTTAAAGTCCGTCTAGCTTAGTATATGGAATGAGCTTTCTTATCCTTTCTCTAGCCCAAAATAGCCCCTATAGCATAGTCACTCCCATCACACATAAGCTCGAATGGAAGGGACCAATCCGGAGCTTGCATGATGGGAGTGGAAACAAATATGCTTTTCAATTTATCAAAAGCACCTTGGCATGCTTGGTTCCACTCAAAGGGGGCATCCTTAATAAGGAGGTTACTCAAGGGTATTGCGATGGCACTAAAATCCTTGATAAACCTTTTATAAAATCCTGTATGGCCCAAGGAGCACACATCCTTTAGTGATTTAGGTGGGGAAGCTCGACTATGACATCTATTTTGTCCCTATCGACTTCGATTCCCTTGGATGACACTTTTTGGCCAAGAACTTTTCCTTCGGTAATCATGAATGCATTTTTCCCAATTAATCACTAAGTTTTTTTCCACACACTGGGCGAGTACTTTCTCAAGATTTGCGAGACAAAGATCAAAAGAGGGGCCAAAAATGCTAAAATCGTCCATAAATACCTCAAAAGCTCTTTCAACCATGTCGCTAAAGAAGCTAAGCATACACCTTTGAAAGGTCGCGGGTGCAGTGCACAATCCAAAAGGTATTCGTTTGTAGGCAAACGTGCAGAGTGGACATGTGAAAGTCGTCTTCTCTTGGTCTAAAACATCTACCTCTATTTGTTTGTATCCGAAGTAACCATCTAGGAAGAAATTGTATGGGTGTCCCACTACTCTCTCTAGTATTTGGTAGATAAATGGTAAGGGGAATTGATCTTTCCTAGTGCATGCATTGAGTTTCCGATAGCCAATGCAAATGCGCCACCCAGTGGTGGTACATTGGGGAATTAACTCATCCTTGGCATTCTCGACCACAGTTATTCCCGACTTCTTCGGGATGACTTGGATAGGGCTTACCCATTTTCTATCCAAGATTGGGTAGATGATCCTGGCGTCCAATAACTTAATAATTTTGGAATCACTGCCTCTTTCATTGTGGGATTCAATCTTCTTTGCATTTCCCTCGAGGGCTTCACGTCCTCCTCGAGGTGGATTTTATGGATACAAATCAAGGGACTTATACCTTTCAAATTCGATATGCTCCAACCAAAAGCAATTCTCTGCTTCCTCAAAATTTCTAATAATTTACCCTCTTGCTCTTTATCTAGGCTTTAGGAGACAACAACAGGAAATGTCTCATCATCTCCTAAATAAGCATATTTTACATTAGAGGGTAGTTTCTTTAGTTAGAGGGAAGTTTCTTTAGTTCGAGGGTGGGAATTTTTTCTTCAGAGGGGATAATGAATGACTCTGTTGGGGTTAGCTCCTCAAATCTAGAAACCCAATTAATCTCTCTCAAGTCCTTAGTCGATGCTCTCTCGTCTAATAGCGCTTTTAATCCCTCCACCTCTCACTCAAACTTGATATACGAACCCTCGCTCTTGTCACTCCTCACAAGGCATATTTCAAAGTCATCCCCACCAATGGTTTTCTCTATGTGCTCCTCCACTACCTCATCTATGATATCGACCGCATGAATTTCTTCTTCTTCACCCACTTAGATAACAATATTAAAGATTATTGTCTCAAGGGTCATATTCTCGAAAGTGAGTTGAATTTTCCCATTGTATGTATTGATTAAAGTGTTACATGTGGCTAAGAATTGGTGGCCAAGAATAACGGGAACATGGTTGCTAGATTGGATGGAGGGATCCGTGTCCCAAAGGACAAAATCTATCGGGAAGTAGAATGTGTCAACTTGGACTATCACGTCCTCGACAATCCCTCGAGATATCTTCACTGTGCGATCCGCTAGTTAGAGAGTGATTCGTGTGGGCTTAAGGCCACCCAAATCATGCTGCCTATATATGGAGTATGAAAGTATATTGACACTCGACCCTAAATCAAGAAAGGCATTTTTTATTCGATTTTCCTCAATAATGTACGAAATCGTAGGTGCACCGAGATCTTTAAACTTTGGTGGGAGGTCGTTAAGTACAACTGAGATCACATTTTGTGCTAGAAAGACATTCTTTTTCACCTTTTGCCTTCTTTTCACCATCACTAAATCTTTAATGACTTTGGCATATGTAGGAATTTACTGGATGGCATCGAGAAACGGTAAATTCAACTTTACCTGCTTAAGGACATCTAGCACATCTGCACAGGAGGCTCCATTTTGGGGTGGAGACAACCATTGAGGGAATGGTGCGGTGGTGGGTGGTTTCATTATGACTTCAGGCTCACTAGGGTTGTCATTTCCACTCTCTTTCAAGGGGGAATCTTTGTCCTCTTTCGTGCCAGGCGAAACCTCCTTGTCTTTAGGTGTGTCGTGTGGGGGAGCTGATAAATCAACAACTCGCCCACTACGTAGAGTGGTGATGACTTAACATTGCTCTTGATGATCATGTGAGGTAGATATAACATTAGCTTGACCTTAAGGAGTTCTTTGGCCTTGAGCTGGAAACTTGCCCTTCTCTTGAATATTTAAAGATGATTGCAACATAGAGATACTCGTATTTATCTCGGTGAACATGCGCTCAAATTTAGCATTGGTTGAATTTTGAGATTGGATGAATTTATTTAAACTATCCTCGAGAGTTCTCTGTGGTGGGGTGATATATGGTGCGGGAGGTGGTTCTTGCATATGTGGTGCTTCTTGAAAATAAGTATGTGGAGATGGGTCAACGTGTGAATTAGGATTCAATGCAACTTGTTGTTACCCATAACTAAAACCAGGATGGTTTCTCCATAAAGGGCTATAAGAGTTCCCATACGGGGCATTGAAATTTCCCTTAAATCCCCTATTACTTCCACTTGCCCGTTAAGCATGACTTTGTAGGCGAGTATTGTCGGACATTCCTTTATTGAATGGATCGCCTCACAAATGGCACACACCTTCTCTTTCACGACTGGAGTAGATTTAATAATTTCTCTTGATCGGGATCCGCGAACATCCTCTATATGTTTAGCAACTTGATTGAACTTATAGCTCCACTCGACATCCTTGTCTAAATTGTAGATTCCAGATGCGGAGAGAGCAGTGGACGTCTATCGAAACCAGTTTTGGGCATTGGGATCGGATGTGTCCCATGCTTGAGTAGTCTCGGTGACATACTTAAGATGAGCATCGACATCATTCGCATTTAACTCCCAAAACGGTCTTTCACGCATAGTTTGAACAAGTTTTTTAGTCGCTATAGTTAGCCCTTGATGGAATAAAGATATAAGATGATGCTTCTCAAATCCATGATGTGGGCAAGCGTTAACTAACTCTTGGAAGCATTCCTAACACCGATTAAATGACTCATTATCTTGCTGTCGAAAGTCTTGAATTTGAGCCTTGACGAAGTTGATTCTATGTTGGGGAAAGAATTTCAAAAGAAACTTGGATTGCATATCCTCCCATGATGTAATTGAGTTCAGCGATAAAGACCAAATCCAGGTCTTAGCTTTATCCTTTAAGGAAAGAGGAAAAACGCTTTAAGCGAATGGCGTCTTGCTTGCAAGCTTGATCACTAAACGTGTCGTGTGCCTCTTCGAACTCACGGATGTGGAGGTATGGTTTCTCTGAATCCATGCCGGGAATCATGGAGAGAATTTTTATCATCCCATTACGAAAGTGGAACTGTCCTGCATTATATGGAAGTAGAATGCACCCATGGATGACTGTTTGCTCTAGATATAAGAGTTCTTTCATGGGACGATACGGTAGATCTCCCTCACCCGTAACAAAATTGGCGTTATCTGACATCTCTCTCTCTCTCTCTCTCTCTCTCTCTCTCTCTCCAAATGACTCGAAATCCTCACTCGGTGCTCTAGAAGTTTGACTCGAGGTGTGACTCATAATGGAGTTGTGCGGTGTAGGAGGTGGAACCCAAAATTATGGGACGCGAGGAGTGTGTGGGCTATCGGGGTCGTACTCAACTATTGGATTTTCGTGAATAGTGGGAGTTGCTTGAGGTGTTTGTTGCTAATTTTGCATGAATGGACTTTGAGATATGTTAAAATCTTTTTTCTTTGCTTTTTATTTTTTTATTTTTTTTGGCTTTTTTGATTTTTTTTGGCTTTTTAAGATTTGGAATCAATTTTTCGATTAAATTGACCTAACCTAACAGTTTACCTAGATCCCTGGCAACGATACCAAAAAATTAATGCGATTGAAAATGTGTCTCCAGTGCATGCGAATTACAGTTCAAGTGCAAACCTACCATGTAAATAATAAACCTGGTAAGACGGGGCGAATCCTCAGGGAAATAGGGCATAGAACGTAACGACGACAGGTAAGACGGTTGACCCTAACTGACTTTAGAAGAACAACGAAAAGATGATTGATTTGGAGTTTGATTACTACTAACTAAATGCAATTTAAATTAAACTACTAAATCAGACCACGTGAGCATAAATAAACAAATGTGATTAACAAATATGAATTAGAACAATAGGTTGGAATACAGTCCCCTGAACCCTAGTATGTTTACCAGATATAAAACTAGTTGTGAATTAGATAATTAATTAAACCCAGTCTTTATTAATCCCAAGCATTACATATATGAGGGTACTATCCCAAATCATACGTAATCAAGAGTAAGAATAAATCGGTGTCAAAATAACTAACACGTGCGTCACACTCTTAAAAAACCCGATTACCTAGGGAAAATGAGGATAAAAGTTATACAACGATTGTGATTACTACACAACATGGCAGGGAATTAATTTTCTATTTGTGCAAACCACATCGGGTTGGGTTCATGCATCCCTACCCTTAGAAATCAAGCCTAGCATGGTGCAATTAATTAGAATGATATTTTCTGCTCTGCATGTAATCAAAACCATGATAAAATTATACCTAGGTAAGCAATAGAATCAAAGAAATACTGGAAATAAGCAAACCGTACACAAATTAATCAATTCAAACACTGAAGAAGAAGAAGAAATAAACTTTACTATAGAAATATGAATTGAAAATCAATAAGTTGTAACTTTGACCTCCTAGGATTCTTGACTACTTTCTCTCAATAAAATTATGCAAAAAGGAACTCCCTAATGTCTGGGAACACGTTGGAATAAAAAGACTACATTTTTACAAGAGTTTGATCCATGCACAACTCAAATTTTGCAGAAGGATAATTCAAAAATTCGTCAGTCGAACCAATCCGGTCCAGGTATATCGCGTTGGTTTTCCTTTTACAGAAGATTTTGCACTACCCGACCGGTTCTTTTTTTCTCATCATCGGTTCAGTTCATTCTTTACAGAATATTGACCAAGTACCGGACCGATTCTTTTTCCACTTCATCGATTCGGTTTGGTTCTTTTAGAACATTTTTCTTCCTTGTGATTTTCTCTCAACTTCGAAGCTTCATAACTTTTGATCCGGGACTCGAATTTGGATGTCGTTTCTTCCTATGTTCTCATAGATTGAGGTCTTCAACTTTCCTTCAGGCTTCTTGTCCCAATTCTAGATGTAAAAATACTCTTTTTCCCTTTGACTTTTCTTTTTTTCTCTTCTTTCTTTCTTTTGGTTTCTTTCTTTCTTCACATGCACTAATTACCTGCAACATCGATGAGAAATACACGAAACTCGACGTACTCCTTAGAAAATGTTATTAGCAATGATATGATAGAAAATAACTCGAATTACATTGCATGGAATATTAAAAGGCTCTAAATTATGAGGATAAATGCGAAGAATTTATTCCTAATTAGCAGTTAAGAGGGAAGCATTATCCCTTAGTGTTTTCTCATTAAGGAGTCAGTTGTATTCCAGTGAAGCGATTGATGACCTCATACTCTCTCTCTCTCTCTCTCTCTCTCTCTCTCTCTTTGTCTCCATAGTAATCGCCTCCAACTGTTGATTATTAATTGTTGGGTTCAACATTAGTTATATCATGTCCCACTTTTTAGCCATATTCAGAACCCAATTCCACCATTTATGACCCTTAATGGCATCTGTCATAAGCGCCTCAGTAAAGTGTTGAGACTGTGAAAAGGAGAAAAAAATATGAGGACAGTGCATATAAGGCATAAATCTACTTAGGAAAAGAAAAAGATGATGTGAAAGTACCTTAACCAAAAGATGGTTTAGTTCTTGAGCATTGACAGAGGTCCCTCAGCCCCTTAGCATTACCATAATGTCAGAACAATTTGTATTGGTCATAAGGTGGAGTGGGTTAACAAATGAAGCGTAGGAGTGCATCTCCTCGATAAATGAAGGTATTGAGTATCGCCTTAATGTCACCCTTCAGACCCCCTCCTTCTAGAGGGACACGATCTCATCCTTCTCTTTTGTAAGAAGATCATGTAAAGCTTTCTCAACCCTTAAGACCATAGCTGCAAGTCCCCTGGAATTGAAGAATTGACCGGGTTTCCCCTATAGGTTTCACATGCCCTCTAATATGCTTACAACAAGGGAAGTATTTTAGCCATATGCCCTAGTTATGGGCCTTCACCAAAGCTAGACTTTTGCTCAGTCTAATCCACTAGCTTGATGTCAAGAGTTGGAATGGCCATCATCGTATTGAACTTCAGGGGATTGTTTAGCTTAGATATCTTCCCCTTATTGACCACAAGCTTATAAATAGCTTGCTTGGAAAACAATATTGCCATCCTCCATTCTTTTCATTCATCTACTAGACTATCAATGTTAACGCAAAAATTCTCCATCTACGAGGACCAATCAGAAAAGGACACATGTCATCCTACGTGGAAATATTCGACACCCGAGGAGAGTTGATCGGCACCCGAGGAGTATTAGTCGACACCCGAGGAGAGTTGGTCGGCACCCGAGGAGTGTTGGTCGGCATACCAACCAGGAATATCAAAGGATAACTACGCATTTAATGATCATTAATGTACATTTATATTGTAGATGACAACACATAGCATACCAAGCAATTAGATTCGTTGAATGTAGACATAATGTATAAATGTCTACATACAATGAATCTCTTTATCTCCCATCACTATAAATACATGTATTCCCTTAGCCAAAAGGGACAACTATGAAGAGAGATCCAAGAGATCCGAGAGATCCAAGAGATCCATGAGATCCAAGAGATCCGAGAGATCCAAGAGATCCATGAGATCCGAGATCCATGAGATCCGAGAGATCCGAGAGATCCAAGAGATCCAAGAGATCCGAGAGACACCATACACAAGATCCACACCCTTTTTCTCCCTCTCTCTACACCATATTGTGCTATTGTAAACCCCTGGGAATAAAATAACAGTGGATGTAGGCTTTTCCTTATAGCCGAACCACTTGAAAAACCTTTGTCTCTTATATGTTTGATGTGAATGTTTATCTTCATCTTCAATCTCATCCTCATCATTTATTTGCTGTTGACGCCACTAAAATGGCACTGGCCATTTTCTGTCTTCAACAGATTGGCGCCGTCTGTGGGAACGTGTTACAACCATTGTTCTCCATCAAAAGCTAAGTTTTTATTTTCTCTACGTATAATCAATTATACATACATCTTTTGATTCAATCATGATTTTTATGTTTATATACATAAATTAATTGTCCAATTTTTATTTGCAAAATATTGCATATCATGATTTTAAAATCATAGCTATTAGATCAATTCTTATTTAGAAATCTGAAAAATAATGGATTTCATAAATCATAAATTTTTTGCTTGATTCTCAAGTTTCAATTTTATATCATGGATTAAATATTTTAAATGATTACATATACCAATATATACGATGATGATAAGATTTGATCATTTTCATTGTTGATTTTGAAATAAATTTTGTAAGATCTTTGATGTCTATTCAAATTCCCATCATATTTTTAATAAAAGAATGGGAAAAGGTTAAAGACAATAAAAAGTTTTCTCATGGAAATCATGACCCAGATCTATTTTCTCTCTTCAAGTTTGAGTCTCTTTGCATTCATTTTTATGAACTATATACTTAATTTGGTTTAGCTTCCATTTATAAAGTCAAATTGATTGATTTTTTATATAAATTTGGTAATAGCTTCTATCATTCAGCAGATTTTTATCTCTCCAAATAGGGAATAGGGAGGGATCAATATAAAAAATAATTTTCCCTCACCTGAAAAACCCACGACCAACCGGTTGGTAAAAGGGCAAGAACAACATTCTTAAAAAAGGCCAATCTCGGTTTGTTAGTAAACAAAATATGCTCTGAAATGCCAATTTATGTTGGTCGGGAGGTAAGATTATTACAGAAAATATAAAAGTTCCTAGAAGAACAAAATATTCCAAACGGTACCAAGTATGGTTGGTCGGGGATAAAAACTGTACCAATGTAGTTGGTCGACGAGGAAAAAATATTCCAAAAATTTACCAAGTATGGTTAGTTGGGGATAAACTCTCACTAACTATAATTGGTCGACGAGCACAATTTAACAACCTTGGTTGGTTGGAAAAATTTTAAACATTTTTATACTCATTACTTTATTATTAAGTGATCGAGCAATATTACTGATACTTGTAACTTTTTATTACTAAGTTGGTCGATGAACAACACAATATTGTTATCTTTTTAACAGATACATATGCATAAATGTAAAGTGTTTGATATTTACAAGACAATAGCAATTAAGATTGCGAATAAAAATGAAAGTCTTTCATTAAATCCAAAAAACAAAATACATTGAGAATGAAAATGTATACTAACTATTACATTGAGATTCCTAATCTGTTGGTTTCTTTTCCTTCTAGTTTTGAAACAGGTTCCTCGTCAGCAAGAGGATCATCTAAAATATAAGGGGAGTTTATGAAGTTAAGATCTTTCAACATTATGATATTCATCACAGATGATCTATCCGAGAATCACTAGCTCATTCCCGAGAAGCTCTTGCTCGTCCCTGAGAATCACTTGTTAGTCCCCGAGAACCTCTTGCTCGTCCCCGAGCAGAGGTAGAAGTCAAAATCAGCATCTACAGCACTGAGATCTTTGCTAATACTGTCTCGACCAATAATGAAGAAGAATTTATGTGAAAATATTTCGAAGTCCACCACTAGCTTGGTACTAATCAAATTGAAGAGTTGGATTCAAAATCTAATATGTTACTCGACAAAGTATTCAGAGGAGCATAAATCAGAAAAATCAAGCACGTAAAGTTAGAATTCAGTTGCTCGACATAGGAAGCATTTTGTCGGCTGGCAAACCAATCAACATACTTGAAGATTATGACAAGCTACAAGCTGCATATTATGGCATGGATGCATCCAAATTCCCAGGGGTGATACATAGCACACGGAGTTCCTCAAATGAAAGATTAGCAACCATTGATCAGCCTGCATCATATGTCATCCAGGAGATAATGCACTTTGTGTTGAACAAATCAAGAAAGTAGATCAAGAATTTCACGAGCACCGAGCAACACTGCAGAATAAATACTCCATCCTTTCAAGTAAACCATCAAGCATGGAGCATTGGGGGCTTCTGTTAACGCAAAAATTCTCCATCTACGAGGACCAATCAGAAAAGGACACATGTCATCCTACGTGGAAATATTCGACACCCGAGGAGAGTTGATCGGCACCCGAGGAGTGTTAGTCGGCATCCGAGGAGAGTTGATCGGCACCCGAGGAGTATTAGTCGACACCCGAGGAGAGTTGGTCGGCACCCGAGGAGTGTTGGTCGGCATACCAACCTAGAATATCAAAGGATAACTACGCATTTAATGATCATCATTTATATTGTAGATGACAACACATAGCATACCAAGCAATTAGATTCGTTGAATGTAGACATAATGTATAAATGTCTACATACAATGAATCTCTTTATCAATAACATCAAAATTAATTATCAAAGAACCAAGAATGAGGAAAATAATAGACAAGGGGAAAAGTAAAGTTACATACTAGGATAATAGTCACATATTAATAATATTGCACCTTTGACTGTGGGGAGAACCTTTAAATCTTGGCAAGGCTTATCCTTACTCCTTGGCTTATCATCATTTCCCTCAGAGGCATTAGGAATTTTAGAAGATACCCTAGCAACTTTTTTATCTTTCACGTCACCAAAGAAAAGGGCCTAGTCCTTAATGACTCCCCATAATGATTCAGGGGGCTTCAGGAGAACTTCTTGAGGTCAAAACCTATAGTTCAGACCCCAACCCACTTTTGAAAAGGTACTTCAAAGAACTATTCTAAAAAACCATCCTAGGCTCCGCCTAGGCTTGAGGCTTGTGATAAACCCCCCGACTTAAGATTTTGACGCCTTATGCTTGGTAAAACCTTTAAGGCGCACTTTTTCTCTAAAAACAATAATGCTTTAGGTAATCGATATCGCCGTTTAAATTTTTTTTTACAAACCGACTATTATCTCATCCAAAATAATCAAATAGTATTTTAATTTGCAAATATTCACACATATTTATATGATATGTAGAATTTTAGTATTTTAATAGCCTTGTTATGGTTAAAAAATATTAATATATATTAAAATGCCTAAACGCCTTTTTATGCCTAAGGCCCGCCTAGGCTTCTAAGGCTTAAGGCTTGGACTCCACGCCTCGATCATGCCCCGCATTTTTTGGAGCCTTGCTTCAAAGTAATAAAAACTCAAAAGGGATGGAGGATAAATTTTTGACCTCAGTTACTATATCCTCCTACCCCTCTTTGAATGTCTCAACAACCACTAAAAAAGAAGAGAGACCATTAAAAACCTTAGTCTGAAGGTTAGTAATCAAGCACAAATACAAAACCTTAAATAAAATATAGCTTACCCACAACTGGTGGAATGAACCATAAGGTAGGATAATAGATAGACTATGTAGGGTTGGGGGTGTCCCAAGCTCCCCTAATAAAGAATAATCTCTCCTTCAAGTTTTTGCCCCTTTTTGTTTATCCTTAGTGAAAACCACAACCACCCTATGAGAAAAATATTTTCTCCTTGTGTCTTTGGGTTTGCTTTTACCTAGACTCTTTACATTTTGAAGAATTGGACTAGAGTGACATGATGATTACCTTAATTCCTTAAATTCCAAGATAGTGCCCCTCAAAGACCTCTAGGAGTTATCCACAAATTGAGAAGATGATATACCAATGGCCTTCAAGATCCTTGTCACCGAGAAAGGAAATGAGAACCTAGATACATATTAAAAGAAGAATTCATTAAGGCAATTGTGTTAAGATACCAAGGAACAAGCGATATACTCGGTCCTTACAGCCCCTAGATTAATAAATTTTGGGATTTTGTACGTCTTCCTGATTTCTAGAAGGCACTGTTCAAAAATTCGAGAAGCAGAACAAGACACCACCAGGGAAGTTAGAGTTATTAACCCCCATATAGTTAATCAGTAGTAAATCACAAGGGATCGTCTTAGTGGGAAGATGTTAATAGTCCTCAAACTTTTTCTCCACAGTCGCAGGAAGAGAAACATGAGGCCCAACGACGAAGAAAGGCTTTTAACATACATTGTTTACTCCAAAAAATAGGGAAATAAGTTGCTCTTTTCTGGATTTTTAGAGAGAAAAAACATCTTGAGTGAGAAGAGAAGAATTCAAACCAGACCTAGGGGATCATTTATATCCCCCAAGGTCTGGCACTTCATTCCTTTCATCCCTGGGAACATCCCGTCATTTTACTTAGCCACTTGCAAGCTCATTTCCAATGCAATCTAATAATGATAATATCCTGGTGGTTAGTTACACTCCAAACCTCAAATTGAATAATGGATAAGTATTGACCCTTTCAAAATATGCAAATAGAAATAAGGGGCTAAAATGATACCATATTTAAACACCTAATATTCTAAAAGTCCTTAGACAACTAGCTTCCCTCTTGCTAGGGCTAAAGTACTAATGGAAACCTCCGACCTCTACCAGACCACTCCTAAGTTACAAAGACCTCCACTGACTTCGAGAAAGAACCATATATTTCCTATATACCTAATCGATATCTTCCATGTCCTAAAAAGATTAGTCGGTCTAATATGTCTATGCAAACAAACATAGAGACCTCACCACCAGCCTCCCGCCATATTTTGAGCATAGAACGAACTTCAGTTTGAATAGAGTTACGTCCAAAGCTCATTTAACCCTAAACCAATACGTATATCAACCCAAAATACTTCCAAAGCTTCTTATTGTTGTCCATTGAGGGATCTAGACCTCCCAAGCACTTCGTAGGACCCCTTTAGTTCATTTGGAGGGTAGGTGAAAAGTACAATGTTAGGTGAAAAGTACAACGTTGTTCCACCTACCATCACGACTTAGCCCCACTTGTATAGAATACTCCCATCGGAATTAAATGCACCAAATAACTATCTTACACTATCTGGAAATTTTTTTACCGATACTCCACATCCTTTCTGACATCGTCAGACATCAGAGACACCACAATCATGTTGTGATAGTCCACCCATTCTCTCTCCAAGAATTTTAATATATATATATAAGTCTGGAGAGAAATTGGAGAGAGGTTGAAATCATTATAATTCTATTGAGCAAATAGTCTCAGAAGATATAAGTGTTTACTCCTTATTTCATGCAATATCAACCCACTGTTCTGAACATTATACCATAGTTTAGATCATCTCCAATTATCTTACTTATTATATTCCTTATTGAATCCTAAACTAATATTCAAGAAACGTTAGATAAGTGTATGAGTTACTTCCTATGGTTATTTGGATTAGTCACAAAGGACGTAAGGACCTACGACTCTCTTGTCCACAACCCAAGAGGTCTTCTAGATTGTAATAACTCTTTTATGATCTAATAAATAGTATAACGCCCTTTGAAAATGGACATAGGATCCTCAATTGCATTTTGAACCACTTTAAAGACTTGTCTTACACATTTAACACTTCTCCCCTTTTACCTGTTTGAGGTCCAGAGGGGAGCACCTATTGGATCTGAGGTCATTTAAAATCAATACCCACCATGTTCAAACCTTATTTTTGTACAAATTATTTCTAACAATATCAAAGCCATATATACACACACACACACACACACACACACACAACTATTTTACTTCAAACAAACACATTATAATGAATCCCAAATAAATTTCTAAAGTCAAATATTAACATTCTAATAAACAACGATTTCAATGTTCAAACCTAGTTTTTGCACAACGTGATTTCAAAGAATAAGAAGACAATGCATGTATATACAACCAGTTTACAATACATATATTCAAGAACTACACACACAAACACAAACCTACACATACACACACACACACACACACACACACACATATATATATATATATATATATATATATATATATATATATATATATATATATAGAGAGAGAGAGAGAGAGAGAGAGAGAGAGAGAGAGAGGAAGGTAAACCTACATCATGATGTATACATCACACCATGCATCACACCTAGTTCTAGGTCCTAAGAAACTTTTTTTTCAAATTTTTTATTTTTTTCTTGAAATTAACATTCTAATCAATCCATATTCAAAAAAATAGGTCAAAATACATTTTGTAGCTATTTTTTAAAAACCCATAAAAAACTGCTGGTGCAGACCCTTATAAATAAGGTATTTTGAGCCTTTTTTTGTGGATTTCTTAAAAATAGCTACAAAATGTATTTTGACTTAATTTTTTGAACATGGGTTTATTGGAAGATAAATTTTAAGAGAAAAAAAAAATTGAAAAAAATGTTCAGTAGGACCTACAATTAGGTGTGATATATAGATGACATATAAAGCATGATGTAGGTGAGCCTTCTACTATATATATATATATATATATATATATATATATATATATATATATATATATATATATATATATATATATATATATATTGTGTGTGTGTGTGTGTGTGTGTACACCATATATAGATATGTAAATCATACCATTTGAATGAATGCAAATGGGGGGTTTTAACATACGAGAGGGAGAGATAGAGAGATCCGGGTTGACGGAGAGAGAATGGAAAGTGAAAATATTTGGAAAAAAGGTGTTTTAAGTGGACTATCCCTAACAGAATTGTCATAGTCTCTGTCACGGTCCTTGAACATGTCAAAAACAATTGTCTCGGTCTTGTCACATTCCTTAACTGGGACAAGACCTTGTCAACACTTGTTACCATCTAGGACTGCTACAAGGTGAGCGTGTTTTTTTTATCATGATCCTTGACCATTGCAATGGTTGGTCGAAAACGTTTTACAATTTTATCCTTTTAGTGTTGTGGATTGCCACAATTATGGTGATTATTGCTCAAATTTAAAAAAACATCAATATGTGGATTCAAAACGGAATTGGGTCTCTCTTATGGATGAGAATATAAAAAATCCAACATATTTAGATAAAATTATTGATACTCGACGACATGATTACTTCCTTGAAAAGGAAATAGACTACGTAGATTATGTAGCTAATATCTATAGAAAACCTTCTCAACACTAATTCGCCAAAAGTTGACTAGATGAAGTAATTAAAAAGGTTAAAGCATAAGGTAAGCATGAAATTAAGTTGGGTCTTGCCAAATTAAACAAGGAAATCAAAAACCATATGGAGCATAAATTCCACTATGTGTCACTTGTTCAAAAGATTAACAAGGAAAAATATGATAAGATATAAAAAATTAAACAAGAACAAAACCTTCATGAACCTCGATGCAAGACATAGAAGGGGAAGAAGTAGTTAGGATTTATCTTAATTAGAAAATTTAGTTTGTTTATCTTCCCCTGATGTGATCCTTAATGGTGGGTGTATTCATCCATCTTTTTTTTTTATCTTTTGATAAATTGTGCATCTAAGTGAGATTTATCTAAAAATAATATGAATTATTGATTAATATTATGGTGTTCTTAAGAATGGTTTTCAAACAATGGACGAAGTGATTTAGCTCCATCAGTCTATTGGTAATAATTTTATCCTAACAAACTTATTGGTTATGGAGTCTACTTATAAATCATTTTTTACTTTGTCGTAACAAATAAGTTAATCAAATAGAGAGAATAACAACTTTTACATTTTTGGGGGTGGATCGGGGAGATAAAACGTTATATAGTCCCAAAACTCAAACTATATTTGGTGACCTGACTTGGAAACACTAAAAACACAAATATCAAATGAAGAAAGCCATTAGGACATTGTTAAATTGAGACCCCGACATAAATAGTCTTCAAACATCACCATTTGATTGTGTTAGTTTGTGTTTACCTTAGTTAGTTTTGGGTCCCATTTTTTTAAAACAAATTAAGAGTTAAAATATCACTTTTAGTATTTTTCATGTTACTTTAAGATTTGTTTTATAGTCGTACAAATAGAAAATTAAATTAATAAAGAACTTTGAGTACAAGTTTTGTTAAAAATATATCTTAAATAAGAAAATTGTGTAGTGAATACTATAAATTGTAATTTGGTTTGGCACCTAAGCAATAGGGGTGACAATGTTAGAGAAATATGATAGCACGACACGAATTAAACTTGTACTGAACACAATTAATCTTAATTGTGTCTTGTTTACGTAGGGAATTTTAGATGGCCTATTATTCGTCACATTTCTATTTTAATTTTACTTTACATCTATATGGCTTGGTAAAAAAATAAAAGTAAAATACTCATTAAATAAAAATAAAAGTTAGAAAAGTGGGGTGTAACATATTATTTTTAATAGGGTAGATAAAAAATAAATATAAAAGCTAATGTAGATTATTCGCAACACCTTTTTGGGTATTCATATTTTTTTTTCTAATGTATTATATGCCTCTAAAACGAAAGATTAAAGGTTTTAATAGGTTATTATTGCATTTAAAATTTTTAATGGAAATTAATGCACCCATTTTATTCACGTGTCACCAATCTCCCCGTTGCCACCCACAATATAATGTTTACTATCTATACACCTCTTCAGTTCCTCCTTTACCTCACGCCTGTTCATTTTTATCTTTTCATACAACGCACGTGTTCATCTCTTACTATTCTATACATATTTCATATTTCATTCCTCTCTTTATAACTTTGTACACATTCCTTTATCCCCTCCCATCGAATAAACAAGTTGTATCTTCTACAGAAGATCCTAACATAAATTTATTTAGTAAGTCTAGGACTGAAAATATGGATTAATTTGTGACCAGTTGCCCATGAATACCCGGGAAAAAATTATTCGGTTTTGTTTTATATGTTTGCGGGTCAGAGATGGCTTAAAGCGTATATTCATCTCGATTAATTTTCGGATGGTCTACGGCCAGAACCAGGGCCGACTCCAGGCCTAGCTGGGTTAGGCCGCCGCCTAGGGCCCCCGATTAATTGGGGCCCCTTCCGAAAAAAAATTAGGTAAAAAAAATTAAGTATAAAAAAAATTAGTTGTAAAAAAAGCGCCCCCCCCCCCCCCCCCCCCCCAAAAAAAAAAAAAAAATAGGTATTAGAGTTATCACTTAAAAAAAGGCCCCCCAAAAATAAAATTTGTTATATTTAAAATAAACCCATACACTAAACTCAACAATAACACAATAACCCACCCACACATTAAAAAATAAACCCACACAATAAATCCACCATCATAACCCAACCCAACTGTAACTCCCCGCCTAATTAAATACCGGGTGGCCAGTCCCATACCAAATTAAAACAGAATATACAGTTGGCTCATTCTTAGCATCACTGTCGAAAACATTTACAAATCACCCAATACCCAATTAAGCGGGTGTTAAAAAAACTTTCCAAATTTTAATTCAACAAAAATCCATTTTTAGTTTACGAATAACACTACACATTTTACTCTAACACAATAATAACTGAACAGATAACTCAAAAGAATTTAAATGCAATTGGAATAAACATTCCCACACAATAATCCAATGCATTAATCCCAACAATAACAAAAGTATTAAAATGACACGAGTACAAGATTATTTGACTCAGATAGAAAAGAGATAACTGAATTCCTTTGCGCGATATGCCCTAACCAAAAGAATACTGTGAATCAAATGAAGATAGGCGTCTAATCAATACTCCATAGCTCCATAGCTCGTCATAATCCGCTAAGGTTGGCGTCCCTGCTACTGGACACCTGATATAGAAGATACAATAGAAAAGAAAATATGCAAGGAAACGGGTCAGAGCCCAATGTGAAAATGATTTTGAAAACAACAAGTATTTAACAAGTGCAATAAAGTATTTATTATGTACATGTTAGATCCAACTCTCACTTGCTATTCTCACCTCTCATCTAGAGTGCACACTTAACATTTCCTATTAACCTCCTAGTTAATGGTTCCTCCTCACTAATCTCCATAATATGATCCCATCCCATATTTTAACCCCGTATGTCCCATACCATACGTCGTATAATCATTCATATACGTTTCTCATTAACATGAATCGTTTCTCATTTATATGAATTAATCTCTTCAATAAATATTCATTAACTTATTTCAATTCTTTTCTCAATTTACCGTTATCTACAATTATCACACAGTAGATAATTTAACCACTATATACACATTCATACATATCATTATATATATATATATACATATATAATACAGCATCCCGAGTCAAAGATGAGGTGCAATGCATTACTCTGCTATCATGTCCTAATATCGCTGGTCGCCGAATAGGGGACTAAAGGTTCGATAAGGATTCCTCGAACCACAAACAACAACACATAAATTGGAGGCGAACATAGTTCTCATACCCACGGGCCACGCACATACCTACGTTCCCATATTCATCGGACTTATCAACTCCCCGATAAGTCTTTCATAGACCTATGTTCTCGAGCAACAAATCAAAGATCCCATGAATTCTTCAGGATATGACTGCCCTCACGCGCAAACCTCCCCATCGATAGAAAGTAAGCTAGGTATGTCATACACATAAATCATCAATCAAATAGACATTATCATCTACCTGTATAATATCAACAAGGTACTCACATTACCCTACGATAATTCCCATATGTAGCATTATATCTCTTCAATCCTAAGTATTAAAATATTATAACTTCACTTCTTAATTTAATTATTCCAGAGTCTCACTCATTACTCAAGGTTCAAATAGGTTTTCCTCAATGTATTTATTCAGTAATAATTCACTAATATCCTAATGGTCCATATCATCTTATCTCCCGAATTACTACGAATTAAACTCTCCCTTAATTAGGGTTAAAACCGATAATTTCAAATCTCTTATAAACACATCTTCTATCAACTAGGATTGAATACCATCATCACATGGCTCATAGTCTATAGTGTTTCATTCACACTATATGACTTATCAACAAAATCAACATCCTCGCATCCTATAACATCTCTTCACTCCCGACGTCGTTAAGGTTCATGCGCAGAGCGTCTCGCAAAGCAAAATCCAAACAAGGAACCCCTCCAATACACTACTATTTAACTTTATCGGTTGTGGAGGTCCGCCAACTTCAAATACGCAACCAGGATAACTTCATCCCCTCTTTCAACCAAATGCGGTCTGAACTCCCATCTCTATCCAGTAGCCATACCACTAAGCGCTTGTACTACACTCAGTCCTTGCGCAATCAATAATGAGCTTAAATGCAGTCCTTGCGCAATCAAATTGTAACCCTAAGGCTACCCAGGTGTTATATTAAATCTCCTTTACAGGAACAATCATTAATCCTCATGCATACAAATTAGAATCCAACACATAAATCTAACAACCGAAATTTCTTTCAAATTAATTATCATAATTCTAATCAATTAAATTCCAATTAAATTACTTCAATTCTTATCTAGGGCTTACTGAACCTTCCTAAGTCCCATTATAACCAATTAATAATCACCAAATATTCAGAAAATATTTGCGATAAGAACAATCATTAAAAGAAATAACTTCACAAATTATGGGGAGGTCGATCGATCGAAGGCAGGGGGTCGATCGATCGATCGCCCAGATAACAACCCAGTTTTCTGCATTTCTTCTACTACGAGTTTCATCACTTTTAATCATTCAAACCTTCATATTAACTTCCCAAATTACTTATAATCCTTACTACATGATATAGCAACATATATAAATGATTTCTAATGCTCTAAACATCCTAGAATCATCAAGAGTTTGAATTAAAAGCATATATTCATTCTATTTTTTCATAAAATTATAAACATGATATCTTCAAGAACACACCATAGATTCTCATAATTTCTTCAACAGATTTATGGTTATTTCGTGGATTACTATCTACCTACAACATGAGTTTGATTCCTATAAACTTTCATTTTTCAGAAATCCATTAACAACTCTTCTTTATCTTCCAAACATGAAAAATCTCATCTTTTTATAACTATTCTAACATGGACAATATACAAACCTAGATTGTAATCATCAAATACTTGCCTCTAATAAAGATCCGATCCTTTGGGTTTGTATAACACAGGTGGTTCTCCCCTTCTCCGATCAACTTCCGGTGGTGGTTGATGGTGGTGGCCTTTGGTATTTGGTTCTTCTCCTTTCCAAGCAAGCTTCTCTTCTCCCAAGAAACCTTTCACTCTCTCTAAGAAGATGACCTCTTAATTTTGTGTAGAATTGATGAATGAACCCACGTACAACTAATCTCCAAATACTTATAATAAGATAAAATCTGAAATCACTATTCATCCCCTTGAAAAAATGACTAAAATACCATTTTTGGTTCTCTTTTCATTTCCAAATGACCCGAGACTCAAAACCAACATCCAAATAGACTTTTCTGACTATTTCAACCCTTACGGATGCAACGACGTAGTCGAAATGACTGAGGTTGATGTAAAAAATAAGTTTCCTTTTTAATTTAACAAATTAGTCCCGACACGTCCCATACCGCGTTTGACTAAAAATTCAAATTACGGAATAAATAACTCACCGCAATATCAATAACATCACATTCATATATTACCTAAATATCTTTAAGTAATATTCAGAATCATTCATTTTAATATCCACAATTCGGATAAAACCCAAATGAATTAATTTATAGTAAAATCCAATTAATCCATTAATTTAAAGTATAACCCATTTTAAAAGTCATTAAAAATCACGGGGTATTACACCAACCCAACACAACCTAACCCAACCCAACCCATTCACTTATTCTATTCTAACCCTAACTCTCTCATTTCTCTCACCCACTTTCTTCTCTCACTCTTCTTCTTTTCCTCTCTTCTTCTCTCGCACTCACACTACTCTCTTTCTCAACTAACCAAAGCAAGATTAAACCCTTCCCTTACCCCCCCCCCCCCCCCCAAAAAAAAAATAAAAAAACCTTAGCCCCCACTGCACACACACCCCTTTTTTTCTTGATCTAACCTCATCAAAATAAGGGTTAAAAATCTAGGGTTTCAATTTCAGAAAGTTAGGGCTTGATTGGAGATTGGTTGGAGCTTGTTTGTATAAGTATATATTATTCATTTGCTTTGTTGTATCCCAGTATATAAATTTGTCTGTTATACTACTAATATTTTTATTGTGTTTTTTTTTTGTAGATTCCATTTTGTTATTTGGGCATTTACAAATTAAAATTTGAGATTGCTCTCAAATTGGTTACAAATCAGGTTCTATTGTTCCTCTTTAGCATTTTTCTGTAATATTGTTTCTCAATATTGTTGAGAATCTTGTGATTTTGTGATTAATTTTTATTTTTGCAAATTACACTTGGTTGTTGTGTGAATATGTCTACTAGAAAATATCCCTCCGGTCACGAAAAAAGAAAAAGACAAACAAATTGAAGAAGAAACATCAAAACTAACGGGTTTACTAAATAATTGAACGTGTAGAAGCTTTACCACTATATATTTATTATGATCCGGCTAATTGAAAAAATATTGATCAAAATTTGATGGACACAATTGTAAAAAAAAAGGTCTAATAAGAGATAATGATATTACTTTTCCTAAATATATATAAAATAGGCATTAACAACAATAAATTTTGATGATTTAATTGATAGTTTTGCATCGAAAAATGCGAGGAAATCACATTTTTTTTAAAAAAATTAATATAAAGGGCCCAATTTAATTCTTCCCCTAGGGCCGCTAAAAGTTCAGAGTCGGCCCTAGTCAGAATAGGCCTCTCACTCCGATCTCCCAGTTTCTCTCTCTATGATATGAAAATTAAAGGGTTTCCTTTAGATTTCTCTTTCTCTCTCTACGATCTGGGAAAAAAAGTTAAAGGGCTTCCTCTGCTTGGATGGATGTTGTTTCTTTTAAACAACATACTGGATTTCAGCAATGGGATTGTATTTTTTGAAAATTTTGAGATGCTTAGGGGATGTTTAGTTATGGAAAACATTTTTTTGTTTTCTGTTTTTAGTTTTCATCTCTATTTTCACTTTTTATTTTTTGTGGAAAATTTTGAAAAACTAGAAAACGCGTTCATTCGTTAAAAATATGAAATCATTTTCTACATGTTAACATTCAAAAACTGGAAATTTTGTTCAAAAACTAGAAAATATATATAAAAAATAGAAAAATAATAAAAATCCCCAAAAGTAAATAAAAATAACCAAAAAATTAAAAACAAAACAAAAAATGAATAAAAATGCGAAAAATAACAAAAATATACAGAAAATGAATAAAAAAAACCAGAAAATAAATATTAACCCCAAAATGCATTTTAAAAAACAAATAGAAAAAATGTACTAAGAGTTTTAAGAAAAAATAAAAAATGAATAAAAAACAAATTGTAACACCCCGCTTAATTAAATACCGGGTGGCCAGTCCCATACTAAATTAAAACATAATATACAGTTTGCTCATTCTCAGTATCACTGTCGAAAACATTAACTAATCACCCAATATCCAATTAAGCTGGTGTTAAAAACTTTCCAAATTTTAATTCAACAAAAATCATTTTTAGTTTACGAATAACACTACACATTTTATCCTATCACAATAATAACTGAACAAATAACTCAAAAGAATTTAAATGCAACTGGAATAAAAATTATCAAATAATAATCCAATACTGTAATCCCAACAATAATAAAAGTATTACAATGACACGAGTACAAGACTATTTGACTCAGATAGAAAGAAGATAACTGAATTCCTCTGGGTGACATGCCCTAAATAAAAGAACACTATGAATCAAACGAAGATAGGCGTCTAAGAAATATTCCATAGCTCCATAGCTCGTCATAATACTCTAAGGTTGGCGTCCCTGATGCTGGACACCTGATATAGAAAGTACAATAGAAAAGAGAATATGCAAGGAAACGGGTCAGAGCCCGATATAAAATAATTTTGAAAACAGCAAGTATTTATCAAGTGCAATAAAGCATTTATTATGTACATGTTAGTATCCAGACTCTCACTTGATATTCTCACCTCTCATTTAGAGTGCATGCTTAACGTTTTCTACTAACCTCCTAGTTAATGGTTCCTCCTAACTATCTTCTATAATATGATTCTGTCCCATATCATAACCCCGTATGTCCCATAACATTCGTACTCTAATCATTCATAAAAGTTTCTCATTAATACGAATTAAGATTTTCAAATCTATAAGAATAAATATTCATTAACTTAATTCAATTCTTTTTTTCTCTATTCACCATCATCTACAATTATCACACAGAAGATTGATCTAACCACTATATATATACATTCATTTAATTCAATATATATATATATATATATATATATATATATATATATATATATATATATATATATATATATAATACGTCACCCTCAGACACAGCTGTGGTGCACGCATTACTCTGCTATCATGTCCCAGTATCGTCGATCGCCGAATAGGGGACTAAAGGTTCGTAAGGATTCCACAAACCACAAATATCAACACAAAAATAGGAGGCGAACATAGTTCTCATACCCACGGGTCATGCACATACCTACATTCCCATAGTCAGCGAGCTTATCAACTCCCTGATAAGTCTTTCATAGACCTATGTTCTCGAGCGACAAATCAAAAATCCCATGGTTTCATCAGGATATAACTTCCCTCACACGCAAACCTCTCGCCGATAACAAGTAAGCTAGGTATGTCATATATATAAATCATCAATTAATCAAATAGTCATTACAATCTACCTATAGATATAGTATCAACAAGATAATCATATAATTCCCATACGTAGCATTATATCTCTTAAATCCTACGTATTGAAATATTTTGAATTTACTTCTTTAATTTAATTATTCCACAGTCTCACTCATTACTCAAGGTTTAAATAATTTTTTCCTCAATATATTTATTTAGTAAGAAGTCATTAATATCCTATTGGTCTGTATCATCTTATCTCCCGAATTACTGTGAATTAAACTCTCCTTTAATTAGGGATATAACAGATAGTTTCTAATATCTTATAAACACCTCTTCTATCACTTAGGATTAAACCTTCTTGTAAACCTAAGGCTGCCCTGATGATTTATTAGATTTCCCCTACCGGACGTATCCTTAATCCTCATGCAAACAAATTAGAATCCAACACATGAATCTAGTAATCAAAATTTCTTCCAAATTTAACAATCATAATTCTCATCAATTAAATCCCAATCATCTTAATTCGGTTCTTATCTAGGGCTTACTGATCTTCCCTAAGTCCCATTATATCCAATTCATGATCACCAAAGATTTACAAAATATTTGGGATAAGATCAAGAATTAAAAAGAAACAACTTCATCATTTATGGGGAGGATGATCGATCGAAGGTAGTGGGTCGATCGATCGATCGCCCAGATATCAGCCCAGATTTTTGCAATTCTTATACTACGGGTTTCATAACTTTTGATCATTCAAACCTTCATATTAACAACCAAATTCCTTATAATCCTTACTAAATAATATAGCAACATATGTAAATGATTTCTAATGCTCTAAACATCCTAGAATCATCAAGAGTTTGAATTAAAAGCATATATATATATATATATATATATATATATATATATATATATATATATATATATATATATATATATATATATATATATATCCCATTTTTCCAGAAAATTATAAACATGATATCTTCAAGAACAAACCAATGATTCTCAGAATTTCTTCAACAAATTGATGATTATTTCGTGGATTACTATATACCTACAACATGAGTTCGATTCCTGTATATTTCCATTTTCCAGAAATCATTTAACAACTCTATCTTTATCTTCCAAACATGTAAAATCTCATTTTTTTCATAACTATTCTAACATGGACAATATAGTAACTAGATTGCAATTATCAAATACTTGCTTTTAATGAAGATCTGATCCTTTGGTGTTGTGTATCACTAGTGGTTATCCACTTCTCCGATAAACTTCCGGTGGTGGTTGGTTGTGGTGACCCAAAATTACTATTCATCCTCCCTGTAAATATGATCATTATGCCCTTTTTGGGTGTCTTTTCATTTCCAAATGACTCGAGACCCAAAATCAACATCCTAATAGACTTTTCTGACTATTTTTACCCTTCTGGATGTAACGACGCACTCAAAACGACTATAGGGTTGATGTAGAAATAAGTTTTCTTTTTAATCTAACAAATTTGTCCCAACACATCCGACTAAAAATTCAAATTTCCGAATTAATAACTTACAGCAATATCAATAACATCATAATCATATATTACCTAAATATCTTTAAGTAATATACATAATCATTCATTTTAATATCCACAATTCGGATTAAACCCAAATGAATTAATTTATAATAAAATCCAATTAATCCATTAATTTAAAATATAACACCTTTTAAAAGTCATTAAAATTACGGGGTATTACATACTTCCCCCCTTATAACAGAATTTCGTCTCGAAATTCAGAAAGATAAATTATACTGGTAAGGTCAACTCTGAGTATAAATCTCACATCGCAAGTAATCTATGTCGTACCACCTATACAGTACATTATCGAAAATCCTTATTGATGTTATACGCCAAGCCTCACCATATAGTTTCAACTAAATCGAATTTAAACTTTACCCAATATTCCCTATACCATCCTCCTGACAAAGTTTGGGAAAAATGATCCTCACTTACTAAACAAATAAATCTTGAAATCACAACTTCTACGTTTCTTAACCTAAAAATACTTACTGTTTCACAATTATGAAAAATACTACAATCCAACCATCCAGGGCGCCCATACACGCTATTATATAACTTCCATTATAAAATGGATATGGTTACCCGCATAATACTCTGATTTATCACAAAAGTTATAAACTCATATCCTAAAGACCTAACTTACTTCGACTCCCAAAGTTTCTTAGTTTCATGCGTGGGGTGTCTCGCAAGCGAAAACCAAACAAGGAACCCTCCCGATACACTACTACCTAAAGTAGACGGTCATCAAAACTCCCCAGGTCCTTAGTCAATAGCATATAACTTCTCTACGGGTTTTTATCGATTTCAAATAAAAGTCTACTCATCTACTCTCTTGGTAAAGACAAAACGCTTGCTATAGTAATCCACACTCTCTCATACACCACAAGTCAATCCACGCTCATAGTCACATCATGTTCGGACATGCCTAATATAAATAACTCCGTGATAAAATCAGACCCATGTGATAACATGTAAAAATATAGGTGTCCCACGACTCCTCGGTGAGTCTACGTAAATAACAGTGCTAAAGGCTAAGTTTAGTAACCCTATTGCCCACACAATCTTATAATTAAACCCATAAGTGAACATTAGAATTCTCCTCTCCTCAATAGGTACCTATGCTGGCACCAAATTAGTTAGTCGCGTAAATTCTTCCTCGTATTCTACCACTATTTTCACTCCCTGTTTCAAATCAAGCAATTTTCGCCTCATCTCTGTCTGAATGGCAGAAGAAAAGTACTTCTGATCAAACCGTATCCAAAAGTCTTGGATAGTCACTGTGTCTCTCTCCTCGATAGTGGTCGTAGCCTCCCACCACTGCAAAGCTTCCCCTACTATCTTGAATGTGGCTAGTATTTGACGTTGAACCTCATTACATTCGAGCATTCTCAAGTGACTTTGGATATCTCTCTTCCATTGGCTAGCAGTCACGACATCTGATCCCCCCTGAAACTCAGATGTGTGTGCCTTCTGAAAGGCATCCCTCACTCGTTCCCATGCAGTAGAAATATTCGTCCTTGCACAGGTGGCACAACTGGTGCCTGTGTTGGAGGCTGCTGAATAGCAGCGAGAGCTGCATTGACTCCCTGAGCGATAATAGCAGCAACTTCGATCGCAGTCATTGTACCCTGAGCTGGGGCGGGCTGAGGTGCACGTCGAGGAGGCATCTAAAATGAGAGTATACTATAAGTATTTGATATAATAGAATAGCTGAAGAACGTAAGCGTAACCAGAAAACCAATAATCCTACTCATAGGGCTCTACATCAAAGAATGCTAAGCTGAAAACACAGTAAGTCGTACATATCCTAAAGGACTCTAGAACTTGATGCTCTGATACCACCTGTAACACCCCGCTTAATTAAATACCGGGTGGCCAGTCCCATACAAAATTAAAACAGAATATACAGTTGTCTCATTCTCAGCATCACTGTCGATAACATTAACTAATCACCCAATACCCAATTAAGCTGGTGTTAAAAACTTTCCAAATTTTAATTCAACAAAAATCATTTTTAGTTTACGAATAACACTACACATTTTATCCTATCACAATAATAACTGAACAGATAACTCAAAAGAATTTAAATGCAATTGGAATAAACATTCCCAAGTAATAATCCAATACAGTAATCCCAACAATAATAAAAGTATTAAAATGACACGAGTACAAGACTATTTGACTCAGATAGAAAGAAGATAACTGAATTCCTCTGGGCAACATGCCCTAAATAAAAGAACACTATGAATCAAACAAAGATATGCATCTAAGCAATATTACATAGGTCCATAGCTCGTCATAATCCTCTAAGGTTGGCGTCCCTGATGCTGGACAACTGATATAGAAGGTACAATAGAAAAAAGAATATGCAAGGAAACGGGTCAAAGCCCGATGTAAAATAATTTTAAAAACAACAAGAATTTAACAAGTGTAATAAAGCATTTATTATGTACATGTTAGTATCCAGACTCTCACTTGATATTCTCACCTCTCATCTAGAGTGCACGCTTAATGTTTCATATTAACCTCCTAGTTAATGATTCCTCCTAACTAGTTTCCATAATATGATTCTATCCCATATCATAACCCCATATGTCCCATACCATTCGTATTATAATCATTCATATGCGTTTCTCATTAATATGAATTAAGCTTTTCAAATCTATAAGAATAAATATTCATTAACTTAATTCAATTCTTTTTTTCTCTATTCACCGTCATCTCCAATTATCACACAGAAGATTGATCTAACCACTATATATATACATTCATTTAATTCATTATATATAGATATATAATACAACACCCCGAGACACAGCTGTGGTGCATGCATTACTCTGCTATCACGTCCCAGTATCGTCGTTTGCCGAATAGGGGACTAAAGGTTCGGTAAGGATTCCTCGAACCACAAATATCAACACAAAAATTGGAGGCAAACATAGTTCTCATACCCACGGGTCACGCATATACCTATATTCCCATAGTCAGCGAACTTATCAACTCCCCGATAACTCTTTCATAGACCTATGTTCTCGAGCGACAAATAAAAAATCTTATGGATTCATCAGGATATAACTTCCCTCACGCGTAAACCTCCTGTCGATAGCAAGTAAGCTAGGTATGTCATAATTATAAATCATCAATTAATCAAATAGG
Source organism: Sambucus nigra (assembly GCA_949130495.1). Lineage (NCBI taxonomy): Eukaryota > Viridiplantae > Streptophyta > Magnoliopsida > Dipsacales > Adoxaceae > Sambucus > Sambucus nigra. The sequence continues at coordinate 587,210,822 of OX422216.1, forward strand.
CATTATCATCTACCTCTAGATATAATATTAACAAGGTAATCATACTACCCTAAGATAATTCCCATACGTAGCATTATATCTCTTAAATCCTACGTATTAAAATATTTTGAATTTACTTCTTTAATTTAATTATTCCACAGTCTCACTCATTACTCAAGGTTTAAATAGGTTTTTACTCAATATATTTATTCAGTAAGAAGTCACTAATATCCTACTGGTCTGTATCATCTTATCTCCCGAATTACTATGAATTAAACTCTCCTTTAATTAGGGATATAACCGATAGTTTCTAATCTCATATAAACACCTCTTCTATCACATAGGATTAAACCTTCTTGTAACCTAAGGCTGCCCAGATGATTTATTAAATTTCCCCTACCGAACCTATCCTTAATCCTCATGCAAACAAATTACAATCCAACACATGAATCTAGTAACCAAAATTTCTTCCAAATTTAACAATCATAATTCTCATCAATTAAATCCAAATCATCTTAATTCGGTTCTTATCTAGGGCTTACTGATCTTCCCTAAGTCCCATTATATCCAATTAATGATCACCAAATATTTACAAACGATCTGGGATAAGATAAAGAATTAAAAAGAAACAACTTCATCATTTCTGGGGAGGTCGATCGATCGATCACCCAGATATCAGCCCAGATTTCTGCAATTCTTATACTACGGGTTTCATCACTTTTGGTCATTCAAACCTTCCTATTAACAACCCAAATTCCTTATAATCCTTACTACATAATATAGCAACATATGTAAATGATTTCCAATGCTCTAAACATCCTAGAATCATCAAGAGTTTGAATTAAAAGCATATATATATATATATATATATATATATATATATATATATATATATATATATATATATATATATATATATATATATATATATCCCATTTTTCCAGAAAATTATAAACATGATATCTTCAAGAACAAACCAATGATTCTCAGAATTTCTTCAACAAATTGATGATTATTTCGTGGATTACTATCTACCTACAACATGAGTTTGATTTCTATATATTTTCATTTTCCAGAAATCATTTAACAACTCTATCTTTATCTTCCAAACATGTAAAATCTCATTTTTTTCATAACTATCCTAACATGGACAATATACTAACTAGATTGCAATTATCAAATACTTGCCTCTAATGAAGATCTGATCCTTTGGGGTTGTGTATCACTAGTGATTCTCCCCTTCTCCGGTCAACTTCCAGTAGTGGTTGGTGGTGGTAACCTTTGGCCCTTGGTTCTCCTCCTTTCCAAGCAATCTTCTCTTCTCCCAAGCACCCTTTCACTCTCTCTCAAAACGTGACCTCTCAATTTTTGTGTACAAGAGAAAATGAACCTATGTACAACTAATCTCCAAATATTTATAATAAGACAAAATCCGAAATTACTATTCATCCCCCCTGTAAATATGACCATTATGCCCTTTTTGGATGTCTTTTCATTTCCAAATGACCCGAGACCCAAAACAAACATCCAAATAGACTTTTCTGACTATTTCAACCCTTCCGGATGCAACGACGCACTCGAAACGACTATAAGGTTGATGTAAAAATAAGTTTCCTTTTTAATCTAACAATTTTTTCCCGACACGTTCCATACCGCAGCCAACTAAAAATTCAAACTTCTGAATTAATAACTCACAGCAATATCAATAACATCATAATCATATATTACCTAAATATCTTTAAGCAATATACATAATCATTCATTTTAATATCCACAATTCGGATTATACCCAAATGAATTAATTTATAATAAAATCCAATTAATCCATTAATTTAAAATATAACACATTTTAAAAGCCATTAAAATTACGGGGTATTACACAAATCCACCACGCCCCCACCCCAACCCCTAGCTGTTTCGTACCCCCTATCGTCAGGTCTGTTTTTTTTTCTAAATCTCTTATTTTTTTTTATTTTTTTTCTAATATTTGCATTTTTACTAGTTTTTCAGGGTATTTATTCATTCCCATGGTCATTCACAAATAAGTCACAAATAAGTCATTCACAACCCTGTGTCCTTAAGGTACCAATCTAAATCCCCCCGTAGGCACACAAGGATTAGATGGCCCAATTCGAAAGTCAACCTCTGGTGATAGCAAGTTTGGTAGGTATGTTATACACATAAGTCCATATATTAAGCAATAACATCACTTAGATATCTTAATATATTAAATAAGGTATATTCTACATTCCTAAACCGTTATTCCAATTTGTACATCTTTAAGTATCCAAACAATACATAATATAGACCGTCGACACATCTCACGTCGTAGTTTCAAGTAACTATAGTCTAACCCACAAAGGTTACCAAATATCATATTATCCCCACATTTAAATCCACTATTCTCAAGGTCCTCATTTCTGCCATTAACCTTATATTATTCAATTATCTAAAATTTACCCATCAATCCTCAATCTCAAATAGTATCACACTCGTCGAGTCTTATTATGTTTAATATAATTCCCACTTGGTCTTCTAATTATAATTCGAGTCTCACAAATATGCCTACTGGTCTTTCTTTAATCTAATAGTATTCACAAAGTCCCCACCAATAATTCTCTAGGGTCTAAATTTTTAAAATCCAACAAAGAAAAAATATAACTGATTCTGGGAAGGTTGATCGATCGAGCTGGGAGTGTCAATCGATCGATCGTGGTCGATCGACCGAGCTGGGAGTGTCGATCGATCGAATGCACTAGATAGGCTACGACCTACTTCGTTTTTCAATCCAAAATTCGTCACAAAACTTCATTACAAGGTATGAAAATCTAATCTAACATTATAGAATCGTCATACAACCAAAATACATCATTTCTAACGTTCCACAACCTTTTAATCATCAATTGTTTGTCTTATATGGATCAAAACTTCAATAAAAAACCTAGTTTCCTATTTTCTTCCGGAACAACGATAAGTCTCCTCTTAAATTTGTTTTTAAATCATGAAACGTTATGTTTGGGGTACTGAATTCGTCTAGAGCAGATCTACATATGATTAATATTCAAAGTTTAGAGTTATACATCAAATGCATTGGGTTTTTCATCAAATCTTTCACTACAATCTTTAATTTCTACACTAAGCATGGAGGAAATATTCATTGAACTAATGAAACCAAATCAATTGCCTTAAGTTTGATGTTATGAGTTGTTGCTGGTGTTCAAGGGATGGCTTTCTCTTCTTTTCGATCACAATTCCGTCCACAACGGTGGTGGTGGGTGGTGGTTTTGGCTTGGAACCCTTTTGGAACTTCTCTCTAACTCCCGTAGCTCACTCTCTTGTTTTTGGCTGATAATGGCCTTAATGGCTTTACTAATAATATATATTTAAACTCTAAAATTCGTGGGTCTTAATTCCTAAATTTTTAAAATTATCAAAATACCTTTTCGGGTTGCCGGTCTGGCCTAAAAATTCTCCGGGACCCAAACTAAACCCCCGGCTAGTATTTTCTGACTATCTCGAGCCTTCCGGACACGTTAGTGCACTCAAAATGACCATACGGTTGATAAAAATATAATTTACTTTTTAAACCAAATTAAATTAATCTTTGACGCGACTAACACGCACGTCCCAACTTAATTTTCCAAATTATCGTATTTGTATCTCTTGACAATTTGTAATACTTTCAATACTCATATATTACCATATATACTTAGTAATATTTAACATTATCGTCATAATTAAAATACCAACTCACGTCTCGCTAGTATTTAAATTCGGATTAATTTCCAATTAATTCACATTTAATTTAATTAATCCATTAAATAAAAATTAACAAAATTACGGAGAACTACATACTTCCCCCTTAATAACAGAATTTCATCCCAAAATTCGGAACTAAAGTATACCTGGCAAAAATAGCTCTGGATAACGCTCACGCATCTCATCCTTGCGCTCCCATGTGGACTCCTTGGCATTATGATGCCGCCACTGAACACGTACTAACGGTACTATCTTCGATCTCAGTTTCCTCTCGCTGTGGTCCAAAATAGAAATTGGCCCCTCCTCGTAGGAACTATCAGGTTGAAGATCGATGTCCTCTAAAGCAATATGAGTATGGGCCAAATCGTCCCTAAGATATCTCCTTAGCGAGGAAATATGGAACACGTCATGAATCCAATGCAAGTTTTTCGATAACCCAAGTCTATACGCTACTGGCCCAATCCGCTCGATAATAGGAAATGGGCCCACGTATCTAGGTGTTAATTTCCCCTTCTTCCCGAAACGCATAATCCCCTTCATCGGAGATACTTTGAGCAATACCTGGTCCCCCACCTTGAACTCTCTAAAGAATATTTTGGCATCGGCATAACTTTTCTGTCGGTATTGAGCCACCCGAATACGGATCCGTATCATCTATATCCTCGATGAGGTATCCTGAATCACCTCCGGCCCAAGGATCTTGTTATCCCCCACCTCTAATCAACATGCTAGGGAACGACAAGGTCGACTGTACAACGCCTCAAATGGAGCCATGCCAATAGTGAACTGATAGGAGTTATTATATGCAAACTCCACCAGTAGAAGGTACTGCTCCCAACCACCTCCAAAGTCTAGGATGCATATACGCAACATGTCCTCCAACATCTGATTCGTCCGCTCTGTTTGCCCATCTGTCTGCGGGTGATATGACGTACTCAGTCGCAACTCCGTACCCATGGCTTCCTTGAAATTCTCCCAAAATCGCGAAACAAAAATCTTATCCCTATCAGACACGATATTGAGAGGCACCCCGTGGAGTCTCACTATCTCTGCTATGAAAATGTGGGCATACTGTCCTGTAGTGTAGTCTGTCTGGGCTGGTAGAAAATGTACAACTTTGGTCAATCTATCCACAATTACCCATATGGGGTCGTGACCCCTCTGCAAAGTAGGTAACCCCGTGATAAAGTCCATGGAAATGCTCTCCCATTTCCACATAGGAACCTCTAATGGCTGTAGAAGTCCTTCCTATCTCTAATGGTTCACCTTTACCAGCTGACAAGTGGAACATTTAGAAATGAACACGACAATATCTCTCTTCATCCCACTCCACCAGTACTGTCGCCTCATGTCCGGTACATCTTATCCCCACCCGGATGTACCGCGAATCGCGAACTGTGAGACTCTATCATAACCTCGTATCGCAACTCTTCCCCTTCAGGAACAACCAGTCTCCCATTGAAGCGTAAGCCCCCGTATGAACTAACTATATAGGACTCGGCTCCCTCTGCTAGTAAACGAACTATCTTCTCTTGACAAAATGAATCTTTTGTCTGGGCCTGTATCACTCTCGTAACAATATGGGGCATAACGGTCATTATCGACATGAATAATCGGGCCACTGCGTCCTGGTGTCCCAACTCCTTCCACTTTACTTTCCATACTTCAGCCACCTCGCCTACTGGCCTACGCCTCAACGCGTCTGCTACCACGTTAGCCTTTCCCGTGTGGTACTGGATGTCGAATTGATAATCCTTCACGAACTCAAGCCACCTACGTTGACGCATATTTAATTCTTTCTGCGTGAAGAGGTATTATAGGGACTTGTGGTCCGTGAACAAACGAAATTACTCCCCCAGGAGATAATGTCTCCAAATTCAAAGAGCAAATACAACTGTTGCTAACTCCAAGTCGTGGGTGGGGTAATTCGTCTCGTGAGGCTTAAGCTTACGGGAAGCATAAGCTATGGCCTGACTCTCCTATTGCAGTACACCTCCAAGTCCTTGTAAGGACACATCGGTGTAGAGTAGATACTAAACTCCCGGTCTTGGTAATGCTAACACTGGCGCTGAGGTCAACTTGTCCTTCAACTCATCGAATGCCAACTGACAGGCATCGCTCCAGATGAATGGCACACCTTTGCGAGTCAGATGTGTCAAAGGACCCGCTATCTTTGAGAAACCCCGAATAAACCTTCTGTAGTATCATACCAGGCCCAAGAAACTACGAATCTCAGTCGGTGTCATGGGCTATCCCCACTCCCTCACCGCGGATACCTTCCCCGGATCAACAGATATCCCTATGTCTGAAATGATGTGCCCTAAATACTGAACCTCCTTCAGCCAAAACCCACACTTCTCATATTTTGCGTATAGCTCGTTCTGACGCAGCGTCTGCAAAACCTACCTCAAGTGCTCGGTATGTTCCTCCTCTGTCTGGGAGTAAACCAGGATGTCATCAATGAAGACGATGACGAACTAGTATAGGAACTCTCTGAATACCCTATTCATCAAGTCCATAAACACGACTGGGGCATTTGTTAGGCCAAAAGGCATAACCCAGAACTCATAGGAACCATATTTCGTCACGAAAGCAGTCTTTGAGACATCTTATTCCTTGATACACAACTGATGGTAACCCGATCTCAAGTCGATCTTTGAGAAGAAAGCCGCTCCTCTCAACTAGTCGAATAAGTCATCGATTCGGGGCAACGGATACTTGTTCCGTATCGTGACTTTATTCAACTCTCGGTAATCTTCACACAACCTAAAAGATCCACCCCTCTTCTTCACGAACAGCATAGGTGCACCCCATGACGAGGTACTCCTACGAATAAACCCCTGACCCAACAGCTACTCAATCTAATCTCGTAGCTCTCTCATCTCAGCTGGTGCCATACAGTACGGTGCGCGGGCTATAGGCTGAGTGCCTGGCATCAAATCGATAAAAAAGTCTATCTCTTTACTAGGAGGTAACCCTATAATATCCTGGAATACATCAGCAAACTCCCTAATAACTGGAATCGAATCGAGTGGTATCACAACTTCCTTAGAGGTCTCCTCCTCTATATAGTACAAGTGAGTGGACGATCCTCCCTCAGGACGAGGCATCACCACTATGAACATATCTTGCCCGAGTATGGCAAAAATAATACTCCTACTGAAACAATCAATCATGGCTCGATATGCAACTAGCCAATCCATGAAAACGATAGCATCGTACTCAGTCATATCTAACACTAACATATCAGCAGGTAAAGTAAACTTCCCGATCTCGATGCCCACACCTCTACATATAAGGGAAATCACAGAACCCCTACTCAATGGTGAATCTACACAAGTAACTGTGCTCTTCGCAGTTTCTAACAACCCTACAGTGCGGGCAAATCTCGTGGCAATGAAATAGTGTGTGGCCCCCGTATCAAATAAAATACGACCCACAGTCCCCTGAATAGAGAACATACCCTCAATAGCGGGTGGATCCTGTGGGACTGCGGCCTGCTGGAGCTGATAAACTCGCCCGTACTGAAGCTATCCTTACTGACTAGGACTGCTGGGATGGGTGGTAAAGCTGGCATCTGTGGTGGTCCTGGGAGGGTGACGAGAAACATAGGTCTCTGGGGCTCGTGTCGAGCACCCTGCTGCTGCTGTGGGCCCCTGCCCCTTTCAGGACACTCCTGGCATTTGTGGCCAATCTTACCATAATTAAAGCATTTCATCGCAAAGTTTCCCCCTCTTTGACCCTGCTGCCCATGGCCCTGGTGGCCGTTGCCATTCCTCTCCTGGCCATCCTGGCCCTGCTGAAACTGTTGATGTTGGCCATGCTGGCCCTGATAGTCGTGCTAACCCTGTTGGCCATGACGAAAACCTCCCTGACTATTTCTGAAACATCTAGATCGAAATCTCTTAGAATCCCCTTGCTGGGAACTCTGATCACTCTACCTGTGTTGACCCTGAGCTGCCTGTGCCCCACTGGCACTATTCCCCCTATCATGCCCTAATGGCTGGACTCTTCTGATCGCTTACCCTCTGACAAGTGAAAGCGGTGGTCCTGGTAGTGAAGCAGTGATGCGTTAACCACATCAGAATAAGTGGCCAACGAGAGATTTTAGAGCAAGTGCTGACGGATCCTCCAAGTCAATCCATCCATGAATTTCTGTATCTTCTTCTCTTCAGTCGGAATTTTATCGGGAACGATGTTAAGAAGATTGCTGAATTCGACCTTATACTCTGCCACTGTCTTCCCCTCCTGTTTGAGGTTCATCAACTTTCTCCTCATCTCGGTGTGAACTGCTGAGGGAAAGTACTTGCGGTCAAACCGCACCCAGAACTCCTGATGGTAAGAACATCCCTCTCCTCCGCGGTGGTAATGGACTCCCACCATTGTAATGCTGACCCTACCAGCTTAAAACTAGCCAGTATCTATCTCTGCACATCCGTACACTCATACATCCTCAAGTGTCTTTAGATGTCCTTCTTTCACTGACTGGACATAACAATGTCGAAGCTACCTGCAAACTCCAGAGTGTGTGCCTTCTGAAAGGAATCATGAACACATTCTCAAGCAGACGGGAATGAATGAGCCTGGACCGGGGCTACCACCAACGCCTGAGGTGGTGCCTGCTGCACAACTGCTAAAGCGGTATTTACCACTTGGGCTACAATGGCTGCAACCTCTGCGGCATTCATGGAACCCTGAACTGGTGCAGGCTATGGCTCGGGATGAGCATACCTGGGAACTCTCTGTGCACGTCGTGGAGGCATCTGAAATGAGAGAGAAGTTTTTATAAGTTCACAGCTATTATCTCAAAATAGCTGAAGAGCGAAAGATACACAAAAGAGTACAATAATCCTAAAATATAGGGCTCTATATCAAAGAACGCTACGCGGAATCATAACAAGCCGTACAAATCATAAGGTCACTAGAACTTGATGCACTGATACCACCTGTGACACCCCGTCTAATTAAATACCGGGTAGCTACTCCTTTATTCAAATTAAAATAAAATGTCAAGTTGGTTCATTTCATAGCATCACTGTCGAAAACATTTTTAGTCATTACTAGCAACCTAATATTTAAAAAGTGAGTTGTCAAATTTTAATTAAATTGAATTAACATGCATCCAAATAAATTATTAACTAAAGAAATCACGATCACATTACAGTCACAATGTAAAATGCCGAAATAAAAATTGAGTCCAAAGTAACAATCCCCTGAACAATCCAAATACTGAATAAAACCAAATACAAAGTCTGCATAATTAATTAATTTAAATCCGAAACTGAAATGAAACTGAAATGAAACTGAGCATGATAAAGTTGTCTCTAAAGATAAAGGGGAGGCCACAGATGAATAAATCTTAAGTGGAGTCAATGTAGGAAGTGGAGGCGTCTACTATAGAGGTCCAGTAACTTCCACAACAGCTACATCACGTCACTGGAATGGAACTCCTAAGCCTGGCGTCCCTGTGGCTGGGCACCTAAAAGATTTTTACAAAAAAAAAATAGATTTGGAAGCAAACGGGTCAGAGCCCGATGTGAAAATAGTTTAAAATATAGCAAGTGTTTAATAACATTAAACAGTGAATATAAAATACATGTTAGTTGCGTGCACTCACATGAGTTTCTCACCTCTCAACTAATTGTGCACATCTAACGTATCCGTAACCCATCCTAATTATGCCGATAACTAACTAGTTTAATTCCCGACCTGACTTTACGTTATAATATGAGGGTCAAAACAAGACATTCTAATATAACCTGTGCGTGTCATTCTTTTTATTTCTCAGATTCAGATACAATAATTATTATGTGAAATTCCCATTTTAACTCCACTAAAAATGTCACAAGTATTCACACTTACACTTAAATAAAGAGTCAATTTAAATTACAGGTATATTAATCTCGTCATAAATATACAATTAGGGCACCCCTAGGCTAAGCTGCGGTGCACACATACTCTGCTATCCAGTCCCGGTACATCACGTACATAAGGACACATATTCCAAATCTCTCCAAAACCGTCTCAATGAGCAACACTCACGCATAATGGAGGCGAACATAGTTCACAAACCCACGGGTCACGCACATACCTACGCTCCCATGGTCAGCTGACTTATTAACTCACAATTAAGTCAATCACAGCCCTATGTCCTTAAGGTACCAATCTAAATCCTCCCGTAGGCACAGAAGGATTAGATGGCCCAGTTCGAAAGCCGACCTTCGGTGATAGCAAGTATGGTAGGTATGTTATACACATAAGTCCATATATTAAGAAATCACATTACTTAGATATCTTAATATATTAAATAAGGTATATTCTACATTCCTCTACCGTTATTCCAATCTGTACATCTTTAGGTATCCAAATAATACATAATATAGACCGTCGACACATCTCACGTCGTAGTTTCAAGTACCTAAAGTCTAACCCACAAAGGTTATCAAATCTCCTATTATCCCCACATTTAAATCCACTATTCTTAAGGTCCTCATTTATGCCATTAACTTATATTATCCAACTATCTAAAATTTACCCATCAATCCTCAATCTCAAATAGTATCACACTCGTCGAGTCTTATTATGTTTAATATAATTCCCACTTTGTCTTCTAATTATAATTTGAGTCTAATGAATATGCCTACTAGTCTTTCTTTAATCTAATAGTATTCACAAAGTCCCCACCAATGATTTTCTAGGGTCAAAATTGTTTAAAATCCAACAAAGGAAAAATATAACCGATTCTGGTAGTGTTGATCGATCGAGCTAGGAGTGTCGATCGATCGAATGCACCAGATAGGCTACGACTTGCTTCGTTTTTCAATCCAAAATTCGTCCCAAAACTTCATTACAAGGTATGAAAATCTAATCTAACATTATAGAATCATCATACAACCAATATACATCATTGTTAACGTTCCACAACCTTTTAATCATCAATTGTTTGCCTTATATGGATCAAAACTTCAATAAAAACCCTAGTTTTTATTTTCTTCAAGAACAGTGATAAATCGCCTCTTAAATTCATTTTTAAATCATCAAAGGTTATGTTTGGGGTACTGAATTCATCCAGAACAGATCTACATATGATTCCTATTAAAAGTTTAGAGTTATACATCAAATTCATTGGGGTTTTCATCAAATCTTTCAAGACAATCTTTAATTTCTACACTAAGCATGGAGGAAATATTCATTGAACTAATGAAATTAAATCACTTGCCTTAAGTTTGTTGTTATGAGTAGTTGCCGGTGTTCAAGGGCTGGCTTTCTCTTCTTTCCGGTCACAATTCCGTCCAAAATTGTGGTGGTGGGTGGTGGTTTTGGCTTGGAACCCTTTTGGAACTTCTCTCTAACTCCCGTAGCCCACTCTCTTGTTTTTGGCTGATAATGGCCTTAATGAATTTACTAATAATATATAATTAAACTCTAAAATTCGTGGGTCTTAATTCCTAAATTTTTAAAATTATCAAAATACCATTTCGGGTTGCCGATTTGGCCTAAAAATTCCCCGGGACCCAAACTAAACCCCCGACTAGTGTTTTATGACTATCTCGACCCTTCCGGACACGTTAGTGCACTCAAAATGACCATACAGTTGATAAAAATATAATTTACTTTTTAAACCAAATTAAATTAATCTCTGACGCGACTGACACGCGCGTCCCAACTTAATTTCCCAAATTGTCGTATTTATATCTCTTGACAATTTTTAATACTTTTAATACTCATATATTACCATATATACTCAGTAATATTTAACATTATCATCATAATTAAAATACCAACTCACATCTCTCTAGTATTTAAATCCGGATTAATTTCTAATTTATTCTCATTTAATTTAATTTAATTAATCCATTAAATAAAAATTAAGAAAATTACGGGGTATTACAAGTTTCTCATCGGAAGCCCTCCTTCTATTCGGAGCTTCTCTCCAGTCGACCACCTCTGTTATTACTATCTCTGGTCATTATTACTATCTCTGGTATGTTTTTATATATACATACATGTATACATATGGAGCTCAGATTTGAAATGAAATACATATATTCATATGGAGCTTAGGCTTGAAATGTTTCATTATAGATTTGAGATTTGCTGTGTTTAAGAGTTGTGTATGAAAGGAGATCTAAAACATAATAAACATACATATAAACATGTTGAAATATATATACATACATATGGGGCTTTAGATTTGTTAAACATACGTAATACATATATATAACAACCTAAGATGCAATTGATTATGTTTTGTACTACACATCCATATGGAGTTTTGTTGGGTTTATTTTTTATTTTTTTCTATATGAGTAAGCAACATTGTATATTTCTAAAATAAATTTTGGTGAGTCTTGTAGTTTGATAGTGGTTATTTTTTTATGTATATATTTATCATAAAAGTGTGTTAATTTGTTTATGTATGTATTCATCATAAAAGTATGTTAATTTTATTTATTTATTTATTTTTGGCACCATTTTAATATAAGATCAAAGATCACTCTAATTCCTCCCTATAAATCATGATGAGCGATTCTGAAGTATATGTAGTTCATTCACCTGTACCTTATAACAATGTTTGATTGGGTTTATGTAACAACACACCATAAATAGGCCCCTAGACCCTTTAAAAACCCAATAAGTTCAAAGAAACCCTAAACTATTACCAAATTACCAATATGACCCTAAAAGAAGAATTAGGTTAACTTATACTCTCGTACCTCAAATTGAACCCAACTTTCACTCAAAGTTTGAACAAATGACTTATATTTTACGAGAATATTATAAATCAATTAATTAAGTTTAAAAAATTTCACATAGGCCCCTAAACTTTTGTAAAATAACTTTAAAGCCTTAAAATATAAACATAAACTCTTCAAGGGCCCAAACAAAAACCCAAACTTTTTTACCCTTCCCCTGTTGACATGGGACCAGCTGGACTGCCAACATAGTATGTGCCATGTGGGTTACCTAAGGTATCCAATTAGCATCTACATACGACTTCGATCATATGGTTATGTTTGCTAGGAAGTTTAAAAAAATTCTTAATTTTAATAAAGAGAATCTTAAAGATGATTATAAGAAATTTGAGAAGTCTAAGTTTAACAAAGCTGAGAAACTCCCTAAAAATCGTAATGATGATCTTAATAGGAATGAGTCGAATAGATGTTTTGGTTATGAGGGCTATGGCCATAAGGCATTTGAGTGTCCCACTAAACTAAGGAAGGAGGGCAAGAAGCCAGTTACATATAATGCCACCCTTAGTGATAGTGAACCGGAAGAGGGACATGATTCCCCCATTGAGCTCATTTTACCCCATTCATGGCTAAAATTTTGTAAAATAACTTTAAAGCCTTAAAATATAAACATAAACTATTCAAGGGCCCAAACAAAAACCGAAACGTTTTTACCCTTCCTTTGTTGGCATGGGACCATCTGGACTGCCAACATAGTATGCGCCATGTGGGTTACCCAAGGTATCTAATTAGCATCTACATACGACTTCGATCATATGGCTATGTTTTCTAGGAAGTTTAAAAAAATTCTTAAGTTTAATAAAGAGAATCTTAAAGATGATTATAAGAAATTTGAGAAGTCTAAGTTTAATAAAGCTGAGAAACTCCCTAAAAATCGTAATTATGATCTTAATAGGGATGAGTCGAATAGATGTCTTGGTTATGAGGGCTATGGCCATAGGGAATTTGAGTTTCCCACTAAACTAAGGAAGGAGGGCAAGAATCCAGTTACATATAATGCCACCCTTAGTGATAGTGAACCGGACGAGGGACATGATTCCCCCATTGAGCTCAATTTTACTCCGTTCATGGATATTCATGTGAGTCATAGTGAAAAATCTTTTGATGAAGATAACTTTATGCATGACACTTTCAAGGCCATTGTTTGTGAATCCCATGTGTTTAATCGTAGAGAGAGCGGAGAAGAGAGTGAGAATGAAGAAGAGGAGAAAGATAGTGAACTCCAGGATGCCTTCTATGACTTATATTCGGAATTTTTGAAAGAGAAAAAAGGAAAACTTAAAGTTAGAAGCTAGGATGAGAGAACATGTCGTAGAATATGATGAGAGTATTTTAATTAAAGATCTTAGGTCACGTGAGAGATATCTTCGAGAGAAGCTAGAGTATATTGAAGGTGAGAGAGATAGTCTTCGAGGTTTAATAGAGGCTATGAAGAAAGAGCTTCTTGAGTTTGAAGATACTAGGAGTTTGCTTGAGTCTATGATGGTAGATTTTGAAGAGAATTTGAGAGACTCGAGTCGTGTAAAATTTAATTTGGAGGGTAGGTCGGAGAAGTTGGAAAAGATTTTGGGCACTGTACAAATCATAGATGACAAGTGTGTAATTGGCTTCATTACTCAAAATGCTTTTGCTAATAAAGGCAATACCATACATTTGAGAGAATCGACTAAGAATGCTAGAAAAAGGTCAATTCTTAGTAATACTTATCAACATGCTTTAACTTGCACACATTATGGTAGGAAGGGTCACCTTAGGAGGTTTTGTTTCGATCATAGAAACAATCTTAGGAATTCCAAGGGTAAAGTCACCAAGATCACCAAAACCCGAGTGCGTCACGTTCCACCTATGTGTGTTAGGAGATCCGATTTAAAGGGTTTGCATGATAGACTTTATGATTATCATTTGCTTGCACATGATACTTCCCATTCTAAATCTAAATATTAATTATGTTATCTTTGTTTACGTACACTAGTTGTACTTCAAGATAGATTCTTGCTAGTTGTATGTTTGTTTGTCATATTCTAGTTTATGATTCATCATATATATATATATATTTTTAAATTACGACACATGTATATTTTGTATTTTAATTGTTTCTTTTATTGCGTCTTATTGAAAAATGCAAAAATATTTTGTTTGTCTTTGGAGTTATCTTTGTTTTTAAAATTTGTTTAAAAGTTGAGAACTCAAAAAGAATTTTTTGTGTATTTTAGTTTTACACATTTTGTGTGGCATATCCTTGTGTTTGAATCCTATATCTCATTCCATATCCATGTGGCTAGAACTTTTGGTTATATATTTCAATTCTTAAATTGTTCTTTATCATGCTTGCATGGAGAAGTTTGACTTTGATTTGCCTAATGGATTATCTTTTTATATGCCTCCTTGCACCTATGCATGAGCTCTTTTTTGAGCGTTTAACTTCACATGTATATTTGAGTTTTGTGAGATTTTGTCCCATCAATATTGCCATTTACATATCTTTAGACCGTGGGGGATTTGTGCATGTAAGACCCTTTTCCTCTGATCTTTTATTGAATACTTTATATATATTTAGTAATGGAAAGGGTCTTCGGAAGACATGTTGCCTTTCTGTGTAAAGCCACTATTAAAAAAAGAGCCTAAAAAGTGTGGAATTGAAAAAGTAGTCAAGGCCAACATAGTTTAGTTTGTTTGATCTTTCAAAAGAGATAGCTTCAAAAGTATTGAAAAAAGAAAAGAAAATAAAATTTGTAAAATGTTTATCTTTTGAGGGTGTTTAGTTGAAGATCAACATGGTTTACACAATGAATCCTAGTTATGATTATTGTGTAATGATGCTATTGATTTGTAGAATCATCAAAATTCTAGGCTTAATTGCATTATGCTTGTTTGGTCGTTGAGTTCACTTTATCTTATCACATGAGGCTAAATCTAAGTTTGATAAAGTTTTACAATCAAATAGAATTCCTTAAACATATTTAAGTGATTTGATTATAATTCTTTAGTTTCTAGTTCACACCCATTTACTACGTTTACCACATGTTTATTTAGACACATTTATGCCATATGCGTGTGAAAAGCTTATTGCGTTCAGTGTCTTGTGGTGTTTTTATACCTATATATATGTGTGCTTATGCTGCATTGATATATTTGTGTGTGTGTGTGTGTGTGTGTATATATATCTATATATATATATATATATATATATATATATATATATATATATATAGTTATCTATCTTTTTGCGACTTTTCATTGATATTACATGCTTATCTTAGTACATTCTAGTTTGTATCATTTTGTTATAGCATCTTAGTTTGTATCTATGCTATTTGTGTGCATTAATTCATTCTTTGCTGTCTCTTGTATCACTATACATCATCAAATGATATCCTTGTTTTTCCATTATGCTTATCCCTTGTTTCATTTAGGGGGAGAATACTCTTTGTCTATTCCTGAACAAAAAGGGGGAGAAATGGTATCTAGATCTTTTAATTTGGGAAGATCTAACTTAGGGGGAGATGTCTTTCTTATGAAGATAGTGTTAGACAAAAGGAGAGGGGATTTATTTATTAAATTTATATTATTATATTCCCTATGCGTTTGATGGTTGGTTTAAGCGTGCAGGTTATCATCCTTACGGTAAAGTTTTCAAGAAAGAAAATCTACTCAACATATGTGTCGGTCAAGCGTCTGTGTATTTTTTTGGGGGTTAGGATATAGTGTTTTAGAGGAGCTTGAAGGACCGTAAGGTTTTAATTTTTTTTGTCCCGAAAGAGACAAGGGGGGAGATTTGTAAGAAAAAATTTCCAATTGAGTCAATTCGTTAGTGTTGGCTTAATTTCAGACGAAACTATTTGAGTCATAGGATAGAAGTTTGTGAACTTTAAAGCCTACGACATTTGAGTTGAAGACGTAATAGCAAAGTCTAAAAGAAGATCACATCATATGTCATGTTTCATGCCTTGTTTGCATCATCAACTTTCCAAGATCTCTCAGGTATGAATGCTTATGTTATATTGAGACTTGGATAATTTTTTTATTGGGTGTCATAATATTTTGTAAACATAACTTAAAATGATTTTGTATATTTTCTAAGAAAAATATACTTTCTGTAAAGTCGTTTGAATGACCTCGTTCAAACGATTTTTTATCGTCGTTCGAACGAGGTATCTAATGAGGTGTTATTTTGTTATTAGTGAGATCTAGTTTGATAGGTCGTTTGAATGAACTCGTTCAAACAAGTTTTCCTCGTCATTCGAATGGGGATGGGCTTTTAGAATTTCTGAAATCTCATTCAATTTTTATCGTTAGAATGACCCGGCCCTTTTGGCTACGCTATAATCTTGTTCGATCTTTGTCATTCGAACAACTCTGGCATGTCGTTTGAACAAGTTGATAGTTTTTTAGGAGTGGGCAGTTTTTCGCACGTTTTTCCTTAAAACCTCCCACTACTTTCCCACCCTTTTTAGTAGTGCGGGAGTTAATATTTTTAGATGACTTTTACCATACTTTGAGATCTAAAACATGTATACAAAAATTCGTTTGGTTTTTGTGAATCATAAATGATTTAATTGCCAAACAAAAACAGTTTTACACCCATACTGTTTATGTGATTCAAGTTTCTTCATAAAATATGTTTTGAGATCATTGTTTTGGCATTAGGTTTTGTTCTCTACCCTATAGAGATCGTTTTTATGGTGGATTTAGTGGTCATGGATTTCCATGCGGTGGACTCTGTGTGTTTGAGTGTTGCATTTCCCCATCGGTGAATTCCGAGATGTTGGTTGACTCTTGCGTTGTTAATCAGCAGAGGTGACGGAACGAAGAGAACTAAGGCTTACAAGGGCGTCGAGTCATTGTGTAAGTACTATGTCGTGTCCTTTGTAATTCCGTACTTAGTGGACTCGTGGCTGGGCCATCCGAGATTTTTCTCGTTGTGAATTTTCCTCGTACATCGGGGCATTGTGGTTGTGTATTTTATCTTGCAAATGATCACTTAGATGCATGCTTTGGTTTAAGAAGATAAAATCAATCTAATAAAAAAATTAGTTTAATTTGGTGCTTAATTAAATTGGGTAATTTAATTCAAGTCAGTATCTTTAATTTGGAAAAATTCATGTTTAGTTTATTTAGCATAATTTAGAACTTGAATTAAAGTTGTGTTTTTAAGAAGGGAAAATTTTAATTTTTGGAAGAAACTTTTAATCTTGAATTTTTTCGAAACCATCACCTAACGTATCAACATATTCATTTAATCCTCCCCTTCTCAGAGATAAACCCCACGATTGGCATGGTAGTTAAATTGTTCGATCTACTTATTCCTATACCTATAAATAGGAGTACCCTTTATATGGCGTGCACAAATAAACGAGGTATATGTACAGTCCAACTGCAACCTCTCATACTCTTGTTGCAAGTGATTATCACCGTGCCTCATTTTTCTTGAGAAAAATATACGGGGGGATGAATATGAGTCATACAAATAAGGGCTACAATTCATTAATAACTATTTATTCTTTTTCAAATGATCCAATTTAAGTTCATCTTATTTTAATGTATGAGGTATAAGGGTGTATTAGTTTGATTAAGATTTTGATTTATCACTACCCTTCTCTTAACCTCCTGCGTGTTGGGTCATACCGACGTGAAATCCAGACAAGAACCCACCGTAAGTGTTAAAACACATTTTTTTAGGGTTTATTACAAGAGAGTTCAAAAGTATATGTGTATTATCAATCCAAGGAATCAAATTTAACTATCCAATAACTAATAATTATTTTGTACTCCTTCTATCATCTACATGATAAAGCACATACCAATAATCACAATATGTCACTAAAGTCAGGTCGTTTCTCAATAAATTACGGTTTATGGTAAATTTTCCACTAATTAGGATTTAAGAATTAAAAATTTACAATAGAGTTTAAGAATTGAAGATTAGCGTTTAAGAATTAAAAATTAGGGTTTAAGAATTGAAAATTTTAAATACTGTTTAAAGTTTTTAAATTAAGTTTAAAAATGGACAGATTTTCCACTAATTAGGGTTTAAGAACTCAAAATTTTAAATAGAGTGTAAGAATTGAAAATTAGGGTTTAAGAATTAAAAGTTAAGGTTTCAATTTTAATTAGGATTAAAATAAACACACATAAACATATACATGAAAATTAGGGTTTCAATTTTAATTAGGGTTAAAATAAACACACTTTACCACACACACACACATACAGTACATATATACACACACACTGCATATATCGACACACATACATGCATATATATATATATATATATATATATATATATATATATATATATATATATATATATATATATATATATATATATATATATATTTAAAGACACACATATACATGGTATACATACACACACATATATACACACACATAAATACACACTTAATACACATACATATATATAAATACACACACACCCACACACACAGTGCATGCATATATATAAAGAAAATGTTACCTTTGATATTAAGAGAGAGGAAGTCAAAAAATGGAGTGATAGGAGAGTCAGTGAGCGAGAGAGACAAAGAGAGAGGAGGTGAAAGGGTTTAAGAGAGAGGAAAGTGTGTGGATATGATAAAATCATTTTGGGGGTTTATAAATACGGAGTTGAGTCATGACCTTGGGTCGTGCCCACTAGTCGTGACCCCTTACTTTTTCCACATCACCGGTCTTGTGACCATCAAATTATAATATGTCTAGTCACGGCCCTCGCCCATGGACAAGAGGCATGACCAATTCAAAATGGTCATGACCGAAAGTCGTGACCACATTAGAGAGAATTTTGGCAGTGGTCATGGTTGTGGTTACGGCCATAATCCGTGACCTTTGTTGAAGGGAGATTCGGCTTTATTTTTCCGCCATGATAGTCACTCCTTAGACACAAATTCTGGTCATGACCCACCATAGTCACAACTAAAAGTCATGACTAGCTTCAGGCAGGGTCACGACATTATATGGTCAGCGAACTGGTCACGCATTTATTTGATATGGTCATTGCTGTAGGTCTTAACCAGCAGGTTACGGAATAAGATCGTGACTAGGCTACCGTGAATATCCACCTAATTTGGTGTAGTGGTAGGTCATTATGTCGATTTATTTTCAATTAATTATAACAACTATAATTTATTTTTCCAAACAAGTAACAAAATAAGAAATGATATGTTAGTGTAAAATAACAAGAAGATAAAGATGGATAAGAGTTGGATGTTTCTGCCTAATAGGTTGTTTAAGCAATATAATTTCGATGTTGATTCATTCACTGAGATCACAAGAAACCACATGGATGAAAATAACGAGTCACGATGTCCATATAGAGATTGTCAAAACATATATTTCCATGATCTGATAACTATCAGAAGTCAATTGTTGAGTCATGAAATGTCTTATAGTTATACTTGCGTGATAAATCACAGAGATGAGGTGAATTGTGAATGAAACTTTTCAAGTGCACAAGTGCTGAACAATATAGAAGTTGAGGAGGAAAATGATGACATGTTATGGTTGTTACATGATATGTTCGACCCTAATGGTTATCCCTACATAGTGAAAATTTTACTAGTATATATAATAAATTATTTGGTGAACTCAAAGAATATCTATATCCAGGATGTAAAAAATTCTCCTAATTTTAGTCTCTTATAAAATTAATGCATGTTAAGGTTCTTAACCGTTGGAGCAACAAATCATTTGATATGATACTCAAATTGTTGATGGAAGCCTATCTAGATTCAAAGATCCCCCATTCACATTATGAAGCAAAATAAAATTTGTGAGATTTGAGACTCGATTATGAATCTACTCACGTGTGAAAATATGATTGTGCATTGTTTTGGAAAGAGAATCAAAATGCAGATAGGTGACTGGTATGCGATGATCCTAAATACAAGTATGGTGATACGAATGGAAAGAATGTTCCTCATAAAGTACTGCATTACTTTCCATTAAAACCAAGGTTGCAACGATTGTATATGTAAAGATATACCACCTCTAAATGAGATGGCATAAGGAAAAATAAGTCGATATGCAGGATGTTTTGAGACATTTGGCTGATGTCGAGGCACGTAAAGACTTTGATAAGTTGTACCCTTAGTTTGCAGATAATTCTTGCAATGCAAGGTGATGCCTTGATACCGATTATTTACTTGTAGCTATAGTTGTTGGATTAGTGATTGATGTGTTACAGCAGGTCGAATTTCATAAATAAACAAAGGAAACTTTATCAATTTATTTAAAAAAAGTATAAAAATAGTCAAAGTGATAGTGTAACATATTATTTTCTTTTTATTTATTGAAAAATATGATTAAAGTGTAAAAAAGCTCGAAAGATTTTGATGAAGAATCAATCTGTCAGAAAGTCGTTAGAAAGATGTGAAGTGAAGGGTGTTAGTACCCGACCTTTGAATTCAATATGCAGGCAGAATTTTGAATTGTTAGGACAAAAAGTTACAACTGAGATCATAGATTTAAAAATACTACTCCAATGTTTTGCGTTAAAGATGGATACAATGAACGATACCTTACTACTAGAGATAAATATTTCTCTTCAGGAAGATGTCCCTGAAGGATCTTTTGTCCCTTCGAATCAATTTGCATGATGACAAGTGTTAATTTTATCATTTTGTTTGTAATGAGAAAACTAGTTTAAACTCATCTCTTAGTTATGAAGTATTATTTAGTTTTGAGATTCATTATGACATGAACAATAACAAATTTATGTTTTGGTTATAATATAAGATCTTTTAATTATGTTTATGTACTTAATTATCTTTTTATTATCTATTATAACTTTCAAGGAAATATTTATTGTGGAACATTATAATTATGGATGCGTCTTTTTTTTGCAACTAAAGTAGTATTCTTCTGCAATATAAATACAAGTTGCAAAAATATTTTAGCAATAAAAAATAACTATTATCAAGGAATTCAATCCATTGCAAAATATCTTTTGCAGTGAAATAAATGTTGATGAAACCTATCATTATAAAGGTGATTATTATTTAAAATCAAAAGTGTCTTTTTTTTAACGAAAAAGAGTGTTACAAAAGACTTTTAGCAATGAAAAATAAACAATTGGCAAGGAATTATAATTCTCTCACAATATCTTTTGTGATGATTTATTAGTACCTTTTCCAATGAAATATTCATGGTAAAAGATTTTTAATCGAAATATGAGAACTTTTTTACAACGAAAAATTCTGTTACAAAAGACTTTTAGCAACAAAAATTTAACATTTGGCAAAGAATTTTAATTCTCTTAAAATATATTTTGCGAGGATTTATTATTATCTTTTGCAACGAAATATTCATTGGAAAAGATCTTTAGCCAAAATATGAGAACATTGTTGCAACAAAAAAGAGTGTTACAAAAGACTTTTAGGAATGAAAAATTAACACTTGGTAAGGAATTTTAATTCTCCCAAAATATCTTTTACGAGGATTTATTAGTATCTTTTGACACGAAATAGTCACTGTAAAAGGTTTTTAGTCGAAATATGAGAACATTTTCGCAACGAAAAATCTTTTTTTGAACGAAAATTTTTGTTGCGACGATGACAAACTTTCCTAGCAAAAGATCTATATCACTATGGCTAGTGCCAGGAATGTTGCAAGTTAAACAAATCATTGCAAAAGGTGTTTTGCAATGAAAATATAGATTTTGTAATAATTTCTTTTCGATGCTAAATGCCAAAATTCGTGTAGTGTTAAAATTTCACAACTTAATGTATAGGTGGGTATGTGATTTACTTTTGTATACGTTATTTTTCTTACACGATCTTTTTAGGGCAATTACACTTTTTCCTCTCAATGTTACCTCCTTTTTTTTTTTTATTTCACCATCTGAATTTTTATTTTGAAATTTATCATTCCGAACATCCAAAATACTTCCATGGACTCCTTATAACACTAACACTGTTAATTTTTAAGTTCCATCAATCACATTCTAATAAATTTTTCCCAACAAACTGATTTATTGTTGAGTCTATTTAGAAATGACCTTTATTTTCATCTTAACAAATAAGTTTTTCTAAAAGGGAGAAGAAGAACTCTTACTTTATCCTAACCAACTTTATCTTTTTTAGAAGGTGTTGATACAAAAATTAACTTGCTGACATGGACTAGTCATAAGAAGGCGTGTGTCAATCTACGTGGCACGTAGCTGCATTTTTACAATCATATTGGCTACGAGGAACTCTGCCTCCCCGATCAACTCAGGCGCTCCGACCAATAAGAGCTTTTTCAAGGATCTTTACAGCACCGAGCAACTTATGAAGACCGAGCTACATTAGCGGTCCGAGCAGCTCTGGCGGTCCGAGCTGCATCTCGCCCAGAGCATTAATGATCGGGCAATCGAAAAGATACTGCACATTAAATGCTCATTATTATCAGATTGACGCATACGCCTAGTAGATAGCGGTGCATCATTCTTTCATTTGTACAGCCTCAAGGCTATAAATACATTGTAACCTCCTCATTAGCGGGGGACTTGGAATTTCTTGGAAAAATTGCTATCAAGAATTCTGGGCAAACAATAATCAATACAAAAATAGTGGACGTAGGCCATTTCCTTCAAGGCTGAACCACTTTAAAAATTCATTATCTTATATTTATATATTCTTTTTATTTGTGATTAAATAATTAGATCGAATCTAGTTTTTTACATCAACAGATTGGCGCCGTCTGTGGGAAACGACTGTAATTTTCATTTTTCATCAAAACAATTCATTACCAATGGTTGATAATCCTGAATCCAATCACCGAAATGATGGAAACCCTCCAAATACATCCTCTCCCCCAAATGTTCAAGATCTGGCTGGAATTATGGCCAATTTGGCTCAAGGCTAGACGGCTATGCAAGAGACTATGCGACAGCTCATGCAAACCATCCATGGTGGAGCACCGACTCATTCAGGACAGCGAAGTGTTCATAGACATACCCGTAAAGGACCAGTGCTCTTGAAAGATTGAGTAGGGTATCTCCTTTTGATCGATTGGGCCCTAAGAGGAACAAAAGTCCTCCTAAGGTTGCATCGAGGAGCTTTCGACAACTATCAAACTTAAAGGAAGGATCTGCCTAGTAGCGACCAGCTGCTCGTCAAAATAGATCCCAGGAAGCCACATCAACTCGATCAGTTGCTCGAACCAACAAGCCCGAGGAAGGAAATGATGCGTGGAAAGGCTCTATTCAGAGGTTGGAGGATAGATTAGGGGAAATGGCTAAGGACAAGAACCCTCTACAATGAACTTTTATTCAAGGAACACCTTTTGTCCAGACCATTATGGATTTTCCTACACTGTCAAAGTTCAAATCACCTATTGTAACTCCCAAATATGATAGAAAGACCGACCCTGTCCTTCATATAGAACAATACCAAGTGGCAGTCGAAATCTATGCTGTTCTAAATGAGATGAGATGTAGAGCATTCTCGATAACCCTTACCGGATCTGCTCAAATATGGTACAATAATCTTCCTCGGGGTAAGATCTTAACTTTCTTTCAACTGGCCGAGTTGTTCATTGGAAATTTCTATTTTGGGGCAAAGCCAGTCAAACGAGTAGCACATTTGTTAAGTGTTAGACAAAAAGCTGGTGAGAGTACCAGAGATTATATAACTTGTTTCAATAATGAGAAACTCGAAGTCATTGATTATGAGGAGAAGACAGCGATTACTGCCTTGATGAGTGGGCTGTTGCCCAACAAGTTGTATTACACTTTGGCTAAAGATCCACCCAGAACCATGTCAGAACTGATGGCAAAAGCGGCCAAAATCATGAATACCGAGGAGGCTATGGCTGCGAAGAAGAATATGGATAAAGAAACCAAGGTGGAGGTTGACAAAGCCAAGAAGAAAGAGCGTAAGAACAATGGTGGTGACAAACAATCCAAAAATAGGTCGTCATGGGAGGTATTGAAAAAATTTGATAATTACACTCCTTTGAAGATAGACATCAACCATGTTCTAAAAGAAATCAAGAACAACGAGGAGTTAAACTGGCCAGGGAAAATGAAGGCAGACCCTGACAGGAGGAATAAGGCAAAATACTGCGAGTTTCACAAAGATCATGGCCATATGACAAAAAATTGTATAGCCCTTCAGAATGAGATCGAAACACTCATTAGACGAGGAAAACTAACAACATATGGTGATCGTAAAAATGAAAGAAGAAACAATGACCGAACAAGAGAAAAGTCTAGATCTCCTCGTCGAGACGAGGAGAAAAAGAAAAGAGACCATGAAGACGATCCAGAAGACGACACTGATCTTCCCAAAAGACCAAGGCAACCAGAACGTGAAGTGTTTTCAATATGTTTTGGATCATTTGATTGCAATGTAATTACAGGAGGAGATACGGGAGGAGGAGATCTTACTGCAGAAAGAAAAGTTTACCTCTACGAAGCTCAATCTTGCTCATACATTCAGCGAATAAATTTAGCTAAGGAGGATCGCCTGAGAATGGTAAACAAAGAGAAATTGGTCATTGGTTACTCAAAGAACAACCTCGCAGGTGTTTTATATCCTCATGATGACCCATTGGTGATCAAAGTGAGGATAAAGGAAGTAATGATTTCAAGAGTACTGGTGGATAATGGTAGCTCGGCAGACATCATGTTCTACTCGTGCTTTGACAGTTTAAATCTAAAGCTGTCTCAACTGGAACCGTATCACAGACCCCTCCTCAGTTTTGATGGCGAGAAAGTCTTTCCACTTGGGACGATCAAGTTGGATATATTCATTGGTACATGGCCTGCTTGTCGAATGGAAAGAATACACTTCTTCATGATGGATAAGAATGTTCAATCAGCCTACAATATCATTATGGGAAGGGTAGGATTGAAAAAGTTCGAGGCAGTACCATCCACGGTACATCAATGCTTAAAATTTCCAACAAATTTTAGAGTAGGAGTTGTGAAGGGTGATAAAAAAGTAGCTCGAGAATGTTAGTATTCATCTACCGAGCAGGAGGAACTGGAGGAATCAAGGAAAAAGACTACCACCTATCAAGTGGATGAGGGTGCAGAAATTGAAACATTGGATCCTAGGGATGAGTCGCAACTTGTGAAGGGTCAAGTGGTGGAAGCTACTGAAAACATCATTCTGGACGACGAGCACCCTGAACGAACAACTCAAATAGGTTCATCGTTGGAGGCCTTACTGAAACAATAATTGATAACTTTCCTAAGAAGCAGAAAGCAAACCTTTGCACGGAGTCATGAGGATATGCCCAGAATAGACCCAAATTTCTTATGTCACGAGCTCAACGTGAATAAGGAGATCAAGCCTGTGAAGCAGAGAAGAAGAGTATTCAGTCTCGAGAAGAATCAAGCCATACAGGAGGAGGTCGAGAAGCTATAGAAAGCTTGCTTTATTAAAGATGTTAAATATCTAGACTGATTAGAAAATGTGGTGATGGTGAAGAAGAAGAACAACAAATGGAGAATGTGTGTAGACTTCACCGACCTCAACAAAGCATGCCCAAAGGATCACTTTTTGTTGCCCCATATTGATCAACTAGTTGATGCTACCTCGGAACACGAGCTGCTGAGCTTCATGGATGCTTATTCTGGTTAACAGTGAGAGTACTTCTTTCATTACCCCTAGGGGAACTTATTGTTATAATGTTATGCCTTTTTGTTTGAAAAATGCAGGTGTAACCTATCAGTGACTAATGAACAAGGTGTTTGCTGAACAAATCAGTTGCAATATGGAAGTCTATGTTGACGATATGCTGACAAAGAGCCAGAAAGCTGCTGATCATCTAGTTAACTTAAGTGAGACCTTTGATCAATTGGATAAATATCAAATGAAGCTGAACCCGACGAAGTGCATATTTGGAGTACGAGAAGGCATGTTTCTCGGGTACATTGTTAATCAATGAGGCATTGAAGCAAATCCTGAAAAGATCAAAGCTCTATTAGGGCTGCGATCTCCAACGACGAAAAAAGAAGTGCAAAGTCTTACAGGACGAGTAGAAGCACTCAACAGATTTGTATCGCGAGAAACTTATAGATGTCTCCCATTCTTCAAAATGCTCCGAAAGACTTTTTGAGTGGAATGATGAATGTGAGAAGGCTTTTCAAGACTTGAAGAAATATCTGGGAGCACCTCCACTATTATCCAGGCCGTTGATGGGAGAAAAATTGTACTTGTATATGGCAGTATCAGAGAATGCAGTTAGCTCGGCATTGATCAGAGTGGAGAATGGAGTGAAAAAACCAATTTATTACACGAGTAAGGCCTTCCGAGGAGCAGAGATCAGATATCCAAAATTGGAAAAGTTGGCGCTGGCGCTGATTGAGGCGAGTAGGAGAATGACGCCATACTTCCAGGCTCATACCATAGTCATATATACTGATATGTCATTGAGGCAAGCCCTTCATAAACCAGAAAAATTAGGAAGATCGATGTACTGGGCAATAGAACTCGGTGAATATGATATAATTTATGAGCCTAGATCGTCATTAAAAGGCCAAGCAGTAGCAGATTTTATAGTAGAGTTCACCTATCCTGATACCCCCGAGGAACAAAAGTTGCTCATCGACAAACTTGTGGATGTTATAGGATCATCAAACCCAATACCAGACCAACTCAGGTTGGTAAAAGGGCAAGTAGATGTTACAAAATCATCAAATTCAAGCCCAGACCAACTAAGGTTGGTAAAAGGGCAAGAAAAGATGATCGACGAGCAATAAAAAATATCATGAGAAGATGAAATGAAGCAATAAATATTCCACCGAGGAACTCTGTCGGATCAGAAATTTGAAGTCGAGTTACCTATATGGAGCCTATATGTTGATGGCTCATCTTGCACTACAGGCTATGGGGCAGGGATCGTGTTGAACAGTCCGGACGAGGTCGACATGGAATACGCCATACGCTTCCAATTCAAAGCTTCCAATTCAAAGCTTCCAATAATGAGGCTGAGTATGAGGCCATGATTGCAGGTCTTAGTTTAGCAAAAACTATGAAGTTACAGCAGGTTATTGTCTTTAGTGATTCTCAATTGATCGTAAATAAAATGTTGGGAACATATGCAACTAAAGGAGAATTAATGATCAAGTATCATGCAAAGGTGATGGAGTTGGAATAAGAATTTATTACTATTTAGCTGGTCAGAATACCAAGAATAGAGAATGCGAGAGCAGACGCACTAGCCCGATTAGCCTCAGCTACTCGTACCGAGCTACGAATAACAATTCCAATTGAAGTATTGGCTAGTCTAAGCATAGATGAAGATCTGATGATGAATTTTATTTCCCTTGATTTAGGGCCATCTTGGATGGATCCCATTATGGCATATATTGAGGAGGGAGAATTACCAATTGACAAGCTCGCAGCTAAGAAATTGAAGTATAAAGCTTATCGTTATGTATTGACTAACGGTATTTTATATAGATGAGGAATTATGGAAGGTTTGCAAAGATGTGTACATCCCTCCGAGGTGAAAGACTTGATTGAAGAGATCCATGAAGGGTCCTGTGGAGCCCATGTAGTAGGTCGGACACTTTTGCAAAGGGTGATGACGCAAGGATACTACTGGCCAACAATGAGGGCTGATTGTATATCTTATGCCAAGAAATGTGACAAGTGCCAGCGCTTCTCCTCCATCTGAAGAACTCCCCAAGCACTGTTGACACCCATTACTTCCCCTTGGCCATTTTCCATGTGGGGAATTGACTTGGTCGGGCCACTTCCAACGACCAAGGGAAGGTTTAAGTATCTCGTTGTCGCAGTGGATTACTTTACTAAGTGGGTGGAAGCTGAGCCTCTTGTCGATATGACATATGACAGGGTATACCAATTTATATGGAAGAACATCATTTGAAGGTATGGTCTTCCTCATGCATTCATCACAGACCATGGAAGCTAATTCGACAATGAGGAATTGGCTGCATATTGTCATTAGTCGAACATATTAAAAACCCACTCTGCACCAGGCCATCCTCAAAGCAATGGACACACTGAAATGACAAACAGAACCTTGCTAAATGTCTTGAAGAAAAGACTGAATGGCGCGAAAGCAAACTGGATCAACGAGCTACATTCAGTATTTTGGACTTATCGTACAACTCACCGAGAAGCAACTGGACAGTCACCATATATGCTAGCATTTGGAAGTGAAACTGTTAAACCCGCCGAGCTGGGTCTTCCGACACACAGAGTGCTAAATTTCAATTCCCCTGTCAGCGAGTTAATGAGAAGATTGGATTTGGACATGCTCGAGGAAGTTAGAGAAGAAGCAGCCTTCGGGAATGATGCTTACCAACAACGAACAACTTTGTTCTACAATAAGAGGGTGAAGAAGTGCAACCTGAAAGAAGGAGACTATGTGCTAAAGAAAATGATTCAAAAGAAAAACAAACTAGAGGAAAACTGGCATGGACCATACCGAGTTACAGAAGTTGTTCGACCAGGAACCTACCAAATAGCAACTTTAGAGGGGGAGGAGTTTAAGACTGCATGGAATGCAGAACACATGCGCAAGTATTATCAGTAATGTAAACTCTCATGTAACGCAGTTCCATCAGTATGAATAAAAGGACGATATTCTGCCAAATTCTCTCCTGTTATCAAAATTTGTTTAGGGAATACTAGTGCTACACACTACTCTACTCAGCAAAACTCAGACAAAAAATATTCCTAAAAATGCCAACTCAGGTTGGTTAGGAAGCAAAAATATTCCTAAAAATGCAAACTCAGGTTGGTTAGGAAGTAAAAAATATTCCTAAAAATACCAACTCAGGTTGGTTAGGAAGCAAAAATATTCCTAAAAATGCTAACTCGGGTTGGTTAGGAAGCAAAAATATTCGTTAAAATGTCAACTCAAGTTGGTTAGGAAGCAAAAATATTCCTAAAAATGCCAACTCAGGTTGGTTAGGAAGCAAAAATATTCCTAAAAATGCCAACTCAGGATGGTTAGGAAGCAAAAATATTCCTAAAAATGCCAACTCAGGCTGGTTAGGAAGTAAAAATATTTTCCAAAAGTACCAAAGTTGGTTGGAAAGGAAAAACCCACTAACTGTAAGTTGGTCGGGAAGAAAAAATCTGCCGACCTTCGTTGGTCGTGGACATTTTATGAATATGTAAAGGTGATCGAGAAAAAAAATTTATACTCGTAATATTTTGAATTACCACCAAGTTGGTAGAGAAACAAAACATCATTAATTTTGGTTAGTCGTCAAATGATTACCACAAATTCAAGCTAGTCGACAATAAGTTTTAATCAACTATAGTTGGTCGACAAATTACATAATGTTGTTATTTTTTTTAACAGATATACATATAAATATACATATATAAAGGGTTTTACAACCACAAGACAATGGCAATTAAGATTGCGAACAAAAATAAAAGTCCTTCATTAAATTGAAAAACAAAATACATTGAGAATGAAATGTATACTAACTATTACATCAAGATTCCTACTCTATTGGTTTCTTCCCCTTTGATTTTGAAACAGGTTCCTCGCCAGCAGGAGGATCATCTAAAGCATAAGGGGAGTTTATGAAGTTAAGGTCTTTAAGCATCCTGATGTTCATCACAGATGGTCTATCGAGCAGGTGCTCGGGGCTAGATATCTCGGCATTAGAATGGAGATTGTCATCGCGGAGGTATTTAGAAATCAAACACCGTGGGATGGCCTGAGCAGGGATCCAGCTCATATCAAGCTTGAATGGTGGCACTGGTAGGTCGAGTAGCCCATGATTATGGTAATCCCATAGGTAGTGACCCTGTTCCAGTTGCAATACGCCCAAAGCATTCAATCAACCTTGTTTATAACCTTAATTATTGGCATTTTGGATTCGATCATCCAAATGGTAAAGAGCATCATTGTAGCCTGTCATCCAGAATTCTCTGGGCTGCTTGTGGAATTGATAGGTCAATCTTTCCAACTGCTCGCGAAGACTTTTTGCAAAAATTTCCTTATTCTCCAAATCAGACTTCTGCGCAGAGAGCTGCTAGTCCAAATTCTGGATCTTCTCAGACATCTCGGCCAAGGCCTGGTTCTTTGCCATTAGTTGTAAGGCTTTATTCTCCAGAGCCGATTGAGTTCTCTGTTCCTCGACAGTAATTCGAGCAGCTCTTACTCATCCCCGAGAAGCTCTCGCTCGGCTCCGAGCAGAGGTAAAAGGCCCAATCCTCTTCAGGGTTTCTAGCTCATCCCTCAAGTTGGCATTTTTGACTTCCAGGAAAGAGAATCCCACATCGTTCACAGGGACCAAAGCGTTTGATGTAGAGGTAACAGACTTCAATTGAGTTACTTCCCTTTGCAGGTTATTATTTTCTTGCTCCAACAGCTCAGCTATTTGCCTGTGCTCCTCAACCTCAGTTTTCAAAGTTCTCTCTTTCACTTCATAAGCAGTAAACATTTTATCGTATCCTTTATCAGCATTCAGTTGCTGATATTTCGTCTCGTACCCCTCGTGCAAAAGTGCAGTAGATTCCTTATATTGTTATTGAAGCTCTTCAAGAGTACCCTGGAGATCTTCAATCATATCATAGTATGCTACGTTGTTAGCTACTGCACGATCGAGCAGGCACTTCAAATACTGGTATGCTTCAATTACTTGCTCTGAAGCATCTTGGCCGAGGATGTCGACAATTTGTGCTACACTCAAATCTGTGTGACCAGCTGTGAAGTACTCATTACATTGCTTCAACATCTTTGTATCATGAGTAGATAATAATTCTATCCTGGACATAAACTAGTAAAGGAAGAAAAAGCAAGAATCAATAAGGAGCAAGAGGAAGAAAGACAACAGTATGAACAGGCAAAACTTTGAATTTTATTATATCATAAAAAATAAGTACAAAGTCAGAGTTACATTTGATAAAGAAAAGCAAACACAGAGAAAAAAACCGAACAACACTACACCTTTTCCTTGTCTCCCAAAACTTTCTCGGGAGGCTGGGACGAGGAGGTAGGTTGATCGAGGGGAACAAATGGTTGCTCAAAAAGTACTGGAGGTTTCTCGGATGAAGTAATAGGTAGTTGAAGTTGCTCGCTGGTGGATTGGATAGCTGGGGGGTGAGAAGTTTGATCTCCCATCACCATAGAAGATTCCTCAGAGGCAGCTTCGTCCTCTTCTTCTTCTTCGGGAGTTGGAGGGGGGCCCGGGATGTGACGCTGGAACAAGTCAGAATTTTCATCGACCTTCATTTCTTGCAACGCAGCAACCCAACCATCCCTAAAGTATTTGTGGCTACCATATTCCACCTACGACATCATGGCAGCCAAACCTTTGTTCCACCCCTTATCCCAGCCGGCGCTGAAAGACTTCTTCATAGCCAACTTCATTTTCATTTTCTCCGAGGAGATCTTCTCGGATAGAAGTTCCTCGGCAGCCTTTAACTTATTTTCAGTTTCCTCCTTCTGACGACTTACTTTACGAAGTTGGATTAATTCTTCCTCAACAACCTTGAGCTTATTCTCAAGCTCCCCAGCATTTTTGAGCTTCTCGTTAAGCTCTTTATTTTTCTCCTCTAAATCTTTTATTCTCTTCTCCAATCCTTTGGAGGCTTCAACAACTTAGTTCCTCTCTTGCTCGGTGGAATCAAGTTTCTTCTCCCAGGAAACCTTATCATCATCATATTTCTGACAAGAATCTTGCAGAGACTGCGTCAGGCCCACCAAAGCTTCCTCCACACCAGATGAGGAGCTTGAAGATTTAATAGCTTCATCTTTCTTCAAAATTGTGTTAAAATAGGTTACCAACTGGGAAAAGAAAATGATATCAAGTTAGTGCACAGATGTAACAAGGGAAAGATGAAAATGAGGACAACAATACTTACAGAAGCAATGTGACGAGCAGCTAATGTGGTAACCATGTCCCGAGAAAGATTTTCTTTGATACCTTGGATCTTGGGAATGATCCAAGTCTTCACCGAGCTCATAGCAGAGCATGGAGCAACACAAGTAGGAACACCAGTTCCAGTAGTTGGGGGCTGAGAGATGGTTTCAGCCAAATTGACCGAGGAGCTCTTCTTTAGCTTTCTCAGAGGAACATAAATAGTTTCAACCAAGGAGGTAGTCTTGGTTAGTGATATGACAATCACCTCACTTGGAGCATCAGCCTTGCTCTGAGCCACTGGGGGCTTCTCGACAACCTTCACAAGAGCAGCTGGAGGGGGTGCATCAATTTTCTTTGTCCCTACTGGGACATCAGGTTTATTTCTCTTTGCCTCTCCAGTAACAGAGGCAGATTTCTCGAAGAGAGTAGGAGGTCTTCTTTTCTTCATCCTTTCACTTAAAGGAAGGTGTGACTCAGGCGAAGAACTTGTAGAAGATGGAACTAGTTCTACTCCACTTATCACCGGACGAGCAGTAAAAGATGAGGTGTAACTCTTATACTGCATACGAAGTTGACCTAATATGCTCGTCGGCAATAGTCTGATGCAAACTCCAGATAAGTTTTAAATGCCTTATGTTGACTTCTACCTCTTTTGGAGAAATTCTTTTGCTGTCAACTGTAAATAAATGAACATTAAAATATCAGTCACACATTTTATCAAACACAAAGAAAGCATAAATTCAAAAAATAAAGAAAAATAACCTATCCCATTGCCATAGGGAGGGCATCTGGGACCCTGATACACATCATCTCCAGCTAGTGGAGGGTATTGCCAATTTTTCATAACAACCCCGTGCTCGAAGTAGTCCCTATTGCCATTTGGGAGATTAACTACTATAGCCCTATTTAAAAACTTAGTTTTTAAATAAAAAGTATTGTCACCAACGACCCATCTATAACAAAACATAATTTCTGGAATTCCTATTCGAGTTCCATGAATTTGGTTTAATCTATGAACCCCGTTAACTATTATCCACGTATTGGGGGCTATTCTTGCAGGAACAATGTCAAAATATTGACAAAATTACAGAAATAAAGGATTAGGGGGAAAGGAAAAGCCATATTCAGCAATAAAGAGACTGGGGAACCAATGTCCCTCAGTCAAACGAAAATAATCCGAAGGCTCAGAAAGTTCTTCCAGAACCACCCATGAAGGAATAGAGAAATCAGAATGGAACTTATCAAGCGACTCTATAGAGTAAACCATGATGAATAAAGGAAATCAAAGAGAAAGAAGGAGATCTTACAGGAAAAGGATGATTCTGTTGACAACGAACGATGGAAGGGATGAACGCACAAGAGAGAGAAACAATGGAAAACTCAAAGATACAAATTTGAAAAAGTAGAAGACGCAACGCTTAAATACCTTGCCTTGGGAAGGGCTAAAAATAAAGATTACAAAAAGAGACGGTTACGCTACCGGCGGCTAAAAAGACAAAAAGGGCGCGGGAACCGAAGCGGTCATAAAAATTCAAAAAGCCCGATTCTACGAATTTGGAAGGAGAAATAAATATAAAAGAAAAGTACTCCTAAATTTCAGGATGATCATTTAAAACTGCCATATTTCGAGAAAGAATGTTCCACACTCCTCAAATCTCGTACTGTGAAACATTGGGGGCTTCTGTTGATACCAAAATTAACCTGCTGACATGGACTAATCATAAGAAGACGCGTGTCAATCTACGTGGCACATACCTGCATTTTTACAATCATATTAGCTATGAGGAACTTTGCCTCCCTGATCAACTCAGGCACTCCGACCAACAAGAGCTTTTTCAAGGAGCTTTACAGCACCGAGCAACTTATGAAGACCGAGCTACATTAGCGGTCCGAGCTGCATCTCGCCCAGATCATTAATGACCGGGCAATCAAAAAGATATTGCGCATTAAATGCTCATTATTATCAGATAGACGTATACGCCTAGTAGATAGCGGTGCATCAATCTTTCATTTGTACAGCCTCAAGGTTATAAATACATTGTAACCTCCTCATTAGGGGGGGACTTGGAATTTCTTGGAAAAATTGCTATCAAGAATTCTGGGCAAACAATAATCAATACAAAAATAGTGGACGTAGGCCATTTCCTTCAAGGCTGAACCACTTTAAAAATTCATTGTCTTATATTTATATATTCTTTTTATCGTGATTAAATAATTAGACCGAATCTAGTTTTTTACAACAATAGGGGGGATGGGTCGAGGACTTCAAACTTTAAACAATTGCAAACTTTAAACTATATTTGGTGACCTGACATGGAAACACTAAAAACGTAAATATCAAATCAAGAAATGCATTAGACCATGTTTAAACTGAGGTCTCAACATTAATATTATTCAAACATCACCATTTGACTTTCTTACTTTGTGTTTACCATAGTGTTGGGTCCCAATTTTTTTTTAAATTAATAATTCAAATTTCTCCTTTAGAATTTGGTAATGTTAATTTAGGATTGTTCTTAGAGTCATGAAACATTCTACACACATTATGCGTGTGCAGTTATAGGTAGTTTTATTTTGATGGGTATTTTTACTAACCATTAATATAATAGATAGTTTTATTTTTTAATATGAGAAGTTAAAGGGTATTTTGGGAAAATAAGAAAATTTGGTTCGATAACTGCCAACCCTCCTATTCCTTTTCTATATTCGTATAAATAGAAATACAAAATTAAATTAATGAAGTATATTGAGACTAAATTTTGTAAAAGTATCTTAAATACGAAAGTTTTGCGATTTAAATGTTAAATTTTTTAATCTTTTTAGTACTTAAACAATATGGGAGACAATAGTGGTGGAGAAGGAAATATCTTTAGGTGGAGCACTTAACGAACATGAAAATGCAAAATTTTCTAAAATTTATGGTGGGTTAGGGGCAGGAGTCCCCTAAATGAATTTCATTAGGGTTATTTTCTATGTTCAAAATTATTCAATAAAATATAATTAACTAAATTAATATCACAGTCAAATTCTAATTGAGTTAAAGTGTCTTATTCAAGAAAAAAAATACTCCTAGAGAAAACCTATAAGAACACAAATTCTTAATCCACAATAGCAAAAATCTAATTTCTCCCTCTGCGGCTCTTCCGTTGCTTATAGGGGGGGTGATTTCCCTTCCGGACGTTATGTACTCGGTACATTTGAAGGCCTTTGATGATGGGGGTTTTGCCAGAGCGATTGTACTTGGCCTAACTTCGAGGCTTCTGTTGGTGATGGGAGATTTAATGGTGAATCTGCAACTTGAAGCAATACTGGTCTGGATGTTCTATCAACGCAGTCCCGTGGCAGTAATTTTAGCTGAGACCCTGAACGACCTTAACGCCTAGAGAGAGGGTCGTTCTGATTTTCTAAGATGGAACCGATTGGTGTTGTTCATATGTCTTGTGGAGCGGTTCCCCTTGGCGGTTCTTTTTTAGTACCCCTTGGCGAGCATGCCAAACTTCTTTGCCCATAATTTCTTCAATTTTGTACCTATGTAGAGAATTGTATCAACTTGTGGAGCCCGGTGCCTTCGCTGGTTAGAGAATTGTGACCCATTTTGAAGCTTGGTGAATACCATGATGCCCGATTTATTGTCCTAATATATACCTCTTTCTATTTTCCTTGGCAACTTTTGCGTCAAGTAAGTTGGGAATATATGGTGCCTCCCCATTTCCTTGATTTCTTTTCGGTGGAGGATTTGATCGAGGCTCGGCGCTTGATGCTGGGTTCCTTGTGGGGAGACCATTGATTGTCGTTTCGCCCTTCTCAATCTTTGTGGAGAGTTTAGCATGTATTCGGGGACTAGTTGAAGTGTCTATGGTGGTGTGTAGTGGAGGAGACCGGTCAGAGGTGGTTTGTCGCCTTTGACCCCATGGAAGGGGAGTAGCGGTCTTCTCCATATTTGTAAGGGCATATGTTCCATGGAGCATACTCGGAACATTAACCAAGCGGGGTAAATATGGGGGCCTCCGGGGGCCGGAGATGATGATGATGATGCAGGGTCTTCTGACAATTGTGGGTAGTGAAACTAGGGAGAATGAACATTTGAGGTACATGGAACTTTGTGAAGCTCGGGAGTAATTTGTATTGTTCTGAAGTAATTTGGTTAGGGTTTGTTTAAGAAGGTTTTAGATTGGTGGAGGGGGGTTTGAAGTTAACTCCCTTCCTTAAACTTTCGTGTAACCATGTCATTTTGTCTTTGTTTGAAAAAAAAAGGATTTTGGTTATATTTGATGTTACTCATGATGAACTTTGCATTTAAATTATCTATATTAATTTTTAACGCATAAATAATCATTTTTTCATGTAAATGATAAAATTGACTACCGTTCTCGGGGTTTAGAAAAGAATAGAATTTTTGAAAAACACGGGGACTGCGTCCATGTATGGTGTATGTGAAGCACCTTATACTCTTGACTCACTTGAGTCTACATTGTATAAGTGTTCATCTAGTTTGGAAATTGTGATAAGATTATGTCTAACCTAGAATCCAAAGAACCTCAGAGCTTGCACTACTATTTCATCTTTGATTGAAGTGATCTAGACCTCATTACCAACACTCACACACAGTAGAATGGATTATATACATGTCATATTGCATATAAGTGTGTGTACACGTGTTGAGTGTGTTTAAATCCCTAATATTGATTTTTATATATTTTTTGGGATTTTATAAACTTTTTAAAAATAAGGTTTTATTAATAAAACTTGGTTTTAAAAGTTTGTGGGGTAAATCTGCTATTTCACATTGTTGGTTTAATTGACTAAAAGTTGCTTTGGGTAGAATCCGAAAGCGGCAGAGACTTCAGGGTGTTCATTGTAATTATTTTTAGACGCGCATTTTATCCCGTCTTATTGTCCAACACATGTTGCCCTCTGATTGGTTGTAATTGTGTTTCTTCATAGAGTATAAACCAACGCATATTTTCAACCCTTGGATCGTTTTTATCAACGATCTACATGCGCCCCTTCATAATCCCTGTGAACCCCGTCTGGACCAATCAGGAGTATTTTAACCACCGCATATCGTGAGCCCTTGGATTAAAGTCAATCGATCTTGACTCAATCTGATCCCTTGATTTCAATCCTTATTCTCGAATCTTCTCAGCCTCCTATAAAAGGACCCTTCGTCTCAGCCGTAGAAGACTTTTCCATTTCGGCCTTTGAGAGAAAAAAAAGAGAGTAGAGAGAAGAGAGAGAAAAGAGAGAGAAAGATAGAAACCAGAAGAGTGAGAAAGAGTTAGAAACCCTAACCCTAACCCTAACCCTAAATCGTCTAAACAGTTCAAACCAAATATAAATCTTCAAACCCCTATATTTTCCCAAACACAACCTTGAGTGTTTGAGTGTTTTGAGGGGTGATTTGAGAGTTGGTTTATTGCTGTAACCTCTTATTCTTTAGATCTTGTTTCCAACTTAATCATTTTCTTAGATCTATTTTTCTGGTATATAGAAATCTCAGATCTGAGTTTTTCATGATATATTACACTTAGTTTGCATTTTTGTTTCTCAACTTGAGAAATATATTGTTGATTCCTTTCCTATAAATGTTTTTAACTTCGAAATCAACAATAATGTTTTCTTTTTCTAGTTCTCTTGAAACAAGACCTTTGACCTAGTTTGGAATCGCACTTGGTGATTTTCAGTCTCAAAAATGCTTTCAAAACAGAGACTGATTAAGATCTTGATACGTCTTCTGAGCAAGATAGCCGTGGATTCTGGGATTGTTTTAAAGGTAAAAAAGGTTAAGTTTGTGGGAAGAGAGAAAAAGAAAACTCATAGCATATAGTCTTATATGTAATTTGTTAGGACTATTTGTACATGATAAGTGTGTGTGTGTGCATGCATGTGTTAGAGAGCACCTCCACAAACACTTTCACTCTACCAAACGAAAAGTGTTGGTAATAAGATCTTGAGAGAAAGAGTCGACGTAAAGAGCTTGAACAAATTGGAGTTAACAAACTAAGAGGACAACATCAACAATCAGAACTGCAGAGAAGTTATAAGGACACCAAAGGGTACATTCCTAAACTTATATAGGTCTGAGTTGTATGCATGTTTGTTATATAGTTTGTAACTGTTAAATTTGTTTATATTGGATTTTTGTTTTACTCCGTAGAGGGAGTCGTGGATGTTTCCTCAGTTAGGTGAGGTTTTACCACATAAAAAATCTTGTTCTTAATCTTCCTACATCTTCTCATCTCATTCTTGGTTATGCTGGGTTTAAAAGTTTGTTTAAAACTGTTTAATAAACCTGTTGATCAAATCTTGAATAGATCTCGTACATGCTTTTATAAAACACATCTTATGTTCAAATAGTTTTGGTTTTTAAGAAAAGAGTTTATTCAAAAAACAGTTCAGAGTTACTTAAATAGTTTAATTTTATTAAACGACTTTAGTAACAGAATTTCAGTATGACCTGCCTACGTACCTTTGGGGTGTTTTGATTTTTTTTGTAATTTTGAAAGGTTTCAAGAGGATCAGGCCCCATGTAGTTCTTGATAGAGGGAAATGAATATTTTTTTTATTTTTTTATAATAGAAGGGAGATGAGAAGAGTTGTAGCACACCGAGATTTCGGACTAAGGGTGGAACTTCTTAAGAAAGTCAAAATTTACTGGACGTTCCATCTCTTTTCCGTCGAGATCTGTAAGCATAACAGCGCCGCCTGATATGATCATTTTCACTATGTAAGGGGATCTCCAGTTTGTATTGAATTTCCCTCTGGGGTCCCAGATGGGTTCTATGATTTTTTTGAGAGCGAGGTCTCCCTCCCTGATGCCTCGGTCTTGGGTATTTAAGAAAATACGTAAAACATGGTTTTGACTTGTTACCAAGATTTATAGGTTGGATCCTGTTATGAAAAAAAGGCAAAATTGCGTGAAAATTTCGGCGGCATACTGACTCCTCATTTCGGCAGAGTTTCGCGTAGTAACCGAAAAACTAAATATAAGTGCCCTAGTTTTGATGCCTATATGAGGTTTATACATCTGGTTGGGCTAGTGAAAAGGTTCCCCCCTTTGGCATGACTTCCACGATATACCTCTTATCCGTTAGGACGACCATAGGTACGTGTGGATAAGCCATTTAATATACTTGAGTGTACATGAATTGCCTCACTATATACCTCATGGAGACAGTAAATGTGAGAAAGAATTCGATATACTCGATGTATGTGAATGAGTTCCCTACTATATACCTCCTTTCGTGAGTTCGGTATAGCGGTACGATCTGGGGGAAACCATTATGTATAAGGTGGGAATCATATCGCCTAGGCTAACTGTGACCGGCCAGACCAGCACCCATCACAAAGTGACCCCCTAATTTAGGACAGTCATTTGGTCAATATTGTAATTCTCTTGTTGTGTAGTGTGAAAAATGCACGAGTCTTATTAATATATTTTGGAGAGAATGTCTTTTATTTGTATGATGAGAAATACTACACTAATGGGGGAGAATGTACAAGTATCATGAAAGGTAAA
This sequence comes from Sambucus nigra, assembly GCA_949130495.1. Lineage (NCBI taxonomy): Eukaryota > Viridiplantae > Streptophyta > Magnoliopsida > Dipsacales > Adoxaceae > Sambucus > Sambucus nigra. Next base: position 587,250,642 of record OX422216.1, read on the forward strand.
TCTAGCACGGATCATGAAGACTACACTAAGCATGGATACATGTGAGTGAGTGATATGTACAAGTGAGTGTGTTAGGTAACAAACCTAATCGTGGATTGACTAAGGGGTGTGTGATATGTGTAAGTGAGCATGGATATATACAAGTGTGATAAGTGTAGGTGTGTGTTAGTTTATTCTAAGCATGGATATTCTAAGTGATGTATGAAGCATGTGAGTAGAAGTGAATCTATAAGTGCAAGTAGGGTGAAGTGTACATGGAGAGTATTTACAAGTTTGTGATGTGCATTGAGTGAGTGAGGGGTGATATATACATTAGGTAGACATATAAGAAGTAGATAGAGGAGAAACGGAAATATACAGGTTTGTGCCTACACACTCATGCATATAATATAACACCCATGAAAACAAATAGAATCTAGTCCTCAAGATCGGTTGGTCCTTCGCCCTTTCGCGTAGGCCGCTTCGTCCGTCGTCGGCTTCGAGGTTCTCTCGAATTTTGAGATGTGGGTAAATGTATAGAGATAGAGTCGCCAATCTATTTTACACAAAATAGACAAAATAAATGTTGTCGCCTGTAGAGAATGAGATAAAAGACATATTGATGCTTACAAAACCAATAAGTTAGAGGGTTTGGGGACTAAGTTACAAGATGGGAAGGTGTTAAGAACCCATCTCGCCCTTTCGGTATCTCATGGGCTGTGTTATTTTTCTTCTTAATAACTCTGTGGAGTGTGTGTACGTGTATATATAAGTAGAGATTTGAATTACCCGACTTGCATCTTGTATTAAGATGTTGTGAAGTCATCGTTAGGAGGGGTCCCAAATAATAGTAAAAAAATATAATGTATATACTTACAGAATCACCTATCATATAAGAGAATGATGATGTACGTTGAACAAAATACAGGATTACAAAATAACTCACATATACATATACGGGTAAATATTATAATAAAAATATAAAAAGAGGACACGAGTGTAACAACCCCAGATTTCCGAGTAGTTATTTTTATATATATTTGCAATGTGGGATGATTACATAAAATAATGGTAGTTGAGGTGAATATTATTTTAATGGATTTAAGAGGTAATATTCACTATGTTTTGCATATTTACTGTTGAGTGAATGTAAATAGCATTTTAGTGTGTTATATTGCGTCGTGGTGCTTTAAACGACGGTTATGAGTTATGTCCCGATTGGGGCATTGTAAATCATTTAATATGACCCTGGAATATGAAATATTGTATGATATCCCGCGTGCCAATTTAGAGGGTACGGTTAGTCCGAAATTAGTTGAGATGATCGAAATAGGGGCCTAGTAGTATTTTTGGGTTTCGGGGCATCTTCGACTAGTTATAATTTAATTATGCCGTTACGAGCCTTTTTAATTGTGTAATTGCATTTAAGGGCTAGACTTATTGGAATTGTAGTATTTTAGTCTTTCTTGATCCTTTAAGCTCATTTTATGTTTTAAAACCTAAGAGAATTAGAGAGAGAGGGGGGGAGAGAAGAGAGAGTTGGGAGAAAAAGGGAGAGAAATGGAGATTGCAGCTTGGAATCGATGATCCGGGAAATTCGAGACTATGAACATGAGGAAAGTTTTTACTTGCAAATATGTATGATTTGTGTGAATAAATTGTATAGATAGTTGTATTTTGGAGTTTTAACCCTTAATGAGTTTTTGATTATTTTTGTGTATTAAACCCTTAATCCTTGTTTTAAGTTTGATTTGAGTTGGATATATTAGTTAGCCATTGTGTAGGAGTGATTTAATTAAGTTATTGAAGGTTAATGTTGAGAGAAGTGGAAGATTTGGGTTTTGAGGAATTTTAGGGTTCTTAAACTCGTAGCCCATTTCTGGGCCATTCGAACAGGGCGAAATGATTCGCCCTTCCTAGCGAATCGATTCGCTAGCAGGGGAGGCTACAGGTCTGGGAGACCGAATCGATTCTGGTTAGGGCCGAATTGATTCAGGCTGAGTCAGTAGGTTGGTCCTTCTCACCAAATCGATTCGCTTTTGGGCGAATCGATTCACAATTAGGGGCGAATCGATTCGTCCCTAGGCAAATCGATTCAGATGCCCTGTTTTTGTGAGATTTTTCAGTTTTATTTTTAGCCCTTTTCTTTTAGATTTAAGACCTAGGAACCTTCCCTTGGGAAGTAATATAGAGTACTAGGAGTTCATAATAGGGGGTTAATACCCTAGATTATAATGTGTCTTATTCCAGGGATTATTAAATGGAAGTTAGGGTCGTTTTTATTTGGTGAATTAGCTTAGAACAAATGAAGAATAGGATGGCATGGTTTAGGATATTTGAAGACTAGCATTGAGGGAAATTTACCCTTGAGGGCTTATAGGATTGTTTTGAACTCTTGGAGACTCGGGTGAGGTTAATAGCACTTCGGAACTATATTATTAATAAAATGTGAATTCGTGAATGAGAATTACATACTTTAAAATTGGTACTTAATGGTTAAGTATGAATGGTTTTAAGAATGTAAAAGTGAATATTTCCAAATGAGAAAATAATTTGGTAAATGATAATTTACTTATACACACCTCTCTAAATCGCTATCATAGGGGAAGTTACGCGTATGAGGTGATGTCCCCTGGCTAGTGAATGCAGGAAGACTATAGTCCTCGGCCATAGGACCGATTATTGTATTATGTGATTATTTTGCGAAGTGAGATAATTCCGGGTGTGGTTATGACTCACTGTCGCAGGTATATGGCCGCTTCCCGACGTCTCGAATTTTAGGATGCCCGAGTTGTCTTGTTTGATAGGCCCTAGAAGATGATAGCCATTTAGGGGCGCGCATAGTGGGGAAACCCAGACGGGCGGTCTTAGAATTGTTATATGTATATGTAATATAACTACTCTAAATAATGTGGGACATTGTTCATATTAAAGCATTTTATGATAATAAAACTGCTTTAAATATATTTCTCGGAGGTAAAAAGGGAAATGGAAAGATATGCGGTATACAACCGGATTGCAAAAATTATTTTGTGAAATAAATTGCTTTAAAAATGTTTCTTAAAAGAGAAAAAGGAACTGTGAAGATAAGCCGTATTGTGTAAACTGTAAGTGGAAATCATAGTAAGTAAACTAAGTTATATTTTGCTTATGCCAATGTGTACTCCTCATTGTAAGTCCAGCACGATTCTGGAGTTTAGTTAATTACCTTAGTTCAATAGGAAGTTTAATTCCTAATTATCCTAGTGTAACGTTAGGACGTGCTTTTAGTTGAGAGGTAAGGATGATTCTCATTGCAGAGCGAATACAACTGCTTTAATTTGTGTATCCCTTATGAATATCGTGCATTTTACTTGCACGTTTATCGTATCAAAACGGGCCCTGACCCGTTTATATTTCTTTTACTGCATGGTTTTCTCTTATGCCCAGGTGCTCCGCCACAATGGCACCGGAAATGACCCTTCTTTCCCAGTATCATGGAGCTACAACATTTTTGCGGACGTTGTAGGATTTATGTTATAGACGATTATATATTGTGATATTTACATGTAATGCTCGGTGTAACTATTGTATTGGTCTATTAACCGACAGTTTATTCGGTTATTACTTGTTGTATTATTACTGTTCTTATTACTCGTTGTTTTTATATCCACCGTCTGTTCAAATTGGATTGTCAAAATGTTTTCTTTTAAATTTTTCGAAGTAAATTGACATCCGTTTCTTCAAATATTGGGTGGTTATGTGATATTATTATTTTCACGGTAGTGATGCTAAGAATGGACCATCTATGATTCCTGCATTTATTGGGACATTAGGCTGGCCACCTCTTATTTGAATAAGCGGGTTGTTACAGATGGTATCAGAGCATCAGGTTCTAGTGTCCTTAGGAATCTGTGCGGTGTACTACATTTTCTGCATTGCTTGTTATTTGACATAGAGCCTTAGGATTAGGATTGTTTATTCCTCTGGTGAGATTTTTGTTCCTCAGCTAGAATGTAAGATTTAAGTAAATCTTTTGTGTATTCGTCCGAGATTCGCGTATTGGATGATAAAGGACGTCCAGGGAAGGTAGTTATGAGGACAGTAGGAGGCGGCATTTAAATTAGAACTGTAAATTGAGTTTAGGGATGAGGACCGCAGTGGAGGCTCCTCCCTTTGTGGGAATTTTTGTGGATTACTAAAATGACTATTTAGATATGATACATATATCTACCCAAGTGCTGCTACGATAAAGAGTGGTGCTAAACTTGAATTTCCCGATGAAGGATTAATGGGGAAGGAAGTTTGAAAGGTCCTCGATAAGGACCACCCGTTGAAGTTGAGTCAGGCAGAGGAAGTATAAGGCTCAGAAGCTCTGGCCTAGAGAGGGGCATAGAAAGGCCTAGATGTGAAAATTTGAGGAAAATTTTCACCCATTGGAATAATGACGAAAGGATGGAAATGATAGTCACCATATTGAGTGGATCATAAATTTTTGCTCGTAAAAGAAACTTGTAGATGATTTCAACAGTGAGTTCCTCTGGAGTATGAAAAATGAAAGAATGTAGACTCTCAAGTATTCACAGGAGGATCGGTTAGAGGCTGACCATGAATAAAGGGTTATAGGTTCAAGGAAACCTTGCACCAAAGTAAGGTAGGTACAAGGAAAAAAGGGCCTTCAGTAGAGGATAGGCTCCTGAGCAGGTGTTGCAAAAACTTTTGGAGAAGTTGTGTTCATGAATCACCGTAAGTGGACACCAGCCCGGGGAACTCATGGAATTAAGTCAGTGAGGCCGGTGGTCTGTTTTCCTTTGCAGGGGGAGTAAAGGAACTATGAGGGTGATAGTCGAGATCGAGGCTATAGAGCTAAGATAGAATGTGGTCAGGGGGTCTATAAATGGGGAAAGGATTAAGATGTAGAACCACACATTTTGATCTTGCCAATGGAGATTAATGGCAAGAATACGAGGCCTAGATGGGGCACGGAGTAAGGTAGTTTTAGTTCAGTTAAGACTAAAGTATGATATATGGGGGCTGTTTGGAGTAGCCAGAGTAATTATCAGGAAATTATGGTGAGTTTCACCTCGGATGAGGGAGGTGTATTCTGGGTGGCAAGGATGGAGTCACCATCTTTATTGACCTTAGATTCGAGTGTGTAAATTGAGCGTTATGGCATTTTCGATATTATTATAGAGGGTGTATCTATATGTTTTTCGCGGTAGTGAGGTTTTATGTTCCTACATTCGCCGTAAAAGCGAGTGTTGATATTTTAAAACTAGATATGGTTTGTATTGCTCGTTGCTCTTCTATACTAGTATAAATAATTTTGTTTGATTGGAGCGATAGCAGGCTAGGAATTGTAAGGCTATCGTATCTGTAGTTCAAGAATGGAACTAGTTGTTTTGCTATATCTCACCTGGATACGGGTTGAGAACTTATTGAGATAGTCTAAGTTATGTGGGATTTTTTATTTATTTATTTCTTTTTATTGCATGCTTTATGTTGACCTATCTCCACGACCAACAAAGTTAAGCAGTAGTGTATCAGAGAGGTTCCTTATTTGGATTTCTCTTTGCAAGACACTCCACGCATGAACCTTAACGACATTAGGAGTGGAGAGATTTTTCTTTATGTTAAGAGTTTGGTTTGGAAGGGAATAGCCGAGAGTCATGTGATTGATTTAAGGGCTAAATAAAGATGTGCAGTATAGAAGCACAAGACATATTTCTCTCACCCAATAGATATGGGGGAGAGAAGGAACAGGAGTCGGGTAAAGGCTTATGGATAGGCCTTGATGAAAAGGCTAAATTCTAGGAGGTGTATTTATATTAGGTGGGAGGTTCTTATCACTTTGTAATGAGTAAACACCCCGATTAGTGAAACTTTCCATTTCTCCGAAACAAAAGGATAGAAATAGAAGTGTGTTAGTAAAATTACGAGATAGGATTTTATAGGTCCCGATTTGGCCCTAGACCGACATATCTCGATGAACGACGAAACGAGGTAGTAGTGTAACGGGAGGGTTCCTTGTCTGGATTTCGCTTTGCTAGACGTCCAATTCACGAAACCGAGTTAATGTCGGGAGTTGGGAAAGGTCTTCGGCAGTAGGGATGTAGTTAGATTAGTACTCGTTAGACGTGTGTAGAAACTCATCGACCTTAGGGATTATTAGGAAGTAAGGCCTTTGGGGACATGGGGCACTATTTTTGAAAGATTGTAGCGAGCAACCAAGAGAGTATCGATGGGCTAGATCGAAAAGAATGTGGGGCCCATCTCTAGAGAGAGTGTTATGTCGGTACTCTGTCTATCGGAGGAGTTAATGAATAAGTTCAATTCTACTCTAGTACTCATATCACCTAGAGCAGGAATGGACTATGCGGTCTTTTCGGATGAGCCTCTATAAGAATTGGGAGGTGTTAATGTTGGAGTATGGGGCCATTGCATAGAAATCTCTCAAGCTTAAGCCCATTGAGAAGTGTTATCCCCCGTATGATTTAGAGTTAGCCATGGTAGGACTCACCTTAAGGATAGGGAGGCAATACCTCTTGGACAAGAAATTCAATCTTCCTCACGGACCACAAGTTGTTATCGCATTTGTTTAGGTGGTAAAGTTGGTGTTCGTAAAGTGCCATCATTTTGACATTTATTATTATGCAGGAAAAAGGGGCATATGTGGAAGTAGTTACGCGGAGTTGAAAACCCGTGAGGGAACTAGCGAAAACATGGAAAGCCATGTGGAAAGAACTTAGCTAGGAGGGTTCTATAATGAGAGTAGTGGATGCAAGGGGGGGGGGGGGGGGACATTTCTGAGATTGTCTCCTAATGCGTCACTTACCACTTGCTGAATATAGATCACCAATGATCAACGGGATTGGTGAAACTGTTAAAGTATCGGAGTGGATATAAAGGGTATATCCAAGGATTTCCTCACTGGATTGTCGACGTTGTAACGGTCATAATCTTATTTGGGTAACTATCGATAAATCGACCAAATTGCCACACTTTCTGCGAATGCGAGTGGATCTAGTGCAGGGACGTGAAACATTATGAAGTTCCTACAAATGCAGTGGCAAACTAAGATGAGATTGTGGTGAAAACTGAATTGAAGATGAATGCATCCCAACACCCACGAACAGATGGGCGAACAGAGAGAGTTAACCAAATTTTGGAAGGTATATTCCGAATCCGGATGTTTGACTTTAAGAAAGGATGGGTTGAAATGGAGTAATCCGTGTCGTTTCACTATAGCTATGGCAGCGTATGTGACTTTGTGTATCCAATCGCATGGTTCGCTAACTCGTGTACTATTGGAGTTAGGGGATCGGGTTTTAGTGCAAGTATTCTCGATGAAGGGTATAACACCATTCGAGATCAAGAAAATGGTTACACTGCGTCAGGTAGACTTTTTCTATTGTTGATGTATGGATAGGCCGGGTGGTGCATGTGAGGAGCAACTGGAGGTTATTTTAGAATATGGAGAGGGTAGACTAAGATCGTTAGTGGTACCCTTATTCTGAGTCCAGTGGGGACACCAATATGCCTAGAAATTGACTAAGGAACGAGAGAACATTGTTCGGGAGAAATACCCCTTAATCTTGTTATATGGTACAACGAAATTTTGAAGGCAAAATTCCCTTATAGGGGGGGGGGGAGTGTGTAACAACCCCAGATTTTCGAGTAATTATTTATATATATATTTGCAATGTGGGATGATTACATAAAATAATGGTAGTTGAGGTGAATATTATTTTAATGGATTTAAGAGATAATATTCACTAAGTTTTTCATATTTACTGTTGAGTGAATGTAAATAGCATTTTAGTGTGTTATATTGCGTCGTGGTGCTTTAAACGACAGTTATGATTTATGTCCCGATTGGGCCATTGTAAATCATTTAATATGACACTGGAATATGAAATATTGTATGATGTCCCGAGTGCCAATTTAGAGGGTATGGTTTCTCCAGAATTGGTTGAGATGATCGAAATAGGGGCCTAGTAGAATTTTTGGGTTCCGGGGCATTTTCGACTAGTTATAATTTAATTATACCGTTACGAGCCTTTTTAATTGTGTAATAGCATTTAGGGGCTAGACTTATTGGAATTGGAGTATTTTAGTCTTGCTTGAGCCTTTAAGCTCATTTTATGTTTTAAAACCTAAGAGAATTAGACAGAGAGGGAGAGAAGAGAGAGTTGGGAGAAAAAGGGAGAAAAATGGAGATTGGAGCTTGGAATCAATGATCCGGGAAGAGAATCCGAGACTACGAACATGAGGCAAGTTTTTACTTGCAAATATGTATGATTTGTGTGTACAAATTGTATAGATATTTGTATTTTGGAGTTTTAACCCTTAATGAGTTTTTGATGATTTTTGTGTATTAAACCCTTAATCCTTGATTTAAGTTGGATTTGATTTGGATATATTGGTTAACCATTGTGTAGGAGTGATTTGATTTAGGTATTGAGGGTTAATGTTGAGAGAAGTGGAATATTTGGGTTTTGAGGAATTTTAGGGTTCTTAAACCCGTAACCCATTTCTGGGCAATTCGAACAGCGCGAAACGATTCGCTAGCAAGGGAGGCTACAGGTCTGGGAGACTGAATCGATTCGGGTTAGTGCCGAATCGATTCGGGTTAAGTCAGTAGGTTGTTCCTTCTCACCAAATCGATTCGCTTTTTTGCGAATCGATTCGGCCCTAGGCAAATCGATTCGGATGCCCTGTTTCTCTGAGATTTTTCAGTTTTATTTTTAGCCCTTTTCTTTTAGGTTTAAGACCTGGGAACCTTCCCTTGGGAAGTAATATAGAGCACTAGGAGTTCATAATAGAGGGATTAATACCCTAGATTAGAATGGGCCTTATTCTAGGGATTATTAAATGGAAGTTAGGGTCGTTTTCATTTGGTGAATTAGCTTAGAACAAATGAAGTATATGATGGTATGGTTTAGGATATTTGAAGACTAGTGTTGAGGGAAATTTACCCTTGAGGACTTATAGGATTGTTTTGAACTCTTGGAGACTCGGGTGAGGTTAATAGCACTTCGGGACTGTATTATTAATAAAATATGAATTCGTGAATGAGAATTGCATACTTTAAAATTGGTACTTAATGGTTAAGTATGAATGGTTTTAAGAATGTAAAAGTGAATATTTTCAAATGAGAAAATAATTTGGTAAATGATAATTTACTAATACACACCTCTCTAAATCGCTATCATAGGGGAAGTTACGCGCATGAGGTGATGTCCCCTGGCTAGTGAATGTAGGGAGACTATAGTCCTCGGCCATAGGACCGATTATTGTATTATGTGATTATTTTGCGAAGTGAGGTAATTCCGGGTATGGTTATGACTCACTGTCACAGGTATATGGCCTCTTTCCGACGTCTCGCATTGTAGGATGCCCAGGTTGTCTTGTTTGATAGGCCCTGGAAGATGATAACCATTTAGGGGAGCGAACAATGGGGAAACCCGGACGGGCGGTCTTAGAATCGTTATATGTATATGTAATATAACTACTCTGAATAATGTGGGACATTATTCATATTAAAGAATTTTATGATAATAAAACTATTTTAAATATATTTCCCGGAGGTAAAAAGGGAAATGGAAAGATATGCGGTATACAACCGGATTGGCAAAAAGTATTTTGTGAAATAAATTGCTTTAAAAATGTTTCTTAAAAGAGAAAAAGGAACTGTGAAGATATGTCGTATTGTGTAAACTGTAAGTGGAAATCGTAGTAAGTAAACTAAGTTATATTTTTCTTACGCCAATGTGTACTCCTCATTGTAACTCCAGCACGATTCTGTTGTTTAGTTAATTACCTTAGTTCAGCAGGAAGTTTAATTCCTATTTATCCTAGTGTAACGTTAGGACGTGCTTTTAGTTGAGAGGTAAGAATGATTCTTATTGCAGAGTGAATACAATTCTTTAATTTGTGTATCCCTCATGAATATCTTGCATTTTATTTGCACGTTTATCATATCAAAACGGGCCCTGACCCGTTTATATTTCTTTTATTGCATGGTTTTCTCTTATGGCCAGCTGCTTCGCTGCAATGGCGCCTGAAATGACCCTTCTTTCCCAGTGTCATGGAGCTACAACATTTTTGCGGACGTTGTAGGATTTATGTTATAGACGATTAAATCTTTTGTATATTCGAGTTAGGGTTATACTGAACATTCGGGCGTGTCGCCCAAGTCTTGTATTTACTTTTATATTGTGATATTTACATGTAAAGCTCGGTGTAACTATTATATTGGTATATTAACCGACAGTTTATTCGGTTATTACTTGTTGTATTATTATTGTTCTCATTACTCGTTGTTTTTATATCCACCCTCTGTTCAAATTGGATTGTCAAAATGTTTTCTTTTAAATTTTTGAAGTAAATTGACATCCGTTTCTTCAAATATTGGGTGGTTATGTCATATTATTATTTTCATGGCAGTGATGCTAAGAATGGACCATATATGATTCCTGCATTTATTGGGATATTAGGTTGGCCACCTCTTATTTGAATAAGCGGGTTGTTACAACGAGTCTCAAGTGAGACGCCTACCTAGCCTATTAAAGCATCAAAGTCCACATAGTTAGTACTAAAATAAGGGTGGGATTTTAACCCATAAATCCAACCGGGGATTTCTCTTGTATGTGAGTGCGTAGAAAAAGGCAATTTAGTGTGGAAAAATATGAGAATTCCTCGTTTGGAATTTATGAGTGTAACAACCCGAATTTTTTTAAATGGAAATTTTTAAATTAATTATGGAAAATCGGAGAAAAATGAAATTTTGGATTTTATAAATTTTAAAATTTATAATGTTGGCTTTTATATTTGAAAAATAAATTTTCAAACGGAATTGGAATCGGAATTAAAATGGAGTTTTAATTGAATTTTTATTATATAGAAAAGTCCTCCAAACATAAAACTCTCTACAAAACAAATATTGAAAAATATTGGACCGTACGATCGAGCTACAATTTTTTGGACATCTTATTCTCGTCTTCAGCTAATTCTCAGCCAAATTTCATCGAATTCCAATAGTCCGATCGTCCAAAATAATTTTTTTAGTGTTTGTATCTGATTAGAACGCTTTTCTTAATCAAGCTCTTAATCCTTTATATATCAATAAATTCGTGGCTTGGATTTTCAAATCACTTTTTCTCAAACTTTTCAATAAGAAGACCTCTCCAAAATTATTCCCTTTGATTTACAAACCATTGCCCCAAACTTAGTCAAGATTTCAACCTTAGTTTAGAAGGCTTATTTGGTGTTTTCTCGAGTTTGGGCTAGAACGAGATTTGGTTATTTTTGCGAGAGGAACGTGATGGTGCGATCTGATTTTTGATGCTGAATATATGTGATGATTTTGAGGTACGGGACTTACACTATATGCTCCTAAATTCTCTCGAGAGTATTCCGTTTGTTTTCTGTGTCAATTGCACTCATGTTGAATTGTGACATTCATTGGAATCCTGAAAAATTGTTGGAATATATTATTTGATTTCACTACACCAAAATGAATAAATTGGCACCCTTCCAGCGGCTAGCCTTGTCACGGTCATTGATCGTGACAAAAAATACACATTTTTTGTCACGGTCATTGACCGTGACAAAGACTTGTCACGGTCATTGACCGTGACAAAGACTTGTCACGGTCAATGACTGTGACAATCCTTATAATATTGTCATGGTCAAGGACCGTGACATGTCCGTGATAAATGTCTCAGTAAAAAAACCTTTCCCCTTCTTTTCCCCTTGTCGATTCTTCCCTCCTTTTTTCTCTCTCTACGTTGCTCTCCCCCTCTCTCTCTACTTTCAGGTTACTTTATCTCTCTCTTTCTCTCTCTTCCATATATATATATATATATGTGTGTGTGTGTGTGTGTGTGTGTGTGTGTGTCTGTATATGTGCATGTGCATGTGTGTGTGTATATATGTGTGTGCGTGTGTGTCATGGGTGGGGCAGGGTGCGGGGGCTATTGTGTGTGTGTGTGGTGTGTGTGTACGTGTGTGTGTGTAGTGTTGTGTGTGCGCATGTGTGTGTGTGGTGGGGGAAGGGGTGGGGCAGGGTGGGGGGAGGGGGAAGGGGGTGGGGCAAGGTAGGGGAGGGGGCAGGGATGGGTGGGTGGGTGGTGGGGTAGGGGTGGTCGACTACGTGTGTGTGTGTGTGTGTGTGAATGTGTGTATATGTGTGTGTATGTGAGTGTTTGTGCGTAATGTCCCTTGTAAACGAATTGATTGGTTATTAATTTTTTTAGTAAATTAATATATGATTCCCCCTCATTGTAAATTAGTAAATTAATATATGATTAATTATGAAAGTAGGATTGCCCCTCATTGTAAATTAGTAAATTAATAATTGTATACTTTAATTGTTAGTTTAATTGATGAAAATAATTAATTGAGTAGATGAATTAGAAGGAATACGTGATACACATTTGTTGTTGACATTGCTGTTGGATTATAGTGGATCGATGTTGGCTTGGTTTGTTTTAAAAGTGGCATGACCACTGGATTATTGTTCATATGGGGGTGGGATTTTTCAACTTTTTTTTTAAAAACTACTTTGTATATCGAACAATATATGTATAGTATGTTAATTAAATGAAACATACTTGAAATTACATATAGTGCGCATAGATACTATCCTTTTAGTTCTTATGCGTACGCATTCAATAGTCCTTAGACCCGTTTGAGAGTCATTACCCTTGTAATGAGATCTCTCGAATTGTCCCGCTTGGACAGTTTGGGACTGCATAATTTCTGTATAATATTCTTAGTGGCTTAAAGTTGTTACTTTTGGAGGAAGTTCTGCAGTCATATTCTAATGTTCTTTGTGTACATACTAGATTGGCAAGTGTGACTGTTATTTCAATTGATCAATTGAAATAACACCCACACTTGCCAATCTACGTCTTGTACTTGGAGAACTACGGGGATATGCTGCCAAATTTTTTTCAAATCGTAACAATGTGCATGAGCTGTTAAGTATATTACAGAAAAATGCAGTCTTGAATGGGAGAGGACCACTCACCCTTTAGAGGAGATGGAGGAAATAGAAATTTCTATTATAAATTGAATTTGAATATAAATAAGACATAATTAAATGAAACATACTATAAATCTATGTTTTGTTTATACTAATCCATGAATATATGCTTCATACCTTTAATAGGTGATTAGTTGTGATGGGATATCCGAAATACAAAGAGTGGACGGGTGAGACAAATGAGGGATGTGTTACATAGAGGTGCTAACGAATTTGTGAAATATGCAAAGAGATGTCATAATGATGAAGAGTTTCCGTGGTCGTGTGCTAGGTGTAAGAATGTTAAGGTGTTTGAGTGGAAAACAGTTGAACTACATTTGTTAAGATCGGGTATGCAAGATAGTTATCGATTTTGGAGTTTTCACGATGAATTGAAAGTTCCTTTTGTCCCCGAACAACCTTCACAACAACCTTCATCAAGTAGGATAGATGTAGAAGGGCGCGACGTAGATCATAATATGTTAGAGGATTTAGCTGATGATGCGTACGGAGTTTATGAAGTAGAAGATAATGAAGTTACGGATGATGCAGAAGGTTCAAGTGCTCGTGAAGATATCACGATAAAACTTGATGATGACTACCAAAGTTTAAAATTTAAGGTGACCCAACCGTTATACTCTGGCTGTGAGAAACATAAAACAACTTTACATTCCATGGTTGGTTTGCACAGTTTGAAGAGGCGATACGATTTGTCTGGCAATAGCATGATAGGAATTTTGAAATGGGTGAAGGGCTTATTATCCAAAGAGAATACACTTCCAAATAACTATCCTGTTATGAAGAACAGTTTGAAAGGTTTGGGAATGAAGTATAAATCGATTCATGCTTTTGTGTATGACTACATACTATACCGAAAGGAGTATGAAAATATCGATCGTTGTCCGGTATGCGATGAACCTAGATATGTTCAATCTACTAGTAAGGAAGACACAAGATCAAAAGTGCCTAAAAAAGTATTGAAATATTTTCCCGTTGGGCCTAGATTAAATCAATTTTTCACAGTACTATGGATAGCGGAGGCAATTACTTATCATGCTAGGGCAGAAGAAGGGGTAATATCATGCATCAACCTATTGATTCTACTGCCTGGAGAAGGATGAATTATGAGTATTCCGATTTTGCTCAAGAACAACGCAACATTCGTTAGGCTATATCAACAGATGGTTTTAATCCATTTGGAAATCTAAGCAACAATCAGAGTATATGGCCAGTGATCCTAGCCCCACTCAACCTCCCTCCTTCACAGTGTATGAGACCTGAATTTTTTATGATGGCTTTGTTGATACCTAGCCTAAAGGCACCAAGTGATGACATCGACATCTACCTGGGTCCTTTGGTAGAAGAGTGAAATGAGTTGTGGGAAGAAGGTGTGCAATCATTTGACTCTTTTAGAAAAGAAGAGTTTACGCTGAAAGCTATGTTGATGTCGTCATTTCCTGATTTTCCAGCTTCTGGGACATTATCCGGTTGTGTAGTACATGGTTATTTGGGGTGTCCTATTTGTGGAGAGGAGACTGAATCTCTTTATCTATCCTTTAGCTCAAAAAATATATATAATTGCCACATGAGGTTTTTACCCCGACTCATAGTTTCAGATTTGAGAAAGGTTTCAATTTTTTATTGGGCGGGGTTGAACGTAGGCTACCGTCGAGACAACTTTCAGATTCAGAAATTGAAAGTAAATCTTCTGAATGTGACCCTAATATGACAGGAAAGAATCCCAAATTTAAGAATGTCAGGCATAATGAAAATGGACGTTATATAATGTTACATTACACTCAAATTTTACATCTAATATAATTAATTTATCTATATTCTCAGCTCTTAAAGACGGGTGATGCGACATCAAGGCTTGCTCGTCTAGCCACTGGACCCTTGTTCGTGGAACAAGAGTACAAAAGTATCGATTGAATGGTTACATTTTTGGCGCTAAAGTGTACGAGGAAAGTACAAATGTACAGAACTCGGGCATTTCATACAAGGCCCTTACTTTCTTTTGAGCGAGCGCAAAAGATAAAAGCCTCGTTGAAGCTGAAATGAATTACTATGGTGTAATCCAAAATATATTTGAATTGGATTATATAAGCTTTACAGAGGTTGTATTTTACTGTGACTGGGTATGAGTTGAGGATAAAAATGCTTGTAAAGTTGATCCTGTCACCAATTTGATCATGGTTGACTTGTCCAAGTTGAAGAGCAACGACCACATGAGCGATGAGACGTTTGTTTGTGCATTTCAAAAGGTGAACCAAGTGTTTTACTCGGAGTATATCAACAACGAGCCATGGTCAATTATCCAACAGGCACCAAAACGTCTAAATAGTAGTGTGGATGACTTGGATGCTCCTACCGAATATCAATCCATTTTTTATGATAACCCGAATTTTAAACAATTTTTCAATTTGTAATAAATATACCAATTTGTACCGAAATATTCCAATGCGTTTGGACAGTTTGGGACTGCATAATTTATGTATAATATTCTTAGTGGCTTAGAGTTGTTACTTTTGGAGGAACTTTCTATTATAAATTGAATTTGAATATGAAATTTAAGTTTTGTTTATACTAATCCATGAATATACGATTCTTACCTTTAATAGGTGATTAGTACATAGTTATTTGGGGTGTCCTATTTGTGGAGAGGATACTGAATCTCTTCGTCTCTCCTTTAGCTCAAAAAATGAAGCGAGAATTCCCTTAATATCTGAACACTAAGAAATTCCATAATCCTATGGAGCGATGCTCTGCAAATTCCTTCCAACCGTTGTGTGGACATAAATCACCAGTTGAAGTTGTCAATTCCACTTTCCATGCCCCACCACTTGGAACCTTTAGCAAAACATGGGAAAATATGGAAAGTGGAATTGACAACTTCAACTGGTGATGTTTGGCTACACAACGGTTGGAAGAAATTTACAAAGCATAACTCCATAGGATTATGGCATTTCTTAGTGTTCAGATATGAAGGGAATTATATTTGACGCGATTGCCCGGGGTACATTAGTTGGAAGGAGGTGCTATATGAGGTCAAGTTAGCTGTTTGGGTGGTGCTAGAGGTGATGTATTTATATTTATATTTATATTTATATGAATATTTTAATTTTAATTTCAATTTCGATTTCGATTTCAATTTCATTTTATATTTACATTATATTATTCTGATGTCAATTTTCTTGTTGTTAGACCACCCCTTATGATAATCCTGGCTCCGCCCTTGGTTATGCCACATGTTTATTTAAGCTTCTTCGAAGGATTTCCAACGTAAAGTCTCTTTCATTATCATGTTCTACTATGTTGGTAAGCTATAATATCTCTTCTATTGTTGCTTGCATAAATGACTATATTTGAGGTATGTCAAGGGTTCTCTTCTAGAGGTTCTTATCTTTGAGGTACGTCAAGGGTTCATAACATCACTTCCAGCTAAATAGTTTGTAGATTTGAGATAATTGATGATGATGTTGTTTCTTCTTATATTAGGGTTTTTCATTTTGTTGTGAAAAAATTGGGACCTCGTGGTTGGAATGGTATGTACCTGATTGTTTGAGATCACACCTAAAGACAATCGGAATTACGGGATCGGGGTCGAACGCGAAGTTGTCCCGTTTGCATATTGTTTCTATTTTGAATGTAGATTTGCATTATCTCTATTTTATTTAGATATATGATGTTTGAACATGTACAACATTGCTACAACAGGTACAAATATACTGCTGGGCAGTGGCAGTGGCCATACTGACCAACAGATGTTTTTTCAGTTCTGCCCTGAATTGTCACGGTCATTGACCGTGCAAGTCCGTGAAAAAGGATTGTTGTCACGGACTTTTCACGGTCAATGACCGTGAAATTTTTTTTAACATTGTCATGGGTTTGTCACGGTCATAACCCATGGCAAGTTTGTCATGGTCAGGGACCGTGACATGACCGTGACAATTCTAACGACCTTGTCATGGTCAATGACCATGACATGACTGTGACAAAAACAGTTGTCTCGCCCAGAATTGTCACGGTCATTGACCTTGACAAGTTGAACTTGTCAAGGTCAATGACCATGACAATTCGGCAGATTTGGTGTAGTGTTCATTGAGATATATTATATTGTGATTTGAGCATAGTGTCATGAGATTTTAATAAGGCACGGAGAATGGGCATCCGCCAATAGTCCAAAATTTGGATATGCTTAAAAATGCATAGGGGTGGTGAGGTGAGGCCTGGTGACTCATTGATGCGTTGTTGAGGAATTAATATTGATATAATGCTTGAGTATTGCATTTGATTTGTATATGTGGTTCGTATTGTTACGATTTATTCATCATGCTAATAATGTTCGAGCATATATTCCTGTCATATTATATACTTCCCTATATTTTCTTTTAGTTGGCAGGTTAGCGTGGATTGGGACGCTATGGACTATTTTGGAGAATTATTTTAGAGCATGGATTGGAAGATTTGTATTTTTTTGATGTATATATAATTAATGGTATAATTTTAGTTGGAGAATTTTGTATTTGAGAGAAATGTTATTGTAATAATTATTGTGGAAATAGAAATTGTGGAGTTGTTGTAGTTATATTATGGACATTTAGATGATCTATACTTGTTGATTGATGGTTTTAGTTTAGTTTTATCGCAGTATCACGTTGCATGTCTCTTTTCGGGCGCGCGGGGTGTCACAATGAGCAACCTTCTTTTTCCTATTTTTGTGCTTTTTTTTATAGAAAATATAGTATATGCAATAATACTAATAAAATGGTATATTAATGAATGTGATATAAAGAAGTAAAATACTAAAGTAAGGAATATAGTAATATAATGCAAAAAAAGTGAATTTAGAGAGAAAATGAGAGATTGAACCTTCTTTAGAGATGTTTAGCTTGATCTTGGATGTTGAAGGGCTGATCTTGCACTCAGATGAAGATGATGTGAGGAGAGAGAAGGTAATATACCCAATTTGGTAAGGTACTGATGGTAGGGGAATGTTGGAAATGAGTTTTTGGATGAAAACCGCACTGACTTCGAGAGAATGTAGTTGAGATCACTATTTCAGAGATATGAAGGGTGCCTTTCATGGTGAGCTCATACTCTCGTTTTAGAGGGAAAATGATGGTGAGAATAAGAAAAGGTCAAGACCTTCCTATCGGCAGGTGTCCCAAAGTACACTACCGATAGGCAATGAAATGGGTCTACCAAACGACAACCATATAAAGATTTTCCTGAAAAAATGGTCGTAAAATGCAATCGGTAAGTCTGAATCATGAATGGGATGAATCGTTGGAAATGGCATTCAGAGCCCTTTAAGAATCCATTGGGTGTCACCCAGGTTTGAGAGTTGAATTTTGCCAAACGAGGATCGGAAGAGGCCGTCGATCTTTTGGACATGAGATCTTCAGATGACGAAGGACCGTCCATCTGAATCGTAAGTTCAAATCGTGCACAAGATGGACCGTTGGAAAGGTTATGCAAATAAAATTCGATGTTCTAAAGATATTTTCATGCTTTGGAGAGTTTAATTTGGTCAAACGGGGCCCAGGAGTGCCTGGTGACCTTTGGGAGTAAAACGGGTTGTTCGTCCATATGGTAAAGCTGATTCGTACACGGGATGGACCGTTGGAAAGGGGATTCAATGACCTTAGAGGATCCAAAGAGATACATGTAAGTTGTAGAGTTGACCAAAGTCAAACGAGGCTCGAGAGTACCTTGTGGCCTCTAGATCAGTTTTTGGGGGATAAAGGGCCGATCGATCGAACCGTATGGCCGATTTGTGCATGGGGAAGACCGTTGAAATGGGGAATCAGAGCTCTTCCATTATACCCTTTTTAAATAAAGTCTATTTTAAGCCAAACTTAATTTTTTCAATAATCTTCAATTTTAATTATGCACCACTTGTGAACCAAATTTTACTTTAATCCAATTTTATCTTATTAATCCTAAACATGCATCTAGGTGATTAAGCAAGTAAAATAAATCAAGTCCACAATGCCGATGTACGAGGAAACCACAAAGGGAAAAAACATCGAATGACCCAATCCAGACAATCACTATGATGCAGTAATTACAAAGGAAGACATACATATTTAGTCAACGACTCGATCCCCACAGGCCTTGACGCTCTTCTTCTCTTTAACCTCTCCTCCATAGTGCCACTTATAAGACCTTCCATGCAATCATTCACAGCACATGCATCCACGCATACCTCGGTGTCCACCGATATAGCTCGACAACCATCTATGATTCGAAACACGGAGTCCAACGCTTCTTCGCCGTAAAAATCGATGAAACAAATTTTTTTAACAGAGATTAACAAACTCCAGATGGTGTAAACACAAGATCTCTAAACACAATGGTTATGAATCTCGGATCTTGTAAACACAAAGAATGTTTTTAAATTTGGAAACCTTTGTAAACATGTGTAGAAAAAAGTAATTGTTCTATAGTGTATTTCTGTTCTGCACACACTTACGAAATTATAAGAGAAAAAATAACTTAAATAAAAAACTTAAGTTGGTTGGTCGTTTGAACGATATCACCATGTCATTCGAACGATATAGCTATGTCATTTGAATGACTTAGCCACGTCATTTTAACGACACTGTAATATCGTATGAACGACTACAAATGTTGTTTGATCTTCCAAAACATAAGGGAAAGATCTACATGACTCTAAAACGTATTTATCTCCGAATAAACAAAGTTACAACATTTAAAAATCATTTTTAATAAAAACGACATCCTTATAATAAATTCTGAATCCCATAAACATCTTTCATTCATACCTGAGAGACCAAAACATTATGAAGACGTGAAATGTGCACCAATAAACATGGAATGATATATCTTTGAAGCTTGGATGCTATGTCTTCAACACAACATCATAGGCTTAATAGGAATCGTGACTCGAAATACAATCCTATGACTTAAACTTTTTTTTTCGGAATGAAGTCAATTACATACAAATTAACTCAATTGGAATTTTCTCCTTACAAATCTCCCCCTTTGACTATTCTGGAACAAAAACAAAACAATGAAGGCTAAGTCGGGTCGTCAATCCAAATGACACCTAAATCCCATGCCATAAACCCAAAATCAAAAATTATAGGACACGGACTAGTATATGTAGGATCAAAAAGCATGAGCTGACTGAATGTGATGTAGTCACAAAATCTCGAATCTCTGAAGAATACTTGCACATATGAAATAGAAAAATACCAAGTGAAGTATGGAGGTACAAATGATATATAATCCAATGATACCAATTTGCAATTCATAATTTGTAGAACAAATACCATTTATTAAACATGTGAGCAAAAAAAAAATGATCCCAATATGTATATAGCATGACCAAAACATGATAACAATATGTGCTCATCAAATAGAACCCACTTACATCACATGTTATCTCTCCCCCCTTTTTGTCTTGAATAGACAATCAGTGAAAAAGATAAACAATCAACATCGTATCTAACATGATAATAACCATATGATGTGTATCTAGATAAACAGATGTAGCCAGCTAAAAATAATCAAAATATACCAAATTGTTGTTAGCAAATAATCACATGAATGAAATCATCAATCTAAGGAATGATGTGACTAAACAATACCTATGCAGTGTAAGAATCAGGTCTTAAATAATCAATGAGAACTATATATAAACTGTCCAAACAACCCAGAAGTACCAAAACAGATCAAAATCAGAATATATATAAAGCAAGTACTAAAATAGAAGAAATCGCAAAAAATCTCCCCAGGGTCGTCCGAACGATTATGCCATGTCGTTTGAACGACATAGACATCTCGTTCAGTCAATACGACCTTCTTGCGACTATACCTGACACTTTTAATGTCTCGAAACTCGTGTCGCATGACCAGTCTTCAAACGACCTTTGTATGTCGTTCGAATGACATCTAGAATCCATTTGAATGACTTCAAAAACCATGTATTCTAGTTCTAAAGATGTGCAGCATTTGCCTAGTGAAAAAATTTCCTGAAAAAAATAATTCAAATACGAAATAGTAGCAAAACAGACTCAAAACAAAAGATATGAATAAAAAAAATAATGTGAGTTACACGCTAACATAGTATAGATATGCTCAAACATGGCTATGGAATGAATCGACATGAACTACAACAAATGAATCATAACGGAAACACATCGAAATGATCAATAAGCGCTAATTAAAAGCTAAATTTCATCAATCTTAGTTTTAGCCATATATGATAATTAATATATTGATATTAATAAACTAAACAAGAAATATGCACACAAATCCGGTATTTTGACGCTTCCACAAAAAAAATAGCATCATGACATGACTTTTTAACATTAGTACTTGTATGTGCAAACCCTTTTTATCCTCAAACATAAAAGATATTTCTTTTCATTTTCCTTTTGAAGATCTAATTTCTCTCATTAGAGAATTCTTATTTTTTTGCATATGTTTCTTTTTATTGCCTTAATTTTTTCTTGGCCTCTTTTCGAACAGTGGCTTTCACGACGAGTCAACCTATCTCTCACAGCCCTGTCCCATGCACACTCATATTTTTTTTCAAATATACAATAAATCCTCATGGGCAAACATTTCTTACATGCACATCGCCTCCCATGTCTAATTGTGCATATATGACAAAATTAAGAGGAGAACATCTCACCAAACTCAAATATGCATGGGAAGTCAAGCATCCATTTAATCTCGTGCATGTGCGCAAATATGGCATATATACAGAGTCGAATCAAAATGAAAATCAACTTTGAAACAACCCCATTAGGTAAATGGTTAAGATCATTCTAAGCATCTATAATTATGAACAAATGTCCTAGCCACATTGATAATGAAACGATGGGTGTCCAAGCACACCAATATGCCATATTAAACATTTAAACCGACGACACAAAAATAAACCAAAAATATTTTTGTGTTTTTCAAAAAATATTTTTGACCCAAAAATAAAATCATTTTGTATTTTCAAAAATAGATGAAACCAAAAATATTTTTACATTTTTCAATAAGACTCAAATAAATGAAAAAATACAATACAAAGAGATACACTAGTAAGAATATATCATGAAACAAAACTAGCAAATGACAAACAAGGTAACACAACCATCCATTAGATCTAGCATGGGAAGAATCAAGTGCAACAAAATGAGAATCATGAAGTTTAACTCCTAAAGCCTCTAAGTCTGATTTCCTAACCCAAGTAGCTGTGTAACGAGGCATGGAGGTTTTGGGAACCGAAACAAATTTATTCCTAAACTTCCTAGGAGTATTCTTAAGGTCATATCAATAACGTTTAAGGTGACCATTCCTACCAAAAAAAGTGCAAGTGAAACGATGATGGGAATGATTACCTAAATGTGGACCTCTCTTAACGTTCCTAGTTGGTTCTCTCACAAGTGCGGGGTTGGCTTTCGTAATGGGAGCAATACGATCATCAAAGATTATCAACCTTGAAGCACCTTATACCTTTGACTTGCTTAAGTCTACATTATATAAGTGCTCAACTAATTTGGAAATATTGACAAAATTTGTAGTCCATCCTAGAAACCAAAAAGCCTCAGAACCTTTCTCTCTAATCCTCTTCAAAGATCAATGATGGTATAAAATGAATCACACTACACACAATTAGAAGTGCATACATGTGTTCATTTTACTTAAAATTGAGTTTGTGTTTAATTCCCCTTGATTTGGAGCTTTAATAATTTTTTTGGGAATTTTAAATAATTTTTAAATCCTTTTAAACTTTTTTTAAAACATTTTTTAATAATTGTTTTTATTAATAAAATGGGATAATAAAGTTTTTGGGGTTAATTTACTATTTTAGAAACTTCTTTTTTCACTGAATTGTTTGGTTGGGTACGATCTCAAAGCGCTAGAGACTTCAGGGTGAGGTTTTGTAATTTGTTTGATGCGCGTGTGAGACCCAATGGACTGCCAACACTTGTCATCCTCCGGCCTTATGTATTTGTGTTTCTTATGTGAGAGGGTTGGATGGATGATTGTTGATCGTTGGATCATTTCTTATCAAAGGCCTGCATGCGTTCTTGGTTAATCCCAGTGCATATATATGAACCAATCACAATGCGTTTAAATCACCGCTTCTCTACAATTGTTAGATCAAGTCGAAAACCCTTGTAGACTTAATCCTAGCCTTTGATTTACCTCGAGTGTCCAGAACCTTCCCCAGGCATTATAAATACCCTTCCCTTCTATGCCTAACAGATCTTTTGGCTATTCGTCTTCTGTGAGAGAAAAAAAAATAAGAGAGAGAAGAGAGAAGAGAGAAGTGAGAGAAGAGAGAAAAAGAAAGAGAGAGAAGAGAGAGAAAGGGAAACAGTTATCCAAAACCAAACCCTAACCCTAAACACTTCGTCTCTGAAACAAACCCTAACCCAAACACAACCTGAGTGTTTGAGAGAGAGAGAGAGTGGTTTGGTCATATTGTTGCTGTAACCTCGTGATTTCTGATCTTGTACACAACTTAAACGTTAGAGTGAAGGTCTAGTTTCTTTTTCATAGAAACGTTAGATCTATACTCTGAATGTTACATTTTTCACTAGATCTTCATATTTTCAACTTGGTTTAAGAAAATCATTTATGTTTTGGTTTTAAAAATGTTTTATAGTTTCTGTTTTTACAAAACTTAACCTTACCTAGTTGAATTCGCACTTGGAGGGTTTTCAATCTCCTAAATATTTTCAAAAAGAGATTGAGAAAGGTCTTGACCGATTTCTTAAGCAAGATCTCCGTGGAATCTGGGATATATTTAAAGGTCAAAAGGTTTTTAGTTTTGTAAGAAAGAAAAATAACAAAATCACTGCATATAGACTTTATATGTAATTTGTATAGGACTGTTTGTAAATCTAAGTGTGTGTGAGTTCATGCATGTGAATAGGATTCACTACACAAACACTTTACACACTACTACACTGGAAGTGTTGTGTTTAAGATCTGAGATTATTGAGTCGACGTAAAGAAACTAAAGCAAAGGAAGATAACAAACCGGAGAACATCATCAACAAATCAGATCTATCAGAAATTAGAAGGAGCCAAGTGGGGTATATTCCTAAACTTAGAATAGGTTGATTTGTGTGCTTGCATGTTGTGTTGTTGTAACTGATTTTTGTTATTAGTGGATTTGTTTTTGCTTTTGTGACTTAGAAGTCACCGTGGATGTTTCCTCTGTTTGGAGAGGTTTTACCACGTTAAAAATCATTGTGTTGATTATCTTCATCTACTCACCTCATTCTTTAAGTGTGCTGAATTTTTGAAACTACCTTAGTTTTAAAAACTGATTACACAATCTTAATTAATCTCGTACATGAGTTTCTTTGTAAACAAATCTTGTTTATAATTTTTATTTTCAAAAGAAAAGGGTTTCTCCAACAAACATTCGGAGTTGCTTATACAGTGTAACCTTGTGTTAAACGGCATCAGCAACGTTTTTCAATTGGTATCAGAGCCCTGTTAACTTTTTATTTCAAAGATCTTGTGTTTCTGAAATCGTTTTCTGAAAAACCTAACTATGGACGAGAAGAATGAAAGGTTTGGTAATCTGTCCAGACCTCCTCTCTTTGATGGAAATAACTTTGCTTACTGGAAAGTAAGGATGGTTGCCTTCATCCAAGGGACTTTAGGAGATGATGTCTGGGATATTATCGAAAATGGATACACTTATCCTACAAAACCAGCCACTGAAGGAAGTGATGAGAGGGTAAAGAAAATCTTAAGTGAATTTACCCAAGAAGAAAAAACAAACAGGCTACTAAACAAGGCAAGCCTAATTATCCTACTCTGTCTAATCCCAAACCTCATGAGAGAGGACTTGACAAACATCCTAAGGACAACAATTCCAGACCCTTTAGAGACCTTAAAAAGATTGAATGTTTTAGATGTGGGAAACTAGGTCACATTGCACACGACTGCAGAGTTAATCTGAATAAAGCCAACACACACAATAGAGCCAATGTCTGTAAAACTTGGAATGATTCAAGTGACTCTGATGAAGAGGAACTTGAGTCATTAAATGAACTTGACCCTTGCATGTACTTTTATGCTAAGATCATTTACAATGATGATATGCCTGTGTGTGATAATGATGCTTCTACTCTTGCTTGTGTGAATACTCCTTTGATTGGCTTAGATGCTTTATTGTCTGAAAATGTGGCTAGTTCTAGTTTCGTGTGTGTGAGTCAAAGTGATCTCGATAATGACGATGCCAATGGGTGCGTGAGTACTAAAACTGAATCGTTAGGAGCCACTACACACACTTCACTTAGCGACTCAGACACAGATGACCTCCCTGATATTCATACCTTGTATGCTAAGACTCTTAAAAAAGGCACTAGACTGGAGAAGACTGTTAGAGACCTTACTAAGAAATTAGATGATCTAAGTCTTATAATGAAGTTGAATGCTGAAGAGTACACTAACCAGTGTCTATCTCATCAATCTAATATTGAAACTTTTGATCAAAAATTAAAAGAGTTGACTAAAACTAATGAAATCCTGGACATGAAATATAAGGGAACATTATTACAATTGGAGGAAGCAAAAACAAAGACAGCTACTATTTTCAAAAAGTTTTCTAAGTTTGAAAATAATTCGAATTGTTTTACTGACTTTGTTGTTGACTCCAAGACCAATTCTGATGATAGAACCGGTATTGGATTTTGCCCTAAGAACAAATTTCAAACAACAAAACTTGAACCTATTAAGTTTGTGTCTGGGGGCAAAAGACCAATTGAAACATGTCCAGACATTCATTTGATTAAAAATGAATTTGATCAAAAACAACAACAGAAAGACATTGGAGAGTCTAGTACATCTAAAGCTGACACTTCACTTAAGACTAAATACGTCTGTCCTTTGATCAGAAAGGCTGATTCTACCTATAAGACCATAACCCCTAGAAATAGGACTTATGAACAGAATTCTGTCAAACCTATCTTTAGAAGTTTTCCTAAGGAAATTCATCCCTCAAGCAATCAATATTGCTCCTATTATGACATTTATGGTCATTCCTTTGTAGGTTGTTATGCTAGGCGTCTATATACCCCTGTTTACAACACTTCTGTCTACAAGAACTTTAACTATTCTAGGCAAAGTCGTAACAATTATGTCCTTCCAAGACAACCTGATAAGAACTCTAACTACAGAAATAGAAAGACCAAAACTAAGAGTTCATTTAAGAGAAAGGCTCCCTGAAACTTTCCTAAACCAAAAGCTCAACTTTTTCATAACAATCAGTTTGTTGCTCCAAATGTTTTTCGACAAAAAACTGTGTCTCGAAAATTTTATCAAATGAGGGCAAACTTGCGCAAAATTAAAACTTAAGCTATTTAGGTTAGAAAAGAGGATCTTTTACCCCAAATTAAGTGTAACATTGTCATCACTGCTTTAAAAGCTGAACACACTTCATCTGGTTGGTACTTAGATTCAGGATGTTCCAAACATATGACAGGAGATGAAACAAAACTTCTAAACAAAACCAGATTTTCTGGTGGGAAAGTAGTTTTTGGTGATGGTGTTTCATCTCAGATCATAGGTAAAGGAACCCTAAAAGAAGAAGGAATGCCTGTTCTCGAAAATGTTCTATTAGTTAAAGGCCTTAAAGCCAACCTCCTAAGTATATCACAATTTTGTGACTCTGACCATACTGTCACCTTTTCAAAGAACAATTGTAAAATTCTAAATGATAAAGGTGAATGCATTATTATAGGATTTAGAACACTTGACAATTGTTATACTGTCAAGACTAGTTCTGAAACCTGTAACATTGTCAGAATGGATGACAATGAGATCTGGCATAATCGTATGGGTCACTTAAGTTATGATATCCTTGGTAGATTGTCTAGTCAAGAGATAGTTAGAGGCATTCCTAAAATTAAACCTATTTCTAGTGTTGTATGTGGTCATTGCTAGGAAGGAAAAATAGTTAAGATTTCGCATAAAAAGGTTAAAGACATCCTTACCTCTAGACCTTTAGATCTCATCCATATGGACCTTATTGGTCCCTCTAGAACTGTTAGTCTTTGTGGACACAGTTATATCCATGTCATGGTTGATGATTTCACACGATTCACTTGGGTTGCCTTCTTGAAACATAAATCTGACACGTTTCAAAACTTTTTGAAAATTCTTTTAAGAATTGAAAATGAGAGGACACATAAGTCAATCGCATTCGTAGTGATAGAGGAGGAGAGTTCATAGATACAGGAATAGTTGAATATTGTGACTACAATGGTTACAAACATGAATTTAGTGCCCCTAAAACTCCTCAGCAGAATGGTATCGTTGAAAGGAAAAACCGAACTCTTCAAGAGATGGCACGTGTCATGTTGCATGCTAAATCCCTACCTAAATACTTTTGGATAGAATCCATTAGAACTGCCTGTCACATCACTAATAGGGTCTGTCTTAGGAAAAACTCTAAACAAACCCCTTATGAGCTGTGGTACGGTAAGAAACCTAATCTGAAATACCTAAGAACCTTTGGAAGTCAGTGTTATGTCTGTAAAGACAGAGAACATCTGTCTAAATTCGAAACTCGTGGTGATAAAGCCATCTTCTTAGGATACTCACCAAACAGTCGTGCTTATCATATATACAATCTGCATACTAAGACTCTTATGGAATCGATAAATGTAATTGTAAGTGACACTACTGTCGAAAATAAGATATCTGAATCACCTATTGTGGTTGAATCTGAAAATGATTTCAAAACTGATTCACCAGAAATAGATGACTCATTACCTATTGAGAATCCAGAAGTACCTGGCTGGGTCTCTAAATATCATCCCATTGACAACGTGGTCGGTAATCCTAATGAGCCAGTTCGTACTAGATCCTAGTTAAGAAATTATGCTAACTATGCATGTTTCGTCTCCCTTGTGGAATCGAAAAATGTTAATGAATCATTGAATGACACACACTGGATTTCTTCTATGCAGGAAGAACTTTTACAATTCGTCATTCACGATGTCTGGTATCTCGTACCTCGGCCTCAAAACAAAAATGTTATTGGAACACGTTGGATCTTTAAGAACAAATCTGATGAAAATGGGGTAATCCTTAGAAACAAAGCTAGACTTGTTGCTGAAGGCTACTCTCAAATAGAAGGGATAGATTTCAGCGAGACATTTGCCCCTGTCACTCATCTTGAATCTGTTCGTCTTCTTTTCGCCATAGCGTGTTACTTAAAATTCATACTTTATCAAATGGACGTAAAATCTGCTTTCCTAAATGGAATTCTGTCCGAAGAAACATATGTAGAACAACCCAAAGGGTTCATTGACCCTAAATACCCTAACCATGTCTTTCGTCTAAAAAAGGCTTTGTATGGCTTAAAACAAGCTCCTAGAGCCTGGTAAGAACGTCTTTCCAACTTCTTGTTGGATAAGGGTTTTAAGAGATGAGGAAACGACCAGACTCTATTTGTCAAACATTTTGACAAAAACATTATTATAGCCCAAGTCTATGTAGACGACATCATTTTTGGGTCAACTTCAAACTCTGAAGTTAAATCCTTTTCTGCTAGTATGCATAGGGAATTTCACATGTCCCTTATGGGGGAGCTACAACTTTTCTTAGGATTTCAAGTGAAACAGAATTCTGATGGTCTATTTGTTTCTCAAACTAAGTATGCCTTAGACCTTATTAAGAAATTTGGCTTAGAGAATGCTAAAGTCGCTAAAACACCTATGAGTAATACTGTTAAATTATGTAAAGATGAAACTGGTAAGTCAGTTGATTCCACACTCTATCGTAGTATGATTGGTAGCCTACTCCACCTAACTGCCTCACGACCAGACATAATGTATGCTGTATGTCTGTGCGCTCGTTACCATAATAACCCTAAAGAGAGCCATTTATTGAGTGTAAAACGTATAATAAAGTACATAAAAGGCACTCTTAACCTTGGACTTAGGTACACTAAAGATACCTGTAGC
This sequence comes from Sambucus nigra, assembly GCA_949130495.1. Taxonomy (NCBI): domain Eukaryota; kingdom Viridiplantae; phylum Streptophyta; class Magnoliopsida; order Dipsacales; family Adoxaceae; genus Sambucus; species Sambucus nigra. The sequence goes on from OX422216.1 coordinate 587,279,598, forward strand.
ACAATCATAGGGTATACTGATGCTGATTGGGCCGGTTGTACTGATGATAGTAAAAGTACATCAGGTGCCTGTTATTATGTCGGCAATAATTTAGTTGGTTGGACTAGTAAAAAACAGAATTGCACATCTTTATCTACGGCTGAGTCCGAATATATAGCAGCAGGAAGTTGATGTGCTCAGTTGTTATGGATCAAACAGATGTTAAGTGATTATGGGATTAAAGAAGAACAATTACAATTGTATTGTGACAATCAAAGCGCCATTAACATATCTAAAAACCTGGTTCAACACTTGCGAACTAAACATATTAAAATAAGGCATCATTTTATTCGTGAACTTGTTGAAACTAAGGAATTAGAAATTCATTACCTGCCTACTGATCTGCAACTTGCAGACATGTTCACTAAACCTTTAGACTATAACAGATTTCTGTATTTGCGAAATTATATAGGCATGGTATGTGCTGATTAAACTCTTAAAACTTTAAATTTTACCCTTTGTCCATTTGAGACAAAATGGGGGAGAAATTTGAGTTTTATGAAGTTCATTTTTGTTCACATTTCATCTAACTGCTTGATCTTAGTGTGTATATTTGCAGGAATCTCTACTTCTGATTGTCTACCGTCTCTAGGGTAAAAATTTGTAAATATTTGAGTTATGTAATTTTTGACTTTCTAGGATTTGGGTAGATAGAATCTTTTGTATAGGACTAGGTTTTATTTTTTTTGTTCCCTACGAGTTTTAAGCTAACTCAAAGGAGAGTTTGTCTCATATTTCCAAAGGGGGAGATTGAAGCACCTTATACCTTTGACTTGCTTAAGTCTACATTGTATAAGTGCTCAACTAATTTGGAAATATTGACAAAATTTGTAGTCCATCCTAGAAACCAAAAAGCCTCAGAACCTTTCTCTCTAATCCTCTTCAAAGATCAATGATGGTATAAAATGAATCACACTACACACAATTAGAAGTCCATACATGTGTTCATTTTACTTAAAATTGAGTGTGTGTTTAATTCCCCTTGATTTGGAGCTTTAATAATTTTTTTGGGAATTTTAAATAATTTTTAAATCCTTTTAAACTTTTTTTAAAACATTTTTTAATAATTGTTTTTATTAATAAAATGGGATAATAAAGTTTTTGGGGTTAATTTACTATTTTAGAAACTTCTTTTTTCACTGAATTTTTTGGTTGGGTACGATCTCAAAGCGCTAGAGACTTCAGGGTGAGGTTTTGTAATTTGTTTGATGCGCGTGTGAGACCCAATGGACTGCCAATTCTTGTCATCCTCCGGCCTTATGTATTTGTGTTTCTTATGTGAGAGGGTTGGATGGATGATTGTTGATCGTTGGATCATTTCTTATCAAAGGCCTGCATGCGTTCTTCGTTAATCCCAGTGCATATATATGAACCAATCACAATGCGTTTAAATCACCGCTTCTCTACAATCGTTGGATCAATTCAAAACCCTTGTAGACTTAATCCTAGCCTTTGATTTACCTCGAGTGTCCAGAACCTTCCCCAGGCATTATAAATACCCTTCCCTTCTCTGCCTAACAGAACTTTTGGTTATTCGTCTTCTGTGAGAGAAAAAAAAATAAGAGAGAGAAGAGAGAAGAGAGAAGTGAGAGAAGAGAGAAAAAGAAAGAGAGAGAAGAGAGAGAAAGGGAAACAGTTAGCCAAAACCAAACCCTAACCCTAAACACTTCGTCTCTGAAATAAACCCAAACGCAACCTGAGTGTTTGAGAGAGAGAGAGAGAGTGGTGTGTTCATATTGTTGATGTAACCTCGTGATTTCTGATCTTGTACACAACTTAAACGTTAGAGTGAAGGTCTAGTTTCTTTTTCATAGAAACGTTAGATCTATACTCTGAATGTTACATTTTTCACTAGATCTGCATATTTTCAACTTGGTTTAAGAAAATCATTTATGTTTTGGTTTTAAAAATGTTTTATAGTTTCTGTTTTTACAAAACTTAACCTGACCTGGTTGGATTCGCACTTGGAGGGTTTTCAATCTCCTAAATATTTTCATAAAGAGATTGAGAAAGGTCTTGATCGATTTCTTAAGCAAGATCTCCGTGGAATCTGGGATATATTTAAAGGTCAAAAGGTTTTTAGTTTTGTAAGAAAGAAAAATAACAAAATCACTGCATATAGACTTTATATGTAATTTGTATAGGACTGTTTGTAAATCTAAGTGTGTGTGAGTTCATGCATGTGAATAGGATTCACTACACAAACACTTTAATCACTACTACACTGGAAGTGTTGTGTTTAAGAACTGAGATTATTGAGTCGACGTAAAGAATCTAAAGCAAAGGAAGTTAGCAAACCGGAGAACATCATCAACAAATCAGATCTATCAGAAGTTAGAAGGAGCCACGTGGGGTATATTCCTAAACTTAGAATAGGTTGATTTGTGTGCTTGCATGTTGTGTTGTTGTAACTGATTTTTGTTATTAGTGGATTTTTTTTTGCTTTTGTGACTTAGAAGTCACCGTGGATGTTTCCTCTGTTGGGAGAGGTTTTACTACGTTAAAAATCATTGTGTTGATTATCTTCATCTACTCACCTCATTCTTTAAGTGTGTTGAATTTTTGAAACTGCCTTAGTTTTAAAAACTGATTACACAATCTTAATTAATCTCGTACATAAGTTTCTTTGTAAACAAATCTTGTTTATAATTTTCATTTTCAAAAGAAAAGGGTTTCTCCAACAAACATTCGGAGTTGCTTATACAGTTTAACCTTGTGTTAAACGGCATCAGCAACGTTTTTCAATTGGTATCAGAGCCCTGTTAACTTTTTATTTCAAAGATCTTGTGTTTCTGAAATCGTTTTCTGAAAAACCTAACTATGGACGAGAAGAATGAAAGGTTTGGTAATCTGTCCAGACCTCCTCTCTTTGATGGAAACAACTTTGCTTACTAGAAAGTAAGGATGGTTGCCTTCATCCAAGGGACTATAGGAGATGATGTCTGGGATATTATCGAAAATGGATACACTTATCCTACAAAACCAGCCACTGAAGTAAGTGATGAGAGGGTAAAGAAAATCTTAAGTGAATTTACCCAAGAAGAAAAAACAAACAGGCTACTAGCGATTGTTATGAATTTTGGGATTCCACTGGGGATTGAGAGATTCCACTCAGGAAGTATTAATTTTTGGGATTCCGCTGGGGAAGTACAGATTGCCAGGGAAGTAATGTTCTTGAGATTCCATCGAGGAATGCTGACGCAATGCTGGATTTAAGGAAAAACTGATGCAGTTCGAGCGCCTTAGGTGATTTATGAGGGAATTGAGGTTCCAAAAATGATCTTTCTTGATGAAGAAATGCTCTCATATTTTCTTGATATGTTTAGGAATTTTTTGGGCAATCTTTGGATTTTTCTAGAATTTTCTCGCATTTTTTTGTTCTAAATTTTTAGGTGGTTGCCGATAGGCATGTTGGGGAGGTTTTCGTTCGGCAATGGATCGATCTCTTGGGCTTCCTTGGGAAGAGGAACCGACATGTGCATGTCAGTATGGAAAGGGGTCTGCCGATCGGCATGCGTCTTATTACCCTATAATAAGGGGGCAACCCCTCCTTATTTTTCACACCTTCAAGTGCGAAAAACTTATGTCTTTTCTCTCTAAAATCCTCTCCTAAGTCTTCTTTGCTTTGAAACTTTAAATGGCGGGCCCTGTTGATGATGCATAAATTATGGAGTGGTTGGGTGTTGATGATTGGGCTGGACTGGCGTGGCAGTCTGGGGTTCCTCTTGCCTTGGGTAATGAGAACACCATTGATCTTTTTTATCCCGTTGGTGAGGAGCTACTTCTTTAGCGTGATCTCGTTCAGCATCGCTCATCCAGGGTGACGAACCCTGAGGGCTATGTGAGTATTTGTGCCATTTGGTATTTTGTTTGTATTTTTCTTCTATTCCTTGTGATGATGAATGGTTTTCTTATATTTGCTTCTTTAATAGAATAATGTAGCCACTTCGAACATGCGATCATGGGGGATAACGGGGTTCAAGGATGTTTAGGGGCATCTTCCTCCCTCGGTACGTTGGATGGTTGCTTCGGCTGAATTTGGCCATCTTGCCTAGGCTTTAGAAGAGACGTTGCATTTCACTGCGGTTCTGCGCACTTTGGGAGAGAGGTGGTGGGACACTTCCCACACCTTACATTTGGGAATTGGAGAGATGATGGTTACTCCTATTGATGTGTATTAGCTACTGGGGGGTGGACTACGAGGGATTCCAGATTGAGGTGGATCGTACTATGAGGTTGACGTCGAAGGCAGTGCAGGTGGCACTAGGAGATGTGGGGAGAATTGTCTCTAGAGATTCCATTTATATTTCTTCATTGAGGGAGGTGCAAATGAACAGGGGGATAGATGAGATGGATCGGTTGCAGGTGAGGCAGATGCCCGATTATTTATTTTGTTTCTTTTGGGAGGTTTTCTAGTGGCGACGAATGGCGACGTCATCCACCCCTAGTTCTTTCCATTTTTTAGGACGATTTTGAACGTCCAGCTGTATGACTGGGGGAGCCTCACTATGGCGACCCTTTATTCTTCTCTTGATGCTTTTAGCTAGTGCTACCGACAAACATTTGTATGGGCCATGTACCTTTTAGAGGTAACTTCTAACTCTTTATTTCCTTTATGCACTTTTCTTGTATTTCTTCTTCTCTTCATTCCTGTCATTTATGGACGTGGTTATATGAGGTGATAGGGTTAAACAAGGGGTTAATGCCCCTACAGGATGACGACTTGGGGGACTTTTGCCGGATGTTCCAGTGGTAGAAGTCCAACCGACGATCGAAGCAGTCATTGTCTCTAGCGGCAATGCGACACGAGCTAAACACCCTAACGAGCGATCAGGTTATCCTGTGTCCCTTTTAATTTCTTATTTTTGTCTTTTTATTCTTTATTGAATGTTAATTTTCAGTTGGGGATTCGCAGGTGACTTTTTACCCATGGCCAGAAGCTTCTCAGGATACAGGGGTGACAGGTCTTCATGCTCAGATGAGGCGATTGATGGCGCAATAGCTCGGGCACGTCTAGCACCTAGGAGAGAGGGTTGTAATTTAGATTAGGGAGAATTAGGTGGTGTTTCCACTATCATTGCCCTCGGCGTATATGAGGTGGGAGCAAGAGATGTCGGATGAGGCCTGGGCCGTGGTAATGGTTGGCGAGGCCTATACACTTTTCATGAACACAGTGGCAGGTTTTAACTACCTTGATTTTACGACGAGCTAACTGATGCCCCCTGCATTTATGATGTGGCGAACATGCCTCATCCTCTTGTGGCTTCAAGAAGGCCAATGGGATCATTCCACAACTCTGGCGGTGGCACGTTGGTGGCGGAGGTAGCGGTGGCAATGGAGGCTCCGTTAATTCAGGTTTCTGCTCCTTCGTATACTCTTTGGATGGTTAATGGGGAGCCACTTAGCCTGCCACATTGTCCTCATGCGATGGTGTGTCCAGAGGTATATTCTTATTCCTATGGATTTGTACCTTTGGATTTCTTGATTACGGACTGATTGGCCTTTTGCTTTTTCTTTGGTTGCTTGCAATACGTTCGGGTGCCGACTTCTTGGCTGGAGGACATCAAGGATTGGATGGCCTTTGTATCTCACTATATCAGGAAGTCTGTTCCATCATGCTTGGTTTTGTTTGCCTCTTTTGATAAGGGCTCTGCTTCCGGGAGTGGGGGCTCTACTGCTCATCTTTGGGGGAAGCGTACCCACCGCAGTGGCTGAAAGTTAGTTTGAGAGAGAGAGGGCGAAGGTTTGAGCAGAGTCCGAATTTTTTTGTATTTTTTCCTTTTATTTTCTCTTCATTTTTTTTATCAGAAAAAATAGATGTAATCACAACACATATATGAAAGAGATGCATCTTTTTGTTAATTTTCTTATTTAATGACTTATCCTATATGCGCTTTTAATTTTCTGCAAAGATTTTTATTCAAATGCAAAGATAGATATAAGGATGAAAAATGGAGAGTAAAATATTTATTTAAAAGGGGTAATTAAAATTTTAAAAAGATCCACTGGGGATAATAAGATAAAAAGGATTTTGGGGAAAAGGGGACTCGTTTGGGAAGAATAAGGAAAGGAAAGATAGGTTTTGAGAGAAAGGGCTCTATTTTTTTTTTAAAAGGATCTCTTTTTTATATTTATATAAGAACCGGAGGTTTCTTAGATAAAATAAGGGGGACTCGCTGGGGAAAATAAAGAAAAAAATTGGGTTTTTTGAGAGAAATGACTCGGGTGGTTCTTTTTTGAAAAAGGATTTATTTTTAGATTTTTGATTTTGACAAAAAAGTATTTCTAGTGGCGAGATGATTTCCCTTCTGGATGTTATGTACTTGGTACGCTTGAAAGACTTTATTAATGTAGGCTTCGCCGGAGCGGTTGAACTGGGCCTAACTTCGAGGCGTTTATGGGGGATTTAACGATGGATCCCCAACTGGGGCAATACTAGTATGGGTATTATACCGACGAAGTCCCTTGGCGGTTATTTTAGCCAAGACTTTGAACGGCCTAAATGATTGGAGAGATGGTCACTCTAATTTTCTAAGAGGGAGCCCGATGATGTTGTTCATGTGGCTTGTTGAGCAGTTTCTGTGGGCCCCTTTATGACGCGTGTTTTAACAAAATTCAATTTTCTTTTGACAAACTCTTTTTCCAATTTTTATAAAAAACAAAAAGTTGTGAACTAATTTTAACTTATCCAAATTTTATCTTAATTAATCCTAAATTTTATCTTAATTTTATCGTAAAGTAAAGAATACTCACGACGCCGGATGTACGAGGAAAACCACAAAGGGTAAAAAAACCTTGGACGACCCAAGACAGACAACCATTATGATATGGTTTTACAAAGTATAAAGATAGACTTACTCAATAACTCAATCCCCACGGGTCTTGACGTGTCTTTGAATATTTAACCACTCCTCCACAGTTCCCACATAGAAATTTCATCTTTCACGATGCTCGTCCACAACACACAGGCCATTTATATCTCGGTGTCCACCGATATAGCTTTGTGTTGTCTACGATGTTTAACACGAAATCCTTTGCTTCTTCACCCCAAAACCTAACAATGTTCTTCAAACTATGTAGAACAAACCAAACTTGGTGGAACCAAAGATCATAATAGCATATGTGAATGATAACTCGGATCTTCGAAACTCTAAGGATGTTTTAGCTTTATAAAACCTTAGAAAACATTGTGCAGAATTCGTACTGGATGTATATTCTTTTTGGTTCGACAAAACTTACGAAATTGTGATGGTAACACGCCTTAAATAATATTTTTAAGTCGGCGGTGTCCCTCAAACGATATTGCCATGTAGCTCGAAAAACATGCATATCTCGCTCGAACGACATGTAAATATAGTTTGAACAACTGAATTGTTCTTTTGAACGACAGTTCAAAACAGAGTTGGTTCCAAGTACAACTCTAATCCATCCTTATCAGATGAAATGAAGTGTAAACATTTTCCAACACTTTAAAAACATTTTAAAAATGATTTCTTTAATAAAATAACATCCTTAAACTTATTAAAACATTTTTCGAGTCCCATTAACATTACGCATTCATACCTGTGCGATCTCGGAATGCAAATTGATTGAAGTTGAAAATTTCACTATAAACCCACAAGAATAAATCTTTGAAGCTTTGTTGCAACGTCTTTAATAAACTTCAATGCGTCATAGACTGTGTGGGATTGTGAAAATATAAAATCTACCTATGCCACAAACAAAATGTTTTGTTCTTGGAATAAGTCAAAACTACAAATGGACTCAATTGGAAATTTTGCCCTTATAAATATCCCCCTTTGACTATTCCGAGACAAAATCCCATCCCATAAACCCAAAATAAAAATTACAGGACACGGACTAGTATATGTAGGATCGGCAAGCATGAAACATCTGATTGTGATATGGTCTCAAAATCTCATATCACTGAAGAATACCTACACACATGAAACAAACAAATATCCAGTGAAGTATGGAGGAAGAAATGATAAAAAATCATAATGAAACATGTGAGCAAAATATTTTGACACTAATTTGCAAAATTCAATATTTAAATTAGGATATCAAATATGCACATAAACAAGATATCAATTTGCACCAAATAAGATACCAATTTGTACACAGTGCTCAAGAAATCTCTCCCTACACATACAGCTCTCCCCCTTTTTCTCTCAAATAGACAACCCGGTGAAAAGATAAACCTATCTAGCATGAAGATAACATTGAAGAATAACTAGACAAAAAACAACCAATGAATAATGATCAATTAAATGAAATTTGTCGCTAGTAAACATGTAATAACACTATGATAATCACCAATCTAAGCATGTGTGACTAAATTCAATCCTATGCAGTAAAAGATGTGATCAAAATAAATCTGCATATAAACTGTCCAGAAGCAACTCAACAGTACAAAAATATGACCAATTTAACCAGGGTACTGAAACAAAAAGGAAGCAAAAATCCAGACTAGTCGCTCGAACGATATAGGCTTATCGCGAGATATCTTCGTACGATGTTTAGTTCTCGCTCGAACAAGAAACCAAAATCTCAGTTCCAGTTCGAAAACTCATACAATTTCGCCCAATAAAAAAATTTCCTGAAAAAACTAACTAGAAGGGGTTCAAAACTGCAAAACAGTACCTAAACAATAGTTAAACTAAGAAAAACAAACAAAGGCAATGTGAGTTACATGCTAACATAGTACCAATGTGCTCAAACATGGATATGGAATTATATGGGCATAAACTACAACAAATGAATCACCATTCGAACACAATGAAATGATCATGAAGCTCTAATTGACAGCTATAAATCATCAAACTTTATCGTAGCCATTTGTGACAATTAAAGTTGAGTTTAATGAACTAAACAAATGGCATTCACACAAATACGAAATTTTGACCATTCTGCACACAATAGCGTCATGACACAATGTTTCAATGTAGGATTCGTGGTGTAAACCCTTTTAAAATTTCTCCACCCAAACATACTCATATATTTCAAGTTATTTTGAGGTTTCTATTGTTCTCAACTTATATAAAATCCAATTGGCCCAAATTTTTGGCATTTGCCTTGATTTTCTTTTGGGCTCTTTTAAACGGTGGCTTTCACGATGAGTTAATTTTTCACTCTCACAGTCCCTTCCCGTGAACACTTATTATTTTTCAATTTTAGTCGTCACGGTAAACGGTTCTTACATGCACACCTCATCCTTAAGTCTACTTACACATAGATGACAAGATTGAGATAATAACGTCTCACCAAATTTAAATATGCAAGAGTAGTCAAATGTCCATATAAACTCATGCATGTGTGCAAAGATGGAATATATACAAAGTCAAATCGAAATGCATATTAACTTAAAAACAATCCCAATAATACAATGGTTAAGATCATTCAACGTATCGATAATTATGACAAAATGTCCTAGCCACATGGATAATGAAACGATGGCGGTCCAAGCACACCAATATGCCATATCAAACATATAAACTCAAACACTCAAAACAAACATCAAACTTTTGACCAATAATAACGCACCATTTTCGGTTTGTTTCCAAAAAAATCTCTTTGTGTTTGTTTTTAAAATATTATGAAAAAAAATCTTTTTTTATTTTTCAAATAAGATTCAATAAATGAAAAATATATAATACAAAAAATACACATGTCATAACACTAGCAAGATATCTATCATGAAACAAAGACTAGCATATGACAAATATAATCATGCAAGCAACTATCCATAAGAAATAGCAATGGAAGAATCAAGTGCATGCATGGGAGAATCAACCAACCGAACATTTAGCATCTCCAAAACATATTTCCTAATCCAAACTGGTGTATACCTAACAAAACTGGTCTTGGGAACCGACGGGACACTACACTTAAACTTCCTAGTGTTGTTTTTAAGATGATAGCAAAAATGCCTACAGTGACCTTTCCTACCACAATGCGAACATGTGAAAATACGACAAGGATCGGGACCTTTAGGTTGATCTTTTCTAATACCCTTGGATGTGGTTGATTCTCTAAAACACATAATAGTTTTGTCTTTAGCAACGGAAGCACAACAACAAGATAAGCCACTACCATCACTACTCAAACTACTTGAGTCATTTAAATAATATTTCATCTTCAAAACATTGAACTCAAGCAAAGAATTAGACTCCTCAAATTTTTGGGCTCCTTCTTTAAATTTTAAATTACCCTTAGAAGGTTATCTTGATCCCCCTCAATGTGAACAAACTTATCCCTAAAAGTCTTCTCACGTGCCACATAATCATTTATCAAAATATTTTCACCATCGGCACAGACCTTAGAATTTTTTAAGTCCTCTAACTCTTTCTATAAAACACGGACTCTATCATCACTCTCCATTTTGCCGACTTTTAAAATATTAAAAATTTTAAACAAGGCACCTAACTGTTCACGACAAATACCTCTTTCAATTTGAATCGTTTGCAAATATTCAACCATATTTTTAAAACGAGAATTTTTTTCCTCCAAAACTTCAATACATTTTGCAAACTTTAAATTCAAACAATGTAAGTCATCAAAGCTTAAAGAATCCATCGAGAGATAAACAAATAGTCACCAAACAAGCAAAAACACAAGGAACAAACACAAAAAGATAGTGCAACCTGATCTGATACCAATTTGTGGGTCCCTTTATGACCTGTGTTTTAACAAAACTCAAGTTTCATTTGAAAAACTCATTTTTCCAATTTTTATAAACCACACCATGTTGTGAACCAATTTTAACTTAACCAAATTTTATCTTGATTAATCCTAATCATTCATCTAGTGATTAAATCAAGTAAAATAATGTAAAAAATACTCACAACACCGGATGTACGAGGAAAACCACAAAGGGTAAAAAACCTCGGACGACCCAAGCCAGGCAATCACTATGATATGGTTTTACAAAGTACAAAGACAGACTTACTCAATGACTAGATCCCCATAGGTCTTGATGCGTCTTCTAATCTTCAACCACTCATCCATAGTACCCACACATAAATTTCATCTTCCATGATGCTCGTCCACAACACACGCATCCACGTATGTCTCGGTGTCCACCGATATGGCTTTGTGTTGTCTATAATGTTGAAGACGAACTCCTTTACTTCTTCACCATAAAACCCAAAAATGTTCTTCAAAGTATGTAGAACAAACCAAACTTGGTGCAACAAAGATCACAATAACATATGTGAATGATAACTCAGATATTTGAAACTCTAAGGATGTTTTAGCTTTAGAAAACCTTAGAAAACTTTGTGCAGAATTAGTACTGGATGTTTATTGTTTTTGGTTCAGCAAAACTTACGAAATTGTGATGGAAACATGCCTTATATAATATTTTTAAGTCAGTGATGTCGTTCGAACGAAGTCGACTGTTGCTCGACCGAGATTTCCATGTCGTTAGAATGATATGTGTTTCTCGCTCGAACGACATGTCAATGTCTTTTGAACGACTAGAATGCTCGTTTGAATGACAGGTCAAAACAGAGTTGGTTCCAAATATACCTATAATCCATCCTTATCAGATAAAACGAAGTGTAAATATTTTCTAGCACTTTAAAAACATTTTAAAATCAGTTCTTTAATAAAATAAAATCCTTAAACTTATTAAAGTATTTTTCGAGTCCCATTAGCCTTGCGCGTTCGTACCTGTGCGATCTCGGAATGGAAATTGATTGAAGATAAAAATTGCACCATAAATCGACATGAATAAATCATTGAACCTTTGTCGCAACGTCTTCAATAAACTTCAATGCGACATAAACTGTGTGGGATTGTGATAATATAAAATCTATCTATGACACAAACGCAATGTTTTGTTCCAGGAATAAGTCAAAACTACAAATGGACTCAATTTGAAATTTTATCCTTATAGTTTTGCTTGGCAGCTCCTCCTGAGTACCCCTTAACGGGTGTGCCTAACTTATTTGCCCAGAACTTTTTAATTTTTAGCCCTTCTGTAGAGAATTGGGTTAACTAGTTTGTGGAACATGGAGCCTAATGTTTTCGTTGGTTTGTACCATGGTGGGGGGAATTGCAGCCTATTTTGGAGCATGACAAACACCGGTATGCATGGTTAGTTAGCCCGAGCCAGACTTCTTTCTACTTCCCTTGGCGGCTTCTTCATCAAGTTGGATGGGAACAAATAGTGCCTCCCCGAACCCGTGGAGGACCTGACTAAAGCTCAGCGCATGATGTTGGGCCGTCGATCGTCGTTCCACCCTTCTCAATTCGTGGGGCGAGTTTGGCATATATTATGGGACTACTTGAAAGTGGATATGGAAGCACGTAGTGGAGAATATGTTAGTGGAGGATACCCGTCAAAGGTGATTCATTACTTTTTACACCATGGAAGGAGGAGTAGTGCTCTTTTCTAGACTTATAAGGGTATACCATTCCATAGAGCGTACTCGGAACATCAATCAAGAGGGGGAGATATAGGGGCCTTCGGGGGGGTAGAAATTATGATGGGGTGGGGACTTCTAGAAGTTGTGGGTAGTGAAGATTTTTATGAAGATGGAGAGAAGGAGATTCTATGAAGCTTGGGGAATTTTTTTGGGGTTTTCCGGTGTAAATATATTACGGTCTGTTTAAGAAGGTTTTGATTGGTGGAGGGGGGTTTTGAAGTTATCTCCCTTCGTTGATGTTTCGTGTAACCATGTGGTTTGTCTTTATTTGAAATAAACACAATTCTGGTTATATTTGGTGTTCCTTTTGATGAACTTTGTGTTGATGTAAAAAATTATATGGCTTCTAATTATTTAATCACAGATAACTATAAATGAGACAAAGAATTTTAAAGTGGTTCAACCTTATAAGAATGGCCTACGTCCACTGTTTCTGTTATTGCCAAATGTTTTAGAATTCTCGATATATGGTTCTATCAAGAAATTTCGGTCCCCTTGAATGAGGCTGATACAATGTATTTATAGCCCTTAGGTTGTACATGTGAAAGGGTAAACATTTAATGCCCTTTTAAGAGTATACGCCTGTATGATGAGCATTCAATGAATAGTTTAACTGTTGATTATATGGCAATTAATGCTCTGTTCGAGATGCAGTTCGGACCGCCTTAGTCGACCGACGTTCAGGAGTTCCTCGGAGCAATGAAGTTCTTCGGGATACCCTTGTTGCTCGGAATGTCTGATTTGGTCGAGGAGTAAAGTTCCTCGTTGTTAAAGTAACTGTAGAAATGTGCTATATAGATTGACAGGTGTCTTCTTGTGATTCGTCCATATCAGCATATTAATTTTGGTATCAGCAAAAGCCCCCAATGTTTCATATTTTGAAATTTGGGGAATATGGAACATTCTTTCTTGGTATATGGCAATATTAAATGACTTTCATGGTTTTTAGGAGCATTTTCTCCGTATTAAATTTTCCTTCCAAATTTACAGAATCCGTCTTTTTGAATTTTTATAAACGCTTCGATCTTCACGCACTTTTTGTACTTTTAGCCGCCGGTAGCGTAATAGTTTCTTTTTGTAATCATTTCCTTCGTCGTTTCCCGAGGCAAAGTATTTAAGCTTCATAGACAATCCCATCGTCTTCTACCTTTTCCAATTTCTGCTTTCGAGTTTTCCATAGTCTTTCTCTCTCTTGTGCGTTCATCCTTTCTTTCATTCGTTGTCAACATATCTCCCTTTTTTCTGTAAGATCTTCTTCCTTCTTCTTCATTTCTTTTATTCATCATGGTTTATGTTATTAAATCTCTTGAGAAATTCCGCTCTGATTTTTCTATCCCTTCTTGGGTAACTCTGGAGGTTCTTTCTGAGCCTTCAGATTATTTTCGCTTGGCTGAGGGACATTGGTTCCCCAGTCTCTTTATTGCTGAGTGTGGATTTTCTTTTCCACCAAACCCTTTATACTTAGAATTCTGTCAGTACTTCGATGTTGTTCCTGCAAAAATATCCCCCAACATATGGAGAATAGTTAATGGGGTCTATAAATTAAATCAAACTCATGGAACTCGTATAGGAATTCCTGAGATTATGTATTGTTACAGATGGGCTGTTCTAGATAATGTTTTTTATTTAAAAACTAGATTTTTTAATAGGGCTTTAGTAGTCAACGTCCCTGATGCCAATAGGGATTATTTTGAACATGGGGTAGTTATTAAGAACTGGCAGCATTCCACTTTGAGTGGAGAATAATTATACCAAGGTCCCAGATGCCCTCCATATGGCAATGGGATAGGTTATTTTTATCTTATTTTATTTTTGAAATTGTGTTTTCATTATGTTTGATAAAATGTGTGATTGATATTTTAATATGTATTTGTTTCCAGTTGACAGCAAGAGAAAAACTCCAAAAGAAGCTGAAGTTAATATCAAGCATTTGAAACTTATCTGGGGTTTGCATCAGAAAGTTGCAGACGAGCATATTAGGTTTGCTTCATACTTGTTGCAATACAAGAGCTACACATCCTCTTTCACTGCTCGCCCTGTGGTCAGTACTAGTGAACCAGTGTCAATTCCTGAGGACTCTTCTCCATAATCTCACATTTCCTTAAGTAAGAAGATGGGTAAAAGAAGAGTTCCTGCTATCTTCGAGGAAGATACCTCTGTTGGAGAGGGAAAAAGAAACAATACTGATGTCCAAAAGGGGACAAAGAAAGTAGATGTTGCACCTCAAAAAGCTGCTGAGAAGCTCCCATTGGCTCCGAGAAAGAAGGATGCTTATAAGGAAGTGATCACCATCTCTCCAACCAAGAGTTCTTCCTTGGTTGAAGATATAGAGGTGCCACCGAGGAGACTGAAGAAATCCCCCTCGGTCAATTTGGCTGAAACCATTCCCCAGCTCCAAGTTAGTGATGCTGGTGTTCCAACTATTATTCCCCCGAGCTCTGCTATGAGCTCGGTAAAGACTTGGATCATTCTCGACGTCCAAGGAATTGAGGAGAGTATTTCTCGGGATATGCTTACATCCCTTGCTACTCATCACATTGCTTCAGTAAGTTTTTGTTATTCTGAATTTTCTTTCTTTCCCTTAATACGTGTATCTCTGTGCTGACTTATCGTTTTTTCCATTTTTCAGCTGGTGAGTTGCTTTAACACCATTGTGAAGAAGGATGAAGCTATTAAGGCTTTTAGCTCCTCGTCTGGTGTAGATGATGCTTTACTAGGGTTAACCCAATCTTTGAAGGATTCCCGTCAAAAGTATGACGAGGATAAAGCAGATTGGGAGAAGAAGTTGGCTGTGGTTGAGGCAGAGAAAGTGCAGCTTGCTGAGGTCTCCAAGGGGTTGGAGAATAAAGTGAAAGACTTAGAGGGGGAGCGCAAAAAGTATGATGAGAAGCTTAAGAACTTTAGGGAGCTTGAAAACAAGATGAAAATGGCAGAGGAAGAGCTGTCCCTTCTGCGAGAAGTGAATCGCCAGAAGGAGGAGGTGGAGGCTAAGTTGAAGGCCACCGAGGATCCTCTATCCGAGAAGATCTTCTCGGAGAAAATAAAAAGAAAAATGGCGGTGAAAAAGTCTTTCAGCACTGGTTGGGACAAAGGATGGAACAAGGGGGTAGCAGCAATGATGTCCTAAGTGAAGTATGGGAGTCTGAAGTACTTCCGAGATGGTTGGGTGGCTGCCTTGCAAGAGTTGAAGGTTAATGAGGACTCAGAACTATTTCAACAGCATCTTCCTAGTCCCCCTCCAAATATTGAAGATCAATAAGAGGACGAAGCTGCTTCTGAAGAATCTTCAATGATAGTGGGTGATCAAATCCTTGCCCCACAACCTACTCATCCTACCAACGAGGAGATTTCATCTCTGCCTGCTCCACCTGAACAAGTTCCAGCTCCAGCCAACCAACTTATTATTCCCACCGAGAAACCGAGCTCCTCATCCCAGCCTCCCGAGAAAGTCTTGGGAGACAAGGAAAAGGTGTCAAGTTGTTCGGTATTTATTTTTATTTTCTTTTGTCATCTTGTACTCCGAACATTGTACTCTTCTCTATGATGTAATAAAAATCACCTTTTTTGTTCCTTTATGTTGTTGATGCTCTGTTTTCTTTCTTATTAACTCTTGCCTTCTCTTCTTTATTAGTTTATGGCTAGAATGGAATTGCTGTCTGCACATGACACAACTCTGCTCCGACAATGCAATGAATATTTTAAAGCTGGTCATACTGATTTGGACAAGTCCCAAATTGTAGACATCCTTGGCCGAGATGTTTTAGACCAAGCAGTTGAGGCCTATCAATACTTAAAGTGTCTTCTTGATCGTGCTGTATCCAATAATGTGGCTTATTATGAAATGATTGAAGACTTGCAAGTTACCCCCGATGAACTTCAACAGCAGTATAAAGAGTCTTCAGCTCTTTTACACGAAGGTTATGAGAAGAAACTCAATCAACTCAGTGCTGAAAAAGGCTATGACAAGATGTTTGATGGCTATGAAGTGAGAGAGAGAACATTGAAGACAGAGGTTGAAGAGCACAGGCAAATCGCCGAGCTACTGGAGCAGGAGAATAACAATCTGCAAAAGGAATTAGCTCAGCTGAAGTCTTTTGCATCATCTTCTACTGCCTTGGAACCTATCACCGACGAAGGATTCTCCTTTTTAAAAGTTGAGAATGCCAAGTTACGAGAAGAATTAGAGTCATTGAGAAGAGCTAGTCCTTCTACTGCTGTTCGGGGACGAGGAAGAGGTTCTCGGGGTCGAGGAAGAGTTGCTCTGAACGCTGTCGAGGAACAAGGTACTCTACCTGCTCGGGGATGACCAAAATTTCTTCGTCCTACCATTGATGAAGCTCGTACTCAAGCGTCTTTGGAAAACCAAGCATTCCAGCTGATGCCAAAGAATCAAGCCTTGTCTGAAATGTCTAAGAAAGTCCAAAGTCTGGAGGGGGAACTTGCTACTCAAAAGTCTGCTTTGGAGCATAAGGATATTTTTGCCAGAAATCTTCACGAGCAGTTAGAGAGACTAACTTTTCAATTACACAAACAACCTTATGAATTTTAGATGACAGGTTACAACAAAGTCCTTTGTCATTTGGATGCCCGTATTGAAAGCGCTAACAATGAAGGCTACAAACAGGGATGGTTGAACGCCTTGGGGGTACTGAAACTAGAGCAAGTTCATTATTTATGGGATTATCATGCCCCTGGGCTACTCGACCTACCTGTTCCTCCTTTCAAACTTGACATGAGTTGGATCCCTGCTCGGGCCATTCCTCGCTGCTTGATCTCAATGTACCTTGGTGACTATAACCTTCATTAACAGGCAGAATTATCTCGTCCTGAGCATTTACTGGATACACCTTTAATAATGAACGTTAGAATGCTTCAAGACCCTAACTTTATTAACTCTCCTCTTTGCTTAGAAGATCCTCCTGCTGGCGAGGAGCCTATTTCAAAAGCACAAGGAAAGAGACCAATAGAATAGGGTTCTTTAATGTAATAGTTGTTTATACATTTCAAGTCAATGTATTCATCTTTGTACTTCATTTTTGGATTCAATGAAATACATATAATTTTGTTTGCAAATGTTGAATGCTTTTATCTTATAGTTGTAATTTTTTTTTCATTTGTATCTCTGTTAAAAAGATGATATAATATTCTCGTCCAACTGATTGTCGACTAACTTGACTGTATATCTGTTAAAAAGATAACAATATTATGTATTTTGCCGACCAACTGCAGTTGATTAAAATTTGTTGTCGACTAACTTAAATTTGTAATAATCATTTGGTTGACCCAAAATAATGATGTTTTATTTCTCGACTGATTAAAAGTCATAAGTGATAAAAAAATTTAACTTGGTAATATTTTGTAAAATGTATCCGACCAACAAGGGTTAGCATCTTTCGCTTCTCTACCAATATTACTTGGTGAATTTTCTTTTTTGACCAACTTTGGAATTTTTTGAAAATATATTTTCTTTTTCTTCCGGAGTTGGGATTTTTCTCGTTTTTCTTGTTCTTCGTCGACATCTTTTCTCGCCCTTTTACCACCCTAAGTTGGTCTGAGCTCGAATTTGATGATTCTGTTATGTCCACTTGCCCTTTTACCAAAATAAATTGGTCTGAGCTAGTGTCTGCCTCCTAACTAAAGGAGTATGGTTTCCTAACCAACCTGAGCTGGCATTTTTAGGAATGTCATTCTCGCCCTTTTACCAACCTAAGTTGGTCTGAGCTCGAATTTGCCTCCTAACCAAAGGACTATGGTTTCCTAACCAACCGGAGCTGGCATTTTTAGGAATGTCATTCTCGCCCTTTTACCAACCTAAGTTGGTCTGAGCTTGAATTTGATGTCCACTTGCCCTTTTACCAACCTAAGTTGGTCTGAGCTAGTGTCATGTTTTCCTAACCAACCAAGGTTGGCATTTTTAGGAATGTTGTTTTATTATTTTATTGCTGAGTAGCGTAGTGTGTAACACTAGTATTCCCCCAAAAACTTTTTAATAAAAGGAGAGAGGATGGAAAAATATCATCGTTTTATTCATATTAATGGAACTTCTTTACATTTTACATCACTGATAGTATTTGCGCAGGTGTTCATCATTCTATGCATTCTTAAATTCTTCTCCTTCTAGAGTTGCTATTCGGTAAGTTCCTGGTCGAATAACTTCTGTAACTCGATATGGTCCATGCCAGTTCGCTTCCAACTTATTGTGCTTCTGAATGACCCTTTTTAGCACATAATCTCCTACTTTTAGGTCGCATTTCTTCACTCTCTTATTGTAGAACAGAGTTGTTCGTTGTTGGTAAGCAACATTCCTAATGGCTGCCTCTTCTCTAACCTCCTCGAGCATGTCAAAATCCAATCTTCTCATTAAGTCGCTGACTGGGGAATTGAAATTCAGCACTCTGTGTGTTGGGAGACCCAACTCGGCGGGTATTACAACCTCACTTCCAAATGCTAACATATATGGTGATTCTTCAGTTACTACTCGGGGAGTAGTACGGTAAGCCCATAGTAATGATTGTAGCTCGTTAATCCAATTAGCTTTAGCCTCACTGAGCATTTTCTTCAATCCATTTAGCAATGTCCTATTCGTCACTTCAGTTTGTCCATTACTTTGCTGATGACCTGGTGCTGAATGGAGCTTTAAAATGTTGGACTGATGGCAGTAATCAGCAAATTACTCATTATCAAATTGCGTTCCATGGTCGGTGATGAATGCATAAGGAAGACCATATCTGCAAATGATGTTTTCCAGACAAATTGATATACCTTCTCGTAGGTCATGTCGATCAGAGGCTCAGCTTCTACCCACTTAGTAAAATAATCCACTGTTACGACGAGGTACTTAAACCTTCCCCTGGTCGTTGGCAATGGTCCCACCAAATCTATCCCCCACATGGAAAATGGCAAAAGGGAAGTTATAGGTGTCAACAACTCTTGTGGAGTTCGTCTGATGGAGGAAAAATGCTGGCACTTGTCACATTTCTTAGCATAGGCTATACAATCAGCTCTCATCATTGGCCAGTAGTATCCTTGTGTCATTACTCTTTTTAAAAGAGTAGAACCTGCCACATGAGCTCCACATTATCCTTCATGGATCTCTTCAATCAATTCTTTCACCTCGGAGGGATGTACACATCTTTGCAATCCTGCCATGATTCCTTGTATGTACAAAACACCATTAGTTAGTACATACCGAGCAGCTTTGAACTTCAATTTCTTGGCAGCGAGCTTATCCCCCGGTAATTCTCCCTCTTCAATATATGCCCTGATGGGATCCATCCAAGATGGTCCCAAATCCAGGGTGATAAAATTCATCGTCATATCTTCATCTATGCTCTGACTTTTTAACACTTCAATTGGTATCATTCTTCGCAGATCGGTACGAGTAGCTGATGCTAGTCGGGCCAGTGCATCTGCTCGTGCATTCTCCATTCTCGGTATTCTGATCAATTGAATGACAACAAATTCTGCCACCAACTTTATCACCTTTCCATGATACTTGACCATTATTTATCCTTTAGCAGCATATGTTCCCAACATCTGATTCACAATTAATTGAGAATCACTGAAGACCATCACATGTTACGCTCCCATAGTTTTTACCAAACTAAGACCTGCTATCATGGCCTCATACTCAGCCTCATTATTGGAAGCTTTGAACTGAAATCGCAATGTATATTTGATGTCGACTTCATCTGGGCTGCTCAAAATGATACCTGCTCCACAGCATGCAGTACAAGATGAGCCATCTACATACAATTTCCATATAGGCAACTCGTCTTCTAATTTCTGATCTGACAGAGTTCCTCGATGAAATATTTGTTGCTTCTTTTCACCATCCCCTGAGTTTTCTTATTCTTCGTCGACCATCTTTTCTTGCCCTTTTACCAACTTGAGTTGGTCTAAGCTCGAATTCGATGGTCTTGAGACATCCACATGCCATTTTACCAACTTAAGTTGGTCTGAGCCAGTGTCTGATGTTCCTGTAACATCCACTTGCCCTTTTACCAAACTAAGTTGATCTGAGCTAGTGTTTGTTGATCTTGTAACACCCACAGGTTGATCGTCGAGCTGCTTTTGCTCCTCGGGGGTATCAGGATAGGTGAATTCTGCTATGAAATCTGCTATTGCTTACCCTTTAAGCGATGACCTGGGTTCATAGATTATATCATATTCACCGAGCTCTATTGCCGAGTACATCAATCTCCCTGATTTTTCTGGCTTATGAAGGGCTTTTCTCAATGGCATGTCAGTGTATACGACTATTGTATGGGCCTGGAAATATGGCCTCATTCTTCTACTTGCCTCAATTAATGCCAATGCCAATTTTTCCAACTTTGGATACCTGATCTCTGCACCTCGGAAAGCCTTACTTTTGTAATAAATTCGCTTCTGGATTCCATTCTCCATTCTAATCAATGCCGAGCTGACTGCATTCTCTGATACTGCCAGATACAAGTACAGCTTTTCTCCCATTACTGGACTGGACAACAATGGAGGTGCTCCCAAATATTTCTTTAAGTCTTGAAAGGCCTTCTCACATTCATCATTCCACTTGAAATTTTTTTGAAGTGTTTTGAAGAATGGGAGGCATCTATCAGTTGCTCGGGATACAAATCTGTTAAGCACTGTAACTCGTCCTGTAAGACTCTGCACTTCTTTCTTCATCGTTGGAGATCGCAGCCCTAAAAGAGCTTTGATCTTTTCTGGATTTGATTCAATGCCTCGCTGGTTGACGTTGTACCCGAGGAACATTCCTTCTCGTACTTCAAATATGCACTTCGTCGGGATCAACTTCATTTGATATTTATCTAGTTGATCAAAGGTCTGACATAAGTAAACTAGATGATCGGCAGCTTTCTTGCTTTTTGTCAGCATATCATCGACATAGACTTCCATGTTGTAACTGATTTGTTCGGCAAAGACCTTGTTCATCAGTCGTTGGTATGTCGTACCTGCATTTTTCAAACCAAAAAGCATAACATTATAATAATATGTTCCCCTAGGGGTAATAAAAGAAGTACTTTCCCTGTCTTCAGGTTTCATTTTGATCTGATTGTAGCCGGAGTAAGCATCCATGAAGCTGAGCAGCTCATGCCCCGAGGTAGCATCCACCAGTTAGTCAATTCTGGGTAATGGAAAGTGATCCTTTGGACATGCCTTGTTGAGATCGGTGAAATCAACACACATTCTCCATTTATTGTTTTTCTTCTTTACCATCACCACATTTGCTAACCAATCTGGATATTTAACATCTTCAATGAATTGAGCTTTGTGGATCTTCTCAACCTCATCTTGTATAGCTTGATTCTTCTCGGGACTAAATACTCTCCTTCTCTGTTTTACAGGCTTGATCTCCTTATTCACATTGAGCTCATGACATAAGAAGTTTGGGTCTATCCCTGGAATGTCTTCATGACTCCATGCAAAAGTTTTCTTTCTGTTTCTCAAGAAAGTTATCAACTCCTGTTTTATTGAGGCATCCAACGACGAACCTATTTGAGTTGTTCGTTTAGGGTGCTCGTCGTCCAGAATGACATTCTCTGTAGCTTCCACCACCTGTCCTTTTACAAGTTGAGATTCATATCTAGGATCCAGTGTTTCAATTTCTGTACATTCATCCACTTAATAGGTAAGAGTCTTTTTCCTTGATTCCTCAAGCTCCTCTTTCTCGGCAGATGAATAATAGCATTCTCGAGCTACTTTTTGATCACCTTTCATTACTCCTACTCCAAAGTTTGTTGGGAATTTTAAGCACTGATGTACTGTAGATGGAACTGTTTTAAACTTCTTCAAACCAACTCTTCCTATGATGATATTGTAAGCTGACTGAACATTTTTATCCATCACAAAGAAGCGTATTCTTTCTGTCCGACAAGCAGGCCATGTACCAATGAATATATCCAACTTGATCATCCCAAATGGAAAAACTTTTTTGCTAGCAAAACCTAGAAGAGGTCTGTGATAAGGTTCCAATTGAGATAATTGTAAGTTTAAACTGTCAAAGCACGAATAGAACATGATGTCTGTCGAGCTACCATTGTCTACCAGAACTCTGGAAATCATCACTTCTTTCACCCTCATTTTGATCACCAAAGGGTCATCGTGAGGGTATAGGACACCTGCGAGGTCGTTTTTTAAAAAACCAATGACCAGCTTCTCTTTGTTTATCTTTCTCGGGCGATCCTCCTCAGCCAAATTTATTCGTTGAATGTATGAACAAGCTTGAGCCTCACAGAGGTAAGCTTTTCTTTCTGCAGTAAGGTCTCCCCCACCTGCATCTCCACCTGTAATGACATTACAATCAAATGACCCAAAACGTATTGAAAATACCTCACGTTCCGGTTGACTTGGCCTTTTGGGAAGATTGGGGTCATCCTCTATATCATCTTCATGATCTCTCTTCCTATTTTCTTTTTCCCGATGAGGATATCTAGACCTCTCTCTCCCTCGGTCTTCATTTCCTCTTTCATTTCTACGATCAACATACTTTGACAATTTTCCTCGTCTAATGAGAGTTTCAATCTCATTTTGAAGGGCTATGCATTTTTTTATCATATGGCCATGATCTTTGTGAAATTCGCAATATTTATCTCTAGTCCTTTTGTCAGGGTCTGCCTTCATTTTCTTTGGCCATTTTATCTCCTCGTTATTCTTGATTTCCTCTAAGACGTGATTCATACCCATTTTCAAAGGAGTATAATTACCAAACTTCTTCAGGACTTCCCATGATGACTTATTCTTAGATTGTTTATCACCACCATTGCCCTTATGCTCTTTCTTCTTAGCTTTGTCGACTTCCACCTTGGTTTCTTTATCCATATTCTTCTTCGTAGCCATACCCTCCTCGGCATTCATGATTTTGGCCGCTTTTGCCATCAACTCTGACATAGTCGTAGGTGGATCTTTGGCCAAAGTGTAATACAACTTGTTGGGCAACAACCCACTAATTAAGGCGGTGATTGTAGTTTTCTCTTCATAATCTATGACTTCCAGCTTCTCGTTATTGAAACAAGTTATGTAATCTCTAGTACTCTCAATAGATTTTTGTCTAACGCTTAACAAATGTGCTACTCGCTTTACTGGCTTTGCCCCAAAACAAAAATTCCCAATGAATAACTCAGCCAGTTGAAAAGAAGTTGAAATCTTACCCCGAGGAAGATTGTTATACCATATTTCGGCAGATCCGATAAGAGTTCCCAAGAATGCTCTGCACCTCATCTCGTCGGGGACAACATAGATATCGGCGGCAACTTGATATTGCTCTATGTGAAGAACAGGATCTGTCTTTCCATCATATTTGGGGGTCACTACAGGTTCTTTAAACTTTGACGGTGTAGGAAAATCCATAATAGCCTGGACAAAAGGTGTCCTTTGAACAAAGTTCGTTGTAGGAGATTCTTTGCCTTATCCATTTCTCCCAATCTATCCTCTAATCGCTGAATGGAACCCTTCCAAGCATTATTTCCTTCCTCGGGTCTATTGGTTAGAGCAATTGATCGAACTGATGTGGCATCCTGAGATCTATCTTGACGATTAGCTGGTCGTGATTGTGCTGATCATTCTCTTAGATCTGATGGTTGTCGAAAACTCCTAGACATGGCCTTGGGTGGACTTTTATTCCTCCTGGGGCCTAATTGAGTGAAAGGAGATACCCTGCTCAATCTTTCCAAGGCACTGGGTCTCTCTGGAGAGAGAGTGATACGTTGTTCAGTATCTGTGGCCCTTATTGACGAAGTTCGCCCAGGTTGATAAGAGAAATCATCAAATTCCTCATTACGATATGAATCAGTATGCCTGGATCGTGAAGAAAGTAAATTCGTTTTCCTCTGACCACTTCTCTATCCTGAATGTGCATGTGCACTGCCATGAAGGGTTTGTATGAGTTGCCGCATTATTTCTTGCATGGCGGTTTGTCCTTGAGCCAGATTCGTCATAATTCCAGCTAGATCTGGAACAGTTGATGGTGCAGAGGGATTTGGAGGATTTCCACCTTTTCTAGCGTTTCGATTGCTGGATTCAGGATTATCAGCCATTGATGATGAATGATTTTTGGTGAAAGATGATAATAACAATCGTTCCCACAGACGGCGCCAATCTGTTGATGTAAAAAATTATATGGCTTCTAATTATTTAATCACAGATAATTATAAATGAGACAAAGAATTTTAAAGTGGTTCAGCCTTATAAGAATGGCCTACGTCCACTGTTTCTGTTATTGCCAAATGTTTTAGAATTCTCGATATATGGTTCTATCAAGAAATTCCGGTCCCCTTGAATGAGGCTGATACAATGTATTTATAGCCCTTAGGCTGTATATGTGAAAGGGTAAACATTTAATTCCCTTTTAAGAGTATACTTCTGTATGATGAGCATTAAATGAATAGTTGAACTATTGATTATCTGGCAATTAATGCTCGGTTCGAGATGCAGCTCGGACCGCCTTAGTCGACCGACGTTCAGGAGTTCCTCGGAGCAATGAAGTTCTTCGGGATACCCTTGTTGCTCGGAATGTCTGATTTGGTCGAGGAGTAAAGTTTCTCGTTGTTAAAGTAACTGTAGAAATGCGCTATGTAGATTGACACGTGTCTTCTTGTGATTCATCCATATCAGCATATTAATTTTGGTATCAACACTTTGCATTTGAATTATCTAGATTAATCGCTAAGGATACATAATCCTTTTGTTTACGTAAATAATAAAATGGATCGTCGTTCTCAGGGTTTAGAAAATAATAGCATTTTGTGAAAAAGAAGCGGATCCTGCCCATATATGATGTATGGGCTGCCTACGTACCTCTGGGGATTTTGGAAAATTTTGTAAGGATGGAAAAGGAAAAGTTTTTGAGAGGATCAGGCCCCACGTTGTTCTAGGTAGATGGAAATGAAGATTTTTTTTGGAATAGAAGGGGGATGACAAGAGTCGTAGCGCGCTAAGATTTTGGACTGAGGGTAAAAATTCTTTAGATGGTCCAAGTTGACTTGACATGACATATCTTCTCGTCGAGGTCCGCGAGCATAGTGGCGCTGCCTGACAAAATCTTCTTTACTATATAGAGGAAGCTCCAGTTCCGCTTGAATTTTCCTTTGGGGTCCCAGACGGGTTCTATGATCTCCTTTAAGGCAAGGTCTCCTCGCAAACACCCCAGCCTTTGACTTTTCGATTGAAGGACCGTGCTATCCGGTGACGGTACCCTTGTATGTGGTGTAGAGCCTTCAGCCTCTTTTCATCCAAGACTGACAGTTAAAATGACTCTGATGCCAGTCTTTTTTGTTGATTTTTATCTCGAGCATGACACGGAGTGAAGGGATTTCAAGATCGATGGGTAGGACTGTTTCCATGCCATACACCAAAGAATAAGGGGTAGCCCTTATAGATGTTCTGACTGAAGTGAAGTAGCCCCAGAGTGCGTAATGAATCCAATCGAAAAAGGCCCTATAACTCTCGATCATTTTACTGAGGATGGCATTGAGGTTTTTGGTGGCAGCTTCAATAGCACCGTATGCTTGGGGGCAGTAGGCAGAAGATTTATATATAGAATCCGATACTCATCGACCAAATCTGTGACCTCGGCTTTAAAGTGTAAACCATTTTCTGACACTAGCTCATGAGGAACCCCGTATTGGCAGATGATGTTCTTTTGGATAAACTTGGTCACCTTTTTAGCATTCAACACCGCATAAGACTCATCTTTGACCCATTTGGTGAACTAATCAATGGCGACTAAGATGAGAGTAATACCATCGAAGTTTTACCTAAACAATATACTGGGTGGCTAGTTTGCGAAGAGTCATACGGTCTTTCTTGTTGGCATCTTGGGGATATATACCATGCTTGAGGAGGGACCAAATGTCATAGTAACTTAACCCAACCATGTCTAAGTCTTCCTCCGTGATGTGCTCGATGTGGTAACAGTGGGTTGGAACGTCTTGCCTTTGAGCTAGGAAAGGGTACATCGTTATTTCCTTGGTAATATTGACTATGGAGGCTAGGGTATCAAGGGCATCAACTAAGTTGTTCTTCGCATGGGGCAGGTAGGGGAAGGTTATATCTTGGAACCGGGCATCCAACTCTTCTAAATGGGTATGGAAGGGTAAGATCTTCTCATCTTTGACTTTCTATCTTCTAAGGACTTGACCAATGATGAGGGTAGAGTCCTCATAGAAATATAAGTTCTTGATACCTTTTTGGAGGGCTATCTTGAAGCCGACAGTGCATGCCTCATATTGGGTCATGTTCTTGGTGTATGGAAAGTTTAGTTTGATGGCGATGGGATTATTAGAGTCATCAGGGGCGATCAGGAGTATACCAATATCGTACCCTTTCTTATTGGTTTCATCATCAAAGAAGATCTGTTGTCAGAGGTCTTCTTTAGAGGTCCATAGAATATCTTCATCCGGGAATTCAAAGACCCAAACATTGACTTCCTCCATTGGGTAGTAAGTAAGATAGTCAGAGATGGGTCTCCCTTTCATGGCTTTCTGTGTGACATACACTATATTGAATTCATCTAGCATCATCAATAATCGGGCCATTCAACTAGACAAAGAGGGCTTCTCGAGAAAGTATTTGATAGGGTCAATTTAGGATACTAGTCTAATGGGGAAAGTGAGCATGTAGTGTCATAATTTTTAAGTGACCCAGACTAGGGCGACACATGCTTTCTCCAAGGAAATGTAGTTGACTTCATACCCGACTATTTTTTTGCTGGCATAGTAGATGGCCCTCTCTTTATGGATTTCTTAATTATACTGGGCAAGCAAAGCCCCGACTGTAGTATCTGTTATGTTCAAGTACAAGAGGAGGGGTAGACCAGGCTGTGAAGGCATAAGGACCGGAGGTCGCATATGGTACCTCTTGATTTCGTCAAAGGCTTCCTGACAAGCTTTATTCCAGACTTTGGTCAAATGTTTCCTGATGATTTTAAAGATGGGCTCGTAGATGGAAGTTAGTTGGCTGATGAACTGACTGATATAATGTATCTTACCCATAAATCCTAGGACTTATTTCTCCATTCTTGATGGTGTCATCTCAAGTAAAACTTTCAGTTTGGACATGTTTGCTTATATTCCCTTCTCTCTAACCATGAATCCCAAGATCTTTCCTTTTGTGATGCCAAAGAGACGTTTTTGTGGGTTGAGTCGCATCTGGTATTACCGTAGTCGCTCGAAGAACTTTCGAAGGGTGGGAACGAGGCCTTATTGAGTCTTAGACTTAATAATCATGTCGTCTATATAAACTTTAACCTCGTTGTGGATCAGATCATGCAAGATGGTTATGGAAGCCCTTTGGTAGGAAGCACTAGAGTTCTTGAGTCCGAATAGCATAACGGTGTAATTGAAAGTTCCCCATGGGGCGATGAATGCGGTTTTCTCCTGATGGTTAGGGTGCATCTTGATCTGGTTATAGCTGGCAAACCCGTTGATGAATGACTTGGGTGCGTGGTTATCCGTATTGTTCACGATCATATTAATGCTAGGCAATGGGTAATCATCTTTTAGGGACGCTTTGTTCAAATCTCGATAGTCCACGCACATGTGGACTTTTCTTCCTGATTTAGGCACAGGGATGATGTTGGCTAGCCAAGTGTCACGCGGATGAAGCCTACGTTCAACTGTTTGACCACCTCCTCTTTGACTTTGAGAGACCATTTGGTGCGGAGCTTCCTTAACCTTTATTTTATCAACTTGCATTTTGGGAAAGTTGGGATTATATGTTGAGCTATTTTTGGGTCGATACCGGACATGTCATCGTAAGACCATGCGAATACGTCCACAAACTCTTTCAGTAATTCTTCAAATTACGCGCGCTCATGGATGTCAAGGGCGGACCCTATCCTAATTTCACATTATTGGCTACGAGAACCAAGATTAATAACAACAGTTTCATCTTCATTAATTTGAACACGGTTATGTTTTTCGTTATTAACCACATTAAGAACAATTAAGAAATTTTTGTTTGCAAATTCATCGTCATCAAGGGTTTGATTAGAATCAAGACAATTAACGTAAGATATAACAAGATACTCAAAATCCTCATTTGTTTTACTTTCCAGAAAAACAACATTAAGAACATCATCAAAGGAGGTCCCTGTTACATTGTTATCAGAGAAAGGAAAAATAACATCGTGAAAACATATAGGATAAATAATAGGGTTTTGTAGAGTTTCTGCAAGTGGGACCGGTGTAGTGCTCCAATTATGAAGAGGCATGTCGGCGGCTCAAATCAAAATGGACGGATTTATTGGACTAGCATCAGCTTAGATCATACAAAGGCTCAGCCCTAGTGTCTGTAAGTTAAACGAGTCTTTGGAATCATTATCCTCACACTGCATGGCTTCTTTACTAATTTATCCCAATAAGATTTCAAAAGATATCATGTCGCACGTGCTGATTATCGGACTGACATTTTTCTGACTTGGTGCATCATCGGAGCTATTGAATTCACCCCCCACTCGGTGGCTATGATATCTTCTTTCCATGAGAAATCGATGCATTCCACAAGTTTGACGTCTTCTTTATATAAGTCCTCCCACTCAATGGGTAGATGCGGGACTGAAGGGACCAATCTCCCTTTAAGCTTTAATGTGGTGTGTAATTTAACAAGGCTAAGGATTTCACCGGTCTGTGGGAACACATCGGCCATGATCTGTAAGATTTCATTTAAATTGACTTCTTCAGTAGGCACTACCCAATTATCTGATTCCTGATCCCATTTCTGAGCTTCTATGAATAAACCACTGAATTTTTGGCAGTCGATGGTCATCTTGGCGGGTAGTTTCAACCCAAAATCTAGGAGTTGGTTCAACACGGATGGTAATTTTATGTCTTTCCTTTCATAGTAGGTGCGAACAATAATGCAGGCCCTCGTGAGGAATGATAAAGCTTGATCAATGAAGTAGGTAGGATGTAAGACGAAGTGCGAGTAAACTGTGAGAGGTTTGGGTGAAACTATTGGAGTGATGAATGTTTTGCTGGCTGAGATCTGAGTAGATGGATGAAAATCAGGATCTGTCTTTAAGAAGATAGCATTTGCATGTATAGGAAGAGGACTATTGATGGTATTTAGTGTTGGCCCGGCAGGTGGAGCAATGAGACCTATGTCAATTAAACTCTAAACCATATATGGAAGCACTTATTTGTAGTATGGCCCACAGATTGATGATAATCGCAATGGGCATAGGTTATGAAATTATTGGGAAGTGTATTTAGTAGTGGACGAGGGTCCAGGGGTTTGATAAGGTTCTTGCTCAACAGGGCCTGATAGACATTTGATAAGGGTGCATTGATCTCTTTGTATTCTTTCTGATGGGAGTAAGGAGACTTTCTGGTGCCCAAGAGGTAGCTGTTTGAGAGATGTTATTGATGGCTAATAAGGCAACACTGATTGGCTTCTCATACTTCCAAGGGATAAATTGTCCGGTTCTTTTCTTTGGCTCGAATTCGACCTTTGTAATAATTTCTTCAATTTCCATGCCCGCCTCACAAAGGACCCCAAAATTGGGTTAACACTGCCCTTTTATGGTTGTTCGAATGTGCGACATGAAATTCTTCTTCACCATGTTGTCTTGCTCTACTTCAAAAGGTCAGTTGGTCATGGTAGCATCCTTATCTCTCCACGTTCTAATGAAACTACAAACAATTTCCCCGGAGTTCTATCTGAAAAGCTCTAAATCATGACATGTAACCTCCAACTCCTCGTTGTAATTGTATTCCAACATGAATTCTTGAGCAACGTCCTCCCCAACTGTAGATGGGGGATTCTTCAAGGGATAGGAACCAACGGAGGGCACTTTCCTTCAATTCCTGTTGGAACATTTAGGCTATTATATCCTCGTAGGCACCAAGAAGTGTCATGGCTCGGTGATAACTATGGAGGTGGACAATTAGGGGGCCACTACCCCTGAATTTCTTGATGGATGGTTTCTTAAACTTCTCTAACAACCTTGCTTTCAGATAAGGGGGCACATATGTGTAGTCCATGTAATTTACCAATATTCCAACTTGGATGAATTTATTTGTAAGGACATTATTTTATAAGTCCGTTATCAATTAATTATGTCGTATACCGTTACAACCATCGAAGAAGTTCAAGAGCAATATACATCAAGACGGTTCCGAATATATTAAGTTCTTCATCAAAAAGTCTCCCCAAAAGTTTACTTTGGTAAGGTTATGTTTTAAATACATCAACTTTGCACTTAGAGCTTTGGGATATTTTTACAAAATATTTTCTAAGTGTTGGAGCGGACTTTTTTGTAAAAATTTGAGTATGAGTAATTTTTCTAAGTCTTGTAGCGTACCTCAGTTTTGACGCTAGGTCGTTCAGGCGAGATCACATCTTGTTTGAGCGACATGTCGATGTCACGCGATGTCGTTCAAACGACACGCGTCCTTCGTTCGCACGATATATCTTTCTCATTCGAACGATCTCGACAATCGAGGCGGCACGATTTTGTATAAATACTCATTAAATGGTTTCTTTTTCATTAAGAAGTCCCAGCGTTTTGAAAGACAGGAAATTGTGAAACTGCAGAATCCTTTTGGCTTCTTCTTTTAGGGTTTAATCCCTTTTTGTTTTCAATTAACAAAAATCCCATATGCTTTGGTGAATTGTTTTGGTGTTCAAGAACACTTTGCTTTTGTTTACTCTTGTGGGGAGGATAACCTATACCATGAAAACTGTGTGTCTACGACTGCGTGTTCTTGTGGTATAGCTGTGTGTGAACCATTCCTGATTTATTTCTAGCCGTTGCTTTGGAGGTTTGACGAAGACACCATGCGTTACTCTTGTGGGCGAAACCAAGATGATATGTTAGTCAATGGTCTTGTAAACTTGTCAGAGTTCTAGAAATAAAAGGTTTTGCCCTTCAGGGGGGTTTTCCTGAAAGTTGTGTTACGTGCTTTATTTATTTATGGTTTGATATACGCACACACGTAGTTGCATGGATTTGGGGATGATTTAATTTTCTTTAAAAATATACTCTAATTAAATAAGTTTTACCTGGGAACTTGCGAATTTATTTGAATCGGTATCACACACCGTCGTCGCATTTTTCAAATAGGTATTTGAGCTTATTTAAGAGATCACCACTTTTACAAATTGGTATCATAACTTATTTAAGCGATCACCACTTTTACAAATTGGTATCAGAGCTTATTTAAGCGAGCACCACTTTACAAATTTGTATCAGAGAAGGTTACGCTAATTTATCGCGTATTCCTATTTTTCGCAAAATTTGTGTGATATTGATTTTTTTTTTGAAAAAATCAGTTTTCTGAAAAAACGCAATTTCTTCGATGGAGCACTTATGTAATCGGATGCCCCCCGTTGATGACACGAGTAAGAGTTTTGATGATATAAATCATTTGAATATGAAGTTTGCTAAAATAATTGATTTTTTGGAAAAAGAAAATTCTCATTTTAAATCCGCGATGGATTTTTTGGAAAGAGATTTTTATCGTTGTTGATACCAAAATTAATATGCTGATGTGGACGAATAATATGAAGACACGTGTCAACCTACCTGGCATAATAGCAACGGGGAAGCTCATTCCTTCAACCATTACATATTTTCTCCGAGGTACGAGGAAGATACTCCGAGGAACTTCATCATTCCGAGATACTATACACGCTCCGAGGAACTCTTGATCGACGAGCAACTAAGGCGGTCCGAGCTGCATCTCGGCCGTATCATTAATTACCAAACAGACAACTGTTCAATTATTCATTGAATGCTTATATTCTTGACGCCCACGCTGCATTAAATGTATTACCCTTTCATATGTATTTCATTTAATGTATCGGACCTTTCATGTACAGCCTAAAGGCTATAAATACCTTGTATCATCCTCATTCAAGGGGAACGGGAATTTCTTGAGAGAACTTGTAATCAAGAATTCTACAAACACTCAGCAATAACATAACAGTGGACTTAGGCTTTATTCCTAGCCGAACCACTTTAAAAATCTTTGTCTTATTTATTTATCTGTGATTGAATAATTAGAGCAATCTAGTTTTTTACATCAACAGATTGGCGCCGTCTGTGGGAAACGACTGTTATTATCGTTTTTCATAAAAATCATCTATCATCAATGGCAGATAATCCAGAATCCGGTAATCGAAACGCTGGAAATACTGGAAATCTTCTGAATCCATCGGCACCTCCAGATCTGGCCGGAATTGTGACGAATCTGGCTCAAGGGCAAACCGCCATGCAAGAATCTATGAGGCAACTCATTCAAACTCTTCAAGGCGGTGCACCTACTTATTCAAGGAAAAGGAGCGATCGTGGGCAATCATAATCCAGACGTACTGGGTCATATCGCAATGGGGAATCCAATGATTCTTCTTATCAACCTGGGCGAACTTCATCAATACGGGCTACAGATACAGATCAACCTATATCTCTCTTTTCGGAGAGAACTAGCGCATTGGAAAGATTAAGCAGGACATCTCCTTTCAGTCGGTTAGGACCAAGGAGAAACATGAGTCCACCTAGAGCTCCATCGAGAAGCTGTCGACCACCATCACGTTTGAGAGAAGGATCAGCACAATCACGACCAGCCACTCGTCGAGATAAATCTCAGGAAGCTACGTCAGAGCAATTAATTGCTCGGACTAAGAGGCCTGAGGAAGGAAATGAAGCATGGAAAGGTTCTATTCAGAGGTTGGAGGATAGATTGGGAGAAATGGCTAAGGCGAGGAACCCCTTACAGAGAACTTTTGTTCAAGGAACACCTTTTGTGCAAGCCATTGTGGATTTTCCTACACCATCGAAATTCAAAGCACCTGTAGTGACCCCTAAGTACGATGGAAAGACAGATCCTGTTCTTCATATAGAACAATACCAAGCTGCTGCCGACATCTATGCCGTCCCCGACGAGATGAGGTGTAGAGCATTCTCGGGAACTCTTACCGGATCTGCACAGATATGGTATAACAATCTTCCTCGGGGTAAGATTTCAACTTTTATCAAATTAGGCGAGTTGTTCATTGGCAATTTTTGTTTTGGGGCGAAGCCGGTAAAGCGAGTAGCACACTTGCTAAGTGTTAGACAAAAATCAGGTGAAAGTACTAGAGATTACATAACTCGCTTTAATAACGAGAAGTTGGAAGTCATAGATTACGAAGAAAAGACAGCAATCACTGCTTTGATGAGTGGTTTGTTACCTAATAAATTATACTACACTTTGGCCAAAGATCCACCTAAAACTATGTCGGAGTTGATGGCAAAAGCGGCCAAAATCATGAATGCCGAGGAGGCTATGGCTGCAAAGAAGAATATGGATAAAGAAACCAAGGTGGAGGTCGACAAGTCTAAGAAGAAAGAGCAGAAAGATAATGGTGGTGACAAGCATTCCAAGAACAATAGAACGTTATGGGAAGTCCTAAAGAAGTACGACAATTATACTCCATTGAAAATGGGTATTAATCATGTTTTGGAAGAAATCAAGAATAGCGAGGAAATCAAGTGGCCAGAGAAACTAAGGACAAATCCTGATTTGAGGAATAAGGCCAAATACTGCGAATTTCACAAAGATCATGGCCATATGACCAAAAATTGCATAGCCCTTCAGAACGAGATTGAAATGCTCATCCGAAGAGGAAAATTGTCAAAATATGTAGATCGCAGGGGTGAGAGGAAGAATGATGATAGAACTAGAGAAAGATCTAGATCTCCTCGTCGTACAGAGGAGAAAAAGAAGAGGGACCATGAAGATGATCCAGATGATGACCCCGATCTTTCCAAGAAGCCAAGGCAGCCTGAACGAGAGGTATTTTCCATACGTTTTGGGTCATTTGATTGTAATGTTATTACAGGAGGAGATGCAGGAGGAGGAGACCTTACTGCTGAAAGAAAAGCTTACCTCGGAGAGTCTCAAGCTTGTTCATACATTCAGCGAATAAACCTGGCCGAGGATGATCGTCCGAGGAAGGTAAACAAAGAGAAGCTAGTGATTGGTTTTTCAAAGAACGACCTGGCAGGTGTTCTTTACCCTCATGATGATCCTTTAGTGATCAAAATGAGGATGAAGGATGTGGTCATTTCAAGGGTGTTAGTAGACAACGGTAGTTCGGCAGACATCATGTACTATTCATGCTTTGATAGCTTGAATTTGAAATTATCTCAATTGGAACCTTATCACAGACCCCTTTTGGGTTTTGCTGGCGAGAAAGTTTTTCCACTTGGGACGATCAAGTTGGATATACTTATTGGAACTTGGCCTGCTTGTCGAACAGAAAGAATACGCTTCTTTGTGATGGATAAGAATGTGCAGTCAGCCGACAACATCATCATGGGAAGAGTTGGATTGAAGAAGTTCGAAGCAGTTCCATCTACAGTACATCAGTGTTTGAAATTCCCAATGAATTTTGGAGTCGGAATTATGAAAGGTGATCAAAAAGTAGCTCGGGAATGCTATTATTCGTCTGCCGAGCAAGAGGAACTTGAAGAGTCAAGGAAAAAGACTACTACTTACAAAGTGGAGGAAGGTACAGAAATTGAAACTCTTGACCCTAGGGATGAATCTCAACTCGTAAAAGGGCAGGTGATGGAATCTACAGAAAATGTTATTCTGGACGACGAGCATCCTGAACGAGTAACCCAGTTAGGATCGTCGTTGGATGTTTCAATAAAACAGGAGTTGATAACTTTCTTGAGAAACAGGAAGAATACTTTTGCTTGGAGTCATGAAGACATGCCAGGAATAGATCCAAACTTCTTATGTCATGAACTCAATGTGAATAAGGAGATCAAGCCTGTGAAGCAGAGAAGAAGAGTGTTTAGTCCCGAGAATAACCAGGCCATACAAGAGGAGGTCGAGAAACTCCAGAAAGCCCAATTCATTGAAGATGTGAAATATCCAGATTGGTTGGCAAATGTGGTGATGGTAAAGAAGAAGAACAACAAATGGAGAATGTGTGTTGATTTTACCGACCTTAACAAGGCATGCCCAAAAGATCATTTTCCATTGCCCAGAATTGATCAGCTAGTGGATGCTACCTCGGGACATGAGCTACTCAGCTTCATGGATGCATATTCTGGCTACAATCAGATCAAAATGAAGCCTGAAGACAGGGAAAGTACTTCTTTTATTACCCCAAGGGGAACTTATTGTTATAATGTTATGCCTTTTGGTTTAAAAATGCAGGTGCAACATATCAGCGGCTGATGAACAAGGTTTTTGCCGAACAAATCAGTTGCAATATGGAAGTCTATGTCGACGACACGCTCACCAAAAGCAAGAGAGCTACTGATCATCTAGTTGACTTAGGCTAGACCTTTGATCAACTGGATAAATACCAAATGAAGCTCAACCCGACGAAGTGTACCTTTGGAGTACGAGAAGGAATGTTACTCGAATACATCGTCAATCAACAAGGCATTGAGGCAAATCCAGAAAAGATTAAAGCTCTTTTAGGGCTGCGATCTCCAACGACGAGGAAAGAAGTACAGAGTCTTACCGGACGAGTTGCAGTGCTCAACAGATTTGTATCCCGAGCAACTGATAAATGCCTCCCATTCTTCAAAACACTGCGAAAAAGTTTTGAGTGGACTGATGAATGTGAGAAGTCCTTTCAAGATTTGAAGAAGTATTTGGGAGCCCCACCATTGTTGTCTAGGCCAATAACAGGAGAAAAGTTGTACTTGTATCTGGCAGTATCAGAGAATGCAGTCAGCTCGGCGTTGATCAGATTGGAGAATGGAGTCCAGAAGCCAATTTATTACACAAGTAAGGCTTTCCGAGGTGCAGAAATCAGGTACCCAAAGCTAGAAAAATTGGCACTGGCATTAATTGAAGCAAGTAGAAGAATGAGGCCATACTTCCAGGCCCATACAATCATTGTATATACTGACATGCCATTAAGACAAGCCCTTCACAAGCCAGAAAAATCAGGAAGATTGATGTATTGGGCAATAGAACTCGGTGAATATGATATTGTGTACGAACCCAGAACATCACTAAAGGGGCAAGCTGTAGCAGATTTTATAGCAGAATTCACATACCCTGATACCCCCGAGGAACAAAAGGTACTTTCTGACCTACCTGTGGACGATACAGGATCAACAGACACAGGGCCAGACCAACCAAGGTTGGTAAAAGGACTTGTGGATGTAGAAAAATCATCATATTCAAACCCAGACCAACTCCGGTTGGTAAAAGGGCGCGAGCAGATGATCGACGAGGAACGAAGGATACCTGGGGATGATGAAAGAAAACAGATGATATTTTACCGAGGAACTCTAACAGATAAGAAATTTGAAGACGAGTTACCTACATGGAGATTATATGTAGATGGATCATCTTGCACAGCTGGTTGTGGAGCAGGGATTGTTTTAAACACCCCTGATGATGTTGACATGGAGTATGCCTTGCGATTCCAATTCAAGGCTTCCAATAATGAAGCTGAGTATGAGGCCATGATAGCAGGTTTTCATTTGGCGAAAGTTATGGAAGCACGACAAGTAATTGCTTTCAGTGATTCTCAATTAATTGTGAATCAAATGATGGGAGTATATGCAGTTAAAGGAGAATTAATGGTGAAGTACCATGCGAGGGTGATGGAGTTATTGGCAGAATTTGATGCTATTCAATTGGTGAGAATACCGAGGATGGAGAATGCTAGAGCAGACGCATTGGCCCGCTTAGCGTCAGCTACGCGCACCGAGCTGCGAAGAACGATACCAATTGAAGTATTAGAAAGTCGGAGCATAGAAGAAGACCTGATGGTGAATATAATAACCCTTGATTTAGGACCATCTTGGATGGATCCTATCAGGGCATACATTGAAGAAGGAGAATTACCAGAGGACAAGCTAACTGCAAGGAAATTGAAGTATAAAGTTGCTCGGTATGTGTTAACTAATGGTGTTTTGTATAGACGAGGAATTATGGCAGGTTTGCAGAGATGTGTGCATCCATCAGAAGTCAAAGAATTGGTTGAAGAAATCCATGAAGGATCTTGTGGAGCTCATGTAGAAGGTCGGACACTTTTGCAAAGGGTAATGACACAGGGATATTACTGGCCGACGATGAAGGCTGATTGCATAGCCTATGCCAAGAAGTGTGACAAGTGCCAACGTTTTTCCTCCATCCGAAGAACTCCACAAGCATTGTTGACACCCATAACCTCACCTTGGCCATTTGCCATGTGGGGGGTTGATCTGGTTGGACCATTGCCGACGACCCGAGGAAGGTTCAAGTATCTCGTCGTGGCAGTGGATTATTTTACTAAGTGGGTGGAAGATGAACCACTAATTGATATGACGTACGAGAAGGTATATCAGTTCATTTGGAAGAACATAATTTGTCGATATGGTCTCCCCCATGCTTTCATCACAGACCATGGAACACAATTCGATAATGAAGAATTTGCTGCCTATTGTCATCAGTCGAACATTTTGAAGTATCATTCAGCACCAGGCCATCCCCAAAGTAATGGACAGACTGAGGTGACAAACAGAACATTACTAAATGGTTTGAAGAAGAGGTTAAGTGAAGTTAAAGCAAATTGGATCAATGAGCTCCAATCAGTACTATGGGCTTACCGAACAACTCCCCGAGCAGCAACTGGAGAATCACCATATATGCTAGCATTTGGAAGTGAGGCTGTGATACCTGCCGAGTTGGGTCTCCCAACGCATAGAGTACTGAATTTTAATTCCCCAGTCAGCGATTTGATGAGAAGACTGGATTTGGATATGCTCGAGGAGGTTAGAGAAGAGGCAACCATTAGGAATGCTGCTTACCAACAACGTACAGCTCTGTTCTACAACAAAAGGGTGAAGAAATGTGATTTAAAAGAAGGGGATTATGTGCTAAAGAGAGTCCTTCAGAAGCAAAATAAGTTGGAATCAAACTGGCATGGACCTTACCGAGTTACTGAGGTTGTTCGTCCAGGAACTTACAGAATAGCAACTCTAGAGGGAGAAGAATTTAAGAATGCATGGAATGCTGAACACTTGCGCAAGTATTATCAGTAATGTAACATGTAAAGCATTTCCATCATTATGAATAAAACGAGGATGTTTCACCATTTTCTTTCTGTTGAAAGTTTTTCGGGGAATACTAGTGTTGTACACTACGTTACTTGATAATAAGAAGAAGACTATAGTTCAGACCCACGATCAATTTCGGTTGATAAAAGGGCGAGAACAATTTAAATACTCCTTTGGTTAGGAGGCCACACTAGTGTGACCAACTACGGTTGGTAAGATATCTAGTGGACAGCTCGTATGAGCCAAAAAATACTCCTTTGGTTAGGAGGCGACACTAGTGTGACCAACTACGGTTGGTAAGATATCTAGTGGACAGCTCGTATGAGCCAAAAAATACTCCTTTGGTTAGGAGGCGACACTAGTGTGACCAACTACGGTTGGTAAGATATCTAGTGGACAGCTCGTATGAGCCAAAAAATACTCCTTTGGTTAGGAGGCGACACTAGTGTGACCAACTACGGTTAGTAAGATATCTAGTGGACAGCTCGAAAGAGCCAAAAAGCTCGTATGAGCCAAAAAACTACTCCTTTGGTTAGGAGGCGACACTAGTGTGACCAACTACGGTTGGTAAGATATCTAGTGGACAGCTCAACGAGCCAAAAAGTTTGAAAGAACCACTACTACTACCACTACTACTCCTTTGGTTAGGAGGTGTACACCAGCATGATCAATTACGGTGTTGGTAAGATTATTACAAAAAGTTCTTTGAAGAACAAAATATTCCAAAATATACCAAGTATAGCTGGTCGGGAATAAAAACCCACTAACTGTAGTTGGTCGACGAGGATAAATTATTGGCCTTGGTTGGTCAGACACGTTTTATGAAAATATTTGAAATTGAACCAAGTATGGCTGGTCGGGGATAAAGACCCATCAACTGTAGTTGGTCGACAAACATTATTCATCCATCATGGTTGGTTGAAAACAGTTTGAACATTTTATACTCATTACTTTGATACTTGTAACTTTTTATTACTAAGTTGGTTGATGGACAGCACAATATTGTTATCTTTTTAACAGATACATATGCACAAATATAAAGGTGTTTGATAAACACAAGACAACAACAAAATTTACAGAAAATGAAAGTCTTTTCATTAAAATTCAAAATAAATTACAGATTACATGAATGTACTAACTACTACATTGATAGTCCTATTCTATTGGTTTCTTTCCCTTTGCTTTAGAAATAGGTTCTTCGCCGGCAGGAGGATCTTCCAGGCAAAGGGGAGAATTAATAAAGTTCAAGTCCTTCAACATTCTGACATTCATTATTGAAGGTGTATCCATTAGATGCTCTGGACGAGATACTTCGATTTGGGAATGAAGGCTATAATCACCGAGGTATTTTGAAATTAGGCTACGAGGAATGGAACGAGCTGGGATCCAAGCCATATCCAATTTGAAAGGTGGCACAGGCAAGTCTAGTAATCCTGGAGCATGATAATCCCATAAAAAATGCCCTCGCTCTAATTTTAACACGCCCAGTGCGTTCAACCACCCTTGCTTATAACCTTTATTGTTGGCATGTTCAATGCGAGCATCCAAGTGAAAAAGAGCTTCATTATATCCTGCCATCCAGAATTCCCTGGGTTGCTTATGAAATTGAAAGGTTAATCTATCCAACTGTTCGAGAAGGTTTTTGGCAAAGAGATCCTTAGTATGTAGAGCAGACTTCGTTGCAGTAAGTTGATCCTCCAAGGATAGATTTTTCTTGGACATTTCTGATAGAGCCCGATCTTTGACGTTTAATTGGAATGCTTGAGTTTCCAAAGTAGATTGGGTACGAGCCTCTTCAACATTGC
Organism: Sambucus nigra; assembly: GCA_949130495.1. NCBI lineage: Eukaryota > Viridiplantae > Streptophyta > Magnoliopsida > Dipsacales > Adoxaceae > Sambucus > Sambucus nigra. The sequence continues at coordinate 587,319,872 of OX422216.1, forward strand.
GACTAAGAACTCTTCATCGGCTCCGAGAAGCGACTGGAGAACTTTGCTCCTCAGCAACATTTTGAGCAGCTCTTCCTCGCCCCCGAGAACCTCTTCCTCGTCCACGAGCAGTCCCAGAAACAGCAGATCTTCTTAAATCATCTAGTTCTTGCCTTAATTTGGCATTTTCGACCTCTAAGAAAGAGAAACCTTCATCAGTAACGGGCACTAGAGCAGTGGAAGATGACGCTGCAGATTCATATTGAGCCAACTTTTTCTGTAAATTATTATTTTCTTGTTCCAGGATCTCGGCAATCTGCCTGCAAGCTTCAACTTCACCTTTTAGGGTCCTTTCCCTAATATCATATCCAGCAATGATCTTCTTATGACCTGTTTCAGAAGAGAGCTGCTGGTATCTATTTTCATAATCCTTGTGCAACGAAGCCATTGATGTATTGTGTTGATTTTGAAGATCCGCTATGGAACCATGAAGTTCCTCGATCAATTCTTAGTATGCCACATTATTGGCCACAGATCTATCAAGTAAATCCTTCAGGTACCGGTAAGCCTCAACTGCTTGTTCTGAGGCATCGTGACCAAGGATGTCGACAATCTCTGATACACTTAGGTCTGTATGACCAGCTTTATAATATCCATTGCATTGTCTCATCAACTTAGTATCAGGAGCAGATATCAATTCCATTCTGGCCAAAAACTAATAAAGAAGAGGAAGGAGGAGTTAATAAATAAAAGCAGACAGAGTATCAATAAAGAAGAGGAACGAAGATGTATTTTATTAGATCATCAAAAGGTTACATTGTTCGATTACAAGTAATGAAATATAGAAATGATACCGAACAACTTCACACCTTTTCCTTGTCCCCCAAGACTTTCTCGGGAGGCTGGGACGAGGAGCTTGGTTGCTCGGTGGTAACAACGGTTTGATCAGCAGGAATCTTCTCGGCAGGAGGAGGCATAGAAGAAATGTCCTTGATGACAGAGGGTTGAGAAGCAGAGACTGGGTCACCCATAGCCATAGAAGATTCATCTGAGACAGGCTCATCTTCTTCTTCTTCCACAATTGCTGGAGGAGGACCATGGAGGTGTTGTTGGAATAACTCAGAATCGTCTTTGACCTTCAACTCTTGCAGTGCAGCTACCCAACCATCGTGGAAGTATTTCAACTTCCCATATTGGACTTGGGATGTCATAGCAGCAATCCCCTTATCCCATCCTTTCTCCCAGCCAGCGCTGAAGGATTTTTTGACCGCGGCTTTTCTTCTTAATTTCTCCGAGGAGAGTTTTACATCCAATTTTTCTTTTTGGACCTTGATATATCGCAGGGTAGATAACTCTTCCTCTGCCTTTTTCAGCTTGTCGTCACATTTTTTATGTTCGACTTCTAAGCCTGTCATTTTATCCTCCAAATTCTTGGAGGTTTCAGCCATCTTCACCTTCTCAGCTTCAGCCACAGCCAACTTTTTCTCCCAAACAGCTTTTTCCTCAACATACAGTTGACGAGATTCCTTTAAAGATTGGGTCAAACCCAACAGAGCATCCTCTACACCTGACGAGGAGCTTTAAGCTTTAATAGCCTCATCCTTCTTCACAATATTATTGAAACAGTTCACCAGCTGAAAGATGAGAGAAATAGTAAATTCAATACAAAATGCAAGTATTCAGAGAAAGAAAGAAAAACCAGAAGTATGAGAAATTTACTGAAGCAAGGTGACGAGCAGCTAAGGATGTCAGCATATCCCTAGGAATTTTTTCATCAATACCATGGACCTCGGGTACGACCGAGCTCATTGCAGAACTTGGAAGAATGATGTTTGGAACATCAGTACCACCAGCAGGTAGAGAGGAGGCAATTTCAGCCGGAGTAACTGAGGATGATTTCCTCAATCTCCTCAACGGGAGTTCAGAACTTTCAACCAAAGAAGTCTTGGTCGGAGAGATTGTAATTACATCTACAGGAGAACTTTTCTTGCTCGAAACCACTGGGGGCTTCTTGGTAGATTTAGAAGACCCAGCATCCACCTTTTTAGTCCCCTCTGGGACATCAGCTTTGCTTTTCTTGGCCCCAGCAACAGAAGTAACATCATCAAAGAGAGCAGGAGGAGCTCTTTTCTTACCCATCCTTTGACTTAAAGGAAGATGAGAATCTGAAGAAGAGTTCTCTGGAGTGGAAGCTGGCTCAACAGGGCGAGCATTATAAGAGGTTGTATAACTCTTATACTGTAGCAAATATGATGCAGACCTAATGTGCTCGTCTGCAACGGACAAGATCAAAATATTGACAAAATTCGAGACTCAATGGGTTCGGTGGAAAGGAAAAACCACATTCAGCAATAAAAAGACTGGGGAACCAATGTCCCACAGCCAAACGAAAGTAATCTTGAGCTCCAGAAAACTCTTCCAAAATTACCCAAGATGGGATGGAAAAATCAGAGCGGAATTTTTCAACAGATTCAATAACATAAACCATGGTGAGTAAAAGAAGAAGGAAGAAAAAGCTTACAGGAAGAAAGGAGAGCTGTCAACAACGAACGAAAATAAGGACGAACGCACAAGACTGAAAGAGAGAATAGAAAGCTTGAAAGCAAAAAATTGGGAAAAGTAGAAGACGGTATGGTTACCTAAGAAGTTTAAATACTTTGCCTTGGGAAGCAGCGAAAGAAATGATTACACGGAAGAAACTATTGAACTTCCGGCGACTAAAAGGACAAAAAGGGCACGAAGATCGAAGCGCTATTAAAAATTCGAAAAAAGGAGGATTTTATGACTTTAGAAATAAATTCAAATACGATGCTCCTAAAACCCAGGAAGATCATTCAATATTGTTGCATACCGAGAAATAATATTCCATACTCCTCAAAGTTCGAAATATGAAACATTGGGGGCTTCTGTTGATACCAAAATTAATATGCTGATGTGGACGAATAATATGAAGACACGTGTCAACCTACCTGGCATAATAGCAACGGGGAAGCTCATTCCTTCAACCATTACATATTTTCTCCGAGGTACAAGGAAGATACTCCGAGGAACTTCATCATTCCGAGATACTATACACGCTCCGAGGAACTCTTGATCGACGAGCAACTAAGGCGGTCCGAGCTGCATCTCGGCCGTATCATTAATTACCAAACAGACAACTGTTCAATTATTCATTGAATGCTTATATTCTTGACGCCCACGCTGCATTAAATGTATTACCCTTTCATATGTATTTCATTTAATGTATCGGACCTTTCATGTACAGCCTAAAGGCTATAAATACCTTGTATCATCCTCATTCAAGGGGAACGGGAATTTCTTGAGAGAACTTGTAATCAAGAATTCTGCAAACACTCAGCAATAACATAACAGTGGACGTAGGCTTTATTCATAGCCGAACCACTTTAAAAATCTTTGTCTTATTTATTTATCTGTGATTGAATAATTAGAGCAATCTAGTTTTTTATATCAACAATCATGAAAAATTTGTTTCTTTGGACCATGAATTTAATGCTTTAAAATTTTCCAAAAAGGAGAGTGTTGAGAGAGTCCTATCTTTATAAAAGGAATTGGAGGACATACAAAATTCTAGGGTTCTCGTTTGTGCCGTCGAGGATAAAAAATTAATCAATGATTTTACAGCACGTGAAAAGACTCTTAGGGATAAGTTTGTTTTAATTGAGGGGGAGCGTGATAAACTGTTAAGTTTAATTGAAAATTTAAAAAAGAAATCCCTGTCTTTGGAAGAGTCTAATTTGTTGCTTGAATAAAATATTTTGAAGTTGAAAAATGATTTAAACGATTCAAGTAGGTTTGATAGTGATGGTAATGGCTCATCTTGTTCTCATGCTTCTAGTGCTAAAGACAAAACCGTTATCTATTTTAAAGGTTCAATTAATCCCAAGGGCGTTAGAAAAGATCACACTTTAGGTAACATTCTTCCCGTTTACACATGTTCACATTGTGGTAGGAAAGGTCACCCTAGGAGATTTTGTTTTGATTTTGGAAGATGTCCTAGGAAGTTGAAGTCTAGTGTTTTGTTAGTTCCCAAAATCCCATGTCGACGTGTTACATCTCTTTGGTTTAGGAAATCACTTTTCGATACGCTAGATTTTAGACAAGTTGATTCCCGTTTACTTGCACATGATTCTTCCCTTACCATATCATATAAATTGTAAGGACACAAATTTCCAATTGAGTCCATGTATTGTGTTGGCTCAATTCCGGACAAAAATATTTATTCATAGGATAGTGTTTTATTGTAATACTCTCAAGCCTATGAAGTGTGTGTTGAAGATGTAGCGGCAAAGAATTTAAAACTTCATTAAAATGCCGGTTTGCGTGCCTCGTTTCTACGTCATCAACTAAGGTTCCATGCTCCCAAGGTATGAATGTAATTATATTTATATAAGAGCTTGGAACAAAGTTTAATTGGGTGTGAGGTTTAATAAAAATCTTGTTTACTTTCAGAAATAATTTAAATATAACTTTATATTAATATATATAAATGTTTCTGGGCCAAAATCAAACTATAGAAAATTTCTGGAACTCGTTCGAAATTTCGTTCGAACGAGATTTTTCGTTCGAACCAAGTTTTCGTTCGAACGAGACTGCCAACGACCCTAACCTGGTCAGTCGTTCGATATGTCGTTCGAACGAGTTTGTTCATTCTAACGAGATATCTAACGAGTTTCTAATGAGCCCAGACTGGTCGCTCGTTAGAAGTCTCGTTCGAACGAGTGTCAATGTCGTTCGAACGAGAATGCCAGGCGGGAACAGTTTTGAGCAGTTTTTTGGCAATTTTCACCCCATTTCCCCACTTGTTTTTTAATCAACTTTTTCAAGACATAATATGTGCGGGAAACACATTTTTCCAATTAACTTTTTCATTCCATATCCATCTCATAGAGAGAGTTTGAGAGCTAATTTGTTTAGGGAAAAAGTTCAAGTTTTTGAGTGTTAGTCTTTAAAGAAAAATCCATACACACTCTAGTGTTTACACCCAATTAAGTGTTTATCCAAGTTTCTTCTATATTTATATCAATTACTTGGAGTTTGTTTTGGCACCGGTTTTTCTCTACCGAATTAATAAGGAGACGTTTCGGGTTTTGCTTCTACATCCCATCACAAAGAAGAAGAAGTTCGTTGTGGTCTGACTCACTTGGAGAAAGGCTCCAAGCTTGGGTGACGGTGACCATACAAAGCCCTATCGGTGGATTCCGAGACCGCGGTGGAGCTCCGTGGTTGTTCTCTAGGAAGAGGTTTCTACAAGGAGGAGCGACAAGACTTGAGAGGGTTCGAGTCGAGGATGAAAGCCTTTTGTCTTGTAATTGTATAATTCCGTATCTAGTGGACATGTGGCTAGGGCCGTCCGAGGTTTTTTTCCGTCTTGGGTTTTTCCTCGTACATCGCGGCGTAGTGTGACATTATATATTTTATCTTGCACAAAAACTTAGAACGCATGCTTAGAATAATTTCAAGATAAAATTTGGTTTAACAATCACACTAATATAAATTGAACTATATTTAAATATTGGGTAAAAGTTGTTTAATTCAAGTCTCTTGCAATAATTTGTTTGGTCTAACTTTGTTTAAATGAATAATCATGACTTAGGCAAAATTCTAGGACTTGGATTTAATTGGACTTAACCGGTTTAAGTGAAAATTAATTAATTTGGTTGGTTTCATTAATTCTTACTTTAGTTTTGTTTAATTAAAATTTGGAATTTTTTAATATTTTTGTTGAACCATCACATCGTTTACACTTCCGCATATAAATTAAGTTTTAAAAGGAAATTACATGTTTGAGATTTTAATTGAAGAAATTTTAAAATCCGGGGACCCACAAATTCCAACAAGTGGTATCAGAGCCAAAAACAATAAATTATTTCGTTAAGATCCTTTAAATTTTTGGCTAAAAATGGAATTTTCCCCATTTTCAAAATTTCCTATTTTTGATGGTTCAAACTACGCGTATTGGAAAGCGCGCATGAAATCGGCACTTAAATCTATCGATGAACGTGTTTGGATGTCTATTGTTAACGGTTGGACCCAACCAACTCATCTAATTGAAAATGAACGTGTTCCCAAACCCGTCGATAGATGGACCGAAAATGAGTTTAAGGTTGCAAATTTTAATTCCTGTGGTTTAAATGCTTTATTTAGCGCTGTCACACCGGATGAATTTCGATGCATTATGACGTGTGAGACCGCTAAAGAAGCTTGGGATATTTTACAATTAACTCATGAAGGAACGAGTGCCGTTAAAGCTTCAAAACTCCAAAACCTCACCACTCAATTTGAAACTATCAAAATGAATGAAAAAGAGACTTTTGATGAATTTTATGCTAGACTTTCAGATATTATTAATTCATCTTTTAACTTGGGAGAGAAAATACCTGACGACCGTGTAGTCAAGAAAATTTTGAGGTCCCTACCCGATAGATTTATTCCTAAAGTGACCGTTCTAAATTCTTTACCCACTTTAGCCTCTACGAAATTAGAAGAGCTTGTAGGTGATTTACAAACCTATGAACTGGATATGTTTCCCTCTAAAAATGAAAAGAAAATCGAAAAGGGCGTTGCTTTAAAAGCACGAAAAGAGGTTAAACAAGTAGTAGAGAGCGATAGTGATAGTGACTCGGAAGATATGGCTTTATTTGCTCGTAAATTTAGAAAATTTCTTAAATTAAACAAAGATAAATTTAAAAATGACTTTAAGAAATTTGAATCTTCTAAACATGATAAATGCGAGAAGATTTCTAAAGCCGAAAAGATCCCTAAGTCTAGTAATGAAAATGTTGATAGGGACGAGTCAAATAAATGTTTTGGTTGTGAAGGTTATGGCCATAGGGCTTTTGAGTGCCCCACTAAACTAAGGAGAGAGGGTAAGAGACCCATTTCATATAATTCGACCCTTAGTGATAGTGATACGGAAGAACAACCCGATTCCCCCACTAATAAAAATTTTGTGGCATTTATGTCTAGTCATGTGAGTGATAGTGAGAACTCATCGATTGATGAAACCTTAACACATGACACTTCCAAGGTCAAAGTTTATGATTCCCTTGTTTTTAATGATAGTGAGAGTGGAGAAGAAAGAGAGAGTGAAAATGAAGAAGAGGTTGATGTGAGTGAACTTCAAAATGCTTTTCATGAATTATATAAAGAATCTATTAAATTGAAAAGAACTAATTTGAAGTTAGAAGCTTGTTTAAGAGAGAGTGTCAAGGTCGTTGATGAAAGTGCCTTAATAGAAGACCTTAGGACACGTGAGAGGACTCTTCGAGAGAAGCTAGTATATGTAGAAGGCGAGAAAGATAGCCTTAGGTGTTTAATGGAATCCTTGAAAAAGGAGTTTCTCATTTTTGAAGAGCGTAATTTTTTACTAGAATCTAACATTTTAGAATTGGAAAATAAATTAAAAGATTCTAGTAATGTCAAATTTGATTTGTAGTGTCGTTCCGAAAAACTTGATAAAATGTTAGGCACGGTCCAAATTAAAAATGACACTTTTGGTTTAGGCTTCAATACTTGTAATGAATTTAACCCTAAAGTCAAAACCAATATTTTAGGAGAATCTACTAGGAATACATTTAAAGATCACTCCTTAGGTAAATCTTTTCGACATGTTTTTACTTGTACACATTGTGGTCGAAAAGGTCATCTTAGGAAATTTTGTTTTGATCTTAAACGAATTCCTAGAAAATCCCATAGTAAAGTAACCACGATAGTTAACGTTCCTACACCCCAAGATTGTCATTCTTCATTAATTTGGGTTAGGAAATCCGACTTGGTTGCCTTACAAAATAGGGATTTTGATTCTTATTTACTTACACATGCTTCCTCCCATGCTAAATCTAAAGGATGAATGTGTTAGTATTTGCATACTTTAGCTTTTGTACTTCATGCTATATTCGCATGCTAAATGTATGCTTGTTTAATCATTTTCTAGTCTTTAATCCATCCTTATCCCATGCTAGAATTATGGTTTTTGTTTATCTTTTGTATTATATTTCTTTCATTTTGTTTGCTTTAAATGAAAAATACAAAAAGATTTTTGTTTATCATTTGGACTTTATCTCTTGATAATTTGAGCTTAATGAAAGATTCAAATGATTTTTGTTTATCCTTTTGAGTATATATATTTATTTTTGGTTAAAAAGTTAAAAACTCAAAAAGATTTTATTTTTTGTGTATTTTTGTTTGACACACATTATGTGGCATATACTTGTGTTTGAATCCCTCCTTTAACGCTCCCACGTGGCTAGAACTTTTGTTTTAGATTGTCAATCCTTAAAATGTTCTTTACCATATTTTTTTTGGAGTAGTTGGACTTTGTATTGATTAAATGGATTCTATTTTGATATGCCTCTATTCACACATGCACGAGCTCTTTTGAAATTTTAACTTCATATGTATATTTGAGCTTTGTGAGGTGTTTTCCTACCAATCTTGTCATCTACATATTTGTGACTTAGGAGGACTAGTGCATGTCAAAATCCGTTGCATGTGAGATTTGTGTGTAAAATGAAAACATGATAAATAAAATATGCACGGGGAAGGGCTCCAAAAGGACTAAGTGATCCTTTGCGAATAGTAAGCCACCGTTTTTAAATGGACCTAAAAGAAATACGTGGTCCAAAGGCCTAAAAACAGAAAATATGGCATTAAAAAGAAAACAAATTGCCAAGGCCTATGTTTGATTGATATATTCATTCAAAATTAATATAAATGCAAATTGAGGGAGATTGGATGGTATATCAACGGTTTGCACAATGTCCGTTTATCCTAGTTGCGTATTTCATGTCATGACTCTATTGGTTTGTAGAATCATTAATATGCTAGGCTTGTATGCATTGTGTATGTTTGTTCATCGAGTTCAATCTATATTGTCACATGAGGTTATATTTAAATGTGATGAAGTTTTCAATCAAATGAGAACTCCGTGAACGTTTATTAAGTGTTTGGGTCTAAATTTAATTGTTGCTAGTTCACACCCCTACACTTCCGTTTCCATATGACACATTTTTGCCATACGAGTGTGCAAACTTATTGTATTTTGTGTCATGTGTGTGTTTATATCTATATAAATATATATATATGCAAGTGCTCTATTAGTATATTTTTCGTATCTATATATATGATATTTGTTTGTCTTTGCCTTGATTTCTAGTCCATCCATGCTTATACGTCTTTATTGGTATCAATCTTGGATTAGTTATGCTTTTATTGCCCATGTGCTTTAATGACTTAACCCTTTAAGCTTCAACATGCTTTTAATGTTTTGATTCTTTAACCTTTGTCTATTCCTGAACAAAAAGGGGGAGAATGATGATAGGGGGATAAATGGTATCTAATCCTATTATTATCGCATCTTAGTTTGGGAGAGATTTATCTTAGGGGGAGACGTCTTTCTAAGTAAATGTCATATGTTCGATAAAGGGGAGAATTGTTTTAGGGTAGTATTTAATTCATTGCATTTAATATTTTGACATTCCCTATGCATTTGATGAGTTTGCTTAAGTGTGCAGGTATTCTACTAAAGCGGCATCTTTAAAAGGCAAAGTATTTAATCCTTGGGTTGAGTCAAGTTTGGGCAGGTTATGTTTTTGAGTCTAGTGAGCTTGACGGCTCTTTAGGATTTTTGTTTTGGTTTTTGTCCCGGAATAGCCAAAGGGGGAGATTTGTAAGGACACAAATTTCCAATTGAGTCCATGTATTGTGTTGGCTCAATTCCGGACAAAAACATTTATTCATAGGATAGTGTTTTATTGTAATACTCTCAAGCCTATGAAGTGTGTGTTGAAGACGTAGCGGAAAAGAATTTAAAACTTCATCAAAATTCCGGTTTACGTGCCTCGTTTCTACGTCATCAACTAAGGTTCCATGCTCCCAAGGTATGAATGTAATTATATTTATATAAGAGCTTGGAACAAAGTTTAATTGGGTGTGAGGTTTAATAAAAATCTTGTTTACTTTCAGAAATAATTTAAATATAACTTTATATTAATATATATAAATGTTTCTGGGCCAAAATCAAATTATAGAAAATTTCTGGAACTCGTTCGAAATTTCGTTTGAACGAGATTTTTCGTTCGAACCAAGTTTTTGTTCGAACGAGACTGCCAACGACCCTAACCTGGTCAGTCGTTCGATATGTCGTTCGAACGAGTTTGTTCGTTCTAACGAGATATCTAACGAGTTTCTAACGAGCCCAGACTGGTCGCTCGTTAGAAGTCTCGTTCGAACGAGTGTCAATGTCGTTCGAACGAGAATGCCAGACGGGAACAGTTTTGAGCAGTTTTTTGGCAGTTTTCACCCCATTTCCCCACTTGTTTTTTAACCAACTTTTTCAAGACTTAATATGTGCGGGAAACACATTTTTCCAATCAACTTTTTCATTCCATATCCATCTCATAGAGAGAGTTTGAGAGCTAATTTGTTTAGGGAAAAAGTTCAAGTTTTTGAGTGTTAGTCTTTAAAGAAAAATTCATACACACTCTAGTGTTTACACCCAATTAAGTGTTTATCCAAGTTTCTTCTATATTTATATCAATTACTTGGAGTTTGTTTTGGCACCGGTTTTTCTCTACCGAATTAAAAAGGAGACGTTTCGGGTTTTGCTTCTACATCCCATTACAAAGAAGAAGAAGTTCGTTGTGGTATGACTCACTTGGATAAAGGCTCAAAGCTTGGGTGACGGTGACCATATAAAGCCCTATCGGTTGATTCCGATACCGCGGTGGAGCTCCGTGGTTGTTCGCTAGGAAGAGGTTTCTACAAGGAGGAGCGATAAGGCTTGAGAGGGTTCGAGTCGAGGATGTAAGCCTTTTGTCTTGTAATTGTATAATTCCGTATCTAGTGGACTTGTGGCTAGGGCCGTCCGAGGTTTTTTCCCGTCTTGGGTTTTTCCTCGTACATCGCAGCGTAGTGTGACATTGTTTATTTTATCTTGCACAAAAACTTAGAACGCATGCTTAGAATAATTTCAAGATAAAATTTGGTTTAACAATCACACTAATATAAATTGAACTATATTTAAATATTGGGTAAAAGTTGTTTAATTCAAGTCTCTTGCAATAATTTGTTTGGTCTAACTTTATTTAAATGAATAATCATGACTTAGGCACAATTCTAGGACTTGGATTTAATTGGACTTAACCGGTTTAAGTGAAAATTAATTAATTTGGCTGGTTTCATTAATTCTCACTTTAGTTTTGTTTAATTAAAATTTGGAATTTTTGAATATTTGTGTTGAACCATCACATCGTTTACGCTTCCGCATATAAATTAAGTTTTAAAAGGAAATTACAAGTTTGAGATTTTAATTGAAGAAATTTTAAAATCCGGGGACCCACAAATTCCAACATAAATAATTGTGTTTGCATGTGTACTTTTTGTATAATTTTTTTTTTTAAATTTTGAAAAATACAAAAATATTTTATTTTGATAAAATTTTGAGAAAATCCAAAAAAAGATTTTTGGATTTTGTTTACACCGTTTATGGATGGACCCTTAGGATGACCGAGTCACAACATCATTCCATATTTTTTATGTGACTATTTGATAGTGTTTTCAGACAATAGGTCAATTCATCCATGTGCTTTATAATGTTTGGAGTCATTAAGATGTAATTAGTTGTTACTTCCTATATGTTTGACTCATTATGTCTTTTCTTGCACACATGCACGAATTTGTTTGATTATTATGCTTATTTATCACATGTTGGTTGCGTGTTTCCATCTTATTTCTATCTATACAACGAACCAAATGCGATAAAACAAGACAATAAAAAGTGTGCACCTTTTAACCATGTTTTTTTGTGAGGATTTGTGTGTTTTGTTTAAAAATGGTGAAGGGCTACGAAAGGTTATCATTTAACCTTTGCGATTAAGCCGCCGTTTAATTGGACCTAAAAATTGAGGAATTTTATTATCCAGGGTCCAAAGAGGTTTAAAAGAGGCCCCCCAAAAATTGAAAGGCAATAAAAAGAAATTTATGCCAATTATGGGCCATTTAGGTTTTTCACCAATTCTCCAATGTTTGAGAATTTAGAATACCTCTAAAAAAAATATGCACGAGGGAGTTTGTATGGAATTTAAAACGGGTTTACACATCCTTGAAAGTCTTAAAACCCTGTTAAATAGTTTTGGACGTTATTAGTGTGGAAATCATTTAGAATTTGATTTGTTGATTTGATTAAGACGATGTCATCTAAATTCAACAATTTTTACACCAATTGATGTTTTTGATGTTCATTCGTTAGGGGTACACGTATGCATCGTGCACATATGATTGATTGAGTTGATTTACCTATCGAATGTGTTCACACCCATAAATTCCATTTCCATGACTTGGTTGTTTTAGTATAAATCCATGGTGTGATTTTTTTTTGTATCTTATTTTTGTACGAAAATTTTGAAAAATAAAAAATTATTTGTGAATGTTTTTGAGATACTCCTTTGCATGCGCGTTGATTAATTCATATTTGTTATGCATTTTTATCTTAACACTCCATGTTTATTTTATTTCTTCTTATCTGTCTATTTGGGGATATCATAAAAAGGGGGAGAAAGAATTATCATGTTATGGGGGAGTTTTTGCATTATGGGGGAGATTTGATTAGATTGATTGATTTATACTTATATCATTTCAAACTCGATGTGTCACGAAGGTTTTTGCTTTATATCATGTATATAGGTACAAATATTGAAGATCATTATGTTGCACACCCTGATGAGAAAAGCTTTAAGATTTGATGAAGATTTTTGAAGAACAGTTTGAGACCTTGCAAATTTATTCATCGGAGTGTAGATTTGTATAGGCATTTTGGTATTTGATAATTCATATGTTTTTATGTATGTACCGGCATAAACATAGGGAGAGATTTGTAAGGACATTATTTTATAAGTCTGTAATCAATTAATTATGTCGTATACCATTACAATCGTCGAAGAAGTTCAAGATCAATCTACATCAAGATGGATCCGAATATATCAAGTTCTTCATCAAAAAGTCTCCGCAAAAGTTTACTTTGGTAAGGTTATGTTTTAAATACCTTAACTTTGCACTTAGATCTTGGGGATATTTTTACAAAATATTTTCTAAGTGTTTGAGTGGACGTTTTGGTCAAAATTTGAGTATGATTAATTTTTCTAAGTCCTGTAGCATACCTCGGTTTTGACTCTAGGTCGTTTAAGCGAGATCACATCTCGTTCGAGCGACATGTCGATGTCGCATGATGTCTTTCATATAACACGCGTCCTTCATTCGCGAGAGATCTCTTTCTCGTTCGAACGAGCAAGACAATCGAGGTGGCGCAATTTTGTATAAATACTCATTAAGTGGTTTCATTTTCATTAAGAAGTCATAGGGTTTTGAAAGACAGAAAACTACAAAACTGCAGAATCCTTTTGGCTTTTCTTTTAGGGTTTAATCCCTTTTTGTTTTCAATTCACAAAAATCCCATATGTTTTGGTGAATTATTTTGGTGTTCAAGAACACTTTGCTTTTGTTTACTCTTGGGGGGAGGATAACCTACACCGTGAAGATTGTGTGTCTAGGACTGCGTGTTCTTATGGTATAGCTGCGTGTGAACCATTGTTCATTTATTTCTAGCCATTGCTTTGGAGGTTTGACAAAGACACCGTGTGTTACTCTTATGGGCGAAAGAAAGATGATATGTAAGTCAATGGTCTTGTAAACTTGTCAGAGTTCTAGAAATAAAAGGTTTTGCCCTTCGAGGATTTTTCCTGAAAGTTGTGTCGCATGCTTTATTTATTTATGGTTTGACATGCACACACGTAGTTACATGGTTTGGGGCTAATTTAATTTTGTTTAAAAATAGACTCTAATTAAATAAGGTTTACTTGGGAATTTGAGAATTTATTTAAATCGTTATCACACACCGTCGTCGCACTTTTACAAATTAGTATCAGAGGTTATTTAAACGATCACCACTTTTACAAATTGGTATCAGAGCTTATTTAAGCAATCACCACTTTACAAATGGACAACAATATTAGGTTCTACTTGACCTTGTTCAACTCATCCTCTTTGGGATCGATGGGCACTGATAAGTTAGCCCTTGTTTGGGCGAGGTTCGGCATAGGTACCTGGGCAGGTGGTGGCCCATTGGCAAGTGGAGCTCATGGAGCATGTTGATACTCTTTCGGGACCCAAACTGGCTTGAGAGATGGTGGACCCATGGCATGATGAAAGAGGACATCGATTCCCTCTGGAATCTTAAACCAGTTATCTCGCATCTTGTGGACCTCGGTTTATAGGTTGTCAATCTTAGAACTGAGCTGAACTAGGACAATCATCAGATCCGTCTTTACATTCGGGACTTGATCGGCGTTCTCCATGAAAATATTGTGTATGTGGACTCCAAACTCGGATGAAGTAGGTGATGAATCAACAAAGCTCTGGGGAGGTTTGATGGAAGACCGCAACCAATAGGGAGCCAGTCCGAGAATCGAATATGAGACCGACCTGAGAGGAAAAAGATTCGAATTTATTTTTGGAGAAATGAATGGAAAATCTTTTTGGCATATTTTAGAAAAAGTGGGAATTTTTTTTGGTGATTTTTTTATTTTTGACAAAGGAAGGAAATATATTTTTGAGAATTTTTAATTTTTAAGAGTAGGAAGGAAAACTGTTTGTTGAATTTTTGATTTTTGAGAATAAGAAGGAAAGACGAAGAAGAAAAATCTCTTCACTTCTATTAGATTTACCTAAATGCAAAAAAGGTCGGATGGGACCCGAGCTTGGAAAAATTTTTGTTTGAAAATATGGAAGACATGGTTTGACTTGTTACCAAGCTTTATGGGTAGAACCTCATTTTTGAAAAAAGGAATAATCACGTGAAAAATTGAACGGCATCCCGACCTATCATTTCGATAGGGTTTCGCATAGTAGCCGGCAAACTAAATATGAGTGCCCTAGGTTCAACGCCTATATGAGGTTTATGCACTTTTGGGGCTAGAGAAAAAGTTCCCCCTTTGGTATGACTTCCACAATATACCTCTTGTCCGCGAGGATGATCGTAGGTACACGTGGATAAGCCATTTGATATACCTGAGTGTACATAAATTGCCTCACTATATACATTATGGAGACAGTACGTGTGAGAGAGAATTCGATATACTCGACATATGTGAACGAGTTACCTGTTATATACCTCCCATCGTGAGTTCGTTCAAGCGGTGCGATGTGGGGGGAACCGTTCTATATACGTCAAAGGTACGAGGACAATAGAAGGTGGGAATCATATCGCTTAGGATAATTGTGACCCGTCGGACCAACGCCCATCACGAAGTGACCCCCCAGTACGGGACAATCAATTGGTCAATATTGCAATGCACTTTGTGTGTAGTTTTCCAAATGCACGAGTCTTAATTAGTATAAGATAAATAAAATGTCTTTTATTTTCATAATGAGAGATACTACACTAATGGGGGAGAATGTACAAGTATCATGAAAGGTAACTCTAGCATTGAGCATGAATATTACACTAAGCATGGATATATGTGAGTGAGTGATATCTATAAGTGAGTATTTGAGATGGTGAACCTAAGCATGGATCGACTAAGGGGTGTATGACCTATGTAAGTGAGCATGGATATATAAAAATGTGACAAGTATGGGTGTGTGCTAGTGAATCCAACACATGGATATTCTAAGTGGTGTGTGAGGCATGTGTGTTGAAGTGAATATATATACAAGTGTAAGTAGGGTGAAGTGTACATAAAGAGTATTTACAAGTGTGTGAAGTGAAATAAGTGAGTTAGGGGCTATATATGCATGAGGTAGACAAATAAGAAGTAGAAAGAAAAGAAAAGGAAATATACAGGTATGTGTATACGCACCCATGCAGACAATATAACACCCATGCAAACAAATAGAGTCCAGTCCTCAAAATCAGTGCCCAACAGAGTCGCCACTTTTTCCATCCCATCCCTGATGCACGCTCGAAGGTCCTGACCCCATCCGAAGGTGGGTTGCTTTAGTCGTCCTCGACTTTGAGGTTTTCTAATTGAATTATGGGGGTAAATGTATAGAGATAGATTCTCCCATCTATTTTACACAAAATAAGCAAAAGAAATATGCCACCTTGATAGAATGGCATCAAAGACATACTGATGCCTGCAAACCCAATAAGTCCGAGGATTTGGGGACTAAGTTACTAGATGGGAAGGTGTTAGGCACCAATCCCGCCCTTTCGGTCTCTCATGGGCTTGTGTTGTTGTTCTCCTTAATAACTCTGTGAAGGTGCGCGTGTATATATAAGTAGAGTTTAAAATTGCTCGGCTCACGTCATGGATTAAGACAAAGTGAGGTCATCCTTAGGAGTATTCCTAAAACAATAGTCAAAATATGATGTATGTATTTGTCAAGTCCCCAATCATATAAGCGAATGATGATGTACGTTGAACAAAGTACGAGATTATGATATGAATTATGTATATATGATATAAAGGAAAATATTTTGATGATAAAATGGAAAAAGAGGACTCGAGTCTTGAATGAGACGCCTACGTACCCTATCAAGGCGTCAAAGTCCCCGTAGTTCATACTAAAATAAGGGTGAGATTTAACCCATTAATTCAACTGGGGATTTCACTTATATGTGTGTGTGTAGAGAAAGGTGTTTTGGTGTGAGAAAAATGTGAGAATTACCCGTTTGGAA
Organism: Sambucus nigra; assembly: GCA_949130495.1. NCBI lineage: Eukaryota > Viridiplantae > Streptophyta > Magnoliopsida > Dipsacales > Adoxaceae > Sambucus > Sambucus nigra. The sequence continues at coordinate 587,336,544 of OX422216.1, forward strand.
TTTATGAGTAAAACTCTCTTTTTCTTCTTTTTGTTTTTTTTTATAGAAAATATTGTATGTACGATAATACTAATCAAATGATATATTAATTTATGTGATCTAAAGATGTAAAATGCTAAAGTATGAATAAAGATAATTTAAGGAGAAAGTGAAAGATTGGACCTTCTTTGGAGATCTTAAGCTTGATCTTGGATGTTGATGTCTGCCCTTGCAATTGGATGAAGGTGATGTGAGGGGAGGGAAGGCAATTTACCAAATTTGGTAAGGAAATGATGGAAAGGGAATGTTGGAAATGGGTTTTGGGATAAAAACCACACTGACTTTGAGAGAATGTTGTTGAGCTTAGTATTTCAGAGATCTCAGGGGTTCCTTTCATGGTGAGCTCATGCTCTCCTTTAATACAGTGAAGGTGGGTGCCGATCGGCAAAGGTCAAGACCTTCCTATCGGCAGGTGCCCTAAGACACACTGCCAATAAGTAGGAAAATTGGTTTGTTAAACGACAGTCACAGGCAGATTTCTCCGAAAAAATGTTATAGAACCCGATCCATAAGCCCGAATCGTGCACAGGATAAACCGTTGAAAATTGAATTATGATTCCTTTAGGAATCCATTTGGTCCCTCCCGAGTATGGGAGTTGACTTTGGTCAAATGGGGCTCGGAAGCGCCCGTCGATCTTTCGGACAGGGAATTCTCGAACGACGATGGACCGTTCATCTTAACTGTAAGTCCGAATTGTGCACAGAATAGACTGTTGGAAAAGTTATGCATATCCCTTTGATGTTCCAATGGTATTTGCATGGCTTGTATAGTTGATTTTTGTCAAACAGGGCCTGGGAACGCCCGGTGACCCTACAGAGCAAAACAGGTCATTCGTCCATATAGTAAAGCTGATTTGTGCACGTGAGAGACCTTTGGAAAAGGTATTCAGCACCCTTCAAGGATCCAAGAGATTATCTCAAGTTGGAGAGTTAACTATAGTGAAACAGGGCATGAGAGTCCCTAGTGGCCTCCAGATTAGTTTACGAGGGAAAAGGGAGCTTTCGTCCGAATCGTAAGGACAATTAACGCACGGGGTGGAGTGTCGGAATGGAGAATGAGAGACCTTCTAAGATTCAATTAGCTTTCACTCAAGTGAGAAAGTGAATCGGTGGTCAAATGGGGCTTAAGAGCACCTAGTGGCCTTTAAATCAATACTCGTAGTATGACCTAGGGTCTATCGTGAAAGAGTGAGTTGTAAGGACCTAAGGAGATGATTAAAGGGGTCCTATAATGGGATGTTTACACTTACTAAGACTTGAGAATTATTGCAATGAGATTCTAGGTCCAATGTACATTTTATACGGATTTTCTCTACCCAGCAACACGATTCCGTAGTCCCACATGACTGTTATGGGGGAGTGTGCCTCAATAAGGTATTGCTTTTTTCCCGAATAAAGAGTCTTTCTTAGCTATTTAACCTCAATTGACGAGCCCTCTATAGTGGCAACCCACTGTCAAACCTCGACCCCCTGGCATGTTGGACTCCAAGTTTTGTATATGAACTCTTAATGATATAAAAATGCGACGATTTTGACCTTAATATCGTATTTTAGAGAGACCTTATGTACAATGTTTTAACCACCTTAAATCTACCAAGAACCATCTTTTTGGTTTCTTCTCTTTTATGATTAAAAAATGGTTTGCATTAAATCAAATCCATTTTTTTAAGTCATACCCCACATATGTATCATATGATCATTTTTCGAAGGCTTTGGTGGATACAAGGATTGTTGATGCATAAATATTGGTATGTCTGAGGATTTGAGTTGCGATACAAGCCAAATTTTATTTGTACTCTCAACATTGAGATTAATATATACCATAACCTTCAGGTTATGAATGGAATGCTGCAAAGTTGTGGTGGGGAGAATTCAGTCTGGTGCGATCATAGGTTGAAATAAAAATGTAGAGATATAATATTTGCATCTTGTATCGATTGAGTATATACGTATGCCATGTCCATTCTCTTTGTAATTCGTAATCAATTACCAGACTAGTGGAGTTTGGGGAGGACACAGTTGTTTGTTCCACAAGGGTTCCACTCAAACTCTTGTGTTGTATTTTGTTTCTTTTAATATTTTTTTCATGTGTTTTATTGCACTCACCCCATAAAATTGGATCCAAATATTGAATTGGATAATTTAAAATTGAACTTGACAAAATTCATACTTGAACCGAAAAATTATAGGATTTTAGTTTAATTAAATGCAATTAATTTATTTAAACATAAATATTGCTAGCTGACTCATGTTTTTACATCTTCCAGTCACACTTCAAACACAAGTTTTGAGTGTTACAATGCAAAAATTATTTCTAATATTAACATTGAAAATTTAATTTTGCATTGAAAAACTATAAATTTGAGTTTTAAGTCCAACAACCGATGAGTGGCGAAAGTGGTAAGCTGAAAATTTGTGGCCCGACATAATTATGGTTGAAACACTAAAAACATTAATGAAAAAAGTGGATTATAATGAGTACCAATGATAAGAGAAACATCCAGATATAATGTTCGGAAAAAAAACTAGCAGTAGTATGTCTAAGCAGAGCAATTGATTTTGATTAAAAAAAAATTTAAGGACCAACATTATGAAGACTATCTTGCAACCAGCACGATGCACGGGTGTCAGTGAGAAAATCAATACAACAGCGCAATATAAAATCGAACGGCAGGAAAGAGACTCTAACATGTTTGTCTTCATGCACATGCAGTTATATATACATACGTCCATATACTTTAATGCATGAAACCATTTTATTCCAAAATGTTACTATTCCGATTAATTCACATTAATCTTATAGAAGAACCTCTTTTTTCTTGATTAGACCTTACTCCTTGATTTTTAACACATTCGATTAAATACTTTAAACAAATACTCTTTTTTTTAGTGAAAAGCATCTCTTTCATCAAATTATCCAATTACTCATACCAAATTTACCTTAGTATTTTCCTTGAAAATCACCTTTCAACCCATGCACGCATTACGTTGGAAAATACTTATTTTTCATTAAAAACCTTTTATAAATACGTTGTTGTGTTAAATATGGGTTAAATCTTCTTAGGTTTCTTAATTACCCATTTGATCACTTCACTCTACCTTTCCTTCTATTTCATGGACATTAATCAGTTTCACACTTTACTTATCCACATTATCTTTCAACCAGAACATGCATTAATTCTATTCAAGTTGGGTTGTCTTTTCTTATGTTTACCACACTAGCCATTTCTTGACAGGTTCCACTTTATTATATCTTTTTTCAAAATCTTCCAAATAACAGCGTACTTTCACGGGCTCCACACCGATAGCTATGCTACTATATGCTCTAGCCAGTGATTTTGGATCTTTCACCCCAGCGCTCCGAGCCCTTTTTAATTATTTCTTGATCTCACCTAAATTTTTATTAATGTGTTTTAACATTTATCAAATTTTCCCATTATTGTACTTTTACCAACTGAAGTCAAAATATGGAGATTTCACCCCACCTTGTGTTACACTTTGAAATTATCATTTCTTGTCCTTTATACACTTACATTGATCTTATTCCCAAAATCGCTTTTCATTAAGACTATTTGTGTAACACTTGTTTCCAATATTTTTATTTCATAAAATGATGCACTTCATGTAAAATTTCCATTTTACCCATTTAACTCCAAACTTGCATTTTCCTCCATTTCACAAGTGTTATTTTTCCAAAAACATTACTAAGTTATACAAACAAACTATCCAAATGTTTTTACATATCAACATTTTTTTCACACTTAGAGTTAACACCCTTTCAAGTTGGAATCTCTTTATTTATTTACTTTCTTTACCAAGAAAACCATTTATCATTTTAAAAACTACTTTATAAGAATATCCCATTTTCTTTTATTAACACATGTAGTCTTGAAATGCTCTCTCACCTTAATTTTTGCACTTTTTAACACACTTTAAGGGAAAAAATTTCTATTTTTGTAATTTTAAGTTAAAAGTCAATAAAATATTTATTAAACTTGTTTATATACTCATCATCAAAATAGTACAAGTTTATACATATAAGAAGGTGGATTTTAAGACCAAAAATTCACAAGAATGAGTTTTACACACGATTTATTCTATAAATTTTATAATATTTTCATAGATATGTTTTTCAAGCTAAAAGACATTTTTGTTTTCTTCGAAACTTGGGTAAATGTCTATTTACATAAAAATTTCAATATTCACAAGAAAAACCTTCAGACATTTGTTCATGAAATATTTCGAACAAGAGAAGTATTACTTCAAACATTTTATTCCATAAAATGTTTAGATATCCAGATTTCTTGAAAAATATTATTTTTTTCAAAAACTCCTGAAATAATTATAAACCATTTACACAAAACTATCAGAATTTACCTTCTTAAATCATATATGTATTCTACTATAAAAAATGTAGCTACAAGACCAAAACTATGTAAAAATAGAGTTTTTAAGCTAATAGTAGAGTTTTTCCCACCTCAAAGGAAGCTTCAACAATGGTGGGTGAAATGTAAAAGAAGATGATAACCTCCCACCTCCTAAGGTGGCCTTAAAGAGTTTTACTAGATCCACAAACCTTTCTCCTTGAAAGCTCCATGAAAAGCCCCTTCAAACTGCATAAATTCTTCTTCATCTTTTTCTCCAAAGTCCCCCAATGACACCTCCAAATTTCATAGCTTTGCTTAATAATGGTGTAGATGGGTTTATAAGGCTTATATATGGTGGAATATGAAGGAAATATGGTGGAACAAGGTGGATGCATGGTGGTGCTAGGGTGGTGTATGGTGGTTGGGGTGGGGAAACTCTCAAGGCTAGAGAAAGAGAGAGGAAATTTGATTGGACATGCCCTAGAATGGTCTTACTTACACTTAAATACCCCTAAAACCCTAAGGGTAAAATTCCCCATATGCCCCCACACCTAACCCTTTAAGACACGGGCAATTAAGTCTTTTATCCCATGTTTTGGTCAGGACCGCTGATAGTTCGACATGTCATCCAATCCAATGCTCCACATCGTGACAACACATTCACAAAGGACAAAAAATTCAACTTCAGCTCCAGTCGTTCGAACGACTTCTAACCCTCATTCGAAGGAGATTGCTCTTTCATTTGAATGACCATTCCAATGATATTTTCTAATGAGATCTCCGTATGCGCAAGGAATGAACAAAACTCAGGTCTTCAGAAGCCTCATTCGAACGACAATGCCATTTCGTTCGAACGACCTCTAAATTTCTTGAATTAAACTTTGAGTCATGAAAACTTCGATTCGATAAGCAAGAAGGACACAAAGTTATCCAATTTTTATTCAGGATCCATCTTACAAAGTCTAAGGCCCAAGTAGGTTATACTAAATCACAAAATTACATGAGTGCGATTAAAATCATGGGCCAGGTGTTAAACCTTGTTTTAATATTGATCATTAAAATTGATATCTTCAAAAGATTTGAGATTTAAAAAAAACATATATGTTAAGTTTTGAGGTTGTGTTATTTGAAGATCAATGGGTTTGCACAATTAATCCTAGTTATACTTAAATGTCATGACGCTATTGATTTGTAGAATCATCAAAATTCTAGGCGTGTGTACATTGTACTTATTTGTGTATTGAGTTCACTTTATTTTGTCATGTGAGGCTAAATATAAGTTTGTTAATGTTTAGCAATCAAATAGAACTCATTAAACATGTTTACGTAAGTGGGTCATAATTCTTTTGTATCTAGTTCAAACCCCTTCACTCTGTTTATCACATGTTTATTTAGACACATTTATTCCATATGAGCATGTAAAGCTTATCATTTTTAGTGTATTGTGTGATTTTTATACCAATATATATGTGCTTATGCTTCATTGGTATCTTTTGCATATTCATATATTTGGTATCTTTTGTTTGGATCCTTGCTTTTACATCTAGTCCTTGTATGCCATCAGTTTAAAGCTAAATCTCATTTTGGTCTGATATTTGTTCATATGGGTATCTATCTTGTTGCGACTTTTCATTGGTATCGCATTCTTATCTTAGTACATTTTAGTTGGTATCATTTTTATCGCATCATAGTTGGTATTTATTGTTCTTTATGTGGATTAGTTGTTCTTATGTTACCATGTAGTTTTGTTGTTACTTGTATCACTATACACCATTGCATAATATAATTGTTTTTTCTTTTATCGATATCCCTTGTTTCATTTAGGGGGAGAATTGGTTTAACCGGGAAAAAATAATTATTTTATGCACCTTAATATTTTTCTATTCCTGAACAAAAAGGGGGACAAATGATATCACTCTTTTCATTTGGGGGAGATCTATTACTTAGGGAGATATGTCCTTTTTTATGTAGATATCATTAGACAAAGGGTGGGGATTTTCTTATTCAAATTTATAATGTTATATATTCTCTATGCGTTTTATGGTGTGTTTAAGTATGCAGGTTTGCATCAATGCGATAAAGTTTTAATGCAAGCAGAGTTTCTCATAGTACGTGTTGATCAAGCATCTGTAGTTTTTCTTTTTGGTTGGGATTGAGCCTTTTAGATGAGCTTGACGACTCATATGTGTTTATTTTTTGTTTGCCCCGAAATAGCTAAAAAGGGAAATTTATTAGGACAAATTTTTAATTAAAGTCATTTTTTATGTATTAGCTTAATTTTAGAAAAAGTACTTTTAGTCATAGGTTAGGATTTGAGTTAGTGACCTTTCAAGCCTATGACATATTTGTTGAAGATGTAGTGGCCAAGACAAAAAGATCACATCATCATGCGATGTTTCGTGTCATGTCTCCCATCTCGGTGAATATTGAAAATCTACCAACGTAAGTATCGGGAATGCTAGACTCCACACTTGACAAACAACCGATATGATCTCGAAACCAACTTCGCGTACACTGAGCTCACTCGATTTTTTTTAAAATTCTTTTTAATTTTTATGCATTTAAAAAAAATTGTTCTTTTTCTGTGAAGAAAATAAAAAGGAAATAATTTGACTTAAACCACGTAATTCCTAGCTAACACAAAGAATATTGAATTATCTAATTTAGGTGAGGAGAGTTTTAATTTTAATATATAGATTTTTCGAGATTAATCGATGACAACGGGGGTCTTTGAATTAAACTCCCTAACTAGACAGCTCTAACTCTTTAACAAGGAGAATTTAAAAGATGATCAACTACGGTTATCACGTCAAATCCCATTTTTCCTCGAGGTAGGTGGTCGGTACGAAGTCTCATTAAAAAATATCAATCCTAGACAAGGTAAAACGAAACCGATTTGACAAGTCCGCATTGGAATATCTTTTAATTCTAGCCTCGTTAAGATATTTCCTATGAGCTGTGTGATATCCTAAGGCCAACATCTACTTAATTTTAAATTGAATGTGATGGCTCGGGATATGCAAATGCTTGGTTAATCAGTGATTTTTGGGTCAAGGAAGGGTGATGAAATTCTCACCTTATCTTTCACACGGGTTTTGCCCTTAAGTAAATTTATGCAACGTGCTAAATTAAATGCGAAATTAAACCACCTAGGAGCAGACAAAAATGTACCACCGACGTGAAATTTTTACGGTCACTTGTTTATGCCGGGAGGAACTTTAAGTTGATGTCGATCGGAGAAAAACGTTGCCTAGGTTTCAGTCGTTACCGAGAATTTCTTATGCTAATGGCAAGATTGAACAAGTTTTTTTCACGTTCGGTCAGCGTTGCTCACTTTCTCCGAATTTTTCTTCACTATTGCCCCCTTTTCCCTTTTTTTTCTTCTTTTTGTTTTTTTTTATGTGCTTCTAAAAAAAATTCAAAACAAAATACACCAAGGGTAAAGTGCGGCACAAAAAAATAATAAAAAAATACAAATAACACGACAAATGCACTAGTGGTGTATTTAACACAAAACAATTTTGATTTTTTTTTTATATTTTGAAAATAGAAAAATTACTACTACAAATAGAAATTATTTTTTTGAATTTTTGGTTTTTTTGGGACTACTTACTAAAAAATGATTCTAAAAATTTATGTATTTTTGTGATAAACTAGTGCTGCAACTACTCTTTACAAAAAAAAAAATTAAATTTGATTTTTTTTACTAATTAAAAAACATAGAATATTATCTACTGGTTTTTATTTATTATTATATATTTAATTTTTTTAACTAACAAAAATGCGAAAAGTAAAAAAACTACTCCGGATATCCCAACTTACTTTATAAAATAAATTGAACAAATCCGTGGCAACAGCGCCAAAAACTTATCATTAATTTATAAAATACCGCAAGTGCACGGACTATTATAGAATAGCGACTGTAAGTACGGGTTGAGCCCACGAAGATTTATCAATTTCTTCATTCAAAATAATTGTGATTGTCCAACTAGACGAAATGGTCTTAGAAAAGAGATGAAATTTTAAACTAAGCTAACATAAATAAATAAAATGCAAATACAAAAGATATAATCAAGTGTGCGAGTGAACTGGGACGTGGGATCCATTTATCATATTTAACGAATACTATGCAATAATATAAAATCGTCATTTCCGATTTTATAACTCAAATTAAACTGACTATCGTCGTGTTTAATTAGTAAAATAACACGATTAAATTCACAAATAAAATTTAACGTCTCTAAATTTAGACGATTAAAATTGTTATTCCCTTAGAAAGTTCACTTTTAAATTTGAAAGTATATTCGTTAAGAATGGACTATCAATTAATTTAATAAAAGTATAACCCACCAAAAAGTACTGACAGTTAAAAAAAATTCAAAAATTGTCTTTAAAGGATCACTCTAAAATTTTCTAAACCCAAGGGTCTTATTTATAGATTATGAGGTGAGATATTTGTATTTTGGTAAAACTTCATTTGATTAGTTGTATCTGAGTTGGTAATTATCTCATGGAGTCCTGGGAAGAGTTGAAAACAATTTGAAAATCTTGTTTTTTTAATAATTATCACCAAGTTTTGGCGCTATTCATATCCCTATTCACAACACCAGCTTTAATCGCATTTTTGAGTCCCCAAACTTCAAAATCTCATTTTCGACCGCCTTCATAGTTGTGAGCCTTTTAAAGACCTTTTCGAAAAGCTATGGCACGGCCTCATTGAACGCTCAAGCGATTTTATAAAAAATATTTAGTACAACTCTGTCAACCGTGTCGTGTCGCGACATATCCGAACAATTTTCTTTGTTGTCCAAACTCCTGGGGTACTTGTAAATATGAAAAATAAAAATTATTAAATCGAATTTAGGGTCATAAAAGTTTAGAAAATTACATTATTACCCCCTCTTTAAATTTTAACCCCCGAAATTCATAAGTTGCTCGTTTTGATCGGGAATTCAATCAAATTTCACAGAGAACTTTATTTTTCCTAGATAAATATTTAAAAATTATTTTTAGGCACTTAAAGTTTCTAAAAATATGGTTTCACTGCCTGTGGTTATTAAAATTTTATTTTTAATTTAAATTTTATTCAAACTTGCATTTGTCTTTTTATTTACGAAAATGACTTTAAAATGTCCTTATTTATGATACGACCCTAACGAGACCTAAATTTGGGGATAAATAATACAAAATTACGCACTCAACATGATTCTCTTGGAAACTATTCCAGTTTATTCGAGATAAGTTCTTGGTTTGCTCCCGACGACCATCAACTTCTAGGGGAGTATTGACCAAGTTGGAACTACCTCCAGCAAAGTAGGAAGTGACAATTCAAACTTATATTGGTATATATCCTAAACTGATCCTTCGGTATGTAAGGAAGATTCCTTCTCGGCTGGAACTCTTATGTTATATAAAAAGTGTACAACATCACATGAATAATAACTAAGAATATCGTTTGTTACAAAACACTCTATCAACGTTTAAAGTATTGACAGTGTCACATTCAAATTAAATTTGGAATGACACGTCGAGAAAAATATGCTGAACAAAAATTTGGGAATTTTAGTTAATGAATCTTATTTTGGAATTGTGGGAGTGTACCTTTTAGAAACTCTCTTAAATAAACCATAGTTATTAATTCGTAATATATCATTATCAATCTTATAAATAACAATGGCGTGTAACAAAATATCCATGTATAAATATTTTTATTATCATATGCTTCTAATAATTTGTATTCTTTTAATGACATTAGTCCAATAATAGTTACATTTGTTGGACACATAAAAGTGGTTATGTAAAATGTCACATAATCGTTAGCTATAACTTAAACATCGGTGATGTCGTGGCACTTCCACATCCGAATTTCTAGGCGACCTCACCAAAAAAACATTGGATAATGCAGAAGTAGCAGCTAGTGCTAACGCCACACTATCACTTCAGAAAACACGTCTACTAGAAATTCTATCAACTTTTCTAATATAGGTATATATATACACGATTTTTTTTTATAGTTTTTAAGGCACTTTAAAAGTTGTGAAAGTTTGACCAATTTTTTAAAAAGAACAAAAAAAGTTATTTTAAACTGATTTTTTATACAGACCTCTTGAAATGTTTAAATATCACATAAAAAATTCAACTCAATTTTTTTTAATATTTTATTAAAATAGGTTTGCGTCAGCAAAACTGTAAATTAGTATGTATGAGAGTCTCTCTCTCTCTCTCTCTCTATCTATCTATATATATATATATATATATATATATATATATATATATATATATATATATATATATATATATATATATATATACACACTAGTGTATGCCCGTGCCTAAAGGCAAAACGAAAATTTTTAAACTACGTAATTGCAAAATGAAAAAAATTACATTCCCTAACAAAACAAAGTATAATTTTACAAAAAATGAACATACTTTCCAAAGTTGTGAGTGTGCCTAAAGGCACGGCGACAATTCTCCCGAGTACGAATCGTGTGGTAAAATCATAAAAGTTCTGCATTGTAGTAAAAATTTACAAAATATCAATCGTCGTCAATTTTTATGGAAGGATTTTATTTTTAAAATTATTTACTCGAGTATAAATAATTTAATTGATAGGTAGGATACAAATTTTTGAAAGTGTATGTCGTTAATTGGTCCATAAGTCATTCAGTTCGCAACAACACTTAGTCCATCTTGGGCCTTGCATAAATATCATATCCATAAAAATCTAATTTAAGGCCTAAAGGCTTTTTACAATGCCATCTAAAGATTTTAGAAATGAGAAAAGTTTCCTCTAATTGTACGACTATCCAACTTGCTTGAACAAAATTAAAAAATCACACCAACAATTAGTCAATTTTGGACCTCCTCTAATCAACATCGTCTTAACTAATATATGAATTTTATTAATTTAAACAATACACTCAAATCCATAGTGAGAATTGGGGAAATGACTACGAAAAGTATACAGATGATCATCAAGTGTCGTCACCATTGAACAAAGATAAAAAAATATTATGTTGGCACCAATACGATCGCATCATCGCAAGTGAATTGCTACGGTCTCCACAAATGCAGCCATGTGAGATTAGTCCACTCAAACATACCACTGACTTCGGGCATCCTGGAATTCCAAAGCCAAGACATTATCATTGAATCTTCTTCACCCCATATTCCAAACTTTGGATCCTATGACTTTGGTCCATTTAAAAAATGTGAGTATCACAAAACTAAACTCATAGTTGTAAAAAACATACACACCATGTTACTGTGACACCCCGCCTAATTAAACCTTGGGTGATCAAGCCTTATTTTAATATAAACAGGTTTCTATAATGGTTCATTCTTAGCATCACTGTCGAACGCCTTTTAAAAAAAAGTTTACTAATCACCTAAGTGAAATTAAAACGGAGTGTCACAGATGGTATCAGAGCATCAGGTTCTAGTGTCCATAGGATCTGTACGGCTTACTACAATTCAGCGTTACGTTTGTTTATAATAGAGCCCTACTATTAGGACTGTTGATTTAAATTCCACTGTTACGATATCGTACTTCTGCTCTTAAATTTTGTATAAATTGTGTACTTATAAAATTTGAATCTTATTTCAGATGCCGCCAAGGAGAATGAGAGCAGAGAGGGCTGAAGCTAGAGAGGAGGTGAGGGAGGCTCAGCAAGAGCCACAGGTACCGATACCACCACCCCCACCCGAGCTAATCTCCACTACTCAGGTCGCAGTGATAGTGGCTCAGGCAGTTGAGACAGCGATGAGGGCAATGGCAGCCCACTTTCCTCAACCCCAAGTACCTCCCCCTGTGGCACCGGTAGCACAAGTCCCGGCAGTACTATCTACTTGGCAACGAGTCAGGGAGGCATTTCAGAAGGGGCATCCACCCGAGTTTCAGGGCAGTACTGATGTAGTGGAAGCGTGCAACTGGAAGAAGAATATCCAGTGCCACTTGCGCATGCTAGAGTGCACCGGAGTGCAGGAACAGATGCTAGCCACTTTTCGTCTGTCAGGAGCGGCCCTTCAGTGGTGGGAGTCAGTTACCACCATCGAGGAGAGAGATACTTTGACTATTTCTGAGTTCTGGGTGCGGTTTGACCGCAAGTATTTCCCTCCAGCAGTAGAGTCAGAGATGAGAAAGAAGTTCAGCGAAGTGGTCCAGGGTGAACGCTCGGTTGCAGACTACGAGGAGGAGTTTACCCGCTTGGCTAATTTTGTGCCAAACGAGGTGAGCAATGAGGAAAGGAAGAAGTCCAAATTTATGGAGGGCCTAGCCTGGAGAATCAGGCAACACTTAATTGGTAATCCGTCATTGGTAACCTACACAGATGTCGTCAATGCCGCTCTACTACACTGTCAGGATCACCGTTTTCATACTAAGGGAAGTAAGAGGGGTGAACCTAGCCAACCGGGAAAGGTAGATGGAAGTGGTGGCAGCAGCACTACACAACAGCAGGCAGCAGGGCAGTTGGGACAGGATTCCAGACAGGGGAACCCTGCCAAGAAGTTTAAGCACGGGAAGTATCGCTTCGACCGACAGGGCCAGCAGGGTCCTCAGCAACCAGTCCCTCAGGGTCGACAAGGCCAGGGAAATCCAAATGGAGGACAACAAGGCCAAGGGCGACAGGGTCAACGTCAGGGCCAACAGGGCCAAGGACAAAGACAGTTTCAGGGACAGTGCTTCACTTGTGGTCAACAGGGTCACAAGAGCATAAATTGTCCACAGCAAGACCGGGCACAACAGCAGGGTGCCCAACAGGGGCAACAGGCACCATTAGCCCCAGCAGCAGTACAGGCCCCACAGCCAGGACGGATGCAGTACGGGCGTGTGTTCAACATACGAGACATTCCATTTCAGCCGGCACCGCCGGCAGTTGCGGTTATGTTTCCTATTCATGGGCTTGAGGGGAATATTTTGTTTGACACCGGGGCAACGCATTCATTTATTTCCACTAGATTTGCACGGGCAGCCGGCCTATTAGCGACAGCAGACACTCATCTTATGTGTGTGGAATCACCGATGGGTAGTGGGTCCCTCATACACTCGTTTTGTAAGGGTGTGGACATTATGGTCGGGAGACTGAGCCTGGCGGCAGACCTTCTAGTGCTGGATATGGAGGGATATGACGTCATCCTAGGCATGGATTGGTTGGCACATAATAGGGCAATGGTGTATTGTTATGAGAGGACCATCGTGTTCTCTATTCCGGGGCAGGAGATGTTCCTTGTGGCTATGCCACTTCCTGAAGGAGGATCAAGAACTCACTTATATTATATTGAGGAGGAGACCTCACATGGGGTGGCCATTTCTCTGGACTCAATCCCAGTTGTGAGGGATTTTGAGGATGTCTTTCAGGAGATACCAGGGTTACCACCTAGCAGAGAGATAGAGTTCGTAATTGATCTAACACCGGGGATGAGACCGATTGCCAAAGCACCTTATCGCATGGCTCCTTCAGAAATGCGGGAACTGAGAGAGCAAATCCAGCAACTGTTAGGACAGGGTTTTATTCGACGGAGTACATCACCATGGGGTGCGCCAGTACTGTTTGTGAAGAAAAGGGATGGTTCACTTCGTCTGTGTGTAGATTACAGAGAGCTGAACAAAGTAACGATACGTAATAAGTATCCGTTACCAAGGATTGACGACTTGTTTGATCAATTGAAAGGGGCTGCATACTTCTCAAAGATCGATTTGAGATCGGGATACCACCAATTGGGCATTCGTGAAGAGGATGTACCTAAGACCGCTTTCCTGTCGCGGTACGGGTCATATGAGTTCAGAGTGATGCCTTTTGGGCTTACTAATGCACCGGCAGTATTCATGGATCTCATGAACAGGGTATTCCGGGAGTTTTTGGATCAGTTTGTGATTGTGTTCATAGACGACATTCTGATTTACTCCCGTACGGAGGAAGAGCACGCAGAGCACTTACGATTGGTCCTACAGACATTGCGGAACCATCAGTTATACGCCAAATTTGAGAAGTGCGGATTTTGGCTCCGGGAGGTTCAGTTCCTAGGCCACGTCGTATCTAGCAGGGGCATTGCAGTTGACCCAAGTAAGGTATCGGCGGTGAGGGAGTGGGGACAGCCCACGACACCGACAGAAATCCGCAGTTTCTTGGGCTTGGCTGGTTATTATCGTCGCTTCATCAAGGGATTCTCAAAAATTGCCGGACCGTTGACGAATCTAACTCGGAAGGGAATTCCCTTCGTATGGAGTGATAGTTGCCAGTTAGCTTTTGATGAATTGAAAGACAAGTTGACATCAGCCCCCGTTCTTACCTTGCCGAAGAGTGGAATGGAATACCGAGTCTATACTGATGCGTCCTTACAAGGACTTGGGGGTATGTTACAGCAGGAGGAAAAGGCTATAGCTTATGCGTCATAAAAACTTAAGCCACATGAGAAGAACTACCCCACCCATGACCTCGAGTTGGCAGCGGTTGTTTTTGCTTTGAGGATTTGGAGACACTATCTTCTGGGCGAGCAGTTTACGCTATTCACGGATCATAAGTCATTGCAATATCTGTTCACTCAGAAGGACCTGAACATGAGGCAGAGAAGGTGGCTTGAATTCGTGAAGGACTACTAATTTGATATACAGTATCATCCTGGTAAGGCTAACGTGGTAGCAGATGCGTTAAGCAGAAGACCCATCGGAGAGTTAGCTGAAGTTTGGAAGGCAAAGTGGAGTGAGCTCCGACACGAGGATGATATGGCAAGAGCATGTATGGCAGTTCTAGCTATCACTTCCGAGAACGTTATGCGGATAGTGAGGGCACAAGTAGAAGACCCATTTTGTCAGGATAAATTACGACAGTTACTGGCCAAGGGGGCAGAATGCTACTCCATCAGTTCGGAAGGTGGACTACGTTTCAACGGTAGACTGATAGTACCCGAGGATGATGATTTGAGACATGCCGTTATGACAGAGTCGCACGGGTCAAAATTCTCAGTACACCCAGGTGGGGACAAAATGTATCAGGATATGCGACGAGTATATTGGTGGTCAGGTATGAAACGAGATATTGCAGAATTTGTCTCGAAGTGTGCTACATGCCAACTCATAAAGGTTGACCATCAGAGGCCTTCAGGAATGCTACAACCACTAGAGATTCCCGTGTGGAAGTGGGAGAGTATCTCTATGGATTTTATTACCGGGTTACCAACCTCGCAGAAGGGCCACGATTCCATTTGGGTGATAGTGGATCGTTTGACTAAAGTCGCACATTTCTTACCGGTTCGTACGGATTATGATACTATGCGGTACGCGCAGCTGTTTATTTCAGAGATTGTTAAGCTGCACGGAGTTCCCATTAATATCGTATCGGACCGAGATAAGATATTCGTGTCGCACTTTTGGCAGAGTTTTCAGGAGGCCATGGGCACCGACTTACGGTTAAGTACGACATATCACCCACAGACGGACGGCCAGACAGAGAGAGTAAACCAGATGCTAGAGGACATGCTGAGAATGTGTATTCTAGATTTTGGGGGAAATTGGGAACCGTACCTTCCTTTGGTAGAGTTTGCGTATAACAACTCTTACCAATTCACTATTGGTATGGCTCCATTCGAGGCGCTTTACGGGAGACCTTGTCAATCACCCGCTTGTTGGTTAGAAGTGGGGGATAACAAGCTTTTAGGGCCAGAAATGATACAGGAGACTTCCTCCAAAATAGAGTTGATTCGAGGACGTATTCGAATAGCCCAGGATAGGCAGAAGAGTTATGCTGACGCCGGCAGGAGACATGTGGAGTTAGATGTGGGAGATCAGGTATTGATTCGAGTATCTCCTATGAAAGGGGTTACGAGGTTTGGCAAAAAGGGGAAGTTGGCGCCAAGATATGTAGGGCCGTTTCCTATCATTGAGAGAGTGGGACCGGTGGCTTACAGATTGGGACTCCCTGAGCATCTTCAGCGAATACACGATGTGTTCCATGTAGCGTCGCTGAAGAAATACAAGAGGAGCGAGAGAGCCTTCTGGCACATTCCACTGGAGGAGATCTATTTGCAGCCAGATATCTCGTATGAAGAAAGACCCGTGACTATCCTGGATTATAGTGAGCGCAAACTAAGATCCAAGGTGGTACCCTTAGTGCGAGTACAGTGGAGACATCACAATATGGATGAGTCCACTTGGGAACGGGAAGAGGATATGCGCGAACAATATCCAGAACTATTCATTGCAGGTATTTTTCCTAATTTCGAGGACGAAATTCCTTTTGTAAGGGGGGAAGTATGTAACACCCCGTAATTCTGCTTAATTTTAAATTACGCAAGTAGAGTAATTTAATGGGATTTGATTACACTTTAATTAAATTACGTAAGTAGAATAACTTAATGTAATTTAATATGATTGATTTAAATTACATGAGTAGAGTAATTTAAACAGATATTATGTTAATAAAATGAAAATGTGTTATAGAAAATTTATTAGGGTGAATATAAATTTTCAATGACGATATGTTCGGTTTAGTGACTATACGGGCGTACCGGATGTAGCTCGACAAAATTTAAGATGGAGAGTAGAAAAATATTTACGAGACTCAAATGATAATTTAGAGTCCACGGTTGAGTCCGAAAGGGTCGAATTAGTCAAAATAGTGTACCCGGGGGTACTAGTTGAGTGCCGGGTCATTTTTGGGCTAAACCGGGACCATTCGGGGGCATTTTGGTCACTTTACAATTAAGGGAAAGATGACCTACGAATTTTTGTAACCCTAAATCTGATTATAAGAATGGTGGCTAGGGTTAGACACTTAGAGTTACACCATAGCCATTAGAGAGAGAGAGAGAGAGAGGCAAATCCCTTAGGCAAGAAGGAGGGAGAAATCATCTTAGGAAGATTTCATCAAAAGATTGTTGGGAGGAAGGATTGAGGCACCAACATCATCAATCATCATCAACAACCACGAATCCAGACCCTACAAACCTTAAGGCAAGTGGTTTATTGCATAAATAATTGAGTTATAATACCCATGTTTAAGATTAAGGAAGAACATGATTTTTATGATATTCTTGGAAATAAACTGTTTAGAAAAATCCATGATTGATTAGGATTTGCATGTAGAACGTTTTTGAATTCCTAAGTATGCTTATATTATAGAAAACTTGATGAGAAATTCGTATGGAAATCTGGAACTTTGATGAAAAAGATAAAGAATGCAGTTTTTAGGGTTCTTGGATATTATAGAGATTTTCAGTGAATTTAGCCAAGAATTATATTGATTTTGATGTTTTAAATCGTTAGTAATCATCCCAGAACATGTAGGTATGATTAGAAATTGTTGGTTGTAATTTTGATGGCCTATCATGAAAGCTAGAGATGTGAAAATGGTGAAACCCGTAGGAAGAAGACGAACTGGGTCTGTCACTGCTCGATCGATCGATCGACCACTGAATGTCTATCTATCGAAGCAGTCGATCGATCGATCCTCTTCCTTCGATCGATCGACCCTGTCTGAATTATAGAGAATTTGTGCATAAACTTCTTTAATTGCCGTTACTTAATGGGAACCTTAGAAATGATATTTTTCCTATAAGGAGACTTGAAAATTACCAGTAGGTGTACCATAGGGTTCCTCCACCTATGATTGAGTAGAAATGTTGGAGAAGTGGAATGACTAAAGAACGATTGACTTCGCCGTGAGTTGAGATGGTTAATCTAATTTCGGTTAAAGTGAGACTTGATTTCCGGAAAGAAAATACCAGTAGGTTAAACTTTTACTTAACTACTGAATTAAGGGAGGGGTAACTAGGGCCCTTAGATTTACGCGAATACTCAAATAAATACAATAGTGAGTTATATTGTAGTTAATAAGTACGGAAATATAAGAAAGAAATATTTCGTACGGGTATGAATGATTAGGTCGGGTGCGTACCTACTAAATTTATATAAATGATATTGGGTAAAGAGAACACTACCTAAATGAATTATGTTAGGGTCGATGTGACATTCCGAACTAACATAAAGTTATATTAAATTTGGGGTCGATGATAAATGTCGAACCAAATTTTGTACTGGTGCCGCGATGAAAGAGTTCCGAACCAGAATATGTGTATATATTTATAATTATATATAGTTGGGGTCGATGTGACATTCCGAACCAACTTTCACTTGGAGTCGATGAATTATTCCGAGCCAAGAGTCCTTTGTGTGTAATAAAAGGATATATTAGTGGTAACATATATTATATACATTGTCGGGGAATAAAATGTTATACGTGCTAAATCTACCAATTGAGAATAGTAGACAAGATTATGATAAGTAAATGTCCTGATAATAATTTATAGCATGTTGAAATTATTACGAGAATAAGGTAATGAACGGTAAATGAGTTAACTTCAGTTATGGTTAGTATGACTAGGTAGACTTAGTTTCCTCGATAGTTACATGCTATGTAAGAGAGGTGAGGAGGTTCCAGGGAGCGTGCGAAACCTTAAAATGTGTAATCAATAACTTAATTGTGATAACCGCTTGGAAAATATTTTCAAATGTTTTGAGTACTAACTCTTGCTATGTAAAATTTTAAAAAAACTTTTAGGTGCCCAGCCACAAGGACACCCAGCTTGATTTCCTGTCAGAGATTTGGGAGCTGCAGCCAATGTGGAGGTTGCAGGAATTGCTTAGACGTTTCTTTCTTTTCAGTTCTAGTGCAGGATCTCAGTTTTATCATTCCTTGTTGGAACATGTCGTTCCACCTTTTCTATTACAGTTTATTCTAGTTATGGATTTGTAGTTGTCTTTTGGGCCGTGGTTTACGGCAAAACTTTAACTGCTTTCAGATTTCTTTTGCTTACTGCATAGTCATATCTAGTTTTGGTAATGTGTGGTTTGGATTATTTGTTTATTTAAGAAAGTTAAAATTTGGCATCCGTTTTAATTTCACTTAGGTGATTAGTAAACTTTTTTTTAAAAGGCGTTCGACAGTGATGCTAAGAATGAACCATTATAGAAACCTGTTTATATTAAAATAAGGCTTGATCACCCAAGGTTTAATTAGGTGGGGTGTCACAGTTACTACCACAAAACTGGAACTAATTGAATTAGACATTCACCAAAAAACATATGAGAAAAAGGTATATAATGTATGAAACTAAAAAAGGACCCACATTTTCATCCTATATAGTGTATGAAGGTACAACAGTTTTAGTGGGACTATGTGTGGTTGGTTGGTTATGTTAAATTTGAAACCACAATTAATAAATCAACATTCTTGCATATCGCCTTTCAAGCCCTACATTTTTTAATTCTTTTGAACAAAAAGGACCTAAAAGATTAGATAGATAGAATTGTATAGAGTGAGAAGAGAAGAGGAAATAATATACCATGCATATCTGCCAAAAGAATTATAGTTGTAAAAAACATCATATATATTTCAACAATCTGCAATTTATGTGTACACTGTTAGCCTTATGTGAATTAAATGCCAATGATTGAAGATTCATATCAAAATATAAGATATGAAAAATCATTAAAAAGTCCCAGTTATAAATAGAACAGATTCTTGTGTACACAGCTAGCCTTTGGGTGGTTGGTGAACATATTCATGTCTACATAGCAATTCATGTGTACACATCAATTCATCTCAAACGCATATAAGTTCCCCCTTCAACTCCCACTATTGAGATTGTCTAGAAGAACTGCAACAACGGTATCAATTCATGTGAGAAGGAGTATACTGATGTTGAAAACTGCCCAAAGCAGAACTGCATATTTCAACTCAATGCGTACACAGCTAAGTCTACTTCATGCTCCTTATACTTCATGTGTACACAACTAATATCATGTTCCTCTTACTTCATATATACACAGTTAATATACATCTCCTTAAATATGCTCCTTCTACTTCTACAATTAATAAATAATATCAGTTAATATACAACTCATAACTAATATCATATACAACAAATATACACCTAATATTCATTATAATCCTTGTTATATATAGCTAATATCATAAATAATATCTTTGAGAATTGCCCAAAGCAAAACATGGATTCTAAGTCTTTGGTATTAATTCATTTTGGCTCTTAGTTGTTATGAAATTTGAATTTGGTCGAGAACCATCTTTGAAAATAGTGGTCAAAGTTAAATCAAACAGTGGACTCATTACATGGTAATTGAATTTGGATTGTAATGGTGTTTGAGCATGGTATGAAATCTTTAACATGTAACTTAAATCAAACTAAAACAAATGGTATGATAGTTTAAGCGCCTACCTTAAAATTATAACATAGAACAGGGCGATTTCAAAGCAATAGAAATAAAAGGGAAGTGGTATGAAATTATGGAAATCCAAAACCCTCCTAAAACATCGGATGCCTACGAGCTGCTGCAGTTAATAAATGACCCCTCCGCAAGAAATCTCTCTCTGAAATAAGGTTTGTTACCAAATCCACCCTCTACCTGAATCAAGATCTAAAATACTAAAATCAGGCCTCAATCGAGTCTTCTCCCTCCATTTAAGCTTGGTGTTGCCATTTGTAAGAGTACTATCCCAGTAAAATACACATCGAATGCGTAACTTTTCCCTCCCACTCCATGCCATTTTCTACGTAACTTTTATTATTCAATCGTATAAAGAGTTCGTTCAAAGATAAAATGGGTGGAGATGGACTGTCAGAGAGAGGGGTCTTAGAGTCTATCAGCGAGCATTGTTTTGATTCAAGCTCAAATCACCTTTTCACCTATTTAACTACCAAAGAGGGTGAAAAAGATTGAAATTGTGTTGATAGAGAATGACCCTGCAAATATTAACAACCTTAAAGCATAAACTCAATCCAACTAACTGACCATAATATATATATATATATATTGACGTGAACTACACGTCAATGACCTAAAAATCAAGACAATATGATTTCTAGAGAGAGAAACAGAAGAGTTCTTATATTTCAAGAATTGAGAATTAAGAACACGATGAGAATACAAGCCTATTTGTAGTAGAGGTATTACTTGCTAATCAGGTAATAACTAAAATGACTAAAGGGACAATTAAGAAATAAAAGAATATCTAATTAGTCCCAAACATGCTTGGCAACTAATTATGGAAGGAAAAGGCCTAACAAGAACTGAAAAATAGAAGATACAATGAAGATAAAAGAAAGATAAAATGAATCTCCATCACTCTTACCCCTCAAAAAGAGTTCGCCCATAAAATCAAAGGGGGAGACCAATAGAATCACCCTCTAAAATGGTAATTAATGCAGGACCAGAGGACTGCTTGGCCTCATTGAGATACTCGGGGAGCTGATCCATCGCTAGTCGGGCCCACCGATGTGGATGAGGGAAATCAGAAGCTCGGTGTCCCAGGTTGCTTCAATTAAAGCAGCGAAATGTCGGAGATCCTGTATGGGTCGTAGCGAAAGTGTAAGTAACTGGAGTAATGGATGAAGATGTCGAGGATGAATCTGCGGGAGGAGCAGAACTCAAGGAAGATGAAGGTCGGGCTACTGGCGAAGTTGTTAAGGTTTCATGATAGGCCTTGACCTATAGCATACTCTACCGCCTTCAAAAAGGTTGGGATCTCTCTCAATCTAAGGTCGCAGTGAATATGTGGCTGAAGTCCCAGAATGTAGCGGCTGATCCTCTGATCCTTCGTCTTGGGCAGGCATGCTCTGGTGCAGAGGAGCTGGAACTGATCAGTTTACTCTATGACCGAAGACGTGTCCTACTCGAGAGACTGAATACGCATAAAGAGGTCTCTCTCATACGTCGAACGTATAAAGGAGGCCTGAAGAGATGCCTTGAGATTTGAGATCGAACCAGTCTTGAAGAGATAGGAGTACGACATCCTTCCTACGATAACAAAGGTCAATCCACTAAACACGAGCAAACCCCTGAAATTTGGTCGCAGCTAGAAGAACACATGAGCGGCCCTAACTCCGCTTGTAATACAAAACTATCTTTATAGTGGTGAGCTGATCAGTCATATCATCCGGGGAGAATCTTCCATCAAACAAGGAATGTCTATACGAATGTCCCCATGGAGACTCCGAAAAAGTAACTGGAGTGCTAAAGAGAGTGGGTCTCCATCCTGATGAGCTATCTAGCCCACCACATCACCTGGTCCAGGTGAAACATAATCAATCGGGTCTAGTGCCACCTATACAGGTAGTCGGCGAGGAGGAGGATCATATTGGACCATGGGAGGTGATCGAGGACCATGCTCATAGTGGGGACACGTGGAAATTAGGTGACCACGTTCTCTACTATAGAAAGACTGACGATCCCATAGTGCAATGTGGCGATGGGCACCAGGTGGGGGAATCCAATAATAGATACTACGGCGTGTATCTCCAATGTCAGAGGAAGGAGAGAAATCTGTGTAAAGTAAAAATAGGTTATAATGAGAGGGTGTGTAATTTGATGCCAAGTGGGGTGGTATATGTGGTGGTGTGTTGGGATGCAAACGCTGATCAATATTTTGATATTAAAAAATAACAAAATCAAATTGGTCTGGAGGTCAAATAGGGTTGGAGTTGTGTGGTGGGTTGGGGCAAATTGTATTTAGGTTTTCGGGGGATTCGGGTAGGGCGGATTTTTTTTATGGGTGCCCGGTCTTGGGTAAAATTAGGGTTTCTTGGGTTATTTTGGTTTACATTTTGTTTGAAAAATTATGGTGAGGTCCAGGCTCAGAATGGGTTTTATGGTTGGGGGTAAGGGAAGTGGTGGGTAGATTGGGGCAATGATTTGGTTAAATCCACACAAGTTAGGGTTTAAACGGGACAACATGTATTCGGGTTTTATGGGTGAGTTCTGGACAACAATTGTTGTTTAAAGGGTTTAAATCATAATCTTGGTTGCGATGTGTGGTATACACGCCTAAATTGGGGTGACCCAAAGCAAAAAAATGGGGATCGGCCACCAGGAGGGTGGTCCGACTCTATGGCGGGACTGTTGTATGCCACAGGTGGCCAACGGCTGCTATATGTTCAGTTGGAGGGGTGTCGACTCCCTTCAGGGTGGTCCGACACTACAAAACCCCTACCCGTCATTAATCGGCAGCCTTAGGGCCAAATTCTCCTCCGTCTGGCGTTGTAATTGGACCAGGAAGGTAGTCAGAGAGGTATTGTAGGTTGAGGTTTAGATATGGGACATAGTGTGACACCCCGACTAATTAAATACCGTGTAGCTACTCCTTTATTAAATTAAATCAAAATCCCAAGTTGGCTCAGTTAATAGCATCACTGTCGAAAACATTTTAATGATTACTAACCACCTAGTATTTAAAAAGTAAGTTGTCAAATTTTAAATTAAATCTGATTAACATGCAATGAAAGAACAACGAAGAATAATATCACCATTCATCATAATGAAGCAATAGAATAACCATCACATAACGTAAATAAATCCGGAGGAAAAACTCCTCACTACAATCCCACAACTGAAATATGTGCTAAATACTGAATACTGAATTATTACATGCCAAAATAGTCTGAACAAGTGAAATGTAAAAGTGTCTCTAATGGAACTGGGCAACATGCCCTACAACTGATGAAGATAGATCAATGAGTCAAGAGGAATGAGGCGTCTACTAGCAAAGCCCTGTAACTTCCACAAACAGCTACAGCTCGTCACCTGAATGAGTATCCTATGCATGGTGTCCTTGTGGCTGGGTACCTAAAATGGTTTTTACAAAAAAAGATTTGAAACCAAATGGGTCAGAGCCCGAATGTGGAGATATTTTAAAAACCTGGAAGTGCTTTAATAACATTAAAACATTAAATGCAAAGTACATGTTAGGACGTGCACTCACATGAAATTATCACCTCTCGTCTAAATGTGCACTCCTAACGTAAGTACCCATCTAAATACATTAACACCTAGCTAAGTGACATCATATCTAGCTAGACCGTCATAAATGCTACCCTTTATTACTCGGTTCCCATTATCATCATAACGGTATCAATTAAATAGGGGATTTAACTTAACTTCAGGTTCTCAATTATTAGCCATACAACTCATCGCAATATATCCTTTATATTATCCGTGTTTATACACACAATACCATATTATCCGTGTTTATACACACAATACCATATGAAAGTTCCCATTTAATTAAGTGTATATTATCCACAACATAAAGGCACCCCGAGACTAAGCTGCGGTGCACACATACTCTTCTATCCATCCCGGTACATCACGTACATAAGGAATCACGTATTCTGAATCTCTCAGGAATAGTTCAGATAACACAAATCACAAACAATGGAGGCGAACACAGCCACATCACATGGGTCACGCACATACCTACGCTCCCACGATCAACAGACTTATTAACATCCCAATAAGTCCTTCTCTGACCTATGTTCTCGAGGTACCAGTCTAAATCCCCCCGTAGGCACACAAGGATTAGAGGGTCCTAAGTGAACGCAAACCTCCCGTGATAGCAAGTATGGTAGGTATGTCATACACACAAATCATATACCAATACTAAGTAAGCACACATCTTAGTAATTACCGTAGTTTAATTGTAGTACATTTCTCATTCTAGTACCAACTTAGAGTTACACAATTTATATAATCACGGTTTATAATTATACGCACCATAAATTATTCTCACGTCGTGGTAGACACTCACGTCTCAACCCATAATGTCCATTTGGTTCGATCCACCCTTATATAATTTACTCCTCATAATAACCCAAATGTCCCAAATCTACCAATAAATCATCAAAGAAATGTTATCTCTATCATCGAACAAATTTACGGGACTCTAAAAATCAAAACGGGCTAAAAAGCCTAAACTGCCAGCTCGTTAGAAGTCTCGTTCGAACGAGGCTGTTCGAACGAGATTCAGTTCGTTCTAACGAACTGAGCCTTCTAACGACATCTTGTTCAAACGAAGGTATCGAACGAAACTTCCCCTCGTTAGAAGCCACTGGTCAACTCGTTAGAAGCTCATTCGAACGAGCTCGTTCGAACGACCTGGAAAGGTCTTCTAACGAACGATCAGTTCCGAGCCCAGAATTCCTATTTTCATTTTTTCACCAATTTCCACTCCTCAAATCTCCTCTAAAATTCGTCCCAACAATGTTTTAAGGTCTTTAATCAATCCTAAACATATTAAAGTCACATACTAACGTGTTTTAAGGAATTAATTCATCCTCAACATCATTAAATCATCAGGTCTCATCACTTTTCCCCAATTTTTCAAGAACATAAACCCTAGAATTTTAAATCATCAATTCCCATAAATAAATCCGTTTTTGTATCACATAAATTAGTAATTCTCTTAATTCTATCTTCCAATAACATTTCTACATGCAAACCTATCTCCAAAATTAAACTAACAACTCCAATTTTATGGGTTTTCATTTATCTCCCAATTAATTATGATTATTGAATTGTCTAAGCATGGAAGAAGCATTTACTGCATAAAAATGTAAATTAAACCACTTGCCTTGATTCAATCTCTGATTTTGATGACTATTTGAAGAAGTTCCCTCTCTCTTTTTGCAGAATTCCCTTCTATCTCTCTCTCTCCAAGCTTTCTTCTCCAATGGCTATGGTAGCTAGGGTTTTTTTTGGGAAATTTTAGAAACCTAATCTAATAACCCCCGTAGATTATTGGGTCAATAAGGGTTGGTTAGTGGGTTTAGTGGGTCAATTCCCAATCAGATAAAAGCTCTTAATTTTTGTCACTTTTAATTTCCAAAAATGCAAAATTACCAAACTACCCCTTTATGTTGCCGGTATGGCCCAAAAATACCCCGGGACCCAAACTAAACCCCCGGCTAGTGTTTTTTGACTATCTCGACCCTTTCGGACGCGTTGGCGCACTCAAAACGACCATACGGTTAATAGAATTTAAATTCACTTTTATAATTAAAATAATTATATTCTGACGCAATTGTCACACGCGTCCCAATAAAATATCCAAATTGCCGTATATCAATCTCACGACAAATTTCATCAATCAATATTCATATATTAACATATATACCCAATATAGTCAAATACCAACTCACATCTCGTTAGTATCCTATCCGGATTAATTTCCAAATTAATTCACATTTAATTAATAAATCCCAACAATAAATATCACAAAAATACGGGGTATTACACATAGTTAACTCGGCGGCACAGATTGGTAGTGGGGTGTTGGAGGTTGGTCACTTAATGGGTAGTCTAACGCAGTGGTGTTGTTGTCTAGCCCTTTCCAGCAGAGACTTGAAAACATCGTGTAATACTGATTTATATTAAATTTCGCAAGTTTTCAAGTAACCCTTATTTAATTAGAGTATACTTTTAAATCAAATAAATTTAGCCCCTAAACATCCATCTACGATGCGTGTGTCAACCCATAAACAAATAAAGTATGCGAAACAAGTTTAAGAAAAAATCCCCGCAGGGCAAAACCTTTTATTTCACTATAATAAGTAAATCGCAACTTACACGGATTACAATGAAATACAGTGCCACATGAATACCCGCAGGCGTCGATCGGTGTCGTCAGCAATGAATCCACACGCAGCAAACCCACATGAACCTCAGTCCAATCAACAAAGGAAGAACCGCAACACTCCTCAACGAAACGCAGCCATAAAACTTTGTAGAGACTCCCTCAGCAATAACACGCATCCCTCGGTTGCAAAGATCTCTCCACAAGGTTTGAACAAACTAAAAAGTTGTGTTCTTGGGTTACCAAAAAGATTCACAAAGGATTGGCAATTGTGTGAATCAAACATGAGTCTTGGGACTAAAAAAATATGAAGACTAGAGGTATTTGGACTAAAAAAAATGTCTTCTAAAGTCTTACAAAACAACTCCCCCGAAGTTGGTATTTATAGGAAAATAGATGAAGAGATCCACGTTCTTAAAACTCTAAAATTCTATCGAGCGTACAAAAAAAACAGCATTCTTTAAGGAATTTTCTCTATCTTCAAAAGGTCATAACTCTTTCACCGTAGCTCGGATTGAGGTGTCGTTTTTTCCAGTATCTTCGTTGCGGCGAGATATTAAACTTTCCAATTGACCAGACCCCTGAACTATGGATGTGAAATTACAAAAATGCCCTTGAACACTCCTATCGTGCCTTTCTTCACTGTTTTGACTTCCCTTGCGTACCACTTGCATTAAGTCCCTAAAGTCGTGGACCGTGAAGTCGTTGAGGCAGATGTGGGACATATTAATGGAGATGTTAAATGCTTGATTCCCAGAATTTGGATTGAGGCCGTCGAGTGACATCTTGAGGTGACGTGCCAAATGTAGCGGCGTACGACATACACAAATGAAACATGTTGGACATGAGAAAAATGTCCTTACAAATCTCCCCCTATGTCTATGCCGGTACATACATAGAAAATCTGAATTATCAAATATGAAATTGCCTATACAAATCTACCCTCCCATGAACCCAAAACTGGAAAAGGTACAAATGAATAGTCTTCATCGTTTGTTCTTCAAATCTTCAGGAATCTCAAGTATTTTCTCATCAGGGTGTGCAATTCGGAGATCATCAATGTAGTACCTACACACACGAGATAAAGAAAAATACCAAGTGACGTATCGAGTTTGAAATGAGATAAACATAGATACCAATATATGATAAGCATAAGTCAAATCTCAAAAACTCCCCCAAAATTCAATAATTATTTCTCCCCTTTTTATGATGTCCCCAAATAGACAAATAAGAAGAATGAATCAAACAAGCAAGCAAAATCGGGGAGTCACGGTATACAAATCAAGGCATCAATCAAATGACAAACGTGCTCTTGCAAGGAGATGCTAAAAAAATTCTTCGCAAACTATTTTTGACTTTTCAAATTTTTCATACAAAAAAAAAAATAGATACCATTTGAAAAAAGAATGCTACCAAAATCACACCATGGATTTAAACTCAAACAACCAAGTCATGGAAACAGAATGAATGGGTGTGAACACATTCGACAGGTAAATCAACTCAATCAATCATATGTGCACGATGCATTTGTGTACCCCTAACGAATGATCATCAAAAGTATCCTTAGGTGTAAAAATTTGTTGAATTTAAATGACACCGTCTTATGCAAATCAACAAATCAAAGTCAAAGTGATTTCCACACCAATAACGTCCAAAATTATTTAGCGCATTATCAAGCATTTCAAGGACGTGCAAACCCGTTTTAAATTCTCCAACCAAACTCCCTCATATATATATATATATATATATATATATATATATATATATATATATATATATATATATATATATATATATATATATTCTTTTAGAGGTAATCTAAATTCTCAAACTTTGGAGAATTGGTGCAAAAACCTAAATGGCCCATAATTGAGATGAATTTCTTTTTATTGCCTTTCAATTTTTTCGGGCTCTTTTAACCTCTTTGGACCCCGGATAATAAAATTCCTCCATTTTTTAGGTCCTTTGGAATGGTGGCTTTTGCGCAAAGAAGAGATAATTACCTTTCGCAGCCCCTCCCCGTTCTTAAACAAAGCACAAAATCTCACAAAACGGTTTTTATATGCACAGTTTCCTTATCAAAAATTAATCGCGCTTGGTTCATTTTAAGGACAGGATTGAAGTGAAAACACCCAACCAACATGTGATAAGACAAGCACAATAATCAAAAAAATTTGTGCATGTGTGCAATAAAGGAAATTATGAGTCAAACATGTAGGAAGTAACACTTAAATGCATCTTAATGACTCCAAACATTATAAAGAACATGGATGAATTGACCTATTGTCTCAAAACACTATCAAATAGTCACATGAAAATAATGGAATGAAGTTGTGACTCGATCATCCAAAGAGTTCATCCATAAACGGTGCAAACAAAATACAAAAATCTTTTTGAATTTTCTCAAAATTTTATCAAAATAAAATCTTTTTGTATTTTTCAAAATATTTCCAAAAATAAAAAAATCTATACAAAAAGTACATGTCACAACGCTAGCAAACATATATCAAAAAGCATAACTAGCGTATGACACACATGCGAACACAATTATCTATATGATATGGCAAGAGAAGAATCATGTGCAAGCAAACGAGAATCAACTTGTCTAAAATCTAGTGTATCCAAAAGTGATTTCCTAACCCAAATAGATGTGAAACAACGTGTGGGGGATTTAGGAACCAAGGTAACACTAGACTTCGACATCCTAGGACTTCTTCCAAGATCAAAACAAAATCTCCTAAGGTGACCTTTCCTACCACAATGTGAACATGTGTAAACGGGAGGAATGTTACCTAAAATGTGATCTTTTCTAATGTCCTTGGGATTAATTGACCCTCTAAAACAAATAATGGTTTTGGCTTTAGTACTAGAAGCATGAGGACAAGATGAGCCATTACCATCACTACCAAACCTACTTGAATCGTTTAAATTATTTTTCAACTTCAAAATATTTGATTCAAGCAACAAATTAGACTCTTCCCAAGACAGGGATTGCTTTTTCAAATTTTTAACAATTTCTAAAAGGGTATCCCTCTCCCCCTCAATTAAAGCAAACTTTTCCCTAAGATTCTCTCCACGTGCCACAAACTCATTGATTAAAATATTTCTTTCATCTTTGGCACAAACACAAACCATCGAATTTTTAAGGTCCTCCAATTCTTTCTCTAAAAATAGGACCCTTTCATCACTCTCCTTCTTGGACAATTTTAAAGAAACAAAGTCATGGTCCAAGGAAATAAATTTTTCATGATAAAAATCTCTTTGACTTTGAACCGTTTACAAATGATCCATCGCAGATTTAAAACGAGAATTTTCTTTTTCCAAAACTTTAATTCTTTTGCAAAGTTTCAAATTCAAACTTTTTAAATTTTCATCACGGTCGTGAATCTTTTCAAAAATAGGCTCCTCATTAAACGGGTGTTCCATTGAAAAATTGCGATTTTTCACAAAATTGATTTTTCCAAAAAAAAATCAATATCACACAAGTTTCGCGGAAAATAGGAATACGCGATAAATTAGCGTAACCTGCTCTGATACCAATTTGAAAACGTCGTGTAATACTGATTTATATTAAATTTTGCAAGTTTTCAAGTAACCCTTATTTAATTAGAGTCTACTTTTAAATCAAATAAATTCAGCCCCTAAACATCCATCTACTGTGTGTGTGTCAACCCATAAACAAATAAAGTATGCGAAACAAGTTTAAGGAAAAATTCTCGCAGGGCAAAACCTTTTATTTCACTATAATAAGTAAATCGCAATTTACACGGATTACAATGAAATACAGTGACACACGAATACCCGCAGGCATCGATCGGTGTCGTCAGCAATGAATCCACACGCAGCGAACCCACATGAACCTCAGTCCAATCAACAAAGGAAGAACTGCAGCACTCCTCAATGACACGCAGCCATAAAACTTTGTAGAGACCCCCTCAGCAATGACACGCAGCCCTCGGTTGCAAAGATCTCTCCACAAAGGTTTGAACAAACTAAAAAGTTGTGTTCTTGGGTTACCAAAAAGATTCACAAAGGATTGACAATTGTGTGAATCAAAACATGAGTCTTGGGACTCAAAAAATATGAAGACTAGAGATATTTGGACTAAAAAAACGTCTTCAAATGTCTTACAAAACAACTCCCCGAAGTTGGTATGTATAGGAAAACAGATGAAGAGATCCTCGTTCTTAAAACTCTAAAATTCTATCCAGCGTACAAAAAAAACAGCATTCTTTAAGGAATTTTCTCTATCTTCAAAAGGTCATAACTCCTTCACCGTAGCTCTGATTGAGGTGCTATTTTCTCCAGTATCTTCGTTGCGGCGAGCTCTTCAACTTTCCAGTTGACCAGACCTCCGAACTATGGATGTGAAATTACGAAAATTCCCTTGAACACTCCTATCATGCCTTTTTTCACTGTTTTGACTTCCCTTGCGTACCACTTGCATTAAGTCCCAAAAATCGTGGACCGTGAAGTTGTTTAGGCAGATGTGGGACATATTAATGGAGATGTTGAATGCTTGATTCCCAAAATTCAGATTGAGTCCGTCGAGTGACATCTTGAGGTGACGTGCCAAATGTAGCGGCATACGATATACACAAATGAAACATGTTGGACATGAGAAAAATGTCCTTACAAGACTCCTTCAAATTTTTGATGTTCCAGCATCGGAGTTTGGCCAGAAAGTTGTTCAGTGGATTCGGGTTATTTTTCGGGTCTGTGGGGACTTGATTCCAAGAATTACTTCGAGGGATTAGGGTTTTGCAATTTGGGTAATTGCGACATTAGGGTTTCAAATTGTTCTTGATGTCTCTTTGTCATTTCATCCATTCGTTGCATTAATTATTGATGATTTTTTCTTAATTCTTGATTAATTTGTTTCAATTCATTATTGGTTTGTCTAATCTCGCGCTAATCTCATATTGAATTCGGTTTACCTTTTTTGGGTCCATTGAGAATGTAGGGCACGATTTTGATATTCAACTCATATTGATTCGCACTAACACCAATGTTTGGAGCGACACACGCTTTGATACTAATTCGACATGAACTACACGTCAATGAAGTAAAAATCAAGATAATATTATTTCTAGAGAGAGAAACAAAAGAGTTCTTATATTTCAAGAATGGATAATTAAGTACACAATGAGAATACAAGCCTATTTATTGTAGAGGTATTACTTATTAATCAAGTAATACCTAAAATGACTAAAGGGCCAATTAAGAATTAAAAGAAAACCTAATTAGTTCCAAACATGCTTGACAACTAATTAAGGAAGGAAAAGGGGCCTAACAAGAGCTAAAAACTAGAAGATACAATGAAAATAAAAGAAAGATAAAATGGATCTCCATCATATATATATATATATATACACACACACACAACTAACTGATCAGTGTGCAGTTTTGACATGACCGTGTATAACAGAACCTATATGCAACTAACTAATCAGTTAGGAAGTACTTTACAAAAAATGGTCATTTTTTCAATCCATGATAGACCTCTTTTAATGTAAAAAATTCGTAAATGGATTCATTAATTTTAGCAGGTAGATCATAATAGTAGGATTATATCATTTTCAGTAGAGTATCTCTATGAACTGTCAGATTAGTGGATAGATTTTATTACAAACGCTAGCAATATCTAGCACCCCAGTACTAAGTTTACATATAGGGAAAATTAGTACATATAGGGCAGATTAGTGGATAGTTGTATACACCTATACAACATTCCATGACATTGAGCGCTATACAGTA
The DNA here is from genome assembly GCA_949130495.1 of Sambucus nigra. Taxonomy (NCBI): domain Eukaryota; kingdom Viridiplantae; phylum Streptophyta; class Magnoliopsida; order Dipsacales; family Adoxaceae; genus Sambucus; species Sambucus nigra. The sequence continues at coordinate 587,369,131 of OX422216.1, forward strand.
AGGGAAAACAATATGCTCATTTAAATTAATGGTTCAAGTTGAATCCATAAAGATTAAGCAAAAAGCGGGGAATGAGACAGGTCGTATAGATGTGTTGGTTTTAAATATGTCCGGTTTTAAGGACATGAGAGCTTTGTGGTGAATTTCTTCATACGGATTGGGGCAAGGGAGGTCCAAGATGTTTTAAGCTATTTTAAATGGGGTCTTAAAGTAATTGGATGAAATTATTTTAATAAGTATACATCTGCATGTTATATACTCCTAGTTTTCAAGGAGATTTATTCATCCACTCAAGCATAATTTCAAATATCTTCTATACAAATTTCAATTGACTTTGGAACATACGAACCACTAAATTTATAGAAACTCACTACCTTAATATCAATTTGACAATATTGAATCTGCCTCGACACTTAAATGTCCACTGTAACAAATAAGTGAATTTCTTTCTAGCTCATACAACTTTTTAATAAATGAGTGTGTACATCAAGTGTTTAAAGCACATTCAACGTAGAATAGGATGAATAATATAAATCTTTTTAGATAAATTCACAAAGTATTACCCGGATCATCAAATTTCGTATTTGCATCTATAACTCCTACCAAAGGTTGGTCCGCATGAGTGACCTAAAAAGAAAAAGAAAAAAGTATATTATAAAACACATAAAAAAAGGAACCTGCATAGATTTAGCTCAGTGATAATTGGTCAATGGGAAATATATTCAGATCAGTGTTGCTGGTTATGTCAGATCTTGTGTACGGCCAATTTCGCTTCACAAACCCTATGTAGCAAGCCTTCGCCAACATCACACTCCTTAAATCAAACCTCTCACATGTGTTGTCAAAAGAACATAAAAAAATACTTTAAATTTGTCTGACATATGAGCATAATTATTAAGAAAAATTAATGGTACAAAGAACACATAATAATACCCAATTCTCAGGTAATGAAACCAACTGTTTAACTTTACTAATTAAGAAAAAGGACTAATCAAGTAAGTACAAATAGAAAAGGTTAGAGGAATTTTATTTTCCCTGTAATTACTACAATTAAGCTATAATAACTGATATTACAGGTTTAGAAGTGAATAAAGTTGAATTACCTGCCACGCTTGAATTCCTTGCATGCTCTCTGAACTCAATTTCTTGACAACAATCACAGCTCATGATGTATATTAGAGACATGTGGCATGTGGTTGTGCTCCCGAGAGAAGACTATCTTTTTTCTATTTTTAGTTTAGGGTATTATTGTCATTTTCTTTTATTTGTAATGTTTAACACTACACCAAATTAATCAAATTGGCACCCTTTCAGCGGCTAGCCTTGTCACGGTGACCGTGATTAAAAAAAAATACGCATTTTTTGTCACGATCATTGACCGTGACAATTCTATAAAGTTGTCACGATCAATGACCGTGACAAATCTGTCAGCAAAAAACCCTTTTCCCTCATTTTTTCCTCACCGCATTATTCCCTCCAATTTCTCTCTCTCTCTCTCTCTCTCTCTCTCTCTCTTCCATTTATATATATATGTGTGTGTGTGTGTGTGTGTGTGTATGTGTGCTTGTGTGTGTGGTGGGGGAAGGGGGTGGGGTTGTGCGTGTGTGTGTGTATGTGTGTGTGTGCATGTGTGTGGGGCGGGAAGGGGGTGGGTGGATGTATGTGTGTGTGTGGTGGGGGTGGGGTGGGGTGGGGTTGTTTGTGTGTGAGTGTGGTGGGGGAGGGGGCAGGGATGAGGGGTTGGATGGTGGGGTTGCGTGTGTGTGCGTATGTGTGCGTGTGTGTATATGTGTGTGTAGTGTGCATGTTTGTGCGTATGTGCGAGAGAGGGAAATGATGCGAGGGATGTAACGGGGGGTGGGGATGCGTGCGTGCGTGCGTGTGTGTGTGTGTGTGCATGTGTGTGGGGAGGGGGGAGGGGTGGGGCTTGTTTATTTTTTTATTAAATTTTGATTGGTTTCTTAGATATTTTACCTCATATGCAAGTAGTGTCCCTTGTAAACGAATTGATTGATTATTAAGTTTTTTAGCAAATTAATATATAAAAGTAGGATTGCCCCTCATTGTAAATTAATAAATTAATAATTTATATACTTTAATTGTTAGTTTAATTGATGAAAATAATTAATTGAGTAAATGAATTAGAAGGATTACGGGATACACATTTGTTGTTGACATTGTGGTTGGATTATAGTGGATTGATGTTGGGTTGGTTGATTTTAAAAGTAACATGACCATTGGATTATTGTCCATACGGGGGTGGGATTTTTCAATTTTTTTTGAAAATTACATTGTATAACGAACAATATATACCCCGGAATATATGCCTGACTCGACCAGCATTGATGACACTGATGAGTTCGTCGATGATGGTGGTCATGTGATGGAAAAACGAGTGAAATTAACGAGTTTGCAAGATGAACAAGTAGCTCGTTATCTATTTGACACACATGAAGATGTCGAAGAACGGAAAAAGTAAGTTTCGATTATTATAATGTTTAACATTATTTTAGATTATTTTATACATGATTAATTTTGTAATATGCATAAAATATGAAGCCTGTGAGAACAATAAAAGACGAAAAATAATAGTACAATCAGACAGCGAATTTAGGCTGTGGTTGACACAAGATATAATTATAATGAAAATGGTCGTTATATAATGTTACATTGCACTCAAATTTTACAACTAATATAATTAATTTATCTATATTCTCAGCTCTTAAAGACGGGTGATGCGATATCAAGTCTTGCTCATCTAGCCACTGGACCCTTGTTCGTGGCACAAGAGTACAAAAAGTATCGATTGAACAATTACATTTTCGGCGCTAAAGTGTACGAAGAAAGTACAAATGTACAGAACTCGAGCATTTCATACCAGACTCTTACTTTCTTTCGAGCGAGCGCAAAAGATAAAAACCTCGCTAAAGCTGAAATGACTTACTATGGTGTAATCCAAAATATATTTAAATTGGATTATATAAGCTTCAAAGAGGTTGTATTTTACTCTGACTGGGTAAGAGTTGAGGATAAAAATGCTTGTAAAATTTATCATGTCACCAATTTGATCACGGTTGACTTATCCAAGTTGAAGAGCAACGACCACGTGAGCGATGAGCCATTTGATTGTGCATTTAAAAAGGTTCACCAAGTGTTTTACTTGGAGTATATCAACAACGAGCCATGGTCAATTGTCCAACACGCTCCAAAGCGTCTAAATAGTAATGTGGATGACTTGGCTGCTCCTACTGAATATCAATCCATTTTTTATGATAACCCGAATTTCAAACAATTTTTCAATTTGTAATAAATATTCCAATTTGTACCGAAACATCCATTTTTAAGGCTTTTAATTGATTTGCACTTTATCATTTTCACTCTTGTGTAGTGTGCGTGTGTGTGGGCAGTAGGGGTGGGGGTGGGGATTTTTAACAGTAACAATTCATTTTTATTTGTAGTAATTGTACATATTTGTAGTAACAATTCATTTTTATTTGTACATATTTGCTCTCACTCTCTCTCCCTTCTTTCAGGTTACTCTCTCTCTCTCTCTCTCTCTCTCTCTCTCTCTCTCTCTCTTCCATTTCTAATTCATTTTGATTTGTACTAATAACATTTTGTTATAGCAAATGTCTCCTTCAGGTATTAAGGCAAGGATGATGATGTTGGTTATGATGATGTCATCTGGGCTCGGTGGTAGTGGAGGAGACGAGGGTTCCTCGTCCCCTAGGCTCCCCAAAAATGGCAAATTGGGGATAGCCATTGAGAACAAGTCGGGGCTATTAGCGAGATCCCTCGAGCTGGTAAAGATGATCATCGGCCCGGGGTACATTTGTTGGAAGGAGTGCCATATGAGCTCAAGTTAGTTGTTTGGGTGGCACTACAGGTAATGTATTTGTATTTGTATTTATATTTATATTTATATGAATATTTCAATTTCAATTTCGATTTCGATTTCAATTTCAATATATATTTATATTTATTTCGAAACTAACATTGTATTTGTTGGACAGGAACAATTCAGCCTGGATCCAAAGCTACGCGATTTCGTCTTGGAGCAGTTGAGGGAGCAACACAAGATGTGGAAGAAAAATATGCGGACCCGGTACTTTGGCAAGACACGAGAGTCCGTTATTTGAATGCATGAATTCGTTCCGATGAAGGAGACGATCTCATTAGCACAATGGCAAAAGTTCATTAATAATGAGATCGGGGAGCGACAATTGGCATCTCGCCAATCGGGGAGGGAAAATCGGGCAAAAAAGGCAGACATGCGCTTCTCCGACCGGACGTCTTACGTCGAGGTGGAGCATAGGATGATGGTAAGATTTAATTTTTCTATAACTACAGAAATATATTATTCTACGTTATTTTACTTTACGGGGTCGATACAAATTTTACTTTATTTTTTTTCAGGGGAGAGGGAGTGGCCCTAGGGGTAGGCCACATAGGCTCGATACTTATGTGGCTCTTCGGACGAAGAAGGGGAAGGATAAGGAGGTGTCCCCGAGCATCGCGACCACGATTGTAAGCAATCTGACAGTTTACTTTTTATTAATTACGTTATAATTTTTTAATTTACTTATTTTACTAATCATGTATTTTTTATCGTTTCATGCAAAGCTTAAGGAAGTGCATGAGTCGCAGTTTGATGTCGACAAGGCATCTTTGTCCAGTTACACACTCAACCAAGTACTTGGTGCTAATCGCAAGGGGAGGACAAGGTGGGTGAGCTTGCGGGTGGCCAAATCTAGGATCATCGGATTGGAGACGAGCGACACCGGGTTGGCTCAAATAGTGGACTCGCATGACGCAAAGATGTCCCATTTGGAGGCGACAATCCAATATATGTTCTCATTCATGAAGCATTCATTGGACATAAACCGTAAGGGGAAAGGGAAGGAGAAGGTGGTGGAGGAGGAGGTGCAGGATGACGAGGATGTGGACCTCGCTGCCTCATCGCCGACACGTGCAGACTTTGATGATCCACTTCCCTATTTGGCTCCCTTCGACCGAATGATAGCGACACTTGGTTGGCCGAGCATGTTTATACTGGACATATTTGATGGCCAGTGGATAGGGCGGGGGTTGAGGGACCCGAATATCGTCCAGGGTGCACTAGTTCATGGTCGTGAGCTTCAAGACATCGAGTCCAAGGTGCTCGTCACGCATGTGATAATCAGGAAGGAGAACTTCCCATTGTGGTTGCGCTAACAATGCGGCACGAGGTATATTAGTGGGTGTGTCAATTCGTATATCGTGTGTCCTACTCACCTCCTCAGAGTTAACCTTACCCAAGACATGTAGTGACATTATTTGAATTCAATTGTTTTTAACTTGGTACATTTGAATTATATTTGGATTATATCATGATGCATATTGTCTCTATTTTGAATGTATATTTGCATTATCTCTATTTTATTTGGATATATGATGCTTGAACAGGTACAACATTGCTATAACAGGTACAAATATATTGCTGGGTAGTGGCAGTGACCAAACTGCCCAACAGATTTTTTTTCAATTTTGTCCAGAATTGTCACGATCATTAACCGTGATAAGTCCGTGACAAAGAAACTTGTCACGGACTTGTCACGGTCAATGATCATGACAATTTTTTATTAAATGTCACGAGTTTGTTAGGGTCCTTAACCGTGACAAAACTTGTCAAGGACCGTGATAAGTTTAGCGAATTTGTCACGATCAATGACCATGACAAGTCCGTGACAAAAAAAGTTGTCACCCCAGGTATTGTCACGGTCATTGATCTTGACAAGTTAAACTTGTCATGGTCAATGACCGTGACAATTCGGCAGAATTGGTGTAGTGTAATTAGTTTCTAAATATATTTGGGACGAATTGGTCAATTTTAATTATTAGTTACGCTTTTTAGTCTTTTTGGATCTTAACTTGGTTAAGAAACTAATCTCTCCTAGAAATAGGCCCTTGGCCTTCATTTGTAATTAGACTTGAATATTGAAAAAATAATATAGAGAGAGAAATAGACTATTTTTCTTAGTTTAGTTTTATTTGGTGTATTGTAGTTAGTATTTAGTGTGTAGTGTAATAGTAACTCTTCCGCATTCTTGATTCACATCAATTGGTATCAGAGTTGCGTTTGTTCTTGGTGGTGAGCTGTGTCGCTCTTGGTGTTCGTCGTGGTGCGTGAAGTGGGTATCGAGTTCAGATTCCAACTCGGCCAACCCTTCAATCAGGTGGATTGATAAATGTCCAAATGGGAATCAGTTGGATAGAAGCCTTAAATTCCATCGCCACTAAAATGGGGGATACCAACCCTTTTAACCTCCTCCACCCCACCCAACACCATCATCTTCCTCCACCTCCATCACTCACAACCACACAACCACCACCATGTCTATATGAATATCCATCTTCAATTTCTTCTGAAACCCTAACCCTAGCTGCCCAAACCCTACCCACTTGCCTAAAATAGTCGTTGACCACCCCTCTAGCCCCGGACAACCCCCTTTTCCCCTAAAGATAGCCCCCTAAAATAATCCCCAACCTCCGATCTTTTAGCCCGCACCCCAATCTGCCCAAAACCACTTCCGACCAGCCTTTTCCTAACCCTTACCCCCTGTTCCGACCCATTTTTCAGCCCTGCTGCCCTGCTACACCCGCAACCTATATTTACCTACAAAACCAAAACCAAACCCTAAGCTTTTTCTTTTTACACCAAAATAGCCCCACCCCAAATTTAACCATTTTTTTCCACCTTTCCCCACTCATTAATGTCCAACCACAATCAAATTCAACAAAATGGGCTTCCCTACTACGATCCAATCCCCCACCCCCTGTTTGATCTCAAATCCGATCAAAAATTGGTCTTATGGCCTATTGTGACACAACTACAGACTTCAATGAAAAATGTGTCCCACTTGGGATCCATTTATGAATATTTGCCATTTTGGGTTCGACTTTTCGGAATGTCATCGTCTTCATTCCGCTTATTTCGCCATCGTACTCACAAATGTACGGTCTCCGGAGTTACCGTCCGGTCAGATTCAAGGGTCCACCACTCCAAGTTGCAACCATGTTCTTTTGGTGTCGAGAAGGTGAATATGATCATCAGTTTTTGATTGCTCGGATTTCGTACTGGGACATCACTGGGATTTGGGTTTTTTAGACCCATTATTGATGAGGTTCATACACTTGGGACTAATTCCAGTTGGGATGCTCACTTTTGGATAATTTTGATTGAGGTTAGAATCTTTTCTTGGTTCATATCACGTGCCATTGATGAGTCACCCTACACGATAGAGAACGAGCTTTTTCGAAGATGGGGAGACTGATGTATATTAGAGATACATGGCCTTTAGCATCACTTCTAACTGTAGGATACACACTCCTAAGATGTAAGATCAATCGTTAGATAAAATAGATTAGATACATAATCTGTTTATATAGGTTTTGTATACAAAGACTTAAGATGTGGAAAAAAAACCCCTCCTCCATATATATATATATATAATGCTCTTGTGCGGACTAGTCCGCATTTTAAGAATGCGGACCGGACATGTGTCACTTAAAGGTGAGCCCAGAAATTATCGCCTAAATTATAGGCACACACACTCTATCTCTTTTTTGGTCTCACCGCTAGGTGACACATGTCTGGTCCACACTCTTAAAATGCGGACTAGTCCCCACAAGAGCAAGACTATATATATATATATATATATGAATGTGTTAATATATATACGAGTATATTAAAGGATATTACGAATAGTAAATTTATACACATTCAAGAGAACAGCTCGGGGATGCTATGTGTAAATAGGTACATAAGTGTGATAGAAATGTATACGGGTACATGATACTAATATGTGGATATTGAATTAATAACTAGTGTGAAGTTATGTGAAATGGCTTGATAAGATTATAAATGAGATTTATAATGAATAAGCAGATTTGAAATCTTAATGTGAATTCCAAGTTAAACAAAAGTTTACGTGGGGCATAAGGCATCGTATGGGACTAAGATGAGCAGTGATACTAGTTAAGCTAGATAGCATTACTAGGTTGGTCAAAATACATGCATTAGGTGTTCACTATAGATGATGCCAGAGGGGTATCTTATGGGAGTGTGACACCGATTTAAATATGAAAGAATGAAGGACATATTTATTAATGTATTTTAAACACTTAAAAAATATTTTTAAATCATTTTGGGCTCTAACCCGTATCAAAATATTTTCAAAACTTTTAGGTGCTCAGCCACAAGGACGCCTGGCTTAATCATCTTTATAGAATGAAGATGCTGCAGTAGTTGTGGATTCCTGTAGGGATTGATTAGACACTTCTATCCATGAGAATTAAATAGGAGGAACTTCAGAGTTATTTTGAGGCATGTCACCCAATTAGTTAGTGTTTATTTTATTCACATGCATTCCTTTCAATTAGTTGGATTATTGTATAGTGATTTTTTATCGAGAGTTATCGTTGAATTTATTTATGCCAGTGAGTGTGAGTTTCATTATTTTCATGGATATGTGAATGGAAATTTTATGTAAGTAAGGTAAAAGGTTTTAAAAATTTGATACCATGCCTAATAGGTTATTAGTAATTAAAATGATTTCGATAGTGTTGCTAAGAATGAACCAAATGATATTTTTATTTTATTCTAGTAGTGGATTGATCACCCATTATTGAAATAGGTGGGGTGTCACAGATGATATCAGAGCCATATTTTATTGTCCTTAGTATTTGTGCGGACTTACTATGTTTTCAGCATTGCTTTCTCTTTGATGTAGAGTCATATGCTTAGGACAATCAATTTATATTGCTATTTACATTCTCCTGCTATTATGTATAATTGAAGTGAATCTGATATGGGTTTGGTTGGGCTTTGTATCTCAAACAATAGAGGACGACCAACGAGAGTCATTAGGAGGACCGCGGGAAGAGAGGTTCAGTCAGATTCGTAGACTATTTATGGGATAGTGACCATAGGAGATGTCACTACTATTGTTGCTCGGGAATTTAATTCTATGATGACCACTAGGGCATAACCGTTTCCCCAAGAACAGCCACAACAGAAGGTGGTGCTAATTAAAACTCACCCGATGCAGTTACTATGGGAGACAAAGTTATAGGGGCCTTTCAGAAGAGCCATCTGTTAGAGTTTAGGGAAATTTACGAATGTTGTATTATCTATCCACTGTAAGGAGGGTATGGCAGAGTGAAATGACACTTATAATCAAATTTTGGCCACTTTTAATCTCGCAGGAGCAACATTTTAGTAGTGGGAGTTAGTCATCACATCTGAGGAGAGGGATACTATAAATATCAAGGAAATTTGGGAATGGCTTGATCGTAAGTCCTTTCATCTTCTAATCAGAGAGATATGCGAAGGAAGACTGAACTCATCACATGAGGGACAAATAGTGGTTGGGTATGAGGAAGAATTTACTTTTTTAGTGAACTTCATATCCGAAAAGGTGGACACATAGGAGAAAAGGGTCTTTAAGCATGATGATGGAATCACGGGAAGAATTCGCCATCACTTATGGGGAAATATGGCTTGGATGATTTATGTTAATGTCATCAATGTATAACTTTTACGATGTCAATATCAATGCTTCCATGTGAAGGGATACAAGAGAGTGGGAAAGTTTAGCCAACAGAGTATGACTGGGTGAATCGGTGATAATTGGATACCACAGGGGGTACCTACTAGGAGAAACTATGCAAATTATTTAGATGATGGGAATTTTGATAAACTAATGGTGGATTCAGACAAGGCCATCAAGGATACTATCATATTCCACTGGGCCAATGAATTCATGGAACAATGGGGATCAGGGTTAAGGCTACAAGGGCTCAAAAGTATAGCAACCTCGATATGGCCAACGGGGCTAGAGACAGGAGGATTACACAAGGAGGTGTTTATATGTGGAGAGCAGGACCACATGCATCAATCTTATCCATGGTGAGTTAGGGGATAGGAGCAGGGTGCCTATTAGGGGAAATAGTTATAGTAGTTTCTGATTCAGTTTAGACGTGAGTATTATGTCCAGGGACCATTTGAACAGCCAGTACTATTAGAAATTGAAGGTATGAGTTTTATCCATGGGTAAATGGAATGGGTTTGAATGACACGAGTGCATTCACAGTATTTATTTAGAACTAGATTCACGCATGAGAAGAGTATAGTGGAGGTATTTCTAGTATTAGTACCATGTGTGTATATTTACCGTTGGGTAGCAAGGCCCTCTTTGGTTCCTTCTGTAGGGGAGAGGGTGTGAACACTGGGATGATATGTTTTTGTAGATCAATTCATTTTAGAGAGATATGATAAGTGATTATGGTGTTATCCAGGGTATGGACTGGTTAGAGATTGTTGAATGTTATAGTAAGGCTATCGTGTTCGATGTTCCATGGCAGGATGTGTTATTTTTGTAATGTCTCACCTGAAAGAGGGTCAAGCCCGCGCATATATTACATTCCAGAGGAGACTTTTGAGAGTATAGTTTCCTCGTTATATTAATCCTAGTGCGTAGGGACTTTATTCATGTGATTTAGGGGATATCGGATTTACTACCGAGCAAAAAAAGATTAAGCTCGTTATTAATTTAGCGATGGGGACTTGGTGATAGTGCAAGCGTCGTATTGTATGACTCCTTTAGAGATATGGGAGTTGAGGAATAGACTTAAACGTCTGGGGGAAGAATATTCAGTGTCTTAGTTATGTGCTTTGGGCTAGAGAATCTTGATAACCGATAATGATAAGTGATAGTGCATCGGAAAGTTCCTTGTTTGAGTTTTATTTGATAGACGTTACATGCATGAACCTTAATAAACGTCGAGAAGAGGGATATGTTGTTAGACGTTAAGGCATCGATTTTGAATGTTAATCGTTGTGCAAGTGGAGAGTACACTATGAGTTGAGAGCTAGTATAAGATATATGACCAGTGGAGCTAGGTGGTACGATGTAAGAAGCACTGGGAAAACTTTTGCACCTCTATTTGATTGGTGGGGCAATCTCGAGAAAAATTTAATCTTAACTTATGGGATAATTGATAAAACCTTTATTGTATAGCCATGCCCAGCATACAAGTCCGAGTTTGAAATAAATATGTTAAATCGATGATCTTAATGCAGATATGCACGGGATATAGGGTGTAAGGGTGCCCTGGTAGTTTGATTTTCAAAATCGTTTGGGATAAGTGAACGTGGTATTAAATGTGTTGAACCGTATGTCTGTGGGGTAGTAAAAGAAGATTTAGGAAACTAAGATGGACTGAACTTCTTTGAGAAAGAAGATAGTCTGAATAAGGAGAACTATCACACCAGAGATGGGTTGAAAACTATGGAGACATGGGTAAAAGATATCCCTTTACAAGGAAGGATCCAATAGTTTTGGGAAGTAGAGTGGAGTCTTACTCAGTCAAATGATATTGATTTCACCAGACAAAAAGGACCCAAGAAGTGTGCAGTTTTGGAGAAGACGCATTGGTCACGAGGTTTGGTATACCCTAAGATGAGGAGTGAGAGGTACAGTGTGATGTGGGATGTTGAGTTGGTGGACCAATGTAGAGTGATATATATACTGTGTGGACTGATGAGGATAGGTACACCACTTGGACATGGGAAAAGGTGTGTCCGAGGTGAGCAACCAGAATTTTGCAAAAATTGGTGATTTTAGTGATGGAATGGATAGACAGACTGATAAAGTTCATTATTGGGTTACCAATGTCAAGGAAAGGTCAAAATTACCTTTGATTTTGGGGAATTGGTTGACCGATATGGCATGATTATTATAAATTTAGGTGATTTACATTATCGACCACTGTGCCCAAAATTTCATTAAAGGAAGGAGATGGCATAAGGTATCGCCCAACATTGTTGTGGATCAAGATTAGATCCTTAAGGCCCACCTTATGGAGGGTTTATCAGGAGGAAATGGGGACAAAGTTACATTTTAAGCAAGACGTAGCACCTGTATACCGGGGAGTGTATAATAGAGGTGATTGAAATGTTAGAGAATTCGAGGGATGCGTATTTTGGATTTTAGGGTAATTGGGAGGAGTAATTACCATTGGTAGAGTTGCGTGTAATAACTCGTACATCATTATTATTGTAAAGGAACCTTTTGAGGATTTTTGTGAGAGACGTTATCATCCTCCCTTTGGTTGGTTAGAGGTGTGGGGTAACAAGCTTCTCGGGACAAATGTGATTCAGAATCCATCGACAAGGATTGGATTAATTAGAAATTATTTTGTGTAGTTCAGGAATGTCGTAAGAGTTCTATCACCGTGAACCAAAGTTTTTAAAGTCTGACATAAGTGATCAGGTGTTGTTGGGGCTGTCTCCCATGAAGGGAGTTATGAGCTTTGGCAAGAATGGAAGTTGCACCTAGGGAAGTGGGGCATTTCCCCATTATTGAGATGATAGAGCCAGTGCTGTATAGGCTCGTCATATTGGAGGATTTGTATCAGGTTCATGATAGTTTTACGTATCATCATCAAGGTGAGACCTTAAGAATGATGGAGTATGTTAGTATGAAATTATTTGAAAAGACTTGTCACTAGTCCTGGACCGTAATGAGTAGGCCATCAGTTAGGATGGTACCACTAGCGGATGTATAGTGGAGGTACCACAATGTTATCATGATTTGACTTTGGGTACGTTAGGATGCCATGCAGGTAATGATCCGAAGATTTTGGTGCTAGATATATCTGAATTTTGGGGCCGAAATTCCTTTGTGGGGGGAGTATGTAACATCTCATATTTTTTAGAATATTTAAATTACACGTATTCTGGTAATTTAATAAATTTGAGAGATAAAGTAAATTGCATAAATGTTAATTGCAAATATTTATTAATATTATTTATGGGTTATTATATTTACTTGTGTGATAATTAAATGAAATTGTATTATTTTTATATTACGTCGGAAGTGGTTGAAAGTGACGGGTTGACAGTATCTTATTCAGGATGCTCGTGCAGGGCCGTATCAGGAATGAGATGGTAAATTGATGATAGGTGATTCATATGGTGATTTCGAGTGCCAATTGATCCGAGATGGATTGATATAGTCAGAAGTGGGTACCCAAGGATTGTAATCAGGTTTCGAGACTTTTTAAGCTATACGAGACCCGTACATGAGTATTATGGTCATTTTAATATTATAACTTAACCTAATTTTGGGATTAGGGGAATATTAAGGGTAATTATATGAGGGGGGTCATCCTTATACTCATTCTGATTCACCTAGCCTTGAGGGAGAGGCAAAAGATAAAGGGAGAAATTTAAGAGATAACTCAAGAACATTATTCCGGGAAGAGATTGGAACAATTCGGGCCTTAGATTATTGCGTGTAGAGGATCTTAAGAAGAAAGATCAAAATTGCCTACAATATGAGGAAAATGTTTAACTTGCTTTGATGTTATATGTTGTGTTTTAATTCATATCTGCAAGTGCGATAGGCCCCCAAATTTTAATTTAAAACCTTTTTATACTCCAAAAAGTAATAATTTCCTTTTTAGATATGCAGAAGCGAAGATGATGGTTCAATTAAAAAAAACAAATTCACAAACTTTAATTTCTTTTCAAATTAAAATTAAACCAAGTGAAATAAGATTAAATCCACACAAGTTGATTTTTCACTTAAACCAAATATTTCAATTCAGGTTCTAGAAATTTGCCTAACAAGAATAATCCATTTTGCAAATTAGGCCAAACCAAATTTTACCAAAATAAATTATCTTTGAATTGAATTAATTTCAATTTCACCCAAATATATTTTAACACCAAAGAACATAAGTGTGATAATTAAATCAAATTTTATCTTGAATTACCTAAGCATGCATCTACATGATTTAAGCAAGATAAAATTACACAATATCACACGACGCGCCGATGTACGAGGAAAACCCAAATGGGAAAAACCTCGGACGGCCCTAGCCACGAATTCACTAAGTATGGTAGTTTTTACAAAGACTCGACACAAGAGGACTTACACAAACTGACTTGAGTCCGTCCAAGTCTTGATGCGCTCCTTGGTCTTTAACCTCCACCTAGTGAATAACCGTGGACTCCCCCACAGTCTCGGACTCCACCGATGAGTCTATGGTCACCGTTAACCCACACGCGAAGCATTTCTTCCAGTGAGAATAGCGCAATAAACTTTTCTCCTTTCTGGGGTAGAGAAGAACCCAAACTCTCTTCTTGTTCGTGTAGAGAAAACCAGGTACCAAAACTCTCCAAGCAATGATAGATCAATACGTACTTGGAATAAACTAAACAAATGGGCGTGTATGTGTTTTTTGATGAATTTAATCCATAAAAATCAAACCCAAAATATAGAAATTTTTCTTAAAAGTTTTTCTCTCAAAAGACTCTTAGAAAGTGAAAAGTTTTCTACAAAAAGTTAGTTCCCCAACTTAAGAAGTATGTCAAAAAGGATGTGGGGCAAAGTAGTGGAAAAGTGGAAAAAACTGGATTAAAATTGTTTCCGCTATTTTTTCGTTTGAAATCTCATTCGAACTACACTTCTAACGAAGAGACAGAAGGAAAAAAAAATCTCGTTTGAAAATTGGTTTGAATGACTTCTCGTTCGAATGAGGTCGTTCAAACAACCTATCTAACGAGTTCTCAGACCATGGTTCTAGATAATTTCGATACGAACGCGTGGCTGGCAGTTTCGTATTTTTCTGATTTTTTTTGGATTTGATATGATTTTTCTACTGAAAGGTGTCCGAGAACAAAATATTTAGAAATATGAATTCAAAAAAAGTTTAACAAAAAAATACTAACACCCAAAATAAATTTCTAAAATACACCCAATAAATAATGTTCCAAGCACTTATATATATATATATATTAAAATGCATTCATACCTTAGGAGCAATGGAACCATGTTGATGACGTAGAAACGAGGCACGACACACACGACATTTGATGAAGCTTTAATATTTTGGCCGCTACGTCTTCAACAAAAACGTCATAGTCTTGAATGGATAAACTTGAACTTTATCCTATGACTCAAATGTTTTTGTCCGGAATTGAGCCAAAACTACAAAGGACTCAATTAGAAATTTGTGTCCTTACAAATCTCCCCCTTTGGCTATTCCGGGATAAAAACCAAACAAAAATCCTAAAGGGCCGTCAATCTCTACTAAACTAAAAAATATCCCACCCAAAATAAAAATACAATGCTTGACTCAAACAACCCAAGGATCAATATCTTTGCCCGATGATGAACGTTGCCATTTAGAATAATTCCTGCACACTTAAGCAAACTATCAAATGCCTAGGGAATATCAATATATTAAATGAAAAATTAAATATGAGTTCTCCCCTTTTATCAAACAAATGACCTACTTAGAGAGATATTAATACCATTTCTCCCCTATTATTCTCCCCCTTTTTGTTCAGGAATGGACAAAGGCTAAAGAATCAAAACATAACTTATCTCTTCCTATTAAAGCATATACACCCCTTAAACTAAATTAGGGATAAATAAAATGGGATAACAAGTTAAACATGTATTAGTGCATAAAGTGATGAGAACATTAAAGCACATATGCAACTAAAATTCAACTAATCCAACAATTAACATCGGATACCAACTAGGATGCAATAAAATGATACCAATATGATATATAAAGTATTAAGCATGTGATATCAACAAAGAATGCAGAAAGATGGATATCAATTATATATTAAAGCATAGATGGACTAGAAAAGCAAGGCAAAGACCCAAAACAAAAACAATATCATATATATGTATACACAATATATTCAAACTAAGCATAAGTACACACATATAGATATAAACACCAAAATGACACAAAACACAATAATTTTTTCACACTCGTATGGCAAAAATGTGTCATATGGAAACGGAAGTGTTGGGGTGTGAACTAGAAACAATTAAATTTAGACCCAATCACTTAAAACATGTTCATGGAGTTCTCAACTAATTGCAAACTTCATGACATTTGAATATAACCTCATGTGACAATATAAATTGAAGTCAATGAACAAACATACACAATGCATACAAGCATAGCATGTTGATGATTCTACAAACCAATAGAGTCATGACATTGAAAGTGCAACTAGGATAAATGGACATTGTGCAAACTGTTGATATACCATCCAATCTCCCTCAATAAGCATATATTATTTTTGAATGAATATATCAATCAAACATAGGCCTTGGCAAATATTTTATTTTTAATGCCATAATTTTATTTTTAGGCATTTAAACGACGTATTTCTTTTAGGTCCAAACAAACGGTGGCTTACTATTCGCAAAGGATAGTAAATCCTTTCGGAGCCCTTCCCCGTGCACATTTATATTTATCATATTTTATTTTTCACACAAATCTCACGTGCAACGGATTTTGACATGCACTAGTCCTCCTATGTCACAAATATGTAGATTACAAGATTGGTAAGACAACATCTCACAAAGCTCAAATATACATATGAAGTTAAAATTTCAAATGAGCTCGTGCATGTGTGAATTGAGGCATATAAAAATAGAATCCATTTAAGCAACACAACATCCAACTACTCCATGTAGGCATGGTAAAGAACATAATAAGGATTGACAATCTAAACCAAAAGTTCTAGCCACGTGGGAGCGAAAAAGATGGAATTCTAACACAAGTGTATGCCACATAAAGTGTGTCAAACTAAAATACACACAAAATAAAATCTTTTTGTGTTTTTCAAAAATTTTTAACCAAAAATAAAAATATATACTCAAAAGACAAAAAAAATCATTTATATTTTTCATTAAGCCTAAATTACTAAAAGGTTAAACACAAATGATAAAGAAAAATCTTTTTGTATTTTTCATTTAAAGCAAACAAACATGAAGGAAATATAATAAAAAAAGATAAACAAGTCATGATTTCTAGCATGAGATATGAAATAAAGTAATGATTAGAAAATGACTAAACAAGCATACAATTAGCATGGTTTCAATAACATGAAGCACAAATCTAAAGTATGCAAATAAAACTAACACATTCAACCTTTAGATTTTGCAAGGGAGGAAGCATATGAAAATAAATGAGAATCAAATACCCTATCTTGTAAAGATACCAAGTCGGATCTCCTAACCCAAACTAATGACGAATGAATATATCGGGGCATATGAATCTTTGCTACCTCGATTTCTTTACGTTGGGTTTTTCTAGGACCTCGTTTAAGATCAAAACAAAAATTCCTAAGATGACCTTTTCGACAACAATGTGCACAAGTAAAAACACGTCGAAAATTGTTACCTAAAGATTGATCTCTAAAGGGTTTTCCTAGGTGATTCTCTTAAAACATTGGTTTTCGATTTATGAGAAGATTCATTACAACTATCGAAGCCTAAACCACAAGTGTCATTTTTAATTTGGACCATTCCTAAAATTTTATCTAGTTTTTTCCAAACGACACTCCAAATCAAATTTGACTTTCCTAGAGTCTTTTAATTTATTTTGTAATTCTAAAATTTTAGACTCTAATAAAACATTTCTCTCTTCAAACTCGAGAAGCTCCTTTTTCATCGACTCCATTAAACCTCTAAGGCTATCTC
This sequence comes from Sambucus nigra, assembly GCA_949130495.1. Lineage (NCBI taxonomy): Eukaryota > Viridiplantae > Streptophyta > Magnoliopsida > Dipsacales > Adoxaceae > Sambucus > Sambucus nigra. Next base: position 587,386,695 of record OX422216.1, read on the forward strand.
TTTCTCCTTCTACATATTCAAGCTTCTCTCAAAGAGTTCTCTCTCGTGTCCTAAGGTCTTCCACTAGCGCACTATCATCAACGACCTTGACACGCTCTCTTAGACTCGCTTCTAACTTCAAATTAGCTCTTTTTAATTTAATAGATTCTTTATAAAGTTCTTGAAAATCATTTTGAAGTTCACTCACATCAACCTCCTCTTCACTTTCACTTTCTTTTTCTTCTCCACTCTCACTACCATCAAAGACAAGGGAATTATAAACTTTTACCTTGGAAGTGTCATGTGTTAAAATTTCATCAATAGAAGAATGCTCACTATCACTCACATGACTAGCCATAAAAGCCACAATTTGGTCTTAGAGGAGGAATCGGGTCCTTCTTCATTATCACTATCACTAAGGGTTGCATTAAAAGACTTTGGTTGCTTACCCTCTCTCTTTAGTTTAGTGGGGCACTCAGAAGCCCTATGGACATACCCTTCACAACCAAAACACCTATTTCACTCGTCCCTATTTAAATTTTCATTAATAGTTTTAGGTATCTTCTCGAATTTGTCATGGGTAGATTTTTCAATTTTCTTAAAATCATTTTTAAATTTATCTTTGTTCAATTTAAGAAATTTTCTCGAAACGAACGCCACATCTTCCGAGTCACTATCACTCTCGCTCTCTACTACTTGTTTTTCCTATTTCCAGGCTTTTAAAGCAATGCCCTTTTCAATTTTATTGTTGATTTTAGAGGGAAACATGTCCAGATCATAGGTTTGTAAATCACCTACGAGCTCTTCTAATTTCGTAGAGGCTAAAGTTAGTAAAGAATTTAAAACAGTCAATTTTGGAATAAACCTATCGGGTTGGGACCTTAAAATCTTCTTTACTACTCGGTTTTTGGGTATTTTCTCTCTCAAATTAAAAGATGAATTAACAATATCGGAAAGTCTAGCATAAATTCATCAAAAGTTTCTTTATCGTTCATTTTGATAGTTTCAAATTGAGTGGTGAGGTTTTGGAGTTTTGAAGCTTTTACGACACTTGTACCTTCATGGGTGATTTGTAAAATATCCCACGCTTCTTTAGCGGTCTCACACGTCATAATACGTCGAAATTCATCCGGTGTGATAGCGCTAAACAAGGCGTTTAAACCACGGGAATTAAAATTTGATAATTTAAATTCACTTTCACTCCATCTATTGGTCGGTTTAGGAACACATACATTATCTACTTAATGAGTTGGTAGAGACCACTCGTTAACTACAGATAACCAAACCCTCTCGTCGATAGATTTAAGTGCCGATTTCATACGCGCTTTCCAATACGCGTAGTTAGAACCATCGAAAATAGGAAATTTACAAAAAGGGGGGAAATTCCATTTTAGCCAAAAATAATTAAAGGATCTTAATGAAGTAATTTATCGTTTTGGCTTTTATACCAATTTGCAAGTGCGATACACCCCCAAATTTTAATTTAAAACCTTTTTATACTCCAAAAAGTAATAATTTCCTTTTTAGATATGCGGAAGCGAAGATGATGGTTCAATTAAAAAAAACAAATTCACAAACTTTAATTTCTTTTCAAATTAAAATTAAACCAAGTGAAATAAGATTAAATGCACACAAGTTGATTTTTCAACCAAATATTTCAATTCAAGTCCTAGAAATTTGCCTAACAAGAATAATCCATTTTGCAAATTAGGCCAAACCAAATTTTACAAAAATAAATTATCTTTGAATTGAATTAATTTCAATTTCACCCAAATATATTTTAACACCAAAGAACATAAGTGTGATAATTAAATCAAATTTTATCTTGAATTACCTAAGCATGCATCTACGTGATTTAAGCAAGATAAAATTAAACAATATCACACGACGTGCCGATGTACGAGGAAAACCCAAATGGGAAAAACCTCGGACGACCCTAGCCACGAATTCACTAAGTATGGTAGTTTTTAAAAAGACTTGACACGAGAGAACTTACACAAACTGACTTGAGTCCGTCCAAGCCTTGACGCGCTCCTTGGTCTTTAACCTCCACCTAGTGGATAACCGTGGACTCCCCCACAATCTCGGACTCCACCGATGAGTCTATGGTCACCGTTAACCCACACGCGAAGCCTTTCTTCGAGTGAGAACATCACATTCAACATTTCTCCTTTTTGGGGTAGAGAAGAACCCAAACTCTCTTCTTGTTGGTGTAGAGAAAACCAGATGCCAAAACTCTCCAAGCAATGATATATCAATAGGTACTTGGAATAAACTAAACAAATGGGTGTGTATGTGTTTTTTGATGAATTTAATCCATAAAAATCAAACACAAAACATGAGAATTTTTCTTAAAAGTTTTGCTCTCAAAAGACTCTTAGAATGTGAAAAAGTTGTCTACAAAACGTTAGTTCCCGCACTTAAGAAGTATGTCAAAAAGGAAGTGGGTCAAAGTAGTGGAAAAGTGGAAAAAACTGGCTTAAAATTGTTCCCGCTGTTTTTTCGTTAGAAATATCGTTCGAACGAGACTTCTAACGAAGAGACAGAATGAAAAAAAAATCTCGTTTGAAAATTGGTTCGAACGAATTCTCGTTAGAACGAGGTCGTTCCAATTACCTATCTAACGAGTTCTCAGGCCATGTTCTAAATAATTTTGATACGAACGAGTGGCCACCTGTTTCGTATTTTTCTTATTTATTTTGGATTTGATATGATTTTTCTACTGAAAGGTGTTCGAGAACAAAATATTTAGAACTATGAATTCAAAAAAAGTTCAACAAAAAAAACTAACACCCAAAATAAATTTCTAAAATACACCCAATAAATAATGTTCCAAGATCCTATATATATATATATATATATATATATATATATATATATATATATATATATATATATATATATATATATATATATATTAAAACGCATTCATACCTTAGGAGCAATGGAACCATGTTGATGACGTAGAAACGAGGCACAACACACACGACATTTGATTAAGCTTTAATATCTTGGCCGCTATGTCTTCAACAAACACGTCATAGGCTTGAATGGATAAACTTGAACTCTGTCCTATGACTCAAATGTTTTTTTCCGAAATTGAGCCAAAACTACAAAGGACTCAATTGGAAATTTGTGTCCTTACAATATCATAATAGATGAAAAAAATATGATTTTTAGGTGGGAGTCATGTGTTATAAAAATGGGTTTCTTTGAAAGCCTTCATGGAAATTGATTTGAGTAGGATATAACATAAAATCAAAGATTAAATCTTATATAAAAGTGATAATCGTGATGAGAAGTATGATTTGAAATTATTGTGACAATCGATGTGATCATAAATGTATAAATATGGAAGAATAGTGTAAATTTTTATTAGAATTAAGGTGAATTAATTTTAGAAATTTGATGATTAACACCCATGATTTAGAAGGTTTCTTGACGAAATGAATCAATGAGACATGTACCCTTATTATTGAGATTGATATGGTAGGGTTAGATTGTGTTGGGATGAATTGTGATGCTAATATATGTGGAGAAATTGGGTGAAAATTCGTATTAGGCATTGAAGCCCCATCTCGGCTTGTCCCAAGGGTGAACCGGCTGCCCCCCTAGCCAAACCCCGTTCGGCTACCCTTTTGGGCCAAGGTTGTTTCTTTAGTTGGTTAGTTAATCGGTTAGGAGTCTGGGTTAGTTTGGGATGTCCGAATATGAAATGAGGACTTCTGGATAATAATTATAAACCTTATTTTACCTCGCGATAGTTGGGATAAATCCGAGGGGTAGAATTAGGATGTTTAGGATGATAACACTCGAAAAATAAATTAACATATTTGGATGGATATTTGGTTTGAATTGGGATACGGGCTGGATGAAGATAGGATAGCGTCCAGAATAAAGTATAATCATGAAATAAAAATAAGTAAGTGACTACTTATGGATTCGGGAGTCGGATTTAGACTTGAAAAAATATAGGCTAGTGCTACGAGTGATATGTACATGGCCAGTCGGGTTTTAACTATATATATATATATATATATATATGATAAGCTACAAGTGTGTTTTTACTGTTCAATAAATTTATATGATAATAAATGGTTAGGATGAAGTCAACTTTAAAGATTTATGACAATCCAATGGTTCACAATGAGCGGTATATTCGAAATTTATATGTTAAAATGGGGTAGGTTTTTTAGAGATGTTCTGCCTGAGCCACGCCGACCTAGCAAATGGCTCGAGCAACATTGGTTTATGTTACCTGATCACATCCCAACCACTCACTCGCACAGTCTCTCTCCCTCTTCACTTTCACAATCCCACCCATCACTCACAAACCCCAAAAACCATCTGTCCAAAAATCTCTTCTTACTATGTTTTATCTTTTTCAACCCATCATCTCTCTAGCGCACCATGTTTTAGGAGCGATGATGAAAAAAGTAGGTGGAAAAACTCAACACCAAGAAAATGCAATCCTCAGATCGGGTGAAAAACACACCTAAAGTGAGTTTTGTTCGGTTCTATTAGGAATATCTCTTGGTGGTTCATTTTTTTCACAGATCTTGGTAATTTCCACCACGCACCATTTACACACACAACTTCAAGATTATCAGTGTGCGTTTAATATCAATTTAGATCTGTCTCAAATTTTCGGTGCCATATATTTATTTTTTTATAGATATTTCCACAACGTATCTAAAATCCCAAATCTAAGCTCCCAGATTTTACCAATCAGTTCACAAAAAGAAACTTTCAGATCTGAGGGGAAGAAAAAATACAGCGAACCTCTCCTCGGTTTTGGATTTGTTGTGAACTGATTTTGAACACCAACTTAGTTTTTAGAATTCCGAGTTCCCTCTGATTTTCGATTTTGGATACAAAGTTTACTTTTTGATTTTTGGTTTTAGTTTGTTTTGAACTAATTGTTTTATTTTTTCTTTTGGTTTTTAGTTGGAGATGGCCTTCGCATAACCACGACAGGAAAATAAAGATTTGAAGAGGAGAAGAGGCGTGTAAAGATTTGACGTTTGGTAAATATGTTTTTTATCTCTTACTTTTGTGCACAAAACCAATTGTGCAGAACTTGATTCCACGCCAGTTCATTTCGATTACAGTGGATAAATTTAATGCACCATGCTTGATAGTTGAGAAATAACATCTTACGGTCAAAACTGATTGTACCGCTCTGATCATTTGTACCCAGAAAAAGCAACTCATTTAAGTGAACACCTGCTTTGGAAATATCTTGATCTTGGCTGCACATTTTTTGCAGTTTTCATCTTCAGTTTCTATCTATATTTTCATTTCTTGTTCTACGAAAAAATAGGAAACCTTCTTTATTTGTTGAAAATGAACACACTGCCCTTATGTCATCATAACAACACCGTGAACTACCATCTCCATCAACATTTAAAGGTTTTTTTTAGATCATACATACTGCCACAGGTAGCTCCTATGCAGTTGTTCATAAAGAATTGTATATGACCACGTTATGTTATAGAGTCGTAGACAGACAAGAAAGTGATTATAGACTTGATGTTCATTGCAACTTCATTTTGTAGCTATGATTGTTGTTTTAGTTATATGAGAGTTTTAATATTTCTCCTTAATTAAAAATAAAGTTAGTAAACAACTGAATTCCATTTTCCATTTTCCATTTAAATTGTATGATTATGAGTGTGTTGCTCCATTATGTTTTGTAATTCCTGTTGCACTCCCTCATTCCTCACTTTATTTTGTTTTCGTATTTTTGAGATAAATTTCATCTCCATTTTTTGTAGTGATGTATGACTAATGTCATCGGAAGCTATGATGAGATTATTCAATAAAAATGAGGTATAGATCTCATTTAATGGTATTTTTTCTTTTACGTATGTGCTCTGTTAGTTCTTTTGTTTTGTTTGGTTCACGCAGCTATATGTGTCGATGGCAAGATTGAAGACTAGTCTTAGGGTGTTTTTCATTACTGTAATATTTTATACTCCCATGATCTGAATAGAATACCTCTCCAATGTAACCAATTTGAAATGAGAATCTTCATGTTTTCGCATTTTTGAAGGATATTTGAACACTTTTTTAAAGCACGCTTCTGGAAAACTATACTGTTTATGACTTAACGCCACTAGAGGTAGAGCCCTCACAATGAAATTCCTTATCGTGTCTCTTCATGTTAGCTGGAAAAGAAAATATGCTATAACAGTTCTCAACATGAATATGGCTTTAGCTAAGTGAAGCGTTTTGTATATTCAGTTCTGAGGAATCTATAAGTTGACAATAGTTATTTTCATATTCATCATGTCTTACTCTGAGCAACTTGGTCCTTATTTTTATCCTTTTTCATCTCATATTGCCAGTTTGATGGTGAAATTAATATGGGTTTTGATTTATGTGCTCTTTTATATACAAGAAATAAATGTATTAATATGTTTTAATATAAAAGTTGGGAAAAGAACTTTTTTAAAAAATGTATTTCATTTGTCTTTGAAATTTTTTTAACAGTTGTCTTTGAAATATGTTTGACATTTTTCTAACAGTTGTCTTTGAAATATGTTTACATAAAAAGGTGTGGGCGAAGTCAGGCCGTCAGGGTAGTGACCTTCTCACATAATTAGAGATTTATTATTTTAATATTTCCATCAATTACATGAGAGTGTCCTCAAAATTTACTTTTAAATGGAGTCTCTAAATTTGGACTCATAGAATTTCTCCAAATTAGTTAATTATTTGATCGAGTTCAAATTTGGATCAACTTCTTTGATTGTTTAAAGGTTGCTGTGTCAAGTAGGATTCTATTTTCTTTGTTTAATATGATTTTTTTTGTGTGTCAGACTATCTCAAACACTACTCATGTTCACTTACTGTATAAAAGTTATACAAGCTTTTTTTTTAATTGATTATGCAGCTTACTCAGAATGTATGTTGGATTTTTCATTAATTAGTTTATTTTTTCCTTTTGTTTCCTAAGTGATTAAGGGACTCTCTAAATGAAGAACATATTTCAGTTACAGGACTTCACATTTCCTGTGGATAAATTCTGGTGTGCAGGTCCATGTGTATCTTCAAGAATACATATATCAGAGTCATCGTCAATTTGGGTTCTGTGAACCCATGAATTAATCTTCAAGAATACATATATCAAGTTGGTTTTTTTGGGTTCAACATATTTTGGGTAATATCTTAACTTTTGTATGTAATCATGTTAAAAAATAGATATATTGTATATAATTATTTAAATTGATTCGAGATGTAGAAAAGTAACATCTTGTTTATAATTTCTTATATGTTGATTGGTTATAATTTTTCATTTGTTCAATTGAGTGGTCACATTGATAATCACAATCTTCCTCATTTAGTCTTGGATGTATGTATATTCAATACCTTGGTTCAATTTTATGTTTAGGCGAGGGTCGTTTTTTGGGGTGTTTGTTGTGGCGTTGTGTTGCAAGTACAAGTATGAATAATGGGGGTAAATTTATCATCGTACCTTCAAGCACGGGCATAGCCTAGTCTATATAATAAGTTACAAAACTTATGTATGTCATAAGATTGATGAATGATGTCATTCATATAAATTTTTTCTGCATTCCCTATTTTGTCCCTCAACCTTTTAATTTCCCCCTCTTTTTTACTCACCAAATTTATACTTCAATTCAAAATTGAGGGTACCGTAATCAAAATCCCTTATGTTCTCTTATCAAAGTAATCAAACCTACAATTTGCCACGTATTTAAATCTAACGATTGTGAATGTTTTGGCACGGAGAGGACACTTTTGTCAAACAAGTCATTTACACATTATCAGAGCACAAGGCTCTAGGTAATTTATTTTTTGTAGGTTTTGTCGACCGTTCATGTGCATTTATGTTTGAATATGGAATAATGCCCTTGCTATTTTTTTTATATTACGAAAGCTGCCACTTAATACACGTGATGAAAGTCGTGTAAGGGCCAGAGGCTGAGGGGCAAATATTTAGTGGGATATTTGGCAATGGAAAATGGGTAATTTTGTCAACTTTTATATAATACATGCAAATGATTTCCTGGAATAAAGGACACGCGCCTGACTCAGCAGGGCACAAGGCTCGAGAGAATGGAACATCTTCATTTTCAACAAAGAGAGTTAAGTCCCCCCCCCCCCTCTCTCAGTTCACAAACCGGTCATTGATTTTTTTGGCCTCCATTTCTTCAGCCTTCATCAACTATGGTATCGTTTTTTTTGCCTCCATTAACTATTCATCCCTCATTCACTCCTCATCCTCCAACGAACAACAAAAAGTTTTTCAGTAACAACTTTTCTACTCTTTCGATATATATTTGCCCAATAATATTTCTCTTTAGGCATATATTTGACCCAGTTTCTTTGATTTGGATTTTGCAGGTTTGATATAGGATTTAAGGTGCCATTGATAGATGATTTGGATTGCAGAGATTGCAATTTTTTTTGGTGAGTTTCTTTCTCAATTGGTAATTTTTCATTCAGTTTTGTTGGTGGGTGTATTAACTCTACACTTACAATCTCTCTCTAAAGCAAGAAACACTACCGTTTTTTTAAATTACATGGTTCTTTTATAGGCAAGGTTTCTTGATCATGGTCATATGTATCATATGATTTGGAAATAAAATAATGTACGAAGTTTATGCCAAAGAAGCCAAGGAGATATGTAACAGAGGCAAGTAGAGATATTACAGCGGTGAGTGTGGGTGGAGGAGGAAATACATAGAGGTTATGGAGGATCTTTTCACACCAACGGTGTGGGTGTGAAGTCGAGGATCTTTTCACGCCAACGGTGGAGGTTGGGAGGCCGGTGGAGTCTGGGGATTTATGAAGTTCACCAGCGGAGTCTGTCAAGTTCTCCAGCGGAGTCTGGGGATTTATGGGAGCGGAGAACGTCCATTTTAGGAGATGGGAAAAAAAATACTACACCTACTTACAATATCTTATTTCTTGAATGCCTTTTGGGGGATTTTGATGTTTGTTCCGGGTTTGGTAGCGGAGTAATAGTCTCAGTATTTTGTTTTGAATGATTTAGTTTGTGTTGGAGTCTGGAGGTTTCTATTCTCTTTGAGATCTGAAAATATGAAAATATGAATGTTGGTCATTTGAGATATTTATTTGTTCAATGCTTTGTTTTTTTAATTTTGTTTTCGTTTATTAAACAAATCCTTTTTTCAATATGTTGATTATGACAGTGGTGTAAAAGTTGAGGTGATGTGCACTGCTTTTGCTTGATGTTTATGTACAATAACTTTAATGGTGAGGTGCTGGGCAGTACTTGTGTAACAATAGTTTATTCTTTGGTGTTTCAAGGCATTTGCTTCGCTATGCTTTAGTGCCATATTTTTTTACGATTTTTTTTATCCATGAGCTTTTTTTTAATGCGTACCATTTTTTAAAGCATCTATTTGTCTATGCTCATGATACTGGTGTTTAAATTTACACTTTCCAAGTTTGTTTAAGTTTGTACTGAATGAAACATTTTTTATGTTTGTAGTGAATAGATAACATGTGGGTGAAGAAACTATCATATACCATTTTTTAACAGTTTCTTTTTTTAGTGATAAGTATGTATCTCCATGGAATAAATAACAGTTCATAACTGTTGTTTTGTTAAATTTTCCTATTGTTTTAAGATTTTTTTTGTTTTCCTAATAAATCTTCATTGTTTTATTTCAGTACCCAATGATTCTCTACGAGGCCGAGGTTGTACAAACAAAATCAAATGAGGTTGTGCGGATAGTTAATATTAATATAGCCTTTGGCGTCTTATTAAATTTCATGGAAAACTGTACATTTTTTTGTAATTTATGTTGGTTTGTATTCATTTTAGCTTATTCTTTAGAACGTGCTATGATTTATTTACTTGGTCCAATTCAAAATACCAATTAAATTTAAGATCTCGAAATAAAGATTTTGGTCATGAGCATTTAATATAATGTGTGGACATGTTTAGGTATCAAAAGTACATATCTTTGATTGGTTGTTATATTTTTTAAATCGGATGAATACATGTCTTGGTATATATCTATGAATAATATAAAGGTTTATGTAGTAACATGGGACACTATTGTTATAATTTCGACAAATACATATGATACGACCAACACGAGTGGCAATTTTTACATGAATACCACACAACCTAGTGTAAAAAATCTCGGTGCAAGCAACATTTTGATTTTTTTTTATTTTTAAATAGGATGGATTTTCTCATAAATAATGGAATAATTCATCAACTTTTTAAACTAATAGGTTCGTATCATAGGTTATTTTAAAAAAATATATGTTGCGAACTAAACATGATATATGATTCTATTAATGATGTACCCTTTCAAAAATTATCATCGTGCCTTCAGGCATGGGTATACCCTAGACCAATCGTAGCTTTGGCGAGGTAACTTATCATCGCACCAAGGCACGATTTTATGCTCTTCAAAATTATCAGTGTGCCTTCAGGCACGGGCATACCCTAGTATATATATATATATATGTGTGTGTATATGTGTGTGTGTGTGTGTGTGTGTGTGTCTCTGTGTGTGTGTGTGTGTGTGTGAAACATACCTACTCTAGAGAATTCTATTGGTGGAGGTTTCGCATCGTGGGCAGTCTTCCCTGATGAATCCCAGCAGGTGTAGTATCTATCCCCAAGACTTAAGTCTGTCACACAACCACCCTATGTGAGTTTTATTTTCAGTGGGGTAATGTGGTATGGTTAGACCCACGGATGTAGGACTATAACCAATTCCGGTTTACATTACGCTTTGGGTTCACTAGGTGTGATTCTGACCCGATGGCCTGACTAGATGTATAAATCCCTAGTGTCTGATAGTATGCTAGAGAATTGCATCCAACGGTGTGTGTGTGTGTATATATATATATATATACAGGTGGATCAAAGGATATTATGAATAGTAAATTTATACGCATCGGGAGGACAACTTGAGGAAGATATTTGTAAATACGTACATAAGTGTTATAGAAATATATACGGGTACATGACACTAATGTGAGAATATTGAATTAACAACTAGTGTGAAGTTGTGTGAAATGAATTACTAAGATTATAAATGAGATTTATAATGAATAAGAAGATATAAAAGCTTAATGTGAATTCGAAGTTAAATAAAAGTATACGTTGGGCATAAGGCAGCATATGGGACTAAGATGAGGGGTGATACTAGTTATGTTGGATAGCGTAACTAGGGTGTTTAAAATACATGCATTAGGTGTGCCCTATATATGAGGGGCGATCGGTATTTAATGGGAGTGCGAAATGGGCTTAAATATGAAAGAATGCATGACATAGTTATTAATGTATTTTAGACACTTGCAAAATATTTTCAAATGATTTTGAGCTCTCACACATGTAAAAATATTTTCAAAGATTTTAGGTGCTCAGCCACAGGGATGCCTGGCTTAACCATCTTTCTTGTCAGACAATGATGCAGTAGTTGTGGATGACTACATGGATTGATTAGACACTTGTATCCTTGAGATCTAGAAAGGAGGTACTTCAGAATTATTTTGGGCATGTCGCCCAGTTAGTTGGTATTTATTTTATTCAGTTGCTTTGCTTTCAGTTAGTTGGATTATTGTATTGTGACTTCTTATCGAGAGCTATAGGTTTATTTATTTATGCCAGTGAATGTGAGTTTAATTATTTGCATGGTTGGTTATATGGATGAGAATTTTTTGTAAGTAAGTTAAAAAGTTTGAAAAGTTTGATACCAGGCGTACGAAAAATATTTTTGACAATGATGCTAAGAATGAACCAGATGAGATTCCTACTTTATTTTAGCAGAGGATTGATCACCCATTATTGAAATTGGAGAGTGTCACATGTGGCTATCTCAAGAAGGTGCCCAACATTCGTTAAATGGACTATCTGTAGAAGGTCCACAACATTCTTTGAAACTTAAAAATCCCATTTTCATTTCTATGAGTTAAGATGTAACTTTGAGAAATAGAATTTTAGAACAACATTATTGCCAGTAATAATTACATCCCTATTCCTAAATTTGGAAGTTTTAGTTTTGTTATAATTCTACATTTGCATGGGATTGTTTGACCTTAGTCTCGAGTATAATTCCAAACACCCAATTTAAAACAACCATTTCAGCAAGCCTCCATTTAAGAACTAAAAACAATCATTTCTTAAACACCCAAAAAAAACCAATAAAAAACCAAACTTGAAAATAAATGATTTAGTATCTATATTTCTTTGGCTATCTTATCTGCATAATAAATAGGTTTTACTAAGTAATGTATAAAAATAAGAGGGAAACTAAATGTTCAAATAATGAAAAGAAATACCTTACAACTCCTATAGGCTTTATTAGAGGTTCTTATTGTACCTCTGTTAGTAATCACACAACCTTTTATGTTGAATTACATGATCCTATTTACTTGCTTTGTTGGTAATCATACAACCTTTAACAAATTTTCATCTTTATTTACAGTACATAAGTAACTAAATCAATATATAAATTATTTTGAGAGAAAACCTAGGCTTAAATCATCAGTGGTCATGGCTTCCTCATTTTCTTTGTTAAAGCACATAATCATATTTCAGTTTTACTTATTTTGGTGAATCCGTGTACTCCCTCTAAAATAGCTAGTTACATCTTTTGGACGACGGATGAAGGTTGTAAGAAATTAAACAAATATAAAAATGTAGTCAGGCAAACAATTTATTGTGTAAAGCACTTCAGGTACCATTGCATAGTCCTCTCCACCTGAAGTAACAATGGAAGATGTTATATCTATGACACTAATGGTAGACTATGGGAATGGTATTATCATTTTTTAACAGAAACATTAGTATATGTATATCCAAATTACTAATTACTTCTTTTTACTTCCTTTTTCTACCAACAAAAAAGGAGCCCAAGAGTCTATACAACCCATGACTAGGCAAAAAAGATAGGGAGATCAAGTAAATGTATATTTGATGAGATTACATTTGAGTATCTTCAAAAACATTTGACATTCCACATAAAGAGGCTAAAGAGTTATACAATGGTATGTAAATATACTTGAAAATATTAATTATTCTATAATGCATAAACATTAATCTATAATCAAATTATAACTAGTTATGCACATTTCTTAGTATCTTTATTCTCATATATCTTCATGTATAAACTTTCCTAATATAAGGGATCATAAGTACTTATACATTGGTCTATAATTCTTTCTGTCTTGATCTTAAACTTAGATTTGTTTTCTCAAATTAATCCTGAATCTGGGACTTCTTTTGAACCCTTTCAAATGCGTTAAAACAAAGAACCGATATTTCTCACTCTTACCCTTCAAATTTTGTAAGTTGCTAATGGTGTAGAATGATCAAGAGACTATAAATACTTAAAAGGAGAACGAGGGCCCAAAAGTATACTCATTAACCTTTATTTTTCTTATCAATCAAATCAAAATCTTTAAATATCCCAGTATAAAACCTTTCATTTTTCCAACATGGTTCGACGAACCTCTTTTATGGCACACAAGCTTGTGGTTTGCGTCTATGCTGAGGTAGTGGACCATGACCTGAGGATCTACTCTGGTCATGTCCAAGTGAATGTAGTCTAAGATATCTATATTTTCTTTGAAAAACTAGATGAGTTCTTCTTTAAGGCAGGGGCTCATGCGTAACCCAATTTGTACTTCCTTAGTTGAATCCTCTTCATCGATGCACATAATGATTAGAACTTTTTTGTGTTCATATGTTTGCTCATTTTCCTCATCTTGTGGTTATAGGGTATCCACATTAATTAACTTTATACCCAGTCTCTCTAATGAGGGCTGAGACATCTTAGGTGGGGGAGCAAAGACCTCGGTAGGGTTTCGTGAACCCCCCATTTTTGAATATTTTGGCACCTCGAATAGGCTTTGGGAGGACTCTAACAACTTATTTTTATCTTTCGTGGAATTTTGGTAAAAGTACCTAGACTTATTATGATCCCCAAATATTTCTCCCACTCCCAAGGGGATTGGGAACCTCATAAGCAACCTTTATGTGCATATGATATCATTTAAGTCGTTGAGAGATGGTTTGCACAAGATCATATTGTAATATGATGGCGGGTCAACCATTATAACTTCTTCTAGTTGATTGAGCAGCAGTCTTGGAACCAATGGTGAGACGAACACCGACATACCCCAAGGAATAAGTTTGTTCCCCATCTAAAATAATTAGAAGGGTAGATACATGTTGCATGTGCTTGGGGACAAGGCCCGTTTCTCTTAAGGCATCCAAGAATAGGATTTTAGTTAATCTCCTAGTGTTAATTAGGACCCTCTTCATGTTGTCATTTCACATGATCACCATGGTAATAAAGTGGTCATCATGGGGTAAACGGACCCTTCTGATGTCTATTTCTAGAAAAAAAACATTGGAACTCCTTTTGGGGATTGATGTAGGCGAGAAACACCATTAACTTGCACCCCTTCATATTGGATGCTTTTGAGGTGGGTTTTCCTGGTTGTAGAAGACATTCCATATCCAATTAACTACTAAAAATGTTTTTGTCATCAATCAGAGGATGGCATCCTTATTTTTATTTTATTATTTTATGCATTAATATTTGTCCCTATTTTAGACAATAAAATCCTTGAGGTAACCCATCTTTATCACCCCATTAATGACCTCTTTAAGACTGAAGCAGTCACTAGTGCTATGACCATAGTCTCGATGTAATCTACAATACTTGAATTTTCCCTTAGGTCATTTGTGGCCCTCACAGGATTGGGGACATGTAGGAGGTCATGAGTTTCTACAATCAAGAACACTATTTTTATAGTGGTTGTGAGCGGGCTAAAGTTTAGGGATCTGGAGGACCATTTTTTTTTCTTCCTCTTCTTATTGGCCTCGACTACCTTAAAGGACTCCTGAAGGCGAGAGAATATATATTTCTTCTTGACATGTTGGGGGCATTATATGGTACGAATTTATGAGATTTCATCATTTACATTCATATGTTTATGAGCTTTCTCGTGAAGCTCATGGATCTTAGGAGGTTTCTCACTAAAAGACCTCAGTAAGTCTTCTGAGGTGACACCTGATTAAAAATCTGACACATAGATTATATCATTCATATCATCAGCTTTGAGGGCCTCCTTATTGAACCACTTAGCATACTCCCTAAGGTCGTCTTTGGACTTTTATCTAAAATAGAAGAGGGAAGTGATAGGCTTCCTTATCTTATGTGATCCTATGAAATGACTAACAAAATACCTTTCCAAATCTATAAAGCTCCCAATGGTCCTTAGTTTGATGTTGGCAAACTTCTCCATATAGTTCCTCCCAAGATACCAAGAAAGGCTCTTCACAACACCTCATATTGGGTGTGTTAAAGGAGCATAAGTGATCTATAGGTATCCAAGTGATCAATAGAATTCTTAGACCCATTAAATGGTTCAATAATAGGTATCTTCCAATTTAATGGATGAGTATATTATTAATGTCATTAGATAAATGAGATAATTTCTTTTTGAGATCTAACTTAATGGCGTTGGGAGTTTACATCTTATACTAGTTGAGAAAATTCCCCAACCAATCTTACGTCTTCTTGATATCATTGTCCTAGGGATTGAACACACTGGAATTGACTTGATATTTATCTTTGGGGAGTTACAACCTATCCTTGACAAGGATGAGGGTTATAAATTGATGTGGGACTAGTCACACCCTATAGATCATTTTCCCCTCCAACTATGGCTCTTGGTTCTACCCAATACTGTTATTTTCCTCTACGGTTGGTTTCTCTACCAAAGATGGTAAGGTAAGCCTTTTAATAATATCGGTAAGTTACTCTTGAAGCTTATTTTCTTAACCTTCCATGTCTTTGACAAAATGGGCCAATACGGCATTGGTCGGCATCTTAGAAAAGGCAAGGTTTGTATATGGAGTATTTAGAACTTTTCGATTCCCATAAATGGTGCCAAATTGAGGGTTATCAGAATTATGAGTTACCTTAATCCCAACAGATGCTCCCTTTAAGACGTTGGACATGTTAAAGGGACATGTGTTAAAGTGTAAAATAAGTATTTAAAATTGCACGGACCTCATCTAAGGATCCTACATCCGTTATCAAAGGGTGTTGTATTGTTTATTAGATTATAAAAGAGTTATTACAAACTAAGAGACCTTTTTAGCAATGACCAAGAGAGTATAAGGTCCCTTTGGCCTTTGTCATTAATTTAAAAAATCTTATGAAATTACTAATACAGCTCTATAAGATATCCTTAGTATTAGTTTAGGTAGGAAATGATCAGAACTATGGTTTTATCCTCATAATAGTGGGTTGATAGCTTATGGAACAAGGAACAAATACTTTAAAAATCTAAAAATCTATGTTATATAGTTATATGATGATTTGAACTTAACCTTAATCGTTCTCCATCACCCCATCTACATTAATTTCCTATAAGAGAAAATGAATGGACTGTCACAGCATGGCTATGGTTTATTTTAGGTCTGAAGGCGACAGTTAGAAGGTGGAGTGTTGGTTAATGGTTTTTGAAGTAGCGTAAGTTAGATGATGGGTGCATTTAATATGGATGGGAGTCATCAATGCAAGTAGATATGAGGGGTGAAGATGGGGGAATAGTTTTACAATTTTTACCTACCTGCTAGACGATTTACAAGATCCCATCCAGATGCCTATAGGGTCTAGATCTATCAAATTTTCTCTATAAAATGCCTTGGAGGTATGTTAAAATGAAATACCAATGTGATGATGGTTAAACAACCCCTAAAAGTAATTTATTTTTAAAGTAAGGTCTACTTTAAATGTCAAACATGACGGGACATTGGTGTTGAGGTCTTTCAGTCGGTTACATAAATGTAATGAAATGGTTGATCATTCTAGGAGAGTGAGTAGGTTGTTGAGGCTTATGGTACCTTTGTGGTCCTCTCATGAATTCAACAGGGGTTTGGGGAACTTGATAGTCCTCTGGTTGAGGTCAGGTATTAACCTAAGGACCTCAGTCATAGATGGGGAGAGTTTAAGGGTCCAAGGACTCTTGAAATATAAGGGTTCATTTATGGCATTGTTAGTAGACATATAGGTCAACAGAGCTCAATAGGAATTTTGGTGAGTCATTATCGGGTTTATCATAAGGAAATCATAATTTTAATTCTAAAACTATTAAAATGTTCACAAATTAGATAGAGAGTTAAAATCCTATCGTAATGATTGTGATGTAACACTAGTAGTTTATCTCAAATTGTGGGAGATCTACTTTATGGTTAGAAAACTTATTTAGCAGTTCAATTGAGGATTATGATCGATATATCTCAACAATGTATTGAACATGACGACCTTCGAGATTTGAGTTGTCCTCATTAGACTCTGCCAATCTCATACCATTTTCAAAGGATTCTTAGATTCTTAATCTTGAGAATAATGAAAATTGGAGTTCTTGCACAAATGTTACTTTGATTGCTATGGGTGCGATATGATATTATATAGGGTCATAAGATCCCCGCTTATTGAGTGATAGTTAAGTGAGTAGGTATGATATCATAATTCGAAGGAATTCGCATCCAATGGATATTATGGATTTTGATACCCCTTTAATAGATTTATATATTTTCTTTCCACCAAGTAAACCCCTGTCAGTGGATTATGCTATAATCATGGTAGAGTAGAAAATAAGTTAAGTCTAATAATGAAGGAAATTGATTACATGTGGGTTAAAATTGAGTAGTAACAAATTAATTTGACCAATTGTGTATCAAAAACATAGCTTGGGGAATCACAATATGTACAATAATCAACTTTTCAAATATAGTATCTTTATATCCAAGTGGTGATAGAGAAAATTAAATTGGAGTGTAATCGAATTATTTGGTGGAGCTAATTGTGATTCAATAAAGAAATAAAATAAATTATAGGGTTGTAATTTGGCATTTCCTTATATTTATTTATAAGCTAATTTAATTATCTGTCTTGAGTACCTAGTTTAGTCCAATACTCATGTAATAGGCCAGAAACTCTCTAGAATCTCAATTTGGAAAAAGCCCATGGCCCGCACCTATATATATTAGTATAAGCTCGAGTTTTATGTTAAGGATCCATTGTGGAGGGTTAGAGATGGAGAGGAAAAATAGTTTTCACGATTTTATGAAGGGTTGAGGAGAGAAAATGTCAATTCTATCATATTTCACCATGGTGTAATCTCCAAGAGTACCCACACATAAGAATTACTTTGGATGGATCATATGATAGAAGATTCGAGGCGTTGAGAGATTTTTAACAAGGGTTTTGGAATCCTTGGAGGGAAGAAAAAATTATATTTTTTTTCAACCTATGTCAACTCATATGAATCACAACATTACTCGTTATGGTTTTGTAATCATGAAACCCTAGGTTTAATCTTTAAACCTATTTCTTGATTTCTTTCCAGTTCATGATTAATCAAAGATCTATAAGGCTGAAATTTTTTCGCATTTTAAATATCAATCCCAAGTTGTTTCCCCAACACAATCAAGTTAAACTCTCGATGAAATATATGGACTATAATCATAGATTCCCCTCTCCTAAAGCTTGTTTTCCTAAGAATTTCAAATTTTAAACATTAAAAAGTTCGAAGGAAGTGGGCCTCCCATTGTACTATTGTGCAACTATCATTGAACCATGATCTTTCTAGGCATAACTGAAGAAATCATGTAATATATGTTTCAACAAACCATTAACTAAATTTCCCTTTGTTTCTTAGTATTTCAAAATGAATCCCATATTCAGAGTTAGGAAAATTTCACTCGCGAATTCAAGGTCGAGTATAAGTATAGTGAAAAATTGGAAGTAACTCACTATTATCTTTAATTTTTCAAACAAGTCTTGGGAGACTATGTAAACAACTTCATTGTTAGATAGAGATATAAAGATTCAAATATGGTCAACCATCCATTAAAGGATGAATTGGTAATAATTGTGAATAAGAAATTCTTGTCACACATCAAGAATACCATTACTAGTCAATATTATCCCCACTTTAGAGCTCTTTGGTAAGACAATGTTGAGATTGAAGAAAGTACAGAATTTGAGACGACGAAGTTAACAAGTCAATTATCTCCCCAAAAGTTTGAAAAGTCGGATGCTTGAATCAACATTATCCTCCGATCCAGCCACTTTATTGCACCAGAAGTCAGCCGTATTACCATCATAAGATATTACACTAAGCTTTATGGTCCCTTATCTAAATTTTATCAATACCTCCTTTCTTTTGATCTCATGCATCCATTGTACCATCTTACACTAGTTAATCCACTTCCCTGATATTTCGAGCATGACGCTTATTGTGATTTCCATTGTTGGGCACACTACCGATTAGTGTCATCGCCTCAAGAATGTTTTGTAAAGACTTATTGAAAAGTTCATCATCACCCCTATAGTTGTGAAAAAGACAAACACAACCCAGAATCCTTTACCTCCATACCAAATTGGTAATAATTCCATATTAATTAATGAAGTCTTGCACTTTGATCCCTTAAACAAAATAAAACCCATAAACAATGATACTTTAGACTTTCGCTCAAATGATTCCCTTACTACCCTTGAAACAATTCCAACTAGTCTTCTTCATCTTCAAATCGCTTATGATCGGGCCTTGCCCTAATCCAAAAATATTTTATAATGGTCTGAACTAAGTCCAATATATAGAGAATGAACTCATCAATCGTCCCCAAGCTAGTTAAAGATTTTGGAAAGAAATCTACGTCCAACTTTTCTCTTGAGGAAAAAGACTATACAAATATAAGAACACTCTATATGGAAGCCCGTTAGTGGGATCGTTAATCCAACGACTGGTTTATATCCCTAGAAGAATTCAATTTATATAACATAGTCCAAGTTCTGACAAAAGAAAGACTTAAAAGGGGAATGATTTGTAAATCTCTTGATCTTCTTATTGCCATGAAACTTAAAGGATAAAAGATCCCATATCACAATTACTTATCCTTAGCATGGTAACACTTGTACTTTGGATCCCTTGAGGTTGTTGAATGTATGGATTTCTTAGGGAATAATAGAATAACATACAAATGGTGGGATGGTGAATTCGACCATTAAGATCAGTCCAAAAATTATCACCATAATGAAGCTACCAATACTCCTATCTCCTTTTCTGGAATGATATCCTTTGAATAACTCAAATCATATTAGAGATTAATGAGGTTTTGGGGTGTCCCTGAGGTTAAGGAAGAGATGAGGTTCCATTAATATCTATCATAAGTGAATCATATGACACCTTCATGTCAATACTATAAGGATCAAGTTCCTTTTACAAACAGCTGGACCGTCGACAAAGGGAAACAAGTTTCTACAAAACTATCAATGCTGAGCCTCAAATAATTGAAGAAAAATAAGGTTTTGGATATCTTGACCCCTCTAGATGGTGAGAGCTCTTGTGCGAGGTGGAAAGGGACATAAGCAGCCATCATCAGTGATATGAGGTGTGTAAATGTGTAGAAATCAAAGTTGACAACCTATTTTACTTAAAAGAGAATAGGAACCACCTCAAAATAGTAGCTAAAAGACTACTAGTGCATGAAAAACCAAGTGAAACATGAGCTTGAAGACTATTTTGTAGAGTAGGAAAGTGTTAGGAACCCACTTCTCCCTTTAAATCTCTTATTCTCTCTATAATATGTTCTCCCTCTCCTAAATGCAGGAATATATGGTAAATATGTCGCATGTGGAATGAATAAAGTGAAATAATAATGAATATATACATGGAGGTTCATGTGGGTTCATGGGGAGAGGAATCATCATATCTACATCATGAAAAAAGATGGATATGAAATTTTACTAGGAGATAAGATATGATTGGAATCCAGAAAGTTAGCCTCACTATGGAGAGAGTGAATATGATAAACGAGATCATTAGAAAAAGAAAACTAATTAATCATGAATAATTGTAACAACAAGCATATTTTGGCATTGAAATTGTCCATACCCTCGATGCTAACCTACGTCAAATGTTAGATTTGAATATCATTATTAACATGTGACCAAAATATGAGACTTAAAAAACTTTTTCCAACAAATATGACTTAAGAACAATCCGAAAATACATAAAACATTCACCATGATAAATTCAACACCGTGCCATAGATAAATCTCAAACTTCAAATGTAATAAAACGTCAATGAAATAAAGTCAACAAAAAATTCTATCCAACTGAAAAACCATAAACAAATGTTGAGTCTAGTGACCCATAAAAATGTATAATGACTGTCTCATAATAAAATGAAAGTAACCTAAACTAATGCAATAAAATAAACTTCAGTTGTAAGTCGGAAAATCTCCAAATACTATGCAAATACCTAACAACCTAACCTCAAATTTTAGTTAGCACCTAAGGGTCAAGGCCCACCATAAGAATACCAACTACTCTTACTAAATAGGATCCCTAAATCAAGTCATAAACATTATAAGAGATAAAAATCAAAATAGAGGAATTTAAATTAATAAGATATAGAATTATGAATCGAATAATGTAAAACTATAACAACTACCCATATAAACTAAGCACTTTATTACCAAAGTCCAGTTATGTTTATTTCAACATTTAAGTAGATCTTATTATATTAATTTACTGAATTTAATTATCTTTCTCAACATTAATCATTTTGACAAGAACCATCGTTACATCTAGTCAGCCTTTTTATTGGCCCTACACATATGCATGGTTTGTCAAACATTTCAACACATCACACCCACACCCAACACTATAGCTCGTCAACCCTATTTCAGTTAGTCTTCACATATTGTGATGTTTCAACAAACACACGACCGTTAAAGTAACCAATACATTATGGGTCTCGTAATCATCGCAATGGCATCTTATCCACACCCGCACATACATCGATGCACAATACAAACTGTTAAATTTACTAAGATAGCGGGGGTCCCGTAATCATAGCAATGGTCAGTCTACCCCCACTCGCACATGAAATGATGCATAATACAACTTTAATATTTGTTTATTATCTTAAGTGTTAATTTTTTTTCTTCATCATGATTTTATTTAATTACACTAGCCCCTCTTAAAAATATGTGCATCATAACTAAATACATCGAGTCACATATATAGAGATCACCAAACCATAAGTATCACCTAGTCCCTTACTTAAGAATACTACTTAAAACATAATCACCACCTAGTCTCACGCCTAGGATAATATAAATTAATCGTGTACTACCTAGTCCCATATTTAGAAAATATCCAGCAGTATAAATGTGCACTTCCAAGTCCTTTCCTAGAAAGGGTAAAAAATAATTAATAATGCCTACTCTCTAGTCACATGCCTTGAAATCAACATATGAATATAAGGGTAATAGTATAGGTACTCTAATAAATCCCAACGTCCAAGCGGTGTCAAATTAACAACAGAGACAATTTAGACAATTATTATATTTTTCCTCGACATTACAATTAGTTTATTATGTAATTATACCTCATTCCCGTTACATCAATTATATCAGTGATAATCGAGTTTTACCAATTACCCAAACAAGTTGTCTAAATTCATTATTTCAATACGTGTGATAATTTATCAAACCAATATGGAAACTGATTCAAGCATGTGTAATAACAATGTTTAGAAACATATTAAT
The DNA here is from genome assembly GCA_949130495.1 of Sambucus nigra. NCBI lineage: Eukaryota > Viridiplantae > Streptophyta > Magnoliopsida > Dipsacales > Adoxaceae > Sambucus > Sambucus nigra. The sequence goes on from OX422216.1 coordinate 587,409,284, forward strand.
TAATTATAAATCATATACATCATCTACGTGATATTACGTATGAAAACATAATACAAAATTACATCTTTTAATTAACATGCGATCCATCCCAACAACCCAAAATGCCAAGGTACAACTACCTAAGCATGAGGTATTTCGACTATTAAAATCATTTCTATAATTTATTTAGAATGGATTTCTAATTAGGTTACCATGTTTCCTAATTAATTTTCTAATTGTTTTGAGTTTAGGCAACATTTAAATCAAATCATACTTAAGGAGAAAAATAGTGATATTCTTGCCTAAAAATAGTTCTTCTGAAAAATCTGAATACTCGATTGCGTTTGTCTAGCGAAAATAAATAAGTGTTGTTCTTTGATGATCTTAAGAAAATGTTATGTCAGCCTCCAAAAGTTAGGTTGAAGTTTTGTTTTAATGGAGGTTTTGGATTGGAAAAAAGGGGAGAAGAAAATCCAATACTACCTTATTTAATGAAGAGAGCATACAAAAATTAACAAAGTTCGTGACTTGTAAAAGATTGGAAAAAAATAAGAAACCGAAACTAACTCAAATCCTAAAAATATGCCCAACTGCCCTCACTACCCCGAAACAAATAGATCCATCCACAAGAGCTAATCAATCTGCTAGTAGGGCAGCTAGTTCGGGCCAAAATAATTAAAAACTTCAATTTTTTTTCTTTCTAAATTTCACCCAATGTAATTTAAATTAAATATCTTGATTTTATTTCAATTCCAATATAATAATTAACTTATTTAATTTATACCATTTAATAAATTAATTTTTGGATTCAAAATTACAGGGTATTACATCAATATGATAAAATAATATGCAAAGTGATTATATAATGACATGATAAAATAATGTGTAAAACTATTATAAAACATTTATGGAGGATTTTTCGGAGGTGAACTATGTGCCACATCTATAATGTCTCACCTCAGGGGCATCCAATAGGAAAGAATACAGGTTAATTATGTCCCATTTCCTCACCAGGACTCCAAAGAGGACCCTATGATAGTTTTATGGAATTTGATCTCAAAAGGGTCCATTTGCCTCATGATGACGCTTTTATCATCATTGTGGTCATGGGTAATGCTAACATGATAAACGTTCACATCGATACGTGAAGCTCAGCAAGAATCTTATTCTTGAATGCCTTTGAAGCTATGGGCCTTATCACAAATCACATGCAACCCTGTCACCACTCCTCTCTCTGGATTCAGCGAGGAAAAGACGTAGTCCTTGGGATATATCACCCCACCTTTCATTCTTGGTTCCAAATATATTTGTAGAACTATCTAGGACAAACACATAGTGGTAGACATGTCCTCTGCCTACAACGTAATCTTGGGAAGACGTTCACTCAACTACTTAGATGTTTCCATCTCTACAAGAAGGCCAGTAATGTGATTTCCTAGCCACAAGGGGATAGAAGAGGTTTCAGAAATCAAAAGAAGGCTCAAGAATGTTGCCTATTTTCTATGAAATAAAGGAAGAGATATCTCAGCATTCCGCAAAGCTTAACAGAACTCATGACAAAGCTCCAAAAGGTTATAGAGGACTCAGCAGAGGTTTTACCACCATAACCTCTGATAGTTAGCCTCCCTCAAGAAAGTTTGGTAATATAACTAATAAGGTTAGGTACCTCATCCATGCAGAATGAGGATGGCCCCCCCATACCTAAAAGAACTATGCACTAGGGACAATGAAAGCCTCAGGAGGGCTACAACCTCCCTTAAAGTGATTGTAAATAATGAATTCATCAATCCAATGAAATAAAAAGAAACTTTTATTACTTGTAGTAATTAATTACCAGCATTATTTAAAGAGTTGTAAGGATTTTAGCCTTGTCTTAGCGCTAATAGTTAAAGGTCTTAGGACAAAAAAAAGGACTTCTCTGATTTACAAAAATTACAATTAAAGGGTCTTAGGACCTATAAAATACTAAAAGAACTAGTGAGGTTTCCTTCTTGGGAAAAAGCTTAAAAGAAAATGAACTTTTGTTTTTCAGTTCGGGGGTCTCAGACCCTTGTAAGGACTTCAAATTTCAAATACTTTGTAAGTTTGGAGGTCTTAGGACCTTTATAAGAACTTCAAACTATAAAAAATTCAGTCCAAAGGTCTCAGACCCTCATAAGGATTTCCAACATCTAAAGGTTGTCGATGATCAAAGGTCTCAAGCACTTATAAATTCGTCAAATTACAAAAAAAATCAGCTCAAAGGTCTCAAGCCCTTATGAGGACTACAAGCTTCTAAATTCTTTCTAAGTATGGAGGTCTTAAATACTTATAAGAACTTCATGTTTAAAAAAATACATTATAGAGGTCTCAGACCCTTATAAGGACTTCAAACTTTCAAATGGTTTCTAAGTACGGAGGTCTTAGACGTGTATAAGGACTTCAAATTATAAATAAAATAAAAAAAAATCAGTGTGGAGGTACTTCAAACTTCCAAATTTTTTCTAAGTCCGGAGGTCTTTGACACTTATTAGGACATCGAATTATAAAACCTTTCGGTCCAAAGGTATCAAACCCTTATAAGGACTTCAAACTTGTAAATGTTTTATATGTTCGGAGGCATCCGGCCTTATAAGGATTTTAGATTACAAAAACAATTCACTTTCGAGGTCTTAAACACATATAAGTACTTCGGATTATAAAAAAATTCAGTCCGGAGGTGTCAACCACTTAAAAGGACTTCAAACTTCCAATAGTTTTCTAAGTCTGAAGGTTTTAAACCCTTATAAGATCTTTAGATTTTTAACAACGATACATTCAAATCGAGTTAATTGATAACCCTAATCACCTACAATCCTTATTTTAACCATTATTGAGTACTCAAAGTCAAACTTTATATCAAATTATACCTCTAGACTTCAACTAATAATATATTACATTTCCAACCCCTGCATTTCCCTAAAATTACAGAAATACCCCCATAACATACCAAAATATAATATTTTGAATCAAATAAGTATATACATTATCAACGAAGGACTAAAAACTAAATAAATAATATTTTCACATTCCCCCATCACCCAGGGTTGGCTCTAGGCATAGGCAAGTTAGTCCATCGCCTAGGGCCCCCGATTAATCGGTACCCCTTCCAGAAAGAAAATATTAGTTGTAAAAAAAAGCCCCCCCCCCACACACAAAAAAAAATTAGTTATGAAAAAAATTAAAGTTTTCACTTATAAAAAGGCCCCCAAAAAACAATTTTTTTTCTATTTAAAATAAACCCACGCACTAAACTCAACAACATAATAATCCACTCACACACTAAAAAATAAGCCCACACAATAAAGCCACCAACATAACCCAACTCAACCCATTTACTTATTCATTTCCAACCCTAACTCTCTCATTTCACTCACTCACTTTCTCTCACTATCTTCTTCTCTTCTTCTCTCTCACTCACACTACTCTCTTTCTCTATACTAACCAAAGTAAGAAAATAATCCTTACTTTCAAACCCTTACCCCCCCCCCCCCTCTTTTTTTTCTTGACCTAACCTCATCAAAATAATGGTTAAATTCAATTTCAGAAAGTTAGGGTTGGTTGGAGCTTGTTTATGTAAGTATATATTATACATTTGCTTTGTTATATCCCATTATATAAATTTATTTGTGTTACTACTAATATTTGTGTTGTATTTTTTTTTTGTAGATTATAATCTGTTATTTGGGCATTTACAAATTAAAATATGAGATTGCTCTTAAATTGGCACTCAAATCAGGTTCTATTGTTCCTCTTTAACATTTTTCTTTAATATGGTTTGTCAATATTATTGAGAATCTTGTGATTGTGTGATTAATTTTTTTTTTGAAACTACACTTATTGTTGTGTTGTGTTGTGTGAATATGTCTATAGGCATTGTTAAAGAAATGAAAATTGAACCCGTATTTCGTGAAAAACGTAATATTTATAGAAAAAAATATTTTGATAAGAATTCTTGTGATGGAATTAGACATTATTATATTAAAATTGAATTATTATATAAAAATTGGTTTTGCATCGAAAAGTGCGAGAAGAACACATTTTCTTTAATTTTATTTTATTTTTATACAAAAGGCCTTCACATAGGCACAAGAGTCCAAAAATACATGCATACATGTGAAGCCCAAATTCCCATTAACTTATCATCATAAACATGGGAAGAATCCACCTCCTAATTGATCCAATACGTTCTCCCCTTAATAACCTATAAATTCCCCACGATCGAAAGCTCCAAATCCCACCCCTTAAACCTACCCAAAGTTCAAAAATTTCCCTCAAATATGGTATTCATTCATTTTATGAATAATACTTCGTTATTTTAGTTCCAACAGTTTCTGCATTGGTATTATACTCATATAATCAAAACAATAGAGTTTTATATTCCAATTGGTCTTTGGCAAAAGAAACCAGAAAAAACTCCATTAAAGCTTAAGTTTCAATGGTGGAATTTGATTCCTTGACTTTATACCAGTTATTAAGTGAGGAAATGGTTCCTTATGAACTTGTGAGATCTAGTGCAATGGTTATTTTCTAAAAATCATAAATTTTAAACTCTAATTTCTTGAAGGTGTTTTCTATTTCAGAAAATCAAAAACCTTAAATTCTCCATAACCATACCACCTCAATCCTTCAAACCAAAACAAAGTTCTTCTTTAGGATAGCACAAACACAATCTTGTTCATAAGACCCTCTATCATATTCCATATAGCTTTGAATGTTTTGTCAAATTTTCTTAAAAACATAGTTTTGTAACTTGATGAATACTAAACCTCAATCCACAAAACTTATATTTTTGGATTCTGTGTGAAAAATTAGGTTGGATTGGTTCAGGAATCATCTCAAATGGTTTAGTAAATCAGGACATATTTCAGGTAAACAAATTTCAAACCGTAGGTCAACTATCGAGAGGTTGAAGATGAACTTTTCAACAAGAATCATTAACCAAGTGCGTGAGGGCACGTGGCCAAATAAAAAATTAAGATTTTTTTTCCAATATTTTATTTTATTTTTCTAGTCAAAATGGAATAAGTAAAATTGTTTTTGGTTATGCCTAACCAGAGTAATATAAAAATTAGGGTTTTAGGTTAGAAATATTTTCCTTACATTGCAAATTGACCCCTTCTAACTTTTTCAAGTTATGTATTTTAACCCCAACTTTTTTCTACAATTACAATGATTAATCTTGAGTCAAAACGTCTTCTGCACCAAAATTTAAATTTGATTCTAGTCTAAGATTTTAAAGTCCCAAATATTTATAATTTAACCCCTCAAACTTTAATAAACACAACTTTTATTATAATTCTACCAAAATTAACATTATTCTCCGTTGTATTTACTCACACAAATGTTTGCGTACAAATAATCAAGCTCCAGTCCCACTCAATATCCCCTTTCACCCTATTTAAGTTGTTTAAATACAATAACAGTAGTTCTTTTACCTCTTTAATAGTAAACTTTCGTGTATTGTTAACTGCTATTGATATAATTTTATTATAGCCCAATTTGATTATAAGTATGTACAAAGATTACAATACTCATATATTATTATATCACATTTTTTTTTAATTATGATCACTCGGATGAATTTAAACCTTTCTCACCTAATAACTGATATCATAAAGAGTCGTTGTAATAATTGATTCAGTTCACCTTGCACCTTTGTGCATTATTATTTACTGTAGAAGCATCAGTAATAACAAAGGAGTAGACTATCATATTATCCCATGAAAGTTTCTACTTGGCCTATTTTCTCAGATGTTGAGAATCGGGATTTTCAGCTACATACGTATGAGTGTCGCTTTAATTGCATGCCTAGTCGGTTACTTTATTTATGAATTTATATGGTTTTACCGATGATGCTCCCTTATTTCTATACCCATTTGTAATCTGGTAAGTATGGGATTATCACTTTAAAACTCTTTGACTTTCTTATTATATAATTATGTTACCTATCAGACATTAAAACTTCGTACACACTCCACCTTCCATCTATACATATAATTTGTTATAAAATTAATAGAACGTGCTTAGCATATTTTTGTTAATTCCTTTTTCCTCCAAATTTTTTGGGAGAAAGTGGATAGTCTCACTTCCCTGTTTATGACAAACACGTATCACGTGTCTGCGTATGTAACTATTTGGATGGAGACTAAACCAGATGGGAGAAAGGAATGGTGATTTACTAGTACCTACTTTATACTTCATGTTGAAAATAAAATGTAATTCACCCCTACAATGGTAGCACATGATATGTGGAATTATCTAATGAGTAAAGTTTTGTTTTATGCGTTAACTTCAATTCATTGCTTTATATATAGTCTCTTATACATTCATACCAAAAATAGGGTATGACAAGTTGGTATCAGAGCATGTATTAAAATTAAACACTTCGTCGGGTTAGATTCCAATACGGGAAAATTTCTATAGCATATTAGGTATTTTACATTTTTTGCAACTTCTTTATCGATATTATATATTATATTTTGTTTTGAAGCATGAACCTATGGAACACTCTTTCATTTAATTTTGATTTTCTCTCCAATAATTGTTGGGAACCTAATGTCAGAGAAGAAGCATTCGCACGTCTCAGAGAAATTATTCGTACTATTGGCGAGAAATGGCTAAATTAAAGAAGTGACATGAAGCAGTTGGCATTAATAAATAGAGTTTCAGGGGAGGTACAAGTGATGAGAAAAATAAGTGATTTAGTGGGTGAGCTAGTTATACTTCAAGAAGTAATCAATCTTTCTCTAGTCGATGCACAACCACCTCCACCACTGTATCCTGAGGCTACGTTGAATGGCTAACTTATTATAGGAATTCTTCAGATTCAAGTGGTTCTATCGATGACATTCCATCCAAGACCGATGACTTTTCTCTAGTTCCAGATTCGGATTCTCCAAAAACTGATGCCGCTATTCCCGCTTAGGAAAATCCAAAAATAATAAAAAATATCCCTCTTAGTGTAACATAATGAATAAAGTAATGTGTATAGTATGCCCAACTACTATCTTAGGATCTTGACCAACTATGACTTTTGTATAATAAGTAATATTGTGAAATATCGTTCTATTGTAACATATAACTCTCTTGAAAAATAATATCCTTTTGCTTAATATAACTAGGGTTATGATATGTCTTTATTTATAAGAAATGTTCTTGTATATGATGTGACTGTTATATGATATTATAGGATGGTTAGCACTCGAATTCCCTCTATCGGAACTCAAACTAAATAGAAGCACCCTGAAGGAATCATGTGATGCCTTTTAGAATTAACATCACTAGCCCGACGATAACAAGTTCCTCATCCCTCTTAGGAGGAGATCCCATAAGAGACCCATATAATGAATGCTCTCAAAGAATTTTTTAGACAACGACCTCCTTCATTTCTTGGAAATCTATGTGTTAATGAAGCTGACAAATGGATGCATCAGATTGTGAAAATCTTTAATGGAGTAGGAACAACTGCCCATCTTTGAGTCACTTTAGTTACCTACATGATCGAAGGTGAAGGTGATTTTTGGTGGCAAGTTCTCTTGTAATCATAATGTCGCTACATCAACTTCGGACCAATTTGAAGAAATCTTTTTCTAGAAATCTTTTTTCTAAACTGAGAGAGATTAAATCACTTTAGATTTCTTAAGGTTAAAATAAGTAAATATGTTTGTAGCCCAGTCTAAAGCCAAGTTTACTAAATTGTCCCAATATCCCATTGAGTATGTGGATACCCAGGTGAAGAAATGCAAGCAATTTGAAAGAGGACTACATTCAAGAATCAAGATTCGAGATTACTCTCAACTTATCGATGTTCCAGCCATTGTTGAATGAAACTCTTCCAATATCATATGATCCCCTCATCCCGTTAGTAGAAATAATCATGTTGTTAGGACTTTACCTCAATCTTGACCCCAACATTATCCAAATTCGAGTGGGAAAGTTTATTCAAATTCATCATAGCACTACCTATCCATTAATTTGTTGTTATGAATGCCAAGAAATAGGACATATTTGCCCGCAGTGTCCTAAGTTAAAAACTCTTCCAATCTTCTATTAGTTAGGTAATCCCCAAGAATTCAAAATTCCCATCCTATCCAAAACCAACCTAGGCCAAATCTTGTTAAGAAAATTGTACCGGACCCTCATTATGGAAATAATTGTGTTATATTGCCTATACAAAATTTTCATAATGTGATTAAAGGTACACTACTTTTTCATAATCTTCCTGCTCATATTTTATTTGATTCCAGTTCAACACATTCCTTTATCGGTCTTAAATATGCTAAAATTTTACAACAGTTGCCTACAACTTTAACTACTCCATTGGAAATAGAATTTCCTACGAGTGAGATTAATAAACCTACACAAAAGTGTGAGAATTGTAGAACTCATCTAGGTTTAGGTACTCTCTTTATAAATTTGTAATTATATTTGTCGATTCAATATTATTATCGAAATGGATGTTTTGTTAAGACATCACTCTTATATCGATTATCATGCAAATAATATTTATTTTCAAGATCAAGAAAATTGTTCCTTGGTGTTTCAAGGATCGGGTCATTTTGAACCATCATCTTCCCAAATTCAAAACTTCTATTCCTTAATTCCTAGAAATTTGGAACAATTCGAAGACGTTTTTCCAGAACAATTACCAAGAATACCCCTTTCCCGAGAAATTGAATTTAGTATTAATCCTTATTCAAATACTTTTCCTATTTTGATACCTCCATATCGAATGGCTCCGTTAGAACTTAGACAACTCCGTACCCAACTAGATGACCTTCTTGAAAATGATTTTATTTTCCTTAGTTCATATCCTTGGGGAGCCTCTATATTATTTGTCAAGAAACAAGATGGAAGTTACATGTTATTCATAAATTCAGTAACTATTAAGAATAGATATCCTCTACCCAAAATCGGAGATTTATTTGTTCAACTTTGAGGAGAAAGAGTCATTTGTAAAATAGATTTATGATCTGGTTACCATCATTTGCGAGTAAGAGAAGAAGATATTCCAAAAATTGTTTTTCATACTCGTTACGGACATTTCAAAATCACCATCATGTATTTTGGGTTAAACAATGCACCCACAGCTTTTATGGATTTTATGCATAGAATTTTCATACCTTTTCTTGACCAATTTATTATCATATTCATTTATGAGATTCTTATTTATTCCCCAAATCAAGTAGAGCATGCTCAACATTTAGAAACAGTTTTATGTACTTTAAGAAACCATAAGTTATATGTTAAAAAGAGAAAATATGATGTCTCAATTAAGGAAGTAAAATTCCTAGAACATGTGATTTTTGAAAATGGAATCTGTCGATCCTGCCAAAATTTCAGCCTTTTAGAATTAAAGAATCCTACCAATGTCACGGAGATAAAAACATTCTAGGATTAACAGATTATTATTGTCGTTTGGTAGAAGGGTTTTCTATTATTGCTCTTCCCCTCTTAAATCAAACTAGGAAATAAGTACCATTTGTATGGGTTGCTGAATATGATCAAGTATTCCAAATTTTAAAGGACAAATTAAAAACAGCTCTTACCCTAACTATTCCTTCTAGTGATGTAAGCTATGATGTATACACCGATGCCTCATTGTAAGGTTTAGGATGTGTTTAATGCAAAGAGGGAGAGTAGTAGAGTATGTATCACGACAACTCAAGACCCATGAGTGTAATTACTCTGTCCATGATCTTCAGTTAGTTGTCATAGTTTTGCTTTAAAAATCTAGCATTGTTATCTTTATGGTGAAGAATTTTCAAGTTTTATTCACAAAAGTTTAAAGTATATCTTTACTCAAAAGGATTTGAATCTAAGAAAATGACGTTGGATGGAATTTTTAGAAGATTATAGGTTTAAATTAGACTACCACCTAGGAAATGGTAACGTGGTAGCCGATACTTTAAATCGTAATCTATTTGGAGGACTCCAAAATTTAATTTCTTATGATGTTGCTGTTACCATAGAGAAATATGATTTTCAGTTCACACCTCCTTTCTCAAAATTTTATAATATAATTGCATATCCCGATTTGATAAAGAAGATTTTAGCACAACAACCCTAAGATCCTTTTTCACAACATGTTTAGTATAAAAACCATGAATTATCCTAAAATAAGGAAACAGGCTTACGATTTAGAAATAGATTTTATGTGTTTGATAATTCATCTATTCGAGAAGAAGTATTGTAATAAGCCCGTCATTCTAAGTTCATCATTCACCCCGAAAGCTCCAAAATGTATCACGCATTGAAGAAAGAGTATTGGTGGGGAAATACAAGAAATAATATTGAACGTTTTGTAAGAATATATCTTACGTACCGACAAGTAAAGATAGAGCACCATCATTCTGGTGAACTTCTTCAACCCTTACAATTCCATAATGAAAATGGGATCATATAACCATGGATTTTGTCAGTAGACTACCTCGTATATCTCAAGGATATATCTCCATTTGGGTGATAGTAGATCGACAACTGCCGTTTCTTTTCAAAAGCTCAGTAAACTCTACATTCCAAAAGTTATCCTATTACAAGGAATTCCTCTATCCATTATGTTAGATAGAGATTATCATTTTGTAGGAAGGTTTTGGCAATCACTTCAAACCGCAATGGGTACTAAACTCCATTTAAGTTACATATTTCACCCTCACACAGATGAACGATCTTAACATACAATTCAAAAATTAGAATAGATGTTGCGACTTGTACGTTAGATATGTCCAACAATTGGAATGAAAACTTATCCCTCGTAGAGTTTTCTTATAAAAATAGTTACCAGTCAAGTATTAAAGCCATCCCATTTGAAGCTTTATATGGAAGACCGTGTCGTTCACCTGCATGTTGGATGGAATTAGGAAAGAGTAAACAATTTGGTCCCGAGATAATTCAAGAAACAGCTAAGAAAATACAACAAATCTGAGAAAGATTAAAAACAACCCAAGATCTTCAGAAAAGTTATGCATACCATCGCAGAAAGCCCCTAGAACTTCAAGTTTATGACCAAGTATTTATTAAAGTTTCTCCTCAAAAAGGGATTTTACGTTTTGAAAAAAAAGGAAAGTTAGTCTCCAGATATATTGGACCCTTCACTATTTCTAGACGTATTGGTTCTGTAGCCTACTAGTTAGAATTACTAGTGGAATTATCCAATATTTATAATGTATTCCATGTATCCCAGTTACACCAGTATGTTCCTTACCCTTCTCATGTTATTAAATAATAAGAAATTTTTGTTCAATCAAATCACAATTTTGAAGAACACCTTATTCAAATTTTAGATCGCAAGGTAAAACTTCTCATGAATAAAGAAATCCCCTTAGTCAAAGTACTTTGGGGAAATTTTTTATAAAGAAGCTACATGAGAATCGTAACAATCAATGAAATACTAATACCGTTATCTTTTCGATGGTAAAATTTGAGGAGGAATTTTTTTAGGTAGGTAGACTGTGACAACCGGACTTTCGAATCGAGTCAGCTGATAACCATAATCACCTACACTCCCTATTTTAACCCTCATAGTGTATGCAAAGTAAAAAACATCCTAAATAAGGATAAAACTACTCTACAAAACCTATAACTTTACTAAATTATTCAAGTACCCCTTGAAGTTTTAAAATTACCAAAATTACTCCTGAACTTTTCATACTAGCATAATTTGACATATACTTAGCCCCTATACCCAAATTTTATATAAAATCAAACATCTGGACTTTAACTAACTATAAATTACATTTCTAACCTCTATATTTCCTTAAAATTATAGAAAGGTCCCTAAAAAATACAAAAATACCATATTTTGAACCAAATATGCATATACATTATCAACTGAGGACCAAAAACTATATAAACCATATTTTTACATTCCCCCTCTCCACATCAACCTCCACCACATAGGTACAATAGTCCAAAAATACTTGCAAACACCATGCAAACATGGAAAGCCCAAATTCCCGCAAACTTAGCTTTTTAAACTGGGGAAGAATCCACGTTCCAATTGATCCAATACCTTCTCCCCTTCATACCTTATAAATTCCCCACGATCATAAGCTCCAAATCTCACCCCTTAAGCCTGGTCAAAGTTCAAAATTTTCCCTCTAAGCTAGTATTCTGTCATTTTATGCATAATACTTCATTCATTCAATTCCAACAGTTTTCTGCGTTGATATTATACTCATATCAATCAAAATATTAGAGCTTTTACGCCCTAATTTCAAAGAAATGAGAAAAACTCTATTAAAGCTTGCTCTTCAATGGTAAAATTTGATTCCTTGAATTTGAACTAGTTTCAAAGTGAGAAAATGGTTCATTATGAACTCAGGAGATCCAATGCAATGGTCGTTTTCAAAAAATCATAAGTTTTGAGCTCAGATTTCTCGAAGGTGTTTTCCATTTTATAAAATCAAAAACCTCAAATTCTCCACAACCCGACCACCTCAATCCTTCAAACCAAAACCAAATTCTTCCTTAAGATAGCAGAAACAAAACGATGTTCATAAAACCCTCTGCCATATTCCATATAACTTCGAATGTTCTGTCAAATTTTCTGAGAAATATAGAGTTTTGTAACTCACTGAATATTGAACCTAAATACAAATTGTTGAGTAAATCAGGAGTTATTTCAGTTCAAAGTTTTTCAAAGCCTAGGTTAACTGTTGAGAGGTTAAAGATTAACTTTTAAACCAGAACAATTGATTAAGCGTGTGAGGGCGCGTGGCCAATAAAAAAAATTTGATTTTTTTCTAATATATTTTTTTTTTATTTTCTTGTCAAAATGGTATAAGGTAAGATTTTGTTTGGTCTAGCTTAGCAATAGTTAGAAAAAATTAGGGTTTTAGGTTAGAAATATTTTCCTTAAATTAGAAATTGACCCCTCTTAACTTTTTAAAGTTATGAATTTTAACCCTAACTTTTTTCTACCATTACTTTATTTGATTTTGAGTAAAAAATTCTTTTGTGCCAAATTTCAAATATAATTCCAAGCCTAAGATTTTAAAGTCCTAAATTATTTATAATTTAACCCCACAAACTTTGATGAACACATCTTTTATTATAATTTTACCAAAACCAACATTATTCTCCATTTATTTACTCACAAAAATGTTTGTATACAGTTAATCAAGCTCCAGTCTCACCCAATATCCTCTTTCAACCCTAGTTAAGCCGTTGAAATATCGTACCACTAGGTATTTTACCTCTATCATAGTAAACTTTCGCGTACTTGTTAATCTCTATTGATATAGCTTTTGAAAATAGGTTACATATTTGAGTCATAGCTTTAGAATATGGTCCCCATATTTGACTCATAGATTTTTAAATATGAACCCCATATTTGAATCGTAGTTTTTAATACGCCCCATATTTAAATGAATGTACTAAAATGAGTTATTTAGTGTTAGTAATAATAACTAACACTAAAAAGAAAGTTATAAAACCATCCACACCCTGTAATATTATTTCTTTACTTTAGTCCACATTGTAGTAGATGGGTGTCTTAACACTACGTACATATAGTATAACGCATTATGACATGAAAGTATTTTAGAGGAATATAGTTATTATGTTTCAATATGTACTGAGAACCATTAATTTGCAAGAAATTCTCTTATAGTTTCAAACTAAATCAGGGAAAATGCAAAATATTCAAAAGTTTAGTGATTCATAAACCATTGTAGCGAGTAATTCCCAATTTAATCACAACTTTCAACTTAAAATAAAGCATTTTATATATTTTAGGATATATTTGTGTCTCCATATAATTGTGGAGATACTATATTATACACACACACACAAACATAGAATTCTTACAAAAATCTAATACTTTGTGATTTCAATTATGATACTATTGTAACTCTTGCCTATTCCAATTAAGTGCAGTTTATGCTTCACAAACAGCACCACTGATAAAGATGCAACGAATGATGAAACAATAATCATAAGAAGGCATGAAGAAAAAAAATTTCATTGAGAACTATGGAAATGGGTAAGTCATTTCATGTCTGTGTTATCATGTTATCGCGTCGTGTTTACAATTATTACACAATTAATTGTACCACTCCTCCGTATAGGACGCCTATATTAAAATTAAAAGGGGGGAATGGGTCCAACAAATATACTTGAATATTTACTTACTGAATATCAATATATATTATTAATGATCATCTTCTCATTCCTTTACTCCATTCTTTCCCTCTTCACCAACTTTAAGATATATATGTGTTAAAAAAAATACATATATTTTGTCCCAACGAGAATTTTTCTCTATCTTTTCTCCATAATTTATTTATGTTAAAATATAGATGGTGTTTCAAATGTTCAAAGAATATTGTGGCACTATTCATGAATAGGTTAAAGATTACCCGATGATTGTGGATTGCCCAAACTCTTTTGTTGAGAAAAAGAGACATAAATATGATATTGCTTCCAGTGAACCTACATCTATCAAGAATATGTATGAGAAAACCCAACAATATTGAAAAGGTATGGTTTTGAAGGACGATGGGACCAAAAGTGTGATAAGGAAACACTCATCGAAGATGTGGAATATAGCAGGTTAGCGGTATACGAATTCCATGAAAATGAACATTAGTTCACGCGAAAAACCTCAACACCCATTCTTGGTAATCATGTTTTTTTCTCCCATATCGGCATGGCCGGCTCTATGCATAGGCGAGTTAGGCCGCAGCTTAGGACCCCCGATTAATCGGTGCCCCTTTCAGGAAAAAAAACTATTAGTTGTAAAAAAAAGGACCCTCAAAAAATTAGTTATGAAAAAAATTAAAATTATCACTTAAAAAAACCCCCAAATTTTTTTTTTCTATTTAAAATAAACTCACACACTAAATTCAACAACATAATAATCCACTCACACAGTAAAAAATACGCCCACACAAAAACCCACCAACATAACCCAACCCAACTCAATTACTTATTCATTTTCAATCCTAACTCTCTCATTTCACTCACTCACTTTCTCTCACTATCTTCTTCTCTCTCACTCACATTACTCTCTTTCTCTATACTAACCAAAGAAAGAAAATAACCCTTACTTTCAAACCCTAACCCCTACCCCCTTTTTTTCTTGAACTAACCTCATCAAAATGAGGGTTAAATTCAATTTCAAAAAGTTATGATTGGTTGGAGCTTGTTTATGTAAGTATGTATTATTCATTTGCTTTGTTATATCCCATTATATAAATTTGTTTGTATTACTACTAATATTTGTGTTGTATTTTGTTTTTTTGTAGATTCTAATTTGTTATTTTAGCATTTACAAATTAAAATATGAGATTGCTCTCAAATTGGCACTCAAATCAAGTTCTATTGTTCCTCTTTAACATTTTTCTTTAATATGGTTTGTCAATATTATTGAGAATCTTGTGATTGTGTGATTAATTTTTGTTTTTTCAAATTACACTTGTTGTTGTGTTGTGTTGTGTTGTGTGAATATGTCTATAGATATTGCTAAAGAAATGGAAATTGAACCCGTATTTTGTGAAAAACGTAATATTTATAGAAAAAAATATTTTGATGAGAATTCTAGTGATGGGATTAGACATTAGTATATTAAAATTGATTTGCTATATAAAAATTGGTTTTGCATCAAAAAATGCGAGAATAACACATTTTCTTTAATTTTATTTTTTGGGGAATCTTCCTATTAAGTCCTGTTTGAAGGAGATATTTCCTAATAGGTCCTATCACAACATTTTTTTCTCAATAGGTCCTATTTTTAAACTATGATGAATCTGGCACAGTTAAAAATTGTGCCAAAAGTGTGCCAGAAAATCAAATTCTGGCACGGTTTAAAAGTGTGCCAATTTTTTTTAAACTATGCTGAATCTGGCACAGTTAAAAACTGTGCGAAAAGTGTGCCAGAAATATCAAATTCTGGCACGATTTAAAAGTGTGCCAGAAGTGTTCCTGTTTGGCCAAATCTGGCACACTTTTGAGCCGTTCCAGAAAAAAAATGCCATTTTGGAACACCTAACTCTGGCACAGTTCAAAACCGTGCCGGATTTGATCTGACACCGTTTTAAACCATGCCAGATTCCTATTTTTGGTGTAGTGTAAAGTAACCCCGATCGTCTCTGGTGGTACACTTTACCATCTAACAAGTAGAACACTTGGACACGAACTCAGCAATGTCCTTCCTCATCCCATTCCACCAATATTATCACCTCATATCCTGGTACATCTTATGCCCTCCGGGATGTACCACAAATCTGGACCCGTGAGACTGTGTCATCACTGCATGACGTAAGTCTTCTCCATCTCGGACCACCAATCTCCCATGAAACCTCAAACCCCCATTAGAACTTACTGAATAGGACTCAGAACCCTCAGCTAAAAGTCGTACAATATGCTCCTGACAAAACGTGTCCACTGACTGTACCTGTATCACCCTCGTAACAATCTCGAGTGTGACTGACATGACAGATACAAAGGAACGGGAAACCACGTCTTGGTGACCCAACTCTTTCCAGTTTGCTTTCCATGCATATGCTACGTCGCCTACCGGCCTACGGCTTAACGCATCGGTAACCACGTTAGCCTTTCCAGGATGGTATTGTATCTCGAATTGGTAATCTTTCACAAACTCCAACCATTTGAGCTGACGTATGTTCAACTCTCGCTGAGTGAAACAAGTACTGCAGTGACTTGTGATCTATGAACAAGCGAAACTTCTCCCCCAACAAGTAATGTCTCCAAATCCTCAATGCAAAAACAACCGCTGTTAGATCTAGGTTATGGGTGGTGTAATTCCTCTCGTGAGGCTTAAGCTTGTGGGAGGCAAAAGCTATAGACTTCTCCTCCTACTGAAGTACTCCCTCGAGTCCCCATAAAGAGGTGTCAGTGTACACCATATACTCAACTCCCGGCTTCGGCAAAGCAAGAAATGGTGTTGAAGTTAACTTATCTTTCAACTCATCGAAAGCCAATTGACAAATATCGTCCCAAACATATGGTACTCCCTTGCAAGTCAGATTCGTCAACAAAACCGCAATCTTTAAAAAGCCTTGAATGAATATCCTGTAGTGCCCGGCTAACCCTAAAAAACTACGCACTTCCGTCGGTGTCGTGGGCTATCCCCACTCCCTCACTGCCGACACTTTGCTCGGGTCAATCGATATTCTTAATTCTGACACAACATGTCCCAAACACTGTATCTCCCATAGTCATAATCCGGGCTTATAATACTTAGCATACAACTGATGTTCTCGTAGAATCTGAAGAACCTACATTAAGTGCTCGGCATGCCCCTCATTGGTGTGTGAATATATCAGGTTGTCATCTATGAAGATGATGATAAACTGATCCAAGAACTCTTTGAACACTAGGTTCATCAAGTCCATGAATACAGCTAGAGCATTTGTCAGCCCAAACAGAATGAATCTGGACTCATAGGCCCCATATCTCGTCAAGAAAGCAGTCTTCGATACATCCTGCTCCCTAATCCGTAGCTGATGGTATCCCGATCTCAAATCTATCTTCAAAAATAAGGTTGCTCCTCTCAGCTAGTCGAATAGGTCATCGATTTGAGGCAACAGATATTTATTTCGTATTGTGACCTTGTTCAGCTCCCGGTAATCCACGCATAACCTCAGCAAACCGTATTTCTTCTTCATAAATAACACCGGAGCACCCCAAGATGATGCGCTCCTACGAATGAAGTCCTGACCTAACAGCTGCTCTATCTGATCCTGTAACTCCCTCATTTCCACTGGAGCCATACGGTACGGTACACGTGATATCTACCGAGTTCTCGGCATTAAGTCTATGACGAAATCTATCTTTTGACTGGGGGATAGGCCCGATATTTCCTAGAATATATCTGAATACTCAGAAACAACTGGAATCGAATCCAGGGGAATCACAATCTCTTTAGAGGTATCCTCCTCTATATAGTACAAATGGGTGGAAGATCCTCCCTCTGGGCGAGGCATCGCCACCAAAAATATCTCCTGCCCTGAAATGGAAAAAATAATGCTCTTACTGAAAAAAATCTATCATGGCTCTGTAGGCGGTGAGCCAATCCATGCCAATAATAACATCGTGCTCATGCATCTCTAAGAATATCATGTCTGCCGCTAAAATCAAGTTACCAATCTCTACTCCTACAACCCAGCATATAAAGAAAATCAAAGACCCATTCGCCATTAGTGAGTCTACCAATGTCACAGTGCTCTTTGCCGTGCCTAATAACCCTAAGGCCCATGCCAAATGAGTAGCTATAAAATAGTGCAATGCCCTAGTATCAAATAAAACCCGACCCATAGTGCCATGGATAGGAAACGTACCCTCAATCGTGGGTGGTGCCTGAGGTGTTATTGCCTAGTGGACATTATAGACACGTCCGTACTGTAATTCCCCTGCTGAACTGGAGTTATTGGGATGGCGGGTAAGGCTGGCACCTAAGCTGGCACTAGGAGGGCGGCTGGAAAGAGTGGCCTCTGCAGCTCATTACGGGCACCCTGCTGCTGTGGGGCCCTATCTCCCTCTAGGCAATCCTGGCACCTATAGCCATTCTAGCCACATCCAAAACATCTGCCCCTGAAGTTACCTCCCCTCTGCCCCTGCTGACCATGACCCTGTTGGCCGTTACACCCCGCCATTGGCCCTGCTGGCCTTGCTGGAAACGTTATTGACCTTGCTATCCCTGTTGCTGACGGTGTTGACCCTGTTGTCTGTGCTGATTAAACCAGCCATGCTGGCCCTGCTTAAATCGCCCAAATCCCTGTCTGGAGTCACCTGATCGGAATCGCTTGGCAGGGTCCCCCTGATGGGAACTCTACTCATTGTGATGGGTCTGCCCCTGGGCTGCTAGTGCCCCACCAGTACTACTGCCCCCTGTCCTGCCCTACTGGTTGGACTCCCCTGCTCATTTGCTCCCCTGTAGATGGAAACGGTAATCCTGACAATGTAACAAAGCAGCATTGAGTACATTAGTGTAGGTACTTAATGATAGATTTCCTATGAGGTGCTGACGGATCCTCTAGGCTAATCCATCTACAAACAGCATTATCTTCTTCTCCTCAATGGGTGACTCATCTGGCACTATAGAGAGAAGTCTAGTAAAATCCTCTTCGTATTCAACAACGGTCATACTCTCCTTCTTAAGATTCAATAACTTTTGCCTCATCTCAGTCAGCACGGAGGATGGGAAGTACTTGTGGTCAAATTGCACCCAGAATGACTAAATCATGATGTTATCCCTCTCCTCCAAGGTGGTGGTGGACTCCCACCACTGGAAAGCGGCCCACACTAGCTTAAAGAAAGCTAAAAGTTGTCTATGCATGTCAGTTCTCTCATACATGCGCAGATGCCTTTGGATATCCTTCTTCCATTGGTTGGAGACTACGATGTCCAAACTACCCGAGAACTACGGGGGAAGCGCCTTCTGGAAGGCGTCCCTAACCCGATCCCATGCATATGGAAGTCGTGTTGGTACTGGCGCCACAGCCTGAATCTGGGGTGGAGCCTGCTACACCACTGCTAATGTGGCATTTACCACGTGAGGAACAATAGTGGCTACCTCAGTTGCATTCATCATTCCCTAAGTCGGAGCTACTGGCTGCTCAGCTTGGGCATTCCTGTCTCGGGGTACGCGTCTCGAAGGCATCTGAAATGAGAAGGAAGTTTATTATTCTACAGTTATTCTCAAATCTCGAATAGCTTAAGACGTAAGCGAAAATATAAGAATACAGCAGTCCTAATAATAGGGATCTATATCAAGGATGCTAAGATGGAAGGGAAACAAGCCGTACAGATCCTAAAGGACACTAGAACCTGATGCTCTGATACCACCTGTGACACCCCGCCTAATTAAATACCGAGTGATCAGTCCTTTATTAAATTAAAATCAAGGTGAATGGTTGGTTCATTCTTAGCATCATTGTCGCAAAATAAAATTTCCAATTTAAACACCCTAAATAATTAAGCTAAGTGTCAAATTAATTTAGAACCTTATTTCCATTTTATTAAATCCAAATATGAAAACCTTTTTAATAACCAAAAGTTTAAGAATTCATAACTACTAAGGGTGGATAATAGCACATAAGAATTTAAATCATCTAGATAAACCAAACCAGTTTAAAACTATAAATGAAACCATCCTGACAATAATTAAATCCCCAAAGAGTACCGAATGCTGGAAATATAAATGAACATAAATCTCTGTCAAAATCAAAACTGAATAGAGGAACGAGCGACACATGCCCGATCTAAGCAGGACTAAAATAAGAGCAGAATTAACAAAGAGGTCGTCTAAATCAAGGCCCTGCAACTCCCACATCAGCTGCAGCACGTATAGTCCAAAGAATCTAAACATGACGCCCCTTTGGCGCGGGCACCTGTAATATATACATATATATAAGAGAAAGAGAAATAACAGAAAATGGGTCAGAGACCGAGTGTAAAACAATTTTAAAAATAGTTTATCAAGTATTTAAAATGCTTACCGACAATGTAACAACC
Source organism: Sambucus nigra (assembly GCA_949130495.1). Classification (NCBI taxonomy): domain Eukaryota; kingdom Viridiplantae; phylum Streptophyta; class Magnoliopsida; order Dipsacales; family Adoxaceae; genus Sambucus; species Sambucus nigra. The sequence goes on from OX422216.1 coordinate 587,429,762, forward strand.
ATGTTAGTATGCGGCTCTCTCTTGAGAATTCACACCTCTCATCTATTGAAAATTTTATAAGGGACAAAAATTATAAAATCAATATAAAATCCGTTTTAACTCCGTTTTCGAAACCGTTTGAAATTCTCGCCTTTAAAAATAATTCTCAACATAAGTGAGTAATAAAAATAATTCTATCTCAAAATTTATTTTTCCTCTTTATTTTGAAAATACCCCAAAAATTACGTGGGTTATTACACTTTCCCACTAACAATGGAATTTCGCCCTCAAAATTCGCGAAATGCCTAACTCTAAAAATCAGGCCAATAATCTCCAAAAATAATCCGTCACCAAAAATAAATTCCTCACATCTAATCTAGATGCCTAACACGAAACGATCATCAAAAATCTCTATCTTCAAATACGGGCCACAAAAATGCAACAGACCTAAAACCCAAGACCCGAGGGTAGTCATATACCTAAGCTCTGATACCATTTTTTAACACCCCGCCGATCCGGGGAGAGCGAGCGGCGCGCTACTAATCGATAAAACTTACCAAATCCATAAATAACAAGGTATAGAGCATCAAAAAAATCCCACAATAAAACAAAAGAGAACTACAAATCTCAATATCTTCAAATAAATACCAAGTCTCTCGAATTACATACAACATCTAACTCGAAAATAAAATAAAAATCTCCAATGCTCTATACATCAAAATAAATACAATCTTCTCAACTTGTATTCCCAAATATTCTTCTCAAAATAATCCTCGCTAACAATCAATCTCCATAGTGCCCCAAAATTCGTGCTAACATCATCCCAATTGGTCCATAGCACTCAAATCCGTGCTCACCTCCCAACCAAGACAAAGATGGGGAAGTACACAATACGACATGAAAGATGCTCAACAGTAATATGTTAGCGATGAATAAAGCGTAACAATACGAATACGAATATTCAAACCAAATGAAAATCTCAATAGCATTTTATCAATAAATTTCTCAACAAAACATTAACCGGGTCACTAGGCCTCACCCCATCCGCATATGCTTTATCAAGTCATAGCCCTTGGAAGCAGGAATTTTGGCGGGTGCCCGACATCCGTGCCATATTAAAATCTCATGACAACGTGCTCAACGAAAACATGAATAATACCACATGAATCAAAATATTTCCAACAATTATTTTTCCACATTTCAATGAATTTAACAATTCAAAATATGAATTCAATTAACAAGAATTCAATGGAATAAACAATTGTGATATTTAGGAGCATATTGTGTAAAACCCCACACCTCAAACCATGATGAGAAACTAACCATAAATTTGCCCATAAACGCAGATAACCCCATCATAATCAGTTCTCAAACATCATCAAAACTCCTCCAAGATCATCCTCAAAACATCCCCCAAGAACACCACAAAAACCTAAGGTTGAAAGCATAAATTAAAGGGTTTTGAGGACGTCGACTACAAGAAACACATTGTCTTTTTAGGGGAATATTTGGTTGGGATGAGAACTCCAAACCATGATTCACTCATAATAACCCTTATGATTATGAACTGGTGCATCGACAAACTACTGGTGGATCAAGGGAGCTCATCTGAAGTGATGTACCTAGAGCTTTTCCACAAATTGGAACTCAATTTAGCCGATCTCAAGGAGGCAACTGTCCCGTTGGTCGACTTTACGAGGAGATCACAATATCTTTGGGGAATATAGTCCTACTAGTGAGTGTAGGAAATATTTCAAGGTTGATCGAGTTCCTGGTAGTAGACATAAATTCACCCTACCATGCCATTCTGGGTAGAGGGTTGCTTCACTCTATAAAGGTCATGCCGTCAACCTACCATCAGAAGCTCAGGTGTTTTACATATCGGGGAGTAATGGAGATTTGAGATGACCAAGCCACTGCCAGGAAGTTTTTCATCACCTCCATCCGACCCAAAAAAGAAAAGAAGGAAAAGGAAGATCTTTTGAAAGATGCCTAAGATGGGGGCATTCCCTCGAAATAGCAAATACGGTATAGTTGACTAAGAGTGGAGGAGACCAGGGTCCACCCCACTCAAAGGGTAATTTAAAGGCTAAAGGAGGTTAATATTTATGACCACCTACCACAAAGAAAGTTTTTCATTGGTACAACCCTCACCGATCACAAAAATAAAGAACTAATAACCTTTTTAAAGATAAACTTAGATGTGTTCGCTTGGGAGCCTTATAAACTTCCAGGGATTGATCCCGAGGTAGTCTTCCACCGCCTTCATGCAGACCCAACTTTCAAGCCAACCAATCAGAACGCGTGTCGAAGGCTAAATACATAGAGAATGAAGTGAGAAAACTTCTTATGGTAGGGTCCATTAGGGATGTTTAATTCCCATAGCGGCTCTCAAATCTAGTGACGGTGCACAAGAGCAACGACAGTTGGAGGGTTTTCATTGACTTCACTAATCTCAACTGAGTGTGTCCCAAAGTCCATTTTCTTCTACTGAAGATAGATCAATTGGTCGATGCCACGACAGTTCATGAACGAATGAGCTTGTTGAATGCCTATTCTTGGTACCATTAGATCCCACTGTTCGGCCCCCACCAAGACAAGATGTCATTAATCACCCCATTTGGTTTGTATAACTACAAGGTCATGTTGTTTGGCCTTATGGACACCGGTATAACATATCTAAGTTTGGTCACTGAGATATTCATGCAACAGATGGGAGAAACAATGGAGGTTTATATCAACGACATGTTAGTCGAGAGAAAAGACAAGGGCGACCACCTCAGAGACGTGGCCAACATCTTTAAAATCCTCAGAAACTTCTTAATGAAGATCATTACAAGCAGATGCTCATTCGATCTCTAATAAGGAAAACTTATGGGTTATCTAGTCATTAAGATAGGAATTGAGGCCAATTCACACCAAATTGATGCTATTAACAAGGTCTAGCCACCAATGACGATGTGACATATTCAAAAGCTTGCTGGGATGCTAGTCCCCAATCGCTTCATCTTAAAGTCCTTAGAGCATTACTGACCATTCTTCCATCTTCTCAAAAAGGATAAGGTCCTAACCTGGAATAATGATTTTTTAAAATCCCCAGAAGAGATCAAGTCTTACCTCAGCAAGACACATATGTTAGGAATTCCTGATGATGGAGATCCTCTATACCTTTACCTCGTAGTCATCTCGGCCTTAGTGTGCGAGAAGGATGGAAGACAATGCCCTATTTATTATGCCATAAAAATAATTCTAGATGCAGAGCAACATTACATACTGTTGGAAAAGTTACCTTACGCTCTAGTGGTCGCTTCAAGGAAGCTTAAGCACTACTTTGAAGCCCACTCCGTTATCATAATCACTTCGTTTTCCCTCAAAGTTGTCCTTCAAAAAGATAAGCTTTTTGTATAATTATCAAAATGGTCAATAGAACTTGGAAGGTTTGACATTTACTTTTAGCCGACGATGACGATTAAGTGCTAATTTTGGCTGATTTCATTGTAGAATTCACAGGAGATGGTCCAATCGACCAATAACTAAAAGAGCAATCATTAAACAAAAAAGAACAATCAGACGACTGGACCCTATACATTTATGGAGCCTTCAACTTTAAGGGGGAGGTAATAGGAATTGTACTCATCACACCAGATGACATGCTCATTGAAAAAGGAATCATGTTGGATTTTGAAGCCTCCAACAATGAATCTGAATAGGAAGCACTGATAGCTAGCATGTGAAAGGCCCAATTGCTGAGGGTCAGTCATCTTAATGTGTTTGGTGATTTTAAACTGGTATCTAATCAAGTGAGTGTATATTTTAATGCAAAAGATAATAGGATGGAAGCCTACCTAGGTATTATTTATAAGCTCATGGCAGAGTTTGAAGAAGTCCACATCCAACAGTTCCCTCGAAGAAAGAATAACCACGCTAACACCTTAGAATCACTAAGCTCAGTAGTGAACTTTAACCTTAGAAGAAAATTAAAAGGTGATTTCCTAGCCCAGCCCAGTATTGACAAAGCCGTAGTCGCCGAGCATATTCTCGCCATAAAGAAGTCCACATCCAACAGTTCCCCGAGCGAAAAAAAATAGTCATACTGACGCCTTAGTTACTCTAAGATTAGTAGTGGACTCAGAACATATAAGAACAGTTAAAGTGTAGTTCTTCACTCATCCCAGTATTGACAAAGTAGTGGTCATCGAGCATATTCTCACCGTAGAGAAAGGTCCTAGTTGGATGGCTCTGATTGTTGCCTACTTATAAAATGAGACACTGTCGATCGACAAGAAGTCAGCTCACCAAATAAGGGTTATGACTTCTCATTTCTACCTTGATCTAAGAGGGAAGATCTACAAAAAATCTTTTATAGACCCTTACCTCTAGTGCATCCAACCAAAAGACGTCGAGCAGGTTCGTGTACCATCCTGCACATTCTAGGCGTCAGTCGCCACCAAGACTACGTTGGGCGTCACTAAATTAAATACCACTCTTAGCATGTGATAGATATGGGACATATTTAATTTTCATTCCACGAGACAGTATTCTGATTATTCCAATAAATAAGATCATCATGCAATAATTAAAATCCATCACCATGCCATACTCCAAAATAATCCAACTCGATAATTTATTTAAAACTCCAAATGAAATAATCTACTAAAGTAATTGACTGAACCCGTAAACAACATTGGAACTAAATGGCCTAATAAAATCCATAATGATGTCTTATAATATAAATGATTGAATAAAGAAAAGATAATCTACTAAAGCAGATAAATAAATGAACTCCAACTATACCTCCAAAATGACCTCCAGTAAATCCTATGCAACTAATCCAATACTTATACCTGAAAAGGTTAGTCAACGCACAGGGTCAGATCCCTAAGCATGAATACACACTACTCCCTCAATTAGGGTCCATGAACCCAGATAGTAGCATTATACACGATAAATATCATAATAGAATATTTTAAATTAAACGAGACGAATTAACCTGCGATAGAAATAAATCATTGTCTACCCACAGCAAAGTCTATCAAAAAAAAGTTCAATTATTTAACTTAAAATAACTACATTTCTATTTATTCAATCAATTTACTCGAATTTAGCATTTTTCTCATTTTATTATTATCAGTTGCGGTGCTCCCGCATTTACGTCTTACACTATCTCAGTTGTGGGACTCCCACTAAATTTTAATCATTTTAGTGCGGGACTCCTGCTTAAATCTTTATCTCATATTATTTGTTTGGTTGTGGAACTCCCACTGTTCTACACCACACCCAATACCCTCACTATGGCCAGTCAGTCCGGTTCACTGTCAACTCTTCACACACTCGTGAGGTTCCACGCATGACACGTCACTATAGCCCATCAGCCCATTTAACTGTTAGCCCACACATACTCGTCACACCAACACACACCCACGATGATATAGCTAGTCAGCCCGTTTAACTGTCATCCCTTCACCTACTCTCGCCGCAAATATATTTTAATACTCGGTTTGTCATCTTAGGTATTAATTCTCAATTTCTCATCTTCTTATCATCATATTTTTATTTACCCCACCCTTATTATCTACATGCGATCCTCAAAACACCCTTAGTCCTATACCTAAGGTCTCCAAAACTATAGGATAAATCTATATCAATAATATCTACCTAGTCTTAATCCTAGGCAAACGAATAGACGGAATGACTCAAAAATCAACCCCGCTCCGAAATATCCCATCCTTAAAAACCTACACTAACTAGTCCCATACATTGAAAGTGTTAACCACGACTAAGGCCAACCCACTAGTCCCATACCTAGCAAGCATCCTAGAATATAGGTGAGAGCATACTACTCAACAACCCCGTCATCCCCGTGATGGAGAATATGAATAACAATCAAGCACACAATCCAAGTAGAACAATATGGCAATTTCCTCATACGATCACATTAATTATTAATTTCATTAGTAATGCCATCGTCGTTCTTAGAACAATAATTATCATCTAAAATTTTTAGATTAATTAGCATGCGAGTTTATGAAACACACAATAATAATCCACTTTTATAGTAGCTACATAATTTATGAGTTTGTAAGCGCCCCGATTTTAATTAAATAAACTCTTTAAAATTCTACATGCAATTATATACCCATAATGACCAAAACCCAATACTTTATCCTATGGACCCAAGATTTTCCAATTTTATTTTATACTAAAAATTTTCATAAAAATAGTACCAAATTAGTTCACTTTTCCTAATTAAGGTTGCCAATTTATTTTAAGAAAAATATGTAATCATATGTTTAGGCGACACTTAAAATGCATAATACTAAAGGAAGACAATAGAGTATCCATGTCTGAGTAGATAGTTGGAATCCTCTAGAAAAATTATGAAAGATTGCTTCTGAACCAACTTGAGAAAGCACCAATTGAGCCTTCAAATCTTGAGTTAAAACTTGATAACTTTGGGCTGGGGTTCGTATGCGGGAGAAAAATGAAAAAAATAGAGAACGACTGCTCTTAGGATGTTTAAGAATGAGTTTTAAAAGTACAAACCCCGAAATATATATATATATTGGAGGAATTTGAGTGGCATTATAATCCTATTAAAACTAAAATAGTTCGCCCGTTAGTCAAGGTCCAGAACCGTGACAAATTTATGTTATATGGACTCTTTATAGAGAGTTTTATGTTATAAAGACACTTCTAAACGGGATAAGATTTATATGTACTCATATTAGGAATATTTTGAGCTAGCTTTTCAAGTTCCGAATAAATTTAATCAGTTACAGGATAAAATTACAGGTTGTTACAACTCGTAATGAGCTTCACGATGGGATTTGTGTGAGTCATGCAAGAGGAAGATCTATGGAATTCCGAGAAATCAAGGAAGGCTAATGGTAACCACATATGCAAAAACATGCAAGTGTCTATGCTCAAAAGTGTGAAAAATGCCAAACGTTATCTGCAATGGTTCATAAGCAGGATAATGACTTAAAGCCTTTGACCAGCCCTTTGTTATTTGTGCAACGGGGACTAGATATTATGGGACCACTATCTATTGCACCTGGAAATTGTAACTATTTGTTGGTCAGCACAGACTATTTCACCAAGTGGGTAGAGGCAGAACCACTAGCCAATATCAGAGACACCAACATGATAAGGTTCATCTAGAAGAGCGTCATAACTCGCTATGTCATCATCATTGATAACGACACGCGGTTCAAGAGTAGTTTACCCAATACTTCTATGATGAATGTGGAATCAAGCATCACTTCATCTTAGAGGCATACCCCTAGAGCAACAGTCAAGTAGAGGTTTTCAACAAAACGATGTTTGATGGCCTTAAAAAGAGGCTAGAAAGAGCGAAAGGCACTTGGGCGGATGAGCTTCCCCACGTTCTCTGGGAATATCCTACCACACCCTGGAAACTAACCGAGGAAATACCCTTCACACTAACGTATGTAATGGAAGCTATCATACCATTGGAATCTAGTCTCCCTACCACGAGAACTAGAATGTTCGACTAAAGACTGAATGATGATGCCCTTCGCGCTGAACTTAACATGACAAATGAATTAAGAGAGCAAGCTATCATTAACTTGGCCTCATACCATAAACAATTTGTGAAGTAGTACAACAAATAGATCAATTCGAGGAATTTCCATATAGTAAACCACATCCTAAGGAAAGTTCTTGGTAGCACACTAAGGCCTTCAGACAGCAAACTGGGCCCCAACTGAGAGCGACCTTTCAAGGTAGTCATATATAATGTTCAAGGATACTATCACTTGGAAATAATGGAGGCTAGAGAAATACCAAGGGCATAGGATGTGCCCAGTCTCAAGAAGTTATATTTGTAGTCTTCTTCCTATATTTTAGTACTTTTAATTTACGTAAATTTTCATTTCAAACTTATGTTGCTCACGAGTTGATGTTTTACGTTATGAATAAAAGGAACATTTGTTCTTGCATTCCATCTTGATTATATCAGTTTCATACAATATCTTGATTATCTAGGTATCATGCACCGTTCCCAAGCAATAATTTCATTACTAGACTAAGTCAATTCTTGGGTATTGAGCAGGATTTCGTGTGATTGCAATAAGTTATTCAGCTTATTTCAATCAAGGAAGTTCCTTTCGATAATAAGTTAACAATTTGATTACAATAAGTTATTCATCTTATTCCAATCAAAGAACTTCCTTGTGCCGAGAAGGATTTCACCTGATTACGACAAGTTATTCAACTTATTCCAATCAAGGAATTTCCTCGCATCAAATAAGATTCAAGTTAATTATAGTAAGCTGTTAAGTTTATTTCAATTAAAAGGGTCCTCAGGTCTTTGTCATTTAAAATACAAATGACTTCACGAGCTGCTTGGCAACATGAAAATCCCTACGGAGGATCCCGAGGCATCAAATCCAACTCATGTTGCTCAAAAAATATTCTGAAGGGGTGGATATACATTAACCAAGTGCATTTTTTCTAACATCTTTCCTAGGCCTAAGGTAGTGTGACAACATGACCTAAAAGGTAAGGGGGATCGAATAACACATGCTAAACCATACTGGACTGGAAAAATGCGACAACAAGTAATGTTTACTTTATTTACTCGGCAAAGTCCCTAAATACAAATACACTTGTGATTAATTACATAGAAAAATTATAAAAAAAAATATTATAAGGTCACAACAATTTATGGTCAACGAGCCTAAAATTAATTTATTTCCTTTCTCCATCCATCGTCCTGGTTGGGAGCATATTCATCTTTGTTGTCTCATCCACCAGGTAGTGATTTATAAGTTTGGTAGGGGTAGAACCTAAGGGAACCCACTTCTCATCTTTCCCAAAAGTAGGTCGATGATATGTTGGGCAATACACTTGGTACATATACTACAACTTAGACTCCTTGGGTTCTTTGAGCTCCTTAAGGGCGTTCAACCACCCATGATTATACGCTACGTACTTAGCCTCCTGCAACTTGGAAGGTGCAACGTGTTACCCTTCATCATATCTTATCGACCATGCAGCCCGAGCACCCATTCAGAACAATCACTTAAGCCTTTTGATATTGCTCTATAACCTAAAAATGCTGACAATTTTCCTCTGAGAATCATCCACCAACTCCGAGAGTTTTTTCATCAAAGCATAATTCTCCAACTGAACTAGCTTTCCAACCTTACCTAAATCTTTTCTCTATGAAAGCTGGGCTTTAAGGTCGGTTACCTCCTTCTGTATCAAGGAGATAATGCCCTCCAAGTCTTAGAGATCGTCTTTTAACTTTATAGCCAAAGCTGACTGGTTCTTGTATGCTTCGGTTCTCGCCTTCAACGCCTTGCAAGTCTTCAAAAATACACAATGATATTACTTGCTTGTGACTGGACCAATCAACTTATCAAGATTTTTAGAAGAGGAAACATCCTCAATAACAATCTACAGGCAATAAAGCGAACAACAAATAAGGGAAGAATCGGTAAAGGAAAGAGTCATCTATCAATAATAACCAAAGAGGTAGGAAGAGCCATTAAAACCATAAGAAAGAAGAGTAAAACATTTGAATAAGAATAAAAAAGAAAAGGCCTAAGTCTACAAGCTTCACTCCTTCACCTGCTCAGATAACTCTGGAGCTTTTCCTTTGGTCCCAGCCTTCTCAGCCTCGTCAGCAGTTGTCTCGACTTATTTTGGTGCTTTTTCAACATGGTTAGTAAGGTGGCTAGTATAAGGCTCCACTTTAATGATTGAAGTAGGACCTGGATGATACTTCTCAAAAATCTCTGAATCAAGAGGGATTCCGATTTCCTTCAAGGCTTGGTCCCATCCCTTATTAAAGCTCAGCTTCCGAGCATAGGAAATTTGGATTTCGATGTCATCATATGCCTCAGTCTAGCCTTGAGAAAAGCTAGCCTCTTTAATATTAGGGATCCCACCAGTCAACTGCATGACATCTATAACATGTTGATCTTTTTCCACGGCTATAAGACTGTTAGCCGTCTTCAGCGAGGCCATTGCCTCAATAGTTGTTTTTCATTCCTTTTCAAAAGCCTTCTAGGCATCAACTAACTCCTGCTTGGACTCCTTCAGAGCCATAGTCATCTCTTCATTATTCTTAGATTGGTCAGCACGACCATCCGAAAGTGTGAAAAAATTTACCACAAACTGAAAAATGGAAGAAAAAAAATAAATACTGAAAAGCACCACAATTCAAAATGAAAGGATATGGAAGGAGAGAACACTTACTAAGGCAAGATTTTGGGCAGACCACAAAAATTGTTGGTCGGGACCCAGTTTCATCGAGTGCTCACGGTCTGCACCGAGCACTGTCCCCTTAGCAAACTAGGGGCGAGATATGGATTGTAGGCCACACTATCGGCCTGTGAAGTACTAGAGAGAAAAAAGGAAATCTTCGTTGAGGCCATAATAACCTTCTTATTTTTCTCTTTCTCTATCCTCTTCTCCTCCAATTTTTTCATTTCTCTCCTTGGGCCCTATGCTAGGGCCACTAGTTTAGGGTGAATCCCTCTTTGACTTCTTCAGGGGCTTGACCCTTACAGAAAGGGGGATTTAATCATCCTCATTATCATCAACAAGCAAAAGTCTCATTTTGGGGGGATCCATTTGATCTTCTTCTTGAAAGTAAGATTCAACATCTACTGGCTCAGTCGAATAAGAAATCTCCTCATTCGAAAGAATGATCTTAGGGATTTCATCTACTGATCGAGAAACGAAGCTAGAAGTGGTGTTGGTATACTTAAGAAGATATGCAGCCGACCGAGGATGCTCACCGTCGGACATTCTATCCTTGATTCTCAAAACCTTCAATACGTCAGCAACCTTTATATGTTGCAAAGATAGCTCCTTGTTTTTAACTTGAGCTACACAAAAATGAGGGAGACAAATATTAGCTATCAAAGCCAGTGACATAAATAAAAAGTAAACAATTTAAAAAAGAAAAAAACAAATAGCAACCTATGTGATATTCCCCCGAGTCATGGGCACAAAGGCTATGTGTGTGTCTCACTCTCACGAAGGGGGAAATGTTGTCAGTTATTGGTCATAAAACTCTGATTCCAATATCCTTTTTTAGAATCAGGTAGGTTCACAGCCATAATTCTATTAGCCTTACTCTCTTTTAAGTATTGAAGACCATCAGTGGTTTGCGACCAAATGTAGCAAAATTTGATTTCTGGGACCCCCAAGTTGGTCCTATAAAGCTCGTTGATACAGTGTACCTATTTACAATCCTCCAGGTACTGGGGGCACACTGCATAGGAAGGACTTCAATATAATTTAAAAATTCCAAATATAGGTGGTTTGGGGGAAAGATTAGACCCCCTTGGACTACATCAAGGGTGTGAATTATGTGACCCTCATCCATGTCCTTGGCATCTCTGGGCATGGGGGCACTGCCGATTTTTACCAAAGTTGGAATGGAGTATATTTCTATAAACTCCTCAACACTTTTATCGTGAAGAGTAGCCATTTATGAAAGAATTTCAACAACAAAGATAGAGAAGAAAATGATGAATAAAAGAAGCAGGAGAAAAGGACTTACGAAAAGGAAATGGTGCGACGAAGCTCTAAAGATATGAAGAGTGGAAAGGAAAGATCTCACTGAATTTTGAGAATAAGGAAGCTCAGAACATAAACTGACGTAGTTGGACTTTGTTGGAAACCGTGTGCATAAGGATGGAGAACAGTTCTCAAAAAGATTTTTTGCGCTTTAAATTTTTGCTCGGACCAGCGTACCCCCACAACATCAAGATTATTACAAGTTTTTCATGCCAATTAGCACCAAGTTTACTCGAACGAGCATACCCTCAACAGTTCATGAATATTACCAGTATGCCATGCTAATTTTAAAAACTTTGGGTATGGTCCTATAACCAACTTAAAATCTACTAGCCTAATATCACAGCCCAGAGATTTTATGGGCAATTATGGGGAAGAAAGTTTACCGACCAGCCCACTATGAAGCAGGGACTGTTTACCCAATTCAAACACCTAATTTTGGTCGTGTATTTGGTATGTGCATAAATACATTTTGATAAGCTCAAATTGGTTACTAACAATATCGGAGAGATATTCAGGGACACCTTACGAGCTATACACAAGTTGGAAAAGTTATGTGTACAATTCAACCTCCTAAACCCGACTATAAATGTAAACCCTCACACCCTGGGCAAAGAGGATGTAATTACTAAGGAGAAACTTAATAGTAATAGTGACCTCTCCGTGAACGTAGGCAAGTTGTCGAACCACGTATATTTTATGTTTTGTGTGATCATTTTAATTTCCTCATTGTGTTTTCTTTCTAAAATTATTTATTGTGATTCGTTTGCACTCATAGATATTATATCACAAATTGTTTTAATTATGATCATTCTGATCAATTTGAACCTTTCTCACTGAATAAGTGACATTATGAAGATCCGTTCTAATGATTGATTATGTTCACCTCTCACCTCTGTGCATTATTATTTATTATAGAAGAATCAGTAGTAACTAGCGAGTAAATTGACGTGTTATCCCACGGAATTTTCTTCTTGGCCTAAGGTCTCAGATGATGAGAGCCATAATTTTTATCTACATACATATGAACGTCGCTTTAATTGTGTGCCTAGTCAGTTACTTGATTTATCAATTCATATGGTTTACTGATGACGCGTCGTTTATTTATATACCCATTTGTCATCTGGTAAGTATGGGATTATTAGTTTAAAACATTTTGACTTTCTTATAATGTAATTATGTTCCCTATCAGACATTTGAATTCCGTATACACTCCACCTTCTATATATACATATAATTTGTTATAAAATTGGTGGAAACTTCTTAGCATATTTGTGCTAATTCAGTTTTCCTCCAAATGGCCTAGGAGATAGTGGATAGTCTCACTTACCTTTTTATGACACACAAAGATCACGTGTTTGCATTTATAACTGTTTGGACGGAGACTAAACCACATAGGAGGTGGGAGTGGCACTTTACTATTATTTACTTTATATTTCATGTTAAAAAAATATAACTAACCCCTTTGGTGGTAGTACACGATATGTGGATTTATCTAACAAATAAAGTTCTATATTTTTCCTTATCTTTAATTCATTGCTTTATATATACTCTCTTGTACATTCATACCAAAAATAGGGTGTGACAAGGTTATAAAAAACTTCATTCTGGATGTCTCAGACCCTTATAAGAACTTTAAACTTCCAAATGTTTTCTAAGTTCGGAGGTCTCAGGACCTTATAAGGACTTCAGATTACAAAATTTTCAGTCCTGAGATCTCAGGCCCTTATTAGGACTTCAAACATCCAAATGTTTTCTAAGTGAGGAGGTCTTGTACTCTTTTAAGGACTTCAGATTACAAAACATTTTAGTTCGAAGGTCTTAGACCCTTATGAGGACTTCAAATTATTAAAAAGTTTTTAAGTCCATAGGTCTTAGGACCCTTATAAGGACATCAAATTTTTTAAAATTACCTAACAGCGGAGATCTTAGGCCCTAAGGACATCAAAATCCACTCAATATGGAGGTCTTACTCTTATAAGGACCTCTATATTTTAGTTGTTCACATTAAAGTTTTAAATTTTGAGGTCTTAAAACCCATTATAGGTTTAACCTCTGTACATTTACACCCAAAAAAATTGTGGGGGGGGGGGGGGGAGGGGGGGGGGGGGTAGGTGTTTGAACAAAAAATGTGGGCTCTTTGTCCAAAAATACCACAGGTATTCGGTACCACAAGCATAAAACCTCTTGTCTAAAGACCCATAGGGTCATTCCAACAGATCCAAGACTCGGTTTGTTATGCTTTATTAAGTAATTTGAGGGGGCTAAGGGCGTAACACATACAGGGAAAACCCCACAAGTAAAAAAATCACTTAGCAAAGCAAAAAATAAAGCAGTAGAGAAGCCAAAATCTTGAAAGCCAATTATTATCATTAAAATAGTAAGAGGTAGAGGTATGTATCAAAAGGCGCATAATCCATAACATTTCAAAAGAAAACAAAAATTACATAAAAGACTTTTTCAAGGATTGATATTAGTAGTGTCATCAAAGGCTTCAATTTTTGGAGGGCCTGATTGAAGTTGGGAGGTAGAGGCCTTATGATGAGTTCATTTTTGTTGAAACTTAGAGTCAGATAACTCAACAGAATCACCATCATTATTTCCCTTATCACGAGAGCCCTCTTCCTCAGACTTAGGGTCTTGAGGAAATAGACCAAAAAATCCACATTAGATAATAACTCCTAGACATTATCCTTACATGCTTCAAAGTGAGAACTAAATTTATGAAAAAGGTACCGTTGAAAGGCTTCAGATTCCTGATAGGTGTCTAGTTGGATTTGCAAAGAGGTCTAAGTTTTCCCCCTAAAGTCTTTTATGTTGGACGAAGACTTCAGCAAACTTACCTTAGAGCTCTTGCCCCTCAGATATCAACTGTCTCTTCTCAGTGATAAGATCTTTGATTGACTGCCTTAAATGTCCTAACTCATGATCAAGTCGAACAAGCCTTTCAATGAAACTTGAAATCTCATCCCATAAGTTATGAAAAGATTCAACCTTAACCTTAAGCTCAACATGAGCAAGGAGATACAGATCGTCAATATTATCTAGGAAGCCATAAGAAGTCATCAATAAAGATGCATTATGTCTTAGTTTTTACCAATTATCTATTTCTCCTTTTCCAAGGAGGCCTGTTTGACCCTCAAAGTATCCCTCTCCTAATCTAAAACCTCCAGTTGTTGCCTCTGACTATCAATAATTTTATTCAAGTCGTGACGGGTGAGGTCCTACCTACTTCCATCAAAGACATTGTTCAATAGAGCCTCTATTAATTGAAAAGAAGAAAAATATGAGAACAAGGTTCATAAAATGGAAAGGAAGAGGCCAAAAATATGGACACTTACTTAGCCTATAAAATGGATCAACTCATCGACATTTGCCGGAATGCCTCTACCCTCAGAGTGGCCACCATATTAGATTCATTTATTTGGTCCAATGAATGTTAGACATCAATGGCGGCACCATAAGGGTCCACTCCCATAGGATAATAAGGCTTTCCAGGGCCCTTGACCTCAAGAGGAGGCGATCCCCTCTCCCCTGTAACGGTAGACCCCTTTGACAAATTAGGCACCTCATCTACTCTCGCAACTCCTCACCCCTTCAGGGGGACAACCACCTTATGTATAGATTCTTCTTGTAAGATCATGGGCTGAAAGTCCCTTGGAATAGGAAGACCTTGACTTACCCCAGAAGTCCCACCTGCCCCTGGTAAATCTTGAAGCAAGGGGTGGGTTTGAATTTCGATCTTAGACACAAAGCCCCCAATAAGACCAAGGCCCAATCCATCCTTTTCCTCCATTTTGACACCAAGAAATGGTATGTCCTTTAAAGAGCTGAACTCCAAGTGCTTGATGGCCCTAGACCTCTTCCTCCAATTGATTTAAGCCTCAGTTATATTTTCTAGACCAAGTCACCTAGTTGACCTATGATCATACCTCTTACCTACTATTTGGCCACGAGTTGGGAATGGGTGTTCATAAACTAATAAAGAAAATATCGTAAGCAAATGAGAGCATAAGATAATTTACAAGTAGAACAATCAAAAATCAAAATTGGTTTTAGACAGAGGTGGGGGGGCCTCCAGCCTTGGGAAAGTCTGCCATGCTGGTTGGATGGCCTCCTTCATCTTTGAAGGCCTCAAGTACCCCTGTTATAACCTCAAATACAGCACCTTCTTTCGAGTAGCCACTATGTCAGTCTTAGACCTTTGATCAATCCCTACAATGGTTCCAAAGTCTTCGACTAAGGCCCTAATCCATAAGAAAAAAGTTGTTGGTGCTAATGAGTACCTTGAAGCGAATGCATGTCATCTTTTGGGACTTAATAATCCTAACATACTTTGACATGATGAGTTAACAACTATTATAAAGAAGATGAAAATTGTTTAGTCCCAAAGAAAAAAATCAGACAAAGTACGAAAGCAGAACTAAGACTCTAGCTTACATATAGAAGGGTGACTGCAAAAAAAAGTGGGGCAATAGATGGGATCTCTAGTATGTGGACTATCCCCATATCCCCTAATAAAGAAGAATTTCCCCTTTTTATATTTAGGGGAATTACGTTTGTCCATGTCTAAGGAAACCACGTTGGGCCTAGGGGCTAGGTACTTTATCCCTTTGTTATTCGGTTTGCTCTTATCCTAGACTTTGTACATCTTAAAGAACTACTTTGGAGAAACATCACACCTACCTCTTCACACTTCCCTAAAATCCAAGACTGTATACATTAGAGGTCTCCACAAGTTGTCCACCAATTGTGATAGAGCTATCCCAATAGCCTTCAGGATTGTCACCACTAGTACTGGTAATGTGAACTGATTAGTCATGGTTATTGTATATTATCATTCGTTATAATTATTGTAGGAGGGTAGTGAGACTGGGGTCTATGAATATCTGGAAAGGGCGAGGCGTGACCCACTCCAATGAACACTGTCTACAAGGTTCTCAAGAACTTCTAGAGCAGTTTCTGATGAAACCTTCTCCTTTTGGTAAAAATGGAGCTTAAGCTGGAGCTCCCTCCCTGCAAGAAGATGAACTTCCACAACAAAAATAGAAATTTTCTCAAGAAGAGCTCCTGAGAGTGATGGTTGTCAGTGAGGAGTGAAAGAGACCGGCACTTAGCACTAGAGAGAGCAGGGAGAGAATACAGGAAAATTCTGGTGTGATTTTGACATAGTAATAGTGCATTTGAGTTCTGTATATCCTTTTGACCCTGCCCAGGGGTCCTATTTATACTTAGGCACTAGGGATGAGTTGTCACTTTGGGGTGCCAAAATTGAGAGAGTTGGTGAGGGAAAACGTCTGAAATGTGTTGTTTGCCCCTACCTGTGTGCAACTGTATGTCCCCTCTGACAGGTGCAACCTGGTGCAAACCAAAGTCAAAAAGAAAACATGTCTCCCAATGGGGATAAAATATCTGATTTGGTAAATATCATTTGAAATGGTAACTTATGGTACAAACTTTGTCAACTTGAGAGAGGAGGCCGGGAGGAATTCCTCCTCTAAGACTATCAATCTTAAGTGAGGGCCTTGAGGACCCCTATCCTCTAAAATTATGTTTCTTGATAGGGGCCTTGAGAACCCCCTCTTGTGAGAAAATCATTTTTGTAAAATTTCAGTTTCTTATGAGAAGCCCTTTAGCTTCTCACTTCACTTGTGACTAAGTGTGAGGTGTTTGTGGTCTTGAGTGACTCATGGGGTCTTCCTACTAGTATTATCTCAATCCTAAAGTGCTAACTGGTTGAGCTTACTAAACAAACCTTGTTCCTCAGCCGCCAAGCCAAAACTCCCAAGAGATCCCAACTGGTGTATTCCGTCCTTGCCTGCTCAACCAGACTACCTATACAAGAAAGTAAGTGTTAGAACTTTTGTTCATTTAAAGAATGACTTTTCATGGTGAGGGATTTCTCATGGTAGTCACTCCCTCATCCTGGCGTATTTTTTAGAAGCTGAGGGAGAGAACTTTGAGAGTTCCTCACCCAAATGTGTTCTTGCAGTTGACGGAGGGGAAACTTGAGGATTCTATAACCAAATGCCTTTTGGGGTTTGAGGGACTCTGGGGATTCCTTCTCCCATATGAATTTATGTTGTTGACGGGCCCGGGGGTTCCTTCTCCGTTATGACTTTCTACTATTGAGGGACCCTGGGGGTTCCTTCTCCAATATGTGTTTTTTGTTATTGAGTGACCCTGGGGTTTTCTTCTCAATATGGATTTATGTTCTTGACAGACCCTGGGGGTTCCTTCTCCGTTATGACTTTCTATTATTGAGGCACCCTGGGGGTTCCTTCTCCAATATGAGTTTTTCTGTTGTTGAGGGACCCTAAGGGTTCCATCTCAATACGAATTTCTATTGTTGAGAAACCCTAGGGTTCCTTCTCTAATATGGATTTCTATGGTTGAGGGACCGTACTGGTTCCTTCTTAATATGAACTTCTGCTATTGAGGGAACCTGAGGGGGTTCCTTCTCTATATGGATTTTTGTTATTGAAGGAACGTGGGGAGGTTCCTTCTCAATAGGAATTTTTGTGATTGAGGGACCCTGGGGTTCCTTCTCAATATGAATTTCTGCTATTAAGGGACCCCGGGGTTCCTTCTCCGTTATGATTTTTTCCATTATTGAGGGGCCCTGGGGTTCCTTCTCAATATGTATTTCGATTGTTAAGGGAACGTAGGGAGTGTGACACCCCGACTAATTAAATACCGGGTAGCTACTCCTTTATTAAATTAATACAAAATGCCAAGTTGGTTCGGTTAATAGCATTACTGTCGAAAACATTTTTTTTTATGATTACTAACCACCTAGTATTTAAAAAGTAAGATGTAAAATTTTAAATTAAATCTGATTAACATGCGATAAATGAAATGTAAAAGAATAAAATCACCCTTCACAATAAAATCTCAATAAGGTAACCAACAAATAGTAAAGAGTCTGGAGGAAATACTCCTCACAACAATCCCACAACTGAAATAAATAAAACAGTGTATCCTGAATTAATTACATGCCAAAAATCTGAATAACTGAAATATGAAATGTCTCTAATAGAAATGGGCGACATGCCCTACAAATGATGAAACTGAATATGGAGTCAAGACTAGAAAAGGAGGCGTATAATATCAAGGCCCTGTAACTTCCACAACAGCTATAGCTCATCACCTGAATGGAAATCCTATGCTTGGTGTCCTTGTGGCTGGGCACCTAAAAAGGTTTTTACAAAAATAGATATGAAAGCAAACGGGTCAGAGCCCGAAAGTGGAGAGTATTTTAAAAATAGCAAGTTCTTTAATAACATTAAAACAATGAATGAAAAATACATGTTAGGACATGCACTCACATGAAATACTCACCTCTCGACTAATTGTGCACTCCTAACGTACCGTACCCATCTAAATGATATTCGTATCTAACTAAACCGTCATAATTTCTAACCTTTCTACTCGATTCACAATTTAAATTCCCAAAGTTAACAATTAAATAGATGGTTTTACTCAAACTCGGATTCTCAATTATTAGCAATACAATTCACAGCAGGTTATCCCCTTTTATCTTTATCAAGGCGTTACTATAATTTTTCTCGCAATTAAACATAACAATTCCTTTCCCTTTAACCGTATATTATTCACATCATAAATATACAATACAAGCACCCCGAGGCTAAGTTGCGGTGCACACATACTCTGCTATCCATCCCGGTATATCACGTATATAAGGATCACGCATTCCGAATCTCTCAGGAATCATTTTCAGATAACAACAATCACAAATAATGGAGGCGAACACAGTCACATCACATGGGTCATGCACATACCTACGCTCCCATGATCAGCAGATTTATTAACTCACCAATAAGTCCTTCTCTGACCTATGTCCTCGAGGTACCAATCTAAATCCCCCCCGTAGGCACACAAAGACTAGATGGCCCTAAGCGAACGCAAACCTCCCGTGATAGCAAGTATGATAGGTATGTCATACACATAAAATCATATATACTAAGCATGCACAATTCTTAGTAATTTCCATAATTTATTAGAGGAATAATTCTCATTCTCATACCAACTTATAATGTCACACAAATCATATGTCCGCTTTACATGTATTTAAATCATTAATTATCCTCACATCATAATTAGTCACTTGCGCCCTAATCCACAACTATCAATTTGTTCAAATCACAGTTCTATGTTTCACTCCTCAATAGATCCCAAATATCCCAACTATATCAATTATTCATCAAAGGAATGTTATCTCTACACTTAAACAAGGTTACGAGACACTAGAAATCAATTCAGTCCAAAAAGGCCAATCTGTCAACTCGTTCGAACGAGAGTTCGTTCGAATGAAGTGGTCATCTAATGAGATCTCGTTTGAACGAAAGGCATCAAACGAACATCCATCTCGTCAGAAGTCAAACTGTCAACTCGTTAGAAGCTCGTTCGAACGACCTGGGCAGGCCTTCTAACGAGGTGACAGTTTCGAGCCCAGAAGTCTCCTATTTCGTTTTTCCCAATTTTTTTCACCTCTAAACTCATCTAAACATCATTCCAACAGTATTTCAAGGTTTCTAATCATTCCTAAACATACTTAGGTCGTATATTAACATATTTATGTGATCAATTCATCCTAAACAACACCCAATTATCAAATCTCCCAATTTTCCCCCAAACCTTATGAGTATGAACCCTAGAAAATTAAAGTCATCAATATTCAGAATTAAATCCGTCTTTGTAACATAGAAGATGTATTTCTAACAGTATAATCGCCCAAATACAATTCTAGATGCAATCTCTTTATCAAAGCATGAATTCTAATTCCAATTTCATGGGTTTTTATAAATCTCCCAAAACAAATGCAATTATATAAATTTCTAAGCATGGAAGAAGCATTCGTTGAAAATAACGTAATTAAACCACTTGCCTTGGAATATTCTCTGAATTTGGTGTTGAATTGATGAAGGTTGCTCTCTCCTTTTCTCCCAAGGTTGAAGGTTGAAGATGGGGGTTAAGGTTTCTCTTTTGGGAACTTCTCCTAACTTCTCATGAAACCCCCGTAGCCCTCTAATCAGTTAATTGCTGGTAATGGGTTAGTGGGTTATAAAATTTTCTATTTTAAACTCCCAAAATTCGTTAGTCATAAATCCCAAAATTTCAAAATTACCAAAATACCCTTTTAAGTTGCCGGTATGGCCTAAAAATGCCCCGGGACCCAAACTAAACCCCCGGCTAGTGTTTTCTGACTATTTCGACCCTTCTGGACACGTTGGTGCACTCAAAATGACCATAAGGTTGATAAAAATAAAATTCACTTTTTAATTAAAATAATTACATTCTTGACGCGACTGTCACACGCGTCCCAACAAAATTTCCCAAATTGTCGTATTTCTATATCACGAAAAATTCAATATATTCAATATTCATATATTGCCATATATACACATTAAAATCAAATACCAACTCTCATCTCGCTAGTATTTTATCAGGATTAATTCACAATTAATTCACAATTAATTTAATTAATCCTATAAATAAATATCCATAAAAGTACAGGGTATTACAGGGGGGTCCTTCTTAATATGAATTTCTGCGATTGAGGGACCCTAGGGGTGAATTTCTGTTGTTGAGGGACCTTGGGGGTTCCTCAAACTCATCTTTGCTGTAGGCTTAAAGTGGGGTATTTTAGGTACCCACACCCTAAAATATGATAGAAAACTTGAGGCACCCTTATAGATTAACCCCTCGTGCAAACTCTTTCGTGTTGGGCAGACCAAAATTCTTTGTACACCATAAATTCAATTTTCAATTCAAAAAATTTTGGGGGACCATAGGGGCTCCTCAACTCTTCCCCTAGTGTCATTAAATGCATTGTCCCTTCATCCTAGGTTTTTTGGGTTTTCGAGACTCCATGCGTTAGTGTGGGAAGTATCATCTCATCATTTGGGGGAAAAAATATATAGCCTTTTGGCATTCCTACACGTTTTCCCATTTTCATGTAAAGCGTATTGCCCCTTATTGTTTGAATAAAAAATCTTTCATTTTCTTCAAAACACCCACAGAGAGTTTCAAGCTTATAGTGAGAGAGAGAGAGAGAGAGAGAGAGAGAGAGAAAGAGAAAATTAAATACACTATAGCCCCCATTTTTTTCTCTCTATGTTTTCTTCAAATACACCATTAATGGCTTCAACACCATCAAACACTTCTTCCAACATTAACACCACCATTGTTCCTCCTGTCTTTGGTTCCATACCCTTTTCTACCACCATTTCTTCACCAATCACCACCATTATGGCCACCGTCCAAAGCAGTTTCATCATTTCTACATCTGTTGGCAGTAAAATCAATTTTGAGGCTGAGATCTTTGGGGGTTCCTCAACTCTTTCTGCGACCATCTCATCCACGGTTGTTGCCTACGAGGGTTCCTCACCATTTGCGAGTTCCTCATATGCTGACCCAGGCTTGGGGGGTTCCTCGTCGCTTTCTGTAACCATTTCATCAACAGTTGTTGTCGAAAAGGGTAACTGGTCATTTGCGAGTTCCTCGTGTGCCGCCCCAGGCTTCGGGGGCTCCTCATCAAGAATTTGTCAGACCCTCATTTTTCAGCGAGTTCCTCGTCGTCGATGCTTGTGCCTGATAATTTGGGGTTTATTTTAAGTGAGGGTTCCCCGCCTGTTGGTTTTTATTTCGAGAGTTCCTCGACTACTCCAAACAATTCATTGGGTTCCATATGTTCCCCCTCAACACTTAAGGGTTCCTCGCCTACAGTTTAATTAGCAGCATTTTTAGTTTCTCGTACACTGGTGGTTTGGGATTTAGGGTTTGCTCGCTAGATAGAACTTCCCATATGGGGTCCGCTGCCAAGGGTCCCTCACCTATGGTTAATACTGCCTGAGGTTCCTCGCCCGCTGTTGTTTCCATGAGTAATGCATCGTCAACCGAGGGTTCCTCGCGATCCCCGTTGTTGGAGGGTTCCTTGTCCGCTTTGGATTCCTCACGTGTTTTCTCTGTCGAGGGTTTTCTGTCTTTAGGTTCCTCGTGACCCCCTTGTTGGCGGGTTCCTCATGCATTGATTGGTTAAAACTTGGGGGTTGCTCGCCAGATAGAACTTTAAATGTGGGGTCCACTACCAAGGGTCCCTCGCCGATGGCTACTACTATTAGAGGTTCCTTGCCCGCTGTTGTTTCCATAGGGAGTGCGTTGTTATTTGAGGGTTCCTGGTGATCTGCCCTATTGGTGTGTTCCTCACTTGAACCTATAGCCATTGGTAGTTCTTCCACCACCGTATCCTCTTCCCAAGCTTGGGAGGACTATATGTGCATTCTCCAAGGGAGGGACTTTGGCATCTATCATCGCGCACCTTTCTTTGGACCTGTTGACAACTTCATGGCTTCCCTCTCTCAATTTGAAGAAAAATTTATCGGCACTGTTCTTGAGCTACCCCATTTGGGGTTAGGTGAGTCTACTGATTCTCGCGTTATTTTTCCAAATTCAATCCTCAGGGTCAAGGTTGATCGCGATGATTTTCCTTACTCTAACATTGAGATCGGGGCTGCAGGGGGTGCCATGGATGACTGGGCTATTTGGGTTGATTATATTTTGAGTATTCCTTCTTATGTGGCTACCGTTAGGGAGGTGGGTCTTCTTAATGCCATCGATAGACTAAGATCTTGCACCATATCTAAACACAATTCTTCTCTCAATCTTTTATTATCCCGGTGGAGTAGGGAGTCTCACACATTTGTGACGGGTTAGGGTGAATTTACTGTCACTTTAGAGGATGTGTGTGAGTTATATGCCCTTCCTTTCATTGGGTAACATGTCTTTACTGATGGCTATGAAGATTCCTTCGAGCAGTAGATGGTGGAGGAGTTATAGGCAGCCCTTGTAGAGTGTTCGACATATGTGGCTATAAACTTAACAGGTTCTACTAAACACTCTTTTCCAAGTGGCAGAGGTACTGATTTAGGGATTTTGTGTAACCGCAGAATGGGGAGACTTCCAGTGCAACCCCTAAGAGCCAGGATGGTCCTAAGCTCCACTCTCATTCACACTTAGCTGCTTTTCTGGTCACTTTTCTGAGTCGGTTCTTACTATCGAGTAAGATCAAAGATTCTTCTCGTGAGCACCTCTTCAAATTGGCTGTGAGATTATCTCGTAGTAGGTCGGTCCTATAGCTTCTTTAGTTCTTGGTTCAATTTATACTTTGATGGATCGGGCATATGTAGATGTAGAGAGATATTACGACCATTGTGATGCTGCTAACTTTGCAAATGGTGTCCTCTTAATGGAATTTCTTTCTTAGCCTTTCTCGGACGTTGCTTCTGAGTCTCAAGCTTGCTATAGTAATGTTGCATGTCTTCTAAGATGGCACGGGAAAATCCCTAAGAATCCCCTAGGGTCTTTGATTGAGGATATTGAAGAGTTTCAATTTTAGCCTTACAGCAAACGTCCTGGTGGTGTCTTTAGCTGGCTTTCTTTTCTCGGTGATGATGGGACCTTCTATTTCCCTTATAACGTAGAGTTTGTTTCTATTTGTCCTCATATCAATGTAGTAACAATGTTATTACCGAGCCTTCTTCCTTTTTGGACATAGTTAGGCTGATGTGCCGAGTTTTATCATTCTGAGAGGGTAAGAAGGCAATTTGGTTATGATCAGGGTGTCCACAACCCTCGTACCTCTTCCTCCATAGATCCCTCCGAGCTATTTTCATAGGCATGTACCAACTTCGCTCTTTACGGATTGTTCCATATAGTAAATGGCTTGAGGGGGCTTTACGTTCCCCTTCGTGATTTTCTACCGTCGTTCACTACCTCTTGGTTCGTGTTCTGGCAACGACATACTCTTCTAATCCGAGGTCGCATAACTGGTCCCCCTCACAAGATCAACCCCATCAATTATGTCAAAGCCCATTTTTTTGTCAGGAGGACGCAGAAGGATACTTGGTTTCTCAGCACCACTCTTAGGCCACCTCTTGAGCAGACCATCCCTATTTTAGTGAAGACCCTCCTGATAAGTCCCCTCAGTCCCTAATTGACCAAATCGCCATCTACGAAGTCTAAAGACCAATCTAAGAGCAAAGGAAAAGCGAAATCCCCTGTACTGGCCAAGAGGAAGCACCCTTACATGGATATATCTAATTTTGTCCCTACTACCACCATTTCTCCACCGTCTTCTCCTATGAAGACTCGAGCCACGAAGAAGAAGAGTAAAGGAAGTGACACTGACATTGATACTCCTTCCTTATTGGACCGGGGGAAACTTATAGAACTATGAAAAAGCAGGGTTATGAAGCATTGAGACTTTCTTCTCAGGAGACACGAGTCACATCTATCCCCATTATGAAAGGTACTATATCACAATATTCTTTACTTAGTTGAACTGCCTCCTTCAGAGTTTCACCCACTGGTTCCCCCTCCCCCTCAATAGAAGAGGAACTAGTTGACTAAGAAAGCGAACCTTCCTACGATGATCGTAGTTCTTTTTCGGGTGATATGGGTGGCTCAAATCTTCGTGGTGAAATCACTACTGACATGTATATTTTGTTATCAGTTTTGATGGAGTCTTCCAGCGATGATGAGGCTCTGCTTGACATTCTCCTATAGGCGTTAGCTATGCTAATAGACCCCTTCCTTATAGTCAGACTATGCATCTCGCTGCTATAAGTCTTTCTCTTATCGGAACCTCTATGCATATAATCTTCTTACTTTTTCCTCATTGGCTTATTTACCAACAAATTTTTTTCTTTATTTCTGCAGGTTACTTCCACAAGGATGAGTAGTCCTCCACTTCCCCCGTTATAACATGCTCCTTTTCAGCGAGAGATGAACTCCATGCTCATTTCTTCTCAGGGTCTTTTCAGAGAGGTTTACTACTCCCTCCAAATAAAAAATATTTTTTTTTATTTGTGGGCCATGAATTACATCCTGATCAAATGTCATACACCGGCATTCTCTTGCAGCTATCCTCCTTGCATCCTACTAGAACTATGATTTCTTCCATGGCTTCATGTGTTGCTCAGGTATGTTTAATAATTCTCTCCCTTTTCATTGTCCATTCCCTTCTTTCCTCCTTTTTTCTAGCTCTTCCACTTCATCTGTTTATAAATGCAAAGGATTGCGCTATCTAGCTCTTCCACTTCATCTTCTCTTTCTTCAATGGTGAACACTTCTAAAGCTGAGCCCCTGGTTACCCCTTTTTCAGAGGTATGTATCTCAGAGATTTTCTTGTTTCGGCGATAGGTATTTTATACCCTTTAACACATTTTTTTATTTCTCAGGATCTGGAACCTATTGCCTTTTCCTCCGCGGGAGGGAATCTGTCCTTTCTCGATGTCATTATTCCAGGTTTATCCTCTTTAGGAAGGATCTTTATTCCCTGAGTACGTATATCTATGGATGGTAGGCCCTTAATTTAGCGTATCTCTCAAAACCCAGTTTTCACCATGGCCTCGACTACTAGCCCCGGGCCCGCAAGTTAAGCCCTTCCATTCAAGTGTGGTATCTTCTTCTCATGGGCCCATGATAATAACATGGTTTAACATTTACAGGCCATCAACAAAGCCCCTGCTGCACCAGTTGTCATTTTTCACTCTTCCTGCCTTGAGGGGGTCTATGTACTTTATTGTCTTATAATTGGCCATTTCTCTACCCACTTTGTACTAAATAAATCCCTCTTTTCTTTATTTTCAGTTGTCCTTGAGTGTTATTTCGTCGATGACTCTTACTTCCACTTCTTCGGAAGCCCCTACTACATGCGGGTCACCTTACCCTATTAGTGTTCCCCTTCAGGTAACCATCTTTGTCACAGAGTTTTGATTTTTCTCCTATACACTTTGCCTTTATGAGGTAGGAGATTGATGATTCCTACAGGTTTTTTTATTTACATGATAGCTTTGCAGAGGCTTTATTATCCACTGTGACCAGTGTTGTTGAGGTAGCCCCTTTAGGAGTTCCTATTGTTTAGGCAGCCTCTTTAGGAGCACCTGTTAGTGAGGCAGTCCCTTTAGGGGCACCTGCAGCTCTTCCCTTGACTGCTATGGAGGGTGTTACTTAGGTATCATATATGATAGTACTCATTTTCTTATGTCGTTCTTGTATCCCTATGTTTTTCAAATGCTTGTCAGTATTTACCAATTTCTTATGTTCTAAAGGTTAGTGCTGTTATCGTCCCAGTGACGGCGGACCGCGTGGGAAGAATGTCATCGGTAGAGGTATTACACCGGCATGCCTCTTTTTGTTTATTCTTTTTTATTATTATTTCTTATTGCATACACTGTGATATTCTCATCTTCACCCTTGTTTCATTATTTCCAGGTGGGGGAGGTTGCTCCGGTAGCTATAGAGCCTGCGTGTGGGGTGACTACGAGAGAGGTATTAAATTGGTATACCCCTTCTTTTTATCGTTACCCTTTTCTCTTCTTGCATATACTGTGCAAGTGTTCTCATTTTTACCTTCGTTTCATTATTTCCAGGTGAATGAGATTGCTCCAATGACTATGGAGTGTGATGGTGGGGTGGCTACGAGAGAGGTATTAAACTAGCATACCCCCTCTTTTTATTGTTCCCCTTTTTTCTTCTTGCATGTACAGGTACTATGTAAGTGTTCTCATTTTCACCTTTATTTCATTGTTTCTAGGTAAATGAGATTGCTCCAGTAATTGTGGAGTCTGATGGTGGGGTGGCTGCAAGAGAGGTATTAAACTGGAATACCCCCTCTTTTTACTATTCCCCTTTTTTCTTCTTACATGTATTGTGCAAGTGTTCTCATTTTCACCTTTGTTTCATTGTTTCTAGTTAAATTAGATTGCTCAAGCTACTATGGAGTCTGATGGTGGGGTGTCTACGAGAAAGGTATTAAACTGGCATAGCCCCTCTTTTTACTGTTCCTTTTTTTCTTCTGGCGTGTACTGTGCCAGCACTCTCATTTTCACCTTTGTTTCATTATTTCCAAGTAAATGAGATTGATCCTCCGGTGGTAACTGTGGAGAAAATAGAGAATGCTGAGCTGCACACTTCTTAGGTATATGACTATCACATCCACATTACTATTCCTCGATTGTTAATTTGTGAATTGTGTTAATAGTCCTTATGACTATTTCTTATGTTTATCCTGGTGCCCCTTCTTTGTTTGACCCCCTTCAGACTGGCGACAGCATGGTCACACCCTTGAGTTTTGGGGTAAGATTTCTATCATAGTCATTGCTAGGGCCTAGCCCATAATTTCCTTTATTTTCTTTTAACTTATCATAAATACTTCTTTTCTTGCTTTTATTAAAGGGTCCATCGGGGTAGCTGCTGAGGGAGATCGTAGTTGTGAGGTCACTCCTACGGTGAGTGATGCGGATTCAAGTAAGGAGTCTTCTTTCCTACCCTCCAAGATATGGTCATGCCATTCCAACGGTGATGCTAAAGTAGAGGCCCCTGCAACCTTCATGAGTAGACTGTGGCGTGAGGAGCAACCAGGACGCTTCTGCACACATGAGCGCTAGGTCTTAGATCTGAAATTGGAGCATCATCCTGGGACATTCACTCCTCAGAGTATATTTCATATTGATAGTCTCACGGTGTTTAACCTGAAGGCTCCTGCGTTCTTGACTACTTCTCCCGCTGAGCTGACTAGCGGCCCTACCTTGTTGTTTTTGGATGCTCCCCGTGACTTGTAGTAGTTCTATCATTTTTATCTGGATTGGCTTGATACTGAAGTTTGTCATTTTCTGAGCGTTCCCTTTCAAAAGATGGTGAGGCTTCACACCTCCAGACAGTCTAGGATCGAGCAACGACATGATTAGATTGAGAGGATTCGGGGTCAGATTACATCACTTCAGTCTCATATTGCGCCACTTCAGTCCCGACTTGACAGGCTTGAG
Source organism: Sambucus nigra (assembly GCA_949130495.1). Lineage (NCBI taxonomy): Eukaryota > Viridiplantae > Streptophyta > Magnoliopsida > Dipsacales > Adoxaceae > Sambucus > Sambucus nigra. Next base: position 587,458,150 of record OX422216.1, read on the forward strand.
TCTGGTGATCCGGAAGATGAGGCCAAGATAACTAGGTTGGAGGAGGAGTTTTTGCAAGAGTTTGGTCCCTCATATGCCGGTGCCCTCACTCGTGATGACTTATTTTTTGTTATTTCTAATGGATAGGCTAGTTCTTGCTTTGTGGTATATTCGTTTCTATGTGTACAACACTGATCATTCATAAATGACAAAAAATGATATTTTGTTTGTCCTGCACTTTCCTTTTCTCTTACTCCCATCTATACTTTTGGTGTTTATTTAGTAAGACCCGCTCTAATTTTAATGAGCATTTGGTCAACTTAGGCTGCCCCGTATACTGCGGGGTACTTGTATTAATCTGAGCAAGTTATGTATAGGTAAGCATTGTTCTTTTAAACACACCTCTTATAACAGCGAGGTGTTTGCATGTTACTATTTTCAATCACCCCTTCATGTCTATGGGGCTGCTCCTGCACATTATTACTTGTGTTCATAAGAAACGGAATGGAGGGGAGGTGACCCCCTCTCCTTCCTTTACGTTTTGTTTCATTTAAAAAAATTTATCTAGCCCCTAGTCTATGGGGTCCTTTCTCTACATTTTCTTTAAGATCTTTCATGTTCTCAAAATATTAGAGAGGGGGAATTTCACCCCCTACTTCACATTTCTATTAATCTAGTCAAGTAAAGCATTTCTCTAAGAGAGAGAAAAAGTTTATTACTTGAAGGTTGTCCTCCTACTGGTCAGGTAACTAAAGATAAAATTATCTATTGTGTCTGGGAGGACTTTTCTCACTATACTTTCTTTTAGGATGGACTTACCCCCTAAGTGTAGTGAGAAAAGTTCCTCTCTCTTTTTTGTGCACCCTCGTCTAGCCTAGTAGAGAGTATATTTTTTTTTTAAAGAAATATATGTATGTATATATATATTCTAATGGGTCTATCTCGTATAGATGAGTAGTCAAGGCAAGCATTAACAATGATAAAAAGTGTTGCTATTTCATTTCTTTAATTTTGTGTGCTGTTTACAATATGGTATTGCTCTATCATTTTTCACAAAAAGGAACTTTTCTAGTATAAGATAAAACCTCACATTCTTCTTCAGAAATGAAAATAAATTTTTGAACAAAACTAAGTATATTACCTCTTTAGACATTTGGAATTAATGGATTGGAGACAGTCACTCTCCGGATCTGAAATCTGGCAGTATCCTGACTTCCCCACTCCTCTCACCACAAAAGGACCTTCCCAGTTCAGTTTAAACTTCGATGCCGACATGTTGCAAAGGTGATGAGTAGATACTCTGAGGACCAAGTCTCCCACTTGAAATTCTCTGGGCTTGACTAGGTTTTCATAATCTTTTGACAACTGTTGGGTGTAAACTTTGAAGTTATCCCTCGCTTTATCTCTGTGTTCATCCAACGCCTCGAGCTGCACGTGTCGTGGTTCAGGGATGAGTCCATTTCTTAGAGCAACACTAGTTGATGGTACTGCCAACTCCACCGGTAGGACACCTTTAGTTCCATATACTAGTGAGAATGGAGTAAACCCAGTTAGTTTTCTCTTCATAGTAGAGTAGGCCCATAACACCATGGGTATCTTTTCATCTCATGCCCTTAGCATGTTTTCCAACATCTTTTTCAGAATATTGAACAAGGTCCTATTGGTGGCCTCTGCCTGGCCATTTCCCTTTGGATAGGAGATGGTTTAACTATTATGCACGATTTTATATTTGTCAGTGATGAGGGTCATCTCTTTGCATACAAACTGTTTCCCATTGTTTGTGAGTATCACCTTGGGTATACCGAATTTCCATATGATGTATTCCTTGATAAAGTGTGTTACCACTTGGGTAGTTACCTTGCTCAAGAGAATGGCCTCCGCGCACTTGGTATTAGGGGTGTGAAAAAAAGCCGACAACCAGAAGAACAAAACCAAACCAACCTTCGTGGGTTGGGTTGGGTTGGTTCAGTTTTTTTCCTCCATGAGTTGATCTGGTTCCAAAAAATTGACAACCGAAGTGTTCGGTTCGGTTCTAAATTTTATACTTGAACCAAACTGAACTGAACCATTAACCAAACCTAGAACCGACTTGTGAACCTGAACCATTAACCATAACCATTAACCAAAGCCATTAACCAACCCGAGAACTAACCTGAGAACTAGAACCATTAACGAGAACCGCAAACCAAAACTAAGAACCCAAACCATGAATCGACCAGAACCAAACCGAGAACCAATGGTTCGGTTCGATTTGGAACCGACCAATTTTGGTTCTGGTTCTAGTTCTGGTTCTGGTTCTGGTTCCAAAATCACGGAACCAACCAATTTCAGTTATGGTTCTGGTTCTGTAGTGGAACCAAACCAAATCGAACCATATGACTTGGTATATAACTCTGTAGCTACAATAATGAACACTTTACCATGAGAGGCTGGGCTAATCTCTCCCACTAGGTCAAATGCCCATGTATGGAAGGCGTAGGAAGTTGCTAGGCTTTGCAAGATGAAATAAGGGGCATTCACTACGTTTCTATGTACTTTACAAGCTTTGCACCTTTTTACGTAACTGATGGAATCAGCTTCCATAGTTGGCCAATAATACCCCAACATCATCATCTAATCATATAGCTTGGCACCCCCCATGTGGGAGGGCCCATGGTCTTCCTTCAGCACCTTCTTTGTGTCTTCCTTAGCTATGAATTTCAATACGTTCTCATTGTAACCTTTCCTGTACATCTTTCCTTCCACCAAGTAGAAATGTGTAAGGAAATTTTTGTCCATTATCAATTTGTATGTCGTAAGCCATTACACCGTTGAAGAAATTCAATATCGCATCTACATTAATGCATCTGAATATAAAAGCATCTTCATCATGGAATATCATTTCTAGTAAACCGGATCGGTCCGCCCATTTCAAAAAGGAATCGATCCACCTCCAGATCGGTCTGCCTCAAGTCAGACTGATCTTCTATTGCTTCAAACCAGTAAACCCCAAATCGATTGCAAACTGAAGAGGCCCTATTCAAAAAAGAACCAATCCACTATCGGACCAGTCTGGCATCAGAAGTGAACCGATCCATTTGAGATAAAATCGAACAGATCGTGTTGAGATCTTTTCGGCCCAGGTTTTCGTTTATAAACAAACTTCGGGGATTTGTTTTGTAAGAATTTTATAGATGATTTTAAGAGTCCTAAATACTCTAAGTCTTCACCCTTTTTGAGTCCCAAGACTCATGGTTTGATTCACACAACTTTTCTAACCCTTGTGAATCCTTTGCAACCCAAGAACACATCCTTGTGTTTGTTCAACTCTTGTGGAGAAGACCGTCCTTCTTCTTCATTGTTGTCCTCCTGGAAAAGGAAAGTTGCAGCTGCCGATTATAGAATTGGCGCTAGCGGGTATTTTTGTGTCATTGTATTTTCATTGTAATCCGAGTAATTGTATGTTTCAATATTATAGTGAAAATAAATGGTTTTTCCCCTTTGGGGGATTTTTCCTCATATGTGTGTGTTTGAATGTCCTGGCATGTTTCATCATCTTATTCAATCACATATAGTTGCATGTTTAGGACTTAACTGATAAAACTGAGTTTAATTAAATAATATCTCTATTTGGATGCACGCGCACTCTTTCAAATTGGTATTAGAGCTAATTACACAACTTTATCGTGTAATTTTTCGCAAAATTTTTCTAAGATATCAATTTTTAGAAAAATTAATTTTTAAAAATGAGTGTGTTCATAATGGAGAAATTATAAAATAAAATGCCAGTTTTTGACAGGACAAACTATGCATACTGGAAAGCCCGCATGAGATCTGTTTTAAAAGCCATTGATGAACATGTCTGGATTTTGGTTGAAAGAGGGTGGACTCCTTCCTCTATCACTGTTGAAAATGTGACCAATTTAAAACCTGTCACCTTTTGGACTGAAGAAGAATTTAAATGGTCATCTTTTAATTCTAAGGGTCTAAGTGCTATTTTTGGGTCTGTCACACCTGATGAGTTCAAACGCATAATGGCATGCACCACGTCAAAAGAGGCATGGGATGTTTTGCAACTTACCCATGAAGGTATGAATGTTGTGAAAGAGTCTAAACTGCAAAATTTAACAACTCAATTTGAGACCATCACCATGCATGAAACTGAATGTTTTGATGATTTTTATGCTAGGCTATTTGACATTGTTAATACTAGCTTTAATCTTGGTGAACATATTCCAAATGCTAGAGTTATTAAAAAGATTCTTCGTTCTCTGCCTAAGCGTTTTATCCCTAAAGCCACTGTGCTAAATTCTATGGGTAATTTAAATACGCTAAAATTAGAGAAACTTGTAGGAGACTTGCAAACATATGAAATTGATATGTTTCCTAAAACTACTAAGACTAAAGATAAGGGAATTGCACTTAATGCCCAAGAGATAAAGAGTGAGGGATCGGCAAGAAAGAGGGGAGAGTCATCTAGAAAAAGAGAGACACGTGCGTCAGATTTTGAGTGTGATTTTGACTTAGATGATTTGGCTCTTTTTGCTAAAAATTTCAAGAGAATTCTCAAATTCAAGAAAAATGGTAATTTTAAATATAAAAAGAAGTTTGAGAAAAATAAGTTTGAAAGAAAATGAAAAAGTTTTTAAAGACCCTCCTAAGAAAAAAAGTGAGAGATTCTTTGAGTGCGACGATAGGGGTTATAGAGATTTTGAGTGTGCTACTAAGCTGAACAGAGAAAAGGGCAAAGTTGTCCTTAATGCTACCTTTAGTGACGACAGTGAGGTTGAGTCAGCGGATTCCGGAGATGAGTCACCGAATAATTGTAACTTCACCGCATTCATGGCTAGTCATGTTAGCACTTCTATTACTCCTCACGATGATGAGGATGATGCATCACAGGGACACCTCGATAGTGAGATCGATGTGAGTGAGGGGGAGGATGACACAAGTGAGAGCAAGAGTGATGTTCAACGCGCCTACGCCGAGCTATATTCTGAGTCTTTTAAAACTAAAAAGCGTAACAAAGCGTTAGTTCTTGGGATCACAGCTTTAGAGGAAGACTTAAGAAAAGCGAGAGAGAGAGAGTCCTCCACCTGCACTACCTTAAGAGAGAGATAGTCTGCCTGTGTTGAGAAAGAGAGTTTGTTTAGAGAGAGAGAGTTGTTTTGAGAAAGAAAGAGGGGACTTGACTAAACAAGTGGCTAGTCTTATGAGTGAGCTCCATTCCTTCGTGGAGACTCGGAAGAAACTTGAAGCCCTTGTATCCCAAATTACTCATGATCTTGAGAGATCCCGGGAAGTCAAGGTACAAATCGAGGACAGATCTGGGAAGATGGGAAAGATGCTCCTTGGCCCCGCTTTAAGTTTTGGTGATCGGTATGGAATTGGTTATGATGGTGCCTCCACATCCCAAATTGCACCTGGACCAGTCCCTGAGTTTACTACAACTCCTTATGGCCATCGCCAAAATCCACATAGGAGAGTTCGACTAAGAAAAGAAAACCAAGGTCCGCCTAAGACAGTGTTCTTTTGTCCATATTGCAAAAGAAAAGGCCACCTGAGGGATTTTTGTTATAGTTTGGGTCGGGCACGACGTACTACTGCTCCACCACGTCATAGTGATGAGTTTTTCAGTCTGAGAGAGAATGTTGAGTTCTTAGCTGCCACATCACAGAGTTTGATGGAGGAATTCCGACGGATGTCTTTTTCGTCAGTGAATGCTTCTCACATCCCGGCTAAAACCAACAATAATAAGGGTAAATAAAAAGTTACCACTTCTTGGGTGCCTAAGAAAGATAACAAAGCCCTTGTTGTTCATGTCTCTCTCAAAGCACATAATACCTCACAGTGGTATTTTGATAGTGGGTGCTCCAGACATATGACAGGTGATGTCTCATTTTTTACCTACTTAGAGGAGTATAAGGAAGGTAGAGTCACCTTGGGAGATGGGAGCAAGTCTATCATTGTAGGACGAGGTACTGTAGAGTTACTAGGATTTCCTAAGCTAGAGAATGCTTTGTACGTCAAAGGTTTGAAAGCAAACCTTCTCAGCATTAGCCAGCTGTGCGACACTGACTTTGCAGTAAAGTTTGACTGGGATGAATGTAATGTCTACAATCAAGCCAATAAACTTTTAGTGTAAGGGGTGAGGACTGAGGATAATTTCTATGGGACTGTGACCACCTCCTCACTTGTCTGCAACATCGCCACGATCACTCCTATGGATTTGTGGCACCAACGTCTAGGTCACGTGAACGTTAGAGATTTGACTTGTTTAGCCAAAAAGGACCTAGTACGTGGCTTACCATCTCTTGGAAAGTCAACTTCCATGGTTTGTGGACCCTGTCAATTGGGAAAGCAAATTCAAAGCGCCCATAGGAAGTTGTATTCCATTACCACCTCCCGAGTACTTAAGCTGATTCACATGGATCTTATGGCTCCTACTCGTAGTAAGATTTTGGGTGGTAAGAGGTATATCCTCGTGATGGTAAACGATTTCTCCAGATATTCGATTGTAGGTTTTTTGAGGGAGAAATCCGATGTTGTAGAGTTTTTAACAACCAAGTGCCGTGTCCTACAAAATAAACACGGAGTCACTATTAATAGGATCCGTAGTGATAACGTCACAGAATTAAAGGAAGCAAAGGTATATCTTTACTGTGATAGCCTTGGGATCAAACATGAGTTTTCTGCTGTGAAGACTCCTTAGCAAAATGGGTTTGTTGAGAGAAAGAATAGAACGATCCTAGAAATGGCTAGATCTATACTTCTAAGTCGTAGAGTGTCTAGGAGATTTTTGACAAAGGCAGTGTCTAATCCATTCCACATGGTGAATAAGGTTTACTTGCGTCCACACACATTTAAGATGCCTAATGAATTATGGACCGGTAAAAAAACCCAACCTTGCATATTTCTGTGTTTTGGGAGTAAATGCTACATCCTACGGGATCGAGAGCAATTAGGGAAGTTTGACTCCCGGAGCGACGAGAAAATCTTGCTAGGATATTCATCGAGTAGTAGAGCAGACCGAGTTTTTAACCTGAAGAGCTCTAAGGTTATAGAATCAATAAACGTCATCGTGCAAGATGACGAACTTCCGATGGTTATTGATGCTAACCTTCAGTGTGAGGATGAGGACTTTTCTGGTAGTGATTTACTTTTGCCTCACCCACACTATGTGGACCCCACTCCTGTGTTAGGGGACACACCTGCTTAGGTTCGCAAGAGTCATGATCCGTCAGCCATTGTTGGCGATCCCACTCTAGGGGTCAAGACTTGTGCTCAGCTAGAGAACGTTGTTAGCCATCTTTGCTACACGTCCAACATCGAGCCCAAGAATCACAAAGAAGCACTCAAGGATGAACACTGGATATCTATCATGAAGGATGATTTGCTTCAGTTTAAAAAGAACAATGTCTAGGAACTTGTCCCCCGACCTAGTGAGACTAATGTGATAGGTACCAGGTGGATTTTCAATAATAAAATGGATGAAAATGGTACCATAATCTGAAACAAGGCTAGGTTGGTCGCTCAATGCTACACACAGATAGAGGGTGTAGACTTTGGGGAGACATTTGCTCCTGTTGCGAGGCTTGAGTCCGTCCGCTTACTACTCGCCATCACATGTCATCTGCACTTTAAGTTATATCAGATGGATGTCAAGAGTGCCTTCCTGAATGGAATTCTACAGGAGGAGGTTTATGTGGAACAACCAAAAGGGTTTGAAGACCCTAAGCACCTAGAGCATGTCTATTATCTGAGAAAAGCCTAGTATGGTTTGAAGCAAGCACTCTGTGCTTGGTACGAGAGGCTTACTTCGTATCTCTTAGCCCGTGGCTTCAAGAGAGGGGGAGTTGATATGACGTTGTTCGTCAGGAGAGATGACGGTGCTATTTTGGTTGCCCAGGTCTATGTGGACGACATAGTCTTTGGATCCACGTCCTCCCAGCATGCTCACCACTTTGAGGAGGAGATGAAAAGTGAATTTGAGATGAGCATGGTAGGTGAGCTTACTTTCTTCCTTGGTCTCCAGGCTCATCAGCTAGAGGATGGGATGTTCATCTCCCAATCCAAGTATGCTAGAGACCTAGTGAAGAAATTTGGTTTAGACTCCGCTAAGCATGCACGTACACATATGAGTACTTCTATCAAGCTTAGTAAGGACACTTCAGACAAGGACGTAGAGCAAACCTTGTATCGGGGTATAATCGGTAGTCTACTCTACTTGACTGCCAGTCGTCCTGACATAGCCTTTAGTGTTGGAGTCTATGCGCGATATCAGGCATCCTCGAAAGAGTCACAGTTACTCGCTCTAAAATGTATTATCAAATACGTGAGTGGGACTCTCTCATATGGTATTTGGTATTTCTTTGATACCAATGACCGTTTGTTCGCCTATTCGGATGTCGATTGGGCCGAGGATGTAGATGGTTGTAGGAGAACTTCTGGTGGGTGTTTCTATTTTGGTTCTTCTCTTGTCTCCTAGTTGAGCAAGAAGAAAAACTCCATCTCTTTGTCCACTGCGGAGGCTGAGTATATCGTCGTCGGGAGTTATTGCACGCAACTCTTGTGGATGAAGTAGATGCTGGAGGATTATGGGATTTCATAGGACACTATGACCATTTCCAGTGATAACACGAGTGTGATTCAAATATCCCACAATCCAGTCCATCATTTGCGCACAAAGCACATCAGGATACGAGAGCACTTTATACGTCAGTTAGTTGAGGAGAAATTTGTATCCCCGAGTCTTATTCCCACCGACCATCAGTTAGCCGATATTTTCACGAAACCTCTAGATGCCCTTAGATTCGAGAGTCTTAGGAAGTCTTTAGGGATTTGCACAGTTGACTAAGGGGTTGGTCCATGTCTAGCATAGGATGCATTTTTCTCATATCATTTGATGCCTATTATTAGATTGTATAATTTTTTTTTAATAAAAAATCCAAAAAGATTTTCTTTTTATAAAAAATTTTAGAAAAGCTCAAAAAGATTTTATTTTGATAAAATTTTGAAAAATCCAAAAAGATTTTTGTAATTTTTTTGAATGAGCATTTAAGATAGCCGAGTCACAATTTCATTCCATTTATCCGTGTGACAATTTGATAGAGATTTGAGACGCTACATCATTTCATCCCTGTGCTTTACATTGTTTGGAGTCTTTGAGATGTGATTATCTTTCTACATGTTTGACTCATATCTCCTTTATTGCACACATGCACGGCTATATTTGATTATTGTACTTCTCTATCACATATTGGCTTGAGTGTTTCCATCTCAGTTATGTCTATACAACGTACAATATGTGATGAAACTTGACAAGATTGGAATGCATGTAAAAACCGTTTTTGGTGAGACTGTGTGTTTATTTGAAAATGGGGAAGGGATACGAAAGGTTCATTTAGCCTTTGTGATACTAAGCCACCGTTAAGAAGGACCTAAAAAAATGGAGGAATTTTATTATCTGAGGTCCAAAGAGGTTAAAAGAGCCCGAAAATATTTAAAGGCAATAAAATTCAATACATGCCAAATATGGGCCATTAGGTTTCTCCATCAATTCTTTAAAGTTTGAGAATTTATAAAGCCTCTATTCAAAATATATATCTGAGGGAGTTTGGTTGGAGAATATAAACGGGTTTGCACTTCCTTGAAAGTCCTGAAAAGCATGAAATAGTTTTGGACGTATTTGTGTGGAAATCACTTTGAGCTTTGATTTGTTGATTTGATTTGTTGATTTACGCCAAAGGAAGATTTTGAGTTCATTCTTTAGGAGTATCCGATATTCATCGTGAACATATGTCATGTTTGTATGCATTTCTTTTCCAATAAAATTTGTTCACACCCCTACATTTACTCTATCATCGACTTGGTTATTTTTGTGTTCGTTCATGGTGTGGTTCTTTGCTTTTGAATACCGTGTCACCCCGATTTTGCTTGTTTGATTCATTCTTCTTATTTTTCTATTTGGGGACATCATAAAAGGGGGAGAAAGAATTATCTAATTTTGGTGGAGTTTGAATTTTGAGGGAGTTTTGAGATTTGTCTTATGCTTATCATATATTGGTATCTATGTTTATCTCTCATTTCAAACTCGATACGTCACTTGGTATTTTGCTTTACCTCATGTGTATAGGTACTACATCGATGATCATATGTTACACACCCTGATGAGAAAAGCATTGAGATTTCTTAAGATTTGAAGAACAAACGATGAAGTCTTATTCATTTGTATCTTTCCAGTTTTGGGTTCATGGAAGGGTAGATTTGTATAGGCAATTTGATATTTGATATTTTGGATTATTTTTATGTATGTACCGGCATAGACATAGGGGGAGATTTGTAAGGACATTTTTGTCCATTATCAATTTGTATGTCGTAAGTCATTACACCGTTGAAGAAATTCAAGATCGCATATACATCAACACATCCGAATATCAAAGCATCTTCATCATGGAATATCATTTTTAGTAAACCGGCTCGGTCGGCCCATTTCAAAAAGGAACCGATTTGCCTTTGGACTGGTCCACCTCAAATCAGATCGATCCGCTATTGCTTCAAACCAGTAAACCCCGGATCGATTGCAAACTGAAGAGGCCCTATTAAAAAAAGAATCGATTCGCTATCGGACCGATCCGACATCAGAAGCGGATCGATCCATTTGAGATAAAATCGAACAGATCATGTTAAGGTTTTTTTAGCCCAGGTTTTCTTTTATAAACAACCTTCGAGGATTTGTTTTGTAACACTTTTATAGATGATTTTAAGAGTCCTAAATACTCTAAGTCTTCACCCTTTTTGAGTCCCAAGACTCATGGTTTGATTCACACAACTTTTCTAACCCTTGTGAATCCTTTGCAACCCAAGAACACAACCTTGTGTTTGTTCAACTCTTATGGAGAAGACCGTCCTTCTTCTTCATTATTGTCCTCCTAGAAAGGGAAAGTTCCAGCTGTCGACTACAGAACCGATGCCTGCGGATATTTCTGTGTCACTGTATTTTCATTGCAATTCGAGTAATTATATGTTACAATATTATAGTGAAAATAAATTATTTTGCCCCTTTGGGGGATTTTTCCTCATATGTGTGTGTGTTTAAATGTTCTGGCATGTTTCATCATCTTATTCAATCACATATAGTTGCATGTTTAGGACTTAACTGATAAAACTGAGTTTAATTAAATAATATCTCTATTTGGACGCACGCGCACTCTTTCAAAATGGGCTACCCTCTTCCTAAGATAGATTTCATCTTCTCTCTCTGTGGGTAGCTCACCGTCTTTCAGATATGCAATATACGATTGCCTCCAATCTTCAAAGGATTCTACAAAATTAGCTTGTGCTGGATGATCGAAGTGAGTTTGGCACTTTAAATAACCTTGATGCAAGCATGCAGCCTTTATGCTCATGGTAGGCTAATAGTAGGCCCCTCGTTGCAGCCTATGGTAAAGTGGGATGTCAGTGTCCCCATAATGTTTTTTGAGCATTTATGACAACCTCTATTTTGCTTCTTGATCCCCAACACACCTTACTAGGAATACTCCAGGACTCTTAAAGAAAAGTGTTCCTTGTAATCAATAGTAGTTAGCTAGCTCCAATATCTTAATGGCCCCTTCTCTTGTCTCCAACTACTTTACCGCTAGGTGTCTTCGGTCTTCGGGCTCATTGCTTGGGAACAAAGACTTCATCATAGTAGGTACTGTCCTCCGACGCACTGTGACCATCGCTTCTGTCTCATCCATATATAACTTTTGTGCTATCGTAGCCAGCGCATCGGGGTTCCTGTTCATTGTTCTTGCATATCTCTCAATAGTCACTTTCAAGAATTTTCCCAACAGAATTTGGATGAAATACCTATAGGGTGCCAAGTTATCATGCTTGAGGGTGAACTCCCCATTAACCTATTTTATTGCTAGGTTGGAGTCCCCTCGGATGTATAGTACTTTGACACCCCTCCGGAATGCTCATAGAATGCCCAGAATGAGAGCTTCATACTCAACCTCATTGTTTGAGCATTTGAAGTCTAATTTTCTAATTTAAAAGAGAGGGTGATCTTTTCCTTGCTGCTCGAGTGTATGATGCCCGCACCTCATGTGACTTGAGCGCTAGAGCCATCAAACTCAATTTCCCACTTGTCCATTTCCTCTACCACACATTCTCGAAAGTTCTCCCCGGGCATATCCTTATTGGGGGCTCAAAATTTCCACTTGGGAAGTGGGCCAACAGGTCTTCCACTGCTTGAATCTTGATTGACTTAGGCACTACGCACTTTAAATCATACTCTGATAATATTAAAAACCATCTCGCTGCACATCCTACAAGTACTGTTCTTGCTAATAGGTACTTTATAGGGTCACACTTGGTGACTATGTGAACTGTGAAGTCTAACAGATAATGTCTCAACTTCTGAGACATAAAAACCAAGGCTAGACAATGCCTCTCCCGCTAGTGTATCTAAATTATGTTCCAGAGATTACTCTTGACAAGTAGTAGACTGTCTTTTCTAATCCTTCCTTATCTTGTGCCAAGACTGCCCCTATGGATCTCTCTCTTGAGGTGAGGTAGAGCAGCAGCGGTGCCCCGACATCTGGTGGGATCATTGTGGACGAAGATGCTAAAATTTCTTCAACCTTCTGAAATGTTTTCTTCTACTCTTCTCCCCAAATCCACTTTGCTTTGTCCTTCGATAGGGGCGTGAATGGGTGAGTTACTTCCGCTAGCGCGAGTATAAACCTCCTCAGGTAGGATACCTTTCCCAAGAAACTCTTAAGCTCCCTGTGGCTCTTAGGAGTGGCATCATGACAATGGCCTTCCTCTTCTCTGCGTCTACTTGCAACCCCTGCCTATTCACGACAAAACCTAAAAACTTTCTTGCAGTAACCCCAAAAGCACACTAAGAGGGATTCATCCTCATATTATACCTGCGACACCTCTCAAATACTTTCCTGAGGTCTTGTATATTGTCTGTTAGTATTTTGCCCCAATATTCTTCAGTTCAAAAGGCATGACTGTGTAGTGGAAGTTCCCTAATGGTGTGCGAAAGGCAATATTCTTCGCATCTATCAGATCCATTTTGATTTGGTTATAGCCGATGTATCCATCCATGAAACTGTACATCTCATGTCCTGTGGTGGTATCAACCAACCTATATATATTAGGAAGAGGCAAGTCATCTTTGGGACATGCCTGATTCAGATCATAGAAGTCTACATAAATCCTAATTTGGATTTTTTTTCCTTCTTTACAACCGGCACTATACTGGAGAGCCATACAGGATGATGAATGGTCTTGATGAATCCTGCTGCTAGTAACTTCTCTAACTTTGCCTTTATCTTCAATTCTAGTTCATTTTTGTATGTGCGTGTAGCTTGCCTTACTGGGAAGGCATTGGGGAGGATGTTCAATCTATGGGAGTTCACCTCTGGGTCTATTCATGGCATCTCCGTGTACTTACAGGAAAACACATTAGTGAACTCCCTGAGTAAGTCAATTAGCTGTCCCTTTTATTTTGGTTCCAGACTCTTGGATATTAGGATGGGTCTACTCTCACCCCCTTTTAACCCCAAATTTATCTCCTCTAATTCTTGCAGCTGCTCTCTGGGTCCATCCTGCATGCATTCTGGAGCTGCTTCCAGTTCCTCGACATGCTCAATGATGTGGGATTCATCGACAACAAAACACTCAGGTGTTGGGTCGATGCTCTCATCCCAGAACACCGCTCGTGCAAACCGTTATAAGAGGTAGATGACCTCCCCATCAGGCAATACCACCCTTTCGCAAGTTAGTGGTGGCTTAGCCACCTCCTCTACTTTCCTCTTTCCCTTTGCTATGTGGGGGATCACCCTTCGCTCCAAGCGATCATGAACAGACTTCTTATATTGGATACTTTCCTCAAATATTTTCTTCCCTTCTAACATTCTTGCAGAGACTTTCCTTTTCACATCCAATTCTGTGTAGAATGCAGCATTTACCAGATGATCCTCCTCAAAGGTAAAGGGTCTCTGCGTGGCTTTGACCACTATCTCTATACTTCTAATGTTGGCCTTTTCACATTGATGGTAAGTGTAGGGTATTATGCCATAGCTGTGCATCCATACCCTCCTAATGAGTAGTTAGTAGCTAGTGTTAGAATTTATAACATGGAACTTGATGTGGGAAGTGAAATTTCCCAACTTGATTCCCACGTTTACATATTTGATGGATTGTATTCCAGCATTATCAAATCCAAAAATTACTAGTGGTACTGGCACTACCTTCTCTTAGTCAATTCCTGTTTCATACAATGTACTATTGGGTATGATGTTAATAGATGCTCCCCAGTGCTCTGGGAAATGAGACTCCATTGATCATAGCTGTAACTTTTAATGGACGATTGTGGAAGTCAGGCACCTGCCTACCTGCCTCTGAAAACACAACCTCAGAAGTATACTTCTTGATCAACCTTCCAATTGGCCCCTGCCAATATAGTGAGGGGTCTCTGCGCTGCTGCACAGCTTCTAGGACTTTCCTTGTAATGGCTATTCTTGTGTCATATTTCACCCCTATCTGGTCGAAAAACCATTTGAACTTGGGGCTCCTCACTTTGGCCTCGCATTCAGAATCTAGGTCTACCTCATACGTCTAGGCATTACAAACATACTCTGCTTCAGATGTCCCCCATATATTCCGAGGATGACATCTACCTCGCCCTATGAGAGGTTCACTTGCCCAATTTCCCTATTTTCATCCTCTTCTTATTCCGGAGTGAAAAAACACTTCTCTCTCTTTCTTTATAGCTCAACTCTGCTCAGTGATAACTTTTCCAATCTTTCACATAACAGATCAACACTCTCCCACTCCATCAGCTCTGGGGTTGCTTTTTTATCATAAGAGACTACCATATTGGCAGTACCGAAGTGATGTACTGGAAGTGGGTTCTCATTAACATCCACAGGAAGGATCTTTAAGGTACCATTGGTAACCTTCTCACCAATGATCCTTCTCAAGTAGGAACAGCCATTGGTGGAATGTTACACCCGCTGGTGTAGCTCATAGTATTTTGGGTTGGCTTTATCAACTGCAGTTGGGGTTTCTCCTTTCAATTGAGGAGGACTTGCTAGCCCTTCTCGTACCAAAGTATGATAACAATCCATATCTTCTGCTACACTACAAGGTAGTGGTGGTGGGGCATCCTCCCTAAACTTTCTCTTGTTGTCAATAATGTTGTTCTTGAACCTAGAGCCTCCCTTTTTTCCTTTGGGATTTATATCTACATAGCTAACTGCTTGCCTCCTTGAAACTTGAAACCTCCCAGAAGTCAGTGGTACCTGCGTCCTCCAACTCGAGCCCCTTGGCTTGATAATCACATCTATGTTATTGGCGGCCCTAGTGAACTCTCTAAAAGTTCCATCTCTAGTTTCATTGATCAAATACAATTTGTATTCCTCCAAGAGTCCTTCGACAAATAGTTGCAGCAACCTTGCCTCCGCTATATCCTCATAGACATCCAATGCTCTCTAGCGAAAGAGTTTGATATAATGCATTAACTCCTCACCAGGTTTTCGGACCTCTTGTGTCAGGTGCCTAAATGTGAATTCATCCTCTGCCACGAAGAACTTCTGAAGGAACAGCCTGTATATCTCTTCCCAAGTAGGGATGTTGTTAGGTGACAAATGGGAATACCATCTGTAAGCCTTCCCTGTGAGGGTCTTAGATAATTCCCTCAACCTCAGATTCTTGTAACCAGGATATACTCCCAAGTAATCAATAAATATTTTCACATGCTCTCTTGGGTTCTTCCCTTTTCCACTGAACTTGATAAATTTTGGTAGGATATACCCCTCTGGGTATGTATGCTCATTTACTTCCTGTGGGTAGGGGTATCACAGTTCCTTATATAGACGAGGACCCTCCCTCTAAGAGGAGGAAAGCATCTTCCTCACCTCCTCCATGGTAACAGCCTTTGACGGTGACTCCTTCAAACTCTTTCCCTTAGCTGTTGGTGAGACTGATGGTATTATAACCTGCTCTGGCACCACCTTCCAAGGAGGAATCGTCTCTCTCGGAATTACAACTGGGGTGGCTACCCCTCCAGATTGGCAACAGCTGGTGTTACACATCCTTGACCCAAACTTAATAGGTCTACATTATTTTTCTTCAAGAAGTCAAAAAACATTTTCATGAGATTCATACCTGCCATCGGAGCCGTTGCCGGTGAGTTGGTCTTCCCTCCCTGAGGAGCAGGTGCCTTGACTCCGATCACCACCACTTCTTCCTGAGTAGTCTGGTCACTGTGACCTCCATTCCCAGATGGGGTGTCTTCAAAAACTAGCTGCTTAGAAATGTTTAAAGCTTCTTTGTCCATAAAAGAAATAATACCTCCCCGGTGGAGTCACTAAATGTAGGAGGGTAGTGAGACCGGGGTCTATTAATAACAGGAAATGGTGAGACGTGACCCACTCTCATGGACACTGTCTGCAAGGTTCCCAATAACTTATGGAGCAGCTTCTGATGAAAGCTTCAACTTTTTGTTAAAATGGAGATCAAGGTGAAACTCCCTCCCTACAAGAAGATGAACTTCCATAACAAAAATAGTAATTTTCTCAAGAAGAGATCCTGAGAGTGATGGTTGTTAGTGAGGAGTGAAAGAACAAGGCACTTAGCACTAAAGAGAGCAGGGAGAGAATACTAGGAAATTCTTATCTGATTTTGATAGAGTAACAGTGCTATTGAGTTCTCTATATCGTTTTGACCTTGTCCAGGGGTCCTATTTATACTGGGCACTAGGGTTGAGTTGACACTTTTGGGCGCCAAAATTGAGAGGGTTGGTGAGGGACAAGGTCTGAAATGTACCATTTGTCCTTACCTATGTGCAGCGGCCAGTCCACTCTGACAAAGTCAAAATGAAAATATGTCTCCCAATGGAGACAAAATATCTGATTTGGTAAATATCTTTTGAAATGGTAACTTGTGGTACAAACTTTGTCAACTTGAGAGATGAGGCCAGGAGGACCTCCTCCTCTAAGACTATCAATCTTAAGTGAGGGCCTTGAGGACCCCTATCCTCTAAAATTATGTTTCTTGATAGGTGCCTTGAGGACCCCCTCTTGTGAGAAAATCATTTTTGTAAAATTTCAGTTTCTTATAAGTAGCCCTTTGGCTGCTCACTTCACTTGTGACTAAGTGTGAGGTGTTTGTGGTCTTGAGTGACTCCTGGGGTCTTCCTACTAGTATTCTGTAAATCCTAAAGTGCTAAGTGGTTGAGCTTTCTTAACAAACCTTGTTCCTCAGCTGCCAAGCCAAAACTCCCAAGAGATCCCAACTGACCTATTTGATCCCTGCCTTCTCAACTAGGCTACCTATACAAGAAAGTAAGTGTTAGTACTTTTGTTCTTTTAAATAATGACTTTTCATGGTGAGGGATTGTTCATGGTAGCCACTCCCTCATCCTGGCTTATTTTTTAGAAGCTGAGGGAGAGGACCTTGAGGGTTCCTCACCCAAATGTGTTCTTGCAGTTGACGGAAGGGAACCTGAAGGATTCTGTGACCAAATGCTTTTTGGGGTTTGAAAGACCCTGGGGGTTCCTTCTCCCATATTAATTTCTATTGTTGAGGGACCCCGGGGGTCTCTGCTATGAGTTTCTACTGTTTAGGGACCATGGGGGTTCCTTCTCCCATTTGAGTTTTTCTTTTGTTGAGGGACCCTAGGGGTTCCTTCTCAATATGGATTTCTGTTGTTGAGGAAACCCATGGGTTCCTTTTCCGTTATGCCTTTCTACGGTTGAGGGACCCTTGGGGTTCCTTCTCCAATATGAGTTTTTCTGTTGTTGAGGAACCCTGGGGGGTTCCTTCTCAATATGGATTTCTGTTGTTGAGAGACCCTGGGATTCCTTCTCTAATATGGATTTTTGCAGTTGAGGGACCCTGAGGGTTCCTTCTCAATATGATTTTTTGTTGTTGAGGGAACCTTGGGGGGTTCCTTCTCAATATGGATTTCTGTTGTTGAGGGAACCTATGGGGGTTCCTTCTCAATAGGAATTTTTGCAATTGAGGGTCCCTGGGGGTTCCTTCTCAATATCAATTTCTGCTATTGAGGGCCCCTGGTGTTCCTTCTCCGTTATGAGCTTTTCTATTATTGGGGGACCTTGGGGGTTCCTTATCAATATGGATTTTTATTGTTGAGGGAACCTGGGGTATTCCTTCTCAATATGAATTTCTGCGATTGAGGGACACTGGGGGTTCCTTTTAAATATGAATTTTTGTTGTTGAGGGACCTTGGGCGTTACTCAAACTCATATTTGTTGTAGGCTAAACGGGTGGTATTTGAGGAACCCTCAGCCCAAAATATGATATCCAAACTTGAGGCTCCCTTCTACACTTATGCATTTTAATACAATTGTGGTCGTTAATTATCGTAATTGAGCTTATATATTATATAACCTTTGTTTTAAATATATATTTGTGTGTGTGTGTGTGTGTGTGTTTGTGCTCTGTAAGTTTTATTTGAGCTTTTAAGGGTAATTGAATGCTTAATGGTGAAATTATGTACTTTTTGAGAAAGTTTCAACGCAATACGCAACTTTGGGAGCATTTTAGTCATTTCAAAGTTTGTGCTTCATTCCTAGTGGAAGTTGTAGCTCTTTGAGTTATCTCCGCATAGCCATTGATGGTGTGTCAATCTGGTTCCTTATAATCGAGTTATGATTGTTTTTCCTGAAGTCCCTTTTGTGCTTGAATTGAAAGGGAGATATGTTATAAAAAATAAGGCATTACTCGCTCGCTTAAAAGGTCATATCGATCAGTGATGTTGATTTTTGGGGGGGATTGCAGCAAGTAGACTTTCTTCTCTGTGAGCTATCAATCTCACATATGACTGATCGATCGATCCTACCAAATTTTTTATTCTCCTAGTGGTTTAAATGGCTTGTTTTTAGTTTTGATTCTCCTTGCTATCGTTTTCCTTTTTAAATATCTTAGTTTTCTTTTATATTGTTTAGTTTGTAAAATATTTTATTGTCTCCTCTCTCATTGGTTTTAAGAGCTTTGTGCATTCTCTCTCTTTATTTACTCTTTTGTAAGTTTCTAATGTTGGTTTCATTATACTTTGATTAAATTTATTACTCTAATGTTAACTAATAGATTTGTTGTCTTAGAATCTTTGCATTTAATGGTTTTCTTTGATTATCAATCCTAGTTTGAATGTTTGTATTGTTAGCATCATGAGTAGTTAATTACTTTGTTTGGGATTGTAAACCCACATCGTATGATTGTACTTCTTGATAGGTTTAGAGTTTGAATCCAATTAATGGTTGTATATGCTGATATTAGATTGTCCTAGCATTTTAACTTCTCTTCTCATGAAAGTGTTGTGTTTAAGAATTTTCTCCAACATCAACGCATTTGTCTAATAACATATTCAAATGTTCATTTTGTATTATTTGGGTGACACCTTTCATTCGTAGTTGTTAACAATAATATTTTGTTCCCATCTGATTATGATTCAATCATAAGAACCATTTCGGTTGTGATTGTCTGAGGTGGGTTAATGCTCTTTGACCTTTTCTAAAAAAAGGTCTATTATTCCTAGTATAAATCTCGCTTACTTCAATAGTCTTTAGATAAGTGTTCCCCTTTCAATACGGTTCATTGGTTCTTGTGAAACATAAATAATCTTTTACTTTCTTTTTATCTTTTTCTTCCTAACATTTAACTAAGAGAATACTAACTTTCCTTTGCATAAATCCCTTTGGAATTTGACTTTGGACTTATCATGTTGTTACTACAAGTGATTAGCATGAATTTACGTTACAGAATATTTAGGTGAGGCAAGTTTTTTACACTGTTATTAGGGATTTTATTTACAAGGTTTATATTATCTTAGTTCATTGTTGATAAGCACACTTGATTTTGATTATTTGATCTAGTTTTGTTTGAAGGATATGTACCTTGTTCAATAATAACTCAAACGAAGAGTTCGATGAAAACTTTCAAGACGTAAACGTTTCCTCATCTTGTAGCTCGAACAGTCCATTCACACTTAATATGGCAACCAATTTATCCTATTTTCCAAGGCAATAATTTTATTCAAGTTCACCGCCTTCAGTGAATTTCTACCACCCTATGGAACATGTTCATGTACCACCATGGGGTGTTTCCCCGTACGCCAATCGTTTGGTGACTACCTTTGTCCACTTTCACCTCTCCTGACTGCATCACGTTCCTTTAACCACGGGAATTTCCAATTTTAGAATGGCATGATCTATCGGTTACCTTCCTTTCACGAAATGGAGAGAGAAAATCCATATCATCACATACGTGACTTTGAAGAGGTATGTAACACATTTATAGATCAAAATTCTACACCCAAACTTATGCGACTTGAGCTTTTTTTCTTTCTCCATTAAAGATAAATCTAAGATATGTTAATCACTCTTCCTGCCAATTTTATTGGAAATTGTAATTAACTTCAAAACCTTTTTTTGAATTAATTTTTCCATGCACAAGACAAAAGCACTCATGAAACAAATTCAAAACATTGAATAATAAAATCATGATACATTCGACAAGTGTTAGGAACATTTCAATTCTTTGAAGCACTCTTTCCCCCACTACAACTTTAACTAAATGAAACTAATCTCCATTTTCCATGTTAGGTTGAACCCATTGACCAAACAATTAGTCGAAACAATGTGTTAAGGTAGCTTGATTGACCTAAGTCATGAGGAAGTTGAGGCCCATTTTGATTTTGTTTCAAATATCTCCCGGGGTTGGGATATCACCAATCCTTTTAAGCATGTTTGCGAAAAAAACACCACCCCTCAAGGTAAAACCCAAGGTGTATCTATCCTAAATGAGAGTGATGATGCACAAACCAAATATGACCAACTATGTCATAGAATCAATGTTTTACAATTTACACAACAACCCCCCCCCCCCCCCCCCACAGAAGCCATTTAAAAGCTTTCCGTCATAAAGGAGGTTGTGTGCATCATATGTGACTACATTGGCCATAAAAAGAAGGAGTGTCCCACACTTCTTAGTGTCAAGTGTCAGTTTCAAGAACAAGTAAATGTCATAGGGATGTATAATAAATATCCAAATACCACCTATTATCCTCATAATCCTCTCTATAGTCAAAATTGAATGATGACACACCTTCTCTTGATGTGGAAGGACCAAATTTACCACCTCAAGGACACCAATGCCTGTTTTAACCTCCACCCTCATAATATCAACCTCCTCCGTATTAAAAACTGCAAATTCTCTGAAGGTAACTCCTCCTCCGCTCCCTATTTTCCTTCTCAAAGAAGGCCAAATGAGGAGCAATTTTCTTCAGCTCTTAAGGTTAACCAACTTGAGTAATCCATTTATCTTCATCAACTAGTACAAAATTCTCAAGGAGTTATGGTCCCTCTTTACTGGAACAACCTCAGACCAATCTGAAAGGTCAATTGAGTAATGAGAGTTTAAATCTGAGCACTTCACAACCCGAGTATGTGAAAGGTATCCCCACCATTAAGAGTGTCAAATATATCGATAACAAACTTGTAAGGTGTTGATCGGAACAACCCATTTCCACTCCTACCAAAGAAAACACCATCGCTCCAAATGATATACAACCGCGAATTCCCGATACTATAAATGATGGCATCCCCAAAGGGGGAGATGAGCCTTTATTTTTGAAGAACTCAATTTTTCCCATTTCGGCCCCGTTTCCACAATGGCTTAATAAGATATTAAGTCCTCCGAGGAGGGCTTGCTTGAATTATTCAAAAAAGTGAATATGAATATTCCCCTCCTTAAAGCAATTGAGCATGTGACAAAGTATGTCAAGTTGATGAAGGACTTGTGCACGATAAATGTGTAACAAAAGTTATTTATGGCAGTACAAGCTTACACAATCATAACCGATGAGCTCTCTCCAAAGTTCAAAAACACTTGTTGCCCCACCATATCTTGCATAATTGGGTCATCTAAAATCAACTGAGCCCTCCCTAATTTGGGAGGAAGTGTTAATTTTGCTTCCTTATTTCGTGTATCTCGATTTGAATCTCGATGACATTTAAATGACTCTTGTCACTTTATAATAGGCTGACCATCTTACTATGGTACTGAGAAGAGTTATGGTGGATGTGATTGTCCAAGTTGATTATATATACTTCACAGTAGATTTCATTATCTTGGATACTCAACTCATACCAAAGGGTAGTTCTCAAATTTAAATAATTTTAGGTCATCCATTCCTCACTACCATTAATGTAAACATTAGTTTTAGGAAAAGGGTGATGAAATTATCCTTTGGGAATATGATAGTGGAGGTAAACGTGTTCAACCTCCTCAAGAAACCCCAATGTTAAGATGAGAATGTGAAGGGGATTCAATCTGTGGCTTATATTGGCACACTTTTTCAAGAATACTTTGACATCTCTCATTATCGATACCCTTTAGAGGCACGTATTGTAAACTCCATAGATATAAATTTTCTTAACAGTGATGAGAGATATGAGGATGACCTTGACGCATTTTGCTCTGAATGGGGAGCTATTATTCATGTGTAATGTACTTAAGCACTTTGAGATGGTGATAATGTTAATGGTGGTAACAATGTTAGGGATTATGAAAGAGAGATGACTCTTTTCCCTTACCATCAATGTTTCAATGACAGAACTTCAGATCAAAACCTGACCAAAGGAGATCAAGTATATTTTCCTCGAAAGTGAGAATACCTTTCCTATCATTATTGCAGAGAACCTTGATAATTGTCAAAAGGAGGACATGTTAAAGGTGTTGAGGAAACATAAAAGTTCCATAGGATGGTGCATAACATTGTTGAAAAGGATAAACCTCTCCATTTTCACTCATATCATATATTTGGAAAATGACACCAAGCCCACTTGTAAAATGTAAAGATGGTTGAATCCGAACATAAGTAGGTTGGAGATGGTGGAGGAGATAAAGTTATTAGATGTGAGGATAATCTACTCCATTTTCGATAGTGAATGGGTGAGACCGACTCAAGTTGTACTGAAAAACTCAGGTGTCACAATGATTGAGAATGTAGATGATGACCTTGTGCCCTATCACATTCCAATCGGCAATTATATTTGCATTGATTATCAAAATCTTAATGTGGTCACGAAAAAGGCCACTTTCCTTTACCTTTCCATGACCAAATTCTCGAAAGGGTAATCGGGAACAAGTATTACTATTTTCTTGATGGTTATTCGGGGTATAACCAAATTAAAATAGTCATGAAGATCAAGAAAATGCCATGTTAACTTGATCATATTGCACATTTGACTTTGGGATAATGTCTTTTGGGCTTTGTAATACATAGACAACTTTTCAACGATGCATGCTTATCATCTTTAGTCACATGTTTGAGGACATTTTTGAGGTTTTCATCGATGAAAGAAATGTCTTCGGCAATTTTTATAAGAGATTCCTAGCCAACCTTTAAAGGGAGTTATTTATGTGCATTGAGAAGAACTACATTATTAACTGGGAGAAGTGTCACTTCATAGTGACACATGGGATGCTCCTGGGCCAGATTGTCTCCAATGATGGTATACAAGTTGAAAAGGCTAGGATTGATGTTATTTCAATTCTCCCCCTTTTAAAAACCTCAAAGATATGAAGTTTTTTCTTGGTCACCCCAATTTTTACCAATATTTCATTCGGGAATGTATCTTGATTGTGCACCCAATGTGAGGTCTTCTTGCTAAAGACACTCCATTATGTTCGACAAATTAAAATCTATGTCGACTACAACCCCAATCGCGCAATCGATTAACTAGATCCTTCCATTCAATCCCATCTGTGATTCTACTGACTATGTTGTTGGGGTGATGCCTTGTCAACGAAAGGATAAAAAACCTCATCTGATATCTCACACTATCCACACGCTTGATAGTATGCAAATGAACTACCCGACTATGGAGAAGGAATTTCCAGCCATAGTGTTTGCGTTGGATAAATTTTAAGAATACTTGGTGGGATCTCCCATTGTTTGCTCCACGAATCATGTCGCTCTAGGATGCAAGAGTAGGTTCACACATTTGATGCTTATCCTCCAAGATTTTGACCTCTCCATAAAAGATACAAAAATGGGGCATAAAATGTAATCGCGAATCATTTATCTCAAACTACTTTCAGTCACAATCGTATTGATCCTATCCCTATCGGAGAGTGTTTCCCGGACGAGCAAATCCTGGCCATTTCAACTTTGTCAGCCTAAGATAAGAAAAGGTTTTCAAATTTATCACATTCATTCTCATTTGATAGCACATACATGTTTAAACATTATTCGAACCAAATAATTCACAAATGTGTCCCGAACGATGAGATCCCTATTATCTTGTCTTTTTCCAGAAAGAAGCGTGTGGAGGACACTTTGTTGCCCAAAAGATCGATTTCAAGTATCACATTACAGGTTTTATTAGCCGATAATTTTCAAAGATGGGTAATCGTTTTGCAAGACTTGCTCACATTGTCAATTACTTGGGAAGGTTACTAGGAGGAACATAATGCCTCTTGCCCCTATACTGGTAGTCAATGTTTTTTATTATTAAGGAATAGAATTAATGGGTCCTTTCCCTAAATCTAATTAATTTTAATACATTCTAGTCATTGGTGATTGTGTATCCATATATGTAGAAGCAGTGCCTACTAGGAAAAACAAGGAGAAAGTGGTGTACAAATTCAAAAAATAAAACATCTTGGCTATATTCGACACACCAAAACAAATCATTAGAGACCAATGCGTTTGTTGATACCGAAATTCACCACCTCATGTGGACCAATTATAAACCAACGCGTGTCATCCAATGTGTCATAAGTTCAAGTCAGCATGATACAAATCCCCAACCAACAAAGAAGACGGGCCAACAAGGCAAACTGACCAACAGGGAATACCAACCAACTGGGAAGACCGACCAACGTCTAGAAATCCAACCGGTATAGCCAATGAAGTGACAGAAGTCTTATATTAAATTCTCATTATGTATTGATGTAAATGCCTAACAAATGAAGGCATTCCATCATTTCACGCGATAACTCTCAACACTATTGGGCTATAAATACATTGTAACACCCTCATTGAAAGGGAGGGAAAAAATAAATCAAGGCAGTCAAGCAATACATAGCAGTGGATGTAGGCTATTCCATTGAGCTCACTTTAAAAATCTCTTTGTCTTATTTGTTTTTACTTATTTATCTTTGATCAATCAATTAGGCCTATTCTAGTTTTTTACATCAACACATTGGCTCCGTCTATGGGAACGTATTGCTAAACATTTTCACTAATTCATTATACATGGCTGATATCACTGAAACAAGTACCAAAAATGAGGGAATTCTGCCTAATCCCTATGGCTCTCCAGATAACAACGAGTTAACTGGAATTTTGGCTAGCCTGTCCAAAGGTCAAGAGGTTATGTAGGATACGATAAGACAATTGGCCCAAACTCTTCAAGATGGCACTACAAAGCATTTTTATGACGCTTTTTAAGTGTCATAAAACATATTTTGTGATGCTTTATTTTTTAATAAAAAGCGTCATAAGTTTGGGTGTCATAATTGATACCCATAAAAAGTGTCATATTAGGTAACGGATATACATGACATTTTTTCCAAAACTATCATGTCTGCTACAAAAGAAGGTCATAATATACTTTATAAGATGTCATATTTGATTTAAAAAGTGTCATGATAAACAGTTTTCAAAATTTTAAAAAGGTCATGAAAAATTTCATCACATTAGGGTTTAATATAAACGGTCATAAATTAAACATATAATAAAAAAATTAATAACCAATATTAATGTCATAGTTGATAAATAAATCTAAACACAAATCAAAATTTACAATAACATAAAGACAATCTTGAATGTTTTTCTATATTAAGTCAAGTCCACCTATAATGCACCAAACCAAGTCATTTGTCCATATAAAAAAAAAATAGTGGAACACAAATATATATACCCGCCATCTACATTTATTATCCATAAAAAAAATAATGACCTACTACATGTATCATAATTAGATATATCCACTATGTACATCATTAAAAAAGTATCTCCAAAAAAATTTACATCCAAAAATCACTCATAAATGTGTCGGTCTTTGGCTTTTGTGAAATTGTGGTGACACCTCAAAAACTCCAAATCATATAATATAAGTCCGAATAAGCTCCCATCATGGACTTGTTTCTTCAAAGAGTCCTACAATAAAGCAAATTATCAAGAGTATTGTTAAATCATATTCTTTTAAATCCTATTATGTAGTATGTCCAAATTTATAAGTGTTGTATAAAAAGTTATGCTTTCTTAACTTTTGAAAGAAACTCACAAATTTTTCACCAACTTCCGTGGTGGCATTGTCTTGATATTCTCTATTTCTCGATTGTCGGGCAGTTATCCACATTAGAGACCTATTATCCTCATCAAATGCATATCCATGTATCTTTTTGTCCTAATTAAAAATAAAATATAAGAAATTAAGCACACAACACAAAATCCCCACAATGAATTGATTGTGGTTGTATACTCTACAAATAATACAAGAATTCAATCACATGCCTCTAATATAGCAATGATATGCCTTTCACATGCCTCTAATTAAATGTCATGTATAAGTTCAAAACAAAATATATAAATCTCTAGTGCAACGTAAAACACAACATATAAACTCCAATTTTTCCAAAGTATTACGTCGTGCATAATGCAAGTCGAAAAGATTTTTTATATAACACAAATAATTGTAAACAATTTTAAAAAAATTGAGCAGAGTTTCCTTTGTTTATATAGGACTATCCACCCTATTTAAGAAATAAATAAAAAACTTCAACAATATTCAAAAAGACCCAATTTATCAAACAAATTCATATATTATTTCCTTCACTAGTAGGGAAAATAAACCATTGACACATTGATATTTACGTTCTGTTTCATATTAAAAAAGAGTCAAATAAGACTATGATCACCTTCAGGTAATTGATACTCTACCTTGAAAATAATTGCTTCCATCCTTGCTTTTAGACAACCATAATAAGACTTTCCATTGTTTCTTCCATCCCTCTATTATTATATGGCAAGAGTCACTGGACCTGTTGATTTATCTCGTTAGCAATCAAGATTATGAGTTATGCAGAATATGCATTTCTCTATACTTAGTAATTTAACAATATTTGCTTCTCGTATGAAAAATCAAAGAAGCTAGTATTGCAAGAACCAATTTAAACTAATTGAATAGTGAAAGCGTATATATAAAAGGTAAGGATGCACATGTACGGCAACCCAACTTTTCAAAGTGGTCCATTTTAAAGTTTCACATGCATTTTGTCAAGCATGAACTAAGAATGTGTGAAAACAATAGTGACATTGTCAAATTTGTATGAAAATTAAATTTACAAAGATAAGACTATTTGAACAAGAAGGATGAGCCTTATGCATCGGATTTGAATCCTCAAATATTTCATATCAAGCTCGTTCCTACAATACATGAAACAGAAACATAGCTACAGTGCAAGAAAAATAAATGAAATAGAAAAATGAAAAACGTGCAAGCAAAATAAATGAAATAGACTAAAATGAAAAACAATGCGTTGATTACCATAACTATACATCCAACTTTAATTCTTTCGATATAATTGTTGCTCAGACTTGAAAATCATTCTTAATATAAGATAGACATAATTATGCCAAGTATATCAGCATACTTAAAATCAAAACATTATAACGTAATTTTAAATATAAGTTTTGATTAGTTTCTACTATTTCTGTAGTAACAAAACATTAGAATGTGCCTAAATGTAATTTGAAAGATAAATTTTAGGATTCTGCTTATGGAATTCCACTTTAGATTCTGACTTAGAGAGATTATTATGAAGAGACAAAGTTTCAATATCTGGGAAATCTGTTTCTCTTGGATATGAATTGCACTTATTTAAAACTATAAAATCATTTAGCTCTATATTGATTGTATATTTCTTAATTCGAGTTTTTTATTGTGAGATATCATATAAAGACACTATGCGAACTCCAAAAAAGAACATGAAAACTAAAGGGGGATAACCCAACAGGGGTTGTAAAATTTTACACATACTTGCAGTTCAACTGTTATATATATGACCTCTACCATAAAATTTGTAGTTCACAAGTAATAAGGGGTATAGATGTAAACTATCAAGTTGATGTGTGTGGTATCTGTTGTTCGTTTCCAAGATCTAACCCCGACTCTAAAGTTTTATACTTGGAAATTTGAAATTTAGAACAACATCTGAATCCATAAGTCTCATAACTACACGAGTTGTTTGTACAAGTTACTCTAATCACGTGACCTCCCCTATTTGCACGTTCCAATAGCAGATTGCCCCGTATACACTTACTATGATATAATATGTTGTGTGTATCTACATTCGATAAGTGAAA
Organism: Sambucus nigra; assembly: GCA_949130495.1. Classification (NCBI taxonomy): domain Eukaryota; kingdom Viridiplantae; phylum Streptophyta; class Magnoliopsida; order Dipsacales; family Adoxaceae; genus Sambucus; species Sambucus nigra. Next base: position 587,486,513 of record OX422216.1, read on the forward strand.
GCAACCATATTTGTACTGCTATAAGTCTATATATCTACAAAGTATTCTGTATACAGACCTGGATTAGAAATTTATTTGTCATAACGTGGACAGGAATCTTTATTAATTAGTGTTAAACTCGGCATTAAGTTTGGATCCATATTATAAGCTTTCCTAAGCACTTTGTTGCTACTATGGATTAGCATAATTATTTTCTTAAACCATTGGTTAAAAACTGAAAGAGATTTTCACCAACTTATTGTATCGATCAGGTTTTTCATTTCAGATCTACTAGGTGGATCCCGTGAAAAGATAGATGTTTGTGGAGTTTGGCTCAAAAGCCAATTTATTAACAATTAAGATATGTTGTCTACCACTAAAATAGTAGTATAATATAAAAGAAAACCACTCTTGTGTGGCATACGGGGCTTTATTTTTGGTTGTTCTGAGGCATCTAATCCTGGTAATTCTTTTTGCACACCTCTCCATGATGAAACATCGCCTTCTATCTCACCTGAAAAAAAAAACCTTATCAAAAATGCATGGCAACAAAATAAAATGATAATGACACCATTAGAAATTCTAAATTGATAAAGTGAAACACATTGACATGTGTCGTGATACTTTTCAAGTCTCAATTGACAAAGCTTGATATGTCTGGATTTGCAAACTTTTAAACATCACTAGATGAAGGATAATAGTATTACTAATGTTAAATTCAATTTTAAACCAAATGAGAAAGTAGATTTAAAGAAATCATAATGGGACTATATATATGGTATAAATCACCATTATCAAGACCATTATCTCATCATTTTCACTGCTAATAATGCTTGAATAAGTCTGTTTAGCACGAAGGGAGGGGGCCTCTCTAGTTTTGTCTGAATAAATGGTTTGGGGGAGGAGGTATTTCTTATTCCTTAGATGTAGGGATTACCAATATTTAGGAGATCTTCTAGATGGAAATTATGTTTTACTTTTATTATTTGGTTTCCTTATTTAAATAGGTGTCTTGCTCTCCAGTACTAGAGGTTTGCATAATTAAGGCCCTCAGTCTCCCCTTGGTACTCACTTCAATTGTATTATAAACGAAATCCGAATGTATTGAAAGAAACCCAATTTCTTTTATTCATGTGTATTGTCACTGGGTTTACATCAGTTTTAGTTTACCTTGACCACATTTGTAATAGCCAACAGCCTAGTATTCTCAGTTCTAAATTCAGTAAATGCTATTGGGAAACTCAAGTTTAATAACACTTTAATAAGAAAAGGCCAAGGAGAAAATGCCTGAAGACAGCAACTAATATAAGAACAAGTTGGTTTCTACCCAAAAAAATGGTTGTCTCGATGTTATGGTCTTAGTTATAGAAATTAAACTTTTCAATCTCTCAAAGAAAACTAAAATGGTAATGTGCAAATATCCAAGTAAATTTCTAGAATTTAGTACATGTGAGGCTTGTTGATGATTAATCTCACCATGAAAGGGCACCTTTAAGCCGAAAACTGCCAAACATAATGAGAAAAGCACAACAAATGAAAAGGCCCAAAATAATAATTTTCTTCCAGATATCCGACCAAATCTCCTTGCTTGATGAACAACCCACAAACCATTCTTGCTTGTGCCAATAATTTCCCTTCTCTCTGGTAACATTTCACTATTGTGTTTATAAAACCATCACGTTAAGGAGCACTTTTGTGGGATAACATCAGTGAGAAAACACAAGAAGTCCATGTAGATGTATTTAACAAAACTTTTAGATTGGGCTAGAACTTAAAACAATGAGACATGATGTGTATCAGACATTAGTTTATCCCCCTTATTTACATGATAATGATTCATTGACAAAACTCGAACTAGAAATGTCTTTACCAATCATTCAAAGATTGGTAAAGAAAAGTCAAACATGTCCAGTTGAACTATCCCAATCATTAGAACAAGAAGGCACTGCTTTCATAAACATGATACAAAAAATTATTTCAGAGTGTGTAGATGCATTGTCTTCCTCGAAATTTTTTACTGGATCATCCTGTATCGTTTGAGTTCCTTATGACGGTTGATTACAATCCGAATCGAAGTAAGGAATATTGTAACTTAACTTAGGAACTTCAGATAAATCTTCGTTCTCCGATTTATTTTCCAGTTCATCCCTGTCCACTTGAGTTTCATGCACGGTTTGATTATTCCCTAAATCCATATAACTAGTAAACGAAGCTATCTTACATCTAAATATGGAGTCTCTAGGTTTTGACTTATCTTTTTTCCGAAATGTATTACTTCCTGAACTTTTTGGTATTAGCTTCTTGTGGCCTTAAACACATGCTAGAGTGAAAAGCTTCATTTCTGGTCCTAGATTTTGGCTTATGTATAGTAGTGTCATCAACTCTATCGTCTGATTGTAGTACCTCGGTAGAAATGCTTTGAATGTTCTTTTATTTGTGCGACAATTTCCTTATTCTTTCCAGTTCCCCTAGACACTGCAAAACTATGGCTAGAAGGCTCCATCTCATTCGCTGTGATTTCTTCGTTTCTCACTTCATTATAAGATTCCCAATTTATTGGTTTAGAACTATACAAAAGAGAAGAATTTGCAGCGCTTTTAGCCTTTTATGAATTCGGTTTCAAAGCAACAATCCATTTACGTGAGTCAGACGCTTCATTTTTTAACTGAAATTGAGATTTCACCATGTTTTTCAAAAAACCAATATTAAAACCTCCACACATATATCCAAGATAGAATTGTTCTCAAGTTTCTGAAGTGGTCTCAAAACATTCCCTCGCGAAATTTTCTGGAATTTCCTGCAATTCTCATTGTATCTATAATTCGGAAGATTAAAAGACTTGAAGACTGTTGTTATGAGATCTGATTGAATATAGTGTTTATCATTCTTCAATAACTTCCGGACTTCAAGTAAATCATTAAACTCTTGCTTCTTTTCAATTTTTATCTTCCTTGAATGGACGTAATCAAATGATCGTTTCGTTCGTAAGCTTATAAAAGCAGTTTTCCAAAGATAACTCTCGCAAAGCACTCTCGGTTGATTGTGGACAGACTGCTGACATGGTGGTTCATCAAAACCCATAAGTTTTGCAATAGCACTTGGTGTTCGATGTTTGGTTTCCATTTCATTTAACAATTTTTCAGCTAATTGCCTTTAGACCACTTAAACGCAAGCACTGCCAACATAAAATAAGAATATGTAGCAAATTAAACTCAATTTTCACCACTCTCCTAGTTATTTTAGGATATCAAAAGTAATCGAATCATTTCATTCTAATCTCCACTCAGCACAAAAATTAAAATTATGATAAATTACTTAGATTATCTACCTTCTTGGTAGATAACCACAACTACTCCAAGAACTAAAATCATTTGATGAAAAATTTAAGGCCTCGAATAATGGATTCAAAATTACGATAAATCACTTACTTTGCATCTAACTTTTAAGAAGCCAGTAAAGGATAAAACTAAAGAGTAAAGCCTTGATAATGGATTCAAATCTGAATTCTAACCAGGAAAGAGTAAACAATCACTTTAAAACCAACACAAATTAGACTTTGTTTCTGTAATAAAATGACTTATACTGATTATACAATAGCTCAACACAACTCTATCCATTTCTTTGAAAAATGAAACTTCCCCGAAGGAAAATCAATTACCATGCAGGAAAAATGTTTAAAAACAAAGCTTAGAAGCCCAAAAGTGAAACATGATAAGCAGACTAAAAAAAATTGTCAAGTTAGAAATAAAGTGGACCAAACCATCATCCTCATAATTACAGGAGAAGACACGCTCAAACAATTAAATGCCAACACAATTCCATCCTATGTAATAATAGTTGCAATAATTACCCTCATAATTCAATTCGAAAAGCACAATCATTCCATCACCCAAAACCAAAAATTCATTAATATGTTTCTGAGACTCAGTATGTGTCAGATGATACGAAGAACCCAAGAAACTCAAAACCTAAATCTCACATATTCATTATATGTCTATACAAACATGGTAAATTGAATTGATTGAATAATTTGAGTAGATCCCTAGGGCACATACTATTTTATATACCCAACACGACCCAAAGATATGTATAATCTAATCTCATCTCATCTCAAGTGCGATCCGTCGACCTAGTGTGTTTGTCGATGGACAGTGGACCTAATCGAATCTTAAGGTTTTGCAACCTTAATTCTGACCACATGAACCTTGACTATTTGATCCAATACAGACTTTTTGTCATTGGTTTGATAATCCCTGGGCTTCACATGTTCGTGACTACATTCCAACTTAGTTTATCTAATCAATCTATGAATAATCTATGGTATTTAACCCTTACATGCGATAAGGGCGTCGCTCATGGTGTGCCTATCATTTAAGGTGGAAATTTTTGACATGACATGATATTTAACCCAAAATCCAAAAGCTAACTTCTTTTAGGTATTGTGAAAAAAAATTGGTGGCAGAATTCATTGCTGCAAGTCTAACATTGTTGCAGAATGGGCATCGAATGATTCAAAACTGCAGTACAGCTAATGGAGACAACTTTTATAAGTAAGAACATGCCAAAAGATATATAACAATGTGTATACATATATGTTGTGACCTATGGACACACATTATGAACAATCTTAGCAAGGGTAATACCCCTGACAGACAACAGGAATTTAACAAATTGTAAAAAGACATAAATGAAAAAATACTCCTATTTTTAATCCGTGTCCTTCGGACATACGTCAATGCCCTACTAATGGATGTGACTAGGAACCAAGAGAGTGTCGGGTCTTGTCGGGAGAGTAGGGAGTGTTTGGTTGTGAGGGTTTGAGTGTGGGATTTTATGATTTAAGTCCTTAGATGGCCTTAGGCTTATAGGTATTGTTTGAGTTTGTTAATTGAGTTGAGTTTTGTTCTTGTTTACTAGCACCCCGGATACCTCTATTGGAACTCAATCTCATATATGGCTATATCTATTTTATGAGATCAGGTAACTCATCAACGGGTGAAAAGTAGCTTAGAAAAATAAGACAATCTATCATCAAGCATAAAGTACTTAATATTAAAAAGAAATTGACTGAAGATTCAAAAGAGATGGACAATATGGGAAAATCCAAAGTTCTTCCCCTTCTAAAACTTGGCAATAAATTGGTTCCACTATTTTTTTTATATGGATATATATGAAGCACGGACACTCTCCCGGAAGTCAACTTGTACGTGTCTGACAACGTGTTGAACACCTATAAAGCACAGACACTCTCCCAGAAGCCACAAGTCAGCTTTTACTCAAATGATGGTGATTTTTCTTTATTTATGATTCTTAGTGTCAAAATGTGTTTGAATTTTGTTTTGTATGATCCATTTTCTTAATTTGATGTTAAGCATGCTCTAATAATGTATTTTATGGAGTAAATCAGTTTTATTTCATTAATATATATTTAAATATATACTATATATTATACGTATCATAGTGTATTGTATCCTAGTTTTTGGATCAATCACTTGTGCGTGTGGCATGTGGCGTGTGGCGTGTGGCGTGTGGCATGTCAAAACATGTATTAAGTGTTCGTGCTTCATAGATGGATATAATTGCAATGAATATGTATTTGAATTTTTGAACTCCACTATGCAATCCTTAATTGATATTTATCTCAGATATATTACTCAACATCAAGGCAAAAAATTGTATAAACATGTACCATCTTGAAGTAAATAGTTCTACAATGTCATTGTTCCCTAGTGTCATTATGAATGTTCGGGTTCTAGATACTAACTTGACTATGATGAAGTTATAGGTCCTAACATCAAAGCGAATAACTATTGAGAAGAGTGGTACAAAGACATAGAAGGCATGTTCAATGGAAAGTAAATACTTAAAAATCTCAAGAAAAGTATTGGAGCCAAAGTCGTGAAAATTTAGAGTGAGAGGGAAGAGAACGCGCCTCAAAAATGAACAAAACGTGGATGAGTTACAGATCTTGATAAAAATTTCAATATAATTATATAATCTTGATACCACCAACAAAATAATTAAAAACATAAGTAATTCAAGTTCCATATTTTAATTTCGATGGAATTACACAATCATCCAGTAATCTATCAGTAGCAAACTTCTATTATTGAAAGCTACTCATTCAGAGATCACAATCTCTGTGGTAAATTATTGAAATTGTTTAATTAATGCCATATTTAAAGGGGGTTTGAGTATACCCTAGAGATAATAATGTTTTATTTAAAAGCATATGGAAAATGAAAGCATGTAAAGAAAAAAGTTGATATTAGTTGTAATACCTAGAGGTTTCATTATCTGGGTTGTGACTAAAAAATAGCGTAGTCACCAGAAGCTATAGACACGATCATCGACATGGTGTTCAACGTTGAAAACAAAAGCCCCTTCGAGGATAGATCTGAGAGGAAGGACATTTCTGACCATGATATTGGCCCCACAGAAAACAAATTGGCCCGTGTACATTCCCTCAGCGGCGACAAATAGCTCTTAAAAGTGAGCAAAAAATGAACAAAGTTACTTGGTTGAGTGGGAGGGAAGGGGAGAGAGCAATTGAGAGGGAAGGGTTAAAGAGAGAGAGGGGGGATGAGAGGAGTGAGGAGCTGAGAGAAAGGAGGGTTTCGATTTCGTAATGGAGCAAAAAAAACAGTCTACAAAAATTTTGAGTGCGGGAAGATAACGCGATTAAATTTTTTTGGAGGAAATTAAAATGTCATAAAAATATTTGTATACCTAAATACTCCCAAAAAAATGTCATAATAAGTCAAACTAAATATAATTGTTAATTTAAAAGTGTCATATAAAGTAATATCAATAACAATAAAATGATATTTTTTTTATAAATCTATCAAAAAGCAGTAATACTACACTTTTAATGATATCTTCTTAGTAAATGTAATAAGGTCATTTTTAAAGCGTCATAAAAAGTATTTTTTCATGAGTGTCAGTGCCTAATAGTCCCAAAAAATGAATAGCAGACACAAAAATTGTTTTAAAAACTGTAAGGACATAATTTTATAAATGTCCGGGTAGTATCTAGGAATTTTCTGTTTTCTTAGATCACAGTTTGTATGTCTGATACTACTACATTCGGCACATCTCTAAACGATCTCATATGACGGTCTCAATCCAAATTTTGGGAATCAAGCATTCAACCTCTCCATCATGTGTCCCACTTCTTCCCCCAACGACTTCACGTTCCACGATTTTAGGCACTTTATGCAAGTGGTACGTAAGAGAAGTCAAAACAGTGAAAGAAGGCCCGATATGAAAGTTCAAGGGTATTTTGGTAATTATTACAGACACCATGTGGAGGGATGGTCAACTGAAAAGTTGAAGAGCTCTACGCCACGAAGATACTGGAAGAAACGGCACCTCAATCCGAGGTACGGTGAAGAAGTTATGGCCCTTTGAAAATGGAGAAGAAAAATAATAATGGAGTGACGCAAATCTCTTTTTAGTCTTCATCATTTTAAGTCTTTTTATATTTTATCATTTTAAGTCTTTTTAGTCTTCATAATTTTAAGGCTTTAGAATTCATCATTTTAAGGCTTTATGTCTCTTTAAATGCACACTTAATTCCCATTTATCAAGTGCACACAATAAACCTTCAAGAGATTTATTTTACTTATTTAGGAGTATTTTTGTGGAGAAGCCTGTCCCTTCTTCATTGCTACCCATCTGGAATTTTTGCAGGAGATTCCAGTCGATGACATCGGAACCAACACCTGCGGGTATTTTCGTATGTCGCAATTATTTTCATTATAATCCGTGTAACCGTTCTTTACAAATTATAGTGAAAATAATATGATTTTGCCCTGCGGGGATTTTTCCTGATATTTGTGTCACGTGCTTTATTTTATTTGATAAATCATCTGGATGCATGTTTTTAGGATTTAATTGAAAAACTGTGTTTAATTAAATAACTTCTTAATTTGGACACACAGGTAAATGTTTAGGGGTTGTATTCAATTTGTGTAAAAATAGGCTCTAATTAAAAATGGTTTACTTGGAAACTTGCGAATATTTTTTATTTGATATCACACACCGCGTTTGTTCATAATCGCACTTTTCAAATTGGTATCAGAGCGGGTTGCGCTAATTTATCACGTATTCCTATTTTTCACAAAATAGTGTGATATTTAGTTTTTTTTAAATTTGTTTTGTGTTTATTCGCAATTTTTCCAATGGAACATTCATTTAATATGATGCCTATTTTTTACGGATCTAATTATGTCTACTGGAAAGCTCATATGAAATCTTGTTTAAAATCCATTGACGAGCGTGTTTGGTTTCTATGTGAAATTGGGTGGACACCTCCCACAGTCACCGTTGATAATATCACCTCTTTAAAACCCGTGTCAGCCTGGACTGAAGATGATTTTAAAATGTCAAATTTTAATTCCCATGGTCTGAGTGATATTTCTGGATCTATCACTCCCGATGATTTTCGCCGAATTTTGACGTGCACCACGCCTAAAGAAGCATGGGATGTTTTAAAACTAACACATGAGGGTACGAACGCGGTTAAAGAATCAAAGTTACAAAATTTGGCCACCCAATTTGAGACTATCACCATGTCTGAGTATGAATGCTTTCATGATTTTTATGCACGTTTGTCGAACATTGTTAACATTTATTTTAATTTGGGTGAGGTGATTGATAACACGTGCGTCGTTACAAAAATTTCGAGATCTCTTCCAAAACGTTTTATTCCTAAAGTCACCGTTTCGAACTCTTTGAGAAATTTGAAATCACTTAAGTTAGAAAAACTTGTAGGAGATCTTCAAACCTATGAGATTGACCATGTTTCCCCAAACCATTAGGGCTAAGGATAGAGGCGTTGCTTTAAAGACTCATTTTAAGAAAAAGAAAGAAAAGGTTTGTGAGTCCGATTCTGAGGGAGACTTTGATGATTTGGCCTTATTTGCGAAAAATTTTGAAAAGTTTCTCAAAATTTCTAAAGAAAATTCATCCAATAAAAAGAGATTTTTTGATAAAAATAAAAAGAAATAAAAGACCAAAGAAAGAGGTGAGAGGGAAAAAGAGAGTGACTCAGATGAGGAGTGTGAGGAGGAGTTTGAGAGCGTGACTTGTTTTGAATGTGGGGGTAAGGGGCATAAGTCGTTTGAGTGTCCTACGTGGCTTAGAAAGAAAGTAAATAAAGTAGCCATGCCCGCCACACTTAGTGATAGTAGTGAAGGTGAGGATGATAAGACTTGTGGTGAGAAGTTTGTTGCTTTTCCGAGTCGTGTGTGCACACCCTCTTTGTCCCACAATAGTGCACACGAATACGATAGTGATGATTTGAGCGCTTCAAGTGAATGCGAGAGTGAAAGTGGATATTTGTACACCGAGACCTTCAAAACAAAGAAGTATAATAGAAATTTAGGTATTTGGGTTTTAGATTTGGAGAGAGAGAAGGTGTTTTTAAGAAAAGTGTTTGCACATTTAGGTAAGCAAGCTAAGATTTTGGTCCATACTTCACAAGATTTGATGAAGGTTTTTCATAAGTTGACACCACCTTTTGAAAACCCCTCCGCACCTAATGATTGAGGTTTGACTTGTTTACTAGCATAGGATGATTTTCATGATGACATTATTTTCCTATTGCTAGTATGAATCATTATTGTAAAAACTTTTGTTTTTGAAAAATTTTTAAAAAAAATACAAAAAGATTTTATTTTGATAAATTTATTTGAAATCCCAAAAGATTTTTGTATTTTGTTTTACACCATTTATGGATAGACACTTAGGATGACCAAGTCACAACATCATTCCATATTTTTCATGTGACTATTTGACAGTGTTTCGTGACAATATATCTTATCATCTTTGTGCTTTATAATGTTTGGAGTCATTAAGATGTAATTAAGTGTTACTTCCTACATGTTTGACTCATGATTTCCTTTATTGCACACATGCACGAATTTGTTTGATTATTGTACTTGTCTTATCACATGTTGGTTGGGTGTTTTCACTTCAATACTGTCCTTAAAACCAACCAAGCGTGATAAAACTTGATAAGAAAGGTGTGCCTGTAAAAACCATTTAGTGAGATTGTGTGGTATTTTAAAAACGGGGAGGGGCTACGAAAGGTAATTATCTATCCTTTGCGCTAAAGCCACCGTTAAATTGGACCTAAAAAATTGAGGAATTTTATTATCCGGGGTCCAAAGAGGTAAAAAGAGCCTGAAAAAATTTAAAGGCAATAAAAAGAAATTCATGCCAATTAGGTTTTTGCACCAATTCTCCAAAGTTTGAGAATTTAGTTTAACACCTCTAAAATAAAATATATATGAGGGTGTTGGGTTGGAGAATTTAAATGGGTTTGCACGTCCTTAAATATCTTGAAAAAGCGCTAAATAGTTTTGGACATTATTGGTGTGAAAATCACTTTGACTTTGATATGTTGATTTGTATAAGACGATGTCATCTAAATTCAACAAATTTTTACACCTAAGGATCTTTTGTTGTTCATTCATTAGGAGTACACGTATTCATTGTGCACATATGATTGATCGAGTTTATTTAGATATAGAATGTGTTCACACCCATGCATTCCGTTTCCATGACTTGGTTGTTTGAGTTTAAATCCATGGTGTGATTTTTAGTAGCTTATTTTTTTGTGCAAAAAAAAAAAAATCAAAAAATTCTAATATAGAAGATTTTTTGTGACATTTACCATATTCTTTGTTGTATATTTTGGGTAAAAATTTAATTTTTTTTTAAAAAATAAATAAATCAAAAAATAAAAAAAACAGAAGATTTTTTTATGACATTTTCCATATTTATGCTTCTCATATCTGTCTAGTTAGGGACATCATAAAAAGGGGGAGAATGAATTATGGGGGAGGAATTCTTGTTGATTTATCTATGATTTGCTTAAGCTTAATTGATCCTTGATTTTTGCATATCATTATAAATCAAACTGTTGTGTGTCACGTGTATTTGTTTTATCTCATGTGTGTAGGTACAAAGTTGATATCTATTGGATTGCACACCCTGATGAGAAAAGCTTTGGGAGTTTTTGAATATTTGAAGATGTTGAAGTTTGATTGAAGACATGTCATTTAGTATTCTCACTTTGAGGGTTTAATTGCGATATTATCTTATATGTCATTTGTTTTGGGGAGATTGCATAATTCGGATTTTTGTGTATGTACCGGCATAGACATAGGGGGAGATTTGTAAGGACATAATTTTATAAATGTCCGGGTAGTATCTAGAAATTTTTTGTTTTCTTAAATCACAGTTTGTATGTCTGATACCGCTACATTCGACACGTCTCTACACGATCTCATATGATGACCTCAATCCGAATTTTGGGAATCAAGCATTCAACGTCTCCATCATGTGTCCCACTTTTTCCTCAACGACTTCACGTTCCACGATTTTAGGAACTTTATGCAAGTGGTACACAAGAGAAGTCAAAATAGTGAAAGAAGGCACGATATGAATGTTCAAGGGCATTTTGGTAATTTTTACAGCCACCATTCGAAGGACTGTTCAACTAGAAAATTGAAGATTTCGACACCACGAAGATACTGGAAGAAACGGGAACTCAATCCGAGCTACGGTGAAAAAGTTATGGCCCTTTGAAAATGGAGAAGAAAAATAATAATGGAGTGACGCAAATCTCTTTTTAGTCTTCATCATTTTAAGTCTTTTTAGACTTCATCATTTTAAGGCTTTAGACTTCATCATTTTAAGGCTTTATGCTTCTTTAAATGAACACTTATTTCCATTTTATCAAGTGCACACAATAAACCTTCAAGAGATTTATTTACTCATTTAGGAGTATTTTTGTGGAGAAGTCGGTCCCTTCTTCATTGTTGCCCAACTGGAATTCTTGTGGGAGATTCCAGCAGATGACATCGGAACCGACACCTGCGGGTATTTTCCTATGTCACAATTATTTTCATTATAATCCATGTAACCATTCTTTACAAATTATAGTGAAAATAATATGGTTTTGCCCTGCGAGGATTTTTCCTGATATTTTGTGTCACATGCTTTATTTTATTTGATAAATCATTTAGATGCATGTTTTTAGGATTTAATTGAAAAACTGTGTTTAATTAAACAACTTCTTAATTTGGACACACAGGTAAATGTTTAGGGGTTGTATTCAATTTGTTTAAAAATAGACTCTAATTAAAAATGGTTTACTTGGAAATCTGCATATAATTTTTTATTCGATATCACACACCACGTTGTTCATAATCGCACTTTTCAATAAATAAAACCCAAAAATATCATATAGGTCATATATCAATATCTTTGATACACAACTCAAATTAAGTCAAGCACATATATGGCATTTTCAAATTTTAACATTTTCTACTTTAGCTAATATTAGTAATAAAAATTTATAACTAAAATGATAGTATGCTTTTAGGATACTAACACTTTAATTATTGAAACGGTCCCTATTTTTCATTTTGGCCAGAGCTCCACTGCCCTGAATGTAAATATTATATTTTAGGTACCAAAAGTTGAATATAAATCCTACTTGTTCTAGTAACTTGTTCCAATGTGATACAAGAGGTAATGAATAGGAAAACAAGTGATAATGAAATCTGAATCGTGTTTCACAACATGATACGTTTCGTCTGTAGCTGTTTTAGCCACAGCCACCTGAAAGAAAGAAAGACAACCCATGCCATCAGGGGCAAAGCCCGAAAGTTTCGATTGTGGGGCCTAATTTAACGAAAATTTCCGAGGGTTCGGGGGCTCCCTCTCCTGCCCCCGAGCCGAATTTTTTTTAGGTTATTTTTGAGTATTTACCAAATAATTAGTAAAATATTTATTTAATCCAACAAAAAGAGAAAAAAAATTAACAATACATAACATAACATCAATATCCCCTAAAATTGAAAGCATAAAATGAGAAAATTATATCCCCAATTTTAACTCTAACATCCCTAAAATTAGAAACTCCAAATAAATATATAATTGGAATCTTAATCTTCAAATAAACACATCCAATACAAAAAAATTTACATATACAAAAAAAATAACCAAATAAATAATAAGATAAAGTCAAAATTTACCTCGTGTGCAGAAGCAGCCTAGCAGGGAAGAGGGGACCACCTCCACGACCACCACCACGGTCCACAGACCAGGGACACGACACACAAGAAGCAGCCAGGGGTGCTGGGCAGGGCAGGCAGGGGGAAGGGGACCACCAAGCAGGGACGAGTTGTGGAACGGGTTTTACTTTTTGAACGAGTTGTGGGTTTTCGTCGATCTTCAAGAAACCGTCGACCAAGATTTCTGAAATTTGGGCTTCGAAGATAATCATATTAATTGAAAGAAAGCGTAAGAAAAGTGATTAATCCAAAAAACTCCAAAATAAAAAGAAACTCGGATGAGAAAAATGCACGAGGAGTTGGCATGAGGAGTCGTGGTGGGAAGAGCGGGCATGAGGGAGTCAGAATGTGAGGAGCAGGTTCTCTTTTTTTAGGGTCCAAATTTTTAGGGGGAAGAAAGAGCGCGTTCTAAAAAATTTGAAGGAGGAAAAAATGTCATAATATGTATTCACTTTAAAAATTCTCAAAAAAAGGTCATAATATCTGTAATCGAATATGATTTTTATATTTAAAGTGTCATAAAAAATAATACTAATATATATATAATGACATTTTATGTTAAATTTGTCATATTAATAATAGAATTGACTTTTAAATGGCATTTTTGTAATAAATGTCATTAAATTATTTTTTTGAACGTCATAAAAAGGTGTTTTTCTTGTAGTGTGGAGTTCCTGTACAGTCCAATCAAAGGAGTATGCCACCACCACTAATAAGTAATGTTGGGCATAGCCATTCCATAACTTCAAAAGAACCTTCATATCGTCTTGGAGAAACTTCCTCTATCAGGATTCTTAATTCCTCTAATGGACGATCCCTCATTCTAGAAATATTGAGTGCCTTAAAAGGCTAAGTAGGGACTCTCCTTTCAATCGTTTAGGACCCAAGAGAAATGCCCTTCGGGTTGCGTTCAAAAATACTCGACGACCAAGCGAGTTGAGGGAAGGTTCAGCTCAATCCAAATCGAACGCCTGACGAACTGCTCGATCCAATCAAAGAGAAGGATCACAAGAGCAAAACTCAATAAAAGAGCTACCACCAATAGATCTAGTGATGGCAGCGATGCTTGGAAGGGTTCCATTCAGCCTTTGGAAGATAGATTGGGAGCAATAGACAAGGACAAGAATCCTCTCCAGAGAGGTTTTGTTAAGGGATATCCTTTTGTGCAAATTATTATAGATTTCTCTACACCAACTAAGTTTAAAGCTCCGGTGTTCACTCCCAAGTATGATGGGAAGACTGATCCAGTTCTTTACATAGAACAATACCAAGCAACGGTTGATATCTATGTTGTTCCTGATGAGATGAGGTACAGGGGATTTTCAGGAATAATTACTGGATCTGCTCAAATCTGGTATAATAGTCTTTCTCGGGGGTAAATTTCTATCTTACAACAACTCATCGAGCTATTCATTAGTAATTTCTACTTTGGAGCTAAACGAGTGAAGCGAGTAGCTCATTTTATTAGTGTGAGATAGAAGGTTGGAGAACGTACCAGGGATTACATCACTTGTTTCAATAATGAAAACTTAAAAGTTATTGATTACGAGGAGAAGACTGCAATCACTTCCCTCATGAGTGGTTTGCTCCTCGACAAACTATATTATACTTTGGCAAAAGATCCCCTAAAGATGATGACAGAATTGATGGCCAAAGTAGTGAAGATTATGAACGCCGAGTAAACTATGGATGTTAAAAAGAATTCAGATGCAAAGGTGAAAGCAAGATCTGAAGGGAGTTCGAATAAGAAGGAGAACAAGAATCACAATGATCGCAAGAATTCAAAAGTAAAAGAAGCCTAGATCGACTCAGAAAATTTTCCAATTACACTCCCTAAAATGTGGATATACATCATGTTTTGGAAGAAATTAAGCATAAAAATGACATGAGTTAGCCTGAAAACTTAAGGTCACCTGCTGATAAGAGGGATTAGTCCAAGTATTGCAAATTTCACAGAGACCATGGTCATACGACCAACCGGCGTATTTCTCTCCAGAATGAGATAGAAGAACTCATCTGAAGAGTAAAATTGGACAGATTTGTAGATCAGCAGGCTGGTGGGAGAGCTGGCGATAGAGGTCGACAGAGATCTAAATCACCAGTTAAGCCTAGAGAAGATAAGAAGATGAATCATGACGATGATCCAGAGGACGATCGTGATTTCCCCAAGAATCCTAGACAACCTAAACACGAGGTATTCACAATCAGTTTTGGATATTTTGATTGACATATGATTATAGGTGGGGATGAAGGAGGAGGAGATCGTACAGCTGAAAGGAAGGCCTACCTCAATGAGGCTCAAGCTTGTTCCTATATCCAGCGAATCAACCATGTAGAGGAAGACCAACTAAGGAAAGTCCATAAGGATAAGCTCATAATTGGCATTTCCAAGAACGATATATCTGGAGTATTATATCCTCATGATGATCCTTTAGTGATCAGAGTCAGGATGAAAGACGTATTGGTAGTAAGGACATTGGTGGATAACGGCAGTTCGGCGGATATTATATTCTATCCCTATTTTGATAGTTTGGATTTAAAACTTAGCCAAATGGAGCCTTACCATAGGCCCCTCATTATATTCTCTGGTGAGAAGGATCCATCGGGTCCCACGCATCCCTCTCGGGATCGCTTCGGCCGGCGTCGTTTGAGATGAGGTGTAAAAATGTAGAGAGATTCAGAGTCACCAGTCTATTTTACTCAAAACAGATTTAGAAAAAGGGGAAGCCGTCCCGAAGGACGGCATCCAAAGGCATACTGGTGCATGCAAAACCAAAATAATTCGAGAAGGGTTCGGAGGCTTAGTTACGAAATGGGAAAGTGTTAGGCACCCATTCCGCCCTTTCGGTCTCTCATGGATATTTGCTATTTTCCTTTATTTTCCCCGTGATATGTGTGCATGTGTATATATATAGTGGAGATAGGAATCCTCGACTTGTATCATGGAAGAGATAAAGTGAGTCATCCGTAGGAAGGTACAAAGATAATATTAAAAAATAAGATTTACGCGGTTACTCCTACGTTGATCGTTATAATGGAATGATAACGCATATGTAGTAATACATCACTAAGAACAAGTATATAGAATATAAGGAAATAGGATTTAGAAAAGATAGAAAATGAGAGAAAAAGTGAAAAAATGGACTCGAGTCTCAGGTTTTACCCCGAGATGCCTACGCAGGCTATAAAGGCATCAAAGTCCACGTAGTTCGCATACAAAATGATGGGTGGGCCTTATCTCATAATTCCAAATGAGGGATCTCTTATTTGTGAGTGTGTGTGTGTGTGTAGAAAAAAGTGTTTTAGTTGTGAGAAAAGTGTGAGAAAAGTATGAGAATCCCTATTTGGAATTTATGAGCAAACCCTTTTTTCTTGTTTTTTGGGTTTTATTTATATAAAAATAAGAGATGTGCAATAATACTAAATAAAAATTATATTAGGATAAGCGAGATGAGATAATGAGAAGTGCTAAGCAATAAAACAAGTTATTGAGAATTTAAGAGAATTTGATGAGAAGGTTGAGAGAGTTGGACCTTCTTGAAGATCTTGAGCTTGATCTTGAATGTTAGAGAGCAGCCCTTGCGCTTGGATGATGATGGAGAGTGGATAATTCACCAAGTTTGATGAAAAGGGTGTTGAAAAGTGGAAGTTAGGAAGGGATTTGGATATTGAAATCGCGCTGCCTTCGAGAGAGGTTTTTGGGATTCGCTGAGAGCGATTTTTATCAGATCTGGGCTCCTTTTGAAAATGAGGTTAAGGCTGACTTTTATAGGCCCAGGTCACTGCCGACCGGCATAGACCTGGTCCTGCCTATCGTCACCTACCGATAGGCAGGGTCTGGAACCTGCCATTTGGTAGTGGGTTTTAGGCCTTTTCGGAAAATCGACTGCCGAGGGTAAACCGTTGATCAGAATCGTGCATGGGATGGATCGTTGGAAAAGTAATTTAGAGAACTTTTAAAGTCCTTTGGACAGCTCCTAGGTTCAGGAGTTGACTTTGGTCAAATATGGCTCGGAAGCATTTGTTGGTCCATTGGACGGGGAATTGTTCGGCCTCAAACGGATCGTTCGTCCTCATGGTAAGTCTGAATTGCACACGGGGTGGCCCATCGAAAGGTTAGGAGATTTACTTCGACATTCCAAAGAGTTTGACCAGGTTTGGAGAGTTAACTTTGGTCAACTGGGACCTGGAAGCATTCGGTGACCTCTTGGAGTCAAACGGATCGTTCATCCGCATGGAAAGTTGGAATTGCGCATGGAGCAGGCCATTGGAAAGGGGTTTTAGTGACCTTCGAAGATTCGTTTAGCCTC
Organism: Sambucus nigra; assembly: GCA_949130495.1. NCBI lineage: Eukaryota > Viridiplantae > Streptophyta > Magnoliopsida > Dipsacales > Adoxaceae > Sambucus > Sambucus nigra. The sequence goes on from OX422216.1 coordinate 587,503,893, forward strand.
GATCGAGCTGAAGAGTTGACTTAGGTCAAACAGAGCCCGAGAGTGCCCGGTGGCCTCCGGATCAAGTTTCAGATGCAAACGAATCGTTCATCCGCATGGTAAGTCGAAATCGCGCACGGCATGCACCATTGGAAAGGGGATTCAGTGTCCTTCGAAGATTCATTCATCCTCGATCGAGCTGAAGAGTTTGGCTTTTTGGTCAAATGGAGCCTGGGAGTGCCCAATGGCTTCCAGGTTAGTACTCAGGGTACAACCTGGGTGTGTAGTGATGAAGAAAGTTAAGGGGTAACAGAATGGGGTGTCTACGGAGCACCTCGAAGGGTGAGTTTGGAAGAAATGATAACCGTCGAATAGACACCACATGATGCTTTTGAGGGAACATAACCGATTCAGAGGGTCGAGGATGATTCTAAGGACCTAAGGGGTGTGCTGGGGATGCAATGACGATCAAAGGTTTAGGTTGATTCTAAGGACCTGAAGTGGTGCTGGGGGATGACCAATTATGTGGTTCAAAGCCAAATCTGTGGGCTTAGGGTGAAGATCTAATAACTGACGTCAATTCTGACCTAACTATGGTGAAGATCGAGGACCGAGGTCAATTCCGACCTAAGAATGGTGACAATAGAGGATCGAGGTCAATTCTGACCTAACTCAGGTGGCGATCCAAGACCGAGGTCAATTCTGACCTAAGAGTGGTGACGATCCAAGATCGAGGTCAATTCTGACCTAAGAGTGGTGACGACCGAGGACCGTTGTCATTTCTGACCTAACTCAAGTGATGATCCAAGACCAAGGTCAATTCTGACCTAAGAGTGGATAAATATTGGATTGATTCTGCTGGAGAAAGTTCCTTGTGATTTTGATCTGAGCTGGGGAAGCTTTTCTTCTTTAGGAGACCTTATAGGGGGAACAACCTATTTTGGTGCTGTAAGAATTCCGCTAGGGAAGTGATCAGGCGATCCTTAGAGATCCTACGAATTTTTACCGGGAGGATATTCACTTGGTTTTTGAGGATTTTGCTGGGAAAGAGGGGTTCCGCTTGAGGGAATGGGAGATTTTCTTGGTGAAAATGTTCTAAATCCTTCCTGGGATTTTTAGGAATTTACCGAGGATTTTTCGGGGCTTTTTGGTATATTTTGGGAATTTATGTACGAAATTTAAGGGGTGTGCCAATCGGCATGGTATGAGGGGTGCCATTCAGTAGTGGCACAGACTTTTGGGCTGCCTCGGGAAGGTAAGGAGTCAGTGTCGATCGGTATGGTTGGGGGAAGTGACGATCAGCATGGCGTTTGGCATCCTATAAAAAGGGGGAGAATCCCTTCATTTTTTTCACAGCTTCTTTGCTTTCTCTCTTTCTGCGATTTCTCTGAAAATCGTTCTAGCATTCCGATCTTCAAGAAATGGCCGCTTTTGTGAGCACTACAGTCCACAGGGAGTGGGTGACCATTGATGACTAGGCGAATGTGGAGTGGAGGTCCAGGGCGCCTCTTACTTTGGGGAGTGAGAACTCCTTTGATGCATTTGATCCTGTTGCGGATGAGAGGACCTTGCTTCGAGAGCCATTGCATCATCGCTCTTCGAGAGTGAATCCCGACGGTTATGTAAGTAACCCAACCTTTGGCATTTCTTTCTTTTTTGGTGATTTTTCTTTCTTTCTTGACCTCTGATGAGATTTTTCCATTTTACCATTCTGATATTTCTTTGAAGAACATGCGCGCCCACGGGATGACGGGGCTCAAGAATGTCTGGGAGCATCTCCCACCTGTTGTGCGTTGGGTGATATCCTCAGCGGGTTTTGGGAGGTTGGCATCTGCACTGGATGAGACGCCTCGTTCGGCAGCGGTCCTATGCGCTTTGGGAGATAGGTGGTGGGATACTACCCACACCTTCCATTTTGGCTTCGGGGAGATGATTGTGACTCCCATAGACGTACAGTAGCTGTTGGGGCTGGATTGTGTTGGAGAGCAGATAGAGGTGGATCGCTCTTTACGGGTGAGACCGGAGGCAGTGCGTGTGGCACTTGGTGATGTAGGGAGGATAGTTTATGGGGATTCTATCCGGCTGTCCCTACTAAAGGATGTTCAGTTGGGTAGGGTGATTGATGTGGAGGACAGGATGTAAGTGAGGAAGATGGACCGTTTATTCATTTTGCTGGTGTTAGGAGATTTCATGGTGGCGTCGAGCGGCGACGTCGTTCATTTGTGGTTCTTGCCATACTTGAGGATGTTTTTTAACATCCTTTTTTATGATTGGGGGAGTCTGACTTTGGCGACCCTTTACTCTTCTCTGGATGCATTCAGTCGGTGCTGCCGGTAGACCTTTACTGGGTCCATGTACCTTCTTGAGGTATTCTTCAGTTTGCGCATTTCTTTTCATGCATTCGCATTTTCCTTTCATGCAATTGCATTTTCCTTATGCGTCTCTTTTTTTTGTGAATTCAGTCGTGGTTCTATGAGGTGATTGGGTGCAATACCCCATTGATCACTTTGAAGGATGACACTGTTGGGGACTTTTTCCGATTGTATCTATCGTGTAAGGCCAATCGGGAGTCGAAGGGATCTTTCTCTTAGGAGGTGGTGCGTCAGGTCTTGAATGACCTGGCCAATGGTAGCGTAATCCGCCTTCCATCTCAGTCTTGGTTTTTTTTGCACCTTCTGATCTTGTATTGATTTATGCATGCTTGGAGAATTTCAGGTGACCTTTTATCCCTGGGGGACCACCATTCAGGATGCGGGGGTGACCGGGGTGAACGCGCAGATGAGGTGTTTGCTGGAGCATGAGTTCGGCCATTCTTGGTATCTCAAGGAGAGGGTGGTTTTCAAGATTTCTGAGGAGGAGGTGGTGGTTCCACCTGTGTAGCCTCCTATGTCTATGAGGCAGGAGCGACTGCTGTCGGAGGATGCGAGGATCGCGGCGATGATCGGCGAGTCCTACTTATTGTACACTGATACGGCTGCACCGTATGACTGTATAGATTTTGTGATGAGCTGGTTGATGGAACCTAGCATATATGATTCCCTACCTTTCCCTCTCGCGGGTTCGAGTCGAACGGTGGGATCTTCCCACAGTGGAGGTGGTTCGACGGCATCTGCGGCGGTGGCAACTTCAGAGGCTCCTTTTGTTCGGTTGTATACCCCTTCATATAACATCCAACGAACTAATGGAGGGATAGTGGCTATGATGCATCGTCCTCATACGATGGATCCGGAGGAGTTGGGTTTGACAGAGGAGGTCCTCCGACCTACGGTATACCTTTATGTTCTTCTCTTTCTTTCTTTTCTGTTTTGGTCATCCCTGCTTCGATACTGATTTTTGCATTTTCTTGCAGCAAGTCTGAGTGTCGACCACTTGGCTGAGGGACATCAGAGACTGGATATCTTCGATGACTTCACATATTCGAGATGTGATTCCTATTCCTTCTTGCTTGGTGTCGTCTGCTTCGTTCGGAGAGGACTTTGGCTCGGGTAGTGGTAGCGCATCGTCTCGCCGTAGGGGAAAGAGAGCACGTCCCAGGGGTGGAAGCTCTTAGAGAGAAGGGTAGGTGAGAGAGAGAGAGAATGTGGGTTCGGGCTGAGTCCCGTTGTTTTTGGTTTTTCTTTTTATTTCCTACAAAATTTATGTAACACAGAAAACAAATAGATGCAATGCAATGGAGTTTTTTATTATCCTTTATTAATGATGAATGAGTGCATGCACATGCGCTTTTTACTTTGCTGCTGAGATCGTAAAAAGGAATATTTTTGGAATTTTTTGAAGGAAAGTTTTTTATTAAAAAGGGGAAATTTTATAAGGAGAGAAAGGGATTTTTAAATTCAATTGAGAATATCAATTTATTTTTATTGAGTTTTCTGATTTGACAAAAGAGGGAAAAAAAGGGAAATTTCTAAAAATGGGGGGTTTTCGATCGGCAAGCACCCTGACCTGCCTATCGGCAGTTCAGTCCAGTCCCATTAATTCAAAGCCTTGATTGGTACCCCCTTCAGCCTTTTGCACTTTGTGGGGTAGGATTCCCTCCGATTTTTATAGGGATTATGTCTCTTGTGAGGGTTCTCAAGTATAAAAGGGGGAAGGGTGGAGTGTTTTCATCACACCTTTGCATTCTTATCTACTTGCCCATTAACTCTTAGCCTTGCAATATGGCTCTCCCGGGTAGCATTTAGTTTTCTAACTACTTCAAAGCCTTGGAAGCAATGTGCTCTTATAATGTCGACTACGATGCTTTCAGCATGCGTCGAGTCTCCTTGTGGCGCAATCGGCCTATTGAGTGGAACCTGCTGATGGCGGCGGTTCAATTTTGGTACCCCGAAGACCATGTATTCTTCTTTGGGTTGGTTGAAATTTGTCCTGCCTACGAGGAGTTTTCTACCATGTTGGGTGTAAATCCCAGTGTTGCTGTGGCTTTGCTCGAATTTTCTCGTTCTCCCAGGGATTTATTGGCCGGACTTCTTCATATTTTGCCTTCGGTGGCCAGATCATTGGTTACTGGAGGAATGATCTCCCTCCTAGCGGTGCTGCAGTTCGTGTATTCCCGGGACATAGGTGATGATGGCTATGCTAGAGCCGTTGTTCTGGGCCTGGTTTCAAAATTATTACTGGTGACTCGAGAACTATTGGTGGACCCGTGGCTTGAAGCCATTACTTGATAGATATCATACGGTCGCAATCCTATGACGGTTATACTGGCAGAGACCCTGAATGGCCTGGATTCCTGGAGAGAAAGTCGTTCTGACTTTTTGATGGGTAGCCCTGTGATATTGTTCATGTGGTTGTCTGAAAGACTCCGCTTGGCGACTCCTCTAGAATATCCTTTGTCGGCTGTGCCTAACTTCTTTTCGCTTTACTTCATCAGCGTTGGCCTGTATGTTGAGAGCTGGGAGAATTGGCTTGTGGAGTATGGGGCTCGAAGTTTGCGCTGGTCAGTGCCTTAGTGGGAACAGTTGCACCCTGTTCTGGAGCTAGGAGAGTATTCATATGTGCGGCTGGTTGGTCTCAGACAGACCTCCTTTTATTTCCTTTGGCGGCTTCTGCACCAATTCGGCTGGGCACAGGTCATGCCACCTTGAACCTCAAATTTTTTTTCGGTAGAAGATTTGACTGAGCGCTTGCATCTATTGCTTGGATCTCTGTGGGAAGATCGGCGTCCGTCGACCCGTCCCTTTGAGTTTATCGGGAGAGTTTGGCATGTCCCTTAAGATTATATGAAGTGGTTGTGGAGGAAAGTAGTCAGTAAGATGTTGGCAGTGGAGACTGGACAAAGGTGGTTTGCTTTATCTAACACCATGGAAGGGGGTGTTGAAGCTGGTTAAGGCTCATCAGTCCATGGAGTGTTTACGGCACTCTATTCAGGCAGGGGAAACTTAGGGACCCCAGGATGTAGATGATGAGGGTGCAGGCTCCTCTGATAGCTGTGGGTAGGACTCTTGGAGACTTTATTTTTGTAATAGGGAAATAGATGTGGTGATTTTATTTGGCTTTTTATGGTAGTAGGGGGAAGGAGTTATCCATTCCTTTTCTTATGTAATCCGTACTGTAATTTCTTATTGATGAAATAAGAAAGTTTCTGATCATCCAGCTGTGCCTTTCGATGAATTTTTCATTTTGAATTATCTATACCTATCTCTAAGGCATACATAATCCTTTTGTTCAAGTATTTGTTAGAATTAACCGTCGTTCTCGGAGGTAAGAAAAGAATAATATTTTGTAAAAAAGAAAGGGCCGCACTCATGTAAGATGTATGAGCTGCCTACGTACCTCTGGGGTTTTGAAAAAAGAAATTATCTGTTTGAAAATAGTTTTTGCAGAGGATCAGGCCCACGTAGTTCTGGGTAGAGGGAAATGAAGAGGTTTTTTTTCTTAAGAATAGAAGGGGGATGAAAAGAGTCATAGCACGCCGAGATTCCAGACTAGGGGAAGAGTTTATTGAGATGGTCCAGGTTGACTGGACGAGCCATCTCTTCCCCATCTAGGTCAGTGAGCATGGCGGCACCGTCGTATAATATTTTCTTCACAATGTAGGGGCCGCTCCAATTGGGCTTGAATTTCCCTCAGGGGTCCCAGATGGGTTATATTATCTCTTTGAGGGCTAAATCCCCTTCCCGGACACAGCGATCCTTGACTTTCCTGTTGAATGATCGCACAATTCGACGATGGTACCCCTATATGTGGTAAAGAGCTTTCAATCTCCTTTTATCTAGGAAGGTTAGCTCATCGAGACGGCTTTGGCACCAGTCTTCTTCGCTAACTTTCCTTTCGGGCATGACAAGTAGTGAGGGTATTTCTAGCCCCACAGGTAGGACTGCTTCCATTCTGTAGAACAGAGAGTAAGGGGTATCCCCAATAGAGGTTCGAACTGAGGTTCGATAGCCCCAGAGGGTGTACGGGATCCGGTCAACCAAATCCCTACAGCTTCTGGTCATCTTGCTGATGATGGCTTTGAGGTTCTTGTTGGCAGCTTTAACTGCATTATTGGTCTGAGGTCGGTAGGGAGAAGATTTGTGTCTCTGAATCCCGTACTCATTGACTACTTATGTGACTTCTGCTTTGAAGTGCAATCTGTTATCTGACACTAGCTCGTGTGGGACCCCATATCGGCAGATGATATTTTTCTTGAGGAATTTAGCCACTTTCTTGGCATTCAATACTGCATATGACTCAGCTTTGACCCATTTGGTGAAGTAATCAATGGCAACGAGGATGAACTCATGTCCGTTTGATGCCTTTGGTGTAACCTTCCCTATGATATAGACACCCCAAGTGGAAAACGGCCAGGGAGAGGTCATGTTGTATAGTTCTTGTAGAGGCATGTGTTGAAGATTGGAGAACTGTTGGCATTTGAGACATCTCCGGACATAGGCGGCGCAATCTTGGGCCATGGTGGTCCAGTAGTAGCCCTGTCGAATGATCTTCTTGGAAGGTATGTGACCGTTCATATGGGGCCCGCATTCCCCGCTGTGGATTTTTTGCATAATTTTCCCAATCTCAGCCCCTGCAATATAGTGTAGATGAGTTCCATCGAAGTTCCTCTTGAGTAGAGCTTTATGACAGATGATGTAATGGGCGGCCAATCTTCGGAAGGTTATTCATTCTTTCTTGTTAGAACCCTCGGGATACCTAACGTATTTGAGGAGGAACCAGATATCATAGTACCAGCAATCGTCTAGTTCAGGATCTTTGGTGGAGACAAGCTCAATATTGTAGTAGTGGGTTGGTTTGTCTTGCTTTTAAACTAGGAAGGGGGTCATATTTATTCCTTCGGGCATATCGACCATGGAGGCTAAGGTAGCAGAGCATCGTCTAGGTTATTCTTTTCTCGAGGTAGGTAATGGAATGTGATATCTCGAAATCGGGAGGCTAACTCTTCTAAGTGGGATATTCTTCCAAACAAACTGGTATACTTTCTCGTACGTCATATCGATAAGCGGCTCAGCTTCTACCCACTTAGTAAAATAGTCCACTGCAACGACGAGGTACTTGAATCTGCCTCGGGTGGTCGGCAGTGGTCCAACCAAATCAATTCCCCACATGGCAAATGGCCAAGGGGAAGTTTTTGGTGTCAGCAATGATTGTGGAGTTCGTCGGATGGAGGAAATACCTGTCGAGTTGGGCCTACCAACACACAGAGTGCTGAATTTCAATTCTCCGATCAGTGACTTGATGAGAAGACTGGATTTGGATATGCTCGAAGAAGTCAGAGAAGAGGCAGCCATTAGGAATGCTGCTTACCAACAACGAACAGTTCTTTTCTACAACAAAAGGGTGAGGAAATGCGATTTAAAGGAAGGAGATTATGTGCTAAAGAAGGTAATTCAGAAGCACAATAAATTGGAGGCAAACTGGTATGGTCTGTTGATACCAAAATTAATATGCTGATGTGGACGAATCATACGAAGACACTTGTCAATCTACGTGGTACAATAACAACGAGGAAGTTCATTTCCCCGACCAACTCATGTTCTCTCCGAGCAACGAGGATATACCGAGGAACTTTAGCACTCCGAGGTACTCTAGCGCTCCGAGGAACTCCTGAGCAACGAGCAACTAAGGCGGTCCGAGCTGCATCTCGGCCGTAGTATTAATTGTCAGAATATCAACAGTTCAACTATTCATTGAATGTTTATCATCTTGACGCACACGCTGCATTAAATGTATTACCCTTTCATATGTATATCATTTAATGTATCAACCCATTCATGTACAGCCTAAAGGCTATAAATACCTTGTATCACCCTCATTCAAAGGGAGAGGAATTTCTTGATAGAGCTTGTAATCGAGAATTCCCAAACACTCAGCAATAACATAACAGTGGACGTAGGCCATTCTTATAAGGCTGAACCACTTTAAAAATCTTTGTCTCATTTTATTTATCTGTGATTGAATAATTAGAGCGATCTAATTTTTTACATCAACAGATTGGCGCCGTCTGTGGGAACAATTGTTATTATCGTTTTTCACCAAAAATCATTCATCATCAATGGCGGATAATCCAGAATCTAGCAATCGAAACGCTGGAAATGCTGGTAATCCTCTAAATCACTCTGCACCTCCAGATCTGGCCGAAATTATGACGAATCTGGCTCAAGGACAAACCGCCATGCAAGACACAATGAGGCAACTCATACAAACCCTTCATGGCAATGCACCTACATATTCAGGACAGTAAAGCGGTCAGAGGCAAACTTATTTACTTTATTCACGATCCAGGCGTACTGAGTCACGTCGCAATGAGGAGTCTGATGATTTCTCTTATCAACCTGGGCGAACTTCGTCAATAAGGGCGACAGATACTGATCAAGATATCACCCTCTCTCCAGAAAGACCCAGTGCTTTAGAAAGACTGAGTAGGGCGTCTCCTTTCAGTCGATTAGGCCCTAGGAGGAATAGGAGTCCACCTAAGACCATGTAAAGGAGTTTTCGACAACCATCAGATCTAAGAGAAGGATCAGCACAGTCACGACCAGTCGTTCATCAAGATAGATCTCAAGAAGCTACCTCAGAACGATCAATTACTCGAACCAATAGGCCCGAGGAAGGAAATGATGCATGGAAAGGTTCCATTCAGCGGTTGGAAGATAGATTGGGAGAAATGGCTAAAGCAAAGAACCCCCTACAACGAACTTTTGTTCGAGGAACACCTTTTGTACAGGGCATTGTGGACTTTCCTACGCCATCGAAATTTAAAGCACCCGTGGTAACTCCCAAATATGATGGAAAGACATATCATGTTCTTCACATAGAACAATATCAAGCTGCTGCCGATATCTATGTTGTCCCCGACGAGATGAGATGCAGGGCCTTCTCAGGAACTCTTACTGGATCTGCCCAGATATGGTACAACAATCTTCCTCGGGGTAAGATTTTAACTTTCTTTCAGTTAGCCGAGTTGTTTATTGGCAATTTCTATTTTGGAGCAAAGCCAGTAAAACGAGTAGCACACTTGTTAAGTGTTAGACAGAAATCTGGTGAGAGTACTAGAGATTACATAACTCGTTTCAATAACGAGAAGCTAGAAGTCATAGATTACGAAGAGAAGATAGCAATCACCGCCTTGATGAGTGGGTTGTTGCCTAATAAATTTTATTACACCTTGGCGAAAGATCCACCTAGAACTATGTCAGAATTGATGGCAAAGGCGGCCAAAATCATGAATGCCGAGGAGGCTATGGCTGCAAAGAAGAATATGGATAAAGAAACCAAGGTGGAAGTCGACAAATCTAAGAAGAAAGAGCATAAAAGCAATGGTGGAGATAAACATTCCAAGAATAAATGGGAAGTCATGAAGAAGTATGATAATTATACTCCTTTGAAAATGGGTATTAATCATGTCTTGGAGGAAATCAAGAACAACGAGGAGGTAAAATGGCCAAAGAAACTGAAGTTAGACCCTGATTCGAGGAGTAGGGATAAATATTGCGAATTTCATAAAGATCATGGTCATATGACCAAAAACAGCATATCTCTTCAGAACGAGATTGAAACACTCATCCGAAGAGGAAAGCTAGCAAAATATGTTGATCGGGGAGGTGAAAGAAAGGATAACGACCGGACTAGAGAGAGGTCAAGATCTCCTCGTCGAGCAGAAGAGAAGAAGAAGAGGAATCATGAAAATGATCCAGATGATGACCCCGACCTTCCCAAGAAACCAAGACAGCCAGAACGAGAGGTATTTTCTATACGTTTTGGGTCATTCGATTGTAATGTCATTACAGGAGGAGATGCAGGAGGAGGAGACCTTACTGCAGAAAGAAAGGCTTACCTTGGAGAGGCTCAAGCTTGTTCATATAGTCAGCGAATAAATCTGGCTGAGGACGATCGTCCGAGGAAGGTAAACAAAGAGAAGCTGGTCATTGGTTTTTCAAAAAACGACTTGGCAGGTGTTCTTTATCCTCACGATGATCCTCTGGTGATCAAAATGAGGATGAAGGAAGTAGTGATTTCAAGGGTGTTGGTAGATAATGGAAGTTCGGCAGACATCATGTACTATTCATGCTTTGACAGCTTAAACCTGAAATTATCTCAGTTGGAACCGTATCACAGACCCCTCCTAGGTTTTGCTGGTGAGAAAGTTTTTCCACTTGGGACGATCAAGTTGGATATATTCATTGGAACCTGGCCTGCTTGTCGAACAGAAAGAATACGCTTCTTCATGATGGATAAGAATGTGCAGTCAGCCTACAACATCATCATGGGAAGAGTTGGTTTGAAGAAGTTCAAGGCAGTTCCATCTACAGTACATCAGTGCTTAAAATTCCCAACAAACTTTGGGGTAGGAGTTGTGAAAGGTGATCAAAAAGTAGCTCGGGAATGCTATTATTCATCTGCCGAGCAAGAGGAGCTTGAGGAATCAAGGAAAAAGACTACTACCTACCAGGTAGAAGAAGATACAGAGATTGAAACTCTCGATCCCAGAGATGAATCCCAACTTGTAAAAGGACAGGTGGTGGAATCTACAGAAAATGTTATTCTAGACGACGAGCACCCTGAACGAGTAACCCAGATAGGTTCAACGTTGTATGCTTCAATAAAACAAGAGTTGATAATTTTCTTGAGAAACAGGATGAAAACTTTTGCATGGAGTCATGAGGACATGCTAGGAATAGATCTAAACTTCTTATGTCAGGAACTCAATGTGAATAAGGAGATCAAGCCTGTAAAGCAGAGAAGAAGGGTATTTAGCCCCGAGAAGAATCAAGATATTCAAGAGGAGGTCGACAAGGTCCAGAAAGCTCAATTCATTGAAGATGTGAAGTACCCGGACTGGTTGGCGAATGTGGTGATGGTAAAGAAGAAAAACAACAAATGGAGAATGTGTGTTGATTTCACTGATCTTAACAAGGCCTGCCCAAATGATCATTTTCCATTGCCCAGAATTGACCAACTAGTAGATGCTAACTCTGGGCACGAGCTGCTTAGCTTCATGGATGCTTACTCTGGTTACAACCAGATCAAAATGAAACCTGAAGACAGGTAAAGTACTTCTTTTATTACCCCTAAGGGAACTTATTGCTATAATGTTATGCCTTTTGGTTTGAAAAATGCAGGAGCGACATACCAGCGACTGATGAACAAGGTTTTCACCGAACAAATCAGTTGTAACATGGAAGTCTATGTCGATGATATGCTGACAAAAAGCAAGAAAGCTGCAGATCATCTAGTTGACTTAGCTCAGACATTTGATCAACTGGATAAATACCGGATGAAGCTCAACCCGACGAAGTGCACATTTGGAGTACGAGAAGGAATGTTTCTCGGATACATTGTCAACCAGCGAGGCATTGAAGCAAATTCAGATAAGATCAAAGCTCTTTTAGGGTTGCGATCTCCAATAACAAAGAAAGAAGTGCAGAGTCTTACGGGACGAGTTGCAGCGCTCAACAGATTTGTGTCCCGAGCAACTGACAAATGCCTCCCATTCTTCAAAACACTTCGAAAAACTTTTGAGTGGACTGATGAATGTGAGAAGGCCTTTCAAGACTTGAAAAAGTATTTGGGAGCACCTCCACTGTTGTCCAGGCCAATAACATGAGAGAAGTTGTATTTGTATCTGGCAGTATCAGAGAATGCAGTCAGTTCAGCATTGATCAGATTGGAGAATGGAGTCCAGAAACCAATCTATTACACAAGTAAGGCTTTTCGAGGTGCAGAAATCCGATACCCAAAGCTGGAAAAATTGGCATTGGCATTAATTGAAGCAAGTAGAAGAATGAGGCCATATTTCCAGGCCCATACCATCGTCGTTTATACCGACATGCCACTGGGGCAAGCCCTTCATAAGCCAGAAAAGTCAGGGAGATTTATGTACTGGGCAATAGAGCTCGGTGAATATGATATTGTGTATGAGCCCAGATCATCATTGAAAGGGCAAGCTGTAGCAGATTTTATAGCAGAGTTTACATATCCTGACACCCCCGAGGAACAAAAACTGCTCGCTGACCAACCTGTGGATGTTACAGGATCAACAGACATAAGTGCAGACCAACTCAGGTTGGTAAAAGGGCTTGTGGATGTAGAAGGATCATCAACTTCAAACTCAGACCAGCTCCGGTTGGTAAAAGAACGAGAAGAGATGGTGAACGAGGAGCGAAAAGTGTCAGGGGAGGATGAAAAGAAGCAACAAATATTTCACCGAGGAACTCTATCAGATAAGAAATTTGAAGACGGGTTGCCCATATGGAGATTATATGTAGATGGCTCATCTTGCACAGCAGGTTGTGGGGCAGGAATTGTTTTGAACACCCCAGACGAGATTGACATGGAATATGCTTTGCGATTCCAATTCAAAGCCTCCAATAATGAGGCTGAGTATGAGGCCATGATAGTAGGTCTTAATTTATCAAAGATTATGGAAGCGCAACAAGTGATGGTATTCAGTGATTCTCAATTGATTGTGAATCAGATGATGGGAACGTATGCAGTTAAAGGAGAATTAATGGTCAAATATCATGCGAAGGTAATGGAGTTATTGGCAGAATTTGATGAGATTCAGTTGATCAGAATACCCAGAATAAAAAATGCACAAGAAGACGCACTGGCCCGACTAGCATCAGCTACTCGTACCGAGCTACGAAGAACAATACCAATTGAAGTACTGGAAAGTCGGAGCATAGATGAAGACTTGACGATGAATGTTATTGCCCTTGATTTAGGACCATCTTGGATGGATCCCATCAGGGTATATATTGAAGAGGGAGAATTGCCAGAGGATAAGCTCGCTGCCAAGAAATTGAAGTATAAAGCTGCTCGGTATGTATTAACTAATGGTATTTTATATAGACGAGGAATTATGGAAGGTTTGCAAAGATGTGTACATCCCTCCGAAGTGAAAGAATTGATTGAAGAGATCTATGAAGGGTCTTGTTGAGCTCATGTAGCAGGTCGAACACTTTTGCAAAAGGTGATGACTCAAGGATACTACTGGCCGACGATGAGGGCTGATTGTATAGCCTATGCTAAGAAATGCGACAAGTGCCAACATTTTTCCTCCATCCGACGAACTCCACAATCATTGCTGACACCAATAACTTCCTCTTGGCCATTTGCCATGTGGGGAATTGATTTGGTTGGACCACTGCCGACCACCCGAGGAAGATTCAAGTACCTCGTCGTTGCAGTGGACTATTTTACTAAGTGGGTAGAAGTTGAGCCGCTTATCGATATGACGTACGATAAGGTATACCAGTTTGTTTGGAAGAATATCATCTGTCGATATGGTCTCCCACATGCCTTCATCACAGATCATGGAACACAATTTGACAACGAGGAGTTTGCTGCCTATTGTCAACAATCAAACATCCTGAAGACCCATTCAGCACCAGGTCATCCTCAAAGCAATGGGCAGACTGAGGTGACGAACAGATCGCTGCTAAATGGTTTGAAGAAAAGGCTAAGTGAAGCTAAAGCTAACTGGATTAATGAGCTACAATCAGTATTGTGGTCTTACCGAACAACTCCCCGAGCAGCGACTGGAGAATCACCATATATGTTGGCATTTGGAAGTGAGGCTGTAATACCTGCTGAGTTGGGCCTACCAACACACAGAGTGCTGAATTTCAATTCTCCGATCAGTGACTTGATGAGAAGACTGGATTTGGATATGCTCGAAGAAGTCAGAGAAGAGGCAGCCATTAGGAATGCTGCTTATCAACAACGAACAGCTCTGTTCTACAACAAAAGGGTGAAGAAATGCGATTTAAAAGAAGGAGATTATGTGCTAAAGAAAGTCATTCAGAAGCACAATAAATTGGAAGCAAATTGGCATGGACCTTACCGAGTTACAGAAGTTGTTCGACCGGGAACTTACCGAATAGCAACTCTAGAAGGAGAAGAATTCAAGAATTCTTGGAACGCTGAACACCTTCGCAAGTATTATCAATGATGTAAAATGTACAACGGGTCCATCAATATGAATAAAACGATCATGTTTTTCACTATTTTTCTCTCCTTTGTTTGAAAGTTTTTCGGGGATTACTAGTGTTGTACACTACGCTGCTTGATAGCAAGAAGAAGACGATAGTTCAGACCCACGACCAACTCCGGTTGGTAAAAGGGTGAGAACAACTGATATACTCCTTTGGTTAGGAGGCGTACACTGGCGTGATCAACTTCGGTTGGTAAAATAACTAGTGGACAAGATAGTTCGAAAGAACAAGATAGTTCAGACCCACAACCAACTCCGATTGGTAAAAGGGCGAGAATAACTGATATACTCCTTTGGTTAGGAGGCGTACACTGGCGTGATCAACTTCGGTTGGTAAAATAACTAGTGGACAAGATAGTTCGAAAGAACCTGATAGTTCGAGTGTGATCAACTTTGGTTGGTAAAATAGCGAGAACAAATTATACTCCTTTGGTTAGGAGTCGTACACTTGCGTGATCAACTTCGATTGGTAAAAGAGCTTGTGGACAAGATAGTTCGAAAGAACCTGATAGTTCAAACCCATGACCAACTTTGTTGGTAAAAGGGCAAGAACAACATTCTTATAACGCCAATCTCGGTTGGTTTATACTCTCAAATGCCAACTTATGTTGGTCGGGAGGTAATATTATTACAAAAGTTCCTCAAAGAACAAAATATTGCAAACTGAACGAAGTATGGTTGGTCGGGGATAAAAACCCACTAACTGTGTTTGGTCGACGAGGAGAAAATATTTCAAATTGAACCAAGTATGGCTGGTCGAGGATAAAAGCCCACCAACCATAGTTGGTCGACAAGCGCAATTTAACAACCTTGGTTGGTTGGGAAATTTTTAAACATCTTTATATTCATTACTTTATTATTAAGTGATTGAACAACCTTGATACTTGTAACTTTTTATTAAGTTGGTCGATGAACAACACTATTGTTATCTTTTTAACAGATACATAAGTGTTTGATATGCACAAGATAATAGCAGTACTAATTTGCAAACAGAAAATGAAAGTCTTTCATTAAAATTCAAAATAAATTACAGGTTACATGGATGTACTAACTATTACATTGAGATTCCTATTCTATTGCTTTCTTGCCCTTTGCTTTAGAAACAGGCTCTTCGCTAGCAGGAGGATCTTCCAGGCAAAGGGGAGAATTAATAAAGTTTAAGTCCTTCAGCATTCTGACATTCATTATTGAAGGTGTGTCCATTAGATGCTCTGGACGAGATACTTCGATTTGGGAATGAAGACTGTAGTCACCAAGGTATTTTGAAATTAAGCTCCGAGGAATGGAACGAGCTGGGATCCATTCCATGTCCAATTTATAAGGTGGTACAGGCAAGTCTAGTAACCCAGGAGCATGATAATCCCATAAATAATGCCCTTTCTCCAATTTTAATACACCCAGGGCGTTCAACCACCCCTGCTTATAACCTTCATTATTGGCATGTTCAATACGAGCATCCAAATGACAAAGGGCCTCATTATAACCTCCCATCCAGAACTCACGAGGCTGTTTATGGAATTGGAAGGTTAGTCTATCCAATTGTTCATGAAGGTTTTTGGCAAAAAGGTCCTTGGTATGTAAAACAGACTTCATTGCAGTAAGTTGATCCTCCAAAGATAGGTTTTTCTTGGACATTTCAGATAGTGCACAATCTTTTGCATTCAATTGGAACGCTTGAGTTTCCAAAGTAGACTGAGTGCGAGCCTCTTCAATATTACGGCTGAAAACTCTTGATCGACTCTGAGCAGCGACTGGAGAACTTTGCTCCTCGATAACATTTTGAATAGCTCTTCCTCGCCCACGAGAACCTCTTCCTCGTCCCCGAGCAGTCACAGGAATAACAAATCTTCTTAAGTTATCCAATTCTTGCCTTAATTTGGCATTCTCAACCTCTAAGAACGAGAAACCATCATCGGTAACTGGTACTAAAGCAGTGGAAGATGACGCTGCAGATTCATACTATGCCAACTTTTTCTGCAAATTATTGTTCTCTTGTTCCAGCAACTCAGCAATCTGCCTGCAGGCCTCAACTTCACCTTTTAGAGTTCTTTCCCTAACATCGTATCCAGCAAGGATCTTTTTATGGCCTGTTTCAGAAGAAAGCTGCTGATATCTATTTTCATACTCCTTGTGCAGCAAAGCGGTTGATTCATTGTGTTGATGTTGTAGATCTTCTAAGGTACAATAAAGTTCCTCGATCAATTCATAGTAGGCCACACTGTTGGCCACAGCTCGGTCGAGTAAATCTTTCAAGTACCGATGAGCCTCAATTGCTTGTTTTGAGGCATCATGGCCAAGGAAGTCAGCAATTTCTGATCCATTCAAATTTGTATGACCAGTTTTATAATACTCACGACATTGCTGCATCAGCTTTGTATCATGTGCAGATATCAGTTCCATTCTGGCAACAAACTAAGGATGAGAAAAAGACAACAATCAACAAAAACAAATCATCAACAATAGAGATGAACAAAGATCTATTTTATTAGATCACAAAAGGATTACATTGTTTGATTACAAATAATGAAAGATAGAAATGATACCGAACAACTTCACACCTTTTCCTTGTCTCCCAAGACTTTCTCGGGAGGCTGGGACGAGGAGCTTGGTTGCTCGGTGGTCATAGCGACTTGATCAGCAGGAGTTGAAATTTTTTCAGGAGGAGGAGGCATGGAAGAAATGTCCTCGTTGGCAGAAGATAGAGATGCACGGACTTGATCACCTATGGCTATAAAAAATTCATCAGAGACAGGCTCATCTTCTTCTTCTTCCACAATTGGTGGAGGAGGGCCAGGGAGGTGTAGTTAGAATAGCCCAGAGTCGTCCTTGATCTTCAATTCCTACAGGGCAGCTACCCAGCCATCTCGGAAGTATTTCAACTTCCCGTATTGAACTTGGGATGTCATCGCAGCAATCCCCTTGTCCCATCCTTTATCCCAGCCAGCGCTGAAGGATTTTTTAACTGCGAGCTTTCTTCTCAATTTCTCCGAGGATAGCTTCGCATCCAATTCTTCTTTTTGGCCTTTGATATCTCGCAGGGTGGACAACTCTTCCTCTACCTTCTTCAGCTTATCTTCAAGCTCTCCAAAGTTCTTGAGCTTGTCGTCATATTTTTGATGCTCAATCTCCAAACTTTTCACCTTGTTCTCCAAACTCTTGGAGATCTCAGCCAACTTCACCTTCTCAGCTTCAACTATTGACAACTTTTTCTCCCAAACAGTTTTGTCCTCATTATACTGTTGACGAGATTCCTTCAAGGATTGAGTCAAACCCAGCAGAGCATCCTCCACCCCCGACGAGGAGCTGGAAGCTTTAATAGCTTCATCTTTCTTCACGATGTTGTTAAAACAATTCACCAACTAAACAAAGGAAAAATGACAGGTCAGTGCAAAAAGACAAGTATTCAAAGAAAGAAAGGAAATTCAGAGTGTGAGAAATTTACCGAAGCAAGATGACGACTAGCTAGGGATGTCAGCATATCCCTAGAAATCTTTTCATCAATTCCTTGGACCTCGGGTATGATCCAAGTTTTTACCGAGCTCATTGTAGAGCTCGGAGGAATGATGGTTGGAACACCAACACCACCAGCTGGTAGAGAGGAGACAGTTTCAGCCAAATTGACTGAGGATGATTTCCTCAATCTCCTCAAAGGGACTTCAGCATCTTCAACCAAGGAAGAACTCTTGGTCGGAGAGATAGCAATTATCTCCACAGGAGCAACTTTCTTGCTTGGAGCCACTGGGGGCTTCTCGGCAGTTTTTGAAGGCGCAACATCCACCTTCTTAGTCCCCTCTGGGACATCAATTTTGCTTTTCTTGGCCTCAGCAGAAGAAGTAGTATCATCAAACAGAGCAGGAGGAGATCTTTTCTTGCCCATTCTCTGACTTAAAGGGATGTGAGAATCTGAAGAAGAATCCTCTGGAGTTGAAGCTGGCTCAACAGGACGAGCAGTATAAGAGGTTGTATAGCTCTTATACTGTAGCAAATATGATGTAGACCTGATGTGCTCGTCTGCAACGTTCTTATGCAAACCCCAGATAAGTTTCAGATGCTTAATATTAACCTCTGATTCTTTTGGAGTTTTTCATTTACTGTCAACTGCAAACAAACACATGATAAAAAATCAGTCATACATTTTATCAAACATAATGAATTCATAAATTCAAAAAAGAAATAAAATGAAAAATAAACCTATCCCATTGCCATATGGGGGGCATCTGGGACCGTTGTATACACCATCTCCAACTAAAGGGGCATGTTGCCAATTTTTAATAACCACCCCATGTTCAAAATAATCTCTATTTGCATCAGGGAGGTTAACTACAAGAGCCCTATTCAAAAACCTAGTTTTTAAGTAATAAATATTATCTAGAATGGCCCATCTATAGCAATACATAATTTCAGGGATCCCTATACGAGTCCCATGAGTTAGATTTAATTTGTACACCCCATTAATTATTCTCCATGAATTGGGGGCTATTTTTGCAGGGACAAGATCGAAATACTGACAAAACTCAAGACACAATGGGTTTGGTGGAAAGGAAAATCCACATTCAGCAACAAATAGATTGGGGAACCAATGTCCCTCAGCCAAACGAAAGTAATTTTGAGGTTCAGAAAGCTCCTCCAAAATCACCCAAGATGGGATGGAAAATTCATAACGGAATTTCTCAACAGACTCCACAAGATAAACCATAGTGAGTAAAAGAAATACAGAAGAAAAGAAGAGAATCTTACAGGAAAAAGGAAGAGCTGACAACTAGCGAGGGAAAAGATGAACGCACAAGATAGAAAGAGAGAATAGAAAGCTTGAATGCAGGAAATCGGAAAAAGAAGAAGACGGTATGGTTACCTAAGAAGTTTAAATACTTTGCCTTGGGAAGCGGCGAAGTAAATGATTACACAAAAGAAACTATTGAACTTCCGACGGCTAAAAGGACAAAAAGGGCACAAAGATCGAAGCGCTCTTAAAAGTTCGAAAAAAGGCGGATTCGTTGAATTTGGAAATAAATTCAAATACGATGCTCCTAAAACCCAGGAAGATCATTCAATATTACCATATACCAAGAAAGAATGTTTCATACTCCTCAAAGTTCAAAATATGAAACATTGGGGGCTTCTGTTGATAACAAAATTAATATGCTGATGTGGACGAATCATACGAAGACACTTGTCAATCTACGTGGTACAATAACAACGAGGAAGTTCATTTCCCTGACCAACTCATGTTCTCTCCGAGTAACGAGGATATACCGAGGAACTTTAGCACTCCGAGGTACTCTAGCGCTCCGACGAACTCCTGAGCAACGAGCAACTAAGGCGGTCCGAGCTGCATCTCGGCCGTAGTATTAATTGTCAGAATATCAACAGTTCAACTATTCATTGAATGTTTATCATCTTGACGCAGACGCTGTATTAAATGTATTACCCTTTCATATGTATATCATTTAATGTATCAACCCATTCATGTACAGCCTAAAGGCTATAAATACCTTGTATCACCCTCATTCAAAGGGAGAGGAATTTCTGGATAGAACTTGTAATCGAGAATTAAACACTCAGCAATAACATAACAGTGGACGTAGGCCATTCTTATAAGGCTGAACCACTTTAAAAATCTTTGTCTCATTTTATTTATTTGTGATTGAATAATTAGAGCGATCTAATTTTTTACATCAACAGAAGGGTTGGATCTTTTCGTCCTTAACTTTTCACTTTCTGAGCACTAGACCGATGATGAGGGCAGAATCCTCATAGACATCAAGGTATTGAATAGCTTTCTTCAGAGAAAATTTGAGGCTTACTGTGCATGCCTCATATTTCGTCATGTTATTGGTGCAAGGGAAATCCAATTTGACGGCGATGGGAGTGTGGGAGTCATCAGGGGCAATCAGAAGTATCCCAATGCCATATCCCTTTTTATTGGCAATGCCGTCAAAGAACATTTTCCATCGAAGGCGGTCTTGAGCGATGTAGAGGATATTTTCATCTAGGAATTCGGAGATCCAAACATCTGCTTCTGCTACGGGGTAATCAGCGAGGTAGCCAGAGATGGCTCTTCCTTTAACAGCTTTCTGTGTGACGTACACGATATCAAACTCGATTAGGAGTTTCAACCATCGGGATATTCGACTGGATAAGGTGGGTTTCTCAAGCAAGTATTTGATGGGATCCATTCGGGATACAAGTTTGATGGGGAAGGCGAGCATGTAGTGTCGCAACTTTTAGGTGACCCAGACAAGTGCGACACACGCCTTTTCCAAAGTAGTGTAGTTGTCCTCGTACCCGGCCAATTTGCAACTGGCGTAGTAGATGGCTCTTTCTTTGTGGGATTCTTCAAGGTATTGGGCTAGCAAAGCCCCAACTACAGTGTCGGTTATGGTTAGGTATAGGAGCAGAGGGAGACCCGGCTGTGGTGTCATGAGCACTGGATTTTGGGTCAGGTATTATTTGATTCGATCAAAAGATTCTTGGCATGCCTCATTCCAAACCTTGGTTGAATCCTTTCGGAGGAGATTGAAGATCGGTTCACAGATGGAGGTTAGCTGGCTGATGAACCGGCTGATATATTACAATTTCCCAAGAAAACCTCGAACTTCTTTCTCTATTCGGGGCGGTGGTATCTCAAGTATGGCCTTCAGCTTTGCGAGATCTGCTTTTATCCCCTTCTCACTAACCATGAATCCTAAGAGTTTTCCTTTCGTAATGTCGAAGACACATTTCTGTGGATTGAGTCTCATCTAATACCGTCGTAGTCGTTCGAAGAACTTTCGGAGAGCGGGAACAAGACCTTCTCTAGTTGTGGACTTGATAATCATATCATCCACATAAACCTCGACTTCTTTATGAATCAGATCGTGCAGGATGGTTGTGGAAGCCCTTTGGTAGGTAGCCCTAGCATTCTTGAGACCAAATGGCATAACGGTGTAGCAAAAGGTTCCCTATGGGGTGATGAATGCGGTTTTTTCTTGGTGGTCTGGGTGCATATTGATTTGATCATATCCAGCAAACCCGTCGACGAATGACTTGACAGCATAACTGGCTGTGTTGACCACGATCATGTCGATATTAGGTAGCGGATAATCATTCTTTGGAGAAGCTTTGTTTAAATCTCGGTAGTCTACACACAATCTAACCTTCCCCCTGATTTCGGTACAGGTACTCTGTTGGCTAGCCATATGGGATATTCGATCACACGAATGAAGCTCACGTTCAACTGTTTGACCACCTCTTCTTTGACCTGGAGTGACCATTCGGTGCGGAGCTTTCTCAATTTTTGTTTAACCTGCTTGTAATCTGGGAGAGTGGGGATCTCGTGCTGAGCTATTTCAGGATCAATTCCGGGCATATCATTATAGGACCATGCGAAGACATCCACGAATTCCTTCAGCAATTCTTCGAGTTGTGCGTGCTCATGCTCGTCAAGGGTGGTCCCTATCCTAATCTCTCGTAGTTGGCTACTAGAACCGAGATTAATAACAACAGTCTCTTCTTCATTAACTTGAACGCGGTTATGTTGTTTATTATTAAACTTATTTAGATCAGTTAAGAATTGTTCATTTGCAAAATCATCATCATCAAAAGTTTGATTAGAATCCAAGCAGTTAATGTAAGGCACAGTAAGATACTCAAAATCTTCGTTTATTTCATTGATAGGAAAAATAGCATTGAGAACCTTATCAAAAGAGGTCTCGATTACATTTGAACAAGGACAGACAACAGAAGAAGAAATAGGGTAAACATTAGGGTTAGGGAAGATTTTAAGAGGTAGAACTGGCGCAACATGCCAGTTGAGGAGAGGTGTATCAGTAGCTTTAATTAGATGGCATGGATCCATTGATGTAGTGCCTGAACGAACCATGTAGAGTGCCAGCCCCAGTGTCTTTAAGTTGAAGGAATCTTCAGAATCACTTTCCTCAGTCTCTTCGGTATCTTTGATGAGTGGTTGTACTCGGTGTTGGAAACTTTTGGCCCATGGGTAGCTCTCTTGGAAAAAGATCTCCATTTTAGGCTTCATCTTGTTGTCAGTGTGGTCATACCATAGTTCTGGAAAACTGCAAAAGGGGAAGTCTTCACCTTCTTTGATGAATCGTCCATTCAAGGAGTCTCCTGGGATAGTTTGGATACAGTCTAATCTTCTCTTCGGTCAAGACTGGTGGATCATTCTGAGCTCTTGTTCTGATGGTTGATACCCCAAGCCACAAGGAGGGAAAGCTTTCTTCAGTTCGATGGGCTCAAATATCCCTTAATTCCTTTGCCCTAGCCCCAGTCCGGTCATAAAGTGCATGTTTCTGAACATCTGAATCACATTGGCATTGCCATGAGGTTCATATTCTAGACAAACCCTTTTCTTTGAAACCGTCCCCTGTCAGGAGTAAGAGTGGCTCAACTCGAAATCCTAATAGGAGCATATCATTTGACCCGTGCTGTATCTCAAGGATTGGACTGCTGGTGTTTGCACCCTCGACATTTTCTTCGTCGCCCAAAATGGTTATGACTCGCCCGTTGGCGAAGAACTTTAATTTCTGATGGAGTGATGAAAACACACCCTTGGTACTGTAGAGCCATGGTCGTCCGAGCAATAGGTTGAACCAATCTGGACTGTCTACGGCTCGAAATTCAACGACAGGGTTTATAGGGCCAGCCCCTATTACAAGTTTTATGGATCCCATCACCTCCCGATGGGTATTATCGTAGGCACGTACAGCGACGGAGGTTGGAGCGAGGTCGCTTTCTTTTAGGCCCAAACACTTGAAGGTTCTCAGAGGACAAACATTCAAGGCGGATCCGTTATCGACAAGAGAGAGTGGCGCGGCCTTCCCCATAACTTCGAAGGAGATATTGAGTGCACGATTGTGATTCAGCCCAATTCTGGGGATTTTTTCTTCAGAAAATGATAGCATTTGGGTAGAGGTCAAGGATCCGACTAGATTTACTGCTTCTTCTGGTGTGGTAGATGGAGGAACTGTGGGTCCAGTGAGCATCTTGATTAAAGCATTTTTGTGCAGCTGGGAAGACATGAAAAGCCCCCATATAGTGATGTTAGTTTGAGTTTTCTTCAGTTGATCGAGGATCTTGCTCTACTCAATGGTCATCTCTGGCATAGGAAGGTTTTCAATGCCCTTCCCTTTGTCATTTGTTGTTAGTGAGCTTGGAACCTGGTAATGTCTCCCTAATCTGGTCATGCGATTTACTGAAGAAGGGAAGAACATGAATCCCATTTCCTTATCAATCTCACATTATTCTATCACCCTGTTTATTTCTCCGAGGAGTTCTTTAAGTGATATCATCCCACATATGTCGGCTACTGGGCCAGTTCTTCCTGAAGCTTGTTCTTCACTCGAATCTTCGAATTCTTCCCCCTATCTGGTAGCAAAAATTCTATCTTTCCATATAAAGTCAATGCATTCCACAACTTCAACGTCTTCTTCATACAGGTCTCCCCATTCTGTGGGGATATGTATGGTTGAAGGGACCAAGCGCCCTTGTAGCTTCAAAGTATCAAGTAACCCGGTGATACTACAAATGCTGTTGGTTTGCCCGAATAACTCTGCCATAATCTGGACAACATTATCTAGGCTGACTTCATCGATTGGTACCACCCACTTGTCTGAATCTCGAGCCCATTTTTGTGCTTCCAAGAATAGTGTATTGAATCTCTGGCAATCGATAACCATCTGTGAGGGAAATTTCAGCCTGAACTCTAGGAGTTGGTTTAACACCTCTGACAATTCCATACTTCCATTTTCAGAATGGGTACAGACAGAGATGCATGCTCTGGTAAGGAGTGACAGTGCCTGATCAGCGAGGCTAGTAGGGTGTAGGAGGAAATATGGTAAAATTTAAAGAAGTTTACGAGAGTATATGGGTGTGGTTTGAGTTGAGGGAACGAAATCTGGGTTTTCTTCTAAGAAGATGGTGTTAGCATGATTCGGTAGTGGATTGTGAGTAGTATTTGGCTTAGGATTGGCTGGTGGGGCAATGGTACCCCCGTCAATAAGATCTTGGATTATGTTTCTGAGGTGAAAGCATTGGTCGGTGGTATGGCCAGCAGTTTGGTGAAAGGCGCAATGAGCATCGGTCTTGAAGTTTCTTGGGAGTGGATTTGGGAATGGACAGAGATCCAAGGGTTTGATGAGGTTTCGACTTAACAGGTCTTGGTAAAATCTGGAGAGGGGAGCATGGAGCTCAGTGTATTCCCTTCGGATCGGGGTAGGGCGGCTTTCTGGTACCCATGATGTGGTTGGTTGAGAGATGTTGTTGATGGTTGAGATTGTAGCACTGGAAGGCTTGTTATACTTTCTAGGGGTGAACTGTCCAGACACCTTCTTCGGTTCAACCTCGGTTTTAACAAGGCTTTCCTCGATTTCTACTCCCGCTTCTCTGAGAGTTCGGAAGTGGGGATAGTATTGTCCTCCCATCTTCGCTCGGATACGGGGTAAGAAGTTCTTCTTGACTATGTTGACATGTTCTTCCTCAGATGGCTGATTGGTCATGGTAGCTGCTTTCTCCCTCCACCGGGTTATGAAGTTACTGACTGATTCCCCAGGATTCTATTTGACCAACTCTAAATCATAACGGTTGACCTCAAGATCTTCGTTATATTTGTACTGCAACATGAATTCACGAGCTACATCCTCCCAGTTATGGATTCTAGATTCCTCGAGAGTTAAAAACCATTGGAGTGCACCATCCTTCAAAGTTTGCTGAAACAATTGGGCCATCACTTCTTCAGAAGCCCCTAGTAGAGTCATGGAACGATGATAACTGTGAAGATGAACAATCGGGGGTCCACTCCGTCTGAACTTCTCGATATTTGGTATCTTGAACTTTTTGGGTAACCTCGCTTTAGGATAAGGAGACATGTGGGTGTAGTCCATGTAATTTCTAGAGATCCTAACTTGGTCGAAATTCTTGGTGAGCATCTTGAGATCCTCTTTAACTTTATTCAACTTCTCCTCTTTCGAATCAACGACCATAGGCAGGTTAGCCACAGGGTGGGCAATGTTTGACATCGAAAGCTGGGCAGGCAGCGGCCCATTGACAGGAGGGGCACGTGGAGCATGTTGATATTCTTGGGGAACCCAGATAGGCTCAGGTATACCGATAGCATGAGGTAAAAGGGCCTCGGTCTCTTGAGGAATAAGAACCTGGTTTTGTTGCATCTCTCGGACCTCAGTTTGGAGGTTGTCAATCTTGGACACGAGCTGAGCTAGGACTACCGTCAGATCCGGCTGTATGACTGGTACTTGATCTGTATTCTCCATGGAAAGTGGATGGATTATGGACTCGGAAGAAGTAGTAAAGGAATGGATAAAACTCCGGGGTGATTTGACTGAAGCCCGAAGCCAATAGGGAGCCAGGCCAAGGGCTTGCGATCGACCTGAGAAGGCGTATAATGGGATTTATTTTTGGAAAAAGAGAAGAAATTATTTTTGGATTTTTGATAAAGAAAGGAGAAATGTTTTTGGATTTTCAATAAAGAAGGGATAAATGTTTTTGGATTTTTTTGATAAAGAAAAGAAAAATGTTTTTGGAGATGGAACTCAGCATGATTATTACCATTATTATGTTCTCACTTGTATTTAATTCTCCTAAATGCAATGCTGGACGGGACCCGAGCCTGGAAAAATGGGGTTCTTAATATATGTGAAGCTACAGTTGGACTTGTAACCTGGCTCACGGACAGGGTCCCATTTCAAAAATGCGCAAAAATTTGGGCGACAGGCCGACCCGGAATTTCAGTAGAGTTTCAGGTTGAAACCGACAATCTAAAGTGCGTGTCCTACGTTTGACACCTATATTCGGGTATGCGGTTGGTTGGGTGAATCGGCATGGGTTCCCCCCTTTGGCGTGACTTCCATGATATACGTCTTGCTCTTGCAGGCAATCGGTGCGTGTGGACAAGCCATTTGATATACCTGAGTGTACGTGAATTTCCTCACTATATACCTCGTGGGGACGGTATGTGTGAGAGTAAATTCGATATAGTCGGTGTACGTGAATGAATTCCCTGCAATATACCTCCCGTCATGACTTCGGTCAAGCGGTACAATGTGAAGGAATCGTTCGATATACGTCGAAGTTACTTGGCTAATGGAAGGTGAGAGTCATATCGCTTAGGCTAATTGCGCCCTGCCGGACCAGCGCCCATCACGAAGTGACCCTCCAGTTACTGGGTATAATTTGGTCAATAACAATGCTCTTTGGTGATGTCGTGTGAATCATGCAGGATTCTCTTATTATTATCTTATGATGAGAATGCCTTTCTTGATAATTCCAAACAGGGAGAAAAGTACAAGTAACAAAGGTACCCCAAGTATGGATGGGTGATGCGTGCAACATGGGGATATATGTGACCTAGGTGCGCGTGGTGTGAAGTGTACATGGAGAATTTTCTACAAGTGTGTGAACAGAAGCATAAGCAAGGGATACACATGGGAAAGGGGAACATGCAGATATAGGGGGGAATATAAATAAATATAGAATCCATGTAAATAGAGTCAAGCCCTCAAAACACACATATTCCCCAGCAGAGTCTCGCGGTGGCCATCCCCGATCCTTACCATGCAGGTGAGCATATGGAGGAAGGATCCATCGGATCCCCCGCGTCCCTCCTGGGAGCGCTTCGGCCGGCATCGTTTGAGATGAGGTGTAAAAATGTAGAGAGATTCAGAGTTGCCAGTCTATTTTACTCAAAAGAGACAAAAGAAAAAGGGGAAGCCGTCCCGAAGGACGGCATCCAAAGACATACTGGTGCATGCGAAACCAAAATAATTCGAGAAGGTTCGGAGGCTTAGTTACGAAATGAGAAATCGTTAGGCACCCATTCCGCCCTTTCGGTCTCTCATGGATATTTGCTATTTTCCTTTATTTTCCCCGTGATATGTGTGCATGTGTATATATATATAGTGGAGATAGGAATCCTCGACTTGTATCATGGAAGAGATAAAGTGAGTCATCCGTAGGAAGGTACAAAGATAATATTAAAAAATAAGATTTACACGGTTACTCTTACGTTGATCGTTATAATGGAACGATAACGCATATGGAGTAATACGTCACTAAGAACAAGTATATAGAATATAAGGAAATGGGATTTAGAGAAGACAAAAAATGAGAGAAAAAGTAAAAAAAAAAGGACTCGAGTCTCGAGTTTTACCCCGAGACGCCTACGTAGCCTATAAAGGCATCAAAGTCCACATAGTTCGCATACAAAATGAGGGGTGGGGTTTATCCCATAAATCCAAATGGGGGATCTCTTATTTGTGAGTGTGTGTGTGTGTGTGTGTAGAAAAAAGTGTTTTAGTTGTGAGAAAAGAATGAGAATCCCTATTTGGAATTTATGAGAAAACCCTATTTTTCTTATTTTTGGGGTTTTATTTATATGAAAATAAGAGATGTGCAATAATACTAAATAAAAAGTATATTAAGATGTGCGAGATGAGATAATGAGAAGTGATAAGTAATAAAACCAGTTATTGAGAATTTAAGAGAATTTGATGAGAAGGTTGAGAGAGTTGGACCTTCTTGAAGATCTTAAGCTTGATCTTGAATGTTGGAGAGCAGCCCTTGCACTTGGATGATGATGGAGAGTGTCTAATTTACCAAGTTTGATGAAAAGGGTGATGAAAAGTGGAAGTTAGGAAGGGATTTGGATGCTGAAATCGCGCTGCCTTCGAGAGAGGTTTTTGGGATTCGCTGAGAGAAGTTTTTATCAGATCTGGGCTCCTTTTGAAAATGAGGTTAAGGCCTCCTTTTATAGGCCCGGGTCACTGCCGATCAGCATAGACCTGGTCCTACCTATTGGCACCTGCCGATAGGGAGGGTCTGGAACCTTCCATTTGGTAGTGGGTTTCAGGCCTTTTCGGAAAATCGGTTGCCAAGGGCAAACCGTTGATCAGAATCGTACACGGGATAGACCGTTGGAAAGTTAATTCATAGACCTTTCAATGTCCTTTGGACCGCTCCCGGGTTCGGGAGTTGACTTTGTGTCAAATATGGCTCGGAACCATTTATTGATCCATTGGACGGGGAATCGTTCGGACGCAAATGGATCGTTCGTCCACATGGTAAGTCCGAATCACACACGGGGTGGACTATTGGGAATGTTAGGATATGTACTTCGACATTCCAAAGAGTTTGACCCGATTTGGAGAGTTGACTTTGGTCAACTGGGCCCTGGAAGCATTCGGTGACCTCTTGGAGTCAAACGGATCGTTCGTCCACATGGAAAGTCAGAATCGCGCACGGAGCGGACCATTGGAAAGGGATTTTAGTGACCTTCAAAGATTCATTCAGCCTCGATCGAGCTAAAGAGTTGACTTAGGTCAAATAGATCCTGGGAGCGCCTGGTGGCCTCCGGATCAAGTTTCGGATGCAAACGGATCATTCGTCCGCATGGTAAGTCGGAATTGTGCACGGGATGGACCATTGGAAATGGAATTCAGTGCCCTTAGATGATTCATTCAGCCTCGGTCAAGTTGAAGAGTTTGATAGTTTGGTCAAACGAAGCCTGGGAGTGCCCGATGGCTTTCAGGTCAGTACTCGGGGTACATCCCGGGTTTATAGTGATGAAGAAAGTTAGGGGGTAACAGAATGGGGTGTCTACAACTAAGACCAACTAAGGAAACTCAATAAGGATAAGATCATAATTGCCATTTCCACGAACGATCTATCTGGAGTATTATATCCTCATGATGATCCTTTACTGATTAGAGTCAAGATGAAAGACGTATTGGTAGCAACGACATTGGTGGATAACGACAGTTCGACGGATATTATATTATATCCCTATTTTGATAGTTTGGATTAAAACTTAGCCAAATGGAGACTTACCACAGGCCCTCATTGGATTCTCTGGTGAGAAGGTGTTTCCATTGGGAACAATCAAGCTAGATGTGTGGATCGGGACATGGTCGGTGAGCAGGACAGAGAAAGTGAGATTCTTTATAATGGACAAAAATCTTCATTCTTCCTACAACATGATCATGGGAAAAGTAGGTCTGAAAAAATTTGAAGTTGTACCTTCCACTGTTCATCAATGCCTAAAGTTTTCGACCAACTTTGGAGTTAGAATAGTAAAAGGAGATCAGAAAGTAGCTCGAGAATGCTACTATTCAACCACCGAGGAGGAAGATATGGTAGAACTAAAGAGGAAAACAACCACTTATGAAGTGGATATGCCTGCGCCAAACAGCGAATCTGAGGTTGAAACCTTAGATCCAAGAGATGAATCAGAGCTTATAAAAGGCGAGGTGATGGAGGCAACCGAAAGCATTATTTTTTACAACAATAAACCAGAGCGAACAACTCAAATAGAAGCATCATGGGATCCGGTTATTAAATAGGAGTTGATGGCTTTATTGAAACAAAGAAAGCAGGTGTTCACATGGAGCCACGAAGATATGCTTGGCATAGACCCAAACTTCATGTGCCATGAACTTAATGTTAATAAGGATGTTAAACATATAAAGCAGCGAATAAGAATTTTTAGCCCTGAGAAGAACCAGGATATACAGGAAGAAGTGGAGAAACTTCAAAAACATTCTTTTATTAAAGATGTGAAGTACTCGGACTGGTTGGCCAATGTAGTTATTGTCAAGAAGAAAAATAATAAGTGGAAGATGTGTGTAGATTTTACTGAATTGAATAAGACGTGCCCAAAGGATCATTTTCCTTTGCCACAAATTGATCAACTGGTGGATGATACTTCGGGGCATGAGCTACTGAGTTTTATGGATACATATTTTAGTTGTAATTAGATCAAAATAAAGCCAAAAGATAGAGAAAGTACTTCCTTTATTACTCTCGGTAGAACTTATTGCGATAATGGTATGCCGTTTGGTCTAAAAAATAAAGGTGCCACTTATCAAAGACCTCTGAATAAAGCATTTGAGGAGAAGATAGGCAAGAACATGGAGGTGTATGTTGATGATATACTAATAAAGAGCAAAAAAGTTACTGATCATATTGCCGACCTCAACCAGACATTTGATCAATTGAAAAAGCACCAGATGAAGTTAAACCCGATCAAATGCGCCTTTAGAGTTCATGAAGGAATGTTCCTCGAGTATATAGTAAACCAAAGGGGCATTTAAGATAATCCAAATAAGACCAAGGCCTTGGTAGAAATGAAATCCCCGGACAGTAAAATGGATGTTCAAAGGCTAGCTGGGTGTGTAGCAGCACTCAACAAATTTATGTTCTGAGCAACACATAGATGTTTACCACTCTTTTAGGTGCTCAAAAATCCTTTGAATGGAACGATGAATGTGAAAAGGCCTTCCTAGAATTGAAAAGTACCTAGGAGAACCCCCTAATACTCTCCCGATTAATGTTGGGAGAGAAGTTATATTTATATTTGGCAATTTTTGAATCAGCTGTTAGCTCTGCCTTGATTAGGGAGGAAAATAGAGTTCAAAACTAGTTTATCACACTAGCAAAGCTTTTGGAGGAGCAAAAGTCATATATCCCAGGATGGAAAATTTAGCATTGGCCTTGATTGAGGCTAGTAGATGGATAAAGTCCTATTTTCAATCTCATAACATAGTGGTATACACTGATATAACACTGATGCAAGATTTTCATAAGCCAGAGAAATCCAGAAGATTGATGTATTGGGTTGTGGAGTTAGGATAATATGATCTTGTATATGAACCAAGGTCTTCTTTAAAAGGCCAAGATGTGTCGGATTTTATTACAGAATTCACTTACCCAAAGGTTCCCGAGCAACAAGGGACTCCTGCAGAGCAATACTCCGAAATTAGCAGGCGTACTGGAAAAATCCCTTACCAACTCTATGCAAAAAAAATTGCATAAGAAGTTAGATCCAATCAACCAAATACTTCGGGTGGAGTAAAGCTGATGAAAAAGAAGTATGAGGAGGTAAAATATAAAATCTTCCATCAAGGGATTGTAACAAACCAAGCGTTTAACAATAATATTCCTATATGGAGTTTGTATGTTTATGGATCATCATGTGCAACTGGATGTGGAGCAGGAATCATCCTCAATACTCCAGATGAAATAGATATAGAGTACGCCCTATGATTCCAATTTCAAGCCTCCAATAATGGGGTGAAGTATGAAGCTATGATTGTTGGTTTAAATTTAGACAAATCACTGAATGTCTAGCAAGCTGTGCTATATAATAATTCACAGTTGATGGTAAATCATGTGTTGAACTTATATGTCGCTAAAGTAGAATTTATTTCCAGATACTTAGCTAAAGCTTTGAAGGTAATCGCCACGTTGCTGGCTATTCAGATGATCAGAATTCCAAGACTAGAAAATGCCCGAGCAGATGCACTTGCCCGGCTAGCTTCAGCAACCAAAACTGAGCTGTAAATAACTATTACTATTGAGCTACTTGCTAGTAGGAGCATTAGTGTAGAACTGGTGGTTAATTTTATCACGGTTGACATGGGACCATCATGGATGGATCCCATAAGATCTTATATTGAAGATGGAATTCTACCAGCCGACCTACTTATAGCTAAGAAATTGAAATACAAAGAAGTTAGATATGTGCTAAATAATGGTGTGTTGTACAGAAGAGGACTGACCGCTGGTCTCCAACGTTGTGTGCATCCTGCTGAAGTAAAATATTTAATTGAGGAAATCCATAAAGGGTCCTACGGAGCCCATATAGCCGGGAGAACTTTGTGGCGAAGAATTAACACACAGGGGTACTTCTGGAGAACCATGCGAGTAGATTGCACAACTTTTTCCAAGAAGTGTGATATGTGCCAGAGGTTTTCCAACATACGAAAGACTCCACAAGCTCTCCTAACACCAATCACTTGACCTTAGCCCTTTTTTATGTGGGAAATTGACTTGGTCGGGCCTTTGCCGACCACTCGAGGAAGGTTCAAGTATCTGGTTGTAGCTCTTGATTACTTCACTAAATGGGTGGAATCTGAACCTTTGATGGACATGTCTTATGAAAAGGTTTATTAGTGTATTTGAAAGAATGTCATTTGCAGGTATGGCTTGCCCTACGCCTTTATCACTGATCATAGCACACAATTTGACAACGACGAACTTGCTGCTTATTGTGCCCAATCCAATGTCCAGAAAATCCACTATGCTCCTGGCCATCCTCAAAGCAATGGCCAAACAGAGGTAATGAATAGAACTTTATTGAATGGGTGGAAGAAAAGTCTAGAAAATGCTAAAGGGAATTGGATCAATGAACTGCATCCTGTCTTGTGGGCCTACCGAGCAACCCCTAGAACACCTACTAGAGAAACTCCCTATATGTTAGTATTTGGTACTGAAGCTGTAATTCCTGCCGAGCTAGGCTTACCTACTCAGAGTTCTTAATTTCAATACCCCAGTCAGTGATTTAATGAGAAGGAGGGACTTAGACATGCTGGAAGATGTATGTGAAGATGCATCTTTAAGGAATGCATCCTATCAACAACAGACCGCGCATTTCTATAACAAAAGGGTGAAACCGAGCAACTTAAAAGAAGGTGATTATGTTTTGAAGAAGGTGTTTCAGAAGAAAAACAAACTTGAAGCCAATTGGCATGGGCCTTATCGCATTACAACAGTTACCCGACTAGGCACATATCGAATTGAGACTTTGGAGGGTGAAGCATTCAAGAACCCCTGGAATGCAGAACACCTGAGGAAATATTATCAGTGATGTAATAATGTTGTACTCAGTTCATTTCAATATTAATGAGAATGTGATTTCCCAAAAAAAAAATCCGGAGCACTATTGCAATGTACTACACTGCAAATGCGTCAACAAAGGTACCAACAATGTTGGTTGTCAATACAAGCCATCAATAAAATGTTGGTCGGTAGCAATAAATACACCAACAATGTTGGTCAGCATCAACGAAGGCACCAACAATGTTAGTTGTCAACATAAACCACCAACGAAATGTTGGTCGGTATCAATAAAGGCACCAATAATATTGGTTATCAATACAGACCACCAACGAAATATTGGTCGGTAGCAACAAAAACACCAACAATGTTGGTCGGCATCAATAAAGGAACCAACAATGTTGGTTGTCAACCCAAACTATTAATGAAATGTTGGTCGGTATCAATAAATCCACCAACAATGTTGGTTGTCAATAAAAAACATGCAAGGCAAAATTGTAAGTCCCAAATGCTTGGTTAACGAAGACCTGGATGAATAATTTTCATCTAAATTGGGCTAAAAGATGGACAAATGTTCCACTCACGCCTGGGAACCAAGGTAACTAATGCAATTGCCTAAAACATTAGTAGAACCATGGTGATGCATTGGTAATTGGTACGATACTTAGGATAATCTTAAGGGTATCAATAAAACCGATGAAAAATTACAGATTAACAAATCGTTGATCCAAAAATAGAGATTGACTAAAAGTTGATCCATTCATATTCAAAGACTAAGAAGACATTCATATACAAAGTTTGACTAAAAGTTGATCCATTCACAATCAAAGATTGATAAAATAAAGCTTTTCATTAATTCAATAAAATGATTACATATTATTTCTTAACATGCAGGAACAAAATACAAAGCCTTATTCTACAAGGCAATTTCCTCCAGCCTTAGAAACAGGATCCATGCGAGCTGGAGGATCATCCAAAGTATAAGGAGAGTTCATGAAGTTAAAATTATGAAGCATCCCGGTATTGTTGCTACTAGGATGATTAAGCAGATGAGGAGGTCGGACGATCTCTAGTTCATCATGTATCTCGTAGTATCCTAGGAACTTTAAAATCAAATATTGAGGAATACGATGAACAGGAATCCAATTAACATCTAACTTGAAAGGAGGATTGTCAAGCTCAAGAAAACCTGGGTTATACCAATCCCATAATGAATTGTTTTGATCTACCTTAATCACTGTTAAAGAATTTGTACAACCCCATTTATAATCTTTATTCTTATCTTGTTGAAGTCTATCATCAAGATTCCCCAGAGCTTCATTATTCCCGTCTATCCAGACTTCCCTAAGTTGCTTATGGAATTAAAAGGTTAATTTATAAACCTGAGAATGGAGCTTCTTCAGCACTCCATCCTTAGCTTGTAATTGGGAGGATTGGGTGGATAATTGTTCATACAAAGTCTGTAGCTTCTTGGACATCTCAACAATATCTCGATCTTTAGCTTTTAACTACGCAACTTGATTGGCAAGGGCCTGTTAGGTCCTAATTTCCTCTATGGTTCCTCGGCCAGGATTATTTCTTGCTCGAGAAAAGGATGTTGGCTTAATATTTTTTAAGGCTTCCAACTCATCCCTTAATGTTGCATTTTTATCTTCTAAAAAGGAGTAGCCCTCATTAGTAGTAGCAACAACTGCTCTAGAGGCAGACTTCAAAAGATTCCTTCCATCCCCCAAATTATTATTCTCCTCTTCCAGAAATTTGGCAATAGTTCTAGTTTCTTCAACTTTAAGCTTAAGTAAAGCTTCCTTTTTATTATAAATAGAAACAAAGTTATCAAAACCCCAACTTACACTTAAGCTTTGATATTTATGCTCGTAGCTTTGGTGTAACAGCGCGGTGGATTCTTTATACTATTCTTGAAGTTCTTCTATCATCTCATATTAAGCAACATTTTTTCTACCTCCCTATCAAGTAAGTACTTCAAATATTTGTAGGCTTCTTTAGCCTTCTCTGATGCATTATCACTAAGAAACTTCACAATTTCTTCCTCGAATAAGTCTGTATGACCTGCTTTGAAAAATGAATTTCACTTCCTTAGTAGCTCGATATCATTGGAAGAAAGTTGTTCCATCTTGGCTATAAACTAGCAAGAAGAAATAACCATCAATCAACAACAAGAATGAAGAACATGCATAATCAACAAGAGACAAAAAGGAACAAAATGTTTCTTTTATTGACAATGAAGAAGTTCAGATACAATAAAAATAAAGAAAAGAAATAAAAAAGCGAAAGGGCAAATGTTGAACAACTTTTCACATTCTCCCTATTATTCTCAACCTTCTTATCCTACTCAGAAGAAGGGACTATAGACTAGAGTTGCTCGATTTGCTCAGTTAGAGGAAGAGAAGACTCAGTGATTTTAGGTTGGTCTACAGTAGATTCAACCAATAGAGAAGACTCTTCAGAACCAAATTCATCTTGAATATCATCCTTAATGATAAGAGGAGGATCATGAGTATATCTCTGAAAAAGTTTAGAGCCTTCAATAATGTTTAACTCCTGAAGAGCAGCAACCCAGCAATCTCTAAAACATTTTTGTTTTGCATACTCAATCTGAGCAGAGGTAGAAGAAATGGCTTTATTCCGGCCTTTATCCCAGCCAGAACTGAAGGATATCTTTACAGGAGACTTTATCTTAGATCTTGTAGAGGTCACAATCTCCTCAACAGTCTTAGACCTGTGCTAAGCTTCCTTTCCCTTACGCTCAACTTTATTTACCTTGCACTGAACTTGAAGGGCATTTTCCTCAGACATCTGTCGAGACGTTTTAGTTGTCTCCAGTTTATCCTCCCAAGTACTCTTATCAGTCTCCAAGGCTTGCTGAGAATCGAGCAAAGAATTATTCAAGCCATCCAAAGCTTCCTCTACATCATTTGAAGAAGAGCACAAATTGCATCATCCTTCTCCAGCATATTATTAAAATGCACCAAGAACTGTAAGAGAAGAAGATCAAGTTAGTATATGATAAATATAAAAGACAACAGAACCAAGAAGATGGAAATCACTTACCGATGCACGACTCTGAGCAGCCAATTCAGAAACCTTTACTCGGGGCAGCATGGCATCCACTCCCCTGTAGTCTGGAAGAGTACCGGACTTGATCAACTTCTTGGATAAAAAAAAAGTAATAACTATTGGAGGACCAGCATCAGAAGAAGGTAATTCGACCAAGGTCTGCTGGTCGATCACCAGGTCGACCTGCTTCTCTACAAGCCCTCTCTTAAGTCTCATCAAAGGAAGTTCAACATATTTGGGAGTTATGTCTTTGGGAGCTGGGTCTTTGGGGGTTGGGTGCTCTTTCATGAAATCCCCTATTTTGTTTTTGGCCCCTTCAGCAGGTTTTTAGGAGCCAGAAGTGCTACTACTAAGAAGATCAGGAAACTTTCTCTTCTTTATGATAACATAAAGAGGGGTATCTGAATCAACAACAACTTCCTGATCAAAATCAATCACCAAAGCAGGAGAAGCTGTAGGTCTGGCAATAAAGGAAGAAACTCTATTTATGTATTGAAGCAAATAAGAAGAATACCTAATGTACTCCCCATCAACCATCTTCTGAAGTCCACAAATAAACCTCAATTCTTTCAAGTTTACTTCCCTCTCTTTGGGGTATTTTCTCTTCTGGTCAACTGCAATCAAATTTACAAAGCAATAGTCAGTATGACATTTTATCAAATATAAATAGGGCAAAATTATTAAAAACACAGAACAACCTATCCCGTGTCAACTGCACCTCAAACTAAGGGAGCATATTGCCAATTTTTTACAACTACCCTATGATCAAAATAATCCCTATTAGAATAAGGGAGGTTAACTACAAAAGCTTTACTAACTGCCCTAGTTTTCAAATAATAAGTGGTATCCCTAGTTACTCATTTATAACAAAACATTATTTCTGGAATCCCTAGATGGGTTCCATGGATTTGATTTAACCTATATACTCCATTCACTACTCTCCAACTGTTAGGAGCTACTCTTGCAAGTACAATGTCAAAATACTGGCAAAACTCCCGACACAGGGGATTGGGAGGAAATGTGAACCCACACTCAATAATAAACATGGAAGGGAACCAATGGCCCTCAGCAAGAGAGAAAAAATC
This sequence comes from Sambucus nigra, assembly GCA_949130495.1. Lineage (NCBI taxonomy): Eukaryota > Viridiplantae > Streptophyta > Magnoliopsida > Dipsacales > Adoxaceae > Sambucus > Sambucus nigra. The sequence goes on from OX422216.1 coordinate 587,541,090, forward strand.
ATAAGGAAAAAGGGGATGTTCTAGTACAACCCAAGATGGAATGTTAAAGTCATTCCTTAACTTATCAAGTGACTCAATAGAATAAATCAGGACGAAGAAGCAAAGAAGAAGAGAGAAATTTTTTTACAAGGGTTTAAGGATTCAGCAAGAACTGAAGACAGAAAAGAAAATGATCGCACGAAAGTTCAAAGAACACAGTAGCAGAATCAGAAATGAAAGATTAAAGTTGATCAAAGTTTTATCGCTCTTTTTATAAGTCGCCTCGAAAATAGGGAAAAGTAATGATTAAAGAGAATGACAGTTGAGTTTACGACGGCTAATAAGAGAAAATATTAAGATACCCCAGAAATGTTCGCTAAAATTTGAAATATTTAAAAAAAAACTGCCATTCGCGCTCCAAATTGTCAAATAACTGGATAAAATTCACAAGTCTGGAAGGTTTGCAGCCGACCAAGAAGCCTGAACTACTGTTAAAGCATGATATTCCACACTTTCGTATCATTTCCAAGTATGAAACATTGGGGGCTTCTGTTGATACCAAAATTCACCACCTTATGTGGACCCATTATAAACCAACGCGTGTCATCCAATGTGGCATAAGTTCAAGTCAGTATGATATAAATCCTCGATCAACAAGGCAGGCCGACCAATAGGGAAGCCCAACCAACTAAGAAGACAGACCAACAAGGCAGCCCGACCAATAGGGAATACCAACCAACTGGGAAGACCGACCAATAGCTGGAAATTCAACTAGTATAGACAATGAAGCGACAACATTTTTATATTTAATTCTCATTATGTATTGATGTAAATGCCTAACAAATAAAGGCATTCCATCCTTTCACATGACAACTTTCAACACTCTTGGGCTATAAATACATTGTAAAACCCTCATTGCAAGGGAGGGAAAAAACAAATCAAGGCAGTCAAGCAATACATAACATTGAACATAGGTTATTCCATTGAGCCAAACCATTTTAAAAATCTCTTATATTTAAGTCCAAAACTAAGGCCTTCTATGATAAAAGAATAGTGCGAAAGCACTTTGAGGTGGGAAAAAATACCTACTTTATTATTCTCACCTACACCCTTTTCTCGAGAAATTACAGACCCGACGGAACAAACCGTTTGTAGTGAAAAAGGTTTAGGATCACATTTTCATTGATATAGTGAATTCGAGGTCCGAAACTTTGTCTAATTTAAATGGGAAAGTATTAAGCCTTAACTCGAGGGATTCAATCCCGAGCTTGCTGAGATCCCAATAAAAGACCGTCACGTGGGATCCTTATTGGGCATCGCGTGGTGCACATAGTCGTTAGATTTTTTTGGTGTTCTCCTTTTTGGATTTCCTTCTTCTTAATCCTTGGCAATCGTGCGTTCTCACACTCATATTATATCAACATATACATAACCATACTACATTTATTTCATCCTTGCACCCTTGTGAGTCCCCCTATTTACAAAGTGTACAGAAGTTAGGAAAAATAGAGTCGTAATCGATCGGATCATTCTAAATGATCGATCAACAACTCAAAATGTGATGGCAAAATTGTGATCGATCGCAAAACTCAAAAATTCCCCACTACCTCCATCTCAAGGATAAATTTTTATTGACTGGTCGATTGGTCAAAAACATGAGATATAATTGCACATATCTGATGTTTGAATATTTTTAGAGAGGTTCAGTGTTCATTTCACACTTCAACATTACAACACTTAACACTTTATATACCCAAGCCGATTTTTCTCCTCATCGAACCCTGCTTCCTTATCTCAAGTTCCACCCCAAATTAATCCATTCCCAACATATTTTAAACATCTAAGGTACATTTTCTTCCCATTTTAACTGATTATTTGAGTATTTGTGGGTGTTTACCATTTCTCGGGCTTGTTGTGCATACAAGTGTTTAACTTGTTCAAAATGCATGAAAAATCCTTGGTTGTTTGTAATTTCTCCATGATTATCACCGTGTTTTACACTTTTTATACTTGATTATTTGGATATTTGTAATTTTGATCGATAGTTATTTATACTTGTATTTAGTTTGATGCATGTTGAAAGTATAGGAAGTATGTTAAGTTGTTGGTAACAAATTCCCAATTCAAGCATTCAAATCCTATTTTTTTTCTCATAAATAAGAGCAATGTAATATGTTTATTCTTTTGATGAGTTGAATCAATTGGGTCTCCCACTTTTTAATTCTACCTATTAAATGCTACTATTTTGATGAATTGGAAAGTGGGTTATTTTCACTATTTTATGGAATTCTTAGGTTTATTTGTGAAAATATTGAATGTTGTGAAAATTATTATACTTTATAAATTTTTCCAACGTATATCTCCTATTAATTATATACTTTCGTTTAAACTCATTCATGAACACCCATTATGTGATTTATCCCTGACTTTGTTTATAAATGAGGGTGATGTTGGTTCACATTTCATTCCATCTCACATTTTGACATTTTTCACACCATGTTTATGTTCAAATGACTAACCTAACTTTATTCTTCACTTTGGACACATTCTTTGATGCTTTCCAATCTTCATCACATGATTACGCAACTTTTTCCTCCATTGGGATGTTTAGCGCTTATTTCCACTCACTTTGATGTGTCAAATGTCATATCAACATCTACACCTCTTAATTCTTTAAATCAACCTTCAATTTGTATTGTTGTGATTAATTTTTATTTTGTAGGTATACATGGTTGACATTGATAAATACGAATCGACTTGTTCCAACCCACGTAAGCGGTTGACTGCTTCTGATGTGAGAAAAAGAAATAGTGGTTCGAGGCATACTTTCAAATCTACCAGCGTCCATTATTTATCAATTTGGCAAGGGCTTTAAGAGACATCCCTGCTAAAGCACGTGTCCTCCGATAATAATTCAATTGGGAGGCTCTCCTAGTCAAGAATACAGGGATTGATAAAGAATTGGTGATATTGATTTATACATCATTGGGTCTTGTGAAAGGAAATAAGGTTTATTATAAGTCATTTATCAGGGGAGTGAAGATCACCTTTATTACGAAGGATGTGGCCCACTAGATATGCAATGTTGCAGACTCGTAGGAGTTTGTGAATCTAAGTTATGAATCAACCTTTGATTTGGATACTATGATTCATTACTCGTCATTCAACCGACCAAGTGTGGAAAAATAAGCTTTTCAAGGTTATTTGCATGAAAGAACTGCCAAGGTTGCTGAACGACATCAATATGCACTATTTTATCTGGACAAACAATTGATTTGAGGTTTATCACAAGCACGTTCCCTCCCTCTACGCATTGTTGAACCACACGGGCAACATAAATATGTCTGACTTGTCCTCGGGTCGGATGTGGGTTGATGCAAAAGAACGAAACTAAAATTCCCCTCCTCTACCCAGTTTGATCATTTGTGTGTGCCTCGCCACTAAATATCCGGAGTACCTTTGAGACTGAAAGACAAAAGCTGAAAAGCCTCTTAGTAGATAAAATATCAAGAGATTCATAGGTCATTATTAGAGAGAGCCATCAGTTCAGAAGAGGGCGAGGGTGGTGGAGGACTCGGGCGTAAAAGAATATATTAGGAGGGATAACAAGTACCCATTCAAGAGGATACAGCACCATCCCTTGACGCTCGCTTTACGACAATAGAGACTCTTTCCAATTAGAGATGGTATGAGACTGAGATGAGGTGGCATCATCAGAGTCGTGCCATGATTAGGTTTTGGAAAAAAATTATCATTCCTTTGTGTTGATGTAGTTGATGATGAGAGACATTTACATTCATCGACGTGGTCTAGATGCATCGATATTCACTCATTTCTAGAATCCTTAAGGGGAACGTGACCCGAATAGGCCTATCAATGGATCGGATTTTATCTGAATTCGGTCGATTTAAGAGGATATGGATCATGCCTAAAATTCGATTATCCAATTATCCAATTATATGTTTATTAAATGGAGAAAATTTGGATTCATATACTCCGATTCGTTAATAATCCGATCAGATTAATATTTTTAATACATATATATAATTATATATAATATATTTTTAATTAATATATATTTTATTTATAATATTTTAAATATTTATTATAATAGTTCTTTATTTCACTATCTGTTTTTGGGAACATTTTCAAAGTAAATTTATAAAATTAGAGTTGAAAATAAAAATGTTGCAAATCAAGTTTAACATAAATGGATAATCGAATCAGATCCGAATTCGTTTAACATAAACGGATATGGATTTGGATTTGCCTAATCTGATCCGATAAATAAACGGATCGGATCCAAATTCATTTAACATAAACGGATATGGATTTGGATTTGCCCAATCTAATCCGTTTACAGGCCTAGACCCGAATACTGTGAGACCCTCTGATGGTTTCAATTTCTAGGCATCTTCTGTTATTTCCTATTGAGGTGGGATATTTCTCTCCTTTTCTATTTTAGGATGGCTTATCTAAGTTGATTAAACTCTATGTTTATGATTTAAGTTTTTTTGGAGTAATTATGGATATGGATATGAATATGGATATGGATATGGATATAGACATGGATATGGATATGGATATGGATATGATGATGTAGTTTAAGTTTTTTTATTAGAAATTGATGTTCTTTAAATATTTCATGTTTATGAAATAATTTTAAAGCGTCAATTTACCTAGTAATTACAATTCACCCCTCTATATTGTTAAGAATTTTGACATGATTTTTTAACTTAACGCGCATTATTTTATATTATTAGTTTCTTCTTATGTTTTTGTAGGCTCACCGCTGTTTATTTCGAGGATCGCTCAAAATTCGAGTGGCTTTTCTCTATCCCTATTTTTAATATTATCTTTATTTTACATTGAGGACAATGTATAATTCAAGTTAGGGGCCTGTGTTATTTTCTCAACTCTTTTTATCTATTAATTATATGTATGTTTATATATATATATATATATATATATATATATATATACATATATCTTTTATTTCTCTCTATTGGGCATTTTTCCCTTATTTTCGATGATGAATAATAATTAATGCCATATTCAAAAGCATTTAAAGTGATGCATGTTCTATAGTTTAGAGGTTATTAGACTTTAGTCCTTAAATCATCGATGTTATGAATAACTTCATGAATTTAAACCTTAAACCCATGAGCACAAGTGCATTCTCTTGCTTTAATGATTCGGTTTCAAATTTTTTTTAACTCGACAATATTTTCTAGCATTTTATACACTATATTCGAGCAAGAATTTGTCTTTCCTTCAATTGCAAATGTTTATACAATTACTCTCTCTCCTTGAAAATGTTGATGTTGTCAGTAATCTCATTAGTCTTTCTTTAATCTATTATTAAATGAGTTCATATGAAATGTATTGTTTCATCATCATTTTCAACGTTCTTTTGACTCTAGAATCGCATAAGCTTTATGAAAGGATCATATTTTGCCTTTGTTAAATTAACACATATTGCCCTTAACCTCACCCTACTTATTTCCCTAGTTAATCACGTTGAGACTAAATATTAACCCTTCGTTTCATTAACCTAATCCCATTACCCACTCCACATTAGAGTTTTAAACCATATCTACACATTTCTCACCTTTGGTTTACGGGCTCATTTGGGACTTGAAATAAGTTTGAATCCCAAATGTTTTTCTTGGAAAATAAGAAGTCATATTCCACTTATATAGTTATGCTTTCAGAAGATATTTTCCAGTTTAAATTTCATTGCATACACGCTCCATTACCCCAATTGTTTCTCCCCAAATCCTTTTAATACATAAATATGATATTCCTTTCATAACCTTAACCACAAACCTACTTTCCAACTCTATAAATTCTTATTTGATTCTAGGGATAATGTGAATTAAAAGTCATAATAATTGTCATAATCTATTAAAATGCATTCACCTCTTTTAATGTAAGATATCCATTCATTGATATTACATGTTTTATATTATATCAAGTGTTCTTCATTATTCACATGAGCGTGGCCTTGCTTTCTTTTACATTTACTCATTACACTCGTATGTCTCGAGTTTATTACACTCCATTCATAGTGTTTTTTATTTGTTAGGTGTAATCACCTAGAGGTTTGATATCATGTTGCACTTTGTAGTTTATATGGGTTATAATTTTTTTGTCAAATCAAAACATTTACTTGTGCTTGGTCTTCGTATTCATTTGAAAGTTTCAAGTTTAATGATATTATTCTACTGATGCTTATAATTGTGGACTATTGTGTGAATTCTCATTTTCTTTGCTAAGAGCTTATTGAAATCTGAATTATTGTTAAGTTTGGCATTGGATTGTAGGGAAGAAATTTGTGAGAAATTTTGATGTTTGTGGATTTCATCCCTGAAAATGCTTATGAGACAACACTCGTCCGCTAGGGTGAACTATGGGTTTAACGGCTTGTTGCATACTCTAGGTGGCTAAATGCAGTCGTTTACCCGCGAAAGTGACATTTTCCCCGTATACATATTTATGTTTTTCTTACCTCTCTGTTTTTTTGGTTCTTATTTTGTTTCATCAATAAGGACTAGTAACATCAATGATAGGTGGTGTGATTAGTCACGAATATCATATATTATAACCCATTATACTTATGCATTCTAATAAAATTGTGGCCGTAAATTCCCACGTTTAAGCTCGTATATAGTATAATATTTGTTTTTGATATATATATATTTTGCAAGTTAAGTAATGGAATGCATAACGGTGAAATTACATTCTTTTTTAGAAGGTTTTAACGCAATACACAAATTTAAGGAATTTTAGTCATTTCAGCATTTGAGCTTCCTGCCCGAACTCTTAACTGAAGTTGTAGCTCTCCTAGTTATCATCACGTAGCTGTCGAAGGTGGGTTAATCTGGTTCCTAACAATCGACTTATGATAATTTTTTCCCAAAATTCTTTTGTTCTTGAATTGAAAGGGTTTTATGATAAAAACAAGGGACAGATTAATCTCTCGCTTAAAAGGTGTGATCTATAGATGATGTTAAATTTCATTGTGATTGAACCAGTGGTCTTATTTCCTAATGAGCAATCAATCACACATATGACCGTTCAGTCCTACCTGATTTTAGATTCTCCTCATGGTTTCAATAGCTTATTTTCAGTTTTGATTTCACTTGCTATAAATAGCAAGTGTATTTTCCTTTATAAGCATCTTAGCTTTTATTTAAAGATTTTAGTTTGTAAAATCTTTTGCTCTCTTCTCTCTCCTAGGTTTTAAGACCTTTAATCATTATCTCTCTTCATTTGCTCTTTTGTAAGTTGTTAATGTTGGTTTCATTGGACTTTGATTAACATTTACTATTCTCATGTTAATTAATAAAGTTTTTGTCTTTGAATCCTTTCATTTGATGTCTTTTTTCCATTTAGTTAATCCTACTTTGAATGTTTGTATTGTTAGTATCATGAGTTCTTAAGATACTAGGTTTAGGATCATAAGACCAACTCGAAGGATTGTACTTCTTGATAGTTTGGACTTTGAATCCAATCAATGGGTGTATGTGTTGATATTAGAGTATACTACTGTTTTGACTTCTTTTATCATGTAAGGGTTGTGTTTAAGACTTTACACTAACACCAATGCCATTTGTCCGATAACAAATTGAAATCTCCATTTCATATTGTTTGGGTGACACCTTTCATTCGTAATTATTGAAAATAAAAGTTTATTCTCATCTGATTGTAATTGAATCGTAAGGATCATTTCAGTTGGGACAGTCTGAGGTGGGGTAATTCTCCTAGGACAATTTTTAAACTCAGTTTGTCGTCCGTAGTATAAATCTCGATTATTTTAATAGTCTTTAGTTAATTTTTCCCCTTAATTTCAATTCACTTCGGTTTGTTTCCTCTTGCAAAAAACATAAATCATCTTTTATTTTGTCTTTATCTCTTGCTTATTAACATTTAATTATGAGAATATCAACTTTGGTTTGCATAAATCCCTGCGGAATTCGACTTCGATCTTATCAATTTTTACTACACTCGTGATTAGTGTGCACATACACTATACAATATTTTAGGCGAGTCAGTAACCTTGACCCATATTGTAGGAATCATTCGTTTAAAAATATGTGGTAGGACATAATCGAGCAATCCTTCTCTTAAGTCCTAGCAGCACTGTAACACCCCTGCTATTTTTTTAAGTATTAAAATCAATTAGTAATATAAAATCAATTGTGAGAAGAGACGATTTTAGATCCGAGGGATATTATGTGTTAATGAGGGAGAATGCAATCGAAATAATACTCAGAAGCTTATTATGGGTGAAATTAGAATATAAGGATAATTTATTTCGTTATCAAAATTTTAATTTAATATGGGAAAATTAGAAATTAATTAATGTTGAATTTTACTGATTTGGAAATTAGGAGATTTTATTACTCACTAAACTTTTAAGTAATATGGAAGTTGAATTAATGTTGGGGTCTAATACCTTTAATTTAAAATGGAAATTAACTAATGTTGGGGGCTTAAAAAATTTGACCTTGAGTTAAAATTTGGGGCAAGGAACGAATAATGGTAATTGGTTATAGATGATTTGGGCCAACCAATAAAAAGAAAAGGATGGAAGGTAGCCTTTCTATACAGGCATAGGGTCGTCAGGTGGGGTTTTCTATTCAGGTGTAGGGTTTATAAATATATAAGTCAACGCTGTAAAATTAGGGAGGACAACCTTAGTTATCTCGTATGACTATGGAAGGGACAAGAAATGAGTTTCGATCACTTAAAATGAGGAGAAAGGGACAGGATGATCAAACACTCAGTCAACTATTACCCTAAGTGGGTACAAGGGAAGCTCGACGCTAAATTTAAAGAGGGGCTAATGTTGTCTTTTTTTTTTGTGAAAAGGGAAATTAGATTAGATAGACAACATAACATACAAGTTACAACAACAAACCCATAAAACAGGCAACACCCAACATGAAAGCCAATCTAACTCCTCGCAGGGAGAACATGTAATCTTAATTTGAGTCTGAATCTTCCAGTTGATTCTTGGTTTAGCAATTATAGAGCCAAAAGAAATCATACAGGTAGGAAGAGAGAGACTTTGGTCAACTTCCTTCATTATTAGAATGGGACTTTGGGGATAATAAATGGTAGGTCTCAAATTTTAGTTATATTTCCTCATGGAGAGTTTCGAGGCTTGTTCGAAGTGATGTTTCAAAGTGGGTTCCTTCATCTTCACGGAAATTAGAATAGGAAAATATTTTCTACTCCTCTCCGTTTATGTGTGTATTTTCTAAATTCACCTAAATTAAATTTTAGTATTAAAATTTATTAGTGACACTTAGAAAATTGTGCAACCCTAAATTATGTTATAGTAGGTGTATTTTAATAGTTTCATATACTTAAAAATACATGCTGACCCTATTAGTTTACAAAAATCAATTATTTACCCCAACGCATGAAAATGATATATTTAAGTTTTGACCCCATTTGTAGAAATTAACAATTTGAGATACGAGAATCGACTATGCAAAATTAATTAAATGAGATAAGTTGAATTTATTGTGAGACTACGTTTATGGGTTGGACTTCTTGTTAAATTATTAAACTGACTTTATCATCTATTCATATAATTGTTTTGAGTTGCGTAACTAAGTTAGTTGTTAGGGTTTTAACCACTCTTTTTATATGTAACCCAGGTGCTAGGATTTGAACTCCCAGTTAGCTTTTCGAATCCAGTCAACATGTGTTATTTATCCCTCTTACTTAGAGTATTGGCTCCAAAGGCATTGTGGATCTCTATCTTTTCAATTAATAATATTTCCTTTCACTCTAGTTTATTTTGAGATGTACTAGTTTGTATGTTAAGGCTTAGTTGGTTTGTATTATTCAAGGATGCTTTTAGGATTGTATTTATGTATTTCTATGGACACAACATTATTTATAGATTTGGATCGTGGACGTTATGAGTTTGTGTTGAGGATTTTCATATCGCTTCCAAATTATTTGTGTTATTATTTCGCTTGATCTCTTCATGCTGAGAATGGTATCTGATTTGTTTTAAATATTTTGTATAATTTTATATTTATATTTCATCAACCTAAATGTTTAATTTCACGGGGTATTACAATTGGTATCAGAGCATGGTCTTAGGCCTCGAGGGTTATAGGTTCTCTTAAATTACTACGTAGCGTTATTTTATATGTGCCTTTCTTTGTACTCTCATTTACGTTTCGTTATGGATAGGATGTCCATCTAAAATTTTAGATACTATTTAGGATGAAACATTTGTTTATCCAAAAACTAGTAGGGTAGGCCATTTTTGTAGCCTGCACCATAGGCACCAGTTATACCTAGTATTCCAACCCTGATGCCGAGGGGAAATATTACTTTAGGGAACAACATTTTGTTAGAGTTGACCAGCTAGGCGGTTCAAGCATGTTTAGTTCCACCTATGCATGAAACACCGCATGCGGTACCTATGCCTGCAGCCTTGATCATTACATGTGGGGAGAAAGATTAAGATAAGGTATTTCATATCAGAACAGGAGATGCGTGAGTCGCAAAGATAGTAGGGGGAGCATATTTCCCTTTATGAGGTAGTATGTTTATATGTGGAGGAAGAGGAAACATATTTCAGGTTTTCCCCAATATTTAAATTCAGGGGCAGTTTCCATATATCCTTAAGCCATAATAATATCAATATTCAGCAATGAGGCCACATCTGGTAATAGTGCTACCATCACCATTGGTCACACATTAGCAGCCCTAGCTTCAATATAGGAAAATTTATTAGAAGGCATAACCTTAATAGTAGGGCCATAGTTAGGTCCAGGTGGTGGACGATATATTTTATATCTTTGTCACTTTAGCTAGTATGTTATTTTACATTAACGCACACACATTTGTATCACACAATTTTGTGGGAATTATTAATTTGCTTCCCAGACATTACTTTGGTTTTTTGTTGATGTATCTACCCTTCTTCTTTGAGATTTATGATGATGTGGAGGTCTATATTGGTAGATTGTGTTTGGAGGTTTATTTGTTAATATTATACACCTTCTGTTTTATGTGATCTTGGGTATAAATTGGTCTGTTAGGTAGGCTCATATATTGTAGAGTTCGGATTATCCTTTCCCCGATATCGGGTTAAGAAAGGTACATTGTAGTTTGTAAGGACACAAATTTTCAATTGAGTCCATGTATTGTGTTGGCTCAATTCCAGACAAAAACATTTATTCATAGGATAGTATGTAATTGTAATACTCTCAAGCCTATGAAGTGTTTGTTTGATGACGTAGAGGCAAATAGTATAAAGCCTCATCAAATATGTCGATTTGCGTGCCTCGTTTCTACGTCATCAACTATGGTTCCATGCTCCCAAGGTATGAATGCAATTATATATATATATAGGAGCTTGGAACAAATTTTTATTGGGTGTTAGGTTTAATAAAAACTGTGTTTTACCTTCAGAAAAATTTAATTAGAACTTTAAATTAAAGTATATAAAGTTTCTGGGCCAAAATTGAATTTTATAAAAATTCTGGAAGTCGTTCGAAATGTCGTTCGAACGAGTTTTTCGTTCTAACCAGGTTTCGTTCGAACGAGTTTGCCAACGAGTCTAAACTGGTCCGTCGTTCGAAATGTCGTTCGAACGAGAAAGTTCGTTCTAACGAGGTTTCCAACGAGATTTTAACGAAGTCCATACTGGTGCATCGTTAGAAGTCTCGTTCAAACGAGAGTTCGTTCGAACGAACTGCTAGGCGGGAACAGTTTTTGGCAGTTTTTTCACCCATTTTCCCACTATGTTTGTAACCAACATTTTCAGATTTTAATAGGGACGGGAATCACTTTTGATAATCAATCTTTTTCATATCAAAAAAACTCTTAGAGAGTGTTGTGAGAGCAAAAACTAAAAGAGAAAAAGATCAAGTTTTGAGTGCTATTTTTTCAAGAGAAAATATTTTATCACTTTAGTTTTACACCCATTGTGTTTATCCAAGTTCTCCTACATAAATATCAAATTTCTTGGAGTTTGTTGGCACCGATTTTCTCTACCGAATTTGAAGAAGATAAGTTTTGGGTTTTTCTTCCACCACCCACAAAGAAAGAAGGAGTGTTTCTATGTTGTTTTACCCACATGGAGAAAGGCTTCGTGTACGGGTGACGGTGACCATATAAAGTCCGATCGGTGGATTCCGAGACCGCGGTGGAGCTCCGTGGTTGTCCGCTAGGAAGAGGTGTCTACAAGAAGAAGCATCAAGGCTTGAGAGGGTTCGAGTTGAGGAAGTAAGTCTTTTGTCTTGTATTTGTAAAATCCATATCTAGTGGACTTGTGGCTAGGGTCGTCCGAGGTTTTTTCCCGTCTTGGGTTTTTCCTCGTACATCGCGGCGTAGTGTGATTGGTTTATTTTATCTTGCATTATAATGTAGAATGCATGCTTAGGATAATTCAAGATAAAATTCGGTTTAATTATCACACTCAATTTAATTCGGACTTTAATCAAATATTGGGTAAATTTGGTTTATTCAAGTCTCAAACTAAAATTGGTTTAGCCTAACTTTGGAATATGGACAATCATAAATTAGGCAAATTCAAGGACTTGAGTTGAATTTAATTTAATCGATTTAAGTGAAAATTAATAGTTTAGTTTATTTCGTTAATTCTCACTTTGTTTAAGTTAATTAAAATTTGGAATTTGTGTTGAACCATCCCATCACATTCAACGCTTCCGCATCTCGAGTTTATTTATAAGGAATATCAGAGCTTTGATTTAGAAAATCTTTGATTTTAATTGTGAAAATTAAATACCCGGGGATCCAATTACTACTTTTTCATAGTTATGCATAGGCTAGAGTGTGGTGCCCTTATGAACTTGTATTTTATTGATGATATGACGTTGGAGGGGATTACCTTTTCACTAGATTCTATTTGGATTGTCAAAGATTTTTGCTCATGTATTTGAATAGGCAATAGGGTTGCTGTTAGCTTGAGAGATTGATTTTTGTGACTGATTTAGCTCTCGATGAGTCACCGATTACTAAGGCATCGTATCGAAAGTCCCTTATGAAATCAAAGGAGTTGAGAGAGTAAATCAAGGAACTGTCATAACAAGGGTTCATATGGCATGAGTATAAGTGATGAAGATGTACCAAAGACTTTCTTTTGCCTCATAATGGTTATTACGAGTTTAGAATCGTGTCGCTTTGGGTTGATCAATTACCACGTCGTGTTCATGGATTTGATGAACTGGGAGTTCCATTTACATATAGGTCAGTTTATCATCATCTTCATTGGTGACATCTTGATTTATTCGCGGGCCAGGTGGAATCATGTCGAATATTTGGGGGTTTCACTTCATATGTTGTAGGAGAATAATTTTTATGCAAAATTCAATAAATGTGAGTTTTGGAAACATGGAGTGAAAATTTTGGGCAATATAGTTTAGGAGTTGGGATTATCAGTATATTTGAAGAAGGTTTTGTCCATTTGGATTGGGGACAACCCATGACACTTACAAAGGTTCATAAAATCTTAGGATTGTACGGGTATTATCAGAAGTTTATTAAAGGATTTTTCAAATTGCAGGACCATTGGCCCAATTGACTCCGAAGGGATTCAATTCATTTATACAGAGGTATGTTTACATGCCTTTGATACTCTTAAGGAGATGTTGACTTTGACCCTAGTTTTGGCCTACCTAGGAGTGGGGTTGCGTATTTAGTATACAATGATACTTACTTATAGAGGTTATATGGAGTGTTGATGCAAAAGAATATTTTTATTACCTATGCATTACAGAAGGTAAAACCCCATGAAGGTAACTATCTGATTCATGATTTGGAGCTAGCAATCTTAGTAGTTGCACTACACATTTGGAGACATTATTTATGGCATGAAAAGTTATGAATATTTGGACATAACAAGAGCCTTCAGTATTTGTTCATGCAGAAATATTTGAACATGCGATAGCGACAGTGATGAAAGTCTACTAAGGACTGTTAGTTTATGATTCAATATTTCCCAGGAAAAACCAATGTAGTGGAAGATGATTTGAGTGGATAACCTAAAGACATTTTTCCTTATGTTCAGTTGATAGACATGGGTTATATTCAGGTGATTACAATGTGAGTGAATGCGTTTATGGGGATTCTCACTATGACTCTTGGTATTTTTGTATGGATGGTTGAAGTGTAGTTAAATGATTTGCTTTAAAAGGAGGGACTGACTGAGATTTTGGCAACTGATGTACCTCTATACACCATTAGTTTTAAATGGGTGATTATGGTACAAGGGGAGGCTGGCTATGCCAACAGGAGAATAGTTGCATTGGGTCGTAATGCAGGAGGTCCATGGATCGCAGTTTTTGATGCATCCCAGTAGAGATAAGATGTGCGAGGATACGTTGAGAAAATGTTGGTGGTCTGGGATAAAGCCTGGAATTGCTACAATTGTGTATCAATGTATCACTTGTTAGATGGTCAAGATAGATCGTCAACGACGGCCAAGTGAAATATTACCCTTACCTATTCTAGAATCGAATTGGGAGGGCGTTTTGTTGGACTTCATATCATGTTGCCTTGATGCCAAGGAAACATAATTACATTTTTTTTAACATAGTGGGTTGTTTGACAAAGGTTGCAAATTCCTTGCTCGTTCATACGAGTTTCACAATAGAGCAGTATGCACATTTGAATGTGGTAAAAAGTGTTTGGTTGCACCTAGTAACCTTATCGATTGTCTCCAAAAGAGATCGGACTTTTATACCTCAGTTTTTGGGGCAAATTTGAATGGTTATGAGGATGAAGTTACAGTCGAATACGTCTTACCATCCTCAAATAAATGCGCATTAGATTTCAAGGGGTAATTAGGAAATGCACTTACCTTTGATTGAGTCCGCCTATAATAACAGATATAAAAAATTAATTATTATAGCACCGTACGAGCCGTTGTATGGCCAACCGTGTAGATCACCCGTGTGTTTGTTGGATTAGGTAAAGAGTAGCATGTTGAGGGTCCGAGTTCATTCAGGAGACTTTCGAGGAGATAAAAAATATTCGTGAGTGAATCAAAGACAGCATAGAGTAGGTAAATGAGTTATGTGGGCTTGAATATGGAGAACGTGGATTTTTAGGTTAGAGGCCAGTTACTTCTCAAGACGTCCCTATGAAAGGAGTCATACATTCTAAGAAGAATGGCAAGTTGGCCCCGAGGAATGTTGGTTCATTTATAACCCGGATCTTGTAGGATCATGCGTTTACTGTTTAGCACTTCCAATCCATCTAGCTCGAGTACACAATATATATCATTTATCAATGCTTCGTAGATTCTTGTGGGGTGAGCCCGTGAATCATTTTATAGATTTAGATGATATCCAGTTAGATTTTGATGTCTCATACACCGAGGAACCAGATCGTATGTTAGACCGAAGAGTTCATATTTTAAGGACTAAGAGATTTCGCTAGTCCATGTTCATTAAGGTCACCATAACAATGATGAGTTCACTTGGGAGTGAAAGGATACGATGAGACAATAGAATCCACATTTGTTTTGAGGTGGGAAAATGTTACTTTCTATGAATTTCGGGCGAAATTCTTTTTGTTAGATGGGAAGAATGTAACACCCCGCAATTTTTTTAAGTATTAAAATCAATTAGTAATATAAAATTAATTGTGCGAATAGCCGAGTTTAACTTTGAGGGATATTATGTGTTAATGAGGGAGAATGTGTGATCGAAATAATATTTTGAAGCTTATTAAGGGTGAAATTACAATTTAAGGTTAATTTATTTCATTATCGAAACTTTGATTTAATATGGTAAAATTAGAAATTAATTAATGTTGAATTTTACTGATTTGGAAATTGGGAGATTTTATTACTCACTAAACCCTTAGTTAATTTGGAAGTTGAATTAATGTTGGGTCTAATACCTTTAATTGAAAATGGAAATTTAACTAATGTTGGAGTTTAACAAATTTGACCATGAGTTAAAATTTGGGGCAAGGAGCGACTAATGGTAATTAATTATAGATGATTTGGGCCGACCAATAAAAAGAATAGATTATGTATTTTTAGGATTTAAAATAATATTGATTATGGATATAGGACAACAAATATTTCGTTTTCATTTTAAGCCCATATTTTCAGATTAAAGGGAAACGTGACATGTTGTGATTGGTTGACGTTTTATGAATATGGATCCGCGTCAGTGACTTTATTAAAAAGTAGGGATTAAAACTATAAATTAAATATTTATTATTCTATTTTTAAAATATATATTATAATAGGCAACACCCTAAAAATAAAAGGAGGGAAGGATGCATTTCTATTCGGGCATTGGGCCGTCAGTGGGGTGTCATTGGGTTTATAAATGTATAAGTCAGCGTTGTCAAGGTAGGGAAGACAACCTTATTTATCTCGGTTGATTATGGCAGGGATAAGAAATTAGTTGGGACATTGGAAATGAGGAAACAAGGGACAGGATGATCAAACACTCGTTCAACTATTGCCCCAAGTGGGTACACGGGCAGCTCGATGCTAACTTTAAAAAGAAGCTGAAGGTTGTCATGAGGAGATTAAACGAAGAAATTATAAAAATAAAGAGAGAGATAGGCTTTGTCCGGATATTAATGTCGACGGTAAAATTCTTGTAACTGAAATCTAGGAGGAAACTGAGGGGCACCCCCATTAGTTTAGTAATTATAGCACCGAAAGAAAATCATATAGGTAGGAAGAGAGAGTTTGGTAAACTTCCTTCGTTATTACAATGGCACTGTGGCGATATTAAATGGCAGATCTCAAATTTCAATAGTGGGTTTTAACTAGAAGTCGCTACCCAGAGTTGCCCTATTTGTAGAACAACCCCAAATGTTAGTGATATTTACTTATGTAGCGTTTTGAGGCCAGTTCGAAGGAATGTTTCACAGCGGGTTCCTTCATCTTCACGTAAATTAGAAAGGAAAATGCGTTTTAAAAGGTAAGTAACTTTCTACACCTCTCCTTCTTATGTGTGCATTTGCTAAATTCACCTAAACTAAATTTTAGTGTTAAAATTTATTAGTGACCCTTAGAAAACTGTGCAACCCTAAATTATGTTATATTAGGTGGATTTAAATAGTTTCATATACTTATAAATACATCTTGAGCCTATTAGCTTGCGAAAATCAATTATTGGACCTAACCCATGAAACTGATATATTTGAGTTTTGACCCCATTTGTAGAAATTGATAATATGAGATAAGAGGCTAGACTATGCAAAATTAGTTTAGAATTAAAATGTTGTAAAAGTTCATTTTCTCATTAGGGTCATACCTTACACTTTAAGAGCAGTACTTTTGATATGCATCTTCCAAACTGATCAGATTTGTTACAAGGCTCTTATTCATGCTATAATAACCAATATAAGAATATTGTAAGTGACTTGGGACAATTGAAACAAATTAATGGACCCCTTATGATGTAACATACCCACGTAAAATAATTACATGTTCCTTTTATGTAAGAAAACAATATGAGCCCATGTGGAGACCATGTTATTTTTTATGTTTGTTTTGTTATGGAGACATTAGAAGGACTACGAGAAATTATTATGATTGGTTTCGCTGTTGAAAAGTAATGTTCGATTAATTCGAAGATTTCACACATAGACATTTAAATTCTTGTCCTACTCTCCCATAATAAACCTTGGGGAGTTTAGAGATGGGTTGTAGTGACGACTTAAATCAATAATAAAATTATAAACTTTCAACCTTATATTTTTCGTTATTAGGAATCACTTGCATGATGATGTTTGTCCCTTTAGCTCTTTATAAAATCATTTAAAATATATATAATGAATCCTAAATAGCATAACGGAGTTGGGGTAGCTGGGATAGTTGAGGTTTGAGTAGCTTTCTCAGAGTGAATCATTACGTGTTAAAATGTTAATATTAATTGAACATGTTAAATGGAAATGAATGGGTGAGTACCGTGGAAGAACACCCTAATATTTTGATATGTAAATTCGTGACCATTCAAATAACAAGTGACGTTAGGGAGTAAAATGTGATGTTTATGGTTTATTATGATATGTGAATCCCGTCCATGCTAATAACAGGCGATATCAGGGCATAAGACATGATGTTTATAATTTATTATGTTATATGTATTCCCGGCCATGCGAATACCAGGTGGCATCGGGGTGTGAAATGTGATTATTTAAATTTCCCGTACCGCATGTTTATGAGATGACCGAGAGGAGGGGGCGCATGTTGGTTACATGTTAATTAATTAATAAGCATAATTGACTAATGGAAGTAATTGAGATTAATTCAAAAACGTGTGATTATTTAAATTTAGTGTGCCGCAAGTATTTGCGATGGACGAGACAAAGGGGCGCATGTCCGGTTACGTATTGATTAGTTAATGAGAATGATTAATTAATTGTATGAAATGAAATGAGATAATTCTAATTTATTATGAGACTACGTTTACGGGTTGGGTCGCTCGTTAAATTATTAGACCGTGACTTTATCATTTATGCATATAACTGCCTTGAGTTGCATAGCTAAGTTACTTGCTAGGGTTTTAAGCCCTTTTTTTTTATGTGGAACCTAGGTGTTAGGACTCGACCTCCAATTTAGATTTTCGTATCCAAAGACATTGTGACTCTCTATCTTCTCAAGTTATCATATTTCCTTTTAGTCTAGTTTATTTTGAGATGTACCAGTTTGTGTGTTGAGGCTTAATTGGCTTGTATTATTCAAGGATGCTTTTGGGATTGTATTTCTGTACTATTGTAGAGACAAGGTTTATAGTTTTGTATTGTGGACATTATGAGTTTGTGTTGATTATTTTCATATCGATTACAAATTACTTGTGTTATTGTTTCATTTGATCTCTTCATGCTAAGGATGGTATTTGATTTGTTTTGAATATTCTGTATAATTTTATATTTATATATGATCAACCTAAATGTTTAATTTCACGGAGTGTTACCAGCCCCGTGGTGAGAGCCTTCAGAAATTGGTAAGTCTTTCAAATCCTTTTCGAGTCTTTGTCAGTGACTCGTGAGGTAGAGTAAGCTCCCTCAGCAAAGTCGGGATTGAATATCCCCTCGTATGTCATCACCTTCAACTTCACCAAATGAGGCAACGGACCAAGAGTACCAATATTGGATAAGGTTGGGGGTGTTTAAAACCTCAGAAGTGGAAGTTTACTCGAAAGATGTTGCTTGAGGGAGAGGGTTTGTTCGATCAAATAAGAGAATTGGAGAGAGTTAGTGATGGGGAACTTAGCTCAACCCAAGGGACTCTTTTATAACCTCCCAACTCTTAGGGCATTAGACCCCTATATCTCCAAGGCAAGATGCTTCAATAGCCTCAAGCCATATTGATAGCCTCAGTCTTCAACACATGTTTACAGCCACTTGACGAGTTCCTTTATGATTCATTCTAATAATGAGGAAAATATCGATGGAAAACCCACCTGCTCACCCACTCCGATCGCAGCCTCGGCCAACCCACCTGCTCCGGACCACTGAACTCCAAACCCGCGACCCGAATCCCCTACCCGACCTGCCCGGACCCAAAACCCACGCAGCCATGCTCGTACCCATGACCAAACCTGGAAAAAAAAGAAAAGAAAAAATCCTAAACACGAGACCCACTGTGATCCCTATGGCAATCTGCCTTCATCAATATTCCCAAAAAAATCGGATGAAATCAATTCCACTCCATTTGTCTTCTTTGACTTGGCAAACTCAAGATCCCAAAAAAATCTACACCAAACAAAGCATCGTGGGCTACAAAAATATGGAGGAGCATATTATTTCAAAAGGGGGGACTCTCAACAAAAAAAAAGACAGAAGTAGATAGAGAGAAAAATAGAGTGTATATTATGTACAGTTTAGGGTCATGAAAAAATTTCAGAAAAATACAAAAAAATTAGTTTAGCTTTAGAATAATTTTTAGGTTTAGTTTTTATTCTTCTTTTTGCAATCAAGTGCTGGAAATTGTGAAGAAGTTGGACGCATGTCAAGATGCATTTCAAGACAAATTTGTGGAAAAAAATTGCGTATTGTATTTCGACATTCTCTTTTCAATTAATTTCCTTCTTGACATATTATCTATTGTTATTTATGCACACATGAGAATGTTTGGCTAAACACCCTGTTCAAGGCGTGGGATGCACTGCGAATGATGTTAATTTAATTAATTGGTTCATTAATTTTATATTTCTAGGTAAATTGATTTTTAACTGTCACCGATTGATTTATGTAATGAGAGCTAGTAAATTAATCGAACGAATTAATGTTTGAATTTAGGAATCGAACTAGAGATAGGTTTTTCCGAAATTTGAATATTAATTCGATGTTGAAATTCGAAGATTGATATTGTTTTTTTTTAAATTGATCCTAGCGGGTAAAGTGACACCCTGACTAATTAAATACCGGGTAGCTACTCCTTTATTAAATTAATACAACATGTCAAGTTGGTTCAGTTAATAGCATCACTGTCGAAATCATTTTTATAATTACTAACCACCTAGTATTTAAAGAGTGAGTTGCCAAATTTTAAGTTAAATCTGATTAACATGCAATAAATGAATTATAAAAGAATAACATAACCATTCACAATAAAGTCCCAATAGAGTAACCATCAAATAATAATGAATTCAGAGGAAATACTCCTCACAACAATCCCAATACTGAAATAATAAAACAAGTCTGCATCCTAAATTAATTACAAACCAAAGTTTGAATAACTGAAATATAAAATGTCTCTAAAGGAAATGGGCGACATGCCCTATAAATGATGAAACTGGTAATGGAGTCAAGACTAGGAAAGGAGGCGTCTACTGTCAATGTCCTATAACTTCCACAACAGCTACAGCTAGTCACCAGAGTAGAATTCCTATGCATGGTGTCCTTATGGCTGGGCACCTAAAAAGGTTTTTACAAAAATAGATTTGAAAGCAGACGGGTCAGAGCCCGAATGTGGAGAAATAGTTTAAAAATAGCAAGTGTGTTAATGACATTAAAACAATGAATGCAAAATACATGTTAGGACGTGCTCTCACATGAAATACTCACCTCTCGACCATTTGTGCACTCCTAACGTACCGTACCCATACAAGTGATTCTCATATCTATCTAGACTAAAATAAATTCTAACATTTCTACTCGATTCGCGCTTTAAATTCCAACGTTATCAATTGAATAGGGAGTATTACTTAAATTCTCGGATTCTCAATTATTAGCAATACAATTCACTACAAGTTATCCCTTTTTATCTTTAGCGATCATTACGATAATTACACTTCACAATTTGAACATGACAATTCTTTTCATTTAACCATATATTATTCTCATCATAAATATACAATACTAGCACCCCGAGACTAAGCTGTGGTGCACACATACTCTGCTATCCCATCCCGGTACATCACGTACATAAGGATCACGCATTCCGAATCTCTCAGGAATCGTTCTCAGATAATAGCAAATCACAAACAATGGAGGCGAACATAGTTCACATCATAAGGGTCACTCACATACCTACGCTCCCATGTTTAGCAGACTTATTAACTTCACAATAAGTCCATCTCTGACCTATGTCCTCGAGGTACCAATCTATATCCCTCCCGTAGGCACACAAAGATTAGATGGCCCTAAATGAACGCAAACCTCCCGTGATAGCAAGTATGGTAGGTATGTCATACACATAAAATCATATATACTAAGCATGCACACATCTTAGTAATTACTATCTTTTATTAGTGGTATACTTCTCGTTCTTATACTGACTTTTAGTATTATAACAATCACATGTCCCCGGTTTATATGTATTTAAGTCATCAATTATCCTCGCATCGTGATTAGTCACTCGCGTCCTAATCCACAAATATCCTTTGGTTCAAGCCACTCTTCTATATTTTACTCCTCAATATATCCCAAATCTCCCAACTAGACTAATTAGTTAATAAGGGAAAGTTATCTCATCAATTAAACATGGTTACGGGACAATAGAAATCAAATCAGGCCAAAAAGGCCATTCTGTCAACTCGTTAGAAGTCTTGTTCGAACGAGAGGTCGTTAGAACGAGAGTTCGTTCGAACGAGGAGTATCGAACGAACTACCAACTCGTTAGAAGGCAAACTGTCACCTCGTTAGAAGCTCGTTCGAACGAGCTTGTTCGAATAACCTGGGCAGGTCTTCTAACGAGATGGCAGTTTCAAGCCCAGAAATTCTACTTCGTTTTTCTCAATTTTCTTCATCTCTAAACTCATCCTAAAATCATCCCAAATAGTGTTTTAAGGTTCCTAAACGTCACTAAACTTTCGTAGATCGTATCTTAACATATTATTGGGGTTCCAATCTTCCTAAATAACATAAAATTATCATCAATCCCCAATTTTACCCCAAACCCTATGGGTATGAATCCATAATTTCATGTCTTCAATTTTATCCTTATAAATCCATTTTTTCATCATAAAAAGTTGTATTTCTTGTATGACAATCATCAACTAACATTCTACATGCAATCCCTATAACATATCATGAATTTCTATTTCAAATTTCAAGGGTTTTCATCAAATACCCAATATAAAGCAATTTTATCAATTCTAAGCATGGAAGAAACATTCGCTTGAAATTAACGTAATTAAACCACTTGCCTTAGATAGTTCTCTGAATTTGATGTTGGTGAATGGATTGATTCTCTCCTTTCTCTATGGATTTTCTCCCAAGGTTGAAGATGGTGGTTTTCTCTTTGGGAACCTCTTCTAACTTCTTAACTCTCGTAGCCCTCTAATTAGTTAAGTGCTGGTAATGGTTTAGTGGGTTACTAAATAACCTATATGTAATTCCCAAAATTCGTTGGTTATAATTCCCAAAATTTCAAAAATACCAAAATACCCTGTTAAGTTGCCGGTATGGCCCAAAAATGTCCCGGGATCCAAACTAAACCCCCGGCTAGTGTTTTCTGACTATTCCGACCCTTCCGGACTCGTTGGCGCACTCAAAATGACCATTCGGTTGATAGAAATAAAATTCACTTTTTAATTCAAATAATTACGTTCTCGACGTGACTGACACGTGCGTCCTAACTAAATTTTCCAAATTGCCATATTTCAGTCTCACGACAATTTCAATATTTTTAATATTCATATATTGCCATATATACACATTATAACCAAATACCAACTCACATCTCGTTAGTATTTTATCCGGATTAATTCTTAATTAATTCACATTTAATTTAATTAATCTCGTAAATAAATATCAATAAAAGTTCGGGGTATTACATACTTCCCCCCTAATAACAGAATTTCATCCCGAAATTCGGAACTAGAAGGTACCTGATAAAAACAACTCTGGATAACGTTCGCGCATCTCATCCTCACGCTCCCATGTGGACTCTTCGGCATTATGATGCCGCCACTGAACACGTACCAACGGTACTATCTTTGACCGCAGTTTCCGCTCGCTTCGGTCCAAAATAGCAATCGGCCCCTCCTCGTAGGAGCTATCAGGCTGGAGATCGATGTCTTCCAAAGCAATGTGAGAATGAGCCAAATCGTTCCTAAGGTATTTCCTTAGCGAGGAAATATGAAACACATCATGAATCCTGTGCAAATGCTGTGGTAACCCAAGTCTATATGCAACGGACCCAATTCGCTCGATGATAGGAAATGGCCCCACATATATCGATGCCAGTTTCACCTTCTTCCCAAAACGCATAATCCCCTTCATAGGAGATAACCTGAGTAAAACATGGTCCCCCACTTTGAACTCTCTGAAGAACCTCTTTGCATCATCATAGCTCTTCTGCCGATCCTGAGCTACCCGAATGCGACTCCGTATCAATTTTATCCTTGGCGAAGTATCCTGAATCACCTCCGTCCCAAGTAGTTTGTTGTCCCCCACCTCTAACCAACATACTGGGGAACGACAAGGTCTATCATACAATGCCTCAAATGGAACCATGCCGATGGTGAACTGGTAGGAGTTATTATAAGCAAACTCCACCAGTGGAAGGTACTGCTCCCATCCTCCCCCAAAGTCTATGATGCACATACGCAATATGTCCTCCAACATCTAATTTGTACGCTCGGTTTGCCCATCGGTCTGCGGGTGATAAGCCGTACTCAACCGCAATTCCGTGCCCATGGCCTTCTGAAAACTCTCCCAAAACCGTGAAACAAATATCTTATCTCGGTCAGACATGATATTTAGGGGCATACCGTGAAGTCTCACTATTTATGCAATAAAAATATGGGCATACTGTCCCGTAGTGTAGTCTGTCCTTACGGGTAAAAAATGAGCGAATTTGGTCAACCTGTCCACAATTACTCAAATGGAGTCATGACCCCTCTGTGACGTAGGTAACCCCGTAATAAAGTCCATGGAGATGCTCTCCCATATCAACATCGGGACCTATAATGGCTGTAGAAGTCCTGCCGATCTCTGATGATCCACTTTTACCAGCTGACAAGTGGCGCATTTAGAAATAAACACGGCAATATCTCTCTTCATCCCGCTCCACCAATACTGGCGTCTCATATCTTGGTACATTTTATCCCCACCGAGATGTACCATGAACCGTGAGCCGTGCGACTCTTCCATCACCTCATGTCGCAAGTCTTCCCCTTCCGGAACGACTGTTCTCCCATTGAAGCATAATCCCCCGTCTGAGCTAACGGTATAGGACTCTGCTCCTGACAGAACGAGTCATTTTCTTGTGCCTTTACCACCTTTGTGACAATCTGAGGTGTAACTGTCATCACAGACATTAATGATCGGGCCACTGCATCCTGGTGTCCCAACTCCTTCCACTTAGCCTTCCACACCTCAGCCACCTCATCTACTGGCCTACGGCTCAACACGTCTGCTACCACATTAGCCTTCCCCGGATGATATTGGATATCAAACTGATAATCCTTCACAAACTCAAGCCACCTCCATTGCTGCATATTCAACTCCTTCTACGTGAATAGGTACTGTAGAGATTTGTGGTCCGTGAATAACCGAAATTTCTCCCCCAGGAGATAGTGTCTCCAAATCCTAAGGGCAAATACAACTGCCACTAACTCCAAGTCATGGGTGGGGTAATTCTTTTCGTGAGGCTTAAGCTTACGGGAAGCATAAGCTATGGCCTGACTCTCCTGCTGCAATACACCTCCAAGTCCTTGTAAGGACGCATCGGTGTAGACTAGTTACTCAACTCCCGATCTCGACAAGGCTAACATAGGTGCTGAGGTTAACTTATCCTTCAACTCATCGAATGCCAATTGATAGGCATCACTACAAGAAAATGGCACACCCTTACGAGTCAGATGTGTCAAAGGACCCGCTATCTTTGATACCACCAGTGACACCCCGACTAATTAAATACTGGGTAGCTACTCCTTTATTAAATTAATACAAAATGTCAAGTTGGTTCAGTTAATAGCATCACTGTCGAAATCATTTTTATAATTACTAACCACCTAGTATTTAAAGAGTGAGTTGTCAAATTTTAAGTTAAATCTGATTAACATGCAATAAATGAATTATAAAAGAATAACATAACCATTCACAATAAAGTCCCAATAGAGTAACCATCAAATAATAATGAATTCGGAGGAAATACTCCTCACAACAATCCCAATACTGAAATAATAAAACAAGTCTGCATCCTAAATTAATTACAAACCAAAGTCTGAATAACTGAAATATAAAATGTCTCTAAAGGAAATGGGCGACATGCCCTACAAATGATGAAACTGGTAATGGAGTCAAGACTAGGAAAGGAGGCGTCTACTGTCAATGTCCTGTAACTTCCACAACAGCTACAGCTCATCACCTGAATAGAATTCCTATGCATGGTGTCCTTGTGGCTAGGAACCTAAAAAGGTTTTTACAAAACTAGATTTGAAAGCAAACGGGTCAGAGCCCGAATGTGGAGAAATAGTTTAAAAATAGCAAGTGCGTTAATGACATTAAAACAATGAATGCAAAATACATGTTAGGACGTGCTCTCACATGAAATACTCACCTCTCGACTATTTGTGCACTCCTAACGTACCGTACCCATACAAGTGATTCTCATATCTATCTAGACCAAAATAAATTCTAACATTTCTACTCGATTCGCGCTTTAAATTCCAACGTTATCAATTGAATAGGGAGTATTACTTAAATTCTCGGATTCTCAATTATTAGCAATACAATTCACTACAGGTTATCCCTTTTTATCTTTAGCGATCAATACGATAATTACACTTCACAATTTGAACATGACAATTCTTTCATTTAATCGTATATTATTCTCATCATAAATATACAATACTAGCACCCCGAGACTAAGCTGCGGTGCACACATACTCTGCTATCCCATCCCGGTACATCACGTACATAAGGATCACGCATTCCGAATCTCTCAGGAATCGTTCTCAGATAATAGCAAATCACAAACAATGGAGGCAAACATAGTTCACATCACATGGGTCACGCACATACCTACGCTCCCATGTTCAGCAGACTTATTAACTTCTCAATAAGTGCTTCTCTGACCTATGTCCTCGAGGTTCCAATCTATATCCCCCCCGTAGCCACACAAAGATTAGATGGCCCTAAATGAACGCAAACCTCCCGTGATAGCAAGTATGGTAGGTATGTCATACACATAAAATCATATATACTAAGCATGCACACATCTTAGTAATTACTATCTTTTATTAGTGGTATACTTCTCGTTCTTATACCGACTTTTAGTATTACAACAATCACATGTCCCCGGTTTATAAGTATTTAAGTCATCAATTATCCTCGCATGGTGATTAGTCACTCGCGTCCTAATCCACAAATATCATTTGGTTCAAGCCACTCTTCTATATTTTACTCCTCAATATATCCCAAATCTCCCAACTAGACTAATTAGTTAACAAGAGAAAGTTACCTCATCAATTAAACAAGGTTACGGGACACTAGAAATCAAATCAGGCCAAAAAGGCCATTCTGTCAACTCGTTAGAAGTCTCGTACAAATGATAGGTTGTTCGAACGAGAGTTAATGAGGAGTATCAAACAAACTACCAACTCGTTATAAGGCAGACTGTCACCTCGTTAGAAGCTCGTTCGAACGACCTGGGCAGGTCTTCTAACGAGATGGCAGTTTCAAGCCCAGAAATTCTACTTCGTTTTTCTCAATTTTCTTCATCTCTAAACTCATCCTAAAATCATCCCAAATAGTGTTTTAAGGTTCCTAAACGTCACTAAACTTTCGTAGATCGTATCTTAACATATTATTGGGGTTCCAATCTTCCTAAATAACATAAAATTATCATCAATCCCCAATTTTACCCCAAACCCTATGGGTATGAATCCATAATTTCATGTCTTCAATTTTATCCTTATAAATCCATTTTTTCATCATAAAAAGTTGTATTTCTTGTATGACAATCATCAACTAACATTCTACATGCAATCCCTATAACATATCATGAATTTCTATTTCAAATTTCAAGGGTTTTCATCAAATACCCAATATAAAGCAATTTTATCAATTCTAAGCATGGAAGAAACATTCGCTTGAAATTAACGTAATTAAACCACTTGCCTTAGATAGTTCTCTGAATTTGATGTTGGTGAATGGATTGATTCTCTCCTTTCTCTATGGATTTTCTCCCAAGGTTGAAGATTGTGGTTTTCTCTTTGGGAACCTCTTCTAACTTCTTAACTCTCGTAGCCCTCTAATTAGTTAAGTGCTGGTAATGGTTTAGTGGGTTACTAAATAACCTATATGTAATTCTCAAAATTCGTTGGTTATAATTCCCAAAATTTCAAAAATACCAAAATACCCTTTTAAGTTGCCGGTATGGCCCAAAAATGTCCCGGGATCCAAACTAAACCCCCGGCTAGTGTTTTCTGACTATTCCGACCCTTCCAGACTCGTTGGTGCACTCAAAATGACCATTCGGTTGATAGAAATAAAATTCACTTTTTAATTCAAATAATTACGTTCTCGACGTGACTGACACGTGCGTCCCAACTAAATTTTCCAAATTTCCATATTTCAGTCTCACGACAATTTCAATATTTTTAATATTCATATATTGCCATATATACACATTATAACCAAATACCAACTCACATCTCGTTAGTATTTTATCCGGATTAATTCTCAATTAATTCACATTTAATTTAATTAATCTCGTAAATAAATATCAATAAAAGTTCGAGGTATTATAGGTAATTCTCTAAAAATAGTATAAGTCCTAATTTTTCATCGTGTGACATTTTTAAATTAATTTTCTGAAAAAGATTTTATTAAATTTATAATTTTAACAAGAGTTAGATTATCGATTTAATATCAGCTCGAGATATTTCAAATTAATAAATTAAAAAATTAAAATAATTGAAATTACAGTATAATCTCATCTCTTGACACACATTTAACACTCGGTTGCACATTACATTCTTTATTTAGTCATTTAGTAAATTTAGCATTTAATTAGTTTATTTTTCCCTTGAAATTGTTTTAAAAAATAAATAAATAAATATTTTCATAAAAAAATTGGAATTGCACGTTTACACATTAATTCTTTCACCTTGGAAGTTGGATTGATACCCGTACTTACCGCAATACGAGTTATTTTTAGACAATTTTTGTAGGTTCTCAACGGAATTTTGAGAATAGTTTTTGAAGACAACGATTGTACAACAACGATATACCCAAAAAGTTTCTAATCAAATTACGTCGTTGCTGCTTTCTTGGCCTTGAAGCAATTGAAGACTTATAATTTTTTTTTAGTTGTAATTATTATTCCTTCTCCTTAGGCTAGTTGTATAGGATTTTTGAAGATTTTGTATTTATTTGGGGTGCATTTTGACACCATATTATTTTGTAATAATTATTCCTGAAAAAAAGAGCGAAAAGGGAAACCGAACAAGGTAGAGAGAGGGCGTCCAAAGGTGAGGATTTTGAAGCCTCTCTACTTTGGGTCGGTAGGACTCTCGGGGCCGGCTGAGATAGGCGAAATCTTCCCCCGATCGACTCAACTATGTCTGCACCCCACGTGTTCAAAAATCGTGGGAGGTACAATTTTTTATCCTTCGCGAATCTCCTACAAGCGAGTCAATTTTTGTGTGATTACGTGCTCCTATGTGCTTTTAATTTTTGCATCGCACTTAAATTGCATGGTTTGATGAATTAATTTACCAAAGTCCTAGACCCGATCATTACAACGAGAAGGGATTTCATCACCCGACTCACTCGCTTATCCATTATGTGCTACCCTAGCTGTCATTAAAATTAAAATCAGTCAACTAGCTAGCCCCGTCGGAACACATTTTTGCAACAGGCGATCACAAAGATATATTCCATGATTTTTTTCGCCCACTGACTTAATTAAATTTTGACTACCCCTTTCACTAATTTTGAAGATAATAATTGGCTACGTGCTCGTTAGGATTTTTTCTTGATTGTGTGTGTCCAATTCCATTCTTTAGGTAGTCGATTTTAATTAGTTCGACCAAATCAAGAGTCCAATTTTTCCCATTTTCCGAAAAATACAAAAAATATTTTCTTTTTTTGTAATATTTTCAAAAATCCCCAAAAAAAATCATTTTTTCCATATTTAAAATACCAAAAAGATTTTCCTTTTCTTATTTTCAAAAATCACAAAAATATTTTCTTTTCTTTTGAAAAATATTTAAAAACCAAAAAATATTCCTCTTGTCATGGCTGAAGAACGTCCTTTACGGGAATACTTTGGCTATTTCACATTCTCTCGAAGTTTGTTTGATGATAAGCCCGAATCGACCCTTGATTCATTAATTCAAAGCTTTAACTCTCCAACGCACACCGTTGATACTCCTGTGTCTTCCATGAACACATCTCATCTTTCACCGCCTCCGGTGACGAGTGTCAACCCATCACATGCTTCACCGTGCACACACTGGTTTCTTAGCGATCACTTATCCCATGAGTGTCCATTTACATTCTCTCCATCTGAATCCACCTTGGAACATGTGTATCCCTATGACACTGTTTTGGACCCACCCTCGACGTATTGTCACGACATATCTTATGTCGAGGGGTATGAGTACCTGAGCTATTCATAGAGGCCTAATCATCCTTCCATGCAATATGAATCCCAACGCCATGTTGTGGATCCTTACGGTTTCCAAAAGTCATCATCGCCACCTCGTGCACCTCATACCTATCAGTCCCTTCATATGCTCCTCATGCTGATCACACTTTTGTCCCTCACGGAGATTCTCCTTTCGTGTATGATGAACTTGGCCCCACTCCACACACTTCATTCGAGTATTCTCCGTTTAGTCCTAACCATAGCGAGTTGTGTCCACCTCAACCACCACCGCCACCCACCAACACTTCAACACCATCTTGCACATCCGCTCTCGAAAGTCTCTTGCACAAGTTCGCGCACACACTTCAATCTCAAACTGAATCACTTCAAAGTCTTGAACAACGATTATATGATTTTGAGTGTGCGAACGAGACAGATTCCACCCCAAGTCGACCCATTATTACACCTATGTGGGACGATGATGTGTCGTCTTCTGCCACAGATTTTGAGTTTGACCAACCCTATCCTCCTGAGAATCTTGAAGTTGCGACCACCCAGTGGTCCGAGTCCCAAATTGACAATTGTGTTGCCCTATCCCTTAATTATGAGACTGATCCCACCCCACCCCATCCTCTCGAACCCAACATTGAGGTTCGCCTTTCCCATTCCATAGAATCCTTACTTATGCCCGAGCCTACACCTACTGAACCCACTGCGTGTGTTCGCAAGGAACCACTTCATCCTAAGTTAGCTCCGGCTACGAGTGCTCACCTTTTTCTTGATATTGAATCCGAGATGGTTTCTATCGCTCGGGATATGGATCCTGACCCACCAAGCTTGGCTCCCCTTGAGCCGAATATTGATTCATCTCTCTCGGATCTTAAAGCCTCGTTAGACCCTTTCACCGCCTTAGATGGTGACGTAATGGTGGCTAAGTTGATTACTCCCTCGTTTATTTCCACACTTCCTCCTGCAAGTGACCTTGAGGATCACTCCGCACATCATGAGGAATGTGTGTCTCCTACTCGTGAGTTAGATCATCTTCCCCCACCCTTTGTCCCACCCGATCCACCCACTATCCCTTCAACCCCACCACTTGGTTTGGACCTTGTTATTGCACCTCACCTGTTCCCATCTATGTATTTAGGTCCTCACCTACATCCATCCCCCACCCTAGTACTCCACAATCACATTTGTTCAATTTTTAACAACACCACTATCTATGAGAGTATTTGTTCTACTCTAATCTTTCGTGACACCGAGCTTATTATTTTATGCACACCACTACCTTGTGGTGTTGATTTTTTCCATCTACCGCTCCCTGGTGTGTCACGGCATGACCATTATCATCATCCATTCATAGAATGGTCGTGCACTTTCTATGAGGCCCTTCCCATTATTATTGTCAAACCCTTCTGCCTACCCCAACAACTTGCGCACCATTCTTATAGGGCCCTTATTGCCCTCACCTTTACGCTCAATAAGGACCGTGATCGGTGCCTGTTCACCCTCACCAGTAAACACCCGCCTAATGGGATACCGGGCGATCACTCCTATATCATATTAAAACAGGTGTCACATATGGATCATTCTTAGCATCACTGTCGAAAATCCATCTTGTTACTAATATCCTATTAGGCGAGCGTTAAAAAACTTTTACTTAACTACTCTTTTTAAACAATTATAAATAAAACATACACACAGTCTATGCATAAATGAAACTGAAAGGAAAATGAAATGAAATGAAATAACCGAACACTCGGTTCAAATTATACAACCATATCGAATGATGCTCTAAAAGAGTAAATAAATGCAATTGGACCATTGGTCCGAACATTTATACCGTACCTCCTATCTAGAGTACAAGAATGGAAGCGGTTATAAAAAAACTGCACAGCTGACGTCTGACCAGACGGAAGTGCCATCCAGGCGTCCCTGTGTCTGGACACCTATAAAATATATATATATATATATATATATATATATATATATAGAGAGAGAGAGAGAGAGAAAGAAAGGAAAAGTAGATAAACGGGTCAGAGCCCGAGTTTTTGAAAATATTTAGCAAGTGCATAAATGCCTTATTTTTTTATTTTTTTTAATAAGGTTTTATCTCATATTTAAATTTGGTATCGCACTCCCGTGAGATACCCTTCACCTCTCCACTAACAGTGCACTCCTAGCGCATCCCTCTAAACATCCTAGTCAAGCTATCCTACTAAACTAGTCTATCACCAACCCACTATCAACCCTAGATAGTCCAAGTAATGTACTAAGGGCTAAACTTCACCCCAGTCTCAACGCTATGCCATGTTCGTGCGTGGGGTGTCTCGCAAAGCGAAAAACAAACAAGGAACCCTCCCCGATACACTACTACGCGACACGGTCGATC
Organism: Sambucus nigra; assembly: GCA_949130495.1. Taxonomy (NCBI): domain Eukaryota; kingdom Viridiplantae; phylum Streptophyta; class Magnoliopsida; order Dipsacales; family Adoxaceae; genus Sambucus; species Sambucus nigra. The sequence continues at coordinate 587,573,495 of OX422216.1, forward strand.
GTCGAGATCCGCCAGTCCCTCAGTACAGAAATATATATATAAATATATATACCATAAGAATTTATAATATAAGAGCACTAAGGATTAAACTTCTCCCCAGTCTCAACACATTGCCATATTCGTGCGTGGGGTGTCTCGCGAAGAGAAATTCAAACAAGGAACCCCCCCGATACACTACTATGCGGCAAGGTCGATCGTCGGGATCCATTAGACCCTCGGTACTCGATTCATCCATATATACATATTCATATTACAATATACATCTGGATCTATCTCCCGGACTGAGGATTTATATACAAATATTTATCAATACTTTTCATTTTCTCAAAACTTTCCATTTCCCTTTTTATACTCAGGAAATGTAAATATAAAAGCCAATACATTATCATGAATTGCTTTAACAAATCATATACTTTTAAAATCCAATTTTATTATCATAAAAATGCTTTTTCGTTTTATCTCATCCCATTTCCCTTTTTATACTCAGGAAATGTACCCAAAGCCATTTTCATTATCATGAAAATGCTTTGATCAATCATATGCTTCCACATCCCTTCTTCCATCCGGGAGTGTTACCGAAGTCAAACCTTTATCCCATTTCCCTTTTCATAATCAGGAAATGTAAATTAAAGCCAATTTATTATCATAAATTGCTTTAATAAAACTAAGACCGCCGCTCCGGGTTTCCCCACTGGACGCGCCCCTAAATGGCTATCATCTTCTAGGGCCTATCTATACAAGACAACCTGGGAACCTACCAACGTCGGGAAGCGGCCATATTGCCTGCGGGAAAGTCAAGACCGCGCCCAGAATCCCCTAACCAGTGCAGTAAATAATAATCGCCCATATGGCCTATAGGACTATAGCCACCCTGCATTCATTAGCGAGGGGGCATCACCATAACGCACGCAGCTTCCCTTATGATAACGATTTAGGGAGGTGTGTAATCCAAAATTTATCAATTATGAAAATAATTTATCTTTCCATGTTGAAAATATTCATTTTTATATTTTCAAAATCATTTACATCATATCATATATATATATATATACTTTAATCACATAGTATATACATATACCATATATTCCTCCTATAATATATATATAATGGCCCTATGACAAGTACATCTAACGATGACCATTAATCCCGAAGATTCCCTCAAGGAATCATAATCGTGCATTCATATATACATGATATTAAACCCAAAGTATTCTCTTACTTTTATAGCTAACAAAATACCTTAATTTCATTTAAGGACTTATACATCAACCTGAATGTCTCTTATCCCAAAACATTAATTAACTCCATACCCCGGATCACACTCTAAATTAATCCGAGGTTTTCTCATCCTCCTCAAATCATCATCTAGGGGTCCTAATATTCCATGTAGAAACTCGTATAATAATCTCCAAAACCACAATTTAAGTATCCCTCAACTTAAAAGGAGAAAACCTCAAAAATTTTCCAGGATCGAATCAATTCGCTGGCCAACGAATCGATTCACCCTGTCCGAATCGATTCGAAATGGTTCTACTTTCAAACTGTCTCTTACCGAATAGATTCGGCCTGTCCGAATCGATTCGGCTGGTCCGAAATTCCCAAATCTGCTTAGGGTTTTATATATAACCCAATACCCAAAATTTAATTAACTCCCCATTTAAATTATAAATCGGATTTATTACAACAAACCCAAAGTTTTAATATCTCCTCAAATTCTTTAGAGGTCCTAAAAATCCTTTTTCAGAACCCCTAATATTTATCTCCAATAAGTTACAACTAATGATTTCCAATCTCGGACAACTTTCCGTAGAAAAATCACTATAAATCCAAAAAAAATCAAAAAAATAAGCGGTCGGCGCCCACGCGACCGCGTCGAAGAGATCTACAAATTTTATTTTTTGACCAAGAGCCGAATCGATTCGCATCTAGCCGAATCGATTCGGTTAACACGCAGGCCACTATTCATCATCTTCAAAAATTTTCCAAACCTCCATTATTCTCCATTTTTGTTGTTTCTAAGCTCATCCAACAACTCAATAAACATATAATCTAGGTTTTACAACCAACACAATAATTAATTTGGGGTATTAACCCATATCTCTTGGATTTGAAACCTAAATCATTAAAACCTAGTTTTTTGGTATTTCTCCCATTTCAATTCCATTTTATACTCCATTAACATGATTTTAATACTATAAATCATTAAGAGTTTACATTTCATCAATTTGTAAACTCATATCCAACTTTTACCAATTTTATTTTAAGGGTCCTAACCCTAAAATCATGTTTATACCAAATGTGATATGAGATAATTGCACAAAATGAAATAAAGCAAGTAAACACTTGCCTGGAGGATGAAATCCGACGACCTCGAGCTGAATCCCGCGGAGTTTGGCCGGAGTTCCCTCTTTTCTCCTCTTTTCTCCCTCCTCTCTCTCTTCTCTCTCTTTTCTTTCATTCCTTTCTCTTTTTCTCACCCTCCCTCTCTTTATATAGGAAGAAAAGGGTTTAACCCCTTAAAACCCCAAAACGACTCGTTTACCCAATTACGAGTTACTTTTACCTCTAAAATTACCCGAAACTCATTTTCGATAATCAGACACTCTTTTCCGACTATCTCGAACATTCTGAGACTCACGACGTAGTCAAAATTTCCATTCGGGGTACTTGACCGCAAATCACTATTTCAACCCAACATAAATAAATGCGGGTTTTCCTATTAAAAATCTTACCTCGTGTCGCTTTACTCAACGGTGACATATAATTAAAATATTTCGACCTATATAGTCCCAAAAAGTAATTACAACACCTATCGAAAATCATCTGATCCTCAAAATTCCCAAAAATCACTATTTAGGGAAAATCTCCAAATTCCAATTTATACTTAATAATGGAATTTAATTGTTTCCAAAAGGGCGGGTTGTTACATACTCCCCCATTACAATGGAATTTCATCCTCGAAATTCAGGTATAACCTACACAATCTAACTAGGATCACTACAAATCCTAAAACCCCAAGGGAAGGATACTAACCCGATGGTTCCCAACCATAAGCTATATGACTACCACGATGGTAAAGTGACTCTAATACGTCACATAATACCCATCATCTATAATGCCTATCAGCATGAATTTCAACCTTATATACTACGCCCATTCTATTTCAGGCGGTATATAAAACCATCTTACCAAAGGGCCCATACACCTTTCTAACTTGTGCATATCTGCACATCCGTAGTGAACGTCTGACACGTAACACTCTCTCCCAATAAGGATCTCCTTTCCTCGGTGTAATACTAATCTATAGGTCCTCCCGACCCGTGAAATTTCAATCCTCCTAACCTCGGCGCCACTAACTCTAGCGAATCTACATCCTACTAATGCTACGGTCTAAGCGTTACCCTACTTAAGCGAAATGAGTATCCTAAACATATCCCTAGTGCCCAAGGCCTCTCTCAACTTCCAACATTTGCTCGGTTTCGTGCGTGGGACATCTCGCCAAGGCAAAATCCAAACAAGGAACCCTCCTGTTACACTACTCCCTCGCGTCATCGATCATCGAGATGTAACGGCCCAAGGCACACCAGCGGGACGTCCTAAATCCTGTCTACGCTAACCTACAAACGCGTTTCTACTATCTTATCCTTCCGCCCATACGAAAGGAAACCTAACCAATCGAAGTGCCTACTCTCTGTAGGAACACTACTTACATCACACCAATCACAGATTTCCTCCAAATTTGCCTTCTTATTAAGGCCTGACTGTTATCCTCAATCAATTTCTTCTAGGTCCTACTCCATCCAACGACTTGTGGTGAGAGGACCACTTTAGTGCTTTCCATAACACAATATTTCCATAAATATACCATCATCACAGGGCTCATAGTCTATAGTGGTTCATCCAGACTATAAGACTAACCCACATCATTGCATCCTATAACAGCTCTCCACGCCCGGCGTCGTTAAGAGTCATGTGTGGAGCGTCTTGCAAAGCGAAATTCAAACAAGGAACCCCTCCACACATTGACACTTGACTTCGTCGGTCACGGAGTCTCGTTATTTCAGACATGCAACCGGGATAATCATATCCCTTATCAACAAAAGGTGATCTGAACTCCTATCTCTAACTAAGAGTCACATCACCAAGCACTCGCACTCATTTTTAAGTCCTTGCACAAATAGTAATGAGCTTAATCTTACAGCTCAACACAAATCCTGCGGCCTTAAATCATATATATAAGGTCGCCATATACCCAAATCACTATAATGAAATCTCTACTCATCAAAGTTTCGTATCCCACAATAAATAAGGTGAACTCAACCTATATCTAGGTGAGACACCGCAAAAATAACCTGTTCCCTCTAGGAACCATGGACACGATAGACTTGCCATTCTTATCCTTCTATCGCTCCGAAAATACACCATAATTTATTATACTCATCATACCACCATGCTCGTATAGACATATAAAACGAGCATCACTAACCAGATATGTATATATATACCATATATCAGCACCCGCCTCTATGGCGAATAAAGGAAAACAAAACTCCGCTACTGCGGACAACACATAGGCATACATGATATAATGTTATCGATACCGCCATAACTCAAATTACACACACGAGTATATGTCTAACTAATACCGTGACTTTATCTAGCCACGCCAAATATACCTCTTCCTTGAGGTAAAACTCATAACAATAACTCCGCCCTGCTCCTTACTATCATCTTACTAGTCCTCTTAACTTCTTCGTTAAAAGGAAACTCCACTACGAGCTTCAAACTTAAAGCTCCAACTAAGCCCCACCTCCTGTCGCCATCCAAACTCTGCACACGATTCTCAAACGAGTGCACAAAATATTTCTATAATCTCATAATATGGCAGGAGAACGAAATCTCAAAAGAGAAATCAACGATCCTAGTCCCGAGGCTCTATATCAAATCGAGAGCAACGCTGAAAGCATAGTACGTCCGCCCAGATTCCTAAGGACACTAGAACCTGATGCTCTGATACCATCTATAACAACCCGCCTAATGGGATACCGGGCGATCACTACTATATCATATTAAAACAGGAGTCACATATGGATCATTCTTCGCATCACTGTCGAAAATCCATTTTGTTACTAATATCCTATTAGGCGAGCGTTAAACACTTTTACTTAAATACTCTTTTTAAACAATTATAAATAAAACATACACACAGTTTATGCGTAAATAAAACTGAAAGGAAAATGAAATGAAATAAAATAACCGAACACCCGGTTCAAATTATACAACCATATGGAATGATGCTCCAAAATAATAAATAAATGCAATTCGACCATTGGCCCGAATATTTATACCGTACCTCCTATCTAGAGTACAAGAATGGAAGCGGCTATCAAAAACCTGCACGCATCCACAGTTGCTGCAGCTGACGTCTGACCAGAAGGAAGTGCCTTCCAGGCATCCCTATGTCTTGACACCTATATATATATATATATAAGGAAAAGAAGATAAATGGGTCAGAGCCCGAGTTTTTGAAAATATTTAGCAAGTGCATAAATGCCTTATTTTTTTTTTTAATAAGGTTTTATCTCATATTTAAATTTGGTATCGCACTCCCGTGAGATACCCCTCACCTCTCCACTAACAGTGCACTCCTAGCGCGTCCCTCTAAACATCCTAGTCAAGCTATCCTGCTAAACTAGTCTATCACCAACCCACTATCAACCCTAGATAGTCCAAGTAATGTACTAAGGGCTAAACTTCACCCCAGTCTCAAAGCTATGTCATGTTCGTGCGTGGGGTGTCTCGCAAAGCGAAATCCAAACAAGGAACCCTCTCGATACACTACTACGCGGCACGGTCGATCGTCGAGATCCGCCAGTCCCTCAATACAGAAAGATATATATAAATATATATACCATAGGAATTTATAATATAAGAGCACTAAGGATTAAACTTCTCCCCAGTCTCAACACACTGCCATATTCGAGCGTGGGGTGTCTCGCGAAGCGAAATCCAAACAAGCAACCCCCCCGATACACTACTATGCGGCAAGGTCGATCGTCGGGATCCATTAGACCCTCGGTACTCGATTCATCCATATATACATATTCATATTACAATATACATCTGGATCTATCTCCCGGACTGAGGATTTATATACAAGTATTTATCAATACTTTTCATTTTCTCAAAACTTCCCATTTCCCTTTTTATACTCAGGAAATGTAAATATAAAAGCCAATTCATTATCATGAATTGCTTTAACAAATCATATACTTTTAAAAGCCAATTTTATTATCATAAAAATGCTTTTCCGTTTTATCTCATCCCATTTCCCTTTTTATACTCAGGAAATGTACCCAAAGCAATTTTCATTATCATGAAAATGCTTTGATCAATCATATGCTTCCACATCCCTTCTTCCATCCAGGAGTGTTACCGAAGCCAAACCTTTATCCCATTTCCCTTTTTATACTCTGGAAATGTAAATTAAAGCCAATTTATTATCATAAATTGCTTTAATAAAACTAAGACCGCCCCTCAGGGTTTCCTCACTGGACGCGCCCCTAAATGGCTATCATCTTCCAGGGCCTATCTATACAAGACAACCTGGGAACCTACCAACGTCAGGAAGCGGCCATATTGCCTGCGAAAAAGTCAAGACCGCACCCAGAATCCCCTAACCAGCGTAGTAAACAATAATCGCCCATATGGCCTATAGGACTATAGCCAGCCTGCATTCATTAACCAGGGGGCATCACCATAATGCACGCAACTTCCCTTATGATAGCGATTTAGGGAGGTGTGTAATCCATATATTCCTCCTAGAATATATATATATATATATATATAATGGCCCTATGCCAAGTACATCTAGCGATGACCATTCCCAAAGATTCCCTCAAGGAATCATAATCATGCATTCATATATGCATGATATTAAACCCAAAGTATTCTCTTACTTTTATAGCTAGCAAAATACTTTAATTTCATTTAAGGACTTATACATCAACCTGAATGTCTCTTATCCCAAACATTAATTAACTCCATACCCCGGATCACACTCTAAATTAATCCGAGGTTTTCTTATCCTCCTCAAATCATCATCTAGGGGTCCTAATATTCCATGTAGAAACACCTATAATAATCTCCAAAACCACAATTTAAGTATCCCTCAACTTAAAAGGAGAAAACCTCAAAATTTTGCCAGGATCGAATCAATTCGCTGGCCACCGAATCGATTCACCCTGTCCGAATCGATTTGAAATGGTTCTACTTTCAAACTGTCCCTTACCGAATCGATTCGGACAGGCCGAATCGATTCAGCTGGTCCAAAATTCCCAAATCTGCTTAGGGTTTTATATATAACCCAATACCCAAAATTTAATCAACTCCCCATTTAAATTATAAATCGAATTTATTACAACAAACCCAAAGTTTTAATATCTCTTCAAATTCTTTAGAGGTCCTAAAAATCCTTTTTCAGAACCCCTAATATTTATCTCCAATAAGTTACAACTAATGATTTCCAATCTCGGACAACTTTCCGTAGAAAAATCATTATAAATCCAAAAAAATCAGAAAAATACACGGTCGGCGCCCACGCGATCGCGTCGAAGAGATCTACAAATTTCATTTTTTGACCAAGAGCCGAATCGATTCTCATGAGGCCGACTCGATTCGGTTAACACGCAGGCCACTATTCATCATCTTCAAAAAATTTCTAAACCTCCATTATTCTCCATTTTTGTTGTTTCTAAGCTCATCCAACAACTCAATAAACGTCTAATCTAGGTTTTACAACCAACACAACAATTAATTTGGGGTATTAACCCATATCTCTTGAATTTGAAACCTAAATCCTTAAAACCTAGTTTTTTGGTATTTCTCCCATTTCAATTCCATTTTATACTCCATTAACATGATTTTAATACTATAAATCATTAAGAGTTTACATTTCATCAATTTGTAAACTCATATCCAACTTTTACCAATTTTATTTTAAGGGTCCTAACCCTAAAATCATGTTTATACCAAATGTGATATGAGATAATTGCACAAAATGAAATAAAGCAAGTAAACACTTACCTGGAGGATGAAATCCGATGACCTCGAGCTGAATCCCGCGGAGTTTGGCCGGAGTCCCTCTTTTCTCCTTCCTCTCTCTCTTCTCTCTCTTTTCTTTCATTCCTTTCCCTTTTTCTCCCTCTCCCTCTCTTTATATAGGAAGAAAAGGGGTTTAACCCCTTAAAACCCCAAAACGACTCGTTTACCGAATTACGAGTTACTTTACCTCTAAAATTACCCGAAACTCATTTTCGACAATCGGACACTCTTCTTCGACTATCTCGGACATTCTGAGACTCACGGCGCAGTCAAAATTTCCATCCGGGATACTTGACCAAAAATCACTATTTCAACCCAACATAAATAAATGCGGATTTTCCAATTAAAAATCTTACCTCGTGTCGCTTTACTCAACGGCGACATATAATTAAAATATTTCGACCTATATAGTTCCAAAATTAATTACAACACCTATCGAAAATCATCTGATCCTCAAAAATCCCAAAAATCACTATTTAGGGAAAATCTCCAAATTCCAATTTATACTTAATAATGGAATTTAATTGTCTCCAAAAGGTCGTGTTGTTACATCACCCTTGCCCATCTTCGTCCATGTACCCTCCTACCCACCCACCCCTGGTCCACCGATGCTTTGCATCGAGTGATGCACTTTGCTATACAGGTGCATTGACCCGTTTTAGCCTTTATCCAACAAGACTGATGCTTCAGTCTTGTTTGGGGGTGATTCTCATCACCCAATTTTTCTGCCACCCCGTGCTTTCATAGATCTTATCTTTAGGGTGAGAACGGTTCGGTCTGGCTGAAGACGTTAAACTTAGCGCTATCGGGAGGCAGCCTGTTGTTCATTGTTTCTGAGTATGAGTCTTATCCTGTTTGGGGGTGGTGTTTCACACCACCCAATTCTTTTCACATGCTTTATAGACTTGTGCATACTTTTGTATCGCATACGTTCTTCAGGTTTCATCTCTGCTCCCTCAGGTGGTACACTTTCACAGCGGTTCATTATGGTAATATCTTTCCTCCCTTGTGCTTTCATTTTTATATATGGTTTTAAACATCGAGGACGATGTTCTCTTCTGTTTGGGGGTGGAAAATTAATCAAATTCGTACCTCTTTTGAAAATTTTCAGAAACAAGTGATTTTAAATTTTTTGTGCAGTTAAAAAATAATTTTTTAAGACATGATTTGTCTATCATCCATCTTTTAGAAATCTCGGAATACCCGTGTTCAAACCCAAAAATTACTCTCTTAACCTTAAATTAATTAATACCTCTTAAAGTGTACTCGCACCATGAATTCCTAAATTCAGCAATTTTACACTATCACGTTAACAATCAAAAGTTGAAGAGTAAATATATTCTTAAGAAAGCCTTAAAAGATCACTAGTAGAGACTTAAACCCGTGAGATTTGAGTATTTCACCTTTTTGAGGGTTTTTACATATCTCCGAGTCACAAGATGACTCAACTTTCTTTGGGTACTTCATTTAGTCGTTGCATGATCTCATTATTTTTTCAAATTTGGCTTAATCATTGAGAATGACATCACTTTTGAGTTATAAGAAACATGTGTCTTGTAGTTTGTTCCGAGCACTAAACCGAATTTGCCATACACTTACCATTTTTACCCTTCACTCCACTTATTATCATCCCATGTTTTCCTTACCCATATATGTCCCAGATACCATCCTTATGTCATTTACCATCACTACCATAATTTTTGAGAAAAAGAGTGTTTGAAATTTTCCATGTAAATTATCTTCATTTGTGTTATAAAAAAAATGCATCGCAATAAAAAGAAAAGAAAAAAAAATATAGAAAAGTAGAAAAAGAAAGATGCGATCATAAGTTCAAAAGATGAAGACAATAATCAATCAAAGTGTGTCACACTCTTCTCAAAATACCCCATCATTCATCTTCTTCATTTCATTAGCCCCTCATACCTTTCATAAATGACATTTTTCACCCTTGGTAAAGTGTTCGGGAAAATGAGAAGTTTATATGGTGAATAACTCGACATTCTCGACATAGTAGTTAAGCATTTGTTCATGAGATCAAAATTCTTTCATGTATCTGTCATTTTCTGTAAAGTGTGTGAGACATTTGAACTTGTTTACATTTATTCACCTCCTCACACACTAGAGAGATACATTTACCCAATTCTCATAGAGTTCGATTCATAGAGATATATCCAGTGAGAATTGAAGTCAAAACGTCGATTCTACGAAGGCGATCTTAGAATTACTCTAATGATACTTAAGATTACTTCACACTACACATGTTGAGTTTTAGGAAGGATTATGCTTTTGGTATTAAGTAATTTTTATACCTCACTTTGATAGTTGAATACGGTGTTCCTTGATGTCCTTTCAAAGTTGGGTTGTATAGCGTTTCATCATCTACTTAGATACTGCATTTAAACAAGTTTTATAATTTTGTGGGTAAATTCACTACAAACCCTCATGAGGCACCACTCGTCCTGTAGGGCAACTTACAGGTTTAATGGCTTGTTGCACATGCTAAGTGCATTTGCCAGTGCCTGCGAAAGTGGCACACTTTTGGATACTTATCTCTGTTCGAGGACTAGAAATTTCTGTTTGGGGGTGGTGTGATAAGCACCCAAAAGTGTCTATTTTATACCCCGAACAGATGCATTTTAGTCGCTCGTTTTTAATAAAAATGGCCTTAGGTTCGTATTTATTTATTTCGCATGTCACTTCACAGTCGCGGTATCAAAAGTACTAAATCAAGTCCATTGCGACGTAGAAGCGGTTAAAAGCATGAAACGAAGAAATCAAAGAGACCGCGAAGTCTGGACTCCAATTTGAGCATGCTGGTGATATGTTCCGAATACCCCGAACCAGTCCCGTAATCCTAACCCGAGCCCAGACTATTCCCCGAGCCTGGTGTGTGTTGAGTTTGTATCTTTATTATTCTTCTAGATTTTTATTTTTAGTCGTTTTATTTTTAGGATTTATTTCAGATTTATTTAGAATTTTCTAGGATTTATTTTCTATTTTTCTATTTCTTTATTTTGATTTTGATTTTTATTAGTTTTTCATTTTTAATCTTTATTTTATTTTATTAGGATTAGTTTAAGTGTTTATTATTAGTTTTATTAGATTTTACAAATTTTTTTAGGATTTTAGTTTTAATTATGAGATTTTTACTTTTATTTCTTTTGTTTTATTATTTGAATTTTTTTAGGTTAGGATTTTAATTTTTTTTTAGTTGATTTTAATTTTTTAGTTAGTAGTTTTATTTTTAGTTAGTTAGTTAGGTTATTTTATTTTAGGGGTACAAATTAAACACACGCCAAATAACCCCAAAACTTAAACACTCACACCTAACTAACCTACACCTAAAACAAACCTCACCCACACACACCTATCCTACACCCTCACCACACCAAAGTATCCCTACCTACTATTCATCATCATCCCCATCTCTCCACTCTCTCACCTCCTACCATAACCAACAAATCACTTCTCTCTCTATCCTCATACCCTCACCATCAAACCTCCAGCTAGCGACCCAACTCAAGGCAACCCGAAACCCAACAAACCCCGGACCCACCTGTCGATCCAGTCCTCCGACGCCACCCCCTATCGGCGATGAAGCCCCAGGCAGCGCCCTCTCATCCCAGCTCACCCACTCCGATCGCAGCCTCGTCCAACCCACCTGCTCCGGACCACTGAACTCCAAACCCGTGACCCGAATCCCCTACCCGACCTGCCCCGACCCAAAACCCACGTAGCCATGCTTGTCCCCGCAACCAAACCTGAAAAAAAAAAGAAAAAAAAATCCTAAACACGAGTCCCACATCGATGTAACACCCCTCTAAATTCTAGCGTCGGCCGCCACCAAAATTAAGCCGGACGTTAATAAATTAAATATCATCCTTAGCATGTGACAGATGTGAGACATATAAATTCTAATCCACTAGGTAAATATTTTAAACAAATCCCAAATTTTACGGATATTCAACAAATTTGTCTACAAAGTACGATATAAAGTCCGTCACATGAATTCTCCAAATGTCTTAATTATTACAATCAATCAAGTCTAACTGAAATCTCTTAAAACAACTTTGGAACCGAATGGCCCAATAAGAACCAAATAAAGTCTCACAATAAATACGACTGGATAGGAGAAAATAAATGACTAAAATGATAATATAAATCCATCTGCACTTCCAAATGATCTCCAAAAATATCTATGCAACTACTCCAATTTATTTCCTGAAAATATTAGTCAACGCATGTGTCAGAGCCAAAGCCTTGAGCATAAATACCAGCTACTCCTTTCAATTAGGGTCCTTGAACCCAGACAGTATTGCTATATATATCGACCATAACAATAGAATATTTTAATTAAAAGAAAGTCTATTATCCTTAACAATTAAATTTTCTAAGTACCCACCCAAGGTTTAAATGTGCCACACCAATATTATTTTAAATTTAACCCAAACTCCACGATGTTAATGTTTCTGAATTAAAAGAGATGAATTGTTCTCACTTTATTATTAGGTATGGCGGTCCTCTCTCCGTGGATGATTTACACCAAAATTTATTAATATTACCACACATCCCCTTGTCAAGACCGTCGTCTGACCCAATTTGGCCCTCGACATATGACACGGTTCCACACACCCACACATCCCCTTGTCAAGACCGCCGTCTGACCTAGATTTTTATTCTGCGGCCCTCGACATATGACAAGGTTTCACACACCCACACATCCCCATGTCATACTCGCCGTCTGATCCGTTTTTATCCTGCGATCCTCGATATATGACAGGTTCCACACATGACACGACATCAACGTCCTCTGACCCGGTTAAACTGTCGGCCCTGGACACATAATGCCGCCATTCAATTTTAATACCAGTTTTAGTCTTTTGGTATTAATTTTCCAAAATTTCTCATACTAGATATTCACAATAAAAAAATTTCCACCCTTAATAGCGATGTAAAAATCCTCAAAATAATTCTTAGTCCCAAAATAAAAGTCCCCAAAATACAATTGCATCACATGATAAATAAATGATGATTTAAATAATTTATTTCAACTAGATATTAATTCTAGATTATCACATCCACGGTAAAATTAGAGAATTTGCCCCCCACCCCAATTTATATAACCCGCATAGATTTATTTTAATTAGTCCCATACCTAATTATCATAAATCGCAACTAAGGCCCACTTTATTAGTCCCATACCTAACAAGTGTACTATAGCAAGGAGTGAAAAACTAATTATCTACAATACCAACTTTCCCGAAATATTCAATATTGTAATATTTCATAATTGACATAATCAACAATTTATGATAATATTCCTAACAAATTTAATTTCCCAATAAATGATTTTTATCCATATATGGGGAAATTAAGAACAAATATTAATAGTAACTTTCCCGAATTTATTATCATAAGTCCCATAATTATTATTTATTTTCTTAGCACCAATTATTTTAGTGGTTTTAGAAATTGACATAAACATCCAATTTAAATTACTACGGGGTCCTATACAAGTCCATAATATTTTCAAGGGTCCTCTACAAGTTCATAATATTTTCAAGGGTCCTTTACAGGTCCATAATATTTTTAAGGGTCCTTTCCAAGTCCAAAGTTTATTTAGAGGTCCTTTATATAAATTGGTCCATAATAACACCAATTAATCGAAACAATAACAAAATTATATTTATTAGACAGATTTAAATTTATTTTTACAAAACAGCCCATAATTATTTTCTTTCATTTCTTAAGTTCTAAATTTCAGTTTTAACCCCATGAGTTTTAATTGAGGCTATAATCAAGACATATATCACTAAAAGAAAAGAATAGGATAAACATGCCTGATTTTTCGAATGATGAAATTGACAAGAGATTCGGGGTCCTCTCGAAAAATTGATCGAAAAGCTCTCTTGCACCTCTTTGAAATAATTCTGTTTTGACCCCCAAAAAATAAGCTTGAAAACTATTTTAATGGTGTTTTGAGTTTTGGAGGTGGAAGATGAATAGAGAATGGTGTTTTTATAATGAGAGAATTCAAGGCCTATTTATAGTTGTTTGGGAGTCACTGTGACCGTTGGATCAAAACAAAATTGGATGATTGAGATGGTGTGCCACCAACCATTCCCACCAACCACTCTCACCTACCACACTATTAATTCCTATTTTATTTTATATTTTACTATTTTCACAACTTAAAATAGCTATAAAACAGGTCTAAATTGTGTTTTTGGAAGATGTCGAAGAAGAGAAAGTTGATCAAAATTAAATTTTGAGTCCGTATGGTGATTTTCAGAATTTTCTGAGCACTTGCATTTTTTTTAATAAAATAATAATATTTAATTTATTTATTCATTTTTCGACGTTTGACCCCATGGCACTCTTAGACCTATTTTTAGCATTCAATAACTATAGTCAAATTATTTTTAACCCCAATAGATCGTTCTACAAAAATCACGCAAGTTCACGTCCTGCGCGACACCTGCTGACAAAAGTCCAATTTTATTTAAAAATATTCATTTAAAAATTCGGGTTGTTACATTCGATCCCTATGGCAACCTGCCTTCATCGATATTCCCAAAAAAATCGGATGAAATCAATTCCACTCCATTTGTCTTCTTTGACTTGGAAAACTCAAGATCCTAAAAAATCTACACCAAACAAAGCATCGTGGGCTACAAAAGTATGGAGGAGCATCTTATTTTGAAAGAGGGGACTCTCAACAAAAAAAGACAAACGCAGATAAAGAGAAAAAGAGAGTGTATATTATGTACAGTTTAGGGTCATGAAAAAATTCCAGAAAAATACAAAAAAATTAGTTTAGCTTAAAATAATTTTTAGGTTTAGTTTTTATTCTTCTTTTTGCAATCAAGTGCTAGAAATTGTGAAGATGTTTGAGGCATGTCAAGGCGCATTTCAAGACAAATTTGTGAAAAAAAAATTGCTTATTGTATTTCTACATTCTCCTTTCAATTAATTTTCTTCTTGACATATTATCTATTATTGTTTATGCACACATGAAAATGTTTGGCTAAACACCTCATTCAAGGGGTGGGATGCACTGCGAATGATGTTAATTTACTTAATTGGTTCATTAATTTTATATTTCTAGGTAAATTAATTTTTAACTGTCACCGGTTAATTTAGGTAACGAGAGTTAGTAAATTAATCGAACGAATTAATGTTTGAATTTAGGAATCGAACTAGACATAGGTTTTTCCGAAATTTGAATATTAATTCGGTGTTGAAATTTGAAGATTCTTGTTGTTTTCTTTAAATTGATCCTAGCAGGTAATTTTCTGAAAATAGTATAAGTCCTAATTTTTCATCGTGTAACATTTTTAAATTAATTTTCTAAAAAAGATTTTATTCACTTTATAATTTTAACGAGAGTTAGATTATCGATTTAATATTATCTCAAAATATTTCAAATTAATAAATTGAGAAATTAAAATAATTGAAAATGCAGTGTAATCTCATCTCTTGACTTTATCACATATTTCACACTCGGTTGCACATTACATTCTTTATTTAGTCATTTAGTAAATTTAGCATTTAATTAGTTAATTTTTCCCTTGAAATTGTTTTTAAAAAAAATAAACAAAAAAATATTTTCATAAAAAAATTGGAATTGCACATTTTCACATTAATTGTTTCACCTTGGAAGTTGGATTGATACCCGTACTTACCGCAATACGAGTTATTTTTAGACAAGTTTTGTAGGTACTTAAGGGAATTTTGAGAGTGGCTTTTGAAGACAATGATTGTACAACAATGATATACCCAAAAAGCTTCTTATCACGTACCGACTGGATTTTTGCATTATTTTGCCCTTTTTTAAAAATAGGACCCCATCCGTGAGCTTGGCAACAAGTTAAACGTTGTCTTACATATTTTTAAATGCTATTTTCCAAGGCCCGGGTCCTGTCCAGATTTTTTTTTGCATTTAGGCAAACCTAATACAAGTGAAAATCTAAATAATAACATTAATAATAATCATGATAAGATTCCTCTCCTTTTTCCCTCTCATTGAAAAACCAAAATACTAAAAATATTTTTCCCTCCTTTTTTCAAAAATACCAAAAAATTTCACCTTCCTTTCAAAAATAAATTCGAACAGTTTTTCCTCTCAGGTCTATCGCATACCCGATTTGGCATGGCTCCCTATTTGCTTCGGTCTTTCGTCAAATAGCAACGAAGCTCCGTCGCTTCTTCTGCTACTTCGTCTGAGTTTCGAATCTACCTTCACGATCTTTTCATTGAGAACTCCGACCAAGCACCGAATGTTCATGCAGATTTGATGGTCGTCCTAGCACAACTCGGTGCTAAGATTGACAACCTCCAAACCGAGATCCATGACATACAGCAACATCGGGACCACATTCTCGCAGAACCTAGGTTCTTTTTTCTCATACTATGGGCCCACCTGATCCCGATCTTTTTTAGGTCCCAAAAGAGTATCATCATGTTCCTCATGCCCCACCTGCCAATGGGCCGCTATCGGCTCAGCTCTCGATTCTGAACCTTGCCCAGCCTGGGGCTAATCTGCCAGTACCATTGTCCTAAAAAAGAAGAACTAAACAAGGTCAATGAAGACCTCAAACTGTTGTCGAATAAGTTTGACCATGTCAAAATATCTGGGAACTACATGGACTACACCCATATGTCTCCCTATCCTAAAGCTAAACTGCCAGAGAAGTTCAAGATGCTAGACATCGAGAAGTTCGGGGGAAGCCGACCCCCAATTATGGACATTCGAAGCTATCACCGATCCAAGACCATCCTTGGTGACCCAGAAGAGATAAAGGCCCAAATGTTCCAACAGACCTTGAAAGAAAGTTCCCTCCGATAGTTTTTGTCCCTCGAAGAATCCATAATCCATAATTTAGGGGATGTCGCCCAGGAATTCATATCTCAGTACAGGGATAATGAGGAACTAGAGGTTACATGCCGAGATCTAAAACTACTCAAGAAAACCCTGGGGAAACAGTTAGTAGCTTCATAAGAAGGTGGAGAGATAAAGCTTTCTCTATGACAAACATGATCTCTAAGGAGGAACAAGGTATTATTATGACGAAGAACTTCTTGCCTCACATACGATCATCCATGGGAGGATAATATCACCCTCATTTTCTAACCCTTTGATATGATGGTGTAAAAATTGAAGAAGGTATAACCAAAACGGAGTTTGAACCAAAGAAAGTGACTGGGTAGATCACTCCCTGAGAGTATGAGAAGCCTTCCAGTGCTACAGTATCAACCATCAACAACATCTCACAACCTGCTACCTTTTAGGCACCAAAAAGTCTCCCTAATCCTGTAAAGAAATAATACACCGAGCTTCATGCTCCCTTGTCCAAAGTCTACCAAGCCTTGTTAAGCCGAAATCTTATCAAACCTTCGGACCCTCATCCATTGCCAAATCCACTAAAACCATCAAGCCTGATTCCCGTTGTGATTTTTACTAGTCTGCATGTCATATTATCGACCAGTGTTTCCATCTTAGGAATGTGGTCCAAGGCCTCATTGATCAGGGTATCATCTCCCCACCAGCTAATCCTAAACCCAATACCACTCATAACCCACTTCAAACACATGCAAATTTCTTGTTTATAGCCAATAACCCAGAATTTGACCCATCTAATGAAATCGAGCCCTGCAAAGCACCTATTATCCCTACAGTATCCCCCAAACCACTAAAGGTTTTCCTTTCCTTTCTCCTACACCCGATATGTTTTTCCAATCAAGATTTGTCACTCCTTACGATAACTTGCATTACCGCCTGCACCGAATCTAAAGGGGGGAATGGAGATATCCTTTGTGTGGAACCAACTTTTGATGTTTGGGCTTAAATTGCCCACCGAAATGTCCATTGATGGTCAGAAGTGAAACAAATTGTTCATGCAATATCTAAAGTGGGCTTGAGAGTCAAATGAATGGGTAGATACGAAAGAAGCCAGTCTCGATAATAAGGTACAAAAGATGGCCGATGTGTTCCGATAGACAAATGAAATCTACAACATCTATAAGTTGCTCACCGCTTTAAAGAATCAAGGACAATTGATCCTTTTACTCTTGCACCTCCCTGGTGAGTGGAAAAATTTGTACAATGATGTTGTTGAGGTGGTTGAATGTATTGACTACTCTTGTCAAGAATACATAGTCTCCACTAGATGGGGTGAGGACTTTGAGAGTTCAAACGATGAATCTGACAATGAAAGTTTCTATACTTGGGCCGAAGACTACAAACACGAAGTGAAACCTCTCGTCGAGTAAGTAATATCAATTATTGAGGAATCCGAGGGAAGTGATTTTTAGGATCATTTGACCTGCAAAAACTGAGACTAAGCCTATGCATGATCTGTTCAGATGTTGTGTCTTCAGAACCGTCCGCTCAAATCAAAGATGCCGGCATGCCACTTCTCAACTGGAATGCCATACCAGTCCAACCTGCACAGATCCAGCCCAACCCTGATGTTAATCCCATTCAAACCTCTTCATGTAACAAAGACCTCCTTTGATGAGGTTCTCAATGTTATTTTTTCGAAAAATGAAACAAATGAAGACTTTGAGTATCTTGTTGTGCCTTACATTAATTGTCTTGATTCTACTCAAACTCTTGGTGATGAGGATTTTACAAATGAACAATTCTTAACTGGTCTTAGTAAGGAAAATAACAAATACCATATCCGAATTCAAATTAATGATGATGAAATTGTTTTTATTAATCTCGTTTCTAGTAGCCACCGGTGCGAAATTAGGATAGGGTTCAATCTTAACGAGCATGAGCGTGCATAATTTAAAGGACTACTGAAAGAATTCATGGGCGTCTTCGCACGCCCTTACAATGACATGCTCGGCATTAACCCAAAAATAGCTCAGCATGAGATCCTGACATTCCCAAAATGTAAGTTGGTCAAATAAAAGTTAAGGAAACTTCTTACCGAATGGTCGCTTAAGGTCAAAAAGGGGGTGGTTAAGTAGTTGAGCGTGGGTTTCATTCACGGGCTCGAATACCCAACAAGGCTCCCCAACATCGTCCTCGTACTGAAGTCGGGAAGAAAATTTCATATGTGCGTCGACTATCGGGATTGGAATAAAGCATCCCCAAGTGAAGATTACTCGCTACCCACTGTCGACATGATTGTGGATAACATAACCAAACATGCCCTCAAATCATTTGTCAATGGGTTCTTCGGATATAACCAAAGCAATATACAACCTGACATCAGGATAAAACCACCTTCATCACCCCATGGGGAATTTTCTACTACACTGTCATGTCGTTCGGGATCAAGAACATCAGAGCTACCTACCAAATGGATGCCACAACCATCCGACACAACCTTATTCACAAGGAGGTCGAAGTCTATGTAGATGACATGATCATCAAATCTAAGACTCAAAAAAATCATATTCTTGCCCTTCGAAAGTTCTTCGAATGACTACGACAATACCAGATGCGGCTAAACCCATAGAAGTGTGTCTTCGATGTCACAAAAGGAAAACTTTTAGTATTGATGGTTAGTGAGAAGGGAATCGAAGCATACCCTACCAAGCTGAAAGCCATACTTGAGATGCCACCACCACGAAAGGATAAGGAAGTCCCGGGACTCTTGGGTAAGCTATAGTACATCAGTCGCTTCAACAGCCAGCTGACCTATATCTGTGGAACCATTTTTAAACTTCTCTAAAAGAATTCAACTAAAGTCTAGAGTGAGGCGTGCCAAGAATCCTTTAACCAAATCAAGCGATACCTCACTAAACCTTCGGTTCTTATGCCTCCACAGCCAGGTCACCCTATCCTCTTTTACTTGACTATAACAGAAACCACAACAGGGCCTTTTTAACCCAATTCATTAAAGAATCTCCCCGGGAAAGAGCCATTTATTATGCCAGTCACAAATTGGTGAGGTATGAAGTTAACTACATTTCTTTTGAGATAGCATGTTTCGCATTGGTCTAGCTTGCACAAAAATTACGACGCTACATGCTTGCCTTAACCATCAGAATAGTATCCCGAATGGATTCCATTAAATACCTTCTAGAAAAACCTGCTTTATCTAACCAAATGTCCCGTTGGTTTATGTTGCTAGCCGAGTTTGATATTTTGTACATCACGCAGAAAGCTATGAAAAGGAGAGCCATCTCTAACTGCCTTGTTGATTACCCCATGGAAGGAACCGATGTTTGGGTCTGTGAATTTCCAAATGAAGATATACTTTGAGCTTCTCAAAAGGACCTTTCTTGGAAAGTAATTTGTGATTGGAACCGACGCGAAGATAATTTAATTATATACATGATTATGTTTTGAAACTCTCCAAATTATGCAGTATAAATTTACCAAAATGCCCTTGAAGTATAAGAAAATACCAAAACCTTTCGAAAATAGCCATAACTTCCTCATTCATAGTCAGAATGACGCATGGTCAGTGGCCATGGAATGATAATTTGATGATCCACATGTTGGTAACTTCATTCCATACAAAATAGTGAGTTTGAAAAGATCATATTGCCCTTGAATTAGCTTTCGATGACAGAAATTCTCTAAAATGCAACCGAACCTCACTTTTAGCGTTCCAATACCTGTAAAAGCACAATTAACCCCTGAAAAATATATATATGTCCAAATTCGAGGTTGTCTGGTTAACGAGCATAAATATAGGTATTAAGAATGTAAAAGTTCTGGAATACATAAAGATAAAGGGCGTAAATATGCAATATTCGTGATGTATCACACCCCATAACTTAGACATTGCTAGTCCTTTGTGATGAAACAAACAAAACCAGTCCACTGAAGGAAATACAAAACATATATATGCATCGAAATATAATTGCCACTTTCGTAGGGAACACGATTGTATTTAGCATATGCAATAAGCTGTTAAACTCCTAGGTTACCCTAGTGGACGGGTGTTGTCTCGTGAGGGTTTTTAGGGATGAAACCCACAAACATGATATAGTTTCCTCAAAATATGCCCAAACCAACATGTGACAAGCCCAACAATATCGAAAAGGATTTCATACGCATTATTAGCACAATGAATGAATTCAAACAAAAGTCCGTATTATTAACATTATAGAATGCACCTAATAGAATTGAAACCTTAAAATGTGGGAGAGGAGCGAGCACATGCAAAGTGTGATTTGGAAAAAACTTAAATAAATCGGATACTAAATAAAGCAATCATATATTCAATCCTCACGGGCATTACACTCATCAAGTGAACTCACTCGAAACATGGATTTAACACACGGAACATGCGGGCATAAAGAGTAAATGTAAGTGGAAAATAGGTCGCGCACATGTCACAAATGAAGAACGCAGTATATAAAATGAAAAATTGTAATCTTAATGAAAGATACCGCTCATTAAAATAGGCGAAATGCATTTTCACAGATTATCGCAACTATTTCAACTTTTAAATTAAATGCACCCTAAGATCACATAGGACTTGTATAGGGTTGTAATGTAGGTTTGGGGATAAGGTTATGAAATGAAAGGATTATGTATGGATTTAAAGTGTTCGGAGATGAAAACTCAGGATAATGGAAAAATGCGGGAAATTTCAAAATTTGGACAAACAACTTCCATAAAAGGCATTGAATATACAATCGAGAGAGTAAACAAAGCTTATTCGAACACTATATACACAATATACAACTTTCTCTTTCTTTTTCTTTTCTTCTTTTTCTCAATTTTTTTTTGTTTTCTTTTCTTTTGTTTTCTACTTTCTCTTTTCTCACCTTTTTTCACTTCTTTCTTTTCTTTACTTTTCACAATCTCACGTGCCTAAATTGCAATCGCGACACAATATCATTTAATCCCAAGTATCATTCTAAACAAAGGTATGGAAGGTAATATGTATGGCTTATAACTCCAATGTGGAGTTGGTTATGGGATTTTGGGTTATGAAACGAAAGGCTATATTTAGGCTCAAAGGGGTTGACGAGTGTAACCATATAAGATGAGGTCAAGGCTAATATGGGTGATATAACAAGGATGGCCTATGATCATTTCATAAAGTTTACGCAATTATCGAGTCAAAACAAACATTAAAAATCATACTCAAGCAATACATTTCAAGAATGAACTCAATTAATGAATGATCAAATGAAAGAATAGTGAGATTACCAACGACTGTAACATTTTCAAAGAGGAAAGAAATGTGTATAACACGCACAAATGAAGAAAATCTCAAAGTTAACTCGGTGTAGGTATATACAATGTAACAAAATATTACCGAGTTATAAAAATCTTAAACCAAATCAATAAAGCAAGAAAAGTGCATGTGGTCATGGGATTAAAGTTTAATTCATGAAGTTATTTATAATATCAATGATTGAGGACTAAAGTCTAATAACTTCTAAAATCGAGAACATGCATCATTGAGTTGTCTATCGGATCGGGCAATTATTGAAATGTATCATCGCAAACAAAGGCAAAATGCCCAACAAAGGAGAAAAAAGAAAAAAAATCTTTTTGAATTTTTTTATTTTTTCAAGAAAAGCATGCTTGGGATTAACATATAATCAAATCATGGAAACTACCAATGAATGGATAGAATATCCCACACCCCCCTAACTTAAAACCTGACATTGTCCTCAATGTGAATTATGAACCAAGTTAAAGAGAGGAAAAGAGCGATATTACCCACAATGGAACGATCTCCGAAAAGTACAAGTCCAATGATTCTATAAAACATGTTAGTACAAAAGCATAAAAAAAAGAAGAAATAAAACATTAACTAATTACATTAAACCATAAGTAAGAAGAAAAATAAGATACTATATACAACCTACAATTTTAACTTCTAATTAACTATACACTAGAAGTTGAAATTTTTTAGGGTCCACCCAAAATACGATTTGGCTTTGAAAGATCCACGACGGACCCTCCCTTTCATGCATGCCTCCCGAAAAATAGGAACGTTGTTCGAACAACAGAAGGCATGTGTAAGGCGGAAGAAATAAACGATACCCAATTAAAAATTTTGGAGGGAGGATGGGGGATTTGGATAAGGCGGGTGACAAATACATATGGGGGCCAAGAAAAAATTAATCACCTCCCAAATATTTTGAAATTGTAATGGGAGTGGGCGCACAAGGAGGTAAAGATGCCTTCATGGAAAGCAACTCGAGCAAGTACTCCTCGTCGGTGAAAGGGTTGAAAGTTTTAAAGTTTGGAATCGATTCATCTGGTACTCGTAACGGTGTGATAACGGAGAATGAAAAGGGGGAGGAAAGAAATTCAAACTCAAGAGATGAGTTATCATCGCTCAAAGTTGGAATTTCAAAGGAGATAGAATAATTTTCAATGCAATTTTCTTCTTTGGGATCCAAAGATAAAATCATTTCATTGCAAATGGATACTACATCCATTTCATCCTCACTTTCAATCTCTATTAAACTATGGGCCAAGTCAAGGATGGTTTGTTCCAAAGTAGGCATAAAATCCTCATTTGGTTCAAAACATTCCTTAACTTCAAAAGTTTCAAAAGAAAAATCGTCGTCGGATTCAAATAATAAATCCAATTCATGTTCCCACAAATGATTTTCTTCCCGATAATGGTCTTCATACCTCTCATTCTCAAGCATGAGCAAACCCTCGTCGATAGTCATAGGCCGAGGTGTGGATTCTTGGAAATGAGAAGTTTGAAAATTATTATCGGAACTATACCCGAACTCATTATTATAAGAATTTTGAAAACTATAGATTTTAGTTTCAACATTCTTATTATAAGGAATTAGAGGCCCAAAATCGTTATCATCATCCTCAAAATACACGCACTCCAAAGCTTGACTTTTGTAATACTCGCCCAAAGTCATTTTTGAATTTGCAATTTTTTGGGATTCTAAGTATTCACCAAAAGTCATAGGTTTGCGAGGATTTTGAGAATTATCATAATGATTACCGAAAGGATTGGAATAAGACATGCTTACCCCAAAGATTGCTCGAAGTGGCGAAATCCACAAAGTGATGCGCACGCGAAAATTTCAAGCGGTTATTGGTGCTCAAATGTAGAAGTTCTACAATAATATTAGGCAAAAAATACAAATAGAAAAGAAAAAAATACTACGAAATACTAAATCAAATAAATTCTAAAACATCAAGTCCCCAACAACGGCGCCATTTGATAGACAGGGTTTTGTCGTGGTGTCCCATCACCGACGCCAGTCATTTGTTATATTCGGCTCACCAACTCTATACGAAAACCTAAACTATGACTACACTCTTTTAAGGGATTATAGCGGCTAGTCCGAGTATCGAATCCACAAGGACAAGTTGCTAGAATATTATTTGGTTTATTACTTCTTAATAAAAGTGTAAAAGATAACGAACAAACAGAAAGAAAGATTAACTAGGAGAGAGTGTATTTAAACTAAAATTAACAAAGGAATAAAAACTATAGGATGCGACTAATATCCCTCAAATCGAGTTAACGCGTATAAATGGTTACATGGGACTACAGATTTACTAAGATTGAATCTCGTTTCGACAGTTAATTAAATCTAGAGTTGTCATCCCTAAATTCGCATAAATGCCTAATATGATTTTAGCGTCAACAAATATCCCGAGAATTGCGCACGAAAGGTCGTAAGCACGGAACATACATGAGATATCCCATCAAATCTCTTAGGCGCAATAACTAGAACAACCCAATCGAATTAAATACATAAACACCATCACCATAGCAAAGCAACACATTAAAGCAAGGTGATTTCCATTAATCACACCCTAATCTAACCTAGCTACAAAGCATGGTAAAAATAAAGAATTAAATCTACCCTAGAAAGCAATAAATGAAAGAAAGTAAAAGAAAGCAATAAATCTAAGTTACAAAGCAAGGAAATGAACAAAATAAAACTTAAACAAAGAAATACAAATAATATAAATGGAGGGGAAGATGAATAGTAAACTTACAACCCACAAATGGGGAGCACCCAAAGAGAGAAGAAGATGATCTCTCCAAATCCAATCCCTAATCTAAACTATCTAAAATGAAATATATCCCCTAAATAAAATCCCCCAACATTCAATTTATACCCCAAAACAAACCCCAACAAAACCAAGCTAAACCACCCAAAATAAGTCAATTTTCATCCATATCTGATGGGCCCGGTCGACCTCATGTTTATTACCAGTCGACCACGGTTTTGGGATTTGCCTTGGGCTGTTGGCAGCCCCCTTTTCCTCTCCGAACCAATTTTGACGCGTTGCACGGAAGTGGCCATAACTCCCTCATACGGAATCGAAATGATGCGTGGTCGGAACCGAAGCGAAGCTAATTCAATTATATACATGATTATATTTTGAAACCCTCCAAATTATGCAGTATGAATTTACCAAAATGCCCTTGAAGTAGAAGAAAATACCAAAACCTTCTGGAAATGGTCATAACTTCCTCATTCGGAGTCAGAATGGCGCACGATTAGTGGACATGAAAAGATAATTTGATGATATACATGTTGATTACATAAAAATAGTGAGTTTGAAAATATCATATTGCCCTTGAAGTAGCTTTCGACGACATAACTTCTCTGAAATGCAACCGAACCTCACTTTTAGTGTTCCAATGCCTACAAAAGCACAATTAACCCCTGAAAAACATATATATGTCCAAATCCGAGGTTGTCTGGTTAACAAGCATAAATATAGACATTAAGAATGTAAAAGGGCTAGAATGCATAAAGATAAAGGGTGCAAATATGTAATATTCATGATGTATCAACCCCCTTTCCTGGCTCAGAAATAAGTTATGCTCACCCACTGCTACCACATTGAGCTCGTTAGTGAGGAAGATCCAGATATGGTCGGATTATGGTACAATGACAATTGGCGCCTCCTTAAACATGGTAGGTATCCCCAAGACTCAAATAAGAAAGATGTTGTGACCCTTCATAAATTGGTTCCCAGTATATCATCCGTGACAAAGCGTTGTTCAAGAGAAACTCCGATAGAACCCACTTACATTGCATAACAAGGGCTGATGTTGAAGAAATAATGCAGAATATCCGCAGTGGAGAATTCGGCCCCCACATGATTGGTCATATACATACTAAGAAGATCATCTGTCAAGGGTACTACTGGACCACCATTGTTCAAGATTGCATTGCTTGTGTTCGAAGATGCCTCCAATGCCATCAATTTTCCAAACTCTAACACTTACCTCCTTGAGAACTATACGACATGAGAATTCTTTGGCCTTTCTCCACCTGGGGCATAGACATCATAGGGAAGGTTACTCCCAAAGATTCAAATGGTCATGAATTCATCATGGTCGCCATTGATTACTTCACAAAATGGGTCGAAGCAAAATAATATGCAGTGTTGGATGGTAAGAAAGTAGCCAAGTTCATCAAAAAGAACATATTCGGTTGATACGGGGTTCTCCAGGAGCTAGTATCAGATAAAGAACTCTACTTTAAAGCCGAGGTCATAGAATTAGTTAACGAGTATGAAATTCAGAGACACAAATCTTCTCCCCCCAACCATTGGTGTTGTCGAAGTCGCCAACAAAAGCCTCAAAGCCATTATCAACAAGATGACCGAGAATTACAGAGATTGGACTAATCGGATACCTTACACCCTCTGGGGCTACTGCACTTCAATCAAAACACCCGTTGGGGATACCCCTTATTCTTCAGTTTAGGGCATGGAAGCAGTCCTACCCGTTGAGCTAGAAATACCCTCACTGCGCATCATGCTCGAAAGTAATGTCAGCGGGGAAGATTGGCATCAGAGCCACTTTGATGAACTATCACTCTTGGACTAAAGGAGACTTAAGTCTCTATACATATACAGGGGTATCATCACCGGGTGGCGTGATCATTCAATAGAAAACTCAAGGATCGTGGTATTCAATAAGGATACCTTTCTCTCAAGGAGATCATATAAATCGTCTGGGACCCCAGAGGGAAATTCAAATCGAATTGGAGCGGCCCTTACATTTTGAAGAAAATTCTTTTAGGCGGTACCGCTATACTCACAGACCTTGATGGAGAAGAGATGATGCGTTCAATCAATCTAGATTGTCTTAAGAAATTTTACCCGTAGTCTGAAATCTCGGTGCACCACGACTCTTCTCACCACCCTTCTATAAAAAAAAATCTCCATTTCCCCTACCCAGAACTATATGGGACTTGGTCCTCTCAAAATAATTTCTTTTCAAAGTAAAACTTATGAAATTTTCAAAAAAACCTAGAGATACGTAGGCAGCCCATATGCCACACATGGGCATGATCCCCTCTTTTTCACAAAATGCTTTTCTCTTCTAACCTCGAAGAATGGCGACCTATCTTATCATTTACATGAACAAAGGGATTATGTATACCTTAGCGATTGGTATAGATAATTCATATGCAAAACACATCAAGAGGCACAAAAAAATATAACCAAAATCATTTTTTTATTTCTAATAAAGGAATACAACTGTTATATGAAGTATCAGTGAAGGGAACCAAACATACCAACCCCTTCCACTAGCTGAAACCATCTTACACAAACTTACCTAGTCCCTACCAACTTCACAAAAATCCCCACCAAAAAAAACATATTATAAATTAACCCGAGCTTCACATAAATTTATCCTAGCTTCATAAATGTTATATTCAATTACTAAAAGGCCCCGCTTTATCATCATTTAGGGGCCCTGGAGGTCCCCAAATCTCCCATTCCTGGTTAACGCTCTGTATGAGCTCCATGGAGTGATACTCTCTGACAAGCTTTGTCCAAACCACAACACCTTCTTCTAGGGTGTCAAAATAAGCAAGCCACATTTTCCCAAGCTCTTCCTACATGATATTTTCCATTACCCACTTCCACAACAACTTCAGGTAGTCCCAAGAAACATGCTGGCCCCTCTTAAAGATTGTGACGGATGGGTAGACAGTCGAAGGAATTCCCATAAGGAGCCTAGCATCATCCGCAATAATTGAGATAGGTTCTCCATCGGGAAGAAGTTAGTTATACGAGGAGGAACAATTTATTCCCATCCAACATGGCGCAGATGCCGCTAAGGGAAATAAAAAAAAAGTCTAGTGAGGGCCAACCAACCACACATATCGATATTCTTCGAGCTGCAAAATAGGCTGCAAGTATCCTCACCATGGCATAGACTAATGAAGACACCGGGCTCCATGATACACAAACCAATTAACACAATTCTCTACCGATGGACCAAAACTGAAGAAAGGTCGGACAAAGAAATTGAGGAGCACACCTTCCAAGGGATACTCGAAAGGGGTTGCCAAACGGAGTCTCTCTACAAGCCACGTGAATAACATTACCGGTCTCCCCTTCAAAAAATCATAATGGCACTCTTTCTAAGGATCACATCTGTTCAGGGTCTCCGTTAGTACCACCGCTGCAGGATTATGGAGATAAGACATCCGTACTGATATCACAACCACTTAGTGATAAACAGTCAAGTCCATTGTCACCAAAAATAACCTCTCAGTAAGGTCCAAGGCAACTGCTCCGGCAAAGACAACTTCATCAAAACCCTTCTATCACACTGAATACACAATCGCCTAAACATAAATAGTCCCTCAATTAACCAAAGGTTAAGCCGCCGAAGGAGAAATATGGAGAAACTCACCTAGAAATGCCCGAGGATAACAAGAAAAATCAGGCATAGTCGTCGCGACACTCGGGCTAACCCCCAATATTATCAAGAATTACTCGTAAGTAGGACAAACCTCATCCACGTTGAAACGGAAGATATGGTCCTTCGGATACCAGAATTGAACCACCGTTGCTAGCGAGTTCCAGTCTATAGCTCGATTACGCCATAGAGAAACCTGGTACAAGATGAAGGTGTCATAGATAATGTTGTACAATCACATGGACTTCAAACAATCAAGATAAAAAGAGAATTCTTCGTACATGGGAAGGGCCATTTAGGGAAAACACAAAAGTCCATGCAAGAAACAAATTTCCTAGAATCCCGATTAATTTCCAGCCCTATAATAGTATACTAATGTGCAGTACAGTGCAATAAAAGCCTAGGGGTGATTTGACTTGACCCCCAATCTGATAGGCAGGTCAAGGAGTATGCCGATTGGCACCCCCTATTTTGGAAAATTCCATCTTTTCTCTTTTACCTAAATCAATTTTTAAAAATCCTTGATTTGAAAAAAGTATCCCAGGGTGTTACTCCTTTTTAATAAATATTCCTCAGAAAAACCATTTCCATTTTCAAAATAAATTCATACTCAAAAATCTTCTCTTAAGTTAATTACTCTTACTCTCCTTTTCTAAAAAGAAATAAACATGTTCCCTTTAATCCCCGTATTTTTGCATAAAAATAAATATTGTTCCTTTTATCTCTATCTTCGCATAATATAAAAAATCTCAACAAAAAGTTAAAAGTACATAGAGGTTAAGTCACTAAAATGCCCAAAAAAAATTGCATATCTTTCATTTATATTATTTCTTCACATGATTTCATTTTGCAGAAAGAAAAGAAAAGCAAAAAATTACAATGGGACTCTACCGGAACCCATAAACCTCTCCCTTGAACCCTTAATCTCCGCGACGAACACGCTTTTGCCGACGTCGACCAGTAGACCAACCTTCCACTCTCGAAACCAAAACCCTCGCCTGAAGAAGAAGACGACACTAAGCAAGAAGGGGCAAACTTCATGATATAATTAGATACGGAAGACATCCAGTCCTTGATGTCCCGCAGCCAGTTGGTCAGCACCCGAGCATACTGCATGCAAAGGAATAATAAAAGATGAATCAATCAGTAAAGAGAGATGGAAACGAAAAGAGAAAGAGAAGAAATATGCCTCAGGTCGGCGGGCGTCATCCTTAAGCCCTGTCAACCCAAACACCTATGCGTGAGGACGGTGCGGAACACTCACTGACTCCCAACTATCCAATCAAAAATTATATGAAGGGGGAGTGCCATAAATGAGTGGTTCCTCCTTTGCCACTGTCTCTATCAACGTACCATCACCTGTACTGAGGGTTGATCCCACCGGTGCGCTGGTTCCCCTACCCAAAGTCGTAGTAGTGGAGGCATGTTCTCCATGCCAGAGATACAGGTGGGCATCAACCAACTCGTCATAAAATCCAGGTAATCATAACTCGCCATTATATCCTTGTAGTGTGTATAGGGATCGTCTATCATCACTGACATCCTGGCATCATCTGTCATCTCTCTCACCCACCTTATGTATAAGGGCGCCAATGGTGGGACCACCACCTCCTCCTCCATGATTTGCCTCACCACCCTTTCTTCTAAGTACCAGATGTACCCAAACTCGTGCGCGATCAATCATAGCATCCATGCATGCCATCCCATAACCCCCTAGTTCTGTAGAGCCACCACCCAGGCCTAGGGTAGAAGATCACCTGCAGTTCCCAACAGAGAATCGATATCTACATAAGGAATAAAAATGCCGAGAAGAACTCAAAAAAGGATAAAATTAACCTTCTCGCTCATCAAGGCGTTCAGAATCTTCCACATATTCGCCAAATACAAAACTGGTTCGATCGTCGGTTGGACTTTTAACACCGAAACATACGAAAAAATTCCCTCAAATCCTCATCCTTCAGGGCCATCAACCCAGCATTGTGCCCTACCACCTCATAGAACCACGTCTGCCAAAGACAAAAAATCAAAAAAGAGAATAAAGGAAGAGTGCCAGAGAAGAAAAATAAATCCAAAATTACCCCCAGAAGATACGTGGATCCCATAGAAGTTTGTCGTAAGCACCGACCCAAAGCATCCAAAGAAGAATAAAGGGACACCAAAGCCAGGCTCCCACAATCAAATAAGGGGATATCGAAAATCGTCCCCAGATACGGGAAAAATCAAAGATGGATGAGGTTATCACTCATCGCACTAATAAACCACCATGGAGGAGAAAAATAAACAGGCAGGTCGTCTGCCTCACCTGTCGCCCAACCGTCACATCCACTCTCCTCTTCAGCAAAAGCTCCTTCAAAGTTAAATTTCGAATAGAATCCACCGACTACATCCCCTAGAGTCGCCTGCACCGCCTCTAGCGTAACCCTAAAGATGCGATCCAACCCTATCTGAAACCCCTCTTAATCCAGTCCCAACAGCTGTTGGACATCTATGAGAGTAACAGTAATCTTTTCATATCCAATATAGAATGTGTGGGTAGTGTCCCACCACCTCTCCACAAGGTCACATAACACCGCAGTGGAACGCGGTGTCTTATCCAACGATTTCGCCAGCTGGCCAAACACGGTACACGATACTATCTAGCGACAGCCGCAGGGAGATTCTCCTAGATATCCTTCCATCCAGTCATCCCTTGGGACCAAATGCTCGAAGAAGAAAAGTTATTCTATAGGAAAACAAAAAGGAAAACCTTTCCTTATCACAAGGAATAAAAGAGAAAAATATTAAAAAACCAAAAGTTTCCATACTTACTGTTGAAGAAAGAAAATGGTTCAGGCCATTTTAGTGGCGTCAACAACAGATAAATGATGAGGATGAGATTGAAGATGAAGATAAACATTCACATCAAACATATAAGAGACAAAGGTTTTTAAAGTGGTTCGTCTATGAATAAAGCCTACATCCACTGTTATTTTATTCCCAGGGGTTTACAATAGCACAATATGGTGTTTCTTGGTTCTCTCAGAGCTCTCCCCTTGAATGAGGATGATACATTGTATTTATAGCCCTTAGGCTGTACATGTGAAAGGGTAAACATTAAATGCCCTTTAGGAATATACGTCTGTATGATGAACATTCAATGAATAGTTGAACTGTTGGTTATCTGGCAATTAATGCTGGGGTCGAGATGCAGCTTGGACCGCCTAAGTTGCTCGTCGGTTAGGAGTTCCTCGGAGAGATAAAGTTCCTCGGGGTACACCTGTTGTTCGGAGTAAGCCTGATCTGATTGGGAATATTGACACGTATCTTCATCTGATTCGTCCATGTAAGCATATTAATTTTGGTATCAACTGGTTGTTATGTCGACCAACTCTCCTCGGGTGCCAACTAATACTCCTTGGGTGCCGACCAACGCTCCTCGGGTGCCGACCAACTCTCCACAGGCGTTGAATATTGCCACATATGATGGCATGTGTCCTTTTCTGATTGGTCCTCGTAGATGGAGAATTTTTGCGTTAACAGAAGCCCCCAATGCTCCATGCTTGATGGTTTACTTGAAAGGATGGAGTATTTATTCTGCATTGTTGTTCGGTGCTCGTGAAATTCTTGATTTGTTCAACATAAAGTGCATTATCTCCTGGACGACATATGATGCTGGCTGATCGATGGTTGCTAATCTTTCTTTTGAGGAACTCCGTGTGCTATGTATCACCCCTGGGAATTTGGATGCAACCATGCCATAGTATGCAGCTTGTAGCTTGTCATAATCTTCAAGTATGTTGATTGGTTTGCCAACCGACCAACTGCCTCCTGTGCCGAGCAACTGAGTGCTAACTTCACGTGCTTGATTTTTCTGATTTATGCTCCTCTGAATATTTTGTCGAGTAACATACTAGCTTTTGAACCCAACTCTTCAATCTGATTAGTACCAAGCTAGTGGTGGACTTCGAAACATTTTCATACAACTTCTTCTTCATTATTGGTCGAGACAGTAGTAGCAAAGATCTCAGTGCTGTAGATGCTGAATTTGGCTTCTGAACTTCAATAGCATGTGCATAATAACTCCTGAATATGCCTCCTGAACTTCTGAATGCACCTCTTGAACTTCTTAATACACCTCCTGAACTTCAATATTCCTCCTAAACTTCAATATACCTCCTGAACTTCAATATCAAAAGTAATTCCTGAGCAAGAAAAACAACTCCTGAATGATGATTGGTCGGGGCCCCGACCGTGTGAGTTTGTGGAGTTGAATTTGATGATCGACTGCATGATGTTATAAGAATGTGCCACCAAATGATCAAATATATCTGTAATAGAAGCCCCCAACTGTGGAATGTGAACTTTGAATGAGATTTATCGACCAACCGGAGTTGGATTTTGTCTACCAACCGGAGTTGGATTTTATCTACCAACCCGAGTTGGATTTTGTGTACCAACCGGAGTTGGATTTTATCTACCAACCGGAGTTGGATTTTATCTACCAACCGGAGTTGGATTTTATCTACCAATCGGAGTTGGATTTTGTCTACCAACCGGAGTTGGATTTGGTTCCCGACCAACCGGAGTTGGTGGTAATTGATTATAAATGATGAAGACTTCCTCGGAGTTGACCAACGAATTGTTGGGAATATGATAATATAAATGTAGGATACATCCTTGGAGCTGAATAAGATATAATAAATGCTGGAGACCTCCTCAACTGATTGTTGGGAATAAGATAATATAAATATTGGAGACCTCGTCGGCGCTGACCAACAGATTGTTGGGAATAAGATAATATATATGCTGGAGACATCCTTGGAGCTGAATACATGATTATAAATATTTGTCGAGCTCCACGCTAAAATAAGAATAGAATATGCATCCAAATAGATATAAAGAATAAAATAATAAAATGCCTCGTTGATCTGTCGAGGTAGAATTATATAATGCCGAACAAGAATAAGATCTTTCAGAACATAAGAATACGGCCGAGAACATTGTCAGACCTGAATATAAATAAGAATTATCCGAACAAATGTTGTAATTCTCCTTAAAGCTGAATAAGTATCTTGTCGAGGCATAATTGCATAATGCCGAATAAGAATAATATTTTCCAGAACATAAGAATATGGCCGAGAACTTTGTTGGGCCTGCATATAAATAAGAATTACCCCGACCAACTATCCGTTGGGGGTGAAATATAATAAATGTTGTAGCTTTTCCTTCAGAACTAAATAAGTATCTCGTTGAGCTCCATGATGAGATGAATACATAATATGCATCCGAATGGATATTGAAAATGATTTGTGCTTGAGCATAAATCAGAGAAATAATAAAATATATAGTTCCTTGCTGAAGTGAAATTTTATAATACTGAGCAATAATAATAGTTTCCAGAAGTTTAAGATTGTTTCCGAGCATTCGTCGGCGTTGAATCTTGTACCTGTAAAAAATAATAACTTGCTCTACCATATGTGTAGGCTGAATTGATTAGTCATGAGAATAATTTACTCATCCAATCAATATATGATATGTATATGCTTGAGAAATAAAAATATTAATTTAAAAAAAATGAAATAATATATGTTGGCTGATATGTCGAGGCAAAATTGCCAGATGTCGAGCAATAACAGTTTCCATAAGTTTAAGATTGCGGCCGAGCTTTCGTCGGGATTGAATCATGTACCTATGGAATTTTAATCAGTTGCTCGAACTCCTGTTGAGACTAGTTCAAATAGTTAGTCATGAGAATAATTATTCGGCCAAACAGTATGTGATATGTATCAGCATAAAATAATAAAAATTTCAAAATATGAAATAATATTTTTGTGCCAAATGTGTGTGAGATGGACAAGTTTTTATCAGATATGCATCATAAATAAGACGTAGAGTTTTTTGTAAAGTTATTTAATCTCCAACAACTAATCAGGTATAGTTTACTGTTTGAAAATTATTTATCATTTGGTTTTAAAAATATTTTTTTGGGTGATTACAAGTTAAAAAAGACTTAAGCCCCCTGTTTGTCCCCAAGCTGAACTTGTGTTTAAAGAAATATCTGGGGTGCTTCGTATTTTTTAATACCCCAAGATTCTACTGCTGTCGACAAACGACATGGATGTTGCCGACCAACATTTAAGGATATCTCAAGTTATAGAATATATGGTGCCGACGAAGAAGCAAATGGTCCCCGACCAGCTGAGCAATTTCGCCGATCAACAAAAATGGTGCATTGACAGCACCGAACAACATTAGATGTCACCGACCAAAAAGTGGATGGTTGGATAGTTACCGACCAGTAAATTGAACCCTCCGACCAAGACTGATATGTCGCCGATCAAGAAGTAGATGATCGTCGACCTGCAATTGGTTCCACCGAGCTACAATATGAGTCTCTGACCAACAATAAGATACCTCGTAGTTGGATAAAATTATTTCAACGTTGCTGATGGATCTTCACATCTTATCTCCGACAAACAAAAATGGTCTGGTTAAGCTTCCCTTTAATAAAAGATGGCCCAAGATGATGTCTACCAACTATATGGATGGCTGACCAGAATATCCCGAATCCTTAGATCAGAAAAATAACATTTAATGTAAAATTTAAGCATTAAGAATGTTAATTAAATGAATAATTATATAATCCACTAGATCGTGTGATTTCGACAAAGAAACCTTGTGATGTGATGAACGAGGGGCCAACATATCAAATTTGTGCCCAGAGTCTTGATATGGTCATGATTTTTTTACTGATCCTCTTTTACAAGAGGTGGGTAATGATTTTTCGGTGATAGAAAATTATTTTTTATATTGATCCCTTCTTATTACCTATTTGGAGAGATAAAAATATGGTGAATGATCGAAGTTATTATCAAATTTATATCAAAAATCAATCAATTTGACTTTATTGACATAGATGGAAGATGAACCAAATTAAGTATATAGTTCATAAAAATGAATGCAAAGAGACTCAAACTTGAAGAGAGAGAAAATAGATCTGGGTCATGATTTCCATGAGAAAAATTTTTATTGTCTTTAACCTTTTCCCATTCTTTTATTAAAAATATGATGGGAATTTGAATAAACATCAAAGATCTTTCAAAAATTATTTCTAAATCAACAATAAAAATTATCAAATCTTATCATCATCGTAGATATTGGTATATGTAATCATTTAAAATATTTATTCCATGATATAAAATTTAAACTTGAGAATCAAGCCAAAAATTATGATGAAATCCACTATTTTTCAGATTTCTAAATAAGAATTAATCTAATAGTTATGATTTAAAAATCATGATATGCAACATTTTGCAGATAAAAATTGGATAATTAATTTATGTATATAAACATAAAAATCATGATTGAATCAAAAGATGTATGTATAATTGATTATATGTAAATAAAATAAAAACTTAGCTTTTGATGGAGAACAATGCTTGTAACACGGTTCCCACAGATGGCGCCAATCTGTTGAAGACAGAAAATGGTCCAGACCATTTTAGTGGCGTCAACAGCAGATAAATGATGAGGATGAGATTGAAGATGAAGATAAACTTTCACATCAAACATATAAGAGACAAAGGTTTTTAAAGTGGTTCGACTATGAATAAAGCCTACGTCCACTGTTATTTTATTCCCAGGGGTTTACAATAGCACAATATGGTGTTTCTTGGTTCTCTCAGATCTCTCCCCTTGAATGAGGATGATACATTGTATTTATAGCCCTTAGGTTGTACATGTGAAAGGGTAAACATTAAATGCCCTTTAGGAATATACGTCTGTATGATGAACATTCAATGAATAGTTGAACTGTTGGTTATCTGGCAATTAATGCTGGGGGCGAGATGCATCTCGGACCGCCTAAGTTGCTCGTCGGTTAGGAGTTCCTCGGAGAGATAAAGTTCCTTGGGGTACACCTGTTGTTCGGAGTAAGCCTGATCTGATTGGGAATATTGACACGTGTCTTCATCTGATTCGTCCATGTAAGCATATTAATTTTTGTATCAACTGGTTGTTATGTCGACCAACTCTCCTCGGGTGCCAACTAATACTCCTCGGGTGCCGACCAACTCTCCTCGGGTGCCGACCAACTCTCCTCGGGCGTTGAATATTGCCACATATGATGACATGTGTCCTTTTCTGATTGGTCCTCGTAGATGGAGAATTTTTGCGTTAACACTTACATACCCACTAGGGTCCTTCACCCTAGATGAACGGTGATATGCAAACTCACGCATCAAAGTGTGATCATCAGCAACACACTCAAACAAATCCAAGGCATTCTCATTGCACAGAGCAAGGGGCACTGCAGAATGCCACTCTAAGTCGGCCCAGTCATCAACGACCGGCCACTCATTGCCGTATACCTAGCTTAAAAAGCCATCCATTTAGATTCTTAAAGCATAAATGGCGTAAGAACAATTTCTAGAGAGATAAACCAGAAGATTCAAACACTTGAAGGTATGGAAAATGGGGAGGGGTCACCCCTTTTTAAACAAGGTTAATTATCCAGTCGATCTGCAGCCCCCAACCCATACCGATCGATAGCCGCCTTTTCCTCTTCCTAAGGAAGCCCAGGAGTCCGTGCCATTTCCGACTGGCTTCCTCAGACATACCGATCGACAATCCCCCTAAAATTTTGTACAAAAAAAGCCAAAAAAATCCTAGGAAAATCTAGAAATTTCTTTAAAAAATTCCTAATAATCTCAGAAAAATCCTTAAGAAATCCTTTTTTAGAGAACTAAGCCCCCTTACAAAGTCCCTAGCAGGATTAATCTTACACTCTTTTCCCAAGCCTACTCCACATCAGAACCGATAATGCGCTTACATCCAAGTCCTCTGCAAATTCCCCAACAGGAATTACAACATATTCTCTAGAGGAGTTTCAAGATAACATATTCCCCAGTTAGGCTTTCCCCAGCAAGTATCGAAAGAACACAATTTCTTCCCCAGCGGAACTAAAAGTGCACCTGCACCCCCAAGATAATTCAAAATTTTCCCCAAGGAGAGCTACTCCCCATATCATAACTACAGGTCCTCAGAATTGACCTAGGCCCTCATAATTGGTCGACACCACTTTAGGTCCTCAAAATTGACATCGGCCCTCAAAATTATTCATTATAACCATAGGTCCTCAAAATTGACCTTGACCCTCAGAATTGGTCGACATAACTACATCCTCAAAATTGACCTCGGCGCCATCAGAATTGGTCGACATAACTATAGAATCTCAGAATTGACCTCGGCCCCCAGAATTGATCGACACAACTTCAGGTCCTCAGAATTGACGTCATCCCTCAAAGTTGTTCATCTCAACCATAGGTCATCAGAATTGACTGAGACCCTTAGAATCGTCCCAACCTCAGGTCCTCAAAATTGTCCTGAACCTCAGAATTGGTCACTACAACTTTAGGTCCTCATAATTAACCTCGGCCTTCAGAATCGGTCATCATAACTTAAGGTCCTCATAATAGACCTCGACACTCAGAATCGATTATCCCAACTTTAGATCCTCAAGATTGACCTCAGCTTTCAGATTTGATCACC
This sequence comes from Sambucus nigra, assembly GCA_949130495.1. Taxonomy (NCBI): domain Eukaryota; kingdom Viridiplantae; phylum Streptophyta; class Magnoliopsida; order Dipsacales; family Adoxaceae; genus Sambucus; species Sambucus nigra. Next base: position 587,611,729 of record OX422216.1, read on the forward strand.
AACACTTCAGTTCTCAGAACAGACCTCGACCCTCAGAATTGGTCATCCCAACTTTAGGTCCTCAGAATTAACCTCGGGCCTCAGAATCGGTTATCCCAACTTTAGGTCCTCAGAATTGACCTCGACCTGTAGAATTGGTCATCCCCAGCATAAGTTTAGAATTGACTTCTACCCGCTGGAATGGTCATCCTCGTCTCCTTAGGTCCTTAGAATTAATCTCAACCCATTGAGTTGCTCCCCCTAACCCTTTAGTACCATTCTTAACGCATCCTTGTACCCTTAGGTCCTCCGAATTGACCTCGACCCACTGAATCGGTCACCCTCATTCCCTTAGATCCTCTGAATCGACCTTGACCCGCTAAACCGATCACCCTTATTCTCCAAGTTCGTAGAATTCACCTAAAACCCTTTTCCCTAGCGCTTATGTGGTGTCTATTATTCGACGGCCTTCACGTGTTCCAAACAATCCTGTCGAGGGGCTCTATAGACAACCCATGTTAAGACCATCCTAAGCGTCTCCTTAGGTCCCTAGAACTCATTCATCCACCACAAACCATAAGTTATACTCTAAGTAATGATCTAGAGGTCATCGGGCTCCCGAGCCCCATTTTACTCTAGTCAACTTTCTAATTCAAGTGAAAACTCAATGAATCTTCGAAGGGCTCTGAATCCCCTTGCCAATGGTCTATAACATGCGCGATTCTGACTTAGGGTTTGGACGAACAATCTATTTTACCCCAAAAACTGATCTGGAGGCCACTAGGCAATCCCGAGCCCCGTTTGACTCCGATCAGCTCTCCAGCTCGAGCGAAATCTCAATAAAACTTCTAAGGGATCTAAATCTCCTTTCTAACAGTTTTCCCCTTGCGTGATTCTAACTTTACGGTTCGGACAAACGATCCGTTTTACCCTAAAAACTGATCTGGAGGCCACCAAGCACTTTCAGGCCTCAATTGACCTTAGTTAAATCTCCAAACCGAGCGAATCTGAATGAAATCTTTAAGGCCTCTGAATACCCTTTTCCAATTGTCATCCCCGTGCACGAATCGACCTTACGATGCGGACCAACGATTCATTTTCCTTAAAAAAACTTCTTGTCCAATGACCAACGGGCGCTTCCGGGCCCTGTTTAACCTTTATCAACTCCCGAACCCGGGAGTGTTTCATGTATTCTTAAAGGATTCGAATGTCCTTTCCAACGGTCCACCTTGTGCACGATTATGACATACGATTTGCGTTTTATGCCCGTTTTCCAAAAAAATGTCCCAGATTGCCGAATGGCGTCCTAAGGACCCTGCCTATCGGAAGTGTGCCAGAGGTGTTGTACTGGTCAGCGGGTACAGGGTTATGACGATTGGTATCCCCTTGAACCTATAAATAGAGGCCATGACCTCACATTTAAAGGCACCCCTGAACACCCCTCTCAGTAATTCAGAAAACATTCTCTTGAATTCAGAGTTGTTCCCTTTCCTAAAAAACCCATTTCTTACATTCTTTTCCATCAGTTTCTTACCTCACTTGGTAAGATCCTCCCACCTCTCCATATCACCTTTGTACCATTGCAAGATCAGCATATCTACAGTTAAGATCAACATCAAGCATCCATAAAGAGGTATAATTCTCTCAAGTTTTTCTCTAATTTCTCTTATTGTAGTATTATTTGCTTTAGTTATACTTTAGCATTTTATTCCATTACATCACACATATCAACCTCAAATCTTTATTAGTAGTATTTGCACATATTCTGTTTTCATACAAAAACCAAAAATTAAGAAAAAGTGGGTTTATCCATAGCTTTCAAAAGAGGGATCTTTCATCTCACATTCCCTCACTCTTAAAATACATTTTTACACACACACATAAGAGAAATCTCCGGTTTGAATTTATGGATTTACTCCACCCTATGTTATCTTCCAACTACATGCACTTTGATGCCCCTTGGGCTACGTAAGCGTCTTGGGTAAATCCCGAGATTCGAGCCCTCCCTCATGCACGTTTGCTATATTGCTTTTATTATATATACATTCATAATGGATGACATAGTCTTGCATTTTTGTGTCTTGTCCATGCATACATCCGTTCTTCCATAACGACTTATAATTCGGCAAACACTTACACTTTATTTTGAATTACTATTTTCGAGAACAATCCTAAGGATGAATTCACTCCGTCATTTTCCATGGCGCAAGTTGAATGATTTCATTCTCATCTATACTATGCACATAAGCACACACTTCATGGAGTCTAACAGGAGAAGATTAACACATGCACATGAGAGATCGAAAGGGAGGGATGGGTGCCTAACACCTTCTCGTTCCATAACTTAGTCCCCGAACCTTTGAACTATTAGGTTTCACAAGCATCAGTATTGTCCTTGATGTCGTTCTCTCGAGGCGGTAACATTTCTTTTGCTTGTTTTGTACAAAATAGGCTGACAACTCTATCTCTACACATTAGCCCACATTGACGGCGATCGAGCTCCCTGAGGAAAAGGGGCGAACAATGTGCGCGACCCTGGATGGCCACACTAAGATCTTTCGAACTATTGATAAATGACGCAAGACCTCAAACATCCTTGGCCAGAGTCTTCTAGACTATAACACTCAATTACTTTCTAATAAACGGGCATAACACATTTGTACAGTAGACGTAAGACCATCCTCTGAGGTTCAAACCACTTAAATAACTGTTTAAACACATTTTTACACATCTCTGCTCTAACCCGTCTAAAGTCTGGAGGTGAGCACCTGTGGGTCCGAAGTACTAAACGACTTCTTGTTATTCTCACTAATCAAATCTAATTTCTAATGTGGGCTAAATTAAGTAGAAACTTGCATTTAATAAATTAACTAATTCAGAATTTACTTAATTCTAAAATTAATCATTTACTTAAATAATCCTAACAAACTTAACTTTTTAATGTTTTAATTAATTGTTCAAAGTTTTATATTCAGCTAAATACACACATACACAATTCCATTCAAGTGAAACCAATGAGAAATTTGGTCAAAATATTATAAAATTTTGATGTATGATTCACTTCATAGAAGAACTTGCTTGCATTATGTTCTTTACTAAATACCTCCAAATAATTTTGTAGGTTGAAGTAACTTTCTCTGCACAATACTTTAGGCATTCTTTTGGTTTGTATTATTCTATTTAGTGTAAGGGGCTTGCCCCAATGGTTACCACCAACCCTTGCTTTGCAAGAGGTTAGAGGTTCAAGTCTCACCCCCTCCCCCAAGACTGGAACCTCAAAAAAAAAAAAAAAAAGTGTATTATTCATAGCACAGTTTCAAAGTTGATGTCATTGTTAAATGACTCTCCCATCAATCTAAACTCATAGAAATTTACACAAATGTATATGTTATTGATGTTTAATGTTAGAAAATTTGTATTACATATTCTTTTGAGGAGGTAGTTGTTGATAGAAATCTAAAAATCATAACACTTTTTAGGCCAAAAGCAGAGGCCTTAAAAATTCATCTCTTTCTCTTTCTATCTCTCCCTTCAACGTGGGAAGTTCGTTATTTTTGCTAGGTACACATCCATATCAATCAACTATTTATATTTCTTTACTTATATGGTTTATATTATTTTTGGTTTAAAATTTTATATTTATAAACTTGATGTATATATATAACATTTTCTAAATGGTCCTATCAAATCATTTTTTTTCTTATTAGATCTTATTTAAACGCATGAATATTCACAATTACAAAAAGGATCTATTGAAATGGGAAAAAAAATCATGAGACCTATTGGACTAAAAAGAAAAATAAAAGTACCTATTAGACCAAAAATCTCTAAAACTAGTTATTAACTATTGGGAACAGCTTATTGATGACAATGGACAAAGCCAGCCCTTTTCAAGGGGGCTTGCCCCTTCCATCTTTGAAAGTTTTTAAATAATGCTCCTTATAATTTTTATAGTTTACAATTGAGTCTTTTTTTAAACAAATTTTATCAATACAATATAGAAACTTTGTAAATTTAGAATTTATGGTAATACAAGTTATGGAAAAAGAACAGCAAAATTTTCATTTACACTTTTAATCTCTATTTTTATGACAACATACATTAATACCGCTGACACGAACCCATTGCCATAATGATTAACCAATAAAAATATGAATTATTTAAAAATAGAGACTACAAGTGTAAATAAAATGTTTATTGTGCTAATTTTATACTCCATATTATTTCAAGCCCTAAAAATGTATAATCCATACAGTATAGCATTTAGGGCTTGAAATATAGTTAATTTTGTAATGTAACCCTTCATAATAACACCTTTTATCTACTGAGTCAATTACTTTTTAACTCGAATTAACTATTTTTTAACTTAATTAATTGTAGAAAAATTATCTTGCCACCCTTAAAATATATATCCCGAGAAATGAGTCCTCATTAGAAATCTCTATTAGGGTGGGTGAAGAACAGAATATAAACTATTACTTTCATTGGTTATTCTAAACACATCCTAAGCGCTAAATTGTATTTTTTGGACGAAAGTTTCATGCATCACTTTTATAATAGACATTTTGCATGCACTTTTTGTATATTGAAAAAGTAAACACACTTTTTGTAAGGGTGTGTTTGATTGAAAACATAAAAAATGCACAAAAAATAATGTATTTGAATGAGAAGTTAGAAAAATAATTGAAAAAAGATAAAAGTTTTTTATCTTACTTTTTCTATTTTCCATAAAAATCAACCACTAATGCCAAATTCAGATTTCTATAACGTTTGATTTCCATAAACATATAATAGAAATCAAAGGATTTCATTCTTTAATTTTTTAAACCAAAACTAAACAACCGTCAGATAAACGAAAACACCAAATGCACTCCATTACCCATTGTTGGTGAATCTTAGATGCGTACAAAGTACGGGGAAAACCAGTTATAAATTACATTACCTAAACATTATATACCATCATCATAAATTAACTATCTGTAGCTCCAAAACATAGTTAATTTCAAAAGCAAACATAGGGGTCCTTTTACTACACAAAATTACCCAAAATACAGAGAGAAGCAAATCTCTAATTTTTTTTTCCCCGGACTCTCGGCAACTGCCCCATCTGTCCAGCGTTAGTCCTGTGACGAGGGAGGAAAAATGTCACATGTGATACAACATGTTTTGAGGGTATACAATACCATTAACCCTTCGCAAACAAACATCACTTTATATCGTAACACAATAAATTAGCATCCTCAATATAACTATGAATTGAAAATTAAATAAAGTATCACATAATAGACACAAAAGATGAAGTAAAAAACAACTTAATGGCGCAGGATGAAAATAAGTGACGACATTATGAAAGTACAGTAAATATCTATGTGTTGAGAACACCTTAGGTGACTGTCTTTCCTGTCCGATAAGCAAAAAGTTTATTGTTGCCAAAAATATGAAAACAATACTTTTCATTTTGATTGTCTACAAAGAAGTTTTCAAACAAAGTAAGAATCAAGTCTATAGGATACATGACCATAGCAAGAATACACGAGCACTCTTGATAGGCTACGAGTCTCGGTCCGACACGCTGACACTTTCCCAACATTTTGAGAGAAATAGACGTATGTCAAAAATTTAGATATAAAATTAATGTTTCACCTTTTCAAATGAGCACCAAACAATTATTAGATATAAAATTTCCAAACATTTGTATTTTCTCTTCTTTCCTTCACATGTGCTCTCAGTGGATTATTAGATATTATACTTGCAATATATTTGTTATGTTATGCGGACTTCACTTATGAACACCAAACCAAAACCACATAGTTTTTGTCAAAAACAAGGTAGAGAGGGAAAAAAAAAACAACGCAACCTTCTTTCCTCTCTCAAGTCTCAACCCATAAAACACCCAAATCCTTTTACCTCCCTCTTTACTCTCCCCCAAAATGGCAGCTCTCTAATTTGTCCCTCTCCCTATCCCAACTCCTTAACAAAGGTAAATTGACTTACAAAGAGCTGATTATTAGCCCTTTGAGGAAAAGAAAAATGTTGCTGGCAATTTTTCTTATTATCAAGAACAGTAGTACATAGTAAAGTAAAAATAGATTAACAAAATTTATCAAAGAAAAATAAAGAGTACAGGGCAATTGGCAAAATTGATTAACAAAATTCTTTAAAAAAAAGTAGCATATCTACTGAAACTCCATAAAAGCTACCAAAGAAATGATGAATACCTGCTGCAGAAGCTAGATTGGGTTTCTGTTTTAGAGAGCATAGTTTTTGGTGAGAATAAAGAGGGAGGTATAAAAGGGTTTGGGTGTTTTGTTGACTACACAACTAAGTTGGGAGAGTAGAGAGGGTTGTGTCAGTTTTTTTCCCCCTCTACCTTGTTTAGGACGAAAACTACATAATTTAGGCTTGGTCCTAACAAGTACATAAGTGAAGTCGACATAGGAGCGAGCTCCATATATACCAGGTTATGCCCATGCCAATTGCATGGTGGTACATAGGCAATGTTCTACTTTTATTCTGGTATATTTGTGTTCGCAGTAAGCTGGTGCATCATCTCATACAGTAACCTATTGGTGAATATTAATAATTCTATGTCCGATAATATTACAAATCGCTTATCTATATCTGTGGTTTTTAGTATGTCATTGCATGTGCAATGACATACTAAAAAGCACAGATACATATAAGGGACACGGGTACGCCAATATGTTTTTAGAAAAAAAGTAGGGAACGGATACGTGGGAGTATATAAAATATTATATATCTATATATCCTTGACAGTTCTCTTAACTAAATGCATGATTCAGATTTCCACTAGTACATACAAAAAAGGCATAATTCATAATTGTGTTACCAATTTGCTTCCATAAATCAAATACATAATTAATCCAACTACTTCTTATAAAAGGGCAGAATGCATACTTCCATTATCCATTTGCTTCCATACATACAAAAGTTCCTACAAAAGGCAAAAGAAAAGCATTTTAGCGCCCTTACAAACCAAAAAAGAATGAAATCTTAATCATGTTCATACGCTCCATCACTAATTCATAGTTATATACTTCCATTACTTAAATACTAAAGTTAAATATTAGCACCCTGAATCCATAAAAAAATGTTAGGATCTTAACATGATAACCACATCCCCTATCCATCATCTTCAAGTGATAGAATGATCACATAAAAAACAACATAGTATTCAAACAGAAAAAGAAAGCAACAGAAAAAAAAAAATTGGATCCAAAAATTATAAACCGCATAATTTTCTATAATACTGGACTAAATGATAGAGTAATCATATAAAAAATATAGATTATCTAATTTTAGGACTTAAAATAATATTGATTATGGATATAGGACAACAAACATTTTGTTTCCATTTTTAGTCCGTATTTTCAAATTAAAGGGACACGTGGCATGTTGTGATTGGTTGACGTTTTATGAATATGGGTCCGCGCCAGCGACTTTATTCAAAAATAGGGACTAAAACCATAAATAAAATGTTTGTTGTCCTATTTCCAAAATGAATATTAAAATAGGTCCTAAATTTACAAAGCCCCTAAAAAAAAGACATAGTACATCTAAATATGTATAAAACGGAGAAGAAAGAAAAACACCAACCTCAAAGCGACTTGCTTAACATCCTTCCCTCGATTCACTAATAGCTTTCAACGAACAAGTAATAAGGAACGAATGACTCTCTTTCTCTACAACGAACTGCAAAGAAGATTGTCGCTAGGGTATCGCTGCGATTAGGTGCGAGGTTTTTTTTCTGGCTCGCAATTTTTATGTTCAAGGAATGAGAATGGCTAAAAGACTGATGAGAGGGTTAAAAACCTCAAGTTTAATATGTGTTGTGTTTTAAACCCAATCTTTTAAGTTATTTTATTTGGTTCCAAAATAACAAGTTAAGAAAATTATAATTTAGAACCGCACATCACCCCAACGTACATACGCATATATACAAACACATTTATATTAAACCGATTAACGTCAGGAGCCTACAGAATGCAGGTTTCCTTAAACATTAAACTGCAAAAGCAAGCAATCATACATTATAACTTTTAATCTAAACAGTTAATTGAGAACAAAAAAACACATTCTGATTAATTATATATATATATATATATATATATATATATATATATATATATATATAGGAAGCACGGACTCGACACGTAATACGGGATACGACTCGATTCGGAATACGGGATATGTGATTTTTTAAAATGTAGGATACGGATACGCTAGGATACGTTAAATATTTGTTATTTTATTTTATATATATTAATGATAAACTTGAATAAAATGGAAGTAAATCATCAAAACCATTATATTAAGTGCTCAAATATGATGATTGTTGTCACCAAACAAACACCATTACAATAAAACATAGAATGAAAACAGTAGGATTTCAATTTGAAATAAATTATTAACTGTGTCAACTTAAAAATAGAATGAAAACAGTTAAAAAAAAACAATACAGTTAAAAACAACACAGAAAAAAATATGAAAACAAACACAAAAAACAGTTAAGAAAAAAATCAGAAACAAAAAAATAACACAGTTAAAGGAAAAAATTTAGTCAGAATTTCTGGGAGAAGATAACAAAAGAACACAGAAAAAAAAGCCCCCAAATGAGGAAACAAAGAGCAACATAGAAGAAAAAAATACCTAGAGCAGTTTAGGAAAAAAAGAGGAACAAAACATGTCCATTTTAAGAATTCGCACGTATCCGAGTGTATCCGAGCATATCAAGTATCCTATACGTGTCCCAAAAAAATTCACAACCTCACGATAATATCCGTGCTATATATATATATATATATATATATATATATATTGTATTGACATGTCACTACATGTTCATGTCCATTTTTTCCGGCTCGCAATTTTTATGTTTAAGGAATGAGAATGGCTAAAAGACTGATAAGAGGGTTAAAAACCTTTTAGTTTTGTATCGGTTTTGTTTTAAACCAATCTTTTAAGGTATTTTATTTGGTTCCAAAATAAAAAGTTAAGAATATTATAATTTAGAACCGCACATCACCCCAACGTACATACAACACGTACATAGGCATATATGCAAACACATTTAACACATTTATATTAAACAGACTAAGGTCAGGAGCCAACATAATGTATTTTTCCTTGAGCATTATACTCCAAAGGCAAGCAATGATATATCATCATTTTAATCTAAACTGTCAATTGTGAAAAAAAAAATCTGATTTATTTTCTATATAAATATTATTTTATTGACATGTCACTTGATGTTCATGTCTTTCATTTTAAGAATTTGGCATATCCATGTTATACCCATGTCTTGTGTCCATGCTTCAAATGACCATACTCAGAGAAATTTAAATTTTTTATGAGCATTGGAGATGCTCAACCTCAGACACAATATCATTAAACATGAACAAAACATAACAAAGTAACCACATAGGGAAGAAGAAAGAGAAAACAAAAAAGGAACCCGGTAAGGAACAAGACAAGTGTTAAATGAAAAACACAAATCATTTTTTCATGTCCATATACCTTCTCATTAGTCCGTTGAGATCCTTATAGCACCAGCTTGAATCCCTTTGACAGAAAATCATCCCTAACAGAATCAAGTACCAATGTGAGTAATAACTATTAATAAGAAAACAATATAAACAAGACAATTGTGTCCATAAGCTACAGCCCCACCACCCCTGAAATTTTGAAAAACTATTTACATAACGCTCTAAAAAAAAAATCCATTTGGCATACCCACTGAAAGTTGCTATTTGTTTCATTAAACTAGCATTATCTTTGTTAAACTAGCATTGGAACACCATTAGCATGTTCTAATACTTAGACTCACTAACTAAAAGCTAGCCAATTTGATTCTCATCTAATTAGGGTGGCAATTGATATTTTGTGTCATATTTAGGCCTGGCAAAAACGACAAGATTCAATAAGATAAAACTGACACGACACAATATAATGTTCTTTTCTTTAACTCACACAAACAACCTATTTAGAACACGATTCAGAATTGCAACTCTTCAAAATTCCAGTCTTGTGTCCATAACAAAGAATATGCTAAACAAGTCAACATTAAAGCTAAGCACTGAAATAAGTTACCTCTTCTTGTTATTCTTTGGCTTCTTTTTCTCTTCCTTGCGCTGCTTCTTGGAATCACCAATTTTATCATACCCACAAAGGGGAACGAGGCTTCCCACACAAACTTCAGCATAAAACATTTTCGGCAACCCACGAACCTTATCATTCCTAATTGTTCCCCTTCTCAAATCATACCAAATTAACTTCTTCTCATCAAAATTCAGCAAAACTTCACCACGACTCTTAGAATAACCCAAAGGATACAAAGAAACATAAGGCTTAACCATGGGTGGCGAAATTGACAACAATTTCACCCAAGACTCCTTGACTCCATAATCTTTCATCACCCATATATCAGTCCGATACATTGGGTAAGAACCCATCATACAAAGACACCCACCCAAAACCTCCACAGTCATATCAACATCTTCCTTGTCCGGAAAATCAGGTTGTGAAACCAAATAATACTTCTCCACCCCAATATCAAAAGCAGCAATCACTTTAGGCGCACCAATATCGTCGGTTTTACTCACAACCGTGTGCAAAATCCCGTTAACATGCGCCCCCCACACGCGCTTATACGGGAGACAATAAGGGAAGTCCCCAATTTTTCGCCATGAATTCGATTTCAAGCTATAAACACTAACTTCAGACTTGGCCCATTGAAGTAATTTATTAAACTGAATTACTCTAAGCACCTTATAATCGTCTTTAACAATATCATACCCTAACCCAAACTTTTCAAATAGGGAACTTACAGTAAAATATGGGTACTCAATTGGCGTTATCGGTAAAAATTTGCACTGTAGAATAGATGGATTGAACAAAACTATGTGGTCCCCTTATAGAAGAAGCAATCCGTTACAAGAACCCAATACTTCATAGTTTTTGAACTGGTTGTTGAATTCAACGGCTTTATCGAGTGAGCTAAAGTCCACTGAATGGAGCGGGCCCATCCCTCCGAAAATGAGTGCGAGATTTGAGTTGGTATCAATTGATCGATTGTGGTGCGCTTTTACAAAATCTGAACTGTCAATTAGAAAGCGCCATGGTTTAGATACGCACCTAAAACGCAAGAGGGGTTTTACTGGTAATCGGGAGAGTATGTCTGTGATTATCTCTTTCGGGAGCTTTGACATCTTTGTGATCTAGGTAGGTACTGTGTGAGAGATTAACTACAGCACCTTGGGTACTGACCGTACGCGGAAAAACCTGCCAAAAAAGGAATAAATAACATGTCAAGAAACCCACAAAAATGGGGGCTTTATGCTACAAATATCTACAAGACTACAATAACAGGCAATTAAAAGAGAAGTCTTTCAAACTACCATTATATTCACATTTGTCATTTATTGTAAATAAATACTATAAAGTGCATGGCTAATACCTAACTTGCCTTGGTCGTGCGTGAGCAGCTAAGATAGATGCACAGTTATGCAATATTGACGGCTCAAAACAACAACACACGATGCCTATGCAAAATTATAACACTAATTATAAGACGATCAACTTATATTGAACTCTTTGAGCGACTCGAACCAAGTGCTTAAGGGATATACTCAAGGTATTCAACTACATAACTAGTGGAAATCAAAGGAATATGTTACTGTGCTGTAAAAAAAACAATATCGTAACAGAAAACACCAAACACATGCAATTTTCCCATGGCATATTCACATCAACAATTACAACTAGCATTTAAAAGATTATCTTAAAGTTCAAGAATAAATTTATTACTTAAGAACCCGCTCACAATGCAGTAAGTAAGACACGGGTGCCTCTGCATAACTAATAGTTTGCACAACACTTGACATTAGCCGAATGTTTTCGTTACAAATTTATATCTCAAGCTTAAAATTTGGAGCAGCACACGACATTATCTTTTCCGGAGTTGGGTGCCTTGTACATTTTTCCATGTTTAAATTGCAAGTGGAATGAAAATCAAAATTCTAAAAGGCAACACCAACTATACTAAAATTGGAAAATATAAATACTAATAGCGATCAATGTAACACCACAATCACTTGTATTATAGCACACCCCCGGTGGCCAACTTTTATTTACTCTTGTTGTTAGATCTTATATATCCCCAAACATTGGTTATCAATTTTATGAGCATAATCCTACATGTATTGCTCCAATTTGCTTGTTATGAGGTCCAACTGACCCGAATGATAAACTAATTGTAAACAGAATTCTAAAATCGAATCACATAAAACAATACAAATGGTCGTGATAATTTCAGATTCTTTAACAAAGCAATTAATAAATGAGACAAGTACACTTAGGTTGCGTTTGCTTTTTGATCTGAATAAATCTCTGAAGACTGAAAAATATGTTTGTTTTATGTCTGAATATACCTCTCTCAATGAATGTATTTAGACTCATTCAGAGTTCAAATTCAGACTAATTTTACCGCTTAACCATTAAGAGTCAAATATAGCCGTTAGCCACTTAATCATTTAAAAAAAACAAATACTTTTTGGTACCTCATATTCAAACTTAAAAGGTAAAAAACATACAACACCTTTCTCACAAGTAATTTATTTACACTAAATCTGGGATGAAAAAAACTTAAAACTTCCGGGTACCCATTTACTCAATATTCTTTTATGTTTAAAAATTTTGTATAAAACCGTCACAAACACTCTTCTCTTATCCTAAGCCCCAAATCTTAGGCCATAAAACTCTAAACCGAAAAAATAAAACTAAAAATATGAAGCAAATAAGGGCTTTTTTTACATTGGGAGTGTTTTGTTTACCTGGGAGACCAATACGTTGAAGCTTAGATTTTTAGTTGGGTTTAAGAGAGGGCGTGGCAGTGTAGAAGGGTAGTGGTTTTATTGTTGAGATAAAAAAGGACAGTTTGGTCATAATAAGTGTAGGCGCCATTGTTGTGTGCAGGTTTCCCGCCAAATCAACTAGGGTTATATGGCTTTAATCATTTCATTTATGGGATCGTAGATATTTACTCCCATTTTTTAAAACTAATTTGTATTCATTTTTATGTTTTTATTTTTTTAATCGTTGGTCCTATTGTAATAATTGTAGGACACATATCATACTTTAGAGAGAAAAAAAAAAGGAGTTAGAAGGCGGTTGATGAAAAATTTGAGTAGTTACGGAGAGTGGCGTAACTATGCACGAGGCTTGACAAAACTAGTACTTATTTTAACGCCAATACATCACAGCCCACCCAAGAAACAAAAAAATTAGTTCACCCAAGTAGGCCTGTCAATGGATCGGATTTCATTCAAATCCGATCCATTTATGAATCATGCCTAAAATTCGATTATTCAATTACCCAATTAACCGATTACCCGTTTATTAAATGGAGCGGATTTGAATTCGTATACTACGATCCGTTAATAATCCAATCCGATATATATATATATATATATATATATATATATATATATATATATATATATATATATATATATATATATATATTTCAGAAAGTCCCATGTAATGAGTCTTTATGGTGCACACCTCGGTATATATCATTTTTTTAAAATAGTAAGAAATTAATTTTTTGATGAAACTTCATGGATATGATGTCCACGGTTAGAAGATCATCTCCTATTTTTTTCGTCGAAAAATTCAATAAAAAAAACGTTGAGATGAGGTGATATGTGAAAAAAGGTATAAATATTCATTTTCAACCGATGAAATATTAGATCGGCGGCAGCCGCTTTTTTTATTGAATTTTTTTATGAAACTTCATGGATATGTTCTTCTCACTCTCGAGTTCATAACCATGAAGTTTCATCAAAAAATTCAATCAAAAAGTGGGTGAGATGGTCGTCAACATTTCAACGGTAGAAAATGCATATTTATACCATTTTTTTTACATATCACTTCATCTCAACGGTTTTTTTATTGAATTTTTTGATGAAAAAAATTCTAGATGATCTTCTCACCGTGGAGATCATCTCCATGAAGTTTCATCAAAAAATTTATTTTTTTACTATTTTAAAAAAATGGTATGTACCAAAGTCTACACCATAAGGAGTCCTTACAGGAGAGGGCCTCATATATATATATATATATATATATATATATATATATATATATATATATATATATATACAGTCCTGCTCTTGTGAAAAACAGTCCGCATTTTAAGAATGCGAACCGGACATATATATATATATATATATATATATATATATATATATATATATATATATACAAACCTGCTCTTGTGCAAAACAATCCGCATTTTAAGAATGCGAACCGGACATGTGTCACCTGGTGGTGAGCCAAGAAAAGAGAAAGAGTGTGCCTATAATTTATGGGATAATTTCTAGGCGCATCGTTAGGTGACACATATCAGGTCTACATTCTTAAAATGCGGATTAGTTCGCACAACTGCATATATATATATATATATATATATTATATTTAATAATATTTTAAATATTTATTATAATAGTTCTTTATTTTACTATCTTTTTTTTTTGGAACATTTGCAAAATAAATTTTTGAAATAAGAGTTGAAAATAAAAATGTTGCAAATCAAATTTAACATAAACGGATAATCGGATCGGATCGGATCTGAATCCATTTAACATAAATGGATATGGATTTAGATTTTCTTGATCCGATCCAATTAATAAACGAATCGGATTCGAATCCATTTAACATAAATGGATATGGATTTGGATTTGGATTTGTCATATCCGGTCCGAATCCGATCCTTTTACAGATCTACGCCCAAACCATCAAACCTTAATCATCCACTTTAAAAAAAACGTATACAATACGAACCAAAGCTGGAGCAGCAAGCAGGAGTTCTTTTCTTTGCATCTGGACTGCTTGGCAAGGGGGGAGTTATGTTCTCTCTTTTCTCTACCCTATGTTGTTGCAAGGCAAGGTAATTTTATTTCCATTTTTGAAATCCATTTTTTCTTTTCTGTTTTGTCTAATCTAAACATCCCTAAATAATAATTTTTAAAATTCCTAATTTTTAAAACCTAAAAATTGAAAACCCTAACTTTTTCACTTTAATTTTTAATTTTTGTAGTGTCATTTCTTGAAATTTGATTTTGATTCAAATTTAATCCTCAAGACTCAAGCGCTTAAAAAAGGTATGATAACTTTTAAAAATCTAAATTATAATTTCAGTACCTAAAATTATAGTGTTAATTTTTTTTTCGTTAAAATATATTGCTCGTGCATTTTCTTAGGTTACAATGTCAAGGAAATTTTTATTATCGTTTTTTAAACAAAAAAAATGACCAATCAAATAAGGAGTCGCCTTCTATATTGCCCGATGCTACTCCTTTAGCCTTCATTGAGTCACCACCTCCTTGTAAAATTCAAAGGACCGAATCTTGTGAAAAAGATTACTCTTTTACTCGGGATCCTGACTTGTGTCTTAAAATATGGCAAGCATCCGTTGAAGACCGTGATGAGTTTCGAAAAAAAAATATCTTAAAATGGGGCCTTATCAACCCATGCTTCAAGAGTACCCACTCACCCAAGATGGGAAATAATCTCGTCGCTATCAAAATAGTTTATTTAAAAGATATCCTTGGCTTGAGTTTTCTGTTGAAAAGAATAAAGCATATTGTTTATATTGCTTCTTATTTTAAAGTAATCCACTGACTCGCGCTGCATTTACAGTTGAAGGATTTCAAAGTTGGAAACGAGTTAGTGGCCTTAAATGTGCACTTTTGAAACCCATGGGAGTTCCCCCTTCAACGGATATGAATCGTGTCACTGTTGTACAAGATTTAATGAATCCTTTCCAACACATTCGTAGAGTGTTTGACTCACGATCTAAAGAAGTGGTGGATAATATTCGATTTCGTCTCAAGACATCTATCGATTGTGTGCGGTGGCTTGCATTTCAATCATATGCATTTAGAGCTCATAATGAATCCCCTCAATCACTAAATCGTGGAAACTTTATTGAATTGATAAAGCACACCGCAAATATGATAACACGATTGCCGAAGTTATCTTACAAAATGCTCCAGGGAATGCAATTTATACCTCTGCAATTATTCAAAAGGAAATTTGAATATTTTAGGTGATAACGTGAGAAGTAAGATTCATAACGAAATTGGAGATGCGAATTATTGCATATTTGTTGATAACCCACAAGATGCATCATTTAAAAAGAAAATGGCCATTGTCTTAAGATTTGTTGACGGGGGAAGTGTGGTACGTAAATGTTTTTTTGGAATTATGAGTGTTGAAGACACTACAAATTTGACACTTGAAAAGGAATTATCCGACATACTTGCTCTTTATGATTTTCATATTGATAAAATGTGTGGTCAAGGGTATAATGGTGCTAGCAATATGCGTGGGGCTTGGAATGGGTTACAAGCACTTTTCTTAAAGAGTGCCCATATGCCTATTATGTGCATTGCTTCACCCACCAACTACAATTTTCTTTAGTTTCGGCATCCGGAGTGTGCAAGATATATGATTATCTTTTTCAAAGTTGAATATAGTTATGAATATCGTCGATGCTTCTCCCAAACGTCATAGTGAATTACAATCAACACATGTTGCTGAAATTGCGAATAAGGTTGCTCGTGGTGAACTTGTGACGGGATGAGGTGCTAACCAACTTAAGACCCTGCATCAAGTCAAATCAACTCGTTGGAGCTCCCATTTGAGTTCTGTCAGAAGCTTGATTGATTTATTTGGGCCATCTTGTCAAGTTGTTAAAAACTTTGGAAGAATGTCCCTAGTCATCCTATGCGCTCGGAAGCTAGGGGTGCTTATAGTGTGATGACCTCATTTGAATTTGTATTTATTTTATATTTATTGAATGAGATTATGGGAATCACATATTTTCTTTGTCAAGCAATTCAAAGAAAATCTCAAGACATTGTAAATGCGACGAGTCTCATCTCAAGTACAAAAACACTACTTCAAAAGTTAAGGGAAGATGGTTGGAGATCTTTCTTTGAGAAAGTGCAATCATTTTGTGAATATTTTTGCATTGACATTCCAAATATGAGTGCTCGTTATTCAGTGAGTACAAGGCGTTCTTGTTAACACTATGACACCATTAAATTTTATCATCATTATCAAGTTGATATATTCAATGTTGCAATTGATTTTCAGATAATGGAACTAAATTGTAGGTTCTCTGAGGGTGAAATGGAATTAACTTCTTATTCTTAGTGGGCATTTGTCCCCACGTGATGCTTATAAATCATTTAAAATTGGTGATATATGCAACTTCGCTGAAAAATTCTATCCTCAAGATTTCACCAAAAATGATTTATATGATTTTAAGAGTCAGTTGAAACATTATGAGTTTGATATCCCTCATCACCCAAGTTCCCAAAATTTATCCACAATTTCTAAGTTATGCACTCGATTAGCTTAAACAAAAAAGAGAGAGATCTATTATTTGGTTGACAGATTGATTTATCTTATTTTGACCCTTCATGTTTCCATGACATCAATCGAACGGGCTTTTTTAGCTAGAAGCTTGTCAAAACAACTCTTCGCAACAAGATGGATGATAACTTTCTTGAAGATTGCATGATACTAACCATTGAAAAATAACTCGTACAAGATATTGATCTAGATTCGATAGTAGACGATTTTGATTCTCGAAAGGATCTTCATTAGCCTATTATGAACTTTTTCTTTTTTGTATGCGTGCATATCTATCAAACATGACTAGATATAGCAAAATGATACTCTTTTGTTTATTTTGAATATAAAATTAATGCATCGCTATTGTCTCAATGCTATTGATTCTTGTGTTTATTTTTATTAATTGTATGTTAAATTTATATTAGCCCGACCAACTGCAAAATCCTGGCTACGCCCCTGGTTATGGACTAAATACAATTTAAAAGCATATGGGAGGGGAGCCTAAAAAAAACTTCGGGCACGGGACTAAACCCCAAAAAACTATTCAGTTTTGTACTTTTTTTTAGTAAAATACAAGATTTTGTTCAAAACATGAACACATCATATATATATATATATATATATATATATATATATATATATATATATATATTACGAGGTTTATCTTTCCTGAGGCTTTTGGGTAAAGGTTTTTAATTCGCGTGAGTTCATTTGAAACATTATTTAATGCGTTTTGACCCATCAGCATAGTCACAAAAAAAGATTTTCCTAGTATTACTCTATAAATATTAACTATTTGTACTAATTCCTCCGCTCCAAATCAAGAGTTCATATTTTTATGTATAGATTAAGAATGCACTCAATCAACGATTAAAATTTGCTCTAGTTCACCATCGTGAAACTTGTTTCCTTGATTATGTCCAAAAAAATTAACTCTTAATTTGAACGGAGTGAATATTTGTTTCGACAATATTAACGAGAAAATATCTTATACATATATAATTTACTGGGGAAAGTACTCTTTGGTCTCTCGCAAATAAATTTTAAACGCTAAAGGAATTTGGAAAAATTTTAGACACTTAGGTCCACTAATTATCTTTTTGTAGAAGTCCATGCTAGTGACATAACAAGTGAACCTAATAGTAAATTGTCCTTAAATGTTTAAAAATTGTCAACAAGGGACCTAATTGTAAATTTTCATATTTATTATTTGACAAACTCTCATTTTTAAGAGGAAGCTCATGTAATTAGTCTCATTTTAAGGATTAGTTTGCATTTGATTATACTGATGGTCATATTATAATAAATACTCTGTATGAAACAAGTTTCATTCTACACGAAAGCATTCTTATGTGGTTATAGGTCAATTATAATTTTAATACAATATGGGATCAGTGTCAATTAATATTAAGATTATTTATATTTGAGTATTCTTACAGGCCCCATTTGTTTTTTCTCCACCAGAGTATCATTCTTTACACGCATTTTACATTAAATTTCAAGGACATTATATTTTTCTTGAGAGACAAAAGGGAATGGCTTTAACAATGGCTTTTAAATTTTGGCGCTCGTTATTGTGGATTATCATGTTGTAAGGACACAATTTGACTAGTCCGTTATCAATTAATTATGTGTGCCAAAGTACAATCTTACGATTTAATTTAAATCGGTATCACACACCGCATTTATACGTTTTACACATGTGAAAGAATTATTGAACCATTGACTTCCATATTGGAATAGAATTCGTCAATTAACAAAACCATAGTTAGTCGGTTAAATTTCTTTTTTATATCCAAAATCTCTCTCTCTATATATATATATATATATCTATCTATCTATCTTTCTATCTATCTATCTATCTATCTATCTATCTATCTATCTATCTATCTATCTATCTCCCTTATTTATAATTAACGTGGTAAATGCTTCAATGTTTCTACAAATTGCAAAATGTCAACAAATGAAGAAAGGAAAATTGGAATAAAAAAAATTTGAACACATGTATATATATGTAATACCCCGTATTTTCACGGCTTGTAATTATTATTTATTAAATGATTAATAAATTAATAAATTGAATTAATTATTATGTGTGTGTCTTAGTAACCATAGTTTGACACAAATTAGATGGTACTTGAAAATGTGTACGTGTAAAATAATTAAGTGTGTTATTTTATTGACACTACGACGTATTACTGTGTATTGTGGGTATTATTGTTTAGACCGGACTTTGGGGTGACATGGATGTAAGTTTATGTATTTTTATCGCTTTGAATTGGTTTCAAGGGGTATGTATACCTTATGAGAGATTTTGAGCTTTTTCGAGTTGCATTTTGGGCTCTTTTAAGGGCCCGTAATTAAGCCTTATGGGGGGATACATGATTAAAGTTTTAAAAAGGGGTTAAACCACCTTATTTAGGTAATGTTCATCCACAAAACCTAACTCTGGAAGTCATAAACACTTTGGAGAAATTAGACAAGCTTGGAGAGAAGAAAGCAAGGGAAAAATTCAGAAGAGTTCTTTAATCCTCCACTTTAAGGTAAGAATTTTTCTTATAATATCTTTAATAATGTGTTTCTTGATTTATAATCGTGATTTCTCATACTGATTTTGGGGGTTTTGATTATATTGGAGACTAAATCATATGATGATTTATGAGTTGGATTAACTAGGAATGATATGAAGCTGTCATGTATTGAGTTGTTGTACCTTGATGATTAAAACATCGAATTGATGGATCAAATAATATAGATATGAAATATAATTGATGTTTTAGAGTGAAACTTCACTATTAAGAATGATTCTAATGTTAATATGAGGTTTAGGGCTAAAATTGATGATAAACAAACCCCAAGTTATTTTTTAAAGATGAGTTATGTTACAAAGTTTTAATCTTGGATTTGATGTTCTTTGACCCATAATATGATGTAAAAAGGTTTAAACAAATGTTTCTATACTTATATTGGGTCAAGGTGTCGGTCCTTAAACACATGTTCCTATACTTATATTGGGTTAGGGTATCGATTAGGTACTATTTTGGAGCTTGGTTTGGGCATTGATGGAGATTTTGCAGGCCTCGCCTTCGTCCTTAGACCGTTTTAGTTTTTGTTCAGAGCCGAATCAATTCGATCTAGTGGCGAATAGATTCGGGTCATGAAATTTTAGATCTTTTCGATACGAATGCGTGGCCGTTAGTTTCATATTTTTCTAATTTTTTTTAATTAATTATGAATGCTCTACGGAAGGGTGTGCGAGACTGAAATCTTTAGTTAGTGATTTTAGGATGAACTATATTTTAGTCACGATTATGTTTAGAATGATTATAAAACCTTATGGATATAATCTCTTAGTTAATATTAATTCATAGTTGATGAAATTGAGGTTTACAAAAGTCGTTAATGAAGATTAAGAAAAATGATTATGGAATTTTTGGGAAGAAGCGCGTATTGAAAATTTGCAAATCCGGGCTTACTGCATGAATCGAATCGATTGGACCTTCATGGTGAATCTATTTCATTGAGGGCGAATCGATTCGCCCTCGAAAGTGAATTTATTCGGCTCCTGGGATTGAGTTCAGGGTTGGACAGGGGAAACATTTAGGGGGATTTTTACGAACTCAAGCGAGTACGTGGGATGTCATCCAAGTGAGTGGATATTTAATTAAAAATAGCTTTGTGTCACTATTCATTATTTGGAGAATTTAATAATCAACTAGATGGTTAATTCTTAAGGCAAGGGTATTATCAAGAGATTGATGAAACCTAATTAGAGGGTAATTATAAGGATAATTACCTATACATATTAGGTGCTACATATATGTATATATTATTTATATGAACATACCCGTGTTCGTGGGCGGCCCATCGGTTGGGGTTGCGTATATCTTGGGGACCGTAGCATGCATCAATAGAGGTGAGCTAGGCATTGTGTAAGCTGTTATTTTAGGTCCTACGTGGCGGCACCACTTACGATGAGGTATATGGGATAGCCAAAATTCATTGTCATCGTCAGGGGTATGGAACTTACAATGGTGTAGTGCACAAGGACCGCCCCGCTTATGTGTGTTTTGTTATGTTTGTTTAGTGAGGGACTCCTCCGGACTTACTGATAGAGCACGAACTAGACATCAAAGGTAGATGCCTTCGTATGTCGTATATATGTAAGGATACATATATGCATGTAAATTAATTAAGAACAAATTTATGTAGTATAATGATGTACACAACTGTAAATTAACATAATGCTAAGTAAAATACATAATGTGATGCGATTGTATTTCTTTGGGGTAGTATCATGGGATTAGTCTTTGGAATGAGGTCATATATGTATGTATTTCCCTCCAGATTATATCTGGGCTAGTTAAATTCCTTTGTTGAGGGTATGTAGTATTGACCTATCCCTTATGGCAATTAAATAATAATTCGTTTAATTAAAAGATATTTAAAGAAGTCAAATATTATATTTACGAGACTACGAATACGCGAATAAAAAAATATGTGTAGATCAATAGTTGAAATCTTATTTAGGTTATTCGTAGCGTTTTATGTTAGTTATTCCTTACGGATAATGATTAATTTTCTAGATATAGAGACTTCTAGCATAGTTAGTCCGTGGAGGACATGCGCATAATATTGCACTTAGGTGAGAGGTGAGATACTCATTGCATATGAGAGACAATGGGTGGCATGTATTGCTAATTGACTGCATCATTATTTATTGGTATTGAAAGTTAATTCTTGTAACTTTAAGGCGCTGACCCAAATTATAAAATATTTTCCACCCAGGTATTATTATTGTATAAACAGGTCAAGAGGACTAGGCGGTCATACTTACGGTTGTGGCGATCCATCTTGGTATTTGCATAGTTGGAGTCTCTGGTTCATTATAGCTGTCAGCACATTCGGAGTTACGTGAAAGGGTTACCCTTGTACTCTATTTGTATTTCGGTTGGGATTTTGTAGTTAAACGAAGTTTCTATTGTATTGTTTTATTCAGTTGAACAATTGTAATCAAGTTTTTTTTATATAGTGGATTCTATTTTCAAAGTTTAGTATTTATGTTCATCATTTATTGAATCCCTTATTATGTTGGTTTTAATTTACTATGATTTTTAGTTTAGGTTGATGTGGAGATTGATATAAATTGTTTTGACATCTCCGGTATTTCATGTGCGACTTGATCAATCGGGCATGAAAAATCGTGGGTTGTTACATAGGATGTCAACTCCCTATCTAGGTTGTGAACTGTTCAATTATATGTGTTAGAAGATAGAATTGTACAATCCTAGTAGTTTATCTTAAATTATGGGAACTTATATGATGGATCGAGAACTTGTATGATAGTTCAAAAGAGGAGTGTGACCTGTACATCCTAGATTATATTGAACAAGACCATCCATGAGATTTAAGTTTAAGGGTTGTCTTAATTAGACCTGGGTAATCTCACATCACTTGCAAATGGTGCATAAATTATTAATTCTGAGAGTTACGAGGATTGAAATGCTTTCACAATTTTTTCTTTAGTTGTTATGGATGTGATTCAATTTTATATTGGATCAATAGATTCTTGAAAGTTGGGAAACAATCATGTGAGTAGATCTGAGATCATAATTCGAAGATCAATAGATTTTTGGATTGTGATATCCACTAGATAAACTTATAAGATTTATTTCCACCATTAAACCTGATCAATGAATTATTTTATAATCTGGTGGAGTAGCAATATAAGTTAAGTCTGAGAATTAAGGAATTGATTAGATGTTAGTTAAAATCGATTAGCGACAAATTAATTTGACCAAGCAAGTATCAGAAGCTTAACGCGGGGAATCACATTATGTACCATAATCCACTTTGCAAATAAGACCTTATTGTCCCGAGTGGTTTAAGAGATAGTTAAATTGGAGTGGAGTCATAACTATTTAGTGGAATTAATTATGATTAAATAAAGAAAAGAAATAAATCATGAGATTTTAATTTAGAATTTCTAAGTATTTATTTGGAAGCCAATTTAATTATGTGCTTGGGTCCCTAGTATAGTCCATATGCCCAAGTAATTAGGCCCAAATTCTTTAGAAGCCCAATTTAGCTCAAAGCCACAACTCATGTTAATATATATTTGTGTAAGCTCGGGTTTTAAGTGCATAATCCTTAATAAGGGTTAGAGAGGGGGAGAGAAAATATTATTCACGTTTTTATGAAGATGGTTCGAGAGAGAGGTCCATATCTCCCTCAAAACCCGAGGTTTTAATCTTAAAAGGTGTCCACACACCTACCTAGCTTTGGGAGGATCATATATAAGAAGATCGAAATGTTTTGGTGGATATAAACAAGCTTTTGAAGGACTAAAAGAAGGCATCCCTTCATATTCAACATATATATTTTCCTTATATTCAGATCGTAACCGGATCCGCAAGGCCTAAGTTTGATATCTTAAACCAAATTTGTATTTTTCACTTTTCATAACATGATTAATAAAATATTTTTAGGCTAAAATTTTTCAGTGTATATCGATCTTCAATGATAATTATGAAATAAGTAAATTAGTTTATAAATAACTATTAAGAATGGATTAAATCAAGGATTAACTAAAATGGAGAATATAGATTAAGGATCATCCCCCACCTCATACTAGCCAAATGAATAAAGGAATTTGGTTAAATCACTTTTAAACAATCATATTCAATTGAGAGCCAACATCAATTGTGTAAAGTGCAAACTCAGCAATGAATAATTAAAATTTCAATTGATTATGATGACAAATGGATTGATGTTATAGTAAAGAATTAAACACTACCATTGCTTGATAAAGAAAACTAAAATGTTGTGATACTTTAATATCAACACACAAGTTTCAATTCAAATGAATTAAAACCAAACCCTAGCTTTGAAGTTGAAGGGTCAATGGTGGATTTATGACCCCTAAATTATAAAGCCTAGCTACTCGTGTCATGCAAAGCATATGTAATGAAAGAAAGTAATTAAATAGAATGGTAAGACATAAAAGTGGGTATTAATCAACAAACTTCTTCACTAAATGTAAACCAAGCCCTAAACAACCAAAAAGTAAGCTAGAAGTAACTATATAACATATTTTTATAACTAAAGTTAACTTATTTATGGTGTGTGTGTGTGTGTGTGTGCGTGTGTGTGTGTGTGTGTCTGAGAGAGAGAGAGATAAATAAACTTAAATTCAAACCTTGGGAGAGAGAATGGAGTAAGTGCTTCAAATCTAATTATGGTTACAATTTAACAAGTATATCTAATTAAAAATAACTAAATTTATATTCATAGTAAGTAGGAGAAAAATAAAGAAAATATAGAAAAAAAAAGTGAGAACTTGCCTCCCAGGGTCGGATCGAGACGTCCTAGGCCTGATTCAATCCAAGTTAGCCAAAAAATTTTGAATTTTGGGTGAGGGAGAATCCAACTAGCCTCAAATATATTCTTTCATGATATATCGCATGGGACTAGCCATAACTATCTTGTTTGAGACTGGATTAGAATGCGATCAGCGGCCACACGAAACTAACTCGACGAACTACACATCCATGATATTCCTATATCTAGACGCCTAAGTTTGAAATTATAATAATGACTTGAAGTTACATTTTCTAACTAAACTTTCCCAAAACTATCCAACATCGCATATTGTTTCCCCAATACATATAAAAGCTTAAATAAACCTCGAAAAATGTCTCAATGTTGAAAACAAGGGTTATACATCAAATGATCATAAACATGGGGAAACGGGTATGAGAATGCGATAATGTACAATAATAAAGTGTAATATAAATAATAACTTTGACCAATTAGATATGTGGTACCTATGGCGGCATGTTAGTGGTCCTCTAACTTGTAGGTTAATGAGAGAAGTTGAAAATAGCTGGATATGTCTCTAAGGCACGTGAAAATTATCCTATTCAAACTTATCATATATCATCGTAGTGAGAGTCCTCAGTGGTGATGTCTTTTAGAGCGAGGTTCATGTCAGAACATGCACAATGTTAGATAAATGTCTAGTGAGATCTAGGGGGGGGGGGGGCTGTCATAAGGTATACTTACATTCTATATTATTGTATTTTCCTCTTGTGGTTCTTGCTTTCAGCTTGTTGACACTAACATTGCTTGTTGGATTTTGAAGACCATTATAGTTTGGACTTCGTGGTTATAAGAGATGTGAGACTGGTTGGCAACGGTGGTAGTGCATATCTTAGATATGAACAATTTGTATGATTTAAGATTGTTGATCACTGAGGTGGTTCTCTCACATTCAATCGATTCACTGAGGTTAGGTCGGTCCTAAATCTTGCTAAGTAGTCCTCAGTTGATGGGGTCAGGTGTTATATTAATGAAAGAGCTATACAAGACTCCTGCTTATTGTGCTTTACTTTTTATGCATTCGACCAATTTTTTAAGATTTACATGAATTGTTATCTCTTATTACAACTATCTTTATTTTTCATCTATAAAAAAAATTTGAATTTACTGTTAGGAAAAAAATATGATTCATATTTGAAATGTGCTAAGACTATCCTTTATTAATAAATAGCAAATTTTATAAAACATTATTTTAAGAATTAAACTCCAACACTTGATTTTAGCATGACATGGGTATAAGGTGATTATAAGACATTGGTGTTATTAAGGATGGCAAGGTGGGTCAATCGGAAGTGTTGATGACATATCAAATGATAAAAAAGAAGATGCTAAATTATTTAAGCAATAGATGATGCTTAGGGACATAGCAGTGCTGATATAGATAATGATGAAGATGACGGTAGAGTCCATTGGATACAATGGGTGTGTATATGTACGTGTATGGAGGGGGACACTAGACATGAATTTATAGTAATAATATGATTTATATATGGTATGATGTGTAAAAAGAGTGAGATGGGCATATAACAAGGGTAGTCTATGACCCACATAAATGTGAATCATGTTGATTATAAGAGGATCGTTTTGCCTTGTGATCAAAGTCATAATTCAATAATTATCTATATCAATAAAAACAAACATAGTCTTATGCTCATTAATGATTAAATTGATGGAGTTTATTCATAAAACCACGTGTAAATTATTTTATTATTGCCTAATAAATCATTGGTTTGATTCATTTTGAAATGAGAATCAAGGTTGAGAGAAGGCTTTGTATTTGTTTAAGTATATTGTTTCATATTCTATATCGACCGACAGAGCTTAGTTGGAATTCCAGTGCGTCAGCTTTGTATTGATCACAATGAGATTGGAATTTTGGTTCTAGCACTATTG
Source organism: Sambucus nigra (assembly GCA_949130495.1). Classification (NCBI taxonomy): domain Eukaryota; kingdom Viridiplantae; phylum Streptophyta; class Magnoliopsida; order Dipsacales; family Adoxaceae; genus Sambucus; species Sambucus nigra. Next base: position 587,638,426 of record OX422216.1, read on the forward strand.
AACAGTAAACAATCTAGATAGGGAGTTGAAATCCTATCGGAACGATTATGATGAAATCTTAGTAATTTATCTCAAACTATCGGATGTGTATAATGGTTCAGGAACCTGTTGTGACACCCCGACTAATTAAATACCGGGTAGCTACTCCTTTATTAAATTAAATCAAAACGCCAAGTTGGCTCAGATTAATAGCATCACTGTCGAAAACATTTTATTATTACTAACCACCTAGTATTTAAAAGTAAGTTGCCAATTTTTAATTAAAGCCTGATTATCATGCAACAAGTGTAATGAAGAATAATAACACCATTCACCATAATGAAGTAAATAGAATAACCGTCACATGATATAAGTAATCCGGAGGAAAACTCCTCACAACACAATCCCACAACTGAAGTAAATAACGAAATACTGAATACTGAATGAATACATGCAAAAGTCTGAAAAACTGAAATGGAAATGTATCTAATAGAATTTGGGCAACATGCCCTACAACTGAGGAATACTAATTATGGAATCCAAATGATATAAGCGTCTAAAAGCAAATCCCTGTAGCTTCCACAAGCAGCTACAGCTCGTCATCTGAGGAAGAAACCTATGCATGGTGTCCTTGTGGCTGGGCACCTAAAATGGTTTTACAAAAAGATAGATTTGAAAGCAAACGGGTCAGAGCCCGAATGTGGAGATATTTTAAAAACCTGCAAGTGCTTTAAAAACATTTAACCTGGTATCTCCTGAAACACATCAGAATACTCCCTGACAACTGGGATCGAATCTGAAGGAATCACAACCTCCTTAGAGGTATCCTCCTCAATGTAATATAAATGAGCGGTCGAGCCTCCCTCTGGGCGAGGCATCGCCACTACAAACATCTCTTGCCCCGGAATGGAAAAAACAATGCTCCCACCGAAGCAATCAATCATGGCTCTATAATCAGCGAGCCAATCCATACCGATAATCACATCGTGAACATGCATATCTAATACCAACATGTCCGCAGGTAATACCAAACCACCAATCTCTACCCCCACTCCCCGACATATAAAGAATATAAGTGACCCACTCCCCAATGGTGAGTCGACACACGTCACTGTGCTCTCCGCTGTGGCTAACAACCCTAAAGTCTTCGCGAAATGTGTAGCTATAAAACAATGTGTAGCCCCCGTATCAAACAGTACCCGACCCATAGTGCCATGGATAGAAAACGTACCCTCAATCGCTGGCGGTGCCTGTGGGACTGCTGCCTAGTGGACGTTGTAGACACGTCCATACTGTAGCTGCCCCTGCTGAACTGGGACTGCTGGAATGGGTGGCAATGCTGCCATCTGTGGCGGTGCGGGGAGAGCGGCGGGAAACATAGGCCTCTGCGGCTCCTGGCGAGCTCCCTGCTGCTGCTGCTGTGGGGCCCTGCCCCTATCAGGACAGTCCTGGCGTTTATGGCCAGTCTTGCCACAAACGAAACACTTTCCCGGAAAGTTCCCTCCTCTCTGCCCCTGCTGTCCCCGGCCCTGGTGGCCGTTACCGTACCTCCCTTGGCCCTGCTGAAACTGCTGATGGTGACCATTTTGACCCTGCTGGCCCTGATGGCCGTTTGGACCCTGATGGCCCTGACGGAAACCTCCCTGTCCGTGCCTATAGTTTCCTGATCGGAACCTCTTCTGATCCCCCTGCTGGGAACCCTGCTCAAACTGTCTCTGCCCCTGAACAGATTGTGCCCCACCGACACCATGTCCTCCAGTCCTGCCCTGATGGCTAGACTCTTCCGATCTCTTGCCCTCAGCCATATGAAAGCGGTGATCCTGGCAGTGTAATAAAGCAGCGTTAACCACATCAGAATAAGTGGCCAACGAAAGGTTCCCTAACAAATGCTGACGGATCCTCCATGTCAACCCGTCGGTAAATTTCTCAATTTTCTTTTTTTTTTCTGTCGGTATCTCATCAGGAACGATATTCAACAGATTAGTGAACTCGGCCTCATACTCGGCCACGGTCTTACCCTCCTGCCTCAGACTCATCAATCTCCTCCTCATTTCCGTATGAACAGCTGACGGAAAGTACTTGCGGTCGAACCGCACCCAGAACTCCTGAATAGTAAGAGTATCCCTCTCCTCTACGGTGGTAATAGACTCCCACCACTGCAATGCCGATCCAACTAGCTTGAAAGTAGCTAGCACCTGCTTCTGGACATCCGTGCACTCATACATCCTCAAGTGTCGTTGTATATCCTTCCTCCACTGGCTCGAGACTACCACATCTGAGCTACCTGCAAACTCTGGCGGATGCGCTTTCTGAAAAGCGTCATGTACACGTTCCCAAGCAGACGGGAATGCATTTGTCTGTACTGGCGCGGCAATCGGCGTCTGAGGCGGTGCCTGCTGAACTACGGCAATGGCGGCATTTACCGCTTGGGCTACAATAGCTGCAACCTCAGCGGCGTTCATCATGCCTTGAACCGGTGCGGGCTGTGGTTCTGGCGTCGCATTCCTGGGAACTCGTCGTGCACGTCGTGGAGGCATTCTGAAATAAGAATAAAGTCTATAAGTTCGCAGTTATAAACTTAAGATAGCTGAAGAACGTAGCATAAACAAAAGAATACAACAGTCCTAAAATATAGGGCTCTATATCAAAGAAAGCTCAGCGGAAACATAATAAGCCGTTCAGATCCTAAAGGACACTAGAACCTGATGCTCTGATACCACCTGTGACACCCCGACTAATTAAATACCTGGTAGCTACTCCTTTATTAAATTAAATCAAAACGACAAGTTGGCTCAGTTTAATAGCATCACTGTCGAAAACATTTTATTATTACTAACCACCTAGTATTTAAAAGTAAGTTGCCAATTTTTAATTAAAGCCTGATTATCATGCAACAAGTGTAATGAAGAATAATAACACCATTCACCATAATGAAGTAAATAGAATAACCGTCACATGATATAAGTAATCCGGAGGAAAACTCCTCACAACACAATCCCACAACTGAAGTAAATAACGAAATACTGAATACTGAATGAATACATGCCAAAGTCTGAAAAACGGAAATGGAAATGTATCTAATAGAATTTGGGCAACATGCCCTACAACTGAGGAATACTAAGTATGGAATCCAAATGATATAAGCGTCTAAAAGAAAATCCCTGTAGCTTCCACAAGCAGCTGCAACTCGTCATCTGAGGAAGAATCCTATGCATGGTGTCCTTGTGGCTCGGCACCTAAAATGGTTTTACAAAAAGATAGATTTGAAAGCAAACGGGTCAGAGCCCGAATGTGGAGATATTTTAAAAACCTGCAAGTGCTTTAAAAACATTTAAAACAATATATGCAAAATACATGTTAGGACGTGCTCTCACATGAGATACTCACCTCTCTTCTAACTGTGCACTCCTAACGTTCCTGTACCCATTCATGTGTTATCTCATAACTATCTAAAAGAGTTTCTAACACTTCTACTCGGTTCACGTTTAAGTTCCAACCTTAACAATTAAATAGAGAGTTCTACTATAATTCCCGGATTCCCAATTATTAATAAAACCATTAATTGATAAAAGTTCCATTTTTCTTTTCAAAACATTACCATAACTATACTCACAATTTAACATAGTAAATTCCTTCTCATTTAACCGTATATTTTCACATCATAAATATACAATACAAGCACCCAAAGGCTAAGCTGCGGTGCACACATACTCTGCTATCCATCCCGGTACATCACGTACATAAGGATCACGCATTCCGAATCTCTCAGGAATCGTTCAGATAGCAACATCACAAATAGTGGAGGCGAACATAGTCACCATCACATGGGTCACGCACATACCTACGCTCCCACGATCAGCAGACTTATTAATATCACAATAAGTCCTTCTATGACCTATGTTCATCGAGGTAACCAATCTAAATCCGGGCAACACAAGGATAAGAAGGCCCTAAGCGAACGTAAACCTCCCGTGATAGCAAGTATGGTAGGTATGTCATACACATAAAGTTATACACTAAGCATTCACACATCTTAGATATCTCAATATCAATAAAGGTATACTCTACATCTTTATACCATTATTCCAAATTCATATATTTCAAGTATCCCGATAATATATAAATTAAATTGTCGATACGTCTCACGTCGTAGTTTCTTAAACTTAAAACCTATCTCAAATAGACTATTAAGTCCCCATAATTCCCACATATAACATCTTTATACCTAAGGTCTTTACTTCTGCCCCAAACCTTATTCCATCAAATTATTCAAATTTGCACTATTAACCCAAATATTATCTCACATAACGAATTTCATTAATTTAGAATAATTCCTCAAATTAAATTCCAATTAAAGTCCAATCTCATAATCATGCCTACTGGTCTTCCTTAAGGTTAAGGGTATTCACAATGTCTCCAATAATATTATCCAAGGGTTAACATCATTAAAATTTATTTAGGGAAAAACTTTATTCATTCTGGGAAGGTCGATCGATCGATCGATGGTGGTCGATCGATCGACTGAAGAACATCGATCGATCGAACGCACCAGGTCTGTTACGGACTGCTTCGTTTTGCAGTTTCAATTTCGTCCCAAAACTCCATTTTTAAGCATGAAACTCCAAGACAAGGTTACCATAACATTATAATATCATCCTACAACAGTATTAACATTCCAAATTCCATAATTCATCATTCCAAGACTTAGTTTAGATCAAAACTACATAAAAATTTCCAGAATTCTTCTACATTCAAGAACATCATTAAACTTCTTCTAACTCCATTTTAAATCATCAAAGGTTCTGTTTAGAACATATAATTCGTCCAGAATAACACTACATGCAATTCCTACATAAATCATGGCTTTTAACTTCCAATTTATGGATCTAAATTATCTTCAAAAATCAATTTCGAAAATTTCCTAAACATGGAAAACATAGCTTGAATCAAATGAGTTTAAACCACTTGCCTTAATCTATCTCTGAATTTGGTGTTGAATCTTGAAGTTAAGTCTGTCCTCTCTCTTTCTTTCTGCAGAATTCTTTCCTTCTCTCTCTCTCTCTCAAGTTCTTCCCAAGGTTGAAGACAATGGAGGTATGGAGGTGTGTTTGGTTTTTGGTAAGTTGGAATTGTATTTCAACTTCTCCCGTAGCCTATATTGTCTCTTAGTGTAGTTAGTGGGTTAAGTGGGTTAAAGAAATAGTCAGATTGTATTTCCAATTTTCGTCACTTTTTAATTCCCAAAAATACAAATTACCAAAATACCCTTTATGATGCCGGTATGGCCCAAAAATACCCCGGGACCCAAACTAAACTCCCGACTAGTGTTTTCTGACTAACTCGACCCTTTCGGATGCGTTGGCGCACTCAAAACGACCATACGATTAATGGAACTAAAATTCACTTTTTAATTTAATAATAAAATACCATGATGTGGCGGTCACACGCGTCAAACAAAATTTCCAAATTGCCGTATTTCAATCACGTGAAAATTTCAATATTACCCATATTCATATAATGCCAAGTATACACATTATAATAAAATACTAACTCACATCTCGTTAATATTTTTATCCGGATTAATTTCCAATTAATAAACATTTAATTCAATTAATCCCCAAAAATAAATATCACAGAAAATACGGGGTATTACATACTTCCCCCCTAATAACTGAATTTCGTCCCGAAATTCGGAACTAGAAAGTACCTGGTAAGAATAACTCTGGATAACGTTCGCGCATCTCATCCTCGCGTTCCCATGTGGACTCCTCGACATTATGATGTCGCCACTGAACACGCACTAACGGGACTATCTATGACCGCAGTTTCCGCTCACTTCGGTCTAGAATAGCAATCGGCTCCTCCTCGTAGGAGCTATCTGGCTGGAGATTAATGTCCTCCACAGCAATGAGAGAGTGAGCCAAATTATCTCTAAGGTATTTCCTAACCGAGGAAATATGAAACACATCGTGAATCCGATGTAAATGCTCCGGTAACCCAAGTCTATACGCAACCGGTCCGATCCGCTCAATAATAGGAAATGGTCCCACATATCTCGGTGCCAACTTCCCTTTCTTCCCGAAACGCATAATCCCCTTCATAGGAGACACTCTGAGCAAAACCTGGTCCCCCACTTGGAACTCTCTGAAGAATCTCTTCGCATCAGCATAGCTCTTCTGCCGGTCCTGAGCTACCCGAATGCGACTCCGAATCAATTCTATCCTTGCCGAAGTATCCGGAATCACTTCCGGCCCAAGTAGTTTGTTGTCCCCCACCTCCAACCAACATGCTGGGGAACGACAAGGTCTACCATACAACGCCTCAAATGGAGCCATGCCAATAGTGAACTGGTAGGAGTTGTTGTAAGCAAACTCCACCAGTGGAAGATACTTCTCCCATCCACCCTCAAAGTCAATGGTGCACATACGTAACATGTCCTCCAACATCTGATTTGTGCGTTCGGTCTGCCCATCGATCTGCGGGTGGTACGCCGTACTCAACCGCAACTCCGTGCCCATGGCCTGCTAAAAACTCTCCCAAAACCGTGAAACAAATATCTTGTCTCGGTCAGACACGATATTTAAGGGCACACCGTGAAGTCTCACTATCTCTGCAATAAAGAGCTGGGCATACTGTCCCGCAGTGTAGTCTGTCCTTACGGGTAGAAAATGAGCGACTTTTGTCAACCTGTCCACAATTACCCAAATGGAGTCGTGACCCCTCTGCGACGTAGGCAACCCCGTGATAAAGTCCATAGAGATGCTCTCCCACATCCACATCGGAACCTCTAACGGCTGTAGTAGTCCCGCCGGTCTCTGATGATCCACTTTTACGAGCTGACAAGTGGCGCATTTTGAAACAAACTCGGCAATATCTCTCTTCATCCCGCTCCACCAATACTGACGTCTCATGTCTTGGTACATTTTGTCCCCTCCGGGATGTACCGCGAACCGTGAGCCATGCGACTCTGCCATCACCTCATACCGCAATTCCTCCCCTTCCGGAACCACCAATCTCCCATTGAAGCGTAATCCCCCGTCTGAGCTAACGGTATAGGATTCGGCTCCCTCTGCCAATAATCGAACTATCTGCTCTTGACAGAACGAGTCGTTTGCCTGTGCCCTCACTACCTTCGTGACAATCTGCGGTGTAACAGTCATCACAGACATGAAAGATCGGGCCACTGCATCCTGGTGTCCTAATTCTTTCCACTTTGCCTTCCACACATCTGCCACCTCATCTACCGGTCTACGGCTCAACGCGTCTGCCACCACGTTAGCCTTCCCCGGGTGATACTGGATATCGAACTGATAATCTTTCACGAATTCAAGCCACCTCCGTTGCCGCATATTCAACTCCTTCTGCGTGAATAGGTACTGTAGGGACTTGTGATCCGTGAACAATCGAAACTTCTCCCCCAAAAGGTAATGTCTCCAAATACGAAGGGCAAATACCACTGCCGCTAACTCCATGTCATGGGTAGGGTAATTCTTCTCGTGAGGCTTAAGCTTACGGGAAGCATAAGATATGGCCTGACTCTCCTGCTGCAGTACACCTCCAAGTCCTTGTAAGGACGCATCGGTGTAAACAAGATACTCAACTCCCGGTCTCGGCAATGCTAACACAGGTGCTGAGGTTAACTTGTCCTTCAACTCATCAAATGCCAACTGACAGGCATCACTCCAAATGAACGGCACACCTTTACGGGTTAGATATGTCATGGGACCCGCTATCGTGGAGAAACCCCGAATAAACCTCCTGTAGTATCCTGCTAAGCCCAAGAAACTACGGATCTCCGTCGGTGTCGTGGGCTGTCCCCACTCCCTCACCGCGGATACCTTCCCCGGATCAACCGATATTCCTCGGTCGGAAATAATATGCCCCAAAAACTGAACCTCCTTCAGCCAAAACCCGCACTTCTCATATTTTGCATACAACTCATTCTGGCGCAGTGTCTGCAAAACTAGCCTCAAGTGCTCGGCGTGCTCCTCCTCAGTCTGGGAGTAAACCAAAATATCATCGATGAAGACAATGACAAACTGGTCTAGGAAATCCCTGAACACCCTATTCATCAAGTCCATAAATGTTGCTGGAGCGTTGGTCAAACCAAATGGCATAACCCGAAACTCGTAAGAATCATATCTCGATAAGAACGCAGTTTTCGAGACGTCCTCCTCCCTGATACGCAAGTGATGGTATCCAGATCGCAAATCAATCTTTGAGAAGCAAGAAGCTCCTCTCAACTGGTCGAATAGGTCATCGATTCGAGGTAACGGATATTTATTCCGTATCGTGACCTTGTTTAGCTCCCGGTAGTCCACACACAATCTCAGTGAACCATCTCTCTTCTTCACGAACAACACAGGGGCACCCCACGGTGAAGTACTCCTCCGAATAAACCCCTGACCCAATAACTGCTCAATCTGATCCCGTAACTCCCTCATCTCAGCTGGAGCCATACGGTATGGTGCTCGTGCTATAGGTCTCGTATCAGGTAACAAGTCTATAACGAAGTCTATCTCTCGACTGGGGGTTAGGCCTGGTATCTCCTGAAACACATCAGAATACTCCCTGACAACTGGGATCGAATCTGAAGGAATCACAACCTCCTTAGAGGTATCCTCCTCAATGTAATATAAATAAGCGGTCGAGCCTCCCTCTGGGCGAGGCATCGCCACTACAAACATCTCTTGCCCCGGAATGGCAAAAACAATGCTTCCACCGAAGCAATCAATCATGGCTCTATAATCAGCGAGCCAATCCATACCGATAATCACATCGTGAACATGCATATCTAATACCAACATGTCCGCAGGTAATACCAAACCACCAATCTCTACCCCCACTCCCCGACATATAAAGAATATAAGTGACCCACTCCCCAATGGTGAGTCGACACACGTCACTGTGCTCTCCGCTGTGGCTAACAACCCTAAAGCCTTCGCGAAATGTGTAGCTATAAAACAATGTGTAGCCCCCGTATCAAACAGTACCCGACCCATAGTGCCATGGATAGAAAACGTACCCTCAATCGCTGGCGGTGCCTGTGGGACTGCTGCCTAGTGGACGTTGTAGACACGTCCATACTGTAGCTGCCCCTGCTGTACTGGGACTGCTGGAATGGGTGGCAATGCTGCCATCTGTGGCGGAGCGGGGAGAGCGGCGGGAAACATAGGCCTCTGCGGCTCCTGGCGAGCTCCCTGTTGCTGCTGCTGTGGGGCCCTGCCCCTATCAGGACAGTCCTGGCGTTTATGGCCAGTCTTGCCACAAACAAAATACTTTCCCGGAAAGTTCCCTCCTCTCTGCCCCTGCTGTCCCCAGCCCTGGTGGCCGTTACCGTACCTCCCTTGGCCCTGCTGAAACTGCTGATGGTGACCATTTTGACCCTGCTGGCCCTGATGGCCGTTTGGACCCTGATGGCCCTGACGAAAACCTCCCTGTTCGTGCCTATAGTTTCCTGATCGGAACCTCTTCTGATCCCCCTGCTGGGAACCCTGCTCAAACTGTCTCTGCCCCTGAACAGATTGTGCCCCACCGGCACCATGTCCTCCAGTCCTGCCCTGATGGCTAGACTCTCCCGATCTCTTGCCCTCAGCCATATGAAAGCGGTGATCCTGGCAGTGTAATAAAGCAGCGTTAACCACATCAGAATAAGTGGCCAACGAAAGGTTCCCTAACAGATGCTGACGGATCCTCCATGTCAACCCGTCGGTAAATTTCTCAATTTTCTTTTTTTTTTTCTGTCGGTATCTCATCAGGAACGATATTCAACAGATTAGTGAACTCGGCCTCATACTCGGCCACGGTCTTACCCTCCTGCCTCAGACTCATCAATATCCTCCTCATTTCCGTATGAACAGCTGACGGAAAGTACTTGCGGTCGAACTGCACCCAGAACTCCTAAATAGTAAGAGTATCCCTCTCCTCTACGGTGGTAATAGACTCCCACCACTGCAATGCCGATCCAACTAGCTTGAAAGTAGCTAGCACCTGCTTCTGGACATCCGTGCACTCATACATCCTCAAGTGCCGTTGTATATCCTTCCTCCACTGGCTCGAGACTACCACATCTGAGCTACCTGCAAACTCTGGCGGATGCGCTTTCTGAAAAGCATCACGTACACGTTCCCAAGCAGACGGGAATGCATTTGTCTGTACTGGCGCGGCAATTGGCGTCTGAGGCGGTGCCTGCTGAACTAGGGCAATGGTGGCATTTACCGCTTGGGCTACAATAGCTGCAACCTCAGCGGCGTTCATCATTCCCTGAACCGGTGCGGGCTGTGGTTCTGGCGTCGCATTCCTGGGAACTCGTCGTGCACGTCGTGGAGGCATTCTGAAATAAGAATAAAGTCTATAAGTTCGCAGTTATAAACTTAAGATAGCTAAAGAACGTAGCATGAACAAAAGAATACAACAGTCCTAAAATATAGGGCTCTATATCAAAGAAAGCTCAGCGGAAACATAATAAGCCGTTCAGATCCTAAAGGACACTAGAACCTGATGCTCTGATACCACCTGTGACACCCCGACTAATTAAATACCTGGTAGCTACTCCTTTATTAAATTAAATCAAAACGCCAAGTTGGCTCAGTTTAATAGCATCACTGTCGAAAACATTTTATTATTACTAACCACCTAGTATTTAAAAGTAAGTTGCCAATTTTTAATTAAAGTCTGATTATCATGCAACAAGTGTAATGAAGAATAATAACACCATTCACCATAATGAAGTAAATAGAATAACCGTCACATGATATAAGTAATCCGGAGGAAAACTCCTCACAACACAATCCCACAACTGAAGTAAATAACGAAATACTGAATACTGAATGAATACATGCCAAAGTCTGAAAAACGGAAATGGAAATGTATCTAATAGAATTTGGGCAACATGCCCTACAACTGAGGAATACTAAGTATGGAATCCAAATGATATAAGCGTCTAAAAGCAAATCCCTGTAGCTTCCACAAGCAGCTACAACTCGTCATCTGAGGAAGAATCCTATGCATGGTGTCCTTGTGGCTCGGCACCTAAAATGGTTTTATAAAAAGATAGATTTGAAAGCAAACGGGTCAGAGCCCGAATGTGGAGATATTTTAAAAACCTGCAAGTGCTTTAAAAACATTTAAAACAATATATGCAAAATACATGTTAGGACGTGCTCTCACATGAGATACTCACCTCTCTTCTAACTGTGCACTCCTAACGTTCCTGTACCCATTCATGTGTTATCTCATAACTATCTAAAAGAGTTTCTAACACTTCTACTCGGTTCACGTTTAAGTTCCAACCTTAACAATTAAATAGAGAGTTCTACTATAATTCCCGGATTCCCAATTATTAATAAAACCATTAATTGATAAAGTTCCATTTTTCTTTTCAAAACATTACCATAACTATACTCACAATTTAACATAGTAAATTCCTTCTCATTTAACCGTATATTTTCACATCATAAATATACAATACAAGCACCCAAAGGCTAAGCTGCGGTGCACACATACTCTGCTATCCATCCCGGTACATCACGTACATAAGGATCACGCATTCCGAATCTCTCAGGAATCGTTCAGATAACAACATCACAAATAGTGGAGGCGAACATAGTCACCATCACATGGGTCACGCACATACCTACGCTCCCACGATCAGCAGACTTATTAATATCACAATAAGTCCTTCTATGACCTATGTTCATCGAGGTAACCAATCTAAATCCGGGCAACACAAGGATAAGAAGGCCCTAAGTGAACGTAAACCTCCCGTGATAGCAAGTATGGTAGGTATGTCATACACATAAAGTTATACACTAAGCATTCACACATCTTAGATATCTCAATATTAATAAAGGTATACTCTACATCTTTATACCATTATTCCAAGTTCATATATTTCAAGTATCCCGATAATATATAAATTAAATTGTCGATACGTCTCACATCGTAGTTTCTTAAACTTAAAACCTATCTCAAATAGACTATTAAGTCCCCATAATTCCCACATATAACATCTTTATACCTAAGGTCTTTACTTCTGCCCCAAACCTTATTCCATCAAATTATTCAAATTTGCACTATTAACCCAAATATTATCTCACATAACGAATTTCATTAATTTAGAATAATTCCTCAAATTAAATTCCAATTAAAGTCCAATCTCATAATCATGCCTACTGGTCTTCCTTAAGGTTAAGGGTATTCACAATGTCTCCAATAATATTATCCAAGGGTTAACATCATTAAAATTTATTTAGGGAAAAACTTTATTCATTCTGGGAAGGTCGATCGATCGACCTTTACCTTCGATCGATCGATGGTGGTCGATCGATCGACTGAAGAACATCGATCGATCGAACGCACTAGATCTGTTACGGACTGCTTCGTTTTGCAGTTACAATTTCGTCCCAAAACTCCATTTTTAAGCATGAAACTCCAAGACAAGGTTACCATAACATTATAATATCATCCTACAACAGTATTAACATTCCAAATTCCATAATTCATCATTCCAAGACTTAGTTTAGATCAAAACTACATAAAAATTTCCAGAATTCTTCTACATTCAAGAACATCATTAAACTTCTTCTAACTCCATTTTAAATCATCAAAGGTTCTGTTTAGAACATATAATTCGTCCAGAATAACACTACATGCAATTCCTACATAAATCATGGCTTTTAACTTCCAATTTATGGGTCTAAATTATCTTCAAAAATCAATTTCAAAAATTTCCTAAACATGGAAAACATAGCTTGAATCAAATGAGTTTAAACCACTTGCCTTAATCTTTCTCTGAATTTGGTGTTGAATCTTGAAGTTAAGTCTGTCCTCTCTCTTTCTTTCTGCAGAGTTCTTTCCTTCTCTCTCTCTCTCTCAAGTTCTTCCCAAGGTTGAAGACAATGGAGGTATGGAGGTGTGTTTGGTTTTTGGTAAGTTGGAATTGTATTTCAACTTCTCCCGTAGCCCATATTGTCTCTTAGTGTAGTTAGTGGGTTAAGTGGGTTAATGAAATAGTCAGATTGTATTTCCAATTTTCGTCACTTTTTAATTCCCAAAAATACAAATTACCAAAATACCCTTTATGATTCCGGTATGGCCCAAAAATACCCCGGGACCCAAACTAAACTCCCGGCTAGTGTTTTCTGACTAACTCGACCCTTCCGGACGCGTTGGCGCACTCAAAACGACCATACAATTAATGGAACTAAAATTCACTTTTTAATTTAATAATAAAATACCATGACGTGGCGGTCACACGCGTCAAACAAAATTTCCAAATTGCCGTATTTCAATCACGTGAAAATTTCAATATTACCCATATTCATATAATGCCAAGTATACACATTATAATAAAATACTAACTCACATATCGTTAATATTTTTATCCGGATTAATTTCCAATTAATAAACATTTAATTCAATTAATCCCCAAAAATAAATATCACAGAAAATACGGGGTATTACACCTGTATGATATTTCAACAGAGGATTATGACTGGTACATCCCAGGATTGTATTGAAGAGGGCATAACGATTACAAAATTTCCTATTCTTTTTAAAGTGCCAAATCGAAACAGGTTTTCTCTCTCACACAGATGTCTATCTTAACCCTAGTTTAACCCTAATCTGTATGCAGGAATCCATGCCTGCCACGCTATCCATATAGCCAAACCTCTTAACCAAGATCATTATGTTATTAAATCATTCGCATCAATCCTATTTAACCATTCACTTTCCAAAGATATTCCTCTTAAAAAACTCCGCCCTACAAAGGGGAGCCAACCTTGCATTTTTCTGAGGAGATCCTTACTCTTGTTGATCCTTCTAAATATTCTTTGGTGGGAAATTTGGATTCAGTAGGCCATCCTTGGAAGTTATTTTTAAGTCTTTCCAAACTTTACCTCTTAAGGCAGCCTTTTCCATCGGATTATTTAGGTAGAAAATAATCTAAAAGATTTATATAGAAGATCAAATTTCTAGGGGGGATTGTCGAATGTAAACAATAAAATCTGGGCGATGTGGAAGAATGACTGGATCGTGAAGTTATGCAGCAGTGGTAATTAAATTCCAATTGTGTAATTCAACCATGCTAATTTTGCAAAACCAATTTTTTTGTCATATGTCTATGATAATTGCAATCATGGAGATAAATTGGATATATGGAATGGGATGCTAGACTTTGCTAATGTTTGTTAAGATCAATGGATAATTGGAGGGGACTTTGTGATACCCCGTACCTTGGGGATATGGGTATTTAATTATTTTAGTATTTTTGAGAGAAATATAATTATTTAATTGGGAGGAATTATATTTTTATTTATTAGAGTCTCAAATGGTGAATTAGAGTGTACGGTTGATCCGGGATATGTCGAGATAGTTAAAATGACTATAAGGGGGGTTTAATTGGGTTCTAGGATCTTTTTGGTTAGTTTGACTCGAATTGAGGTAACAAGTCATTTCAAGTGTGTATTATCATTTAAAGTTGGGTATTTTTGAGTTAAGAGCTTATTAGGCCACGAGAGTGGCCAATCTCATTTTTATGAAGAAACCCTAGAGAGAAAGAGAGAAGGAAGAAGAAGAAGAAGAAGAAGAAGAAGAAGAAGAGAAGAGGAAAGCTTGGGAGCCTTGGATTTTCGGCTCAAATCCGTGATTTTAAGGAAGATTCAACCTCTACAACTTTGAGGCAAGTAACTAAACTTGCAAAATAATGGTGTGTGTGAGTTATTTCATAATTTTGTGGGTGATCTAGTTAATTTTGGTGCTTAAATGGTTAAACCCTTGTATTGAATGAGTAAATCTTGCATTTAGTGTTATATTTCTGGTTTTGATGATGAAAATGGTGGGAATCATATATGTGTTTGGTATATCATAGTGTGTAGATGATTATATTGTTGGTTGATGATGTTGGGATAACCTTTGGGAGTGATTTTGTTGAAGAAATTTGGGAGAAAAGTCATAACAGCCATGGTAGTCCCGTCTTAGAATTTTCCCAGGGCCGGACCGGTCCGATTTAGTAGTTTTTCAAAAAATGAAAGTTGTAGATCTTTTCAATATGGTCGAATGGGCACTGATCGCGTATTTTTTTTATTTTTCTAGATTTAGTAATGAATTTATTACTGAAGGGTGTTTGAGACCGAAATAATAGTTGGGAAATCAATTTGGGTTTTAGGGATGTAAATTATACTCTTTAAGGTATAGAAGGATGATTTTTAGGTACGAATCTCGGGGGATAAAATCTATACAGAACTAGACCGATTTGTTTTTAGGAGGAACCAGATCGGTCCGACCATTAAAAGTCTTCTGTTAAGTTTTAGGAACCGAACCGGTTCATTTTGCATATTCAGGTGTGTATACCCAAGGTTTATATAGATGTCTATATCTCATGATTTAGATGTTTGTTATTGTATGGTATGTTCCTCGACAGCTTATTCGGGTATATCCTTTTATTGTTCAGATGTTGTATGTAGATCATTATCTTGCTTTGCAATAGTGGCTGTTGTTGGATCCAAATGTATATTATATTCGCATGTTTGGCAGTTGGTGTTGTTGTATTCGTATTCATATTATGTTTTAAAAAAATTGGCATCTGTTTATTATTATATTGGGTGGTTAGTTATCTTATTTTAGTTGCGATAGTGGATGATGAGAATGTGTAATCTGAGATTTATATTTTATTTTAGTAGAGGGAGGGACATCCGTTATTTTAATAAGCGGGGTGTCACAGATGGTATCAGAGCATCAGGTTCTAGTGTCTTAGGACCTGTGCGGGTTTTATACATTCTACCGTAGCGTTTTTGATATAGAGCCTTACTGCTAGGGTTTTTTGTGTTCACTATGCGTTTACAATCTTCTGCTTGGATAACTGCTTGAACTGTGAGCTGATACAACTTGTTCTTATTTCAGATGTCGCCTGGAAAAGACTGTCCTACTAAGGAAAACGTTGAGGCTGGGAATGTGGAACCCCAATTGCCTCAGGGAACGATGATTGCTGCCAAAGTCATGAATATTATGGCTCAAATAGTCAATGCGGCCGTGATCGATGCTTTATCTCATCGTCAGGATCATCGCCCTCAGCTGATGGGGAGTAATGGGTTTGAAGATTTGGGTCAGTATAGTAGGTTAGGAGAAAAAGGGGCAGGTGGAACACAGTTGTCTCGACAACATAGTATACATCAAAGTAAGCGAGATTCTCTCCTGGAGCAGGTAGTTAAGAGACATCAATCATGAAACTTTAGACAGAATTTTTAAGGATAACAGCGATACCAAATTGTTCCTCAAGATCTAGTAGGCTGAGGGAACAACGGGGGAGGCCAATGGAGCCGAGGTCATCAGGGACATAGATCCGAAATTTTTTTAGGGTGATGTTATCAGTGCTAGGAGGTAGGTCATAGGAAGATAGAGTGCCCACTACCACCTCCTCCACCTGTTCTAGTTATCCCATCTCCACAGGAACTGATGCGGGCAAGATTACTATGTTCGAAATATGATGTTATCACGAGTACCACAACTTCCATTAGCTTATTCTGGTACGTTTCTTATCTTTGAATGTAAGGTTGGGCATTATTTGTTTCGTGAGTGTTTCATTTACTTATACAAGTTTGTTTCGCTCGTACGACGGTATTTTTGAGTTAGTTAAATTTAATGGGTAGTTGGTCGTATAACCATATTATATGTAGTACTAATGGGTAGTGAGGCTCATTAGAGTCGTGTGCGTGAGAGCCGATATGTATTCTAGATGTTTGCATTACTTGTGACATTTCTACTTTCGAGAGTCATGAGAGTCGAGTGACAATTTTCTACGTTCGGCGGGATGATGATGATATGGAATTTTAAAGTACATATATTCACCATTTAGTAGAGGGTCTTTATTTGTAGGAGAGCAAGGATGGTACTGAGAAGATATATTTTGGAAGAATTGACTATTTTGTGTAGTGGTAGTCGAGTTATTATTTTATCCTACATTCGGATTGTTAAGTAATGTTGGGAGGCGATAGGCGATCAATAGCTGTAAAATTGAGAATATGGAGTCATCACAGTCATTGTACTTCTGCAACTGATCTAGCTTATAATTGAAGCAGAGTACGGTACGGGAATTGGAAGGAGAATATATCGATTGGTAGAGATTGTATGAAATCACTCGTACCTATTTGACGTGGATAAGATATATGTTGAAGTTTTATGTGGAAAAGCCTAGTCATTATCCCTGTAATTGAGCAGAGGTGACGGGATAACTGGATTTTCTGGATCGGACGTGAGTTGGAGTCTGTGGACAAGAATAGGGGTGACTTTTGAGCACCGTAAGAGTTACGTCGCCATGGACCAAGATTTTAAGGACAAACATGAGTGATCAGATGCTATTGAGATTTCTCCCTGGATGGGAGTTTTATGTTGTGATAAAAACTACAAGCTAACACTTAATGATGTGCGATCTTCCAATAATTTTGAGGCGATAGAGCCAATTGATATATAGGCTCGTTGTGTTTAGATGTTGGTAGAAGTACAATATGTGATGTACCAATTTTAAAGTGAGACCATATAATTGATGGAGGATATAAGTAGGAAGAGAATTGTACAAGCTTGCAATGAAGCTGGAGCTATAGTGGTTTAGCTGTTGGTCACATATTTGCTATGCCCCTTTTAGAGAAGGTCAAATTTATAGCGTGATTTTGAGAGACATAATGAATTCACACTGATGAGAGTCAGGGTACGTTGGGTCTATCGTAGAGTGAAGGGTTTTTAGCTGATTGTTGTATGCAAGTTAAACACTCAATATTTGTGAGAGTATCGTATTACGTGACGTCTTGAGTAGTGTTTGGGTATAAACTATATGATTCATAAAATGCTTCTTAAAACAAAATATTTTTACTCTAGTCGTGTCCAACATATCTCAGTAACCGACATAGCTGAATAGTAGTGTATTAGGAGGGTTCCTTATTTGGATTTCGCTTGCGAAACTTCCACGCATGATAATAGCAAACGTCGGGAGCCGAGAGAGGTTGGACCCTAGGACATTTTTAAATTATTATTATTATTATTATTATTATTATATGTTGTAATGAATTCAATTGTTAGAATTTAGTGTGTCCCAGTGGCGATTTGAGACTTAGTTTGGTACATAGGTTAGTCCCTTGGTTAGTTTACAAACATGTAGTTTTAATTGTGAGTGAGAGTTATGTTATTATATGATTTGAGGCTAGTGAAGCCGAGTGATGAGTGAACGGATAAGCCCGGGTTTAGGGGGTATGGGCGCCCTAGGTAGGTACGATGTTTTATGAGATTCATTATTATAAGTGTTTGAGATGAGTGTAGAGGTCTTGTGTACAATAATTGAGCGTTGAAATTGTAGATTTATCTGAATTTTGAGGGTGAAATTCTTTTAAGGGGGAATAATGTGATACCCCGTACCTTGAGGATACGGGTATTTGATTATTTTAGTATTTTTGAGAGATATATAATTATTTAATTGGGAGAAATTATATTTTTATTTTTGGAGTCTCAAATGGTGAATTAAAGTGTATGGTTGATCCGGGATAGGTCGAGGTAGTCAAAATGACTGTAAGGGGGTTTATTTGGGTTATGGGATCTTTTTGGTTAGTTTGAATCGAATTGAGGTAACGAGTCATTTAAAGTGTGTATTATCATTTAAAGTTGGGTGTTTTTGAGTTAAGAGCTTAGTAGGCCACGAGAGTGGCCAATCTCATTTTTAGGAAGAAACCCTAGAGAGAAAGAAGAGAATGAAGAAGAAGACAAGAAGAGGAAAGCTTGGGAGCTTTGGATTTTCGTCTCAAATCCATGATTTTAAGGAAGATTCTGTAAGGACGTAAATTTCCAATTGAGTCCCTGTATTGTTTTGACTTAATTCTGTATACAAAACTGTGTTTGTAATATGTCATAGGTAGATTTTTATTTTATCACGATCCCACTTGGTCTATAACGTATTGAAGAAAACTGAAGACGTTGCGGCAAAGCTTCAAAGAAATAATCATGCCAAAGTTTAATTGGTGCAAGCTTATTCGTCTTCAAAGTTAATTGCATTCCGAGATCAGTCAGGTATGAGTGCATATAATTAATGGTGCTCGGAATGTTTTTATCAAAGATAAGGATGTAATTTTTATAAAGAAAAATGTTTTAAAATGTTTTATAGTGTTTCACATGGTTTACACTACGTTTTATTCTGATGAGCTCGAAAAAGAGTTTGACTAATTTGGATCTCTTTTGCAAGAGATGTTTTAAACTAAAAGTAAAAAAAGTCAAACCTTCGTCAGCTCGTTCTAACGACATAAGGATCTTGTTCGAACGAGATGCTTATGCTGCGCGAATGACATGGCATTATCGTTCGAATGACACGGTTTTCGAAGCGACATTTAAATCTTATTTAAAGCATGTTTTTATCAGAGTTTCGTAAGTGTGCATTCTGAAAAAATAGTTTACCAACCAGTACGAGTTTTACACATGTTTTCTAAGGTTTAAAAAGCTTAAACACATCCTTAGAGTTTGCAAAGATCCGAGTTATCATTCTTACATGTTTACGTGATATTGCTGCACCAAAGAAGTTTGTTCTATCATTTAATATCAAGGGTTTTACGGTGAAGAAAAGATAAGGACTTCTTGTTCGACATTGTAGACGAATCAAAGCCAGTCGGTGGATTCCGATACATACGTGGATGCGTGCTTTGTGGACAAGTATCGTGGAAGACGGAATTTCTGTGTGGTAACTATTGAAGAACGGTTGAAGATCTGAAGGAGCGTCAAGACCCGTGGGGATCGAGTCATTGAGTAAGGCTAATCTATCTTTGTAAAACCATTGTTCATAGTGATTGTCTCGCTTGGGCCGTCCGAGGTTGTTTTTTTGTTTTGGGTTTTTTCCTCGTACATCCGGCGTTGTGAGTATTCTTTACTTTATTTTACTTGCTTTGATCACTAGATGCATGTTTAGGATTAATCAAGATAAAATTGGTTTAAAGTAAGAATTGGATTTTCCACAACTTGGTTTGGTGCTAATTAAAAGTTGGATAATTTTTGGTAAAAATTGATTTGATTTGAAACACACGCAAAAGGGATTTATTTTTTCAAATTGGTATCAGAGCTAGAAAACATACTTTATTTGTTTTGTGATCCCGCGAGTTTTCAAAGATGAATTTTGGATTTAACGAACTTTCTAGAACTCCTATTTTTTATGGCACTAATTACACTTATTGGAATATGAGAATGAGAAGTGCATTAAAATCAATTGATGAGAGTGTGTGGTTAGCAGTTGAGAAAGGATGGACACCCCCTGTCACTATTGTACCTTAGGTCACTAGTTTAAACCCTATCGAGTCATGGACCGAAACTGAACATAGACTTTCACAATATAATTCGAAAGGCTTACACGTTATTTCTTCACATGTCACACCGGAAGAATATAATAGAATTATGACTTGTGAAACATCAAAAGAGGCTTGGGATATTTTGACACTCACTCACGAGGGCACTAGCATGGTTAGGGCATCAAAACTTCAAAATCTCACTACACAGTTTGAGAACATTAGGATGTTAGAGAGTGAGACTTTTGATGAGTTTTATACTAGGTTGTCCAATATTGCCAACTCGTCGTTTAACCTAGGTGAGAAAATTCCCGACAACCGTGTCATTAAGAAAATCTTTAGGTCGTTGCCTAGTAGGTTTGATGCGAAAGTGACCATTTTAAACTCCTTGGGTACGTTAGAGCCGACGAAACTAGAAGAGATTGCAGGTGACTTACAAACCTATGAAATCGACATGATTACCTCCAAGCAAGTGCCTAAGAAAGAAAAAGGGTGTTGCTTTGAAAACCCAGAAGGAGGAAATTAAAGTTTCAGATTCCGATTCCGATTCCGATTTTGAGGATGTTGCTTTGTTGGAAAAAAAAATTTAAAAAATTTATTAAGTTTCAAAAGCAATCGAAAGATGCCAAGAAATTTGAAAAATTCAAGAACAACAAAGTAAATCCCACATCTAAGGATAAGTTTGAGAAGCCTAAGAGAGATGAGTCGGATAATTGTTTTGGGTGTGAAGGGTACAGTCACAAAGTTAAGGAGTGTCCCACTAGACTTAAGAAAGAGGGAAAGCAACCCATTGTCTATAATGCCACATTAAGTGATAGTGATCTGGAAGAGGGAGAAAGTTCACCCATTGATCGTAACTTTGTTGAGTTTATGGCATGTCATGTGAGCGATGACAATTCTCATGTTCATGACACTTTCAAGGAGGTTTTGAGTGTATCCCATGTTAGAGAGGGCGAAGAGAGTGATGAGGAGGAAGTAGATGTGGAAGAGTTGCAAAATGTGTTTAATGAGTTGTGTGCCGAAATAGTGAAGGTGAAAAAGGCTAACTCAAAATTGCAAGGTAAGTTAAATGAGCGTGCCATAGAAAATAATGATATGGTTTGATTGAGGATCTTAGGGAACGAGAGAAGAAGTTTAGGGAGAAACTAGAGTTTGTGGATAAATAGAGAGATAATCTCCGTGGTTTGATGAAGTCCTTGAAAAAGGAGATTTAAAGTTTGAGGAGTCTAGGCGTTTGCTCGAGTCTAGGATTCACGAGTTGGAGGAGAGATTGAGAGACTCGTCTAGAGTCAAATTTGATTTGTAGGCTAGGTCGGAGAAGTTAGATAAGATCTGTAACACCCAACTTAAAATAATAATGGGTGGCCAGCCCTATACTACCTTAAATTAGGAATCTCAGATGGCTCAGTCTCAACATCAACAAACTACACAACAACCTATAAGACTAACTACCCGAAATCATATAAACGAGATGTTAAAATTTAATAAAATATGCAACAGACAACAAACCAACACTATAGAACTACTAACAAGGGTGGAACGCACAAGTATGATGAATAAAAAAAGTGCTAAAATAAAATGAGATGAATGTATACAAAGAATATACCCGAATAAGCTGTCGGGTCACAGACAGTACAACAACCGAAATAAAAAGTATATACATCTATAATTATCCCTTGGGTATAAACCCGATATACAACATGAATCCTACCTAGATTTACAAGAAGTAAGAAGCGACTACTATCTAAATCCCGCAACAGTCCGCACCTGTTACGACTCCCACGACTCTGGATAGAAGGGCATCCAACATCCATGCGGTAGGACACCTGTAGTAATATACAAATATATATGCAGGAAAGAAATATAAACGGGTCAGAGCCCGAGTTGTAAAAATATTTAGCAAGTGTGTTAACCGTGCATAATAGATATAAATGCACTTATTTCATAATTAAAGTGGAGTCGCACTCTCGTGAAACCCCAAACTCACCTCTCCTCTAATAGCGCGCACCAATTCGCGTCCTGAAATCTTACTTAAGTTACCCTACCCATAAGGACAACCTAACTTACCATAGGCACGGCCTATACCCACAAGATCTGCCATCCTAACATAACCCAAGAATCCTTCCCATTCCAATTACACTTAATTATATATACTCATAAATGCCTTACTAGGCTTAATTGATTTCAATTATTAACTTAAACAATTACAAATCAGATTACATTATATATTAACTTTAAGCTTCAAATTAAGAGTTTATTGTCACAACAACATGCACAATTCAATAGGGACAAAACTTCTCTCTACTCTAAACATTGCACTACGTTTCGTGCGTGGGGCGTCTCGCAAAGTGAAATCGAAACAAGGAACCCCCCCAATACACTACTCCTTGACAATGTCGATCGTAGGGATCCATTATGCCATCTACACAATTTCTATTTCTGCAACTACTGAAATTAGATTACTCTCTAAGAGTGACCTCAATATCTCCAACAAATATCCTTGGGGTGATATAACCGAAACATTCCTTAAATGCGATACATCAACCCCCAACAATCTAGTATACCATAATCACCTAAGATGTACACCATAAAACCTTTATATCCTTCCATCTATAGGATATGTATAAGTATATATGTATTTACTCTAAACATATATATATATACAATCATTTATTCCCATAGCCAAGTGTACATACTACATACGATGTACAATGGCCATTCACATGATATCCCCGGCTATATATATCGCTGATATACTGCACCATGCTATCATCTTCCAGGGCATTACTCATATACCATCCTGGGGGCCACGGTCGGACTCAATATCACCGACATCGGGGCCAACACACACACACGACATCCTGGGAAGCGGTCATAGCTCCTAACCGGTCAATGAGACTAAACATACCCACCACGTCTCACCCCAAAAGAATATAAATCATATAATAACACAATGGACGACTATGACCTGGGGAATATCCACACTCTAATCCTCGAGCCAGGGTGCTCACCCTCAATGCGCAACTTTCCAATGATAGCATGTGCGGGGTATGCTTAACCACATAAGTATATATAACATTCACATGCATAATATATATACATCCATATGATCCCATCTTATAATTAAACCATCACATACGGTTTAAAAAATCACAACATGAGTATGCACATATATCCATATCTATACAAATATATATATACATACATATATACATACTATCTCTCATTGTATGTAAGAAACTTATAAACTCGCCTATTGGCGTCCATATTCCTCAATATACTAACCATCACTTCAATCATATTTACTTAATTCGTTATGTGAATACGATCCCACATTTGAAACATATGCGTCCATTTTCATTATGATATAAATAATCTTCCAGCATATCTATATATCTCAAATATTAAGGTTATCACCCAAAGTTTAGTGTAGGTAACAATCACTACACACCTCATCTATATCAGAAAGTACATCAATATCTCTAATAATAATTCGACTATTGGTATGCTCATAACTAATAGTCTACAAGCCTCAAGTCTTAAATTTAAATTCATGTTATGGTCCCATCAATTATTGAAATCCCCCTTTATTAATCACACTATTCTTGTTACTAGTGTGATCCCATCGCCCTCAATTCTGACTACGGTTCCATCACTCTTATGAACCCCTAAATCTTATTGCGCTTGCAATCTATTCCTTAAGTTAAACATTACTAAGGATACGCGACCACTCTCTCTCGACGGTCCCCAAATCTTAATCTTAATAGAATCCTAATTACTATAAGGATTAGGCACTACCCTCGGCCTACAATTTCGAGCCATGCCCTCGCAACTCTATCTCTAAGAGCTCTTAACCTCACATCATATCTAAACTCACTTTTTAATCTATAATTAGGATTCCCATCCCCAATGAGGTCTCCCATAATCTCCGTACCCAACTCCAATGCATACATATAAACATATATTTTTCTTAAACCATTTAAAGAAGTCCCCATGATCATGATAGGTGAGCAACCCCTTATAAGTCTCCAAAACATATCTCTTACATCATAAAAGAAGACCCCGTATCGATAAACCCAACAATAAAGGGGTAGAAATCATTCTAGAAAAACTCCTCGAAACAGCCCTGTTTTCGAATCGATTCGGCCTGGCCCGAATCGATTCGGTCTCAAGGGCGAATGGATTCGCTCCAACTGCGAATCGATTCAGTCCAAAGGACATGGGACTCTGTCTCAAATCGATTCGATTCGCCTTGGGTCCGAATCGATTCGGTCATGCAAACCTGCCACTTTTGCCTAAGCCAAATCGATTCGCTTGGGGGGTGAATTGATTCGGGTCTGCAGAACCAAAAGTTCTCTTCTTCTTCATGAAACCCACGAATTCCAAACCCTAAAATTTCACTTCTAACCCTTAAACCTTCATCATATCATGATTCTAAGACAATAAATCAACCCAAAGTTGGTCCCAACCATTTCTACACCATCAAACCCATATTTAAACATAACTTTCAAGATTAAACCCCAAAATCTAGGTTTTGCTATTAATACCCAAAATCCAATTCTTTTATCCACAAATTATGAAATGAAATACATAAATGAAATATTTAGCAAGATTAAATACTTGCCTCAAAATTGTAGAGGTTGGATCGTCCCCGGAATCGCGTTTGGGCCGAAATCTCCAAGCTTTCTTCCTCTCTCTCTTCCTTTCTTCTTCTTTCTCTCTCTCTTCCTTTCTTTTTCACTCTTTCTCTAAATGAGAAGGCTTGATCCGTAAGCCTCTTAAATCCTTTAAAACAATAAACCCAGTTTTAAAAGTTAATACACACTTTAAATGACTCGTTTACTCCAATTCGAGTAAAACATACTTAAAAATTTTTCGGAACCGAAATGAAACCCAATGACAGTCATTTTGACTATTTCGACCCATCTGGAACCAATGGTACACTCACAATTACCATTCGGAATACTTTGTAAAGTCTTATATTTTTGGACTTCAATTTCCAAATTTTAAAATTCTCCAATTTCAATAAATTTTTTTTCTCCCAAAATTAAATTTCTGAGTCCCAAAATCGTGGGGTGTTACAAGATCCTAGGCACCGTCCAAACTAAGGGAGATAGGGGAGGTATAGGTTTTGGTGAGAGAGTTGTTCCCATTCCCCCCGTACGTGTGAGAAACACTAGGAAGGCTAGAAAAGATCCACATATAGGTAATCATTCCCACCACCGCTACACTTGCAAGTTTTGTGGTAGGAAAGGTCACCTTAGGCGTTATTGTTACGACCTTAGACAAGCTCCTAGGAAGTTTAGGAATAAAGTTGCCCCGGTTCCCGAAAGCCCCATGCGTCGTTTTACACTTACTTGGGTTAGGAAATCGGATTAAGTGGGTTTAAGAATTAAACTTCATGATTCTTGTTTGGTTGCACTTGATTCTTCCCATGCTAAATCTAAAGGATGATATTGTTGCCTTGTTTGTCATATGCTAGTTTGCTTCGTGTTATATTCGTTGCTAGTATTATGACATATGTATCATTTTGTATTATAACTTTCATTTGTTTTAGTCCTATTGTAAAAATACAAAAAATATTTTGTTTTTGAGAAAACTTTTGAAAAACCAAAAAGATTTTGCTTTTATTTGAGTCAAAATATGAAAAGCCAAAAAGATTTTTGGTTTTTGTTGTGGCTAGGACATTTGGCCATTATTATCAATGATTAGAATGATCTTAACCATTGTTTATATGGGGTTGTTTCGAAGTTGACATGAATTTTGATTCGACTTTGTATATATTCCAACATTGCACACATGCACGAGTTTATGTTTGACTTCTCTTGCATATTTGAATTTGATGAGGCGTTCTTATCTCAATCTTGTCATCTATGCATAAGTAGACTTAAGGATAAGTGTGCATGTAAGAATCATTTACCATGAGGATTTAAATTGGTAAAAAATGATGAGTGATTCACGGGAAAGGGCTGCAAGAGTTCAAAATTACCTCGTCGTGAAAGCCACCGTTTAAAAGAGCCCAAAAGAAAATGCAATTTTGTAAGAAAAGGGCCAAATTAGTTTAGTTCATTCCAAAGAAAACATAAAATTATTGAGGGAGTTTGGATTTATTAAAAATTTAAACGGGTTTGCACAACTAATCCTAATGTTGAAACATTGCAATTTGACGCTATTGTTTGTAGAATCGTCAAAATTTTGGATTTGTGTGCATGTAGTATGTTTAGTTCATTAAGCTCACACTTTTATTGTCATATGGCTATGATAAAGTTTGATGATTTATTGCTATCAATTAGAGCTTCTTGATCTTTTAGATGTGTTGGAATTGTGACTCATTTGTTGTAGTTTCACGACCATTCATTCGATACTATGTTCGCATGTAACTCACATTGTTTGTTTTTATGAGTTTTTGCATTTTATGTTAAAAGCCCACTGTTTTAACACTGTTTTGCTGCTGTCAGGGCCTTTCACTGATTTTTTTCTGGAAATTTTTTCACTGGGCAAAATATATAACATATTTATGGGAAAATGTGAAAATTTGGCAGGTCGCGAGAAGTCGTTCAAACGACATCACCATGTCGCGTGAATGACATTTGTCCTTCGTTTAAGCGATATCCTCATCTCGTTTGAGCGATGCCCCTGGCTCGTTCGAACGACAGGATAAATTCTGGCTTCTGATTGGTTTGCATTCCTCTGGTTAAAATTGGTATTTTTTGGTACTGCTCGAAGTGTTTCTGGACTGACTGGTTTATATGCAGGTTTTATTGGTTCAAAATTGGATTTTTGCATATAGTCCCTTTATCACACCTAATTAGATTGCCATATTATTTGTGTGATTTATTTGATTTACTAGCTACTGCTGTGTCATCCATTGATCATTTTTAGCTGGTTGTTTCATGATTTTCTAGCGATTTCAAATTAAGTTCAAATTGGTATATTCTCATGCTAGATACTTGATTGGTTTATCTTTTCACCGGGTTGTTGTAATACCCCGTAATTTTATTGATATTTATTTAAGGGATTAATTAAATTAAATGTGAATTAATTGAGAATTAATCCGGATATAAATACTAGCGAGATGTGAGTTGGTATTTGATTATGATGCGTATGTATGGTAATATATGAATATTGAAAATATTAATTGTCGCGAGACTGAAATACGGCAATTTGGGAAATTTAGTTGGGACGCGCGTGTCAGTCGCGTCAGGAATATAATTATTTAAATTAAAAAGTGAATTGTATTTTTATCAACCGAATGGTCATTTTGAGTGCGCCAACGAGTCCGAAAGGGTCGAAATAGTTAGAAAACACTAGCCGGGGGTTTAGTTTGGGTCCCGGGACATTTTTGGGCCATACCGACAACCTAGAGGGGTATTTTGGTAATTTTAAAAATAAGGGAATTAAAACCCACGAAAATTAGAGTTTATATTTATAATTTTAAAGGGGCCACTAAGGCCATTACCAACAAAAGTTAAGAAAGTGGGCTACGGGAGTTTTGAGAGAAGTTGGAGATAGGTTACAAGAGCCAAACCAAAACCCTCAACCATCACCACCATTCTGGAAGAATTTGTGACCAAAAGAAAGGAAATTCAGCATAGAATCAACGACAACAAATCAGGAAAACGAATCTGAGGCAAGTGATTTAATATTTTTAAGTGCATTGAATATTTATTCCATGTTTAGTGTAGAAACTATTTTTGTCTTGAAAGTTTTGAGGAAAACTAATAAAATTGTTGGAGAAACTTTAAATTTGGGTTAGGATTTGCATGTAGAATGATGGACTGATTTAGTACTCGAAGAGTTATATATGATGATTTAAAGACGAATTTATGATGAGTAATTGGGCATAATAAAATTCAGTTCATGTTCATAGGGTTTGGGAAATACTTGGAGATTTATGTAAATTCCATGTTGATTTGTAAGATTTGACCCCTAAAATATGTTAAGGGATGATCTAGGATGATTAGAAATGGTTTATAAACGTTAAAACATAAATTGGATGGTCTTAGGGTGGATTTAGAGAAGAGAAGAATGAAGAAAAACGGACTTGGGAATTTCTGTGCCGAATCTGCCATCTCGTTAGAAGACCTGCCCAGGTCGTTCGAACGACCTCGTTCGAACGAGTTTCTAACGAGATGACAGTATCCCTTCTAATGAGTTGGTAGTTCATTCAAAGCCTTTCGTTTGAACGAGATTTCTAACGAGTTGACAGAATGGCCTTTTAGGCCTGATTTTATTTCTAGTGTCCCGTAGACTTACTTATATGGTGAGATAACCTTCCCTTATTAACTAGTGGGTATACTTGTGAAATTGGGGTACATTGAGGAGTAAAACTTAGGATCTTGTAGTAAATCGGATGACAGTTGTGGATTTGGAAGCGAGTACCTAATTACGACGTGAGAAGAGTTGATAACTTAAATACATATAAACCGTGAACTTGTGAGTTGTATAACACTAAATGTTGGTATAAGAACAAGAAGTATACCACTAATAAAATATTGTGATATCTAAGATGTGTGAATGCTTAGTATATGTAGTTATCTGTGTATAACATACCTACCGTACTTGCTATCATGGGAGGTCGGCGTTCGATCAGGGCCATCTAATCTTTGTGTGCCTACGGGGGGGATTTAGATTGGTACCTCGAGGACATAGGTCAGAGAAGGAATTATTGAGAAGTTAATAAGTTTGTTGATCATGGGAGCGTAGGTATGTGCGTGACCCATGTGTTGTGAACTATGTTCGCCTCCATTGTTTGTGATTGTTGTTTAATGAAACGATTCCTGAGAGATTCGGAATACGTGGTCCTTATGTACGTGATGTACCGGGATTGGATAACAGAGTATGTGTGCACCGCAGCTTAGTCTCGGGGTGCTAGTATTGTATAGTTATGATGAGAATAACATACTGTTAATTGAAATGAATTATCAAGAATAAATGTGAGTATAAATAACAGCAATGGTTTGTAAAGTGAAAATGAAAGTTCTCTAGTAATTAGTAGTACTAATATGGGAAATTGTGTAGCAAGGCATAACACTCTGTTAAATAGAAGATGTTGGGAATTTAATTGGATATCGTATAGTAATGTTAGATTTTGTATCAGACTAGTTAGATATGGGAATAACTAGAATGGGTACGGGTACGATAGGAGTGCACAATTAGTTGAGAGGTGAGGAACTCATGTGAGTGCACACACTATCATGTACTTTATATTCACTGTTTAATGATATTAAACACTTGAAATTTTTTTACTATTTTCACAATCGGGCTCTGACCCGTTTGCTTTCAAATCTATTTTTTTGTAAAACCTTTTAGGTGCCCAGCCACAAAGACACCATGCATAGGAGTTCTATTCAGGTGACGTGCTGTAGCTGCTGTGGAAGTTACAGGACCTTGACAGTAGACGCCTCCATTTTCGATCTTGACTCCATTATCAGATTTTCTCATTTGTTGGGCATGTCACCCCATTCCTTTTAGAGACATCTTACTTTTTCAGTTATTTCAGACTTTGGGTTGTAATTAATTTAGTGATGCAGACTTGGTATTTATTTATTTCAGCATTCGGATTGTTGTGAGGAGTATTCCTCCAGACTCATTATTATTTGATGGTTATTCTATTGTGACTATGTTGTGGTGGTTATGTTAGCATTTCATCATTCACTTATTGTATGTTAATCGGATTTAATTAAAATTGACAACTCACTTTTTAAATATTAGGTGGCTAGTAATTGTTAAAACGTTTTCGACAGTGATGCTATGAACTGAACCAACTTGGCATTTTGTATTAATTTAATGAAGGAGTAGCTACCCGGTATTTAATTAGTCGGGGTGTCACAGTTGTCTATTCGAGACAAAAAAGGGGAGAGATGTATGTGATGTAGGGGTGATTCGAGGATGTTTTGGTTTACATATGTTTATGAATTGGTATCTCAAATTGGTAGTACACATTGGTATCAATGGTATCAGTTTGTTGCTCAAATTATTTAACAAATGATTTTTCAGAGCTTACTTATATTGGTATGTATTAGTGTTTGGTATCATTTGGATATATGTATTGGTTTCATTTGTTCCTCCATACTTCACTTGGTATTTATTTGTCTATTTCATGTGTGTAGGTATGCTTCATCGATTCGAGATTTCAAGTCTACATCACATTCAGACGGTTTATGCTTGCTGGTGCTACATATTCTAGTCCGTGTCCTATATTTTTTATTTTGGGTTTATGGGATGGGATTTAGGCGTTATAAGGCTTGACGGCCCGGCTTAGGCATTTCACTGGTTTAATTTTGTCCTGGAATAGTCAAAGGTGGAGATTTGTAAGGACATAAATTTCCAATTGAGTCCCTATATTGTTTTGACTTAATTCCGTGAACAAAACTGTGTTTGTAATATGTCATAGGTAGATTTTTATTTTGTCATGATCCCATTTGGTCTATGATGTATTGAAGAAAATTGAAGACGTTGCGACAAAGCTTCAAAGAAATAATCATGCCAAAGTTTAATTGGTGTAAGTTTATTCGTCATCAAAGTTAATTGCATTCAGAGATCACTCAGGTATGAATGCATATAATTAATGGTGCTCAGAATTATTTTTTATAAAAGATAAGGATGTAATTTTTATAAAGAAAAATGTTTTATAGTGTTTTAATTGGTTTACACTACGTTTTATTCTGATGAACTTGAAAAGGAGTTTGACTAATTTGGATCTCTTTTGCAAGAGACGTTTTGAACTAAAAGTAAAAAAAAGTCAAACCTTCGCCAGCTCGTTCTAACGACATAAGGATCTCGTTCGAACGAGATGCCTATGTCGTGCAAACGACGTGGCATTATCGTTTGAACGATACGGTTTTTGAGGCAGCGTTTAAATCTTATTTAAAGCGTGTTTTTATCAGAGTTTCGTAAGTGTGCATTCTGAAAAAATAGTTTACCAACCAGTACGAGTTTTGTACATGTTTTCTAAGGTTTAAAAACGTTAAACACATCCTTAGAGTTTGCAAAGATCCGAGTTATCATTCTTATATGTTTACGTGATCTTGCTGCACCAAAGAAGTTTGTTCTATCATTGAACATCAAGGTTTTTACAGTGAAAAGAGAAGGACTTCTTGTTCGACATCGTAGACGAATCAAAGCCAGTCGGCGGACACCAAGACATACGTGGACGCGTGCATTTTGGACAGGTATCGTTGAAGACGAAATTTCTGCATGGGAACTATTGAAGAATGGTAGAAGATCGGAAGGAGCATCAAGACCTGTGGGGATCGAGTCACTGAGTAAGGCTAATCTGTCTTTATAAAACCATTGTTCATAGTGATTGTCTGGTTTGGGCCGTCCGAGGTTATTTTCTCGTTTTGGGTTTTTTCCTCATACATCTGGCGTTGTGAGTATTCTTTACTTTATTTTAGTTGCTTTAATATCTAGATGCATGTTTAGGATTAATCAAGATAAAATTGGTTTAAAGTAAGAATTGGGTTTTTCACAACTTGGTTTGGTGCTAATTAAAAGTTGGATAATTTTTAGTAAAAATTAGTTTGATTTGAAACACACGCAAAAGGGATTTATTTTTTCAACCTCTAAAAACTTTAAGGCAAGTGGTTAAACTTTCTAAATAATTGTGTGTGTGAGTTATTTCATAATGGTTAAACCCTTGTATTTAATGAGTAAATCTTGCATTTAGTGTTATATTTGTGGCTTTGATGATGAAAATGGTGGGAATCATATATGTGTTTGGTATATCATAGTGTGTAAATGATTATATTGGTGGTTTATGATGTTGGCATAACCTTTAGGAGTGATTTTATTGAAGAAATATGGGAGAAAAGCCATAATAGCCATGGCAGTCCTATCTTAGCATTTCCTAGGGACGGATCGGTCCGCCCTCACAGGACCAGATCAGTCCGATTTAGTAATTTTTCAAAAAATGAAAGTTGTAGATCTTTTTGATACAGTCATGCGGGCGCCAATAGTGTATTTTTTTTCTTGATTTAGTAATGAATTTATTACTGAAGGGTGTTTGAGACCGAAATAATCGTTGTGAAATTAATTTGGGTTTTAGGGATGTAGGTTAGATTCTTGAAGATATAGAAGGATGGTTATGAGGTACAAATATTGGGGGATAAAATCTATACAAAACCGGACCGGTTCATTTTTAGGAGGCACCGGATCGATCCGGCAATTAAAAGTCTTTTGTTAAATTCTAGGAACCGACCGATTCGTTTTTGAGGACCCCCAGTCCAGTCCGATCACTGCATTTTTCTAGCTTTTATTTTAACCATTTTCAATTAGCTTTATTACTTAAGGACCCTATAATATAGTGTAGTAAACATTTTTATACGATAGGATGAGGGGTCATACTAGGATATAATAGAGGGGCCACTTTGGGGGCTATAATACAGGCGTATATAAGAGTAAATTGTGTTGTTTTCTTTTAGTAAACCCTTCAAGAAATGAGGATTCTTTTGAGGATGGTTACAGGCTATTGTGGAGGTATATTTGGGAGTTTAAAATACTGAATCCTTTCGTAAATTCACTGGGTCGTAGAAATTAACTTAATGACGGATATGGACTAGATGAGAGAGATCGTGTGTCCTTAGTGTTGTTAAATTGTGTGACTATTCATATCTTAAGTGTGAATGATTTAGTAAGTTTCAAGTGAGGGATTGAATAACAAAATGTATTGGTAAGGTATGCGAGAGTATATTGGTTAGTGTAATGAGAGTTATATACTTATAACCGGATTTATTACTTTTATACACGCGGACAGGAGATAGTGTATATACATGGAGTGAACGTATATACCTTGTGTGATGATTTATATATATGATGTGAAGGTGTATATACATCTGGTGTGTGTGTGTGTGTGTGTTATGTTCTGCATACCCTCTAGTGCTATTATGGGAAGTTGCACGATGTGGGTGAATCCTCCTGACTTGAGGAGCATGGAGAGTATAATCCCCAGGTCATAGTGTCCATTATTCATATTGTGTGATTTTTGGTCTGGGGTGAGACATAGTGGGTATGCTTCCTTCTCATTTCCGGTGAGGAACTATGGTTGCTTCCCATACGTTGCGATTTAGATTTTACCAAGTTCGGTGTGAGCTATTGTGACTATTGGTAACCTAGGAACATGTGAGCGTTCCTTGGAAGATGATAGCATTATAGAGATTATTAGTGTATGTGTGTGTGTGTGTGTGTGTGTATGTGTGTCTCTCTCTCTCTCTCTCTCTCTATATATATATATATATATATATATATTCTGTGTGATATGTATGTGTGCTGGATATAGTAAGGATTTTCTGGTATAATAGGAGTGTAATATTATACTAATGGTAAGATAATGTGTGATATTTTATAATTTATAACTTAAGAAAGTCTATAAAGTTAAATATTATGATGTCTTTCGTAGCATGAGTGTGGATGAGTATACTCTTACGCCAATAGACGGGATCTTAGGAGTATGAACTATGGACTGAGAGCCAAACGGATTTCCACGACCGACAATGCTAGGTGGTAGTGTATCAGGGGGGGTTCCTTGTTTCGATTTCTCTTTACGAGATGTTCCACGCACGAAATCTAGCACAACGTTGGAAGTGGGGAAATGTTTGGTTATTAGTCCATGGGGTCAGGCTCAATTAGGAGGAAATATTGTTACTAGGAGGAAATATTATTACAAATATCATTTAACGACGATATTAAGATAGATAAGTAAATAGGAGTTATGCTTGAGCATGGGGTGAAGTTTGGTTCTTAGTATTTGGGTTATATGAATAGTGAGAGAATATACGACAAGCATTAAAAATCAATGCATGACATTTATTGCCGATAACTTGTGAGAACAAATAGTTGGACATCAATGATATAATAATGAGATATATTAATGTATACGTTTGGGCGTAAGCTTAGGATGCAATAGAAGAGAAGATAGATGGTGATGTTTTAGTTATGGGATCCTAGAATGGGTCGGGTAGTTTAATTGAGGTGCATACGTTGAGGTGCGCGCTATAGTTGAGGAGTGAGGTTGAATCCCAAGAGAGTGTGACACCACTTTAATTATGGAAATTGTGCATACATAATTATTATGCGTTTTAATTCACTTGCTAAAATTATTTTCAAACCTCGGGCTCTGACCCGTTTATATCTTCTCTCATGCTATACGTATGTTATATTACAGGTGTTCCACCACAAGGGCGCCATTGATGCCCATTCGATCCAAGGTTTTTGGAGCTGTAGCATGTGCAGGATGTTGCAGGACTTTTGTATTAGACGCATCCTTCATTTGTATATCTAGTTAAGGATTCATTTTGTATATTCGGGTGTGTATACCCAAGGTTTATATAGATATATATCTCTTATGCTTTAGATATTTTTTATTTGATGGTATGTTCCCCGACAACTTATTCGAGTATATTCTTTTGTTGTTCAGACGTTGTCTGTAGATCATTATCTTGCTTTGCAGTAGTGGTTGTTGTTGGATCCGAATGTATATTATATTCGCATGTTTAGAAGTTGTTGCTGTTGTTGTATTCGTATTCATATTATGTTTAAAAAAAAATTAGCATCCGTTTATTATTATTTTGGGTGGTTAGTTATCTTATTTTAGTTGCGATAGTGGATGATGAGAATGTGTAATCTGAGATTTCTATTTTATTTTAGTAGAGGGCTGACCACCCGTTATTTTAATAACCGGGGTGTCAAATACTTCAATGTTGTCTCTAATAGTGAAGAAAATTTTGGGGGAAAAGAGATAGATAGAGTTGTTGTTTTGGATTTTAATAACACTTTAACATTTAAGGGGCTTCTAAAAATACCCTTCATTGGGTCAAAATACATTTGTGTAATAATATAGAGGCTCGAGCAAGGATATTGGCTAGACTGGATATAATCCTTTGTAACTCAATTTGGCCTAACAATGATAATTCCTTTTCAGTTGAACATCTCCACTGCACCAATTTAGACCACTATCCTATGCTACTTAATATCAAATCTAAATCATATTAGTTGCCTAAACCTTATAGGCTCCAATCTATGTGGGTTAGACATCATTCTTTTAGTCATGGGGTATCCCAAACCAGGCAGGAGAACTTAGTCGGAAGTCCTATGCAGGTATTCTGTTCTACACTCAAAATGGTTAAAATGGCCCTCAGAAGTTGGAACAAAAATATTATTAAGAACGTTCATTAGGAAGTTAAAAATTGTTTAAGACTTCTATTTGGCTAAAGAACAATACTATAATTTGCATCCATCTCGAAATAACAGGGAAGACTAAGAAAAGATAAATGTATCATCTTAAAAGTGAGGAAGAATTCTAGAAACAAAAGGCTAATGTTAAATTCATGGAACAAGGAGATTGAAATTTATCCTTTTTTATTCAATGGCCGAGCAAAAACAAAATAAGATAATGATTCATAAAGTTAAAGACGGCTCGAGTCAGTGGCATTCAAATAAAGAGGAGATTGAAAAAGAATTTATTGGTCACTTCAAAATATCCTGAGAGGCAATACTGAGCTTTATACGGATGAGGAAATTTTTAATTATATACCTCGTATGATATCTTATAAATAGACTAATGTTATTACAACAATCATTACTCAACAAGAAATTAAAAATATGTTTTTGTCTATAGATAAAGATATTGCAGCGGGTTTAGATGGGTTTAATGGGAATTTTTTCCAAGTTTGTCGGGATATTATTAAAGTAGATTTGGTGAGGGCTACTATTTCCTTTTTTGTTGGACATGAATTCTACTGTTGTTTTGATTCTAAAAATTGTTATCCCAAGCCAATAGAGTGATTTTTGCCCAATTATTCTTTGCAACTTCATGATCAAAATTGTCTATAAAACTATGGCAAATAAATTGGGTAATTTTCTTCCAAAAATTATTTCCCCCTCATAGTCCGGATTTATTAGAGAGAGATCTTTGATAGATAATGTTCTTCTAGCACAAAAGATGATGACTAATTTTTATAAGAAGATGAGGGGTGTTGTCTTCAAGCATGATATGCCCAAAGAATATGACACGATGTCATGGAATTTCATTATAAAAGTTCTTAAGGCTTTTGGCTTTTCTAAGAGTTGGATAGGCATGTTGTGGAATTTAATATCTAGCTGCTTGTATTCCATTTATATCATAATAATGATATGGGTACCAAAATCTCTCTCCAAAACCTCCCACAAAAATAACGTGGATTCCACTTACTCTCTCACTTACCTATAAAATTTTGCCTTATGGCATGGGTCCCACCAGACCACAATAAATTATTGCAGAGAAGGACTCCTTATATTAATGAAAAATCTTGTGATGTTTTCAAATCCACTAGAGGAGTTCGTTAAGGAGACCCGCTTTCCCCAGCTCCTTTTGTGTTGGCTTCAAAAGTTTTATCTAGAGGTGTACACCACCTTATGTCCATAGGGAACATTAAAAAAAAATTCACCCTACAGAATGGCCACTGATTTCTTCACTCTCGTTTGTGGACGATATTCTTATTTTCTCCAATGGACAAAAAAGCTCCTTAAAACATTTTATGGACTTTCTTAACAAGTCTTATTTCGAGACAACTAATTAACTGTTCTAAGAGTTATTTTTATGTCTCATAATAAGTGTATAAGAAACATAAGGAATATAATTGAAATTGCCATTGTATTTAGGTTTAAAATTTTTCCTATTACATATTTTGGTGTTCCCTTATTCACTGGAAGAAGAAACAAATTGTTGTTCAACAATATTGTGGATAAAATTTATGGAAGGTTACATTTATGGGATGACATTATATTTTTTTTTTGCAAGAGGGCAAACTTGTTCTAATTTTCTCAGTCCTTCAAACTATGCAATTCCACATTTTTTCAACGCTTGATCCCCCGAGCTCAGTGAGTGGCTTCTCAAATTTCTTTTGGGGTAGGTGTGATGACATTAAAAAATTTCAGTGGGTGAGTTAGAGTAGTTTTTGTCTGCCACGTCAAGAAGGAGGTTTGGGACTGAGATGTGTTAAAGATATTAATAAGGCTTATGGATGCAAGCTTTGGTAGGATTTTTACAATAATAACACTCATTAGGCTAACTTCATGCAAGAAAAATATGGTAAACTTTCTTTATCAAATTTTTGTGGTAATCCGTCATACATGGGGCATAATGCAATCATTTTGATCTACTTTGCATGATAATTTGGATTTTGCTTAAATCATCATGGGAGATTATTATACTTCATCAACGTGTTCAGTTTTCTTTTTCCATGATTTGAAACATTAAAATTCCTCAAACATTTTTTATTTGTATGTGGAAATTACTTCATAAAGGAAATGCCATTGATGAATATGAAAGGAGATTCAAAATACCTCACGCATACAAATGTTGATGTTGTGTTAATTCTAATGAGGAGACTCAAGATCATCTTTTTAATGACAACTTAGTGCCTTCTCAGATTTGGACTTATTTTTAAGGAGTTATGGGTTTGGATTATGATAGGGGGAACTTTCCTTCCTAATTAAAAACTTAGGATGATGGTTCAACAAGAAAAGGCAAAATCCAAATTTTAAACTTCTTTTAAAATGAACCGAATTTTAATTTCTTTCAAAATTAAAATTAAATTAACATAAACAATTATTTGGAATTTTACTTAAGCAAAAATTTCCAATTCAAGTGAAATTTATGCCAAAAAAACTTAAGCATATATTGAGTCCAATTAAATGTCCCAACTTGAATTAAATTAAATTAAAATTACCCAAACTAATTAGCACCAAATTAAACAAGTGTGAGAATTAAACCAATTTTTATCTTGATTATCTTAGTATGCATCTAAGGTGATTTTGCAAGATAAAAATAAAAAATCTCACTAGGCAGCGTTGTACGAGGAAAACCCACAACTGGAAAAAACCTCGAACGATCCTGGCCTAACAAATCCACTAGGTACGATATATTTACAAAGACTACAATAAGAAGACTTACAACACTCGACTTGAATCCTTCAAGCGCTGACGCTTCCTTCACTCTTCAACATTTGCCTTGTAGATAACTCCTGAGTCCACCAGAATCTTGGAGTCCACAAATAGGGGCACAACCCACCGTCAACCACACATGGTGCCTTTCACCATGTGAGAAATCCGCAGCAAACGTTTCTCCTTTTTGGGGTAGAGAAGTAAAATCGGTGCCAAACACTCTCTAAGCAAAGATATAATAAACAACACCAAGGAGACTTTTTGTGAAAAGTATTTTGCTCTCAAAGAGACTTTAAAGGTTCTGAAAAGTCTTAATAAGATGTTGGTTCCAGCACAAAATATATCAGGTACAAGTTAGTGGACAAGTGGGGAAAGTGGAAAAAATCGGGTAAACTAATTATTCCCACTGAAATCTCATTCGAACGACTTTTTGATGTCGTTCGAACGAGCATGTTCGAGCGAAAAACAGAGAATAAGTCGTTGGATAAATCGTTCGAACGAAACTTCTAACGAGAATTTAGAAATAGTATCGTTAGAATTGTCGTTCGAAAAATTTGAATTTTGCAATTTAAGCCCAAAAACTTTTATGTAAAGTTTTAAAATGATTTTCTGATAATTAAAAAGTCGTTATATAAAAATATTTACACCCAAATAAAATATCCAAGGTCCTAAATATATATATAATTTGCATTTATACCTTGAAGACCTTGGAATGATACGATGTTGATGATGCGAAACATGGCACTTAAAACCCGTCAATAATGAAGCTTTAAATTCTGACCGCTGTGTCTTCAACTTCTTCAAACGTCATAGGCTTGATAGGAACAAAATTCTATCATATAGGTGAATTGATTTTGTCCGCAATTAAGCCAAAACTACATATAGACTCAATTGGAAATTTGTGTCCTTACAAATCTCCCCCTTTGGCTATTCCAGGACAAAACCCAACCAAAAATCCTAAAGGTCTATCAATCTCGTCTAGACACAACATCCCACCCAAAACAAAAAAAAAATACAGATGTGAAAGTACCCCGATTAAAAATATTTAATTTCCTTTTTGTGTAAACTCAAGAGATGATGCGGAAGCGTTATAAAGGTGATGGTTCAACTTCCAAAAATTAACAACAACAAGTTTTAATTAACTCAAACAAATTAAAACCAATTCATTAATCCAAGTCCTAGAATTTGCCTAAGTCAAAATTTTCAATTATCCAAAGTTAGGCGAAACCAATTTTAGCAAATGACTTGAATAAACCAAATTTACCCAATATTTAATTTAGTCCCAAATTAAATGAGTGTGATAATTAAACCAAATTTTATCTTGAAATTATCCTAAGCATGGATTCTAAATTATTGTGCAAGATAAAATAAACAATATCACACTACGCCGAGATGTACGAGGAAAAACCCAAGACGGGAAACAACCTCGGACGGCCCTAGCCACAAGTCCACTAGATATGGAATTACAATTACAAGACAAATAGACTTACAACGATTGACTCGATCCCTCTCAAGCCTCGACACTTCTTCTCGTAGAAACCTCTTCCTAGCGAACAACCTCGGAGCACCACCGCTGTCTCGGAATCCACCGATGGGACTTTATATGGTCACCGTCACCCAAGCATGGAGCCTTTCTCCGTGTGGGTAGAATCTCAACAAAAAGTCTTCTTTGTGATGGGGTGTAGAAGCAAACCCGAAACGTCTCTTCTTGAATTCGGTAGAGAAAACCGGTGCCAAAAACTCCAAGTAAAGAATATGAATATAGAAACTTGGAATAAACAACTATTGGGTGTAAACTAGAGTGTGTATGAATTTTTCTTTAAGAACTAACACTCAAAACATGAACATTTTCCCTAAGCAATTTTGCTCTCAAACTCTCCTTTAGAGATGGAAATGAATTGGAAAAGTTAATTGGAAAAATGTGTTTCCCGCACATATTAAGTCTGGAAAAAGTTGGTTAAAAAACAAGTGGGGAACATGGGTGAAAACTGCCAAAAAACTGCTCAAAACCGTTCCCGCCTGGCATCTCGTTCGAACGAACTTGACTCTCGTTCGAACGAGACTTCTAACGAGCGACCAGACTGGGCTCGTTAGAAACTCGTTAGATACCTCGTTAGAACGAACAAACTCGTTCGAACGACATATCGAACGACTGACCAGTTTAGGGTCGTTGGCAAACTCGTTCGAACGAAACCTGGTTCGAACGAAAAACTCGTTCGAACGAAACCTGGTTCGAACGAAAAAACTCGTTCGAACGACATTTCTAACGAACGACCAGAAAGTTTGTAAAATTCGATTTTGGCCCAGAAAATTTTATATACTTATTTTAAAGTTCTAATTGATTCTTTCTGAAAATAAAACGCAGTTTTTATTACACCTAACACCCAATAACTATTGTTCCAAGCTCCTATATAAATATAGTTACATTCATACCTTGGGAGCATGGAACCTTAGATGATGACGTAGAAACGAGGCACGCAAACCGGCATTTTGATGAAGCTTTATATTCTTTGCCGCTACGTCTTCAACATACACTTCATAGGCTTGAGAATATTACAATAGAATACTATCCTATGAATAAATGTTTTTGTCCGGAATTGAGCCAAAACTATATATGGACTCAATTGGAAATTTGTGTCCTTACAAATCTCCCCCTTTGGCTATTCCGGGACAAAAACCAAACAAAAATCCTAAAGGGCCGTCAAGCTCTACTAGACTCAAAACATAACCCGCCCAAACTTGACTCAACCCAAGGATCAAACGCTTTGCCATAGAAAGATGCCGCTTTAGAATAATTCCTGCACACTTAAGCAAACTCATCAAATGCATAGGGAATATCAAAATATTAAATGCAATTAATTAATTACTCCCCCTAAATTAATTCTCCCTTTTAAACACATGACATACTTAGAAAAACGTCTCCCCCTAAGATAAATCTCCCCAAACTAAGATACGATAATAATAGGATTAGATACCATTTCTCCCCCTATCATCATTCTCCCCCTTTTTGTTCGGGAATAGGCAAAGGATAAAGAACTAATAAACAGCATGTGGAAGCTTAAAGTGATAAGACATGAACGCATATGGGCAATAAAAGCAAGGCAAAGACAAACAAATATCATATATATATATACTATAAATATACCAATAAGTACGTGCATATATAGATAGATATAAACACACACATGACACAAAATACAATAAGTTTGCACACTCGTATGGCAAAAATGTGTCATATGGAAACGGAAGTGTAGGGGTGTGAACTAGCAACAATTAAATTTAGACCCAAACACTTAAGAAACGTTCACGGAGTTCTCATTTGATTGCAAACTTCATCACAGTTAAATATAACCTCATGTGACAATATAAAGATTGAACTTAATGAATAAACATACACAATGCATACAAGCCTAGCATGATGATGATTCTACAAACCAAATAGAGTCATGACATTAAAGACAACTAGGATAAACGGACATTGTGCAAACCGTTGATATACCATCCAATTCTCCCTCAATGAGCATATATATTCTTTTGTTTTTGAATGAATATATCAAACAAACATAGGCCTTGGCAATTGCTTTCTGTTTAATGCCAAATATTCTATTTTTAGGCCTTTGGATCACGTATTTCTTTTAGATCCAATCAACGGTGGCTTACTATCGCAAAATATTTAATTCATCCTTTCGGAGCCCTTCCCCGTGCATATATTAATTTATCATGTTTTCATTTTTCACACAAATCTCACATGCAACGGATTTTGACATGCACTAGTCCTCCTAGGTCATAGATATGTAGATGACTAGATTGATAGGAGAACACCTCAAAAAGCTCAAATATAACATGTGACATTAAGATTTCAAAAGAGCTCATGATGTGTGAAAAAAGGCATATGAAAATAGAATCCATTTAATCAATACAAAATCCAACTACTCCATATAAAACATGGTAAAGAACATTTTAAGGATTGAAAATCTAAACCAAAAGTTCTAGCCACGTGGGAGCGTAAAAGATGGGATTCAAACACAAGTATATGCCACATAAAGTGTGTCAAACTACAATACACACAAAATAGAATCTTTTTGAGTTTTTAACATTTTTAACCAAAACTAAAGATATATACTCAAAAGACTAAACAAAAATCATTTGTATTTTTCATTAAGCTTAAATGAAATAAATAAAACACAAATGATAAACAAAAATCTTTTTATATTTTTCAGTTAAATCAAACACAAAATATAATACAAAAAGATAAACAAGTCATGATTTCTAGCATGTGATATGAAATAAGGCAATGACTAGAAAATGACTAAACAGGCATACATTTAGCATGTGAATATAGCATGAAGTACAAAGGCTAAAGTATGCATAATACTAACACATTCATCCATTAGATTTAGCAAGGGAGGAAGCACGTGAAAGTAAATGAGAATCAACAACCCTATTTTGTAAGGCAACCAAGTCGGATTTCCTAACCCAAATTAATGAGGAATGACTATCTTGGGGTGTAGGAACGTTAACTACCGTGGTTACTTTACTATGGGGTTTTCTAGGAATTCGTTTAAGATCTAAACAAAATTTCCTAAGATGACCTTGACGACCACAATGTGTACAAGTGAGAACATGTCGAAAAGATTTACTTAAGGAGTGATCTTTAAAAGTATTCCTAGTTGATTCTCCTAAAACATTGGTTTGGGCATTATGAGTAAATTCATTACAAGGATTGAAGCCTAAACCACAAGTGTCATTTTTAATTTGGATCGTTCCTAACATTTTATCAAGTTTTTCCGAACGACATTCCAAATCAAATTTGACGTTACTAGAATCTTTTAATTTATTTTCCAATTCTAAAATGTTAGATTCTAGTAAAAAATTACGCTCTTCAAAAGCAAGAAGCTCCTTTTTCAAGGATTCCATTAAACCCCTAAGGCTATCTCTCTCGCCTTCTACATATTTAAGCTTCTCTTGAAGAGTCCTCTCATGTGTCCTAAGGTCTTCTATTAAAGCATTTTCATCAACGACCTTGACACTCCCTCTTAAACTAGCTTCTAACTTCAAATTAGCTCTTTTCAATTTAATAGATTCTGTATACAGTTCTTGAAAAGCATTTTGAAGTTCACTCATATCAACCTCATCTTCATTTTCACTCTCTCTTTCTTCTTCACTCTCACTATCATCAAAAATAAGAGAATCATGTACAATGACCTTGGAAGTGGCATGTGCTATCGTTTCATCATTCGATGAGTTCTCACTATCACTCACATGTCTAGCCATAAAAGCCACAAAATTTTTCTTAGTGGGGGAAACGGGCTTCTCTTCCTTATCACTATCACTAAGGGTCGCATTATATGCAGTGGATCGTTTACCCTCTTTCCTTAGTTTAGTGGGGCACTCATAAGCCCTATGGCCATAACCTTCACAACCAAAACACTTATTAGACTCGTCCCTATCTAAATTGTCATTACTAGTTTTAGGGATCTTCTCGGCTTTAGAAACCTTCTCGCTTTTATCATGTTTAGAAGTATCAAATTTCTTAAAATCATTTTTAAATTTATCTTTGTTAAATTTAAGAAATTTTCTAAATTTACGAGCAAACAAAGCCATATCTTCCGAGTCACTATCACTATCGCTCTCTACTACTTGTTTGACCTCTTTTTGGGCTTTTAAAGCAACACCCTTTTCGATTTTATGTTCAGTTTTAGAGGGAAACATATCTAGTTCATAGGTTTGTAAATCACCTACAAGCTCTTCTAATTTCGTAGAGGCTAAAGTGGGTAAAGAATTTAAAACGGTCACCTTTGGAATAAATCTATCGGGTAGGGACCTTAAAATTTTCTTTACAACACGGTCGTCAGTATTTTCTCTCCCAAGTTAAAGGATGAATTAACAATATCAGAAAGTCTAGCATAAAATTTACCAAAAGTTTCTTTTTCATCCATTTTGATAGTTTCAAATTGAGTGGTGAGGTTTTGGAGTTTTGAAGCTTTAACGACACTAGTTCCTTCATGAGTTAATTGTAAAATATCCCATGCTTCTTTAGCGGTTTCGCACGTCATAATCCGTCGAAATTCATCCGGTACGACAGCACTAAATAAGGCATTTAAACCACGGGAATTAAAGTTAGCAAGTTTAAACTCATTTTCAGTCCATCTATCGGCGGGTTTGATAACACGTTCATTTTCAACTAAGTAAGTTGGTGGGGAGTATCCGGTAACAACAGACATCCAAACTCTCTCGTCGATAGATTTTAGTGCCGATCTCATTCGCGCTTTCCAATACGCGTAGTTTGAACCATCGAAAATAGGAAATTTTGAAAATGGGGAAAAATCCATTTTAGCCAAAGATTATTTAGAAGATCGTTAACGAAATAATTTATCGCTTTGGCTCTGATACCAAATTTGAAAGTACCCCGATTAAAAATATTTAATTTCCTTTTTGTGTAAACTCAAGAGATGATGCGGAAGCGTTATAAAGGTGATGGTTCAACTTCCAAAAATTAACAACAACAAGTTTTAATTAACTCAAACAAATTAAAACCAATTCATTAATCCAAGTCCTAGAATTTGCCTAAGTCAAAATTTTCAATTATCCAAAGTTAGGCGAAACCAATTTTAGCAAATGACTTGAATAAACCAAATTTACCCAATATTTAATTTAGTCCCAAATTAAATGAGTGTGATAATTAAACCAAATTTTATCTTGAAATTATCCTAAGCATG
This sequence comes from Sambucus nigra, assembly GCA_949130495.1. Taxonomy (NCBI): domain Eukaryota; kingdom Viridiplantae; phylum Streptophyta; class Magnoliopsida; order Dipsacales; family Adoxaceae; genus Sambucus; species Sambucus nigra. The sequence continues at coordinate 587,683,352 of OX422216.1, forward strand.
GATTCTAAATTATTGTGCAAGATAAAATAAACAATATCACACTACGCCGAGATGTACGAGGAAAAACCCAAGACGGGAAACAACCTCGGACGGCCCTAGCCACAAGTCCACTAGATATGGAATTACAATTACAAGACAAATAGACTTACAACGACTGACTCGATCCCTCTCAAGCCTCGACACTTCTTCTCGTAGAAACCTCTTCCTAGCGAACAACCTCAGAGCACCACCGCGGTCTCGGAATCCACCGATGGGACTTTATATGGTCACCGTCACCCAAGCATGGAGCCTTTCTCCGTGTGGGTAGAATCTCAACAAAAAGTCTTCTTTGTGATGGGGTGTAGAAGCAAACCCGAAACGTCTCTTCTTGAATTCGGTAGAGAAAACCGGTGCCAAAAACTCCAAGTAAAGAATATGAATATAGAAACTTGGAATAAACAACTATTGGGTGTAAACTAGAGTGTGTATGAATTTTTCTTTAAGAACTAACACTCAAAACATGAACATTTTCCCTAAGCAATTTTGCTCTCAAACTCTCCTTTAGAGATGGAAATGAATTGGAAAAGTTAATTGGAAAAATGTGTTTCCCGCACATATTAAGTTTGGGAAAAGTTGGTTAAAAAACAAGTGGGGAACATGGGTGAAAACAGCCAAAAAACTGCTCAAAACCGTTCCCGCCTGGCATCTCGTTCGAACGAACTTGACTCTCGTTCGAACGAGACTTCTAACGAGCGACCAGACTGGGCTCGTTAGAAACTCGTTAGATACCCCGTTAGAACGAACAAACTCATTCGAACGACATATCGAACGACTGACCAGTTTAGGGTCGTTGGCAAACTCGTTCGAACGAAACCTGGTTCGAACGAAAAACTCGTTCGAACGAAACCTGGTTCGAACGAAACCTGGTTCGAACGAAAAAACTCGTTCGAACGACATTTCTAACGAACCACCAGAAAGTTTGTAAAATTCGATTTTGGCCCAGAAAATTTTATATACTTATTTTAAAGTTCTAATTGATTCTTTCTGAAAATAAAACGCAGTTTTTATTACACCTAACACCCAATAACTATTGTTCCAAGCTCCTATATAAATATAGTTACATTCATACCTTGGGAGCATGGAACCTTAGATGATGACGTAGAAACGAGGCACGCAAACCGGTATTTTGATGAAGCTTTATATTCTTCGCCGCTACGTCTTCAACATACACTTCATAGGCTTGAGAATATTACAATAGAATACTATCCTATGAATAAATGTTTTTGTCCGAAATTGAGCCAAAACTATATATGGACTCAATTGGAAATTTGTGGACCCAAGGATGAACTGCTTTGCCTCTTTTAAGATTCCACTAAAGGAATTTCCTGCACACTTAAGCACACAATCAAATGCATAGGGAATATAACAATATTAAATGCAACAAAAATATATACTCGCCCTTAAATAATTCTCCCCCTTTATCTAACAATGATTTACCTAGAAAGACCGCAACTCTCCCTAAGATAAATCGCCCCAAACTAAAGGTTTAGATACTATTTCTCCCCCTTTTTGTTCAGGAATAGACAAAGATTTATAATCATAAAACATAACTTATTTTCCCCCCAATTAAAGTAAATAGTCCCTCTAAACTAGACAAGGGATATGAATAAGGAAAAGAAAGTTAAACATGTAATGGTGAATAAGGTGATAAGAACATTTATGTATATAGACAATAATGAAGTACAACTAATCCATACAAATATTAATGGATACCAACTATGATACGGATAACAAAAAGATACCACTTAAAATGTATTGCACTAAGCATGGGATATCAAAAATAACAAATCGCAACAAGATAGATACCAATTTTGAATTCAAAGCATACATGGACTAGATAGCAAGGCAAAGACTCAAAACAAATAAAATATCACACACACACACACACACACACACGAGAGATATTAAGGAAGCAAAAGCACATATATATAGATATAAGCAACACAAATGACACAAAAAAATGAGTTTTGCACACTCTTATGGCATAAATGTGTTATATGGAAATGGAAGTGAAGGGGTGTGAACTAGCAACAATTAAATTGTGACCCAATAACTTAAACATGTTCAAGGAGTTCCTTTTGATTGCAAAACTTTATCAAACATATATAAAGCCTCATGTGAAAACAATGAACTCAAAGAACAAAACAAGCACAATTCATACAAGCCTAGCATATCGATGATTCTAAAAACCAATAGAGTCATGAAAAAACAACGTAACTAGGATACAAAGACATTGTACAAAACTATTGATATTCCATCCAAACTCCCTCAGATATAATAATATTCTTTTCTTTTCTTTTAACGAAAATATCAATTTAAAAAAACTAGGCCTTGGCTATCTTTTTCTTTTAATGCCATATTATTCTTTTAGGCCTTTGGACCACGTGTTTCTTTTACGTACGTTGCAAACAGTGGCTTGATCGCAAAGGATGATTGTTCCTTTTGTAGCCCTTCCCCGTGCACTTTCATATATCGCTTTTTAGCACACAATAATCTCACCTGCAATGGAATGGCGTGCATAAATACTCTATAGTCACAAAACAAGTAGATGACTAAATTTATAGGAGAACATCTCACATAGAGCCAATATTCATGTGAAGTTAAAATTCAAAGTGCTCGTGCATATGTGCAAAAGATGCAAAAAAATTAAGAATTCTTGTAGCAATTCAAATTCAAACTACTTTATGTAACCATGATAAAGAACAATTTAAGAATTGAAATACACAACCAAAAGTTGTAGCCACATGGAAGCGGAAATAAAGGATTCAAACACGGTATATGCCACAAAAGTGTGTCAAACTACAAACACACGCACAAAAAAATCTTTTAGAGTTTTTCAAAGTTTTTTACAAAACACAAAATTTAACTCAAAAGACAAACAAAATTCATTTTGTATTTTTCATTTAATACCAAAAAATGTAAAGGATAAAATACAAAAGATAAACAGGTCATAAATCTAGCAAAGCATATTCAATGAAATGTGGACTAGAAAATGATAAACAAAACATATAACTAGCAAAAAAATCGAACGTGTAGCACAAATAGCTAAAGTATGTAAAGCATGCAAGCCATTACTCGTAGGATATAACAAGTGAAGATTCATGAACTATCATGTCAGAACCATCAAAACTGGATATTTTGAAAAATGCATATTTCCCAAAAAAAAATTCCTCAAAATTAGGATCACACAGTATATTTTAGTGTAACTCGCTCTGATACCAATCTGATAGGGGGGAAATTTCCTTCCTAATTAAAAACCTAGGATGATGGTTAAAAATGAAAATAAAATTAACATAAACAATTATTTGGAATTTCACTTAAACAATAATTTAATTCCAATTCACGTGAAATTTATGCCAAACAAACTTAAGCATATATTTAGTCCAATTAAATGTCCCAACTTGAATTAAATTAAAATAGAATTACCCAGACTAATTAGCACCAATTAATCAAGTGTGAGAATTAAACCAATTTTTATCTTGATTATCTTAGCATGAATCTTAGGTGATATTGCAAGATAAAAATAAATAATCTCACTACGTGGCGATGAACGAGGAAAATCCACAACGAAAAAAATCCTCGGGCGGCCCTGGCCTAACAAATCCACTAGGTACCGTATGTTTATTCAAGACCCGACGCTTCATTTTCTCTTCAACCTCAGCCTTGTAGATAACTCTAGAGTCCATCGGAATCTTGGAGTCCACCAATGGAGAGACAACTCACCATCAACCACACATGGTGCCTTTCACCATGTGAGAAAGCCACAACAAACTTTTCTCCTTTTGGGGTAGAAAAGAGCCCAAACTGTCTTCTTTATGGGCAGAAAAGTAAAATCGGTGCCAAACACTCTGCAAGCAAAGATATATATATATATATATATATATATATATATATATATATATATATATGGGAACTTGGATTTAGTCACAAATAAATATTGGGTGTAAAACTTGGTTTTGTTCTTAAGATAATCAAATTGATAAACAAACACCAAGGAGACTTTTTGTGAAATTTTTTTTCTCTCAAAGAGACTTTGGAGGTTTTGAAAAGTCTTACTAAAATATCTGTTCCCGCACAAAATATATTAGGTACAAGTTAGTGGACAAGTGGGAAAAATCTGGCAAAATAACTGTTCCCGCTGAAATCTCGTCCGAACGACTTTTTGATGTTGTTCGAATGAGCATATTCAAATGAGTATGTTCGAACGAAATATCGACCGAAAAAGCAGAGAACAAGTCGTTGGATAAATCATTCCAACGAAACTTCTAACGAGAATTCAAAACAAATCTCGTTAGAATCATCGTTCGAACGAGAAAAATGTCGTCCGAATGACTTTTCAGAAATTTGAATTTTGCAATCTAAGCCCAAAAACTTTTATGTAATGTTTTAAAATGATTTTATGAAAATTAAAAAGTCGTTATATAAAAATGTTTACACCCAAATAAAATATCCAAGGTCCTAAATATATATATAATTTGCATTCATACCTTTGAAGACCTTGGAATGATATGATGTTGATGATGCGAAACATGGCACCTAAAACCCGTCAATAATGAAGCTTTAAATTCTGACCGCTGTGTCTTCAAGTTCTTCAAATGTCATAGTCTTGATAGGAACAAAATTCTATCCTATGGGTGAATTGGTTTTGTCCGCAATTAAGCCAAAACTACATATAGACTCAATTGGCAATTTGTGTCCTTACAAATCTCCCCCTTTGGCTATTCCAGGACAAAACCCAACCAAAAATCCTAAAGGTCTATCAATCTCGTCTAGACACAACATCCCACCCAAAAAAAAAAAATACAGATGCTATGACTCGACCCAAGGATGAACTGCTTTGCCTCTTTAAAGATTCCACTAAAGGAATTTCCTGCACACTTAAGCACACAATCCAATGCATAGGGAATATAACAATATTAAATGCAACGTAAATATATACTCGCCCTTAAATAATTCTCCCCCTTTATCTTACAATGATTTACCTAGAAAGACCGCAACTCTCCCTAAGATAAATCTCCCCAAACTAAAGGTTTAGATACTATTTCTCCCCCTTTTTGTTCAGGAATAGACAAAGATTTATAATCATAAAACATAACTTATTTTCCCCCCAATTAAAGCAAATAGTCCCTCTAAACTAGGCAAGGGATATGAATAAGGAAAAGAAAGTTAAACATGTAATGGTGAATAAGGTGATAAGAACATTTATGTATATAGACAATAATGAAGTACAACTAAATCATACAAATATTAATGGATACCAACTATGATACGGATAACAAAAAGATACCACTTAAAATGTATTGCACTAAGCATGGGATATCAAAAATAACAAATCGCAACAAGATAGATACCAATTTTGAATTCAAAGCATACATGGACTAGATAGCAAGGCAAAGACTCAAAACAAATAAAATATCACACACACACACATACACACACACACACGAGAGATATTAAGGAAGCAAAAGCACATATATATAGATATAAGCAACACAAATGACACAAAAAAATGAGTTTTGCACACTCTTATGGCATAAATGTGTTATATGGAAATGGAAGTGAATGGGTGTGAACTAGCAACAATTAAATTGTGACCCAATCACTTAAACATGTTCAAGGAGTTCCTTTTGATTGCAAAACTTTATCAAACATATATAAAGCCTCATGTGAAAGACAATGAACTCAAAGAACAAAACAAGCACAATTCATACAAGCCTAGCATATCGATGATTCTAAAAACCAATAGAGTCATGAAAAAACAACGTAACTAGGATACAAAGACATTGTACAAAACTATTGATATTCCATCCAAACTCCCTCAGATATAATAATATTCTTTTCTTTTCTTTTAACGGAAATATCAATTTAAACAAACTAGGCCTTGGCTATCTTTTTCTTTTAGTGCCATATTTTTCTTTTAGGCCTTTGGACCACGTGTTTATTTTACGTACGTTGCAAACAGTGGCTTGATCGCAAATGATGATTGTTCCTTTTGTAGCCCTTCCCCGTGCACTTTCATATATCGCTTTTTAGCACACAATAATCTCACCTGCAATGTAATGGCATGCATAAATCCTCTATAGTCCCAAAACAAGTAGATGACTAAATTTATAGGAGAACATCTCACATAGCGCCAATATTCACGTGAAGTTAAAATTCAAAGAGCTCGTGCATATGTGCAAAAGATGCAAAAAAATTAAGAATTCTTGTAGCAATTCCAATTCAAACTACTTTATGTAACCATGATAAAGAACAATTTAAGAATTGAAATACACAACCAAAAGTTGTAGCCACATGGAAGTGGAAATAAAGAATTCAAACACGGTATATGCCACAAAAGTGTGTCAAACTACAAACACACACACAAAAAAATCTTTTAGAGTTTTTCAAAGTTTTTTACAAAACACAAAATTTAACTCAAAAGACAAACAAAGATCATTTTGTATTTTTCATTTAATACCAAAAAATGTAAAGGATAAAATACAAAAGATAAACAGGCCATAAATCTAGCAAAGCATATTCAATGAAACATGGACTAGAAAATGATAAACAAAACATATAACTAGCAAAAAAATCGAACGTGTAGCACAAATAGCAAAAGTATGTAAAGCATGCAAGCCATTACTCGTAGGATATAACAAGTGAAGAGTCATGAACTATCATGTCAGAACCATCAAAACTGGATATTTTGAAAAATGCATATTTCCCAAAAAAAAATTCCTCAAAATTAGGATCACACAATATATTTTAGTGTAACTCGCTCTGATACCAATCTGATAGGGGGGAAATTTCCTTCCTAATTAAAAACTTAGGATGATGGTTAAAAATGAAAATAAAATTAACATAAACAATTATTTGGAATTTCACTTAAACAATAATTTAATTCCAATTCACGTGAAATTTATGCCAAACAAACTTAAGCATATATTTAGTCCAATTAAATGTCCCAACTTGAATTAAATTAAAATAGAATTACCCAGACTAATTAGCACCAATTAATCAAGTGTGAGAATTAAACCAATTTTTATCTTGATTATCTTAGCATGAATCTTAGGTGATATTGCAAGATAAAAATAAATAATCTCACTACGTGGCGATGAACGAGGAAAATCCACAACGAAAAAAATCCTCGGGCGGCCCTGGCCTAACAAATCCACTAGGTACCGTATGTTTATTCAAGACCCGACGCTTCCTTTTCTCTTCAACCTCTGCCTTGTAGATAACTCTAGAGTCCATCGGAATCTTGGAGTCCACCAATGGAGAGACAATTCACCATCAACCACACATGGTGATTTTCACCATGTGAGAAAGCCACAACAAACTTTTCTCTTTTTGGGGTAGAAAAGAGCCCAAACTGTCTTCTTTATGGGTAGAGAAGTAAAATCGGTGCCAAACACTCTCCAAGCAAAGATATATATATATATATATATATATGGGAACTTGGATTTAAACACAAACAAATATTGGGTGTAAAACTTAGTTTTGTTCTTAAGATAATCAAATTGATAAACAAACACCAAGGAGACTTTTTGTGAATTTTTTTTTTTCTCTCAAAGAGACTTTGGTGGTTTTGAAAAGTCTTACTAAAATATTGGTTCCCGCACAAAATATATTAGGTACAAGTTAGTGGACAAGTGGGAAAAATCTGGCAAAATAACTGTTCCCGCTGAAATCTCGTCCGAACGACTTTTTGATGTTGTTCGAATGAGCATGTTCAAATGAGTATGTTCGAACGAAACATCGACCGAAAAAGCAGAGAACAAGTGGTTGGATAAATCATTCCAACGAAACTTCTAACAAGAATTAAAAAAAATCTCGTTAGAATCATCGTTCGAACGAGAAAAATGTCGTCCGAACGACTTTTCAGAAATTTGAATTTTGCAATTTAAGCCCAAAAACTTTTATGTAATGTTTTAAAATGATTTTATGAAAATCATTTAGTTGTTATATAAAAATGTTTACACCCAAATAAAATATCCAAGGTCCTAAATATATATATATAATTTGCATTCATACCTTTGAAGACCTTGGAATGATATGATGTTGATGATGCGAAACATGGCACTTAAAACCCGTCAATAATGAAACTTTAAATTCTGACCGCTGTGTCTTCAACTTCTTCAAACGTCATAGGCTTGATAGGAACAAAATTCTATCCTATGGGTGAATTGGTTTTGTCCGCAATTAAGCCAAAACTACATATAGACTCAATTGGAAATTTATGTCCTTACAAATCTCCCCCTTTGGCTATTCCAGGACAAAACCCAACCAAAAATCCTAAAGGTCTATCAATCTCGTCTAGACACAACATCCCACCCAAAACACAAAAAAAATACAGATGCTATGACTCGACCCAAGGATGAACTGCTTTGCCTCATTAAAGATTCCACTAAAGGAATTTCCTGCACACTTAAGCACACAATCCAATGCATAGGGAATATAACAATATTAAACGCAACGTAATATATACTCGCCCTTAAATAATTCTCCCCCTTTATCTAACAATGATTTACCTAGAAAGACCGCAACTCTCCCTAAGATAAATCTCCCCAAACTAAAGGTTTAGATACTATTTCTCCCCCTTTTTGTTCAGGAATAGACAAAGATTTATAATCATAAAACATAACTTATTTTCCCCCCAATTAAAGCAAATAGTCCCTCTAAACTAGACTAGGGATATGAGTAAGGAAAAGAAAGTAAAACGTGTAATGGTGAATAAGGTGATAAGAACATTTATGTATATAGACAATAATGAAGTACAACTAATCCATACAAATATTAATGGATACCAACTATGATACGGATAACAAAAAGATACCACTTAAAATGTATTGCACTAAGCATGTGATATCAAAAATAACAAATCGCAACAAGATAGATACCAATTTTGAATTCAAAGCATACATGGACTAGATAGCAAGGCAAAGACTCAAAACAAATAAAATATCACACACACACACACACACACACACACACGAGAGATATTAAGGAAGCAAAATCACATATATATAGATATAAGCAACACAAATGACACAAAAAAATGAGTTTTGCACACTCTTATGGCATAAATGTGTTATATGGAAATGGAAGTGAAGGGGTGTGAACTAGCAACAATTAAATTGTGACCCAATCACTTAAACATGTTCAAGGAGTTCCTTTTGATTACAAAACTTTATCCGACATATATGAAGCCTCATGTGAAAGACAATGAACTCAAAGAACAAAACAAGCACAATTCATACAAGCCTAGCATATCGATGATTCTAAAAACCAATAGAGTCATGAAAAAACAACGTAACTAGGATACAAAGACATTGTACAAAACTATTGATATTCCATCCAAACTCCCTCAGATATAATAATATTCTTTTCTTTTCTTTTAACGGAAATATCAATTTAAACAAACTAGGCCTTGGCTATCTTTTTCTTTTAATGCCATATTTTTCTTTTAGGCCTTTGGACCACGTGTTTCTTTTACGTACGTTGCAAACAGTGGCTTGATCGCAAAGGATGATTGTTCCTTTTGTATCCCTTCCCCGTGCACTTTCATATATTGCTTTTTAGCACACAGTAATCTCACCTGCAATGGAATGGCATGCATAAATCCTCTATAGTCACAAAACAAGTAGATGACTAAATTTATAGGAGAACATCTCACATAGCGCCAATATTCACGTGAAGTTAAAATTCAAAGAGCTCGTGCATATGTGCAAAAGATGCAAAAAAATTAAGAATTCTTGTAGCAATTCAAATTCAAACTACTTTATGTAACCTTGATAAAGAACAATTAAAGAATTGAAATACACAACCAAAAGTTGTAGCCACATGGAAGCGGAAATAAAGAATTCAAACACGGTATATGCCACAAAAGTGTGTCAAACTACAAACACACGCACAAAAAAATCTTTTAGAGTTTTTCAAAGTTTTTTACAAAACACAAAATTTAACTCAAAAGACAAACAAAAATCATTTTGTATTTTTCATTTAATACCAAAAAATGTAAAGGATAAAATACAAAAGATAAACAGGTCATAAATCTATCAAAGCATATTCAATGAAACATGGACTAGAAAATGATAAACAAAACATATAACTAGCAAAAAAATCTAACGTGTAGCACAAATAGCTAAAGTATGTAAAACATGCAAGCCATTACTCGTAGGATATAACAAGTGAAGAGTCATGAACTATCATATCAGAACCATCAAAACTGGATATTTTGAAAAATGCATATTTCCCAAAAAAAAATTCCTCAAAATTAGGATCACACAATATATTTTAGTGTAACTCGCTCTGATACCAATCTGATAGGGGGGGAAATTTCCTTCCTAATTAAAAACTTAGGATGATGGTTAAAAATGAAAATAAAATTAACATAAACAATTATTTGGAGTTTTACTTAAACAATAATTTAATTCCAATTCACGTGAAATTTATGCCAAACAAACTTAAGCATATATTTAGTCCAATTAAATGTCCCAACTTGAATTAAATTAAAATAAAATTACCCAAACTAATTAGCACCAATTAATCAAGTGTGAGAATTAAACCAATTTTTATCTTGATTATCTTAGCATGAATCTTAGGTGATATTGCAAGATAAAAATAAATAATCTCACTACGTGGCGATGAACGAGGAAAATACACAACGAAAAAATCCTCGGGCGGCCCTGGCCTAACAAATCCATTAGGTACCGTATGTTTATTCAAGACCCGACGCTTCCTTTTCTCTTCAACCTCTGCCTTGTAGATAACTCTAGAGTCCATCGGAATCTTGGAGTCCACCAATGGAGAGATAACTCACCATCAACCACACATGGTGCCTTTCACCATGTGAGAAATCCACAACAAACTTTTCTCCTTTTGGGGTAGAGAAGAGCCCAAACTGTCTTCTTTATGGGTAGAGAAGTAAAATCGGTGCCAAACACTCTCCAAGCAAAGATATATATATATATATATATATATATATATATATATATATAATATATGAACTTGGATTTAAACACAAACAAATATTGGGTGTAAAACTTGGTTTTGTTCTTAAGATAATCAAATTGATAAACAAACACCAAGGAGACTTTTTGTGAATTTTTTTTTTCTCTCAAAGAGACTTTGGAGGTTTTGAAAAGTCTTACTAAAATATTGGTTCCCGCACAAAATATATTAGGTACAAGTTGGTGGACAAGTGGGAAAAATCTGGCAAAATAACTGTTCCGCTGAAATCTCGTCCGAACGACTTTTTGATGTTGTTCGAATGAGCATGTTCAAATGAGTATGTTCGAACAAAACATCGACCGAAAAAGCAGAGAACAAGTCATTGGATAAATCATTCCAACGAAACTTCTAACAAGAATTCATAAAAAATCTCGTTAGAATCGTCGTTCGGACGATGACTTTTCAGAAATTTGAATTTTGCAATTTAAGCCCAAAAACTTTTATGTAATGTTTTAAAATGATTTTATGAAAATTAAAAAGTCATTATATAAATTTTTTTACAGCCAAATAAAATATCCAAGGTCCTAATTAAATTTATATAATTTGTATTCATACCTTTGGAGATCTTGGAATAATATAATGTTGATGACATGAAACATGACGCTTGAACCCTGGCAATAATGAAACTTTAAATTCGGGCCGCTACGTCTTCAACTTGTTCAAACATCATAGGCTTGATAGGAACAAACTTCTATCATATGACTCAAATGGTTTTGTCTGGAATTAATCCAAAACTACATATGTACTCAATTAGAAATTTGTGTCCTTACAAATTACAAGGCAAATTTGCTTAATATTACCTAATTTATTTGTTGGTATATTTGGTGTGCTAGGAACAAACACTCTTTTGAAGGTACAAGTATGAACTCTAAGGTCATCATCAATTAGATTAATGAGTACATTTGATTGGCTTTTGAGGCTTTTCGGTATAAAGGTTCAAAAGCAAGAGTTTTTCAGGATTATATCACAAGTTTTAATCTTTCTTGTGCATGAATTTTCTTTCTTGTAGTGTTGGTTATTTTATAAAGCCAACTTTCTTTTTCTTATACTTTCTTTTTGTGTTATTTGGTACTATTTCCATGTAGAGGGGATTGTTCTGTCTAATATTATCTTACAAAATCAGAGAGTCCCGACCCTCTTCTAAATTTTTTTGAACATGACCATTTGTGAGATTTTCGTTTAAGTGTTGTCTTGATTTGACTCAGGATTTTTCACACCATTTGCCAAGAGTGCATAGTGTAATACCCCGCATTTTTATCGATATTTATTTATGGGATTAATTAAATTAAATGTGAATTAATTGAGAATTAATCCGGATAAAATACTAACGAGATGTGAGTTGGTATTTGATTATAATGTATATATTTTGGCAATATATGAATATTGAATATTGAAATTGTCGTGAGGCTGAAATACGGCAATTTGGAAAACTTAGTTGGGACGCACGTGACAGTCGCGTCAGGAATGTAATTATTTGAATTAAAAAGTGAATTTTATTTTTATCAACCGTATGGTCATTTTGAGTGCGCCAACGAGTCCGAAAGGGTCGAAATAGTCAGAAAACACTAGCCGGGGGTTTAGTTTAGGTCCCAGGGCATTTTTAGGCCATACCGGCAACCCAAAAGGGTAATTTGGTAATTTCAGAATTTTGGTAATTAAAACCCACGAAAATTAGAGTTTAATTATGATTTATCATTAAACCCACCAACCCATTATCAGCACTAAACTAAGTAGTGGGCTACGGGAGAAGTTTAGAAAAGAAGTTAAAAGTCCAAAAATAAACCTCCACCTCCACCTCCATTGTCATCTTGGGAGAAGAACTTGTAGAGAGAGAGAGAGAGGAGAATTCTGCAGAGAGAGAGAGAGGAATTCAACCATCTTCAACCAACAACAAATCTGAAGGACATAAGGCAAGTGATTTAGTTACAATTAATTCAATGAATGTGTTCTTCCATGTTTAGTGTAATTATCGAATGTTGTCTTGAAAGATTGATATAGACCCATGAATTTGAGGATTAAAATTATAAACCATGTTAGGAATTGCATGTAGACATATTCTGGACGAATTATGAATCCAAAATATAACCCTTGATGATCTAAAAACGGATTTAAGAAGAGAATTATAATTGTTCTTGAAAGAAATAGAAAACTAGGGTTCTAGATGAAGTTTTGATCCAAATAAAGCCCTTGGTTGATGATTTCTTGGTTTTAGAACGTTAACAATGTTGTAGGATGATTATTTGATGATATTATAACTTTAGAATGAAGTTTCATGCATTGTAATGAATTTTTGGGACGATTTGAGGACTGCAAAACGAAGCAGTCCGTAGCCTATCTGGTGCGATCGATCGATCGACATTCATCAGTCGATCCATCGACCACCATCGATCGATCGAGGTTCAAGGTCGATCGATCGACCTTCCCAGAATGAGTAAAATTTTCCCTAGTTAAATTTTAATGATGTTAACCCTTAGAAAATTATTATTGGAGACTTTATGAATATCCTTAGACTTAAGGAATACCAGTAGGTATGGTTATAAAATTTGGACCTTAATTAGAATTCAATTTGAGGAATTATTATAAAATCTAATGAAATTCGATGAGTGAGATAATATTAGGGTTAAAAGAGTAAATTTGAATAATTTGATGAAATGAGGTTTGGGGCAGAAGTAAGGACCTTAAGAATAATGATGTTATATGTGGGAATAATAGGAAACTTAATAATCCCTTTGAGATAGGTTTTAAGTACAAGAAACTATGACGTGAGATGTGTCGACAGTCTATATTATATATTATCGGAAGACTTAAAATGTATAAAATTGGAATAATGGTATAAGGATGTAGAATATACCTTTATTAATATTGAGACATCTAAGATGCGTGCATGCTTAGTATATGTATATGATTTTATGTGTATGACATACCTACCATACTTGCTATCACGGGAGGTTTACGTTCGCTTAGGGCCATCTAATCTTTGTGTGCCCGGATTTAGATTGGTACCTCGAGGACATAGTTCAAAGAATGACTTATTTGTGAGTTAATAAGTCAGCTGACTATGGAACATAGGTATGTATGTGACCCATGGATATGTTGAATTATGTTCGCCTCCATTTTGTGTGTTATGCTTATTCTACCAATTCCTGAGAGATTCGGAATTTGTAATCCTTATGTACGTGATGTACCGGGATGAGATAGCAGAGTATGTGCACCGTAGCCTAGACTCGGGGTGCCTATAATGTATATTTATGATGTGAATAATATACAAATAATGTTCAATGATATACTTAGTAAAGTAACGATGTGTATACTTGTGCTATTTTAATAGAGATTAAAATGAGAACTCCACATAATAAAAGGTTGTTAATAGGGAATTTAGGGCACATACATGGTATACTTTAATGACATAAATAAACCCTTAAACCTATAAAGTGAGGCCAGGTTTTGTATTAGACTAGTTAGTTAGTAGCATAACTAGTACGAGCTATGGATGCGTTAGGAGTGTACATTAGTTGAGAGGTGAGGAGCCCATGTGAGTGCACGTCACTAACATGTATTTGACATTCACTGTTTAATTGTCATTAAAGCACTTGCTGTTTTTAAAATACTCTCCACTTTCGGGCTCTGACCCGTTTGCTTTCAAATCTACTTTTTGTAAAAACCTTTTTAGGTGCCCAGCCACAAGGACACCATGCATAGGATTTCCATTCAGGTGACGAGCTGTAGCTGTTTGTGGAAGTTACAGGGCCTTGCTGGTAGACGCTTCTTTTGTCTTGACTCGATCCCGTTTTCATCATTTGTAGGGCATGTCGCCCATTTCTATTAGAGACATTTTATATTTCAGTTATTCAGATTGTGGATTGTAATTAATTCAGGATTCAGACTTGTTTTATTATTTCAGTTGTGGGATTGTTGTGAGGAGTATTTCCTCCAGACTCTTTATTACTTGTTGATTACACTATTGGGACTTTATTGTGTATGGTTATGTTACTCTTTTATTCTTCACTTACTTCATGTTAATCAGATTTAATTTAAAATTGGCAACTCACTTTTTAAATACTAGGTGGTTAGTAATCATTAAAATGTTTTCGACAGTGATGCTATTAACTGAACCAACTTGGCATTTTGTATTAATTTTAATAAAGGAGTAGCTACCCGGTATTTAATTAGTCGGGGTGTCACACATAGTTCTTAATCCTGCAAATTATGAGGATTGAAGTAATGATTTCATTGTTACTTTGATTGCAATGCGTGCGATTTAATCTTGGATTAAATAAAATGATACCCGCATATTGGGTGACAATCATATAAATAGGTATGAGATCTTAATTCAAAGGAATCTAAGTTCGAGGATACTTTGGATTGTGATACCCCTTTATAGACTTATAAGACTTGTTTCCACCAGTAAACTTGATCAGTGGATTGTTTATAATCTGATGGAGTAGCAAAATAAGTCAAGTATGAGAATCAAGGAATTGATTAGATATTAATTAAAGACAATTTGCGGCAAATTCATGTAACCAAATGGGTATCAAAAGCTTAAGTCGGGGAATCACATTATGTAATATTATCGACTTTACAAATAAGTTCTCATTATATCCAAGTGATTTATGAGATAATTAAATTATAGGGCAACTATAGTTACTTGGTGGAATTAATTATGATTAAATAAAGAAAGAAAATAAGATAACGGTAAAGGTAATTTAGGATTTTTGAGTATTTATTTGGAGCTAATTTAATTATTTGTCTTGGGTCCCTAATGTAGTCTAAATACCAATTTAATCAGGCACATATTCTTAAGAAATTGAGTTTAGCCCTAGCCTACCTTTTGTACTTGTATATAAAAGTGTAGGAAGGTTTAATCATTAATCACAATCATTAAGGTTTAAGAGGAGTGAGAGAAAATACTTTTCACATTTTTAGTGAATGAGTCCATGGATTGACCACTATATCCTAGACGTACACAGATAAGAAGTAGGTATATCATAAAAGAGCTATGGAAAATCCTAGACGTTTGTAGTTTGGTTCGAAAGGTGGACGTAAGAGGTCCAAATACTCTAGATTTAAACTCGATGACATGTTCTACTATCTAGGGGCAATATACACCATGAGAATAAATGGATATGATGGTGAACAAACTTACTCCCTAAAATGTCCAAGTATTTAAAGGCTTTACTTTTGATCGACATGACCAAGAAATGTGAGGGCCCACATGTACATATATATAAGAGAGCCTAGGAATTATAAAGAAGAACCAAGATGAACGGAGACCAGGAAACTTGAATTCTTATCCAGGTTAAGACCATGTGTGTCAACTAATGCTGAGTAGACTTATCAAGAAGAGATCTCAGTTGAAAGCCGAGGACGAGTAGAGAAGAATACATCAATTAAGGACGAGAAGGAAAAACAACCCTAGAAGGGGTATATCCAATGCCTAGAGGATCGCCTGGGCGAGATTATATAGACGAAGAACCAATTACATGGGGTTATGTTTAGGGATTATTATTTATAGCATCGATTATGGCTTATACAACGCTTGTAAATATTTAAACTGCCCATCATCACTCCTAAGTACGATGACAAATTAGATCCAACGCTACATGTAGAGCATTACCATGCTATTAAAAATATCTATTACATGTCAGATGAAATAACTACAAAGCATTCTCTTTTACCATTACCGGATCAACTCAAATTTGGTATAATGTCTTACAGAGAGGGTAGATCTATAACTTCAAGTAGCTAGCCGATCTCTTTGTTAGTAATTTCTGCTTTAGAACAAAACTAGACAAGAGAATGTCTCACTTGTTAACTGTTCATCATAAGGCGAACGAGACTTCTAGGGAGTTCATCACACGCTTTAATACTGAGAATCTAGAAGTAATTAACTATGACGAGAAGATAATAATCACTATGATTATGAGCGTTTTATTACCAGGAAAGTTGTATTGGGCACTAGACAAGGAGTCGCCAAGCACAATGTCAAAGTTATTATCCAAGGCTAGCAAAATTATTAATGCTAAAGAAGCGATGGCAACCAAGGAGTTTAGTTATGCTAAGTTCGATGCTAGCAAGATTTCGAAGAAGATGAAAGTGCCTAAGGAAAATAAGAAGGTTGACAGGTCGAAGAAGTATGATGAGTATACTCCCCTTACCGTTTGCATTCACCACATCCTTGATGAAATTAGATGAAGAACCGACCTAAAATGGTTAGGTAAATTGAAAGCTCCATAAAATCGGAGGGACTAGAGTAAGTACTGTAAATTCCACAAGGATCATTACGACAACATTGACAGTTATCTGGCTCTGGAGAATAAGATTAAAAATCTCATCAAATGAGGTAAAATTAATGAAGTATGTGGAGAAAGGTGTCCGATCAGGAGGGAAGGACGAACATAAGCCTAGGCGATAATCAAAGTCCCCTTATAAAAAGGTCGACAAGAAAAAAATGAGTTAAGGTGATGATTCGGAGGATGATACAAAGCTACCTAAGGAGCTTATTCAAGAAGTTATCATGATATCTTTTGGATGTCACTTTATAGCAGGAGGTGACTCTGGTGGTATAGATGAACTGGATGAGAGGAAAGCCTAGAAGGGTTGTGCTCATGTTATGAAGATCAATTCGACCAAAGCTGTGAAGACCCATCCTAAAAAGGTAAATAAAGATTGTTTCATTATTGGTTTTTCTAAAGATAACCTGTCAAATGCAATTTATCCGCGTGATGTCCCTTTAGTCATCACAATGATGGTGCATCAATGTCAAATAGTGAGGATTCTGGTCGATAATTGTAGCTCGACTAATGTTCTGTTCTACAGTTGCTTTGGAAGTTGAGGTTGAGAGATAGCAAGCGAGGCATATCTTAGGCCTCTTACAGATTTTTCAGAGGATAAAGTGTTCCCATTAATAATTGAGCTTGTGGTTGTGGTTGATACATGGCCAACTTGCCTAACAAAGGTAATACATTTATTTGTTTTCGACTAAATCGTTTACTTGGCCTACAACATTATCTATGGCGGGGTTGGTCTGAAGATATTTGAAGTTTTGATTTTTACTATTCAATAATGCTTAAAATCCCCCGCACATGATTGAGTTATTATGGTCCTAGGTATTTAAGTTGAATCACGAGAATGGTACTATACTTCTGTAGAGCATGAAGAGAAAAAGAAGTTGACCCCTACTTATTAGATCGAGACTTTAGCCCCTTGAGATAAAGATAAGTTGATCATATGTAAAGTTATGGATCAGGTTTAATCGGTGATTCTGGACGACAAGTGCCCAGGGAGGACGATTCAGATTGGTTTATCACCGGATCCTATCTTCAAGAAAGAATTGGATGATTTTATGAGGCAGTTGAAGATCGTGTTTTCATGTAGCCATGAAAATATGCCAAAAATAGATCCAAAATTCCTTTACCACGATCTCAACATAGTAAAGGATGCAAAGCCGGCCAAGAAGAAGCACAAAATGTTCAGCCAAGATAAGAATATGGACATCCAAGAGTAGGCTGATAAATTATAAAAGGCATATTTTACTAAAGACGTCAAGTATCTGGAGTGTCTTTTAAACGTGGTTTTGTAAAAAAGAAGACCGATAACTGACGTATGTGCATCGAATTCATAGGTCTTAATAGAGCCTACCCGAAGGACCATGAACCTCTGCCTAGGATTAATCAGTTGGTTAATACAACTATTGGGCACGCGTTGCTCAGTTTTATGGATGCATACTCTGGTTACAACTAGATAAAGATGAAACTAGAAGATAGGGAGAAAACCCCATTTATCACTAATCGAGGTACTTACTATTACAATGTTATGCCTTTTAGACTAAAAAAATATTGGAGCAACATATCAAA
Source organism: Sambucus nigra (assembly GCA_949130495.1). Lineage (NCBI taxonomy): Eukaryota > Viridiplantae > Streptophyta > Magnoliopsida > Dipsacales > Adoxaceae > Sambucus > Sambucus nigra. Next base: position 587,702,239 of record OX422216.1, read on the forward strand.
GGCTGGTGAGCAAGGTTTTTGAGTGACAGATCAACAAAACTATGGAAGTTTACGTTAACGATATGCTAACTAATAACAAGAAAGCTACTAACCACATCGGTGACCTTGGGTGAACTTTCAACCAACTAAAAAGTACCAAATGAAGATGAACCCAACGAAATACATTTTCAAAGTCAAGGAAGGGAAGTTCCTAGGCTTTATAGTCCAATAAAAGGGGTATAGAGGATAATCCAGACAAGATCAAATCACTGATTGCTATATAGTCTCCCCAGCACAAAAGAAAGATTCAAAGGTTGACAGGACGAGTAGCAACGTTGAACCGTTTTGTTTTCATGGCCATGATAGATGTTTTCCATTATTTAAGATGCTCAGAAAGAACTTTGAGTGGAATAAAGAGTGTGAATCACCCTTCCTAGAATTAAAAAAGTACTTCAGATCTGTGACTTTATTGTTACGACCAGTCTTATATGAAAAGCTCTAATTTTACTTGGTAGTATCAGAGTTAGGGGTTAGTTCGACGCTGATCTGTTAAGAAGGTGAAGTGTAACAGTTCGTTTATAATACTAACAAGGCATACCAAAAAGATGAAATCCATTACCCTAGTGTGGACAAGCTGGCGTGAAATTTGATTGAAGCATCATAAAGAATGAAGCCATATTTTCAAGTATATATAATTATCATCTATACAGACCTTCCTCTACGACTAACTATTCATAAAACTGAGAAATCAAGCAGGCTGATGGATTGGTCCATATAACTAGGAGAGTATGAGATGCTATATGAATCCAAAACTACAATCAAAGGTTAGATAATGAGTAAATTTATAAATAGTTTACTTACGAAAAGAAAACTTTCGAGTAGACTTCTACAAAAGAGATCTCAACAGATAAGACAACAAAGTAGACTCCTACGGGAGAGAGCTCAGTAGTAAGGATAATATATCAGACTTCTATGAAAGAGAGCTCAGTAATAAAGCCAATCGAATAGAGTGATAAATCCAACCAAATAGAATTTTTCAGAAGAGTGCTTAGTAATAAGGATAACCGACCGGATAAATGACATACTGGAGTCATCGGCTCGGATGGATAAAAGGACATGTGATTTGGATCAAATGAAAAAATTATTCAAGAGTGGATGCCTAGTTGAAGGTAACTTTTAAAATGAACCTCCAATTTGGTAGTTATTTGTAAATAGCTCATCACGCGCTAATTGCAGCGGAGCAAGCTTGATAATAATGATACATGACAAGGGTTGATGTGGAGTATGCCATCAGGTTCCACTTTGAAGCCTCCAATAATGAGGAAGATTATGAAAATCACATATTAAACCTGGGGTTGGCATCGTCACTGGGCGTCGAGCATCTATCAGCGCACATCGATTCTCAACTCGTAGTAAATTAAGTCTTAGAGTTTATGAGGTAAGAGAAGAATCAATGGAAAAGTACCTAGCAAAGGTAAAAGTGTTGTTGTGAAAGTCCTTGACTGTACAAATGGTCTAAATACAAAGGGCTAAAAACACACGAGCAAATGAACTCGCTCATTTGACATCAAACACTAGAACAAAACTGAAAATAACAGTACATATAAAAGTATTGATGCATCGTACTACAGATGGAAAATGAATTTTTGTAATGAAGACATGGGACCATCCTGAATTGATCCCATCCGAGTATAGTTGAGGATCAGAGCAATTTTGGCAGATCCAAAGAAGAAGAGGAGACTCCACTACAAGGCGGCAAGATACGTACTGGAAGGGGAAATCTGATTCATAAGAGGATTTATCATATCACTTCTTAGGTATGTCTATGCCATTGAAGTTAATGACTTGATAAAGGAAGTTCATGAGGGCTCATGTGGCGCCCATTCAGTGTGTTAATCATTGGTGAAATGAGTACCCACTCAAGGGTACTACTGGCCCACCATGAAGAAAGATTGCACAATCTATACAACGAAGTGTGATAAGTGCTTGAGGTTTGCTATGATATATAAGATACTGGGGATTTTATTACCACCGATCACATCCCCTTGGCCTTTCTCTACATGGGGAATTGATCTGATCATCCCGTTGTCGAAGACAAGGGGCAGGTTCTGGTACCTAGTCGTAGCAGTAAATTATTTCACTAAGTGGGTTTAAGAGGAGTCGTTGATGGAGATGATGTACGAGAAGGTGTTCCATTTTATATGAAAGAACACTATTACCGGTATGGCATGACGTACGCCTTTATCACAGACCATTGTATGCAATTTGACAACAATAATTTTAAAGATTATTGTATATGTTTGAAGATCTAGAAACTGCATTTAGTGCTTAGTCACCCATAATGCATTGGGCAAACAAAGGTAATGAACAAAAACATACTGGACAGATTGAAGAAAAGTCTTGACGACGCCAAAAGGAATGGGATTAACGAACTTCAGAGTGTACTTTGGGCTTACCCAACCACTCGAAGGACTGTGACAGGTGAGACTCCATTAATGCTCACGCTTGTCACAGAGGTAGTGGTGACAACAAGGATCCTATTTTCCTGAAACCGAGTTCTCAACTTTTAATTATCGAATAGTGACTCGATGATAAGACTAGATCTGTATTTAGTAGAAGAAGTCAGGGAGCATGAAACACTTCGGGTAGAACCTTACCAACAATGGACTGCTCAATTTTATAATAAAAGGGTAAAATCGAACACCTTAAAGGAAGGTGATTACGTGTTAAAAAGGTCATTAAAAAGGGGAACAAATTGGCACGACCTATACAGGATATCTGTTGTCACACGATCGAGAACTTAAAGAATTATGACTTTAAAAGGCGAGCAACTTAAGAACCCATTGAATGGTGAGTACTTGAGGAAATATTACCAATAGTGATGACCATCCAGAAACACATTGAGAGCAAGGGATCAAATATATAAATTATTTTTCATTCCTTTATAATCAACTCTCAGTGATCAATGAAAATCAATATTCCCTCTACATATGTTACCATTTCAAGATTTTTTTACATTTTTTAGTAACCACTTTGTTCGGATGATAGATGTGTGAGAATCTTAGGTTGAAGACATCTCAGAGCCGATCATATTAAAAAATATGATCAAAATCATAATTCATGTATGGCCCTGTCCTCGAAAAAGGCACAATCAAGAAGTTTAGTTAAATCTAGGAAATTCATTGAATTCATGTGGACAACAAGATCTGACCATAACTAACTAATGTAGAGATATATGCAAATATATTTGGTTGACTCTAGTAACAAATGCTGACACATGGTCAAGACGACAAGGTCCGTCGATACGACAAGTGAGCTATCACAAGCATTGATAAATCCTAAGTCAAGATAACTCAGGTTAAAACTGGTAGCTAATAGGGTAGATCAGGTTGACAAGATTCGAAAATGCGATCATAAGAGTAAAGTACTAGCATGACTATCTCAACACCAAATAACTAGTAAGTAGAGTACGTTGTTCCAGGCAGGAGGTAAGGTGTATGTGTTGGCAAAGGAAGGATATGGGAGCATGTATCAATTTAACCTTTTAGCTAGGGGTGAGGGGAAGAAACAAGGTACGGTTCTCTCTAAGGGTGAGGTATTTTGGTTTGGGACCTGTTTCAGGGAAGCTTCTTGGGACCCCAGAAATTATTTCAAAATGCGTCAAGGTAAGGGCAGGAGAGTGTTTGTGTATACTTTCTTGTGAAGGCGATGCTACTGGATTAATCATGTGGTTAGAAAAAAGGAGAGTAAAGTCCACTTTCAATGGCCGGAGGAGGTTGGTAACAAAGGGTGGAGTATGATTGGAAGAGCTTTCCGCGGTATGGAGAACGTGGTTCCATGCTTAAATCCAGCAATGAACCCATTCCGGAGGCCATCAATAACGGATGGGTGAACTTATCTTCGGGTAATCAAACCTGAGTCATGGCCACTCTCAAAAATCAAGGTAGCGATAGACCCATCATCAGACTGTGATTTATTGGTTGAGGAATAATATTGCCTTAATAGAGTTAATTTCTTTCAAAGAGCTGTGATTGGACGGGTTGGAGGACTGGTTACGGCGGCACCTTCATTGGAAAATATAAAGAAATGGGTCTCTAACAAGTGGAGTCCTATCGTAGAAACATTGATTATGCAATTACATGATTCTTCTTTCCTGATTGTTTTTGCGACATAACATGAGGTAGAAAGATTTATTGAGACCAAGAAGTAGAATTTCAATGAGGATGTATTATGGGTACAAAGATGGCACCCTATGGAAGGTTTTTCAAGTGGTAGTAATATTCCTAAGTTTCGTTGGATTCATGTTTTGGGACTCCCACTCGATTTATGGGGAGTTGAAGTGTTCCAGGCCATAGAGGATAAATGTGGTGGCTTTGTGAAAGCTAATAACCTGACAGTGGTGGGTGAAGAATTGCAATAGGCAAGGATCTTGGTTAAAAGTGACTTTCAGATTCCAGATAGACTCAGCATTGGCGTAGGGGGATAGGTGTATGAAGTTTTGGTTTGGAATGAAAACCAAACATGCTTTTCACCAGGGGTTATCAGCAAGGCGCACACGAGGGGTCTACAAGACGAGAACACGTTCAATCCGAGTGTCACGCTAGTCGTACAAAATCTGGGAGAACAGTCCTCACACCAAGTATCAGGGACGGGAATGGAGATATGAGGGTAGAAGTTTTGACCATTATAGTCAGGTCGGGGAGAATGAGCAACGGTCTGGACACCCTGTCAACGTCGGGAGAAGGCGCTATACCAGGAGATGGCGAGACCGTAGGTGGGAAGGACAACAGTGGTCCGGACAACACTGAGGAAGAGTATACCACCTCCGTGAATGGTGGTATGGACGAACAACGCTCAAAGAACAAGCAAGAGGCGTGCAAAGGGATGGTGACTTTTTCAGCTGCTCTCTCCCACAAAAAAAAGACCGAAACATGTGGAAGTGGGTGAGTGTGATGGTATGTATTCCCATATTGGAACTAGAATGATGTTTGAAGAAACAAAAAGAATGTCAGGCAGTGAGTGTGCGAAGTAGGAAATAATAATAAATAACCTAATTTGGTTTGTGGTCCCATTTGTTTGTCAAAAGAGAAATTGAAGGCTGGTTTAGAGGTGGTTATAAATGCAGGTCCCAAGGCTACGTATGCTGTCAAAATGGGTGGACTTGTCAATACAGACAAGGGGCAAGGTGTGAGGAGTATAAAGAATTTTTTCCCAATAAATGTGGTGGTTTAGTAAGCAATTCTCCAAGCAATAGTGTGGGGGCCATACCAAATTCCAAGCAAAAATATCATGTTTTATAGTGGCATAATGCTAGGGGCAAGGAAGTCAGGGAGGGGGATATTTCATCTGAACAAAGGGGTAAATATGTAAATGTTAATCTGTGGGGGGAGGGGGGGAATAAGATAGGAGGGGTATTAGAAAAAAAAGCACGGGTCAAAGGTATTTGTTGAAAAGGAAAAAAATAATAATAAAGGGAAGAATGATATGTATTTCGGATCGTCATTGTAAGCCTAAAAAATATTAAGGGGTTCAGAAATGTGGGCAAAAACGACAACAAAGGAAAAGTGGTGGGGAAGTGTAATGGGGGAAAAAAGTGGCAATACCAGTTAGGCAAAATGAGGACAAAGGAGGAAGGGAACCGAATCTGTTAGTAGAAAATAATTTCAAAGAGATTGTGGTGGCTAGTGAAATGACGTCGGAGGATGTAAAAAGGAAGGTGCGCTCTTTCAGGAACTAAATGATTCTAGGTTATGGGTAGATTTAGTGATTCCAAACCAGGAAGGAATTGTTAATGTGAGCGAGGAAGAAGGCTGGGACGAAGACCCGGTGGGTTGGAGGGAGGACTTGTTAGGATCTTTTAGCAATGATGCAGGAGTTGTCTTTAAGGGGTACGAGGAGGAGACATGGACTCTATTCGAGAAGACTAATAGGGTTGGGGTAGGAGAGGTGGGGTTTGAGGGGGGAGAGTAAAGGGAGGTTTAATTGTTGTTTAAATAATGAAACTACGTATTATATTGTGGAATGTGAGAGGGGTGAATGACACCAACAAAAGGGGTATTATTGGAGGAGCGGTTGCAAAGTTGAAGCCTGATATCTTGTGTCTTCAGGAGACAAAGATGTTCAACATGGAGGAGGGTACTATCATATCCTTATGGAGAAGGCGTGGAATTAAATGGGTCCGTATGGATGCTTTGGGAGTGTCAGGCAGGGTGGTTATAATGTGGAATTCTTCAGTGGTCGATTTAATTGATAGTTTTGAGGGTAGATGGTCCTTATCTTGTATGTTTAAAAATAAGGAAGACGGTTTTAGTGGGAGTTTCTCGGGAATTTACGGCCCGATGGAGGATAGGGATAGGTGGGAGTTGTGGGAGGAATTAGCTGGAGTGGTTACGCTATGGGACCTTCCGTTCTGTGTGGGAGGCAACTTCAATGTGGTGCGATTTGGAACGGAGATAAGCAATGGTGGTAGAACTGATAGATATATGAATGATATGGAGCTAATGGACTTACCGATGGAAGGGGGTTTGTTTACCTGGTCGAGCCTAAGGGGCTTGCCGTCTTTGTCTCGGCTAGATAGATTTCTTATTTCTCAGGGTTAGGAGGAACATTTTCCAGGTGTGGTTCAGTCATGTTTACCTAGGGCGACTTCGAATCATTGCCCTATTCTTCTTGAATGTGGGGGATGGAGGGAAGGGAGGATTCCTTTTAGATTTCAGAATATGTGGCTCAAGGAATCGGATTTTGAGGATAGAGTAAGGTCTTGGTGGGTTGGGTATGAGGTGGAAGGGAACGCTAGTTTCAGATTGGCTGTAAAGTTAAGTTTGCTCAAGGAAGATTTAAGGAAGTGGAACAGAGAAGTTTTCGGTAATATTCATGTGGTTACAGGAAGTTTGATGGAGGAGATAAGAAGTCTCGATGAGAAAGAAGGGAGAGACAGGTTTTTAGAAGAGGAGAGGAGAGATAGAGAGGTTAAAAAGGGGGAGTTAGGGAAGAGGTTAATTCAGGAAGACATCAGTTGGAGGCAGAAATCCAGGGCTTGTGGTTGAGCGAAGGAGACTCGAATACTAAGTTCTTTCACAAAGTTGCAAATTCCCATCGGCGCGGGAACTTTATAGGCAAAATTGAAGTGGGGGGAGAGGTGTTCGAAGAAGTTAGTGAGGTGAGGGGGTCCATTGCTCATTATTATGAGGAGATTTTCAGGGAAGAGGAAGTGTGGCGTCCTTCGCTTGATGAGGAGGAGTTTGATAGTATTTCGGCGAGTGAGGCGGAAGGTATCGAGGGGCTTTTTTCCGAGGAGGAAGTTGTTCAGTCCCTCATATCTATGAGTAGGGATAAGGCGCCGGTACCAGACGGGTTTTCGATTGCTCTCTTTCAACAAAATTGGGCAGTGGTCAGCAGCGATGTGATGCCTTTCTTTGAGGAATTCCATGATAGGGGTTACTTTGTGTCCAGGTTAAACCCAACTTTCATCACTTTGATCTCTAAAAAAGGGGGTTCGATTGATATCAGAGACTTCAGACCGATTAGCTTAATAGGGAGTGTGAATAAGCTTCTTGCAAAAGTGTTGTCATTTAGACTTAGAAAGGTTATCGACACCCTTATATCGGAGTCTCAAAATGCTTTCGTTGGTGGTACGTAGATCCTCGATGCAGTTTTAGTGGCTAATGAATGTGTGGAGTCAAGGTTGTTGTGACAACCAGCTCAAAATAATAACGGGTTGCCAGCCCTATGCTACATTAAATAAGGTATCTCAGATGGCACAGTCTCAACATCAACTGACAATACTACATAATATAAGGCTAACTACCCAAAATCATTAAAAGAGGGTTGCCAAAAATTTAAAACTTTTATTTAATACCAATCAAAAACCAACCATACAATAATTTACAACAATACTACATCTAACTATGATGAATAATACATGCGACTACAATATATAAAAGAGTACAATACAATGTACAACAAAATCTCAACAATGAAATACCTAAATAAGCTGTCGGGTCACAGACAATAGAATAATCTGAGGAATAAAATATGAAAGTGTTCATCAACAACACTAGAGTCTAAACTCAATATACAAACTGAATCCTAATCTAGATACATCAAAGATAGGAATCGTCTAAACAAGATGTCGCCACAGTCCGCTATTGCCACAGATCCATGAATACACTGGATGGATGAACATCAATGGTGTCCTTGCAGAGGAACACCTAAAGTAATACAATATATATACATAGAGGGAGAAAATATAAACGGGTCAGAGCCCGAGTTGAAAACATTTTATAGCAAGTGCATTAAAATGCATAATAATTATAAATGCATTATTACATGATTTAATGGAGTCGCACTCACCATAAAATCCAACTCACCTCTCAACTAAAGCGCGCAATGTATGCATATGGTCTCCAAATGAAAGCCCAAATCTAATTAGGCAAATAAATCTAACTAGATTCCAAAATAAATATTAGGTTAAAATCATCTAACCTATCTCGCAATCTACACTTAACAAAATTCCCAATTAAAACATTTCTTTACATTTAATGTTATAGTTCTCTTCATATTTGTTCATTTATTGAACATATAAAGTTGCATAACCATCCACAATTTAACATAATCACAATACATCAACATTCTCCTTTTACTAGAATTTCATATACTCTAGTTATGCCCTCATTTGGCATGAAATTATATATATAAATAATTATATATGATTTATTAGCATCTAAGTGCTAAGGACTAAACTTCTTCCGGTTCTCAATACTATACTGCGTTTCATGCGTGGGACGTCTCACCGAAGCGAAATTCAAACAAGGAACCCCCCCCCCCCGTTACACTACTCCTGACAGTATTAATCTTCGAGATTCATTACGCCCTCAATGCATGATGCATGTAACCCAAATTCTTATTATTCCATTTTTATTAATTATTATTCCCAATTATCAACAGTACACGGAGTTTCATGCGTGGGACGTCTCGCCAAGGCGAAATCCAAACAAGGAACCCCCACGTTACACTACTCCTGGCACTGTCGATCGTCGGGATAGGTGATATATATATAAATATGAGAATTAAGGACTAACTTCTCCCCAATTTCCAACATTACACTGCGGTTTGTGCATGGGACGTCTCGCCGAGGCGAAATCCAAACAAGGAACCCCCCCGATACACTAATCCTGGCAATGTTGGTCATTGAGGTCGATTAAGCCCTCGATACCCACGTACAAGCACAACAATATCATAACCATTCAACCGAGCTATAACTCGAGGACGCATGCTCACTTTGCTATCATCTTCCAGTTTCCCATCCACGTAGCAAACTGGGGCCACCTGGTGGGGTTCAACGGCACCCACCTCGTGATCAACTCACGCACACAACGTCCCAGGAAGCTGTCATAGCTCCTAACCGACAAGTGAGAACGACACATACCCACGACTTCTCACCCCCAAAATAATAATATATCATATAATAATCACAATGGGCGACTATGACCTGGGGAATATCCACACCCTGCGCTTTGAGCCAGGATCCTCACCCTCAACGCACGCAACTTCCCAATGATAGCAAGGAGGGGGTATGATTCACTATATATATACACCATCATATAAGGTATACATACATCAACACATCATATAAAGATATACCATCATATAAGGTATACCTGCAACATTGTTTTCATATTTATAATACACTCTTAGGCGCAATAGAATTAACGTCATTGTTTAGTATATTCTCTCTCTTGATATACTAATCGTAAATTCTCACACATCTTCCCCACTTAGTATACACCATACTACTTCTCGTTTGAAGCTCACATGTCGCTTCTATTTATGAATTGCCTCTCAATTCTATTTAAGTTAAGGATATTCTTTATCCTAATGCACTTCAATTAGCATTTCTCATCATGTGAGACTTCTCCCAATTCAATCATCATTAAGGATATTTCTATATCCATAAGCATATCCATTAGCATTTATAATTCTCCATCCATAATAGGGTTCAATTTATCTTATGAACCTTTAAAGTTATCCCATTTGGGATTAATCCTAAGATCCAATATCTCTAAACTTATTCTTATTCTTTCAATTTAATTTAAATATTATCTCCAAATAGAATCTTCAAATCAAGGTGGGCTTCCCCACTTAGAACATACCGTAATCTCTAATCGATTTTCCTCAATTTAAGTCCATATGACTCCAATAATTTCTTATAAGGGAAAATCTCTAAAAGTCTCCAAAACATACTCCAAATAACTCCTATAGAGGTTCCCAATCGATAACCTCGAACAAAACGGGATGAAATTCTCCCTAGAAAAACATCCTTCAAAAAGCCCTGTTTCCGAATCGATTCGGGCCAATTTCGAATCGATTCGGCTCAGCGAATCGATTCGGCCTCCAAGGAGAATCGATTTGGGTCATCAGACCTGGGACTCTGTCTCAGGCCGAATCGATTCGGCTGTGGTCTGAATCGATTCGGTCACTCAAACCTGGGCACCTGCATATTTTCGAATCGATTCGGCTAGGGGGCCGAATCGATTCGGCCTACCTGGTGGCTCGAAAATGGCTACTTTTAGTAAGCCAAAAATCCCAAAATTCATTTTTATCATTTTCTCCTCATTTCTCTTCAACCCAATCACAAATATAACATCAATAATCATCTATCAACACATATAAACTAAGTTCTAACCTAGAAATCATTTATAAACCACAAATCTAAGGTTTTCCCAAAAAGTTAGGTTTTGATAAACTAAACCTAAAACCCATAAATTTGATCCACAAATCATGAAATAAATATACACAACAATTATTTAGCAAGTATAATCACTTGCCTCGGGTTCGTAGGGTTTGATCCGTCCTCGAAATCGCGTAGATGTCGGAGATCTCCACTTTTCTCTCTCTTTTTCTCCTTCTCTCTGTTCTTTTTTCTTCTTCTTTCTTTCTTTCTATTTCTCTCTTTCTTTCTAAGGATATTTGATCTCCCGTAGGCTTTTAAGCCCTAACTCCCAAGATACACATCTTTAAATGATAATACACACTTTAAATGACTCGGTAACTTTAATTCGAGTCAAACGGACTTAAATTATTTCGGAACCTAAATAGACCCCAAGTACAGTCATTTTGACTTTCTCGACCCTTCCGGACACAACTACATCCTCAGAATCGCCATTCGAAACACTTTTTAACGACTTCAAATTTTGACCTCAATCGCCAATTTAATTATTCTCCAATAAAATAATATTTATTTTTCCCAAAATAAATAAATCATCGTCTCCAAGACCTCGGGTTGTTACAAACTTTCCCACTTACAAAAATTTCATCCTCAAAATTTAGCTAAGCCTAATTCTCCAAAGCTCAACTAGTTCCTACCACACTCATCCTCACTAATCCTAACTCCAAATCTCTAACTTCCCACGACGAATTTATTTTAAATCATTTTATTTTAAGTTGTATAAAATTAATTCATTAACCACAAGGGCCCCCGTACACCCTTTATATTCGAGCTTTCTGCTCGTACCAATCATAATGAGGCTTCATTTTCCTCGAAAGTTCCACAATTCCATAGATATATAAAATATACTTACATTTTAATAATGTAAAAATTTTGAATGGTCCAAAGAAAAAACTCCTCTCAATTCATGACATTCGCCACTTTCATGCGGGGGACGTCTCGCAAAAGCGAAATCCAAACAAGGAACCCTCCCAATACACTACTATGTAGCGACGTCGGGGATTGAGAGTTTGTTAAATCCTAACTAGAGTTTGAAAGAAATAATTTTATGAAAATCATTTTGAAATGACCCAAAGGCCAATAAAAAGTTTTATTTTGAAAACAGTTTATTTTAGATTACAGTTTATGTCATACAATATTTATATAAAGTGCATTATGTCCCACACAAGGTGTTAACAATCATCATACATATAACAATATGTAGCTCACAAAAATTAGCATACTTATGAGCTAAACTTTTCCTGCGTCCCATCAAACCACAAATTCTTAACTCTTTCAGAAATAACATCTCATACCATTTTAATATATTGCCATTTATAAGGCTCATCCATATCTGAAATACAACAATTATATAAGTCTAACATGACTATATAAAAAGAAGTAGCTTTATCATTATTACTTATCACACAACCACAATTCTTACATTCACCACAAGGTTTATAGCTCTCTTTGAGCACATTACAAAATTATCTATTCTTTTAAAAGATAATAACATAAGAGCCTAACTTGATCAAAATTCCCCTTAGGGTCATTACATACATAATAGGGCTATAGCACTACCCTCTCATCAATATCTCTCATGCGATATTCCCAAAACTTTATATAGTAATTATCCCATTCATAAAGGAAAATTAACTTACATCATCCATCTCTAGTCCGATTTCCCTTCCTCATCAATGGGCTTCCAAACAAAATCCCCCGGTCTAAAATGACCTCGAGTCTGTTGTAGGGGTTGTACTTCCAAAACTTCATCAAAACATGGTCCTTTACCTCTTTTAGGACAATCTCTCTTCTTATGACCTATTTCGTCACAAAAGAAACATCTACCCGAACGTCCTCTCGGCCCAACTTGAGGAACAAAACGTTATCGCGACTTCCTAAAGTCTGACTTATACCCACTCGCATTACTGGCACTCTCTTCGCCAAACCTACTTGACGAACTCGAATCTCCAAATTTCTTACCCTCTTGCGAACGAAGACGATATTCATGACACTTTAATAGTGCCGCATCCACTACCTCAACGAAAGTCACTAACTTGGGACTCTCTAACAAATGATGCCGAATTCTCCAATCTAAACCTCGAACAAACTTCGATATACACTTCTCTTCCGTATTTACCTCATTAGGTACTAATTTCGCCCATCTAGAGAAATCTTCCTCATATTCTACCACCGTTCTATTACCTTGAAAAATCTTCATATTCCGAGTCGGGGAAGGAAAATACCTTCGATAAAAAAGTTCCCAAAATTCTATTATAGGTAAAGTATCTCTCTGTTCAGATGTGGTGACAGACTCCAACCATTGGAGAGCCGCACCCGATAGCTTAAAGGTGGCTAAAAACTGCTTCTGCACCTCACTACACTCAACCATGCGGAGGTGCCTCTATATACCATTCTTCCATTGACTTGCAGCCATTGCATCAACTCCCCCTAAAAACTCGGGAGGATGACCCTTACTAAAATCTTCCTTCACTCTCTCCCATAAAGACAATCCTAAATGGGTTTGGGCTGCTTGAACGGCAAATTGTTGAGCTATCGTGGAAATGGCGGCAGTTACTGCTTCTGCCACTATATTGGCAACTTCATCTGTAGTCATGTTCCTTTGAGGCGTTTGGGGTTGTATCTTTTCATCCCCTTTGTTTGCCCTGATTGAACGACCTCCCTTCGGTGGCATCTAAAACAAGAACAATTGTATCAGAATGCCTTTCAATTTTTTTTCAAATCACAGAAGAAATATGGACGTAAGAATGCAACCGTCCTAACAATAAGGCTCTACATCAAGAACGCTTACGGAAGATCGCAGTAGCGCACATAGATCCTAAAGACACTAGAACCTGATGCTCTGATACCATATGTGACAACCCGCTCCAAATAATAACGGGTGGCCAACCCAATACTACATTAAATCAGGTATCTCAGACGGCACAGTCTCAACATCAACTGGCAATACTACAGAATATAAGGCTAACTACCCAAAATCATTAAAAGAGGGTTGCCAAAAATTTAAAAATTTTATTTAATACCAATCAAAAACCAACCATACAATAATTTACAACAATACTACATCTAACTATGATGAATGATACATGCGACTACAATAATATAAAAGAGTATAATACAATGTACAATAAAATCTTATGAATGAAATACTCGAATAAGTTGTCGGGTCACAGACAATACAATAATATGAGGAATAAAATATGAAAGTGTTCAACTACAACACTGGAGTCTAAACTCAATATACAAACTGAATCCTAATCTAGATACATCAAAGATAGGAATCGTCTAAACAAGATGCCACAGTCCGCTACTGCCACAGCTCCACGAATACACTGGATGGATGAACATCAATGGCGTCCTTGCGAAGGAACACCTAAAGTAAAACAATATATATACATGGAGGGAGAAAATATAAACGGGTCAGAGCCCGAGTTGAAAACATTTTATAGCAAGTGCATTAAAATGCATAATAATTATAAATGCATTATTACATGATTTAATAGAGTCGCACTCTCCATAAAATCCAACTCACCTCTCAACTAAAGCGCGCAACTAAACGTATGCATATGGTCTCGAAATAAAATCCCAAATCTAATTAGGCAAATAAATCTAACTAGATTCCAAAATAAATATTCGGTTAAAATCATCTAACCTATCTCGCAATCTACACTTAACAAAATTCCCAATTAAAACATTTCTTTACATTTAATGTTATAGTTCTCTTTATATTTGTTCATTTGTTGAACATATAAAGTTGCATAACCATCCACAATTTAACATAATCACAATATATCAACATTCTCCTTTTACTAGAATTTCATATATTCTATTTATGCCCTCATTTGGCATGAAATCATATATATAAATAATTATATATGAGTTATTAGCATCTAAGTGCTAAGGACTAAACTTCTCCCGGTTCTCAATACTGTACTGCGTTTCATGCGTGGGACGTCTCGCCGAAGAGAAATCCAAACAAGGAACCCCCCCGTTACACTACTCCTGACAGTATTGATCTTCGAGATTCATTACGCCCTCAATGCATGATGCATGTAACCCAAATTCTTATTATTCCATTTTTATTAATTATTATTCCCAATTCTCAAAAGTACACGGTGTTTCATGCGTGGGACGTATTGCCGAGGCGAAATCCAAACAAGGAACCCCCCCGTTACACTACTCCTGGCACTGTCAATCGTCGGGATAGGTGATATATATATAAATATGAGCATTAAGGACTAACTTCTCCCCAATTTCCAATATTACACTGCGGTTCGTGCTTGGGACGTCTCGCCGAGGTGAAATCCAAACAAGGAACCCCCCCGATACATTAATCCTGGCAATGTTGGTCGTTGAGGTCCATTAAGCCATCGATACCCACGTACAAGCACAACAATATCATAACCATCCAACTGAGCTATAACTCGAGGACGCAAGCTCACTTTGCTATCATCTTCCAGTTGCCCATCCACGTAGCAAACTGGGGCCACCTGGTGGGGTTCAACGAGACCCACCTCGTGATCAACTCACGCACACAACGTCCCGGGAAGCGGTCATAGCTCCTAACCAGCAAGTGACAACGACACATACCCACGACTTCTCACCCCCAAAATAATAATATATCATATAATAATCACAATGGATGGCTATGACCTGGGGAATATCCACACCCTGCTCTTTGAGCTAGGATGCTCACCCTCAACGCACGCAACTTCCCAATGATAGAAAGGAGGGGGTATGCTTTACTATATATATATATATATATATATATATATCATCATATAAGGTATACATACATCAGCACATTATATAAAGATATACCATCATATAAGGTATACCTGCCACATTGTTTTCATATTTATAATACGCTCTTAGGCGCAATAGAATTAATGTCATTGTTTAGTATATTCTCTCTCTTGATATACTAATCGTAAATTCTCACACATCTTCCCCACTTAGTATACACCATACTATTTCTCGCTTGAAGCTCACATGTCGCTTCTATTTATGAATTGTCTCTCAATTCTATTTAAGTTAAGGATATTCTTTATCCTAATGCACTTCAATTAGCATTTCTCATCATGTGAGACTTCTCCCAATTCAATCATCATTAAGGATATTTCTATATCCATAAGCATATCCATTAGCATTTACAATTCTCCATCCATAATAGGGTTCAATTTATCTTATGAACCTTTAAAGTTATCCCATTTGGGATTAATCCTAAGATCCAATATCTCTAAACTTATTCTTATTCTTTCAATTTAATTTAAATATTATCTCCAAATAGAATCTTCAAATCAAGGTGGGCTTCCCCACTTAGAACATACCGTAATCTCTAATCGATTTTCCTCAATTTAAGTCCATATGACTCCAATAATTTCTTATAAGGGAAACTCTCTAAAAGTCTCCAAAACATACTCCAAATAACTCCTATAGAGGTTACCAATCTATAACCTCGAACAAAACGGGATGAAATTCTCCCTAGAAAAACATCCTTCAAAAAGCCCTGTTTCCGAATCGATTCGGGCCAATTCAGAATCGATTCGGCCCAGCGAATCGATTCGGCCTCCAAGGCGAATCGATTTGGGTCATCAGACCTGGGACTCTGTCTCAGGCCAAATTGATTCGGCTGTGGTCTGAATCGATTCGTTCACTTAGACCTGGGCACCTGCATATTTTCGAATCGATTCGCCTAGGGGGCCGAATCGATTCGGCCTACCTGGAGGCTCGAAAATGGCTAGTTTTAGTAAGCCAAAAATCCCAAAATTCATTTTTATCATTTTCTCCTCATTTCTCTTCAACCCAATCACAAAGATAACATCAATAATCATCTATCAACACATATAAACTAATTTCTAACCTAGAAATCATTTATAAACCACAAATCTAAGGTTTTCCCAAAAAGTTAGGTTTTGATAAACTAAACCTAAAACCCATAAATTTGATCCACAAATCATGAAATAAATATACACAACAATTATTTAGCAAGTATAATCACTTGCCTCGGGTTCGTAGGGTCTGACCCGTCCTCGAAATCGCGTAGATGCCGGAGATCTCCACTTTTCTCTCTCTTTTTCTCCTTCTCTCTCTTCTTCTCTATTTCTTTCTTTATATTTCTCTCTTTATTTCCAAGGAGATTTGATCTACCGTAGGCTTTTAAGCCCTAACTCCCATGATACACATCTTTAAATGATAATACACACTTTAAATGACTCGGTAACTTTAATTCGAGTCAAACGGACTTAAATTATTTCGGAACCTAAATAGACCCCAAGTACAGTCATTTTGACTTTCTCGACCCTTCCGGACACAACTACATCCTCAGAATCGCCATTCGAAATAGTTTCTAATGACTTCAAATTTTGAGCTCAATCGCCCATTTCATTATTCTCCAATAAAATAATATTTATTTCTCCCAAAATAAATAAATCATCGTCTCCAAGACCCCGTGTTGTTACAGTTGTGGAGTGGGGTTCCTGGCGTAGCGTGTAAGCTGAATATCGAGAAGGCGTATGATCATGTAAATTGGGAGTTTCTTATCTACCTTATGAAGAGGATGGGCTTCGGGGATCGGTGGTGCCGGTGGATGCAGAGGTGTGTCTCTACGGTCAGATTGTCGATTCTGATTAATGGAGTTCCAAAAGGATTTTTTTCGAGTTCTCGTGGTTTGAGGTAGGGTAATCCATTGTCTCCTTTTTTATTCATCCTGTTCATGGAGGCGTTTAGTCGAATGGTGGGCCGAGTGGTCGAGATGGGGTGGATTAGGGGTTTTTATTTTGGGACTCCTAGATCCGAGATGATTTCTGTGTCCACAGTTTACTGATGATGCGATTATCTTTTGTGACGCTAATCGAAGGTATATTCATTCCCTTAAGCTTCTGCTTATTTGTTTTGAGGCTGTTTTGGGCTACGGATTAACGGGGGGATATGTGAGATGATTTCGATAGGGGGGAAGGGGTGGTTGAGGGTTTATCTGGCATTATTGGTTGTAGGATTGGGTCCTTCCCTAATACTTATCTAGGGAATCCTCTTGGATCCAGATATAAGTCCAAGGCGATTTGGGACCCAGTGTTGGAGAGAATGAGGAAGAGATTGGCAGGTTGGAAGAATGGGTATCTATAAAAAAGGGGGAGGTTAACTCTCATCAAGAGTTGATTGTTTAGTTTGCCCACCTACTACATGTCTATCTTGCCTTTACCTGATGCGGTGCAAGATAAAATGGAGAAACTGATGAGAATTTTTTTGTGGAAAGGCATGGAAGATAGCTTTAAACATAGTCTTGTTGGATGGGAGGTGGTATGTAAGCCAATTAAGGAGGGGGCGTGAGAAACTTGGGAGATTTTAATAGGGCTCTCCTAGGAAAATGGTTATGGAGATATCCTCAGGAGACCAACAGACTATGGAGACGTGTTGTTGAAGGTAAATGGGGATCTTCTAATTTGGGATGGAGGCCGGTGGGGGGTTCTTTATCTCATGGAGTGGGTTTGTGGAAACATATTGTGAGAGGTTTGGAGGAGTTTTCGAGACATACAGAATTTTCCTTTGGGAAAGGGGATAAGATAAGGTTCTGGAAAGACAAATGGGGCACGAATGGGACTATTCAGGAACTTTTTCGGGGATGTTCAATATAGGGCGGAATCCATATGGATTGGTGGCTGATCATGTGTATGTTAGCGGAGATGAAATATCATGGAGGCCACATATTAGGAGAAGGTTGTTGGACTGGGAGCTACATGAAAGAGGGGAGGGACTGCGACTCCTAGTTCGACTCTCAGAGAGGATTCACTGAGATGGAAGGGGGGAGGGACGGGTGTTTTTTCGATTCGCAGTTTCTATGGATCACTAACGGGTGGGACTTGTACGGCTCGTTTCCCTTGGAAGAAGATGTGGAAAGTTAAAGCACCGCCTAAGGTCAAGTTTTTCGTATGGATGGCGGAAAGACATGCCATTTTGACACTATAGGGTCTGCAGAAGAGAAAATATCATCTGGCTAGTAGATATTGGCTATGATATGAGGATGAGGAGAAGACTAATCATTTACTAATACACAGTAGGGACACGAGAGATTTATGGGACACTTTTCTTGCATTGACGAGGACAGTTTGGGTCATGCCGATGTTTGTGAGGGCGCTTTTAGATATGTGGAAACCTCCGTGGGGCTGGCTGGGGGAGAAACGAATTTGGAGTCTGGTGTCACACTCATCTTTTGGATGATTTGGCTGAAAAGGAATTCGAGATGTTTTGATGGTGTTGAGACCTCACCGTCAAGACTTCGTTATATCTTTTTGAGCACACTGTTTAGTTGGTATAAGGATAGGATCACTATCACGATACAATACTTTTTAGACTTCGAAGAAGAGATTCACTCAGTTATGTAATCAAGAGTTTTTGTTTGTTGGAACTCGTTATGTATTCCTTTTCCTTAGTTTCTTTTATTTGTATACTTCCTGTATACGGGTTCGCTCCCTGTAGCGTTGGTTTTAGTACAATATTTTATTTATAAAAAAAAAGATACAATTATTAGTCCATAAGACTAGAACTAACTGTGAGGTTGATGAGACCTGACCATATTTACTTATAAAAAATACTTTCACACTAAAAAAGTCAAAACACATGCATGCATAAAATAAGAAATGGAATTGCATTTGCTTTCACGGATAGATGCAAATGTTTATTACATATTACAAAAAAACTTCACAGAGATTTAAGTAGAGAAGATCCTAAGCTCCAGGAGAATTATTAATTCCAGGGGTCACTTGAGGAGTCCATACAGTTCTTGGATTGACTTGGGGAATAATAGCAGCAGATGCTTCAGCCATAGTCGTGTTTTGAGCAACTTTTGAAGCCACATCAAGGGTAGTCTCTGTAATAGTAGCGTGGTCAGTATCATCGATCTAATTGTCTTTAATTGCAGACTCATCCACCTCTATTAGATACTTAGCGTCCCAGGTCGTGTCTTCCTTATCATCACATTCCCATTTGCCCACAACATTTGTAATATCTGGGCAATATTTCATAACCCTATTCTTGAGTTCCTTATATCCATTAAGAAATAAGGTTAAGTTCTCTATGTTGTAGTCAATATATATATAGAATTTGGCAACTTCGACGTCCTCAGACTTTACCAGAGCTTAATTACTTTTTATGAACTCTTGGTTAACCCTAGTAAGCTCCTGGTTAGCCATATCAAGCTTTTGTTTAGACGTAGTGATCTCATTATTGGACTTTTTGAGCGCCACCTCTAAGCTTTGAAATTTTATGGCGCCAGTGCCAGCTTTGTCCTCCAGCTCTTGGATATTATCTTTTGCCTTGCTGAGAGACATCGTTTTGGTGATGACCTAATCATTCCTCTCTTAGATCTTTCCACAGGTTTTCTACTGCTCATCGGCGTATTGTTTTGGATCATCTTTCAGTTAAGCGTTATGTCATGTAAGTGCTGCGATGGTTTATATCTTCTCCTCATTGGAATAATGGTCGGCAAAACTTTCTCTCGTAAGATAGTGGTACATACTGTACCCTAAAAGAAAATATATAGATATTAACAAGTAATAAAGAATTTGGCCAAGGTTGACGAACACAAATTTAGGAAACTTGTCACGATAAACGATGTTGAACTAGATTTCATAGAGCATTAGGGTCATAGCCCCTTAAAAATTCAAAATTTTTGTTCTGCCCTCATCCTAGCAAGTCCGTTGCATTGTTCATGTCATGGAAAATGGAGTAGGGGTCAATCCTAATATCTTAAGTAGAGATAAGATGGTCAAGATCAAAATTAAAATCCTCCACCTTGCCATAATGGGGAGGGGGATTATAAGCCGACAAGTTGGATGTCTACTAATCTGAATCCTCTCCACAATATGACTATCTGGCCTAGCCTCACTCACCCTTTGGATTTTAGGGTCACCCAGGGTAGTGGGGGCCTCAAGAGACCTTTTTTCACCAGTAGTGGGGGGACCGGAAGACTTTAAATCATTCCGTTTGGATTTTTCTTGGGTAGTGGCCTCAGCTTCAACCTTCCTCCCAGCATTAATATTGTCTTGCTTTTAATCCTTAACTTTAGCTCTCTTTTGAGCATCGAACTTCTTCTTGGGCTCAGCATTAGAATCAACTTTCCTCTTTACCTCATGCTTAAGATTTTTTCAGCGAGCAATATCCATAGTTGTACGAGGTGCCATCCCACTGGAGGTTCGACAATACATCCTGAGGTGGTGGGAGTAGAAGGTGGACAAGGGCTCAATAATTTAGTCACATTACAACACATAAATGAAGATATGGAAAAATATTCTCACCTTCTTCAACTTCGGCCTCAACACCTTAGTCGGCTTTAACAAGACCATGTGCTACCAAGGGAATCAATGCTCTTGATGAAGTTCATCACCAAGAGGAGTATAGTGCCCAATTCATATGAACTTGGAGACAAAGAAAAGATCCTCAAACATTAGGGGTTGGACACATATAAACTCTTAACTATATCTCGCAGTGTAGAGGGAAGCATAAGATCTCTCTTTATTAGAAAAGTTAAAAGAGGTATTAGCACAACAAGAGTTAGAAAGAAATTAGAAAGCAAACGAGGAAAACATATTTACTACTTTTGTTCAGCCCACACCTTTCGCAGGGAACGCTACAAGACCTATTCTTCTCATGAGCTCTGAACTCCCAATCACCTTTCATAAAAAAATTATTTTCTCCAACTATGGTTGCTTGTGTTGATAATATTTACCATCTCAGATGTGACTTCTTGGGTGCAAATTAATAATTTCTAGGAGCCTTAGTATTATTCTTTATGCCATGCACGGACCTAAATATATCCATGTTAAGATCAAAACCAGTTTGTGACGGGAAAAAAATCATTGCCCTAAGAATTGTTCTATAGGCATTGGGGGAAATTTGGGTAGGAGGAACCCTATAACCCTTCAGGATAGACCTTATAATCAGGTGTAAGGTTAGATGAACCCCAACCTGGAATGACCATATGGGGAAGCAAATCTGATTTGTATTAGGATGATCGCAAACTCTCTCATCACAGTCAAGCAACCTAGTAGTTATATTGATGGGGATATTGTACTTTTATCTCAAGTCATACAACTCATCCTTAAGAATATCATAATCATGCCACCTGGTATCAATGTTGGAAGGGTTATAAGAGTCTGAGGAATGCCAAAAGTGCTCTCCTCAGGAGAAGATACCTCAACAGGAGAGAGAGAGAAGGCACATGTATTAGATATGACTATCTCATTTGAAGATCCCAAGTCAATGATTGGCATGTATAATACTGTATTAGCAAAATTTCCACCACAAGTGTTATGCTCAGGCTTATCATCAATATTTGTCCTCATAAACTCATGACCATAAGGATCTATGTTTGGAGGCTATAGAGCAGACCCAGTAGAAGATTGAGCTTGAATGGTAAACCTAGGATGAGAAGGACTATCCTCAGGTCGAATTACGCTTAAGGGAACATGACTAGAACCATTGAGAAACCCTACCAACCTTTTAACATGCTCTAACCACATGTTGACACATGGATAGTCACTCATAAAGGTTGAATTGGATTTGGGGTCTTGATCAGTGGCATAAAAGATGGAATTTGGGGTCAATAATGGCTTGGGGTTATTTATCTTTAGAAATAAAAGATTTGGGCGAAAGGAATGCCTAAAATACCCAAAAAAATCCCTAAATTTGGGAAATCTTAGGCCAACTAACTCAATGGCCACCTAAGATGCTTAAACACTAATCAAACGTTAAATCAACCAATAATCGTTAACAACAACAGAAAGGAAGAAATTTAAAAAAATTCATAATGAATCCTTATGGAGGTAGAGAAGGGAAAACGAGTAACTAAAACCCTAGAAGCCTTGAAGATGGAAGGAAGCTGAAAAAATATTGTCAATAAATGGAAGAAAGTTGAATAAATCGGGCCAAGCAATGATCCAGTTAAAAAAGGTAGATGGTGGGAAGGTTTTGGCAGGAGAAGAAAGGGTGTGGGAAACAAAATACTTTTCTCTCTTCAAAAGATAATCGCACAATAGAAACATTTGTGTAAGGTTTGTAATGATTTAAAAATTAGCATTTTATACTTTTCAGGTGGCAATCATTATCCCTAATAAAGTAAAGCATGACATCACACTTGGAAAAGTGGACTCATGCGGCACAGACTAACACATATTGCCTCAAGCATGCGCGTCATAATTGTGCCAAACGCCACTCTTAGTGTCTAAGGAACCCACAAGCGAAATCTAAACGAGGAACCCACCCCAATACACTACTACCTAGAATTGTCGGTCATCGAGGTCCGTAGGCCCAAAGCATATAATCGGGAAACTCAAAATCCTATTCTCGGACATATAAGTCTAATATTCAACTGTGCTCGCACTGTCACTAAGTCCTTACTGCGAAATCAATAACGAGATAAATCTCTTCACTCGTCGGTAAACCCAATATCCCTTGAATCCCATCAGTAAAGTCCCTATGCACGGGGAGCAAAAATAATAAGACAACTATACTCTCTGAAGTCTCCTCAATAGTATAAACGCGATCTCGACCCTCTTTCAGGTCAGACATCGTAAAATAACACATCCTACCCTAGAACAGCGAACAGGGTAGCCTTAATATAACACTCCACAATCCCTAAAATCATCGTTAACTAGTCAAAACTCGACATAATATCATACTTCGCATATCACATCTTACTAAAATGAGTAGATCTACAAAAACATATCCTCTCAATGTGCACACCGACTTCCTCTTAGATGGAACACTAGAGAGCTCTGCTACCCAATGGTAAATATATACACACAATAGTGATACTAACATTGCATCCACTTCATCAGTCTCATGCCCGAATCAAGTGCTAACCAAAATATTGTGATTCACCCATGTCATGTAAAACTTGCCCCATTTGCCCAAAGATAAAATTCATACTTTCGATTGCCAATGAAACCAGTTGTTTAAATTTTTCCCGAACGTAGTTCTCAAGTTAAAACTGAACCAAAGACTACTGTAACTATTGCCCCTGCTGGGCACCTTGTTGTTGTCCCATAAATTATCACGGACAAGATCGATGCATTTAGTCCTTTTTTTCCATGTATAAACACATCCCTGTCTAATTCCCATATTTTCTAGCCCCGCTCTCCATGTCAGTTTTTCCCTATTCTCAGGCCTTGGTAGCCTTGGTTCTAATGACTACCCCCATCATTCCCTTGGTTTTGTTGGTCTTCTGGAACACGCTGCTGACCCTGACAACCCCATCTCAATCCACCGTCACCGGGTCAGAATTCCCTTGATCTGAATAATCTACACAGTTCCCCTTCTAGTCATTCCTTCAGTGGTGCCACACTAGCATCGATACACCCATCCTTACTCTGCTAGATTAATTCTCCACGTGATTCCATCAATAAAATTAAGGACCCATTTTCTCCTCCGTACCTACTTCTCCGGGTATGAAGTGTTCAATACAAGTAAATTTCCCCTCATACTCGGCCACTTTCCAGCCCTCCTATGATAAGTTTATAAATTTTCTTCACATCTGTGTTCGAACAGAAGATGAAAGGATTTAGAATCAAATCACGCCTAAAATTCCTCGATATTCATTGTATTTATCTTCTCATACGTGGTGACTGACTCCCACTACTGCAACACTTCTCCTTAGAGCTTAAAAGTTTCCAAAATTAGGTTTGAGCATCACGGAACTCAACTATACACAAATGCCTTTGGATGTGATTCTTACTTTAGCTAGCTAATACAACCTCCGCATTTCCCTTAAACTCCGATATGGATCCTTGGAAAGTCCCACCTGACTTTCTCTCCCATACTGACTGCACTAGGTGAGTCTAAATTGATGCCACCGTCTACAATGGTGGTGCTTAAAGAAATTGTTGTGCCCCAATGGTCATTGCATCATTAATAACCTGAGTAATAATAGTGGCGACATATATTGCGGTTTTTGTCCCCTTAATATCATGCAACTCTGGTCGAGATCCTCCTCCTGCATTCCTTCTAACGGTCCTCATTGGTCGTCCTCTACTGTTCGACATACGAAACTCAACCGAACTCGTATAATATTCACCTCAATTATACATAATAGAAGGAGAATATAAATCATAATATGAATTAATAGTCCTAAGCATAGGGCTCTACATCAAAGAAAGCAACATTAAAAACGTAGTAAGTCTACAGAGATCCAAAGGACACTAGAACATGATGCTCTGATGCCATCTATGGCACTCTCTCTCATTTTAATAACGTGTGATCAATCTTCTTCTAAAATAAAACAAAACTCTCATCCGGTTCATTCTTAGCATCACTATCAAAAAATTTTAATTACTAAAAACCTATTAGGCCTGATGTCAAATTTTAAAACTTTTTAACTTATTATAAACAGCCATGCAAATAATAAAACTCACATTCACTGGCATATAGAAATTAACCAATAACTCTCGGTAAAAATCACAATACAATAATCCAACTAACTTAAAGGAAAGAACTTGGATAAAATAAATACCAACTAATTAAGCGACATGCCCAGAATAACTTTGAAGTACCTGATGAGTGCATTATTTTGTATTATTTACATCAAAATCTTGAACTTGTTAGTTCCGTTGCATCATCAATAAAATGTTTTTAGAGCAATTTTTATTATTTTAGAGAAAAAAATTTAAGAATAAATGGGGTTAATAATGAAATTTTGATAACTTCAAGATCACATCTTATATTCATTGTTAATCTCATGTTCAAGGTTATTATTGAGTATTGACAGGTTTAGAATGCAAGCGGCGATGACGGAACTCATTTTGAACATGAAATGAGCACCTACGCAACTTCAGGGGCAAAATTATAAATTCAAAAAATTTATTTAGGACTCGGACAAAACATGGAAATGGCAGGACTCTAATTAAGGGACACTTGGGTTCAAACGGCGTATCAATCGGAGTTCAAACGACAAAGTTATGGCCGTGCAAAGTTCGGATTCAGAAAAAAGTCAAAGTCAAAGCCCGAAGTCAACCCCGAGACCTAGACACTACTGAAATATTTTTTGTCCCTAATTGTGGGTCATGTCGGTTTTTACGGTGTGTCTATCGGAGGTCGTACATGAAAGTTATGGCTCCATTTGGGTTATTGTGCAAATTTAGGTTTTAATATGTTTTTAAATATAATTATGTGTATAAATATTATAAAGCATGCTGTTAGATGAGCTGGTTGAGTGACGGATAGATAGGCATAAGTTCAGGAGTTCGACTCCTGCCCCAGCCTAATTAAATTTTGGACGAAATACTTCTCCCAGCAGATTTCTTTTTCCCACTTTCCAGCCCTAAAGTTTTTCCTTTTTCACTTTCCACCCTATATTCTTATTTCTTTAATAACTTTTTCATTTTAAATCTTTTTCTCCCCATTCTTTTTCTATATTCTTCTAAAAATAAATACTACTATATTATGCAGCCCATGCCAACTTTCATAATCCCCTCACTCCTTATTAAACAAATCAAGCCCATATTATTCTTTATTTAAAAAAAAAATAAAATATATAAAATACCAAAAGTACCCCAAAACCCTAATTTTGCAACTATAAAAGGGGCATTTGGTCTTCATTTTGGAGAAGTGAATTTGGAGAGACTACTTGGGGAGTAGAAAGATTTTTGTACATATAGATAGGAATTTTTCGTGTGTGAAATTTTGTGTCCAAGTGTGGAGCGGAATTTATTATATTGGCATTCAAATATTGGGACTTCAGTCTTGTAAGTTGATTATTATTATGGCCATTAGTATTTCATCTTGTAATTTTTGTACTTTAATTATGATGTCATTTTAATTTAAATTTCTAGGATGAGGTGAAATTTACTATAATCATTTAGTGTATAATTTAATTGGTTTAATTCGCCAACTTCCCTACTTGTTCTAAAAACGTTTTAAAAATTCGGTATTCATTTAAAATAGTCACGAGAGTGATATTTTAAACCTTCTAAATTAATTTTTTTATTCACATCCTTTGATTTTATGTGCTTACGTTTGATGGATTATGCTTATGTTAAATTGTTTAATAGTCCATGCTTATATTTGACATTTAATGCTTAGGAGTGATATTTTTAAGGGAATAGGGATTTTTGGTATATAAAAAGAGATGTAAAAATATTTATTTAAACTTTCACGTTTTCATCTTCCGAAATTTACGCGACGAGAGTCGGTATAATTTTGAGTTATAAAAGGGAATAGCGAGTTAGACTAATTAATCATAAACTAATGAAAATGGTAAACAGATCCAAAATCCTAGTAATATCTCCATACTTGCTACATAATTTATGTTCACTCATTTATTTTGTATCTCTAAATCATATTTATACACTCATTTGTCTAGTTCGACAGTCGATATTTTATAAAAATTGATGAAACCTCTGTGGGTTCGATCCGTACTTACACCCGCTATATTTCAATAGCCCTTGCATTTGCGGTAGTTTGATAACAAATAAAACTTGACAACAAGTTTTTGGCGCTGTTGCCGGGTATTTCGATCGATTTTAAGAATATTGATTTTCGGACTAGTTTTATAATAAAAAAATCCAAAAAAAAAAATTATAAATATTCCAGCAACATTTTTTTAAATTTATTTTGAGAATAGTGTTTTGTGATTAAATAGTGTTTTCGACACTAGTTTGGTCACAAACTACATAAAAATTTGTGAATTCGAAGTAAATTAAAAAAAAATCTGGAAAATTTCCAGATCCAACGTTGTTGTAATTTGTAAAAAAGAAAAAATAGATTGAAAGTGTTTAGGAAAAACTATTGTTTTTTTAATACTAGTTTATCATAAAAGTACTCAAAAATACAAAAAAAAAAATCACCCCCCCCCCAAAAAAAAAAAAAATACAGCAGTATTTTTTTATTTTCAGAATAAAAAAATATTAAAAATATCAGATTTAAGCCTTTTTGTGAATAAATAGTTGCTTTTGATACTAGTTTTATCAGAAACTATCTAAAATTTTTAAAAAAAATCGGCATTTTTTTTGGAAATATTTCGAATTCAACGCTGCTGTAATTTATAACAAAATAAAAAAAAATAGAAAAGAAATCAGATTTAGTTTTTTTTAATAAATAGCACTTTTAGCACTAGTTTATCACAAAATACATAAAAATTGAAAAAAAAACTTGAAAAAAAATTAATTTTTTTATGAAAATTTCCAGATTCGTTTTTTTTAATTAGTGGACAAAAAAAAACAATAAAGAAGCATTAAAAAAAATCCAAAATTCAAAAAAATATTTTTTTCCCAATAGTAATTTCAAGAATAAAAGAAAAAAAAATTGGTTCATAAGTGTGCTTGGTCATTTTTATTATGTGTTGTATACACCATTAGTGCGCGTGTCGTGTTAATTTTTTTATCCCTTTTCCTTATTATTTTTTTGTGTGTGTCGCACTTTACAATTGGTGTACTGATTTTTGTGTTATTTTTCTGTAGCACACTAAATAAATTAAAAAAAAGTGATTAACATAATAAATTACAATGTTTGATCCCAATATTATTATCTCGTCATATTTTTCGGATTTCTATTTGGATCTTTTGGATGTGTAGCTAGAGAATATTGAAAAATCGGATGACTACATATTTCGATTTGAGTCGGACGGGTCAGTAATAATTTTTAAAGAAATTAAAGATGGCATGGACGAGAGTCCAACTCCTTTAATTACAATTTCCCCACCAAAGTGTATCAATTGGGAAGAAGTGAATCAACATTGTAATGGTGAGATTTCTAACAATAGTTATGAAATTATTGAAGATAATCAATTTTGTCTGAAGAAAATTAACAAACTTGACACAAGTAATAATTGTGATGATTTAGATGTTGATTTTGTCAAGTTTCTTCTTATAATTCAATTGATAAAATTGCTACTTCACCTTATCTGCGGAAAAATCTAGTGGAGGATTTGTTACCCAATTTTATCGATAATTCTAGTGAATATGATGGTCCTCCCTTTTTTGACGAAGAGAATACATTCCCGTGTGATACATCTTCGTCCCGTATTTTTTGTAAAGTCTCACATTTAGAAGTGGAGTATGCATCTCCAATTTTACATGACTATTTTAAGAATATGGATAGTAAATATGTGGATCCTTATTTTGATTTGTTACCCCAATGTGATGCATCGACACACGATTCATGTGTTTTGAAATTCTTTATTTGTGATGATGTCGGTGATCACCATTATGACTGTGACTTTAATTTTTGGATTTATGTTGTGCGGTCATATTCACTAGTTTATAGTACTTTTTTACTTAGTACTATAAATATTATTAATTGGAATGACCCACAACTATTTCGATTATTAATTTATGGTGATGGTGATAATTGTCATTGAAGAACCTTATACTCTTGACTCACTTGAGTCTACATTGTATAAGTACTCATCTAGTTTGAAAATAGTGATAAAATTGAGTCCCTCCCCTAGATTCCAAAGAGCCTCAGATCTTCTATACAATTCACTCCTCTTGTTTGATTGATCAAAGGTATATTCACAAACACTCACACACATTAGGACTGCATACATGGGTCTTATATTGCATATATTGGTTGTGTGTGTGTTGTGTTTGTTAATTTCCCTTAAAAATATTTTTAATAATTTTTGGGAATTTTTAATGAATTTTAAAAGAATTTTTTCATAATTAAAATTGGGATTAAAAAGTTTTGGGGTCAATCTGTAAATGCTGATTGTTGGTTTTATTCCTATAAAGTTCACTTGGGTAGAAAGCGAAAGCGCTTGAGACATTAAGGGTGTCTGTGTAATTTGTTTGAGACGCGCGTGTGAGGTTCGATAATAGCCCTACTGTAAGGACATTTTTCTCATGTCCGAAATGTTTCATTTATTTATGTCGTAAGCCGCTACATTTGGCACGTCACCTCACGATCTCACATGACGGCCTCTATCCAAATTCCGGGAATCACGCAAGCATTATCTCCATGAATGCGTCCCTCATCTGCATCAACGACTTCACATTCCTTCATTCTAGGCTCGTAATGCAAGTGGTACGCAAGAGAAGTCAAATCAGTGAAATAAGGCATGATAGGGATGTTCAAGGGCAAATTGGTAATTTTACAGCCACCGTCCGGAGGACCGGTCAACTGGAAAGTTGAAGATCTTGCCGCAACAAAGATACTGGAAGAAACGGCACCTCAATCCGAGCTACGGTGAACAAGTTATGGCCCGTTGAAAATGGAGATATTTACCTGAAAATTCTGGGAATTTTCTAAGTGTTTAAAGACCTGCTCCGAGTGCACTTTTTCGAACCGAGGCCCGAACCGATTCGGGGGGGCGAACCGGTTCGCAGGGGACACCGAACCGGTTCGGTGTACCTGTACGCTGATAAGATTTGAAGTGTTTGAAAATCATGGAACTCTTCATGGATTTCCCTATAAATACCAACTTCGGGGGAGTTGTTTTGCAACACTTCAGAAGACGAATTTGAGAGTCCAAATACCTTTAGTCTTCATATTTTTGAGTCCCAAGACTCATGTTTTGATTCACACAATTCTTCCAATCCTTTGTGAATCTTTTTGGTAACCCAAGAACACAACTTTGGTTTGTTCAACCCTTGTGGAGAAGCCGTTCTCTTCTTCATTGCTGCCCTCCTGGAAAGGGAAAATTCCAGCCGCCGACATAGGAACCGACACCTGCGGGTATTTCTGTGTCACACTGTTTCTAGCCGTTGCTTTGAAGGTTTACCGAAGACACCGTGCGTTACACTTGTGGGCGATTATCAGGTTGTATGTAAGTCAATGGTCTTGTAAATTCTTTAAAGTTCTAGAAATAAAAGGTTTTTCCCTTCGGGGATTTTTCCTTAACTTTGTGTCGCATGATTTATATTTGATGGGTTGATTTAGATGCATGTTTAAGGGTTGATTTTATTTGGTTTGAAAGTAGACGCTAATTAAATAAGGGTTCTTGGAAACTTGCGGATTTAATTTAAATCGATATTACACAACGTTTTCACCTACACCTGTCGCCCTTTTACTGGTTGGATTTGTGTTTCTTTTAAGAGACAAAATCGTTATTCATTATCAGCCCTTGGATTGATCTTATCAACTCTCTGCATGCGTCCAATCCCAGTCCATGTGAAACTTTCTTAGCCAATCAGAAAGCGTTTAACTCACCGCTTCTCTTAAATCGTTGGATGGAAGTCAAAAGGCCAAGACTAAATCTCAGCCTTTAGATTCATCTCAGCTTTCTCGATCCTTCTCAGCCCTCTATAAAAGGAGGCTAACCCTCAGCCTTTGAGAGACTTTTGCCACTTCGTTTAATTCGAGTGAGAAGAGATAAGAGAGAGAATAGAGAGAAGAGAGAGATAATAGAAACCCTAATTCGTTCAAACACTTTTTCAAACCCTAAACCATTTTCCAAAAACCAGTTTACACTAAACACCATTCTTGAGTGTTTGAGAGTTTTTGAGTGTTGGTTTGAAAGTTGTTTCGTGGTTTTAACCTCTTCGTTTTAAGATCTTGTGTCCAACTTAAACATTAGGTTAGATCTGTATTTCTGTCTCATAGAAATCATAGATCTGATCATTTTATGTTATATTACACTTAGATCTGCATTATTAGTTTCCCGCCTTGAGAAATCTTTTGTTGATTATTTTTTATAAATGTTTTTATCTTCAAAATCAACAAAATTATTTTATGTTTCTAGTTCTTTGGAAACAAGACCTTTGACCTAGTTGGAATCACACTTGGCGGTTTTCAATTTTAAAAATAGTTTCAAAACCCTGAAATTATAGCCGTGGATTCCGAGATCATTTTAAAGGTCAAATAAGGTTTTGCTTTCCTAAGAAGAGAGAAATTGAAAATCACAGCATATAGATCTGATTTGTAATTTGCTACGACTATTTGTATAAATAAGCGTGAGTGTGAGTGCATGCATGTGTTAGAGCACCATCACAAACACTTACACACTACAGCACTGAAAGTGTTGGTAATAAGATCTTGAAACAAGAGTTGACATAAAGACTGGAACAAAGTGGAAGTTAGCAAACTGGGAGAACCACATCAACAATCAAAACTGCAGAGAAGTTAGAAGGAAACCAGTGGGTACATTCCTAAACTTGTATAGGACTGATTTGTGTGCATGTGTGTTATATAGTTTGTAACTGATATATTTTGTTTTAGTGGATTTTTGGTTTGTGACTTAGAAGTTACCGTGGATGTTTCCTCAGTTGGGTGAGGTTTTACCACGTTAAAAATCTCTTGTCATTAATCTTTCTACATCTCCTCATCTCATTCTTGCTAGTGTGCTGATTTTATCTTTTCAAGTTTTGTTTTTCAAAACTAGTTAACAAATCTTAAACTGATCTCGTGCATGTTTTATTAAACACATATTGTGATTAACCTGATTTGATTTAAAGAAAATAGTTTCTTCAAAAAATAGTTCGGAGTTACTTAAATAGTTTAATTTTATATTAAACGGCTTTAGTAATAGTTTTTCAATTGGTATCAGAGCTTTGGAAATCTTTTTAAAAGATCTTGTGTTTCTAAAATTGTTTTCTTGAAATAAAAACAATGGACGAGAAAAATGAAAGATTTGGCAACTTGACCAGACCTCCACTCTTTGATGGAAACAACTTTGCTTACTGGAAGGTAAGAATGGTTGCTTTCATACAAGGAACCTTAGGAGATGATGTTTGTGATATTGTTGAAAAGGGATACACTTATCTTACTAAACCATCCACCGAAGGAAGTAATGAGAGGATTAAGAAAGCATTAAGTGAATTCACCCAAGAAGAGAAGTAAACTTCTCGAAATAACAACACAGGCAAGAATGCCATATTTATGTCCATAAATGAACATGATTTCAAAAGGATCTCATCTTGTGCCACTTCTACGGAAGCTTGGGATACACTGATCACTGCACATGACGGTGACACTAGAGTTAAGGCTGCTAAAACTCAAATGCTTTTCCAGTAGTATAACTCTCTAATTATGTCAGATTCTGAATCCTTTGATGACTTTTACATGAAATTGACTGACATTGTGACCAAACTGTATGCTAATGGGATAACATATGACAGACATGAAATTGTATCTAAAATTCTAATATCACTACCACAGAAATTTGACAACAAAAGATATGCTATTGAGTAAATGTGTGATCAAAATCTCACTCCTAAATTACTCAGTAGTAAACTAAGAACTGTGGAAATGGAGTTAGAATTTAAGAAACAAATGACCTAGTCCCATAGGAAACATACTAGTTCCAACTTAAATTTTTCCTCTAAGCTGATGAAACCTGAGTTTACTATTCCCACTGATGACTCTGATGAGGAATGTGACATAGATAGTTTGGATAATCAAATTGCTTTGATGTCAAAACAATTTAAGAAAATTGTCAAATTTAAAAAATAAATTGGCAAACAGACAAGGCAAGCCAAATTATCCAACTCAGTCTAACTACAAACCTCATGAGAAAGGTCAAGAGAAACATCACAAGGAAATGAGACCCAACAAAGACTTCAAGAACATTAAATATTTTAGATGTGGAAAGCTAGGACACATAACACAAGACTGTAAAGGGAAACTGAACACTACCAATAAATATACTAGGGCCAATATTTGCAAAATATGGGATGATTCAAGTGATTCTGAAAATGAGGAACCTGAATCATCTAATGTTTTTGATCCTTGCATGTCTTTCTTTACTAAGATAATCTACAATAATGATATGCCTATATATGAGAATGATGATAATAGCTCTACTTCTGTTGTTATGCTGCTACTGGTTTAGATGCTTTAATTTCTGAAAATATTGCTAGTTCTACCACGGGGTGTGTGAGTAAAAAGGAAAGCGATAATGACGATGTCAATGGGTGCGTGAGTTCAAGAATTGAATCCTTAGGGGTCACTTCACACACCACACTTAGTGATTCGGACACTGAAGACCTCCCTGACATTCACACACTTTACGCGAAAACTCTCAAGAAAAGCACTAGACTAGAGAAGATAGTGAAGGATCTCACTAAGAAACCAGAAGACCTAAGTCTGATGGTTAAAATTAATGTTGAAGAGTATACTACCGAATGTCTAACTCATGAATATGAAGAAATTTTTTTTTATGATAAATTAAAGAAAATGAAACTCTGGAGAAAAAATATAAAGGGACATTATTCGAACTGGAACAATCCAAAGAGAAGACAACAACTATTTTAAAAAAAATGCAAAATTTGAAAATAATTCAAACTGTTTTGATGGTTTTGTTGCTAATTCAAAAACCAATTCTGATGATCGAACTGGAATAGGGTTTTGCCCATATTTGAAGACACAAACTAAAAACTTTGAACCAATCAAGTTTGTGTAAGGAGGTAAAAGACCTATAGAAACTTGTCTAAATTTTCATTCTCTGAAAAATGAGTTTGATGAAAAACATTCGAAGTTTGATATTAGGGAATCAAGTTGCTCTAAGTGTGAAAGTCCACCTAAGGCTAAGTATGTCTGCCCCCCGATTAGGAAGAGTGATTCTACCTTTCAAACAGTACTCCCTAGGAATAAGGTTCAACCCCAAAATACCATGAAGCCTATGTTTAGAGACTTTCCTAAGGAGATACCATCCTCGAGCAATTTATATTGTTCTTATTGTGACTTTTATGGTCATTCCTTTGAAGGTTGCTACTCTAGACATTTAGTCAACCCTATCGATAATACTCTTGTGTACCAAAACTTTAACTATTCTAGGAGAAGTCATAATAATTATATTCTCCCTAGACAACCAGATAAAAACTCTAAATATCGAAAGAGAAAGACCAAACCTAAAAGATCATTTCCAAGAAGGATTCCTAGACACTTTCCTAAACCAAACGCTCATGTTGTTCATAAAATTAAACCTTATGCGCAAAACATTTTTCAACAGAAATCTAATGCTCGCAAATTTTATCAAATTAAAGCAAATAAGAGAAAAATGAAAACAAGAGTTGTTTGGGTTAGAAAAGACAAGCTATTACCCCAGATGAAGTGTAACATTGTGATTACTGCCTTAAAAGCTGAACACACTCCCTGTGGTTGGTATTTAGATGCTGGATGTTCAAAGCACATGATTGGGGATGATACCAAACTTTTAAACAAAACCAGCTTTGCTGGAGGAAAAGTTATGTTTGGTGATGGTGTATCATCTCAAATCATTGGTAAAGGAACACTCCAAGAAAAAAGATTACCTTTACTTGAAAATGTTCTTCTAATAAAAGGTCTTAAGGCTAATTTACTTAGTATCTCGTAATTTTGTGACTCAAATCATACTGTCAACTTTTCAAAGAATAATTGCAAAATTTTAAATGAAAAAGGTGAGTGCATAATTACTGGACTCGGGACTCCTGAGAATTGTTATACTATCCAGAACAATACTGAGGTCTGTACATTGCCGGAATGAATGACAATGAGATATGGCATAATCGAATGGGTTACATTAATTACGAAAATCTTAGTAGATTATCTTCACAAGAAATAGTTAGAGGTATTTCCAAGATCAAACTTGTTTCTAATATTGTCTGTGGATCATGTTAGGAAGGAAACATTGTTAAGGCCCCTCATAAGAAAGTTAGAGATATCCTTACGTCTAAATCCTTAGAGCTCATCCATATGGACCTAACGGGTCCTTCTCGAACTGTTAGTCTCTATGGACACAGTTACATTCTTGTTATGGTTGATGACTACACCAGATTTACTTGGGTATCTTTCTTAAAACAAAAGTCTGACACTTTCCAAACCTTTTTGAAAATCTTACTTCAGATTGAAAATGAGAAAGACACTTAAGTAAGTATAATTCATAGTGATATAGGTGGATAATTCATATATACTGGTGTTATAGAATATTGTGACTATAATGGTTACAAACATGAATTTAGTGCTCCTAAGACTCCTCAACAAAATGGTATTACTGAGAGAAAGAATCGTACCCTTCAAGAGATAGCACGTGTTATGATTCATGCCAAAACTTTACCTAAGTATTTTTGGGTAGAATCTATTCGTACTGCGTGCCACATTATTAATAGGGTCTATCTTAGAAATAATTCTAAACAAACTCCTTACGGACTATGGTATGGGAAGAAGTCCAATCTTAAGTACCTTAGAACATTTGGTAGTACGTGTTATGTCTGCAAAGACAAAGAACACTTATCCAAATTTGAGACTCGTGGAGATAAAGCTATCTTTCTAGGATATTCTCCCAACAGTAGAGCATACCACGTCTATAACCTTCGCACTAAGACCTTAATGGAATCCATAAACGTTATTGTAAGTTACACTACTATAGAGAGTAAGACTAGAGAACCAACTATTATGGAAGAGTCTGAAAATGTTATAAAAAATGACTCTCCAGAAATAGATGATTCTTTACCAATTGAGACACCTGAAGTACCTAACTGGGATTTTAAAGACCATCCCATAAATAACATTGTTGGTAACCCTAGTGAACTTGTACGTACAAGATATCAATTAAGAAACTATGCTCATTATGCATGTTTTGTTTCCCTTGTGGAAAGAAAAATGTAAATGATTCATTGAATGATCCTCATTGGATTTCTACAATGCAGGAAGAACTTCTTCAATTTTTCATTCATGATGTTTGGTATCATGTACCTAGGCCTGATCACAAAAAGGTTATTGGCACACGTTGGATATTTAAAAATAAATCTGATGAAAGTGGGATAATCATTAGAAACAAAGCCAGATTAGTTGCTCAAGTATACTCTCAAATTGAAGGAATAGATTTTAACGAGACTTTTGCTCCTATTACTCACTTAGAATCTTTTCATCTTCTCTTTGCCATAGCTTGCTACTTACATTTTACGCTTTACCAAATGGATGTCAAA
Source organism: Sambucus nigra (assembly GCA_949130495.1). Lineage (NCBI taxonomy): Eukaryota > Viridiplantae > Streptophyta > Magnoliopsida > Dipsacales > Adoxaceae > Sambucus > Sambucus nigra. Next base: position 587,738,773 of record OX422216.1, read on the forward strand.
TCTGCCTTCCTTAATGGAATATTGACCGAGGAGACCTATGTAGAACAACCAAAAGGGTTCATTGACCCTAAATATCCAAATCATGTCTTTCGTCTTAAAAAGGCTTTGTATGGCCTAAAATAAGTGCCAAGAGCCTAGTATGAGCGCCTTTCCAATTTTATCTTTGATAAAGGTTTTAAGAGTGGTGGAAATGATCAAACCTTTTTTGTCAAACATTTTGACAAATATATTATTATAGCTCAATTTTATGTTGACGATATCATTTTTGGATCAACTTCCCCTTCAGAAGATAAATCATTTTCTGAAATTATGCATAAAGAATTTCAAATGTCTCTTATGGGGGAGTTACAATTTTTCTAGGGTCTTCAAGTCAAATAAAATTCAGAAGGATTATTTGTTTCGCAATCAAAATATTCTTTAGAGATTGTTAAAAACTTCGGCCTTAGGAGTGCAAAAGATGCTAAAACTCCCATGAGTACTACGGTCAAACTGTTTAGGGATGAAACTGGTAAATCCATAGATCCTACATTATTTCGTAGTATGATAAGAACCTTGCTATACCTTACCGCCTCGCATCCTGGTATTATGTACACTGTTTGCGTGTGTGCCCGTTATCAAAACAATCCTAAAGAGAGCCATTTAACTTGTGTTAAAAGAATTATAAAATACATTAAAGTCACTCTAAATTTAGGACTTTGGTACAACAATGATACTCCTAGCACTATAATAGGATACAATGATGCCGATTGGGCAGGGTGTACTGATGATAGTAAGAGCACATCAGGAGCATGTTACTATATTGGTAATAATTTGGTAGGTTGGAGTAGTAAGAAATAAAACTGCACTTCTTTATCTACAGCTGAATCTAAATACATAGCCGCTGGAAGCTGCTGTGCTCAATTACTTTGGCTTAAACAAATGCTAAGTGATTATGGTATTAAAGAGGAACAACTACATCTCTATTGTGATAATCATAGCGCGATCAATATCTTTAAAAATCCTGTTCAATACGCGCGAACAAAACACATAAAAATTAGACATCATTTTATACGCGAATTAGTTGAGACTAAGGAATTAGAAATCAATTATCTTCCTACTGATTTGTAACTCGCAGATATGTTTACCAAACCTTTGGATTTCGATAGATTTATTTCTTTGCGTAAGTCGATAGGTATGGTTTGTGCTGAATAAACTTTTTGAGTTGCATAGTTTTTCCCTTTGTCCATTTGAGACAAAATGGGGGAGAAATTTGAGTCTTATGAGTTCGTTAATTTCTTTTGTACATATTCTAATAAGCTTGATCTTAGTGATTATTTACAGGATTCTTTACAATTATTCTCAATAGATGTAATAGGGTATTGAATTGTAATTAGTTGAGTTATGTAATTTTCGCTTATAGGAAATGGGTAGATAAAACTTTTGTATAGGAATAGGTTTTTCCTTATTTCTTTGTAACCCTACGAGTCCAAGATAACTCAAAGGAGATTTTGTCTCATATATCCAAAGGGGGAGATTGAAGCACCTTATACTCTTGACTCACTTGAGTCTACACTGTATAAGTGCTCATCTAGTTTAGAAATAGTGACAAAATTGAGTTCATCCCCTAGATTCCAAAGAGCCTCAGATCTTCTATACAATTCACTCCTCTTGTTTGATTGATCGAAGGTATATTCACAAACACTCACACACATTAGGACTGCATACACGGGTCTTATATTTCATATATTGGTTGTGTGTGTGTTGTGTGTGTTAATTTCCCTTAAAATTATTTTTAATAATTTTTGGGAATTTTTAATGAATTTTAAAAGAATTTTTTCATAATTAAAATTGGGATTAAAAAGTTTTGGGGTCAATCTGTAAATACTGATTGTTGGTTTTATTCCAATAAAGTTCACTTGGGTAGAAATCGAAAGCTCTTGAGACATTAAGTGTGTCTATGTAATTTGTTTGAGACGCGCGTGTGAGGTTCGATAATAGCCCTACACCTGTCGCCCTTCTACTGGTTGGATTTATGTTCCTTTTAAGAGACAAAATCGTTATTCATTATCAGCCCTTGGATTGATCTTATCAACGCTCTGCATGCGTCCAATACCAATCCCCGTGAAACTCTCTTAGCCAATTAGAAAGCCTTTAACTCACCGCTTCTCTTAAACCGTTGGATGGAAGTCAAAAGGCCAAGACTAAATCTCAGCCTTTAGATTCATCTCATCCTTCTCGATCCTTCTTAAACCTCTATAAAAGGAGGCTAACCCTTAGCCTTTGAGAGAATTTTGCCACTTCGTTTAATTCGAGTGAGAAGAGAGAAGAGAGAGAAGAGAGAAGAGAGAGAAGAGAGAGAAGAGAGAGAAACCAGAGAGAGAATAAAAGCCCTAATTCGTTCAAACACCTTTTCAAACCCTAAACCATTTTCCAAAAACCAGTTTACACCAAACACCATCCCTGAGTGTTTGAGAGTTTTTGAGTGTTGGTTTGAAAGTTATTTCGTGGTTTTAACCTCTTCGTTTTAAGATCTTATGTCCAACTTAAACATTAGGTTAAATCTGTATGTCTGTCTCATAGAAATCATAAATCTGCTCATTTTATGTTTTATTACACTTAGATTTGCATTATTAGTTTCTCGCCTTTAAAAATCTTTTGTTGATTATTTTCTATAAATGTTTTCATCTTCAAAATCAAGAAAATTATTTTCTGTTTCTAGTTCTTTGGAAACAAGACCTTTGACCTAGTTGGAATCACACTTGGCGGTTTTCAATTTCAAAAATAGTTTCAAAACCCTGAAATTGATTAAGATATTGAATCGTCTTCCAAGCAAGATAGCCGTGGATTCTGGGATCATTTTAAAGGTCAAATAAGGTTTTACTTTCCTAAGAAGAGAGAAATTAAAAATCATAGCAAATAGATCTGATTTGTAATTTGTTAGGACTGTTTGTATAAATAAGCGTGAGTGTGAGTGCATGCATGTGTTAGAGCACCATCATAAACACTTACACACTACAACACTGAAAGTTTTGGTAATAAGATCTTGAAACAAGAGTCGACGTAAAGACTGGAACAAAGTGGAAGTTAGCAAACTGGGAGAACCACATCAACAATCAAAACTGTAGAGAAGTTAGAAGGAAACTAGTGGGTATATTCCTAAACTTGTATAGGACTGATTTGTGTGCATGTGTGTTATATAGTTTGTAACTGCTATATTTTATTTTAGTGGATTTTTGGTTTGTGACTTAGAAGTCACCGTGATGTTTCCTCAGTTGGGTGAGGTTTTACCACGTTAAAAATCTCTTGTCATTAACCTTTCTACATCTCCTCATCTCATTCTTATTGGTGTGCTGATTTTATCTTTTCAAGTTTTGTTTTTCAAAACTAGTTAACAAATTTTAAACTGATCTCGTGCATGTTTTATTGAACACATCTTGTCATTAACCTGATTTGATTTAAAGAAAAGAGTTTCCTAAAAAAATAGTTCGGAGTTACTTAAATAGTTTAATGTTATATTAAACGACTTTAGTAACAGTTTTTCAGTCACAACTTTGTATATAATTATTTTTTCCCTTCCTTCTTAGATTTTTTTTAGGTTGTTTAGCTTTTTTTTATGGCTAACATACACTTGTATAGTTTGTAAGTAGGTGACACAAGTGGAAATTCACAGGTAATATCCTCCCTTTACTTCTATACTTTATTTTATTTGTCCATATTTTTATTTGTGTATACATTGAGGAAAATGTAAAATTTAGGTTTGGGGGTAAGGGTGGTATTATAAAAAATTAGAATTTAAAAAAAAAATCCAAAAAAAAAATATTTTCAATATAAATGAGTTGTGGAACAATTTCTTAATAAAGAATTAATTCACAAATCTATGAACTTATAAATTTTTTTACACTTAGCCATATAATATGATCGAAAAAGGATATTGAGGCGAAAGTTAATATGATTAACGAATAAATGTGGAGATTTTAACACGGTGAGATTTTGTGCTATTCATTATTTTTGAGTGATTTAAATCAGTCCAAGTTAAAATAACTCAAACTTTCCTTCAGCGCCTAATTCGTCGATGATCTCAAATTCTTTGTTTTTTTCGATTACTGAAAACGAAAAGTCAAAATGTGAATCGTAGACACGAAATGTCTTAATAAGTCATCTTGAGACACAAATCAAATTAACGAAACTTGAGAAATGATATTAGGCCATCGTTTTGAAAGCCCCAGAATAAAAGGTCAATTTAAGCTTTATTTTGGGGCTTTCAAAACGATGGCCTAATATCATTTCTCATGTTTCGTTAATTTGATTTGTGTCTCAAGACGACTCATTAAGACATTTCGTGTCTACGATTCACATTTTGACTTTTCGTTTTCAGTAATCGAACAAAACAAAGAATTTCAGATCATCGACGAATTAGGCGCTGAAGGAAAGTTTGAGTTATTTTAACTCGGATTGATTTAAATCTCCTAAAAATAATGAATGGCACAAAATCTGACCCGGTTAAAATATCCACATTCATTCGTTAAGCATATTAACTTACATCTTAATATCCTTTTTCGATCATATTATATGGCTATGAAGAACGCTTTTTGTGTGTGTTTCAAATCAAACCAATTTATTACCAAAAATTATCCAACTTTTAATTATGCCCCAAACCAAGTTGTGAAAAACTAATTCTTACTTTAAACCAATTTTATCTTGATTAATCCTAAACATGCATCTAGTGATTAAAGCAAGTAGAGTAAAGTAAAGAATACTCACAACGCCGGATGTACGAGGAAAAAACCCAAAACGGAAAAATAACCTCGGACGGCCTAAGCCAGACAATCACTATGAACAATGGTTTTACAAAGACAGATTAGCCTTACTCAATGACTCGATCCCCATGGGTCTTGATGCTCCTTCTGATCTTCTACCGTTCTTTAATAGTGCCCACGCAGAAATTCCGTCTTCCACGATACCTGTCCACAACACACGAATCCACGTATGGCTCGGTGTCCACCGAATGGCTTTGATTCATCTACGATGTTGAACAAGAATTCCTTCTCTTTTCTTCACTGCAAAACCCTTATATTCAAATGGTAGAACAAACCTTCTTTGGTGCAGCAAGATCACGTAAACATAAACTAATGATAACTCGGATCTTTGCAAACTTCTAAGGATGTGTTTAAGCTTTGAAACCTTAGAAAAACATGTGCAAACAAGTTTCTGGTTCAAATACTATTTTCCAGAATGCACACATCCGAAACTCTGATGGAAACACGCTTTAAATATGATTTAAACTCCGCCTTGAAAACTGTTTCGTTTGAACGACATAAGGATCTCATTCGAACGACATAGATATCTCGTTCGCGCGAGATCTATTGTCGTTCGAGCGAGAAGTTTGACTTTTTGTTTAAAACGTCTCTTCCAGAAGAGATCCAAATAAAACAAACCCCTTTTCGAGCTTATTAGAATTAAAACGTAGTGTAAACCTTTTGAAACACTTTAAAACATTTTAAAACATTTTTCTTTATAAAAATTACATCCTTATCTTTTATAAAATAATTCCGAGCAGTATTAATTATACGCATTCATACCTGAGTGATCTCGGAATGTAATTAACTTTGAAGACAAATAAACTTGCACTAATTAAACATCGACATGCTTATTTCTTTGAAGCTTTGCTGCAACGTCTTCGATTTTCTTCAATACGTCATAGACCAAGTGGGATCGTGACAAAAATAAAATCTCCTTATGACATATTACAAACACAGTTTTGTTCACGGAATTAAGTCAAAACAATACATGGACTCAATTCGAAATTTATGTCCTTATAAATCTCCCCCTTTGACTATTCTGGGACAAACTAAACCAGTGAAATGCCTAAGTCGGGCCGTCAAGCCGTATGACGCCTAAATCCCATCCCATAAACCCAAAGACAAAAATTACAGGACACGGACTAGTATATGTAGCACCGACAAGCATGAACTGTCTTCAATGTGATGTAGACTTAAAATCTTGAATCGCTGAAGCATACCTACACACATGAAACAGACAAAGAAATACCCAGTGAAGTATGAAGGAACAAATGAAACAAATATATACCCAAATGATACCAATTTTACAATAGATACCAATGTGAATAAACTCAGAAAAATCATTTGTTAAACAATTCGAGAAACAAACTGATACCAATGTGTACTACCAATTTGAGTTACCAATTTGTAAACATATGTAAACCAAAATATGCTGAAATCTCACCCTACATCTCATACATCTCTCCCCCTTTTTGTCTCGAATAGACAATTCGGTGAAAAGATAAACAAATGAAAGTATCTAGCATGGGAATATATCAATTTGAATCAATGTGAAATCGCTAGATAGTCATGAAACAACTAGCTAAAATATGATCAAGGAATTTCAAATCAGTAGATAGTAAACCAATGGAATCACACAGAGAATATAGCAAACTAAACAGGTGTGATAAACGGACTATATGTAAAAAAAAATGAGACCGTAAATCCTGCATATAAACAAAACAGTCCAGAAAACTTCCAGCAGTACTAAAAATATATCAAAATAAACTAGTGGACTGCAAACCAATCAGAAGCCAGATTTCCGCCTGTCGTTCGAATAAGCCGGGGACGTCACTCAAATGAGTTGAGGACGTCGCTCGAATGAAGTACATTTATCATTCGCGCGACATGGGATGTCGTTTGAACGACTTCTCGTGTCCTGCCAAATTTTCACATTTTCCCAGAAATATATTATATTTTTTCCCAGTGAAGAAATTTCCAGAAAAAAAATCAGTGAAAGGCCCTGATAGCAGTAAAACAGTGTTAAAAAGGTGGGCTTTTAACACAAAATGCAAAAACGCACGAAAACAAACAATGCGAGTTACATGCAAACATAGTACCTATGTACTCAAACATGGATATGGAATGTATGGGTGTGAAACTATAACAAATGAGTCACAATTTCAACAGATCGAAACGATCAAGAAGATCTAATTGATAGCGATAAATTATAAAAATTTATCATAGCCTTTGAAAAGTGTGAGCTTAATGAACTAAATATACTACATGCACCAAATCCAAAATTTTGACGATTCTACAAACAATAGCGTCAAATTTCAATGTTTTAACATTAGGATTAGTTGTGCAAACCCGTTTAAATTTTTTAATCCATCCAAACTCCCTCAATAATATCATGTTTTTCTTTGGAATGAACTAAACTAATTTGGCCCTTTTCTTAGCATGTTGCATTTTCTTTTGGGCTCTTTTAAACGGTGGCTTTCACGACGAGTTGACTTTGAACTCTCGCAACCCTTTTTTGTGAATCACTCATCATTTTTACCAATTCAAATCCTCACGGTAAACGGTTCTTACATGCACACTTCTCCTCAAGTATACTTACGCATAGATGACAAGATTGAGATAAGAACGCCTCACCAAATTCAAATATGCAAGAGAAGTCAAACATTCATATAAACTCATGCATGTGTGCAATGTTGGCATATATACAAAGTCGAATCAAAATGCATATCATCTTCGAAACAACCCCATATAAACAACGGTTAAGATCATTCTAAGCATCGATAATACTGACCAAATATCCTAGCCACATGGACAATGAAATGATTGGGTGGGGGGTCCAAGCACACCAATATGCCACATCAAACATGTAAACTCAAAAAACAAAAATCGAAAATCTTTTTGGCTTTTCAAACATATTTTAACTCAAAGAAAAGCAAAATATTTTTGTCTTTTCAAAAGTTTTCTCAAAAACAAAATCTTTTTGGATTTTCAAAACTTTTCTTAAAAAAAAAATCTTTTTGCATTTTTCAATAGGACTCAAACAAATGAAAACAATAATACAAAATGATAAACACGTCATTATACTAGCAATGAATAAATCATGAAGCAAACTAGCAAATGACAAACATGGTAACACTATCATCCTTTAGATTTAACATGGGAAGAATCAAGTGCACCCAAACGAGAATCATGAAGTTTAATTCCTAAAGCCACTAAATTCAATTTCCTAACCCAAGAATGTGTAAAACGACGCATGGGGGTTTTGGGAACCGGGGCAACTTTATTCCTAAAATTCGTAGGAGCTTGTCTAAGGTCGTAACAATAACGCCTAAGGTGACCTTTCCTACCATAAAACGTGCAATGTAGCGGTGGTGGGAATGATTACCTATATGTGAACCTTTTCTAACCTTCCTAGTGTTTCTCACACGTGCGGGGGGAATGGGAACAACTCTCTCATCAAAACCTATACCTCCCCCATCTCCCTTAATTTGGACGGTGCCTAGGATCTTATCTAACTTCTTCTACCTAGCCTCCAAATCAAACTTGACTCTAGACGAGTCTCTCAATATCTCCTCCAACTCATGAATCATAGACTCAAGAAAACGCCTAGACTCCTCAAACTCTAAAATCTCCTTTTTCAAGGACTCCATTAAACCACGGATATAAACTATAATTTCTCCCTAAACTTCCTCTCTCGTGCCCTAAGATCCTCAATCAAACTATCATTATTTTTTATGGCACGCTCATTCAACTTAGATTGCAATTTTGAGTTAGCCTTTTTGACCTTCACCGTTTCGGCATACAACTCATTAAACGCATTTTGCAATTCTTTCACATCTATCTCCTCCTCGTCACTCTCTTCTCCCTCACTAACATGGGTGTTGATGCAAAAATTCTCCATCTACGCGAACCAATCAGAAATGGACACCTGTCATCCTACGTGGAAATATTTATACTTGCTCGGTACCCTAGGAGAGTTGGTCGGTACCCGAGGAGAGTTGGTTGGCATACCAACCAACACACGACATACCAAGCAACTCAAGGAAGACCAACCACCCTAGAAGACCAACAGTTATATTCATTGTATATAGATATAAATGTCTGAATGTATAAAGACATTGTATCTCTTTAAATCCTATCACTACAAATACATGCATTCCCTTAGCCAAAGGGACAAGTAAGAGACACGATACACAAGATACACACCTCTCTCTCTCTCTCTCTCTCTACACCATATTGTGCTATTGTAAACCCCTGGGAATAAAAGAACAGTGGACGTAGGCTTTATTCATAACCGAACCACTTTAAAAACCTTTGTCTCTTATATATTTGATATGACTGTCTATCTTCATCTTCAATCTCATCCTCATCATTTATCTGTTGGTGACACCACTAAAATGGCAGAGGCCATTTTCTGTCTTCAACAGATTGGTGCCGTCTGTGGAAATTCGACACAAGAATTCTTTCTTTATTATTAGAAGAGATGAAGATCATCCTCATACGCTAAGTTTTTTCTATCTTTGCTTATAATCAATTATATGTTGTGCATACATCTTTTGATTTGGTCATGATTTTATGTTTATATACATAAATTAGTTGCCAATTCCTATTTATAAAATCTGCAAAATATTTCATATCATGATTTTATATTCATAACCGTTAGATTAATCCTTATTGAGAAATCTGTAAAATGGTGGATTTCATAATCATAACTTTTGGCTTGATTCTCAAGTTTAAATTTTATATCATGAAATAAACATTCAGAACAATTACATATATTTCATGGACACATCCTTTGGTTTACTTGTGTTGATAAACTATTCGTCTTCAGTGACTCTTAAAATTCTCATGATAATTTTTCATCATACCTTTTTATATGATTATATATATTTTTGATTCATTTGGAGATCAGATTTTGATTTGAAGCCTCCATCGGAATATATATATATATATATATATATATATATATATATAAATATGGGTAAAGATAAATTGATTTAGAAATCCAAACACTGGATGAGATCGAATAGTTTAAATTCCCATATCTAAGATTTTTGACAGAAAATAAAACAGTCCTCTGTTTGAAGAGATGGTAACCACAACATTTCATCCATTGTATAAATTTTACTCATCCGTCAATCTATTTTGTCACTTATACAGATTTTTTTTCATTTTGTGTTGAATTTTATGATAAAAAGTCTTCTATGAATCAGATGGAACAACTTACGAAAAGTAGAAAGTGATATAAATTTACTACTTTCTCTCTCGTGATTTATTTTCTCCATAATAGGAAAATGAAAAGCCAGAAAAATAATTTTCTCTCTCCTAATTATCTCTCTAAGAAATCGCCTCAAATTTGGGATGAATATTTCTTTAAAAAGTCATAGATTCAATGGACCAGCTCTTGATTTTCAGAATATTTGGATTAAATGCAATAAATGATTTGCTGTATTATTTTGGAGAAAAGGAACTTAAAAGACACCAGATCGGCCTTCAAATCGAAGTTTCCTGTTTAAACGATTTCCAATCAGTTGACCTGTGTCAAATTTCATAAACATCCATGGATTCCCCTCTAAAAAATTATAAAGTCGCATAAGAATCCGATTTTAGCCCCGGATCATTACGAATTTGATCATCAGAAATGGATTTTTATGATACGAAGAAAATGAGTTTGACTCCACATCAACCAAGAAAAAGGTTTTGGATATGGTTAACTGTGGTCGACGTCATGGCCGCAATACCATCTATTGGTCGGTGACCACTGAACAAAGTCGAAAACATCTCCACAAAAATCCCAGAGTAATATTAATGGCCAGCAGAATTAATTTCTTGGTCGGAGGCATTTCACTCTAGTCGGTGACAGATATTATGAAGCTTGAGGAGTTACCGATCTCCTATTTATTGATCGAAGATACCTATTGTATAGGTTGAGATGTTTCAGACCTCTCATTGGTCGGTGGAACCACCAAATAGAAAAAATTCCTGAGGATTTTAGTTTCAGACCTGTTTTTCGGCTCACCTAATGTTGGTCGGCAATAGCTCTAGACCATCTATTGTTGATCGGCGTTAGCTCCGAACCAATTTTGTATTGATCGACAACATCTTTGGACAATCTACGTTGATTGGAGACCACTATTTCTTATTCGGCACCACTGTACTGGCATCACCCAACCTCTAATCATAAGTCGACAGTGTAACAAGACCATTTTTTTTGGTCAGCAACTCCTATATCTTAGTTAATGATTACAATGAAACGAGAACATCCGACCGACGGGTCTTGGCCATGAAAGCCAACCTAAATCAGTCATAATCATAGATGTTGCTCGGACTCCTTTTCCGACAATGATGATCGAAATACCACCTCAGATATCCATGTTAAACCTTAGCTGGAACGCCCAGGATGGTCAGAAATCATTGTCACTGGTTGGCAACCAAAAAGTAAATGTAGAGCTCAAATTTCCTTTGGACACGGGATCCAAAAGACTGATTATCCCAGACTATTTGGATTTCATAACTGTTATTTAAAAAACTTTTAATTCATTCACAAAAAGCTTTTGGTTGATTACACCAACTCTCTACAGTTCATATTTCCGCATGAAAAATATTTATAAAACCGACTTATATTTGGTCTTTTACTTAAAATTAAAATATCTAGCATTTCACATTGACACACGAAGTCGGCAAAACATATTATTTCAAATGTTGAAATTTTTATTACCCTATGTCCGAGTTGATATATATCATATATTGTTTGGCTGAATAATTATTCTCATGACAATAACTATCTGATCTAGTCTCAACAGGTGTTCGAGCAACTTATTAAAATTCCATAGGGATAAGATTCAATCCCGAGGATAGCTCGGCCACAATCTTAAACTTCTAGAAACTGTTATTGCTCGATATCAGGCAATTTTGCCTCGACAGATCCGCCATACATATATTATTTCATATTTTGAAGTTGACATTTTTACTGCCCGAGCATATACATATCATATATTGGATGACTAACTTATTCTCATGACTAATTGATGATTCCTCCACAGATGTTCGAGCAAATTTTAATGCCACGGTAATGAGCTCGGCGAAATTTTTGCCACCAACTAAGGTTGGTCGGCATCAATAATCACCAACTAATGTTGGTCGACATTCAGCAACCGCCAACTAAGGTTGGTCGGCATCAACAGCACATAAAGACTTTAAAACGTCAATACCGAACAAGAACAACGCAACTAGACCGCACATAGCATAGTAGCAAGACTACAAACAACAATTCCTCGAGCAACTTTAATAGTTATTCGAATAATTTTCAAGCTTATTTGGTCAACAACAATTCGATCGACACCATCAGATTCATTTCATAAATGCCCCAATCCCGGGCATAAAGCTTCATACTTGACTTAATCGAGTTAAGAGAAGAGACATCTATTCCTTAAACACTCGTACTGAGATAAATAACACATAGAAATTCCCAATTTGGAATTCAAACAGATTCTTCAAAAGCCGACTAGAGTCAAATGCTGGAAGAAATGTAGCAATTCGTAATTGAAATGTCAACATATATTCTTCTTAAACACTTCAACTGAGTTAAATAATAGAAGCCATAAGTTGCAAACTATGACAAATCTCATTGCTGTATCCAAATTCCCAGGGGTGATACATAGCACACGACAAACAGAGTTCCTTAAAAGAAAGACTAGCTCCAACGCAACCATCAATTAGCCTGAATCATCCGTTGACCAGAAGATATGCACTTTATATTGAACAAATCAAGAAGGCAAATCAAGAATTTCATTATGAACGAGCAACATTGCAGAATAAATACTCCATCCTTTCAGTGAACCATCAAGCATGGAGCGTTGGGGGCTTCTGTTGACTCAAAAATTCTCCATCTACGCGGACCAATCAGAAATTGACACCTGTCATCCTACGTGGTAATATTTATACTTGGTCGGCACCCGAGGAGAGTTAGTCGGCACCCGAGGAGAGTTGGTTGGCATACCAACCAACACACAACATACCAAGCAACTCAAATAAGACCAACCACCCTAGAAGACCAATAATTATATTCATTGTATATATATATATAAATGTCTGAATGTATAAAGACATTGTATCTCTTTAACTCCTATCACTATAAATACATGCATTCCCTTAGCTAAAGGGACAACTAAGAGACACGATACATAAGATACACACCCCTCTCTCTCTCTCTACACCATATTGTGCTATTGTAAACCCCTGGGAATAAAAGAACATTGGACGTAGGCTTTATTCATAGCCGAAGAACTTTAAAAACCTTTGTCTCTTATATGTTTGATGTGAATGTTTATCTGTTGGTTTTGGCTCTCCTATTTTTTCAGTTTTGGTTTATTTACAAATTTGCCATTTTGGCTCAAATCTATAAATACAAGTGTTATTTCTAGATTTTGAGAGAGTTAAGTTTGAGAGCTATTTTGTGAGTTATCAAAGCTAAAGAGAGATAGAGCTCCCATTTGAGGGGTGAGTTCTTGTGAGGTTGTGAGTGACTTTCTAAGAGAGATAAATTGTGTGTGTGTATATAACCTTTGGGTTCCTCCATTTATCTATAGAAAGAAGAAATCCTCCTTGGTGGATGTAGCCCAAATTTGGGTGAACCACGGTATATCGTTGTTGTTTTGCTTTGATGATTGCTTGTATGTTCTTATTGTCTCTTCATTGATGCTTGGTTGAATTGATTGGGAGTTTTCACACTAGTTCATTTTGGGAACAAGGTCTTGGGTGTTTTCCGCACACCAAGTGTTTGATAAAATTCCCGAGTGAGTTTTATCGTCTTGGTCGCTAGAGATAGTCTTGCTTTAGCGCAACAAGTGGTATTAGAGCTTTGGTTGCATTGTTTGCCCGGTATTTTGGTTTGAGGTTGAATCAATTTTGGCAATTTTGGCATAGCTTTTGTTTTTGTTCCAAATGACGGAAAATGTGGAGAGTACTCGAGAATCAACCTCTACGAGCAGAGTCTCTAAGAGATGGGATCCGAGTTATGGATCAAGTGTCTCAATGAAGACGGACATGAAGGATTTTGATGAGAAGATCAATTTCGGGTTATGGCAAAGACGAATGCGAGGCGTTCTTGTCCAACAGAGGTTGCAATTAGCATTGTTGGGGGTAGAGGGACGACCGGTAGGCATGACCGATGCCGAGTGGATTGACATTGATCAAAGAGCGGCTTCGTGTATTGAGATGCTTATCACGGATGATGTGTTGAATAATGTGATAGCGGAAACCACGGCTAAAGGCATGTGGGATAAGCTTGAAGAGATTTATTTGGGAAAGTCGTTGTCAAATAAATTGTTCCTCAAGAAGAAACTCTTCAAGCTTGAGATGAAGGAGGGTGAGGATATGATGAAGCATATCAACGTTTTTAATGCCTTGATAAATGACTTGAACTTGATAGACGTTCAATTCATTGAGTAGGATCGAGCATTGTTGTTGCTTGCATCATTACCCGATTCATACGAGCATTTTGTGACCACGCTCATGTTTGGGAAGTCTACGCTCCGGTGCAACGAGGTTGTGCAAGATATTCAATCTCATGTCACGATGAGAAAGAATGAAGGTGGAGGTGACGGGTATTCCCATAATGAAGGCCTTATGGCGAGAGATGGAGGTGGGCAAAATGGCGGGAGGAACTCCAACCGGGGATTTAATGACGGTAGTAGGTCTAGATCGAGAGGTGTTGGTGGTAAAGGGTCGAAATGCTACAAGTGCCGGGAATGGGGTCATATGATCCGAGAATGTCCTTTGTGGATCGACAAGGTTAAGGGCAAGGTTGATTCCGAGAGGGCAACGGTAGCGAGTGCGAATTATGAAGATGAACTTGGAGAACTTCTCAAAATCTCCAAGGTTAACTCTCTTTCCCAAGATGATTGGATAATATATTCGGGATCGTCGGATCACGTTTGCGTCAAGAGGGAATAGTTTGAGACTTTCACAGAAAATGGAAAAGGTTCCATGTCTTTGGCTAACGGAGAGAAGGTTTCCGTTGAGGGTGTCGGGACGGTGAAACTCAAGATGTTCGATGGGGTGGAACGCACTTTGGGTGGTGTGGCCTATGTCCCAAAGTTGCGAAAGAATTTGATATCCATTAGCCGTTTGGATTCCAAGGGTTACCGGGTGTCGGTGGCGAGTGGAGTCTTGAAAGTCACACGCGGTTGTATGGTCCTAGCGAGGGGAGAGGAGAGTGAGGGGTTGTATCGTCTAAATCAGACTTCGAGGAAGACGGGAAAGCGGTGTGCACAAGTGATCGAACGTTCGAGGCATGTCTCATTTGTGAACAAAACGGAGATATTGGGTGCTAGCTTTCCGAGAGTAGACGGTAGTGATGAGAGAATACCTACTAGTGGATGGGATGGATCGAAATCCCCCTCCAGGGCCAACGGGTGATGTTGACCCGGTTTAGTTGTACATATGCATTAGCTGATTGGAATCGAGGAGGTGTAGGACCGTGATGGATTCGAGGTGTGTGTAGCTAGTTCAAGGAGGGCCGATGAGTTATTGTTTGCGAGCATTGGCAAACGGGAGTTCTTCGTGACAAAGACTTGGTACATCTTTCGAGGGTGAGATTTGGAGGGTGTGGGAGGTGAGGAATTTTCCCTCTCATCCGTGGTTATTTCTCAAGGTGGAAGATGGTGTTGATGTGCTTGAATGTTTCGTGTAAAGAAGGTGTATGCTATATGTATTGTGTGGGGGTGTAATCACCGGGTTACATGAGGAGCGAGATTCACCGTATGGTTACATGGGAAGCATTCAGGGGAGTTCTTAGTTTAGAACTTGGTTCCTCGGCGGGTGGAGTCGTTTGGAGTCTTGGAGTGAAGACTTGCGGTATCTCACTTCATGGTTGAAGTTTGAGGTGGCTTAGCGTCGGGTGGAGCGTATTGGCTTGTTAGATGTCGGGATGATCTTAGAGCGAATTTGATGTTTGCATTCCGAGTTCAGTTGGATCGTGAGGATCGCCTGGGGGAATCGCATTAGCTTGGTAGATGGTGGGACAGTCTTCAACCGGGTTCAATTTCAGCATTCTAGAGATTGGTTGGATCGTTAGGACCGCCAAGGTGGAGTTTATTGGTTTTGGCTCTCCTATTTTTTCAGTTTTGGTTTATTTACAAATTTGCCATTTTGGCTCAAATCTATAAATACAAGTGTTATTTCTAGGTTTTGAGAGAGTTAAGTTTGAGAGCTATTTTGTGAGTTATCAAAGCTAAAGAGAGATAGAGCTCCCATTTGAGGGGTGAGTTCTTGTGAGGTTGTGAGTGACTTTCTAAGAGAGATAAATTGTGTGTGTGTATATAACCTTTGGGTTCCTCCATTTATCTATAGAAAGAAGAAATCCTCCTTGGTGGATGTAGCCCAAATTTGGGTGAACCACGGTATATCGTTGTTGTTTTGCTTTGATGATTGCTTGTATGTTCTTATTGTCTCTTCATTGATGCTTGGTTGAATTGATTGGGAGTTTTCACACTAGTTCATTTTGGGAACAAGGTCTTGGGTGTTTTCCGCACACCAAGTGTTTGATAAAATTCCCGAGTGAGTTTTGTCGTCTTGGTCGCTAGAGATAGTCTTGCTTTAGCGCAACATTATCTTCATCTTCAATCTCATTCTCATCATTTATCTGCAATGGGATTTACTCAAAACCTCCTCGAAAGTGTCATTCACATGAGAATCGTCGTCGCTCACATGACATGCCATAAACGCAACAAAGTTACGATCAATGGGGGAACTCTCTCCCTCTTCCGAATCACTATCACTTAAGCTGGCACTATATGAAATGGGTTGCTTGCCCTCTTTCTTAAGTGTAGTGGGACACTCCTTAACTTTGTGACCGTACCCCTCAAATCCAAAACACCTATCCTACTCATCTCTCTTAGGCTTCTCAAACTTATCCTTAGAGGTGGAATCTACTTTGTTGTTCTTGAATTTTTCAAATTTCTTGGCATCTTTCGATTGCTTTTGAAACTTAATAAATTTTTTAAATTTCTTTGCCAACAAATAAACATCCTCAAAATCAGAATCGGAATCGAAATCAGAAACTTAATTGCCTCCTTCCGGGTTTTCAAAGCAATACCCTTTTCTTTCTTAGGCACTTGCTTGGAGGTAATCATGCCGATTTCATAGGTTTGTAAGTCACCTGCAATCTCTTCTAGTTTCATCGACTCTAACTTACCTAAGGAGTTTAAAATGGTCACTTTCGCATCAAACCTACTAGGCAATGCCCTAAGTATTTTCTTAATGACACGGTTATCAAGAATTTTCTCACCTAGGTTAAACGACGAGTTGACAATATTGGACAACCTAGCATAAAACTCATCAAACGTCTCACTCTCTAACATCCTAATGGTCTCAAACTGTGTAGTGAGATTTTGAAGTTTTGACGCCCTAACCGTGATAGTGCCCTTGTGAGTGAGTGCAAAATATCCCAAACCTCTTTTGATGTTTCACAAGTCATAATTCTATTATATTCTTTCGGTGTGACATTTGAAGAAATACCGTGCAAACCCTTAGAATTATATTGTGAAAGTCTATGTTCAGTTTCGGTCCATGACTCGACAGGCTTTAAAGTAGTGACCTCATCTATAACAGTGAAAGGGGGTGTCCAACCCTTCTCAACAGCTAACCACACACGCTCATTAATAGATTTTAATGCACTTTTCATTCTCATCTTCCAATAGGTGTAGATAATTCCATAAAAAACAGGAGATCGAAAAAGTTTGTTATTTCCAAAATTTATCTTAGAAAACACACAGGAACACAAAAGAAATAAAATATGTTTTCCTGCTCTGATACCAATTTGAAGGACCCTTTTTGTGTGTGTTTCAAATCAAACCAATTTATTATAAAAAATTATCCAACTTTTAATTATGCACCAAACAAAGTTGTAAAAAACCAATTCTTACTTTAAACCCATTTTATCTTGATTAATCCTAAACATGCATCTAGTGATTAAAGAAAGTAAAGTAAAGTAAAGAATACTCACAACGCTGGATGGACGAGGAAAAAATCCAAAACGAAAAAACAACCTCGGAGGCCCCAAGCCAGACAATCACTATGAACAATGGTTTTACAAAGACAGATTAGCCTTACTCAATGACTCGATCCCCACGGGTCTTGACACTCCTTCTGATCTTCTACCGTTCTTCAATAGTGCCCACGCAGAAATTCCGTCTTCCACGATACATGTTCACAACACACGCATCCACGTATGTCTCAGTGTCCACCGAATGGCTTTGATTTGTCTACGATGGCGAACAAGAAGTCCTTCTATTTTTTCACCGCAAAACCCTTATGTTCAATGGTAGAACAAACCTTCTTTGGTGCAACAAGATCACATAAACCTAAACTATTGATAACTCGGATCTTTGAAAACTTCTAAGGATGTGTTTAAGCTTTGAAACCTTAGAAAACATGTGCAAACAGGGGCGAAACTAGGATTTAATCTTTCGGGGGGCCAAGAATGAATAAAAATGATTTCAAAAATATAATGTATATAAACATGCGGCATATACCAAATAGTTCCTCAAACATTTTTTAATACACTTTTAGTCAAAGTCTTTTTATTTTGCTCAAAAAATTCATTCACCATGCCGCTAGCGCGGACCTTTAAAAATAAGAGAATATTAGTTAACTTGGTGTTTGAGGGACTTTTTTGAAAAAAATGAAAGGTTTGAACTAAATCTGTATTAAAAAAATGTTTGAAGGACTTTTTGATATTTGATCCTATAAACATTGATATAAACATATTTGAACAATAATCAATCAATAAAATTGGACAATTGAGTAAACTTTCAAATGAGTGAAAATTTAATTGTAGAAAATATAAAATAAATCTATGCGGTTTCGTTGTTTGCCTCGATAACGAGCACTTTTTGCTTCACTATTCAACTCTAGCTCTAAATGTGTGAAAGTTTTTTTTAACCATAATAAAAAGAAAAATATTAGGGATCAAATATCAAAAAATCATGCAAACATTTTTTAATACACATTTAGTCCAAATCTTTTTATTTTGTTCCAAAAAATCCCTTAAACACTCATTTAAACAATATTAACTTATTTTTAAAGTCGGTTCTAACAACATGTTGAGGGACTTTTTAGAATAAATAAAAAAGGCTTGTTGGACTAAACGTGTATTAAAAAATATTTGAGGGACGTATATGTCCCAAATATTAATTGCCGAATCTCAACAAACCCAACCATATTGTAAAATCTTGTCAACTATCATAGACTTGGAGCTAGAAAAATAACTCTAAAATACCTTTACACACATATACAATTCTGAAAGCTAAAAAAAATTCAAAACCTTGGGGGGGCCATGGCCCCCTTTGGCCCCTATGTAGATTCGTCTTTGTGTGCAAACAAGTTTCTGGTCCGAATACTATTTTCCAGAATGCACACATCCGAAACTCTGATGGAAACACACTTTAAATAGGATTTAAATGCCGCCTCGAAAACCGTATCATTCGAACGACATAAGGCTCTCGTTCGAGCGACATAGGTATCTCGTTCATGCAAGATCTAATGTCGTTCGAGCGAGAAGTTTGACTTTTTGACATTTTGTTTAAAACGTCTCTTCCAGAAGAGATCCAAATAAGTCAAACTCCTTTTCGATCTTATCAGAATTAAAACGTAGTGTAAACCTTTTAAAACACTTTAAAACATTTTAAAACATTTTTTTTTATAAAAATTACATCCTTATCTTTTATAAAATAATTCCAAGCACCATTAATTATACGCATTTATACCCGAGTGATCTCGGAACGCAATTAACTTTGAAGACGAATAAACTTGCACCAATTAAACATCGGCATGATTATTTCTTTGAAGCTTTGCCGCAACGTCTTCAATTTTCTTCAATACGTCATAGACCAAGTGGGATCGTGACAAAAATAAAATCTCCCTATGACATATTACAAACACAGTTTTGTTCACGGAATTAAATCAAAACAATACCTGGACTCAATTGAAAATTTATGTCCTTACAGGCTAATTGTAACAAAATTTATAAGTTGAGAGATTTGTGAATTAATTCTATATTAAGATATTGTTCCACAACTCACTTATATTGAAAATATTTTTTTTTGGATTTTTTTTTGAAATTCTACTTTTTTTCATTTTTTTTAATACCACCCTTACCCCCAAACCTAAATTTTACATTGTCCTCAATGTATACACAAATAAAAATATGGACAAATAAAATAAAGTAGAGAAGTAAAAGAAGGATATTACCTGTGAATTTTCACTTGTGTCACCTACTTACAAACTATACAAGTGTATGTTAGCCATAAAATAAAGCTAAACAACCTAAAATAAATCTAAAAAGGAAGGAAAAAAATAATTATATATAAAGTTGTGACAATTATCACCATTACCATAAATTAATAATCGAAATAATTGTGGGTCATTTTAATTAATAATCTAGTGAATATGACCGCACAACATAAATCCAAAAATTAAAGTCACGGTCATAATAGTGATCACCGACATCATCACAAATAAAGAATTTCAAAGCACATGAATCATGTGTCGATGCATCACATTGGGGTAACAAATCACAATAAGGATCCACATATTTACTATTCCTATTCTTAAAATAGTCATGTAAAATTGGAGATGCATACTACACTCCTAAATGTGAGACTTTACAAAAAATACGGGACGAAGATGTATCACACGGGAATATATTATCTTCGTCAAAAATGGGAGGACCATCATAATCACTAGAATTATCGATAAAATTGGGTAACAAATCCTCCACCAGATTTTCCCACAAATAAGGTGAAGTAGCAATTTTATCAATTGAATTATAAGAAGAAACTTGACAAAAATCAATATCTAAATCATCACAATTATTACTTGTGTCAAGTTTGTTAATTTTCTACAGACAAAATTGATTATCTTCAATTATTTCATGACTATTTTTAGAAATCTCGCCATTACAACGTTGATTCACTTCTGCCCACTTGATACACTTTGGTGGGCAAATTGTAATTAAAGGAGTTAGACTCTCGTCCATGCCATCTTTAATTTCTTTAAAAATTATTACTGACCCATCCGACTCAGATCGAAATATGTAGTCATCCGAATTTTCAATATTCTCTAGCTACACATCCAAATGATCAAAATAGGAATTCGAAAAATATGACGGGATAATAATATTGGGATCAAACATTGTAATTTATTACGTCAATCACTTTTTTTTTAATTTATTTAGTGTGCTACAGAAAAATAACACAAAAATCAGTACACCAATTGTAAAGTGCGACACACACAAAAAAATACTAAGAAAATGGAAGGAAGAAAATAACACGACAGGCGCACTAATAGTGTATACAACACACAAATAAAATGACCAAATACACTTATGAAACAATTTTTTTCTTTTATTCTGGAAATTACTAGTGGGATTTTTTTTTTTTTGAATTTTTGGATTTTAAAAAAATGTTTTTTATGTTTTTTTTGTCCACAAATTAAAAAAAATGAATTTGGAAATTTTCATAAAAAAATATTTTTTTTTCAAGTTTTTTTTCAATTTTTATACTTTTTGTGATAAACTAGTGCTGAAAGTGCTATTTATTAAAAAAAACCTAAATCTAATTTTTTTTTCTGTTTTTGTTTATTTATAAATTACAGCAGCATTGACTTCAGAATATTTCCCAAAAAAAAATATCGATTTTTTTTTAAATTTTTAGGTAGTTTATGACAAAACTAGTGTTAAAACAACTATTTATTCACAAAAAGACTTAAATATGATATTTTTAATATTTTTTTATTCTAAAAATAAAAAAATGTTGTTGGATTTTTTATTATTTATATTTTTTTTCTTTGGGGGGGGGGGGGGGGGAGGTTCTATTTTTTTGTTGTATTTTTGAGTATTTTTATGATAAACTTGTGTTAAAAACAACTAGTTTTTCATAAAGCACTTTAAATCTATTTTTTTTCTACAAATTACAGCTGTTTTGGATCTGAAAATTTTCCTGATTTTTTTAAATATATTTCGAATTTTACTAATTTATAGGTAGTTTGTGACAAAACTAGTGTCGAAAACACTATTTAATCACAAAAGACTTAAATCTGATTTTTTTTTTATATATTCTGAAAATAAATTAAAAAAAATGCTGCTGGAATATTTATTATTTTTTTTCGATTTTTTTTTATATAAAACTAATCCGAAAATCAATATTCTTAAAATCGATCGAAATCCCCAGCAACGGCGCCAAAAACTTGTTGTCAAATTTTATTTGTTATAAAACTACCGCAAGTGCACGGGCTATTTAAATATAGCGGGTGTAAGTACGGGTCGAACCCACAGAGATTTTGTCAATTTTTATAAAATATCGAGTATCCAACTAGACAAATGAGTGTATAAATATGATTTAGAGATAAAAAATAAAATAAAATAAAAAATAAATGAGTGACCATAAATTATGTAACAAGTATGGAGATATGACTAGGATTTCGGATCCGTTTACCATTTTTATTAGTTTATGATTAATTAGTCTAAGTCGCTATTCCCTTTTATAACTCAAAATTTACCGACTCTCATCGCGTAAATTTCAGAAGATGAAAACATGAAAGTTTAAATAAATATTTTTACATCTCTTTTTAGATACCAAAAATCCCTTAAAAATATCACTCCTAAGCATTAAATGTCAAATATAAACATGGACTATCAAACAATTTAACATAAGCATAATCCATCAAACGTAAGCACATAATATCAAAGGATGTTAATAAAAAAATTAATTTAGAAGGTTTAAAATATCACTCTCGTGACTATTTTAAATGAATACCGAATTTTTAAAACGTTTTTAGAACAAGTAGGGAATTTGGCGAATTAAACCAATTTAATTATACACTAAATGATTATAGTAAATTTCACCTCATCCTAGCAATTTAAATTAAAATGACATCATAATTAAAACACAAAAATTACAAGATGAAAGACTAATGGCCATAATAATAATCAACTTACAAGATTGAAGTCCCAATATTTGAATGCCAATACAATAAATTCCGCTCCACACTTGCACACAAAATTTCACACACTAAAAATCCCTATCTATATGTACAAAAATCTTTCTACTCCTCAAGTAGTCTCTCCAAATTCACTTCTCCAAAATGAAGACCAAATGCCCCTTTTATAATTGAAAAATTAGGGTTTTGGGGTACTTTTGGTATTTTATATATTTTATTTTTTTAAAATAAAGAATAATATGGGCTTGATTTGTTTAATAAGGAGTGAGGGGATGATGAAAGTTGGCATGGGCTGCATAATATAGTAGTATTTATTTTTAGAAATATATAGAAAAAAGAATGGGGAGAAAAGGATTTAAAATGAAAAAGTTATTAAAGAAATAATAATATAGGGTGGAAAGTGAAAAAGGAAAAACTTCAGGGCTGGAAAGTGGTAAAAGGAAATCTGCTGGGAGAAGTATTTCGTCCAAAATTTAAATAGGCTGGGGCAGGAGTCGAACTCCTGAACTTATGCCTATTGATGATACGCAAATATTGCGTATTTCATCCTCCGAACGGATGCATTTTAGCCCCCTCGGGTATCTTATTCCCAATATTTATGCTCGTTAACCAGACAACCTCGAATTTCTACGTTAACATGTTTTGCAGGGGTTAATTGAGCTTTTGTAGGTAATTGGATGCTAAGTGTGAAGTTCGGACGTGTTCTGCTCGATTTCCGTACACAACCGCATGTTCAAGAGAATTTTTGTCTTTTCACAACTTGGGCACCTGGCCCGACATCTCACAATAGTTGTGTCCCTCCTCGCTAGCTTGGCGTGGCCGCAAACGGTGCGCGATTCCGCCTCCGTATGAAGAAGTTACGGCGATTTCAGCGGAAGGAAAAATAAAGAAATCAAAAGAGGAGGAGAAAAGGGAGAAAAGAAGAATGCAGTAGTTGCCTTGGTTCTGTCCTGATTGATCGATCGATCGATCCTTCAGTAATTTTCCACGATTTCAATGATCGATCGATCGACCAAAGGGGTCGATCGATCGATCCCCTGTTTTCTGCAGATATTTTGGCATTTCTTATCTTTTCTCTTTTCTTTTCTAAATTAATTCCAACTTACTATATAAAGCAGTTTTGATGTAATAAGTAGATATATACGATTTTAGGTTAGGTTAGCTTAGGGTTTGAGGGTTTTGGAGAGTTCTTCTTCAATTGTTCTTGGTTTGACACCCCATTTGGGTTGAATGTTGCACTATTCATTATCCTCTCCATTAATATAGTCTGTATTTCTTCATTTCTTGCTTTCTAGTGTAATTTACATGCTTTCATAATTAGTTTACACGCTTTGATTTACTTGCTTTCTAGTGTAGATTTATCGCGTTTCTTTACCGCATTTATTTACCGCGTTTTTAACATGCTTTCTATGTAATTTAAATTAGGTTGTGTTTGAATGAAACTCACTCGGGTTAACGCGTTGCTTTGCTTGGTGATATTGTTTACGGGTTTATTTCGGGTGCGTTGTCCTAGTTATTACGCCTAGGAGATTTGACGGGGCATATCATGTATGTCCCGTGCTTACGACCTTTCGCGCGTAATTTTCGGGATATTTATTGACACCAAAATCTTATTAGTCTTTTATGCGGATTCAGGGGCGTGACAACCCTTGGTTCAATTAACTGTCGAAACGAGACGCATTTTTAATAACTCGTCGACCCATGTAACCATTTTATACAAATTAACTCGGGTGAGGGATATTCGACGCAACTTATAGTTTTACTCGCTTTCATAGTCTAGTTTCATTTCCCTTGCCTAGATTAATCATTTCCCTTTTTGCATCTTTTACTTTTTAGTTTGTAATCACCTTTTTCACTTTTATTTCGGAATATTAAATCACTTGAATTCTAGCAACTCGTCCCTGTGGATTTTTGATACACGACTTACCGCAGTGCTTGCCCCGTAAGTGTAGTCATAATTTAGGTTTGTTTGTATAGTCGCGACGAGACGAAAACAACGATTAACGCCTTTACACGCGCTACTTCTCGCGCGCTATCAAAATGGCGCCATTGCCGGGGATGAGATTGTTTTAGACTTTATTTGATTTAGTATTTCATTGTACTTTCTTTCTATTTGTCTTATTTTCTATTATTTTTGTAGGACTTCCACATTTGAGCACTTAGAAACGCTTGAATTTTTCCCGCGCGCACATACTTTGAGGAATCCGCCACTTGAGCCATTTTTGGGGTAGGCATGTCTTATTACAATTCTTTCGGTAATCCTTGTTATAATTCTCAAAATTCTCGCAAGCCTATGACTTTCGGTGAATACTTAGAATCCCAATGTATAACAAATTCAAATATGACTTTGGAAGAGTATAACGAAAGTCAAAACTTAGGTTATTTGAATTTTGATGATGATGATAATGATTTTGGGCCTTTACCTCCTTATAATAGAAATTTTGAAACGAATTCGAATAGTTTTCAAAATTCCTATAATAATGAGTTTTCGTTTAAGTCCGATGGTAATTTTCAAAGTTTCCATTTTCATGTATCCGCACCTCGACCTATGACTTTTGGTGAGGGTTTGCGTATGTATGAGAATGAGAAAATTGAAAATCGTTATCGGGAATAAAATCGTTGTTGGGAGCATGAATTGGATTTATTATTTGAGTCCGACGACGATTTTGCTTCCGAGACTTTCGAAGTCGAAGAATGTTTTGAACCAAATGAGGACTTTGCGCCTACTTTGGAACAAACCATTCTTGACTTTGCCCATATCGTAATAGATATTAAAAGCGAGGATGATAATGACGTAATGTCTATTTGCAATGAAATGATTTCTTCTTTGGCCCCCAAAGAAGAACATTTCATTGAAAATGATATTATTTCATTCGAAACTCAATCTTCATGCGATGATGATTCATCTCATGAGTTTGAATTTCTTTCATCCCCATTTTCATTCTTTGTTATCACACCGTCTCAAGTACCCGATGATTCGGTTTCAAACTTTAATGTTTTAAACCTTGTCGCCGATGAGGAGTACTTGCTCGAGTCGCCTTCCACGATCGCATTCGTTCCTTCGTGTGCGCTGCCTCCCATTCCAATTTAAAAATCCTTGGGAGGATATTCGTCTTTTCTCGGTCCCCACATGTTTTTGTCACCCGTTCAATCCAAACCCCCCATCGTCCCTCCAAAACTTTTAATTGGCGATGGTTCATTTCTTATGCCTTACACATGCCTTCCGTTGTTCAAACGAAATTCATATTTTTCGGAGGGCATGCTTGTATGTGAGGGCACACTGGTTATCCTCCAAAGTCAAATCTTTTTTACGGTGGACCCTCAACTATTTAGACTTCTAGTGTATAGTTAGTGTGAAGCCTAAATAGTAGGTTGTATATATTTAGCTTTTTATTCTTTCTTTCTTTTTATTTTAGTCTAATGTAATTAGTTAACTTTTTGTTATTTGTTTTTGCTATGCTCGGTACTAACTTGTTTTGTATATTCTTTGGACTTGTTCTTATGGGGATCGCTCCACTTTTGGGTAATATCGCTCTTTTTCTCTCTTAAACTTGGTTCTTAATTCACATTGAGGACAATGTCAAGTTTTACGTTAGGGGGTGTGGGATACTCTATCCATTTCTTTATTTAGTCCATATTTTTGCTCACATGTTAGTCACTTAGTATGCTTTTCTTAGAAAAATTGAAAAATTTCAAAAAGATTTTTTTTATTTCTTCTCTTTTTTGGGGCATTTTTGCCTTTGTTTCCGATGATAAATTTCAATAATTTCCCGATCCAATAGACAACCCAATGATGCATGTTCTCGATTTTAGAAGTTATTAAACTTTAGTCTCACTTATTGATATTATGAATAACTTCATGAATTAAACTTTAATCCCTTGAGCACATGCACTTTTATGGTTATATTGATTTGGTTTATGATTTTTATAACTCGGTAATATTTTGTTGCATTGTATATACTTACACCGAGTAAGCTTTGTACCTTTCGTCGTTTGTGAGTGTATACACTATTCTTTTCTCATTGAAAACATTGACTTCGTCGGTAATCTCTCTATTGTTTCATTTGATCGTTCATTAATTGAGTTCATACTTGAAATGTGTTATTTGAGCATGATTTTCATATATTGTTTTGATTTGAGAATTGCGTAAACTTTTGGAAATCATCATAGGCCATCTTTGTTATATCACCCATATTAGCCTTGACCTCACCCTTATATGTTTACCCTCGTTAACCCCTTTGAGACTAAATATTATCCTTTCGTTTCACACCCCAAAATCCCAACCAACTCCGAATTGGAGTTATACACCATACATACACTTTCCATACCTTTGTTTGCAATGTTACTTGGGATTGAATGTTGTTGTTGTGATGTAGGTTGCAATTTAGGCATGTGAGAGTGTGATAAGTAAAGAAAAGGAAAAGTGAAAAAGTGAAGAAAAAGAGAAAGCAAAAAGCAAAAGAAAACATAGAAAAAGAAGATAAGAAAGAAAAGAGAAAGTTGTAAATGTTGTATATAGTTCGAATAAGCTTTGATTACTCTCCCCGATGATATATCTAATGCCGTTTTGGAACTTGTTTTCCAATTTTGATAGTGCCCACATTTTTCCATTATCCCGAGTTTTCACTCCGAACACTTTGAATCCGTACATACATTCCTTCATTTCGTACCCTAGCCAAACCTACATTACAACCCTATTAAAGTCCTATGTGATCTTAGGTGCATGTAATTCAAAAGTTGAAATAGTTTTGATAATCTGTGAAAATGCATTTCGCCTCTTTTAGTGTGCGGTATCCTTTCATTGAGATTACAGTTTTTCAATTTATATATAGAGTTCTTCTTTTGTGACATGTGTGCGGCCTAGTTTCCATTTAAATTTACTCTTTATGCCCGCATGTCCCGTGTGTTACCTCCCTGTTTCGAGTGAATTCGCTTGATGAGTGTAATGCCCGTGAGGATTGAATGTATGCTTGCTTTATCTAGTATCCGGTTTATTTAAGGTTTTTCCAAATCACACGTTGCATGTGCTCGCTCCCCCTCCCACATTTTAAGGTTTCAATTCTATGAGGTGCATTCTATAATGTTAATGATTTGGACTTTTGTTTGAATTCGTTCACTTTGCTAATAATGCGTATGAAATCCTTTTCGCCATTGTTGGGCTTGTCGCATGTTGGGTTGGGCTTATTTTGAGGAAACCAATTGATGTTTGTGGGTACCATCCCTAAAAACCCTCACGAGACGACACTCGTCCACTAGGGTGACCTAGGGGTTTAACGACTTATTGCATACGCCAAATGCAATCGAATCGCCCGCGAAAGTGGCCTTCTGCTTTTATACCATACTTTTGTACTATCTCCTGCTTTTGGTTTGCTTGTAGTTCTTGTTGCATCCTATTTCATTGCTAGGGACTAGCAATGTATAAGTTTGGGGGTGTGATGATACGCAAATATTGCGTATTTCATCCTTCGAACGGATGCATTTTAGCCCCCTTGAGTATCTTATTCCCTATATTTATGCTTGTTAACCAGACAACCTTAGATTTCTACTTTAACATCTTTTGCAGGGGTTAATTGAGCTTTTGTAGGTAATTGGATGCTAAGTGTGAAGTTCGGACGCATTCCGCTCGATTTTCGTACACAACCGCACGTTCATGGGAATTTGAGTCTTTTCACAACTTGGGCACCTAGCCCGACATCTCACGAAAGTTGTGGCCCTCCTCGCTAGCTTGGCGTGGCTGCGAACGGTGCGCGATACCGAGTCCGTATGAAGAAGTTATGGCGATTTCAGCGGAAGGAAAAACAATGAAATCAAAAGAGGAGGAGAAAAGGGAGAAAAGAAGAATGCAGTAGCTGCCTTGGTTCTGCCCTGCTTGATCGATCGATCGATCGATCCTTCAGTAATTTTCCACGATTTCAATGATCGATCGATCGACCAAAGGGGTCGATCGATCGATCGATCCCTTGTTTTCTGCAGATATTTTGGCATTTATTTTCTTTTCTCTTTTCTTTTCTAAATTAATTCCAACTTACTATATAAAGCAATTTTGATGTAATAAGTAGATATATACGATTTTAGCTTAGGTTAGCTTAGGGTTTGAGGGTTTTGGAGAGTTCTTCTTCAATTGTTCTTGGTTTGACACCCCATTTGGGTTGAATGTTGCACTATTCATCATCCTCTCCATTAATATATTTTGTATTTCTTCATTTCTTGCTTTCTAGTGTAATTTACATGATTTCATAATTAGTTTACATGCTTTGATTTACTTGCTTTCTAGTGTAGATTTATCGCGTTTCTTTACCGCATTTATTTACCCCGTTTTTCACATGCTTTCTAGGTAATTTAAATTAGGTTGTGTTTGAATGGAACTCACTCAGGGTAATGCGTTTCTTTGCTTGGTGATAGTGTTTACGGGTTTATTTCGAGTGCGTTGTCCTAGTTATTACGCCTAGGAGATTTAACGGGGAATATCATGTATGTCCCGTGCTTACGACCTTTCGCGTGTAATTTCCGGGATATTTGTTGACGCCAAAATCTTATTAGGCTTTTATGCGGATTCAGGGGCGTGACAACCCTTGGTTCAATTAACTGTCGAAACGAGACGCATTTGTAATAACTCGTCGACTCATGTAACCATTTTATACAAATTAACTCGGGTGAGGGATATTCGACTCAACCTATAGTTTTATTCGCTTTCATAGTCTAGTTTCATTTCCCTTTCCTAGATTAATCATTTGTCTTTATGCATCTTTTACTTTTTAGTTTGTAATCACCTTTTTCACTTTTATTTCAGAATATTAAATCACTTGAATTCTAGCAACTCGTCCCTGTGGATTTTTTATACCCGACTTACCGCTGTGCTTGCCCCGCAAGTGTAGTCGTAATTTAGGTTTGTTTGTATAGTCGCGGTGAGACGAAAACAACGATTACCGTCTTTACACGCGCTACTTCTCGCGCGCTATCACCTATCTATCCTTCACTCAACTGTAATACCCCGTATTTTCTGTGATATTTATTTTGGGGATTAATTGAATTAAATGTTTATTAATTGGAAATTAATCCGGATAAAAAATATTAACGAGATGTGAGTTAGTATTTTATTATAATGGGTATACTTGGCATTATATGAATATTGGTAATATTGAAATTGTCGTGAGATTTATATACGGCAATTTGGGAATTTTGTTTGACGCGTGTGACCGCCACGTCATGATATTTTATTATTAAATTAAAAAGTGAATTTTAGTTTCATTAATCGTATGGTTGTTTTGAGTGCGCCAACGTGTCCGGAAGGGTCGAGATAGTCAGAAAACACTAGCCGGAAGTTTAGTTTGGGTCCCGGGATATTTGTGGGCCATACCGGCATCATAAAGGGTATTTTGGTAAATTACATTTTTGGGAATTAAAAAGTGACGAAAATAGAGATTATAATCTGACTATTTCCTCAACCCACTTAACCCACTAACCACACTATATGTCATTATGGGCTACGGGAGAAGTTGATATACCATTCCAACTCCCACAAACCATTACACACCTCCATACTCCATTATCTTCAACCTTGGGAAAAGCTTGAGAGAGAGAGAGAGAAGGGAACCTTGAGAAGAGCTTGAGAGAGAGAGAGAAGGAAGAGAATTCTGCAGAAAATCAAAGGGAGAACAACCTAACTTCAAGATTCTACACCAAATTCTGAGATAATTAAGGCAAGTGATTTAAACTCCTTTAATTCAAGATATGTTTCCATGTGTAGGAATTTTCGAAATTGATTTTTGGAGATAAATTAGACCCATGAATTGAAAGTTAAAGGCCGTGATTTATGTAGGAATTGCATGTAGTATATTCTGGACGAATTTGTATGTTATAAACAGAACCTTGATGATCTAAAAGTGGAATTAGAAGAAGTTTGATGATGTTCTTGAATGGAAGAATTCTGGAAATTATTTTGATGTAGTTTTGATCTAAACTAAGCTTTTAAATGATGAATTATGAGACTTAGAATGTTAAAACCGTTGTAGGATGTTAGTATCATGTTATAGTAACCTTACCTTGGAGTTTCATGCTTAAAAATGGAGTTTTGGGACGAAACTGTAACTGAAAAACGAAGCAGCCCGTAACAGACCTGGTGCGATCGATCGATCGACATTCATCAGTCGATCGATCGACCACCATCGATCGATCGAGGGTCAAGGTCGATCGATCGACCTTCCCAGAATGAATAAAGTTTTCCTTAATTGAATTTGAATGATGATAACCCTTGGATAATATTATTGGAGACATTGTGATTACCCTTGACTTTAAGGAAGACCAGTAGGCATGATTATGAGATTGGACTTTTATTGGAATTTAATTTGAGGAAGTATTCTAAATTAATGGAATTTGTTATGTGAGATAATATTTGGGTTAATAGTACAAATTTGAATAATTTGATGAAATAAAGTTTGGGGCAGAAGTAAAGACCTTAGGTATTAAGATGTCATATGTGGGAATTATGGGAACTTAATAGTCTATTTGAGATAGGTTCCAAGTTTAAGAAACTACGACGTGAGACGTGTCGACTATTTAAATTTATATATTATCGAGATACTTGAAATATATAATTGGGAATAATGGTATAATGATGTAGAGTATACCTTTATTAATATTGAGATATCTAATATGTGTGAATGCTTAGTATATGATTTTATGTGTATGACATACCTACCATACTTGCTATCACGGGAGGTTTACGTTCGCTTAGGGCCTTCTTATCCTTGTGTTGCCCGGATTTAGATTGGTTACCTCGATGAACATAGGTCATTGAAGGACTTATTGAGATGTTAATAAGTTTGCTGATCATGGGAGCGTAGGTATGTGCGTGACCCATGTGATGGTGACTGTGTTCGCCTCCACTATTTGTGATGTTGTTATCTGAACGATTCGGAATGCGTAATCCTTATGTACGTGATGTACCGGGATGGATAGCAGAGTATGTGTGCACCGCAGCTTAGCCTTTGGGTGCTTGTATTGTATATATATTTATGTTGTGAAAATATACGGTTATATGTGAAGGAATTTACTATGTTAAATTGTGAGTATAGTTATGGTAATGTTTTGAAAAGATAAAAAGAGAACTTTATCAATAAATGGTTTTGTTAATAATTGGAAATCCGGGAATTAAAGTAGAACCCTCTATTTAATTGTTAAGATTGGGACTTAAACGTGAACCGTGTAGAAGTGTTAGAAACTCTTTAGGTAGTTATGAGATAACACATGAATGGGTACAGGAACGTTAGGAGTGCACAGTTAGACGAGAGGTGAGTATATCATGTGAGAGCACGTCCTAACATGTACTTTGCATATACTGTTTTAAATGTTTTTAAAGCACTTGCAGGTTTTTTAAAATATCCCCACATTTGGGCTCTGACCCGTTTGCTTTCAAATCTACTTTTTGTAAAACCATTTTTAGGTGCCCAGCCACAAGGACACCATGCATAGGATTCTTACTCAGATGACGAGCTGTAGCTGCTTGTGGAAGCTACAGGGATTTGCTTTTAGACGCTTATATCATTTGGATTCCTTATTCAGTATTCCTCAGTTGTAGGGCATGTTGCCCAAATTCTCTTAGATACATTTCCATTTCAGTTTTTCAGACTTTGGCTTGTATTCATTCAGTATTCAGTATTTCTTTATTTACTTCAGTTGTGGGATTTTGTTGTGAGGAGTTTTTCCTCCAGATTTATTTATATCATGCGTTGGTTATTCTATTACTTCATTATGGTGAATGGTGTTATTATTTCTTCATTACACTTGCTGCATGTTAATCAGACTTTATTTAAAATTTGGCAACTTACTTTTTAAATACTAGGTGGTTAGTAATAATAAAAATGTTTTCGACAGTGATGCTATTAACTGAGCCAACTTGGCGTTTTGATTTAATTTAATAAAGGAGTAGCTACCCGGTATTTAATTAGTCGGGGTGTCACATCAACCAACTCATCTAACAACATGCTTTATAATATTTATACACCCAATTATATTTAAAAATATATTAAAACATAAATTTGCACAATAACCCAAATGGAGCCATAACTTTCATGTACGACCTCCGATAAACACACCGTAAAAATTGACATGACCCTCAATTAGGGACCAAAAATATTTCAGTAGTGTCTGGGTCTCGGGGTCGACTTCGGGCGTTGTCTCGGGGCTTTGACTTTGACTTTCTTTCGAATCCAAACTTTGCAGGACCATAACTTCTTCGTTTCAACTCCGATTGATACGCCGTTGAACCTAGGAGTCCCTTGATTCTAGGCCTACAATTTTCTTGTTTTGTCCGAGTCCGAAATAAATCTTTTAAATTTACAATTTTGCCCCTGAAGTTACCTAGGTGCCCATTTCATGTTCAAAATGAGTCCCGTCATCGCCGCTTGCATTCTAAACCTGTCAATACTCAATAACAACCTTGAACAAGAGATCAACAATGAATATACGACGTGAGCTTGAAGTTCTCAAAACTACATTATTAACCCCATTTATTCTTAAATTTGTATTTTTCTCTAAAATAATAAAAATTGCTTCAAAAAATATTTTATTGATGGTGCAACGGAACTAACAAGTTCTAGATTTGGGTGTAAATAATACAAAATAATGCACTCATCAATACCTCATTTCTAGATATCAAGGATAAAAGCATCTAATCAATCCCTGCAGGCATCCACAACTGATGTTGCAGCATCTGATTAGAAAGATGGTTAATCCAGGCGTCCCTGTAGCTAAGCATATAAGTTTTGAAAATATTTTGATACAAGTCAGAGACCAAAATCTTTTGAAAATATTTTGCAGGTGTTTAAAATACATGCAATCTTTCATATTTAAACCGGTGTCACACTCCCATGAGATACCCCTCGCCCTTCATCTATAGTGTGCACCTAATTCATGTATTTTAACATCCTAACAACGCTACTGTAATACCCCGTAATTTTGAGGACTTTATTTATGAATATGGTATATAATTTTAATAATATTATTATTTTTTAATCGGGATATTGATATTATATTTACTTTTATTTGAAATGACTCGAATATTTAAATTCAAATTTAATTGGCTTTTGGACATTTTGTAATGGTTTAAATATGTAAAGTTGACAATTTTAAATTTAAGGGCAATATAGTAATATACGTCAGCTTAGTCACCAAGCTAGGGTTTGAGAGAGGGGATATATAAGGAATGTTATGGGTGATTATAAGGAAAGGGAGATGAAAAAGAGAGGCCACAAACGAAATCCAAAGAGGCAAAAACGAGTGGAATGAGAAGAGCCAATTTGGAATGTTTAGATTTTTTTTTAGTGCATTCGAATGAGATTTGAGAAAAATCCAAAACACATACCTGACTCAATTTTTCGTGTAGAATCCAAATCTGAAGTCGGATTAGCGATTCGAATAATTTTTGGAGCTGATTTGTCTGGGTAATTAAAATAGGACTATTTGAGGTTATCTTGTGTTGGGACTAGAACGTGATTTGATTATTTTCGCGAGAGGAATGTGATGGTGAGATCATATTTTGAGGATGATTTTTATGTGACGATTCATGAAATGATTTTGAGGTATGGGATTTTATACAATATGCTCCTTTAAATCTTGCGAGTTTATTTCGTTGCTTTCTTATTAATTGAACTCATATTTGAATTGATAAATTCATTGAAATATGGAAAAATAATTGTTGAATTATTTTGATTCACGAGGGTATCATTATGTTGTTGTTGATCACATTGTCATGATATTTTAATATGGCACGGAGGTTGAACACCCGCCAAAAATCCTGCTTGTTGGGGCTATATCTTGATAAAGCATATGCGAATGGGGTGAGGCCTGGTGACCCATTGATGCGTTGTTGAGAAATTTATTGATAAATGCTATTGAGATTCGCATTTGATTTGAATATTCGTACTCGTGTTGTTACGCTTTATTGATCGTTGATATATTTGTTGAGCATCTTTCCTGTTGTATTGTGTACTTTCCTATATTTTTTTTTAGTTAGCAGGTTAGTGTAGATTTGAGCGCTATGGACCAATTGGGATGATTTTAGCGTGGAATATTTTGGGAAGAATATTTTTTGGAAGATTTGTATTATTTTATTGTGTTTTATAGAGCATTGGTGATTTATATTATTTCGAGAGACTTTGTTGTATTGAATTTGAAGAATTGAGATTAGTGATTTCGTTCATATTGTGGGATTTTTTAGATGCTCTATACATTGTTATTGTGGAATTAGTTTCGTTTTATCGTAGTAGCACGCCGCGTGTCTCTCCGGGCTCGCAGGGTATTACAGATGGTATCAGAGCTTAGGTATACGACAACCCTCAGGTTTTAGGTAATGGGTCTAGCATGTAGGTTATATATGTTTTCTTTAGAGATAGAAAATTTTGAGATGTGCTAAGCGTCGTGTTGAGGATGTTTAGAATTAATTTGAAGACCTTAGTGTGTGATTTTGGGAAATATAATCGAGTAGCATTTCATTTCGAGTGTTAGGTTTCGTCGAATTTCGAGGACGAAATTCGTTTTCAAGGGGGGAAGTATGTAATACCCCGTAATTTTGAGGACTTTATTTATGAATATGGTATATAATTTTAATAATATTATTATTTTTTAATCGGGATATTGATATTATATTTATTTTTATTTGAAATGACTCGAATATTTAAATTCAAATTTAATTGACTTTTGGACATTTTGTAATGGTTTAAATATGTAAAATTGACAATTTTAAATTAAAGGGAAATATAGTAATATGCGTTAGCTTAGGCACCAAGCTAGGGTTTGAGAGAGGGGCTATATAAGGAATGTTATGGGTGATTATAAGGAAAGGGAGATGAAACAGAGAGGCCAAAAACGAAATCCAAAGAGGCAAAAATGAGTGGAATGAGAAGAGCCAATTTGGAATGTTTAGATCTTTTTTTTGAGTGCATTCGGATGAGATTTGAGAAATTCCAAAACACATACCTGACTCAATTTTTCGTGTAGAATCCAAATCTGAACTCGAACTGGGGATTCGAATAATTTTTAGAGCTGATTTGTCTAGGTTTTTAAAATAGGACTATTTGAGGTTATCTTGTGTTAGGGCTAGAACGTGATTTGATTATTTTCGCGAGAGGAACGTGATGGTGCGATCATATTTTGAGGATGATTTTTATGTGACGATTCATGCAATGATTTTGAGATATGGGATTTTACACAATATGCACCTTTAAATCTTGCGAGTTTATTTCGTTTATTTCTTATTAATTAAACTCATATTTGAATTGATAAATTCATTGAAATCTGGAAAAATAATTGTTGAATTATTTTGATTCATGTGGTATCATTATGTTGTTTTTGAGCACGTTGTCATGAGATTTTAATATGGCACAGAGGTTGGGCACCCGCCAAAATTCCTGCTTCCCGGGGCTATGTCTTGATAAAGCATATGCTGATGGGGTGAGGCCTGTTAACCCATTGATGTGTTGTTGAGAAATTTATTGATAAATGCTATTGAGATTCGCATTTGATTTGAATATTCATACTCGTGTTGTTACGCGTTATTGATTGTTGATATATTTGTTGAGCATCTTTCCTGTCGTATTGTGTACTTCCCCATATTTTCTTTTAGTTGGCAGGTCAGCGTGAATTTGAGCGCTATGGACCAATTGGGATGATTTTAGCGTGGATTATTTTGGGAAGAATATTTTTTGGAAGATTTGTATTATTTTATTGTGTTGTATACAGCGTTGGTGATTTATATTATTTCGAGAGACTTTGTTGTATTGAATTTGAAAAATTGAGATTAGTGATTTTGTTTATATTGTGGAATTTTTTAGATGCTCTATACCTTGCTATTTGCAAATTTGATTGATTTTATCGATAGTAGCGCTCCGTTCGCTCTTCCCGGGCGGGCGGGGTGTTACAGCTACCCAGTCCAACTAGTACCTCAATACTAATCTTGGCCCCATACGCTACTATGTCTCATGCATACACTTTATTTCATTATAAATTCTCAGTTAGCTTTCACATCTTCTTAACAATTATAATTCTCAATTTTAATTAATCAATTAAGTTAAAAAAAACTCTAACTAGTGATTAATTCAATATTCACACCTTATTGTCTTACGCCCTATATAATTTTCTTCACTTTTATATACGTATATTCATCTTTTATTAATATATATATATATATATATATATATATATATATATATATATATATATATATATATATATATATATATATATATATCACTATATATGCATGTTTTTTAACATCCTAATAATGCTCTTGTGCGGACTAGTTCGCATTTTAAGAATGTGGACTAGACATGTGTCACCTAACGGTGCCCCTAGAAATTATCGCCGAAATTATAGGCACTCTCTCTCTCTTTTCTGGGCTCACCGCCATATGACACATGTTCGGTCTGCATTCTTAAAATGCGGAGTAGTCCGCATAAGAGCAGGACTGCATATATATATATATATATATATATATGCATGTATTTTAACATCCTAGTTACGCTACCTAGCCCAACTAGTACCTTAACTCTAATCTTAGCCCCATACGCTACTATGTCTCACGCATATACTTTATTTCATTATAATTGTTAAGAGGATGTGAAAGCTAACTGATAATGTATAATGAAATAAAGTATATGCGTGAGACATAGTAGCGTATGGGGATAAGATTAGTGTTAAGGTCCTAGTTGGGCTAGGTAGCATAATTAGGATGTTAAAATACATATGCATATATAGTGAGTGATATATATATATATATATATATATATATATTTTAAACCCCATGATTATAGTTTATTCTGAACACAAAGCCTATCTCAATCCATCCCGTATCCCAATTACATCTGAAATTCCCATTCGAATCTACTAATATATTTTTCCACTGTTGTTCGTCCCAAACACTCTTAATTTCACACCTCGGATTATCGCGACTATCCCAAGGTAATCGATATTTATTTTTACATGTTTCCAGAAGTCCTAATCTTATTTATGGACCTCCTGAAATAACCTGAAATCAACCCGACCAATGAAATTATTTAAATAACCGAGACCGGACAAGCAGGGAAACCGAAGCGGTTCTGCTATGGGGCGAACCGATTTGCCCTTGGGTTTATCGAAAACGGGGTTGTTTTGTTTGTTACAAAGTTCTACCCATTTTTTCAACCAAAATGATTCCCAAAATCCATCGCAACACTATTTAATCCCACACTATCAATACCCACCATAATGGTATATGTTTTCTTGATTCAATTCGTCAAACGTCTATCCCAATCATGGGGTTTAATATCAAATTAATCTGAATTAATCCACCCTTTAATTTAATGTTTATCACCCAAACTTCCAGATTTCTAATTAAAGAATATCTCTATAATTAAATCAACTTCAGAATTCTTTATCTAGAATCTATATATTTTATAGGAGTTATTTCACAAATTTCATATGGAATATTCATCAATCACTATCCATAATATCGTTTTTCCAAAATCCATTTTGACAGGTAAATCCCATCCAAAACATCATATTAGTTTTTCACCAATCATGATAGGAACTAAAACATAACATATAATAATAAAGCAAGTTAAACACTTGCCTTTAATTGTAGGAATTATGATCTTTCTCCTTGAGATCCCCAACACGCAATAATGGTGTTCTTGAATTTTCTCTTGAAGTCCCTATCTCTTCTTACCTCTCCCTCAACATAATATGATTTAGAATGTTATATGGTTGACTCCCTTCTCTAAAACCCCTTTATCTTCCCCTAATCTTGAAATTAGGTTAACTAATAATATTAAAATGACCCGAATACCCCCGTACGGGTCCCGTATAGCTTAATAAGTTCCCAGAACCCGACTACAATCCTCGGGTACCAAATTCTGACTATTGTGGCCCATCCCATATCATTTGTGCACTCAAAATAACCACCCGAGTCACCTATAATCAATTTATCATCTTATTAACAACACGACCCCACGCGCGCATCCTGAATAAGATCCTGTCAACCCGTCGCTTTTACTCGCATACGACGCACTATAAAATAATACAATTTCATTTACTTATCACACAAGTTAATATTAAAACACATAAATATTAATCCAATATTCTCTAATCAATATTTATTCAGTTCACTTTATTTCTCAAATTAATTAAATTACGAGTAGACGTGTTATTTAATTATTCACAAAATAATGGTGTGTTACATATCACTTGTATGGGAATTATGGAATTTGACAACTTGTGTGAATATTTGGTAGAACATTTTTAATTACATGATTAAAGGGACGTGATTTGGATGAAATTGAAATCGTCGGATTAATTGGAAGAATTGTAGTAATAAATTAAAAAAAAATATTTTATGTGGATATTGGTTGTGCTAGTATTTCGACATCGCGAGAATGTTAGGATTTGGGGAGTAGTTATACTTTTACCCATGTTTTATATGTTTCTTGCAAGGTATGTGACTAATAGGTAGACTTTGTTGTAGTTTGCGCCTTTTAGGTACGAGACTAGTGGGTGTGTGCATCCACGGTTGGGTATTTTTCCTATGTGGGGCTAGATAGTACGTTGTAACTTTATTTTGCTAGTCTAAGTGGGAGACTAGGTGGCGATTTTTTATTGGTGATCTTCCTAGTATGTGGACTAGGTAATACTTATGATTTGGTGATATCTAGGTATGTGACTAGGGATGGTTTTAGATTGTGATAACCGAATTAAGGGTGGGGCTAATAAAGAATAATGAGAACTTGATTAAGAATAAATATTTAATGCCTAAGATAATGAACGGGTATTAAAAAGAATTTGCATCGTGAGTATATCTATGGCTAACGATAATTGGGTTGACTGGCTATAGCAACGTCGGTGTGTGTTGGCATCACGAGTATATGCAGGGCTAACAATAATTGGGAAAACTGGCTATAGTGATGTGTCGAGCGTGGAACCTCATGAATATGTGCAGTGGTAACGAAATTCTACAAACTGGATAGAGTGACTTAAATGGGTGTGATGTTTAAAATTATTGACACACCAGAAGTATGTGCAGGACCAATAGAAAGGTAAACTGGTTATACTGGTGTCACAGTAATAAAAACTGATTGCATTAATTTTATTCATAATTATGAGATTAAATTCATTGTCATAATAGTATAATTGGACTTGAATAATGGGGTGTCTTAGCTATGTGGGTAGTTAGTATTATTTTACTTTACTCGTAGGTTATTATATCGCTTAATTTAAAATATTCTATTGCAATATTTATCAAGTATGATGCTTTATGTCTTGATTCACGAATACTTTTTGGGAGGAGTAGCTGGTACTCATGCAGTGGGCTCTGACCCATGGCGTTGACTAATATTTCTGGTATAGTCGCTGCAATAGCTGAATAAGATGGATTGGAGATTTGTGGAGTGTAGTTAGAGTTTTATTATTATCACTTTAGTAGTTTAAATTTATTTTATTCCGTTGTTTTATTTATGAGTCGATTATTTATGGATTCGGTGGATCATTCAGTTCCACAGTTGTTTACGGTTTTCAGTTAGAGATTTGTAGTTGTATTATTTCATTTAAGTATTAATTTATCACTTGGAGTTGAATTTTACTTTGGAGTTAGAATGGTGACGGATTTTATTGTATGGATGTTTATATTCATTGCATTAATTTAGAATATATCTTGTGAAAAGAGTTTTTAATGTCTCATATTTCTCTCACATGCTAAGAATGGTATTTTATTTATGACACTCAGCATAGATTGGTGTGGTATCAAAAAAATATCACAATAGAGGTTTTACGAAGAACAATCACAACCAAATAAGAAAGCATATAATCACACACAACACAACTATGTACGTCATTCGGCAACTTGCCTACGTCCACGGAGATGTGTATTGTTTTATTAAGTATCTCTCAATATGCTCGGTTACATGCCCCTATGCCTTCGGCTAGGGGTTAAAATTTATAGACATGGAATTTTAGTTGTTCAAGTAACTCCACGACGTCTATGATGATACATGAATCCCTTGAATATCTCTACGAGATTATAGAGGATTGACTTGGTTTTGAAGCGGTGTGGACAACACATACTCGTAGCTTATTTCCACAATTTGGGTGGGAAAGCTTTCTAGATTTGTTGGGCCAGGTCAGCCACGCTCGTGGGTTGAGAAACAAATTGGTCCCCACAGTTGGCAGCGGGGACTGGCCACCCCCAACACCAAAATATGTGGGGTGTCACATATTAATTTTATTTTTCACAAAAAAATAATCTCTTAAATCAATTAAATTAGAAATGTATAAATAATATTGCTTTCCTATTATAATAATTATCTAGGCCAGTCATATAATCAATCCATGCTGTAAATATTTATATGGGTACCTTATTAATTGATTTTTTATCACACGATAATCATTTATGGGTTTGTCTATGGAAAGGGGGTGTAATATAAGGGGTGAATTGTCCCTGTGAGGTCTGCCCTACCTCGTAGTACCATCTACGACTCATTTAACTTTAATCGGTCAGTTGTTGATCCTATTAAGTATTATTCTTATTTTTTGCAGACCCTCACTGTAGATAAAAACCGAAGAACTTCCTGTTGAACTTGGACAGTCTAACAGAAAATGGAATAATTGAACTCACCCACATTCAATATATATGGTAAGTGTCCCACATATTCATGGGATACAAGTTGATAATGTTGTCCACTTCAAACGTTATAATGATTCCAACCATCATTGCAGCTTACTACACTTCATTCGGTAAATACAGCGTCTGAGTAGTCCTCTACATCATAAATTCAAATAAGAGGTGGCCCTATGTGGGTGTAAATGGCTCAAAATAAATGTAATATTTGGTGATTCTAAGGAGACCATATTTGATTGCAAACAAGAGAATCAGTAGGACCATTCTGATAATATATTCTCCTTTGAGAGGGACCAACCATATTTCTAATGTTAGTCACCGTAAAAGTCATAAGAATAGGAGGTTAAATCTCATTATACTATACACATCTCAAACTATGAATAAGCAATAATTGATAATCGTAAAAAGTCATGCAGACTGGTCAAAGGGTCATCAAGGCGAGTTCATATAAATACAAGGACAATAAACCTCTTCCTAAGACTTTAGGGTGACACAAGATGGGGAGGTTGATAAGAGTGAAAGAGAGAGAGAGAGTGAGAGAGAGAGAGAGAGAGAGAGAGAGAGAGAGAGGGCCAAGGGATGAGGAAAGTAAATACCCCTCGTACCCCTTAGCACCAATTTACTAGGAGAAACATTAAGAAGGCCTTAGTGGTATCCCAAAATCATAAATCATCCACCTCCTCATCTCCTAGCTACACACAATAGTAGGAAGTCAAAATTTCAAATGGCAAGGAGCCCGTCACTATATTGACTCGTCCTTTTGTAATGATGATTTCAACAATGTTTTATTAGGGTCATTGCGCTCCAAAAATACACGTCTTCCTTGAAAAATCACGAAGATGAATACATCATCGGAGAGGGAATGGAACACTTTGTTTTTGTTAGGTTTAAGTATAATTTTTTTTTAACTTTACTTACGATTTTAAATTTTGATTGATTACTATTGTGATTTTCTAGGCCATGCACACATTCTAGGATTCAACCAAAAAGATTGGTCAATTGGCTTTGAGAAAAAAATCATGCACGAGTTGGAAAATTGATGAGCAATCAACTTTCTGAAAAATACATCATTATCATTGTACTCACTGAGAAATTAAAGCAAAAGTCATGTCGTAAGAAGGACATAGTTCAAGATAGTTAGGCTTGGCATCTCACCCTCAACTAGATAGACTACAAGATCATGGATCTTCAAAAATTCCATGATTTGTACTTGTCCAAACGGTCATATTTTCTTCAACATCAAGACTCCTTGATTAGGGGT
Source organism: Sambucus nigra (assembly GCA_949130495.1). Taxonomy (NCBI): domain Eukaryota; kingdom Viridiplantae; phylum Streptophyta; class Magnoliopsida; order Dipsacales; family Adoxaceae; genus Sambucus; species Sambucus nigra. The sequence continues at coordinate 587,781,452 of OX422216.1, forward strand.
GTGGATAATTGGTTAAAAAAAGGGAAATAAATGGTTTAAGCATTTTCGTGTGTGGCCATTGACAAAGCTTATGATAAATTCCTTGATGTTGTTTCCCATTTGAACTACTATTATTTTTATGGGTGATAATGCATATCCATAACATCCTCCTCTACCCAAACCTATTTTTGGTGAGGGAGAGTCTATAACACCCCTAGTTTCCCTGTGTTGGTTGGTCATTCTGATGCGCTGAAGATATGGCATGTTAAATAAATTTACATCATTGTCAGTATCATTACAAGAACAACAACAACCACAACAACAACGACAAAAACAACAACAGCAGCAACAACAACAACAACGACGACAACCACCACCACCACCACCACCACCACCACCACCACAACAACAACAACAACAACAATAATAATAATAATAGTAATAATAATAAAATACTGTAATGATTTTAAAACATCCACCACATGCAGTGAATTAAATATAAATACTTAGATAAATCAATTATCTTTGCATTAAATGGTGTTGTGGGAAGTTATGTGGAACTTGAGGGAGGGGGATGTGCAGGGACATGCTGCATTTTGCCACTTGTGTGTCCTTAGGAATACGACAGTGCTTGTCTCTCGATCTTCGTCTCTCTCCGAGTTCAAATTTTATGTGTGTTTTCCCTTAGAATTTTTTAGACACCATATTTGGTTTTGTGTGTGACCTTATTGGCCTAAGATATTCTTCACGTGCTTTTTTTTTTTGTTGTTTAGAGTCATCGATTTATTTTATATAAAAACAAAAAAAAAGTCCGGGATTACCCTTAGTTTGGTTTCGGCCCCTGAATGATCCCGAAATTCTTGGTGTGGGTTTGGGAACTAGATTATGAATGGGGAAGGTGTTAGGCACCCCGCTATTCTTATGATTCCTTATTTATATACTCAATCGAAGATCGTTTGAAAAATATTTTGAACGACCTTCAAACGACGTGTAATCTCGTTTGAACGAGATGTCCATCTCCTTTGAACGAGATTTTAAAATAAAATTATTTTGTTTTCTAAATAAAAAACTCCGATTCGTTTTTGATAAAAATAAAACATTTAAAAAATAAATTTCATGAATTAAATTAAACTCTAAATAGCGTTATACCTTTATGGGATGTTGGGAAGTCATGAGTGTTGGTGTCGGTTTGCCTGACGGTGCGTGACGGTTTGTAATGGGATGCGTCAAACTCGCCTAAAAATATACAAGGTATATATATATATATATATATATATATTTTTTTTTTTTTAAATAAATAAAATTTTTATTAAATGAAAGGAGAAATAGCCTCTCCCGGGGCCTTAACAAAAGCTAAGGGAAAAAATTACAAACGTGGGAATATAAATAAATCCCCAAAACAAAGAGTGAACTAACTTAGAATTGCAAAACTTTTAGAATTCTTGAACGAGATGCAGAACCCCTTTTAATGGCCGATATCTCTTCACGACTAAAAAACAGAAAAGATTCCAAAGACTTGTGAGCTTTTGAGGTTTTTGTGGTTGGGATTTGAGTTTGTCGAACCACCAAAGCTGGACTAAAACTTGAAGCATCATCCATATTTTCTAAAAGCTCAAAGGAATTGCTCACACGAGTAATGTAAGTTTGATTTTTGCTTTTTCCAATTTTTTTAACCAGATGATTTTTCAATAAAAGGACGATCTTGATCGAAACTCTGTGGGGTTGTTTTAGAGATAGGAAGCTCAGCAAATAAACTAATACCGGGACTTACCGATGTGATAGGACCCACTTCCATAACATCTTGGCACGTAGACGCCCCAACTAAAGCAGGTACAACATGAGGAGAGCTATGAACTGTTTCCAAAGTATCCATTTATGTGTTGATAAAGGTATTATTTGTTTTACCTGTGCCATCTCCAATAATATAACAATATAAGAGAAATTGTTCTTACAAATATCCCACTTTGGGTACTCCCGTTCAAAAATAAACAATCTTATCCAAAATCAAATTACATTAACAAAAATCTACAAATGACAAAAGAAATCCAACATGCTTCCTAACCCTAGAACGGAATGGCATAAGTCCCTCTGTCTTCAAACTTCTTCTTCTTCCCATTATCTAAATCTGACTTCAACTGGTGTGTCTTGAATTCCTCTTTAAGTACCGACACATATGAGACAAAAAAAGCATATACCCATGCGACACATCGAGTTTTAACAAACATATAAACTCCCCCGTAATTTGTTCTCCCCCTTTTTGTGCATAATAGACAAAGGAGTAAAACATAGTCATTAAGTGAAAATCATCATGTAGAAGATAAGATGTCATCACATAATATACAAATCGAACACATGTAATGATAATCTCAAAGGCCATCAAAACCAACTATTTTTGTACTTTTTCATTTTTTTAAAAACAAATACAAAATGTACATATATATAGTACAACACGCAATATGGCCATCTAATCACAATTCATCCAATAGATTCAAGCATTTTTCACACATGGACTAAAGTAACGAAAATAAAATACCATATATAAAATATGCAAAATATACCAAAGAAACTCTGGCACACAGATATAGGTATAAACGACCACAAAATGTGATACAAAACATATAACCTACACACAAGTATAGTATCAATATGTCTAAACATGCAGTATGTAATGAATAGGTGTGAACTAGAAACAAATGAGTTATGACCCAAATACTCAAAATATGTTCACGAAGTTCTAATTGACCGCAAAAATTTATCAATCTAAGATTTAGCCTCACATGACAAGATAAAGTGAACTTTATGAATAAATAAGCATAATGTACACAAGCCTAGAATATTAATGATTCTACAAATCAATAGCATCATGACAATATAAGTATAACTAGTATTAATTGTGCAAACCCGTTGATCTTCAACTAAACTCCCTTAAAAGATAAACATATATCGTATTTTCTTTTATCAATTCTTTTTAAGTGATTTCTTTTCAAAGATCAAACAAACAAAACTAAGTTGGCCCCCTTTTGAAAAATTTTCAATTTTTATTATCTTTAAACTTTTTACTGGGCTCTTGACGACGGTGGCTTTCTTGCAAAAGAGACTTTCTCCTTTCGTAGCCCTTTCCCGCACAATCTCATATTTTTCAAAAACTAATCAAATAAATGCTCACATGTAATTGTTTTTACATGCACAAATCCCCTATAATCACAAAACATGTAGATTACAAAATTGATGGGATAATATCTTACAAATCGCAAAAATACATGTGGAGTAAAATATTCAAAAAGCTCGTGCAAGTGTGTGCGGAGGCATATATAAAGTCGAATTCATAAAGCAAATCATGTTCGAAACAACTCCATAAACATGATTAAGAACAATCTAAGCATCTAAAATCATAACCAAATGTCCTAATCAGATGGAAAGTACGTAATGAATAAAATTGAAACACACCAATATGCCGCATAAAATGTGTAAAATTAAAATACACAAAAATCAAGAATCTTTTTCTATTTTTCAAAAAAAAATTATCAATTTTTTTTTTGTGTATTTTTCAGTATGACACAATAAATGAAAAATATAATACAAAAAGTTCACATGTTATAACACTAGCTCACATATATCATGAAGCACAACTAGAATATGACAAACATGTTAACACACTCATCCATAAGATATAACAAGAGAATAATCATGTGCAAGCAAACGAGAATCAACTAATCTACCATATAATGCATTTAAAAAATATTTCCTAGCCCAAATAGATGTATACCAGACATGTCGGAGTTTGGTAACCAATGGAACACTAGACTTTAACTTTCTAGGACCTCTTCCAAGATCATAACAAAACTATCTAAGGTGACCTTTGCTACTACAATGAGAACATGTGTAAACTCGAGGGATGCTATCTAAGGTTTAACCTTTTCAAACATCCTTGGATACAATTGACCCTCTAAAACACACAATGGTCTTGGTTTTGGCAACAAAGTAATTAGAAATAGATAAGTCAATACCATCACTACTTGAGTCTTTTAGATTATCTTTAAACTTCAAAATATAAGATCTGGCAAAGAATTAGACCTTTCCACTTTTAGGGTCTCCTTCTACATATTTTTAATCATTCCTAGAAGGTTATATCGCTCCCCCTCAATCCAAGAAAACTTAACCCTTGGAGTCTTCTTATGTGCCTTAAAATAATTAATTAAAACATTATCCTCAACTGCACATTCACAAGCCCTAGAATTTTCAGAATCTTGTAAATATTTCACTAAAATCTGGACTCTATCCTCACGCTCTTTCTTGGAAAATTCTAAAAATAAATCTCTTTGAGTTTGAACAGTTTGCAAAAGTTCCAGAGCCGCTTTAAAATGAAAATTTTATTTTGTCAAGAATTTTAATTCTTTTAGCAAACTTCAAACTCATACGATTTAAGTCGTCAAAACTAAAGCTATCTAGCGAGAGAAAAGAGAATCAAGAGAGAAAACAATAAACCACCCAAAAATACTAAACGTGATCTACAAAATAACTTAGTGCAAACGCTCTGACACCAATTTGTAGAAGTTGGTATAATCCGAAATAACTTCTTAAGAAATCAGGATCACACCATAATTTGGTGTCACTAGCTTTGAAATCAATTTGCATGACTGAAAATCTTGGATGGTTCAAACAAACAAATTTTATCTTTTTATCCTAAACACGCATCAATGTGATAAAACAAATAAATCAAACCATGCTTTGAACAAGGGCCGCATTTAAGGAAAAAAACCCTTTTGGATAAAACCTTTATTCATTTAGAAATCTACAAGATAGTCGACTTACAGACTACTTGGTATCACCGACAAGGATAAAACGTTAATTTTCGTAAATCTCTAATGAACATTTATGATCCTCACAAGAATCACATGACTGCATTCCTTCGTCAGCCTCAGCCATCGTCTTCAGTGGTGAGTCCCCTCGGGTATCACAAGTCTTCCATGGTTATGTCTTCTCCACAAAGGTATATGAAAAGATACTCAAACGGTCTAGGGTTTAAACTAATTCACAAGAACAATATTCAAGTATGTTTGTTGTGAATTAAAAAGTGTTTTGGGACACTAAAACATGAACTTTTTCAAAAGATGTGCAGTTTCTAATCTGTCAAAAGTCTTACGAAACTGAAAGACGAAATAGGTTTTTATAGGACGTTCGCAAAATTTGAGGCGGCATCATCGTTAAAATGAAATCACAGTTTGTTCTAACAAGATCACTATCTCGTTTGAACGAGATTAATCTCGCTTCTAACGACGCGTAAAAAATCAATCAAGTACACCCTCGATCGAAGCTCATTTGAAAAACATTTTTAACAACCTTCAAATGACATGTAATCTCATTTGAACGAGATGTCCATCTCGTTTGAAAAAGATTTAAAAATAAAATTATTTTTCTTTTCGAAATAAAAAATTCCGGTTCTTTTTTGATAAAAATAAGACATCCCATAAATAAAGTTCATGAATTAAATTAAACTCGAAATAGCTTTATACCTTTATGGGATGTTGAAAATTCTTGATTGTTGATGTCAGTTTGCTGTGACGGTGTGTGACGGTTTATAACGGGATACACCAAACTAGCCTAAAACTATACAAGGCCTATGTTATGAATTATCATAGAAATTGTTCTTACATATACTAAGGACAATAATTTCAATATTATTTTATTAGAGCGTGTATATGATCATTAAATCCAAACTCATTAGATACGAAGCCAAATTGTCTAGAATGCGTTAATCTTTTTATCCCGTCGGGCATGAATGTACATGTTGACAAGATTAGGTTTTGTCTCCTCCTCCGGGGTCGCCTTGGTACGATCCACCCATTCATCCATCAAATCTTCATATGATTTGGACCCAAGGTTTTGGACATCAACATTATTTGCCCTATTCTTTCTATATTTTCCCTCTGTTGAAGTTTTTCCTCACTGACCTCTTTCTCCAAGTAGTTGTTCCAATGTCTTACGGCTAACCTTTTGCGAAACTTTATTTTTCAGTGCCAAAATGTCAAAATTTGATATTCCCACTAGGAAATAATGCTTTTCGAGGTTCTTTCGATAGGTTGCAATTGCTCACCTACTCAGAAAAGAACAATTGACTTTGAACTTATTATGAATGTAAAAAATTTCCGAATTTGATCCTATGAGTCATCCTTTATGGAAGGATCAATAGTCTTCCAATTGTCTTCTCCCTGATTAACACAATAATTTTTTGGAGCTTCAAATAAAGGACTTTAAAATTTTGGATGACATTTTTGTCACGAGTTGAATTCCCATTAGGGCTGCACCCAATGTGCTTCTTCTCTTATATTTGGGAATCATCAGTAATGAGTGTTGGATTAACAGCGCTTTGTGGATAAATGGATTATAACTAACCTGTGGTAGAGTATAATATTAAGAACCCATAGGTTTTTTGAGAAATCAGGTGGTGGACAAGGAGAGAGTTGAGATGGAGTAGGAGTGTCTTTATTTGGTTTATTATCACTCTTCATATTTAATATTTTCTACAAATAAATAGAAATAAATAAATTTAGCAAACAATGTACGACAATCACGTTTAAGATTATGTATATATAGATACTAGGGTGTGCCTATACCGATGGCATGGTAATATATTTATTTGGGCATATATTTCTCTTTGGAACTAATGCACGAACATGGTGCTAATGATACTAAAACATGTTGCATGAATAACACTTAAACTCATGTATAGAATGCCATAATAGTAAACGATAAAATTAAATATGCTTGTAGTGAAATAAAATTGCAAGCTCGACATAATAAGGGATTGTAAATTAAATGTTTAGTAAGAATTTACAAACTATTCATTTTGTATCCATACTTGTAATTTTCTATAAGGATTTCAATAACTTGTAGAGTCCATATCAATACTTTCATGATAGTGAGTGTTTAATGAAGTGCCTTTGAAGACAAATGAAATGTCACCATAATGCTAGCACTTGTACTAGCATTAAACATGATGCGGCAGACCTTAGATAAAGCCAAATGTAGATATAACTCATATATTTAAGCAAATAAGAAATTTTAATTAACATATTAACATCATAAAACTAAGAAAGAAAAAATAAAGTACCAATATTGTAGAACAAAAAAGATAAAAAGAGTCCACTGCAATTGAAAAAATAAATACTTAAATAACTACAAATATTACCTTGTGCACACCTATTCCCAAAATTCCAAAATAAAGCATGTGACTACAATGCTTGTATAACTAATACAAAGAAAATAAGAAAACACAAAAATATTCAAGTCATTTTTTTATGTTATTCTTTTCATGAAACTGTTATTATAAATTACCAAAAGACCACAATTTTCTTAAGTTTTCCCAAACTTTACATATGTTTAGAGTTTAGTGTAGTTCAAATTCATTCAAATATATACAATTTCAAATGACAAAAATTAAGTCAAGTCACTTTTCTTTTAAGCATCTTAAAATGTTCGACATCTATCTGAATTAATAAAATTCGATTTTTGCATTCAAGAACCCCTAAGAAGTTTCAACAAATAAGTTAATTGACCTGCTGCCTATTGGCATTTTGACCATATACATGATAAAATTAAACTTGGGGTCAACATCAAAACTCCACCAGTCCCACCAATATGATTTGATCCAACAACTAAGTGGGGATACAAACATTAATAGGTTACAACATCCAAGTGACAAACTAATTGTTTCTTTAAAATCAAGAGAAGCAAATTGATTTCCCTTTGTCGTGACATGTTTCCTCATGTAAGGGAATCTGTAGAAAAACGTAGTTTGGTCATTAATACTAATATAAGGGTGTATATTTGCAACATAAAAATCTAACAATAAAATGTACATTATGTATTACGAAACAAACTAAAAACCTTATGATGTAATAACACTACAATGTGTGGGTCTGTCTTTTAGGTGCTCTTATGAGCATATGTCCACTCAAATGCATGGCAGAGACATATGACACTCACGCCCAATAAATAGTGGATGTGTGCATAAAGACAGCAGCTTGATGCAAAATAACAAAAAAATCTTAAATAGTAAAGATAAAATAGTATTGAAACAATGGAAAACGTAAATGGGTTTGATTTGAAGCTATATTTTGAAGTATCGAGCTACAACAACCATAAAAATATACCCATCAGTTCAACTAAGAAAAACATCTGACATAGATGATAAGATGAGAACTAAGGTTGATTAAAGTCACCTAAATTTTCTTACGTAGTTATTCTTGGTAAGAAACTTTTTATCAAATTGAAAAAAAGGTCTACTAAAAGCAAGCAAAAAATACCACCATGTCCCCGAACTTCACCGTCAGCATCTTGGTTAGAAGAGAGAGAGAAGTGTTTGCTTTTTTCGAAAGAGCAAGAGAGAGCTCTTTGAGCCCCTGGTATAGACGGTAGCATAAATGGGTTCGAAAAAAAGTTGAGTTTCTTGTTTCTTTGAACATATTATCATAAATCGGAGTCCACTCTATATGGAGCGCACTAGTAAAAAGGATTTTCGTGCGTGCCTATTGTAACCTTTCGATTTTTCGTTAAAAGTAATTATTACCATGACTCATTTATTTTTCTGGGAATATATATAAGAGGAAGGGAGTGAATATGACCAGTGTTTTATAAAGAGAATGAGAAGACGAAAAATTTATAAAAGGTTTTTTTTCCTATGTAACATAATACAAGTACTATGAGTAAATCCTGTAATTGATCCTAAAATTACTATGAGTTAGTCAAGTAATTAATGATTTTCAATTAATCAATTAAACACAACAAGTAAAATTTTAATTCAATTAATCCCAGAATTACTGTGTCTACCAGTGACAAAGCGCTTCCACTAATTTATGTTCACTAAACATTAAAACTTAAGAACGGGGTGAATGTGGCCACAACAATTAACCAAGAAGATATATAATCTAATAAGAAATAAAACAATATACAGACTCTTAATGAGAAGTGAATATATTCTTCATCTGCACAATATCAACATCAAGTAATTCATGGTTTCCAATTAAGCAATATAACACAGCAATTCCAATTTTAGTTCAATTTTAATTCAATTAATCCTATATTTACTATGTGTCCACCAATAATAAAGCCCTTCCACCAGTTTGGGTTCACCCAAACATGAACGACTTAAGGAAGGGTTGGACACGGCTAGAACAGTCAACCAAGAACTTATATATATATATATATATATATATATATAAGACTATTTTGTATAAATGAAAATATAAGTAAAATTACTTGAATAAAAAAGCAACTAGAATCAGAGCAGCTTCAATAATTGTTCTCCAATTACATGCGCACATGTAAAGAGAAAAAAATATATTAACAAAAGTACAATTGTAATAAGAAGAAAAATTAACAAATCCTACTTTATCATGTCCATGGAAAAAAAGTACATCAATCTTTAATAACTAACAAGATAATTCCTACTCACATGATATAAAACTACAGGTCAATAACTTTATCCAATTTGCAATTAGGTCTAAGTAACATATTATTCAACAACCAATTCAACTACTATTATAAGAACATATAACATAAGAATTAAATAATAGCATGTTTTATATCTCCAAATCATAAGGGTTTCCATTAATTAAACAATAACATATGAACCCATAGTTATGTTATTATCATATCCCATGAATGAACAAGAATTATGTATTTATACAAATTCAACTATATGCCATTATTAAAATGCAAATATATGCAATATGAATTTCTAAATTAAATAAATTTATCATGAGAATTATCATTAATTTACCTTAATCCAACTATTAATTGTATCAATTAAAGGTAAATTTATATATATCTAAATGACTTTCTTTTCTAAAATCAAAATCAATGTAAATCCCCAAATAAATTTTTTGTATAAACTATATATATGTATATTTTTGTATACATATATACATACATAAATATATTACAAGTTCTTATTTCAACTTAAAATTGATCGTTTTATTTTTATTTTTTGGTATTCCTATTTTTCTTATGCAATTTGAAATAACATAAATTGTTTTACGATAGTTAAATTATTTAAATTAAATATGAGTGCTAAAAAATAAATGACCCCTCTCTATTGTTGAAAACCCCATCCTAATGGATCCAAACATACATATACATACATACATTGGTATGCATATACATACACATGCATATATTGGTATCCATACATATACACACACATGCATACAGTAGTATATACATAAGTATATACAAACATACATATATATACATAAACATAGATATACAGAAAGAGAGTGTGTGTGACCGGACCACAAAAGTGGAGAGAGAGAGAGTCGGTGATGGATGTCGTAGCCGGTGATGGTAACGGAGAAAAATAGTGAAAGAGGATTTTTTCACAGAGAGTGAGTGTGTAAAATGAAAAAATAAACCCTAACAAATTTTATTTATACCTGAAAGGGGGGCACAATCCTGGACTGTGACCATGGTCCATGACCATTTTGAATTAAATTAACTTGTCGTGATCAATGATTATGGTCGCTGTCCACGATTGTGACCCTTAGAATTCCCCAAAACAGGTCATGGTCCAAAACCATGACCTCAATGATGTGACCATTTTGAATTCATGGTTGTCACGGTGGATGGTCACGATAATGGACCATGACCACTAACGTGAACAACTTGGCACCATTTTTCCCACGAAAAGGGTCACATCTCATAACCGTGACCAACATGGTCATGGTTCGTAACCATGACCAATGTTTAGTATAAATCATCCCTAAATGGGGTCACATGCTAAGTCCCGATTAAAAATTCATTGTCACGGTCATGGACCGTGACCACGCCGCTGTGACCATTTTCGATTTTATCATAGTAATAAACTGTATTCCTGAAAATCAGAAAGAAATCTAGGGGCAAACAATTCCCTACTGACATTAGTTAAAACAAAAGAACTCAATGCTTGACATTTTATCTATTTAATCCCAATTGACATGTATAAAAAGGGCAAAACAAGCCCAAGATGAACAAAATAACAATACCATACTCGTGAAAATTGAATACGAACACTGGTTTACAAACAATATATAATAAAAAATAACAACCAAAGTTTTGTCCTTCCTTAATCTCATCAGAATAATATTAGGGTAATTAAGGTCGCTCTGTTTGGTAGTAGGCACTTGTGAAATGTCCTTGAAGTCACGTAAATTTCAATTCACTAAGCCCAACATTGGCGTTGAAGGGTGTTAAGGTGTAATTTTTTGATAGACATGCAGTATGAATTTTTTATGGTCTTCCTTAATTATTAAAAAATGTTATCCCAAATGAAATGAAAGAGGTTTGCCCGAAACGATTTCATTAAAAATAAAGAATAAATAGAATTTTCTAAACTTGAAGATTATTTTTCGAATTGGAACCTCCCTTCAGTTAAACAAAATAAAATTCATGATTTAGGGTCCGTTTGACAATTCAATTCCAAGCTATGAAAATGGAATTCGAAGGCCAATTCTAATTCCACGGAATTGAAATTGACCTTCCAATTTTAATTCCAAGCCTTAAAATTGGGTTGTCAAACGGAGCCAGAAAAATTTAAATCAACTTCTTCTATGCCAGTAAAACCATTGAATAAATAATTATCATACATAATATGTATGATAGCCGACAGTTGCTGACAACACATGATTTATTACCCATTTTTCTATTACAGGGATCTAGGGAAGGACCTTTGGAATTCATAGAGATAGAATTGGAATCCCAATATTAATAAGAAACTTTCACTTCAAATGATGGAAACCTATATTTAATATAAACATCTAAAATGGTGGCTTGCAGATACAAGAGATATATAAAACCTTGAGACTCCTAAAAATCATAAAAAGGGGAAAATGTAATTAAATAATATTAACCGCTCATAGGGAAAGGCCAAATTATCAGTCCTACAAAGATTCCCCAAGAAATGACAAATTATCAGTCCTTACCCGGGCCGGCCCTGGCCATGTGTCAGGTGGGCAGTGGCCCATGACCCATTTTACAATAAGCACTAATATATATGTATTTTAGGGGTTCAAAAATATTTTATATATATTAAAAAATATATATTTTTAAATGAGTTTAATTATTTAGGGGCGCATTTTTTCAACTATTCAAAAAAAAAGAATAATACAACTTTCCAAAAAAATCTCACCTAACTCATTTAAGACTATCATTTTTTTAGGAGCCATTTTTTCAACTACCCATAAAATTTTTTTGGTTCCCTCTCTCTCTCTCTTTCTTTTACTAGCACGCCTACTCTCTCCCTCTCTCCTCTCTCCTTACCTTCCTATCTCTCTCTGTGCAAGCTTTTTTTTTTTCCATTTTTGACGAAGTTGGAGCTGTTCATTTTGTATCTAGTGGGGCAGAGAGAAGAAGCTGTCTTCATTTGGGTTGTTGTCTTCTTTTGGAAAAGGTAAGTTGTTGTTGTCTTACAAGTTGTATGTATATGTTAATCTTTTTTATTACTATTTTTTTTAATAATCTGTTTTTTCTAAATTCATCAATATTTTACTAATCTGTTTTTTATGCAATTAATTTTTTTTATTAGGTTATTTCTTTCTACATTAATCAAGTCGATGAAATTGGAGAGGGAATAAAAGGCTCAAACCAGGTGACATTTTTTCATTTTTTTTATATTCAATCAATTGAGATATTTCTAGACTAAAATTATCTATTAGATTCGTTGTTAATTGCGTGTTTTATTTTTATTTATAAATTTATAATTTTTAGAAATGTTACCAAAAAAACAAGCATCCGGATATCAAAAACGAAAAAAACAAAAAAGAATAGAAGAGGTGACACAATCTTTTAAGTTAAATTCCATAGATGATACCAAATTGAAAAAATATTGTGATAATCTCGAAACAATTTTAAAACATGAAACTTATTCTGATCTTGATGGAAAAGATTTATTTGAAGAACTTAAAGTTTTGCGAGATATATTACCAAAAGAAACAAAAACGGCAATTGAGATACTAAATTTCTTAAAAAAAACTTAATTGTTTTCCAAATTCATTTATTGCTTATAAAATTCTATTGACCATACCTGTTACAGTCGCATCTGCGGAAAGAAGTTTTTCAAAATTAAAATTATTAAAAAATTACTTACGATCAACTATGTCACAAGAAAGATTAAACGGCTTAACTTTGTTATCTATTGAACATGAATTGGTAGATAAACTTGATTGTAAAACTTTAATTAGTGATTTTGCAAGTCGAAATGCTAGAAGAATAATTTTTCAATGAGTTTTTAGGTATTTAATACTTTTGTACAATATTTTTTTGAAAGGGCCCTAAATTGATTATCGCACAGAGTACTACAAATCTCAGGACCGGCCCTGGTCCTTACCATTGCATAAGTATATTGAACATAACCTAAAAACGAATGATTCCTACTTAGGGACTCATGGAAGAAGTCTGGATGACTCTATATTTCATCGAGGAAATGCATATTTCCGCTCCATCCTGTTTAAGAGATATACTGGATCTTGTTCAAGACAAAGTTTGAATTTTTTTTCTTCAATTTTTAGGCTTTAGTTTTTTGTGAGTGTTATGTTGTCCTCGTTTTATAATTGTGTAAATGTTCCTCATATGTAAATCTTGATTTCATCAATATTTTTTTTATATTCTTTTATCACCTTTGTGTTAGTCCTCAATTAGTTATTTTTAAAAAACAGTTTGGAACCCTCTCAATTATAATTTTGTTTCCAATTTTGTTAAATATTTCTCTAGTCCGAAATCCTTCAAGTTTAAAATTTTAGTTTATACAAGGGCTATTAAAGTTGTAACTGTAATGACCCGACTTTTTACAAGTTTTATGATCATTGAATTTCATAAAGTCAAGTACATTTTATTATTTTTATTATCATTGGTGAATTTTAATAGGAATAATCAAGCAATTATTTAATTAGTTTGGGGTAATTACTGAATTAAATGTATGTTTGCTGTGACTTAAATTAGAGTAATTAGGTGATTATTAGATTAGTTGGATAATTCAGGGATTAAATGTGTCATTCGGGGGATTTGATTGGAATACTAAAACTGGGTCAATTCAATTAGGATGAACAAAATCGAAAGTTAACTTTAAAAAAATTACAAGATAATGAGGACTGCTTCAGCAGCTTTCTTAGTCACTATGGCAGCTTTGGAACAGTTATAGTGGGGATATTTGGCCAGTATGGAGGTTTTAAATGCTGAAATTTTGGAATTGTTTTAAAAATTTGTTAGAGCCACCAATATTTCAAAACGTGGCATGAGGTTCTGTTGTTAATTGGTTTGCACCATTAAGGGATTGAAACGTGTCCCATACCCCATGTGTTTCTCTTATTTTAAATAAGGGTGAGTAGGCTTCTACAAAAGCAGCTGGCCAATAAATTTGGAGGAGAGAAAATAAATTTTCTCCCGAGCCTTCCCCTCTATTAGTGTTGAATACAAACCAAAATGAGTGAGTTGAGGGTGCGTAAGGGGAGGGTACAAATGCAAAGGAAAAATGTATTTGAGTGTATTTTCAATCTTAGAAGCTTAGTAGCCTCTGCATGTAGAGGTTCCCTTCCTCACTGACTATTTCTTCACGTTTTTGACCCTCAAATAGGAAAAGGTGTTCTGTTTAAGGCATAATTAGAAATGCATTTTTAGATATTATACATGTTTGAGTTATATGTATATATTTATGAGTGTTGGTTATATTTATGCATTTGGTCATTTGGATATTAATTTATGTAAACATATATGGAAACGAAAATGTCAATTTAGAGAGAGAAACTCTCTTTTCTCTCTAAAATTCTCTTCGTCCTTCTTTATCTTCCACCATGATTTCTCCTACACCAAGATAATCATATGCAAAGGCAGTCAATAAACATTCCTTTGCTCAGATTCTACAACATGAATCATTTGCTAAAGGTAATTATCGTCATACTCAAACTTCAGTCGACAACATAGCCACTTATTTTTCAAATCTTTCGAAATCAACCTATCAAGGTGATACTCCTGTCATCAAGATTACTAGCGACATATACAAGTCTTCCATTTAGGCATGCAAATATAGACTATTGGGTAGACTCTTTTTCTCCAAAGGTAAGAGATCAATATCTGATGTTCCTCTTCATCATATTCTTTCAAATCATTGGAAAATTGATAATTCATTGAAAAATATGCCTAAAGGAAAAGGATTTTATAGCATGTATTTTGAATCATTAGAAGACAAGAATAAGGTGTGGATTCAAGGATCTATCAAATTTGATATTGGTTTGTTTAAACCTCTGAAATGGGTTTCGGATTTCGAACCGGTATGTTACGTATTGTCGAAAGACAATGTTTGGATTAAATTCTTGGAGTCACCAGATGAGTATTGGCATCCAAGATTAATTTTAGAAATTTTCAGTGGGGTTAGTAACCTAATAAAAATTGACGAGGCAACACTAGAGCAAATATGGTCTGTTTGCTTGGGTTTTAATTAAAATTGATTTTTATTATGAATTGCCGAAATTTGTTATGATTGAAAGGGATGACGGAGTCAGATTCCCTGTGGAAATTGAGATGGAGCAACTACTATTATTTTTTTATTTTTGTGATTACGTTGGCCATGCCATTTCAACCAGCAAAATTTTAAAAAATCAGATTCCAACTCATCCTATGGGAGACAAAAGGGCATTGGATAAAACCAATTTTTTTGGATATGATTGGTCATTCAGCAGGCAAATCAAAGCATCCCATTATCTCACAAATAAATATAAACTAGCATGAGAAACAAATTATTTCGGCAACAAAAGGTTTGAAGAGTTCCTTGAAGTTAGGGAAGTTAGATGGTCAAGTGTCTAAGGTCAACAGCAGGCACAAAGTATGGGGAGGAATCAATCAAAACCAAGAAGAAAATCATATATCCATTATTTAGGATGTTTTTACTGATCAAGCCAGTTTAAAAGGTAACATGGAGGGGAAGTCACACGAGGCCAAGTTAACAAATGCGGCCGCTGATTTTAATTCAAGCTTTAAATCAGTGGTTACAAGATCTCGGGATATTAATACCTTCCAAGATGATCAGCTCACGAGTTTGAATAATTTCATTAAATCTGGGACGTTAGAAACTTTTGACTATGTGGCTATGATAAGTGACGACAACAACAGGTCTCAAGTAACCAACAAATTAGGGGGAGGAATAGTCCAAATAGTTTTCGAAAATATTCAGCCATCTAATTATCAAAGTCATGCACCCAGAAGATTGCATTTTTAGGCAAAAAATCGAATAGTAATTCAAGAAGATGTTATTTTTGGGTCCGGTAGAAATAATGTCTACCCCGAATATAAAAAATGAGAATACCTACGAACAATTGACTTTGGATGAACAAACCCCTAACATGGTGAATGAAAATCAGAATTCTTATTTAGGGCATATTAACATTTCCTCCAATGACCCTTAGGTCCGTTTGGTTCGTGGTGAAATACTTTTCACCGTGTTAAAAGTAAAAGGTGAATTATTAGCGCGGTGATTTTGTTTTCACCATCTCCGTTTGGATGGTCGAGTTTTCACTAAGTGAAAATTTTAACTTTTTCACCATTTGTTGTTTGGATGGTCAAGATTAATATGGTGAAAAAATAAAATGACCATATTACCCACATACTTCAAATGCATATAACTATTTTGATTTTCATCACACAAGTGTCAATTACAAATGACAGTTTTTTTTCATTGTTGGAATTTTTTTTTTTTAAATTGGGATTGTTTTCTTTTTTAATAAGAACTTTATTTCATTAGAGAAAGAATTTAGTCACGATTTTAATTTATATGTTGAGATCCCAAAGAATGATTCCACACAAGTTCTTGTAATGACTTAAGACTTGGTTGGGGAATAATGTGGTAATAATCAAAATCATATTCAAGTCAGCAATTCGTTTGAAATATTACAATCCATTGAACATTCAATTACTTTTGGAGGATCTAAAAATTCTCAAGGGGATTCTTTTCAGGCCTTAACTAATGAGGAGAAACCCGCTCTTAATTTTAATTTAAGAACTTCTTCTTCTCCTTCAAGAATTTGATAATTTTCCTAATTTGTTTCATTGTCCCGTGTAAGAGGGCTACCAGAGGATTTTTCTCTTATTTGTTTATAAATAAATTTTTCTTTCTTGAAAAAAAAAAATATTAATTTATGTGAAAGGAAAAATATAGTTAAGGGATGTGACAAAAAATAATATCCTAAACTATTGAAAAATTACTATTTGGGAGTTAAGGTTGTTATAAATTTTGTTTTCAACGATGAGATATTTGTAGAAAGGTCTTTTGACCCAAAACTATCAAAAAATTATAGCTTGAGCCCTAATCTTGTCAAAAATTCAATCTTGACCCTAATTTTTAATTTTGATGGTAAACGTGCAAAATAGTCCCTAAACTTTGGATATTGGGCAAATAACCCCAGAAGTTTGAATATATGAAAAATAAGAACTTTGAATATTTGAAAAAAGGCCCCAAACTTTGGAATACTTGCAAAACAACCCACGAACTTTGAATATTAAAAAATAACTCTTAAATTTTGGAATATTTTAAAAATAGCCCCTAACTTTGGAATAATTGCAAAATAATCCTTAAACTTTAGAATATTTGCTAAATAACCCTTGAAATTTAAATATTTTCAAAACATCCCCCGACTTTGAAATATTGTGAAACGACCCAAATTTTGGAATATTATAAAAGTGCCCCTAAACTTGTGTTTTTTGGAAATTAACTCATTGTATTTAAATGTTAGTGGACTATGACATTTGTAAAAAGTTACAAGGGAAACTGAACACTTTAAAAATTATGAATTTGACCCCAAATGTTGTGTTAAATTGTTTCGCCCCAAAGAAGCTCAAAACTTAAAATGCATATTTAAGTACGTAACGGGCATGTAAAGTGTAAATTGTGAGTGAAGGATTTTTTTCTAGTTTGGCCCCTTTGGTTGGGTATCGTTGATGCAGAAAAAGGATTTCTTTTACAACACGATAAATTTATAATGCCGACTAAAACAGAATGATGTGAGGGATAGAGTGAGATAATGTGTATACGTGGTTCAGCCGGGGTTGACCTACATCCACGGGTGAAGGGAAGGGGGAGTCTTTCTTTATAATTATAGGGGATGCTTGAGTATAGATTTATAGAGTTATTAGATTTTCTTTATCATCATTATGAGAGGTTTTATATACATATTCTGTTAAAACGTTCTCCTTTACTTTTAGCATGCACATTTGATATATTTAAATCTAGATGTGACACATGTTCGGATCTTTCAAGATACTTTTCTGCAGTAATAGGGGTCGTGCTAGCCATTGGTAACACGTACGTTGATTAATTCTTCAAAGGTTAAAATACACTGGAATTACCAAAGATGAGCCTTCAATTGGTTGTGAAGGATCATGCACCAAATAATGTTGAGTCTTTGGCTTCTAATGAAGTCCTTGAAGTCTATATAATTTAGATGCCTTGTTAAAATATCCCGTTTGTCCAACCTGGGGTCGAAAGCCTTCGGCTATGTGAGTGATTAGAGATCAGCGCTTGTATACTAGTTGTGTCCATCCGATCGAGATTGTGCACCCCTTCCTCTCTTCTGCCTCTCGAAGGGGGGAATAGGGAAGGAAAGGGGGATCAAAAGGTCTCACGCCCTACTTAGGAATGCTTCGATCTTCATCAGTGTAGGGTAAATATAAAGATATGGAGTGGCCAACCTACTTTGCACAAAACAGGCAAAAAAATATGTTGCTGCCTCGAGAGAGCGGCATTGAAGATAATAGTTCAAAGGGTTTGGGACTAAGTTATTGAATTGGAAGGTGTTAGGAACCCATCCTGCCCTTTCGATCTCTCTTAGGCTTGTGTTATTATTTTTCTTTATTTCTCCATGAAGTGTGTGTGCATGTATATATAATAGGTATCGAAATCACCCAACTCATATCATGGAAGAGATAGAGTGAGGTCATCCATAGGAATGTTCGCAAAACAATATATATCAAAGTTTATCGCGATATTGATCGTTATGATGAAACGATAATATGTGTTGGATGAAACGCTAAAAAACAAAATATGTATACTAATGCAAGAATATGAAAATGGGAGATTTAGGAAAATTGAAAAAAATTTGGGAATTGGAAAATTAAGAAATTGGACTCGAGTCTTGGACTTTAATCCAAAGCGCCTACGTAGCTTATAAAAGCCTCAAAGTCCACGTAGTTCGAATGCGACATGGTGGTGGGGTTTATCCCATAGATTCGAACATAATTTTATAATTGGTGTGTGTGTCGAAAAATATGTTTTAGTCTTGAAAAAGTGTGATGGATAATCCCGTTCGAAATTTATGGGTGTAACCCTCTTTTTAGTTTGTTCTGGGTTTTTTTAGAAAATAAAGTATGTGAAATATACTAATAAAAAAGTATATACTAATGTATATGAACTAAAGTAAGAACTAGATTATGAATCTAATCAAATTTATGCAAAAATAAGGAATTTAAAGAGAGGGGGAAGGATTGTGACCTTCTTTGAAGCTTGATCTTTGATCTTGAATGAACTCCCTTGAATGTGAGATGAATGTTGGATGAGAGAGAATGTGATTTTTCCAAATTAGGTATGAAAAGGATGGGAATGTAAGCTTGAATGGAATTTCACATGGAGTAACTTCGTTGATTTCGAGAGAATGCTGCTGAGATCACTAGTGTTGATCGATCTGAGGTCTGCTCTAGGAGTGAGGTCATTCCCTCTTTTTATAGAACATAATCTGATTAAGCGTGAAAAGTAGTGTCTCGTCAAAACGCTAATCATTGAATTCGTTCCACCGCGTTAATACAAAAACCTAAATTACGACTGCACTTGCGATACAAGTATAGCGGTAATTCGGGTATCGAGAATCCACAGGGAGTGATTGAATTTCAGATATTAATTGATTTACTATTTCAATAATAAAAGAGTAAAAGGTGATATGGTTTAAAAAAAAAAAGGAAAAAATCAAGAAGTTAACACTAAACAACAATTAAATAAAACGAGAGTTCGGATCGCGTACCCGCCATGGGCTAAACAACTAATAATTAGAATTTCGATTCGAAAACATTTAACCGAGAATTTTTAGTTAATTATAAACATCACGCAAGAAGAAATTTAACTCAAAGTTGTGAGATAATACATTTAATCAAAAATGGTCATACGCGGATTAAATTCGGATTATTGCGATAAACACTAACGTTCCATGACAAAGAAAGTTAAACGCATAATAAACCAATTTTAATACGCGAGGTTTCAATTAAATGTGATTTTACAGAAAACCTAATTTTCGGAGCTCTACGCCCATCAATGGCGGACACACGATCCAAACCCTATTTAACTACTCACTACACATGGTTAATCTAGTTAAAACAACTAATTAATAACTAAAACAAGAAATAAATTACAACAACTAATTAATCAAGTAATAAAAGTAAAGACAAAGCAAGAAATTAAGTAACAAAGTAAGAAAAATAACAATGGAAGCTTACATTAACAAGGGAGAAGATGATAGTGTCATACAAACCCATTTGGGTGCAAACCGTAGGAGAGATAAAGCTCCACCCAAAATCCCCTCTCTAACCTAAAACTAACCTAAAATGATGAAAAAACTGAGTTTTCCAACTTAATACAATGTTTACATACATATACACCACCAAAAATCAACTTAAATAATGAAATTTGCGGACTTTTATCCGAATCGATTCGCACCTGACAGTGCTGAATTCTCAGCTTTGTCCAACTTTACGGAAAATGCTGTAACTTCTTCGTTATAACTCGAAATTAGGCACGTTCGGAGGCTACGTGAAGATAAATCAAAGGGAAACAACATCCAAGAATACATTAGGCCAAAAAACTAAATTATGAAATGACTAAAATTCCCTTGAATGTGACCTTGAGTGTGATTTTGAAGATAAAACCATCCTAAAAATGCCATAACTCCCTCATTATACATCGAAATCATGCACCGTCAGTGGACACCCGAAGAGAAATTAAAGGGGTTCAACTTCCATGAGAGTTTAGGATTAAAATCCGAATGATGAAAATACAAAAATGCCCCCGAAACTGCAGCCTTTAACGGATCATTTTTCGAACGCTACCAAACTTAACGCCTAGCACCGAAGTACCTACAAAAGCTCAATTATACCTCATATAGCATGTTAACATATAAAACGGATCTTGTCTGGTTAACGATCATAAATATAGGAATTGAGGTACCCAATGGGGCTAAAATGCATAAGTATAAGGGCGAAAATACAATATTAGTGCCGAATCACACCCCGTAACTTACACATTGCTAGTCCCTAGCAATGAAGTACAAAGCAAGAAGAACTACAAGAAAAATAAAAGCACGATACAAGTAGAAAAATGAGAAACAAAAATATAGGGCCACTTTCGCGGGCGAAAGATTGCATTTAGCGTATGCAATAAGCCGTTAAACCCCTAGGTTACCCTAGTGGACGAGTGTCGTCTCATGAGGGTTTTAAGGGATGAAACCAACAAACATCAAACAGTTTCCTCAAAATATTCCCAATGAACATGCGACAAACTCAATAACAACGAAAAAGATTTCAAACGCATTATTAGCATAGTGAACGAATTCAAGCTAAAGTCCGTTTTTATTAGCAGGTTGAATGCACCTCATAGAATTGAAACTTTAAAAGTGGGAGGGGGGGGGGGGGGGTGGGGGGAGAGTACATGCATAGTATGATTTGGAAAAAACTTATTTAAATCGGATAAACATAAAAGCATGCATAAATCAATCCTCACGGGCATTACACTCATCAAATAAATTCACTCGAAATAGGGAGGTAACACACGGGACATGCGGGCATAAAGAGTAAATGGAAATGGAAATTAGGCTGTGCACATGTCATTAATGAAGAACGCAATATAGAAAATAAAAAAAATGTAATCTCAATGAAAGATACCGCTCATAAAAAAGAGGCAAAATGCATTTTCACAGATTATCAAACTATTTCAACTTTTTAATTAAATTCACCCTAAGATCACATAGGACTTGTATAGGGTTGTAATGTAGGCTAGGCTAGGGTACGGAATGAAGGATATATGTACGGATTCAAAGTGTTCGAAATGAAAACTAGGGATAATGGTAAATTGTGGGAAATATCAAAAATGGAAAATGATTTCCAAAACAAGCATTGCATATGAAATTGGAGAGAGACAAGGATTATTGAACACAAAATACAACATATACAACCTTTCTCTTTCTTTTCTTTTGTTTTCTTCCTTTTCTCACTTTCTTTTGTTTTTTTTCCTTTTTCACTACACTTTTTTTTTTCTTTTCACACCTTTTTCATGCTCAAATTGCAACCACACTAGATAACATCATTCAATCCCAAGCAACATTCCAAACAAAGGCATGAAAGGTAATATATATGGTTTACAACTCCAATTAGGAGTTGGTTATGAGATTAGGGGTAACGAAACGAAAGGCTAATTTTTAGGCTCAAAGGGGTTAACGAGGGAAAATATATAAGGTAAGTCCAAGGAAAATATGGGTGATATAACAAAGATGGCCTATGATCATTTCCTAAAGTTTACACAATTCTCGAGTCAAAACGATATATGAAAATCATGCTCAAGTAACACATTTCAAGAATGAACTCAATTAATGAATGATTAATGAAAGAATAAAGAGATTACCGACAAATTCAACATTTTCAAAGAGAAAAGAAAACTGTATGCACTCACAAACTACGAAAGGTACAAAGCTTACTCGGTGTAAGTTTATACAATGCAATAAAAGATTACCGGGTTATAAAAATCTTAAACCAAATCAAGAAAACAAGAAAAGGGCATGTGCTCATGGGTTAAAGTTTAATTCATGAAGTTATTCATAATATCAATGATTTGAGGACTAAAGTCTAACAACTTCTAAGATCGAGAACATGCATCACTGAGTTGTCTATTGGATCGAGCAATTATTAAAATTTATCATCGAAAATAAGGCAAAATTCCCAATAAAGGAGAAAAAAGAAAGAAAATATTTTTGAAAATTTTCAATTTTTAACAAAAAGCATGCTTTATAACTAACATGTAATAAAATCCATGGACTTAACATGAAATGGATAGAATATCCTTACCCCCTAACTTAAATGTTGCATTGTCCTCAATGTTAATCGAGAACACAACATAAAGATATGAAAAGAATGATATTACCCAAAATTGGAGCGATCCTCGATAAGCACGAGTCCAAAGAATCAACAAAACAAGTTAGTACAGAGCATAACGAAAATATTAACAAAAAGTTTAACTAAATACACTAGACTAAATTAAAAAAAAAAGGAAAAAGAAAGAAAGAAAATTAAAAATCTAATTATTTACAACCTACTATTTGGACTTTTAACTAACTATACACTAGAAGTCTAAATAGTTGAGGATCCACCCAAAAAATTTTTTGAGTTTGGAAGATCAACGGTGGACCCTCCATAGCATGCATGCCTCCCGAAAAATAGGAATTTCGTTTGAAAAACGGAAGGCATGTGTAAGGCGTAAGCAATGCACCATCATCAATTAAAAGAGAGGGATGTTGGGGGATTTGGATTTTAAAGGAGACAAGACTGCATTAATCTCTGAAAAATAAAAATCACATCCCCAAGGTTCTTCAATTGGAAGGGGAGGTGGGGCTAGTGTAAGTGAATAGCCCATGAGATGAACCATCTCAAAATAACATTCCCGTATAAGAATCGGATCAAAGTATTCAAGACTTTCAACTAGTTCTTGTGATAAATTTAACGGTTCGAGAATAGTAGGTAATAAAGGAGCTGAGGGACAATCGATAGTGCTTGGATCACTCTCAATTATTTCTTCCTCAAAAAGGGGTGTAGGTGAAACAAAAGTTTCGACCTCAACCCGGCTTTTTGCAGATGAATTGATCTCAGCGAGTTGGACATTTTTCTTTGTCCAAGCATCATAAATCGCAACCTCATCGTTCAATTCCTTTTTCCCAGAACGCAAAGTTCCATCCCGAGACAATGAGGGATTACCTATAACTTCTTGATTTTCACGTGCAAGACGCTCATACTTAAGAAATTGTAGGCATTCTCGCATTGTTTTGGGAGTGTAACTTTGAGAACTGATATGCCCATACATATCCTCGGCCAGGTCAAGGGCCAGGACGACCCTTCATCAGACTCCGGACGACCCCTCAGGGGGGCCGACCCTTCATCAGGCTCCGGACGACCCTTCAAGGGGCCGATCCCTCTTCAGGCTCCAGCCGACCCCGCAGGGGACCGACCCTTCATCAGGTTCCGGATGACCCTCCGAGAGTACGACAGTACGAGACCACAATTAGGCCAGACTAACTACTAGAAGGAACTTTGCCCTCGGCCTCATATCATAGGCCGAGGGTGACATCATCGCAGCGCGTGGTTTGGGACACGCGTGGAATAGTGCGCGTGAGGCTCATATGGCACGTGGCAGACCGTTATAACCAAATCACACCCTCACGTAAGATAATATTATGTCATCATTTGGCATCTACAGGTGTCAACAGGAGATTGGCTAGATGAACATTCACATGCACCATGCATACTTGGGGGGTACACTACACCCCCCAAGACCTATATATACTTGTCACCTACAACCCTACAGGGGGATGGATCGATAATTATAATCCTGGTAAAAACTCTGCTTGTACACACAGTAGAGAGAGATAGTGAGCTTATGTGCATTGTATCCAAGGCCATTAGTGCCCATACTTAGTGGATCAGACACTCACAGTGGATGTAGGCCTAATTGGCTGAACCACTATACATCATTGTCTTATTCCTCTTATCCTCATCTCCTTCTATAAACTTATACACTTACATCTCTATGACTGCCATGATTACTATTGTTTGAGCTCATCATCACTTACCTGGTGGTGCTAGATTTCAGCATCATCACTTTGGCGCCGTCTGTGGGAACGAGAAGACATCTTTTCCTTGAAAACAGCGTGACCTCACTGGGCACTTTGGTGGTGAACCAGTTCTCCCACTGGGAGGAGGTGTTTCACCATTAAAAGAGACCCACTAAGGTTCTCAAGCTCACAAGTCTTTTTTCCAGTTCAACTGTTCACAGCTCAAACACATGGCACCGGAGATGCCACCACCACCACTTCCCCCACCGGATGAGGGGGGAGGACCCAGTTCTAGTCAACCACCACCGCAGTCTGAGATGGCTGATGTGGCGGCAGCCTTGAAGTCTCTGGAAGCAAGCCAGCGGATCATGCAGGAGCAGTTCACAGCTCTGAGCCAGAACATACTAAGATCACCAGGGGTCTCACCTAAGATGATTACTCCGGCAGCAGCTCCAGGACAACATGTGGCCAGGGGACCACCCCAAGCACCATGCAAAGTACTTCCACCCCCTCAGCGGCGTAGGGATGTTGCTGACCCCCGGCGTCTATGCCTGGGGAGGCAAGGAAACCCTTGCCCTGAGGATAGGTATGATGATCTGGAGGGAGAGGAGGCCCCCATAGAATGCTGGGAACCATATGAAGTTTCCAATAACACTGTACGACCTCTTCAGGAGAGTAGGGGGAAGGGCGAGAGACCAAATCCTGATGATCGTCCAAGAGGCTCTGCTTTCGATCCCTTGAGCAGGGGGTCGGCCTTTGAGAGGCTGGGCCCAGTAAATGACCTGCGGGAAAAATTGTCCAGGTCAAGGAGTGCCGCGAGGTCCAAAAGGGAGACATCAGATGTCCGACCCCATGGGGGCGGCACCTAAGATGGGACGACGGCCAGGGGGAAGTAAACATCCGACACAGGCCAGCCGCGGCAGGACCCCCCGTCCATCTCAAAGAGGTGGCAGGGGATAACATCGGCCAAGCCGACCCTACGAGGCCCTGGAATGATTCGATCCAGCGACTGGAGGATAAGATCGGTGATATACTGAAGAGCCGTGACCCTCTACAAAGGGGATACACCATAGGCTCACCCTTTGTGGCGAAGATAGTCAACTTCCCTACTCCATCAAAGTTCAAGCTACCTGTGGTCACCCCAAGATATGACGGGAGCACCAACCCTGTCCACCATGTGGAGATGTATCAATCAGCGACATACATATATTCTATCTCAGATGAGATGAGGTGTCGTTCCTTCTATGGTACCCTGACTGGGGCTGCACATGTTTAGTACACGTCTCTCCCAAAAAACTCCATTGAGAACTTTAAGCAGTTGGCAGACCGATTCATCCATAACTTTTGCTTTGGGATGAGGCCACAGAAGAAGACCACCCACCTGCTCTATGTTAAGCAGGGGAAGAATGAGAGTCTAAGGGACAACATAGCCAGATTCAATAAGGAGAAGCTATATGTGGAAGACTATGAGGAGAGCATAGCTATGACAGCCTTGATTGGAGGGCTCCAAAAGGGGAAGCTGTTATGGAAGCTTGCTGAAGACCCTCCGAGGACGATGGCTGAATTGCTGTCAACAGCAGAAAAGGTGATGAACGCCGAGGAGGCAATGGCTGCAAAATACGAAGACGAAAAAGGAGGCGCTAGTGAGGGTAAATACCCCAAGAAGAGCAAAGAGGGGAAGAAGAGGTCTACAGATGACAAGTTCGCTGGCTACACCCCTCTAACGGTCAGCTGTGAACATATTCTCAATGAGATAAAGAGTGACCGGTCCCTGAAGTGGCTTCAGAAGTTGAGGGCAGCCCCCAACAAGAGGAATAAAAACCTGTGGTGTGAATTTCACCAAGACCATGGCCACGTGACAAACAAATGCTTTGCTCTAAAAGATGAGATTGAGAGGATGCTGAAAGAATGGAAGCTCAGAAAGTACATTGACAAAGGTGCCTTCAAGAGGGGCCGAGGGGACGACCCCAGAAAAAAGCGAGTTGATGCATGTAAAGAAGGTCCTCAAATGAGAGGGGACGACCTTTCTGATGATGAGGACGACCCTGACCTCCCGCCGAGAGACGACCAAGGCCCTGTCAAGAGGCTTAATCGCTTGGGGTGGGAATGATCTCCGGGGGTCTGGCAGGAGGAGGGTCTGAGGTCGCTGACAGGAAGGCCCATGTGGCTGAGGCCAACGCAGTGACGAAGACAGTACACTCAACCTCTCTGGAGGTCAAGTCAGAAAAGAGGAAGAAGGTCGACATGGACACTCTGATAGTGGGGTTCTCAAGAATGGACTTTAAAGGCCTCTTAGCCCCACACGACGACCCGCTCGTCATCACAACTAGGGTGCACGGATCTGAGGTGCCGAGGATACTAGTCGACGGGGGCAGTTCTGCAGATGTAATGTTTTGGCCATGCTTCAAAGCCTTAGGTCTCAGTCGTTCTAGACTCGTCCCGTACCATCATCCATTGATTGGGTTCAGTGGGGAAAAGGTTCATCCAATTGGAGTGTATGAGGCCGATGTCAGGATGGGAGACGAGTGGCCGAGATGGCTTACCAAGAAGGTTAGTTTCTTTGTGATGGATGAACATGTGTTTTCAGCCTACAACATCATATTGGGGCGTGTGGCCCTCAAGGGGTTTGAAGCTGTGCCGTCTACGGTCCATCAGATGATTAAATTTCCTACCCCTTACGGAGTGGGGGAAGTCCAGGGAGACCAGACGACAGTGCGAGAATGTTACTACAATTCCATTGAAGAAAGAGAGGCACAGAAGAGGGCTACAACTACTTACAATATTGATACCCTAGACCCCAGGGACGAGACGAAGATAAAGAAAGGAGAGGCCGCAGAAGAGGTAGAATCCATCATCCTCGATGAGGATGACCCGGAAAAAACCGTCCAAGTCGGCAAGTCTCTGAAGCCCAATATCAAGGAAGACCTCATTAGACTGTTGAGGAGAAGACAAAGCATCTTCGCATGGAGTCATGAAGATATGCCAGGGATCGACCCTGAAATCATGTGTCACAAGCTCAATGTAGTAGAGGGAGAAAAGCCGATAAAGCAGAAGAGAAGAATTTACTCTAGAGAGAAGTATGAGGTCATAAGGGATGAGGTCAAAAAATTAGAAGATGCTGAATTTATCAGAGAGGTCATCTACCCTGAATGGCTGTCCAATGCAGTCATTGTCCCGAAGGCCAATGAAAAGTGGAGGATGTGTGTAGACTTCACAGACCTCAACAAGAATTGTCCCAAAGACAAATTCCCTCTCCCCCGCATTGATCAGATGGTAGATGCTACCGCAGGCCATGAGATCATAAGCTTTATGGATGCCTATTCAGGGTACAACCAGATCTTCATGAACCCTGAAGACGCGGAGAAGACAACCTTCATTACTGACAAGGGGACATACTGCTATAGGGTCATGCCCTTTGGCCTAAAAAATGCGGGGGCGACGTATCAACGCCTTATAAATAAAATGTTTGAAGACTAAATTGGGAAGTCCATGGAGGTCTATGTAGATGACATGCTGACTAAGAGTTTGAAGGCGGAGGATCATGTGGCAGACCTGGAGAGGACCTTTAATACAATGGACAAGTACCAGATGAAGCTCAACCCGGCCAAGTGTGTCTTCGTGGTCGGAGCAGGGAAGTTCTTGGGGTTCATCGTCAACCAAAGGGGCATCGAGGCCAATCCCGAAAAGATAAAGGCCCTTGTTGAAATGAAGACCCCCAAGTCCATTAAAGATGTTCAGAGACTTACAGGGAGAGTTGCTGCCTTGAACATGTTTGTGTTTAGGGCCACAGAAAAGTGTCTACCATTCTTCAAAATCCTCAGGAAGGCCTTCGAATGGAGTGAAGAGTGTGATAAAGCTTTCAAGGAGTTAAAGTCATACCTGGGGTCTCCCTTGCTATTGTCACGGTCCGTGCAGGGTGAACGACTTTATGTCTACCTTGCCGTCTCAGACTCGACCATCAATGCAGCCATTGTGAGAGACAAAGACGGGGTACAAAAGCCTGTGTATTTTAACAGCAAGGCACTCCAGGGGGCAGAGCAAAGATATCCAAGGATGGAGAAGTTGGCCTATGCTTTGATCCATGCATCGAGAAAAATGAAGCCATACTTCCAGTCCCATACAATGGTCATCCTCACTGACTCTCCTCTTAGGCAGGTCTTGCACAAGCCTGAAAAATCAGGGAGGCTAATGGCCTGGGCTATAGAGCTGGGGGAGTTTGATATTGTGTATCAGCCTAGGACGGCCATTAAGGGGCAAGCATTGGCAGACTTCGTGGCCGAGTTTACCTAGCAAAGTGATGAAGCCGAGGGTGAGAGCCTCAGGAAGACAGATACCCGACAAGGTAGGCTAACCAACACACCTGCAGATAAGACTGAGACAAGCACCGCTATAAGGAAAGTGGCCAAAAATGAAGAGGGAAGATATCTCGTTAGACAGGGGTCACTCACCAAGGGAAGTTTCTCGAAAGAACATACTGTGTGGAGTCTCTTCGTCGATGGGTCCTCTTGCGAAAGCGGGAGTGGAGTTGGATTAATAGTATCAGCACCCGATGGCACAGACATTGAGTACGCCTTGAGGTTCAATTTTAAGGCCTCCAATAACGAGGCCGAATATGAGGCCTTGATAGCAGGCCTCTCCTTGGCCAAATCACTTAATGTCGGCCAAATTTTGGTTCATAGTGACTTGAGGTTAGTAGTGAACCAGATACTAGGAGCCTACGAGGCCAAGGACGAGAGGATGGCTAAGTACCTTGGGAAGGTGCGGTCATTACTGAAGAGCTTCAGAGAAGTAAGGCTAAAGAGGATATCTAGGCTCGATAATGGTCGAGCTGACGCCCTTGCTAGGTTGGCCTCGGTGACTAGGAAAGACATCAGGAGGACGGTTCCAGTGGAAATTCTGCTTCGACCAACTATCGAAGATGCTGAGGGAACACTTGGCAATTGCCTGAATGTTTCTCAGGAAGATTCATGGATGGGCCCTCAGATCAGATACATCAAAGAGGGGGAGATGCCAGAAGCAAGGCAAGAAAGGAAGAAGCTGAGATACAGGGCTACGAAATTCACTGTCATCGGAGACACTTTGTACAAAAAGAGGTTTTTTCTCCCCTTACTTAGGTGTGTGCGTCCCTCAGAAGTCCCTTCCATTTTGCGAGATGTGCATGAAGGATCGTGCTCAAGCCACGTTGGGGGTAGATCCTTAGCGAAGAGGGTGATCACCCAAGGGTACTGGTGGCCGACCTTGGGAAAGATGCCGCGGCATATGTAAAAAAGTGTGATAAATGCCAAAGATTTGCCACCATCCCTCACCAACCTCATCAGCCTCTTACCTCCATTACATCCCCATGGCCATTTGCAGTGTGGGGGATCGACCTGGTAGGACCCTTACCAAGAGCAGTCAATAACTATCGATTCCTCATCGTAGCGATTGACTATTTCTCAAAATGGGTGGAGGCCGAACCGATGGTCACGATTACAGAACAGAAGACCTTCCAGTTCATCTGGAAAAATGTTATATGCAGATATGGTCTCGCCAAAACCCTCATCTCGGATAACGGGACTCAGTTAAAAAATGCCTCTCTACAGAAGTACTGTGAAAGGGTGAGTATCAAACAATTCTTCTCTACCCCGGGCCGACCTCAGGCCAATGGGCAGACAGAGGTTACAAACAGGACAATCCTAGATGGAATCAAGAAGAGGCTTGGGGAGGCAAAAGGAAGATGGGTCGAGGAATTATATGCCGTGCTGTGGGCCTACAGGATGACAGTGAGGACCCCTACCGAAGAGACCCCATTCATGCTAGCTTATGGCTCAGAAGCCGTCATCCCCATCGAGATTGGGTTTCCTACTCATAGGGTCCAAATATATGACCCCAGAGAAATACAGAAGAGAGGAGACTCGACTTAGACCTGATCGAGGAAAGGCGGGAAGATGCCGAGATAAGGCAAGCCGCCTATCAGCAGAGGACAACAAGGTTCTACAATCAGAGGGTGAAACAGAGACCAATTGCAGTGGGGGACTTGTTCCTCAAAAAGACTTGGCAGAAGCCCAACAAGCTCCATTCTAATTGGCACGGCCCGTATAGGGTCATCGATGAAGTCGTCCCAGGGACTTATAGGCTAGAAAACCTAGAAGGGGAACCCTTCTCCAACCCCTGAAATGCAGATCATTTGAAAAAATACTATCAGTAATGTTGTAACGTCTTGATGGACGACAATTGTAATAGGTGTTGCTTTTACAGAACACATTGAAAATTAATGAGAAATACCAGTGTTTCCTATCATCTTGTGTTTGACAGTTCTAATGCGCATGGAAACATCTTCAAAAGGACAACCCTCGGCTATAATGAGGGAAAGTGGAGGGGACGACCCCACCACTGTCTCAAGAAAGACGAGGGAATACTTCGTTAAAAACCATTAATTTGGTAATCTGGCCCCTCGGCTATAATGAGGGCCAGTGGAGGGGACGACCCCACCACTGTCCTCAAGAAAGACGAGGGAAAACTTTGTTTAAAACCATTTATTTGGTCATTATAACCCTCGACTATAATGAGGGTCAGTGGAGGGGACGACCCCACCACTGTCCTCAAGAAAGACGAGAGAAAACTTTGTTAAAAACCATTAAATTGGTAATTATAGCCCTCAGCCTATAATGAGGGTCAATGGAGGGGACGACCCCACCATTGTCCTCAAGAAAGACGAGGGAAAACTTCATTAAAACCATTAATTTGGTAATCTGACCCTTCGGCTATAATGAGGGCCAGTGGAGGGGACGACCCCACCACTGTCCTCAAGAAAGATGAAAGAAAACTTTGTTTAAAACCATTTATTTGGTCATTATAACCCTCGGCTATAATGAGGGCCAGTGGAGGGGACGACCCCACCACTGTCCTTAAGAAAGACGAGGGAAAACTTTGTTAAAAACCATTAAATTGGTAATTATAGCCCTCGGCCTATAATGAGGGTAAATGGAGGGGACGACCCCACCATTGTCCTTAAGAAAGACGAGGGAAAACTTCATTAAAACCATTAATTTGGTAATCTGACCCCTCGGCTATAATGAGGGCCAGTGGAGGGGACGACCCCACCACTGTCCTCAAGAAAGACGAGGGAAAACTTTGTTAAAAACCATTAAATTGGTAATTATATCCCTCGGCCTATAATGAGGGTCAATGGAGGGGACGACCCCACCATTGTCCTCAAGAAAGACGAGGAAAAACTTCATTAAAACCATTAAATTGGTAATTATAGCCCTCGACCTATAATGAGGGTCAATGGAGGGGACGACCCCACCATTGTCCTCAAGAAAGACGAGGGAAAACTTCATTAAAACCATTAATTTGGTAATCTGACCCTTCGGCTATAATGAGGGCCAGTGGAGGGGACGACCCCACCACTGTCCTCAAGAAAGACGAGGGAAAACTTTGTTTAAAACCATTTATTTGGTCATTATAACCCTCGGCCATAATGAGGGCCAGTGGAGGGGACGACCCCACCACTGTCCTCAAGAAAGACGAGGGAAAACTTTGTTAAAAATCATTAAATTGGTAATTATAACCCTCGGCCTATAATGAGGGTCAATGGAGGGGACGACCCCACCATTGTCCTCAAGAAAGACGAGGGGAAACTTCATTAAAACCATTAATTTGGTAATCTGAGCCCTCGGCCTATAATGAGGGTCAATGGAGGGGACGACCCCACCATTGTACTCAAGAAAGATGAGGGAAAACTTTGTTAAAAACCATTAAATTGGTAAATATAGCCCTCGGCCTATAATGAGGTCCAATGGAGGGGAAGACCCCACCATTGTTCTCAAGAAAGACGAGGGAAAACTTCATTAAAACCATTAATTTGGTAATCTGACCCCTCGGCTATAATGAGGGCCAGTGGAGGGGACGACCCCACCACTGTCCTCAAGAAAGGCGAGGTAAGGGTTAGTGATAATGTAAAAAAATTGACAATGCAAATCACACAAGAGACGAGTATGGAAGACAACAAGATAGATGATAGTATAAATGAAATATCAAGTGTTCTACAAGGTAGAGTACAAAAATATTAATTACATCAAGAGGGTATGGGCTACAGACAGCCACCCTATGGAACAGCATCAGAGGGCAGGGCCTCAACATCTACAAGAGGGGTTTCCTCAATGACCAACACCAGCTGATCCTCAGACGTGCCAGCACCCTCAACATGCACTTGAGATTCCACCTGAGCCAAGGCCTCGACGATCAGAGGGTCGTCTAATTGGACTGCTTCAATAGAAGGGCTGACCGAAGAGACGACATCACCAAACTTGAGGACGACCCACCGGCAGGCCGTCCTGATCCTTCTCTCTAAGTATTCAAGGCTGAAGCCTTAAAACTCGTCCGAGATTTTATAGGCCTCCACAGCATCGGCCTCGGCTTTCCTAAGAGCCGCCTCAAGATCGGTCTTTTGCCGAGATCCCATGTTGGCCAAAGCCTCGTCCCTCTCCTTGATAAGCAAGTCCTTGGCCGCCATGTCTGCATCATGCTGCCTCGTCAGCTCATCCAAGATCCTCACGTGCTCAGTCCTGGTGCTCTCCAACTCAGCCCTTGCAGTCTCAAGCTTCAATTGAAGATCAGCCTCGTGTTGAATAGCCCTCTCGGCTTCATGGAATTTTTGCTGGTTCTCAGCCATCCATTTAGTAGCCGAGGTAAAGGCGCATACAGACTGCACAAAAATAAAAAACAGTTGTCAAGAGGCCGAGAAAATAGTTGGTAAAAGAATGTAACTAAGGGAATGAAGGGAGAACAAGTACCTGGGATAGAGCATGCAAACCATAGTCATACACTTTGGCTGGAGGCATCTTTGACAGAAACTCGTAATCAGCAGCCGAGGGGGCAGAAAACATGGACACCTTGGCTGCCCTTAGGTTCACGATAAGCGAAGATGGCTCGACTTTCAGAAGCGTCAGGTTCTGGGACCAGAAGGCCCCTATGCTGGAAGAGGAACCAGCCCCCTCAGACGACTCTACCCTCGTCCTCCTCCTTGAGTCCGGCCGAGGGTCAACAGGAGTTTCAGGCTCTTTCCTTTTGTGGCTGTCAGCAGTCGGCTCAACAATCGTCGACCCCATAACCTTCATCTTCCTCGGAGCTTGCTGAGGCTCCTTGCCTTTCTTTTTGCCTAGACCTGATAGTAAACTGGGAGCAGTCATTTCCCAAAGTTGGTCTGATATACCAGCAGGACGACCTGAAAAGAGGACGACACGTTAGAAAAGTGCAGAGATAAAGAGGAAACACTTGGAAAAAGTAAAGAATGGGAAACATTAAGTATAACTCGCATAGTTCTGTCAGGGGGCCGACCCTCAGACCAGCTTTCTTGAGGAACTGAGGGGTCATCAGATCTTCAAATTTTACAATTTCTCCCCTTCTCCCTCGTCCTCTCAGATACTCAACTATATCTTTCTCTTCCAGACTAAGTCCGGGGTCTGACCTGGCCTTAATTGAAGGGTTAGACCATCTCCTGAGGACTCTCAAACCATCGGCTACAGGTTATGCCTTGGCGGGAAACTCCCACTCTCCAGAGACAAAGAAGAATCTCTTCTTCCAATCGTGGTTGGAGGTTTGCGCCACGTGAAGAAGTTTTTTGTCAGACCTCTTCGCCCCCATGTGATAGTACCCAGGCTGTTTGGATGAAGAGGTGATATTGTAACAGGCCAAGAATACATCGACCGAGGGCTCATCAGTGAAATCATTCTTCCACAGGGAGACATAACCAAGGATCGTCCTCCAATAGTTGGGAGGAAGTTGAGAGGGGGCAACGTTGAGGGCCGATAAAATGTCTACGATGGCAGGATGTAAAGGGAGTCTGACACCTATCTTGAACATTTGTTCGTATACTGCAACCTCTCCCTCTTCACCCTCAAAAACCCTCTCAGACTCAGAGGGAGCCCTCATAAATATGGTGGGAGGAACACCATATGCATGCCTCCACAGAAGAAGGTCACGATCCTTGACCGAGGAAGTATAAGACGAGGCGTGGGAGGTGTCAACCTGATCAACATCTGAGTCCTCACCCTCGTCCTCTGTCCCCTCCCTCTCGGCCTCATCACCTGTCAGAGACCTTTGGGGAAAAGCCATCTGGAAGGCATGTGGAGATACAGTTATCACAGGGATAACCTCGGAAGTGACCATACCTTCGGCCTGTCGGCCTGGGCTTAGATCAGATGTCTCTATTCTACCAGAAGGTCCAGCGCCAGTTGGCGACGACGCTCTCTCATCCATATCACTTGAATGACACTCGGCTGGACGATAGGACGACCCACAAGACTCAGATGGCTCAAATGGTTTTATTATGGCTAGAGGAATGGAAAAAATGGGTCGTACCCAATTAGGGCCGGCCCCTCGTCTCCTCTCCTCCTCTTCCTCTATTCGCCTGATCTCAACGAATAACTTCTCTCTCTGGGAAGGGAACTCTTCAGCTAAGCTGTAAAGCCTCCTAAGCATCAAGGGGGAGACCCTACACTTGGAGGAATTGGGGGAACTTAACTACAAACAAGTTTGCAGTTGACCAGATTGGACTTTTGGATTAAAACAAAGGGAATCGATGGTTTTCACTCAAGAACACTCAAAAGCCAGTCGCCGGAAAAGTTATGAAACGACCCAAATCCAACCCTACAAACCTAAAATAAGAAAGCGAACAAGAAATGAAAGTAAAGAGGACACTGCGGAAGAAAGATTACCTGAGAAGAAAATAGCAAAGCTGCCAAACTCGAAATGTAGAAACTGCAGAAATGCCAAGAAGGCTGGAAGCTAGAGAGAGAGAGAGTTCAGGCGCGAAGAAGAAGAAGAAGAGAGAGAAACTTCAAAAAATTACTTAAATACCTTGCTAATGAGTGGGCCCACTAACCAATGCAGAGCACAACCCACGAGGAGGGCATCATTAGGGCACAAAGCCCCAAGCAAAGTGTGCAGCCGCCACGCCTTGGAAACTGAAGCGACAATGAGTACCTTCCTAGGTGTCATATCAGCTTAACAAGTGTCACTCACCTAACTGATTATACACCCATCTCAATTATAACACTATCCCTCAGCCACCTCAACAACATCTATGGCTAAGGGCTGGGGGGTGATTGATATGCCCATACATATCCTCGGCCAGGCCGACCCTTCATCAGGCTCCGGACGACCCCTCAGGAGGCCGACCCTTCATCAGACTCTGGACGACCCCTCAGGGGGGCCGACCCTTCATCAAGCTCCGGACGACCCCTCAGGGGGGCTGACCCTTCATTAGGCTCCGGACAACCCCTCAGGGGGGCCGACCCTTCATCATATTCCAGACGACCCCGCAGGGGGCCGACCCTTCATCAGGTTCCGGACGACCCTCCGAGAGTACGACAGTACGAGGCCACAATTAGGCCAGACTAACTACCAGAAGAAACTTTGCCCTCGGCCTCATATCATAGGCCGAGGGTGACATCATCGCAGCGCGTGGTTTGGGAGACGCATGGAACAGTGCGCGTGAGGCTCATATGGCACGTGGCAGACCGTTATAACCAAATCACACCCTCACGTGAGGGAATATTATGTCATCATTTGGCATCTACAGGAGATTGGCTAGATGAACATTCACATGCACCATGTATACTTGGGGGGTACACTACACCCCCCAAGACCTATATATACTTGTCACCTACAACCCTACAGGGGGATGGATCGATAATTGTAACCCTGGTAAAAACTCTGCTTGTACACACAATAGAGAGAGAAAGTGAGCTTATGTGCATTGTATCCAAGGCCATTTGTGCCCATACTTAGTGGATCACACACTCACAGTGGATGTAGGCCTAATTGGCTGAACCACTATACATCATTGTCTTATTCCTCTTATCCTCATCTCATTCTATAAACTTATACACTTACATCTCTATGACTGCCATGATTACTATTGTTTGAGCTCATCATCACTTACCTGGTGGTGCTAGATTTCAGCATCATCAAGAACTATTAGCAAAATAATTAAATTTATCTAAAGAGTTATGGTGAGACATTTCAAAATAAGCTAATTCAATAAAACGACAAGCACAAAGATTTTAATTTCTTGAAACAATCTAGCTCAAGTTAAAAAGAATGGATAAAATAAAGAATACAAATATGAATAAAAGAAATATTACGAAATAGTAAATCAACCACAATCTAAAACACACTCCCCGGCAACGATGCCATTTTGATTAAGCGTAAAAAGTAGCGTCGCGTCAAAATGCTAATCGTTGAATTCGTTTCACCGCGTTAATACGAAAACCTAAATTACGACTTCACTTGCGATACAAGTATAGTGGTAAGTTGGGTATCGAGAATCCACAGGGAGTGATTGAATTTTAGATTTTCATTGATTTATTATTTCAAGAATAAAAGTGTAAAAGGTGATATGGTAAAAAAGAAAAGGAAAAAATTAAGAAGTTAACACTAAACAACAATTAAATAAAATGAGAGTCCGGATCGCGTACCCGCCCTAGGCTAAACAACTAATAATTAGAATTTAGGTTCGAAAACATTTAACCGAGCATTTTTAATTAATTATAAACACCACGCAAGAAGAAATTTAACTCAAAGTTGCGAGATAAAACATTAAATCAAAATGGTCACATGCGGATTAAATTCGGATTATCACTACAAACACTAACGTTGCGCGACAAAGAAAGTTAAACGCATAATAAACCAATTTTAATACGCGAGGTTTCAATTAAATGTGATTTTACAAAAAACCTAATTTTCGGAGCTCGACGCCCATCAATGGCGGACACACGATCCAAACCCTATGTAACTACTCACTACACATAGTTAATCTAGTTAAAACAACTAATTAATAACTAAAACAAGAAATAAATCAAAACAACTAATTAATCAAGCAAATAAAGTAAAGACAAAGCAAGAAATTAAGTAACAAAGTAAGAAAAATAATAGTGGAAGCTTACATTAACAAGGAAGACGATGAATAGTGCCATACAAACCCATTAGGATGCAAACCCTTGGAGATATAAAGCTCCCCTAAAATCCCCTCTCTAACCTAAAACTAACCTAAAATGATGAAAAAACTGAGTTTCCCGACTTAATACAATGTTTACATACATATATACCACCAAAAACCAACTTAAAAAATAAAATTTGCAGACTTTCATCCGAATCGATTCGCATTCGCACCTCACAGTGTTGAATTCTCAGCTTTGTCCAACTTTATGGAAAAAGCCGTAACTTCTTCGTTATAACTAGGAATTAGGCACGGTCAGAGGCTAAACGAAGATAACTCAGAGGGATACAACATCCAAGAAGACATTATTCTAAAAAACCAAATTATGAAATGACTAAAATGCCCTTGAATGTGACATAGAGTGTGATTTTTAAGATAAAACCATCTTAAAAATGCCATAACTCCCTCATTATACATCGGAATCATGCATCGTCGGCGACCATACGAAGAGAAATCAAAGGGATTCAACTTATATGAAGAGTTTTGGATTAAAATAGGAATTTTAAAATTACGAAAATGCCCTCGAAGCTGCAATCGTTAACGAAACTTTTTCGAAAAGCTACCGAACTTCACACCTAGCACCGAAATGCCTATAAAAGCTCAATAATACCTCATATAGTATGTTAACATATAAAAGGAGTTTGTCTGGTTAACGATCATAAATATAGGAATTAAGGTACCCAAGGGGGCTAAAATGCATAAGTATAAGGGGTGAAAAATATAATATTCGTGCCGAATCGTAATCCTTTGATCCGAATCATGCATGGGGCATACCATTAGAAAAGTAATTCAGATACCTTCAAGTGTCCTTTAGACCGCTCTCGAGTTTAGGAGTTGACTTTGTGTCAAATATGGCTCAGAAGTGCACGTCGGTCCTTTAGACAGGAGATCGTCAGACAGAAATGGATCGATCGTCCACATAGTAAGTCATAATTGCACACGAGGTGGACCGTTGGAAAGGTAAGGAGATGTACTTTGACATTCAAAAGATCTTCGCTAGGTTCTGAAAGTTGACTTTGGTCAACAAGAGCCCGAAAGCGCCCAGTGACATCTCAGAGTAAAATGGATCATTCGTCCGCGCCGTAAGTCAGAATCGTGCACGGAATGGACTATTGGAAAGGGTATTCAGTTAACTTTGGAGATTCATTCATTATCATTCAAGATAAAGAGTTGACTTAGGGCAAACAGAGCTCGGGAGTGCCCGATGACCTCCGAATCGATTTATGAAGGAATACCGATCGTTCGTCCGAACAGTTATGTCGTTTTACGCACAAAGTAGACCATTGAAAAGAGGCTTTATGCCCTGCGAAGTTTCAAAGAGCTTTCACTCTGACGATGAAGTTGATTGGGATCAAATCGGGGCCAGGGAGCACCCGATGGCCTTCGAATCAATTTTTGGTAGTAAAAAGGGTCATTTGTTCGAACCTTTATGCCGATTCGCCCATGGGGAAAACTGTTGGAAAGGGGATTCAAATACCATAGACGATTCAAAGATTTTTTGCTCTGATGATAGATTTGACTGGAGTCAAATGGGTCTCGGGAGCGCCTGATAGCCTCTAGATTGGAACTCGGAGTATGACCTAGGTTTTATAGTGAAATGGGGAGGTCCTTGGAACATAAGTGAGACTTAGGGGGTCCTAAAATGTGGTGTCTATGGAGTCCCTAGACGGATGAGCTTGGAACAAGTGAAAGCCTTCGAATAGACACCAGATGATTATTTAAAAAGAGGTCAATTCTACGGACCTAAGGGACGAGGATGATCAATTCAGAGGGTCGAGGTCAATTTTGAGGACCTAAAGGGAATGCTGGGGATGACCACTTTTCCGGGCTGAGGTTTTATGGACCTAGAAGAGGTGATGACTGAGGGTCGAGGTCAATTTTGACCTAAAAGGGGTGACGATCGAGGGTCGAGGTTCATTCTGACCTAAAAGAGGTGACGACCAAGGGCCGAGGTCAATTCTAGACTAAAAAAGGTGATGACTGAGGGTTGAGGTCAA
Organism: Sambucus nigra; assembly: GCA_949130495.1. Classification (NCBI taxonomy): domain Eukaryota; kingdom Viridiplantae; phylum Streptophyta; class Magnoliopsida; order Dipsacales; family Adoxaceae; genus Sambucus; species Sambucus nigra. The sequence goes on from OX422216.1 coordinate 587,821,282, forward strand.
TTCTGACCTAAAAGAGGTGACGACCGAGGGTCGTGGTCAATTATGACCTAAAAGAGGTGACGATAAGGGGTCGAGGTCAATTTTGAACTAAAATAGGTGACGACCAGGGGTCGAGGTCAATTCTGGCTTAAAGGAGGTGATGACCGAGGGCTGAGGTCAATTCTAACCTAGAAAAAGGTGACGATCAAGGGCCTAGGTGAGAATGGCGGTTTCTTAAATTATACACTCTGATAACACTTGTTATAGGAAAATACCCTGAATTCAAAATTCTAAATGATGGATGGTTCACAATATATTTCAAATTAACATTTCTTTCAGATTTAGGAATTAAAGTGCACAAATTTTAATTTCTTCAAAATTAAACTTAATTCAAACAATGCAAAACAAATATTTGATTTTTTAATCTTAAATAAAAAACATTAATTCAATTCAAGTTAAAATTATGCCATACAAACTTTAGCATGTATTTTTTTCTAAACAAACTAAGCATGCATTTTGTCAGATTAAAGGTTGTAACTTAAATTGAATTAACTTAAATATTACCAAAATTTAATTAGCACCAAAATTACACCAAAGTTGTGATTTAAGCCAAATTTTATCTTTTTAACCTACACATGCATCTATGTGATTTTGTGAGATAATATAAACAATCACAACCAGAAGGTGTGATGTACGAGGAAAACCCATAATGGGAAAAATCTCGGACGGCCCAACCTACAAGTCCACTAGGTACGATATTTTTACCAAAGACATGACAAGAGAAAACTTACAACAATGACTTGGCTTTTAAGCCTTGATGTTCCCTCACTCTTCAGCCTCCGCCTAGTTGACAACTACGGAGTCCACCGCAATCTCGGAATCCACCAATGGGGTCTGGTGTGACACCCCGCCTAATAAAATATGGGGTGATCAGTCCTATATCAAATTAAACAGGAATCTCATCTGGTTAATTCTTAGCATCACTATCACAAAATTATTAATTACTAACCACCTAGTCTTTAATTAAGTTGATGCCAAATTTTATCTGATGATAATATAATAGAAATCTAAGATAAGCAACACAATTGAAAATGTAATCATGCCACACAACTAATAAAAGCATTAGTCGAATAACATCGACTATATAAGCAAACCACCAAGTGCAAAGTATGAAAGAGAGAACATATAAATGCCAAACTGAATATAAAAGAGTACAAGTCAAAAGGTACAAATGAACGGTTCCTATCTAGAGAGAAAATAAGACAAGCGTCTAAGCAAATATCCTGCAGCATCCACATATACTGCAGCTATGCATCCTGCAAGAAGATCAGGTCTAGCGCCCCTGTGGTAAGACACCTAAAAAGTTTTGAAAAGGTTTTATAGCAAGGGTTAGAACCCAAAATATTTGAAAATATTTATCAAGTGAATTTAGAAGCAGGAAATTAAAGTGCAAGTAAGCTCTTCATATTTAAGTTAGTATCGTACACTCTCTTGAGGACACCTCACCCCTTTACTAATGTGCACGTCTAACTTACTATACCTGACCCACCTAGATAACCACCCCGTAACTAGCCTTGTCACATATATTCTACTACTTTCCCCACTACTCTATCTCGAGTGTGTTTAGCTTACACGTTAAGAGTTATTATTCACATTAACTTATTTGAACCAATTCTCATTCAATACCAGATAACCGTTTCATAAGTTATATCATTTATACAATTCACACCATGTGTATATATATATACGTATTATATCTCAACATTCACACGGATGTCGTCTATAAATGCTATAACCCAACGCATAGGAGGCTACCACAGTTCCTCCCAAAAGTGTCCGTTCCATACCATAGCAGCCCACCCCTATAAACAGACACTATGACCTGGGGATTATACTCAGCCTGCATTCACTAGCCAGGGGACTCACCCACATCGCGTAACCTCCTAAGATAGCATTAATATTGGTATGCTTTACTATAATTATTATTCACATAAAAAGTTATAAATCATATATATACACTACCCAACACCGTATATATATATTAATTCAGGCTGTCGGTGTACTATTGCTATACAGAAGCCTAAAATATGCAAGCCTCTGGTCTGAATTTATTTTAATTAATTATTCACTAATTAATTTTCAATATTTTGGTGTCACCCTACCAATTATACCCGGACTCTCTCTCTCGGCCCAAATTTCAATATTTCCATTCCATCATTCAATTAAGTCTACCCACTTAATTAACAAGGTTTCAAATCACTCAACCGTGAACCTTAGTTATTCAAATTAATTAATCCTCTAATTAATTCAAGGGCAAATATTCACAAACTTAAACCCAAGATTATCACCAAAATTGCAGAATCAACTAATGCAGAAACTTTGTATCTCAGAACACATAACATGTCCGAATCAGGGGAAGGAGAAAATGTGATAGGGCTTAACAGGTCATTCAAACGACGAGCCATATCATTCGAACGACAATGGCTCTCATTTGAACGAGATACCAGGTCCTTCGAACGACCCTGTTATCATCTTCATCCCTAATCTGTTTGGTAAAACCCAGTTCACCATTAAAATGTTTAAAACCTTCATTTTGTACATATTTCTTCATCAAAACTTCAACAGATTCATCCTAATTCCATCCTTTTATTATATTCAATCTAACCCCATCAATTAAACCAAATTAGGGCATCAAATTAGTCAAATCTTAAAATCTCTATAGATGTATACTCCTAATAAAAGAGATCCCCAATTTCTCATGAACACAAACCCTAACATATTAATTGATTCCCACCTCCTTTAATATGAATAGGTAAATGCAAATTAGCAATTGCAAATTAAACCATTTGCCTTAATATGTAGATCAAAGCCTTTGGATGAGGATGTTGGATTGAATTCAAGGATCTCCTCTTGTTCTTGAAGCAATCTCCCAAAATCCCCAAATTCTCTTCTAATGGATCTCCTCTTAAGCTCTCCACAATATTAGTGTTCTAAAATGACTTAAGTTGCCCTTACAAAATTAGGGTTAAAAACTCTAATCCCGTTTTTGGGCTTATGGGCCTCCTAAAAATCGCCCAACTCTTAATTTGGAGCTCAAATATGTCTAATTAAGTCCCGAAACCCGATATATACATATGGACACTCATTTCGAACTATTTCGTCCCTACTGGACTCAACCGCACTCTCAAAATTGCCATTCGGATAATAATTTTTAAAATTAACTTTCAACCGTTAATTTATTTAAATATACTCACTTTTAAATAACCCAATTAATTAATTCTCATTAATTTATGACACAAGTAAATTACCAATTACTGAATTAATTAATAAAAACAAAAATCCAGAAATTATGAGGTGTTACATACTTACCCCATATAAGGGAATTTCATCCCCGAAATTCGGACATACTTGTAATAAATAGCTTTGGATACTTCTCCCGCATGTCCTCCTCACCCTCCCAAGTGGACTCATCGTCACTATGATGACCCCACTGAATACGGACAAGAGCTACAACTTTATATCGTAACTAATGCTCACTGCGATCTATGATAGCTACTAGTCTCTCTTCATAAGAAATATCGGGCTGCCAGTCTATCTCCTCAAGTGGGACGTGCCACAATGCCCTCGAACTCCACTTGTATTTCTTCAGCGATGCTATATGAAACACATCATGGATACACTGAAGGTGATCTGGAAAACCCAAACGGTACGCTACCGTTCCAACTCTCTCAATGATAGGGAAAGGGCCCACATACCTTGGCGCTAACTTCCATTTTTACAAAATCTCATCACCCCTTTCATAGGGGATACTCGCACTAATACCTGATCCCCGATCTCCAACTCCACATGTCTCATATTTGCATCTGCGTAGCTCTTTTGTCTATCTTGGGCTATATGAATACGCCCCCGAATTAACTCAATCTTGGCGAACGTGTCCTGAATCATCTCTGGCCCCAATAGTGTGTTGTCCCCCACCTCCAACCAATAAGATGGTGAGCGATAAGGTCTCCCATACAACGCCTAGAATGGGGCCAAGCCAATAGTGAATTGGTTACATGTTGTTATACGCGAACTCTACCAATGGAAGGTACAACTCCCAACCTCCCCCAAAATCAAGAATATACATCCGTACATATCTTTGAGCGTCTTATTCACCTCCTCCGTTTGCCCATCCATCTGGGGGTGATAGGTAGTGCTCAACCTCAAATCGGTGCCCATAGCCTCCTGGAGGCTCTGCCAAAAATGCGATACAAAAATCTTATCCTTGTCGAATAGTATAATGATCGGGACCTCGTACAATCTAATTATCTCCGCTATGAATAGTCTCACATACTGCATAGTCTCAAAATCCATACGAATCGATAAAAAGTGGGCCACCTTGGTCAAATGATCTATTATGACCCATATACAATCGTGACCCCTCTGTGAAATAGGCAACCCCGTAATGAAATCCATAGAGATGCTCTCCCACTTCCACACTAGGATCTCAAGTGGCTGCAACATCCCTGATGGTCTCTGATGATATACCTTCCCAAGATGACACGTGGCACACTTCGAGATAAACTTCGCAATATCTTGTTCCATCCCCGTCCACCAGTACTGCCTCCTCATATCTTGGTACATATTTTCCCCAATGGGATGTACCGCAAACCTAGAGCCATGAGCCTCATTCAAAATAGTGTGTCTCAAGTCCTCATGCTCTGGCATGACAAATCCCCCATTAAAGTGTACCCCACGCTCGGAGCTAATGGAGTAGGACTCCGCACCCTCTGCTAGCAAATGCCTCACCCTGTCCTAGCAAAAAGGATCATCCGCTTGAGCCCTCACCACCCGCATAACGATCTCGGTTGTGACTACTAGAACCGCCATACATGCCCTGGAAATCTCATCATCGTGCCTAAGTTCGCTCCATTTCGCCTTCCAAACTACTGCCAAATCTTCCTTGGGCCGTCAGCTCAATGCATCCCTTTCCAAGATGATACTGAATATCAAACTGGTAATCATTCTCGAACTCCAGCCACCTCCTTTGCCTCATGTTCAAGTCCTACTGAGTGAAATAAGGTGAACTTCTCTCCCAAAAGGTAATGCCTCCAAATACTCAAGGCAAAGACTACCGCGAACAACTCTTAATCATGAGTAGGGTAATTTCTCTCATGGGGATTTAGCTTTCGCGATGCATAAGCTATAGCCCACTCTTCTTGCTATAACACACCATCGAGTCCCTGCAAGGACGCATCAGTATAATCCCAATAGTCCAATCCTGCCCTCGTGAATGCCAATACGGGGGCTGATATCAGCTTGTCCTTTAACTTATCGAACACCAACTGACACAAATTGCTCCATACAAAGGGCAACCCTTTACGAGTCAAATTTGTCAACGGTCCTCCAATATTGGATAACCCCTGATGAAACGGCGATAGTACCCAGCTAAGCCCAAAAAGCTTCTAATCTCAGTCAGTGTCGTGGGTTAGTCCCACTCCCTCACTATTGACACCTTGCTTGGGTCCAAGATAATACCCTGCTCCGACACAATATGGCCCAAGAACTGCACTTACCGAAGCTAAAACCCATATTTATCAAACTTGGTGTATAGTTGATGTTCCCACAAGGTCTGCAAGACCATATGGAGATGATCGGCATTCTCCTCCTCCGTGCGCGAATAAACCAAAATGTCATATATGAACACTATGACAAACTGATCAAGAAAATATCTAAAAACTCAATTCATAAGTTCCATGAATACCGCCAGTGCATTGGTGAGCCCGAGTGGCATCACCCGAAACTCATAAGAACCATACCGCAATAGAAAATATGTTTTTAGGATGTCTTCCTCTCGAATCCTTAACTGATGATACCCCGATTGTAAATCAATTTTGGAGAAGTATGCCTCCCCTCGTCGCTGATTGAAAGGATCATCAATCCTAGGAAGTGGATACTTGTTTATAATAGTAACCTTATTCAAATCCCTATAATCGACACATAAGCTGAGTGAGCTGTCTCTCTTCTTCACGAACAACACGGGGGCACCCCATGGCGATGTGATCTGTCAAATAAATGCCTGACCCAAGAGTTGCTGAATCTATTCCCTTAACTCATGCATCTCTGAAGGGGCCATACGATAAGGTACTGGGGATATCAGCCTAGTACTCGGTGCTAGATTAATGACTAACTCAATCTCCCAACTGGGTGGTAACCCTGGTATGTCCTGGAATACGTCCCCAAAGTCCCTCACGATCGGAATCGAGTGTATCAGGATCACCACCTCCTGTGAGGTTTCCTCCTTAAGGTAATATAAATGAGTGAGCGATCCTCCTTCAGGAAGGGGAATCACCACTAAAAACATCTCCTGCCCCGGTATGCCGAGCACTATGGCTCTCTCATAACAATCGACATCGCCTTATATTCGGCTAACCAATCTCTACCCAACATAACATCATATCCCTATAAGTTTAAGACTAAGAGGTCTATCGCAAAACTCAGTCCTCCAATCACAATGTCTACCCCCTACAAATCGAGTGAATAAGCGATCCACCCCCTATCGGTGACTCCACGCACATGAGTAGACTATCAGTCGTGTCTAGTAACCCAACCACTCTAGCAAAACGGGTCCTAACAAATTAATGTGATGCACCAGTATCAAAAAGGATCCTACCAACATGACCATGGATAGGGAATGTACCATCTACTGCCAGTGGCGCTGGCGATGCTGGGGGAATTGGGACATCTCGGACGTTGTACACACGTCCGTACTGCAACTATCCTAACTGTTGCAGAATCTGGGGAGCTGGCACTGCCGGAGGTCCCTGTAACTGATAACCCTGCAGGACATCCTGCTGCGGACCCCTATCTCTCTGTGGGCAATCCCTCCTGAAGTGGCCTACCTGATTGTAAATGAAACAACATTTCTGACCATCTCCCTGATACCGTCCCTATTGGCCCTGACATTGTTGTACCTGGGGCTGACCCTGATGGCTCTGGCGAGGCTGCCCCAGCTGTTAGCCCTAATGGCCACCCCCATTTTTCCCCTGGCCCTGATGGCCCTAAGGAACCTGATGCTGATTCGGGCCCTGTTGGCCCTACCTGAACCTTTGTCCTCCAAATCAAAATCTCTTGGCTGGATTCTTTTGACAGTTATCCTTCCCCTGATGTGCACCTATAAAAGAACCTCCATTGGCCTTGCCCTGCTGGCTCGGCTCACCACCCTTCTTGATCCCCTTAAGATGGAAGCGATGATCCTGACAATGGAGTAAAGACGCATTAACCACGTCAGTATATGTCACTAAATCCGGATTCCCAATCAGATGTTGACTAATCCTCCAGGCCAACCCATCAACAAACATAGATTTCTTCCTTTCTTCATTTCTCACCTCATTCGGCACAAGAGTGGACATACGAGTGAAATCCTCCTCATACTTGACAACAGATCGGTCTCCCTGAGTTACCTCCCTAAGCCTCCAACTCATCTTAGTCTTGACGGACAGAGGAAAATACTTGCAATCGAACTGCGTCCAAAACTCTGCAAATATCACAGAATACCTCTCTGCAATAGTGGTAGTGGATTCCCACCACTGCAGGGCAGCTCCCGTCAGCCTAAATGTAGCAAGCATCTATCTCAGCACCTCACTACACTCCACCATCCATAGGTGCCTCTACATATCACGCCTCCACTGGTAAGATGTAATCACATCCATACTACCTGGAACTCTGGGGGATGGCCCTTCTGAAAGGCCTCCCGAACCCGATGCCACTCTGTCGACCCTGGGTGGGCGTGCCCTACTGGTGCCATGTGTTATTGTGGTTGATGCTAAGGAAAGTGGGCTGCCACCGCTGTCATGGCGGCATTAACCGCCTAAGCCACTATACCCGCTACTATCTCGGTAGAAAAAAAACCTATGGCGGTTGGGGCTACGACAAATCAGGCTCCTGGGGAGCCTCATACTCTCCTCCTCTTGCGGCTGGCCTCGCGGGTCTACTTCTCGCTCTTCTGGGCAGCATTTGAAACGTAGAACGAGTTGTATTAGTTCATCATTAATACAATTATAAAAATAGCAGAAGAGCAATAACTAATAAACATAAATATGAGTCAATAGTCCTAATAATAGGGCTCTATGCCAAAGAACGCAATGTTGAAACTAAAGTAAGTCTCACAGATCTTAGGGACACTAGGAACTGATGCTCTAATACCATCTGTGACACCCTGCCTAGTAAAATACCGGGTGGGTTATCAGTCCTATATCAAATTAAATAGGAATCTCATTTGGTTCATTCTTAGCATCACTGTTGCAAAATTATTAATTACTAACCACCTAGTCTTTAATTAAGCATATGCCAAATTTTATCTTATTATTTAAATCGAAACCAAACAATATAATAGAAATCCAAGATAACCAACACAATAGAAAATCTATGCATGTCACATAATAAATAAAATCATTAGCCGAATAACATCGACTATACAAGCAAACCACCAAGTGCAAAGTATGAAAAAGAGAACAAATACATGCCAAACTGAATATAAAAAAGTACAAGTCCAAAGGTACAAATGAACTATTCCTATCTAGAGAGAAAATAAGGCAGGCGTCTAAGCAAATATCCCGACGCATCCACGTATACTGCAGCTACGCATCCTGCAAGAAGATCAGGTTTGGCGCCCCTGTGGTAGGACACCTAAAAGGTTTTGAAAAGGTTTTATAGCAAGGATTAAAACCCAAAACATTTGAAAATATTTATCAAGTGAATTTAAATGCAGGAAATTAAAGTGCAAGTAAGCTCTTCATATTTAAGTTAGTGTCGTACACTCTCTTGAGGACACCTCACCCCTCTACTAATGTGAACGCCTAACGTACTATACTGACCCACCTAGCTAACCACCGCGTAACTAGCCTTGTCACATATATTCTACTACTTTCCCCACTACTCTATCCCGAGTGAGTTTATCATACACGTTATAAGTTATTATTCACTTTAACTTATTTGAACCAATTCTCACTAAATGCCATATAACCGTTTCACAAGTTATATCATTTATACATTCCACATCATGTGTATATATATATGTATATCCCTATATAATTTTGCACTATATATACGTATTATATTTCAACATTCACACGGCTATCACCCAACACGTAGGAGGTGGCCATTGTTCCCCCCGAAATTTTCCGTTCCATACCATAACGGCTCACCCCTATAAACAGAAGCTATGACCTCTGGATTATACTCACCCTGCATTCACTAGCCAGGGGACTCACCCACATCGCGCAACCTCCTAAGCTAGCATTAATATTAGTATGCTTTACTATAAATATTATTCACATAAATATATATATATATATATATATATACTACAAATCACCGTATATATATAGAAATCTAGGCTACCGGTGGACTATATCTATACACAAGCCTAAAATATGCAAGTCTATGGTCTGACTTCATTTCAATTAATTATGCACTAATTAATTTTTAATATTTTGGTGTCACCCTACCAATGATACCCGCACTCTCTCTCTCTCTCGGCCAAAATTTCAATATTTCCAATCCATCATTCAATTTCATTTAATTATGTCTACTCGCTTAATTAACAAGGTTTCAAATCACTCAATCATGAACCTTAATTATCCAAATTAATTCATCCTCTAATTAATTCAAGGGTAAATATTCACAAACTTAAACCCTAGATTATCACCAAAATTGCAGATTCAACTAATGCAGAAACTGTGTATCTCAGAACACATAACAGGTCTGAATCAGGGGAAGGATAAAATCTGACAGGGCTTAACAGGTCGTTCAAACGAAAAGCCATATCGTTCGAACTACAATGGCTCTCATTTGAATGTGATACCAGGTTGTTCAAACGACCCTGGTATCATCTTCATCCCTAATTTGTCCTGTAAAACCCAGTCCGCCATTGAAATGTTTAAAACCTCCATTCTGTACATATTTCTTCATCAAAACTTCCCCAGATTCATCCTAATTCCATCCTTTTATTATGTTCAATCTAACCCGATCAATTACACCAAATTAGGGCATCAAATTAGTCAAATCCTAACACCTCTACAAATTTGTAACTCCAAATCAAAGAGATCCCCAATTTCTCATGAACACAAAACCTAACATATTAATTGATTCCCACCTCCTTTAATATGAATAGGTAAATGCAAATTAACAATTGCAAATTAAACCACTCGCCTCAATTTGTATACCAAATCCTTTGGATGAGGATGTTGGATTGAATTCAAGGATCTCCTCTTGTTCTTGAAGCAATCTCCCAAAATACCCAAATTCTCTTCTAATGGCTCTCCTCTTAAGCTCTCCATAATATTAGTCTTATAAAATGACTTAAGTTTCCTTACCCTTACACAATTAGGGTTAAAAACTCTAATCCTATTTTTTTGGGCCCATGGGCCACCTAAAAAGGGCCCAAACTCTTAATTTGGAACTCAAATATGTCTAATTAAGTCTCGAAACTCAATATATACATATGGCCACTCATTTCGGACTATTTTGACCGTACCGGACTCAATCGTGTGATCAAAATCGCCATCCGGATAGTAATTTTTAAAATTAACTTTCATCCGTTAATTTATTTAAACATGCTTACTTTTAAATAACCCAATTAATTAATTCTCATTAATTTACGACACAGGTAAATTACCAATTACCGAATTAATTAATAAAAATAAAAACCCAAATATTACGAGGTGTTACATCTATCTACCGTTAACCCACAGACAGTGCCTTTCACCTTATGAGCACGCCGCCGCAAACACAATCTCCTTTTTAAGGTAGAGAAGGAACCCAAAATTTCTCCTTAAAGGGTATAGAAGAAACCCGGTGCCAAATGATCTCAAGCAAATATATATATATATATATATATATATATATATATATATATATATATATATATATATATATATATATATATATATATATATATATATATATATATATTAAAGAACTTGGATAAAATTAAAGCTTGGGTGTAAACTTGTGTTCTTTGAGAAATAAATCATTAAAGATGATGAACACTAGAAAGGAACTTTTGGATTAGGAATATTTGCTCTCTAAGTAAAAGGAAAAGTCCCAAAAGTTTTGTTGAAAAATTGTCCACGTCCCTCTTTTAAAACAAGTAAAAGTAGTAGAGAAAGTGGGAAGTTTTAGAAAAAGCTGTCAAAACTAACGAAATGTCATTCGAGCGACATAAGAAAGTCGTTCGAACTACCAAGTTCAAACGAGATTGCTAATGAGATTAATAACGAGATTGCAGAAGAATTTTCTTTTGATATTTCATTCGAACCAAACTTCTAATGAGAAAATAGGTGATATCTCGAAAAAAGTCATCAGAAGTTCATTCGAATGACCTGGAAAACTCGTTCGAACGAGATCCCCAGTTCGTTCGAACAACTTTATAGAAAATCCCAAATTTTCATTTTAAGCCCAAAAGTTTAATAAAAAAGATTTAAAATGATTTTTTGATAAAACTAAAGTCATTTTGACAAAAACATAAAAAAGAACACCCACTAAATTTATCTAAGACTCTCTCTATATATTAAATGCTTTCACACCTTTTTGAAACCTTGGAATCCAAATGTTCATGACGCAAAACTTGGCACGTAAATTGGCAAGGATGAAATCTTCACTATTCTTGGACGCTACGTCTTCAACTAACTTGTCATAGTCTTGAAAGGATACAACAAATAACTATCATATGACACATCTACAAATGACTCGATTGGAAATTTGTCCTTACAAATCTCCCCCTTTGGATATTCCGGGATAAAACCCAAAACAAAAATCCTAAGGGACGTTAAGCTTTTCTAAAAGACACAACCCCACCCAAAATAAAAAATACAACGCTTTACACGACTCATCGGCAAAAATCTTTGTCGCTTTAAAATGTTGTCGCTTAAGATGATAACCTGCACACTTAAACACACCATTAAACACATAGGGAATATGACAATATAAAGTGAAAAAAAATAAATACTCTCCCTTAGTTAATTCTCCCCTTTTATCTAATAATGTCTACTTAAGAAGGACATCTCCCCCTAAGTTAGATCTTCCCAAAATAAAAGGTTTAGATACCATTTCTCCCCCTTTTTGTTCAGGAATAGACAAAGGTTAAAGAATCATAAAATAACTTATTTCTCTCCCTAAACGAAACAAGGGATACGTAAAATGGAAAAAAAAGTTTATCATGCGACGGTGTAAATAGTGACAAGAACAATAACGCATATTGGCAGCAATGAAAATCAACTATTCCACAAAATAGTAATAGATACCAACTATGATGCCCAAAAAAATTATACCAACTAAAATGTACTAAACATAAGCATGTGATATCAAACAAACGTCACAAAAAGATGGATACTAATTTGAACAAGATGCATACATGGATTAGATGCTAAGGCAAAGACTCAAAACAAAGAAATACCATACATACATATACACAAATATACCAACAACTTACACACACACACACACACACACACACACACACACACACACACACACACACACACACATATATATATTATACACCACACACAACACAAAATACATTAAAACTTCCACACTCATATGGCAAAAATGGGTCTATATACATGTGCTAAACGGAAGCGAACGGGTGTGAACTAGAGACTAAAGGAATGTAGACCCAATCACCTAAACATGTTCACGGAGTTCTCATTTGATTGCAAAACTTTATCTAACTTAAATATAGCCTTACGTGACAAGATAAAGTGAACTCGCGGAACAAACATCCATAATGCACACAAGACTAGAATTTTGATGATTCTACAAACCAATAAAGACATGACGAAAATAGCATAACTAGGATACATTGTCATTGTGCAAACCCATTGATATATCCAACCAAACTTCCTCATAAATATTTTTTATTATTTTCTTTTCTTTATGAGCATACAAACTAAAAAATGAAGGCATTGGCTAATTTTTTTTAATGCCACATTTGTTTAGGCCAACTTTCAATGCTGGCTTTTCATGCGAAGTAATGTTGTCTTTCACAGCCTGATTCCATTGATAAACAACTACACCGGATTAACATATTTTTCTATTTTTTTAAATCCAGGAAACAGTTATTACATGCACAAATCCTCCATAATCATAGTGACATGTAGATGACTAAATTGATAGGGGAACATCTCACTTAGCTCAAATATGCATGTGAAGTTAAAGATCAAATGAGCTCGTGCATGTGTGAATCGAGGCATATAAAAGGCGAATCCATTCAACAAGTCAAAGTCAAACTACTCCATGCAAGCATGATAAAGAACACTTTGAGGATTAAAAATCTTAACCAAAATTTCTAGCCACATGGAAACGGAAATGATATTAGATTCAAACACAAGTATATGCCACATAAAATGTGTAAAACTAAAATACAAACACAAAAAAATCTTTTTGAGTTGTTCAAAATTGTTAACCAAACACAAAGATAACCCAAAAGACAAAAAAAAATATTTTTGTATTTTTTAATGAGACACAATAAATAAAAATTAAATACAAAAGATATACAAGTCATAATTCTAGCAATACATTTATGATGAAGCAAGGACTAGAAAATGACAAACAAATATACAACTAGCAAGAATATATCATGATGCACAAAAGGTAGTGTATGTAAACAAAGCTAACACATTCAACCTTTAGATTTAGCAAGGTAGGTATCACGTGCAAGCAAATGAGAATAAAAAAATCCTATCTTGTAAAGCCTCCAAATCAGATCTCCTAACCCAAATTAGTGAAAAATGACACTCTTGGGATATAGTGACTTTGGTGACTTTACCCTTGGATTTCCTAGGACAATTTTAAAGATCAAAACACAACTTCCTAAGGTGATCCTTTGGACCACAATGTGTACAAGCAAAGACACGAAGAAAAGTAGTACATAAGGATTGACCTCTTAAAGTACTCCTAGAGGATTCTCTCAAACACACGGTTTAGGCTTTAATGTTGGAAGCATTTTGAGTATCAAAGTCAATACCACACATATCATTTTTTATTTGGATGGTTCCTAAGATTTTATCTAATTTTTTCGACCTACACTCCAAATAAAATTTGACCCTTCTTGAATCTCTCAATACCTCTTCTAACTCTAAAATTTTAGACTCCAGTAAATACTTTCTTCAAACCCAAGAAGCTCTTTCTTCATAGCCTACATTAAACCTCTAAGGCTATATATCTCACCTTCTACGTACTCTAGCTTCTCACGAAGAGATCTATCACGTGCCCTAATATCTTCTACTAAAACACTCTCATTATTTTCCTTGGCACAATATCTCAAACTAGCTTCTAACTTCAAGTTTGCCCTTTTTAATTTTATCAGTTCGTCATACAACTCTCAAAATGCTACTTGAAGCTCACTGTCCTTCTCCTCTTCTTCTTTTTCACTCTGACTTTCTGTTCCACTCTCTATACCATCAAATACGCGGGATTCACAAACAATAGCCTTGGAAGTGTAATGTAAAGGAATATTTTCAAGGTAAGATTCACTATCAATGCTCGCATGACTTGCCATGAAAGCAGTAAAGTTGCGCTCAATGGGGGAATCAGGTACCTCTTCCTTTTCACTATCACTAAGGGTGGCATTGTATGAAATTGGTCTCTTGCCCTCCTTCCTTAGTTTAGTGGGACATTCAAATGCCCTATGGCCATAACCCTCAAAACCAAAACACTTATTCGAATCATCCCTATTATGGTCTTTATTATGTTTTTTAGGGATTCTCTCGGCTTTGTTAGACTTAGACTTATCAAATTTCTTAAAATCCTTTTTAAGATTGTCTTTATTAAACTCTAAGAAATTTTCTAAACTTCCTAGCAAACATAGACATATGATCCGAGTTGATGTCACTCTCATCATCCGAAACTTATTTTTCCTCCTTCCGGGCTTTCAAGGAAATGCCCTTATCTTTTTTTTTTCTCATTTTTGGAGGTAAACATGTCAAGTTCATAGGTTTGTAAGTCACCTACAAGCTCTTCAAGTTTAATAGATGCTAAAATGGGTAAAGAATTTAAAACGGTCACTTTGAGAATAAATCTATCGCGTAATGACCTCAAAATTTTCTTTACTGCGCAGTTATCAGGTATCTTTTCTCCCAAGTTAAAAGATGAATTAACAATGTCATAAAGTCTAGCATAGAATTCTTCAAAAGTATCACTTTCAAGCATTTTAATGGTTTTGAATTGAGTGGTGAGGTTTCAGAGTTTAGAAGCTTTCATGACACTAGTTCCCTCATGGGTGAGTTAAAGAATGTCCTATGCTTTTTTAGAAGTTGCATACGTCATGATTCGGTAATCTTCATCCGGCGTGACGGCACTAAAGAGATCATTTAAACCACGGGAATTAAAATTGACTAACTTAAGCTCAGTCTCACTCCATATTTCTATGGGTTTAGGTACACGAACCTCTCCTTCTAGGCATGTTGTTGGGGTCCACCCTTTAACTACCAAAGGCCAAACCCGTTAATCTAGGGATCTAAAAGCCGATCTTGTACACGCTTTCCAATACACATAGTTGGAACCATTAAAAATAGGAAATTTTGCACAAAGTAAATCTTCCATTTTTAAAGCAAAAATTTGACAAAGGATCTTAACGCGATAATTTAGCGTTGCCTCTCTGATACCAATCTAATTTAGAATATTTTTCAAATTATATGCTCTGATACCGCTTGTTATAGGAAAATACCCTGAATTTAAAATTCTAAATGATGGATGGTTCACAATATTTTTCAAATTAAAATTTCTTTCTAATTTAGCAATTAAAGTGCACAAATTTTAATTTCTTCAAAATTAAACTTAATTCAAACAACACAAAACAAATTTTTTTTTTAATCTCAATTAAACAACATTTATTCAATTAAAGTTAAAATTATGCCAAACAAACTTAAGCATTTAATTTTTGCTAAACAAACTAAGCATTAATTTTTTCAAATTAAAGGTTGTAACTTGAATTAAATTAACTTAAACATTACCCAAATTTAATTAGCACCAGAATTACACCAAAGTTGTGATTTAAGCCAAATTTATCTTTTTCACCTACACATGCATCTAGGTAATTTTGCAAGATAAAATAAACGATCATAACCACAAGGCGCGATATACGAGGAAAACCCACAACGGGAAAAACCTCGGATGGCCCCGCCTACAAGTCCACTAGGTAAGGTATTTTAACAAAAGACACGACAAGAGAAAACTTCCAACAACGAATTGCCTTTTAAGCCTGTTGCTCCATCGCTCTTCAACCTTCACCTAGTTAACAACTATGAAGTCCACTGCAGTCTCGGAATCCACCAATGGAGCTTGGCTACCGTCAACCCACACACGATGCCTTTCACCTTATGAGCACGTAGCAGCAAACACAATCTCCTTTTGGGGGTAGAGAAGTAACCCAAACTTTCTCCTTAATGGATAGAAAAGAGACTCGGTGCCAAATGATCTCAAGCAAATATATATATATATATATATATATATATATATATATATATATATATATATATATATATATATATATATATATATATATTAAAGAACTTGGATCAAACTAAAACTTGGGTGTAAACTTGTATTCTTTGAGAAATAAATCTTTTAAGATGATGAACACTCAAAAGGAACTTTTGGATTAGGAATATTTTCCCTCTAAGTAAAAGGAAAACTCCCAATAGTTCTGTTGAAAAATCTGTCCAGGCCCCTCTTTAAAACAAGTAAAATATTGGAGAAAGTGGTATGTAATACCCCGTATTTTTATGCTTTCTAAATTTGGGAATTTATTAAATTTAAGGTGAGTTATTAATTTAATATAAATCCGAAAATTAATCATTTTATTTTAAATATTTACTAACGTGACGAGAGTTAGTAATTATTGGAAACTTGTTGAATATTACTAATGAGCAAAGTAATATATAATATTGGTTTTATTACATGTCACGAGTGAATAAAATGACAATTTTGGAAATTTAAGTCTAAACGTGCCCGTGTCGTGTCAAGACTAAATTTTGATAAATAAAAGTGAATAAATTATAAGTCGCCCGTATGGTCATTTCGACTGAGCCAAAGTGTTCAGAAGGATCGAGATAGTCAAAATAATGTACCCGGGGGTTTAGTTTGGGTCTCGGGGCGTTTTTAGGCTTAATTAACATCCCGGGAGGGCGTTTTAGACAATTTGTATTTTTGGGCTTGGAAACCTACGAATTTTCTAGGTTATATCCGATGCTTAGGGTTGTCTTCTAGGGTTAACACGACCAAAAACAAAAGACGGCTATTAGAGAAGGAAAGGAAAATCTTTCTAAGGAGTTCTAGGCCAAGAACTCCTCCGTTTACACCGCCGTCGCCGCCAAACGTTAGATCGCGCAAAGAGGATCATAACCACATCAATCTCTCCACAAATCTGAACCAAGAATTCTCAGGCAAGTATCTATCTTGCTCTATTTCAGTTAATGCTTTAATACTATTAGCCTAGGATTGATTAGAACTAGTTTTTGTGAAAGAAAAACCTATTTTGGAGATTTGAATTTGCATGATGCATGAGTAATAGATATATTCAGGAAATCCAATTCATATGTAGAGATTGAACCACGAAATTACAGTAAATTAAGAGTATGAAATCTGGTAAAAGAATGGGAAGAAACTAACAAAGAAAATATTAGGGTTCTTAATGTTTTTATGGATTATGCCCCATTTAAATTCGTTATTCTTGATGAAAATCTGCATGCTTGACGTCGAATATCTCTTATTTGAGGATATAACACTGGTAGTATAAATTATTCGGATTTTGGTAGTCAAATATATTGTTTTGGATGATTTTGGAAGAGCAAACCCGTAGCTGGAAATTCTGCAGATTCACCATACTTTCTTGATCGATCGATTGAGCCAAGAGCATCGATCGATCGAACACCTGCCATCGATCGATCGACCCCTCCTGTATAACTCACTTTCCCCTTGTTAATGGATTGTTCCAAATTAAATGATTAGACATTCTTGGATATTAATGTTAGGACATTTTGGGGTATAAAGAAGACCAGTAAGAATTATTAAAAATATGGAACCCTAATTGTGAGACGATATTTACATTTTTACGGGGATGTTTTACACATAAGGGACAAGGGGAAACATGTGTTAAAGGGCGAGATTCGTAAGGAAGTTACGTTGTAAAATAAATGAGTATCTACTGAAATTATATTTGGGGAGATAGGGATTCACGAGTGTTACGTAGTAAGTTGGAATAATCTCATAAATAAAAATAAGAGATAAACCGTTATACGTGATAATCTATTAATGTGTAATAAGGATAAATATCACAAGTATGGATCATGAGAGTGTACCTAAATGTAATATGGGAATAGTAGTATACATATATGACCGTGTTTGTGCATATACTATATATGTATCAAAATCATGCCCGCGCTACTTGCTATCCTTGAGGTTACCGCGCTGGGATAGTCTTATCTCGATGGGACCTTTATGGGGGATATTGACTCGTACCCTAGAACATAGGAATCCTTGGTACAGGCTATCGGATCGATAGTCAGACGGTACTAAGAGACGTGAGGGTATGTGATGACCTCTTAGTGACTTGGAACTATGCTTCGCCTCAAATTGTATATGTTTTATGTTAATACAGTTCGAGAGTGATTTCAAACTAGTATTTCCCTTAGTACGAGTGATACGGGGACTGGATAGTAGAGTATGCCCGCACCATAAATGTTATGTGGGGTGCTGTTGGAATACATTTATATTATATGAGCATTTAATATATATGTTTAAACCTGGAATTTGGGAACTACCTACTGTGACTGTGGTAAGTAAGAAACAAATAATTATTTTAACTTGGGAATAAGTGTTTGAAAAGTATGATGCGTTATTGAGAAACTTTATAATCAAATGAGGCTTATGTGAGAACCTTCTGTTAAATAAAAGTTAACTTTCTTAACAAGTGAAATTATCGGCATGAAATCTTATGAATAGCTTAAGATAAGTTAAGTAAAACTGTTGGGAGTATTAGTGCGATAGGTGTGCGCATTAGAAGAGAGGTGAGAATTTCTCAAGGGAGTGTCGCACTAATATGTTGGTTTGATTAGCCGGTAAGCATTTTAAATACTTGCTAAACTAATTTTAAACTGTTTTACAATCGGGCTCTGACCCATTTGCTGCTATCTCTTCTCTCTTGTATATATATGTATATACTACAGGCGCCCAGCCACAGGGGCTTCTTGCATAGGATCCTTTGGAAGGAACGCGCTGCAGCTTAGGTGGGAGTTGCAGGCCTCTTGCTTAGACGACTTCATTATTGATTCCACTTCTAGCTCCATTTTATCCAGTTGGGCATGTGTCGTGCTTTTTCCATTATTCAGTGTTTTATCAGAGATTGTAATTCATTTACTTTCAGTAGATTTACATTGGTATTTTTTTTACTGTCAGGATGTTTTCATTTGGTGTTTTAAAGTTGGGATTTATTATTGATGGTTAAACTCTTGAATGTTCATTCACATTCTTACTATTATTGTGTGATTCTTAATCTGCTAATTTTCAAAAGGTTTTATAATTGGAATTAAATAAAATGGGAATAAGGTTTAAATGGTTTTGACACTTAGCTTAATTATTAGGGTGTTTAATTTGGAAAGTTTATTTTTACGACAGTGATGCTAAGAATGAACCAACCGTTCACCTTGGTTATAATTTAATAAAGGACTGATCACCCGATATTTAATTAGGCGGGGTGTCACAATGGAAAGTTTTAGAGAAAACTGCCAAAACTGATGGAATGTCATTCAAACGACATTAGAAAGTCGTTCGAATAACCAAGTTCAAATGAGATTGCTAACGAGATTAAAAACAAGATTTTAGAAACATTTTCGTTCGATATTTCGTTCAAACCAAACTTCTAACGAGAAAACAGGTTATATCTAAAAAAAAATTCATTCGAACGACCTGGAAAGCTCGTTCGAACGAGATGCCCAATTCGTTCAAATGACTTTACAAAAAAGCCCAAATTTTCTTTTTAAGCCCAAAACTTTTATAATAAAGATTAAAATGATTTTCTGATAAAACGAGAAAGTCATTTTGACAAAAACGTAAATAAGAACACCCACTAAAATTATCCAAGACTCTCTCTATATATAAAATGCATTTATATCTTTTTTAGACCTTGGAATCGAAATGTCGATGATGCAAAACTTAGCACATAAATAGTTAAGGATGAAATCTTCACTATGCTAAGCCGCTACGTGTTCAACTAACTTGTCATAGGCTTGAAAGGATATAATAAATAAATATCCTATGACATAATTAGTTTTGTCCGGAATTAATCCAACATTATAAATGACTCGGTTAGAAATTTGTCCTTACACAAGGTTAATTCTGACCTAAAGGAGGTGACGATCGAGGGCCGAGGTCAACTCTGATCTAAGGGAGGTGACGAGCGAGGGCCGAGGTCAATTCTAACCTAAAAAAAGGTGACGAACAAGGTCCGAGGTCAATTCTGACATAAAAGAGGCGACGATCGAGCACGAAGGTCAATTCTGACCTAAAAGAGGTGATGACATGGGGCCGACATAAATTCTGACCTAAAAGAGGTGACGACCAAGAGTCGAGGTCAATTTTAACCCAAAGGAGGTGACGACCGAGGGCCGAGGTCAATTCTGACCTAAACGAGTTGACGACCCGAGGGCCAAGGTCAAAGTCAATACCACGAGCTTAATATATAGATTTTCCTGGGGAAATTTGGAGACTCCATTGGGGATAGGTACCTTGTAGTTTCGTTGGGGGTACAGGGAATGATCCGAGGGTTGTATGCTTCTCGGTTGGGGAATTTTTGGTTTTTGTAGTGTCCTTTTGAGATGTTGATGAGGAGGATATCCAGTTGTTTTTGGGAATTCCACGGGGGATAGAAGAGTTCCATTGGGGAGATAAGTGTGGTAAAAATGTTTTTCTTGGTGAGAAAGGTTCTAAAATTCATTTGGTATTTTTAGGAATTTTTTGGGAATTTATGGCAATTTTTTTTAGGGCAATTTTTGTACGAAATTTTAGAGAGGGTGCCGACCGACATAGTGTGAGGGGTGATAAAAGGAAGTGGCACCGTCCTTTGGGGTACCTCGATAAAGTGGAGGGATAGTTTCGATCGGTGGGTGGAAGGGAGATGTCGATCAGTTTCTTGGTTGCGACGAGTGGCGACGCTGTCCACTTGTGGTTTTTGCCACTTCTGAGGGAGTTTTCGAACATCCCTCTTTATGACTGGGGGAGCCTGACTTTGGTGACCCTTTATTCTTATCTTGATGCGTTCAGCTGGTTCTTCCGGTAAACTTTAACTGGGTCCACATATCTTCTTAAGGTATTCTTTATTTTTTGCATTCTTTTATGCATTCATATTTTTCTTCATGCGTTCCCTGATTTCTTGACCGCTGACCATTTGACCTTTGCAGACGTGGTTCTATGAGGTTATTAGGTTTAACACCTAATTGATAGCTTTGAAGGACAGGTCTATTGGAGACTTATGTCTAATGTACCGGTAATGGAAGTCCAATCGACACTCGCAGAAGTCCCTCTCTAGAGGCGGTGAGTCATATCTTGAGTGGATTGACGAGTGATCTTGTAAGTCCCTTTTTTTTCTTCAGACTGTCTTTACTTTGACGATCTTTTTTGATATTGATCTTCTACTCTTGCTGGGGAATTTGCAGGTGACCTTCTACTCCTGGGGGATTGCCATTCAACATACAGGGTTGATTGGGGATAATGCGAGACACTGCATTCGTTGGCGCATGAGTTTGGACTCTTGGTACCTACGGAAGAGAGTAGTCTCACAGAATGTGAAGGATGAGGTTGCGGTGCCACCGACGAGGCCCTCGGTATACATTAGGCAAGTGGGGGATATGTCGAATGATGTGCGGGTGGCGATGATGATGGGTGAGCTTTACTCGTCATATACTGACACGACGGTGACGTATGACTATATGGCCTTTGTGTTGAGCTAGTTAATGCTACCTAGCATATATGACGTGATGCCTCTTCCATGTGTGGGTTCGAGTCGGCCAATGGGGTCCTCCCACATCACGGGTGGTGCTTCGACATCAGCGGATGCGACGACCTCAGAGGTTTCTTTTGTGCGGTTGGCAGCTCCTACCTATAACATTCGGCGGGATGATGGGGTGTCGGTGTGCATGCTGCACCGTCCTAATGCAATGGATCAGGAGCAGCTGGGCTTGACAGAGGAGGTCCTCCGACCTCAAGTATACTCTTCATCTCTTCTTTATCCTGTTGATTTCTTAATTTCTTCATTTGCCTCAGGCTGACTGATTTTCTCTTTTCCATTTTTCTTATAGCATATCCGAGTCTCCACCACCTGGTTAAAGGATATTAGGGATTGGATATCTTCGGTGAATTCCCACATTCGCGATGCGATTCGAGTTCCTTCGTGTCTGGTGACGTCTGTCTCGTCTGATGAAGGCTTCTGGCTTGGGTAGTGGGGTACGTCATCTCGTCGACATGGGAAGAGAGTGCGATGCAGGGAAAGAGGTTCCTACAGAGAGAAAAAGAGAAGTGAGTGAGAGAGAGAGAGAGAGAGAGAGAGAGAGAGAGAGAGAGAGAGAAAGAAAGAGAGAGAGAGAATTGGGTTCGAGCTGAGTCCCGTTGTATTTCTTTAT
This sequence comes from Sambucus nigra, assembly GCA_949130495.1. Lineage (NCBI taxonomy): Eukaryota > Viridiplantae > Streptophyta > Magnoliopsida > Dipsacales > Adoxaceae > Sambucus > Sambucus nigra. The sequence goes on from OX422216.1 coordinate 587,843,916, forward strand.
TTTCCTTGCAAAATCAGTGTAACGCAACCAATATCTATGCAAAGAAAAATAACTTTTTATTAACTTTCGTTTCTAGTGACTAATGATCTGCTCTTTTTACTTTGTTGCTGAGACAGTAAAAAGAATAAAAATGATTGGAGAAATATTTTATTTTAAAATGGGATAAGTAAAAACATGCGGATAGGGAAATTCAGAATTCCCTTAAAATAAAAATTATTTTTATTGAGTTTTTTTTTTACTTTGACAAAAAGGAAAAAGGGGATTTTCCCCAAAAATAAGGGGTTTTCGATCGGCATGACATATGTCCTGCCTATCGTCATATCAGTCCAGTCCAATTAACCTGAGGCTTTAATTGTGCTTTCTTTAATTGCTTGGTACTTGGTGGGATAAGTTTCCCTCTGATTTTTGCAGGGCTCCTTATCTTTGTTTGAGGGGTTTTAAGTATAAATATGGGTGTGGGTGTATATTTTTGTTCACACCTCCACATCCCTTATCTTTTACATTATTCTTGCTTACTTATCTTCTTATTTTGTGATATGGCTCTCCCGGATTGTGTTGAGTTTGCAAACTACCATGAAACGTTGGAAGCAATGTGTTCCTAAAATATTGGCAATGCCGCTTTTAACTTGCGGCGAGTCTCTTTATGGCGCAATTGGTCCATAGAGTGGAATATGTTGATGGAAATGGTTTCGTTCTAGTACCCCAAAGACCATGTCTTTCGCTTCGGGTTGGATGAAATTTGTCCAACCTATGAAGATTTTTCTACCATGTTAGGGACAAATACCAACGTTGTTACGGCTACGCTTGAGTTTTCCTGTTCCCGTAGGAAGCTGTTAGCGGGACTTATCCATATCTCTCCTTCGGTGGATAGGTCTTTAGTTACGGGAGGAATAATTTCTCTTCCTGTTGTGCTGTATTTTCTAAATTTGTAGGATGTCGGTGATGTCAGCTATGCTGGAGCCCTCATTCTGGGTCTGGTTTAAAAATTATTGTTGGTGACTGGGGAAATGTTAGTGAACCCACAACTCACAACCATTATTTCTTGGATGTCGTACCGTCGCAATCTTGCGACGGTGATACCGGTGGAGACTCTGAATGGTCTGTATGCCTGGCGGGAAGGCCGTTTCGAGTTTCTGAGGGGTTGCCTTGTAATGTTGTTCATGTCGTTGTCGGATAGATTCCGTATGGTGGTCCCACCTTAGTATCTTTTGGCCGGTGATGCCAAATTTATTTTCACGTTATTTTATCAGTGTAGGCCTGGACATCAAGAGTTGGGAGAATTGGTTTGTGGAGCTCGGGGCTTGAGGCTTGTCTTGGTCAGTGCCTTAGGGGGGAGCTGCTGACCATTCTGGAACTCGAATAATACCAGTATGTTCAGTTAGTTGATCTCAGACAGACCTCTTTCTACTTTCCCTGGCGTCTTCTGCGCTAATTTAGCTGGGAACGCATGCAACTTGGATCATTATGAGAGAATCGTTGACCATCGACCAGTCCATCCCAATCTATTGAAAGAGTCTAGCATATTTTAGGGGACTACATGAAGTGGTTGTGGAGAAAACTAGTTGCCAAGATGCTGGTTGTGGAGAATAAGCAAAGGTGGTTCACCATATCTGACACCATAGAGGGAGGTCTTGTGGGTTTCCCCAAGCTAGTCCGAGCTTATCGTTCTATGGAGCGTCTATGGCACTATATTCAGGCAGGGGAAGTTTGGAGACCCCAGGATATGGGAGATGATGGGGCTAGTTCCTCTGGCAGCTGTGGGTAGGACCCCTTTTATTTGTGAAGGTTTTGTAATAAGTGTTTGGGAATAATTTACGGGCTATTCTAGTTGTATTTGAGGGTTATTTTAGGAGTATTGGGGCTTATTTTTTATTTGGTTTTAGGAAGGAATTGGTAGGTTAGAAAGGGATGTCGTTTTACTCCTTATGCTGATGTAATTGTACCAAAATTCCCCAAAAAATGAAATAATTTTTTTTTATTATCTAGTTGTGCCTCTTGATGAGTTTTTCATTTGAATTATCTATACCAATCGCTAAGGCATACATAATCCTTTTATTCATGTATATGTTAAAATGAACTGTCGTTCTTGGGGATAAGAAAAGAATAGCATTTTGTGGAAAAGAAGGGATCGTGCTCATGTAAAATAGATGAGCTGCCTACGTACCTCTCAGGGTTTTGAAATTTTTTAAAATTCATTCTTGAAAGGTTTTTAGAGGATCAATCCCCACATAGTTCTAGATAGAGGGAAATAAATTTTCTTTAATTTTTTTAGATTAGAAGGGGGATGAGAAGAGTCGTAGCGCGCCGAGATTTCAGACTACGGGTAAAATTTCTCAAGAAGGTCTAGGTGGAGTGGACGCGCCATTTCCTCCCCATCAAGGTCGGTGAACATAGCATCGCCAGCTGACAGGATCTTCTTTATGATGTAGGTGTCACTCCAATGGGGCTTGAATTTCCCTCTGAGGTCCCAGATGGGCTGTACTATCTCTTTAATGGATAAGTCCCCTTCTTGGAGACCACGGTCCTTGACTCCCTTGTTGAATGATCGCGCTATTCGACGATGGTTCCCTTGTATGTGATATAGAGCTTTTAGTCTCCTTTTGACCGAGAGTGACAGCTCATCGAGATGACTTTGATGCCAATCTTCTTCATTGACTTTGTTCTCTAGCATGTCACGCAACGAAGGGATTTCCAGCTCTACAGGTAGGACTGATTCCCTGTCGTATACCAAACAGTAAGGGGTAGACCCAGTAGAGTTTCAACAAAAGTGCAATAGCACCAGAGGGCGTAGGGGATCCTGTCGGCCCAATCTCGACAACTCTCGATCATCTTGCTGAAGATGGCTTTGAGATTCTTATTGGCGGCTTTGACTTCTCCGTTGGTTTGAGGTTAGTAGGGAGAAGATTTGTGCCTCTGAATCTAATACTCTTCGACCACCTATGTAACCTTTGCCTCAAAATGCAATCCGTTCTCTAACACCAGCTCATGCGGGACCCTATATTGACAGATAGTGCTTTTCTTGATGACCTTGGCCACTTCTTGGCATTCAAAACTGTGTATAACTCAGCTTTAACAAACTTAGCGAAGTAGTCAATGGCAACTAGGATGAAATTATGTCCGTTGGACGCTTTAGGTGTAACCCTCCCTATGATTTCAATGCCCTATTTAGAAAACGACCAGGGATAAGTGAAGATGTATATTTCCCATGAAGGCAGGTGTTGTAGGTTAGAAAACTGCTAACATTTGAGGCATCTTCAAACGTAGGTTGTGTAATTTATAACCATGGTAGTCGAGTAGTAACCGTGCCAGATGATCTTCTTAGCGAGCATATGGCCATTCATGTGGGGTCCACATTCCCCGTTGTGAATTTTCAACATCATCCCTTCAATGTCAGTCCCTGTGATGCAGGGTAAATGGGTTCCATCAAAGTTTTTGCTGAACCGTGTTTTATCACAGACAATGTACTGGGCAGCTAGACTGCAGAGGGTTGCTCGGTCTTTCTTATCAGAACCTTGGGGGTACCTACCATGCTTGAGGAGGTTCCAAATATCATAGTACCACCAGTTGATTATCTCGAGATCTTCTGTGATAAGCTCACTATGGTAACAGTGGGTTATTTTATCTTAGTTTTGGACGAGGAGAGGAGCCATGGTTATTCCTTAAAGCATGTCAATCATGGAGGCTAAGGTAGCAAGGACATTGTCTAGGTTGTTTTTTTCTCGGGGAAGATAATGGAAGGTTATTTCTTAGAATTGGGAAGCTAGATCTTCTAGGTGGTCATGGAAGGGTAAGAGTTTATCGTCTTTGATTTTCCATCTTCTGAGCACTTGGCCGATGATGAGGGCTGAATCTCCATAGACATCGAGGTATCGAATTCCTTTATTAAGGGCAACATTGAGGCATACCATTCATGCCTCATAGTCAGTTATGTTATTGGTGCAAGGAAAATCTATATTGATGGAAATGGGAGTGTGAGAGTCATCAGGGGCAATTAGTATTATCCCAATGCCATACCCTTTCTTATTGGTGGCACCGTTGAAAAACATTTACCATCGAAGATCTTCTTGGGAGGTATAAAGGATATTCTCATTTAGTAACTCAGAAATCCATACGTTGGCTTCTTCCATATGGTAGTCAATGAGGTAGTAAGATATGGCTCTTCCTTTCATGGATTTTTGCATGACATAGACAATATCAAATTCGGCTAAAAACATTAACCAACGGGCCATTTGGCTGGACAAGGAGGGCTTCTTGAGTAAGTACTTAATATGATCCATTCGAGATACAAGTTTGATGGGAAAGACGAGCATGTAATGCCGTAACTTTTAGGTGACCCAGACAAGAGCGACACGTGCTTTCTCTAGAGCTGTGTAGTTAACTTTGTACCCGACCAACTTCATAATGGCATTGTAAACGTCTCTCTCTTTGTGTGATTCTTCAAGGTATTGGGCTAACAAAGCCCCAAATGCAGTATCTATTACGATTACGTATAGGAGTATGGGAAGACTAGGCTGCGGCGGCATGAGTATCAGAGGTCGGGTTAGGTATTACTGTATTCGATCAAAGACTTCTTGGCAAGCTTCGTTCAAAACCTTGGTCGAATCCTTTCGGAGAAGTTTGAAGATGGGATCACAGTTGGAAGTCAACTGGCGGATGAACCAGCTGATATATTGTAGTTTTCTAAGGAATTCCTAGACTTCCTTCTCCATTCGGGGTGGTGACATTTCGAGTATGGAAGGATGTACTTATATACCTTTCTTACTAACCATGAATATTAAGATTTTTTCTTTGGTATCATCGAAGACACATTTTTATGGGTTAAGTTGCATTTGGTATTACCATAGTCACTCGAAGAATTTTCGGAGAGTAGGAACTTGACCTTCCCTAGTCTTAAACTTGATAATTATATCATCCACATAGACCTCGACTTATTTATCTATTAGATCATGTAAGATGGTTGTGGCAACCCTTTGGTAGGTATCCCCTGCATTTTTTAGACTAAACGACATAACGGTGTAACAAAAGTTTCCCCTAGGGGTGATGAATGAGGATTTCTCTTAATTATTCGGGTGCATTTTGATCTGGTTGTATCCGGTAAACCCGTCAATGAATGACTTGAGAGCGTGACTGGCTGTATTGTCCATAATCATGTCGATGTTGGGTAGTGGGTAATCATCCTTTGGAGTGGCCTTGTTCAATTCTTGGTAGTCAACGCACATGCAAACCTTCCCTCCTAATTTCGATACGGTACGATATTGTCTAGCCATATGGGATATTCGATCACTAGACTGAAACCCACATTCAACTATTTGACCACTTCTTCCTTAACTTTGAGCGACCATTCGATGCGGAGCTTTCCCAGTTTCTGTTTGATCAGTTTTCATTCTAGGAGAGTAGGAATCTCGTGTTGAGTAATCTTAAAATCAATGTCAGGCATGTCATTGTAGGACCATGCGAAGACGCCCATAAATTCCTTCAGTAATTCCTTGACTTTCACATGCTCATGCTCGTCAAGGGTGGCCCCTATCGTAATCCCACGCAGTTGGCTACTAGAATCGAGATTAATAACGATAGTTTCATCTTCATTATGTTGTTTTTTATTAACCTTATTTGGGTCAGTTAAGAATTGTTCATTTGCAAAACCATCATCATCATCAAGAGTTTGATTATAATTAAGACAATTAATATAAGGCACAGTAAGATACTCAAAAAATGTCCGTTTATTTCATTGATAGGAAAAATAGAATTACGAACCTCGTCAAAGGAGGCATTGATTACATCAGAGTAAGGAGGAATAACTAGAGAAGAGGAAATAGGATAAACATCAGGGTTTGGTTGAATATCAGCACGCGGAATTGGTGCAGCATACCAGTTGAGGAAAGGTGCATCAACAACTTTGATCAGGCTGGATGGTTTCGATGATGTAGCCCCTGAGTGGATCATGCAGAGTGCTAGGCCCAGCGTCTACAAGTTGAAAGAATCCTCAGAGTCACTTCCCTCATAATCTCCGGTATCAACTATGGTCTTCTCAATGCGTGGTTGCACTTGATGTTGGGAACTTTTGGCCCATGAGTAGTTGTCTTGGAAAAAGATCTCCATTCTGAGTTTCATCTTCTTGTCCACATGATCATACCATGGTTTAGGAAAGCAGTAAAAGGGGAAATATTTACCCTCTCTGATGAATCTTCCAATCAAAGAACCTCTTGAGACAGTCTTGACACTTTTGAGCTTTCTCTTTAGTTATGGTTGGTGGAGCATTTTGAGTTCTTTTTCTAATGGATGATAACCCAAGCCAAAGGGAGTAAAATGTTTCTTCAACACAATGGGTTTAAGTATCCTTTGTTGTCTTCATCCCAGCCCCAATCCGGGCATGAAGTGCATGTTTTTGAACATCTGGATCACATTGATGTTGCCACAAGGGTTATATTCTGGACAAACCCTATCCTTAAAATCGTCCCCTACTACGAGTAGAAGTGGTTCAACTCGAAAACCTGATAGAATCATATCGTTCACTAGGTGTTATATCTCAAGTACTGGATTAGTGGTGCTTGCATTCTCGGTATTTTTATCCTTGCCCAAGATGGTGATGACTGCCCATTGGAGAATAACTTCAGTTTTTGATGAAGGGAAGAGGACATACCTTTGATGATATGGATCCATGGTCATTCGAGTAGCAGATTGAAACAGGTTGGGATATCGATGACTTGGAATTCCACAATCGGATTTACAGGGACAACCTCTATTACAAGCTTTATGGATGCCATAACTTCTCGGCGGGTATTATTGTAGGCATGTACTGCGAAAGAGGTTGAATCAAGGTCGCTCACTTTTAGTCCCCAACAATTAAGGGTCCTTAACGGGCCTACATTAAGAGTTGATCTATTACCAACAAGTGAAAGTGGGACGGTATTTCCCATGACTTCGACAGAGATATTTAGATCATAATTGTTGTTTGGCCCAATTTTGGGGATTTCTTCTTCAGATAATGAGAGAACTCTTGTATAGGTTAGAGATCTGACCAGATTCACTACTTCTTTTGGCGTGGTAGAAGGAGGAACTGTGGGTCCTGTGAGTAGCTTGATCATGGAATTCTGATGCAACTGGAAAGACATAAACAGTTCCCACATAGTGATATTGGCTTGGATTTTCTTCAACTGATCGAGGATCTTGCTTTCCTCGAGGGTCATTTCTAGCATAAGAATATTCTCGACACCATTTCCTTTATCGCTTGCTGATGGCGAACGACTTAGGACTTAGTAGTGCCTTCATGACCTGGTCATATGGTTCACAGAAGAGGGAAAAAATAAAAACCTTGTTTCCTCATTGATATCGATTTATTTAACTAACTCGTGGATTTCTCCTAGTAGCTCCTCGAATGATATCATTCCACATATGCTGACTATCGGACTAGCCTTTTATGGGTTCTTCTCTTCATCTGAATCATCGAATCCATCCCCCCATCAGGTAGCAATGATATTATCTTTCGATGAAAAGTTAATACACTCCAGAACTTTAACGACCTCTTTATATAAGTCCTTCCATTAGGTGGGGAGATGTTGAAGTGAAGGGACTAGACACCCTTGTAATTTTAAAGCATCAAGTAGCTCAGATATACTGTAAATATCACCAGTTTGTCGGAATAAATCCACCATGATCTGGACCACCTCATCTAGATTGACTTCATCGGTCGGTACCATCCAATTATCTGACTCTTGGGCCCATTTTTGAGCTTCTAATAACAGCACATTGAATCTGTGACTGTCAATGGTCATCTGGGAGGAAAATTTACCCCAAACTCTAGGAATTGGATCAACACTTATGTCAATTCCATTTCTTTACCTCTAAAACATGTGCGAACAATGATACATGCTCTGGTAAGGAATGATAAGGCTTGATCGGTGAAGTTTGTAGGGTGTAGTAGAAAATATGGGCATACTTGGAGAGGTTTAGGAGAGTATATGGGTATTTTTTGTGATTTTCTTGGTATGATTTGGGTAGATGGGTCAAATTTTGGACCCTCTTCTAGAAAGATGACATTTGTATGATTCGAGAGTGGACTGTGGGTATTTTTTGGTTTAGGATTGGATGGTGGGGTGATTACACCCCGGTCGATTAGACCTTGGATGATATTTCGAAGGTGGAAACACTGATCTGTGGTATGACCGACGGTTTGGTGAAAGTCACAATGGGCATCTGATTTGAAATTTTTTGGAAGTGGGTTTGGTAATGAACAAGGTTCCAATGGTTTGATAAGGTTTAGGCTTAAGAGGGCCTGGTAAACTTCGGAGAGGGGAATGTGAAGCTCAGTGTGTTCCTTTTGGACTGGGTTAGGGGTACTTTCTGTTGCCCATGAAGTAGTAGGCTGAGAGATGTTATTGATGGTTGAAACTATGGTACTGTCTGGCTTCTCAAATTTTCTGGGAGCGAACTGTTTTGATACTTTATTTGGTTCAACTTCTATCTTAGTAAGACCTTCTTCCATCTCCACTCCTGCTTCTTGGAGGGCTCGAAAATGAGGATAGTATTGTCCTCCCATCGTTACTCGGACATTGTCTAAGAAATTCTTTTTCACAATTCTGACTTACTCCTCTTAGGAAGGTTGGTTGGTCATCGTGGTTGCTTTCTCTCTCCACCTTGCTATAAAGTTACTGACTGATTCCCCATGATTCTACTTGAGAAACTCTAAATCACGATGATTAACCTCTAACTCTTCGTTGTACTTGTATTGTGACATGAAATCGCGGGAAATATCCTTTGTACTGCGAATTCTAGACTCCTCGAGAGATAAGAATCAGTGAAGAGCGCTATCCTTCAAGGTCTATTGGAACATTTGGACCATTATTTCCTTCGAGGCACCTAGGAGAGTCATAGATTGGTAATAATTATGGAGATGAACAATTGGGTCTCCACTTCCTCTGAATTTCTCAATGTTGGGCATCTCCAATTTTTTCGGTTACCTAGATTTAGGATAGGGAGACATATGGGCGTATTTCATGTATTTTCTAGAGATTCTGACTTGGTCAAACTTTTTTCCCAACATCTTGAGGTCTTCCTTGGCCTTGTTCAATTCTTCCTCCTTTGGGTCAACGATTATGGATAAGTTAGCCCCAAGCGGGGCAAGATTCGGCATAGGAAGCTAGGCTAAAAGTGGCCCATTAGCACGAGGGGCACGTGGAGCGTGCTAGTATTCCTTAAGAATCCAAATAGGCTCTGGTGGGAGCGAACCTATAGCACGAGGGAAGAGGACCTCAGTCTCTTCATGAATAGGGACCCAATTTTATTGCATCTTATAAACCTCGATTTGAAGGTCGTCAATCTTAGCAGTGAGCTGAGCTAGATCCATCATCAAATCTAGCTACACATTCGTTACTAGGTATGTGTTCTCCATGGAAAGCGGATGAATTCTGGACTCAGAGGAAAAGAGGGAAACGACGCGGTTCGACTGAAGACTGAAGACTGAAGCCAATAGGGAGACAGTCTAAGGTATGCGATCGACCTGAAAAGAAAAATTGGGATTTATTTTTCTAAAAGGAGGAAGGAAAACTGTTATTTCTCAAAAGGAAAGTAAATGTTTTTGAGATTTTTTTTTTTGGAAAAGAGGGAACAAAATGCTTTTGGGTAAAAGAGAGGAAAAATACTTTTGGTATAAAAAAATAAAATATTTTGGGTATTTTTGATAAAAGAAGGAAAATGTTTTTGACACTTTTGGGTAAAGAAATATGAAAAAGACGAGAGACAGGTGTCAGCATGATTATTACTATGTTTATTAGGTTCTCAATTGTATTAGGTTTACCTAAATTCAACAAGAAATGTCAGACGGGACCTGAACTTGGAAAATTTGGGTTTGAAAAATATGTAAAACTATGGTTGGACTTGTTACCAGGCTCATGGGTAGGATCCCGTTTTGAAAATTGAGCAAAAATTTGGGCGGCATGTCGACCCGTCATTTCGGCACAGTTTCGGGTTGAAACCAGAAAACTAAATATGAGTGTGCTAGGTTTGATGCCTATATACGGGTATGCAATTGTTGGGTTAATTGGAAGGTGTTACCCCCTTGGCATGACTTCCACGATATACGTCTTGCTTTTGATGGCAATTGGTATGTGTGGATAAGACATTTTTTATATACATGAGTGTACCTTAATTGCCTCACTATATACCTCATGAGGACAACACATGTGAGAGAGAATTCAATATACTCGATGTACGTGAACGAGTTCCCTATAATATATCTATCGACATGAATTCAATCAAGCAGTACGATGCTGGGGGAACTTCTCGATATACGTTGAAGGTACTTGACCAATGGAAGGTGAGAGTTATATCGCTTAGGTTAACAACGACCTGCCGTCCATCGACCATCATGAAGTGATCCCCCAGTTACGAGACAAAATTTGGCCAATAGCAATGCTCTTTAGTGATGTAGAGTGAATAATGCATAATCCTTGATTAGTACATTATGGAGAGAGTATCTTTATTGATGAGCATCATGCCAATCAGGGGATAATGTACGAGTATAAAAAATAAATCTATACTAAGCATGGATTATGTGAGAGTGAGTGATGTGTAGCTATCCACAAGTGAGTGTGTAGTAGTGAACCTAAGCATGGATCAACTACAAGTGGTGTGTGATAAACATGAGTGAGCATGGATATATATAAGAGTGATATGTGGATGTGTGTGTTAGTGACACCTACGCATGGATTTCTAAGTTGTGTGTGCAACATGTGGATATAAGTGATTCTAGGTGCACGTGGTGTGAAGTGAACATGGAGATTTTTTGTAAAATGTGTGAGTGAGTAGTGACATAAACATGAGGTACATTTGTGCAAGAGATAATAGAGGAGAAAAAGGGAACATACATAGTGGGTGCATACGCACAGAAGAAAATAAAACACCCATGCAAACAGAGTCTAGCCCTCTTATGAAAAGTATTCCCCAGCGAAGTCGCCACTATGGCCATCCCGATCGAGATCGCGAGCCACTTCCTCTCTTCTACCTACCGAGGGGGAATGGGAAAGTAAGGGGGAACGAAAGGTCTCACGCCCTACTTAGAACGCTTTGGCCGTCGTCGGTGTGGGGTAAATGTAAAAAGATGGAGTCGCCAACCTATTTTGCACAAAATAGGCAAAAAAACATGTTTTCACCTCAGGAGAGAGGCATCAAAGACAAAGTGATGCATACGAAACCAATAGTTCGAAGGGTCCGTGGGCTAAGTTACGGAATGGAAAGGTGTTAGGCACCAATCCCTCACTTTTAGTCTCTCATGGGCTTGTGTTATTTTTTTACTTTATTTCTTCGTGAAGTGTGTGTGCATGATTATATATAATGGAGATCGGAATCACCCAACTCATACCATGGAAGAGATAGAGTGAGGTCATCCATAGGAATGTTCCCAAAATAATATATAGAAAATGTGATTAATGCGTTTATCGCGATATTGATCGTTATGATTAAACGATAATATGTGTTGGATGAAACGCTATAATATGTACATTAATGCAAAAATATGAAAATGGGAGATTTAGGAAAATTGTAAAAAAATTGGGAAATTGGAAAATTAGGAAATTGGACTCGAGTCTCGGATTTTAATCCAAAATGCCTACGTAGCCTATAAAGGCATCAAACTCCACGTAGTTTCAATGGGACATGTTGGTGGGGTTCTTCCCATAAATTCGAATGGGATTTTATTATGGGTGTGTGTGTAGAAAAATGAGTTTTAGTTTTGAAAAAGTGTGATGGATAATCCCGTTCGGAATTTATGGGTGTAACCCATTTTTTTGTTTTTTTTGAGTTTTTTTTTAGAAAATAAAGTATGTGCAGCATAATAATAAAAATGTAGATACTAATTTATATGAACTAAAGTAAGAACTAGATTATGAATCTAATGAAATTTATGCGAAAACAAGGAATTGAAATAGAGAGGGAGGGATTTAGACCTTCTTTGAAGCTTGATATTTCATCTTGAATGAACTCCCTTGAATGTGAGATGAATGTTGGATGAGAGATAATGTGATTTTTTCCAAATTTGGTATGAAAAAGATGGGAATGTAAGCTTGAATGAAATTTCACATGGAGCAACTTCATTGATTTCGAGAGAATGTTGTTAAGATCACTGATGCTGATGGATTTGAGGTCTTCTTTAGGAGTGAGGTCATGCCCTCTTTTTATAGGGTCAGGGGTGGTTTCGATCGGCATTACCCTAGTCTTTCCTATCAGCAGGTGACTCTAAACACACTACCGATAGGCAAGGAACTAGACCTGTCAATTGGCAGTCTTGTGCAGATTTTTCTAGAAAAAAGTTCTAGAAAGTAATTCATTGATCTGAATCGCGCATGGGCATACCTTTATAAAGGTAATTCAGATACCTTCAAGAGTCTTTTGGACCACTCCCATGTCTAGGAGTTGACTTTGGGTCAAATGTGGCTCGAAAGAGCATGTCGTTCCTTTGGATGGAAGATCATCGGACGGAAACAGAGCGTTCGTCCACATGGTAAGTTAGAATCACGCACGGGGAGGACTATTGGAAAGGTTAGGATATTTACTTCAAAAATCCAAAGAGATTCGCTAGGTTCAGAAAGTTAACTTTTGTCAACCGGGTCCCGAAAGCGCCCGGTGATCTCTCAAAGTAAATTAAATTGTTCGTCTTCATCGTAAGTCCGAATCGCTCATGGGATGGACTGTTGGGAAGGATATTCAGTGAACTTAGAAGATTCATTCAATCTTGCTCGAGTTGAAGAGTTAATTTTTGGAAAATGGAGCCCGAGAGTGCTCGATGGCCTCCGGATCGATTTTTGAGGGAAAACTGATTGTTCGTCTGAACGGTTATGCCGTTTCGCTCATGAGGTGGATAATTGGAAAGGGGTTTTAGTTCCCTTCAAAATTTCAAAGATATTTCTCTCTAATGATGAAGATTATTGGGGTCAAATCGGGGGCTTGGGAGCGCCTGGTGGCCTCCGAATTGATTTTTAGTAGTAAAAATGGGTCATTCATCCGAACTGCTGTGCCGATTCTCGCACAGGGTAGACGTTGGAAATGATATTCAGAGCCCTTATAAGATTCAAAGATCTTTTTCTCTGACGATAGAGTTGACCGGAGTCAAATGAGGCTTGCGAGCACCCAATGGCCTCTAGATAAGAACTCGGAGTATGACCTAGGGTGTTTAGTGAAATGGGGAGGTGCTAGGGACCTAAGGAGAGACTTAGGGGGTTCTATAATGTGGTGTATATACCAGTCATTCTTCCTTTTATGCTCAGTGTTGGGTAATTTCTACATAATCCTCGTCCTTAGGAATCCCCCTCATCAGTTACCCTAAACTCTTTGCATTCATAGAGCTGAGCCAGAGAGTCTTATTAGTCGCCGAACGTTGTCCATGCCACGTGATCACCAACTTGTGGCATTTCAAGATAACTGTGACATCTAGATTCACTCATGATTTTCCTTAATCTAGTTATACTCTGATCAATGTCTGAGTCGGCATGAACCATTTTTTAAGACACGACATCATCTCAATGGAAGCCATCAATTATTATGCAAGTGGGAATTTTTACCCATCTTATGCACCTCATATGCGAGTGTCATGTACTTAGCATTTATGGGTCATTCGATCTGTGGAGATCCAACCATTAAATTCAAATGGTCTCTTTACTTTCATATAAATGAATTTTTGCTTTACCAACTCAATTTCCCTCGCTTACAATCTTCAACCAAAGATCTTTACTTCCCATTTTCCTCTGCTCTTCTTAAAAACTTCCTCCATCATAACTTTTATTTTCTACTAGTACTCTTAACCTCTTTTGCTATTTATTTTCATTTCAAACATAAGGTTGTCTTAGTATTAGTTTCAATTTTTATTTTACTAGAATTAGTAAATTGATTTCCTAATTTCCAGTGAGTGATCCTCAAATTTTAGACATCGTATCTTCCCACTCACTATTATTCCAATATATCGATTGGGTTCATAAATTAGGTCAATTTCTCCACCTAGATTTGCAAGCGAGGCTTTGGCATTAAAGAGCCCTACGAGCATGGTGGAATGTGTAGAGGCCTTTGGACCTGAGAATAATGAGCAAACGGCTTCTACTCGAGGGTTTTCCTCGTCATATCCTTCTAGTCCCAATCTTCCCTCTAGGGCTCTCAATCCACTCCCTCTTAAAGCCCCAGGGGTTAGTCCAGCTAGTTCTTCTCTGGTCATCTCGTACAGGGGTAACCTTTTGGGTCTCTACGAAGCCATCAACTATATGACTGAAGAGATGATTGACTAATGGATTGAGCAACTTACCCTTGTTAGGGCCTCGTCTATTGATGAATTCAATGAAATCGATTGGATCCCGATCTCCCTTTAGGGAAAAAAATTCTTCTATGAGCATTCCTTTCAGGCTGGTCTTAATATTCCTCTCTTAAAACCAATTCATGAGTCCTTTCCTTCATAAGCCTTTCATCATCCCAACTAATCTCGAACACATGCAGGATCATGGTTGGCTCCATGGTTCACTTTCATGATCTATTTGGAGTCGACCAGTCACTGTCAGTCGGTGAATTATTGACTGTGTATAAACTTATAGCTTCCTAATGGAGTTAGCACACCTTTTACTATAGGCATAAAGGTGAATGTTTTGTTACCTCCCTTCCCTCATTTAATCACGACTCGAGATAATATTTCCTTTACATCTGACAGGAGGCCTGGGAACATGACAAACTTAATGATATTATGGGTCACTTGTTCATATTTCCTTTAACCTAGACCAAGCCTGACCTGAGTGAGCTTCACTGAATTTGGTAAAATGGTGATGACCTTCCCCTCTTTATAATACCTCTTTATCTTTCTTCATTCATTTGTAGTTATTTTTAATGTGTTTCCAGACATTCTTTATGACCAATGTAATAGAGTTGAAGAAGCTATAAGCAAGGCTCTCCCCTTCAAGGAGCTTGGTGATCTAAAATAATTAAAGGATCTTAGTTTTATTACAAGAGGGGAAGAAATATGAGACTGCAATGTCCTTTAGCATCGAGCGAACACCGAAGAAGCACTCGTTCTTCTCATTCAGTTTCAGTGTGTACATTTTCCCCGCTCATCACGTACGTTTTAGTCACATTGATCATTTTGATTGCCAAGTGTTTTTATATTCACATTTTTGGTCTTCTTTTGATCATGAAACTTCTAACGCCATCCCCCATCAAGGATATCGAGTTGTATTTCAAAGGTTAAGTCAAAACCCATCCATCAACCAACCTACTACCATCAAGCCAAATCCTCCATTGATTGAAGTCAACCCCCCAACCAAAGGGATATGAGTCGGTGAGTTTGTCCTTTCCACTAATGTAATTGAGGAAGAATCTCCGTTTATTGAATTGATGGAGGAAGGAGACTTACAGAGAAGTTGAGAAAAAAAGCCCTTCGACGGTGGGGGTACCCCTTGCTTCGTTCGTCAGAGAATAATTATTTATGAAGATAACGATGATGTTGAATATGGGAGGGTACCTCTGGAGGGGGAGAGAAGCAAGGCTACATGCCTTAGGTATGAAGACCCTGATGAGAGCTATTTAGCTTTTTAGAATGTCTTTCTTCCTAAAGGCCTCGATTGGTTGAGTGGGGGACAGATTGGTAGTGCCAAGGACCTGATCCAACTGGGGGCTAAGTTAAATGCTTGCTTTTGTTTTTTGAAATATAATTTTGACTTGTTTGCTACCTTGAATTGATTTTTGATGATTTTCTCACAGGTGAACTACCTGGGTGTTTTCATGTATCGATAGTGGAAAAGTAAGGGGGATGAGATGAGGTAGATCCTGGGGCTAAAGGCAGAGCTAGATATTCTAAAAAAAGGCTAAGACTGAGGTGGATAATGCTCTGGTGAATGCTCAGAAGGAGAATGATGTGGAGAAACCTGCCAAAGAGACCTTTATGCAAGAAGTGACCATTCTGAAGACTCATATGGTTGTTAAAGTTGCCGAGCTGAGGCATCTCTTGGTCATTCAAAGTAAGGAGAATGAGGAGGATGTTAAGGCGGAAAAGGAATTGGATCCCCTGATCAGGTTTAGGTATATAAGTTATTTTCTCGCCTCTGGGCATTATGGGGGTGATTAAATACCATTCCTTCATCAATGGATACAACGATATGGTCAATCGAGTGAAGGATGATCACCTTGAGTGTGATCTTTTCGCCTTTGACTCGTAAATTGTTAAGATCGAGGAGGAACCGATTCCATCTCCTTCCTATTTAGATGAGATGAGGTATGTTCAGTATCACGAGTTGTTGACTACTCTATAGCCCCTATAGGTTTTGAGCGTAAACACTTTCAGATTTCCATGCATGAGGATATGGGTGGCATTCTTACAAGTGTACCCTCCCCTGAACCACATCCTAATCCATGAATTTTCCAGGTTTCTTCCTCTATTTATTATTCTCTAAAGGTAATTTTATCTTCGGCCTTTGAATACTAGTTTTTGTTGGTTTTGGCCTATGAACATATAATTTTTGTTTAACCCCTCCTTTTTGAATGTACTCCTCTTACTTGGTTCCTACTTTGACTTCTTTATACTATGTATGCTTTGAAGCACTTACTAACAATCCAAGTCATGTTGAATGATTTGATTGTACACAGTTAATGATCCGTGTTGTTTATATTCCAACTACTTGTTGTTTGAAATAAACATCTTTCCCTCTAATATCAGCAACTAGTTAGGATCGAGAAAGCAGTCGGTGAAAATTGATGTAGATGATTTTCTATTGAGAGAGAGATCGATGAAAACCGATGTACTGGTCCAATAAGGGTCATCGACATGGTCAACGAACAAAATAATGCTAATTGAGTTGGTGATCGAGTTATTTATACTCGATTGACAATCCGCATTAAGCTGAAATTTAGTTATACTCAATTGAAAAAATGAGTTCCTCCGAACCATTTATTTATACATGGTTGGTGAACCATGTTATCCCAAAAGATTTTGGTGGCCTATGTCTGTGTTATGAGATTTATTTATACTCGTCTTACGAGTCAAGTTATTTCGAGATTTTTATTTATACACTGTTGATGAACCGTGTTGTTTATACTCCGAAAGTCAATTAGCAAAGGGTGGTACGAACGAACATTTATGTCCCGCTCACTAGTTTTTTAAAATAATTTTTTTTTTAAATTTACACTGTGTAGCAGCACTCTAGCCTTATTCCCTTCGTATTCACCCCAATACATCCCCCTTTTATTTTAAAAGTAAATTAATGATATGAGACAACCCTTATTGACTTAAATTTAACCCAATTATACTCGCAAATAAACTTGGGGATCAGCTAAGTTGGTTTTCTAGAGGTTAAGAGCCTAGGAAAGGTGTACCTGACTGGTTGGTTGGTAATCTAGTAAGAATCAAACACTTAGGTAAGTAGGAGAATTATCATTTGATGTGGAATAATCTCACGGAGAAACAATATTTCGAAAAAGGATTTCTTTATTGATAATCCTGCTATTCAAAACTAAATTAAATATAAAACTTAAGAGAAAAAATGCATAAGTAGGTCTACTAACATCTACAACTAGAAATTGAATCAGAAGAAATGAAATATGAACTTCTACTATCTGATGGTATTTGCTTTTGCCACTCATTCTCTTGTTATTGATAATACCACTTTAAGTTCTCGACATTCCATGGGCATGGGAGGGCTCTACCTCCATGAGTTCTGAGCTCGTAGGTTCCAAGTCTGAGAATACGGGCCACTACATATGGCCCTTCCCATTTGTTCACCAACTTTCCGTTACTGAGATTTTTGGTTGATTGCATCGCCTTTCTAACTAACGGATTATTTTATGGAATGCCTTGTTCCTAACTCTTCGGTTATAGTAGCGGGTTATTTTCTATTGAGTCACTACTATTCTTAGTGTCTCTTCCTCCCTTTGTCCGTCCAAGAGATCCAAGTTCGCTCGGATTCGTTCGTCGTTCTTTTCTTCTTGGAAATGCTGTACCCTCAAGCTTGGAACTTCAAATTCGATGAGGAAAATTTCTTCAGTTATGTAATTGAGGGCGAACGGAGTATATCCTACCATTCCCCTTATTATCATTCGATATGCCCACAAGACTAAGGTTAGCTTGTCTGGCAAGAGGCCCTTGGAATTGTTGTGTTTTGTCTCATCCCATGGAGGAGTGTTCTGTTTGTGACTTCGACTTATCCATTGTATCTGGGGTGTCTCGGGGCCAAATAATAGTGTCTAATTCTTAACTATTCTCACATCTTGTTGATATGGACACTATAGAATTAAATTCCATTATCTGAGATCATAGAGTTGTGTATATTGAATCGACTGATCATAAAGTTCCATATGAATGAGTGAACATTTTGGTCGGTGATCCTGGCTAGTGGATACACTTCATCCCACTTTGTGAAATAATCTATTTATACCAATAGACACTTTCATTGAACTCTTCTCATCAGGGACGGGCCGAGGATATCCATCCCCCATAGTGTGAATGACCAGGAAGATATGATTGTTGATAATTCTTTAATTGGATGGTGAATCTCGTTAGTTGTTCTCTGGCACTATCACAAGTCTTCACTTAGCCCTCGGTATCCTTAATTATCGTCAACCAATAATAGCCCTGCATTAGGGCTCTCTGGGATAAGCTCATCCCCACGAGATGTCTCCTGCAGGTGCTTTTGTGCAGCTTGGTGAGTAATGTTCTTACTTTTATTGGGTGGACATATCGGAGGATCAACCTTAAATATCTTCTTTAGTAAAATACCCCTTCATACACTAGATATTTGGTGAACTAGATTCGTACTATCTGCGGTTTTACCAGATAGTCCAATAGCATCCCCTCTTATATGAATAGAATGTATTTGGCCATCGAGCTAGGGCCCAACTCTACATAGCTGGTAGATTTACTTCTCTTCTATTTGGATGCTTGGTTTGTCGAGAATTTCTACCAGCGAATTCCCATGGTTGGTCGAAGCCAGTTTCTCTGGGTGATCATCGTTGGGGTTCTCATCCCTCGGGATATACTTGATGTTGAAGGCCTTCAACTATTGCACTATTTATTGAAATTTCTTTAGGTAGGATATCATATTATTTCCTTAGGTTTCATAATTCCCTATTACTTATTGGACCACCACGTCGAGATCACTCAAAAAATCTGCCTATTTAGCCATAATGGAGAGGGCGTGCCAAGCCCCTACCATTAATGCTTCTTACTCAAATTCATTGTTGGAAGACGTGAAATTAAAATATAGAGTGTATTCTATATTACAACCTTTGGAAGTTTCGATTATCAACCCTCCCCACACCCTTCCTTGTTCAATGATATTTATATGTATTATCCATATCGACTTGACTACTTCAATCGACTTGGTCATATTCTCTCTTCCTTCGTTCAAAAATTCCGTAATAAAATCAATAAAGACTTTCCCCTTTATAGCCACCTTCGGCCGATACTATATGGAAAATTCTCCCAATTTTACTGACCATTTCATGAGTCTTATGGAGACCTCCGATTTATGGAGGACTTGCATGAGAGGGAAGTCCGTTAGAATAATTATCATGTGGGTTGAAATATGACCTTAGTTTGTGGGAAGATATAATTAGTGTGAATGTCAATTTTCCCAGGATTGGGTATCTCGACTTAGCCCCCTGAAGATTCTTCTTACATAGTAAACTGGAAAATGAGTCCCTTCATTATCTCTAATAAAAACTGAATTGACCGTCGTCGAAGAAACGCTAAGGTATATGTATAAATCTTATCCCAGCTTCGGTTGTGAAAGTAGAGGAATGTCCATCAGATAGGCCTTTAGGTCTCGAAAATCTTATTTGTACTTATTTATCTAGACCTGCGCCTGTTTAGTGTTTTTACGAATGGTATGCACATATCCTTGGCATTGCTCATAAATTGGTTTAGCGCCACTACTCAAGCTATTTGTGATTGCACCTCCTTCGCTGTTATCGAGCTCCTCATATTCAAAATTTCCTAGATCTTCTTGAGATTCACCTCGATCCTCCTTTATGTCACAATGAAACCCAAAAATGTTCCTGAAGCCACAATGAAGGCACATTTATCGAGATTTAGCTTCATCCTATAGAAATTAGGGATCTTAAATGTTCCCTCCAGATCTGTCACATGATCTTCAACTTTTAGACTTTTTACTAACATATCCTCAACGTAGACTTCAATTTTCTTTCATATTTTATCTTCAAACATTCAGTTAATGAGCCTTTAGTAAGTTTATTCGACGTTCTTCAATCTAAACGCCATTACTTTGTAGCAATAGATCCCAGATCGACCATAAATGAAGTCTTCTTTTCGTCCCCTAGATTCATATGAATCTGGTTATATCTAGAGTATGTTTCCAGGAATAAGAGTGTTTTATTTCTTGATGTTGCATCCATAAGGGCGTTAATTAATGGGAGAGGATGTGAGTCCTTCGAACGAGCCTCATTCAGATAGGAGTAGTCTACGCACAACATCCGCTTTTCGTTTGGTTTTTTCACCATTACTACACTTGATAACCACTCGAGGTATTTTACATCTCTAATGAACTTCTCCTCTAATGTCTTTCCTACCTCGAAGTGTGCATCTTGGTTCCTCTCTAAAGAGAATGTCCTCTTCTTCTGCTGAACAAGACATCTGGCCGGATCTATTTTGAATTAGTGGATCATTATCGAGGTGTCAATACCCAACACGACTTCATGACTCCATGATAAGGTATTGTGATGTTCTTTCAGAAATTGAATCAACCCCTCTCTTTTATCTTCTTGTAGTGAAGACCTTATATATACTACCATTTTCAAGTGGTATTTAATTAAAAGGATGGGTATCAAATCCTCCACCGGAGACCCCATGGTCATTTCCTCCCTCAGGTCCAGTCTATCAATATTAAAGCTTTCCATTTTCTTCTTCAAGGATGATAAATAACATCTTTAGGCCTATGAGTGACTCCCCCGCACTGTCCCTATTCCGTTCAGCATTGGGTACCAAATGGTCAAGGATTTGATTGATAGGACTTCATCAAGGTGGCTGAAGGTCGTTCGTCCTAAGGGTGACTAATAAATCGCCTCTTCCAATGGTGAATGGTAACTCCATCGAGCCCTCTATATACACATGCACTCCCGATAAGTCTAATAATTATCCTTGTACCGACTTCAGTCGTTCTCCTCCTAGCTTCATCTGCCCAAAGAACTCGTAGTAGATGAGGTCAGCCGAACATCTCCTCTCCATTGTATAGTTGGAGATCTCCATCATTATAAACAAGGTATAATTATGGGGTGTGATGAGGTTCCTGGAATATTTAGGTGTGAAGATAATATCTTCTCATTCTTCAGTTGTAATTCCAGTAGTTCTATTTTCTGACTTCAATAGGTTTGTCTGGCCGAAGTAGATTACCTTCCTGCTGTAAATCTTACAGATATCATACCTATCCTCCCTCCTCTTTCAACCAAAGTAACACCCCTTTTTCTTCCCTCATCGACTCTTTCTCTTTTGAGTATCTCCTTATTTTCTAGTCTGGCCTCTCACCACTTTGATTTTCCTACTGAGGGATTCCCCTCTGGAAAAACTCCCCCAAGTATCCTCGTTATACCAACGCCTCAATCTCACTCTTGAGGTGGATATAGTCGTTGATGTTGTGGACATAGTATCTATAGCATTGGAAGTATAGGTTTGACCTGGTCTTCATGGGGGAGGTTCTTAGGCTTATTTGTCCACGTCAGTATCATTAGGTTTGCCATGATGTTCAGAACCCTTCCTATGGTTCTGCTGAGAGAAGTGAATTGTTCAGCAATAGTTTGATTCACCCTGGGACTCCCTTCATAATTGTCGGCCTTATCCTTTCTCCTTCTTCTTTATACCTTCTCCTTCCACACTTGTATTCATATTTTCTTTCCACAATGTTTTTGGAAGGGTGGTTTGAATGTCGATTGTTGAGCGTGTAGTCAGCATGAGTGTGCTTTTCCACCTTTCTCATGGGCTCTGTCATGTTGATGGGTAGATTCTTGGACATCATTTGAATTGTGTTACCACTGGATAGTCCCCTAAAGAAGGATGATACAACTACTTTTTCATTGATACGATCGATATAAAGCATATCTTCATTAAATCTCTTGACATATTCCCAAATACTTTCACCCCTAGTCTGCAGAACGTTAAACATATGATCAGTTGTCTTCTATTGGATCTTGATTTTGATAAAGTGCCGAGCAAAATGATCGGAGAGAACCCTAAAGCAAGTGTTGGATTTCTAAGGTAGTTGATTGAACCACGTCCTTACCAAACCCTTCAGCGTGGTGATAAATGCTCTGCACCTTATTGGGTAAGGATTGGCCATAAAGTCTATGTGTGCCCCGTAGTGGTCTATGTGATCCCTCAGGTCCAAGGTATCGGTTGACGATTCCATCCTATGGAACTTGAAGCTCGAAGACATATGACTGCACATGTTTTCTTGGATGAATGGCGACTCCCAACCGATTTCTTTAGTGAGCTCATTGGCCGGTGGGAGTCTAACGTCACGAGAAGTTGGCATCTGATGTACGGTGGAGGATAGCATGGGGCGTGGAGCCAGCGGCACCTGTTTCTTTCTTTTTCTGCTCTACATGGGGTTTTTTTGTCCACCTTTTGCTTTGGTAGTTATTAGGGCAGAGGGAAACGGTTTAAAAGCTCTGCCAGTTGATCCTGGAGAACTTGTTGTTTCTCTCTTAGGCCTTCAATGTCCCGTATCACCTGGTTTTTATTCATGGCCTTGGAAATAATAATTCCCATGTACGGCGCTAATTATGTTGGTGCTGAAAAAAGGATTTCTTTTACAAAACAATAAATTTATATTGTTGAATAAAACATAGTTAGGTGGGGGATATAGAGAGACAATATTTTTACGTGGTTCGATCGGGCTTGACCTACGTCCACGAGTGGAAGGGAGGAGTCTTTCTTTATAATTATGGGGGATGCTTGAGTACAGAGTTGCAAAGTTATTAGATTGACTTTATCATCACTATGCAAGGCGTTATATACACAACCTGTTACAATGTTCTCCCTTACTTTTAACTAGCATATTTGATATATTTAAATCTAAGTGTTGCAAGTGTTTGGATAATCTGAGATAATTGTCCGCGCCAATAGGGGTCGTGCTATCCGTTGGGAACACATACTTTGATTAAGTATTTAAAGGTTCAAATACATTATAACTGCTAAATATGAGCCTTTAATTGCTTGTGAAGGATCATGCACCGAAGAGTATTTGTATGTGATATTAAAAAAGTATTTATTAAAAATAAATTATCGAACAAGTATATATATATATATATACACACACATACATAATAAAGAGTGACAGATGGGTAGTCCATATATATATATATGGACTACCCATCTGTCACTCTTTCTCCCTCCTCTCATTTATCCAGTAAAATCTCTCTCATATTTCTCCCTCTTCCTAGATTCACTACAAGAAAACATAACTTTTGTGACATTTATAATAAGTGTCATGAAACGTGTTTAATGTTTTTTTCCTTTTAAAAGCGTCATTTTATCCACTGTCATATAAAGTGAGTTTAAAAAAGTGTCATCAAACAAATCATATTTTATGACTATTTTCATCGAGGGTGATATAAAGGGAGGTGTCCAAACAAATACACTAAAGTAAAAAAATCGTCATATACGTGACATTTACGACTATGTATTAAAAAATTCCATGAAAATAACTCCTTTACATAACTCTTCGTCCCAATTGTCTTGAACCATCGTAAATATTTCATAAGATTGTTAATATTATTACGTTGTTTGTGACAACGTCATGTAATATAAATGAATAAATGTTCTCTAATTTACGATGAAAATATTACAAATACGATTTTCCATATTTGGAAAATCCGCTCAATATAAACTAGTTTCCATAAAAGTTGTCCATTACTTGTAACATTACCAAATTAGTGTTTGAGGTACCTACATACGATAAAAAAATCACTATATGTAAGTGTTTTAAACTCTTGCAAACGGTTCAACGCTTAAACACTTGCAATAGAACATATAAAAAAATTGTTATTATTGAAACCCAAATTCAAGAATCAAAACTTTGCAAATCCATCAATAGAGACATCAATGCAATAATGCAACTATTTATTCATACAAATCCATCAAAAAACACATCAATGCATTAATCTTCCCCTTTTCCAAATTAACTTCTGGTGACCTTCTTTTCGATAGCTTTGGAGAACAAAATATGCATATTGTTTATCAAATCCAAACCTATAAAAAACAATCACGTTAACAAAAACCTTAAAATGTAGGAAATCAAAGAATTGGTACTCCACTAAAAAGAATGAACTGTTTGATATCAAATGATAATAAAAGCACAACAGAACTATGCATTACGAGCGTATGGGCACTTATTCTAATTATATATATACCCACACAATACAACACCTCTAGGTTGAGACCTACGGTGCAGGCATACTCTGATATCAAATCCCGGTACATAACGCACTGTATAAAGGACTATTGGTTCAGTATCTCACTCGAACCATCACCATAATATCACACATATTGGAGGCGAATATAGTTCCAAGCCTATGGTCTACGCACATACCTACGAACCATCAGCTTATCGTTCTCACAGATAGGCCTTTACTAGGTTATATATTTTGAGGTACATGTCTAAAATCTCCCCAATGGGCTCGTCAGGATAAGACCATCCACGACGCGAAACCTCCCGTGATAACAAGTAGCATAGGTATGTAATACACATAACAAATCATACAAATCAGTATAGGTATGCACACAACCAATATCATATATCCCGTACGTAGCACACACACACACACACACACACACACACACACATATATATATATATATATATATATATATATATATATACATATCCCAAACATTCTACGTATTATTTAATTAAATTACACTTCTTATCGTATATTCTCGAGTATCCCTCACTACTCGAGGTGTGACAATTATTCTTTAAAATATTTAGGTAGGTAATTAACTCATATCCTACTGATTTAGGTCATAGGTTCGCTGATTCGTATCGAATATTACACTTTATACCCTTTTAACTTGGGCATTTTAGCCCCCTCGGGTACTTTAATTTCTATAAATATGCTCATTAACCAGACAACCTCCGTTTTATATGCTAACATGTTATTTAAGGTATTATTGAGATTTTATAGGTGTTACAGTGCTTAGTATGAAGCTTGGTCGCATTTCGGTTAAGTTCCGTCGCGATTCGCACGTTCGGGGGCATTTTCGTAATTTTACACTTGGGTATTTTTGCCTGAAATATTCACGGAAGTTGTAGCCCTCGGGCTAAGCTTCACGTGGTCATGAACGGTGCACGAATCGGAGACCGAATGAAGGAAACACGGAGCTTTAATCGGAAAGAATTATAAGAGATTCATTAACAATTTTATTAATTACATCTATGTCCCTTTTCTTCTTTAATAACAAATCCATTAATTCCATCTATGTCCCCAAAACGTTTCTTACAGCAAATGGGATGCGATTTTGGCCCTAGGCTCGGGTTTTGCTCGGGTTTTGGTTTCGATCGAAATTCGAGCCTTTCGTCCGAAATTGGAGCTTGATTTGGAACCACACACGCAAATGGGACTCTTTGGCCATTTTTTGGAGCTTGGATTTTGGCCATTTATGGCTATGGAGAATGTGGAGCTTGGAAGTGGGTTTTGGCATTTTAATGGTGGAAGACTAGTTGGTCTCGGTTTTGGCTTCCAATAATGGTTTTGGGCATATATGGAGTTGGGTTTTTGTTGACAAATTTTTGAAATGGGTCTTGATTTGGTGTTTGCCAACATTAATGTACACGGAGCTTTTTGGCCATTTTTTGGACATGGGAATGGCTGTGCGAAGTTGTGGGCTGAATTGGAGTTGCAGTGCAGCCGGTCGACCGGCCACGCTCCGGCAGTCGACCGGTAATTCGATTTTTGCCTTTGATTCGAGACAGTGTGCTCCTCCCCTGTTCACCGGTCGACCGCGTTTTGGCTACTGGTCGACCGGTCCCCTATTTTGTGCGTTTATTGCTGTTGCCCACTTTCTTTTTCCTTTTTTATTTTCTTTTTCTATTTTCTTTTTATTCCTTAATTTGGAGACTTATCCTTATTTCTTTTCTTTTTTCTTTTTCTTTCTTTCCTTTTCCCAACTTACTATAAATAGAAACTTTAGTTATTTTTGTAATGTATCTAGTTTTTTTTCTCTAGTTTCTCTCTCTCTCTCTCTCTTAGATTAGGTTAGGGTTTGTAGTAATTGGGGATTTTGTGGAGACCTCCCCTCTCCTCCATTTTCTTTGTGTAATTCCACCATTAATGTAAGTGTTACTATTCATTGTCTCCTTTAAGTTGTATTTGCTTTATTTTCCATGCTTAATTAATTTTCATGCCTGGATAATTTTAGTTGCTAAATTAATTAGTGGTGTTCTTTAATTAATTAGTTAATTTATTTATGTCATTTAATATGTGTAGAGGCTAATATAAATTAGGGTGCGATTAATGGAACTCACGTAGGGTTGATTTGTTGCTTCGCTTTGGTGATGTAGATTTACGTATTTATTTCGAGTGCATTGTCCTAGTTTTTACGCCTAGGAAATTTAACGATGTATATCATGTATGCTCCGTGTTTACAACCTTGCGTGTGTAATTTTCGGGGTATTTGTTGACGCCAAAATCTTATTAGTCTTTTATGCGAATTTAGGGGTGTGACAACTCTTAATTTAATTAATTGACGAAACGAGATGCAATCCTAATAATTCGCAGTCCAATGTATCCATTTATACGCGTTAACTCAATTTGAGGAATATTAGTCGCATCCTATAGTTTTTATTCGCTTTCTTAATTTTAGTTTAAATACACTCATGCCTAGTTTATCTTTTATTTCTTTTTAGTTAGACAAATATCTTTTACACTTTTATTAGGAAGTAATAAACCATTTAAATTCTAGCAACTCGTCTTTGTGGATTCGATACCCAGACTAGCCACTATACTCCCTTAAAAGAGTGTAGTCATAGTTTAGGTTTTTGTATTAAGGTGGTGAACAGAAAATAACGATCGGAGTTTGACACGCGCTACTTTTCACCCTTAATCAAAATGGCGTCGTTGCCGGGGATGAGTTTATTTTAGAATTTATTTGATTTAGTATTTCGTAGTATTTTTTCTATTTGTATTTTTTTGCCTAACATTTTTGTAGGACTTCTACATTTGAGCGCCAAGAACCGCTTGAATTTTTCCCGCGCGCACCTACTTTGTGGAATCCGCCACGTCGAGCCATTTTTTGGGTAAGCATGTCTTATTCCAATTCTTTCGGTAATCCTTGTTATAATTCTCAAAATTCTCACAAACCTATGTCTTTCGGTGAATACTTAGAATCCCAAAAATTTACAAATTCGCATATTACTTTGGGCGAATATAACCAAAGTCAAAATTTGGGTTATTGGAATTTTGATGATGATGATAATGATTTTGGGCCTTTACCTCCTTATAATAGGAATTTTGAAACGAATTGCAATAGTTTTCAAAATTCCTATAATAATGAGTTTTTGTTAAGTTCGATGGTAATTTTCGAAGTTCCCATTTTCATGGATCCGCACCTCGACCCATGACTTTCGGTGAGGGTTTGCGTATGTATGAAAATGAGAAAATTGAAAATCATTATCGGGAAGAAAATCGTTCGTGGGAACATGAGTTGGATTTATTATTTGAGTCCGACGAAGATTTTGCTTCCAAGACTTTCGAAGTCGAGGAATGTTTTGAACCAAATGAGGTACTTGTGCCTACTTTGGAACAAACCATTCTAGACTTTGCCCATCACGTAATTGATATTGAAAGCGAGGATGAAAATGACGTAATATCTATTTGCAACGAAATGGTTTCTTTTTTGTCCCCCAAAGAAGAACATTTCATTGAAAATGATATTATTTCATTCGAAACTCAAACTTCATGCGATGATGATTCATCTCATGAGTTTGAATTTCATTCATCCCCATTTTCATTCTCTATTATCCCACCGAAACAAGTACCCGATGATTCGGTTTCAAACTTTAATGTTTTAAACCCTATCGCCAATGCGGAGTACTTGCTCGAGTTTCCTTCCACGATCGCATTCATGCCTTCGTGTGCGCCACCTCCCATCACAATTTCAAAATCATTGGGAGGATATTCGGCTTTTCTCGGTCCCCACTTGTTTTATCACCCGTGCAATCCAAACCCCCCATCGTCCCTCCAAAACTTTTAATTGGAGATGGTTCATTTCTTCCGCCTTACACATGCCTTCCGTTGTTCAAATGGAATCCATATTTTTAGGAGGGCATGCTTGTATGTGAGGGTACACCGGTTATCCTCCAAAGTCAAATTATTCTTATGGTGGACCCTCAGCTATTTAGACTTCTAGTGTATAGTTAGTGTGAAGTCTAAATAGTAGGTTGTATATAGTTAGCCTTTTATTCTTTCTTTCTTTTAATTTTTCGTTCTTTTTAATTTAGTCTATGTAATTAGTTAACTTTTTGTTATTTGTTTTTGCTATGCTCGGTACTAATGTGTTTTGTAGATGCTTTGGACTTGTTGTTATGGGGATCGCTCCAATTTTGGGTAATATCGTTATTTTCCTCTCTTTGACTTGGTTCTTAATTACATTGAGGACAATGTCAAGCTTTAAGTTAGGGGGTGTGGGATATTCTATCCGTTTCTTATTTTAGTCCATGTTTTTGCTCACATGTTAGTTACTTAGTATGATTTTCTTAGAAAAATTGAAAATTTCAAAAATATTTTCTTTCTTTTTTCTCCTTTTATGTGCATTTTGCCTTTTTTTCGATGATAAATTTCAATAATTGCCCGATCCAATTGACAAATCAATGATGCATGTTCGCGATTTTAGAAGTTATTAGACTTTAGTCTCGATTATTGATATTGTGAATAACTTCATGAATTAAACTTTAATCCCATGAGCACATGCACTTTTCTTGCTATATTGATGTGGTTTAAGATTTTTATAACTCGGTAATCTTTTATTGCAATGTATATTCTTACATCGAGTAAGCTTTGTACCTTTGTTTGTGAGTATATACACTATTCTTTTCTCATTGAAAACGTTAAATTCGTTGGTATTCTCACTATTCTTTCATTTGATCGTTCATTAATTGAGTTCATACTTGAAATGTGTTACTTGAGCATGATTTTCATATATTGTTTTGACTCGAGAATTGGGTAAACTTTTTGCAATGATCATAGGCATTTTTTGTTATATCACCCATATTAGCCTTGACCTCACCTTATATGTTTACCCTTGTTAACCCCTTTGAGCCTAAATATAGCTTCTCGTTTCATAATCCAAATCCTATAACCAACTCTAAATTGGAGTTTTAGCCCATACATACACTTTCCATACTTTTTTTTGGATTTTTACTTGGGATTGAATGTTCTTGTTATGATGTCGGTTGCAATTTTGGCATTTGAGAGTTTGAAAAGTAAAGAAAAGAAAGTGAAAAAAGAGAAGAAAAAGGGAAAGCAAAAAGAAAAATAAAACAAAAGAAAACACTAGAAAAAGAAGAAAAGAAATAAAAGAGAAAGTTGTAAATGTTGTGTATATAGTTCAATAAGCTTTGATTACTCTCCCCGATGATATATCTAATGCCGTTTGGAAATCGTTTTCCAATTTTGAAATTGCCCACTTTTTCCCATTTTCCCGAGTTTTCATCCCGAACACTTTGAATCCGTAAATACATTCCTTTCATTTAGTACCCTATCCTATCCTACATTACAACCCTATAAAGTCCTATGTGATCTTAAAATGTATTTAATTTAAAAGTCATAATAGTTTTGATAATCTGTGAAAATGCATTTCGCCTCCTTTAATGTGCGGTATCTTTCATTGAGATTACATTTTTCATTTTATATATAGCGTTCTTCATTTGTGACATGTGCGCGGCCTAGTTTCCCTTTACATTTACTCTTTATGCCCGCATGTTCCATGTGTTACCTCCCTCTTTCGAGTAATTTCACTTGATGAGTGTAATGCCCGTGAGGATTGAATGTATGCTTGCTTTAACGTTTATCCGATTTATTTAAGTTTTTATCAAATCACACTTTGCATGTGCTCGCTCCCCTCCCACATTTTAAGGTTTTAATTCTATGAGGTGCATTCTATAATGTTAATGATTCGAACTTTTGTGTGAATTCATTCACTTTGCTAATAATGTGTATGAAATCTTTTTCATTGTTGTTAGGCTTTTCGCATGTTGATTGGGCATATTTTGAGGAAACCATATGATGTTTGTGGGTATCATCCCTGAAAACCCTCACGAGACGACACTCATTCGCTAGGGTAACCTAGGGGTTTGACGGCTTATTGCATATGCTAAATGCAATCGTGTTCCCTACGAAAGTGGAATTTATATTTCGATGCATATATACATGTTGTGATTTTCTTATAGTTCTTCTTGCTTTAAATTTTATTACTAGGGACTAGCAATGTGTAAGTTAGGGGGTGTGATTCGTATCGAATATTGCACTTTATACCCTTTTAACTTGGGCATTTTAGCCCCCTCGGGTACTTTAATCGCTATAAATATGCTCATTAACCTGAAAACCTTCATTTTTTATGCTAACATGTTATTTGAGGTATTATTGAGTTTTCATAGGTGTTACGGTGCTTAGTATGAAGTTTGGTCGCATTCCGGTTAAGTTCCGTCGCGATTCGCACGTTCGGGGGCATTTTCGTAATTTTACACTTCGGGATTTTTGCCCAAAGTATTCAGGGACGTTTTAGTCGTCGGGCTAAGCTTCACTTGGCCGTGAACGGTGCGCGAATCGGAGTCCGAACGAAGGAACCATGAAGCTTTAATCGGAAAGAATTATAAGAGATTCATTAACAATTTTATTAATTACATCTATGTCCCTTTTCTTCTTTAATAACAAATCCATTAATTCCATCTATGTCCCCAAAACGTTTCTTGCAGCAAATGGGATGCGATTTTGGCCCTAGGCTCGGATTTTGCTCGAGTTTTGGTTTCGACCGAAATTCGAGCCTTTCGTCCGAAATTGGAGCTTGATTTGGGACCACACACGCAAATGGGTCTCTTTGGCCATTTTTTGGAGCTTGGATTTTGGCCATTCATGGCTATGGAGAATGTGGAGCTTGGAAGTGGGTTTTGGCATTTTAATGGTGGAAGACTAGTTGGTCTCGGTTTTGGCTTCCAAGAATGGTTTTGGGCATATATGGAGTTGGGTTTTTGTTGGCAATTTTTGGAAATGGGTCTTGATTTGGTGTTTGCCACCATTAATGTACACGGAGCTTTTTTGCCATTTTTTGGACATGGGAATGGCTGTGCGAAGTTGTGGGATGAATTGGAGTTGCAGTGCAGTCGGTCGACTGGCCACGCTCCGGCGGTCGACCGGTAATTCGATTTTTGCCTTTGATCCGAGACAGTGTGCTCCTCCCCTGTTCATTGGTCTACCGATACCCTGTTTTGTGCGTTTATTGCTGTTGACCACTTTCTTTTTCCTTTTTTATTTTCTTTTTTTATTTTCTTTTTATTCCTTAATTTGGAGACTTATCCTTATTTCTTTTCTTTTTTCTTTTTCTTTCTTTCCTTTTCCCAACTTACTATAAATAGAAACTTTAGTTATTTTTGTAATGTATCTAGTTTTTTTCTCTAGTTTCTCTTTCTCTGTCTCTTAGATTAGGTTAGGTTTTGTAATATTTGGGGATTTTGTGGAGACCTCCCCTCTCCTCCATTTTCTTTGTGTAATTCCACCATTAATGTAAGTGTTACTATTCATTGTCTCCTTTAAGTTGTATTTTCTTTATTTTCCATGCTTAATTAATTTTCATGCCTAGATAATTTTAGTTGCTAAATTAATTAGTGGTGTGCTTTAATTAATTAGTTAATTTATTTATGTCATTTAATATGTGTAGGGGCTAATTTAAATTAGGGTGCGATTAATGGAACTCACGTAGGGTTGATTTGTTGCTTCGCTTTGGTGATGGATATTTACGTATTTATTTCGAGTGCATTGTCCTAGTTTTTACGCCTAGGAAATTTAACGGTGTATATCATGTATGCGCCGTGTTTACGACCTTGCGTGTGTAATTTCCGGGGTATTTGTTGACGCCAAAATCTTATTAGTCTTTTATGCAAATTTAGGGGTGCGACAACTCTTAATTTAATTAATGGACGAAACGAGATGCAATCCTAATAATTCGCAGTCCCATGTAACCATTTATACGCGTTAACTTAATTTGAGGGATATTAGTCGCATCCTATAGTTTTTATTCTCTTTGTTAATTTTAGTTTAAATACACTCATGCCTAGTTTATCTTTTATTTCTTTTTAGTTTGAAAAATATCTTTTACACTTTTATTCAGAAGTAATAAACCATTTAAGTTCTAGCAACTCGTCTTTGTGGATTCGATACCCGGAGTAGACACTATACTCCCTTAAAAGAGTGTAGTCATAGTTTAGGTTTTTATATTAAGGCGGTGAACAGAAAACAACGATCGGCGTTTGACACGCGCTACTTTTCACCCTTAATCATTCGCTCCTCCCCCGCATTCATTACATTTCAAATTATACCGATTAATCTAATCAATTTCAGATTAATTAATTTATTAAAGTAGTGTCACCCAACTACAATACTCCGACTCACTCATTCGGTACGTAACTCTATCCCTTAGTATTTTCCACCAAACTCCACTATTTAGTTCACACTTCTCGTTAAATTTAATATTCGATAATATATTATATATACCTATAATACATTACACCGGCTACTCCGTGTCTAACTCTCATCGCGCTAGCCTAAATAATATCCGAGTCAAAACCCCGACCCTTATATAAATGAATTTCACCCTAATTAATTTAATAAAGTAGCGCCACTCAACTACAATACCCGAACACATTCCCTCGTTCCATAAAATTCCTGAGTCTATAACCCCGACTCTCATTTTATTTAGTTTCACACACATTAAATAAATTAACCTAGCTTCACTCACTAATACACCCGGACTCATCCACTCAGCCCGTGATTAAACCTTTAGAATATATTTCACCTAATATTATTACCTTAAGTCTCAACCCTTTCCTCAAGTTATAAATTCCTAATACCCATATTTTAAGACCATAGGTATTTATTTCTCTTTAATTTTCACTAATTAAATTCATCCCAAAAGTCCCCAAAAGGAAATCAGGCCAAAAAAGCAAATAGGCCGAACTTCCAAAACCCCTTCCTCGATCGATCGATGCCCTTTGGTCGATCAATCGATCGACCAGTCCTTCTTCTTCGCGGTTCCCTGTTTCTCCATTTTTCAACCTCCGAGTTCTCGTATCTCTTCTCAGCATGCAACCCAA
This sequence comes from Sambucus nigra, assembly GCA_949130495.1. Classification (NCBI taxonomy): domain Eukaryota; kingdom Viridiplantae; phylum Streptophyta; class Magnoliopsida; order Dipsacales; family Adoxaceae; genus Sambucus; species Sambucus nigra. Next base: position 587,877,239 of record OX422216.1, read on the forward strand.
ATGAATTTGATCTATAACAGGTATGTAAGATGGAGAATAATCATCCTAATAACCTTTAATATGATGGATTCACCGCAAAACTCATCAGATCCCAAAACGGTTTTTCAAGGATTTGAACCGATCGTTTTCTTAATGTAAATTCTATAATCCAAATTACACCGTATCACTTACTGGGTTCTTTGAAAAGTTCAAATTCCATAACTTTGAATCACCAAACAACATTAATTGCACTGTTAATCCTCGCAAAGTGTTAAATTCCACAAATCCCGTTTGTCATGCGATAACTCACCCAAAATCGAGTTTTTAATTACACCCATTATAATATGAATTGAGATACTGCAATTAAAATTAAAATCAAGTCAACTACTTTCCTGGTTAATTTTGTAAAGTCTGATTCCTTTGTTGTAGATAGAGATTCGACAAACAACACACTCCTCTTCTTAATTTGGCTCCCAAAAGTTCTCCCAATTGTCCCTCTTTTCTCCTCTACAAAGCTAGGGTTCTCTTTTTGAGTTGTGATTGCCACAAATCCTCTAACTTAGGTTTTAATATGTGAATCCCGAAATTAAGCTTGTGGGATAAATTAAAATGGCCCAAACACCCCCGTGTGGGCCCGATTATGCCTAAAAATTCCCCGAGACCCAATTACTACCCCCCGAGTACTCTTTTTTGACTCACTCGACCTATTCGGAAGAAACCGTGCACTCAAAATCATCATCCGAGTTACTTAAATAAAATCTCCCATTTCAAGCTCAAATTACGACACATGAATATTTAAAAGAAATAACTCGAATTAATTTAAATCTTAATTCTCCAAATAAATTAAATCTTACAAATTAAATAAATTCCCCAAATAAAAATTTTCTCCAAATCACCAATTTAGTTTAAATTCTAATTCTTCGAATTAAATAAATTATTTATCCTAAAAAATACGGGGTGTTACACCCAAGTGCCAACAATTTTGCCAATCTCCAACACTTATCTCCTCGGGAGTTATACAACAAGACTTCTCTCTGTTCCTTCTCCACCTGGGGCATTGACATCATAGGGAATGTCACTACCAAAGCTTCAAATGGTCACGAATCCTGGTGGCCATTGATTACTTCACCAAAAGGATCTAAACGAAGTTATACGCAGTGATGAATGCTAAGAAAGTGGCCAAGTTTATCAGAAAGAACATCATTTGCTGATGTGGGATTCCTCATGAGTTGGTTTTCGATAATGGACTCCATTTTTTAACCAAGGTCACAAAATTAGTCGATGAATATAGGATTCAGAGACACAAGTCTTCTCCTTACCGACCCAAAATCAATGGTGTTATCGAGGATGCCAATAAAAGCCTCAAGACCGTCATCCACAAGATGACTAAAAGTTACAGATACTGGGACGATAGGATCCCGTACACCCACTAGGCTACCGCACCTCTATCAAAACATCTACTGGGACTACCCATATTCTCTAGTATTTAGGATGTAAATAGTTATCCCCATTGAGCTAGAAGTACCTTACCCACATGTCATACTCGAGCGCGCAGTTAGCGAAGAAGATTGACATCAGAGCCACTATGACAAACTCTCACTCTTGTATGAAAAGAGACTTAAGTCTCTATAACACATACAGGGGTACCATTGTCGGATAGCATGATCATTCAATAAGAAAGTCAAGGGTCGCAGTGTCCAAGAAGGAGACATTGCTCTCAAAGAAATTATAGAACTTGTCTGGGACCCCAGAGGGAAGTTCAAACCGAATTGGAGCATCCCCTACATCATGAAGACAATTCTATCGAGCAGTGCCGCTATGCTCAGAGACCTCGACGGTGTAGGTTAGTCATTGATTTTTTATCTCACAAAGTCTCTGACGTTTAGTGTTGAAGATATTGTGGCAAAGTTTTGAAGATGATATCCATGCTGTGTTTAGTGCCTTCATTTTTCTTAATACTTGGTATATCTTAGATCACACAGGTATGAATGCTAAATAGGTTGTGAGATTTAGGATTTTAATTAAGGATCCATTTTTAATTAAATTGTGTTGGGAATTTGAAAAATATTTTTGGAAATGTAATTTTCAAATATTTGTTGATTTGATTTTTTTCAGAAATATTTGAGGACGATTTTAAAATTAAAATTATTTTTCCTATCATTCAAACGAGATTTGTTTCTCATTATAACGTGACTTGTACTTTAAAATTTTTATTTTCATATTTAAAGACTTCTTTCGCTCAGAAAAACACAAGAACTTTTGTCAAAAAACGTTTATGCGCCTGTTTACAAAAGTTCCCAATACTTTCCCATCATCCTTAGTTTTCAAACTCAAAATCTAAAAATTCCATAGTTATTGTGATCTTGAGTTTGGCACCAGAGATTGTTCCATCATCTTTAACAATTATTTTCATACGGTGGATTTCGTATGTGCTGATTACAAAGAAAAAGCGTTAGACTCCATGTTCAAATTCATAGATGGTTGCTAGGCTACATCGGTGGATACCGAGGTGCACATGGACTCATGTATTATAGACACTTGCATAGGTGGACTCCTACGTGGTACTATGGATGAGCGTTAGAATAGAAGAAGAGGCGCCAGGGCTTGTGGGTGATCGAGTCGTTGAGTAAGACTATATCTCTCTGTGTAATTTTTCGTATCATAGTGATTTTCTGACCTGGCTGTTTGAGTTTTTTTTCTTAGTGGTTTCCTCATACATCGGCATGTCTTATGGTGTGTTTGATTTATTTACTTTATCAGCTTAATCACCATAGATGTATGCTATATGGTTAATAAGATAAAATTGGGTAAATCAAATTGGTTTCACAAGATTAGTTTTTGGGTGCGTGCTAAGATAAAATTTGGAAAATTTTAAAAAATTATTGCATTTGCCTATAGATTATTTCTTAGGGGCCTTCTCAAATTGGTATCAGAGATAGAAAACTAATTTAATGTGTATGTGATCCCTAGTCTTTAGGAGGGTTTGAGGTTATTATAACACCTATGTTTGAGTGGACTAATTACGCTTGCTGGAAAATGCATATAAAATCATATCTTAAGGCTATAGATGAGCAAGTGTGGTTAGTTGTTGTTAAGGGGTGGACACAACCAGTCAGTGGATAAGAAGATCAAACACGTTTAAAACTTGTTGGCCTAGCCTTAACCCTCTTATCATAGAACTTTGATGTTCTTTGTTGATAGGCAACTTGCCTAACCTCAACGCCTTCTCTCCTTTTCTCAGTTAAATCAAGATCAAGTATTTGTTCGACCATATTCTCTTCTGGGTCATAGGTCTGGGCTCTGTGAGTTGGAAGACTAATCTCTATCGGCCCCACAACTTCTGAACCATACACAAACATAAATGGAGTCTCTCCCGTTGGGGTTCTCTCTATCGTCCTATAGGCCCATAGGACAGTATACACTTCTTCGGTCCATCTGCCTTTGGCATATTCTAATTTTTTCTTGATACACTCAAGAATCGTCCTATTAGTCACCTCAGTCTGACCATTAGAATGGGGTCGGTCGGGAGTTGAGAAGAATTTTTTGATGCCAATCCTCTCACAATACTTCTCTAAGGATATATTCTTGAACTGCTTCCCATTATCTGAGATGAGAGTATTGGGTAGGCCATACCAACAGATGATGTTTTTCCAAATAAATTGGAAGGACTTCTTCTTTATTATTGTAATCATAGCCTCGACTTCCACCCACTTGGAGAAGTAGTCTATCACCACAATAAAATACCTCTAATTGCCCATGGCCCTGGGAAATGGTCTTACCACATCAATCCCCCATACTACAAATGGCCATGGGGAGGTGATAGACGTGAGAGGTTGATGAGGATGAAGAGTGATAGTGGTAAATCTTTGGCACTTATCATATTTCTTCACATAACTAGTTGTGTCCTTGGCCAAGGTCGACCACCAATATCCGTGAGTGACAATTCTCTTTGCCATAGTCTCCCTCCTATGTGAATAGAGCAAAACCCCTCATGAACATCCTTCAAAATATACTCCACCTTGGTTGGGTGAACACGTCGAAGTAGGGGTAGAAGGACCCTTTCTTATATAGGACGTCCACTAAGATAGAGAACTTAACAGTTTTGTACTTTAATTTCCTCCTCTCACCCTTGGACCCTGGTAGCTGACCATGTCTGATGTACCGAATGAGTGGATACACCCACGAAGCCCCCAGGTTCAAATTTGAACAAAATTCCACAAAATTATCCTCTTCTTCAATGGATGGTCGAAGTAGGATCTCCATTGACACCGACCTTCTAATTTCTGTCCTAGTGGCGGAGGCTAATCTTGCTAAGGCATCGACTCAGATGTTGTCTAGCTGAGGCGTCCTTTTCAGCTTCACCTCTTTGAAATTTTTTATCATCCTTAGTACCCTTGCTAGGTATTTATCCATTCTATCATCCTTGTCTTCGTAGGCTCCCAATATCTGATTCACTACCAGCCTAGAGTCACTATAGACCAGGAGTTGGCCGACATTCAATGCCCTGGCGAGGGCAAGTCCTACTAGGAGAGCCTCGTACTCTGACTTATTATTGGAGGCCTTGAAATTTAACCTCAGATCATATTCAATGTCGGTCCCGTCTGGGGCCAACACAATAAGACCTGCTCTACTTTCGAATTCACATAAAGAACCATCCACAAACAAGTTCCAAATCGTACCTTCTTTTGCAAAAATTCCCTCGTCCAGGAATCCATATCTGAAAAGAAATCTCTCATCTTCATTTTATGGTACTCTAGTTTTCTCTACCCTCATCTCGGCATCAGTCGATCCCTCATAAACTTTCTCTAGCTCTGTCGCTTGGGCTGCCAAATCTTCACCATCGGCCTCATCCCAATTGAACTCGACCACAAAATTTGCTAGGTCCTGACCCTTAACTGCAGTTCTTGGTTGATAAACTATGTTATATTCTCCAAATTTAATAGATCAAGCCACCAACCTACCCGATTTCTCAAGTTTATGGATGACTTGCCTAAGGGGGGAGTCTATTAGGACGACCATAGTGTGAGCCTGAAAATATGGATTCATCTTCCTTGAGGCGTGGATGAGTGCATAATCTAGTTTCCCCATCTTTGGGAATCTCTGCTCGACCCCTTGGAGAGCCTTGCTGTTAAAGTACACAGGTTTCTACACACCCTCTTCATGTCTGATAATTGTTGCGCTTTTGGCTGACTCTAATACGGCTAGTGTTGATGTAAAAAATTAGATCGTATCAAATTATTTAATCACAGATAAAATTAAATGAGACAAAGAAATTTTAAAGTGGTTCAGCCTTATAAGAATGGCCTACGTCCACTGTTTCTGTTATTGCTGACTTGTTTGGGAATTCTCGATTACAAGTTTAGTCAAGAAATTCCGGTCCCCTCTACAATGAGGATGATACAATGTATTTATAGCCATCAGACTGTATATGTGAAAGGGTAATACATAAATTCCCCTTAGGCGTATACATCTGTATGATAATAATAAGTATTTAATGAGCAGTCAATCTGTTGGTTATCGTGCTATTAATGCTCTGTTCGAGGTACAGCTCGGACCGCCTAAGTTGCTCGGTACTCATAAGTTGCTCGGTGTATTAAAGTTCCTCAGATAACTCTTGTTGGTCGGAGCATCTGAGTTGATCGGGGAGGCAGAGTTCCTCGTTACCAATATGATTGTAAAAATGCTTGCAGGTGCGACGTAGATTGACACACGTCTTCTTATGATTAGTCCACGTCAGCAGGTTAAATTTGGTATCAACAGAAGCCCCCAATGTTTCACAGTTCGAGATTTGAGGAGTGTGGAACATTCTTTCTCGAAATATGGCGGTTTTAAATGGTCATCCCGAAATTTAGGAGTATTTCCTTTTGTATTTATTTCTTCTTTCAAATTCTTGGAATCGGACTTTTTGAATTTTAATGACCGCTTCGGTTCCCCCGCCCTTTTTGTCTTTTTAGCCGCCGGTAGCGTAACCGTCTCTTTTTGTAATCATTATCTTTACCCCTTCCCAAGGCAAGGTATTTAAGCGTTGCAGAAAATCACATCGTCTTCTACTTTTTCAAATTTGTATCTTTGAGTTTTCCATTTTCTCTTTCTCTCGTGCTTTCATCCTTTTCACCATTCGTTGTCAACAGATTCATCCTTTTCCTGTAAGATCTTCTTCCTTCTTCTTTATTTCTTTTATTCATCATGGTTTACCTTGTTGAATCGCTTGATAAGTTTCGTTCTGATTTCTCTATTCCTTCATGGGTTGTTCTGGAGGAACTTTCTGAACCTTCAGATTATTTCCGTTTGGCTGAGGGACATTGGTTCCCCAGTCTATTTGTGGCTGAATGCGGTTTTTCTTTTCCCCCAAACCCTTTGCGTCTAGAATTCTTCCAATACTTTGACGTGGTTCCTGCAAAAATAGCCCCTAATACGTGGAGAATAGTTAATGGGGTTCATAGATTAAATCAAATTCATGGAACTCGTATAGAAATTCCAGAAATCATATTTTGCTATAGATGGGCTGTTGGTGACAATACTTTTTATTTAAAAACTAGATTTTTAAATAGGGCCTTAGTGGTCAATCTCCCAGATGCCAATCGGGACTATTTCGAGCACGAGGTTGTTATAAAAAATTGGCAACATGCTCCTTTAACTGGAGATGATGTGTATCAGGGTCCCAGATGCCCTCCCTATGGAAATGGGATAGGTTGTTTTTATTTTATTTTATTTTTAAAATTATGCTTCTTTTGTGTTTGATAAAATGTGTCACTGATATTTTCATGTTCATTTATTTGCAGTTGACAACAAAAGAAGGTCTCCAAAAGAGACAGAAGTTAACTTAAAACATCTAAAACTTATCTGGAGTTTGCATCAGACTATTGCTGACGAGCATATCAGGTCAGCTTCATATCTGCTGCAGTACAAGAGTTACACCTCATCTTTTACTGCTCGTCCGGTGATAAGCGACGTGGAATCAATACCAGCTTCTACAAGTTATTCACCTGAGTCACATGTTCCCTTGAGTGAAAGGATGAAGAGAAGAAGAGCTCCTTCCCTCTTCGAGAAATCTGCCTCTATTGCTGGAGAGGCAAAGAAAAGCAAACATGATGTCCTAGAAGAAGGGACAAAGAAAATTGATGCACCCCCTCCAGCTGCTATCGTGAAGGTTGCCGAGAATCCCCCAGTGGCTTCAAGCAAGTCCGCTGCTCCAAGCGAGGTGATTGTCATATCCCCGACCAAGACTATATCCTTGGTCGAAACTATTCCTGTTCCCCTGAGAAAGCTGAAGAAGAGCTCCTCAGTCAATTTGACTGAATCCATCTCTCAGCCCCCGACTACTGGAACTGGTGTTCCTACTTTTGTTGCCTCGAGCTCTGCCATGAGCTCGATGAAATCTTGTATCATTCCCGAGATCCAAGGTATGGAAGAAAATCTTTCTCGGGACATAGTTACAACATTAGCTGCTCGTGACATTTCTTCGGTAAGTATTATTATCCTAACTTCCATTTTTCCCTTGTTACATCTGTGCACTGACTTGATATCATTTTTTTTCCCAGTTGGTGACCTTTTTTAATACAATTCTGAAGAAAGATGAAGCTATTAAAGCTTCAAGCTCCTCGTCAGGAGTAAAGGAAGCTTTGGTGGGCCTGACGCAGTCTCTGAAGGATTCTTGTCAGAAGTATGCTGATGACAAAACTGCTTGGGAGAAGAAACTTGATTCCACCGAGCAGGAGAGGAACCAAGCTATTGAAGTCTCCAAGGGATTGGAGAAGAAAATAAAAGATTTAGAAAATAACCATAAAGAGCTCGATGAGAAGCTCCAAAATGCTGGGGAGCTTGAAAATAAGCTCAAGGCTGCTGAGGAAAAGCTGAACAAGCTTCGTGAAGTAGGTCGTCAGAAGGAAGAAGTGGAGAATAAATTGAAGGCTACCGAGGAACTTCTTTCCGAGAAGCTCTCCTCGGAGAAGGCGAAAAGGAAGTTGGCTGTGAAAAAGTCCTTCAGCGCCGGCTGGGATAAGGGGTGGAATAAAGGTTTGGCTTCCATGATGTCGCAAGTGGAATATGACAGCCTCAAATACTTTAGAGATGGCTGGGTTGCTGCTCTGCAAGAGATGAAAGTTGATGAAAATTCTAAACTGTTTCAGCGACACATCCCAGGCCCCCCTCCAACTCCTAAAGAAGAAGAAGAGGATGAAGCTGCCTCTGAGGAATCTTCCATGGTGATGGGAGATCAAATTACTCATCCCCCAGTTATCCAGCCCACTGGCGAGCAACTTCAACTACCCATTACTTCAATCGAGCAGCCTTCAGTACCCACCGAACAACCATCTGTACCATCCGAGCAACCTACTTCCTCATCCCAACCTCCAGAGAAAGTTTTGGGAGACAAGGAGAAGGTGTAGAGTTGTTTGGATTTTTCTCTTTGTTTTATTTTTCTTTATCAAATGTAACTCTGAACTTTGTACTTTTCCTTTATGATGTAATAAAATTTGAAGCTTTGCCTATTCATACTGTTGTTTCTCTTCTTCATGATCTATTTGAACTCTTATTGATTCTTGCTTTCTCTTCCTTTACTAGTTTATGCCCAGGATGGAATTATTGTCTTCTCATGATATAAAATTATTGAGGCAATGCAATGAGTACTTCAAAGCTGGTCATACAGATATGAGTGCAACATAAATCGTCGACATCCTTGGTCAAGGTGCTTCAGAGCAAGCAATTGAAGCCTACCGATATTTGAAGTGCCTGCTCGACCGTGCAGTGGCTAACAATGTAGCATACTATAAATTGATTGAAGATCTCCAGGGCATTCTTGAAGAGCTTCAACAATAATATAAGGAATCTACAGCCCTTTTGCACGAGGTATACGAGAAGAAGTATCAGTAGTTGAATGCTGATAAGGGATACGATAAACTGTTTGCTGCTTATGAAGTGAGAGAGAGAACTTTGAAAACCGAGGTCGAGGAGCACAGGCAAATAGCTGAGCTGTTGGAGCAGGAAAATAATAACTTGCAAAGAGAAGTATCCCAGTTGAAATCTGCTGCTTCTACCTCAAACGCTTTAGTCCCTATGAACGATGAGGGATTCTCTTTCTTGGAGGTCAAAAATGCCAATCTTCAAGATGAATTGGAGACCTTGAAAAGAGCTGGTCCTTCTACCTCTGATCAGGGACGAGCAAGAGCTTCTCGGGGATGAGCAAGAGCTGCTCGGCTTACTATTGAAGAGGCAAGAACTCAAGCTTCTTTAGAAAATCAAGCAGTTCAGTTAGTTGCGAAGAATAGGGCTCTGGCAGAAATGTCCAAGAAGATCCGGACTTTGGATGAGCAGCTCTCTGCTCAGAAGTCTGCCTTGGAGAATAAGGAACTCTTTATAAAAAACCTTCACGAGCAGCTGGAAAGATTGACATATCAATTCCACAAGCAGCCCCGAGAATTCTGGATGGCTGGCTACAATGAGGCTCTCTACCATTTGGATGATCGGATCCAAAATGCGAATAATGAGGGTTACAAACAGGGGTGGTTGAATGCCTTGGGTGTACTGCAACTAGAGCAGGGTCATTACTTGTGGGATTACCATAATCCTGGACTGCTCGACCTTCCAGTGCCACCATTCAAGCTCGACATGAGATGGATCCCTACTCGGGCCATCCCTCAGTGTTTGATTTACAAATATCTTGGCGATTACAATCCATTCCAATGCTGAGATATCTCACCCCGAGCACCTACTCGATCGACCATCTGTGATGAACATCAGGATGCTTAAAGATCTTAATTTCATAAACTCCCCTTATGCTTTAGATGATCCTCCTGCTGGTGAGGAACCTGTTTCAAAAGTAGAGGGGAAGAAACCAATAGAGTAGGAATCATGATGTAATAATTAATTTGTATTTCATTCTTGATGTATTTTGCTCTATATTTAATGAAAAACTTTTATTTTTCTTCACAATCTTGATTGCTATTGTCTTGTGGTTGTAAAACACTTTATATATGTGTATGTATATCTGTTAAAAATATAACAACATTGTGTTATTTGTTGATCAACTAGAGTTGATTAAAACTTATTGTCGACTATCTTGAATTTGTGGTAATCATTTGACGACTAACCAAAATTGATGATATTTTGTTTCTCGACCAACTTATTGGTAATTTAAAATGTTACGAGTATAAAAAATTCTACTTGATCATTTCCACATACTCATACTTTGTTTAAATAAAATGTTTCTGACCAACTGTAGTTACCAACTTCTTATTCCCGACCAACCTGAGTTGGTGGATTTTTTTCTTCCCGACCAACTTTGGCACCTTTTGGAAAATATTTTTTACTCCCAACCAACCTTAGCTGGCCTTTTTGGGAATAGTTTTTCTTCCCAACCAACCTTAGTTGTCATTTTTGGGAATAATTTTTCTTCCCAACCAACCTTAGTTGGCATTTTTGGGAATAGTTTTACTTCCCAACAAACCTTAGTTGGCATTTTTGGGAATAGTTTTTCTTCCCAACCAACCTTAGTTGGCATTTTTGGAAATAGTTTTACTTCCTAACCAACCTTAGTTGGCATTTTTGGGAATAGTTTTACTTCCTAACCAACCTTAGTTGGCATTTTTGGGAATTATTTTTCTGAGTAGTCTGAGTAGTACTTTTGCTGAGCAGTGTGTGTAGCACTAGTATTCCGCGAAAAATTTCCAACAAAAGGAGAGAACTGGGCAGAACATTATTAGTTTATTCATACTAACAAAATTGCATTACATGAGAGTTTACATCACTGATAATACTTGCGCAGGTGGTCTGCATTCCATGCATTCTTAAACTCCTCCCCTTCTAAAGTTGCTATTCTGTAGGTTCCTGGTCGAACAACTTCTATAACTCGGTAAGGTCCATGCCAGTTTGCCTCCAGTTTGTTGTGCTTTTGAATCACCTTCTTTAGCACATATTCTCCTTCTTTCAGGTCGCACTTCTTCACTTTCTTGTTATAGAACAAAGTTGTTCGTTGTTGGTAAGCAGCATTCCTGATAGCTGCTTCTTCTCTAACTTCCTCGAGCATGTCCAAATCCAATCTTCTCATTAAGTCGCTGACAGGGGAATTGAAATTCAGTACCCTGTGTGTTGGGAGGCCCAACTCGGCAGGTATAATAGCTTCACTTCTAAATGCTAGCATATATGGGGATTCTCCAGTTGCTGCTCGAGGAGTAGTCAGATAAGCCCATAGTACTGACTGTAGCTCGTTGATCCAATTTGCTTTCCCGTCATTCAGTCTTTTCTTCAAGCCAATCAGTAGCGTTCGATTTGTCACTTCAGTTTGTCCATTGCTTTGGGGATGGCCTGGTGCTGAGTGAATCTTCAAGATATTTGATTGACGATAATAGGTCGCGAACTCCTCGTTGTCAAATTGTGTTCCATGGTCGGTAATGAATGCATGGGGAAGACCATATCTACAGATGATATTTTTCCAAATAAATTGATACACCTTCACGTACGTCATGTCGACAGGAGGCTCGGCTTCTACCCACTTAGTAAAATAATCCACTGTAATGACGAGATATTTAAATCTTCCTCTAGTCGTTGGGAGTGGTCCGACCAAGTCAATTCCCCACATGGTAAATGGCCAAGGGGAAGTAATTGGTGTCAACAATGCTTGGGGACTTCTTCGGATGGAGATGAAGCACTGACACTTGTCACATTTCTTGGCATAGGCTATACAATCAGCTCTCATCACTGGACAATAGTATCCTTGCGTCATCACCCTTTGTAAAAGCATCCGACCTGCTACATGGGCTCCACAGGACCCTTTATGGATCTCTTCAATCAAGTCTTTCACCTCGGAGGGATGTACACATCTTTGCAAACCTGCCATAATTCCTCGTCTATATAGAATACCATTAGTCAGTACATAACGAGCAACTGTAAATTTCAATTTCTTGGCTGCGAGTATGTCAATCGGTAACTCTCCCTCTTCAATATATGCCCTAATGGGATCCATCCAGGATGGTCTTAAGTCAAGGGTAATAAAGTTCATCGTCAGATCTTCATCTATACTTCAACCAACTAAAACTTCAATTGGGATTGTTCTTCGTAGCTCGGTACGAGTAGCTGATGCTAATCGAGCTAAGGCGTCTGCTTTCGCATTCTCCATTCTTGGTATTCTGACCAGTTGAATAGCAGCAAATTCTGACACCAATTCCTTTGCCTTTGCATAATATCTGATCATTAATTCTCCTTTGGCTACATATACTCCCATCATTTGATTTATGATCAATTGCAAGTCACTGAAGCTAATAACCTGCTCTGCTCCCATGGTTTTTGCCAAACTAAGACCTGCAATCATGGCTTCATCTTCAGCCTCATTATTCGAAGCTTTGAATTAGAAGCGTAGGGAGTATTCCACGTCGACCTCGTCCGGACTGTTAAGAACGATCCCTGCCCCACAGCCTGTTGTGCAAGATGAGTCATCCACATATAGACTCCATATAGCTAACTTGTCTTCAAATTTCTGATCTGACAGAGTTCCTCGGTGAAAAATTTGTTGCTTCCTTTCACCCTCTCCTGATATTTTTTACTATTCGTCGATCATCTTTTCTTGCCCTTTTACCAACCTAAGTTGGTCTGGGCTTGAGTTTGAAGATTTTGTAACATCTACTTGCCCTTTTACCAACCTAAGTTGGTCTGGGCTTGGGTTTGATGATCCTATAACATCCACAGGTTGATCAGTGAGCAACTTTTGCTCCTCGGGGGTATCAGGATAGGTGAACTCTGCTATAAAATCTACTACTGCTTGCCCTTTAAGCGATGATCTGGGTTCATAAACTATATCATATTCACCAAGTTCTTTTTCCCAGTACATCAATCTCCCTGATTTTTCTGGTTTATGAAGGGCTTGCCTCAACGGCATATCTGTATATACTACTATAGTATGAGCCTAGAAGTATGGCTTCATTCTTCGACTTGCCTCGATCAATGCTAGAGACAATTTTTCCAGCTTTGGATATATGATCTTTGCTCCTCGGAAGGCCTTACTCATGTAATAGATTTATTTTTGCACTCCATTCTCCATTCTTATCAATGCCGAAATAACTGCATTCTCCGACACTGCCAGATACAAGTATAATTTTTCTCCCATCACTGGCCTGGACAATAATGGAGGTGCTCCCAGATATTTCTTTAATTCTTAAAAAGCCTTCTGACATTCATCATTCCACTCAAAAGTCTTTCGGAGCGTTTTGAAGAATGGGAGACATCTATCAGTTGATCGCGATACAAATCTGTTAAGTGCTGCTACTCGTCCTGTAAGATTTTGCACTTCTTTCTTCGTCATTAGAGATTGCAGCCCTAACAGAGCTTTGATCTTTTCAGGGTTTGCTTCAATGCCTCGTTGATTGACAATGTACCCGAGAAACATGCCTTCTCGTACTCCAAATATGCACTTGGTCGAGTTCAAATTCATTTGATATTTATCCAATTGATCAAAGGTCTGGCCTAAGTCAACTAGATGATCGGCAACTTTTTTGCTCTTTGTCAGCATATCATCAACATAGACTTCCATATTGCAACTAATTTGTTCGGCAAACACCTTGTTCATCAGCCGCTGATATAGTGCACCTGCATTTTTCAAACCAAAAGGCATAACATTATAACAATAAGTTCCCCTAGGGGTATTGAAAAAAGTACTCTCCCTGTCTTCATGTTTCATTTTAATCTGGTTGTAACCGGAATAAGCATCCATGAAGCTCAGCAGCTCGTGTCCCTAGGTAGCATCCACTAGTTGATCAATTCGAGGCAACGAAAAGTGATCCTTTGGGCATGCTTTGTTGAGGTCGGTGAAGTCTACACACATCCTCCATTTTTTGTTCTTCTTATTCACCATCACCACATTTGCTAACTAGTCTGAATATTTAACATCTTCAATGAAGCAAGCTTTCTGGAGTTTCTCGACCTCCTCCTGTATAGCTTGATTCTTCTCAGGGCTGAATACTCTTCTTCTCTGCTTCACTGGCTTGATCTCCTTATTCACGTTGAGCTCATGACATAAGAAATTTGGGTCTATCCCGGGCATATCCTCATGACTCCATGCAAAAGTTTTCTTTCTCCTTCTTAAGAAAGTTATCAATTCCTATTTTAGTGAGGCCTCCAACGACAAACCTATTTGAGTTGTTCTTTCAGGGTGCTTGTCGTCCAGAATGATGTTTTCAGTAGCTTCCACCACTTGACCCTTCACGAGTTGCGACTCATCTCTAGGATCCAATGTTTTAATTTCTGCACCTTCATCCACTTGATAGGTGGTAGTCTTTTTCCTTGATTCCTCCAATTCCTCTTGCTCGGTAGATGAATAGTAGCATTCCCGAGCTACTTTTTGATCACCCTTCACAACTCCTACTCCAAAATTTATTAGAAATTTTAGGCATTGATGTACCGTAGATGGTACTGCCTCGAACTTCTTCAATCCTACCCTTCCCATGATGATATTGTAGACTGATTGAACATTCTTATCCATCACGAAGAAGCGTATTCTTTATGTTCGACAAGCAGGCCATGTACCAATGAATATATCTAACTTGATCGTCCCAAGTGGAAAAACTTTCTCGCCAGCAAAACTGATGAGGGGTCTGTGATAAGGCTCCAATTGAGATAGTTTTAGATTTAAACTGTCGAAGCACGAGTAGAACATGATGTCTGCCGAGCTTCCATTATCTACCAGTACTCTTGAAATCATCTCTTCCTTCATCCTCATTTTGATCACCAATGGGTCATCATGAGCATATAGAACACCTGTGAGGTCGTTCTTTGAGAAACCAATGATCAATTTCTCTTTGTTTAACTTTCTCGGGCGATCCTCAGCTAGATTTATTCGTTGAATGTATGAGAAAGCTTGAGCCTCATAGAGGTAAGCTTTTCTCTCTGCAGTAAGGTCTCCTCCTCCTGCATCTCCACCTGTAATAACATTACAATCAAATGACCCAAAATGTATTGAAAATACCTCACGTTCTGGCTGCCTTGGTCTTTTGGGAAGGCCGGGGTCGTATTCTGGATCATCTTCGTGGTCTCTTTTCTTGTTCTCCTCTGCTCGACGAGGAGATCTAGACCTCTCACTTGTTCGGTCGCTATTTCTTCTTTCATTTCTACGATCAACATACTTTGCCAGTTTTCCTCGTCTGATGAGTGTTTCGATCTCATTCTGAAGAGCTATGCAATTTTTGGTCATATGGCCATGATCTTTGTGAAACTCGCAATATTTTGCCTTATTCCTCATGTCAGGGTCTGTCTTCATTTTCTCTGGCCAGCTTAACTCCTCGCTGTTCTTGATTTCTTCTAGAACGTGGTTGATGTCTTTCTTCAAAGGAGTATAATTATCAAATTTCTTCAATAGTTCCCATGACGACCTTGTTCTTGATTGTTTGTCACCACCATTGTTCTTATGCTCTTTCTTCTTAGCTTTATCACCCTCCAGCTTGGTTTCTTTGGCATCCATATTCTTCTTCGCAGCCATAGCCTCCTCGGCATTCATGATCTTGGCCGTTTTTCCCATCAGTTCTGACATGGTTCTGGGTGGATCTTTGGCCAAAGTGTAGTACAACTTGTTGGGCAGCAGTCCACTCAATAAGGCGGTAATCGCTGTCTTTTCCTCATAATCAATGACTTCGAGTTTCTCGTTATTAAAATGAGTTATATAATCTCTGGTACTCTCACCAGCTTTTTGCCTAACACTTAACAAATGCGCTACTCGTTTAACTGGCTTTGCCCCAAAATAGAAATTCCTAATGAATAACTCGGCCAGTTGAAAGAAAGTTGAGATCTTACCTCGAGGAAGATTATTGTACCATATTTGAGCAGATCCGGTAAGAGTTCTCGAGAAGGCTCTGTATCTCATCTCATCTCATCTCATCTGGAACAGCATAGATGTCGGCTGCAGCTTGGTATTATTCTATATGAAGGACAGAGTCGGTCTTTCCATCATATTTGGGAGTCACAACAGGTGCTTTAAACTTTGACGGTGCGGGAAAATCCACAATGGCCTGGACAAAAGGTGTTCCTTGAACAAAAGTTCGTTGTAAAGGGTTCCTAGCCTTAGCCATTTCCCCTAATCTATCCTCCAGCCTCTGAATAGAGCCTTTCCATGCATCGTTTCCTTCCTCGGGCCTGTTGGTTCGAGCAATTGATCGCGTTGATGTGTCTTCCTGGGATCTATCTTGACGAGCAGCTGGTCGCAACTGGTCACATCCTTCCCTTAAGTCCGATGGTCGTCTAAAGCTCCTCGATGCAGCTATAGGAGGACTTTTGTTCCTTTTAGGTCCCAATCGATCAAAAGGAGAAACCCTACTTAATCTTTCCAATGCACTGATCCTTTCTGGAGAGAGAGTGACCTTTTGTTCAGTATCTGTGGCTCGTACCGACGAAGTTCTTCCTGGTTGATAGGAAAAATCATCAAATTCCTCAGTACGATATGAATCGGCATGCCTAGTATGCGAAGAAAGTAAACGGGTATTTCTTTGAACGCTTCGCTGTCCTGAATGGGTCGGTACACCGCCATGAAGGGTTTATATGAGTTGTCTCATAGTTTCTTGCATGGTTGTCTGGCCCTGGGTCAGATTTGTCATTATTCCAGCCAGATCTGGAACGTTTGGCAGAGCAGATGGATTTAAGGGGTTTCCAGCATTTCGATTGCTGGATTCAGGATTATCAGCCATTTGTGATGAATTATTTTTGATGAAAAACGATATTACCAGTCATTTCCCACAGCCGGCGCCAATCTGTTGATGTAAAAAATTAGATCGTATCTAATTATTTAATCACAGATAAAATTAAAAGAGACAAAGAAATTTTAAAGTGGTTCAGCCTTATAAGAATGGCCTACGTCCACTTTTTCTGTTATTGTTGACTTGTTTGGGAATTCTCGATTACAAGTTTAGTCAAGAAATTCCGGTCCCCTCTATAATGAGGATGATACAATGTATTTGTAGCCATCAGATTGTACATGTGAAAGGGTAATACATAAATGCCCTTTAGGCGTATACATCTGTATGATAATAATAAGCATTTAATGAGCGGTCAATCTGTTGGTTATCCTACTATTAATGCTCTGTTCAAGGTACATCTCGGACCGCCTAAGCTGCTCGGTACTCATAAGTTGCTCGGTAAGTAGCTCGGTACTCATAAGTTGCTCGGTGTATTAAAGTTCCTCGGAGAACTCTTGTTGGTCGGAGCATCTGAGTTGATCGGGGAGGCAGAGTTCTTCGTTGCCAATATGATTGTAAAAATGCTTGTAGGTGCCACGTAGATTGACACGCGTCTTCTTATGATTAGTCGACATCAGCAGGTTAAATTTGGTATCAACAGCTAGGTATATGAACAATCTCTCTCCTTGAACTGGCCGAGACAACAGAAGTGGGAAGCTGAGGTAAGACTTTTACTCCTGAAAGGTTATCTCACACTCTTCGTTCCACTCAAAATATTTCCTCAGCACTTTGAAGAATGAAAGACATTTATCTGTTGCCCCGAGATAAATATGTTCAACGCTGTGGCTCGTCCTGTCAGCCTTTGTACCTCTTTAATTGTCTTGGGAGTCTTCATATCCACTAGAACTTTGATATTCTCGAGGTTGGCCTCTATCCCCCCTATTCATGGTAAGACCAAAAAAATTACCTACCCCTATGCCAAAAATGCACTTGGCGGGGTTAAGTATCATCCTGTAGTCATCTATGGTGTTGAAAGTTTGCTCAAGGTCGGCCACATGAGTGTCAGACTTGAGACTCTTTTCAACATGTCATCCACATACTCCTTCATGGATTTCCCAATCTGGTCTTCAAACATCTTGTTCAATAGCCTCTGATATGTTTCTCTGGCATTCTCAAGCCAAAAGGCATGACCTTGTAACAATAGGTCCCCTTATCTATAATGAACGAGGTTTTTTCAGCATTGGCCGGATCCATAAGGATCTAGTTGTAGCCTTTGTAGGCATCCATAAAGCTCATCAGTTCATGGCCTACTGTGGCATATACCATCTGATCAATCCTCGGAAGAGGGAATATATCCTTAGGGTACGCCTTATTCAAGTCTATGAAATTAACACACATTCTCAATTTGTCGTTAGCTTTAGGGATGACTACAACATTAGCTAACAACTCGGGGTAGATAACTTCTCTTATGAATTTTTTCTCCTCAAGTTTCTTTACCTCATCTCTTATGACTTCATACTTCTACCTGGAGTAGATCTGTCATCTCTACTTAGATGGTTTTGTATCCTCCTCCACATTCAACATGTGGCACGGGATTCTTGGATCAATTCTCGGCATGTCTCTATGTCTCCATGCGAAGATACTTTGTGTAACACCCCGCCTAATTAAATATCGGGCGATCAATCATGTACTAAATTAAAACAGGAGTTTCATATGGTTCATTCTTAGCATCACTGTCGAAAACAAAATTAATTACTAATAACCTATTAGGCTGGCGTCAAAATTTTATTTAACTAATCTTTTTAGACAAACAATTTAAATTAAACATCCACAACAGTTTATATAAAGAACTGAAACGAAATAAAAATAAACGAACACTCGGTTTAACATTATACAACTAAATAAAATGGGTGCACAAAAAGGCGGTAAAAGAATAATTGAATGAAATTGGGTTATTAGCCCAAATGTTTATACAGTACCTCCTATCTAGATTACAAGGATGGAAGCGTCTACAGTTAACCTGCATGCATCCACAGCTGCTGCAGTAGACGTCTGACTCGAAGGAATCATCATCCAGGCGTCCCTGTGTCTGGACACCTATATATATATATATATATATATATATAAAACAAAAGATAAGAAAAGTAGATAAACGGGTCAGAGCTCGAGTTGTGAAAATATTTTGTAAGTGCATAAATGCTATATTTATCAAATATGATTTATCTCATATTTAAATTGGTATCGCACTCCCATGAGATACCCCTCACCCCTACTCTAATAGTGCACACCTAACGCATCCATTTAAGACATCCTAATTAAGCTACCCCGCCTAACTAATCTATCTCACATGTCCTCTAGAAATCTCGAAAACCCCAGTACTAAGGGCTAAAATTCTCCCCATTCTCAACACTGCACTAAGTTCGTTCATGGGGTGTCTCGCGAAGTAAAATCCAAACAAGGAACCCTCTTGATACACTAGTACCTGGCAATGTTGATCGTCGACATTCATTAGGCCCTCAGCACATAACGCGCATATAAGACTCATATATACATATATATAATAATATTATTACTAAAACTTCTTATTCATTTTTATAAAAAGCTGGATCTAAAACTACCGAAAGGGGAAAAATACACCTTATTAGGATTTTTCACTCAATATACATATGATTACTTTATGAGGTTTCATATTCATATACAAGCAATATACCTATCACAAACATAAGTATATGATTATACCTATAACAAACATAAGTATAATAACCATCCCACCGAGCTATAACTTAAGGATGCGGTCTCCTAGTGCCTATCCAAATCCGGGTTTACTCACTGTACCAGGGTACCAAGACAGACTTACTCATGGTCATGGTAAAAATACACAACGGTGGAGGCGGTCATGTTCCCTCTGCAAGTGGAGTTACACACATCGCACTCAAACGTGGGACGAGAATGAATTGGGAATATACTCTCTCTGCTTCTCAAGCCAGGGGATTCACCCACATCGCATAACCTCCCGGGATCGCACTAGAGAAAATATATAATCTGGTTATTCCAACCCTATACCAAAGGAAAGCCCGTGGAACCAGCCTCTAAGATACACATATACCAATCATACACAGATATATATATTCATATCATATATAATATATACTATAATCACGTCGTATATATTTATAACCTATTTCACTTCTCAAATATATATATATGGTTAAAATTTCCAACTCATATAGCAATAGCCGAACACAAATGCTCCCACTTGTAATAACATGAGTATTTACAAACTTAATATACTAAGTCCATAAGTATTCCCTATCTTCATATATAACTCGTACCTTTATCACTTTTAGAGATTTATATACTCTCCGAATATCCCACTTCATAACCATTTAATAAGCATACCCTCAACTTGTCTTTAGCCTATATCTCAAATTCCATCTTAGTCGCCTCGTAGGACTTTCTATATGTATTCACCCGCCGAAATAATTCTTCGAGTGTTACTCGTCCTAAATACCTTTAAACTAGTAAGCCCTTGGATTTTACCTTCAACTAACCCAAGGTATACACCTCACTCCAATAATAATTTAGAGGTCCTTACACTACCTTTAGGAACCCCAAATATCTAATTCATCAATTTATTTATTTTCCTTAATAATATACTTTTAGTGCCACACAACTATTGCACCCTCCTAGCCCCTATAATATTCCTCAAATGGCTAGGTATTTATTTTCTAAATGAATATTTATATCCTCAATTAAAAAACTATATTTAAGTAAATTTGGAATTTATCTCGTATAATTAAATCTAGCCAAAATTGTCAAAAATCCCTGGCCATCGATCGATCGATCAAACCGGATAACTTCTTCTCCGAGAAGCTATTTCGGCCATTAAAGCTTCCCCCAAGATTTTATCTCCTTTCCTAACATCCTCCGACCTTAATCAAATACATAAACACATATAAAAAGGGTTCTAAACATCCTAGAACCCATAACCAACAATAGATTTCAATAAATTCCTAAGTTTCTCAATTTGTAAATTATTCGGGGTTTACTCGTTTAACTTCCGAAAACCCATTTTGATTCACAAAAACCCATCCCGAAAATCTTTGTGGTTTATCACTACCAACTAAGATATGAGATTTATGCTTAAAATAAAGAAAGCAAGTAAACACTTGCCTCGTGGATAAAATTCGACGACCTCGAGTCGAATCCCATGGAGTTTGGCCGGAATCTCCCTTTTAATCTCCCTCTCTTACTTCCTCTCTTATATTCTCTCTTTTCCTTTCTTTCTTTCCCTCTCCCGTGCCTTATATAGGGAGAAATAAGGGTTTATCCCTTATAAACCCAAAAATAACTCGTTTACTCAATTATGAGTCCCTATTAGCCCAAAAATTCTCGAAACCTAAACACTACTCCCGAATACTCTATTCTGACTGTCTCGGCTATTTTAAAAACAACCGCGCAGTCGGAATCTCCATCTGAGTCACTTAACTACGATATACTAATTAAATCCAACGCCTCTCAATACGGGTTTTCCAAATAAAATATTATCCGTTGTCGCTTTACCCAACTGCGACATGTAATTAAAATAATCCAAATCATTTACTTAGTCTTAAAAGTAAATGAAACACACCTTTGAAATCATCTAACCCTCATAAATTCAAAAAATTATTATTCAGAGAAATTCCTCAAATTTCCAATTTACACCCACTTATGAAATTTAATTATCCCCAAAAGTATGGGGTGTTACATACTCACCCCCTTACAACGGAATTTCATCCCCGAAATTCGGATGTAACATGTACCACCAACTTAGGATCGCTAATTATAATATGTCCTAGTATACCAAGGTCGAAAGGTGCTAACACAATGGTCCCTTACCATATTCCACCTATCTCAAGGTGTATGCTCAAACGTACTAGATTCACCACAATCTCATCTAAATTTCTACATGCTAACGCACTAACTCGGTCGTAAAGTTAATTCTAACAACGACGTGTCATACCTAGTGCTTCTATGACCGCCTATAAAAAGAACGAGCCTATACTACCGTTCTAACATCTCAAAAATTCGATACTCTCGCTAACACTCTAAGCGTCCACTCGTCTACAGCGGGACTACTGATCTCCCTCAAAAAGGAAATTCCACTAAGGCTTGACTACTTCGGTCAGCCTTCTCTCTTACTTTAGGTGCATAAACTCTTGTTGCATCTATACAATTGGATTATCGCGTCCCTCCTACGACGTTCCAATCAACAAACTTCAATCTCTCTTATAACTGCCTTACGACATAATCTCCCGTTGTATATACCACGCTCCCTTTTATTCCTGTTGGTATATAATAATTTGACTTACTAAGGTGCCTGTACACCTTTTAGCCCGTGCACATTTGCACATCCATAGTGAACGTGTGACACGTAATACTCTCTCTAAACAATGCGCCTCATTGCCTTGGCCTGGTACTAACACCTGGGTTTTCCTAAGATGAATAATTCAAAATTCAGTTCTTCATATACTCGGAAGTCTAATCCTTCTTAAAGTTAACCCACGAATCTTATCGTGGTTAACTCACCATAATCTCCTGATATCGGCGCCTCTATTATTTCTGATCTTATCCTAATAATCCTACGATCGATGTGTTTTCAACACACATAAAATGAATACTAACCTAACTATTTCCTAGTGCCCAAGACCTATCTCAATTTCTGACATTCACTCAGTTTCATGCGTGGGACGTCTCGCAAAGCGAAATCCAGACAAGGAACCCTCTCGTTACACTACTTCCTCGCATCTTCGGTCATCGAGATGTAACGGCCTAAGGCATACTAATGGAACATTCTAAAATCCTATCTCCAAAATCGTACTAGCGCGCTTCTCTCTTTAAGTCCTTCCCTCTTGGAGAAATGGAAAGTCTAACTAAGTGGGGCGCCTAGTCTCTGCCAAGATGTTACAATCATCCTACCTAAAAGATACTTCCTATGAATTAGCCTTCCATTCAAGGCCTGGCTATAAGTCTCAAATCAATTTCCTTTACCTCGTCTCACCCACATACTTGCGGTTGGAGAACCATTTCAGTGGTTTTACATAGCACTTCCATCTCCATAGGTATGAAATTATCACACGGCTCTCAGTCTATAGTCTTTTGTCCATACTAGGTAACTTATCGACAAAATCAACATCCTCACATATCATAACATCTCTCCACTCTCGATGTCGTTAAGGTTAATGCATGGTGTGTCTCGCAAGCGAAATCCAAATAAGGAACCCCTCATATACATTACTGCTTAACTTTTTCAGTCGTGGAGGTCCGTTAGCTTCAATTATGTAACCGGGAAAATCCTATCCCACCTATCAACAAAAATGTGGTCAGAACTCCTATTTTACACCACCAAGCGCTCGTACTAATACTAAGTCCTTAGCGCCAATATCAATGAGCTTAAACTCACAGCTTATGAGTAGATTTTGCATACCTTAAATCACGTCTATATGGTCGCCACACACTCAAATCATGATAATGACACATCTACTCACCGAAGTTCCATTTAATCGTAAAATAAAAGCAAGCTCAATCTGTATCCAGATGAGATATTGCAACAACCTGTTCCACTCTGGAACTGCGGACACGATAGTCTTGTAATCATTAGCCTGCTATCGCTCCGATCAACTAAGAAAATATTATGCTCAAAATATTATCATACTCATATAACACATATAAAATGAGCAGTGCAAACCAGATATATATATTCAAAATATCAACACTCGCTTTCACAGCGAATGAAGGAAAAAAGAGAGAAAAAAAATAGAACTCCGTTACCGCGAAAAACATATAGACATACACTATATAAGGTTATCGATACGGTCACAAAGCTCGAATTACACACACGAATCTAGGGTTAACGAAATGCCGCGACTCTGTCTAGCCAGGTAAAGTATGCCTCCTTCAACCGAGGCAAAACGCATAACATCATTCTTGCCAATTACTCACGCTACTCCAAATGGTTCCTGAACTTGGTACACTTGCCCTAACTGAACCAAAATTACTCAACTAAATGCCCCATCTAGGCACCTCACTCTTGTCCTTTAACGCCTACCAGGAAAGGACTAATCATGTGGCTCAACATTCCACGTCACTCTATTTCCATTTTTAGCATTCTTGACCAAGTTAAAGTTATCAGAATCATCGGACTCTATAGCCTCGATCCTGACAATCACCTTCATAGTCCCCTTAACTTCTTCATTAAATGGAAACTCCACTACGGGCTTCAACAACCCTATTCCAATGAATTCCACGGGTGGATGTCCACTAAAGGACTCTGTTTTCATTGTACCTACCTTAATTCGGTACAAG
This sequence comes from Sambucus nigra, assembly GCA_949130495.1. NCBI lineage: Eukaryota > Viridiplantae > Streptophyta > Magnoliopsida > Dipsacales > Adoxaceae > Sambucus > Sambucus nigra. The sequence continues at coordinate 587,901,208 of OX422216.1, forward strand.
GTTTACTTTTCCATAACTCTTTATTCACTGTCGTCCTCTAACCGATCCTTATGTGAAAATTTAGGAACTGCATTCGATTCATTTTCGATGAATCAAAGGAACTAATGGTTAAATCCATCCGTAAGATCCCTCTGTGAGAAGGACATCCTGCTCCCCCGAACATGGTGACCACAGTTTCCACCATTTCTATATTTCTTCCATGAGTGAAAAATTTCCCTCAATTTTTCACATTTGGGTATTTCCATACCCTACTCTAAACCAAAGCTTCTGTTCCTTCATTCCCCACTAAGTAAAGTTACCCCGACTTCATAGAATTAAACCTCAATGTATGGTCCTTATTGAAGACCCTTCAAACCTCTTCCCAATTCAACTTCACCAGGTAATTTAAGTTTAGCACCACTTCCTATTACAGTGGTACTTAGATACTCATGACTACTATACTTTAGTAGTCGTCGCAATAATCTTTATCAAATGACATAAGGGGAGTGACCTCTACTGCGGTCCTAGTCCCCAACTTCATCTAGCTGCTCAAGATAGGACCCGCCTCGTGCTGCCCTCATCAAGGTCTTCCTTTGTCGCCCTTCCTTTATCAGCAAACGAACCTCGAACGAGCGAAAAAAAGATTTACTATAATCTTACATAATAGCAGGAGAACTAAATCTCACAAGAGGAATAAATAATCCTAATCCTAAGGCTCTATATCAAATCGAGAGCAACACTGAAAGCATAGTACGTCCGCACAGATTCCTAAGGACACTAGAACCTGATGCTCTGACACCATCTGTAACACCCCGCCTAATTAAATACCCGGCGATCAATCATGTACTAAATTAAAACAGGAGTTTCATATGGTTCATTCTTAGCATCACTGTCGAAAACCAAATTCATTACTAATAACCTATTAGGCTGGCGTCAAAATTTTATTTAACTAATCTTTTTAGACAAGACATTTAATTAAACATCCACAACATTTTATATAAAGACTTGAAATGAAATAAAAATAACCGAACACTCGGTTTAACATTATACAACCAAATAGAATGGGCGCAAAAAAGGCGGTGAAAGAATAACTGAATGAAATTGGGTTATTAGCGTGAATGTTTATACAGTACCTCCTATCTAGATTACAAGGATGGAAGCATCTACAGTAAACCTGCATGCATCCACAGTTGCTGCAACAGACGTCTGACTCAAAGGAATCGTCATCAAAGCGTCCCTGTGTTTGGACACCTATATACATATAACAAACGAGAAGAAAAGTTGATAAATGGGCCAGAGCCCGAATTGTGAAAATATTTTGCAAGTGCATAAATGTTATATTTATAAAATATGATTTATCTCATATTTAAATTGGTATCGTACTCCCATGAGATACCCCTCACCCCTCCTCTAATAGTTCACACCTAATGCATCCATTTAAGACATCCTAGTTAATCTACCCTCCAAACTAATCTATCTCACCTGTCCTCTAGAAACCCCGAAAACCCTAGTACTAAGGACTAAACTTCTCCCCATTCCTAACATTGCACTAAGTTCGTGCGTGGGGTGTCTCGCGAAGCGAAATCCAAATAAGGAACCCCCCTGATACACTACTACCTGGAAATGTTGATCGTCGAGATTCATTTGGCCCTCAGCACATGACGCGCATATAAGACTCATATATACATATATATATATAACAATATTCTTACTAAAACGTCTATTCATTTTTATATAAATCTTGATCTAAAACTACCGGAAGGGGAAAATACACCTTATTAGGCTTTTTCACTTAATATACATATGATTACTTTATGAGGTTTCATATTCATATACAAGCAATATACCTATCACAAACATAAGTATATTATTATACCTATCATAAACATAAGTATAATAACCATCCCACTGAGCTATAACTCGAGGATGCGGTCTCGTAGTGCCTATCCAAATTCAGGTTTACTCACTGTACCACGGTACCAAGCCAAACAGACTCATGGTCATGGTAAAAACACACAACGGTGGAGGCGGTCATGTTCCCTCTACAAGTGGAGTTACACATATCGCATTCGAATGTGGGACGATAATGACCTGGGGATATACTTTCCCTGCTAATCAAGCCAGGTGATTCACCCACATCGCGCAACCTCCATGGATAGCACTAGAGAAAATATGTAATCTGGCTATTCCAACCTTATACCAAAGGAAAGCCCGTGGAAACAGCCTCTAAGATACACATATACCAATCACACACAGATATATGTATTCATATCATATATAATATATACTATAATCACGTCACATATATTTATAACCTATTAATGATGCTAAGATTCAGCACCACCAGATAAGAGGTGGTGAGCTCAAATAGTAATAACAACGACAGCAATAGAGTTGTATTGTATAAATGTATAGAAGGGGATGAGGATAAGAGGAATGAAGACAATGGTGTATAATTGTTCAGCTAATCAGGCATACATCCACTGTGATTGTGTAATCCACTAGATATGGGCACTAATGGCCTTGGATACAATGCACATAAGCTCTCTATCTCTCTACTGTGTGTACAAGCAGAGTCTTAGATAGGGTTACAATTATCGATCCCTTTACAAGGTTGAAGATGAAAAGTATATATATATTCTTGGGGGGAGTAGTGTACCCCCCAAGCATGCATTGAGCATGTGAATGATGATCTAGCCAATTCCCTGTTGACACCTGGTTGTGCCACTTGTGGTTAATGATGACATAATATTCCCTCACATGAGGGGATGATATTGTTATAACGGTCTGGTTCATGTGCTATATGAGTCCCACGTGCACTGTCCCATACGTCTCCCAAATCACATGCCATGGTGATGTCACCCTAGGCTTATGATGTCACGCCGAGTCTATGGTTTATGCTGGCATACTGGATCTTGACTGTTGTGTAGGTCTCATATTATTGTCCCCTCATAGGGTCGTCCATTTGTACCGTCAATTAGCCTCATCCGGCTACATAGTCATCAGATCTTTGTTGATGGGGTCGGCCTGTCGCATGGTCGCCCGATCTCATATGAGGGGATCGGTCTGTCTCAGGGCCGTTAGATCTCAGTTGATGGGGTCAGCTCGTCATACCCCTCCTTCATTATGACCCCCTGGGGGTAGTAGAGTTGGGCCCTCATCCTGGACGAGGCTACCATCAACCTGGCTGAGGGTGTATTTTGGTATATCAATCACCCCTAGCCCTTAGTCATCGATGATGTTGAGATGGTTGAGGGGTAATGTTGCCTTTGAATGACAAATGAGTGGTCAAGTTGATGAGTGACATTTGTCAAGTTGATTGAAATCTTATCAGGTGTCAATCATCATTTGCATTTCCCATATGTGACGGCTGCACACTGCTTGGGACTTTGTGCCCTAATGATGATTCTCCTTGTGGGTTGTGCACTGCTTTGGTTAATGGGCCCACTAATAACAAAGTATTTAAACCCTTTTTCAAATAATTCTTTCTTTTCTTCTTCTTCTTTGCGCACACGCTCTCTCTCTAGCTTATAGCAGCTCAAACCTCTGTTTTTGTATTGAAATCTTCCAGTTCTCTTCCAGATTCAATCTTCTCTTCCAGGTAACTTCTTCATCAATCTCTTCATTTTCGCTCCCTTTCTTGAAGTTTTCTTTTAATTTCTCAAATACTTTCTGCAAAAAATCCCTCTGGCCGGTTTACCTTTCTTTTCGGCGTGTTTCCACTCTTTTCTGGTGGTTCTAGGGCTAGAACTTGGGCGATAGGCCTTCTTAGGTTCTTCCTCCACCTTTTTGTGGTGGTTTAGCATCTATTCTCGGTGCTTCTTAAGTTTTTCGGCGGCTCTCTGATGTTTTTCTCTGGTGAACCTGGTTCTTCTTGTTCTTGGGTGTTTATCCACAAAAACCTTTCATTTCTTTAGGTTTAATCCAAAAGTTAACTTGGTCAACTGTTTACTTTGTTTGTAGGTAGTTTGGGCAAATTCATTAAGTGTGGGTTCTCCCTCTTAATGCTCAAAAGGCTTTATGATTTAGTCGAGGAGCTTCTAACTTTGAGAGAGAGATTTTTTACAGAGATTAGGCGAATAGAGGAAGAGAGTGAGTGTAGACGTAGGGCCGACCCTGTTTGTACGACCCATTTTCCCAATTGCATTAGCCACTGTTTTACCTTCTGAGTTCTTTGGATCTTCCCCTCGTCCAGCCGAGCCTCAGGGGAAAGAGGGAGGAATGGATGCCAAAGCATCATCTTCCATGGGTGTTGGAACTTCTGGGAGAAAAGAGACACCAACACGTAGTCCAAAGTGACAGGCCAAGGGAACAGTTCATCCTGAGGCTATCCCTATGACAGACCCGTCCCCTCTTGATTTCTAGGCTGCTTTCCCAGATGGACCTTCAGTCGAGGACGATAGTGAGGATTCTAATAATGATCAGGTTGATACCTCAGGGGCCTCAGCTTACGTCTCGTCTGTTAAGGATCATGACCTCTTACTATAAAGGCACCTTTTTGTTATACAACCCAATGTAAGTATGAGGGTTCCCAATGAAGATGAGAGGGTCTTCCAGGGGGAGAAGGAGAGGTTTCTGTTTAGGAGTAGATGCTTAGGGTCGGCGTTAGGTTCCCTCTTCACTCTTTGGTAGTTGACATACTTTCTTCCCTCAGGGTTACTCCTTCCCAACTTCCTCCTAACTCTTGGAGGATCATCCTTGGCTACATCTCCCTCTGGAAGAACACATTCACTAACGAGCCCTCAGATGATTCGTTCTTAGCCTACTACAACATAACCTCCTCGTCCAAGCAACCTGGATATTTTCATCTAGGGGCTAGGAAGTCCGATAAAAAACTTCTCCAAGTAGCACAAACTTCTAACCATGATTGGAAGAAGAGGTTCTTCTTCGTCTCTGGGGAATGGAAATTCCCCTCCAGGGTTGAGCCTCTAGATCACAGTCCGAGGGTCCCAAGGAAATGGTCTAACCCCTCTATGAAGGAAAGGTCAGACCCTGGACTTAGCTTGGATAAAAGGGATATAGTTGACTACCTGAGGGAATAAGGGAAAGAGGGTGGAATTACCAAGTTTGAAGATTTAATGACCCCTCGTTTCGTCAAAGAAGCTAGTCTGAGGGTCGACTCATTGATAGAATTATGTGAGTTGCTTTTTGCTTCATTTCTTTTCAAGTGTTTCCTCATTATTTCTGATGTCGTCCCATTTTTTTAGGTCGGCCTCCCAACATAACTGATCATCTTTGGGAAATGACTACCCCCAGCTTGATATCAGGCCTGAATAAGAAAAAGGGTAAGGAACCCCAGCTGCCCCATAAAAAGACAAAGGCCGTGGGGCCGACCGTCGATACTCGTAAACGTAAGGAGCCAGAAGTCCCTGCTGTCTCTTGGCCATACTCACGTACAAGGACAAGGGTAAAGGTACTTCAAACACACACCGAGGGGACTAGTTCTTCCTCATACATGGGTGCCTACTGGTCATCGAATCTGACCTTCTTTCAGGCCGACCCTTCCTCCTTAATTTCCAATCGGAGAGCTGCTAAGGACTCCATGTTCTCGGCACCACCGGCCACCGACTATGAATTCCTGGCCAAAATGCCCCCTGTAAAGGTTTATGACTATAGGCTTCATACTCTAGCTCAGGTAGTTTGTTTATCTCTTCAATTCTGATTCACCAATATTTTACAACTGTTTCTTTGTCCATTTAATATGACCTTTCTGTCGTCTTATTTACAGTCTGTCTGTGCCTTCACCTCTGCCACCAAGTGGATGGATGAGAAGTAACAAAAGTTTTATGAGGCCGAGAGAGCTATTCAACATGAGGTCGACTTGAAGACTGAGTTGGAGACTGTCAGGGTTGAGCTGAAGAGTGTGAAGACTGAGCATACAAGGGTTCTGGGCGAGCTTGTGAAGCACCATGAGGATGACCTAAAAGTGAAGGACATACTCATAATAGAAAAAGATGAGGCTTTGACCAACCAGAGGGTCCAGTTCAAGAATGACCTTGCTGAAGCTGTGAACAGGATCGAGACTGATGCTGTGGAGGCTTACAAACTCTCTGATGAATTCCAGGCCTTCGGTCTTGAGTACTTGGAGAGGGGAATTAAGATGGCCTGTCGGTGGGTCATCTTGAAATTTGCTGATGTCGTGTCATCTATTCGCCCCTCCCTTGAAGTGGTGGAGCTGGACGATCCTTTGATATCTGAGGCTCTATCCCATGTTGAGTCTCAAGTTCATGTCGAAGGCATAGAAACATCTGAGGATCGGTCTTCTGTTGTGGATGCTGAAGGGTCCCTTCGTGGAGATGCTAGACCGCTACCTTCTGATGTTGCTCAATAGGGTGACCTTCTGTAGCCTATACCCTCTACTTGTAAAGCTTTTTATTTCACTTTCTTTTGGACATATACTGTAACACTTAATTTTGTAGTGGAATTGCTCTCCTCATGTCTTCTAGATTTGCCTCTTTTATGATTTGTGCCTTGGCTACAATGTTTTTGAATTTAAGTCCTCCCTCGTCTTTCTTAAGAATGAATGGAGGGTCGTCCGTGCCATTCACCCTCATCATAGCCGAGGGTGGATATCCATCAAAATAATGATGTTTTTCAATTTAAGTCCTCCCTCTTCTTTCTTGAGAGTGAATGGAGGGTCGTCCCCGCCATTCACCCTCATCCTAGCCGAGGGTAGCTTCCACCAAAATAATGATGTTTTAAAATACAAGTCCACCCTCGTCTTTTTTTAGAGTGAATGGAGGGTCGTCCCTACCATTCACCCTCATCCTAGCCGATTGTAGTTTCACCAAACTAATGATGTTTTTTTTTAAAATACAAGTCCACCCTCATATTTCTTGAGAGTGAATGGAGGGTCATCCCTGCCATTCACCCTTATCCAAGCCGTGGGTAGTTTCCACCAAATTAATGATGTTTTTTTAAAATACAAGTCCACCTTCATCTTTCTTGAGAGTGAATGGAGGGTCATCCCTACCATTCGCCCCCATCCTAACTGAGGGTAGTTTCCACCAAACTAATGATGTTTTTAAAATACAACTCCACCCTCGTCTTTCTTGAGAGTAAATGGAGGGTCGTCCCTACCATTCACCCTCATCCTAGACGAGGGTAGTTTCCACCAAACTAATGATGTTTTAAAATATAAGTTTACCCTCGTCTTTCTTGAGATTGAATGGAGGGTCGTCCCTACCATTCACCCTCATCCTAGCCGAGGCTAGTTTCCACCAAACTAATGATGTTTTAAAATATAAGTCCACCCTCGTCTTTTTTGAGAGCGAATGGAGGGTCGTACCTACCATTCACCCTCATCCTAGCTGAGGGTAGTTTCCACAAAACTAATGATGTTTTGTGGCTTAACATCAATTACCCAAGCATTTATCTAAACTAAAACAAAAGATGAGGGGCCAACAGGATATTTTTATTAACAAGTGTTCTATGAAGCAACACATTCATTACAACTGTGATCCGATAGGACATTAACTATAACTACAACATTATTGATAGTATTTCTTCAAATGATCTTCATTCCAGGGGTTCGAAAATGGTTCCCCTTCAAGGTTCTCTAGCCTATAGGTCCCAGGGATAACTTCATCAATTACCCTATATGGGCCATGCCAATTTTGGTCGAGCTTGTTAAGCTTCTGCCATGTCTTTTTTACGACTAGGTACCCCACAACAATTGGCCTTTGCTTTACCCTTTGATTGTAAAACCTCGCAGTCCTCTGCTGGTAGGCTGCTTGCCTTATCTCAGCGTCTTCTCTTCTCTCCTCCATCAAGTCTAGATCAAGTCTCATTTCTTCCATATTTCTCTGGGGGGTCATACATTTGGACTCTGTGAGTAGGAAACCAAATTTCGATGGGGATGATGACTTCTGAGCCATATGCCAACATGAAAGGGGTTTCCCCGGTAAGAGTCTTTGCCATCGTCCTGTAAGCCCACAGCATAGCGTTTACCTCTTCAACCCATCTTCCTTTTGTCTCCTCGAGTTGTTTTTAATCCCGTCTAGGATTGTTCTGTTTGTAGCCTCAGTTTTCCCATTAGCCTGAGGTCGGCTTGGGGTAGAGAAGAACTATTTGACCCCCACTATTTTGCAGTATTACTCCAGGGATACATTCTTGAATTGAGTCCCATTATCTAAGATGAGGGTGTTGGGGAGACCATATATACATATAATGTTTTTCCAGATGAATTGGAAGGTCTTCTACTCGGTAATCGTGACCATCGGCTCCGCTTCTACCCATTTTGAGAAATAGTCAATTGCTACGATCAAGTATCGATAGTTATTGATAGCCCTGGGCAAAGGTCCTACCAAATCGATTCTCGATACTATGAATGGCCATGGGAACGTGATGGAGGTAAGATGCTAATGGGGATGATGAGGGATGGTGGCGAACCTCTGACATTTATCACACTTCTTTACATATGTCGTAGCATCGTTCCCCAAGGTCGGTAACCAATATCCCTAGGTGATTATCCTCTTTGATAACGACCTATCCCCAATATGGCTTGAACAAGACCCCTTGTGCACATCTTGCAAGATGTGTGGAACTTCAGACGGGTGCACACATCCCTTTTTGTATAAGGTGTCTCCGATGACAGTAAATTTTATAGCTCTGTATCTCAACTTCTTCTTTTCTTGTTTTGCTTATGGCATCTTCCCCTCTTTAACGTATCTGACAAGAGGGTCCATCCATGAAGCTTCCCTGCTTATATTTAAGTACAAGCTAAGTGTTCCATCTGCATCTTCAATGGTTTGCCGAAGAAAAATTTCCACTGGAACTGTCCTCCTGATATCTATCCTAGTTGCTAAGGCTAGCCTAGCAAGTGCATCGGCTCGACCATTATCCAACCTAGGTATCCTCTTCAACTTTACTTCTCTGAAGCTCTTCAATAATGACTTTAATTTTTCAAGATACTTGGCCATTCTCTCATCTTTAGCTTCGTATGCTCTTAGTATCTGTTTCACCACCAGTCTTGAATCACTATGGACCAAGATCTGAGCAACACCAACGGACCTAGCCAAGGAGAAGCCCGCTATCAGGGCCTCATATTCAGATTCATTGTTGGAGGCTTTGAAGTTGAACCTCAGGGCGTACTCAATGTCCGTGCCGTCAGGTGCTGATACTATTAATCCATCTCCACTTCCGCTCTCGTAAGAGGACCCGTCAATAAAGAGGTTCCACACAGCCTGTTCTTCTGAGAAATTTCCGTCGGTGAGGGAACCCTATCTAAAGAGGTATCTTCCCTCCTCATTTTTTACAGCTTTTCCTCTAGCGGTGCTTGTGTCAGGCTTATCTGTGGATGGGTCAATGGCTCTGCCTTGCTGGATATCTGTCTTCTCGAGGTTCTCATCTTCAGCCTCATCCTCTTCCCAAGTAAATTTAGCCACGAAATCTGTTAATGCTTTCCCCTTAATGGCCATCCTAGGTTGGTACACAATATTGAATTCTCCCAGCTCTATATCCCATTCCATTAGCCTACTCAAATTTTTGGCATGTGTATGACCTGCCTAAGAGGAGAGTCGGTGAGGATGACCATTAAATGGGACTAGAAGTACAGCTTTATCTTTCTTGATACATGAATCAGGGCATAGTCTAATTCTCTATCCTAGGGTATCTTTGCCCTGCCCCTTGGAGTGCCTTACTGTTGAAATACACAGGCTTCTGCACTTCGTCTTCTTCTCTCACAATGGTTGCATTAATGGCTGACTCTGAGATGGCTAGGTACACGTATAATCTTTCGCCCTGCACTGGACATGACAACAACAAGGGAGACCCTAGGTATGACTTTAGTTCTTTGAAAGCCTGGTCACACTCTTCATTCCATTTAAAGGCCTTTCTGAGAATTTTAAAGAATGGTAGACACTTGTCTGTGGCTATGGATACGAACCTATTCAAAGCAGCCACCCGACCTATGAGCCTATGAATGTCTTTAATGGTCCTGGGGGTCTTCATTTCTAACAGAGACTTTATCTTCTTGGGATTGGCCTCAATGCCCCTTTGATTGACGATGAACCCTAAGAACGTTCCTGCTCCGACCCTAAGGACACTTTTGGTTGGTGTAGATGCAATTATTATGCAGCACAAATAAATATGAAAGAGGTGACAACCAAGAAAAAACAAATAAAAGACCAATCACACAACAACGAAGATACGTGGTTCAGCAAAGAAGTGCCTACGTCCACGGTGGTTCAGTCAGTGTTATTTCTCTATATTCTGAAGAGTAAGTACAGAGAATAAAACTTATCCTTTGCCCCGGACTTAGGGTTTAATTTATACATGTGTGTGTTGGTGTAGTGGGGGTGATGGGTTCCTCTTTATTATCCCTCTCCCTTTCATGGGATCATGTTCCCCCACAACTTCTCTTCATGGGATCGTGGAGTAAATGGATGAGTACCAGAGGTGACGGGCCTGGTCTTTAGGCCGCTGAAGAGGGGCTACTTGTCCAGGCCTTATAGTGATAAAAACGGGGTACCCACAATTGGCCCTAAATTTGTTGGGCCGTTCTCGCGGGTCTGATGAATTTAAATGATCAACAATGATGGTTGATCTCTTTGAAAACTGTGAAGTTACTTTGGCGGCACCCGCTTCGCTGTCCGTGCGTTATGATTAGTTTTGAAGGCTTGTTGGAATAAGACACATTTTCTTTTCGTCGTTCCAGCTTTTCCATCAATCTTCTATCTTCTGAGAACTCTTAAGTTTTGTACCTTCTGTTTTCGGTCTCCACTCTCGTCGCTTCTTCGCCTTTTGATCTGATCTTCTGTCCTGTAAGTCTTTCGTGCCCTTTTTCTTGATTTTATAGTTTTTCCTGTATTTTTCCAATGGCGAAGATTGGAAATAGGTCGGTAGCTGAGTTTAGAAAATTCTACGGTATTCCTGAGTGGGTAGAGGTTGAGTGTTGTGCCTCGCCGCCTAGGAACGTTAGGGATATAGAGGATGCACATTGGATTCATGTCCTGTTGCTCTCCCAGGGGGGTCTTACCTTTCCCCCTAATGGTTTGTTTCTGCACTTTTTTAGTTATTTTGGTATTGTGCCTGCACAATGTTCACCCAACGTATGGAAAATAGTGAACGGTGTGCACAGGATAAATCAGTTGTACGGCACGAGGTTAGGGCTTGCCGAGGTCTGTTTTTGTTACTCTTTTTCTCGAACGAGTTCAGGTGTCTTGTACCTTAAGGCTAGGAACCCTGATAGGGTATTGGTAGTAAATTTACCTGATTCCCATAAGGACTACTGGCAAGAAGGTTTCCTCGTTAGGAACTGGCAATACTCCCCTCAATTTGAAGGGTCGAGGTATGAGAGGTTCACTATTCCCTTTTATGGGAAAGAATATATAGGTAGATGTTGTATTGTTGTTTCAACCTTTGCTGACTTTGTGATTTTTCTAACTTCTCCTTGCTTTCTCCTTTTCAGCGAAGATAAAGAACTTGGAGCCAGCTCTCAGCGAGGTTCGTATCTCGGAACTGGTGAAAGCTTGGAACATCAGGGAACCTTTGGGTGACGGCGAGCATCCTAGGCCTGCTGCTTTTCTGCTTGAATACAAGAACACAGGCTCGAGCTTCATAGCCCGACCTGTGGAAAGTGTTCCGGACTTTGACTCTTCCGAAGAGATTTCAGCTGAGCCCATCCAATTGGACGAGGAGGAGAGCAGCTCGAAGAGCGAGCCTGTAGGTGTTGTGAGTAACTTGGGTGGAGGCAATGCTGGTAGTAGCAGTTCATCGAGTACTACCAGCAGTCCAGGTGAAGAAATGCCTCCCAGGAAGAATCTAATCCGGGATGATGATGATGATGATGATGTGCTTCTTGCACAGAGGTCCAAAAAATTGAAGACTGTCTCCGGGGCCATAGCTACTGGTTCTCGGCCTCCCTCTCAAGAACAAGAGAAGAAGAAGAGAGAGGAGGAGCAGGCGAGTGAGAGGGAGAAGAAAAAGGAGGAGGAGAGGAAGAAGGTGGAAGAGAGAAAGAGGAGGGAGAAAGAGAAGAGGAGGAGAGGAGGAAGATGGAACTGAGGACCAAGACCGGTCAAGCCTTGGTCCCAGTATCTGCGTTGCCTGAGGGGGCTTCGGTGGCCACCTCTCCTCAACTCGCCCCTGCGCTGCTTGAGAGGGCAGTCCTCCCTGCAGATCGCGAAAGGGCGTCAGGGACTGATCAACTGGCCTTGCAAGCTAGCCAGAGGCTTGCCTTGGTAAGGTTTTTTTTCTACTTCTCAACTTCTTCTAATCTGTTTTGGTGGTTTCTTCTTTCTGATCTTTCCCTTGTTTTCTGCAGTTTGTGACTGACTTCGCTGTGCTCTATCGCTCTCGCGACGAGCTGTTGAGAAGGAACAGCGAGCTGGAGCAGGCGAATTCTACTCTGGTGGCCAGGGGTTCTCAGCTGGAGGCCGATCTGAAGGCCTCTGATGCGGCTCGAGCTTCTTCTGCCTTGGCCCTTGCTAATTCTGCTCGCGAGAGAGATAATGCTGTCAGGGAGCTCGGCGAGCTGAGGAAGTCGTATGACCAGGTCTGTTCTAGTAAGCTGGACTTTGTGGAGAAGAACAGGGTTCTTGCCGAGCAGCTGGAAGCGGAGAAGGCCCAGGTAGCCACTGTTAAAGAAGATTCATACAATTCTGGATGGGCTGCTGCGTATGAAGACGCCGAGGTTCAGATAGGCTATATTAGCCGTCTGAACTTCAAGAAGGGGTGGAACAAGGCTCTTGTGGCTGCAGGGGTGGATGTTGCATCCCCACTTTTTGACGAATATGATCCAGGGCCCAAGCCAGTTGTGGATGAGGAGCCCGCTCCAACTGCTGAAGGGGTCAATCCTGCTTCTCAGGCGACTCTTGCTGATGCTTCTTTGGTCGAGGGGGCAGTGCACACCTCTGCAGAGGGTAACGCCCCTGCTGATGCTGATAAGGACGAGGGTCCGTCCACCGAGGTTGCTAAGTGATAGGGATTTCTTTGTAGTTTTTTCCTTTTTTTGTTCTGATGTAACCTCGCTCCTTATCAATAAAAAGGCTTCATTTTTGTCTATGCTGATTTCTTTTTGCTCTCTTCCTTTCTTTGTAGTTGGTTGATGTGGATGATTATATTCCTGTTACCTCCCAATTGGGTAGGACTCTGGGTCCTAATGCAAGCCCTGCAGTTCGCCAGGCTTTTTCTAGGCTCTGTAGGTTTGCTAAATCAAGGAACCAGAAGTATAAGGATCAGTCCGAGCTGGTGGCTAAATTGAAGGACAGGCTCCAGGAAATGGGAGAGATCGGAGCTTCAGTGCAAGAAGAAGTCAGCGAGCTGAGAGTAAAGTTACTGGAGGCTACCGAGATCAATCAGGTCATGGAGTTTCTTCAGCTGGAGAATGACGACCTGAGGCGGGAGGTCTCGAAGCTTAAGGAGCATTCGCCGAGCACCTCTTCGGCAGTCCTGCGAGGTTCTTCCTCGTCGCGAGCTGCTCGGCCACCCCTCCCGCGAGCTGGCAGGAGTACGCGGGGTAGGAGTAGGGAAACTGAGGAGCGGCGTGAGAGGGAGATGGAGGAGCTGCGCGGCGATGTTCAGCGAGCTTACGTAAATGCTGCTGGGCTTCAGAGGGACGTCACCCGTCTGCGGCATTTATTTAAGAAGGGCCCTCGCCAAGTGTGGACTGATGGCTATGATCAGGGCTGGCTAGATGCTCCCACAAGATTATCAGAGTTCGAGGAGCTTTCCTTCATCAGGGGGTGGTTGAGTGCTCTCAAAGAGCTGCAGGTGCCGAGAAATTCGATATTGTGGTATCGGCATGAGATGTCTCCCTCTACTCTGATGCCCAATCCATTTAGGCGAGATGACCGATGGATTCCTATCGATACTATTCCTCGGCGGCTACTGGAGTTGGACATAAATGAAGTTGTTGAGGAATTCGATCCTGCCCCTGATGACGGGAGGAGAGCTAAGGTTGCTGATTACCTTGCTCGGAGGCTTCCCTCTTCTTGATATTTTGTTTTTTAATAATTGTAAATGCTTTGGGCGAGTCTTTGCCGACTAAACATGTACCATTATTGTTTGTAAATATAAAAGATTAATGGAAAGTTTGAGTTTTGGGCGTTTTTACCGACTAAACGTGTTTATCCAATCTCTGTTATATTTTTGCAGCTTCACAATCTTTATCTTGTCATGTGAGTGTCCGCCCAGTCCAGTATTAAGAATACCATTGTGCTCTCTCTTTACCTTTTAGGTCGTGTCGTCACACTCCCTTAGGTCTAAGAGGGGCAATTGGCGAGGACACACCTGTTTTTGGATGTCTTCATCCGGTCAGGATTTTGTTTAACCAAAGTAGGTTTGATGCCTAAGAATACTCTGTAGGGCTTCATATATTGCCATGGGCAATGCTAAGAGGTCTGTCGTGCTTCGTGACGATGACCTGAGGAGGGGTGTTCCCCTGCTGTGTCAACTATTATACCTGTGATTTGAAAAGGATGTGGAATAAGATATAATTGTTATACTTTTAGAGAGTAATCAACTGAGAGATTTTTATTGGTGAGTAGAGAAATAAACTGTCTTTTCCCAAAATGAGTACAATAAAAGATCTAACAACAGAACTCCTAAAAGTAGAATTTCTTGAGATTAGCTGCGTTCCATGCTCGTGGTATCTCTCTGCCCTCCATCGTTTTCAAATGATAGGCACCTTGCAGGTCGTCTTTAATTATTTCATAAGGTCCTTCCCAGTTTGGGCCCAGTTTACCATCTGATGGCTTCACTGTGTTGCCCAGAACCTTTCTTAGGACATAGTCTCCAATTTCGAACTTCCTCGGATTGACCTTTTTGCTGTAGTGCTTCGCGAGCTGTTGCTGATAACTCGCTAGTTTTACTAGGGCAAGTTCTCTGCGCTCGTCGGCCAAGTCGAGTTCAGCGAGCAAAGCCTGATCGTTCTGATTCTGCTCGACAAGGTCGGATCTCATTGTAGGCAATCCTGCTTCTAATGGGATGACCGCTTCCATACCATATGCTAGTGAGAATGGCGTCTGACCTGTGGCTCGTCTGGGAGTCGTTCTGTATGCCCATAGGACATGTGGTAGCTCGGTAGTCCACGCGCCTTTTGCTCGTTCTAACCGCTTTTTTAATCCAGCGATCACTGTTTTGTTGGAAGCCTCAGCTTGTCCCTTGCTCTGAGGATAAGCTATCAAGCTGAAGTGGTTCCTGATTCCGTGTTGGTTGCAGAAGTCCTGAAAGGGGCCACTTTCGAACTGTGTCCCATTGTCAGTGATGATGGTTCTGGGGATCCCGAATCGAGTGATTATATTTTTCCATATGAATTTCATCATGTCAGCATCTCGGATGTTCGCCAGAGGTTCTGCTTCGATCCACTTGGTAAAGTAATCGGTGGCGACCAACAGGTATTTGCGATTGCCGGCAGCGGTGGGTAGAGGTCCCACAATGTCCATTCCCCACTGGGCAAAAGGCCAGGGGCTGGTCAGGGATTTCAATTCGCTGGCAGGCTGGTGGACCATGGAGGCGTGAAGCTGGCATTTTAGGCATCTGCGGACATATACTGCGGAGTCCCTTTGCATATACGGCCACCAGTAACCTTCCTTCATTGCTCGGAAGTCTAGAGATCTTCCTCCGACATGACTTCCGCAGATTCCTTCGTGAAGCTCATGAAGCACTGTCTCGACCTCGCCTGGGTGGACGCATCTAAGGTAGGGGCCGGAGAAAGATCTTTTATACAAGTCGCCTCCCGTGGACAAGTGAAAGCGAGCAGCTTTGACTCTTATCTGGTGGGCGGTCCTTGTATCATCTGGGAGCGTTCCGTTCTTCAAATAGCCTCTTAAGGGATCCATCCAGCTAGGGGCTGGTTCCAATTGGAGTATTTGTTTCTCTTTTGTTAGCTCGCGGTGAATGCTCGGGTAGCTAAGGAAATCAATAGGGATTATCCTTTTAAGGCTGGAATCAACTGCCGAGCTCAGGGCTGCCAAAGCGTCAGCGTGGCTGTTCTGCCCCCTGTGAAACTGCTGGATGTTGATTTCTTCAAAGTTTGTCATCAAGTTTCTTACCAACGAGAGGTAGGCTGCCATCCTCTCATCCTTCGCGTTGTAGTCTCCACTTATCTGATTGGAAACTAGTTGCGAGTCTCCGAATACCTGTAAATGCTTTGCTCCTAGAGTTTGCGCCCTTTGGAGACCTGCAATTAAGGCTTCGTATTCTGCTTCGTTGTTGGAGGCTGCAAATCCCAGCCTAATTCCTTGCTCGAGGACTGCATTTTCTGGAGTGATGAGAACAATTCCTACTCCTGACCCTTGATAGCTGTCCTTGGTTGAAATTGGATGTCAAACCGGCTGAGCTCGACTGACCACTTAGACAGCCTGCCTGACAAATCCGCCTTCCTTAGGACAGCCTTGAGGGGGTGTGACGTAAGGACGATGATCGTGTGAGCTTCGAAGTAATGCTTTAGTTTCCTCGATGACATTACTAGGGCGAGTGCGAGCTTTTCCAATGGCAGGTATCTCTGCTCGGCGTCCAGTAAGGTTTTGCTCGCGTAATAGACTGGATGTTGGATCCCTGTGACTTCACACATTAGCGCTGAGCTGATAGTATGGCTGGATACAGAGAGGTAGAGGTACAAAGGGTCCATTTGCTGTGGCATGACGAGCAGTGGTGGGGAGCTTATGTAGGATTTGAGCTCGCCTAATGCTTGCGAACAATCTGGGGTCCATTCTACTGTTTTGCTGCCTTTTAAGAGTTGGAAGAAGGGCTTGCATCTTTCGGAGGATTTAGAAATGAAACAATTCAGAGCAACGAGCATTCCAGTGAGCTTCTGTACATCGCGGATTGTGCGAGGAGGTTGCACCCGTTTAATTGCCTCAATCTGGTCCGGATTTGCTTCTATGCCACGCTTGCTGACCAAATACCCAAGGAACTTTCCTGACTGGACACCGAAGGAACACTTGCTCGCGTTGAGTTTCATTCGGTATTTCCTGAGGATTTCGAAGGTATTTGCTAGGTCAGAAAGGTGGTTTTCTTTCTCCTTGCTTTTGACGAGCATGTCGTCGATGTAGACCTCCATCGTGTTTCCCATCTGATTTTTGAACATTTTAGTAACCAGCCGCTGATAGGTTGCCCCTGCATTTTTTAGCCCGAAAGGCATGACCTTGTGACAGTATAAACCAACCGACGTGATAAACGCTGTTTTATCCTGATCTGGGGCGTATAAGGGAATCTGGTGATAGCCCGAGTATGCGTCCAGGAAACTCATTCGCTCGTGAGCTGCAGTGGCGTCTACTAGTTGGTCTATTTTTGGAAGAGGGAAACTATCCTTGGGGCAGGCTTTGTTGAGGTCAGTGAAGTCTATGCAAACTCTCCACTTACCGTTGCTTTTTGGAACTACCACTGGGTTGGATAACCATTTGGGGAACTGCACTTCCCGTATGGATCCTGCATCCAACAGTTTTTCGACTTCCTGTTCTATTGCTTTGGCTTTCTCGGGAGCAGTTCGTCGTGCCTTTTGAGCTATCGGTTTGAATGTGGGATTGACGTGCAACCGATGGCAGACCATATTGGGATCGATCCCTGGCAGCTCGTAGGGTTCCCAGGCGAAAACATCTATGTTGCTTCTGAGTAAGGTTAACAAATCCTTTTGCTCCTCGTCAGTGAGTGAGGTTCCGATCAGGAAGACTCTGCTGTTGTCTCCTTCTCTAGCAATGACTTCTACCAGGTCTTCTACAACCCGTTCGGAGGGGAGGAGCCTGGTTTCTTCCACTCTGGGCCTTCCATATTTTAATTGCTATTTGGAAGGGATTGCACCTTCCTCCACCTTCTCGCTGGTTCGAACGTCTTTTTTCTCTGGCTTCGGTCGGATAACCGCTATGAAGCACTTTCTCGCCATCGCCTGGTCGCCATGTATCTCCATCACTCCCCGCTCGGTGATATATTTGAGTTTCTGGTGGTAGGTCGAGGAGACTGCCTTCATTGCATGGAGCCATCCCCTGCCGAGGATGGCTTGATACGGTGAGTCGATGTCGACCACCAAGAATTAGATCATTTTTTAAACACTCCCAGCGAGCACTGGTAGTACTATCTTGCCCAAAGGCATGGTCATTTTTCCAGCGAAGCCGACCAGAGGGACAGTGGTTCCCTTAAGGTCGGCGATGTCCAACTTCAATTTCCTGAACAGGTCGATGTACATTACTTCGGATGAGCTTCCTTGATCGACGAGCAGTCTGTCGATATCAAAGTTGGCTATCCTGAGTGTAATGCCTAAGGCATCGTGATGTGGGGTCCTCACTCCCACAAGATCTTCATCCGTGAAGACAATATGCTTGTTGTAGTTGATGTCCTCTGCTCGGCGGCGTTTCCTGCCTGTGATTTCGCTGGATCAATTTGAAAAGCTTGCATTACTGCTGTCAGCTTCTTTACCTCCATCCGAGCTGAGTTGCCCTGGATTTACTTAACATCGGATACTCCATGGATTACTGCGAATTCGTGTCCGGTGTCGTCTTCTAATACGTTGTCGAGTTTTGCCTCCTTGTGGACAGTCACTCTCTCTACCTTCCTTTCCACAAAGTTATTCAAATGTCCGGATTGGGCCAATTCCTCGAGGTGGGACTTAAGAGCCTTGCAGTGCTCGGTCTTATGTCCCCCCTCTTTGTGGAAGGTGCATCTCAGCGCATTGTTTCTTTTCGATGGGTCTCCTCCCATTTTCCGGGGCCATTTGACGAACGGCTCATCCTTGATCTTAGCGAGAATTTTGTAAATTGGTTCTTTGAAGATGGTGTTGACTGCCTGGAACGACTTTGCAACGTCAGGGCCCCCTCCGTTTTTGGGGCCATTCTTGCTCCCATTCTTTCCTCCTTTTTTCTGGTTATCAACTTTCTCACTTCCCTTCGTGGCGAGCTTGGCTCGACCGTTTTCATCTACGTTAAGGCGGGTGACATCTTCCACCTTTGCGTATTTCTCAATCCGTGCCATCAGGTCATCAATGGTGGTTGCTTCCTTCTTTCTCAAGGACTGGTAGAGGAGGGAAGAGCTAGGTAGCCCAATTTTGAATGAAGCCACTGCCACCTCTTCTGCGCAGTCTTCGACTTCATTGAATAACTCCCAGTACCTTTTCGCGTAGTCTCGAAGTGTCTCCTGAGGAGTTTTCTTCATCGTCAATAGAGCATCCATCCTTTTGGGATGGGAGCTTCTGGTGATGAACCTGGCCATAAAGAGCTCGGCCAGGGATTTGAAATTTCTGATGGATCGGTGAGGGAGTTTCTCGAACCATTTCTGGGCCACGTCATGAAGGCTCGAGGGGAAAATACGGCACATCAACGCATCTCGGTGATTCCAGAGGGTCATAGCCTGCCGGTACTTCCTGACATGATCAATGGGATCAGTCTTCCCGTCATAAATCTTGAACCTCGGAATAGCAAACTTTTTGGGAGCTTCTTCTTCTTCAATTTCCCTTGTGAAGGGCGATTTCATCTGGGTCTTGAGGGCTCTCCTGGCGAGTTCTCTGGTTGACCTGGTGCCGCGGTGAGCTGGATGTTGGTCCATTTCTCTGCGGACCAGGTTCCGTATGTTGTCGTCGCTGCGAGCAGGGCTCTGATAGCGGCGAGCTTTTCTCAGTTGCTCGCGGAGGTCGTCGTCTGAGTCGCCACCTTCGAACCCTTGATGTTGCCGCTTAGGGCTCCTTCCTCGGCTGCGAGATTTCCTCGCCTGAGGGCTAGGAGTGCGATAGGGGCGTTTCCTGGTATCAGAACGTAGTTCTTTTTCCAGTTTTTCCAGTCTTCTTTTCAGGCGAGCATTCTCAGCCTCATACCTGCGAGAAGACTCCCTCTGCTCGTGGATCCTTGCTTCGTATGCATCGATCAATCTGGATATCTGAGTGGACCTTGATGGTCCTTGACTTTCTTCTGAGGCTGGCCTTTCTAAACGAGCCCCTTGATCGGAACGTCGGACTTCAGACCTGATCCTGCGAGGAGCGGGTGGCTCCTGAATGTCTCCTGCTTGAGGAGCGTTGCTGCTGTGATCAGACATCTTAGATTTTTTTTTTTTCGGTGTGGGCTCTTCTCAGGGAAAGATAAACGCTTCCCACAGACGGCGCCAATTGTAGATGCAATTATTATGCAGCACAAATAAATATGAAAGAGGTGACAACCAAGAAAAAACAAATAAAAGACCAATCACACAACAACAAAGATACGTGGTTCAGCAAAGAAGTGCTTACGTCCACGGTGGTTCAGTCAGTGTTATTTCTCTATATTCTGAAGAGTAAGTACAGAGAATACAACTTGTCCTTTGCCCCGGACTTAGGGTTTAATTTATACATGCGTGTGTTGGTGTAGTGGGGGTGATGGGTTCCTCTTTATTAGCCATCTCCCTTTCATGGGATCATGTTCCCCCACAACTTCTCTTCATGGGATCGTGGAGTAAATGGATGAGTACCAGAGGTGACGGGCCTGGGCTTTGGGCCGCTGAAGAGGGGCTACTTGTCCAGGCCTTATAGTGATAAAAACGGGGTACCCACAGTTGGGTTGATCTTCATCCGGTACTTGTCCATCGTGTTAAAGGTCCTCTCGAGGTTGGCCACATGATCATCGGCCTTCAAACTCTTGGTTAACATGTCATCTATATAGACCTCCATAGACTTCCCGATTTGGTCTTCGAACATTTTATTCACGAGGCGTTGATACGTTGCCCCCGCATTCTTTAGGCCAAAGGGCATGACCCTATAACTGTATGTCCCCTTGTCGATAATGAAAGCCATTTTTTCTGAGTCCTCAGGGTTCATGAAGATCTGGTTATAGCTCGAATATACATCCATGAAGCTCATTATCTCATGACCTGCGGTAGCATCCACCATCTGATCAATGTGGGGAAGGTGGAAATTGTCTTTGGGGAAATATTTATTGAGGTCGGTGAAGTCTGCACACATCCTCCATTTCCCGTTGGCTTTGGGGACTATGACCGCATTAGACAGCCATTCGGGATAGATGACCTCCTTGATAAACTCAGCCTCTTCTAGCTTCTTTAACTCATCCCTTATGACCTCATACTTTTCTCGAGAATAAATTCTCCTCTTCTACTTTATCGACTTTGCGTCCTCTACCACGTTGAGCTTGTGACACGTGATTTCGAGGTCAATCCCCGGCATGTCTTCATGACTCCATGCAAAGACATTTTGCCTTCTCCTTAGTAGCTTGACGAGGTCTTCTTTTATATATGTCTTTAGAGCTTTGCCAATTTGGAAATTTTTTTCCAGCTCATCCTCATTGAGGATGATGGATTCTACATCTTCCGCAGCTTCTCCATTCTTCAACTTTGTCTCATCCCTGGGGTTAAGGGTATTAATGTTGTAAGTAGTTATAGCCTTCTTGTGAGCCTTTCCTTCTTCGTCAAAGTTGAAGTAGCATTCTCGTTCCGTCGTCTGGTCTCCCTGAACTTCCCCTACCCCGTAAGGGGTTGGGAATTTTATCATCTAGTGAACCGTGGAAGGCACAGTCTCAAATTACTTGAGGTCCACTCGCCCCAATGTACTGTTGTAGAATGAGAAGATGTGTTCATCCATCACAAAAAAGTTGACCTTCTTGGTAATCCATCACGGACACTTGTCCCCCATTCTAACATTAGCCTCGTACACTCCTAGGGGATGAACTTTTTCCCCACTGAAACTAATCAAGGGGTGATGGTATGGGACGAGCCTAGCAGGACTGAGTCCTAGGGCTTTAAAGCACAGACAAAACATCACATCTGCAGAACTGCCCCCATTTACCAAGATCCTCGACACCTTACATTCGTGCACCCTCGTGGTGATGTTGAGAGGGTCATCATGCGGGGCTAAGAGGCCCTTGAAGTCCATTCTTGAGAATCCGACTATTAGAGTGTCCATATCAATTTTCTTCTTCTTTTGTGGCTTGGCTTCAATAGAGGTTGAGTGTATAACTTTTGTTACTGCCTTGGCTTCGGTTACATTGGCCTTTCTGTCGGTTACCTCTAATCCTCCTCCTGACAGGTCCCCGGAGATCATTCCAACACCGAACAAGATCATATTAAATCTTTTCACAGGGCCGTGGTCGTCTATCGGTGGGAGGTCAGGGTCATCCTCATCCTCTGAAGGATCGTCTCTCCTGTTGGGGGGTATTTTCTCTGCATATATCGCTTCTCTTCTTCCTAGGGTCGTCCCCTCATCCCCTCTTGAAGGAACCCTTGTCCACGTATTTTCTGAACTTCCATTCTTTTAGCATTTTCTCAATTTCATCTTTTAGAGCAAAACACTTATCGGTCAAATGGCCATAGTCTTGGTGAAATTCACACCACAGGTTTGTGTTCCTCTTGTGAGGAGGTGCCCTCAACTTCTCAGGCCATTTCAAGGATCGGTCACTCTTTATCTCATTCAGAATGTGTTCATAGCTGACCGTCAGAGGGGATTAATCAGCGAATTTGTCAACTGATAGCCTTTTCTTCCCCTCCTTATTCTTTTTCTGGTAACCCCCACTAGTACTTCCTTTTTCATCCTCATATTTGGCTGGCATTGCCTCTTCGGCGTTCATCACCTTCCCCCCTGTGGCCAATAACTCAACCATTGTCTTCGGGGGGTCTTCGGTAAACTTCCATAATAACTTCCTCTCTTGGAGTCCCGCAATGAGGGTTGTCATGGCTATACTTTCCTCGTAGTCTTCGACCTCTAACTTTTATTTGTTAAACCTGGCTATTTAGTCTCTTAGACTCTCGTTCTTCCCCTTATTAACATAGAGCAGGTGTGTGGTCTTCTTTTGTGGTCTTACTCCGAAGAAAAATTTGTGGATGAACCGGTCTTCTAGCTGCTTAAAGCTTTCAATGGAATTCTTTGGAAGAGAGGTGTACCAGACATGTGCGGCCCCGGTCAAAGTGATGGAAAAAGCACGACACCTCATCTCATCTGAGATAGAGTATATGTCTACTGTTGATTTGTACATCTCAATATGATGGACCGGGTTGGTACTCCCATCAAATCTTGGGGTGACCACAGGTGGCTTAAACTTGGATGGCGTTGGGAAGTTGACTATCTTCGCCACAAAGGGTGAGCCTATGGAATATCCTCTTTGAAGAGCGTTTCGGCTTTTCAAGATATCACAAATTTTATCCTCCAGCCTTTGGATCGAGTCATTCTATGGCCTCGTAGGGTTGGCTTGGCCGATGTTATCCCCTGCCGCTTCTTTGGGGTGAACTGAGGGTTCTGCTGGGGCCGGTCTGTGTCGGCTGTTCACTTTCCCCTGACCGTCGTCCCATTCGTGGGTTTTGCCATCATGGGGTCGGCCATCCCCTACCTCTCTTCTGGACCTTGCAATACTTCTCGATCGGGACAATCTTTCCCTCGGGTCATTTACTGGGCCCAACCTCTCAAAGGCCGACCCTTTGCTCAGATAATCAAAAGCTGAGCCTCTCGGGAATTCGTCAGGATTCTGCCTTCTTCACTTCTCAAATATATATATGGTTAAAATTGCCAAATCATATAGCAATAGCCTAACACAAATTTTCCAACCTTAATAACATGAGTATTTACAAACTTAATATACTAAGTCCATAAGTATTCCCTCACTTCATATATAACTCGTACCTTTATCACTTTTAGAGATTTATATACTCTCCGAATATCCCACTTCATAACCATTTAATAAGCATACCCTCAACTTGTCTTTATCCTATGTCTCAAATTCCAACTTAGTCGCCTCGTAGGACTTTCTATACGTATTCACCCGCTGAAATAATTCTTCGAGTGTTACTCGTCCTAAACACCTTTAAACTAGTAAGCCCTTGGATTTTACCTTCAACTAACCCAAGGTATACACCTCACTCCAATAATAATTTATAGGTCCTTACACTACCTTTAGGAACCCCAAATATATAATTCCTCAATTTATTTATTTTCCTCAATAATATACTTTTAGTGCCACACAATTATTGCAGCCTCTTAGTCCCTATAATTTTCCTCAAATGGCTAGGTATTTATTTTCTAAATGAATCTTTATATCCTCAATTAAATAAACTAGAATTAACTAAATTTTGAATTTATCTCATATAATTAACCCTAGCCAAAATTGTTAAAAATCCTGGGCCATCGATCGATCGATCAACTCGGACAGCTTCTTCTTCGAGAAGATGTTTCGGCCATTAAAGATTCCCCCAAGCTTTTATCTCCTATCCTAACATCCTCCGACCTCAATCAACTACGAATACACATATAAAAATGATTCTAAACATCCTAGAACCCATAACCAACAATCGATTTCAATAAATTCCTAAGTATCTTAATTTGGAAATTATTCGGGGTTTACTCGTTTAACTTCCGAAAACCCGTTTTGATTCACAAAAACCCATCCCGAAAATCTTTTTGGTTTATAACTACCAACTACGATATGAGATTTATTCTTAAAATAAATAAAGCAAGTAAACACTTGCCTCGTGGATAAAATCCGATGACCTCGAGTCGAATCCCGTGGAGTTTGGCCGGAATCTCCCTTTTCCTCTCCCACTCTTCCTTCCTCTCTTCTCTTATCTCTTTTCCTTTATTTCTTTCCCTCTCCCGTTCCTTATATAGGGATAAATAAGGGTTTGTCCCTTATAAACCCAAAAATAACTCGTTTACTCAATTATGAGTCCCTATTAGACAAAAAATTCCCTAAACCTAAACACTACCCCTGGATACTCTATTCTGACTATCTCGGCTATTCTAAAAACAATTGCGCACTCGGAATCCCCATATGAGTCACTTAACTACGATATAATAATTAAACCCAACACCTCTCAATACGGGTTTTTCAATTAAAATATTATCCGTTGTAGCTTTACCCAACTATGACATGTAATTATAATAATCCAACTCATTTACTTAGTCTCAAAAGTAAATGAAACACACCTCTGAAATCATCTAACCCTCATAAATTCCCAAAATTATTTTTCTGAGAAATTCCTCAAATTTCTAATTTACACCCACTTATGAAATTTAATTATCCCCAAAAGTATGGGGTGTTACACTTTGTCACTCCTTCAGTATCTTTATCAGCTCGTCTTTGAGGCTTTGCCAATCTGGATGGTTTTTTCGGCTCGTCCTCATTGAGGATGATGGATTCTACCTCTTTCGCAACCTCACCCTTTTTAAGGTTTGTCTTATCCCTAGGGTCGAGAGTGTCAATATTATAAGTCATTGTTGCATTTTGCTAGGCTTCTCTCTCTTCAGCCGAGTTGAAATAGCATTCATGTGCCACACTTGGTCACCTTGAACTTCCCCTACTCCATAAGGAGTCAGGAATTTTATCATTTGGTGAATGGTGGAAGGCACGGCCTCGAATTCCTTGAGGGTTACCCATCTTGATATGATGTTGTAAGCATAGTATACGTTCTCGTCCATTATGAAGAAGTTGATCTTCTTTGGGAGACTCATCGGCCAAGTATTGCCCATTCTAATGTCCATCTCGTACATGCCCAATGGGTCGAATTTTTCACCACTGAATCCTATCAGAGGATGATGATGGGTCATGAGCCATTTTTCACTAAGTTCTAAGCCTTTGAAACACGTCCAAAACATGACATTGGTCGAGCTTCCCCCATCGACCAGTATTCTCAGTACCTCATACCCATTCACCTGGGTTGCCATTACTAGGGAGTCGTCATGGAGGGATAAGATCCCTCTGAAATCAAGTCTTGAAAACCCACAACTAAGGTATCCATACCAACATTATTTCTCTTCTCCGACTTCGTACTCACTACAGCCGAGTTCACAGTCTCAGGTTTTGGGATGGCCTTAGCCTCTGCCACATAAGCCTTTTAGTTCGCTACCTCTGTGCCTCCACCTGCTAGGCCCCTGCAAATCATTTTCACATTGAACTAAATCATGTGAAGACGACCCTTAGGATCATCATCCTTAGGTGGGAGGTCTAGGTCATCATCATCATCATCTGAGGCATCGTCCTTTTTCGTCAGGGTGTCCTCTTTGCACTTATTGGCCCTTCTCTTCTTGGGGTCATCTCGGTCTCCCCTAGAACTGCCTTTGTCTACATATTTTCTCAACTTTCCATCTTTCAACATGTTCTCAATTTCTTCCTTAAGAGCAAAACATCTCTCGGTGGTGTGGCCATGATCTTGGTGGAATTTGCACCACAAGTTTTTGTTCCTCTTGTGAGGAGGAGCTTTCAATTTTTGTGTCCACCTCAGAGACCTATCGTTCTTAATCTCATTCAGGATATACTCGAAGCTGACTATCATCGGGGTGTAGTCATCAAACTTTTCATCCACCGACCTCTTCTTTCTATCATTCCCCTTGGACTTTTGTAACTTTCCACCCCTGCTCGTTCCTTTATCCTTAACCCCCTTGGCAGCCAAGGCCTCCTCCGCATTCATGACCCTCCCAGCCATAGCCAGAAGTTCACTCATGGACTTTGGAGGATCCTCAGCCAGCTTTCAGAGGATCTTTCCCTTATGTATCCCTCTCGTTAGGGCTATCATTGCAATGTTTTCCTCTTTCCTCGTAATCTTTAACTTCTAGCTTCTCTTTGTTCAAGCGAGCAATATACTCTCTTAGAGTCTCATCTTTTCCCTGTTGACATACTTCAAATGGGTCCTCTTCTTCAATGGATTCACTCTGAAGCAGAAGTTATGTACAAATCTCTCTGCCAACTATTTAAAACTCTCTATATAATTCTTAGGAAGAGAGTTAGACCACACATGAGCCACTCCCATCAAGGTGCTGGAGAAGGCTCGACACCTCATCTCATCCGAGACTGAGTAAATATCGATTGCGAACTGGTACGTCTCCACTTGGTGGACGGTATTAGTGCTTCCGTCATACTTTGGTGTCACCTTTGGCGGTTTGAACTTGGTCGGGGTAGGGTGACTCACAATCTTCTCCACTAAGGGGGAGCCTTTAGTACATCCCCTCTGTAAAGGGTCTCGACTTTTCATAATGTCTCCTATCCTATCTTCCAACTGTTGAATCGAATTATTTTAGGGCTTATTGTCCACTACAGCAATCGTGGCCAGCACAAAATTATCTCTCGCCCCTCTCTCTCGGTTGGGCGGGCTGTGTGCTCTCTACCAACTATCCTATACCGATTATTGACTTCTCGATGTTCATCATCTCGACCTCGTGAAGGCCAAAAATCACCATTCCTCTCATTCCTCCTTAAGATAGCAACACTCATCTGGATAGATGATTTTTCATATCTTCCGGTGGGTCGAGCCTATTGAAAGCCGATCCCCAACTAAGTCTATCCAATGTTGATGCCTTTGGTGGGCAGCCTCGGCTCGGCCTTCGATTATTGCTCTTGTTGGGTCGTACCGGTCGTACAGTGTCTCTAGAGATCTGGTATGGCTCCCATCATTCTTTACCATCTTCATCCTCATCATCATCATCCCCACCATGGTGGTCTCAGATTTCTCGACTTTGCCTCCCCAAGCATAAATGCCTGGGGTCAGCAATGTCTCTCCTTCTCTGGTGAGGAGGAAGGTCTTTGTGCGGTGCCTGGGGTGGTCCCCTGGGCGATGGGTCTTATATTCCTTCCCTAGAGGCCAGAGTTATAAACTCATCTACGGCTTCGAAAGGCCTAGACACAATATTTTGACTAAGGGCAGCGAACTGCTCCTGCATCTGGCATTGGCTGGCCACAAGAGAGCGCAGTGCTGCCACTACCTCAACTTTTTTCCTGAGGTGGGACTTGGCTTGAGCATGGTCCAATGCCTATAAGTGGAGGATCTGTATCCATTGAACTCTAGTACACTAGAATAGTTGTATGAATTAAATGGAAGCTTGAGCAAACTCAAACCAGAGCTCTTTTAATGGTGGTTCAAACCCAGCAAAAGATGGGGTTGGACCACCATCAATCGCCAGCTACTCGTTATTGTAAACATCACCTGAAGTGCCAGCCATTTGGAGTCTTGGATAAAGAAGGACTTAGAAATGACTCTTAGACAAATAAAGAAAGAGGTTTAATCACTTTAAGGTGTGAAAAATGAAGAGGGGACGCCCCTTTATATAAAAGGATAAGGGGCTTATCGATCGGTAAACCCCTACCCATGCCTATTGGCAGCAGCCTTTTCCTCTTCTTGGATAAGCCCAGGAGTTCGTGCCCTATGTCGATTGGCACATCACCAGGCCTGCCTATCGATAGTCCCCTTCAAATTTTGTTTAGAAAATTTCTATAAATCTAAGAAATGGTCAAAAAATTCCCTGAAATCATTGAAAATATAGATACTTATTCTCTCCAAAGAATATCATGTTTGGAGCACCAAACACCTTTACAACCCCCAAAATCCCCAGGAGGATTACCTTTACACTCTCATTATCAGCATATTCCCCAATGGAACCAACGATGCGATTCCCCAGAAGGAAACACAAACTTACTCATTCCCCAGCAGAATTTCAGGACAACACATTTTTGAGCGGAACTCAAAGTACGTCGACAAACAAAATCATTTACACATTCTCCTGTAGAGTTATTCCCCTCAAGCTACAACCTTAGGTCCTCAGAATTGACCTCAACCCGTCAAATTGGTCGTCATAACTCAAGGTCCTCAAAATTGACCTAGACCCTCAGAATTGGTCGTCCCAACCTTAGGTACTCAAAATTGACCTAGGCCTGTAGAATCGGTTGTCACCACACAAGGTCCCCAAAATTGACCTCAACCCACATAATCGGTCGCCACAACTCAAGGTCTTTAGAATTCCCCTCCACCCGTAGAATTGGTCATCCCAACCTTAGGTCCTTATAATTAACCTCGACCCACAGAATTGGTCATCACCACTTTAGGACCTCAGAATTGACCTCAGCCCGCAGAATCGGTCGACACCATTTTAGGTCCTTAGAACTGATCTCAACCTATAAAATTAGTCATCCCTACTCAAGGTCCTCAGAATTGACCTTGACCTGCAGAATTGGTCATCCCAACTCAAGGTCCTCTGAATTGACCTCAACCCGTAAAATTATTTGTCCTAACCTCAAGGTCCTCAGAATTAACCTTAGCACGCAGAATCGATCGTCACCACTTTAGGTCCTCAAAATTAAAATCGACCTGCAAAATTGATCGTGACCAATTTAGATCCTCAGAATTGAGCTGGACCTATAGAATTGGTCGTCCCAATTCAAGGGCCTCTGAATTGAACTTGATACGTAGAATTGGTTATCCCAACTCAAGGTCCTCAGAATTGACCTCAACCCACAGAATTAGTCATCCCAATCTCAAGGTCCTTAAAATTGACCTTGATCGTAGAATCGTTCGTCACCACTTTTGGTCCTTAGAATTGACCTTGACCCGGAGAATCGTTCATCAGCACTTTAGATCCTCCAAATTGACTTTGACTCACAAAATTGGTTGTCCCAAATTTAGGTCCTCATAATTGACCTCGACCCATTAAATTGATCCTTACACTCTCTAGGTCCTCAGAATTGACCTAGATATTCTTAGCCCCTACACTCCTTAGGTCTGTAGAATTGACCTGGATCCTCTGAATAGATCATCCTCTCCCTCTAGGTCCATATAATTGACTTCGATCCACTTCCCCCAATGTCAATGTGGTGTCTAGCATTCAAGAGACAGCACTTGTTCCAGGCTCGCCCATCAAGGGGATATCTATAGACTCCCCATTCTAGGACCCGTCTAAGCATCTTTTAAGTCCCTAACACTCTAAACCATAAGTCATACTTCGATTACTGATTTAGATGCCACTGGGGTGCTCCGAGCGCCATTTGACTTCGTTTAACTCTTGATCTCAAGAAAAATCTCATGAATCTTTGAATGACTCGGAATCTCCTTTCCAACGGTCCATCCCATGCACAAATCAAACTTACGGTTCAGACTAAGGGTCCATTATCCCCAAAAAATGATCTAGAGGCCACCGGGTGCTCTCGAGCCCCATTTGACTCTTGTCAACTCTTCATATTGAGGGAAGCTTAATGAATCTGTGAAGGGATCTGAATCCCATTTCAAATGGTCCATCCCGTGCATGAATCATCCTTACAGTTTGGACGAACAACCCATTTGACTCTAAAGGGTCATCGGGCACTTTCAGGCCCCGTTTGATCTTGGCCAACTTTCCCAACCGAATGAAGCTAAATGAAATCTATAAGGTCACTGAATTCCCTTCCCAAAAAATAGCTTCGTACGTGAATCGACCTTACGATTCGGATCAATAATCAATTTTACTCTGAAAACCTCACGTCTAAAAACCATCGGACACTTCCGAGCCCCGTTTAACATCGGTCAACTCTCAAACCCGGGAGTGGCTTATGGATTCTTAAAGGGATCTTTATACCCTTTCTAATGGTCCGCTCCATATGCAATTTAGACTTACGATTTGTATTTTATGTCCCTTTTTTTTAAGAACTTGTTCCAGGACCATGCCGATCGGCACCCACTTTGGCCCTATAAATATAGTTCATGATCTCACCTTGAAAGCAACATTCAGAACACCCCCCAACTCCTGAACACCCCTCTCAGCAAGTCATAGAACATTCTCTCGAATTCAGAGATGTTCCATTTCCTAAAAAACCCATTATCCTACATTCCCTTCCATCACTTTCTTACCTCACTTGGTAATTACCTCCACCTCTCATGGAATTTTCATACCATTTCAAGATCAACATATCTACATCTCAAGATCAACATCAAGCACTCATAAGGAGCTCCGATTCTCCATCCCTTTCTCAAACTCTTCCATTTTTGCATTAATCATCTTATTTATATTTTAGTAATTTTGTCTCATTACATAACATCCATTAATCTCAACTTTTTATTAGTAGTATTTGCACATAATCTATTTTCATAAAAAAAGAAGAAGAAGAAGAAGAAGAAAAGGTGGGTATATCCATAAATTTCAAAAGAAGGATTTCCATTTCACACTTTCATTCTAAAAAGCAGATTTTCTCTACACGCACAAATAATAGAAAAGCATATTTTCTCTACATGCACAAATAAGAGAAATCCCCCGTTTGGATTTATGGATTGAACCCCACCCTATGCTATCTTCGAACTATGTGGACTTCGATGCCCCTTGGGCTACTTAGGCATATTTGGCTAATCCTAAGATCCGAGTCCTCATTTATGCATGTTTATATGTTTCTTTCATATCTTATATATATATATATTCTTACATGCTTGGGTTTCATCCGATACACACATTCACTCTTCCATAGTGACTTGTGATTCGGCAAACACTTACATTATGTTTTGAGTTATTATTTTTGGGAACATTTGCACGGCTGAATCCACTCCTTCATTATCCATAACACAAGTTGAATGATTTCATTCTCCACCTATATTATACACACGCGCACACACATCACGGAGTCTAAAAGGAAAAGATTAACATTTTCCCATGAGACACTGAAAGGGTGAGATGGGTGCCTAACACCTTCTCATCCCATAACTTAGTCCCTGGACCTTCAAACTACTTAGTTTCATAAGAATCAGTATTGGCCTTGCCGTCGTTCTCTTGAGGAGGCATCATTCTTTTTCCTATTTTGAGAAAAATAGATGCGCGACTCTATTTCTTTACTTTATCCGCTACAATGACGATGGTCGAGCACCTCGAGAAAGGGACGCATCCAGCGCACTCGTCGGAAGGAATCTGAAACCCCAGGATGGAGACATTAGCACAGGAAGTTAATGTTTCCCTGACCACTATGGCACAACACATGCCTTGGGCACAGCCACAGCCGCTAGTGGTAGCACTAGTATAGACTCACCCGTTGTTATCTGTGTAGGAAAGAGTCAGGGAGGCCTTGCACAAAAAGTCCATCCACCAGAGTTTCAGGATAGTGCAGATGTTACTCTTTGCTTGAAGTGTGTTCGGGTGACGACCAACTGTCTATGTAATATCAAGGATTAGATCTCCTCCATGTCTGGTGTATCAAGAAATTGTCTCCTTCCAGCTTTGCGATGCCTGCCACTTCAGATGAGGGTTTCGGCTCTGGTAGTGGAGGGTCCACTGCTCGTCATAGGGGAAAGCGTATTTTCCGCATAGGTTAAGGGTTCGAGGGGAAGGTTGAGGCTTCGAGTGAAGTCACGCTTTGTTTTATTTTATATTTTTGTTTTCTCTTTTTCTTTGAAAAAATGTAATCATGCAACAATATATGTGAAAAAATGTATTTTCTTTTTTTGGTATATTTCTTGATTTAGCGACCTATCCTATATGCAGTTTTTTATTTTTTACTGAGATTACTTTTTTTATGCAAAGATAGAGATAAGTATAGAAATCATAATGAAAGTAAAAATGTTTATTTCTTTTAGAAAAGGAGAGTAAAAGTAATTAACTCGAGGATTAATATTTCTTTTCAAAGAAAGAATTTTTTTGAGTTTTGAACAAAAGGAAAAGTTTTTTTGAGTAAGAATTTGTTTTAAGAGTGAGAATGATTTTTTAAGAAAATATTTATGAAATAAATAGGGAAAAGGAGTAATGAAAAGGAATGACCTGGAGGTAGTTTTTCAAAATAAGGATTTTGGCTGAAATTGATTTTTGGGCAAAAGAAGAAAAATTGAATTTTCGAAAATAGGGGGTTGTCGATCGACATACCCCTTGACCTGCCTATCGGCATGGAGGTCAATTCAAATCACTCCTAGGCTTTGATTGCACTTTTCTACATACCTGTGTAATTTTGTAGGGCTCATAATTAAACGGGTTTCCAGAAATGTTTTTTTCCAGTAATTTTGGGTATAAAAAGAGGGGTATGGGGTATGTTTTCTTCATCAACACCCACATTTCTTTTCTTGCTTCTCATTTCCTATTCCGTAAATGGATCTTCCTATGTATGAAAAATTCCCAACTTATCTTGAAGGTTTAAAGTCCATGTGCCTTTACAATGTTGACTATGATACTTTCAACTTGGGTTAGGTTTTTCAGTGGCATAATCGATCCATAGACTGGAACTTGCTAGCAGCGACGGTAAAATTATGGTACCCCGAGGATCATGTCTTTCATTTTGATCGGACAAGGTCCATCCTACCTACGAGGAATTCTCAAAAATGTTGGGGGTTATCCCTAGTGTTGCGACAACCATGCTTGATTTTTCTCATTCTCCTTTGGAATTTCTAGCGGAGTTTCTCCATATTTCTCTTTGGCAGGTTGACTGTTGGTTAATGGAGGGACTATTTCTCTTCAGGCCGTTATGTATTCATTACATCAGAGGGGATTTGATGATGTTGGTTTTACCGGAGCTCTTGTTTTGGGCCTTACTGTGAGGCTTTTACCAATGAAATGGGCCTTGACATCTGATCCCCAAGTTGATACCATAGCGACATGGATGCCTTACCATCGTAATCCTACGGCAGTGGTACTAGCGAAGACCCTTACTGGTCCCGATGCTTGAAAGGAGTGCCACTATGATTTTTTGAGGGGGAGCTCGGTGATGTTGTTCATGTGGATTGCAGAGAGGTTTCATCTGGCGACCCCACCTGAGTTTCCCTTGGTTGGTATGCCTAATTTTTTCGTTCGACCTTTCTTCAGTTTTGGTCGATCGGTAGAGAACTAGTTAAACTGGTTTGTGGGTACAGAGCTGTATTTCTTTGTTGATCAGTGTCATAGTGGAGATATTTGTAGCACTCTTTGCGGCTAGGAGAGTATCAATATGTGTGGTTAGTTGTTCTTCACCAGACTTCTTTTTATTTCCCTTTTCAGCTTCTATGCCAAGTCGAATGGGAATAAATTATGCCTCCTCGCATAATGAACTTTTTCCCGGATGAGGACCTGACTAAATCATTATGGCTGATATTAGGCTCCTTATGGTAGTGTCATCGATTGTCTACCCATTCATCACAATCTATAGGAGGGGTCTGGCATGTGTCTGGGGACTACCTGAAGTGGGTAGTGGAGAAGATCATGGAGGAAAAGACTTGGAAAAGGTGGCTTGTCTCCTTCGACACCATGGAGGATGGTATTGTGGTTTCGTCTAAATTTGGCAGGGTGTATCGCTCCATAGAAATCATACGGAGTGTTAACCAGGAGTGGGAGACTTAGGGGCCTCCAGGGGCATGGAATGATGATGAAGTGGGGCCATTTGGCAGTTGAGGACTATGTCTATGAAGTTAAAGTAACATTTTGTGAAGCCAAGGTAATTCGTAGTTTGGGTAACTTTGCGTTTTTTTATTTTTCGGTGGGGTTAGGGATAATTTTTGTGAAGTTGGTAGGGATTAGGTAGATTTGGTCAGCGGAAAGGGGGTGGTCAGTTTGACTCCCCTCACTAATACTTCATGTAACGGTGATTTATTCCTTTATTAAAACGAAAAATAGTTTTGATCATATTTTTTTGTGCCTCTTGCTGAGCTTTGCATTTTGAACTATCTATACCAATCACTAAGGCATACATAATCCTTGTGTTCATGTAAATGATAAGATGGACAGTCGTTCTCGAATGTTAGAAAAGAATAGCATTTTGTGAAAAAGAAGGGGATCGTGCCTACATATGGCGTATGACCTACCTACCTACCTACCTCTGGTGGTTTTGAAAATCTTCATGAGTTTCATTTTGAAAAGAAATGTTTTTGAGAGGATCAGGTCCCACTTAGTTCTAGGTAGGGGAAATGAAGATTTTTTTTAGAATAAAAGGGGGATGAGAAAAGTCACAGTTCATCGAGATTTTGAACTAAGGGTAAAATTTCTTGAGACGGTCCAGGTTGACTGAACGCGCAATAGCTTCTCCGTCAAGGTCTAGGAGCATAGAGGAGCCGCCTGAAAGAATTTTCTTTACAATGTAAGGGCGACTCCAATTCATCATGAATTTCCCTCTGGGGTCCCTTACGGGTTCTATGATCTTTTTTAGGGAAAGATCTCCTTCTTAGACACTACAGTCCTTGAATTTTTTGGTTGAATGATCACGTAATCCGACGATGATATCCCTGTATATGGTATAGAACCTTAAGTATCTTTTTATCCAAGAGCGATAGTTCATCAAAGCGGCTCTGATGCCAGTCTTCTTCGTTGAATCTGCTTTCTAGCATGATGTGTATGGAAGGTATTTCTATCTCAATAAGTAGGATTGATTACATGCCCTATATCAGAGAATAAGGGGTCATCTCAGTAGGTATTCTGATTCAAGTGCGATAGCCTATGAGGGCATATGGTATTCGATCGTCCCAATCTCTGTAACTCTCGATCATCTTGCTGATGATGTTTTTGAGACTTTTGTTAGCGGCTTCGAGAACACCATCGGTTTGGGTTGGGTAGGGAGAAGGTTTGTGTCTCTGAATCCCATACTCTTCGACCAGTTCTGTGACCTCGGCTTTGAAGTGGATCCATTATCTGATGCTAACTCATGGGGAAATCCGTACCGAAAAATTATGTTATTTCTGATAAACTTATCACATTCTTGGCATTCAACACTGCATATGACTCAAATTCGACCCATTTGGTGATGTAATCAATGGCGACTATGATGAATTCATGACCATTAGAAGCTTTGGGAGTAACCTTCCATATGATGTTAATACCTCAGGCGGAGAAATCCCAAGGAGAGGTCATGTTGTATAGTTATTAAGGAGGCAAGTGTTGGAGCTTGGCAAATAACTGGCATTTGAGGCATCTTCAAACACAGGCAATGCAATCTTAAACCATAGTGGTCCAATAATACCCTTGACGAATGATCTTCTTATTAAGAATATGATCGTTCATGTGGGGGCCACATTCCCCACTATGGATTTTTTATATCATTTCTTCAACATCAGTCCCTACTATGCAGTGAAAATGGGTTCCATCGAAGTTTCTATTGAAAAATGATATGTCATAGATGATCTACTCAGTAGCCAATTTGCAAAGGGTCGCACGGTCTTTCTTATATGTGTCTTGGGGATATCTACCATATATGATGAGGCTCCAAATGTCTTATTACCATAACCCAAACATATCAGAATCTTTCTTAGGGGAGAGCTCAATGTGGTAGCAGTGGGTGGGCATGGCCTGTTTCTGAACCACAAAAGGGGCCATTGTTATTCCTTCAGGCATGTCGACCATGGAGTCTAGGGTAATAAGGGCATCAGCTAGACTTTTCTTTATATGAGGAAGGTACTGTAAGGTTACATCTTTGAACTTGGAGGCTAGATCTTCTAGGTGGTCATAAAAGGGTAGGAGCTTCTCGCCTCTGACTTTCCATTTTCTAAGTATTTGGTCAAGGTCCCCATAAACGTATAGGGGTTTGATACCTTTCTTGAGGGCGATATTGAGGCCTATGGTGCATGCCTCATACTCAGTCATGTTTTTAGTGCAAGAGAAGTCTAATTTGATGGCAATGGGTGTGTGAGAGTCGTCAGGGGTGATCAGGAGTATCCCAATGTCCTATCCTTTCTTGTTGGAAGCTCCATTAAAGAACATTTTCTGTCTAAGGTCGTCCTAAGAGGTGCAGAGGGTGTCTTCATCTAAGAATTTAGAGACCCAAACATCGATTCCTTCCATGGGATAATTAATATGGTAGTCAGAGATGGCTCTCCCCTTTATGGCTTTCTGCCTGACGTACACAAAATCGAACTCGTCTAGCAACATCAACCACCAGCCATTCGATTGGACATATAGGTATTTTTTAATAGGTATTTGATGGGATCCATTCGTGATATTAGTCTAATAGGAAAGGCAATTATATAGGATCGTTACTTCTGTGTGACCCAAACTAAGGCGGCGCATTCTTTTTTCAAAGAAATGTAGTTGAATTCGTAATCAGATAACTTTTGACTGGCATAATAGATGGCTCTTTACTTGCTGGATTCTTTAATGTATTGGGCTAGAAAATCCCCTTCTGTGGTATCTATTATGGTTAAGTACAAGAGAAGGGGGAGACCTAGCTGCAGAGGCATAAGCATCGGAGGTTGGGTGAGGTATCACTTGATTTGATCAAAGGCTTATTGGTAGGCCTCATTCCAGAATTTAGTTGAATCCTTACAGAGAAGTTTGAAAATGGGCTCACCGATAGAATTCAGTTGGGAAATGAACTGACTGATGTACTATATTTTACCCAAGAATCCTCAAACTTCCTTCTCTGTTCGTTGTGGTGGCACCTCAAGTATGGCTTTTAGCATGACAGGGTTAACTTTAATCCCTTTTCACGAACCATGAATCCCAAGAGTTTTACTTTGTGATGCCGAAAACACATTTATGTGGATTTAGCCGCATCTGGTATTATCGTTGTTGCTCAAAGAACTTTCGGATGGCAGGAATATAACCTTCTCGAGTCTTAAACTTAATGATCATGTCATCCACATAGACTTCAACCACCTTATGAATAAGGTCATGCAGAATGGTTGGTGACAGCCCTTTCGTAGGTAGCCCCAATATTCTTGAGTCTGAATGGCATGACATTATAACAAATGGTTCCCTAGGGGGTGAAAAAGGCGATTTTCTCCTGATGGTTAGGGTGCATATTGATCTGGTTATATCTAGCGAATCCATCGATAAACGATTTGAGGGAATGTCTATCCGTGTTGTCCATGATCATGTCGATGTTATGTAATGGGTAATCTTCCTTTCGGGATGCTTTATTCAAATCTCGGCAGTCGACCCACATGTGGACATTTCTTCAAAACATCGGCACGGGTATGATATTGGCAAACCATGTTGGGTATTCGACTATGTGAATGAAACCTACGTTACACTGTTTGACCACTTCCTCTTTGACTTTGAGTGACCATTCGGTACGGATTTTTCTTAGCTTCTGGTTGACTGGCTTGCATTCTAGGAATCTCGGGATCTCATTCTGAGCTATTTTAGGTCAATATAGGGCATGTCATCATAGGACCATACAAAGATGCCCTCGAATTCTTTCAGTAGTTCTTAAAATTTCACAGGGTCATGCTCGTTAAGAGAGGACCCTATCATAATCTTTAGCTGGTGGCTACTAGAACCGAGATTAATAACAACAGTCTCATCGTCATTAATTTGAACGTGATTATGTTGTTTTTTACTCTCCTTATTAAGATCAGTTAAGAATTATTAATTTTCAAAATCATCATCATCATAGGTTTGATTAGAATCAAGACAACTAATGTAAGGCACAACAAGATACTCAAAATCCTCATTTATTTCATTTTCTGGAAAAACAACATTGAGAACCTCATCAAAAGAGGTCTCAATTACAATGATATTAGGAAAAAGAAAAATAACAATAGGTTAAGAGACTTGAATAGGGTAAATAGCAGGGTTGGGTTGAATCTGAGCAGGTTGGATGGGTATAGCATTCCAGTTGAGGAGAGGCATGTCAGCAGTCATAATTTTAGCGAACAAGTTTGATGGTGCAACATCTGAGCAGAACATCCAATGACTCAATCCCAGTATCTGCAAGTCAAAGCATTCTTAGAAGTCACTTTCCTCGGAGTCTTAGGTAATTTCCATGATTTGTTCGGTGAGAGGTTGCACTTCATGTTTGTAGTCTTCGGCCCAATAGTCGCTATCTTGAACGAAGATTCCAGTCCCAATTTCATCTTCTTATCAACATGGTCGTACCACGGTTTAGGTAAACCATAGAAGGGGAAGTCTTCACCCTCCTTGACAAATCTTCATGTTCAAAGGGTCTCCTGAAATAGTCTTTTCATTCTGTAAGCTTCTTTTTGGCCTCGGTCAACAGAGTGCTTTGAGTTCATCCGGTGAAGGTTGGTAACCTAGGCCACATGGGGTAAAGTTCTCCTTTAGTACTATGGGATCAATAA
This sequence comes from Sambucus nigra, assembly GCA_949130495.1. NCBI lineage: Eukaryota > Viridiplantae > Streptophyta > Magnoliopsida > Dipsacales > Adoxaceae > Sambucus > Sambucus nigra. The sequence continues at coordinate 587,939,758 of OX422216.1, forward strand.
TTCCTTGTTGGTGTTACCCTAGCCCCATTTCGGGCATGAAGTGCATGTTCTTGATCATCTGAGTCACATTGACATTGCCATGAAGGTTGTGTTCTTGATAGACTCAATCTTTGAAGTTTTCCCCTACTGGAAGGGGAAGCAGATCAATTCTAAAATCGGAGAGGATCATGTCAGTGGTCCTATGTCAATACTGAGTTATTGGTGCTTGCATTATATACTCTATCGTCATCCTCTAAATGGTGATAACCTGACCTTTAGAAAATAACTTCAGTTTCTGATAAAGAAAAGATGATACTTCTCAGATGCTGTGGAGCTAAGGGCGACCAACGAGTAGGTTCAAGCAAGGAGGTATTTTGATGACCTGGAATTTTACGAGGTGATTGATAGGGACAGTCCCTTGTGTGAGTTTTATGGAACCCATTACTTATTGGCGGGTGTTGTCATAAGCACGCACGGTGGTATATATGAGAGTGAGATCACGGATATTCAGTCCCAAACAGTTGAAGGTTCAGAGCGAACATATATTAAGAGTAGATCCATTATTAACAAATGATAGTAGGATTGTCTTTCCCAAGATTTTAACAGAGATGTTGAGAGCATAATTATGTTCAATACAGAACTTCGGTATCTCTTTTTTAGAAAATTAAAGGAGTCTAGAAGAGGTCAAGGATCTAACCATATGTACAGCTTCTTCGGGAGTAGTAGAAGGAGAAGCTGTGGGTCCGGTGAGGAGTTTTATCAAGGCATTCGGGTGCATATGAGAGGACATGAAGAGTCCCCATAGGGTGATATTGTCTTGGGTCTTATTGAGCTAATCGAGTACTTTGCTTTCCTCAATGGTCATTTTTGGCATTGGAAATTCTTCGGCCACACCCTTTCCTTTGTCTGTTTCGGTTGTATGAGGAATTAAATATTTTTAGTACTGCCCTGATTGGGTCATGTGGTTCATTGGGGAGGGGAAGAATAAGAACCCCGTGACTTCATCTATCTCGGGCTGGACGGATAGTTTTTGATTTCTCCCAATAAATCTTCAAAGGCGATCATTCCATATAGGCTGGCTACTGGACTGACTTCTTCCTAACTTGGTTCCTCATCAGAGCCATCAAAATATCACTATATTCAATGGAGACTATCTCTTCTTTCCAAGAGTAATTAATACATTCAACCACCTCAACGGCTTCAACGTATAAATCTTCCCACTCAATGGGGAAATGAAGGAGTCAAGGTACCAACCGGCCATGAAGCTTCAAAGCGGTGAGCAACTCAGAGATGCTGCAGATTTTACTTATATATCTGTAGGAGGGGCTTAATGATAAGCCTCTCATTAAATTATTAAATGAGATTAGAGATGATTAATATTGACAAAAGTCCATGTGTTTATGCGACCGAGGTATTATTATGCGTGTCAGACATATCACGCGTATTTGTGTATTATTTACATATTAACTAGACAATATTCTACTATTCAGAGTTTTGACATATGTTATGGGACACATGCCACTTAAAATAGGACTTGTGTCACCACGGGTTATTTGACATGTGGCGACCCACTTGGGTTGGTTTTGCTATAAATAAGCCTCACCCCATACATTTGAGAGAGGTCTTCTTGGGAGAAGAAGAGTGATTTTCTTGCCTTATGAGTTTTGAGATGAGTTTCTCCACCTCTCACCTCTCCGAGTTCCACCATAATGAGTTTTTCGGCGAATAGTACGAACCTACGAACTACGCTGACTTTGATTCTGACTGTGACGAATACGTAGGCGCAACCGAAGTTACTCAAGTCAAACACGTACAAAAATCGGGTCTTTCCTCAAAATTAGACTACTCTCTTACATTTGGCGACTCCGCTGGGGAGGTATTCACGATTTTTATCATGTAACGCCTCATTCGTGAACGGAAAAGTGGACGGAGATAGAGGAAAGCGGTTGACAAATCAACATTCTGCTCTAACATTAACTAGAGAAATGTTCAACTCCATTTCAGATAAGGAATCCAATACTTCTATCTTATGATTTCTCATGCTTTATATAAAACAAAAAAAATGATATAATTATATGTAAATATTATTTGACATGTCTATTTTGAAAGTATGCTCTAGACATTAATATTTACATAAGAGATTGAGTAATATGTGTTTGCATAAATTTTTTTTTATTAACAACTATGCAGACTCGTGTATATTTGTTTTTGCACGAGAGAGGCTAAAAAGAAAGTTATCATTTGAAGTATGAAGGTTAACATGATGCAATTGTTATGCACCGATGAGCCTTAAATTGTCTCTATAAAGTGACTCAATGAAAAATTTTGGATGATCCTTTGGCCTGAACTATTTACAATGAGGCGACTCAATGAAAAAAAAGGTTGTCATGAAGAGACATTCTTGAAAAGATAATGATATACCTCGATTAAATTAATTGATGGCCTGCAACGATTTAAGTGTGTTTCGCCTAAAAGGTAGAAAGTACTGACTAAAAGCAAATAAGTCATGTCTTGTTGTAAGTAAATAGTAAAATAGTGCAAGTTGATAATATTTTACATTATGATAAACTGTGATATTTCAAAATCACATGGTCGTACAGTACAATAACTGATCAGGCCACATGAGTAGGCCTGTGTGTGTGTCTGTCCCAAATTGATTAGAAAATGTGCAGTATAGTTATAGACAACCCTTTATAACTTTAGTACAACAGTAGAATAGATTTTCTTTGATTTCCCTTTGCGTGTTAGACTTCAGCAATAGTACACTGTCATTTGATAAAGGTATATCTTTCAAATATTCAAAGCTAGTGATTTATACATTTTGGAGTCACAAACTGAAAAACCTTTTTCCTATATCCTTGCTCCAAACAACGTTGCCTCCAGTAAAAATCGACGGAGCTTTGCTCCGATGAACCTCTTCACGATGAAGCTTGACTAAACCGTAGCAACTGTTCAAAGAAATTCGTTCGAAGAAATTCAAAACCCAGTCACATCAGATATTTTCCAAATAACCGAAAGACCACATCAGCTCCCTCGCATTTTGATATGTGCCATTTTGCAAAAATAAAATCTAAGCTGACTCAATGGAGTAACTGAACCGTTTCACCTCAAATAGGTACAAACCAAATCACTTTATAAAATAGCTTGAACAAATAGATTCAACCCATAACTGACGGAGCTTTGCTCCGGTGAATCGCTTTCCGATGAAGCTCGGAATGAACCATAGCGTCTGGTTCGAAGAAACTCAGAACCTTATCCAGCAAAACTGGGATATAAAACTGGTCCGCCAAATATTGAAAGGGGCACACCTAAGATTCGATTGAGTTTGGGTCAAACGAGTTACCACGGATTTCAGTAGGAGTGAACAAAACACCGTGGGATATTGAAATGTAACGAACCTCCGTGGGAGCTACAAACTGACGAACCATTAGTTTGAATCACCGTGGGATCTTGAGATGTAATGAGCCTCCATGGGAGGTACAAACTGACGAACCATCAGTTTGAACCAGTGTGGGATCTGGAAATACTAAAATAACCGTGGGAGCTTCAAATCCGGTGAACCTCCATAGAAAAACACCGTGGGATCTTGACAATGACGAATCACCGTGGGAGTTTGAGAAATGAAGAACGACCGTGGGAGCTTAAAACAATCTGGCACACCTCCGGTAGAAACAGACGGAGCTTGCTCCTACAAACCTTGAGCCGATGAAGCTACTGAGAGCCCGTTGAATCACGGCTTCTCCGATTCACCATATAGAAAACCCACTGGGCACAAAACTGACTCATTAAGGGCGAAAGATCTGAGAAACATCTAAATAAACTTAGTAAAACGGGACGAACCTCCGGTGTTAATAGGGCGCCTGATTCACCAAATTTTTTTTTTTTGTAGAAAAAGTTGCTCCAAACCGATGAACTTTCCGGAGTTGCGAAAAATCATTGAATGAAAAAGACCATTTGAGGGTTTTAAAGTTTCAAGCTAGAGATATCTTAGGTTGGTATTTCATTTTTCTAAAGAAAAAAAACATACTGTGGTTTACTGGGGATTATTTGGGTTAAAACGATGTGCTGATGTTGTGCACACCTCCTTTAAATGTTACCAAGGCTCTTCTTTTTAGAGATGGGTTTTAATTTGTTTTTTTTTTTAATTTTGAAGTTACTCTAAAAAAAATTATTATAAATCATAGTAAGAGCCTATGTAAGCCCATGATTAAAATAAATAAATAAATAAAATATTAAGTGATTAATGGACACTACCGTTTATACTGCGTATACATAATATGTCTGTCAAGAATCAACATATGATTTATGGTACCTTTCTATTTTGAATTCGGTTCGTTTAAAAGTCAAAAAATAGGAGAGGCGTCATGGACACATTTTAATATTTTATGTCATTTGCAAAAGTTATTCTATGAATTTAGAATATATTGAACATTGCGCATTGTTCTTTGAATTTATTTACGATGTATATGGAGCTTGTGTACGAGATAAAACACACCATCTAAGAAACAACTATTATAGTTTATTATTTAGATTTATCACATGATACCTTCATACGCTATTACATAAATCTAAAAGTGAGTTAGAAGGAGCATAATGAACCTTTATCTATATACTGAGTTTTTGTAAAACATTTTGTAAATGTTAATTTGTAGTTGGAGATCATGTTGAAACGTGACAAAAATATAACGAAACAGCTTGAGAATGTTTCAGAATTCAGAATTCACCTTAACATTTTACACACTCTTGATTTCGATAGGACGTGTACTTAAATGACATTAAATTGTGCACGATACACCTACGAGTATGGGTGGTTACGATTCATTACACAAATATCCCCGGACTTTATTTAAGTTTTATTATTTCAAATAAAATAAAATAAAGGGGGCATAATGAGAATTGTAGTTGGATATTTACTAAGTTTAACTAACCATATGCAATATTATATAATTGGGTCAGAAAGATATTATTTTGCAGAGGCTTCTGAATGAGCAGATATTGAGCAATGCAAATATCAAGTCATTGTTCAAAGATATGATAGTTTGAGTTTCACCCCATGAAATGTAATAATTAGGTTGCTTTCATTTTTTTTTTCGGTGGGAATTGTAAATGACATATGTAATTTATTTTATTTTATTTTATTTTATCTTAAGATAAATAAAATAAAGGGGGCAAATGGATATTGTGATGTAACATAGCTTGTAGTGTAAAGCTTCTTCGACATCCTCCGCGACAAGGTTGGATTGATGAACCTTCAGATAGTAACATCCAAGCAGGTCATTACAAAAGCTTCTTCAGTTTCTTTCGCAAAGAGTTCAAACGGGTAAATTAGTTTTCACTCAGAAATCGACAAAGTCATAGTCATCCTTCATATATGACATCATATTATGAGAACTTTGCGAGCATTGAGATAAGTCTTCTATAAAGGTGTATCAAAATTGTTGGTAGCTGAACCACGATCGTTATGACTTAACTCGTCCGAAGAAGTTGGTCATGGAAGCAAACAGATGAAGGACCACGCTCAGTTTGTCAGGTACGGGATCCTGTCCTGAAAAGAGATACAGAAGAATGAGTTTACAAAAAATCTTAACAAGCGTTTTCGTTGTTAAGTCACCGTTATAGGTGGAGTTTATGAAAAATCTTAACAAGCATTTTCGTTGTTAAGTCACCGTTATAGGTGGAGCTTACGAAAAATCTTAACAAGTGTTTTCATCGTTAAGTCACCGTTATAGGTGGAGTTTACGAAAAATCTTAACAAGTGTTTTCGTTGTTAAGTCACCGTCATGGGTGCGCCGTTATTGGTGAAGTTTTACAAAAATCTTAACAAGTGTTTTCATTGTTAAGTCACCGTTATAGGTGGAGTTTACGGAAAATCTTAACAAGTGTTTTCGTTGTTAAGTCACCGTCATGGGTGTGCCATTATTGGTGAAGTTTTACAAAAATCTTGACAAGTGTTTTCGTTGTTAAGTCACCGTTATAGGTGGAGTTGGTGAAAAATCTTAACAAGTGTGTTTTCATTGTTAAGTCACCTCTAACGGTGGAGTTTGCGAAAAACCTTAACAAGTGTGTTTTCATTGTTAAGTCACCTCTAACGGTGGAGTTTGAGAAAAACCTTAACAAGTGTGTTTTCATTGTTAAAAGTCACCTCGAACGGTGGAGTTTGCGAAAAACCTTAACAAGTATGTTTTTCATTGTTAAGTCACCTCTAATGGTGGAGTTTACGAAAACCCTTAACAAGTGTGTTTTCATTGTTAAGTCACCTCTAACGGTGGAGTTTGCGAAAAACGTTAACAAGTGTGTTTTCATTGTTAAGTCACCTCTAACGGTGGAGTTTACGAGAAACCTTGGCAAGTGTGTTCTCATCATTAAGTCACCTTATAGGTGTGAGTTTGTGAAAAACATTAAAAAGTGGTCATTTGAGCGAGTCAATAATACATACATGCACAAGAAACCTCATCGTGATTAAAACAAATCAAACAACATGTGCATGCACTAAAATATTAATCGAGGACGATGAAGTAGTTATTATGTAAACCGTAATAATACTTTCACCAAAGCGTAGTTGAGAATGATAAAAGAGAATGATGAAATAGTTATTATGTAAACCATAATAATACTTCCACCAAACTGGAGAACGACGAAGTAGTTATTATGTAAACCATAATAATACTTACACCAAGCTTGGTTGAGAATGATGAAAGAGAATCCTGAGGTAGTTATTATGTGTCCATGATAATACTCTTTACCAAAGCAGGGTTACAAAAAATTGCAATAAAAATGTGGATGCATGTTCATTTAGGTAGGAATGGGGGTAACACTCAGTGTATATCATTCGTATGAAAAGAATGATAAATGAGGTCCTTCGGAATAACCTATGAGATCAAAGCCTCGAAATGAGATTTAAGATAAGAGATATGAAATTGATGTATATCATATAACTGAGATATGAAATATGAGATTGCATTATATCATAAAATGTGATATATGAGGTAAAAGTACATCATCAAGATGAAATGAGATATGAGATTATTACCCACGATCCACAGGTCGATCGAACATATGAAAACTCTCTAAAGTTATTTCGTACATACAGTCGATATATTTCAGACATGTATCAATATATCAACTATATGTACGAGGGGGCAAATGTAGGAGGGGCTTAATGATAAGCCTCTCATTAAATTATTAAATGAGATTAGAGATGATTAATATTGACAAAAGTCCATGTGTTTATGCGACTGAGGTATTATTACGCGCGTCAGACATATCACGCGTATTTGTGTATTATTTACATATTAACTAGACAATATTCTAGTATTCAGAGTTTTGACATATGTTATGGGACACATGCCACTTAAAATAGGTCATGTGTCACCACGGGTTATTTGACATGTGGCGACCCACTTGGGTTGGTTTTGCTATAAATAAGCCTCACCCCCATACATTTGAGAGAGGTCTTCTTGGGAGAAGAAGAGTGATTTTCTTGCCTTATGAGTTTTGAGATGAGTTTCTCCACCTCTCACCTCTCCGAGTTCCACCATAATGAGTTTTCCGGCGAATAGTACGAACCTACGAACTACGCTGACTTTGATTCCGACTGTGACGGATACGTAGGCGCAACCAAAGTTGCTCAAGTCAAACACGTACAAAAATTGGGTATTTCCTCAAAATTAGACTACTCTCTTACAATATCAAAACATATCGGCTATAGTCTGTACCATATCATCTAGACTAATTTCTTCAACAGGTAATACCCATTCGTCTGATTCTCGAGCCCACTTCTGGGCTTCCATGAACAAGTCGTTGAACTTCTGACAATTAACAAACATTTTAGTGGGCAAATTTTAGCCCAAACTCTAAGAGTTGGTCTAACACATCAGGTAACTCCATGACTTCCCCCTCAAATAGAATGTGGGCGATGATGGAGGCCCTTATAAGGAGTGACAAAGCTTGATTGACGAAGCATGTAAGGTTTAGGAGAAAGGATGGGCAAAACTTGAGTGGTTTGGTTAAGACTGTATAGATAATAGGTGTTTTACTGGGCACAATCTGCATAGAAGGGTCAAACTCCGAGTTGTTCTCTAAAAATATGGCATTGGTATGTGCTGGAAGTGGATTGTGAGTGGTTTTGGTTTTATGATTAGCTGGTGGGGCAATGATACCCCGGTCAATTAGGTCTTAAATAACATTTGTAAGGTGGAAGCACTAGTCGGTTGTATGACCTGCGAATTGATGGAAGTCACAACGAGCATCCGATTTGAATCTTTTAGGAAGTGGATTTTGTAATAGATGGGGGTATAATGTTTTGATGAGATTTTGGCTCAATAGGGCCTGGTAAACTTTGGAAAGGGGGGCATGGAGCTCAGTGTATTCTTTCTTGGCAGGACTAGGGTGACTTTTTTATGTCCAAGAGGTAGTAGGTTGTGAAAGTTTGTTAATGGTTAAAACTGTAGCACTGGGAGGCTTCTCATACTTTCGGGGAGTGAACTGTCCGATCACTTTCTTTAGTTTAGACTCCACTTTGGTGATACGTTCCACAATTTCTACACCAGCCTCTCGAAGGCCTTGAAAGTGTGGGTAATAATGTACTCCTATGGATGCGCAGATATGAGGCAAGAAGTTGTTCCTCACAATACTGACTTGTTCCTCCTTGAAAGGCCTATTGGTCATGGTGGAAGCTTTCTTTCTCCACCTTCCTATGAATCTACTGACTGTTTCCCCAGGGTTTTACTTAAGAAGCTCCAGATCTCGGCATCGAGCTTCTAGCTCCTCATTATACTTGTATTAAGACATGAATTCCCGAACGACGTCCTCCTAACTACGGATCCTGGATTATTTGAGGGATAGAAACCATCGGAGGTAACTTTCTTTTAAGGTCTGCTAAAACATCGGGTCCATTATCTCTTCATATGCACTAAGAAGGTTCATAGCTCGATGATAGCTTCAAAGGTTCATAATTGGGGGTCTATTTCCCATAAACTTCTCGATGTCTAGCATCTCAAACTTCACTGGAAGTCTAGCTTTAGTATAAGGTGACATATGGGTATAATCCATGTAGTTCCTAGATATCTTGACTTGGTCGAACTTCTTTTAGCACAGTTCGAGGTCTTCAATGACCTTGTTCAGCTCTTCTTTGTGATCCATGGGTACTGGAAGATTAGCCCCTGGTTGGGCAAGGTTCGAAATCAAGAGTTGAGCTGGTGGTGGCCCATTAACGGTGTGGCATGCAGAACATGCTAGTACTTTTCTGGGACCCAAATAGGATCAGGAGCGGGTTGACACATAGCACGAGGAAGGAGAACCTCGGGTACTTCGAGAATCTAGGCCCAGTGTTGCTGTAATTCTTGGACGTCAATTTGAAGGTTATAAATCTTGGCACTGAGTTAGACTAGGACGACCATCAGATCTGGATGAACATTAGGTGATTGGTCGGCGTTCACCATGTAAAGCTCATTGAGGTAGATCCCAAATTCGGAGGAAGTAGCAGAACAAGCGGTGAAGTTCAGGGTGATTTGACGAAAGATAGAAGCCAATAGGGAGCCAAGACAAAATCGGGTATGCAATCGACCTAAGAAGGAAAATGATTCGGATTTATTTTTGAAAGAAGGAGGGAGAATTTATTTTGGCGGTATTTTAGAAGGAGGGGAAAAAGGGTTTTGGTATTTTTGGTTGTTGAAAAGGAAGGAAAAGGGAGAGGAATCTACGAATGAGTATTATTATTAGTATTATTAGGTTTTCAGTTGTATTAAGTTTGCCTAAATGCCAAAGCAATGTCGGACAGGACCCGAGCCTAGGAAAATAAGGTTTGAAAATATATAAGACATAATTTGAATTATTTTCAAGCTCATGGACGGGGTCCTATTTAAAAAAAAAAGTCGAAATAGTGTGAAAATTTGGGCGATATGCCAACCCAAAATTTTCTCCGAGTTTCACATAGTAACCGTTAAGCTAAATATAAGTGCCCTAGGTTTTACGCCTATATGAGGTTTATGTGATTATGTGATTATTGGGTTAGTGGAAGTGTTTCCCCCTTTGTCATGACTTCCATGATATACCTAATACCTATAAGGAAAATCATTCATCAGTATATGTGGACAAGCCATTTGATATTCCTAAATGTACATGAATTACCTCACGATATACCTCGTGGGGATGGTATGTGTGAGAGCCAATTCTATATACTTGACATACGTGAATGAGTTCCCTTCTATAAACCTCCCATCATGAGTTTGGTCAAGCGGTACGATACGGGGGGAATCGTTTGATATACGTTGAAGGTACAAGGCTAATGGAAGGTCAGAGTCACATCGCTTAGTCTATCTTCACCTTGCAGGACTAGCACCGATCAAAAAGTGACCTCCCAATACGGGACGCAATTTTGGTCAATATTTCCATGATCTTGGTAATGTAGTGTGCAAAAATGCATGAGTCTTAATTAGTATATTGTGAAGAGATATTATTTTATTTTCATGATGAGTAAAGGGAGTACTACACTAATGAGGGAGTATATACAAGTATCATGAAAAGTAAATCTATTATGAAGCATGAATACTATACTAAATATGGTGATAGGAAAGGATGTGGACATATACATGTCAATGAGTGACATGTGAATATTTATAAATGAGTGTGTGTGGTAGTGAGCCTATACATGGATCAATTAAAAATGGTGTGTAAGATGTGTAGGTGAGCATAAATATATATTAGTGTGAGAAATGTGGATGTGTGCATGGTTAATCTAAGTGGTGTGTGGAACATGTGAGTAGAAGTGAAGATATGTGTAAGGGTGTGAAGTGGACAGGGATAGTATATACAAGTGTGTGAACTGTATAAGTGAGTGAAAAGTGATATATGCATAAGGAGGGATCATGATAGATATGAGAATGAGGTAGATATACATAAAAAGTAAATAAAGGATTAAAGGTGACATACATGTAGGAGCATATGCACATATGTAGAAAACAATAACATCCATGTAGAAAATAGAGTCTATTCCTTTTAAAACACCGACCCAAGCAGAGTCGCCATTGTCGCCATCCCGGGGCTTCCCCCCTTTTTCAGGGTTACCTTAGGTGCGCACGAGATTTCACCCTTTCTCGAGGCATTCGACCATCATCACTGTGGGATAATGTGTAGAGATAGAGTTGCAAGCCTATTTTGCACAAAACAGGAAAAAGAAATGTCGTCGCCTCAAGAGAACAACATATAAGACAATACCAATACTTGAAAAACCAAGTAGTTCAAAGGTACGGGGACTAACTTACGGAATGGGAAGGTGTTAGGCACCCATCCCATCCTTTCGGTATGTCATGGGCATGTGTCAATCTTCTCCTATTAGACTCCGTGAAGTGTGTGCTTATGTACATAATATAGATGAAGAATGGAATCATTAAACTCGCTTCATGGAAAAGGACAAAGTGAATTCATCCTAAGGAGTCTTCCCAAAAATAATAATTCAAAATATAGTATGAGTGTTTGCCAAATCACAAGTCTTTATAGAAGAACGAATGTATATATCAAAGGAAACACAAGCTTTAAATAATATGACATTCATTAAGAACATATATAATATGAAAATAATGTTATAAACGCGCAAAAAGGAGGACTTGAGTCTCAGGATTTACCAAAAATACCTACGTAGACCAAGGGACATCAAAGTACACGTAGTTCGAAGATAAAATGGGGTGGGGTTCAATCCATAAATCCAAACGAGGGATTTCTCTTGTGTGTGTAGAGAAAATATGTTTTAAAAGTGAGATTGTGATATGAGAATCCCTCTTTAGGAATTTATAGATAAACCCACTTTTTCTTATTTTTGGGTTCTTTTGAAAATAGAGTATGTGAAACTACTACTAATATAGGATTGAGATTAATATCTATGATGTAATGAAATAAAGTGCTAAAGTAGAAATGAAGAAACTAATTCTAAAATAAGAGAATTGGAGAAAAGGATGGAGAATCGGACCTCCTTATGAATGCTTAATGTTGATCATGAGTGTAGATGTGTTGATCTTGCAATGTGATGAAAGTGGTATGAAGAGATTGGGGGATATTACTAAACGAAGTAAGAAAATATTGGAATGGAATGTGGAAAATGGGCTTTTTAGGAAGGGAACAACTCTAAATTTGAGAGACTGTTCTCTGAATTGCTGAGAGGAGTGTTCAGGGGTGCTTTTCAAAGAGAGGTCATGACCTCTATTTATGGGGCCAAGGGGGTGTCGATCGGCATGGTCCTAGACCTTCCTATTGGAATATCACCTCAAGTACACAGTCGATAAGCAGACTCCCTGGGGTGCCATTCGGCAGTCTAGGACAAGTTTGTCGAAAAACATTCACAAAACAAAAACCATAATTCAGAATTACACACGGGACGGACCGTTGAAAAGTGTATTCAGTTACCTTTAAGAATCCATTGATCCACTCCCGATTCCGGTAGTTGACCAAGGTCAAATGGGGATGGAAGCTCCCATTAGTCTCTGATAAGAAGTTTTCGAAGTAAAAAGATCGCTCGTCTAAATCGCAGGGCCAATTTTCACACGGGACGGACCGTTGGAAAGGGTATTCATAGCCTTTTGAGATTTCTTCAGCTTCATTCAGTTCGGAAAGTTAACCGGGGTCAAAAGGGGCTCAAAAGCCCCGGTAGCCCTTCGAAGTAAAATGGCTCATTCGTCCGTACTGTAAGGCTAATTTGCACATGGAGTAGACCATTGGAAAGGAGATTTAGATCCCTTGGAAGATTCATTGATCTCCGCTCAAGATGGAGAGATGACCAGAGTCAAACGGGGCTTAGGAGCGCCCGGTGACCTCTAGATCAATTTTTAGGGTAAAAAGGATTATCCGTCCGTACCTTAGTGCTAATCCATGCATGAGGTGGATTGTTAGAAAGGAGATTCAGAGAATTCGAAGATTAATTAAGCTTCTGTTCAGTCGAGAAAGTTGACTGGTGTCAAACGGGTCCCGAGAGGGCTCGATGGCCTCTAGATCAGTTTTAGATTGTTAAATAGACCATTTGTCCAAACCATATGGACAATTTGTGTACGGGGCGTTCCATTGGAAAGGGTATTTCTAGCCATTAGAGGATTCATTGAGCTTCCACTCAGGAGAGAAAGTTTACCAGAGTCAAACGGGACTCGAGGGTGCCAAGTAGCCTCTAAATCAGTACTCGGAGTATGACCTAGGGTTTCCTGTGAACGAGTGAGTTCTAGGGACCTAAGGAGGTGCTTAGTGGGTCCTATAATTGGGTGTATACATTATCCATGGGCATATGGGGCGGGTATTGTTTGATATGGGAGCATCACACTCTTTTGTTAACACTAGATTAGCACGAGAGACGAGTTAAGTGGATACAACATCTGATATCATTATAATCGTAGATTCACTATTGGGTAGCGGGGCTCTCATCCTTTCCATCTGCAGGGGAGTAGGTGTGGACAATGGGAGGTTATGCTTAGTAGAGGATCTGCTCATTTTAGAGATATACGAGTATGATGTTATCTTAAGTATGGATTGGTTAGAGAGGTACAGAGTGATGGTGGATTGTTACAGTAGGACTATCATGTTTGCTATTCCAGGGCAAGATATGTTTCTTGTGGCGATGCCTCGTCCTGAGGGAGGGTCGAGCACACATTTATATTATATCGAGGAGGAGACTTCAAAGGGTATTATTGTCTTATTAGATTCAATCCATGTAGTTAGGGACTATGCTAATGTGATTTAGGAGATATCGAGGTTACTACCGAGTTGGGAGATAAAATTTGTGATCGACTTGTCGATAGCACGTGCACCATATCGTATAGATCCTTTAGAGATGTGGGAGTTGAGAGATTAGATTCAGTAGATTTTAGGGCAAGGTTTTATCCGTAGGAGTACATCACCTTGGGTTGCCCCAGTACTGTTTATAAAGAAGAAAGATGGGCCGTTGAGATTGTGTATCAACTATCGAGAGTTAAAAAAGGTCATAATTCTGAACAAGTATTTGATGTCATGTATTGATGACTTGTTCAATTAGGTGAGAGGAACAATCTACTTCTTGAAGATTTATTAAATTTTGGGGTACCATTAGTTACGTATCAGGTAGCAAGATGTCCCTAAGACCTTATTTTTTATGAAACACGAGTCTTATGAGTTCAGGGTTATGTCATTTGGGCTAACCAATGCAGTAGCAGTTTTCATGAATCTCATCAACATCTTAGTTTCTCATTATCTTCATAGTTGAAATCTTAGTTTATTCTCGGATAAAAGGTGAGCACACCGAGCCTTTGCGTATGGTTCTTCAGACATTGAGGGACCATTAGTTGTATGACAAGTTTGAGAAGTGTGGATTATGTTTGGGAGAAGTATAGTTTTCGATTCATATAGTCTACAAATGGGGGAATTCTGTGGATCTGAGTAAGGTGTCATCGATGAGGGAGTGGGGCTAGCCCATGACACCGGTGGAGGTTCGTATTTTTCTGGGGTTAGCAGGTTACTCCCGCCAATTTGTTAGAGGATTTTTTAAGATTACGGGTCCCTTGACCACTATAAGTTAGATTTTTTAGGATACCTTTTGTTTAGTATGAGCACTAGCAGTTAGCTTTTGAAGAGCTAAAGGATAATTTGACTTCAGCACCAATGCTCGCATTGCCTAGGGGAGGACTGGAGTACTTTTTTACCAATTCTTCCTTACAGGTACTTAGGGGAGTCTTATAGCAGGAGGAGCGCGCTATAGTTTATGAATATTGAAAGCTTAATCCCCATAAGAAGAACTATCCCGCTCATGACTTGCAGTTAACAACAGTTATTTTCGCTTTGAGGATTTATAAGCACTATTTGTTAGGGGAGAAGTTTCGATTATTCACGGACCACAAGTCACTGCAGTATCTTTTTATGCATAATTAGCTGAATATAAGGCAGTGTAGATGGATTTATTTCATCAAGGATTACTATTTCTATATTCAGTATCATTCAAAAAAGGCTAACGTAGTGGCAGATGCATTACGCCGTATGCCTACACGGCATGTAGCAAAAGTGTGGAAGGAAAAGTGGACTGAGCTTCTTCATAAGGATAAGGTAGTCCGAGCCTATATAGAAGTGATGACCATCACACCCGAGATCATTTTAAGGGTTGTGAAGGCACACGTATGCAGGAGATGATACAGTAGTTATTAGCAGGAGAAACAGAGACATTCTCAGTCAGTTCTTAGGGTGGCTTACGCTTCAATGGGAGGTTAATTATCCCTGACAATGACAACCTACGATGCCCAGTTATGGAGGAGGCACATGGGTCATGGTTCTATGTATGTCTTGGTGCGGATAATATGTATTAGGATATGAGGAGGCAGTATTAGTGGGCCGGTATGAAACGGAACATAGTCGAATTTATCTCCAGGTTCACCACTTATCAAATCGTGAAGGTTGATCATCAGAGACTAGTTGTGGTTTTACAGCCTTTGAAGATTTCGATGTGGAAATGGGAGAGTATATCGATGGACTTCATCACAGGGTTTCTAACATCGTAGAGGGGTTATGATTCCATCTGGGTTATTGTTGATCAGTTGACTAAGGTATAGCTTATTTAATACCTATTCGGGTAGATTACATGACGAGGCAGTATGCCCAACTTTTCATTATAGAGATAGTAAGACTGTACGAGGTGTCGCTCAATATTTTTTAAATCAAGAAAAGATCTTTGCATCTGATTTCTAGTAGAGTTTTTAGTAGGCAATGGGGAAGGAGTTGCGTTTGAGAACGGCGGATCACCCGTAGACCGATGGGTAGACGGAGAGGGTGAATCAGATGTTGGAGGATATACTGAGGATGTGTATTCTGGATTTTAAAGGTAGTTAGTAGCAGTACTTACCATTGGTAGAGTTTTCATATAATAACTCGTACCAGTTTACTATTGGCATTTCAACTTTTGAGGGCTTGTACGGGAGACCTGTTTATTCGCCCTCATGTTGGTTAAAGGTGGGAGACAATAAGCTTCTCGATACGAACATGATTTAGGATTCATCGACGAAGAACGAGTCAATCAGGAGTCATATTTGGGTAGCTCAAGACTGATAGAAGAGTTATGCCAATGTGAACTGAAGACAGTTGGAGTTTTATGTGGGTAACCAAGTGTTGTTGGGTATCTTCCATGAAGGGAGTGATGCAATTTGGGAAGAAGGGAAAGTTGGCGCCTAGGTATGCGGGACCTTTTCCCATCATCAAGAGGGTAAGAATGGCTACGTATAGGCTCACCTTACTGGAGCATTTGCAGCGGATTCAGGATGTGTTCCATGAGTCATCGTTAAGGAGGTATCTCAGGGATGACTTGACTTACCAACATATAGCATTAGACGAGATACACTTACATCCAAACATTTCTTAAGAGGAGAGACCACCTGCCATTATGGGTCGTAGCGAGCGGAAGTTTCGGTCAAAGATGATACCGTTAGTGCGTGTATAGTGATGACACTACAATGTCACTGAGTCGATGTGGGAGCGCGTGAATGACATGCGGGAAAAGTATCCATAGCTCTTTGTGGCAGTTACGTTCACATTTCGAGGACAAAATTCCGTTATTAGGGGGAGAATGTAATACCCCGTACTTTTATGAGTATATTTAATTTCCACGTGTGCATTTAATTATTAATTTAATTGGAAAAATTAAATTAGTTTCGGTAAATATTAATCATCAAGTTAAGGATTAATATTTATTATTATTATTATTTACATGCGTGTGATAAATAGAGATTTGAATTATTATATTGTCATTTATGAGTGAAAAGCGACGGTTTATTATATTATATCGATAGAGAGTTCAATCGGCGGATTCAAATACTTTATGAGTGACATGTACTGTACGCACGTGTCGGCCCGATTAATGATATGATGGTATATTTTTAGTTAGGTGACTTGAATGGTCTTTTTTAGCGCATCGATGATCCGAAATGGGTCGAAATAGTCCAGAATAGGTACCCGAGGGTTATAGTTGGGTTCTGGGGGCTTTTTAGACATAGTAGGGCCCGTATGACGGTAAATGTGTCTTTTTACCCTTAGATCTACACATAAAAATGGGATTAGGATGTGATTAAGAAGTATTTAAGGATTTGGGAGGTGAATGATAACCTTATTCTTGCCTCTGCATAATTGAGATTAAAGGAGAGATTAAGAGAAGAGAAAAAGAGAATAAAAAAGAGAAGAGAACTTGGAAAAGAGAGGAAGAACATATCCAAATTCAAATCATCTAGTCAAGACTTGCTTTATATTGCAATTTTTGCGATTAATTACGTTCATAATTAATTATGAACAAATATGAGAATTGAAAGATAAAAACTTTTGAAAATTAATTAAATGAATCGGCTTGTGTTTAATCTCTGATCATAGTTGAAATTTTTTTAATATTATTCTGGGTTTATGATTATGAATTTGAGAATATTGAAAGGGTGTTAGAGTCAATGATTTTTAAAGGTTTAATAAATTTTGAGCTGTATGAATTGATTAGCATTTAGGAATCCTTATGTTTTGGTGATGCATTCAGGTTTAATTTGGTGTTAGAATGCTTGTGGGTTGTTATGTATTGATGGGGATGTCAATTTATGGTTTTGGGATGCTTGGGACCTCCATTGAAGGGTTTAATAGGTGAAACCCCGAGGAAGAAGATGATGGGAGCCCAGCAAACCGAATCGGTTCGCTGGGTGAGAGAATCGGTTTGGTCTGCCAAGTGAATCGGTTCGGTTTGCTGGCATGTGTATAGTTTTGTTACGCATTGTTTTGACCCGTTAGTTCTTGGGAAATGGACATATGGGCTTTTGGGGTAGATTGGGACTACTAGGAAACATTATCAGGGTTCGGTACGTGTGTTAGGTCAACGGTTAGATAGGTTTAGGTGAGACGAATCGGAATTCAATTGAGTGAACAATTTATGTCAGTTTGGACTTCGGGATTTGGGAGACTAGTATCTTGTGGGATTTTTGTACAATGTTAGTGCCTTATATATATATATATATGTATATGTATGTATTGTTGGTTTACTTTTGTGTATGTGTGTATGTGTGATAGTTACATGTTTATGATGATCAAGTGTTGGATCTCCAGGTCATAGTACTGTTTCATCGTCACTATCCATGTGTGAGGATAAGTGTTGGTTTGGAGACTACTTGAGTGCGATATGGTATGGTTGTGACCCCCTAAATGTATGTTTATGACCGCCTCTGTTGTTTTGTTTTTACGTTTGGGTTCGGTGGTAAGATTTTGACCCAGTGGCCCAGTTGTGGTACGTGGTATAGCTAAAGCCCAATAGCACACGGGATGCATCCGTGAGGTCTATACTCTGGGGATGCAATTTATACATACATAAATATATATATATACACGTGTGTGTATGATATATTTTTGTGCGTATCTGTTTATAGCACGTGTGTAGCTATGTTATTATTTATGAAAGTATACCTAATGAGGGTAGGATATATATTTAGCTAATGGTGATTATTAGCGGGATGGGCTGTATTAGAGATCATTGTCCTAGTTAGACTGGGTACCATAGTTAAGATAATAAAATGAATATGTTAGGTGTTCACTATAGATGAGAGGTGGGGAGAAGTGTAATGTGAGTGCGACTGGTGGACTAATTATGAAAGTACTACAATGTATGTTTTTATTTTAAAGAATTTAAATAACTGTAAAAAAATTCAACTGTTTTTCGAGATTTTGAGTGTTGTGGCCATCCGAGTCGGATTCCTCCTACGCGGGCCCGGGTCCAAAGTCGGGATTAGTGGAAAAGGGATCGCCATCTCTCTCTCCCCCTTTTTCGTCGTTCGTGTGTGGGTGATTCGAGGATATGGAGGTCCTATTTCTACCACTTGTAACGACGTCTTCGTTGTCTGCCTTGGATATAAAATTGGCCATCGTCAAATGGGGATAACACAATGAGATGGATTTGCCAGCTTATTTTTCTTATAATAGGCAAAATAAGGTCACCGCCCCGATAGAGCAGAAATCAAAGTCATACTGATCCATACGAAACCAAGTGATTCAAAGGGTTTGAGGACTAAGTTACGGAATGGGAAGGTGCTAGGCACCCATTCCTCCCTTTCGATCTCTCATAGGCTATGCTAATCTTCTCATTTATTTCCCTGTGATGTATGTGTACTTGTGTATAATATAAATAACGAGAGAATGAAATTTTTTGACTCGCGTCATGGAATGGACAAAGCAGACTCATCCGTAGGAGTAAACCCGAAAATAATAATGAACATATGATGTGAGTGCTTGTCAAATCACAAATCGCTATGAAAGAGTGAATGTGCATGGCGAGCTAAGAAAAAATATGTAGGAGTCCAAGACTCAAAGAAATAGATATGATAGAATATAAAAGACATAAAATTAAAAGGGAGGACTCCGATCTCGGGATTAGCCTAAGATGCCTAAGTAGCCTAAGAGACATCAAAGTCCATGTACTTTGAAAATAACATAGGGTGGGGTACAACCCATAAATTCGAACGTAGGACTCCTCTTTGAGTGATTTTGGAGGAAAATGTGTTCAAGTGTGAAAGGGAGAGAAAATGAGGAAGTCTTACTTTTGAAATTTATGAATAAATTATTTTTTGTCTTTTTTGAGTTTTTATGAAAATAAGTTGCATGCAATACTAATAATTAAAATGAAGATTATTTGATATGAGATAATGAAACAAAACTAGAAGATATCAAAAAATGAGAATAAAGTGAATAATAACACTTAAAAGATTAAAATAAAATAGGGGTGAGGAATGGTCCTTGTAGACACCCCATTCTTTTACCTCCTAAACTCTCCTTGGGTCTCTAGCACCTATCTTCATCACTACCTACCCAGGTCATTCCCCGAGTACTGACCTAGAAGCCACCGAGCGCTCCCGAGCTTCGTTTGACCAAAAGTCAAACTCTTCAGTTCGACCAAGGCTGAATGAATCTTTGAAGGGCACTGAAAACCCTTTCCAACGGTCCGTCCCATGCGCGATTCTGACTTACCAAACGGACGAACGACCCATTTCCCCCCGAAACTTGACCTAGAGGTCACCGGATGCTCCCGGGCCCCGTTTGACCACAGTCCACTCTTCAGCTCAACCGAGGCTGAATGAATCGTCAAAGGGCACTAAAACCCCTTTCCAACGGTTTGTCCCGTGAGTGATTCTAACTTACGGTACGAATGAACGATCCTCTTTACTCCGAAAGGTCACCAAATACTTCCAGGGCCCGGTTGACCAAAGTCAACTCCCCGCACCGGGTCAAACTCTTTCAAATGTCAAAGTACATCTCCTAAACTTTCTAACGGTTCGCCCCATGCACGATTCAGACTTACCATGCGAACGAATGATCCATTTGCGTTCAAACGATTCCCTGTCCAGCGGACTGACAAACGCTTCCGAGCGACATTTGATCCAAAGTCAACTCCTGAACTCGAGAGCAGTACAAATGACTTTCAAAGGTCTATGAATTACCTTTCCAATGGTTTGCCCCGTTCGTGATTCGGATCAACGGTTTGCGTTCGACAACCGATTTTCCGAAAAGGCCTGAAAAGCACCGCCAAATGGCAGGTTGCTAACCCTGCCTGTCGGCAGGTGCCGATAGGCAGTACCAGGGGCACACCGATCGGCAGTCCCCTGGGCCTATAAAAGGAGGCCTTGGCCTCATTTGCAAGGGGGCTCAGATCAGAAGCATATCACCCTCAGCAAACCCCGAAAACCTCTCTCAAAGTCGCGTGATTTCCACCTCCAAATCCCTTTTTCACCTTCACTTTTCATCACCTATTTCATCAAGTTTGGTTAATTAACCATCCTCCATCATCATCCAAGTGCAAGGGATGCTCTCTAACATTCAAGAACAAGCTCAAGATCTCCAAGAACGTCCAATTTTTTCAACTCTCCCTTTAAATTCGCAATAACTTGTTTTATTACTTAGCACTTTTATTCTCTCATCTCGCATATTTTAATATACTTTTTGATGATACGAGAAATCGTCCACAAGTCATTCTCATATCAGCAAGTCAAGAGTAAAGTATGTAATGAATAAGTAAAGCAAGTAAGTAGAGAGAAAACAAGATATAGAGTGGTTCAGCCTCTAAAATGGGCCTACGTCCACTGTGTTGCTCCATTCTCATTATATGCGTTGTATTGTACAATATAATCATGCCTAAAGAGGCGTACAAGTATGAGAATAAAGGAGAATACATGGCAGTATTGAGGATTCTGGTGTACGGGAGAGGTAGCTGCGTTGTAGATATATGGCCTCCAAGTCGTATGTTGGGGTTGTGTGGAGGGAATCTGTATTGGAGAAACTACCCCGGGCGTGTGTGGAATCCCTCCTCTTCTAGGCGTGGTCCTCTATTTATGGGGAAATGTGCTGAATCACGTGCCCTGAGCATGTGGCGTGTAACAAGTCTACAGTAGTTGCGGATGAGGGGTGTGCGACCTGCTGTGAGCCGATGGAGGGGTGCCGCGTACCCTAAGGTTGGGTGCCACGGCCTATGATGGAGAGGGCCGCACCCTAAGTGAGTTCTGGCCGCGCCGTGAGTGAGGATAGGCCGCGGCCTGTATGACTACCTGCGATTTGGAGAAGGATACACTCTGCGGCAGGGTGCTATATTTGTACTATCAATAAGCCCCCAAGCCGTAGTGCCAAGGGAGATCAATTGGGACTGCGGCTCAGTAGTAGGTGTCGCGGTGCTTCTAAAGTGACGATTCGTCTTCCGCGCTCCCTTATATAAATTGTTTCTGGCCGTGGACTTCATTACGTTTCCAAAACTTTTGAGAGCGCATTGAGAGCGAAACTCTGCACCTTCTTTCTTGCATATTCCGGTAACCTCCTGAGGCGGTGCGTGGCGGCTCAAGGCGGTATGTAGCTGATTGTTGCGAGTTTCTTCATTTCCAGGTGATTCTTCAACCACCACACTTTTGTAAACCATTTACAGTTTTCTTCTCTTTTGATGCCTTTTCTGGGTTATTTGCTAAAAATCTAGGGTTTTATTTGTGCATTTTACTTTTTCCCACATGAGCTGCATATGAAATATACACAACTGTTCTTGGTGCTCACAATCGAACTCTTCGTCTTCTGTGAGTTTGATCCTAAAAATGATTAGAATTAAGATAATCAACTGTTTAGGATAGAGGCCGCGGCCTGGTAAGATTTCAATAATCATTCCCGTGAACTGATACAATCCTTTTGCCCCATACCGTGCCAAATGGCCGCGGTTTCTCAAATTATCGTCCGCGGCATCAAATCACCACCCTTGGTAGTCTCGAACAGCCTTAAAACTTCCATGAAACAAAGACATATCCTTGTTAAATAACTGTAGTTGATACTAGAGCACATTGAATTGGATCTGAAGAATTAGGAATGGCCGTGGCCAGGAATGCTTTGAAGCAATTCTATCTTATTACCGCGGCATCCTATGTTCCTCTATTGATATGGAGGTGGCTGCGGCTAGTTGGGACAGTACGATCTCGAACATTTTTAATACTTAAAAATACCCTTCTGCGGCTTCTTAAAGTCTTACAAACCATACTGGCTGTGGCGCCTAACTGCGAACTCTGCTTTTCAGGTACTGCTGCAGCCATATGAGCTTTGACCCAGACGAGTTCCTGAGAGGCTTTTGGGCAAAGCATTTTGGGACCTCTCCCCCCGAGCTTACTTCCGTTCCCCCTCTAAGATCAATAGGGCCTTGCAAACTAAAAGATTGCCCAAACTGCGTAATACTCGACTCAGACTCCGCAGACTCCGCAGACTCCGCATCTGGGAAGGATTTCCAATCGCCGATGGAAGAAGCCAACTCAAGTACTCATCCCATGGGTGAAGGAGATAGTGCTGCGGCTGCTAGAAATAAGCCAGGAGGTACATCAGGGAGGGCTGAGAGACCCCTGGCCACGCTTGATATCCGCGGCTCAAAGACCCAAGATTGGGTTGAGCAGGTGGCTGATGCCTTCGAATTTCCAAAAAATTTGACGTGCTCAGCCCCTTCCGCGAACCAAAGACCGTGCACGGTTCTATCCGATGACAGAATTTGCTTCCCCTTGCACTCCTTCATTTACGGGCTACGGCTACCTGTCCCAGTTCCTATCCGTCGCCTTTTTCATGCGATGAACCTGGCCCCAGCACAGTTGGACCCTAATGGCTAGAGAGCCATTCTCACTGCAGTTGTCCTTTGGGAGAATTTATTCAAAAAGGACATCACTCCCGCGGAGTTCTTTCACTTCTACCGCCCAAAGGAGAACTCAGTAAAGTTCGCGGGCTACTACTACTTTTCTAGCCGTGGCAGGGACGAGACCCTTTACACTGGGAGACCGACCAGTGTGAAAAACTAGAAGGGGAAATATTTCTACATCTCTGGCGAAGGCTGGGAGATGCACCCCAAGGAGAATGAAAGAGAGAGGACATATAGAATGCCGCGGCAGTGGGGATCTCCCTCAAAATTAGGTAATAATACTGTATCCGCGTCCCTTAATTTCACAAGCATAACTTTCACTAACCTTTGAACCGTTTTTTTCTTTCTGCAACCCTTGACAATCTGCGCTTGAACAAACGGCAGGAAAAAAGAGTTGCTGAGGCTGCGGAAGTTCCTGCTGAACACAAGAAGTTCAGCAAACTTGTAACGTCGATGACTATATTTGAGGCGGGATTTTTCCCAAACAAATCCATTCCTCAACAAATGGGCGCGGAACGTAATTAACCGTGCCATGATTTTTACTCCGTGGTCGTTTCTTTCCTTGAACTCATGCTATTCTTTTTCAGGTGAAGAAGTTGATAGGGACCTGCTAGCGGCGAAGCTAGCAGAGATGGATGAGGACGCAGTCGTCCTGAATAATACTGCGCGGAGCAGAAAGAGAAAGAGGTCCAAGGTCAAGGGCCCTGCCGCGGCCCCCACCGGAGAAAATAATGCCGCGCCTGCGGTGGCTCCTGCTGAGAGAACTACAACGCCCACCGGGAATCAAATGG
The DNA here is from genome assembly GCA_949130495.1 of Sambucus nigra. Lineage (NCBI taxonomy): Eukaryota > Viridiplantae > Streptophyta > Magnoliopsida > Dipsacales > Adoxaceae > Sambucus > Sambucus nigra. The sequence continues at coordinate 587,963,662 of OX422216.1, forward strand.
TGAATGAGAACCTTCCGCATGGCCATTTTGATGACAACATAGGGGAAAACTTGGCCGCGACTGGCCTGATGTCAACTGATGTGCCCCTGCACTCATCCTCTCCCCCGCCACCACCTGTTGTGGCGGTTAACGCGAACTTGTCACCCCCGCAATTTCGCAGAGAGTTCGGGCCTGATGGTAGACCAAGGCCCCAATTGAAGCAGCCTGACCCCAACTCTTCTTTGGACACTACTGCAAAGGCTGCGCGGAGGATGAAACGAGCCTTGGATGCCGCGGACCTTGATAGGCTAGTTGGAGAAGATCATGAAGATCTGGAGGACTGTGGCCTCCACAGCCTTCTAAGGGTACGTACCAGTTCTCATTCTTTTAATTTTTGCACCATATGTTTTTTCCATAATTTTTCTAACTTCTTTTATTTCAGACCGCGGATGTGATTGTGGTCCAGAAGAGGAAGTACGAGGCCTTGTACAGGCTGAAGGAGGCCGAGAAGAGTGCCCATACCGCGGACTTACAAGCTGCACGGACTTCCTCTTTCGAGGCAGGGAAAAAGTCTACCGCCGCGGCTCTTCAAGCAGCCCATATGGACCTGGAGAAAGTCATCAAGGCGAGGGAGGAAGAGGAGGAGAATTTTAAATAGGCCGCGGAATCCCTGAAATCCTCGCAGGCCCAGACTGCGGAAGTCGCCCGCGTTGCTAAAATTTCAAGTGGCCAGCTCGCCCTGCTCCAGCAGAAGTATGAAGAGATGGAAGCTAAGTCTGCACAGGGAGCCGTAGATCATGCCACGGCCATAAAGAAGTTGGAGGCTAATCATGGTGATGCCCTTCAGCTTGTTGTGGACCATGTCGTGGAGTCATTCAAAGGCTCTAAGGACTTCTTCCTTATCAACAACAGGGCATACCTCCGCGGCTACCAGGAGCTGTGGCAAAGATTTATCTGGAGGTTCCCTGAGGCCAAGGAGGAGGTCCTTGCCTGTAAGTTAAGCGATTCCGAACATCAAGAGTCCATCGCTGAGCTTAAGGCCGCGGCAGAAGAAAGAGCAAGGCTCAGGGCCGAGGCTGAGGCTGAGGCAGCGGCTGAGGATGGAGAGACAGAGACTGCCGCGGGCGGAGAAGAGGCTGATGATGATGATGACGCAGCCTCTTAATCTCTTAAATTTCTTTATCATTGATATAGGGCTACGTCCCTCTTTTTTGTAAACCCTAACTTCTGTTGTGGCTGCGGCCACCATTCTGTAATCTGGCTATTAATACCAAGGCTGCGGCCATATTTTTACCACTACGATTGACTACTTAATATTCTTTGTTCTTCTATATTGCATGTTTTACATTGCTTGCTATAATGAATGGTTGCACATTACTTCCTCATTTTTGAAAATGCATTCGCGTCCCGATAGACATAACATTTCAAGTCCGCGGACAGAGGTCGATTCTGCGCCCACACAAATCGTGTTGATAAAATCCCTGGCACCGACAGCTGCGTCGCAAGGCAACTGCGTGCAAGCCGCGGCTTGTTATTACGCCGCGTTATGTAAACATCCTTGCTTGATTGCTGCGGACAGGATTCCAAGGCTGGGACTTACTGATTGCATGGGTCCCCAGTTGCTTTCATTACACCCGGTTGTCTGAACCATTTATCTTTTGTTATCCCATAACCAACATGGAACATGTAGAGAACTCTTTCCTTAAACTTGGTACAATTGATTCTCTTTCACCGTGGCATTCGACATTGTAGCTTTCTCATGCTTCAAGATGTTAGTGCTTCAGTACTTTCATGAATGACTGGCTCCTAAATCTCTTCAACCGTATAGGTGGCATGCGGTGTATTTCGGGTTCATCTGAACAAGGTACCTCTGTAGACATATGTTGGTGTTTCCAAGTCTTCTCGGGCTGGGTCATGTCATCAAGCCCTAACATGCGAGACACTATCAAGCCTCTCCAGGCTGGGTTACATTATTAAGCCACCCACAGCTAATATGCGAGACACTATCAAGCCTCTCCAGGCTGGGTTATGTTATTAAGCCACCCACAGCTAATATGCGAGACACTATCAAGCCTCTCCAGGCTGGGTTATGTTATTAAGCCACCCACAACTAATATGCGAGACACTATCAAGCATCTCCAGGCTGGGTTATGTTAGTAAGCCACCCACAGCTAATATGCGAGACACTATCAAGCCTCTCCAGGCTGGGTTATGTTATTAAGCCACCCACAGCTAATATGCGAGACACTATCAAGCCTCTCCAGGCTGGGTTATGTTATTAAGCCACCCACAGCTGCTGATATATATAAAGCCATCCCTGGCTAGATATTATAAGCCTCCCGTCTCGTTGACGCATCCCGAAAGCTAAGAGCGAGCGTTGTAAGCCCTCGCGGCTAATTACGATTTTTAAAAGTTGAGAACGGGTATTGTTAGCCCCCGTGGCTAATAAGAGCCCCTTGAATTCTCAGATGCTTTCGCGGATATGATCATCAGAAGGTAAGATGCATTTTCACATTGCGAGGGGAACTTCTGAGCTAATGAAGGTCGTAATCCATCCATAAGTGCATCCCGAAGTAGAATAATCCTTTGAGATAATTTTATTATTCTTCCTCTGAAATCTGTTCAAGACAAAAAGTCTTTTTATGAGATAACAGATTATGAAACCAAGAGAAATATCAAATATGGCAAAAATTGCTAATTCATATATTTATATATGTACGCTTTAGCTAATGATTTTGTTAAGAAAACATAAAGTCTTGAGTATTAAGGCTAGAATGAGCTTCACAAAACATAAACAGGAACATTTGAAATTGGAAAGACTAAAGATGAGGTGCGGCATGCAGCCTCTGTTAGGTTTGGCTGGGTCATTTATGCATTCTTCAGGAATCGCTGCAGCATCCCTTGCCCAATTAGCCTTTCAACTTCATCTTTCAGAGCATAGCATCGCTCTGTATCGTGGCCATGGTCCTGATGGAATTTGCACCAGGTAGCTTTGTTCCTCTTGTGGGGTGGAGCTCTCAACTTTTCTGGCCACCTCAAAATCTTGTCCTTTTTTATGGACTCAAGGATCTCTTCAATCGGGAGGGCCAATGGAGTATAGGCACCCAATTCCTTTTATGTTTTCTCTGTTCTCCTTTTCTGGCCTCTGCCGGCTGATTCCGTAGCTTCCTTAACTGTCGCGGCAGATAAGACTGACTTTGTTTCCTCCGCACCCGTGCCTAGGTTCTGAGAGGCCGCGGCCTCTAGCACCAGCACCCTCTGAGTTAGATAATTGACCTGGGTCTGAAGTGAGGCATGGCTGTCATAGAGGTGATTAAGGTGATTGTACAGTTGCAGAATTTCATCCTTGACTTATGCGCTCTGGCTGGATTCTCCTTACATTTCTTCTTTTGTTAGTCTTCATAAAGTATATAGAATCTGAGACAAAATCAACAGAAGTGAGTGATCATAGAAGTATTGGGGAGGGGTTGAACTGCTCCATGATATGCTGAGGAGGCCGCGACAAGCATGGCACACAAGTGCACTGCCGCAACGCTGTATGTTATTCATCAAGGTCGATCCAAAGGCCACTTAAGTCCTTCCCTCAGTGATTTTGAACTGTTGTAATAGGTCCGCACTAGTAGGGGTCGCGGCAGGAGATACTGTTGAACTTACAGGCCGCACCCCTGTCTAGGCAGTGGAGAGATCCCAAGACAGGAGCCCAGGAACTGATATTTTCTCCCCCAATACGCGAAGAAAACCTACTAGGGTCCATTGATGAGAGATTTCCCTTGCGGTGCGCAATACGGCACAACTTCAATGATAACCCCTAGAACATAGGTAGATGGTAACAAAAATGGGAGTAAATATAGCCCTTCCCTAATCATCCACCTTTTTGGGACTAAAGTCCACCATGCCTTTCAGCATTATCTAGATGAAATGATATCACAGGGGTATGTAAAATAGATCCAAAGACATCAAATGAAGGTCCAAAGACAGATCCAGAAATATGAAATACCCGTAAAAGGGGCAAATGTAAAGCGGAGCCCAATACCCAGTAACCGACCCGTGAGAAGATGATCCATAGGATCCTCAGGGGTCGAATAAGGTGTTTAAGAACTCATATATGTAGAGAAACAAGATTGAAATATCTCGGTTCCCACAGACGGCGCCAAATTGATGATACGAGAAATCGTCCACAAGTCGTTCTCATATCAGCAAGTCAAGAGTAAAGTATGTAATGAACAAGTAAAGCAAGTAAGTAGAGAGAAAACAAGATATAGAGTGGTTCAGCCTCTAAAATGGTCTTACGTCCACTGTGTTGCTCCATTCTCATTATATGCGTTGTATTGTACAATATAATTGTGCCTAAAGAGGCGTACAAGTATGATAATAAAGGAGAATACATGGCAGTATTGAGGATTTCGGTGTGCCGGAGAGGTAGCTGTGTTGTAGATATATGGCCTCCAAGTCGTATGTTGGGGTTGTGTGGAGGGAATCTGTATTGGAGAACCTACCCCGGGCGTGTGTGGAATCCCTCCTCTTCTAGGTGTGGTCCTCTATTTATGGGAAATGTGTTGAATCACGTGCCCTGAGCACGTGGCGTGTAATAAGTCTGCAGTAATTGTGGATGAGGGGTGTGCGGCCTGCTGTGAGCTGATGGAGGGGTGCCGCGGCCTATGATGGAGAGGGTCGCACCCTAAGTGAGTTCTGGCCACGCCCTGAGTGAGGATAGGCCACGGCTTGTATGACTACCTGCGATCTGGAGAAGGATACACTCCGCGGCAGGGTGCTATATTTGTACTATCACTTTTTATCTAGTATTATTGCACATCTCTTATTTTCATATAAGTAAAAACCCAAAAAAAAACAAGAAAAAGAGGGTTTACTCATAAATTCCAAAGAGTGATTCTCATACCTTTCTCACACTTTTCTCGCAACTAAAACATTCCCCCCCCCCCCCCACACACACACAAATAAGAGAAGTCCCCGGTTGGATTTATGGGTTAAACCCCACCCCTCGTTTACATGCGAACTACGTGGACTTTGATGCCTTTATAGGCTACGTAGGCATCTCGGGGTAAAACCCGAGACTCGAGTCCTTATTCATACTTTTTCTCTCATCTTCTATTTTCTGTAAATCCAATCTTCTTATATTCTATATACTTGTTCTTAATAGCGTATTATTCTACATATGTAATCGTTCCCTTATAACGATCAACGCAAGGGTAATTGCGCAAATCCTATTTTCTACATTATTCTTACATTCCTACGGATGACTCGCTTTATCTCTTCCATGATATAAGTCGAGGATTCCCATCTCCACTATATATACACATGCACACATATCACGGGGAGAATAAAGGAATATAGCAAAATCCATGAGAGACCGTAAGGGCGGAATGGGTGCCTAACACCTTTTCATTTCGTAACTTAGCCTCCGGACCCTTCACGAATCATTTTCGTTTCGCATGTATCAATATGTCTTTGGATGCTGTCCTTCGGGATGGCTTCCCCTTTTCTTTTGTCTATTTTGAGTAAAATAGACTAGCAACTCTAAATCTCTCTACATTTTCACACCTCACAAATTGACGACAACCGAAGCGCTCCCGAGAGGGACGCGTGGGACCTAGGATCCTCCCACACGTGATCTCTCACCGCGCCGCCGCGAGGATCAGGGATGGCCACAGTGGTGACTCTACTGGGGATTTACTTTATTTTGAGGGCTAGACTCTATTTGCATGGATGTTATATTTGTTCATATTCTCCCCCATTTTTGCATGTTCCCCTTTTCTATATGTACCCCATGCTTATGCTTCTATTCACACACTTGTAGAAAATTCTCGATGTACACTTCACACCACGTGCACCTAGGATCACATATATCCATGTGTTGCACGCATCACCCATCCATACTTGGTGAACCATTGGTACTTGTACTTTGCTCCCTGTTTGGCATAATCAAGAAAGGCATTCTCATCATAAGATACTAATAAGAGAATCATGCATGATTCACACGACATCACCAAAGAGCATTGTTATTGACCAAATTTTGCCCAGTAACTGGAGGGTCACTTCATGATGGGCTCTTGTCCGGCAGGGCACAGTTAGCCTAAGCGATATGACTCTCACCTTCCATTGAGCAAGTACCTTCGACGTATATCGAACGGTTCCCCCGCATCGTACCTCTTGACCGAAGTCATGATGGGAGGTATATCGCAGGAAACTCATTCACGTATGCCGAGTATATCAAATTCGCTCACATACGTACCGTCCCCACGAGGTATATAGTGAGGCAATTCACGTACACTCAGGTATATCAAATGGCTTGTCCACACGTACCAACTGCCCGCAAGAGCAGGACGTATATCGTGGAAGTCACGCCAAAGGGGGGAACCCATTCCAATTCGCCCAACCAACTGCATACCCGCATATAGGCGTCAAACCTAGGACACACATGTTAGATTGCCGGTTTCGACCCGAAACACTGTCGAAATTTCGGGTCGGCCTGCAGCCTAAATTTTTGTGCATTTTTAAAATGGGACCCTGTCTATGAGCCTGGTCACAAGTCCAACCATAGTTTTGCATATATTATAATCCCCACTTTTCCAGGCTCGGATCCCGTCCGGCATGTCATTTTTGCATTTAGGAGAATTTAATACAAGTGAGAACATAATAATCATAATAATCATGCTGAGATCGTCTCCCAAGAACATTTCTCCCCACTATACTAAAAAAAAAATCCAAAAACATTCTTCCTTCCTTATCAAAAATTCAAAAATACTTTGACTCTCCATTCCTTTTTCTCAAAAATAAATCCCATTCTACGCCTTCTCAGGTCAATCGTACGCCCTTGGCCTGGCTCCTTATTGGCTTCAGTCTTCAGTCCAGTCACCCCAGAATTCTGTCCGTTCCCCTGTTACTTCTTCCAAGTCCAGCATCCATCTTCCTTCCATAGAAAACACAGACCAAGTACCAGTTGTGCAGCCGGATCGGACGGCAGTCCTAGCTCAAATCGTGTCCAAGATTGACAACTTCTAGACAGAGGTCCGAGAGATGCAACAAAACCAAGTTCCTATTCCTCAAGAGCCTGAGGACCTATTCCCTCGTGCTATGGGTCCACCCGACCCTATTTGGATGCTTAAAGAATATTAGCACGCTCCACGTGCCCCTCCGGCTAATGGGTCGCCGCCCGCCCAGCTTCTGATGCCAAACATTGCCCACCCTATGGTTAACCTGCCTATGGTCATTGATCCAAAAGAGGAGGAGTTGAACAAAGTCAAAGAAGATCTCATTATGCTCACTAAGAAGTTCGACCAAGTTCGACTCTCTGGGAATTACATGGACTACACCCACATGTCTCCCTATCCTAAAGTAAGGTTACCCGAGAAGTTCAAGATGCTAAATATCGAGAAATTCGGAGGAAGTGGACCCCCCGATTGTTCATCTTCGCAGTTATCACCGTTCCATGACTCTCCTAGGGGCTTCCTAAGAAGTAATGGACCAACTGTTTCAACAAACTTTGAAGGATAGCACCCTCCGATGGTTTATGTCTCTTAAAGAGTCCAGAATCCGTAGTTGGGAGGATGTAGCTCGAGAATTCTTGTCGTAGTACAAATACAATGAAGAACTCGAGGTCACCCGCCGTGATTTAGAGCTGTTCAAACAAAACTCTGGAGAATCGATCAGTAACTTCATAGCCCGATGGAGGGAAAAAGCAGCTACCATGACCAATCGGCCATTTGAGGAAGAACAAGTCAACATAGTGAAGAAGAATTTCTTGCCCCATGTCCGAGCAACCATGGGAGGACAGTACTACCCCCACTTCTGAGCTCTCAGAGAAGCAGGAGTAGAAATTTAGGAAGGTCTTGCCAAAACTAAAGTTGAACCGAAGAAGGTATCCGGACAGTTCACCCCCAGAAAATATGATAAGCCTGTCAGTACTGCAGTCTCAACCATCAACAACATCTCTCAACCAACCACCTCATGGGCACCAGAAAGCCGCCCTGTCCCAGTCCGAAGAGAATACACCGAACTCCATGCTCCCCTCTCCAAAGTCTACCATGCCCTGTTAATCCGAAACCTTATAAAACCCTTGGATCCCCGTCCATTACCCAATCCACTTCCTAGAAATTTCAAGACCGATGCTCATTGCGCCTTTCACTAAACAGCTGGCCATACCACCGACCAATGCTTCCACCTCCGAAACATAATCCAAGATCTCATTGACCGAGGTACCATCGCCCCACCAGCCAATCCTAAGCCAAACACTACTCACAACCCACTCCTAAATCATGCCAATGCCATCTTCTTAGAAGAAAACCCAGAATTCGACCCCTCAACTCAAATCATACAAATACACTCTCCTAAACCTCTTCAAATTTGCCCATACTTCCTCCTACACCCCACTAGCCTCGCTGATGAGGCACTATCAGTCCTTACTAGAGTATGCATCGCTGTCCGTACCCATTCCAGAAATGGAAGTTTGGAATTATCAGAAGTCTTAAATCAACTCCTGGAGTTCGGGCTAAAATTGCCCTCACAAATGAATATCGATTGTCAGAGGTTCAGTACGCTATTTTTGGAAGCGCGGAAATGGGCCCGAGAATCAGATAGTTGGGTGGTACCAACAGATGAAGTCAGCTTAGATGATGTTGTCCAGATCATGGCCAAATCTTTCAGGCAAACCAACAACATTTACAGTATTACCGAGTTACTTGGTGCTTTGAAGCTACAAGGACACCTAATCCCTTCACGCTTACACCTCCCCAAAGAATGGGAAGACCTGTATGAGGAAGCCATTGAAGTTGTGGAATGCATTGACTTCACAGGGGAAAATAGAATTGTTGCCACCGGAAGGGGGGAAGAATTCGAAGATTCAAATGAAGAGCAAGCTTCAGAAAAAGCTGACACGGTAGCCGACGTATGTAGGATGATATCATTCGAAGAACTCCTCAGAGAGATAAACAAGGTGGAAGAACAGCCTGAGATCGATGAAGATATGGGATTCATGTTTTTCTCTTCTTCAGTAAATCACATGAGCAGATCAGGGAGGCACTACCAGATCCAAAGCTCACTACCAGCAAGTGACAAGGGGAAGGGAGTTGAAAACCTTCCTATGCCAGAAATGACCCTCGAGGAGAGCAAGATTCTCGATCAACTGAAGAAAACCCAAGATAACATCACTCTATGGAGGCTTTTTATGTCTTCCCAGCTCTACAGAAACGCTTTAATCAAGTTGCTCATAGGACCCACAGTTCCTCCTTCTACCACACCAGACGAAGTGATAAATTTGGTCGGATCCTTGACCTCCACCCGAATGCTGTCCTTTTCTGAAGAAGAAATCCCCAAAATTGGGCCAAACCACAATCACGCACTCAACATCTCCGTCGAAGTTATGGGGAAAGTTGTACCGATCTCTCTCATTGATAATGGGTCCGCCTTGAATGTCTGCCCACTCAGAACCTTCAGATGCTTGGGGCTCAAAGAAAGTGACCTCGCTCTAACCTCCACTACCGTGCATGCCTACGATAATACCCGTCGGGAGGTGATGGGATCCATAAAACTTGTAATAGGGGTTGGCCCTATAAGCCCTGTCATCGAATTCCAAGTCATTGATATCCCGGCATGTTTCAACTTGTTGCTCGGACGACCCTGGCTCCACAGTATACAGGGTGTGTCTTCCTCACTCCATCAGAAATTGAAGTTCTTCGCCGATGGGCGAGTCATCACCATTTTGGGTGACGACGACAATACCAAGGGTGCAAGCACCAACAGTCCAGTCCTCGAGATACAGCACGGGTCAAATGATATGCTCCTATCAGGATTTTAAGTTGAGCCACCTCTACTCCCGGCAGGGGACGGTTTGAAAGAAAGGGTTTGTCCAGAATACAACCCTCGTGCCAACGTCAATGTAATTTAGATGTTCAGAAACATGCACTTCATGCCCGAACTGGGGCTAGGGAAAAGATAGCAAGGGATACTAGAGCCCATTGAACTGAAGAAAGATTTCCCTCCTTGTGGATTAGTTAATATAAACCATCAGAACAAGATCTCAAAATGATCCGCCAATCTCGACCAAAGAGAAGACTAGGCTGCTTCCATACTATCCCAAGAGACTCCTTGAATGGACGATTCATCAAAGAGGGCAAAGACTTTCCTTTTTGCGGATTTCCAGAACTGTGGTACGACCATACAGATAAGAAGATGAAGCCTGGAATGGAAATCTTCTTCCAAGACAACTACTCATGGGCCAGGAGTTACCAACACCAGGTGCCACCAGTCATCAAAGATACCGAAGAAACTGAGGAAAGTGACTTCTAAGATTCCTTCAACTTATAGACACTGGGGCTGGCACTCTGCATGGTTCAATCAGGCACTGCATCACTGGACCCCTCTCATCTGATCAAAGCTGTTGATACACCTCTCCTCAACTGGCATGCTACGCCAACTCTACCTGTTGAAATACCACCTAACCCTAATGTTTACCCTATTTCTTCTTCTGTTGTCTATCCTGGATCAAATGTAATCGAGACCTCTTTTGATGAGGTTCTCAATGTTGTTTTCCCTATCAATGAAATAAACGAAGATTTTGAGTATCTTGTTGTGCCTTACATTAATTGTTTATATTCTAATCAACTTTTGATGATGATGATTTTGCAAATGAACAATTCTTAACTGATCTAAATAAGGTTAATAACAAACAACATAATCGCGTTTAAGTTAATGAAGATGAGACTATTATTATTAACCTCGGTTCTAGTAGCCAACTACGCGAGATTAGGATAGGGGCCACTCTTGACGAGCACGAGCGCGCACAACTCGAGGAACAGCTAATGGAGTTCGTGGATGTCTTCGCATGGTCCTACAACGATATGCCCGATATTGATCCTGAAATAGCTCAGTATGAGATCCCCACTCTCCCAGATTATAAGACGATTAAACAAAAGGTGAGAAAGCTCCGCACTGAAAGGTCGCTCAAGGTCAAAGAAGAGGTGGTCAAATAGTTGAACGTGGGCTTCATTCATGTGATCGAATATCCCATGAGGCTAGCCAACATAGTACCTGTGCAAAAATCAGGAGGAAAGGTTCGGATTTGTGTAGACTACCGAGATTTGAACAAAGCATCCCCAAAGGATGATTATCCGCTACCCAATATCGACATGATCGTGGACAACACAGCCAATCATGCTCTCAAATCATTCGTTGACGGGTTTACCGAATACAACTAGATCAAGATGCACCCAGATCATCAGGAAAAAATCGCATTCATTACCCCATAGGGAACCTTTTGCTACACTGTGATGCCATTTGGTCTAAAAAATGTTGGGGCAACCTACCAAAGGGCCGTTACAACCATCCTGCGCAATTTAATTCACAAAGAGGTTGAAGTTTACGTGGATGATATGATTATCAAATACAAAACTAGAGAAGGTCATGCTCCTGCTCTCCGAAAGTTCTTCGAATGACTGCGACAGTATCAGTTGAGACTCAACCCACAGAAATGCGTCTTTGGCATTACAAACGGAAAACTCTTAGGATTCATGGTTAGTGAGAAGGGGATAGAAGCAGAGCCCACTAAGTTGAAAACCATACTTGAGATGTCACCTCCCTGAACAGAGAAGGAAGTCCGAGGTTTCCTTGGGAAATTACAATACATCAGCCGGTTTATCAGCCAACTAACTCCCACCTGCGGACCTATCTTCAAGCTCCTATGAAAGGATTCAACCAAGGTTTCGAACGAGGCCTGCCAAGAAGCTTTTGACCGAATCAAACAATATCTAACCCAACCCCAGGTACTCATGCCACCACATCCTGGTCTCCCCTTATTCTTATACCTAACCATAACCGACACTGTAACTGGAGCTTTGCTAGCCCAATACCTTGAGGGTTCCCATAAAGAAAGAGCCATCTATTATGCTAGTCGCAAATTGGCTGGGTACGAGGTCAACTACACTGCTTTGGAAAAAGCATGTGCCGCGCTTGTCTGGGTCACCCAAAAGTTACGACATTACATGCTCGCCTTCCCCATCAAGCTCATATCCCGAATGGATCCCATCAAATACCTGCTTGAGAAACCCGCCTTATCCAGCCGAATGGCCAAATGGTTGATGCTCCTGGACTAGTTCGATATTGTGTACGTCACACAGAAAGCCATGAAAGGAAGAGCCATCTCTGACTACCTCGCGGATTGCCCCATAGAAGAAACTAATGTCTGTATCTCTGAATTCCCAAATGAGAATATCCTTTGCACTGCCCAAGACAACCTCCGATGGAAAATGTTCTTTGACGGCGCTGCTAACAAAAAGGGGTACGGCATTGGGATACCCTGATTGCCCCAGATGACTCTCATACCCCCATCACCATCAAGTTGAATTTCCCCTGCACCAATAATATGATTGAATACGAGGCATGCACGATAGGCCTCAAAGTTGATCTCCAGAAAGGTATTCAATGCCTAGGTGTCTATGGAGATTCTGCCCTCATCATAGGTCAAGTGCTTAGAAAGTGGAAAGTCAAGGACAAAAAACTACAACCCTTCCATGCCCACCTAGAAGAAATGGCCTCCCAATTCTGAGACATCGCCTTCCATTACTTGCCCCGAGTAAAGAATAATCTAGTCGATGCCCTCGCTACCTTGGCCTCTATGGTCGACATGCCCGAAGGAATAATAATGACCCCCTTCCTAGTTCAAAAGTAAGACAAACCAACCCATTGCTACCACATTGAGCTCGTCAGCACAGAAGATCCTGAGCTAGTCAACTACTGGTACTATGATATTTGGTGCCTCATCAAGTACGGTAGGTATCTCGAGGGTTCCAATAAGAATAACCGAGCAATCCTCCGAAGACTGGCCGCCCAGTACATCATCTGTCATAAATCACTACTCAAAAGAAATTTTGATGGAACTCATCTACACTGTATCGCGAGGGCTGACATTGAACAAATAATGCAAAAGATCCACAGCGGGGAATGCGGGCCTCACATAAACGGTCATATTCTTGCCAAGAAAATCATTCGATAAGGCTATTACTGGACCACCATGGCCCAGGATTGCACTGCCTACGTTCGAAGATGCCCCAAATGCCAACAGTTCTCCAATCTCCAACATCTACCTCCGTGGGAATTATATAACATGACTTTTCCCTGGCCGTTCTCCACCTAGGGTATCGACATCATAGGGAAGGTTACACCAAAGGCGTCAAATGGGCATGAGTTCATCCTAGTTGCCATTGATTACTTCACCAAATGGGTCGAAGCTGAGTCATATGCAATATTAAATGCCAAGAAGGTGGCCAAATTCATCAAGAAAAACATCATCTGCCGATATGGGGTCCCGCACGAGCTAAGTGTCAGATAACGGTTTGCACTTTGAGGCAGAAGTCACAGAAGTAGTCAACGAGTATGGGATTCAGAGACACAAATCTTCTCCCTACCGACCTCAGACCAATGGTGCCATTGAAGCTGCCAACAAGAACCACAAAGCCATCATCAGCAAGATGACCAAGAGCTGTCGGGATTGGGCCGACCGAATCCCATACGCCCTCTGGGGATACCGGACCTCAATCCGAACATCTACTGGGGCTACCCTTTACTCTCTAATCTATGGCATAGAAGTTGTCCTACCTGTGGATCTAGATATACCCTCGCTACGCATCATGCTTGAAGACAAAGTTAGCGAAGAAGACTGTTGCCAAAGACGTCTTGACCAGCTGACCCTCCTGGATGAAAGGAGATTGAAGGCTTTATAGCACATACAAGGGTACCATCGTCGAATAGCGCATTCATTCAACAAGAGAGTCAAGTACCGCGGTGTTCGAGAAGGGGATTTAGCCCTCAAGGAGATAATAGAACCCATCTGGTACCCCAGAGGAAAATTCAAGCCCAATTGGAGCAGTCCTTACATTGTGAAGAAAATCTTATCTGGCGGTTCCGCCATGCTCACTGACCTAGATGGGGAGGAAATGGCTCGTCCAGTCAACCTGGATCACCTAAAAAAGTTTTACCCCTAGCCCGAAGTCTCGGTGCGCTACGACTCTTCTCATCTCCATTCTATTATAAAAAAAAACTCTTCGTTTCCCTATGCCCAGAACTACGTGGGCCTGATCCTCTACAAAAACCATTTTCAAACAAAATTTTCAAAAACCCCAGAGGTACGTAGGCAGCTCATACATCTTACATGAGCATGGCCCCTTCTTTTTCAAAAATATATTCTTTTCTTATCTCCGAGAACGACAGTTCATTCTAAACATCTACTTGAATAAAAGGATTATGTATGCCTTAGCGATCGGTATAGATAATTCAAAATACAAAATTCATCGAAAGGCACAGCTGGATGATCATAAACTTGTTTATTTCATTAATAAGAAATAACGGTACGATTACATAAGAAAAGGAACAGATAACTCCCTTCCCCCCTTACACTCCTAAAAAGCCAAGAAAAAAAAATCCCCCATTTATTCCCCAGTTACATAATCAACTCTCCATGAGTCCTACCCACAGCGAGCCTGCTCCATCTTCATCATCTACATCCTGGGGTCCCCAAGTTTCTCCTGCCTGAATGGAGTTCTGCAGACACTTCATAGACCGATAAGCCCGAGCCAGCTTCGAAAAAACCACAACCCCTCCTTCCATGGTGTTAAAAGAAACAAACCACCTTTGCCCACTCTCCACCGCCAATATCTTACTAACTACTCTTTTCCACAACCACTTCACATAATCCCCAGGGATATGCCAAACTCTCCTAACAGACTAAGAGGGACGGGTCGACGGACGCCGACTCTCCCACAGAGAGCCAAGCTGCATGCGCAGACGCTCAGTTAGATCTTCTACCGGAAAGAAATTAGGTGTCCAAGGTGGCACGACCTGTGCCCAGCCAAATTGGCACAGAAGCCGCTAAGGGAAATAAAAAGAGGTCTGTCGGAGACCAACCAGTCGCACATATGAGTATTCTCCTAGCTCCAGAACGGTCAGCAACTGTACCCATCAAGGCACTGACCAGTACAGATTCCGAGCCTCATTTTCTACAAACCAGTTCTCCCAGCTCTCAATATCCAGGCCAACGATGAAGAAGCGATGTGAAAAGAAGTTGGGTACAGTCAACAAAGGGTACTCTGTAAGGGCCACCAGGCGAAGTCTCTCAGACAATCGCATGAACAGCATTACGGGGCTACCCCTCAAGAAGTCAGAACGACCTTCTCGCCAGGCATCCAAACTGTTTAGGGTCTCTGCCAGTATCACCGCCACAGGATTACGACAGTATGACATCCATGAAGTAATGGAGGCAAGTTGTGAGTCCACCAACAGCTCCCCAATCACCAACAACAAATTTGAAACTAGGCCTAGAGCAACGGTTCCAGCATAGCCTGCATCACCTACTTCCCGTAAATGCACGGACTGCAACACCGCCAAGAGGGAGATTATTCCTCCAGCAACCAATGATCTGGCCGCCGAAGGCAAAATACGAAGAAGCCCAACCAACAAATCCCTAGGAGAATAAGAAAATTTCGGCAGAGCTGCAGCAGCACTGGGATTTACACCCAGCATGGAAGAAAATTCCTCGTATGTAGGACAAACTTCATCTAAACCAAAGCGGAATACATGGTCTTCGGGGTACCAAAATTATACTTCCACCATCATCATGTTCCACTCAATAGGCCGATTACGCCACAAGGAGACTCGACGCATGTTGAAAGCACCGTAGTCGACATTATAAGAGCACATTGCTTCCAAGGCTTCGAGGTAGTTGTCAAACTCAATGCTACCAGGGAGAGCCATCTTGCAAGACTAAGGAATAGTAGGCAAGTGAATAAGAATGTGAAGGTGTGATGAAAACACTCCACCCTTACCCCTTTTTATACTTGAGAACCCTCACAAAAGACATAATTCCTACAGAAATCAGAGGGAATCCTACCCCACAAAGTACAAAGACTGAAGAGGGTACCAATCAAAGCTTTAAAATTGATGGGACTGGACTGAACTGCTGATAAGCAGGTCAGAGTGCTTGCCGATTGGCAACCCCCTATTTTTGGAAACTTCCTTTTATCCCCTTTTGTCAAATAAGAAAACCCAATAAAAATAAATTGATATTCTCAACAGAATTTCAAAATCCCTTTTCCTCCTTATATAATTTCCCATTTTAATTAAAACTTTCCTTCAAAAACATTCCCAAAATATTCCTTTTTATGGTCTCAGCAGCAAAGTAAAAAGCGCATATGCATCCATTCATTCTTCATTAACAGAAAGAAAATAAAAAACTCCATTGCGTTGCATATATACTTTTCTCTGTGTTACATCAAATTTTGCAGGAAAAGAAGAAAAAAGCAAAAACAACGGGACTCTGTCCGAACCCATATCCTTTCTCTCTCTCACTCATCTACCCTAACACTCCTCTCTCTAAGAGCTTCCACCCCTGCGACGTGCTCCCTTTTCCCTGCGACGAGACGACGCGCCACCAATACCTGATCCAAAGTCCAACCTCAGACCATGCCGACCGACACTCCCCTTAAAACTTCGTATAAAAATTCCCAGAAAATGCCAGAAAATTCCTAAAAATCCCAAGAAGGATTTATAATGTTTTCATCAAGAAAACTTTACACCCGCCCTCAGGCGAAACCTCCTTTTCCCAACGGAATCCTCAAAAGCCAAGCGAATGACCTGTCGAGCAATGCGTCTGAACCGCCTAATCACCTCCTCAGCAGAGTTTACAGTATCAAATCAGTTATCTCCCCAACAATTAGCTCCTCAACGCAAATAAAATATACCATGTCACCCTAGCCATCGGCTACCCAGTGCGAAACCATATCGCAGGGTAATTTCCCCCAGCAGGATTCCGAAGAATCACTCGACCCAGGCGATCTCTCCCAAAGGACGATTCAAATCTTCCCCAACTCATTCACCGTTCCCCAACGGAACCTCAAATCCAATTCTTATCCCCAGCGGAACCTCAAATCCAATTCTTACCCCCAGTGGAACCCCCTTTCTTCCCAAAGGAAATGAAACCACTCTTAGGTCAAAATTGACTTCGGTCTTGGATCGTCACCTGAGTTAGGTCAGAATTGACCTCGGTCCTCGATCATCACCACTCTTAGGTCAAAATTGACCTCAGTCTTGGATCGTCACCTGAGTTAGGTCAGAATTGACCTCGGTCCTCGTTCATCACCACTCTTAGGTCAGAATTGACCTCAGTCTTGGATCGTCACCTGAGTTAGGTCAGAATTGACCTCGATCCTCGGTCGTCACCACTCTTAGGTCAGAATTGACCGCAGTCTTGGATCGTCACCTGAGTTATGTCAGAATTGACCTCGGTCCTCGGTCGTCACCATTCTTAGGTCAGAATTGACCTCAGTCTTGGATCATCATCTGAGTTAGGTCAGAATTAACCTTGATCCTCGGTTGTCACCACTCTTAGGGTCAGAATTGACCTCGGTCTTAGATCCTTACCTGAGTAAGGTCAGAATTGACCTCGGTCCTCGGTCGTCACCACTCTTAGGTCAGATTTGACCTCGATCTTGGATCGTCACCTGATTTAGGTTAGAATTGACCTCGGTCCTCGATCGTCACCACTTTTAGGTCAGAATTGACCTCGGTCTTGGATCGTCACCTGAGTTAGGTCAGAATTGACCTCGGTCCTCGATCGTCACCACTCTTAGGTCAGAATTGACCTCGGTCTTGGATCGTCACCTGAATTAGGTCAAAATTGACCTCGGTCCTCGGTCATTACCACTCTTAGGTTAAAACTGACCTCGACCCTCTGAATTGGTCTTCCTCGCTCCTTAGGTCCTCAGAATTGACCTCAACCCTCTGAATTGGTCATCCCCAGCACGCTCCTTAGGTCCTCGAAATCGACCTCGACCCTCTGAATTGGTCATTCTCTCTCAAAAGAATCATGCGGTGTCTAATCGACGACTATCATTTGTTCCAAACACACCCGTCGAGGGGCTCTGTAGACACCCCATTCTGTTACCCCCTAAACTCTCCTTGGGTCTCTAGCACCTCTCTTCATCACTACCTACCGAGGTCATTCCCCGAGTACTGACCTAGAAGCCACCGGGTGCTCCCGGGCTCCATTTGACCAAGACTGAATGAATCTTCAAAGGGCACTGAAAACCATTTCCAATGGTCCGTCTCGTGCCCGATTCTGACTTACCAAGTGGACGAACGACCCGTTTCCCCCCGAAACTAGACCTAGAGGTCACCGAATGCTCCCGGGCCCCATTTGACCATAGTCCACTCTTTAGATCAACCGAGGTTGAATGAATCATCAAAGGGCACTGAAACCCCTTTCCAACAGTCCGCCTCGTGCACAATTCTAACTTACGGTATGGACGAACGATCCGTTTTACTCCGAAAGATCACCAAATGCTTCCAAGGCCTGATTGACTAAAGTCAACTCCATGCACTGGGTCAAAATCTTTGGAATGTCGAAGTACATCTCCTAACCTTTCTAACGGTCCGCCCCGTGCGCGATTCGGACTTACCATGCGGACGAACGATCCATTTGCGTCCGAACGATTCCCCGTCTAACGGACTGACAAACGCTTCCGAGCCACATTTGACCCAAAGTCAACTGCCGAACTCGGGATCAGTCCAAAGGACTTTCAAAGGTCTCTAAATTACCTTTCCAAAGGTTTCCCCGTGCGCAATTTGGATCAACGGTTTACGTTCGACAGCTGATTTTCCGAAAAGGCCTGAAAAGCACCGCCAAATCGCAGGTTGCCAACCCTGCCTGTCGACTGGTGCCGATAGGTAGTACCAGGGGTATGCCAATTGGCAGTCCCGCCTTGGCCTTATTTGCAAGATGGGCTCAGATCAGAAGCATATTACCCTCAGCAAACACCGAAAATCTCTCTCGAAGTCAGCGTGATTTCCACCTCTAAATCCCCTTTTCATCTTCACTTTTCATCACCTTTTTCATCAAGTTTGATGAATTAACCATCCTCCATCATCATCCAAGTGCAAGCGCTGCTCTCCAACATTCAAGAAGAAGCTCAAGGTCTCCAAGAAGGTCCAATCTTCTCAACTCTCCCTTTAAATTCTCATAAATTCGCAATAACTTGTTTTATTACTTAGCACTTTTATTCTCTCATCTCACATATTTTAATATACTTTTTATCTAGTATTATTGCACATCTCTTATTTTCATATAAGTAAAAACCCCAAAAAAAACAAGAAAAAGAGGGTTTTCTCATAAATTCCAAATAGGGATTCTCATACCGTTCTCACACTTTTCTCACAACTAAAACACTCCCCCACCCCCCCACCCCCCCCCCCCCCCCACACACACACACACACAAATAAGAGAAGTCCCCGATTGGATTTATGGGTTAAATCCCACCCCTCGTTTGCATGTGAACTATGTGGACTTTGATGCCTTTATAGGCTACGTAGGCGTCTCGGGGTAAAACCCGAGACTCGAGTCCTTATTCATACTTTTTCTCTCATCTTCTATTTTCTGTAAATCCAATCTTCTTATATTCTATATACTTATTCTTAATAGCGTATTATTCTACATATGTTATCGTTCCCTTATAACGATCAACGCAAGGGTAATCGCGCAAATCCTATTTTCTACATTATTCTTACATTCCTACGGATGACTCGCTTTATCTCTTCCATGATATAAGTTGAGGATTCCCATATCCACTATATATACACATGCACACATATCACGGGGAAAATAAAGGAATATAACAAAATCCATGAGAGACCGTAAGGGAGGAATGGGTGCCTAACACCTTCCCATTTCGTAACTTAGCCTCCGATGCCTTCACAAATCATTTTGGTTTCGCATGTATTTGTATGTCTTTGGATGCTGTACTTCGAGGTGGCTTCCCCTTTTCTTTTGTCTGTTTTGAGTAAAATAGACTGGCGACTCTAAATCTCTCTACATTTTCACACCTCACAAATTGACGCCGGCCGAAGCGCTCCCGAGAGGGACACGCGGGACCTAGGATCCTCCCACATATGATCTCTCACCGCGCCACCGCGAGGATCGGGGATGGCCACAGACCTCCTTATAAATCTTTATTGGTGAATTTATAATATATGTAGGTTGGTTTTTGTAGTGGCATGAAGGTAATATGATAAGAAGAGGTGGATGAAAAGTCTAGTAAGAAAATGAGGTGGGAGAATGTTGGAAAATGGACTTTTTTTATAATGAGAAGGCTTGGATTTTGAGAGAATATTTGCTGACTGCTGAAAGAGAACCTCCCAAGGGTGAGTCATGAGCCCTTTATATAGTGCCATTTAGGGCTAGGGGTGTCAATCAACATGGACCCTAACCTACCTATCGGCACAGTTCCTACCTTGCTGGGCAAGAAAAGTACACGCTGCCGATAGACAGGGGGTCTGGGGTGCCTATAACCAGTCCGGAACGGACTTTTTTGGAAAAATGGTGTAACACCCCGTATTTTTTTATGCATTTAATATTTAATTAATTCTGGAATTCTAAATTACTTGTGTGTTGTAATTTTAATTGAATTAATTATGGCAATATATATTTAAATATTAATCGGGGAGTGAATGATTAATATTTAGGAAAATTTATTTACTAAGTGAATAGTAAAAAAATAATTACGTCATTTCGGGTATTAATGACGGGGTATGCACTTATCTCAGCCGGGAGTCGGTATAGACTAAATTGGGTGTGAGATAAGGATTTTCATAAACTAATTCGGATGTCAATTCTGAGTGGACGGTTGAGTCCGGATGGGCCGATATAGTCGAAAAAGTGTACTCAGGGGTAGTAAACGGGTCACGAGACGTTTTTAGACATAACCGGGCCCACACGGGGACATTTGGATCACTTGAGCTTGGCCCATTACGCAAAAAACGGGATTAGCCTAATTAAGCAAGTATAAGGAATTAGGGAACGGCTGAATTGAGTTTAGAAAAAGACTTAGTGGATTAGGAAACCCTAATAGCAGTTAAAGGCAAATTTGGGGATCGAAGGATAGCCAAAACAAAAGAGTCATCTTAAACCTTGGGCATTCACAACTCCAAAATCAGACTCTACGAACCCTAAGGCAAGTAGTTAACTTGCTGTAGCATTTAAATTGTATTTCAATTCATATTCATGTGATGTGAGTAATCAAAGAAATTCGTTTTGGGATTTAAAGAGTATAAACATGGGGTTTTGTAAACCATGAATCTGATTTCGAAATTGAGGGAATTTATGTATAATCTGAGATTGTAAATGTATCTGGTAAGATGTGTAAACCCGAATGAATTAGAAACGAATTTGAGATAAGGAATTGATGTTTAAATGGGTTAAAGATTAAATTGGATTTCTTCCCCAAATTCGTGAAAACAGTAGAGAATAGACAATTTAATGATGTTTGTGGACATTATGGGGGTCCCTTATGAGGTTTTTGATATAAATTATTGAGGAGAAGGCTTGAGGTTGCTGGTAGAAGGAGTTAGTTTTCTTAAGTTTTCGTCCATGGCTGAAACAGAGCACTCGGAGAAGACGATGACATGTTCGATCGATCGATCGAAGGTCGGGGGTCGATCGATCGAAGGTCGGAAATTTCTGGCAGTTCGACCAGTTTGTTTATATAAGGGAAATTAAGTTAAAAATCTCTTCACATGCCTTATGTAATGAGACATAAAAATAAAGTTACAAACTAATTAATTGTGAGGGAAATTAATTGGGACTTGGAATAAATTTAGGTGTGACACACTATGAATAAATGGTGAGAATAATTGATAGAAAGCTTTTTGTATGTCGTTGTTGTAAAATCTCTTCAATCAAAACTCTTCACAAACCTATAAAAGTAGACAAAACTAGAGTATAATGGTAAGTGAGGATGTCAATCCACATCATGGGGGTAAGCAAGAGACAAACTCAAATGTAGCTCAATTTTTATTTTCTTTTTGGCCTTTTTACTTTTTCTACTTTTTTAGCTTTTTCAAATAGTAAAACAAATGGGTGAGGTGATGATTTAAACTAAACTAAATGTGAGATAAAAACAACTAACTAGAAAGTTACTAAAATGAAAAATAAAGTCTAAACTAAAAATAAGAGATAAAGTGAGGTAAATAATTGTGAGAACAATCAAGGAATGAGATTACACCACAAATTTTAGCTATTCTAATTAATTAATTGAATTAATTGAATTTTCCCAAATTAATATCAAAATTACAAATCAACTCTCGTTGTAAATGTAATTTTAATAGTAAGATTTTAGAAAATTAAGTTTAATACCCCACAACTCCAGAAAAATTAGATCTACACTCATTTTAATTAATCACCCGCTAGGATCGATCAATTAAAATTTATGTAAATCTTAGAAAATAAATTTAGAGTTGAAATTCGAGTTATAATACCCCACTTAAGAAACCCCTATCTCTAGTTCGAATCTAAAATGGGTATTATAACTAGAATTTCGATTTTCTCTCGAAAATCATTTACCCTCTCTCGAGGCGTAAATCTAAGGGTGAGGGATCAAAATTAATATTCAAAGGGAATTTTCAAGTAATCAAACTAATTAAACTAAAATAACATCAAATAAGGGTTTAACCCCACCCCTTGAAAGGGGTTTTAGCGTAACATGGTATGAAATATGGCAAATTAATAATCAAAGGCATATATAATAAAAGAGTAGAGAAAGAGAACAAATCTTCAACAAGTCTCCTAGAAATTGACAATTTGAACTCTATCATCTTCCATTCAATTCAATTACTCACAATTAATTCTCAACAAATATCTAAAAAAAATAAAAGGAAAAACTATTTACAAAATGGTGTTTATCTCTCTACAATTCTCTCTCTAAAAATTCCTATCTCAAAAGCTTTTCTCAAATGGAGTCTTATCTTTAATTTATAGTAGATGCATGGCACACATGGGGCTAAGGGGTAAATTGGGTAATTGGTATAAGTGTGCATATGGTTTGGGTGTGTCATGTGAATGGGAATAAAAATCTGATATGGTGAGGAGTAATTTTGGGTATTGGGTTAGAAGAGGATAGTTGGGGGTAGAATGGGAAAAAGGGTTATAAGGTGGTTTAAGTGGCATGTGGTGTAATTGGTTTGTTTTGGTTTTTAGCAGGTGGGAAAATCGTATAAGTCTTTGGCTCAATGGTTTGAAATGGTGAAATGGGTTTGGGTAGTTCTTGGCTTGGTATGATCGCACGGGTGGGTATTCGAGTTGAGGTTCTGGGTTAAGGCCGGAGCAGGAGCTGGTTCAGGTCGGACTCAGGTCAGCGCGACGCCAGGTGGCGCGCGAAGAGAGAGAGAGAGATAAAGAGGTCGAGGGTTAAGGTCGGGGCAGGTTGGTGCCGAAATGGGGTTGCGCCGGCGGTGGTGACTGCTGTCACCAGCGAGTGTGTAGCAGGTAGAAGTGTGGAGATTTAGGTGGTAGAGAAAGAGGGTAGGGGTTTTGTTAATGGGAGAAGAGAGAGGAAAGATGTGGTAATGGGGGGTTAAGAAAGGTGGGTTTGAGTTTTGAATTTGTGGCTATGGAGGTTTGAGGAGAGAGAGAAGAGAGAGGGTGAGTTGTTGGGGAAGATAAAGTGGGGATGATAGGGTGTAGGTGAATAAGGTGGGGATGAGGAATTGGTTTGTGTGTATGGGATTTGTGTGTGTGTGTGTGTGTGTGTGTGTTTAATTTGGACACTTAAAAATATAAAGACTCAACTAAAATTAATAAAACTAAAACTAAAAAAAATAAAATCTAACTAACTAAAAAAAGTATAAAAATAAAAATATTAAAACTTAAGAAAATAAAATCCTAAGCTATTAAAAACTAAAATAATAAAACAAAAGAATTAAAAAAAATGAAAACTCTAATAACATATGAAAACAAAAGTCCTAAAATATAAAATCTAATAAACTAAAAATAAAATCCTAGAACTAATCCTAATAAAATAAGACTAAACTAAAAGCTAATAAACATCAAAATAAAATAAATTTATATTAATAAAAATAAAAAATAAAATCTACAAACAGAAAATAAAATCTAAAAATTCTAAATAAACCTAAAAATAAAATGACTCAAACTAAAAATCTAAAAATTATTAAAAAGGGACAAGTTAGACAAATGGGGTTCGGGGTAGGGTTAGGTTAGGTTAGGGTATGCTAGGGTTACGGGATAAGGTATTTAGTTCCATTCAACGCGCATTTGCCTAGATATATAGCTTTTGATACCGCAAATGGACGTTTGACCTACAAGATAGACAATAAAGCGCATAAGACCCAAATTACCGAGAATTAGCAACTAAAATACATCTATTTGGGGTATAAAATGTACAATTTTGGGTGCTTATCACACCACCCCCAAAGAGAGCGTTGCTAGTCCTCAAGCAATAAGATAAGGAGAAAGAGAAAGATAAGTAACCAAAAGTGTACCACTTTTGCGGGCACTTGTGATTGCACTTAGCATGTGCAACAAGCCTTTAAATCTATAGGTTGCCCTACAGGACGAGTTGTGTCTCGTGAGGGTTTGCAGAGAATATACCCACAAAATTCTTTATTTGTAAAAATATTTTGAATAGCAGTCTATCTCTTATTAGACATAGAATAATCGCACAATCCATCATAAGATAAATGTTTTGAGAAATACAAGTTAGAATGTGTAAAAACTTAGCTAAGTAAATACTCAAGTCACATCCTTCCTAGAACTCAACGTGTGTGTGTGAATCTGTCAAAACGGGTCGAGTATCACAAGAGTAATTCCCATATTGTCTCTTCGGAATCAACGCTTCAACTTCAAATCTCACTGGATATATCTCTCTCAAACGAACTCTCGAGATATGGGTAAGTGCATCGCTCTTGTGTGTGAGGAGATGAGTAAATGTAATCAAGTTCAAATTTTTCACACACATATAAGAAAGAACGAACATATAGAAAGAAAAGTGATCTCGTGAAAGAATGCTAATCACTATAGTGAGAACGTCGAGTTATTCACCATGTTGACTATCATTTGCTCGAACACCGAGGGATAAATATGGATGATTGGGTGAGGGGAAATGAGATGGAAAGTATATGATGATATGAGGTAGGATGGTGATGTGTAAGAAGAGTGTTCTACACTTAAAGAACAAAATGTCTTTATTACACAAGAACTAACTATAACTCTCTTTTTCTTTTCTTTTTTTTTTTCTTTTTTTTTCTATTTTTGCTATTTTTCTACTTTTCTTCTTTTTTTTTTCTTTTTCTTTTTCTTCTCTTTTTTTTATTTTTTCTCTCTCTCTTTTTTTTACTATGCTCTCAACACTAAAGACATTTTACATTTGGAAATCAACACTCTTTTATTTGAAAATGAAAGATGATATGGAGACGATAGGTGGAGTATGTATATGGATGGGGAGAATGTGGAAAGGTAATGGTTGAGTGATGGAAATGCGATATGGAAAAGTGGTAGGTGTATGGATGAGAATATAGTATTCGGGATAAATTTTAAGACACGCGTTTCTTACAACTCAAAAGTGATGTTGTTCTCAGTGATCAAACCAAAAATGAAGAATAATGAGATCATACAATAATTTAAAATGCGGACCCAAATGAAGTTGAATCAACTTGTGACTCAAAGATTGCGTAAAACACTCTAAATGGGTGAAATGCGCAAATCTCACAAGCTAAAGTCTCTACTAGCGATCCTAAAGGTTTTCTTGAGAATCGTAGTACTCTTCAACTCTAAATCGTAGTGACTTGATAAGTGTGCAAATTTTGTTGAGTCTAGAAATTCATGGTGCATCATGCCTTGTTATCTATTACATAAGCTATTTAGAAAAAATATTCTCTAGCTTGATTCCTAGACTTAAAAAGATGGATGCTTGAAAATTCACATCAATGAGTGAGATGAAAGAAATTGCACGAAATTTTAAAAATCAAGTTTAAAAATGAAATTTTTTCAAAAGAGGTAAGATTTTGATAAATCCCCCCCCCCCCCCCCCCCAAACAAAAAGGAACATCATCCTCGATGTTAAGTAAAATGATTTTTTAAAATTGAGAGCATAAGGTAGGAAAGAGATTACTAGAATCAACCGCTAATGAAGTGGACAGATATAGCCAAGAATAAACCTCAATAAATGATAAAAAAAAATGTGTACAAGTCTATAAACATGGTAAGCATAGGGTGATGTGAAACACCACCCCCAAACAGGATGAGACTAGGACAAGAAATACGGGCTGCCTCCCCATAGCGCTAAGTTTAATATCTTCAGCCAGACCGAAGGGATCTCATCCTAAGATAAGATCTATGAAAGTGCGGGGTGGAAGAAAAATTGGGTGATGATAATCACCCCCAAACAAGACTGAAGCTCCAGTCTTGTTGGATAGAGGCTAAAAGGGTCAATGCACTTGTGTGGAAAAGTGCATCACACGATGCAAAGCATCGGTGGACCATGGGTGGGTGGGAATTAGGGTAAAAGTGAGAAAGGAAAGGGTAAGGGTGAAGAGGTATCGGCCACGGGCCTTATTGAGCTTAAAAGTGAGGGCAACTAGGGCCCTATAAGCATGGTGATCAAGTTGGTAAGGGAGGCAAAATGGTTTGGCTAGTGTAATGGGATGGACCTCATAAAAATTACACAACTGTTCTATGAATGGGCGATGGTAATGGTCGCACCGTGACACGCCAGGGAGCTGTCGATAGGAAAAATCAACACCACAAAAGAGTGGCGGGCATGGAGGAACAAGCTCGATGTCATGGTGGAGAGTAATACCATAAATACTCTCGTGGGTGGGGGATGGTGTCAGGTGAGGATCTAAAAATGTAGATGGAAATATGAAATGTGCAAAATCAAGATCCAAACCAGGTGGTGGGGTAGAAGGGACAATGGGTAGGTCGGGTAGGCTAAATGGTTGAGAAAGATGACCCAACTCAAGAGTGGAAGACACAAACTCCTCATGAGGGACAGAGTGATCCTCAAGGGAACTCGCAGGAGGAAGTGTGAAAATAAACAAGTGAGTGATCAACTTATCCACAAGAGTAGCATTGGGGAATGTGGTGGGTGGGTAACACGAGGCATTAAGATCTGAGATAGAGGAATCACTAGAAAAATCGGGCTCAAAGGGAGCCAAGCATTGTGGGACATCATCCATATCTGGATAGTTAGGAACTATCACGGATTCTATCTCGAAAAAATTTTGAGCACTCGTAGCCGGAGCGAATCTAAAAGATATGGTCATGTCATAGACATATGCAAGTGGGGCATAAGGTAAAAGCTCGGGCATATTTTTGGATATGACGGGAGTGTGAACCGCAATGATGGGTGGATCCATGGGAATGTCCGACTCAATTGCATTTAACCTTTGTTCAAGCCATTGGAGGGCTTCATTTTGAATTTGAGTGGCTTTCTCTTGCTCAAGTATGAACTTTTGCAAGAGTGCCTCGAGAGCTGAGGTGGATGATGGTGGTGGAGTGACGGGTGGTGGCGGTGGTTGAGGTGGACACAACTCGCTATGGTCATGACTATATGGAGAATACTCAAAGGATCACTTTCGTGATGGACAAAGGGTTGATACTCATGGGGTGCATAGTGAGGTAATTGATCGTGAATGGGTGCACAAGATTGCCATGACGACTGTGGGAAAGTGTGAGTATCCACAACATCGGGTTGGGATTCGTATTTCATGGAAGGGTGATCAGGCCTCCACGAATAACTAGGGCACTCACACAACTCGGGATTAGGTATATCAGGATAGTAGGCCGAGGTGGGTTCCGAAATAGTGTCAAATGGATACACAGGCTCCATGATGGGTGCGTAGGGATATGAAGAGTATGGACACTCGTGGGACATGTGATCGGCATAATAACAATGGGTTCACAGCAAAGGATGAGACACGTCGATACTTGACACCGAGGGGGATGAAAAATGAGGTGCGTGCATGGACGGGTCAAGAGTATCTACGGTACTCATGAGATAGCTGAAACCACTAAAAATATCATAAGGATACGGCTCGGGATCACTCTCACATGTGTCGCGTGACAATGAAAAATGACCAAAGTAGTCCCGTAAAGGACGTTCTTCCGCCATGTGAAGAAAAATATTTTTTGAATTTTTTGAATTTTTTCAAAAGGAAAGAAAATATTTTTGGGTTTTTTTATAAAAATAATAGAAGAAAATATTTGTGGATTTTTTTTTTTTAGAAAAATAAAGGAAGGAAATATTTTTGGATTTTTTTTAGGAAGAAAATGTGGGGAAAATAGGTGGACTATTGATTTTCGACGAACCAACTAAAACCGACTACCGAAAAAAATGAATTGGACACACACAAGTCAAGGAGAATTCCTAACTAGTACATAACCAATTTTTATCTTTAAATTTATTGAAAGGGTAGTCGAATTTTAATTAAGTCCATGGGCGATAAAAAATCACGGAAATCAAAGTGATCGCCTTTGCAAAAATATTCTCTTATTGGGCTACCTAGTTGATTAATTTTAAATTTAGTGATGGCTAGGGTAGCACACAATGGTAAGCGAGTGAGTCGGGTGATGAAATCCCTTCTCGTGAGTGACCGGGTGTAGGTCTTAGTCAATTAATTCATCACACCATTCGAAAATAAATGCGAGAATTAAATCAAGTAAGAGCACACAAAGCACACACAAAAATTGACTCGCTAACAGGAGAGGCGCGAGTGTTTGAGAAATATACCTCCCATGGTTTTTACGCCGTGGGGTGCCAAAAAATTTGAGTCGATCGGGGGGAGATTACGCCTATCTCAGTCTGCCCCGGGAGTCCTACCGACCCAAGGTAGAGAGGCTTCTAAATCCTCGCCTTTGGACGCCCTCTCTCTACCTTGTCCGATTTCCCTATCATGCTTTTCGATTATTACAATTTTTAAAATGAAAAAAAAATAAATGGTGTCTCTATGCACCGCAATACAAGCCAAGGATAAAATAGTCCTAAATAAAAGCGTTCTAAAATAAAGAAAAATGGTACTAAAAATGAAGAAAATAAATATAACACAAGTGAATCACAAAATTGAATCCGCACCGAGTGCTTCACGCTCCCAAGAATGGCAACGGCACCATTTTATAGAAATAACTTTTTTATTTCCCCGGTAACGGAGCCATTTGATAGAAAGCTTTTTGTATGTCATTGTTGTAAAAGCTCTTCAATCAAAAATCTTCACAAACCTATAAAAGTAGACAAAACTAGAGTATAATGGTAAGTGAGGATGTCAATCCACATCAAGGGGGTAAGCTAGAGACAAACTCAAATGTAGTTCAATTTTTATTTTCTTTTTGGGCCTTTTACTTTTTCTACTTTTTTAACTTTTTCAAATATTAAAACAAATGGGTGAGTTGATGATTTAAACTAAACAAAATGTGAGATAAAAACAACTAGCTAGAAAGTTACTAAAATGAAAAATAAAGTCTAAACTAAAAATAAGAGATAAAGTCAGGTAAATAATTGTGAGAACAATCATGGAATGAGATAACACCACAAATTTTAGCTATTCTAATTAATTAATTGAATTTTTCCAAATTAATATCAAAATTACAAATCAACTCTCATTGCAAATGTAATTTTAATAGTAACATTTTAGAAAATTAAGTTTAATACCCCACAACTCTAGAAAAATTAGATCTACACTCATTTTAATTAATCACCCGCTAGGATCGATCAATTAAAATTTATGTAAATCCTAGAAAATAAATTTAGAGTTGAAATTCAAGTTATAATACCCCACTTAAGAAACCCCTATCTCTAGTTCGAATCTAAAATGGGTATTATAACTAGAATTTCGATTTTCTCTCGAATATCATTTACCCTCTCTCGAGGCGTAAATCTAAGGGTGGGGGATCAAAATTAATATTCAAAGGGAATTTTCAAGTAATCAAACTAATTAAACTAAAATAACATCAAATAAGGGTTTCACTCCACCCCTTGAAAGGGGTTTTAGCCTAGCATGGTATGAAATATGACAAATTAATAATCAAAGGCATATATAATGAAGCCCTTATACTTTTGACTCACTTGAGTCTATATTGTATAAGTGCTCAACTAGTTTGGAAATTGTGACAAAATTATGTCCTCCCTAGAAACCAAAGAAACTCAGAAATTGGTTTGCTACTTCATCTCTCTATCTTGTAGTGATTAAGAACAAATTGCCAACACTCACACACAGTAGAATTTATTTAATCCATATTATACTGCATAATAATGTGTGTACATATGTTGAATGTTTTTAAATCCCTAAGTTTGATTTTTAATAATTTTTTGGGATTTTTTAAACTCTTTTTAAACAAGGTTTTCTTAATTAAAACTTGATTTATAAGTTTTTGGGGTCAATCTGTAAATATACTTTGTTGCGTATATTGGCCTAATGTTAGCTTGGGTAGAATTCGAAAGCGAAGTAAACCTTAGGGTGTGATTTTAATTACTTTAAGACGTGCGTTTCTTATCCTATATTTGACCAACACATGTCCTCATCTGATTGGTTGAGTTTGTGTTTCTTTACTGAGTTAATAACGCGTATGTTTTTAGCCCTTGGATCATTGGTTATCGACGATCTGCATGTTATTTTGGTGAATCCCAGTACAACTTTTTAAACCAATCAGGTATCATTTAAGCACCGCGTTCTTAGAACCCTTCGATCACAGTCAATTTAACTTGACTTAATCCTAACCCTTGGTTTTGATCCAGTCTCTCGAACCTTCTCTTCACACTATAAAAGGAACCCTAATCTTAGACTCGAAGACTTTTGCCATTTTCATTTTTCTGAGAGAAGAGAGAGAAGAGAGAGGAGAGAGAAGAGAGAGAAGAGATAGAAGAGAGAAACCAGAGAGAGAGAGTTAGAAACCTAACTTTGTTCGTCAAAACCTCTTCAATCCAAAACCAAACACTTCTTCAAAACTCCATATCCAAAAACACTACCCTGAGTGTTCTTGAGTGTTTGAGAGTTTGAGTTGAGTTTATTATTGTTGCTGTAACCTCTTGTTCGTTAGATCTTGTTTCCAACTTAAACTTTTACTTAGATCTACTTTCTGATTTCATAGAAATTTCAGATCCGAGTTATTCATGTTACATTACACTTAGTTTCATTCTTTATTTCTCATCTTGAGAAATATATTGTTGATTATTTTCTATAAAACGTTTACTTACTTTGAAATCAACAATAAATGCTTTCTGTTTCTAGTTCTTGTAAAACTAAACCTTTGACCTAGTTTGGAATCACACTTGGAGGTTTTCAATCTCGAAAATCTTTTCAAAATAGAGATTGATTAAGATCTTGACTGATTTCTGAGCAAGATATCCGTGGATTCTGGGATAGATTAAAATGTCAAATAAGGTTCAAAGTTTTGTAAGAAGAAAGAAAAAGGAAAGATCAAAACATATAGTGTTACTGTAATTTGTTAGGACTGTTTGTACTTAATAAGTGTGTGTGTGTGCATGCATGTGTTAGAGAGCACCTCCACAAACACTTTCACCCTACAACACGAAAAGTGTTGGTAATAAGATCTTGTGAACAAAAGTCGACGTAAAGTGCTGGAACAAATCAGAAGTTAACATACTGGGAGAACTACATCTACAATCAGAACTGCAGAGAAGTTATAAGGACACCAGAGGGTACATTCCTAAACTTATATAGGTCTGAGTTGTATGCATGATTAGTTATATAGTTTGTAACTCATAAATTTGTTTTAGTGGATTTTTCATTTTACTCCCTAGAGGGAGTCGTGGATGTTTCCTCAATTGGTGAGGTTTTACCACGTAAAAAATCGTGAACATAATCTTTCTACATCTCCTCATCTCATTCTTGGTTGTGATGAGTTTAAAGCTTGTTTAAACTACATTATAAACCTGTTATTCAAATCTTGAATAGATCTCGTACATACTTTTATTAAACACATCTTGGGTTAATTCTTTTTTATTTACGAAAAGAGTTTCTTCAAAAAACAGCTTGGAGTTACTTAAATAGTTTATTTTTAATAAACGGCTTTAGTAACATATTTTCATATAATAAAAGAGTAGAGAAAGAGAACAAATCTTCAACAAGTCTCCTTGAAATTGACAATTTGAACTCTATCATCTTCCATTCAATTCAATTGCTCACAATTAATTCTCAACAAATATCTAAAAAAAATAAAAGGAAAAAATATTTACAAAATGGTGTTTATCTCTCTACAATTCTCTCTCTAAAAATTCCTATCTCTAAAGATTTTCTCAAATGGAGTCTTCTCTTCAATTTATAGTAGATGCATGGCACACATGGGGCTAAGGGGTAAATTGGGTAATTAGTATAAGTGTGCATGTGGTTTGGGTGTGTTATGTGAATGGTAATAAAAATCTGATATGGTGAGGGGTAATTTTGGGTATTGGGTTAGAAGAGGTTAGTTAGGGGTAGAATGGGAAAAAGGGTTATAAGGTGGTTTAAGTGTCTTGGCAGCGAGTTAGGGAGACCTTTTAGAAGGGTCACCCGCCTGATTTTCGAGGTAGCACCGATGTAGTAGAGGCTTGTGACTGGAAGAAGAATATGCAGTGCCATCTGCACATGGTGGAGTGTACCGATGTGCAGAAATGGATGCTTGCTACCTTTCGTCTGTCGGGGGTAGCCTTATAGTAGTGGGAGTCAGTTACCACCGTTGAGGAGCGGGATTTGATGACGATATCTGAATTTTGGGTGCGGTTCGACTGCAAATACTTTCCACCAGCGATAGAGGATCAGATGAGGAAGAAGTTCAGTGAGTTAGTACAGGGTGACCGGTCAGTGGCAAACCATGAGGAAGATTTCACCCGTTTGGTGAACTTTGTGCCAAATGAGGTGAGCGATGAGGAGCGAAAGAAGTCGAGGTTCATGGATGGCTTAGCCTGGAGTATCAGGCAACATTTGATTGGGAATCCAGCGTTAGTGACTTATACAGAAGTCGTTATTGCTACCCTCGTACATTGCCAGGATCATCGCTTCCATGCGAATGGGAGTAAGAAAGTAAGTGAGCCGAGCCAGTAGGGTAAGGCGGTCACTGGTGGTGACACGAATGGCACTCAACAGCAGACTATGAGTCAACAGGGGAATCAGGCTAAGAAATTTAGGCCTGGTGGGTTTCGATCGGGAGGATAGGGGTTCAGTCCAGGGAAGCCGGGCCCGAATCAGCAGTAGCAGGTTCCTCAGGACCGTCAGGACCAAGGGAACAATGGGGGAGGATACAAGGCCAACCACGTTAGGGCCAACAGGGCCAATGGCAGGGAGACAGTCAAAAATGTTGTTTTGTCTGTGGCCAGCCAGGACACTTCAAGAGGGAGTGCCCGCAGAAGGGCAGAGGTCATCAGCAAGGTGCCCAACAGAGGCAGATGTTGCCAGCAGCACCAGCTCCACCCGCCCCACAGCAGAAGGGGCAGATGCACTACGGAAGTGTGTATAACATTCGGGATGTTCCCAATCCTCCAGCAGTTGAGGATATGTTTCTCATCCATGGTTATGAGGGTAGTATACTTTTTGACACAGGAGCATCGCATTCATTCATTAAATCTAATTTTGCTAAAAAATTTGGGTTATTAGAGACCGCGGGTAGTCTTCGTATGTGTGTAGAGTCACCAGTAGGCAGCGGGGATTCGATTCACTCAATTTGTAGGGAGTGGACATTTTAATTGGGAGACTTAGTTTAGCAGAAGACCTATTAGTGTTAGATATGGAGGGGTACGATGTCATCGTGGGTATAGATTGGTTGGCAGGATATCGGGCAACCGTAAATTGTTACGAGAGGACAATCGTGTTCTCTATTTTGAGACAGGAGATGTTCCTAATAGCGATGTCGCTATCTGAGGGAGGCTCGCGCACTCACTTATATTACATCGAAGAGGAAACCTCACAGGAGGTGGTGGTTCCGTGAAACTCAATCCCGGTAGTAAGGGACTTCAAGGATGTGTTCCAGGAGATACCAGGGTTACCACATAGTAGAGAAATCGAGTTTATTATCGATCTAGCATTAGGGATGAGGCCAATTGCTCGATAACCTTACCGCATGGCCCCTTCAGAGATGCGTGAATTGAGGGAACAGATTCAGCAGCTCCTGGGTCAGGGTTTCATTCAACGGAGTACATCGCCGTGGGGTGCACTGGTGTTATTTGTAAAGAAACGAGATGGTTCACTCCGCTTGTGCATGGATTATAGGGAGCTGAACAAGGTGACGATACGGAATAAATATCCGTTGCCTGGGATTGATGATTTATTTGACCAATTGAGAGGGTCGTCTTACTTCTCAAAGGTCGACTTGAGGTCAGGGTATCATCAACTGCATATTGGAGAGAAGGATGTTCTTAAGACCACTTTCCTATCGCGGTATGGATCATATGAGTTCAGGGTGATGCCATTCGGGCTCACCAATGCACCAGCAGTGTTCATGGACCTTATGAACAGGGTTTTCAGGGAATTTCTCAATTAGTTTATCATCGTGTTCATCAATGACATCCTGATTTACTCGCGCACCGAGGAGGAGCACGCAGAGCATCTGCGTATGGTTTTATAGACACTGTGGGACCACCAGCTCTATGCCAAATTAGGAAAGTGTGGATTTTGGCTGCGGGAGGTACAGTTCCTTGGCCACATGGTGTCAAACCAGGGTATTGCAATGGATTCGAGTAAGGTATCGGCGGTGAGGGAATGGGGACAGCCCACGACACCGACCGAGGTGCGCAGTTTTCTAGGTTTGGTCAGTTATTACAAGAGATTCATTAAAGGATTCTCAAAGATTGCGGGGCCTTTGACGAATCTGACTCGGAAAGGGGTACCTTTCACTTGGAGTGATCATTGTCAATTAGATTTTGGCGAGCTAAAGGATAATTTGACATCTGCACCCGTACTTTCTTTGTCGAAGGGAGGATTAGAATATCGGGTTTACGCTGACGCATCCTTACAGGGACTTGGGGGTGTGCTTCAGCAGAAGGAAAGGGCTATAGTGTATGCTTCTAGAAATCTAAAGACCCACGAGAGGAATTACTCCACTCACGACCTGGAGTTAGCAGCGGTTGTTTTTGCTTTGAGGATATGGAGACATTATCTTCCAGGAGAGAAGTTTACTTTATTCATAGATCACAAGTCACTTCAGTATCTCCTCACTCAAAAGGATCTGAATATGAGGCATAGGTGGTGGCTAGAATTCGTGAAAGATTACCAGTTTGATATTCACTATCATCCTGGTAAGGCTAATGTGGTAGCAGATGCATTGAGCCAAAGACCGATTGGGGAGATATAAGAAGTCTGGAAAGTGAAGTGGAGAGAGCTTCGATATGAGGATGATGTAGCCAAGGCCTGCATGTCAGCATTATCCATCACACCTGAGATCATTATGTAGGTTGTGAGGGCTCAACTAGAGGATCAGATCTGTCGGGATAGGGTGAGCCAGTTGTTAGCTGAGGGAAAGGAGGACTACGCCTTAATGGGAGGTTAATTATGCCAGAGGACGAGGAGTTGAGGCACGCTATTATGAGAGAGTCCCATGGCTCGAGATTTGCAGTACATCCCGGCAGGGATAAAATGTACCAGGATATGAGGAGGCAGTATTGGTGGGCACGGAGTTACGTTTAAGTACAGCCTATCACCCACAGACCGACGGGAAGACTGAGAGAGTTAATCAGATGCTGGAAGATATTCTCAGAATGTGCATTTTAGACTTCGAGGGAGGTTGGGAGAAATATATTCCTTTGGTAGAGTTCGCGTATAACAACTCTTACCAATTCACGATCGGCATGGCACCGCTTGAGGCACTGTACGAGAGACCTTGTCATTCACCCGCTTATTGGTTAGAGGTGGGGGACAACAAACTTTTGGGAGCATAGATTTTCCAGGATACATCTGCCAAGATAGAGTTGATCCGAGGGAGGATTCGGATAGCTCAGGATAGGCAGATTAGTTATGCTGATGCTTCACGAAGACATGTGGAGTTAGAGGTTGGAGACCAGGTATTATTTCGGGTATCCCCTATGAAAGGGGTGATGAGGTTCGGGAAGAAGGGTAAGTTAGCGTCGAGGTACGTGGGACCTTTCCCTATTATTGAGAGGGTGGAATCGATAGCATATAGACTAGGGTTGCCAGAAGATCTTCAGAGGATACACGACGTGTTCCATGTGACATCGCTGAAGAAATATCGAAGGAGCGAGAGAGCCTTTTGGCACATTCCACTCGAGGAAAATGATTTACATCCAGACATCTCGTATGAGCAGAGACCGGTGGCTATTCTGGACCGTAATGAGAGGAAGTTACGATCCAAGGTTGTTCCACTAGTTAGAGTACAGTGGGGTCATCACAATGTTGACGAGTCTACGTGGGAGCGGGAGGAGGATATGCGAGAACAATATCCAGAGCTATTCACCATAGGTACGACCTAATTTCGGGGATGAAATTCCTTTGTAAGGGGGGAAGTATGTAACACCCCGTATTTTTTTGTGCATTTAATATTTAATTAATTCGGGAATTCTAAATTACTTATGTGTTGTAATTTTAATTGAATTAATTATGGCAATATATATTTAAATATTAATCGGGGAGTGAATGGTTAATATTTAGGGAAATTTATTTACTAAGTGAATAGTAATAATTTAATTACATCATTTCGGGTATTAATGACGGGGTATGCACTTATCTCAGCCAGGAGTCAGTATAGACTTAATTGGCTGTGAGATAAGGATTTTCATAAACTAATTTGAATGTCAATTCTGAGTGTACGGTTGAGTCCGGATGGGCCGAGATAGTCGGAAAAGTGTACTCGGGGGTAGTAAACGGGTCACGGGACGTTTTTAAACATAGCCGGGCCCACACGGGAACATTTGGGTCACTTGGGCTTGGCCCATTAGGCAAAAAATGGGATTAGCCTAATTAAGTAAGTATAAGGAATTAGGGAATGGATGAATTGAGTTTAGAAAAAGACTTAGTGGATTAGGAAACCCTAATAGCAGTTAAAGGCAAATTTGGGGATCAAAGGAGAGCCAAAACAAAGGAGTCATCTTCAACCTTAGGCATTCACAACTCCAAAATCAAACTCTACGAACCCTAAGGCAAGTGGTTAACTTGTTGTAGCATTTAAATTGTATTTCAATTCATATTCATGTGATGTTAGTAATCAAAGAAATTCGTTTTGGGATTTAAAGGGTATAAACATGGAGTTTTGTAAACCATGAATCTGATTTCAAAATTTAGTAGGAATTTATGTATAATCTGAGATTGTATATGTATCTGGTAAGATGTGTAAACTCGGATGAATTAGAAATGAATTTGAGATAAGGAATTGATGTTTAAATGGGTTAAATATTAAATTGGATTTCTTCCCCAAATTCGTGAAAACAGTAGAGAATAAACAATTTAATGATGTTTGTGGACATTATGGGGGTCACATATGAGGTTTTTGATATATATTATTGACGAGAAGGCTTGGGGTTGCTGGTAGAAGGAGTTAGTTTTCTTAAGTTTTCGTCCATGGCTGAAACAGAGCACTCGGAGAAGACGATGACATGTTCGATCGATCGATCAAAGGTTGGGGGTCGATCGATCGAAGGTCAGAAATTTCTGGCAGTTCGGCCAGTTTGTTTATATAAGGGAAATTAAGTTAAAAATATCTTCTAATGCCTTATGTAATGAGACATCAAAATAAAGGTACAAACTAATTAATTGTGAGGGAAATTAATTGGGACTTGGAATAAATTTAGGTGTGACACACTATGATTAAATGGTGAGAATAATATTGCAAAATAACGAAAAGATGGATTTAGTGGACAAGTCCGGGGTTATTGGTTGAGCGATACCAAGACATTGAATTTTGGTTAAGTGAAAGCTAAATAATTTAGAGTCGGCAATTTAGACTCGGGTGTTGTTTTAATTCGGGCCACGAGAGTAAGTCCAAATATATTGGTTGGAGCGATACCAAAAGGAATTAATGTGCAAATTAATTAATAATTAGAGTTGGGCCATAAACTCATAATAAAATTGAATAGGCTTATGTCACGGACTTAGTACACGGTGTAGCCGGGATGTTTATATTTATATATATGCGGTGTCTGATAGTGTATATATATATATATATATATATATATATATGTTGTGTACATTAATATCAGTGGTTAAATATTATTAGTATATACTCTAGTACTATAGGGGGAGGTTGCGCGTAGTGGATGAATCCCCTAGCTTGAGGAGTAGGGTGAGTATTTTCCCAGGTCATAGCGTCCATTATATGGGTGAAGGGCATCTCACTTTCAGGGAAGGAATATGATCGACTCCAATTGTATGTTTTAACCAAGTTAGTGAGCGATTCTAACTTGGGTAACTAGGTTATGTGAATATACCTAGTGGGATATCACTTTAGAGAATTTTACATCTGGTGAGTTATTACTCGGGAGGATGTTATTTATTAATTATTATTCCAGCATGTTTGTAAATGTTGTAATATTACTATACGTATATAGTTAGGTAAATAATTATATACGGGTAAATTAATACAGGACGTGAATTGTATTACAATTAACAGGCATGAAAGTTAAATGAATAAAAAGGGAAATGATTACTTAAGTTAATGTTTATAATAACTTAGAAATCATAATCATGGCATACTCGGTTAGAGTAGGGTGGGTGCAAGGAGATTTTATTAATTATCTAATTATGAGATAAATAACTAGGTGAGTTAATTAATGAGTTCGTAGTGCACATTAGAGGACGGGTGAGGAAGTCCTCAAGAGAGTGCAGCACTAACTAAAATATGGAGAGCGTGCATATTTACTTCTTACTGCAAGTTAATCATTTGCTAAATGTTTTTCAAATGTTTTTGGTACTAACCCTTGCTATAAAAAAATTTAAAAACCTTTTAGGTGTCCATCCACATGGACGCCAGGCTTGACTCAAATTCAGGGATCCGTTGCTGCAGCATATGTAGATGTTGCGGGAGTTTGATAGACGCCTCATTCTTTCATTCCTAGTAGAGACTTCTTATTAGTTATTCGAGCATGTTGCTCACGATTTATTCATATTTTGTTAGACTTGTTGGAATTTATTTCTTATCTTTACTTTTGTTGGATTTTTGAATCGATGGTTTATTCGGTCAGTTAATTAATTGTGAATGGTTGTTTCAGTTAACTGTGATTGTTATATTATTTTATTTTTCCGTATGAGATTTTCATTTAATTTAATGAAAGATAAAACTTGGCACCAGTCTATTTTTCTCAATTAGGTGGTTAGTAATTAAAAAGGCGACAGTGATGCTAAGAATGAACCAACTGAGGAACCTATTCTAACTTAATTTAGGACTGATCACCCGGGGTTAATTAGGCGGGGTGTCACAAATGGGCATAAAATGAAAATCGTAAGTCCAAATAGCACAGGGCTGGGACCATTGGAAAGTGAATTCAGAGACCTTCAAGAAATTATGAAGACACTCCCGAGTTCGGGAATTGACCGAAGTCAAACGGGGCTTGGAGGCGCCCGATGGTCTCTATATGAGGAGTTTTCAGAGGAAAACGGCTTTTTTGTGCGAATAGGGAGATTGATTCGCATAAGACACGGGTTATTGGAAAGGAAATTAATATCCCTTTGAGATTTTATTGAGCTTTTCTCGTTAGAATATTTTAACAAAGTCAACTCACGATCCCCATTTGACCGAAGTTAAACGGGGCTCGAGAGTGCCCAGTGTCCCTTTGGAGTAAAATGAGTCGTTTGTGTGAACCGTCGGGTCGATTCGTCCACGAGTTGGACCATTAGAAAGGGGATTTAGAGCCCTTTTAGGTTTCATTGATCTTTACTCAGGTTAGAGTGTTAAGGACCTAAGGAGGTTCTTGGGAGTACTAGGATGGGGTGTCTACATAGCCCCTCGATAGGTGACCTTGGAACAAGTGAAGGCCATAGAAAGATAAACAAATCATCAATGTTGGGGAAGATGATTGAGGTCAATTCTATAGACCTAGGGTAAGTAGTGACCAATTCAGAGGGTCGAGGTCAATTCTGTGGACCTAAGGAGGGTTGAGGTGGATTCTGTAGACCCAAAGATGTGGCTACCAATTGAGTGGGTCGAGGTCAATTTTGTGGACCGAACGTTGTAGTAATCGATTTAGGTCGTCGTAGTCAATTCTGAGGACCTAAAGTGTGATGGACAATTCAGCGAGTCTAGTTCAATTCAGAGGACCTAAAGTGTGATGACCAATTAAGCGAGTCAAGGTCAATTCTACGAAGCTAAAGTTATAGTAACCGATTCAGCGGGTCGAGGTCAATTCTAATGACCTAAATTTATAGCGATCGATTCAATGGGTCGAGGTTAATTCTGAGGATCTAAAGTTATGATGATCGATTCATCGAATCGAGGTAAATTCAGGGTATTTAAAGATGTGGTTTATGGGGAGTGGCTTTATTGGGGAAATCATAGAGTATTTTGGTGCAGGTGCACCGTGAATTTTGGGTTTCGCTAGGGAGCATGTTGATGATGGGAGTGAATGTTAATGATCCTGCTGGGGAATTCTGAGGTTTTATAATTGGTTTGGTGCTTCTTCAAGAGTTTTTCTCGTATAAGAAATGTCTTTGACTTTGTGGCGATTTTTTAGGAATTTTCGTGAATTGTTCGGGCAATTTTTGGATTTTTTTGGCATTTTTAAAATGAAATTTTGAGGGGATTGTCGATAAACAGGTCTGGGGAGGTGCCTATCGACATAGGGCACGGACTCTTGGGTTTCTAAGGGAATGGGAAAGGTCATTGTCGATAGGCAGGACCAGGGGACTGTCGAACGGCATACCCCTTAGCCTTCTATAAAAAAGGGTGGCCCCTCCTTATTTTTCACACCTCCAAGTGATTGATTCTCTTAATTTATCTCTCTAAAAGTCATTTTTGAGCCCATTTCTTCACAAGATCTCGAATGGCGGGTACTTTTAGAAACACTAACAATAAATGGGTGTCCATTGATGACTGGGAAAATTCTGAGTGGTGGGTTGGAGTGCCGCTTGCTTTGGGCAATGAGAATGCCTACGACTCCTTTGAGTTGGTAACTGATGAGAGGATCTTATTGCACGAGCCCGCACACCATAGTTTGGTGAGGGTGAAGAACCCTAACAACTATGTGAGTAATTGTCCTTTAGTTTTCCATTTTTTTCTTTTTTATTTTCTTTTCATTCTTGGGATAATGAAGGGTTTTCCTTAGGTTCTTGCAGACTGAATTGCTTCTTCGAGCATCTAATCCCTGGGGATGATGGGGATAAAATACATTTAGGACTACCTTCCAAGGGTGGTACGGTGGATGGTGTCATCCATCGGGTTTGGTACGTTAGTGGGTATAATTGATGGGATGTCGTGCTCTACTACGGTGATATCCTCACTTGGTGAGAGGTGGTGGGATATGGCCCACATATTCCATCTAGGAATTTGGGAGATGACTGTTACTCCCTTGGATGTCTAACAGTTGATGGGATTAAATCATGTTGGTCATCAGGTCATGGTGTACCATACTCTGCGGGTCACAGAAGCAAAGGTGCGGGCTACCATGGGGGATATCAAAAGATTCGTGTCGGGGTATTCCATTCGCATATCGGTGCTGAAGGAGACTACTGTCTAGGAAGATTGATGAGACGAATGGGTGGCAGGTGAGACAGGTAACCCACTTATTTTTTTTGCTTCTGATGGGAGGGTTTGTGATGGCGACGAGTGGCAACGTCATCCATTTGTGGTTTTTATCGTATCTGTAGATTATTTTGGACGTCCAACTGTACGACTGGGGGAGCTTCACTCTGGCATCCCTTTATGCTTATTTGGATGCCTTCAGTCGGTGCTATCGATAAACATTTACATGACTCATGTACCTTTTGGAGGTGATCATTATGTTTAATTTCCTCTTTATTTTCTTACAGTCCTTTTTCTTTTCTCTTCTGATTCTTTGGCATTACCTTTTGCATATGTGGTTCTATGAAGTGATAGGGCACAACGTGGGGTCGATGTCCTTGAAGGAGAGTAAGATGGGAGACTTCTGCAGGATGTACCGGTGGAGGAAGTCAAATAGGCGTCCAAACCAATCCCTTGCCTTAAAGGACACGTGGGTGGCATTAAACACCCTGACAAGCAACCATGTTAGGCTTTTAATCTTTGTCTCTTTCTGAATTTTTTGGAATCTTTATTTTCTTGGGTAGTTACTGACTCTTTGTTGGGGATATAGGTGGCCTTCTACCCTAGGAGTCTTCCTTCGAGGGTCGCTAGGTCTATGAATGTACACACGTAGATGAGGTGGTTATTGGCGCACAAGTTTGAGTATATCTGGTACCTTGGGGAGAGGGTGGTGCGTCAGATTATGGAGGGAGAGGTAGAGGAACCACCATCGTCGCCCCTAAAGTACATGATGCGGTTGAGGGAGACGACGAATGAGGCCAGGGAGAAGAAGATGGTGGGAGAGCCCTATACGCTGTACAATGATATGACGATGGGATATGACTATCTAGATTTTGCGACCAACTGGTTGATGACTTCGTGCATATATAACGTGAAGAATATGCCTCCACATGCTACTTCTTCGGGGAGAGGTACCAGCGTACAGATGGCGTCAGCCCACAGCACTGGAGGAGGCACAACTACAGTGGAGGAGGAGGCTCCGCTTATTCAGATCTCTACTCTCCTTTATCATTTTCAATTTAGTAGCGGGAAAGTGTTATCGGTCCCCCACCACCCCCTTGCACCGTGTGGACAGTTTGGCAGGTCATTGTGATAATGCCCTCCGGACTGAGGTATATTCCTTTCTTTCCCTTTTTATATTTTTTATTCCTTCTTTATTTTTCTCTTTACTAACTTGCTGGATTTTTGTTGCTTTTGTTCATATTCCTTGCATACTATCCGTGTGTGGACCACCTAGTTGAGAAACATTAAGGACTAGATGGCGTCGATGTCAACCTACGTGAAGAAGCCAACCAGTGCATGTCTGGAGCTGTCGACCTCATCTGAGGAGAGTTCTGGCTTTAGGAGTAGAGGGTCTATCGCTCGTCGCAGGGGGAAGCATGTACTCCGTAGAGGTTGAGGGTTGGTTTGAGAGGGTTTAAAGGATTTGGGTTATATCACGGTGTATTTTCTCTTTTTTTTCTTTTTCTTTGATTAGATATGTTTTCTACACCTCCTTATCCAAGCCCAAGATGTGAAATAACCACTCAAGGACGATCATTGGATATCCACTATGTAAGATGAGTTACTTCAGTTTTGCAAGAACGATGTCTGGGAGCTAGTCCCCTAACCAAGCAAGACAAATGTGATAGGTACCAAGTGTATTTACAAGAATAAGGTGGATGGTAATAGTACCATACTTCATAATAAGGCTAGGTTGGTCACTCAAGGCTACACACAGATTAAGGGTGTAAACTTTGACGAAACATTCACTCATGTTGCTATGATTGAGTATGTCCTCATACTACTCACCATAGCATGCCATTTTTGCTTTAAGTTATATCATATGGATGTCAAGAGTGCCTTTCTGAATGGCATTCTAAAGGAGAAAGTTTACGTGGAATAACCAAATGGATTTG
Organism: Sambucus nigra; assembly: GCA_949130495.1. Lineage (NCBI taxonomy): Eukaryota > Viridiplantae > Streptophyta > Magnoliopsida > Dipsacales > Adoxaceae > Sambucus > Sambucus nigra. The sequence goes on from OX422216.1 coordinate 588,007,024, forward strand.
AAGACCCTAAGCACCCAAGACATGTCTTTTATCTTAAGAGGGATCTGTGTGGTTTGAAGAAAGCACCCCATGCTTGCTACGAGAGGCTCACATCATATATCTTATCTCGTGGCTTTAAGAGAGGAGGAGTGAAAAAGACGTTATTTTTTAGGGTATAGAGTGGTGTTATTTTCGTTTCCCAAGTCAATGTTAATGACATATTATTTTGATCCACGCGCTCCCTCCATCCTCACACTTTTGAGGAGGAGATAAAGAGCGAGTTTGAGATGAGCATGGTTGGTGAGCTTACGTTCTTCCTAGGTCTCCAGGTTCATCAACTTGAGGATGGGATATTCATATCTCAATCCAAATATGATAGTGATCTAGTGAAGAAGTTTGGTTTAGACTTTGCTAAGCACTCATCCACCCTTATGAGTACATCGACAAATCTTAGCAAAGATATTTTAGGCAAGGACGTAGATCAAACTCTTTATCGGAGCATGATAGGTAGTCTTATCTACTTGACCTCTAATCGTCCGGATTAGCCTTTAGCATTGGAGTCTGTGCGCGATACCAAGCATCTTCAAAAGAGTCTCACTTTCCCTCACTTAAACGTATCATCAAATACGTGATTGGCACTCTTTCCTCCTGTATTTGGTATTCCTTTGATACCGATGACTGTTTATCGGCCTATTTAGATGTCGATTGGGATGGGGATGTTGATGGTTATAGGCGCACCTCAAGTGGGTGTTTTTACTTTGGGAGTGCTCTTATCTCGTGATTGAACTAGAAAAAAAACTATATACCTTTGTCCATGGCAAGGGCTGAGTATATTGTTACCAAGAGTTGTTGCACGCAACTCTTATGGATGAAGAAAATGTTGGAAGATTATGGGATTTCACAAGGCACGATGACTATTTCTTGTGATAATACGAGTGCGATCCACACATCCCATAATCTGGTCTGACATTCTCTCACAAAGCACATTAGTATACTTGAGCATTTTATTTATGATCTCGTTGAGGAGAGGGTCATGTCCTAGATCTTTGTGATCATCGACCGTTAATTGGCCGATATTTTCATGAGACATTTAGATTAACGTAGATTCGAGGGTCTTAGGAAATCTTTGGAAATTTGCACCGTTGATTGAGTTCGGGTACTTTATCTACTATGGGATATTTATCATGTTCATATCTTATTTTTCTATTGCTAGATTGTATTATCATTGTATTTATATATTTTTTTTCATTTTGATATATTTAGAAAAATCCAAAAAGAGTTTTGTTTTTCTGAAAAAAGTTTGAAAAATTCAAAACGATTTTTGGTTTTTAAGAAAAAGTTTGAAAAAGTGAAAAATATTTTATTTTGATAAAAAATTTGAAAAAGGACAAAAAGAGTTTTGTATTTTTGTTGTTCACCATATGTGGATAAACATTTAAGACATTCGGATCACCCCTATATTCCATCCATTCACGTGACATTTTCATAGTGTTTTGAGACATCACATTGTGTCGCTAGTGTGCTTAATAATGTGTAAATATCATTAAGTTCATCATTGATGGCTACTTTTTATATGTTTGACTCCTTGTCACCTATATTGCACATGTGCATGAACTTTATGAAAGTTGTACTTACTTATCATATGTTGAATACAATGTTCTCATCTCAATTCTGCTTAATAACAAACCAAATGTAAAAAGAGATAAGTTGTGTATGTAAGAACCATTGCCTGGATTCTTTTCTAAAAATATTGTTATATGTTAAGCAATGGAAAAGGGCTATGAAAAATCAAAGTTTATTTGCGTAAAAGAGCCTAAAAGATTAACTGCACACAAAAACAGAACTGCCAAGGCCATTTAGTTTAAATTCATTGATGCTTTGCTACACATGAGCATTATGATTTCTTTAAAATATTTGAGAGTGAATTCCTATATATGTGAGATTTTGAGGGAGTTATAAAGTAGAAGATAAATGGGTTTGCACTACGAACTTTCTTGAAAAGCATTAAATAGTTTGGCATTATTGGTGTGAGAATCATTTAAACTCATGACATATTGGTTACGTTGAGTCAATTTTATTTGAGTTCATAATTTTACACTTAAGTTAGACTTTGAGTTATTTCTTTAAAAGTGTCTCATGACTTCGTGGACCTATGTTATGAACATTTATGTTGATTTGGCTAGGAAAATGTTCACACAATTTCATTTCATTTTTTACGATTCGAATATTTTAGTGTTATTCCATGGTGTGTTGTATTTGTACATTTTATACTTTATACTTGAAAATTTTCAAAAATAGGTGGTGGAGAACATAAGCCTTGTGAGATTATCATTAAATGTACGTTAATTGTTTATCTTTGTGATAATATCTTTGCTTCTTAATATGATGCTTATTATTCATTACTAGTTTCCACTCCTTTGCCTATTACGGACAAAAAAGGGGGAAAATTGAGGGAGAGTTTTATTTTTATTTTATTTAAAACTCGTATGCGTCACAATATCTCTTTGTTTCATGTGTGCAGGTTTCTTACGCTTTAATGATGATTTCATGAACTACACAAGATGAAGACAAAGTTGACCAAGGGGAGAAGAAGTTTCAGTTTAATACAGTTTCATATGTCGTTCCGTTTTTGGGTTTGGGAGGACATTATGATTCATTATCTTAGAGGGTTTCGTTGTAATTTGGTTTTCGTTTTTGTTTTTTACCGAAATAGCCAAAGGGGGAGATTAGTAAGAGCAAGATTTTATAATTTCTCATAACTTAGTTTTTTTTTTATTGTTTTGGCTTATCCCATTACAAACCGGCATCTCAAACCGAACATTATATCTCCAAGTTCATTTGAATACTTGTTAGTGATCGAGCTCCATTCTTGATTCATCACCAACACTTTATGGAGGTATAAAAACTTGGTTTTTCATGGATTTGTATGAATCATATTCCGGGGTGTTCAATTTTTAAATCGAGGCTTTTATAAAAAGGAATTTAAAAAGAAAATTTTTAAGTCACGTTCAAATGAGATTGGATCTCATTCGAACGAGATGCATGGTTTCGTTTAAACCAACTTCAAACGACATTCAAACGATACATCCCTTCCTTTACAAAGATTTCTCGTTCGAAGCTCGTGAGAAGCGAGTTTGAGTGAAAAGAGGTTGTCGTTAGAATGAGACGTGTTGTCGTTCAAACGAAACTATTATTTTCGTTTGAAGGAAGTCTAATTTCATTCGAAATACCCCGCCCCCTCGAAATTCATGATTTTTTTTATAAAAACCTATTTTCTCAAAATTTCTCAAGAACTTTAGCAAAAACAGTTTTCTAATACATGTTCCTAAGTTTTTCTTATTTCGTTTTTCAAAACCACTTTTTGTTTTACAAATTGTTCATCCCCATATGTGATTTGTGATATTTATGAAACATTAATTTCCACGTACCCTGCATAAATCCTTATAGAGTCAATCTTTATGGTTGACTCGTGAACTCGAGGTTTTACTGCTGAAGAAGAAGAAAGGTTGATCGGTGGATACTGAGGGAAGATCGCTTCATGTGGACGGCACAGGATTGGATCGTATTCTGTAGAAGGAATTTAATATTATGCGCATTATACTTAGTCGTTCTAAGTAGTATGTATGTCGATTGTATCTGTCAATTACTCTATAGTATTGAATAAAGGTTTTGCCCCGAAATTGGAGTTTTCCTTACTTCTTTACACGCGTGTTTTTGATTGTGTGATTGATTAGAAATTAATTTGGACATTATCATCGCATGTGAACCTAATTTCTAATCAAGACAAAAATTTATTAAAATTGGAATTTGTGTGTGAGGAACCTTATATACTGATTATCCATATGAACCCGCTTTCTCAGGAGACACGAACCTACCCCGTGTGTACTTAATAGAATTCCATCAATCCATTCCTTGCATTTTTGTGTATGATGCAATTGAATATAGTTACTCAAGTTCCATTACACAAGGTAATGCGTTTATTTTTTATTTCATTGTTTTAAGGGGAACACAACATTACTTTAACGCTTCTGAATCTATACTATATTGTAAAATGCAAGACTACAATTAAGTCTACTGTGTCCTTAAGTTATCCACGTAAGACCATTGCCTTCAACTCATTTATCTCCTAATGAAAGCTTACACATATCTATCTTTCTTTGCCCATCTTTTTCTCTATTTGTTAAATATCTTATAAATTAGATTTCACGAGCCCTTTATCTCAGTAACCCTCTCTCCCCCAAAAGTGATTGAATGCTTTTCCCACCATTCCCCCTTTCCCATTCTCTCACCCGCTCCTTCTCTCCAAGTGTTATTTCATATACTCTATTCTTTTCATTAACTTCTCATCTTTCTTCACTACATTGGACATAGAGAAGACACAGAATACCAATGGGTACTAAAAATATTCACATAGGTTCTTTCTCTCTCTTCTTTTAAATTTGTTGTTTTTGGAAGACTCTTATGTTAAATTTTATGGGAGAAAGCATCACATAAGTGGCGGAGTAGCGGGCAGAGGTTTTGAAACGGGATGGTGAGTGTAATGCCCCTTACCTTCGTGTATTTATATTTTTATATTAAATTATCGGGTATGTGTGATTTAATATAATTGAAAATTAAAACGAAAACTTAACATAAATATTGACTTGCGTAGAATAGTTAATATTTATGTGAATTGTATATTTACTAGTGTGATATGGTAAATATAATCTTGTTGCATGCAATTACGTCGTATGTGTGTATTAGCGGCGGGAATTGGTTATTTCTGAACCAGGGCATATTTGAGTGAGTTATATGAGGTTTATATTCGGAGTCTCGGATGACAATTTGGAATGTACGATTGATCCTGGAAGGGCCGAGAAAGTCAAAATGACTACCCGGGGGGTTTATTTGGGTTCCGGGGTCTTTTTCTTTAATTAGTTTGACTCGAATCGGGGTGTACGAGTCATTTTATGTGTATTATCATTTAAAGTTGGGATTAATAGTAATATGGGCTATTAGGCTTAAGAGAAAGTTAATTAATCTCATTTTTTTAGAGAAAACCCATTTGAGAGAAAAACGTAGGAAGAAGAGAAAAAGAAGAGAAAACCTTGGAGCTTTGGAAATCTCGAGCAAATCCGTGACTTTAAGGGAGAATCAGACCCTACATCTTAAAGGCAAGTGATTAAACTTTCTAAATGCTTATGTGTGTGATTTATTTCAAAATTTTGTGGATAAATTATGGTAGTGATGGGTATATATGATAAACCCAAGATTTTGTGTTAAGGTCTAGCATTTGATGTGTGTGTATGGGTTTGTAGGTGTAAAAATGGTTGGGTTCATATTTTGGATGATCTATGATGTTAAAATTTGGTAGGAATGGGGTTGTTTTCTTTTGAGATTGAGGAAAATTTTGTAGGAGCAAAATTTGGACAGGTCGAATCGATCCGTTTTAGCACCGGACCGGTTCGTTTTTAAGGTTATCAAATCGGTCCAGTCATAACGGGTTTTCTGTAAACTCGTTTATAAGGAACCGGACCGATCCATTTTTGGGACCCACGGTCCGGTCCGGTCACTGCAGATTTTTAACTCTTGTTTACTCCTTTCTTTTTGGGTTTAGAGTTTGAGGAACCCTCTAAGATGTTTCTATAAACACATATATGAGAAAATAGGGGTCTATGATATGAAGTGATGTTGGGGATACATCGAGACGAATATGAAGGTGTAATTTGGGAGTTTATTATGTTGTTTCCTTTCGTAAATTCTCCGAGGAGTGGGGATTCTTTTAAGAATGGTTACGGGATAATGAGTGAGAGGTAGTGTGTCCTTAATGATGATAAATTGATGAAAAAGAATATGCGTGTTTGATTATAAATGTTCGAGGGATTGATTGAATCATAAAATAAATAAATTGGGAGTAATTATGTGGATTATTGGCTAGTATAATGTGTGGTATATACATATAGTCGGGATTGGTATTATATACATTCAGAGATAAGATGGTTTGTATATATGATGTGAATATATATCTTGTGTGTATGATATATATTAGATGGTTCATACCCCTTTAATGCTATCATGGGAAGTTGCGCGTTGTCGGTGAAGCCCGTGGCTTGAGGAGCAGGGAGCGTATAGTCCCCAGGTCATAGCGTCCCGTATTTTTACCGTGTGTGACTTTACAGAGGTAAGACGCCTTGGGTATGATTCATCTTACCTTTAGGTAAGGAACTATGGCCATTTTCCATACGCTTGTGATTTATTTTGGGTTCGGTGGTGAGATTACGACCTGACTGCCCAGGTGAATGTGTAAGAAGTCCTTGAAAGATGATAGCATTATAGAGAATGAATGTATATGTATATATTTCGGTGAACTAATGTCTTGTAAGAGGTCTGGAATACATATCTTATATGTGTTTGTAATTGATATGGAGTGATTTATCTTGTATATGTATTTAGATTAATGTTATATACACCTTCAGAATAATGGGTGTTATCTTATATTTATAAATAGATAAAGTTATTAAGTCATGAATTGGTATATAATCCTTAGGATTTAGATTGTAATTATTATGTTATGGGTAAGCAAGATACGTGAAGTGGATAAATGCATAAGTTTGAGGGTGAGTTGTCCTTAGCTGAGTCGGGTAGTCTAATTAAGAGTTAATGCATACGTTTAGGTGCGCGCTGTAGCTGAGAGGTGAGGTTGAGTCTCAAGAGAGTGCGACTCCACTTCGATTATGAAATTGCGCATTTATAATTATTATGCATTTTAATTCACTTGCTATAGCTATTCTCAAACCCAAGGGCTCTCACCCGTTTATATCTTTTCTCTTGCTATATCTTGTGATATATTATAGGTGTTCCACCGCAAAGGCGCCAATTATGGTTATCCGTTCCAGAGTCTTTTGGGGAGCTATAGCATGTGCGGGATGTTACAAGACTTTCGTTATAAACGAAACTCTTTTTGTAATCTAGTTAAGAATCCACAATTGTAAATTGGGTGCGTATACCCAAGGGTTGTTTATGTATATCCCTTATATTTTTGTCTCTTGATATTGTATGGTCTATTACCCGACAGCTTATTCGGGAATATTCTTTTGTAAAACTAAGGATTGTATGTACATGCTCACATCTCTTAGTACTTATTATGTTTATGCTTAGTAGTTTGAGAATGTACCATGGTCATATCACTTTTTAAATAGAGAATTTTTGGCACTTGTTTATTCTTTAGGGTGGTTATTGGTTATAATTATATTCGACAGTTGATGCTGAGAAGGATACACTTGATATTCCTGTTTCATTTTAATATAGGGATGGACACCCATTATATTGAATAAGCAGGGTGTCACAATGAGATTCATCAATTAATTTCTTTAAATAATATACAAAAATATTGGTCTTTAATTTTTGATTTCATGTTAAAATGTCCAACCCACATCGCGGGTAGCCATGGAGTATAAACAACGCTCCTAATATGGCCCAACATCAATACTCTTCAACACGGGCTTTGTTTCACGAATTTATTTAAACATGTTATACTTTTAGATTACATATCACTATAAAAGTTCATTATTATATATTTTTCTATGATTTTATTTGATTTACTTTCTCAAATTGAAGGAAATTATGGAAACTTTTAAGTTTGATGTGTGAAAATGACACCCAAAATGAGAAATGGTCTGATTTCCACTTAGTGATATGTGTTCGTAAACATTATTTCCAGTTTATATTTATGATTTAAGTTCTTTGGTTAGTTGTAATTGTATTATATTCCATTCTAAATTTGATAATTAAGTAATTTACATGTTTCTTTTGCAACTAGAGATGGTAACTAGAAGGCTATATTTGTTTGGGTGTGGACTCTGTAGCAAGCCATATAAAAAGAGTCCATCTCCATCTAAAAAATAATATACTCACCTGGATGTCAAGCTTGAAGGATTCAATTCATTTGGTGGCACAAAGTATACTAAGGGCAACAATGGAGGCAATACGTATTTTTGATAATCTTCAAAAGTTGTTTCTAGATTCTGCGGATAGGTAAAAAATAATTTTAGGATAAAGCATGATTGGAACTTTTTTTATTGTTTAAGGAGCACTAGTTAAGGTTTCTGGTGTGCATTAATTTTTGTATCTTTACTATTTTATATTTAATGTTTAGTTTTAAAAACCTGCTAATTGTTCATAAATTATTTTGATCTTCTTTTTTTACACAAGTGTGATTGTCTAGTGTTTACTATTTCAACAGATCCTCTTTCAATATATGCTTTTTATGCCAAACAATTTTAGAGGTTGATTTATATTTGACCACCATATCCTATTGTGTGGATACATTGTATTTTAGAAGTAATAAATGCGTTTTATTTATAATTATTGATTTCAGGTCTCAATGATAAATGCCCGTGTATCGCCCCATGCTAAGGTGGTTAAAATAACTGCAACCCATCAGCAAGGGGGGGAATTAAATAAAAACAATTTTAATGTAATCAAAGAAATGGTATAAAAAATCCAGACACATTTGTAAGAAACTTTTGGGGCTTTCGCCACGTGACCTATCCAAACAGTTAACTAACATGCCTTGTATGTATTTATGAAGCTCGTGATTGGATAATACAAAATGGTAGAGGTTATCTTTTATGTGTAAAGGGTTGGTAAATTCAAGGTCAAGATAAAAAGCCAAAGTTTGTAGATGTACTTGGGCACAAATGAGTTTTTGAACGTAGTCCGTGGTTACAAAGCTCGGTCAGTGACAGGAATGACCTAGTCGAGATTTCCAACGAAGGATGTCAAAATGAAGAAATTGAGTGGTCTCCATAGATGTAAAATCATCTCCCCATAAAGGCATAAAATGTACGAGTCTGGTGTGCTTCTAGCGGTACTACATCACACAGGACAAGGCACACCAGGGGTTGAAGCCTTCTCATAGCCATATCACAAAGTGAGGTGTACACCTGATTAAACTAAAACAAATTTATTACAAAACATTGACAAAACACGTTTTATTCTATTTTGTGATAATCTTTTATATACTCTAAAATATTATACAGAATTTGGACTCCCTTTCAATTAACGTATCCACGTGCATCTCTCCTCAATTATTTTTCCACCTAAGCTTTTGCATGTTGTCATCATTTCTCAGCCATCCACAGATCCTTTCGTTTCTTTTACTACCCATTTCTCTCGTGAAAAATCTGGTAGAACTTATAACTCTTTTAATCTTCTTTACATATTCCCCATTTTGGTTTCTCTCTCCCTTCTGTCTTAAAAGTGCCCAATATTCCTCACTTAAACACATCCAACCCTTCTTCTTCTTCTTCTTCTTGATATTTCTTATCTGGAACGGAAAAATTTCTTCCAACAAAACTTAGTTGTTGGAGCAGGTGAGGGTTGTGACGGAAAAGAGGTTACGTTGTGTTTATGGGAGCCGGTGTAGGAGGAATTGGGGTGTGATTGTGGGGAGTAGTAATTGCAGTAGCAGGTCGGTGGGTTGTCTCGGGTTAGATGGTGGTTGAGGGTGGGTAAAGTTGGGCTTAGAAACAGGGGGTGTTGGATTATGGGGACGTTGGTTGGAGTTAAGGGTGGATAAGTTTAATTTAGCCCCCTCAGATGGTGACGGTACAAATGAATCGCATCCGATGATGAATTCGAATTGACAGCGAGTAGCATATGATCTACGTCTTTGTCACTTTCTCTCCAAGACTCAATTCGACCGGCTGGTTGATCTAAGGTGAAACTATTAACGACTTTATTTAAATGTGTTTTTTACTTATTTTGGTCAGATACGCAATCACTTTGATAATCGACTTTTGTTAGTCATGGTTGAATGTTTGATAAATAAGATGGAAAATAACTCCTAAGAGTTAATTTCCATGGAATTGAAAACTTGAAAATATTTTTCATGGAAAATTTTGTTAGTGTTGTTTGATTGCAATTATTTTCCAGGTGAAAAATGTTCTATTTAACATCTTTTGTGCGTTTGATTTCTAATATTTTTCATGAAAAAAAAGTAAAAAATATATATAAAAAACAGAAAATTAATAAAAATCCCAAAAAAATAATAAAAATAGCAGAAAATTAATAAAATTTCCAAAATATTAATAAAAAATAACCAAAAAACTTTAAAACTTTAAAAAAACACAAAAAATGAATAAAAGACTTGGAAATAAATATTAACCCGACATTAAATATAAAAAACGGAAAAAATGTATTCGGAGTATTAAGAAAAATAAAAAATGAATAAAAATGAAGTCCACCACGCCCCCCCCCCCCCCCCCCCCCCCCACCCCCATCCCAACCCAACCCCCAACTGCTTCATCCCCCTGGTATTAAATATAAAAAACGAAAAAAATGTATTTGGAGTATTAAGAAAAAATAAAAAATGAATAAAAACCAAGTCCACCACGCCCCCCCACCCCCATCCCAACCCCCAATTGTTTCATCCCCCCGTGTCGTCAGGTCTGTTCTTTTTTTTTTTTAATTCTCTTGTGTTTTTTTAATTTTTTTCAAATATTTGCATTTTTATTAATTTTCTAGGGTATTTATTCATTTCCATTTTTTAAATTTTTTGAGCGCTTTTTTATTTTTGTTGAATTAATAAATTTATGACTTTTTAATAAAATTCTGGGTGTTCTTAAAATAAATTCAGGGGTTAATATTTATTTTCTATTTTTTATTCATTTTCTATATTTTTTTCATTATTTTGTGTTTTTATTGATTTCTCTCTTTTTTTCTTGTTTTTTTTTATTTTCTAATGTTTTTTAAAATTAATTCAGGGACTAATATTTATTTTATGTATTTTTTTCATTTTATGTTATTTTTTTTCTTAATTAATAAGTTTCGGACTTTTTAATAAATTTTTGGGCGTTTTTTATTCACTTTCTGTATTTTTTTAATTATTTTTTGAGGTTTTATTCACTTTCTGGATTTTTTTTCATTATTTTTTGGGGTTTATTCACTTTCTGTATTTTTTCATTATCTTATTCACTTTTCTGGACTTTTTTTCCTTATTTTTTGGGTTTTATTTCACATTCTGGATTTATTTAATTATTTTTAGTGATTTATTCACTTTTTAGAATATTTTTCAATATTTTGGGTTTTTATTCACTTTCTAGAATTTTTTTCATTTTTTGGGGGGGTTTATTCACGTTTTTGAATGTTGAGGGGTTTATTCACTTTCTGAATTTTTTTCATTATTTTTGGGTTTTTATTCGCTTTCTAAAAAAATTTCATTATTTTTGGGTTTTTATTCACTTTCTGAAATTATTCATTATTTTTGGGTTTTTATTCAGTTTCTGGATTTTTTTTCATTATTTTAGGGGTTTTATTCACTTTCTGGATTTTTTATTATTATTTTTGGATTTTATTCATTTATGGATTTTTTTTATTTTTTGGGATTTTATTCACTTTCTGTATTTTTTTTCATTGCTTTTGGTCATTTTATTCACTTTCTGGATTTATTTTATTATTTTTGGAATTTTATTCATTTTCTGGATTTATTTCAATTTTTTTAGGTTTTTATTCACTTTCTGAATTTTTTTCATTTTTTGGGGAGGTTATTCACTTTCTGCTTTTTTTTCATTATTTTTGGAATTTTATTCACTTTCTGTATTTTTTCATTATTTTTGGATTTTTATTCACTTTCTGAATTTTTTTTCATTATTTTTGGATTTTTATTCACATTCTGAATTTTTTTCATTATATTTGGGCTTTTACTCGTTTTCTGAATTTTTTATCAATTTTTTGGGCGTGACAATTCTTTTCCCTGGAAAATGAATAACAAGGTAGGAGGAGGTTTTTTAATTCCATCTTTTTGTGAAAAAAGTGGTTATGTGAGTTGTTTTAAGGAAATCAATTCCATGGAAAATTTTGTTTACCAAACATTCAAAAGATGGAAAATGACTCCATATATTGTATTTTCCATGGAAAATAAGTGTTATCAAACACACCCTTAAATTAAACGGATTTCTTTGTTTTGTGACTCATAACTCAATTATCTTTTATTTAGTCAATTATCGTTTAAATGATAGCAAAAAGTTTCATAGAGAACTTCGAGTAATCATTTTTTTCTTATGTGACTCAGAACCCCTGTGATTTTTAGTTTATTTCCATGTCTCTGTCACTGATTTTGATTGGGAAAATTATTAGAACTAACTAACTTCTGTTAATCATTTATTTTATTTGTTATTCTAAATCAGATTTCCGACTGGCATTTTTTATGATTGGTCTGTCCTCATCGGCGGCTAATTTTCGATGGCCGGTCAGGCGGTTTCCTAATCTATGTGGGTTCAGATTTCTGCATGCTGGATTTTGGGTTGGGCCCGATTTGTACCCATTTGGGTCTGGGTTGCGATGCACTTGATGGCTCGGGTCTTTCTTACCCTCTTTGACAAAGAAACGTGTAAAGAAATCAAGAATCTACCTTTTTTCCTTGTATAAACTCCACGTCCCCTATCATTTTTTCCCATCAGCAAATTCCAAGATATACAACAGTGGCGTTATAAACAAAAGAGAAGTTTTGGATTTTATTTGTGTAAATGTATATTGATGCTAATGGGTGTGAATATTTTTTTTCAGTACATGATCTCTTGTGATATGGTTTATGTGATATTATTTGTATAATTTGGAAACATGAGGAAATAATTAAAAAAAAGGATTGGCTGCATTGTTGAATTATGTTTCATTGTGTTTGATTTGTATAATAGTGCAAATTATCATCACAGATCACAAGGTCGAATACTATTAGATAGGTATTCTTCTATGGGCCAAGAACCACAATATTCAGGGCTATAAAAAATATATAGTAGAAATTACTATTTTTTGTATTTTACTTTTGATCTTAATTTTTAAAACTACTCGGATATTTTTCAATATGCTAATGTATAATTCGTTTAAAGACTAATAAGGATTTAGGAAGTATATTAGATAGGTGTGCTTCATTTCATTAAGGGACCATTTGGCAACTCAATTCCACGGATCGAAATTAGAATTAGGGCCCGTTTGGCAACTCAATTCCAAGGCGTGGAATTGGAATTGGAAGGCCAATTTGAATTCCACGGAATTGAAATTGGCCTTCCAATTCCAATTCCATGCCTTGGAATTGGATTGCCAAACAGGCCCTTAGAAAGTCAATTTCAATTATGTGGAATTAAAATTGATCTTTCAATTTCATTTTCATAACTTGAAATTGGGTTGCCACACTGAACCTAAATGAAATTGAATCTTTTGGGCGAATTTTTACTTTTATTTACTAAATATATTTTTTTGGGTTTAGTCCCATTTTTAAACTTTTATTTGTCTCCCATCCCATGTGTTTTCTAAGTTATTTTAAGTCCCATAACCACCTTCAACTTCCATGTAACCTCTTCTAACCGCTCATGTCTCTTTTTGTAGAGAATTACAAGTGTAAAAATATAGGACCAACAATCAAAAAATAATGACGTGGGACTAAACAAACATATATTCAAAAAAGTGGGACTAAAAACTTGTAATCCCTACTTAATATTCTATTTATATTTTTTGTCGTTTATTTTAATATCATAATTTGTGTAATCATTTAAGTTACGAACATAAATGAGCTCCAAAAAATGATTCATCCCTCTAAAATGGTAATTTTTTCACCAAATTTTTTTAAAGACAATTTTTTTTTTTAATTGTAAGTCTTGAAAAGATTAAAATGACTTCAAATATTCAAATATTAGTTTTCTTATATATTATCTATTTATTTTATATCTATGTAGATGTTAGCTTAAACACCAGATCTTTGTTTTTGTTAGTAGGCTTACTATTAAGAAAAGACAATCCGAACAAATAGCTAAGAAAGGAAAGGATGAAAATGATTCTAACAGGCCAAAGACACCTGGCAGTGGTTTCTTCGTATTCATGTATGGAACTGATATCAAAAGTTTTGGTTCTTAATCAAGTAATTATTCAGTATGCTTTGATTGATGTTTTATGTATGTGAATATAGGGTGGATTTTAGGGAGCAATAAAAAGAGAAGCATCTGGAAATAAATCTTTACCCATTGTAAGTTTTTTAGTTTGACATAACTTTTTGTAATTTAGATCATTCTGAGTATGTGATGGTAATGATGTTATTGTATTATAATTGATTAGGTCGTTAAAGCTTGTGGATACAAATGGAAGTCTATGATCATACTTTTCCATTTTCACTCAAGTTGTGTTATGATTATTATGAGGTTTGGAAGGGAAAAGTGGTTCATAGGTTTGTTTTCAAATTAGATTTTAATTGGACTTTGTTCATAAGAACTACCTTTTGTTGTTGAGTAATGCTACTCTTACCTAATTTTTTTACCCATTTCATACCCAATGTGCTTTAAGGTCGCGAGTAGCTTTAGATGGAAAAACTCAAAAAGTAACAAGCTCCACATAAACAGTAATTAAAATTAGATTAAATAAAAACAACACACATTCACTATTAAAACTGCTGGCAATAGGAAAAAAAAACAAAAGCAAACCCCTTCCTCTTCCCCTTCCTTACTCTTTTTATTTTTCTCTTTATTGATTAACAAAAAATATGTCTTGATGGCTTCTAAGGGGTTATGGAGTTCTTCTGAGACTGTGTTGTGTGTTGAAGTTTGGTAGGAAGTATGTCTTTAGGAAGGTGTTTGATGGTTACTTCATGGAAAGTTTTTGTTGCAAAGTTTCTCTCTCTCATCAAAGACAAGTTTCTTATTTGTGGCGTTGAATGTTTGATGGGTTGATGATTTTGAGATCATATGGTTTGTCTAGAGGTGCTTGCACGTGTCCTTGATCTGGGTTTATGTAGAGCTTTTCAGGTAGTGATCTGTTTTGTTTGGCTTGGGTTTTTTTTGTAGACTGGGTTCGTTTGTTGTAGAGATTTTTGGATCAGTCTTTGTGGGATTTAGTGTTTGTTTAGTTGTTTAGCTGGATTGTGTTTAATTGGTTTTTTTGGGACTGCGTGTCCATTTGGCAATCTGTTGACTTTTATTTGATTGTGTTGGCCTTTGGGCTTAGGTTGTACTTTTGGGGCTTGCCTATTTTAATTAATTCATATTTCACCAAAAAAATATGTATTGTTTTAGTCTGAAAATTTAGAACTTGGTATGTATGGGATTACTATATCCACCGCTATGTTGACGGATTATTTGAAAACTAAAGCCAACATTTTTTCCTTACGACTGAATGTTCATGACTGTTCTGTTCATTTAGGATTTTGTGATGAAAGTGCACTATTTGAACATATTAGATTTGTCAATATAGAGACAAAATGATATCTAAATTGGGTCATCTTTCTTATCTTCTTCTTCTTCATATTGTCCATGTATTATTTAAATAAATTTCTAAAAAATGGTGGTTAAAAAATATCTACATGATATAAATTTCCGATCCATGTTTTTTCTTATTACTTATATGTTGTGCATTGTGTCTCGCCCGCGCATCGCGTGGGTTTACACCTAGTATATTAATGTCATGATGTACTTCACTTTTTAAAGAACATATGTCTTTAATTTAATATGAAAAACAACATTTAGCACACCAAGTCGATTTTTATGATAATAAATTATCTAAGACTAAAGACACACAAGTCTTGGATAATTAATCGTTCATCTCTTCAGAGATGACAAGATACTTATTCGGATTATTTATGGTCAAGTATATTACATAATTATATGAGTGGAAGAGGAGGGATAGTTAGAAAAACAACCAAAAATTACTTCACGAAGTTTAATAAAATTCAAAGCCATTATGATTACAATAACTAACATTCATCACTCTAACAATTCAGTTCAATAATTAAATATGTTGTTATATGCTCATTGATTCAAAGACCAAACATTTTAGAATTATTTGAGATGTTAAACTTACCTTACATGTTTCTGAGAAGGTTGTAACAGAAGTCAAGGGAACAAACTGTTTAAACCTATTATTTCCTAAAATAAGTACGGTCACTTGTGTTCAGGAAATAAAAGTTTTGTACATAAGTTCATGATGATGCTAATGAGTGAACTAAAATGTTAATTTCTAGTTATCCCCTCCCCCTTTTATACTAGTATACTCGTTCATTCAAAGACAAAACAGTTTAGAACTACTTAAGATGGTAAACTTAGCTTGCATGTTTCTCAAAAGCCTGTAACGAAAGTTAAGTAAGCAAATTGTTTAAAATTCTTATTTCCTGAAATAAGTGCGGTCATTTGTGCTTGTTGTGACACCCCGCCTAATTAAATACCGGGCGATCACTCCTTTATTAAATTAAATCAAGGTAAACAGTTGGTTCATTCTCAGCATCACTGTCGATAAAAACAAATTTTCCAATTAACACCCTAAATAATTAAGCTAAGTGTCAAAAACATTTTCATACAAACTTTCCAAATTTTAATTAAAGAAAAAGATTTATTTATATAAAACAACATTTCTACAATTAAGAATCACATCACAGTAAACCAGATAATATAAAACATTCGTCAATCGAATGTCAACATATGAAAACTAAAAATCACAAATCCAAACTGAATGAATCCCATAGAACAATACTGGAAATAACTGAAATATAAATGTCCCAACAACAACTGAAATAATGGAAAGGGCGACACGTGCCCAATAAATGAGAATGCTAGAATGGAGTCAATAAAGGAAGCCGTCTACGCAAGTGACCTGCAACTCCCACCTAAGCTGCAACACGTTCCTCTCAAGGGATCCTAAGCAAGACGCCCCTGTGGCTGGGCACCTGAAATATATACATATATATACAAGAGAGAGAGAGAGAGAAAAAAACGGGCCAGAGCCCAAAAGTGTGTTTGATTTAAAAATACTTTTAGCAAGTATTAAATTGATACAGGCCAATGCAACAACATATTAGTGCGACACACTCTTGAGCAAATCTCACCTCTCTTCTATTGTGCACACCTATCGCACTAACCTTCCCAACGGTTTATCTTATCATTTATCGTACTAGTCTTCCTAAATGATTTAACTTATCTTAGATTACTCGTAAGATTTACAATTCAACGATTCCATTCAAAATGTTCCAAATAGTAACCAAAGTTCTCCATTTTTAACTTTATAAAATCAATAAGTTTTCCAGTGACATATTATACTTTCTCAAAACAAGTATTCATAATTTAGTCCAGAATTATTCCTCACTTACTACGTTACCACAACAGTTTAAATTCCTCAATCCAGATATATATATAAAGCACTAGTATAATATATATATATATATATATATATATATATATATATATATATATATATATATATATATATATATATATATATATATATATATATATATATATATATATATATTTTAACAGCACCAACATATAAACTGTGGTGTAGGCATACTCTGCTTTCTTAAAACAAGTATTTACAATTTTTAGTCATCAACCATGTCCTACATATCAAATCACGGTAGGTAGTTCCAATTTCAGAATTTCATATATATATTAACTACTCGTATAATATATATTATAACAGCACCCCCAACTAAATTATGGTGCGGGCATACTCTACTATCCAAAGCCCCATATCACTCATATTAAGGGGAATACATTCGGAATCACTCTCTAAATGTATTAACATACATACACAAACAATATTGAGGCGAAGAATAGATTACAAGTCTCTAAGAGGATGGCACATGCCTGCGTCTCTTAGGACCGTCTGAACTATCACGTCGATAGCCTGTACCAAGGACATCTATCTTCTAGGGTACAAGTCAATATCCCCCATAAAGGTCCCATCGAGATAAGACTTGTCCCAGCGCGGTAACCTCAGGGATAGCAAGTAGTGTGGGCATGATTTTCACACATAGATAGTATATGCATACACAATCATATAACTATACTAACATTACCATATCAATATTAGGTAAATTCTCAATTCCCATAATTTTGACATTTTCATATTATCATATTATTAGTATCGCGCATAAGGGTTCGTTTCTAACCTTAATTCGAAGTATTCTTCCATCTTATTACGTAACTCACATGGACTCTCTCTTCCCAAGTATAAAATTCAGTAGGTGTCCTATTTACGTTCCAACGTAACCCTCTTATGTAACTTTCCCTTTAAAACGATAATTTATCCAACCTAAGGTAAATACCCCATAAATACCATCCTCGTCGAATATTAAAGATCCCAACATCTTTTCATATACCCTACTGGTCCCCAATGTCTCCCAAATTACTTTATTAAGAATGCCCAATAATTATTTCACGATAAACTTAATTTAACTAATTAAACAAGGGAAATAGGAGTCTGCCAGGAGGGGTCGATCGATCGAAGCCTGGGGCTCGATTGATCGAACCTTCGATCGATCGAAGCTCTAGGATCGATCGATCGATCAAGCAGGTCTGGGCAAAATTCTGCAGAATGCAGTTACGGGTTTCACTAAATTTCTTCAACCAAAACCATGTCTTTCCATTCTAATCGTCCCAAAAATCCTACTACTATCATTATAACAATATACCAGATGTTTATAACGTAAATCATGTGTATATCTAACATTAAACATGGATAATTAACTCAAAATCCCATCTAATCATCAAGAACCCTAGAGTTTTCCTAAATCAAGGTTCTAATCTGTTTTTACCAGAAATTCCTTATAATATATCATCAAAATTTCGTGGGTTATATTCCTCTACATGGCAAGGGTTCCAGAATTTCCATATAATCAAAACTACATGCATTATCCTAACACAAATTGAGTTTTCTTCCATAGTTTCCATCTCTAAACAATCCTATACTAATATGAAGATTGCATTAACGAAAATACGCAAGTCATATACTTGCCTGGGATTTTTGGTATGCAGATTCACGGTTGATTTTGGTATGGCTGCGTTCCTTGTCTCGCGATCTACGCGGTGGTGGTGGTGGCGGTGTAATCCGGTGGCTTTTTGGCCTTGAATTGCCTTGGAGCTCTCTCCTCTCTTCTCCAATGGCCGTCACTTGATTTCTGGATATTCTAACCCTAAAGGCTAACCTAAATGCTTGATATAGGTTGCTGAATTTCGTGGGTTTAATTACCCAATTATGTAAAATGACTAAAATGCCCTCCCGGGGTACTAATTAGGCCTAAAAACGCCCCGAGACCCAAACTAAACCCCCGGGTACACTTTTCTGACTATCTCGACCCTTCCGAACGCGTTGGCGCACTCAAAACGACCATCCGAACAACTTATAAAATATTTACTTTTTATATCACAAAATTAGTCCCGACGTGCCCGACTTAAATTTCCGAAATAGTCATTTAATTCACTTATGACATTCAATATAACCAATATAGTATATTACTATGTTCATTAGTAATATTCAACAAGTTTCCCACAATTACTAACTCTCGTGACGTTAATAATTATAACATAATTAATTTCCAAATTTTTATTAAATAATCATTCTCATTAAATTTAATAAATCCCCAAATTAATATAGCATAAAAATACGGGGTATTACATACTTCCCCCCTAATAACGGAATTTCGTCCCGAAATTCGGAAAATAAGGCATACCTGGTAAAAACAACTCTGGATATCTCTCGCGTATATCTGCCTCGCGCTCTCAAGTGGATTCCTCCACATTATGATGCTCCCACTGGACTCGCACAAGTGGAACTATTTTCGACCTTAATCTCCTCTCACTATAGTCTATAATAGCCACTGGTCTCTCCTCGTAAGAGCTATCAGACTGTAAATCTATCTCGTCTATCGCAATGTGAGTATGGGCCATATCATCCCGAAGATATCGTCTCAACGACGAGATGTTGAATACATCGTGGAGGCGATGTAAATGTTCTGGCAATCCCAACCTGTATGCTACCGGCCCAATCCTCTCGATGATGGGAAATGGTCCTACATACCTCGGAGCCAACTTCCCCTTCTTCCCGAACCTCATCACTCCCTTCATAGGAGATACACGCAATAACACTTGATCTCCCACATTAAACTCCCGGAAGAACCGTTTTGCATCGGCGTAGCTCTTTTGCCTGTCCTGGGCTACCCGAATATGACTCCTGATTATCTCAATCCTCGCGGAGGTCTTCTGAATCACTTCTGGCCCTAGCAACTTGTTATCCCCCACCTCGAGCCAACAAGTTGGAGAACGACAAGGCCTGCCATACAAAGCCTCAAATGGAGCCATACCAATCGTAAACTGATACGAGTTATTATAAGCAAACTCTACCAGTGGAAGATGTGGCTCCCATCCTCCTCCAAAATCGAGAACACACATGCGTAGCATATCCTCTAACATCTGATTAGTACGCTCTGTCTGTCTATCTGTCTGTGGGTGGTAAGCTGAACTCAACCTCAACTCAGTACCCATAGCCTCCTAAAAGCTTTCCCAAAAATGTGATACAAAAAATCTTGTCCCTATCTGACACAATATTCAGGGGGCACCCCATGTAATCTGATAATCTCAGCGATGAACAACTGAGCATACTGGCCCGTGGTATAATCTGTCCTCACTGGCAGAAAATGAGCCACCTTGGTCAAACGGTCTACAATCACCCAGATAGGATCGTGGTCCCGCTGTGATGTAGGCAACCCTGTAATGAAATCCATGGAAATACTCCCCTACTTCCACGCGGGTACTTCCAATGGCTGAAGCAATCCTGACGGTTTCTGGTGGTCCACCTTTACCAGTTGGCAGGTAGAACACTTGGACACAAACTCAGCAATGTCCTTCTTCATCCCACTCCACCAGTATTGTCGCCTCATGTCCTGGTACATCTTATCGCCTCCCGGATGTACTGCAAATCGGGACCCATGAGAATGAGTCATCACTTCATGACGTAACTCTTCTCCTTTTGGAACCACTAATCTCCCATTAAACCGCAAACCTTTATCAGAACCAACAGAATATGACTCAGTACCCTCGGCTAAAAGTCGCACAATCTGCTCCTGGAAAAATGGGTCTGTGGTTTGTGCCTGTATCACCCTCGTAACAATCTCGGGTGTGACTGACATGACGGATATGAAAGAACGGGCTACTGCGTCCTAGTGACCCAACTCCTTCCACTTTGCTTTCCAGATGTCCGCTACATCGTCTACCGGTCTACGGCTCAACGCATCAGCAACTACGTTGGCCTTCCCCGGATGATACTGTATATCGAACTGGTAGTCTTTCACAAACTCTAGCCATCTGCGCTGACGCATATTCAGCTCTCGCTGAGTGAACAGGTACTGCAGTGACTTATGGTCTGTGAACAAACGGAATTTCTCCCCCAATAAATAGTGCCTCCATATCCTCAATGCAAAGACGACCGCTGCTAACTCCAGGTCGTGGGTGGGGTAATTCTTCTCATGCGGCTTAAGCTTGCGGGAAGAAAAAGCTATAGCCTTCTCCTCCTGCTGGAGTACACCTCCAAGTCCCCGTAAAGACGCATCGGTATAAACCAGGTACTCCACACCCGGTTTCGATAAGGCAAGGACTGGTGCTGAAGTAAGCTTGTCTTTCAGATCGTCGAAAGCCAACTGACAAGCGTCATCAAAAATATATGGTACCCCCTTGCGAGTCAGATTTGTCAATGGACCCGCTATTTTGGAGAATCCCCGAATGAATCTCCTATAGTATCCGGCTAATCCCAAGAAACTACGTACTTCCTTCGGTGTCGTGGGTTGTCCCCACTCCCTCACCGCTGACACTTTACTCGGGTCAACTGCTATCCCTTGCTCAGAAACAACATGGCCCAAGAACTGTACCTCTCACAACCAGAATCCACACTTCTCGTACTTAGCATACAACTGATGCTCTCATAGAGTCTGAAGAACCTGCCTCAAGTGTTCGGCATGCTCCTCCTCGGAGTGTGAATATATCAAGATGTCATCTATGAAGACGATGACAAACTGATCCAAGAACTCTCTGAATACTCGGTTCATCAAGTCCATGAAAACGGCTGGGGAATTTGTGAGTCCGAACGGCATCACCCTGAACTCATAGGACTCATATCTCGACAAGAAGGCAGTCTTTGAAACATCCTGCTGTCTAATACGTAACTGATGGTACCCCGACCTCAGATCTATCTTTGAAAAGAAAGTTGCTCCCCATTGGTCGAACAGATCATCGATTCGAGGCAACGGGTACTTATTCTGTATCGTTACCTTGCTCAGTTCCCTGTAGTCCACACACAATCTCAGTGAACCATCTCTCTTCTTCACAAACAAGACTGGAGCGACCCAAGGTGAGGTACTCCTACGAATGAAGCCCTGACCTAATAGCTGCTCTATCTGATCTCGTAGCTCTCGCATCTCTGTCGGATCCATACGGTACGGTGCGCGTGCTATAGGTCTCGTATCTAGCAATACATCTATAACAAAGTCTATCTCTCGACTGGGCGGTAGGCCTGGTATCTCCTGAAATACATCGAAATACTCCCTAACAATTGGGATCGAATCCAAGGGAATCACAACCTTCTTAGAGGTATCCTCCTCTATGTAATACAAATGAGCGGTCGAACCTCCCTCTGGGCGAGGCAACGCCACTACAAACATCTTTTGCCCCGGAATGGCAAAAACAATGCTCCCACCGAAGCAATCAATCATGGCTCCATAAGCTGCGAGCCAGTCCATACCAATAATCACATCATGCTCGTGCATGTCTAAGACTAACATGTCTGCAGGTAATACCAAGCTACCAATCTCTACCCCTACTCCCCGGCATATAAATAAAAATAAGTGACCCACTCCCCAGTGGTGAGTCGACACACTCCACGGTGCTCTCTGCTGTGGCTAACAACCCTAAGGACTTCGCAAAATATGTAGCTATAAAACAATGCGTTTTCCCCAGTAACAAATAGAATTCGACCCAAAGTTCCATGGATAGAAAACATAGCCCAAATCGCGGGTGGTGCCTGTGGGGCTGCTGCCTGGTGGACATTATAGATATGTCTGTACTGTAACTGCCCCTGTTGCACTGGTGCTACTGAAAAGGTTGGTAGGTCTGGTACCTGAGCTGGTGCTGGGAGAGCGACTGGAAAAAGTGGCCCCCGTGGCTTCTTATGGGCACATTGTGGCTGTGAGGCCCTAACACCCTTTGGGCAATCTTGGCGTTTATGGCCATGCGTGCCACACACAAAACATTTGCTTCTGAAGTTACTCCCCCTCTGACCCTGCTGCTGTTGGTGTCGGCCTTGCTGACTTGGGGCTTTATTCCTCTTTTGAAACTGCTTCATTTTACCACGTTGTTGACTAGAAGTTACCCGGTCTTGGGTAGTTTACTGTCAAAATTTTGGAGTCTTCGCACATTTGTCAGCTTTGGTCACATGCATTTGGCTAACCTCTCTAGGTCTTTTGCCTTCTCTAAGTTGCATGTTGCGTTCTTGGTATTGTAAAACTGCAGTGGTGACTCCTTGTGCTACGATGCCTGCTAACTCGACGGTTGATATTCTCTCTGGGAACACCTGAGGTGCGAGTCGATTTTGCTCGTCGACTCCCTCAACCGTTTTAGCTAGTTCTTCTCGACGGTCCATCTGAAAATTTAAATGAATTTGGATGAGTTCATCATTCAAATAAACAAATCGCAGAAGCACGAATTCCCAATGCATAGAGATGAACACTACATTCCTAGTATTAGGGCTCTATATCAAAGAAAGCAGCGCTGAAAGCATAATAAGCCGCACAGATCCTAAGGACACTAGAACCTGATGCTCTGATACCACCTGTGACACCCCGCCTAATTAAATACCGGGCGATCACTCCTTTATTAAATTAAATCAAGGTAAACAGTTGGTTCATTCTCAGCATCACTGTCGATAAAAACAAATTTTCCAATTAACACCCTAAATAATCAAGCTAAGTGTCAAAAACATTTTCATACAAACTTTCCAAATTTTAATTAAAGAAAAAGATTTATTTATATAAAACAACATTTCTACAATTAATAATCACATCACAGTAAACCAGATAATATAAAACATTCGTCAATCGAATGTCAACATATGAAAACTAAAAATCACAAATCCAAACTGAATGAATCCCATAGAACAATACTGGAAATAACTGAAATATAAATGTCCCAACAACAAATGAAATAATGGAAAGGGCGACACGTGCCCAATAAATGAGAATGCTAGAATGGAGTCAATAAAGGAAGCCGTCTACGCAAGTGACCTGCAACTCCCACTTAAGCTGCAGCACGTTCCTCTCAAGAGATCCTAAGCAAGACGCCCCTGTGGCTGGGCACCTGAAATATATACATATATATACAAGAGAGAGAGAGAGAGAAAAAGAAACAGGTCAGAGCCCGAAAGTGTATTTGATTTAAAAATACGTTTAGCAAGTATTTAAATTGATACAGGGCAATGCAACAACGTGCGACACTCTCTTGAGCAAATCTCACCTCTCTTCTATTGTGCACACCTATCGCACTAACCTTCCCAACGGTTTATCTTATCATTTATCGTACTAGTCTTCCTAAATGATTTAACTTATCTTAGATTACTCGTAAGATTTACAATTCAACGATTCCATTCAAAATGTTCCAAATAGTAACCAAAGTTCTCCATTTTTAACTTTATAAAATCAATAAGTTTTCCAGTGACATATTATACTTTCTCAAAACAAGTATTCATAATTTAGTCCATAATTATTCCTCACTTACTACGTTACCACAACAGTTTAAATTCCTCAATCCAGATATATATATAAAGCACTAGTATAATATATATATATATATATATATATATATATATATATATATTTTAACAGCACCAACATATAAACTATGGTGTAGGCATACTCTGCTTTCTTAAAACAAGTATTTACAATTTTTAGTCATCAACCATGTCCTACATATCAAATCACGGTAGGTAGTTCCAATTTCAGAATTTCATATATATATTGATTACTCGTATAATATATATTATAACAGCACCCCCAACTAAATTATGGTGCGGGCATACTCTACTATCCAAAGCCCCATATCACTCATATTAAGGGGAATACATTCGGAATCACTCTCGAAATGTATTAACATACATACACAAATAATATTGAGGCGAAGAATAGATTCCAAGTCTCTAAGAGGATGGCACATGCCTGCGTCTCTTAGGACCGTCTGAACTATCACGTCGATAGCCTGTACCAAGGACATCTATCTTCTAGGGTACAAGTCAATATCCCCCATAAAGGTCCCATCGAGATAAGACTTGTCCCAGCGCGGTAACCTCAGGGATAGAAAGTAGCATGGGCATGATTTTCACACATAGATAGTATATGCATACACAATCATATAACTATACTAACATTACCATATCAATATTAGGTAAATTCTCAATTCCCATAATTTCGACATTTCAATATTATCATATTATTAGTATCGCGCATAAGGGTTCGTTTCTAACCTTAATTCGAAGTATTCTTCCATCTTATTACGTAACTCACATGGACTCTCTCTTGCCAAGTATAAAATTCAGTAGGTGTCCTATTTACGTTCCAACGTAACCCTCTTATGTAACTTTCCCTTTGAAACAATAATTTATCCAACCTAAGGTAAATACCCCATAAATACCATCCTCGTCGAATATTAAAGATCCCAACATCTTTTCATATACCCTACTTGTCCCCAATGTCTCCCAAATTACTTTATTAAGAATGCCTAATAATTATTTCACGATAAACTTAATTTAACTAATTAAACAAGGGAAATAGGAGTCTGCCAGGAGGGGTCGATCGATCGAAGCTTGGGGCTCGATCGATCGAACCTTCGATCGATCGAAGCTCTAGGCTCGATCGATCGATCAAGCAGGTCTGGGAAAAATTCTGCAGAATGCAGTTACGGGTTTCACTAAATTTCTTCAACCAAAACCATGTCTTTCCATTCTAATCGTCCCAAAAATCCTACTACTATCATTATAACAATATACCAGATGTTTATAACGTAAAGCATGTGTATATCTAACATTAAACATGGATAATTAACTCAAAATCCCATCTAATCATCAAGAACCCTAGAGTTTTCCTAAATCAAGGTTCTAATCTATTTTTACCAAAAATTCCTTCTAATATATCATCAAAATTTCGTGGGTTATATTCCTCTACATGGCAAGGGTTCCAAAATTTCCATATAATCAAAACTACATGCATTATCCTAACACAAATTGAGTTTTCTTCCATAGTTTCCATCTCTAAACAATCATAGACTAATATGAAGATTGCATTAACGAAAATACGCAAGTAAAATACCTGTCTGGGATTTTTGGTATGCAGATTCACGGCTAATTTTGGTATGGTTGCGTTCCTTGTCTCGCGATCTACGCGGTGGTGGTGGTGGCGGTGTAATCCGATGGCTTTTTGGCCTTGAATTGCCTTGGAGCTCTCTCCTCTCTTCTCCAATGGCCGTCACTTGATTTCTGAATATTCTAACCCTAAAGGCTAACCTAAATTCCTGATATAGGTTGCTGAATTTCTTGGGTTTAATTATCCAATTATGTAAAATGACTAAAATGCCCTCCCGAGGTACTAATTAGGCCTAAAAACGCCCCGAGACCCAAACTAAACCCCCGGGTACACTTTTCTGGCTATCTCGACCCTTCCGAATGCGTTGGCGCACTCAAAACGACCATACGAACAACTTATAAAATATTCACTTTTTATATCACAAAATTAGTCCCGACGTGACACGGGCACGTCCCGACTTAAATTTCCGAAATAGTCATTTAATTCACTTATGACATTCAATATAACCAATATAGTATATTACTATGCTCATTAGTAATATTCAACAAGTTTCCCATAATTACTAACTCTCGTCGCGTTAATAATTATAACATAATTAATTTCCGGATTTTTATTAAATAATCATTCTCATTATATTTAATAAATCCCCAAATTAATATAGCATAAAAATACGGGGTATTACACTTGTGAAATAAAAGTTTCAGACACAAATTTATGTTATCATACAAGATAGGTTTTCGGGGGCAGAGAGATACAAAGAAATTTTGGGAAACGGGCCATTTTTGCATCTTATGGGCCATTTGGAGGGAGATGAATACGCAATGTTTTGAGGGAGAAGAGTCGTTCGAACTAGATGCAGCTATGTTCAAATGAGCTAGGAACGAGGATCTACTATTTGGTATTTTTTATGATTAGAATCTCTCTCGAGGATAGTTAGAATGATATTCTCGAATCGTTCGAATAATAAGTCAATGTCATTCAAATGATAAGCCAATCTCTTCGAACAAGTTTAAAAATATAGGGAAACATGTTTTCAATACTGAGTCGATTTTCTAACGCATAAATATAACTTTTAAAGACGTGTTTTGTAGAGAACATATGATATCTTTTTTAGATCCTCTTTAGCTTATTTTTAATCATGTTATCATTCTTGTTCAGATATCTCATGTTTTGAGTCCTTGGAAGATATATTCTTCATTGTTGAGCATTTCTTGCACGGTGGACTTCCGTGTTGCGGTTTGATGAGCTGATTTGTAGCAGTGGATACCGGTGCGTATTTGGACTACGTTGTGGACAATTGGTGGATTCATGTTATAGATATGATCAAGGTATAGGAGTGAATATTTCATCATGCTTAAAGGGAGTCGAGTCAGTGTATAGGTAATTTTGTCTTCTTGTATAAACCCTCATATTATAGTGGACTTTTATAGGCTACGTCATCCGGAGTTTTTTCCATTGTGAGTTTTTCTTGTACATCACAACTTTGAGGTTTGACTGCTTTACTTTACCTTAATTGAATCTTGCATGATGACATAATAATTAATTGGCAAGATAAAATTGGGTAAAGATCAATGTTTGTTTAATGCCAAATTGTTTTACACCGTATTGATTTAAATTGGTATAATTGCTCACTCGGTAAAAGGTCAAACCCATTACACGAGGCTACCGCCACTACTAGGTACCAGGGATTCGACGTACGCAGCCTTACCCCAGCATATGCAGAGAGACTATTTCCATGACTCGAAGTTGTGACCTCCAGATCACAATTGGTCAACCTTATTTGGTATAATTGCTCACCCGGTAATTGATTAAAATTTGTAACTTTTGTACCATTATATATACGATCCTAGCACTTTCATAGAGTAGCATCTGAGCGACGTGTGAACATGTATAGGATAGGATGGGTATCGAAACACGAGTTCAAAAGGAGATCACGTGATCAAAAGATTACACCTCTGGAAAAGGATGTAGGTTTGTTGTGTCTTCTTTGAGTTCTAGAACCATATTTTGGTCCTAATGGTTCTCTTTTTATAGCCAAAGAGGTTGGTGGGCCAAGGACCAAAATGCCCTCATACGAGATGTGGATCAGCATATAAGCATTTCTGATCGACAATGCCTAGCTCTAGGTGGCATATGCTATAAAACCATTCTTAAGAACACCCTAATATTAATCACGAACACATTAATATGATTAAACTTTAACATACAATTGTTCTTAATAAAAGGATCTTGGATCTTCATGTTTTCACAAAATACGTCTAAAAGATAAAAAATAAGACTTACCTTGATCAAGGATCAATCTTGATTAATTGCTCCATCAATCTACCTTCTTGGAAAAAATACACTCTAATGGAATCTCGGAGTTTCTCTCCCACCTCAGAAATAGTGTGTTATGAGATAACCCCAGATGGTGTAGGGCTCCTCTATTTATAAGGGGAAGAGGGCCGGAATCCTAGTCAAGGTGGGACTCTTTCAAGTCTCCCACTAATGCCACTAACCATCATGTGACTAACGGATAAGATTGACCCAATCTTCTAATATTCGTATTTATCACGTTCCTAATTAATTATCTGATATTTATCACGACCACATAATTGGGAAATTCATAAATTCAGAATTTAATATAATTGAAATTAAATAATTAATTTGGACACTTAATATTAATTTCCAATAGTCTCCCACTTGGTCTTAATAATCCTCATAATTAAATTAGGTACCATAAGGTGCACAATAACTGATAAATATAGTTTGCTTAAATCAAACAATTCATGGATGCGAGTCATGGCGGTTCCATGCTATTCAAGAGCATGGTTCCTTCCATGTACTACAACACCAATGTTTCATTAAACTAAGCCTTTAATATTGGGTATCATAATGGCCTCATAATGTCCTTTTCAATAAGGACTATTTCTGTCAACAATAATTCATAATTTTATGCATGCTTTCTCAAAAGACATAAATAATAGAAATCAGAAACACTTTTATTGAATTCAAGTAATGGTGTCAAACAACTAAGCCAAAATAGCAATCATAGTCTAACTAATCGAGACCCATCTCTTTGACATGTTCCATAAAGGTCTTCAGAGATGGTCCTTTCGTAAGAGGATCTGCTATGTTATCACGCGTACTGATGTGATCAATTGACACTCTTTGTTTCTGAATTTCTTCTTTAACTGATAGGTATTTCATTCAACGTGCTTAGTTACTTTAGGAATACCTAACATTTCTTCATAAAGAAGATTGCAGCGATATTATCATAATATTTCAGCGACTTGATAATAGTGTCGACAACTCCAAGTCCCGAAATGAAGTCACGCTGCCAAAATACATAAGTTGTAGCATCAAGCATGCTACAAACTCAGCTTTCACAATAGTTAATTGATGGATTGTGTTGCACTCCTTCATTATATTGGTTGATAAACCAAAACAAATATTCTTAAGCAAGAGTGAACTTTATACCATCCGTACAACTAGTAAATCTGAGTCACAATAATTGTTCATATTTAAATGAACACATACATCATAAATGTGAGCATATAGTCCTGTAAGTATCTCATTACTTCATACACAACTTTTAAACCCATAAGATTATTTTGATTCTCTACTTTCTAAATATGTGCTTGAATATAGAGAAAATATATAAACTTACTCCCACCGATCTTAAGGTGTATACAAATATACAACGATTCAAAAATAATGATATTATTTCTTAAAATACGTCATGTGGGAAACTTATGTTTATATAATGATCTCCTAAACATATACGCATGATTTATAAGACTTCAAAAAGTAATTTTCACATCCACTTTATGTAACTCTCAATCATAATGAGCTACTAATGTCATAGGAATTCCATGTCCTTACATATAATTGAGAAGGTTCATTTATAACCTTTTGTTCATTAATAGTGAAATATATTACTGCAATTTAGCTTTATCTCATTAAACTACCGTTAGTGTCGCGTTTGGTCTTGATGACCCCCTTATACCCGACTTTAGTGCATCAATTATGTAATTCAACGAGATTTCAACCTTAATTATAGTCCATTAGTTTCACTTCTTATGACTTTTGAAAATAAAACCAAGTCATTATTTATCCCTACGCCAAATTCATGTTCATGCAGATACACCACATAATCATCGAGGATAGTAGAACTTTTAGGATCTTCTTAATACTATTCCTTATGATTTTATCTACATTTATCTCACGGTGACAATACTATCATTTAGTGGTTGATCATTTATTTGTTCTTTGTTGTTTAGACAATCTAACAACTAAAAGAACAAGGATTCAAGAAGGTTATCGATAATGGGATAAGTACCCTACCTTCCCTTATAACCATATTTCATGATTTTCTAGTACCACTAATTTCACCTTTCATAATGAATTTGACTTTAATGCAATAAATATGTGTCAATGACAATTATATGATCTATGTAGGTCCACTTTAAGGGAAGTTTCTCATAATCTCCCACTTGGGCCACATAGGTCGTCCTTATATTAGACATCGTAATACCTTAAGAGCACAACTCGACAATCAAAATTTGTAAGAGACATTACAAAGATCTTGTCCACGAAAATTATGAAATAGAGTCTAGATTTAATTTGGTACAAGATTTAAAGAGTTTTATAAAAAAAAACGCTACGATTATGATGCAGGATCAAACAAATCTTTAAAGAACTATGTCCAAACTTTATTTTTTACAAAACATCAAAACTTAAATCATAACCCTTGAAAAAATATACATCAAAAGATTCTTTAGAACATATCCCTCACGATCAAGTCTAGACAAACATTTTTCAAAAGAAATTGAGGGTTTATGAAAGCAAATGGCAATTTGATTCCCCGAGAACAAAAGAAAATAATCTTATTAGCAGTTCTAGTTTGTTTTGTAAGAAATCCTTGCATCAAAAGTAAATACTTTCTATAACACAGTAAGTATAACTTGAAAACTCTACTGAGATGAATAACTCCTTTCAAATCATAAAAGATACATATTATCTTTATCATTATTAGTCCGAGTGTGCAACATGTAAACAAACTTAATTTGTTTAACCAAATTAAATATGAAATTTTTAGAGAAATAAAATGGGATACAATAATATGTGATAAGATAATGAGATAAATTGCTCACTTCATTAATGCTTTGATTTAACAACACACACATCGATTACATGATAAATTGAGTGCATAACCGTGAGTTTTTGTCAGTAGTAACCGTGAAATATCGATTATATGATGCTTGTAGATTACTTTATTGGGTATAATGTTATTTCATTATATTGTACACGACATTTATGCATAACTTATTTTCACATACTATAATAATGTATGTGATCTATGATGTTCATTCAATCACTCAAAATTGATTCCCTGTAAGGAATAACCTTGCTTGAAGAAATAAACTCAATATACCCCATTAATATCTTTACAATTATCAGCATCATGAGTTACTACTACCATCATCTTTACATTTAATATTCATTGCCATTCTAGTTGGATCACTGTAGTGACTACCAAACATTTCATAATATGAATATTACATTACGTAAAGACTTACATACACAAGTCAATAAATTTTTCACTTATTTTCATTAAATATCGCATGATCAATAAGCTAAATTATTCATGTTTATGGTTT
This sequence comes from Sambucus nigra, assembly GCA_949130495.1. NCBI lineage: Eukaryota > Viridiplantae > Streptophyta > Magnoliopsida > Dipsacales > Adoxaceae > Sambucus > Sambucus nigra. The sequence goes on from OX422216.1 coordinate 588,038,770, forward strand.
TCATAAACTTAATTGGTGATATGATAGTGAAAGAAACTATGGCATCTGTGTTTGATGACCATTATTACCTTCCCAAAATATATATCACCACTAACATTTTGTTCAATTATTGTAATCACAATAAATGAATAAACAATAATATGTATGCAACATCATAAAGTATCATCATCCTAGCATTCAATATCATACATGGACCTGTAGGCAACCAAAATATGCATGATATTAATGCATTAGTCCAATATTTATATCTTCTGGAATGGAGCACTTTAATGAACACCAAACCTTATATTATATAAATATTAGAGATACGCACACATGTTCAAAATCCCCGTAATACATGAATAATTATATTATTGTCTATTCCCTAACTTGAAATTCACGAAAAATTAGACATAATGTGAAAATCAAATAGACAAAGAGTTTACATGAGATATTACACAATAATAGTAAATGGAAGACATAAATCATTTACTTTCGCTTCATCACTTATGTATGAGTAACAAATCAGAAATATTGACCCAAATCATTCATGGTCATACTAATGCACAATACGGTTATAATCACAATTATCATACTAGTGGCATATGTAAATATGACTTTTTAACATTGATGTCAATTATTTAACATTGCAAAAATTCCAATGTTTATTTGATTCAAATATCAGCATGTGTTGCGCTTCAATTTAACCTTATACAAACATTAGGATACTCTGAAATGACTACAAGTATAATATCTTCACATGTAATCTTAGCCTGTATTTGGCATTTGATTAAACTGAATGAATACTTACTTGTGAGTCTCAAAATTTGCAAGTCATGCATTTAAATATGCATATATGCAACGAAATCATAAATCTAGTATCCGCACATATGAATTGTAGCCTGTGTTTGGCATTTAATTCAACTTAATGGGAGTACTAGCCTTAGAATAAACAATAATTCTGATTTTCAACTATATGAATCGTTGGCCTGTGTTTGGCATGAGACTCATTAAAACACGAATATCATAATATTCAACAATATGAATCATTGGCCCGTGTTTGGCACGAGACTCATCAAAATATGAATATTAACAATAACGCAAGTCTAATATCCTACCATATGAAATATGTTGGCATGTGTTTCGCACGAATATTCAACTAAAAAAGGATCATTAGAGCAAGGTTTTATCACAGTTCTAGATAAAACATACATGAAATATGGGACAACTTAAATTTTTTCAAAAAAAAAAAATAAGTTAGCATCATGGAACTGTAGGAAATTACTCCAAAATCTCAAATATTAGACGGAATTCAAAATTATTTTTTATTTTTTTGGAAGTCAGAAACATTATTTATGCAAAATCAATGCTCCCAAAAATATTATACTCAAAACTTAATGTATAATTAATGGTCCAAATATAAATGCATACACAATAATCTAATATTTACAATTATAGATTAAGACACTTTTATGTCTTCTCCATCCAACATCATATAAATATTATTGTCGAAACATCAATTCATAATTACATTAGTACCTATGGGATACCAATTATAGATTATGCACAATAACCTAATATATCGAAATGCTATTGTCAAACACATAATCATACATCTAATATTCAATATTTTATATTGAACCCTTTCATCAATACCAAATAATACATAAGATGAATATTAGAACAACCATGAACATTAAAAACAACCCCTGTGGTGGAAAAATACATAATATTTGGAAAAATCGTAATTTTTGCCAAAATATAAAAATTTGAGTTAGCACCACTGGGATGTAGATAATTACTCCAGGATCTCAAAACAATTTGCGGAATTCAAAAATCAATTTTCTGGAGTGAGATATTGACGTCAACATTATTACCAAAAACGGTAAAAACGCAATTTTAAGAGTCTTAACGACGTCAAAACGAAAAAGTAAGGTGGTGCCCATTGTATACAATGGGTTTTGTTTATTTCGACGTTTCCAGTCGACCATATGAGTTTCGATAAATTCTGAGTAAGTTTTGACCTTTTATTCTAACCAGTGAGTATTGGCGATAGAAGAAAAACGTCACAGAAAATCTCGGACACACTTTAAGAGCAGATTTAATGACAGAAATAAGACGTCGCAGAAGGTCTCAGGCACAAAAGCAATTTAATGACATAAATAAAAATGTCGCAGAAAGTCTCAGGCACATATTTCATTATAAACGAACATCAATAAGGAAAATCATGAGATCTTAAACTTTAGCTCTGATACCACATATAAAACCATTCTTAAGAACACCCTAATATTAATCACGAACACATTAATATGATTAAACTTTAACATACAATTGTTCTTAATAAAAGGATCTTGGATCTTCATGTTTTCACAAAATACGTCTAAAAGATAAAAAATAAGGCTTACCTTGATCAATGATCAATCTTGATTAATTGCTCCATCAATCTACATTCTTGGAAAAAATACACTCTAATGGAATCTCGGAGTTTCTCTCTCACCTCAGAAATAGTGTGTTATGAGATAACCCCAGATGGTGTAGGGCTCCTCTATTTATAAGGGGAAGAGGGCCGGAATCCTAGTCAAGGTGGGACTTTTTCAAGTCTCCCACTAATGCCACTAACCATCATGTGACTAACGGATAAGATTGACCCAATCTTCTAATATTCATATTTATCACGTTCCTAATTAATTATCTGATATTTATCAAGACCACATAATTGAAAAATTCATAAATTCAAAATTTAATATAATTAAAATTAAATAATTAATTTCGACACTTAATATTAATTTTCAACATATGCAAGTGGGCCAGAGCATACTTATGTCCCATGAGTGCCGTCAACACCATATTATCTTAATACAAATCTTAGCCGACATTGCACATAATTGATTTTATAGAAATTAATCATTGTTGTCGCGGTGGGGTAATGGGATATTATTTATTGTGGTGTGAATTTAGCCTTATATCGTGCCGAACAAGAACTTGCTGCATTAAAAAAAAACATGAACGATACCAATATCCAGTACATCTCTTCCTTGTCTACGGAGGAGGAAGAAGCTTTCATCCAAAGCAACAAAAAAAAGAAGAACACTCATACTGAGTTACCAGACATTATGAGCACGGACCCAAACTCCTTGAGACCACAAGAAGAAATGGCCATCCCAACTGCCAACCCTAGCCCTATGGAACAAGATGCCGACAGCGCCAAAGCTAAAGTTTCCTACAGAGACGCAGTCACAAGGAGGGATAACAAAGATGTGTATTTCGATGAGGCCAACCTCTCTTGGACTGATGATGAGGGAAATGAAGATACCCCTCTAAATGAGTCTCAAAGTTTTGACCTTAATGACAAACCCAGAAATGATAACCCGCTGAAACCAGAACTGATCATCTCCCCAAAAAGACTTGAGAAATTACAAAGCAAATGGAAAGACAGCATTATTGTTAGACTTCTAGGCAAGGTTATAGGGTACAAAGCGCTGATCAACAAAATCCCATCACTGTGGAATCTCCAAGGAGATTACGAGGTAATAGATCTTGAAGAAGGGCATTTTTTATTCAAGTTCGACATGAAATGTGATTATAACCACGTTCTCATTGACGGCCCCTGGATAATTAATAACCACTACCTCACAGTCAGGAAATGGGAACCATTTTTCAACCCAAAGACAGCTTCGGAAACTCGTACGACAATGTGGGTAAGACTTCCTTGCTTATCCATGGAGTTCTTCCAAGAGAGAGTACTGCACGAGATTGGGAAGCTGATTGGGGAACCCATTAAGACTGATGCCAACTCTGCTGAATCCTCCAGAGGTAAGTTTGCACGTATCTGTGTAGTGGTAGATATCTCGAAGCCACTGATACCGAAATACTTAATAAATGGGATTGAGTATGACATTGAATATGAGTTTCTCCCTTCTCTATGCTTTAAATGCGGTATGATAGGCCATAGACCAGAATTCTGCCCAACATTTAAGTCTCCGGCAAATACTCCGGCCAATCAAACAGAGAAAACCAATACGATGGCTGGGGACTCAAACCTCAAAAATACAACGGCTAGTACCTATCCTGACAACTGTAATGACGTTAGGAGAAAGGCGGACGCAGTCAGCAGCTCGGAATTCGGGCCATGGATGCTTGTCAAACGAAATAACCGGAAAGAAACTATGCAAAAATATGGGTCTAACAACTGGCACACGGCAGGGTACACACCGAGTCAGAGACAGTACAATAGATTTAATGTTCTGAATGACAATGCAAATAATAAAGTTGCTACAAAAAGCCATAGTGGAGTAGGTAGCGTACGAGGTCAGCAACCACCCCGTACGGATGAAAGAAATAAAGGCGCGAAAATTAGTGAGAATGGGAAGGAATGGTGCAACATGATTGACAGCGCTATGACCAATAGAAATAAGAGATTTCGTGATCTTGGAAAAGCCCCCCAAGCAGCAGATAAGGCGCCACATATTAATGAAAAAGTTACACGGATAGTTCAGAAGCAGGCCATCACTGGCCACGTGGAGAAAGAGACGAATAAAATTAAAGAAAGGACCTGCCATTTGCAACCTAGTACAGAACCTCTATTATCAGAGGCGGCATTGTATAGTAAAAATACTGACCAGCAATTAATACCAAACGTGAACCATCATGATAATATCACTTCTAAACCCTTAAAAACCTCATTTACAAACTTCAACCATTTACTACCTGAGACCTCAACGAAGAACCTGCCTGACAACTCTAACGCGCTAAACGCTAACAATGGAGTTTTCCAGGGAGATAGAGATGTTGCCTCTGGCCATGATAGGAGACACACAAATATCACACAAGGAACTGCAGGAGGAGGAGGAGGGCAACTTCCTAGTGGAAACCGTGGTAGACGAAGCAGTAGTGCTAAAGATAGCATGGAAATTTGCCCAAGTTCGTCTGAGAATAATGGTAAACCCCTTACAAGTACGAGAGGATCGGAAAGCAGTGGCAAAGGTGACGCCAACTATATCAACAGCAGAGATGGTGAAAATGGTGAAGAACCACCTACCATGGCCTGAGGCTGAACCACTACCTCTTCATCCTAAGCTGTATTCAATGAAGCTGCTTGTATGGAATGTGAGGGGGGCAGGTAAACCCCTATTTAAACCTACCTTGGTCGAACTCAACAACATGTACTCCCCGGAAGTGCTTGTTATCCTGGAAGCTCAAATCCCTCTAGCGGATATGGGAAACTTCTTCGATAATCTCGGATTCAATGAGAAGGAGAAATCTGACCCGAATGGAAGGGCGGGTGGCATTTGGGTTCTCTGGAAAGAAGCATCAATTTCTATTCAACCCATAGCGGTGTCCAGGCAAGCCATTCACCTCCTCATCACGAAGAGAAACTACGATGATTGTCTCCTTACGGCTGTTTACGCTAGCCCTCTCCCCACACTTAGGAGGAAGCTTTGGGAGAATCTCTGCATTCTGGCCGATCAAGCGAACATTCCTTGGCTTGTTACAGGTGACTTCAACGATCACCTTGACAGCAGCGAGAAAAAGAGCTATTCTAATTCTGGGGCCAATGGGAACTGCTCCTCCTTCGCCAAGAATATCGACAAATGCAAACTTTCAGAAATCAGTAGCACGGGGCCAAGACTCACCTGGACAAATAGTTGAAGGGGTTTCGCAAATTCTATGGTGAGACTGGACCGGTCCATGGCAAATGCTGATTGGCGTATTATGTTCCCGGATGCAGTTGTGGATAACCTCCCAAGAACTGCCTCGGACCATAGCCCGATGATCATCTTCACGGAAGGTAAACCTATCCCTAAGTCCAATAACAAACCTTTTAGACTCTTGGCCAGCTGGTTTGATAGGGATGATTTTGATCACCTTGTCAACACTAGTTGGCAACAACTCCTTAATATTGACATAAATATTAAACTTGTTACAAAAAATGCTATGCTTTGGAATAAACATGTTTATGGCAACATTTTTCAAAGAAAAATGAGGCTCTTCAATAGAATCAAAGGAATTCAAATGGCACAACAACAGAATTTCTCACATAGCTTGGACTGTCTCGAATATAATCTTAGGCAGGACTACAATAATATATTACGTGAGGAGGAAATTTTTTGGAAACAAAAGTCGCGAGTCCAATGGCTTGTGGAAGGGGACAAAAACATAAAATTCTTTCATACGTCTACCATTATTAGGAGGAGGAGAAATAAAATTGAAAGATTGAATATTGAGGGAGATTGGTCCGACGATAGGGAATTAATAGGAAAACACATTTTGGACTATTTTTTGAACCTTTTCTCGGAGCCCAACCAAAGTAATAATGATTGCTACTTTGACCCCTCTCTCCTACCTAAAATAAACCACGAAGATAATCGAAGAACCAACTACGAGGTTAATGAATTAGAGATTAGGAGAGCCTTATTTAGCATGAAACCATTAAAAGCCCCTGTGCCTGATGGCTTCCAACCTCTATTTTTTCAAAAGTATTGGGAGACAGTTTCCCCGAACCTCGAAGTGACCATAAGAGATAGCTTTAACACGGGAATGGTTCCTGAGCATATGAACAAGAACCACATTACCCTTATCCCAAAAATTGAGAACCCTGAGACCATCAGCCAGTTTCGCCCCATAACTCTCTGTAATGTCACGTATAAAATCCTGGCTAAAGTAAAATCCTGGCTAAAGTGATTGTGAACAGAATAAGACCCATCCTCATGAAAATCATTAGCCCCCACCAGGCTAGTTTCCTGCTGGGTAGACAGACTACTGATAATATCATCATTACCCAAGAAATCCTGCACACCCTCCAAAACAAGAATGGGAAATCGGGTGGAATCATCTTTAAGATTGACCTTGAAAAGGCTTATGACAAGATCAGTTGGAAGTTTCTCAATAAGGTCCTCATTGCCTTTAACTTTGAACCTATTCTGATTGATTTGATCATGAGTTGTGTTACGACTACTAGCACTGCCATTTTGTGGAACGGAGTCCCCCTCCCTTACTTCAACCCTACTAGGGGCCTCAGACAGGGGGATCCGCTATCCCCATATTTATTTGTCTTATGCATGGAGTATCTGTCCTGCAACATCTCGAGGAAAGTAGATTGTAAGGAATGGAAGGGCCTTCGCGCCTCTCCTGGGGGCCCCATTATCTCCCACTTTTTCTTCGCGGATGACTTAATTCTCTTCACCGAAGCCTCTAGTTCTGCTTGTGACGCAGTTATGGAGTCGCTAAAAGATTTTTGCCTACTATCCGGACAAACCATTAATTTTGCAAAATCCAAATTGTTTGTCTCCCCAAACATTCCTAAGAGAGAAGCTCTTGATCTTGCGCACATTTGCGGCATGAGTCTCACAAGTGACCTCGGGAGATACCTGGGAACACTCCTTATTACGGGGCGGGTGAGTAAGAAAAACTTCAAAGACGTCCTTGATAAGATGAAGAGAAAACTCGCGGGGTGGAAGACTAATCTTCTCTCCTTAGCCGGAAGAGCCACGCTCATCCAAGCTACCACCTCTGCATTACATAGCTACAATATGCAAACCATCCCTTTCCCGATCAGTGTTTGCGAGGAGATTGATAAGATAAACCGGAACTTCCTCTGGGGAGATCATGGCACCACGAATAAGGCCCACCTTGTGAAGTGGGACATTGTCTGTCGGCCAAAAAGGCAAGGTGGGTTATAAATTAGGAAAGCCGTGTGGAACAACAAGGCCACTATGGCCAAACTTGGATGGAAAATCATCAATGAGGAGAATACCCTGTGGGTCAATGTCATCAGAAAGAAGTATGCCAATAACCCTAACCCTAGAACATGGCCTAAGAAGGACAAGTCTTCCCATATCTGGTGGGGAATCTTTAAAAACAAGGCTATTCTTAATAAAAATATCAAGTGGAACATCGGCAACGGGAACACTGTCAACATTTTTGAGGATTGGTGGTGCGGAGATAACCCCGTAAAACCAAACCTTGGGGTCACTAATAGTGGAGATATGAAAGTTAAGACCCTGATTGACCAACAGGGACGCTGGGATCAAATTGCTATTCACCATTGGATACATCCTTCGGATACAAGTGCCATCCTTAATACGGACCTTCCAAGGATCAACACCCGAAATGACAAACCTATATGGACCCCCAACATAAAGGGAAAGTTTTCCATAAGATCATGTTATGAGCAGCTGCTAGGAAGAGACCTAAACATCCCGGGGCACAACGAGTGGAATCTTATCTGGAAAAAACAAATCCCCCAAAAATTAAAAACTTTCCTGTGGACCATTCTTCATGGAAAACTACTTACTAACCAGCACCGAATGAATAGGAACATGACTGACGATCCTGATTATATCACCTGTGGTAGGATTGAGGACATGGAGCATGTTTTTTGTGATTGCACAATGGCCAAGAGAACTTGGGAACTCCTGGATTATAGGATTAAACCTATTTGTGAGGGTACGGAGAGAATTGGTGAATGGGTCATTATTAATGTGATGAATAATAAACATGGTACTATCTTTATTTCCACAATCTGGCATCTGTGGAAAGCGAGGAACCGTCGCATTTTTGAGGATGTTTCTTCCCCGCCGTCTGTGATTGCCAAGTTTAGTGTAAACTATGCACATGAGGTTATTAATGCATACACTAAACCTGACAAGCATAGAGGGCCTATTTCTTCTACTATACTAAAATTGTGGTCTCGTCCTTGTGCAGGTAGATTAAAGATAAATACAGACGGGGGGTGGGATGACAGCATCAGAGTGAGCTCATTTGGAGGCATAGTGCGAGACTGGAGGGGTGAGTGGATATCTGGCTTTTTTGGCAAAATCATTGGGGCTCATCCTCTACGTGCGGAATTCGAAGGAATTTTTTACGGTTTACTCACGGCAAGGGATAGAGGGTGGAAAGACATCAGCCTCGAATCAGATTGCAAAATGGCTGTGGACATGATAAACGAAGGGGACTGGACAAATCACTCACTGTCGGCCATCATCCTCGACTGCAAAGATATGAAGACTGACCTGGAAATCGAGGTGAAATTCATCCCGAGAGAGGCGAATAGGTGTGCTGATTCGCTTGCCAAATATGCAAAGTCCCGTGCGGAAGACTTCTACACCCTGATGGATCCTCCAGATCAGCTCAGAGAGATTATTGATGAAGAAAAGAACAAGACCCAGTTTGAAGACTCCGGCTCCAATTAATATGTGTGCTTGTATCCTATATATGGAACTTTTGTTAGGATTTATGAGTTGGCTATATGTCGTGTTAACGTCGCGAACTATGTCTGTAAGTTGGTTGATTAATTAATATATTTCCCGTTCTACCAAAAAAAAAAAATTTATTGTGGTGTCGATCAGCAGGTGACTATTGGGAAAGATATTTTATTTTGAAAATATTATATGGCTGCTGACTCAGTATATGCTGGTCGGCAGGTGTCTCTTGGACACAATGTCGATTGGCAACTACAAGAAGGGGAACAATGCAATCCTCTAGAAGTGACTTGTTATAGGGAAGGTGTCCAATATTGGGGTGTCCACAACCGTGATACAAGCCTTTAATTTTGACTACCTCTGATTTTTGCCACATGTTGAGTGTATAATTGACTTGATTACACCTTAACATGTGCTATATATTCAAATATTTGTGCGTTTGACATGGTGTAAACAAGTACACCAAGCTAATGTATAAATTATTAAGCAGTGTAAATCTTTGTTTGAAAGTCGATGAATTTAAAATCTAATCATTGGAGCATATTAAATGCTCAACGATCGCTTAGGGATGGCAACGGGTCGGTTCGGGGTCGGGTTTTAACTCCCCGTCCCCGTCCCCGTTAGAAAAACCATTCCCCGTCCCCGCCCCGTTCCCCGTTATAACGGGTTCGGGGATCCCCGTCCCCGTTTAAAACGGGTATCGGATTCCCCGCGGGGAACCCGTTTTGAATTTTTTTTTGAATTAATAGATCTACCTGATTTGTTAAACAAAAATTATCTGTTAATTTAACAATCTTTTTGACAGAACAATCTTTTACCTGATTTGTTAAACAAAATATTATCTGTTAAACACAACAATGTTTTTGACAGAACCTGTGAGGAGAGGGCTGATTTTTTGTTAATAGATCTACCTGATTTTTTTGTTAAAACTAAAAAATATTATCTGTAAAGTAAAGTAAAAAATATTATCTGTAAAGTAAAGTAAAGTAAAACTCAAGACGCTTAAACAAGGGAAGGAAGAAAATCATAGAAGAGTTTCAAAAATTATTATTTCTGGACCTTACACCATCATTGAACAAATTTTCATGTCTTTAGTGGTTCATGGAAATTATCTTTGAATAGCACTGGGATCCATTTCTTCTCTGTGTGTGTGTGTGCGTGTCAATGACCCTTTTTAACTGGATTCTTTATTTTCTGTTTACAATGAAAGTGAGCGTAATTGTGTGGGATGGGCCTGTAACTGCAATGAACCTCACTTTAAGATATTTGTCTTGTTCCTCCAATTCATTTATCAATTTTCAGAAATAAATTCATATGTAACACTTTTTAACTGGATTCTTTGTAAAATATTACCTGTGAGGAGAGGGCTGAGCGTGAGGAGAGGGCTGAGCGTGAGGCGGAGCTGCGGACGGAGCTGCGGCAGTGAGGCGAGGGCGGCGGAGCCTGTCTGCGGACGGAGCTGGGCAGCGTGAGGCGAGGGCGGCGTGAGGGATGGAGGGCCGACCGGGCGTGAGTGAGGAAGGGAGTGAGGGAGTAAGGAAGGGCGTGAGGGATCGTGAGTGACTCAGAGTGAGGGAGTGAGGGAGCAACGCAACTGCGTTTTTGTTAGCAGATTATGTGTGTGTTTGTGTTGTGAGGGAAACTAGGGTTTATTTAGTCAGTTTATATATTTTTTATAATATAAATATATATTTTTTAATATATGTTAGTAATTCGGGTATCCCCGTGGAGACCCGAAGGTATACCCGAAACCGACCCGAAACTTTTCGGGGATTTTTTCCACTCCCCGAACCCGATCCGATCCCCGAATTTTCGGAGATTTTTCGGGGATTTTTTTTCGGGTATCCGCGGGGACCCGAAATTTCGGGGAAAATTGCCATCCCTATGATCGCTTCTTACTTTTCAGGGAGGCCTATCTTGATCGAGATATGCATCTCTGAGCATGGATAGGTGTCTCTTCATCCATTGAATTTTTTTTGTCGGTTTGTAAATGTATGTAAGGACACCAGTTAGGCTCCTCGAAGATCACAATCTTGGTTTCTTGATTTCAATAAACTTAAGTGTTTATAAATAACAGACCCCAAAAGTTATCAGATACATTTTCAAGTGCAATGAGATTTTCCCTTGAATAAACTATGGCTAAAAATTATTTTCATATAAGATTACTATATTTCCCTTTATCAATGAAAGCATATTATGCACATGCAAAGAAACATAAACATTTAACTTATAAGAAGTATACATAGTACCACTGGCGGAGCCACTTTGTACATGTCCTGGGCACAGACCCAGGCCAGCCCAGATAAATCCTTTTTTTTTTCTGTAAATATATATATGTACATATTGTTGAGATTATGAGATTACTAAGATTATAAAAATATCGCTGAGATTATGAAATTCTGAAAATATCAGTGTTGTTTTACCCCTTTTAATATTTGTATAATGTGCTTATTGTTTTGTAGCCCCTTTTAATATCAGAGTGTTGTTTTACCTCTTTTAATATTAGTATAAATGTTGTTGTTATTGGTTTGTAGTATTTATTTTTGGGACATATGCCAGTCCCTCGAACATTTTTTAATACCCATTTAGTTCAAGTTTTTTTATTTTGCTTCAAAAAGTCATTTGCCACATATTTTGGAGAAAGAGTGCCGCTGGCGCGGACTCTAAAAATAAGAGAATATTGAGTGCTTGAGGGACTAAATGGGTTAAACTAAAAATATGTGTCCTTTTTAAAAAATATATATTTATAGTAGAGACTATTCAATAATTGACCTTTATTTTTTGGGCATGAAGTTGAAATTAATGTTAATTTTAATTTACTCATCAAAAAAAAAATTCGGGGCTCCCGCCCCCGAACCTCCGAAAATTTCCTTTGGTGCCCAGGCCACCTAAAATTCCTGGCTCCGCCGCTGCATAGTACTGATAGTCTTCTTATGTTAAGATGATCGATTTTTTCTCATTGTCTTTGATCAAATGGAATGATTGAATAATGTAAAGAAACATAAACATTTAGGACGTGTTTGGTTGTGCAAATTGTTTAATTATGTAAATTGGTTCATTGGGAATTTGTGAATTCCAAATTAGTGGATTTGAAATGAGTTTAAATCTAATTTTACGCGATATTTGGTAATCTGAAATTAATGTTAAGGTTCCATCAGAAAGAAGTCAAAAACGAACGGAGAGATAGAGAGAGCTCTTATGGATAAGGATTAACAAATGTGAAATGCTCGTATTTCAAATAGATGCATTTCATGTTTTTGGTGAAATACCCCAATTTTAGATTTTACACGTGATATAAAATGGGTCACTTAGGGCCCATTTGGTTGTCCCAAAATTGTAAATTGGCTTATTAATAAATTGATCAATTTACAAATTGACCCATTAATTGTGTTTGGTTTCATTAATGAAATGATTAATTAACTTCCCCATTTCAGCCCACGTGTAAAATTTAAATTTGGATTATTTTACAAAAAAAACATGAAATGAATTCATTTGAAATAGGAGACACATAAAGTGCATGGACTTTATGTGACTCCCTTCCCCCTTCCTCTCCTTATCTCCCTACCCCTCTCTTAATTTGTTTTTATCTTTTTTTCCTCATAGAACCATAACATCAATTTCAAATTACAAACATCGCGTAGAATTGAATTTAAACTCATTTCAAATCAACTCATTTACAATTCACTAATTCATAATTAATCAAATTATTTGTGCAACCAAACAGGGCCCTAATGAATCATTACGTTTGCTTTGTTCATCACTTAATCAAATTACACACTAACCACCTCATGTGATCCAAACATACTTTCAATATATTTTTATCATTAAAATATGTAGGATTAACCCCGGGATCCGATTTTAGTACAATAGTGACATCAAGTATTATTTAACTTCAGGGAATATGTAAAATAACCCCGAAGATGGGTCATTTTCTATTTTGAACCTTATGTTTAAAAGTTGCAATGCTAACACTGAATTTTGAATACTATTAGAATTCAACCCACCGTTAAACTACCATTTAAATCATTACCCTGTGATTGACCGACAAATGTCTAATTAAAAAATTTATCTCTTAATACAATAAAAATAAAAAATAAATTATAAATACAAAAAAAGACATAAACTGAAAAAAACTAAATATGTTTTCATGTTATTTGTCCTAAATCTATCTCCGAACACACCCTGCTTGCATCTCTCTCTCTCTCTCTCTCTCTCTCTCTCTCTCTCTCTCTCTCCATATACACAAGGATTTATGTATATATACACATATATTTATGTATATATATAACAATCCGTGCATACAGTATATGGGTTTGATTTTTGTTTTGAATAGTTACGTTTGAGAGAGAGAATAATTTGTCTGAAATGGGGTTGGAGTTGTACCTAGGCTTAATTATCAAAGGTTGGGTGGGGGCATCCAATTTTTTTTTCTAGAAGCAGTGTTGATGTTTGGTTCGGGGGAGATGGTGATATGATTTTAATGGAGTTGATTGATGAGGAATGGTTTGACGAGGTATGTGGGGAGAATGTTTATTCTATAAACTTGCATGGAACCTGCGTGATGCGCGGGCATTATATAAAAAACATACTTAAAAAATATTTAAAATCATTTTAATAATATAAATAGATTGGAATCAATTCATCCTTCCCCATTGTGTTTGTTGTTGTAAAATGAAGATAAATATGACAGACATATCAACCCAATTACAAAGAATACTTGGTATTAATCGAACAGTGGACTTTTAGTATATGAGTTGTCAAAAATATAATGATGTGAAGACACATATAGTATATTATTTGATTCAGAGGTCATTTGTGAAGAAAGTCTAATCACAAACATAATTAACTGTGTAAATGCGTTTCAGGAAAAGTTGTATTGTTTTCTACTGCTACAGAAAAAATAAATTTAAAAATTGTCAAACTTATTTTCTGCTTTCTCGACTTCATTGTGTTCCATAAATCCATGATGTTGATTTCTTTTCTCATGCAAAATAAAAGAATTGGATGGTAAAAGATCATTTGAGTATTTATGATTCAACATAAATCGTCGTTTGTTATTTTCGTTGTATTAACGAATAATTTAGAAAAACACATGCTGGATCTTTGTTTGTCATTTTACCTAAAAATATTTTCAAGTTATGGAATGCTATTTACACTTTGGGTCCGTTTGGCAATCCAATTCCAAGGCTTGGAATTGGAATTGGAATTGGAAGGTCAATTTCATTTCCGTGGAATTCAAATTGGCCTTCCAATTCCAATTCCAATCCTTGGAATTGGGTTGCCAAACGGGCCCTTTATGATTTACCTTGAATTGAAAATCAATGAATTCTCTATTATGTTTTAATTAACAGAAGAACTCATTTAGAAATTGTAAAGAGAATTTTGGGGTAAAATTTAGCATTAATACAAGCCTAAGGCAAAACCATCCCCAACTGATTTTTTGTTTTTGAAATTTAGCTTAACAGAAAGGTGTTACTATTTTGTATCTTACATTTTATCAGTCTTAAAAATTATTGACTTAATATGATGAATGGACTATGTTTCATTCAATGGAAAGTGTGATGTTTACCTTTTTTGCTAGTGTTAACAACAGATTGTAATCAATTATGTGATATACACCTAAAGCCTGATAGTTTGTACAAATTTTAAGAGGAACACAAATATCACTCTTACTCTTTGTAAGTGTCATGCTAACAGTCATTCGTAATAATGTATCTCAATTTTGGGTGCTTGTTTTATTTATGTACATCTGATAAAATCGTTTATATCTTCATGGATAAAATCCCTAAATACATGAATTTCATTTAATAGAAAGTGTGATTTTTACCTTTTTGCTAGTTTCAAATTAAAAATTTTGCCAAAAACCTGCTGGATGTTTCTTGGTCATTTTACCTAAAAATATTTTCACGTAATTGAATGTTATTTACACTTTAGTCCTCGTTTGATGCGTCGTATAAGGAGGCCGGATAGGATAGGATAAAAGACGGATTGGATAGGATAAGGATGGGTCAGATAAGACTTGTTCCAATACTACGTTTGGAACAGTTCCGGATAAGAAGACGGGATGAGATATAATATACAATCATGTGTTTGAAATGTTCCGGATAGGATTAATTTGTCTCCAGTTTTCCAAAATACCCTCATTTTGTATTTAATAATCAAAAAATACAAAAATATACTATTATCGAATATTTTAACTCAATAACATAGTATTTAATTCCACGTGGGATGTTAAAAAAAATAATATTATGAGATGATATTAATGAGATGGACACACACACACACACAAGGGTGTGTGTGTGTGGGTACCTCAATTTATCATTCTGGCCCAAGGCGAGTAGCCCAATAAATACGGCCCAAAGTTTGGGAGCCTTGCATCACAATCAATTCAGTTACGACTCAGTAAAAGCCCCTAAAATCTCGGAAGAAAATATTCTTGGAGTTTTTTACTGACGTGGGGGATTCCAACACCCCCAATCCCCAAGGATGAACATGTATATAAAAAACCCTAGGCCTGGGGCAAAAGGCATGCGATATATTTTTTGTAAAACACTCCCCGGAGTATAGAGAAATAATATTGAGAGCACCACAGTGGACGTAGGCATTATTGCTGAACCACGTAAATACTGTGTTGTGTGATTGGCATTCTTTACATTCTTTATTTGCTTTGGTGATTGCCTTTTCTTATTAATTTGTGTTAAACTTAATTGTCACCACAATTGGCGCCGTCTGTGGGAAGAGTTTGTCTTCTTTTAAGAAAGCCCTCACCAACAAAGAATTTGGAATGTCTGGTCATAGTAGAAATGCCCCTCAGGCAGGGGATATCCAAGAGCAGCCTGCACCTCGCAGGATCAGATCTGAAGTTCGTCATTCAGATCAGAGGGCTCACCCAGAGCGACAAGCCTCGCAAGAAAGTCAGGGACCAGCAAGGTCCACGCAAATCTCCAAATTGATCGATGCCTATGAGGCAAGGCTCCAAGAACAAGGAGAGGCCACTCGCAAGCAAGAGGCTGAGAATGCTTGCCTCAAAAGGAGATTAGAAAGGATGGATAAAGAACTCCATCGTAGTACCAAGCGACGTCCATACCGCACTCCTATCCCTCAGGCGAGCAAGTCTCGCAGCCGAGGAAGGAGTCCTAGACGCGGATCCTAAAGAATTGAGGAACACTAGTCGAATGATGAATTGATCGAGCAACAGCGACCAGCTCGCCATTGCAGAAGCCCAGCTTGAGGAGATGATGACATACGACATTTGGTCCGAAGAGAAATGGATCAGCACCCAACACATCGGGTGCCAGATCGACCAGAGAGCTAGCCTGACGAGCTCTCAGACCCCAGATGAAATCCCCTTTTTCAAGGGAGATAGAAGAAGAAGAAGCCCCCAAAAATTTCACTATTCCAAGATTCAAGATCTATGACGGGAAGACTCACCCTATCGATCACGTTAGGTAGTACAGACAGGCCATGACTCTCTGAAACCACAGGGATGCACTAATGTGCTGGATCTTTCCCTTAAGTTTGCATGATGTGGCCCAGAAGTGGTTCGAGAGGCTCCCTCACAGGTCCATCAAGAGCTTTGAGTCCCTGGCAGAGCTTTTCACGGCTCGCTTCATCACCAGCAGGTCCTATCCAAAGAGGATGGATGCTTTACTAATAATAAAGAAGACACCGCAGGAGAGCCTCCAAGACTATGCAAAAATGTACTGGGAGTTGTTTAACGAGGTCGAGGATTGCTCGGAACAGGTAGCAGTGGCCTCTTTCAAGATTGAACTACCCAGCTCTTGCCTCTTGCACCAATCCCTGACTAAGAAGGAGGCCACAACCATCGATGACCTGATGGCTCATATAGAGAAGTAAGCCAAGGTTGAGGATGTGACCCACCTCAGTGCAGGGGAGAATGGTCGAGCTAAGCTCACTGCCAAGGGAAATGATAAGATCGAAAGCCAGAAGAAAGGAGGCAAGAACGGGGGCAACGGAGGCTCCAAGAATAGAGGCAAGAATGATGTTTCAAAAGTATTTCAGGCAGTAAACACTGTCTTCAGAGAACCAATCTATAAAATCCTAACGAAGATCAAGGACGAGCCATTTGTTAAATAGCCCAGAAAGATGGGAGGAGATTCCTCAAAGAGAAATAACGCACTGATATGCACTTTTCACAAGGAAGGAGGACACAAAACTGATCACTGCAAGGCTCTTAAGTCTCATCTTGAAGAGTTAGCCTAGACTGGGCACCTAAATGAGTTTGTGGAAAAGAAGGCAGAGAAGGTTGCTGCTAATGGAGACACAAGGACCGATAACGTGCTCGAGGATGATGCTGGCCATGAGTTCGCTGTGATTCTTGGGGCATCTGATATAAAGCAGATTCAAGGGAATTCAGCCCGGATGGAAGTAAAAAAAGCTTACAGCAGTAATGCAAGATTTTCAAATTGATCCGGAAAAGACACAGTCAGGGAAGCGTCGGTGAGCGGATGACGTCGACTACAGCAAACACATCGTATTCACAGATGAGGATCTAGTGGGGGTAAGAACCCCACACTATGACGCCTGGATCATTACCCTCGGGATATCCAACTATGACGTCGACAAGTTGCTCGTCCACCAAGGAAGCTCATCCGAGGTAATGAATCTCGACCTGTTCAGGAAATTAAAGTTAAGTGTTGCCAACTTGAAGAAAGCCACTGTCCCTCTAGTTGGATTTGCTCAAAAAGTAACTATCCCACTGGGAAAGATCGTGCTGCCAGTAAGGGCAGGAAGTGTCTCCAAGATGATCGAGTTTCTGGTAGTCAACATCGACTCACCGTACCAAGCTATCCTCGGAAAAGGGTGGCTACATGCAATGAAGGAAGTTCCCTCGACCTTCTATCAGAAACTCAAATACGTGACTAAGCGAGGAGTAATGGAGATCCATGGAGACCAAGCGATGGCAAGAAGGTGCTTCATAGTAGCCATCCGCCCAAAGGAAGAAAAGAAGGTCGATAAGGCTAAAGAGAAGGTTGAAGAACAGGAGGTTTTGATACCTTCAAAATAGCAGTTAAAGTATGGAAGACCCGGAGTGGAGGAGACCAGGCTTCTCCCCTCTGCGCGGTTGTCGAAAACTTAGAAGAAGTCGCATCTGGTGGTAGCAAAAAAGATAGGAGTTTCTTGATCAGGACCTCTCTCACAGATCAAGAGAAGAAGGAATTGACGGTGCTATTGAGGAGCAACCTAGACGTTTTCATGTGGGAACCATGCGAGCTGCCTGTAATTAATCCCAGTATGGTTTATCATCGGTTGCACGTCGACCCCACTTTCAGGCCTATCGCACAGAAGGCACGGCGAACTGCTCCCGAGAAGGCCAAGGCTGTAGAGAAAGAAGTAGAAAAGTTGCTGGATGCAGGATCCATACGGGAAGTTTAATTCCCTAAATGGATATCCAACCCAGTAGTAGTTCCAAAGAGCAATGGGAAATGGAGAGTCTGTATTGACTTCACTGACCTTAACAGGGCGTGCGCTAAGGACAATTTCCCCTCCCGAAGATCGACCAATTGGTGGACGCCACAGCAGCTCACAAGAGAATGAGTTTTCTGGATGCATATTCGGGGTATCACCAGATTCCTCTGTATGCACCAGACCAAGACAAGACAGCATTCATCACCACCGTTGGATTATACTGCTATAAAGTTATGCCCTTTGGGTTCAAAAATGCGGGAGTAACCTACCAGCGGCTGGTCACCAAGATGTTCAAAGACCAAATGGGAAATACCATGGAAGTCTACATCGACGATATGCTCGTCAAGAGCATACATAAAGAAGACCACCTCTCAGACCTATCAAGGACCTTCGAAATCCTCAGGAAATACCGAATGAAACTCAATGCGAGTAAATGTTCCTTCGGTGTCCAGACAGGAAAATTTCTCGGGTACTTGGTCAGCGAGAGAGGCATTGAGGCCAACCCGGATCAGATTGATGCAATTAATAAGTTGGAACCCACCCCGTACGATAAGAGACGTACAGAAGCTCACGGGTATGCTCGCTGCCTTGAATCGGTTCATCTCGAAGTCCTCTGGAAAGTGCCACCATTCTTCCAACTTTTAAAAAGAAGCAAGATAGTGGAGTGGAATCAAGATTGCTCGAAAGCATTGGAAGAGCTCAAGGCCTATCTCAGCACACCACCCTTGCTCATTATACCTCAGGAGAACGATTCACTGTACCTATACCTTGCAGTTTCCAGCCACGCTATCAGTTCTGCACTGGTACGCGAAAGAGAAGGAACCCAGTAACCAGTTTACTACGAGAGCAAGACCCTCTTGGACGCTGAGCAGCGATACCTACCATTGGAAAAGCTCGCCTTTGTACTAGTGGTAGCCTCGAGGAAATTAAAGCACTACTTCGAAGCTCACTCCATCATTGTACTTATGTCACATCCCCTTAAAGCAGCCCTACAGAAAGCAGATATGTCCGATAGACTATCAAAGTGGTCGGTTGAGCTTAGGCGATTTGACATCCAATTTCAACCAAGGAATGCAATAAAGGGGCAGGTCCTCGCCGATTTCATCGCAGAATTTACAGGCGAACAGCCTTACGACCAACTTCAATCCGTGAGTCAGAGGGATGATCACTCAACAGAAGGTGTTTGGCGACTGTTTATTTATGGAGCCTCTAATTCCAAGGGGGCAGGAGTAGGCGTTGTGCTCGTTACCCCAGATGATACAATTCTCGAGTAGGGAATCAGGCTTGGATTTGAAGCCTCCAATAACGAGGCAGAATATGAGGCTTTAATAGCAGGCCTGCAGAAGGCACATGCGTTGGGGGCAAAGCAGCTACAGGTGTTCGGTGACTCACAATTGGTCTCCAATCATATAAGTGGGGACTTCAATGCAAGAGACGAAAGAATGGCAGCCTACCTCGCTTTGGCAAAAAGTTAATATCCAACTTTGAGGAAGTCAGTGTCCAACAGTTTCCCAGAGGACAGAATAACCATGTCGACGCCCTAGCAGCCTTGAGTTTAGTAATCGACTCCGACTTAAAGAGAACAATCCCTATCGACTTCCTCGCCCAGTCGAGCATCAACCAGAGTAACGAGCTACCTGATGTGGGACGTATTCTCCAGATTGAATCAGCACCCAGTTGGATGGATCCACTGAGGGACAATCTGAAGGATGGTATACTACCAGACGACAAGAAGGCCGTTCATCAGATAAGAGTTAAAGATGCCCGTTTTCACTTATCTCCTGAGGGCAAGCTGTACAAAATATCATTCACTGGCCCTTACCTCCAATGTGTTCACCCAAAGGACGTCGAGCAAGTTCTGCGCAAGCTTCATGAAGGAATTTGCAGGAGCCATATTGGAGGCAGATCGCTAGCTTTTCGAGCAATGAAGGAAGGCTACTGGTAGCCATATATGCAGAAAGATTCTGGAGTATATGCTCGTAAGTGCAATAAATATCAACTACAAGCCCCTATGGTCCACAAACCTGCCAGCGACCTAAGATCACTTACCAGCCCCTGGCCTTTCACCCAATGGGTAATGGACATTGTAGGCCCTCTTCCTACCGCTGCCGGCAACCGCAAGTATTTGTTGGTTGCAACAGACTACTTCACCAAATGGATCGAGGCAGAGCCACTGGCGAACATCAGAGACGCTGATATGATGAGATTCATATGGAAGAACATAATTACCCGCATTGGGGTCCCTAGAACCATCATCACTGATAACGGAACACAGTTCGAGAGCGGGTCCTTCCAAAGCTTCTGCAATGACCATGGGATCAGGCACCATTTTAGCTCGATAGCCTACCCCAGAGCAATGGTCAAGCTGAAGCTTTCAACAAAATAGTGATCGATGGATTGAAGAAATGACTAGGTGGAGCAAAGGGTGCATGGGTAAGCAAGCTGCTACATATTCTGTGGGCTTACCGCACTACCCCACGGCGAGCAACTGAGGAAACCCAATTCGCACTAGCATATGGAATGGAAGCAATCATCCCTTTAGAAGCTGGCCTCCCAACCATGAGATCCACCCTAGTCGACCAGGGCCAGAATGATGCAGCATTAGTCACTGAACTCGACCTAGCTAACGAACGTAGAGAACTAGACCTAGTAAGACTAGCGAGCTATCAGCAACAGCTCGCAAAGCCCTATAACAAGAAGGTCAATTCAAGGGCATTCCAGGTTGGAGACTACGTCTTAAGGAAAGTCCTTGACAGAGCAGTAAAACCATCATATGGCAAGCTAGGCCCAAACTGGGAAGGACCGTTCAAGGTAACAAGAGATAACCTATAAGGAGCCTATCACTTAGAAACACTGGAGGGAAGAGAGATACCCCGAGCGTAGAACGCGGCCAACCTGAAAAAATTATATTTCTAGTTTTCTTCATTCATCTTTTATCGTATTATTGGAATTGGCAACTCATTTTTTATTTGTTCCTGATTAATAAAAGATTGTTTGGCAATAGCATTCTATGAAGTGTTAATTCTTTATTAGGAACTTTATAACGTGCACATCTTTTCCAAGCGACAGGCACCTTACTCAAAGTATAAAAGCAGGGTGTTACCCTCCTCAGGTTTTCATTATGAAACACGAATAACCTCCTAGCATTGCCCCGGTAATATATAAAGCCCTACAAGGGACCCTTAGGCAGCTCGACCAACCCAGGTTGGTCGCCAAACAAGGTTTGGTTAAAAAAACCTGCTCGGATAGAGTATCTAACACCAGGTGTGTCCTTGCCATTACAACACTTAGGCCTAAGGGAGTGTGACGACACAATCTAAAAGGTAAAGTAGGGCAGAATGGTATCTCATAAGCATACTGGACTGGTAGGGCACTCGCGCAATAAAATAACTCTACCTAGTCGACTATGAAGAGCCCAAGGAAGTAAAATAATGAAGTAGAAAACACACATCACATGTTTAGTCGGCGAATCGCCCAAAACATAAATATTTTATTACTTCATTGCATTTACAGAGTTACATTGAATTAAATGCATCCTAATGAGGATTGGGCCTCTGAGCAAGATAATCTGCTACTTGCGCCCTTCGACCATCGTCGGGATGAGGAACTAATTCTTCCTCAACTTCATTCGCATCTGGCTCCAATAGCTGCCTGGGGATAGCAATTATAGGGACCCACTGGTTATCCCTCCTGAAAGGATTAGGCATCAGAGTTGAAGGAGAGATCTCATGGTGATACTAGAGCACTAAGTTCCTGGGGACCTTCAGCTCCCTGAGAGCATTCAACCATCTCCTAATAAAGGATATCTCTTCGACCTCTTCCAATCTCGTTGGAGCGTCTATCCAACCCTGGTCATAGCCATCAACCCACACTCGTCGAGGACCTTTCTTGAACAGATGCCTCAGCAGCGTGACATCTCTTTATAGCCCAACAGCTATCACATAAGCCCGACGAACATCTCCTCGAAGCTCGTCAGCCTCCCTAAATGCACTCCCATCATCTGTGCCAGCTCGCATACCAGCCGATGAGGAGGAGCCCCTTAAAACTTAAGGTGCGACGCTTGGCGCATGCTCTCTGAGTCGCGATACCTCCCTCCTCAGAGTTTAATTCTCCTATTGAAGAATTTCTCTGACTTGATTGATCTCAGAGGCATCTAGAAGTTTTTCCCTCAAAGCATTCACTTCTTCTTGGATAGAGGCACCAACTTCTTCCATCTCCTGAAGTCTATCCTTCAGTTTGGAAACGAGCTCGGACTGGTCTTTGTAGATCTAGTTCCTCAACATAAGGGACTTACAAATCCTTACAAAGGCTTGGCGAACTTGGTTACTAGCATTAGGGCCAAGGATCCGTCCTAGTTGAGAAGTAGCAGGTATATACTCCTCAACATCAATCAACTACAAGCCATACAAGTATAAAAAAGCAGGAGAATCAGTATATAGAAAGGAGAAACGATTTCATTTCATTAAAAAGCAATGTTCTAAATACATTAACAAACAAAAGGAAAGAACAGTACAAACAGAGCAAAAAAGACAAAAGGATTCCTAAGAACAGGCTAGCTAGCAACCTCAGTTTGTTCAGAGGTCACTGGTTGTTTCCCCTTGTCAACAGCAGTAGGAGCACCTCCCTCAAACGTAGAAATTACTGTCCCCTGAACAGAGGGAGTGTCAGCAGGAATGGTATGAGATGTAGGAACACCACTGTCAATAGCCGGGACAGGTACATCGTCCATAATAGGCTTTTGACCTGGATCATGCTCGTCAAATAAGGGAGAGTCTATGTCCACTCCAGCAGCCAGAAGAGCCTTATTCCAGCCCTTCTTAAAGTTCAACCGGTTAATGTAACCTATCTAAACCTCAGCATCTTCGTACGCAGAAGACCACCCGACATTGTACGAGCTCTCCTCCACCGTCTTCACCTTCTCTTCCAATACCCTGTTCTCTTCCACCACATCTAGTTTGCTCGTACAGACTAAGTTGTAGGACTTCCGCATCTCATTCAGCTCTTTGACCGCTGCCTCCCTCACCCGATTGGCTTTAGTGAGGGCAAGATCAGAAGACCTCTGAGCATTGTTGGCAGTCTTCAAACTGGCCTCCAGCTCGGCACTCTTCCCCTTTAAAGTAGCATTCTGCTTCTCCAAATCAGCATTCCTATTCACCAGCTCGTTGAGAGTATGGTAGAGCACAGCGAATTCGGTCACGAACTGCAAGAAAAAGATAGAGCGTTAAAAGAAAGAATCAAACAGAATATTACAAGTATGGAAAAACGAGAGTGGACTTAACAAGGCTAGCCTCTGACTTGCCTGCAGAGCTAACTGGTCGGTCCCCATCGCCTTCTGACGATCAACAGGTAAAATTACTCTTTTGAGCAATGCGGGAGCCAACTAAGGAGAGAGGGCAACATAGGCCCCATCAGCCAAAGCGGACACGGGCACCAGAGCTTTCCCTGCCTTCGTCCTCACATCCTCTCTCCTTCTCTCGTCTTACCTCTCCTTCTTCTCCCTCTCATCTCTCCTTATGTCCTCCATCTTCCTCCTCTTCTCCACCTTCTTCTTATCCTCCTCCCTTTTTCTCTCCTTCTCTCTGAACAGCTCCTCCTCCTTCCTCTTCTTCTCCTTCTCATGGGAAGCAGACTGAGAACCAATGGTAATATCCCCACTGACAGACTTTTGCTTCTTCAACCACTAAGCGAGAAGCACATCATCGTCATCATCATCATCTCGAATCAGATTCCTCCTGGGGGGAGCCATATCCTCTTCGCTAGAGCTGCTAGACTCACTTGAAGACTCTTGGGCCTCTGAAACCTCTTCCGAGATAGCGGACTCTTCACCAGAGCTCTCTTCACTAGAACCACCTTCAACAGCACCCCTATTATCACCCTCAGTATCCTCACTAGAACTGCTCTCTTCCTCATCCAATTGGATGGGGTCTGTAGTAACTTCTTTAGTAATATCTAGCTCAGGAATACTGTTTACGGGACGAGCAATGAAGTTGGACCCAATGTTTTTATACTCTAGAAGAAAATTAGCTGATCGAGTATGTTCACCGTCAGCCAGAGGTTCCCTGATATTCCGAGCTTTGACTAACTCAGCAACTCGAACCTCACCGAGGGCAAGTTCCAAGTTCTTTGTCCTCGCTGAAAACAAAAGAGAAGAATATCATAAAAAGCATACATTAACAAGAAGATCAATGAGCATAGCAAAGCCTAAGATTACCTATGTACTCCTCCCCATAAAAGGGGACCGTGAACCTTTCAGACCTCGACCCCTCAGTATGGAGAAGAAACTGCCAATTTCTAGTAAGAAGACCCTGTTGCCAGTAATCCTTGTGGGAATCAGGTAGATTTACTACCAATACCCTATCAGGGCTCCTGGTCTTGAGGTAAAGAAGACCAGAACTTGTTCGCGAGAAAGAATAACAAAATCAGATATCGGCCAGCCCTAGATTAGTGCCATAGAGATGATTTATTCTATGGACACCATTAACAATCTTCCAAACGTTTGGCGAGCACTGTGCGGGGACAATATTGAAATAACCAAAGAAATGTAAAAATAAATTGCTTGGAGGGAAGGTGAGACCCCCTTGGGACAATAAGAGGACATGAATCCAGTGAGCGTCCTCAATCTCTCTATCATTACTAGGGACAGAGGCACACCCAATGTCTACCCAATCTGCAATGTTGTAAAACTTCCTAAATTCGGGTACTGATCTATTGCCAATCTTCGCCATTTACAAACCCTAAATTACAAATGCGGAGAAGTTTCAATAGAAAAACACAGAGAAAGAGCAAGAGAAACTTACGAAATAAAGACTTGTCTTGGGACGACGCAAGGTTACAAGCAAAGACGATGAAGAAGATTGGAATTGAAAAATGAAGACCTGGGAACGAGAGCACAATAGCGGGATCTTAGAGAAGATGAGAAAATATGAGGAAGCTTGAAACGACAACAAGGAAATACTGCTCCAAATGGACTTTTAAACGTTTCCAATCATAGCGCATGAGACACAAAACGGGTTGCCGCCTAAATCGGTACAGAAGCACTTCAATCTTGGGATGTGTGGAATAATTTACAAGAATGCCATTATGACAAAACATTTAAAATTATTGAGCCCATATTGTGGCCCAACAACTTTAGGGGCAATTGTGGGTACCTCGATTTATCATTCTGGCCCAAGATGAGTAGCCCAATAAATACGGCCCAAAGTCTGGGAGTCTTGCATCACAATCAATTTAGTTATGACTCAGTAAAAGCCCCTAATCTCGAAAGCAGATATTCTGGGAGTTTTGGACTGACGTGGGGGATTCCAACACCCCCACTCCCCAAGGACGAACATGTATATAACAAACCTTAGGCCTGGGGCAAAAGGCATGCGATATATTTTCTGTAAAACACTCCCCGGAGTATAGAGAAATAATATTGAGAGCACCACCGTGGACATAGGCATTATTGTTGAACCACGTAAATACTATGTTGTGTGATTGGCGTTCTTTACATTCTTTATTTGCTTTGGTGATTGCCTTTTCTTATTAATTTGTGTTGAACTTAATTATCACCACAATATATATATATATTTGTGTCAATCACTCACACACGTACAAAAATTATGTGCACACAAACCAACAGCAAGAAATAATGAGATAGCAAAACACTACAAGAAAAATAGTCATTTATGTCAATTTTAAATTTGTCGTTATGTCGCATAAGCTTTAAATGAGATAAATAACATTCACATAGTTCCATTTATCACAGTTTAAGTATAATGCTCATCTTTTTTAACATTTATAATAAAATTGAGATAAATAAAATAGAATTTATATTGGATTGCATAAAACTGTGATAAGTAACACCTCAAACTCTTCACAGTTTAACAAAAAATTGACATAAAATCGAAAAACAAGCGGGTTACCAATTTTCATTTCCCCCCGCTAACCCATCGAGAGTTTTTCATTTCCCTCTAGCTTCCTCTCTCTCTACCAAACCCTTCTCTCACTTTCTCTCCATGAGTGCTCGATGATGACTCTCCTTTTCACTTTCTCTATGAGTTTTCGGTGATGTCACCTCTCTTCAAACCCCATCGCCTCCTCTCTTGCGCAACTGTCTGTGCCACAATCAACCTGCCATCAATTTTTAATCTAGTCGTCTCCACAATCAACCACTTATCTTGGAAATTGAGGTTTCACGACACATTCAATCAAACAAGGGAAACGTATGCATCTTCAGATCTGTTTTTAAAAAAAAGGTAAATAATATGTTTTTCAACATATTTTCTCTCTAATATTTCTTATTAATTCGAATAATATATGTGTTTGGTGTGGATTAATCCATTTCGAACTTCTGATATATGATTTTTGGGTTAATTTTTTTGTTGTAGAGTTAAATATCAATTGGGCTGCAGTTGTTGTTTATTCTCTGCATACAAAATTTATTGGTTAATATTGTATTATTGAGGCCTGATTATATTAAAGAAGGAATTTTATTTGTGGATTAGGGTTTCTATAGGTTATTGTTTCTATAATTCTTCTATTAATTATGTCCTCTCATAAACTGTAATTTGCATTGAAAAGTTATCTAAGAAACCCTAATTTATATATCTACTCTTACCATCTTAGTTTGTGAGATAAATTAAGGTCCCGTTTGGTTGCGTAAATTATTTAATTTTATAAATTGATCAATTTGAAATGAATATATTGTTGATGTATTAATTTTAAATGAGTTTAAATCTAATTTGTTGTGTGTTTGGAAAAGAAAAATAGAGTTATTTACTTTTGATATGTGTGTGTGTGTGTGGAGAGAGAGAGAGAGAGAGAGAGAGAGAGAGAGTAGTATGGTGAGAGTATCTTATGGAAGTGGTGCATTTAATATTCATGGTGTAATTATAAATTGTGCAATTTCAAGCTTTTGGTGAAATGAACTAATTTAAGTTTTTGTGAATCAACATGAATTGGTTCATTTTTGAATTTGTTCATTCTTGTAACCAAACACTAATAATAATGCAATTCATGAATGAGTCCATTTTAAATTGGCTAATTTACAATTTTGGGGACAACCAAACAGGGCCTAAGGGTTTCAATTGATTATTGTTGAGGATAAGCTGAATGCAGGATCTATTCGTTTGATTTACAGGGATTCATTATTTCTTTTCATGGGATGAATTAGAAGTAATGGTGTGCAATTTTCCTATAATACATTTGGAACACAATGACTGGAATCATAAGATACCCCAACTTGACGAGGTGGCAAAGCCAAATTCTTGAAAGATACAAAAACATCACTTTTCAATTACTCTGTTATTTTAATGTAGTATTGATTTGCCAATAATTTTTATGTTAATTATATATTGTCGGGACTAATGTATTTCAAGTCGTACTGATACGTCTTCTCAGCGACATTTATTTTGTATATATGTTTCTATCTGAGAAGATGAATGTGTAGCTAGTGAAGTTCTCAACATCGGCGATTTGAACGGTCTAAGATTTATGTAAGTTTTATTTATTCTTATTGTTGTAATGGCATAGTAGAATGTATCAATTTAGCTCCATTGAAAATGGATAACTTTAATCTCACTTTAACTTCTTTGGTTCTTTAGTTTACTAGTTATTGTTTACTTTCTATTTTTAAATGTGTTGTCATTACTTATTAGTTGTTTGTAGTTCTATTCAGGCGTCCATGTGAATTGTAGAGTGTAAAATATACCAATGGAATTTTTATTTAAGGTGAGTTTTTCTTTCAATGTAGTTTTCCCAAAATGAATATCATTTTTTGCATAACGTGTTTTTTTTTCTTCTAGTTTTTCTCATGGTCATCAACGCTTTAAACTTGATTGAAATGTTTGATGTCAGGTGTGATCATAGGTTGCATGTTTGTCATCACCACATGAAACTTGATTTGAGATGAAATTATATATTTAAGGATTTTAACTCTGATATCAGTTTTTTCATCTCATCACTACTACCTAAAAAGAGGGGAGTTTCACTGTAACGGTCCAATGACCAAAATACACTCGTACTATTTACAAACCCGTTAATACCCTTCAATTATGTTATCCCATATGCACACTCATTTTTTTAGTCTCCTGAGCATCCAGATACACTCGTACAACACTTCATCTTCCCCATTTATAACTGAACGGTCTAATTGACACCCTAACATTTACTCCCACACTGTCAAGGACTACCCAACTGTTACAATGGGAGCTGAAGCACCAAGAGCCTAAACTACGTACGTAAGTTATTTCTCTATTGAGTTTATTTAATTGAAACTCTATTGTATATTGCTTTGATATTGTTTCTTATCTAAAGATCAAGTTTTAATACCACCGTACAATTTTCTCGTTTCTAATTCAAACGTCAAGGTTAATTCCATTTAATCTTTCTCTGATTTGTAGTTTCAATCAATGGTTCAATATGGAATCATAAATCGTCTATAATAGTTTAGTTTTGAAATTTATTTTTTTCAGTACGACATGTTTGCATTGTTGTGTTTTATTCCTCTAAATTCAAGGTTAATTCCAATGCATTTACTTACCATTTTTAATTTCAATGAATGGAATGCACATAACCTATTTGTATAAATGTCGATTTGTGGTTTGGCACATCACATGTTATGTTGTATGCCAAATATATTGATAAATTTCATATATGTAAGCGATCAAATGCCATAAATTATATATTGATTATTTGAATATTGGTGGATGGTTAATGTGAATTTGCTTTATTATGTACTTATGACCGAAATTTATGTTATTATTATTGATACTACATGTTAAGTTATGTATATGTGATTAAAAAAATAAATTGCGTATCACTGTTGTTAAAGGCGTGCCTAGGCTTCAGGCTCACCTTGGATCGACATCAGAGCCTTGCCACACTTGGGCTCGGCTCCTTCAATAAGGCGCGTGCCTTGTACGGTTAGGCTCGAGGCTTAAAATGCGGCTCAAACGCGCCTTCTTAATTTTTTTTGGATAACTCCCCAAATACAAGAATGGATCAATTGATATACTTATTTTACATATTTTCCAATGAAATAAAGAAGATTAGATAATTCTCCACCCCAAAACTAAGCAAAGTAAGTCCTTGAGATTCCTAGGGAAACTTTATCTTTCTCAAAAGAAACAAACAAAATTTTACTCCAATAATGTTGCATCTTAGAACAATTTGTATGTTGATTTTGATTTTTTCTTTTCACACACAATAGTATTTATTATTTCAATATTTCAATATATTTTCTTTTGTTGATTATTAGATAGTCAAATTTACACAAATTTGATATTTAAATATATATTTTTTCATATGGTAGTATAAGCTCTATTTCCTTTTGACTTGTATCTTCATTACCATGTATAATAATAGTTTCTACTATATATTTCTAATTTTGGATCACGAATGATATTATTTATAAATATACAATTTTTTCGTGTTCTATAAACTTTGCGCCTAACTTCGATCAGGCGCTCGCCTTGCCTTGCGCTTTGCCCCTAGGCTCCACAGGACCTTGGCACCTTGGTGCGCCTTTCGCCTCTGACAACCATGTTGCATATGTATGTTTGTAGGTAGGTAGGTAGATAATGCAAAAAAAACTTGTGTAGCTTTAAACACTGATACTTTGATATTGTGTTTGTTTAAATATGTATGAGATTTGTAATTTCATTGGATGGAATTCACATGACATGTTTGTTTAAATGTCGATTTGTGGTTCAATACATGACATGCTCTGTTGTATGCCAAATATGTTGATAAATTGTTTATATGTAAGCGAACTAATGACATACATTATATATTGATTATTAGAATATTGATGGATGGTTTACGTGAATTTTCTTTACTATATCCTTATGACTGAAATTCATGCTATTACTAACAATATATGTGAATTTACATATTTGTGATGAAAAAAATAAATTGCATATGAATGTTTTTAGTTATGTAGGTAGCTAATGTAAAAAAAACTTGTGTAGCTTATGAAACAAATAAATTACATATGTATGTTTGTAGGTAGGCCATGTTCTAAAAGGCCCGCCAAGGCTCCGCATAGGCCCCGCCTTGGCCTGCCTAGGCTTGAGAGAAACGCATCGCCTACGCCTTATTCTTGGTAAAAGGCTTAAAGCACATTTTTAAAAAACAAAGACAAAGGATTAGTTGACAAATATTGGTTATGAAACATGAATATGAGAAATATGGCTACCAAACATATGGATATGTTTTCAAAATTCAAGGTATGTATTATTTTATTATATTACTAGCCTTAGAATAATTAAAATAATAAAAAAAGGAAAAATGCCTTTTTACGCCTAGGCGCGCCTAGGCTCGAGGCTTGACCTCTACGCCTCGCGCCTTTTAGAACCTGGTAGGTAGGTAGCTAATGTAAAAAAAACTTTTGTGTAGCTTTACACAATGCTACTTTGCTATTGTTTTTGCTTAAATATGTATAAGATTTGTTTGGAGATTTGTTTTGGATCCTTCATGTAAGATCCTATATGTATGCCAACTAATTACATACATTACGAACACATTGTTTGGGGATTTGTTGAGACGTATTCAAAGCCATTGGTGAAAATGTGGAGTCTAGTTAAAAGTGGATAATTCTACACGCATGAAGGAAGAGTTACAATTTGCTAGAATACTTATTAATTGGATGGAAAAACCACCGAAAAAGATTAAAATTAATGTAGGAGAATGAGTTTTTGAACTAACGGTTTGGGTAGAAGTATAATGTTGTTCTTTCAGTGGGCAAAAAGAAAGACAAAATAGGCACATCATAAAGGGGAAATCGCTGAACATAATGGTGTTTGAAGTTAATACTAGAGGGGATAGTTCGGGTCACAAGAACAGGTCAATAGGTGCCAACATGGAAACTCATGGCAGAGATGTCGGCATCATAGTCTCACCAATAGTTTCCAATAAAGGAGAGCATGATACTAAAGCAGAAAATATAACTACTCCAGCAGCAGTTGACGAAAATATCCAAAGGAAAGCAATGATTATTTATGGCGATGAGGGGGAAATCAAGGCAGAGTAGTTGGTATATCTGAAAATCTCATTTAATTGAATAGGTTAGGTAGATAAGATAGATGGTTTAAAAGGCTTATTGGATGTGTAGAAAAGGCCACAGAGAGCATTTATTTCATTTGGCAGGAGTAGTATAAGCCTCATCCTTTCGCATTTAACCCTCGTGAATAGGACCAACAAATGCAGCCATGTATATTGTTCTAGGAAAATAGGAGCCATGTATTTAGGAGTTTGTCCTTGAATGACTGCAAGAAGCTTCATCAAGGAAATACATCATTGCCATTAGTTCATTATCTTGTCTTTTTATGAAGGATTCTTTTGCATAATTGCATATATATATGCACACACTAGTATAATGCACAGAATTTCTTAAAAGCAGCTAGAAAACAAACTCTCTCTTTCAATATATCATACAATTCTTATATCTTTCACTCCTTGCATACCACCTTCAAGCATCTTATGCTCTAAATCCATTCTATTATTATTAAAGTTTTATGTCGGTTATATCATTATTTTCTCCCATCCAAACTTCAATGATGAAAAAGACTTTTTCATTGGCATTAGCATAGGGTTTTATAGCTTATTGAATAATTCTCTGGAGCTGTCATATGGTATTTGTAAACCTCCAAGTTCTTTCCAATCCATTAAAGCTCCGGAAGGGCTTAAATGGTTTTTACAACTGTGACAACATGTGGAGGTCACATTTTAATCATGTTCTTATTAGTAGAGAATCAAGCCTTTTGAAGCAGTCACAATTGGTTTCAAGGCAGAGTAGTTAATTCCTTTTTAGGTTTATGTTTGGACATAATGGAAGAAAGGAAATGAATGTGGAGTTAATGAAAGAAGCTGAATTCTTTGGTGAGATTGTCGTAATGCCTTACATGTATAATTTTGACCTCGTTCTTTTGAAAACGGTTGCCATTTGCGAATATGGGGTGAGTATATAATTTCAGATTGTGGCCTTACGTTCTGTAACTTGAGAAACTCATTTGATTAGTTCTTTAAAATGCAGGTTTGCAAAACATCGGCTGAGTATATTATAAAGTGTGATGACGACACATTTGTCAGGGTGGATGCAGTTATTAAGGAAGCAGATAGAGTATCTGATGGTAGGAGCATGTATGCTGGGAACATCAATTACTACCATAAGCCCTTGCGCCATGGTAAATGGGCGGTGACATATGAGGTACCATTTAATCTTCATTTGGTTCTGTAATTATTTTGGTTGTGGCATATGTGTTAGTAATTTTATTTTCATAATGCTCAATTTTGTACCTAACGAGTTTTGAAAAATTGAAGGCAAATGTTTAGCACAGTTTGTTTCTAATGTACCTGCTACCACATACATTGATGCCACAGACATTGAAAACCATTCGTCATGAATATATTGGGTCTATCATCCCTCATTGGAATGGAGACATTGGTGACACAAGGTAGAATTTACATGTATCATCCGTTTTTGTTTCTAATATAGCTGTTGTACATTATAAAAGCTATATGTATAGCTGCTGTTATAGGGAGGGGGACACGACTATATATAACAACTATATATATAGTTACTGTTATATGTAACAGCTATATATATAGCTGGTGTTATATATAACAGCTATATAAATAGTTATTATTATATATAACAGCTATATATATATATATAGTTGGTGTTATATATAACAGCTATATCTATAGCTGCTGTAACTTGTGCAATTATTTATTTTTCAATTATTTTCTTGAACAATAACTGGTATCTAAGACGTATATTTGATTGATTCTATTTTATTTATGTTTTCATTGTTGTGTGTATAATTAGGGGCAGACCATCTGAGATCTAGCTTCTGCTGTAAATCACACACCCTTCATTTCATTCAATGTGGTTGTAACAACAATCTCCTGGTTGAAATAGAATGTGATATCCCTTTTTGTTTCTTCCAACATTCAGATTCCATTTTTCTTCATAGCACTCACTCAACTCTCCTACAAAATTTAGAAACCAACCCACTTTTATTTAAGAATCCACTTAGTTTACACCCAGATTTCAGCAACTGCTAATTTGATTTGAGAAATTTCATCTGGGTGGGTTGTTGGAAACATGGTGAATCTGGGGTTATTCTCTGAGAGCAAGTTTGTAAAATCAGCAAATGTGAGCTTTATAATTCCCTACTTTACTCACTGGGGGCAGAGTCTTGTGGTATGTGGGTCGGAACGGGTGCTGGGTTCGTGGAATGTGAAGAAAGGTCTTTTGTTGAGCCCTTCTCATCATGGGGATGAGCTCATATGGGGTGGAAGTTTAACTGTTCCGACAGGTTTTGAAAGCGAGTACAGCTACTACGTGGTGGATGATGAAAGAAATGTTCTGAGATGGGAGGCTGGTAAGAAGAGGAAACTGTTGCTGCCTGATGGGGCTCAGAATGGAGAATTGGTTCAGCTTCATGATCTTTGGCAGGCTGGTACTGATGGACTCCCATTCAAAAGTGCCTTCAAAGATGTCATTTTTCGCAGAAGTTTTAGTTTAGATATTGAAACCCCCCCTGGGGTCATTCAGAATAAGTCAGACCAAGAAGATTCAGTCATCGTTCAATTCAAAATTTGCTGCCCAAATATTGAAGAAGAAACATCAATTTATGTGATTGGCAGCCCTTTAAAGCTGGGGCGGTGGAAGGTTCAGGATGGACTTAATTATGCCGGTGAATCGATTTGGCAAGCAGATTGTCTAGTTCCAAAGGAGGATTTTCCTATAAAATATAAGTACAGTAAGTACGGTAAGGCAGGGAACTTTTCTTTAGAGTATGGTTCTAATCGGGAGCTCTTTGCTGACTTTTTGACTACTCAACCAAAATACATTCTCCTTTCAGATGGCATGATGCGAGAAATGCCTTGGCGGGGTGCTGGTGTTGCAATCCCCATATTCTCCATTAGATCGGTGGATGATCTAGGAGTCGGAGAGTTTCTTGATCTGAAGTTACTTGTTGACTGGGCTGTTGTCTCAGGCTTCCATTTAGTTCAGCTTTTACCAATTAATGATACTTCAGTGAACAAGATGTGGTGGGATTCGTATCCATATAGCTCTCTCTCTGTAGTTGCATTGCACCTAATATACCTAAGAGTACAGGCACTTTCAGATAATATTCCTGAAGAAATCAAGCAAGTGATACAAAGGGAAAGAGAACAGCTTGATGGAAAGGATGTGGATTATGAGGCTACCTTGGATACGAAGATTTCAATTGCCAATAAAATTTTTGTCCTGGAGAAGGATTTGACACTCAATTCAAGTTCGTTCAAGAATTTCTTTTCTGAGAATGAGGATTGGTTAAAACCCTATGCAGCCTTCGGTTTTTTGTGGGATTTCTTTGAAACATCCGATCACAGCCAATGGGGTACCTTTTCTCAGTTTTCAAAAGAGAAGCTTGAGAAACTTGTCTCGAAAGACAGCTTGCATTATGACGTCGTTTGCTTTCATTATTACATCCAGTTCCATTTATATTTACAATTGTCAGAAGCTTCAGCATACGCAAGAAAGAAGGGGGTGGTGTTGAAAGGGGACCTCCCTATTGGCGTGGACAGAAATAGTGTTGATACCTGGGTGAATCCAAATTTGTTTCGCATGAACACCTCTACTGGTGCACCTCCGGACTATTTCGATAAAAATGGGCAAAATTGGGGATTCCCCACTTATAATTGGGAAGAAATGTCGAAATATAACTATGCTTGGTGGCGTGCCCGTTTAACTCAGATGTCAAAGTACTTCACAGCTTACAGGATTGATCATATATTGGGTTTCTTTAGAATCTGGGAGCTTCCAGATCATGCAATGACAGGTCTGGTTGGGAAGTTTCGACCATCTATCCTTCTGAGTCAGGAAGAGCTTGAACGAGAGGGATTATGGGACTTTGATCGCTTGAGCCGTCCATACATTCTCCAGGAAATTTTACAGGATAAATTTGGACCTTCTTGGACTGTCATAGCTGCTAACTTTATAAATGAATATCAGAAACAACGTTACGAGTTCAAGGAGGATTGTAATACGGAGAAAAATATTGCTTCCAAGCTGAAGTCATGCGTTGAAAGGTCTGTGTTCTTGAAGAGTGAAGAGAAATTACGTCGTGATCTCTTTGACCTTCTTCAGAATATAGTCCTCATTAGAGATCTAGAGGATCCAAGAAAATTCTACCCTCGTTTCAATCTTGAAGATACATCAAGTTTCACGGATTTGGATGATCACAGCAAAAATGTTCTGAAAAGACTCTGTCCCTGATGGTGATGAAGATAGGAAGTGGCATGGGTGGGTCGACAATCATTTGGTGCGTGTCTTATCACCCAACGTATATCAAACTACCACCGAGGCTCTTGAGTCATTCGATTACATAACAAGGGATGGTAACTTCAGCTTCACTGAAAGGATTATAGCCAAGTATGCTGGAGCTGCAGCTATGTATTTTGTTTCCAAGAAATTGAAGAAGACACACAATATCACGGATGAGCGTGTAGCTTTGTATGAAGCTGCAGAAACATGGGTGGATGCTCTAAAGGGGCGTCAGTATCTTAGTGGGTCAAAGCCTAATTTAGCTGATCTTGATGTCTTTGGAGTTTTGAGACCCATTCGTTACCTCAAGTCCGGTAAAAATATGGTGGAGCATACGTGCATTGCTGAATGGTGTACACTCAAGTGGAGAGAAC
Source organism: Sambucus nigra (assembly GCA_949130495.1). Lineage (NCBI taxonomy): Eukaryota > Viridiplantae > Streptophyta > Magnoliopsida > Dipsacales > Adoxaceae > Sambucus > Sambucus nigra. The sequence continues at coordinate 588,075,051 of OX422216.1, forward strand.
GGTGGGAGTGTCTTCTTTATTTTTAATCAAATTTTTCATTGTAAAAATTTTACCATATTCTCACGTTTTTTCAAATTTCAAATTTTTCCTGTTTCAGGTAATTTGGTTTTCAGATATATGTTGGAAGTTTAGGTATCGTTGTCCTTCTCTGTCTACAATTTGGTTATAATTTGGTTTTACTACTATTTAAAAAACAGTGCAAGTCAAAATAAGTGATTTTTTTACTTTAGATTGTCCCTGTTGAAGCAGCAGCAGCGACTGTTGCAGCAGCAACGACAAATGTGCGAGAAATGTCCCTGTGCAAGAAGTAAAATATACAAGAAATGTCCCTGTTTCAGCAGCAGCGACTGTTGTTGCATCTTCAACGGTGGTTGTCGCTTCGAGGATCGCCGCTCATTTTGGGGGGTTTTAGTTGTTTATACTCATTAAGTTCTAGGTATAATTGATCTTATATTAATCTTATATTGAACTTGGAATCACTCATTTAAGATCTTCTTCCGAAAATCTAATCCCAAACCTTCATTTATGATAATTGATAAGTATAGGTTCCAACTAAAACAAATATGAATTGGTGCATTCACATTCAATATACTCGAAATGTTTATAATAGTGAATGTTTCCTTTTAATTTATATTGGTGCAATCACATTCACTATTCTCATAAATTTCTATTAGTGAATGTTTCCTTTTAATGTTGTTGGGTATAATGAGGGTTCATTTGTTTATAGTTCTCTTAATTAGACCATTTTCCAGTTCAATAAGTTGTGTTGTCCTTATTTCTCATGGAGATTCCAGGTGCGAATTTGGAATTGTTGGACGATAAAATTAGAATTCATTGACCATTGTAATTTGTTCAAGTTTAGTTTATGATTTGATGGTTTGTTCATTGTACTTATAGATGATTTCGTCCCAAACATTTTATTGATCATACCTGTTCGTATGCTATTTTTGTGCTCATACCTGTTCATATGCTATGATTTGATGGTTTGTTCATTGTTGGTGCAGGCAGTGCAGTGATTTGTAGGCAGTGTAGTGATCGCCCGTGTACGGGAAAGTTGTTGGTGCGGTGCAGTGTATAAGAAAGTTGTTGGTGCAGGCAGTGCAGAAACTTAGGTTAGGGGATGAAGATAGTGCACTTTCGAAGGTGATTACAGGCGCTCTTCATAAGCGTAAGGAAGAGGTGGCAAATCAAGTGGGACATAAGCCAACTTCTGAGTTGATTTCAGATGTTATTTATAAGAGGAATAAAGATGAGCCCTGCTGCGGGTCGATGCCTGCTGCTGCCCCATATATCAGCAAAGATGTTCTTATACTCTCAAGCCCTGCCAATTCAGCCTTTTGCTGAAAATTTGTATTTTGTCACTAATGCTAACATTAGTGAGGAAAGTTGTTTCTGGATGTCGACGTCATTGACTTAAAGAGTTTGGATGGAAAATGTCTAATAAAAAATTAAATAGATACCTTAGTAGTATCTCAATCACAAGCCAAAATCGCTCCGAAAATTGAGTAGTCTTCCATATATACCTTCCCATGCACTCAGTGGTTAGCGTAGGTCCCATTGTAATATGGGGGTAATGGTGAATTATGTAAAATGTTGGGCATATACTTTTTGGCGTAACATTACATGTCTACAATTTGTTTTATTGTATTCCTAAAATATTAGCTATCTTCATGAAGAGCCGTAATGGCGATTTTTCCCTGTTAAATCTTAAATTCGTAACCACACAATGTATTTGTTGCAGAGGATCAGAAATTTGTATCTGTGCTGCTGACAAAGCATAACCAAATGGAATGGTGGAAGAGTTTGGTGAAAGGTGATATCGAAATTGATACCCAAAAAGTAGAACCTGAGAACAGCAAGCTATCTGATCTCGACCCAGAAACAAGGTCAACTATTGAGAAGATGATGGTAGGACTCTGATGCCTCTCTTCCTTTCCTACATACATTGCCTTTTTTCTTTTTTCTTTTTTCTTTCAAGTTTGTTTGAGAGGCATTGCATTTTTTCCATGAAATTACTTCTTTTTACTCAATTTCACTTTTGTGGTGTTTGATTACTAATTTTCCACCTTTTCCCCAACTTTTCATTTTTCTGAAGATTTCATTATTTTCTCTCAAGTCTTGACGTTGTTTACCTATATATCCATAGACATTGAGTCTCTAATTGGGTTTTTTGTTTATTTTTTTCTTCTTCTCTTTTCTTTCAATTATCACATTTTATCCCACTTTGATTATGTTTTGGGTGTTGCAACTAAATACACTGATTATCTGCACTCTTGGTCCAAGTTTTTTGTGGTTATCATAGATTCCCCTTAATCACTTAAATCTCAAAATTCTTTCTTAAAAATGAACCCTTTTATTTTACCATGGAGCATTCTTTTCCTCTTTTTGTAGTCGACCCCAAATAATTGGGAAAAGGCTTTGTTGAGATGTGTATTCTTTTCTTCCTTTTATTTTTGTTAATGTTTGGTAAAGAAACTATGTAATCTGCCTTCAAATGTTTATGTAGTTTGACCAGCGGCAAAAGCAAATGGGCCGCCCCACAAGTGAGGAGATGCAGAAACAAGATCTTCTGAAGAAATTCATGTCAGAGGTGAGCACTTCTCTCTCGCTCTCGCGCACGCGTACTCGCAACGCTCACGCACTAACCAACTAACTATTTCTATAGGGTTATACAGCCTTTGGCCGCTAATTTTTAATGCTTCTTTTCAATTTAGCAACTGATGTTTATCATAATTGAGGTTTTGTACCGAAATAATAACACACAATCATCATAAAAAGTCCTCATAAGAGTGTTCACGACACTTGCAGGTGTTGAACCCTAAATTGCGTAAAACCGAGTGTGCCAATGGAGACGTTGATCCGAAAAGGGTGTTATATGAAGCTTATTTAAATACTAACGTCCAAGGATCATCCACTGCTTGCATATTGACGCTGAAAAGAATTGTATGGCTTCATTTTCTTTGTTTCTTGCATGATATTTCAATATTTTCATGTGTCTATTACTATGCAAGGTCTAAGAATTGACATCTTGATGCGTATGTATGCAGGTCTTGAGGGCAGCAAATGTGGGTGATAGTGGATTCATGCTATTTCGAGAGGTTGTGGTGATATATCAATCACCAAAGCAACAACGCAGTTTTAATTGTCCATATCAATTAGGAGCTACCAAAGACCATCCAAGTATAGCACAGGTTTGTTGAATTGAAATTGTATTTGACACTATCCAAGTGACGTTATCCATTAAAACGATTTAAGGGCCATAATGCAATTTTTTGAAACATGACTAAGGTTCTACTATATCAATATAGCCAATTTTACATTTTAAAAAAGTTTAATGAGAGAAGATTAATGGGAGTGCCACGAACTGCTTACTGTCTGCATTCCCTTAGAATATATTAGAGTTTATGAGACTGAAATCCTGTAAACACTTTTTTACAAATAATTATGGAAAAAAATTATTTTTCCATAACCTTATATACAAGGAATGAGGGTCACTCCTATCATTAGTCCTACTCTTTGCAAATTCTTAGAATATATTAGAGTTTATGAGACTGAATCTGAAGCAAAAGCTCTTTGTATGTAATCACGAGCAGGAGTAGGACTAATGATAGGAGTGACCCTCATTCCTTACCCCCTAATAGGGCCAAAAAACAATTTTGTGAGAGATTTTAGATAAAGGAAAATCAGTTATCCAATGATGGTTTATAGGAGCTCTATCCAGTCTTTCAAACAACATTACTCCATTAGAACACTTTTCCCAGGTGAATTTGCAACCAATGTATCCCATATCTTGAAGGTAACTATTTTGAATACAGTCCATTATGTCACTAGCAGCTCCCACATCAATAGGATTTCCTCCTACCTTTTCTTCTGCAGAGCATACTGTATTGAAATCACCTCCAAATAAGAGAGGCTTTGAATGAGGCAAACACTATGCAACCTTTATTATAATTGAGGCATACAATGTGTAGCCTTCATTCTAATCTTAATGGTTCACTAGTTGATTACACACTGTACACAATGCATGCTCTTTCCAATTACAAAGTGTATCCTCTGTTAATTAAACAATACCTGTTCAAGTTTAAACTTTCAATTACACAGTTTATGGATCATGCTTTCATCAACACCATCATGTATACTCTCGGTTACCCTCTTTTACTTTTAAATACATAGTTTATGTATTCATCTTCTAATGCTTACTTATATGTTTAATTTTTTCTCAGGTAAGGATTCTGCAGTTTGTGTATTCCATTTTTACCCATTTTTTTATTTGTTCGATTTTACCGACTCAAGATTAACTTGATAACAAATGGGGAAGAACGGGCCAGATAACAAATGGGGCAGAATGAACCAGCAACCCAATGACTGAAATCAGACCAACAGCGGCAAAACCAAGCACTACCAAGTGAAACCAAACGGACTAAGAACTGCGAAGTGAAAATTGACCTAGCACTGCCAAGTGAAAAGGGACCAAGCACTGCCAAGTGTTGATTCAAAGATGGCCGCAACTACCTTTTGTAGGAGAATTTTTAAAAGGTTGCCCTGTATTTCAATTTTACATTTTGTTGGATTGGTTGTTACCCTTTGGGTGGATAGTCCAATAAATAAAGGAGACTTTGTCCATTTTTTTTTAAATTGAGACTTTTTTTATTTGAGGCACAATGTAATTTTCTTTAATGAATATTGTATATTTCAAGTTATATATGAATTTGTTTGATGAAATCTATACTATTTGAATATTGTTCGACTATTTATTATCTATTTACAAGGGTTGATTTAACTATAAATAATAGTTGTTTATTGATGGAGTAATGATTTTTTTTTAATTTTTATATCAACATTTATGTCAGTTTTGATCAAACTCTCATAAAAATTACTAAAATTGACATAAATGTGATGTTATTTATATCAGTTTTTCGTGAAAATGTGATTAACAACATGGTGAATACCGTAGTTTTTATGTGTGTTCTTAAAAACTGAGATAAATGTGATCTTATTTATGTCAGTTTTACGAACATTTATGTCAGTTTTGAAAAATTCTAAAACTGACATAAATGGTCATTTATGTCAGTTTTTGACTGACATAAATGATCATTTTTCTTCTAGTGAAACTAGGTGTTTACTGTCTTTTCTTTCAATTCAAAACAAAGTAGCTGCCGAAAAACTTCTTTAAGACACAACTGGGTAACATCGATTATATCCAAAATAGCCGCTGGAAACATACGAAAACAAACAAACTGAATTGTACATACCTTTCAGCTTGTCTAGCAAGTGGGTTAACAACACATAGAAAAATATTTGTAACAAAATATTAGTTATGGGTTAACAACACGTAACTTTCAACTTGTCTAGCAAGTGGGTTAACATAATATTAGCATCGATTTAAACATAAATAGTAGTTCATGATATAGCAATAAACATAAAAAAAAATAGAAAAAAATAAGAAAGGAGGAGGAGGTTACCTATTGTATTGAAAAATGTGAATGGGGAGTTGTATGAATTAAAGGGACCGACGGCTCTTATCTAATATTTGAGAGAATGCAAGTTGAGTGAGTTTATTTTAACTTAACAAGGATAGGGTACTAATTGCAAATTAAATCTTGACCCCGGATAATTTTTTACCACCTTGGAGATGTGATTTTTTTTATCTCATGCCTTGTGGGATAAGTAGCTCACTTGGGATAACTTATCCCATCTCATATCCCATCATAAACTACACTAAACATTGGATAGGGTAATTTTATGATTTTGCTTGAATTGTAAATCAATGAATTCTCTATTATGCTTTAATTAACAGGATAACTCATTTAAAAACTAGTAAAGAGAATTGAGGGGTAAAATTGGTGCATTAATACCAGCCTAAGGCAAAACCATCCCCAACTGATTTATGGTTTGTAAAATTTAGCTTAACAGAAAGTTGTCATTGTTTTGTATCTCACTTTTTTATCAGTTTGAAACATTGGTTACTCAATATGATGAATGGACTATGTTTCATTCAATGGAAAGTGTGATTTAGTTTCAAATTGAGACTTAAATTGGCAGTCCTGAAAGTAATTGGTTAATATTTGTAGTAGTAGTAAGTGAAAAGTACCTTGTTGATTTTAGTCTTTTCGATGCCCGGGTATGCTTGCCTTCATTTATCTCCTTGATATCCGATGTTTGAGTCTTTGAATTTTGTGTGACATTACTTTTCGTTGATCCTTCGGTTGGTTGTTTGACGTTAATTTCGTTCTTCTCGTTTGAACAGTTATTGTCCTGCAATATTTCATTCATGCAAAGTTAGTTAAATGGAGATCGGACAAAAATACATTGCATGCTAATTGTTCGATTGACTTGATTGTGTAATAATATGAATACGAATGGGTTATATAGTTACATAAAATGAAAACCAAAATGCAACCTCTGATGAGCAGTAATGACTCAAATCTAACTTATTTAACAAATAAACAGAATCTAAGTAAAAAAATTCTTGGCCAACAGTGTTGTTATGTTTATTTATTTTTTTAACTAAGACCACATAGCACTTAAAACTAAGAAATTAGATAATAGTGAGATGTCCATCACTTTTCATTTCATAGAAATCAACGTTATGTAAGTTGCGTATTAGTTTGAATATAAATTTACTTTTTACTTATTTTTTCCATTTTCCCAGTTTTTTGAAGCAGCCAAATCATGCAAATAAACTTTTACACACAATATAGAAATTAGAATCCATCATAGTTAAATTACGACTGCAAAGTTATCATATTAGAAGTGACTAAAACAACACCGGTAATCGGGTGAACTGGAAAAATAGGAAAGAGGGAGGTTGCTCCTGAAAATCATAGAATGTGAAAGAAACATCAAAGGTTTCTTGTAAGGATAAAATTCAGGTAACAGAGATGTTGCTCAAATAACCAAGTTAGAAGATGGTACGAAAACAAAATCAGAAAAAATTGATAAATAAACTTTTTCTGATAACAACAAAAGGGTGCAAACCATACCCTATAGATTTTATGAAAACGAATATGGAAAAAACAATTCATAATAACATATTTTTTCATAACAGTAAAAAGGGAAAATAGTACTTAATTGACTTGAGATCTTCAAACAACAATGGACATGCAAACCCCTGAGGATGAACACTATGCAAGAAGATGCCTTATGTAACAAATATATAGATGATGGATTGGAAAAAAAATCTTAATTTTTTTTTAGTTGGGGGGGGGGGGGGGGGGGACTGATCCGTTATTTTTTAGGGCAAACCAAGAAGTTGTAACCTATTGGTATTCAGGCAAGTGCATGAATTTGTGAGTACGGGAGTGATGATTCAGTTCCATAGGATTGATAGCCTTCAGTCTGAGGGAGGTGTCTCTCAGTTGGTTGTGATCGTTTGGTATTCTAGTTCTAAGGGAGAAAAGAGTAGAAGGCAAAGGGAAGAATGGGTAATCAAATGCTTTAATGAGTGGGTAAACAATTGCATTAATTACTATTTACACCTCTAATACTATCGTATCAGAGGTATAATAAGGATATGACTATTTTGGATGTGTGTACGGTGGAAGCACTAAGGAGTGATAGAAGTATACGGTGGTGTAGTGGTGGTGGTGGTTGGTGGGGAGATGCTTAATTTTTTAATATAATTATTTTATAAATACTAGTATGTTATTTTATTAATTTTTATTGGTGGTAGGGTTCATTAATTTTTTTAAATATAATCATTATTTTGATTCCAGTATATATTTTATAATTTGTTTTAGTTGTAGCAGCCATATCAGGGGTGGAGATAAGCGGTGGTGGTAGTGTGGGGTGGATGATGGTAGGGAGATGGAGTTTTTATGCCACCCCAAAATTGATGAGGCTAAACACGAAATACCGGGACTGTTAAAAAAATTTATACCATTCCAATCATCATCGATAAACCAAAAACTACAATAAATAAAAGCGAAACTTGCATTTTAGAGTACGTTGAGTGCCACTTCTCACGACAACCATTAGTCACAAAAGGAGAAACGTTAGAGAGCTCATTTGGAGGAATTAAAATGATCAGTTTGCCCCCCTCTAAACTATTTCACTTTTTGAGTTATTTTATAACACTTTGAAAATTTGAAAAATCGTTTAAATTCATGAAAATTAAAACAAAACATAATATTCTAGAAATTAAAAAGCCTAATATTTGGACGTTATAGAAAATGTTATGTTAAAAAAACAGTGGACTTTATTTAAAAAAAATAGTTGGACGTAAATTATTTTCGTAGTAAAAAACTGTTTTTGTTATTTTTATTAAAAAAAGAAACATGACTTTATTTTTATTAAAAACGACTTTATTTAAAAAAATAGTTGGATGAAATTTGTTTGGTTATACAAAACTGTTTTCTTTATTTTTTTAGAAAAAAAAACTGGACATTATATTTATTAAAAAAACTGACTTTCTTTTAATAAAAAGACTAGACTTTATTTAAAAAAATATGAGTTCATTTTTATTAAAAAGACTAGACCTTATTTTTAAAAAATTAGATGGACAAACTTGTTATTATTATAAAAAGAAAAAAACTAGACTTTATTTTTATTAAAAAAAATGAACTTTGTTGAAAAGAAAAGATACCTATACGTAATTTTTTTTGTTATAGAAAACTATTTTGGTATTTAAAAAGACGTTAGATGTTATTTTTTTTTTAAAAAAACATATAGATGGTTATTACTTTTAAAAAAAATCGTATTTTGTAAAAAAGTCAAAAACAAAAACATGACTTTTTTTTTAGAAAAAGTAGTTTTTGTTAGAAAAATGAAAGTAGTTGTTTATTAAAAAAAGTAGTTATTTATTAAAAAACAATTTTTAAGTAAAATCCAACTATTTTTTTAAGATTTCTCATCAAAGCTTACATTACTAGCCATAAACGTGATAAAGTTACGCTCAATGGGGGAATCATTGCCCTCTTTTGGATCACTAAGGGTGGCATTAAAAGCTATCGATTTCTTGCCATGTTTCCTTAGTTTAGTGGGGCACTCAATTACCCTATGGCCACACAACCATAACATATTTCCGACTGATCCATCTTAAAATTATCATTTCAGTTTTTAGGGAAGTGAGCATCCTTGTTGTGCTTTTTTTATCAAACCTTTTTGCATCTATCGATTGCTTTTGGAATTTGAGAAATTTCTTAGCCATCATATCAAAATCCTCAGACTTGATGCCAGACTCATCATCCGAAATAGGTGTTTCCTCCTTCCGGGGTTTCAAAGCAATGCCCTTTTCTTTCTTTGTCAAATTCTTAGAGGTAAATACGTCAAGCTCATAAGTTTGTAAGTTACATATAAGCTCTTCAAGTTTCATAGTGTCAAGAGTACCCAAAGAATTCAAAACAGTCACTTTTTGATTAAATCTTTCAAACAACGACCTTAAGTTTTTTTATTACTCGATTGTCGGGTATCTTCTCTCCCAAGTTAAAAGACGAGTTAACAATGTCAGACGATCTAGCGTAGAACTCATCAAAGGTCTCACTCTCCAACATTTTAATCGTTTCAAATTGAGTGGTGAGGTTTTGGATTTTGGAAGCCTTAACAGCACTAGTTCCTTTATGTGTGAATTGGAGTATCTTCCAAGCTTCTTTAGATGTCTTACAAGTCATAATACGACGGAACTCCTTCGGGGTGACAGAACAAAATAAAGCATTTAAACCTCGAGAATTAAAATTTGCTAACTTATACTCGGCCTCTGTCAATGATTCTACGTGTTTTAAATAAATTTTCTATCCATCCCTTATGACAGGTGGAGACCACCCTTTAACGACTGCTAACCACACCCGCTCATCTATAGCCTTAAGTGATGATTTCATATGCATTTTTCATTATGTGTAGTTCGACCCAGAAAACATCAAGGTTCTCATACCATCGAATTCACCAAAATTCATGCCTAAAGACACGACATCAAAACATAATAACTAAGTGTTCTAGCTATGATACCACTTTGAGAATGCCCATTTTAGTGTGTACTTAGGCAAAGATGGTCCAAATGATCAAAAGTGCTATTTCTTTATTTTCAAAACTTTGAAGATTGAAACTTTAAACAAGTTAATCCGATTAAACTTTTCATCCTAAACCCTAATTAGGGTTCGCATGGCTCCTCCTCCCCCTCCTCATGAAAGGGGAGGGGATGCAAGATTCTTTTACCTTACCTTCTTCTTCCCCTCTGCCTTCTGAACCCCTCATTACCACTAATCTTGTTCAGCCACCCACAAAGCCTAAGTCTGTAGCAAATGCAGTGTGTTGTAAGAAAGTCTTTCCTTTATTTTTGCAAGAAATATCCGCATTCAAAGGAGAACGAGCTCTTATCGATGACGATTCTACTCTACAAGATATGGCGATTCCATTCAGGTTCACGTGGGTTGGCAAGTTCTTGCATGGAAAACCTTCTATAAATGATATTCGTGAGGTTTTCTCTTGTTTGCAACTCAAAGCTTCTTTCCACATTGGTCTTGTTGATCATAAACATGTCCTGATTTGTTTGGATCATGAGGAGGATTCCCATCGTCTTTGGATGATAGATACTTGGTTTATACAAAGATTCCCCGTGAGAACTTTTAAATGGGATATATATTTCCATCATACTAAAGAATCCTCCATTGTTCCTGCTTGGATTCTGTTGCCTCTTCTCCCTATCCATTTGTACAATAAGAATGCCTTATTCTTTATTACACAAGTGGTCCCTCTAAAGATGGATAGTTCTATTGGTTCACTAACCCGTCCAAGTGTGGTAAGAATTTTTGTGGAAGCTGACCTCAAAAAGGCTCTCCCATAAAGAATTTGGATTAGAAATAAGAACAAAGGTACTGGTTTCTGGAAGCCTATTGTATATGAATATTTGCCTCCACTTTTGTTTCTTTTGTGGCAACAAGGGACACGAATAAGTTCCATATTAAGAAGGAGGTGGAACCAAAATTTGTGTGGGTATTCAACAAGAAACTCATCGTGTTGACTTGCCTCGTAAGGAATCTACCAAATAATGGGTCAGAAAATCTTTTGCAAAGTAATTAATTAAAGAAATTTCTGAGCAAGAAGAAGAAAATGATGTAGAAGAAAGTGGTGAAGAAACTGAAATAGAAGAAGGGGATATCCAAGATAAAAGAGAAACCAATCCGAAAAATTCTACCCAAACTTTAATTTCCTCTTTATTCAAGATTGTTCCAAAGAAGATTAAAGAAGCCAATCATTTACCTAATCCAGAGGAAAAGAAAACCAATCAATCCACTCCAGCCGAAGCTACTTCAAATATGCCAAAGAAAACTCCAAACTCAATGGGAACAACTGTTAACAATAAGGGAGTTCTGACATAAACTAGTTTTAACACTGTGCAAGTGATACAACAAGTGGAGTCTGAAATGCCAATCCAAGAAGTTTGCCAAGCTCCAAAGGATTCAGTCAGCAATAAAGCAGCCTATAAAGAGTACCAGCTAGAATATAATGGAGAAAATACTCCCCACTCAATAAAAGAGCAGCAGGATGGTTTTATTACATTAACAAAGAAGAAAAAGACTCCAATAAAAGGTGTACTCAAGAAGGATCCGGGCAGTAACTCAATGAGAATCTTAAGGTCAAGCTCAAACTCTAAAAACTCTCAATGTTCCAAATTATAGATGCTTTAATCTGGAATATAAGGGGGATCTAAAAAATGATACTATAAGGAGATTAAAAAGACTTCAGAGAATTCATCATCTTTAAATTTTAGTAGAGCTAGAACCAAAGCAAGTGATTGGGAAGATTAGAGGCTTCATGTTGAAACTTGGATTTTCTTCATGTAAATCCAATAATAACAGCAAGATTTGGTGCTTTTTCAAAGCAGGTGTAGACTGAGAAGTTTTATTTGATATGTCTCAGTATCAAATACTTTTCAAGTCAAGTTAAACAGGAATAATGATTTAGTGCAATGTATCTTTATGTATGCTAGTTATATTAGAAATTATAGAAGAATTTTGTGGTAATACTCGTCTTCTATTGATAAGGATTCAGCTTGGATGATAGGTGGTGACTTTGATATTATCTCTGATCATTCTGAGAAAGCAGGTGACAATGAAGTTAATATTGGTGCTATGTATAAGTTTCTTGAGTGTATTGAATCTAATGGCTTGTTGATTTAGGATTTAAAGGTTCAAAATTTACTTGGTTCAATAAAAGAATTCAAGATAGTAGTCTATGGTTTAGGCTTGATAGGGTGCTTATAAACCAAAAATGCTTAGAGTTAGGAATTGATTGGGAACTTAATCACCTTAATAGAAGCATGTCTAATCACAACCCTCTCCTTCTGACAGGTAAGATTGCAAACTTAATGCCAAAAAAATCATTCACTTTCCTCAAACTCTGGGCTAAGGAAGAATGCATATCTATAGTCAGATATACTTAGAAAGAAGTGGACTACAATAATCCTATTCTAGCCATTTCTTTGAAGCTCAAAGCTATTAGGGGGAAGCTTAGTAGATGGAGTAAAAGTTATTATGGAGACTTTTCCAGTCTACAGGGAATGCTGAGGATAATATCTTTCAAGCTGAGTTGGTTTTTGAATAAGATCCTTCTGAGCAAAATAAGGAGGATCACTCAAAGGCCATAGTTATGTACAAGCTAGGCATAAGGACAGAACATGAGTTTTGCGCCCAAAAAGCAAATGATAATGTGTCTCTGGAAGGTGATAGAAATTCAGCCTATTTTCATAGATTTGTCAAAAGTAAGCAGAGAAGACTTTCAATTACTAAGATTAAGAAGAGTGATGGATCTTGGTCCTATACAAAGGAGGACATTCAAGCTAAAGCAGTTGCTCATTTCACATAAGTGTTCCATTCAGAAGAAGTTACTAATCTAGAAGGGGAAAATTGACTATTAAATTGTGTTCCAAAATTAATTTCAGGGGAGATGAATCCAAAGCTTACTGAATGGCCAAACTTAGAAGAAGTATAACAAGTTGTGAAGGGCCTTAAGGCCTCTAGTGGGCCTAGACTGGATGGCTTCAATGGTTACTTTTCACTTTTTTTAGGAAGACATTAAAATGGATGTATTTAAGGCAGTTCATAGCTTTTTTGCAGGCTTCATTGTCCCAAAAATTATTACAAAAACCAAAATTGCTTTGATTCCTAAAATTTCTAATCCTCAAACCTTTAATGATTTCGGGCCTATAAGTATGCAAAACTTTCTTAACAAAATATTTTCTAGAATATTAAATGATAGAGTTGCTAGCTAACTAGCCCAAATCATCTCTCCAGTTCAATCAGGTTTTATAAAAGGTAGATCAATCACAGAGAATGTTCACTTGGCTCAAGAATGTTTATCTAGAATTCACCATAAAAACTATGGAGGGAATATAATCTTTAAATTGGATATGGCAAAGGCTTATGATAGGATTTACTGGTTGTTTCTGATTAAAGTTATGAATAGAATGGGATTCTGTGAGCACTGGTTGGACCTTATTTGGAGAGTAATCTCTAATGATTGGTTCACTGTTATAATTAATGGGGAAAATGCACGTGTCTTCAAATCATCGAGAGTACTGAGGTAAAAGGATCCTATATCCCCTATCCTATTCATTATTATGGTTGATGTTTTTTCCAAAAAATTGGAAACTCTTATGTCAAAATCTAGCTATCTGGGATTTAAAATGCCAATTGGTAGTCCTATTTTTAACCATTTGGCTCTTCCAGATGGTATCATTGTTTTCACCTCATGGATGAGGAAGGAAGTCAAGAATATTATGAAAGTTTTGGGTTTATATGAGAAGGTTTTCGGGCAACTAATCAATAGAAGTAAGAGAAACATGGTGGCATCAAAGCAAATTAATCTCAGACTCCTTAATAAGTTGAAGGACTGTACAGGTGTGCAACTTAAATATGATCCAATCACTTATTTAGGTTGCCCCATCTATAGTGGAAGTAGTAATATTATCTACTTTGAAGATTTGGTCAAGAAAATTAAAAATAAAATTCAAGGTTGGAAGGTGTTTGTGCGCGAGGCCCCCAATTTTTAATTTCTTTAAAAATATATTTCCTTTTTAAATAGATGCGGAAGCGAGTAATGGTTCAATTAAACAAATTTTAATTTATAAACAAATTAAAATTAAACAAAGTGAAATATGATGGAATTCACACACAAATCGATTTCACTTAAACACAATTAATTAACCTAAGTCCTAGAAATTTGCCTAAGATATATTTTTCAATATTACCAAATTAGGCCAAACCAATTTTAACAAATGACTTGAATTAAATTAACTTTACCCAAAAATTAATTTAGCACCAAATTAATTAAGTAGTGATTAAAACTAATTTTTTCTTTTTACCTAAGCATGCGTTCTAGGTGATATAGCAAGATAAAATAAATAATAAATCACTACGCCGTAATGTACGAGGAAAAACCCACAATGGGAAAAAACCTCAGGCGGCCCTAGCCTCAAATCCACTAAGTATGGTTTTACAATTACAAGACGGATGACTTACTTCCTCAACTCGACCATTTTCAAGCCTTGACGCGTCTTCTTGTAAACACCTCCGCCTAGCAGATAACCACAGAGCTCCGCCGCGATCTCGGACCCACCGATCGGACAATAGGTACACCGTCAATCACACATGGTGCCTTTCACCATGTGAGAAAGCCGCAGCTAAACAACTCTTCTTCTTTGAGGGATGTAGAAGAAAACCCAAACTTCTCTTCAATGCGGTAGAGAAAAACCTGGTGCCAAACACTCCAAGCAAAGTATATGTATATATGAACTTGGATAAACAATATGGGTGAACACTAGAGTGTATTATGATTTTTCTTGAAACTTAGACACTCAAAACAATGAACTTTTTCCTTAAACAATTTTTCTCTCAAAACACTCTCTTATAGGTTGTAGGATGTGAAAAAGTTAAGTTAAAAAACTTGGTATATTAATCAGGAACAAGTTAGTGGGAAAATAGTAGTGGGAAAGTGAGAAAAAACTGTCAAACTGCCAAAATACCTGTTCCCGCCAAATCTCGTTCGAACGAGATTTTTCGTTCGAATGAAGTCTCGTTCGAGCAACCTATCTAACGAGGTTCCAGAGAGAACTCGTTAGAAATCTCATTAGAACGAAATTTCGAACGATGCTCCAGTGGCCAATATGGGAACTCGTTAGCAAACTCGTTCGAACGACTTTTGGATCGAACGAAAAACTCGTTGGAACGAAACTTCGAACGAACTTCCAGAAAGTTTGAAATTTTCATTTTTAGCCCAGAAACTTTATAAACTTTATAAACTTTATTTAAAGTTTTAATTAAATCTTTCTGAAAATAAACAACAGTTTTAATTAAACCTACGCCCATATAAACTGTTCCAAGCTCCTATAAATATATGTAATGCATTCATACCTTGGGAGCATGAAACGACTGTTGATGACGTAGAAACGAGGCACTTTAAACTCGGCATTTGATGAAGCTTTATACTCTTTGCCACTATGTCTTCAACTAAACACATCATAAGCTTGAATAGGTACATCAAACACTATCCTATGACATAAACATTTTTGTCCGAAATTGAGCCAAAACTACATTAAGACTCAATTGGAGAATTGTGTCCTTACAAATCTCCCCCTTTGGCTATTCCGGGACAAAAATCAAACAAAAATCCTAAAGGGCCGTCAAGCTCACTAGACTCAAAAATATCCCACCCAAAATAAAGAGTACAATTCTTGACTCGAATACTACTTTAGAATTAAATGCTTTCCCACTTGAAAGTTGTCGCTTTAGAAGAATTCCTGCACACTTAAGAAACTATCAAACGCATAGGGAATATCAAAGTATTTAAAATAATTAAAATAAATACTCCCCCAAAATTAATTCTCCCCTTTTATCAAAACAATCTACCAAAGAAGGTCATGCTCCCCCTAAGTTAAATATCCCAAACTAAGATACGATTATAATAGGATTAGATACCATTTCTCCCCCTATCAGAAGGCTAAATGCTTGAGTCCAGGAGGTAAAATTGTCCTAATTAAATCAGTGCTATCTTCTATGCCTGTGTACCTTATATCTTCCTTAAGCCCTCCTAAATCAATTTTCACTAGAATCAATTCCCTCTTATCTAAATTCTTTTAGAGCTCTTATTTTAATGAACCTAAACATCAGAGGTGTACCTGGGAATCCATTGCAAAGTCAATTAAGGAAGGTGGATTGGGAGTTAGACTAATCTCAGATGTTCACTCTTATCTTAGTATGAAGCTGTGGTGGCTTTTTAGATCTCAATCTTCTATGTGGGATAAATTTATGTATGCGGTCTACTGTAGGAAATTCTACCCTACTGTTTCTCCTATCAGAGGAGGTACCCAAACATGGAACATATTGTGCTCAATAAGGGATAAGGCAGAAGAGCAATTGAGGTCGAATATTAGAGAAGGTAAAATCAATATAGTCTTGGATAATTTGGGAATTTCTGCTTGCAAGAATTATACTGAGACAGAAGCAGGTGAGATAAGAGATTTCTGGAAAATTGATTTTAAGTGGAATGGGGAAAAAGTTGTTCAGTTATTCAAGCCTGAGGTTGCCCAAAAAGTTATTAACTTTAAAGAAATCATTCCAAACAATCCTGACTCCTTAATAAGGAATCCATCTAGTACAGGATTTTTCTCCATCTCTTCAGCTTGGGACTTATGCAAAATAGAGGTGCATCTATATTTAGCTCAAAGTTCATATGGCATAAGAAGCATCAATCAAAACTATCAATCTTCATGTGGAAACTCCTGAATAATTTACTCCCCTCAGATAACAAGATAAAATATATATGTATCAGAGATCACTCTAAGTTTTTCTATTATTTTAGTCCAAAAGAAGAAACTATAGACCATATTTTTGAAGATAGAGACATAGATGGCAGAATTTGGGACCAAATGATAATGGATTTTGGTATTCAAAGATCAGAGGGAGGAGTTGTTAGAAACCAATTACTTGAGTGGTGGCTTTATGGAGCTAAGGTAAATCAGTTGATCTGCATTGTTGTTCCCACAATATTCTGTTGGTGTTTATGGTTTTCAAGAAACAAATGTAGGTATGATGTTTGTTCCCCCAGTGTGTCTTCAGTGATGGTCCATATCAAGCACGAGATCATGATAAATAAAGTTTTCTCTGGAGAACAGGTTCCAAAGCAGAGGCTGCAAATTAAATGGATAAATCCCCTTACAGGTGTTTTGAAACTTAATGTAGATGGTAGTTCTAGAGGGAATCCATGTAAGGGAGGAGGAGGAGGAAAGGTATTCTTAGAAACCATTTTGGGGATATGATTTGGGCATTCTATGATCATTTTGGATAAGTCTCAAATACGGGAAGCTGAGGCTTTGGCTATAATGAAAGTCTTGGAGTTCTACAAGGACCTAAAAGCTTATGACCTTATAATAGAAAGTGATTCAAAAGTTTTAGTGGATGTTGTTCAAAGGAAAAGTAAAATTCCCTGGAAAATACATTGGTATGTCTACAATATCAATAACTTTTTGAAGAGGTCAAACATCAAAGTAGTTCATATTTTTAGGGAGGCAAATCAGGTAGCAGATTATCTTGCAAAAGTGCGTAGTATAGATTCTAATAAAATATATTTCTCAAGCTTTAAGGACTTTCCAAATCAAATCAAGGGTCTTATCAGAGTTGGCAAATGGGGATTTTCTTCTTTTATACATATCTAGTGGTCATTGGTGCCTTTTGTTTATTTTAGGATGCTTCAAGCAGTCTTTGATTTCATCTTCCATATATGTTCTTGTAAGGGTCTAGTTTATAAACAACCTCATTTATATTTATTTTATTTCCCATTTTCTAAATTTGTCAGTGATGCTTTCTATTTAGAAGAGGCAAGTTCTTCTACTATTTCTGAATAAAAAATTCTTTATTTAAAAAAAATTGTTTTGAAAATATTATTTACCCAATTTTATCTTTTTACCCTAAAACATTCATCTAAGTGATAAGCAGATAAAAAGGAGAGACTAACCACAACACGTAGATGTATGAGGAAAACCACAAAGGGAAAAACCTTGGATGACCCAGCCAAACAGATCAATATGATGCGTAATTACAAAAGTTGACAAAAGACTTACTTAATGACTCGATCCCCATAGTCCTTGACGCTCTTCAATCTTCTACTGCTCCTCTATAGTCGAACGTAGGATTCCACTCACGCAAGCTTCCATAACACACGAATCAATGCACGTCTCGATATCCACCGATGAGGCTCAGTATTCGTTGACACCACAAACCACATGCACGAAGTCCATCGCATGAAAAAAGATCTCTCAAGATGAAGAGAAACAAACTATGGTACCCAAACTCAAGATCTCAAAGCATAGGAAATATGACTCTTGGTCTTTAAATGTAAAGGATGAAATAAGGGTTTTAAAAATTTGGTAAACATGTAGGAAAACGTTTTTCACCAAATGTTCTTAAAAAATTTGAGCCTAACATGCCTTAAATACTAAAAGCACGAATTTAAAGGTGGTGAACTCGTTCGAACGAAAACATAAGGTCGTTTGAACGAGATTAGATTTTCGTTCTGACAAAACTAGATTACGTTCAAACGAACAGCTTTCTCATTCGATCATATCATTCTAACGAGCTTCTAACGAGATGAGCAATAATTTGCAGAGAATTCTCATTTAATGGTTGTTAGATGGTCGTTCCAAACGAGACCAAAGTCGTTCTAATGAAAATGTTATTTTCATTCTAACGAGATTGAATTTCGTTCTAAAGAGATTAAAATCAAAAAATATTTTTCTTAAAAAATAGTTCCAAATGATTTTAAGTTCAAAAAACAAACACCCGCAAAAACATCCAAGGACACATATTCAATATGCATTCAGACCTGTCGAGATCCTCGATTAATGTGAAGACAAACTTGGCACGATAAACTCAACATGACGTATCCAATCTTTGAAGCTTGACCACTACATCGACATCAAACACGTCGTAGTCTTATGGGATAAACAATTGATTCGTCCTAAATATTATATTTTATACCCATTTTAGCCCCCTTATTTACGTTAATTCCTATATTTATGCTCGTTAACTCGACAACCTCTATTATTGATGTTTATATGCTTTTGAGGTATAATTGAGCATTTATCGGTGTTATGCATGCACAGTACAAAGTTAGAAGCGTTTCGTGAAAGTTTCATCGCAAGACGCAACTTTAAGGGCAATTTAGTCTTTTCAAACTCCATATTTTGTATGGTATAAAAGTACCAACATGTAGATCATGAAACTATCTTCTTTTGGCTGCCAACCGTGTTTCATTACGATCCCGGATGATGAAGTTATGGTCATTTCCGAAATGTTTTGGCATATTCTTCATCTTTAAGGTAATTTGGTAATTTTATATTGGACAATTTGGAGGGTTTCAAAGAACCAACATGCATAAAATTGAATTATCTTCATGTATCTTCTGACTGTGCGTCATTCCGAGTATGTATGAAGATTTTATGACTTTTTCGTATGATGTGTCAGAATTGGATCGGAGTAGGAATTGTACTGCCAGGATCCGAATCGATTCGCAATTTGACCCAAATTGATTCAACTACATTAAAATTCTACAAATTTATATTTAGGGGGGAGGGGGGGTGGGGGGGGTGGTTGTTTATGTGTGAACATCCTCTTAAGTGAGGGACTACATTTTTACATTAATAGAGATTAGATTTAGGGTTTGGGGGAGCTTTCCCTCTCCTCTCTCTCTCCTAGGATTTAGGATTTAGGCCATTTTGTAAGTAAGCTACGACTAATCATCTTCTTCTTCATCAATATAGTTCCATTTTCTTATTTAAGCTTTGTTCTCTTATTTACTTTGTGTTGGTTAATAAGTTTCTTTCATTTGTTAATTAGTGTTATAAATTGTTCTTATCATGTGTAGTAGCTAGTTTAAGGGTTGGGGTCACATTTCCATCATTAATTAGTATTGAGCTTTATATCTAGGTTTTGGTTAGAATTGCATTTAATTGAAACCTTGTGTATTAAAGTTGGAATATTAGGCATTTAACTTTCTTTGTCATGCAACGGTAGTGTTTATAGCGATATTCAAAAATTAATCCATTTGTGACCATGTTCGAGTGAAAGTTTAATATTTTATTGTTGAATTTGTTTTCTTCATGTTTGATGTTTATAATCAATTGAATATGCTCAATTAAATGTTTTCAATCCAAAATTCTTAATACGCGTTGTTATGCCCATGGTGGGGATGTGATCCTAATATCATTTTATTAATCTTTGTTTAGTTTTTTGATTGCGTAGTTAACTTTTCCTTTTTCTTCTTTGTAAAACTATATCATCCTTTTTCCCCCTTTTCTAAGTGTTAAATCAATTTAATCCTAAATACCATTCCCTGTGGATTCGATCCCTACTTGCCACTACACTTCCATTTATAGTGTGCCAAGTTGTGGTATTTGTTTTGTATAGGGCATAAACACCCAACGACAAGTTTTAATTACGAAGTTTACGCCTCATAAAAAATGGCGTCGTTGTTGGGGAGTGGTTCATTTTAGGATTTTAGTATCTTAGTACTTTGTGTGTATATTGTATATTTTCTTTACTTTTTTGTGACTTGCACTAAATTGTTTCAAGAAACTTGAAATTTTAGTGCTCGTCACGTATTGGAATTTCCCACTTTAGGATATCTCATTCTAACTACTTAGATAGTGATGACTTTCATGATAACAATTTTCAAAGTTACACTCCCAAGACTATGCATGAATGCTTCCAAATTCTTGAAAATAAAAGAATTGAGCGTGAAAAAATTTCTCCACCACTTATGATGATGGGTGATTACATGAAAATTCTAGAAAATAAGAGAATTCATCAAAGCACTTGGAAAACTTTGGAAAGTGGGAATAAGGAATTTAACGATGAATTTGAAAGTTATGAAGCATGGATAAATTTGAAAAAATGTCCAACTCGATGAAATGACTTCTTCTTCCAAAAGCTCGGTTGAGGTTGAAACTTTATTTTCACCTCCACCTACTTTTGGAGAAGAAATCATTAAGAGTGATCCAAGCGCTTTCGAATTCCAACCTCTTGTAACTAATTCAAATTCTTTAAAGGTTCAATATCCTTCATTTCCTTTGTTTCCTACGGTTATCGTACCAATGCGACTATCACAAGACTCAGATGAAAGTCTTGAAAACTTTGACCCGATTCTTGAATGGGAATGTTACTTTGAGATGCTTCATTTGATGGGCTATTCACTCACACTTGCACCACCTCTCATTCCAATTAAAAAACCATTGGGAGGTGATTTTAATTTTCTTGATATCGATTTGGTATTGTCCCTCGTTTTATCCAAATCCCCAATCACCCTCCAGAAACTTTTAATTGGTGATGCTTCATTTCTTACGCCTTATACATTCCTTCCGTTGTTCAAACGGAATTCTTATTTTTAGGGAGGCATGCATTCAATTGATGGACCGCCAATTATTCCTCAAAGTCAAATTATGTTTTGGGTGGACCCTCAAAAATTTCAACTTCTAGTCTATAGTTAGTTAGAAGTTCAAATTGTAGGTTATAAATAGTTAGTTTGATTGTTCTTTTTAATTATATTCTAGTGTAATTAATTAAAGTTTATGTTATTCTTTTTGTTATGCTTGGTTCTAATATGTTTTGTAGATTCAATGGACTTGTTCTCCTCGGGGATCGCTCCATTTTGGGTAATATAGTTATCTTCCTCCCCTTATATTGTGTTCTTGATTCATATTGAGGACAATGCAACATTTAAGTTAGGGGGTGTGGGTTATTCTTCCCATTGCTTTTTGAATTTCATTGATTTGATCACATGTTCGTTCCAAGCATACTTTTGTTGAAAAATTAAAAAAAATCAAATTATTTTCTTCTTTGTTGAGCATTTTGCCTTTATTTCGATGATAAATTTTAATAAATGCCCGATCCAATAGATAATTCAATGATGCATCTTCTCTGTTTTAGAAGTTATTATACTTTAGTCCTCAAATCATTAATATTATGAGAAACTTCATGAATTAAACTTTAAACCCATGAGCACATGCCCTTTTCTTGTTTAATTGAGTAGGCTTAAGATTTTTGTAACTGGATAATATTTTATTGTATTGTATATACTTACATCGAGTGAGAATTGTGCTTTTCTTCATTTGTGAGTATTATACATTAATCTTTCCTCCTTGAAAACATAAAATTCATCAATAATCTCGCTATTCTTTCATTTGATCGTTCCTTATTTGAGTTCATTTCAAATGTGTTACTTGATCAAGATTTTCAAAGTTATTTTGACTCGAGAATTGCATAAAGTTTAGGAAAGGATCATAGGCCCTCTTTGTTATATCACTTGACCTTGACCTCACCTTAAATGTTTTCCCTCGTCAACCCCTTTGAGCCTAAATATTTCCTTTCGTTTCATAACCCAAAATCCCATAACCAACTCCACATTGGAGTATAAACCATATATATCACCTTCCATACCTTTGTTTGGAATGATACTTGGGATTGAATGGTGTTATTGTTATGTGGTTGCAATTAAGCATGTGAGAGTGAAAAACTGAAGTGAAAAACAAAAGAAAAAGAAAAAAAATCAAAACAAAGGAGAAAAAAAAGCAAAAGAAAAAGAAGAAAAGAAAAGAAAGAGAAAGTATTTCGTTAATATACATAGTGTTCAAAGCTTTGCTCAGTCTCTCCATTGTTATATCTAATGTTTGTTATGGAAATCGTACTCCAATTTTGAAATTTCCCACAATTTTCCGTTATCCCAAGTTTTTCATCCCCAAACACCTTTGAATCCGTACATATTCCCTTCATTTCATAACTCGAGCCTAGCCTACATTATAACCCATACAAGTCTTATGTGATTCTAAAGTGAATGTATTTAAAAGTTTAAATAGTTATGATAATATGTAAAAATGCATTTCACCTCTTTAATGATGATAGCCTTTCATTGAGATAGCAAAGTTTTGCATTTTATATATAGCGTTCTTCATTGATGACATGTGCGCGACCTAGTTTCCATTTAATTCTGCTCTTTATGCCCGCTTGTCCCGTGTATTACCTCCAATTCTTAGTGATTTCAATTTTTGAGAGTAATATCCAGAGCGGATTAAATATCATGTGCGCTTTAATGCTTATTATCCGATTTATAAATTTTTTACCAAATCATACTTTTTCCATCTACTCGCTTTTCCTCCCACTCTTAAGGTTTCAATTGTGATTGAAGTTAATCTAATGTTAATAACTATGGACTTTTGAGTGAATTCATTCACTATGCTAAGAACATGTTGAAATCCGTTTCTTTATTTTTGAGCTTGTATTTTTTATTGATTGGTCATACTTTTGGAGGAAACTTGATGTTTGTGGGTTTCATCCCTTAAAACCCTCACCAGACAACACTCATCCACTAAGGTAATCTAGGGGTTTAACGGCTTATTGCATATACTAAATGCAATCATTCGCCCACGAAAGTGGCATTTATCCTTTGTAGATATTTCCTCCCAATTTCTTATGTGTTTCTTATCTGGTGTCTTTTCACTTCATTGCTAGGGACTGCCAATGTGTAAGTTAAAGGTGGTGATTCATCCCGAATATTATATTCTATACCCTTTTATTTTTGCGGATTTTAGCCCTCTCGTGTACGTTAATTCCTATATTTATCCTCGCAAACAAGACAACCTCTATTATTGATGTTTATAAGTTTTTAAGGTATAATTGAGCTTTTGTAGGTGTTGTCCGTGCAAAGTGCAAATTTAGAAGCATTTCAAAAAAGTTTCGTCGCAAATCGCAAATTGAAGGGCAATTTGGTCTTTTCAAACTCCCTATTTTGTATGTTATAAAATTACCTACATTTAGATCATTAAAATATCTTCTTTTGGCTGCCAAACGTGCGTCATTACGATCCCAAATGAGGAAGTTATAGTCATTTTTGAAACATTTTGTCATATTCTTCATCTTTAAGGGTAATTTGGTAAATTTATACTGGACGGTTTGAAGGGTTTCAAAGCATCAAAATGTATACAATTGAATTATTTTCGCATGGGTTCTGACCGTACGTCATTCCGAGTCTGTATGAAGATTTTATGGTTTTTTTGTATACGTGTCAGAATTGGATCAGAGTAATTGTACTGACAAGATCCGAATCGATTTGGAATTTGACCCGAATCGATTTGGCTACATTAAAAGTCCGCAAATGTCTATTTTTGGGGGGTTTTGGTTGGGTATTTATATGTGATACACAAATATTATACCCTCACCCAAGCCAAGAGTGCCCACCTCTCGGATGAGGGCTTTGGTCTATGACGAGGGACCAATTAACACAGTTCCACCATAGGAAGGGTCGGCCATACCGACCACCGTCATAAGCCAGACGACCCTGCAAGGGGCCGACCCATCATCATGTACCAGACGACCCCTCTGCGAGGGGCCGACCCATCATCATGTACCAGATAACCCTCCGAGGGGCTGACCCCTAAACACAAAGAAGACGACCCCTATGAGGGGACGACAATGCGAGGTCCTCTTCCTGCCGAACTCACTGCCAACGGGAACTTTACCCTCAGCCTAACATCTTCAGCCGAGGGTGACATCAGCACAACACGTGATTTGGGGGATGCATGGGACAGTGCGTGTGGGACTCCTATAACACGTGAACTAGCCCATTATAATAATATCATCCCCTCACGTGAGGGAATATTATGTCATCATTAACCAGAAGTGGCACAGCCAGGTGTCAAGAGGGAATTGGCTAGTTCATCATTCACATGCTCAATGCATGCTTAGGGGGTACACTACTCCCCCAAGCCCTATATATACTTGTCATCTCCATCCTTGTAAAGGGATTGATAATTTGTAACCCTAGCTAAAACCCTGTTTGTATACACAGTAGAGAGAGAAATTTCTTATGTCATTGTATCCAAGGCCATTAGTGCCTATATAGTGGACCATACACACATAGTGGATATAGGCCTGACTGGCTGAACCACTATACATCATTGTCTATATTCCTCTTATACCCATTCCCTTCTATACACTTATAAACATACATAACTCTATTGATGCTATGGTTATTACTGTTTCAGCTCACCACCTCTTATCTGGTGGTGCTGAATCTTAGCATCATCAGTTATGTGTCGTCTGTAGGAATGTAGAAGTTATTTTCCTTTATACAGCTTGACCTCACCGAAAACTCTGGTGGTGAACCAGTTCTCCCCCTTCGTGTGGAGATGTCTCACCATTTAAAGATGTCCATTAAGGTTCCTAAGCTCCCCAATGCTTCACAGCTCAAACACATGGCTCTAGAGTTACCTCCACCTCCTCCTCCACCAAGTAGTGGAGTAGGACCCTCTTCCATCCAGGAACCACCTCAGTATGAGATGGCTGAGGTGGCTGCCGCCCTGAAGTCTTTGGCAGCAAGCCAGCAGGTTATGCGGGAGCAATTCGCAGCTCTTAGCCAAAACATATTGAGACCACATGGATTCTCACCGGAGATGATTACTTTGACAGTTGCACCGGAACAATATGGGGCCAGGGGACCACCCCATGTACCACGCAAGGACTTGTCGCCTCCACAACGGCGGAGGTATGTTGCTGACCCCCGGCGTCTATGCCTAGGGAGGCAAGGAAACCCTTGCCCAAAAGATAGATATGATGATGTGGAGGGGGAAGAGGCTCCCATAGAATGCTGGGAGCCGTATGAGGTCTCCAATAACACTGTGCGACCCCCATAGGAGAGAAGAGGGAAGCGTGGGAGACAAGATCCCAACAATCTCCCAAGAGGCTCAGCTCTTGACCGTCTGAGCAGAGGGTCGGCCTTTGATAGGCTCGACCCAGTGAATGACCTAAGGGAAAGATTGTCCAGATCAAGAAGCCTGGAAAGGTCCAGAAGAGAGCCGAAGGATAGCCGACCCCACCGACGGGACGATGGTCAAGGGGAAGTAAACAGCCGACGCAGGCCAGTCCAAGCAGAACCCTCGGTCCATCTCAATGAAGCGGTAGGGGATAACATCGACCAAGCTGACCCTATGAGGCCATGGGATGACTCAATTCAGAGGTTGGAGAATAAAATTGGTGTTATCCTGAAAATCCAAGACCCTCTCTAAAGAGGATAATCCATTGGCTCACCCTTTGTGGCGAAGATAGTCAACTTCCCAACGCCATCCAAGTTCATGCCACCGACGGTCACCCCAAGATATGACGAGAGTACCAACCCGGTCCACTATATTGAGATGTATTAATCAGCGATAGACATATACTCCATTTCGAATGAGATGAGGTGCCGTGCCTTCTTCGGTACCCTAATTGGGGCCGCACATGTCTGGTTTACCTCCCTTCCAAAGAACTCCATTGAAAGCTTCAAGCAGCTGGCAGACCTGTTCATCCATAACTTCTGCTTCGAAGTGAGGCCATAGAAGAAGACCACTCATCTGCTCTACGTTAAGAAGGGGAAGAACGAGAGCCTAAGAGACTACATAGCTAGGTTCAACAAAGAGAAGTTAGTGGTCGAAGACTACGAGGAGAATATTTCCATGACATCCCTCATTGGAGGACTCCCAAAGGGGAAGTTACTATGGAAACTCGCTGAAGACCCCCCAAAGACAATGACAGAGCTGCTGGCCACGGCATGTAAGGTGATGAACACCGAAGAGGCGATGAGCGCCAAATATGCGGATGAAAACGGAAGTACTAGTGGAGGTAAGTACCAGAAAAAGAACAAGGAGGGGAAGAGGAGGCTAGTGGATGATAAGTTCACTGACTACACCCCTCTGACAGTCAGTTACGAGCACATCTTGAATGAGATAAAGAGTGATCAATCTCTGAAATGGTCAGAGAAATTGAGGGTGCATCCTCATAAGAGGAACAAAGACCTGTGGTGTGAGTTTCACCAAAACCACGGGCATCTGACTGATAAGTGCTTTTCCCTGAAAGATGAAATTGAAAAAAATGCTGAAAGAAGGGAAGCTAAGAAAATATGTGGATAAGGGCGCCTTCATGAGGGGATAAGGGGATGAACCTAGGAAGAAGCGAGGGGACAAGTGCAGAGAAGATCCTCCAAACCGAAGGGACGAACCTTCAGATGATGAGGACGACCCCGACCTCACACCAAGAGACGGCCACGAACCTGTGAAAAGACTCAATATGATCTCATTCGGTCTGGGAATGATCTACGAAGGACTAGCAGGAGGAGGGTCAGAGGATACCGATAAGAAGGCTCATGTGGCTGAGGTTAAGGCAGTAACAAAGACTGTACTGTCGACCTCAATTGAGACCAAGACGGAAAAGAGGAAGAAAGTTGACATGGACACCCTGATAGTGGGCTTCTCAAGAATGGACTTCAAGGGCCTGTTGGCCCCACACGATGACCCTTTGGTCATCACCACAAGGGTGTACGGATGTGAAGTGCTGAGGAATACCAAAATCTTGGTGGATGGGGGCAGTTGAGCATATGTAATGTTCTGGCCATGCTTTAAAGCTTTAGGGATTAGTCGTGCTAGGCTCATCCCATACCACCACCCCTTGATTGGTTTCACCGGGGAAAAAGTTCATCCCTTAGGAGTGTATGAGGCCGATGTTAGAATGGGGGACGTGTGGCCGATATGGATTACCAAGAAGGTTAACTTTTTTATGATGGACGAGCACGTCTTCTCAGCTTACAACATCGTATTGGGGTGAGTGGCCCTCAAGGCATTTGAGGCTGTGCCCTCCACGGTTCACCAAATGATAAAATTCCCGACCCTTTACGGGGTAGGGGAAGTTCAGGGAGACCAGATGACGGCAAGGGAGTGCTACTTCAACTCAGTCGAGGAAAGAGAGGTGCACAAGAAGGCAACTACTACTTACAATATTGACAGTCTTGACCCAAGAGATGAGACAAAATTAAAGAAAGGAGAAGCCGCGGAAGAGGTAGAATCCACCATCCTCAATGAGGATGAGCCGGAAAAAATCGTCCAGGTGGGCAAATCTCTAAAGACAAAAATAAAAGAAGATCTCATCAAAATGTTAAGGAGAAGATAGAGCGTCTTTGCATGGATTCATGCAGACATGCTGGGGATCAACCCTGAAGTCATGTGCCACAAGCTCAACGTGGTAATGGACGCAAAACTGGTGAAGCAGAAGAGGAGGAGGATTTATTCTCGAAAAAAATATGAAGTCATAAGGGATGTGGTCAGGAAGCTGGAAGAGGCCGAGTTCATCAAGGAGCTCATATATCCCGAATGGTTGTCCAACGCAGTCATAGTTCCTAAGGCCAATGGGAAGTGGAGGATGTGTGTAGACTTCACCGACCTCAATAAACATTATCCTAAAGATAGTTTCCCTCTCCCCCGCATCGATCAGATGGTAGATGCTACTGCAAGCCATGAGCTGATGAGCTTCATGGATGCCTATTCAGGCTACAACCAGATATTTATGGACCCTGAAGATTCAGAAAAAATGGCTTTCATCGTTGATAAGGGGACATACTGTTATAGGGTCATGCCCTTTGGCCTAAAAAATGCAGGGGCAACATACCAGCGCCTTGTGAATAAAATGTTCGAAGACCAGATCGGGAAATCTATGGAGGTATATGTAGATGATATGTTGACTAAGAGCTTGAGGGTCGAGTATCATGTGGCCGACCTCGAGAGGACCTTTAACACGGTGGACAAATTCTGGATGAAGCTCAACCCAGCCAAGTGTGTCTTTGGGGTTAGAGCAGGGAAGTTCTTGGGATTCATCGTCAATCAAAGTGGCATTGAGCCCAACCTTGAGAAGATAAAGGCTTTACTAGAAATGAAAACCCCCAAGACCATTAAAGACATTCAGAGGCTCACAGGGCGAGTTGCTGCTTTGAACAGGTTCATATCTAGAGCCACAGATAAGTGTCTACCATTCTTTAAAATTCTCACAAAGGCCTTCGAGTGGAACAAAGACTGTGATAAGGTTGTCAAAGAGCTAAAGTCCTACCTATGGTCTCCATTGTTGTTATCACGACCAATGCAGGGCGAAAGATTATATGTGTACTTAGCCGTCTTAGAGTCGACCATCAGCGCAACCATCGTAAGAGAAGAAGACGGGGTGCAGAAGCCTATGTATTTCAATAGTAAGGCACTCCAAGGGGCAGAGCAGAGGTACCCTAGGATGGAGAAGTTAGCCTATGCCCTGATCCATGCGTCAAGAAAGATGAAACCATACTTCCAATCCCACACAATGGTCATCCTCACTGACTCTACTCTTAGGCAGGTCATATACAAGCCAGAAAAATCAGGGAGGCTAATGGCCTGGGATATAGAGCTGGGAGAGTTCGACATTATATAACAACCTAGGGTGGCATTATGGGGCAAGCGTTAGCGGACTTTGTTGCTGAATTTACATGGGAAGAGGATGAGGTTGAAGATGAAAGCCTCAAGGAAGTAGATGACCAGCAAAGTAGAGTTGATGACTCGTCCACAGATAGGGCTGAGACAAGCACCGTAAGAGAAAAAGCCGCTGAAAATGAAGAGGGAATGTATCTCTTTAAGCAAGGGTCCCTCACCGAGGAAAATTTCTCAGAAGAACAAGTCGTATGGAACCTCTTCGTAGACGAGTCTTCCCGCGAGAGCGAAAGTGGGGCTGGATTAATAGTATCAGCACCTGAAGGCACAGACATTGAGTACGCCCTGAGGTTCAACTTCAAAGCCTCCAACAACGAGTCTGAATATGAGGCCCTGATAGCAGGCCTCTCCCTGGCTAGGTCTCTAGGTGTCGGCCAAATACTGGTCTATAGTGATTCAAGACTGGTAGTCAATCCGATACTGGGAGCATACGAGGCTAAAGATGAGAGGATGGCCAAATACCTGGAAAGGGTAAAATCACTATTAAAGAGCTTCAGGGAGGTAAAATTAAAGAGGATACCTAGGTTGAATAATGGTCGAGCCGACGCACTTGCTAGGCTAGCCTCAGCAACCAGGACAGATATCAGGAGGACAGCCCCTATGGAAATCTTACTTCGGCCAACGATTGAAGGCGCAGACGAAACACTTAGCTTATGCTTCAATATAAGCAGAGAAGCTTTGTGGATGGACCCTCTAGTCAGATACATTAAAGAGGGGGAGATGCCAGAAGAAAAACAAGAAAGGAAGAAGTTGATATACAGAGCTGCAAAACTCACCATCATTGGGGACACCTTGTATAAAAAGGGGTTTATACTCCCCTTACTCAGGTGTGTACACCCGTCTGAAGTCCCACACATCTTGCAGGATGTGCACGAGGGGTCTTGTTCGAGCCACATCGGGGGCAGGTCGTTAACAAAGAGGATAGTTACCCAAGGGTACTGGTGGCCGACCTTGGGAAAGGATGCTACGGCATACGTAAAGAAGTGTGATAAATATCATAGGTTCGCCACCATCTCTCATCAGCCTCACCAGCCTCTTACATCCATCACGTCACCATAGCCATTTGCAGTGTGGGGAATCGATTTGGTAGGACCCTTGCCCAGGGACATCAACAACTATCGATACCTGATCGTAGTAATTGACTATTTTTCAAAGTGGGTAGAGGCAGAGACGATGGTCGCAATCACCGAGAAGAAAACCTTTCAGTTTATCTGGAAAAACATCATATGCAGAAATGGTCTCCTAAACACCCGCATTTCAGACAATGGGACTCAGTTCAAGAATACATCCCTAGAGAAATACTATAAAAGAGCTGGTGTCAAATAATTCTTCTCTACCCCAGGCCGAACTCAGGAAAATGGGCAAACTGAGGTTACAAACAGAACAATCCTAGATGGGATCAAGAAAAAACTGGAAGAGGGCAAGGGAAGATGGGTTGAGGAGGTATACGCTGTGTTGTGGGCTTACAGGACGACGGCAAAGACCCAACAGGGGAAACCCCTTTCATGTTAGCTTATGGCTCAGAAGCTTTCATCCCCACCGAAATTGGGCTGCCTACTCATAGAGTCCAAATGTATGATCTTCAAAGGAACATAGAAGAAAGAAGACTCAACCTAGACTTGATCGAAGAAAGAAGAGAAGACGCTGAGGTAAGGTAGGCAGCCTATCAGGAGAGGACTGCCAAGTTTTATAATCAAAGGGTAAAATAAAGGCCAATCGCTGTGGGGGACGTAGTCCTCAAAAAGACATGGCAAAAACCTAACAAACTTTACCCAAATTGGCATGACCCGTATAGGGTCATTGATGAGGTCATCCCTGGAACCTACAAACTAGAGAACCTTGAAGGGGAACCCTTTTCAAATCCCTGGAATGCAGATCATTTGAAGAAGTACTATCAATAATGTTGTAATGTCCTATCAGATCACAGTTGTAATGCATGTGTCGCTCCAACAGAACACTTGGAGTATTAATGAGAATATTATGTTAGCCCCTCATCTTGTGTTTCCTAGTTTTAATATGATCGGGGTAATTCTCCCTGAACCCATCCTCGGCTAGGATGAGGGTGAATGGTTGGGATGACCCTCCATTCACTCTCAAGAAAGACGAGGGTGGACTTGTATTTAAAACATCATTGGTTTGGTGGAACCAACCCTCGGCTAGGATGAAGGTGAATGGTTGGGACGACCCTCCATTCACTCTCAAGAAAGACGAGGGTGGACTTGTATTTTAAACATCATTGGTTTGGTGGAAACAACCCTCGGCTAGGATGAGGCTGAATGGTTGGGACGACCCTCCATTCACTCTCAAGAAAGACGAGGGTGGACTTGTATTTAAAACATCATTGGTTTGGTGGAACCCCACCCTCGACTAGGATGAGGGTGAATGGTTGGGACGACCCTCCTGCCACTCTCAAGAAAGACGATGGTGGACTTGTATTGAAAACATCATTGGTTTGGTGGAACCCACCCTCGGCTAGGATGAGGGTGAATGGTTGGGACGACCCTCCATTCACTCTCAAGAAAGACGAGGGTAGACTTGTATTTAAAACATCATTGGTTTGGTGGAACCAACCCTCAGCTAGGATGAGGGTGAATGGTTGGGACGACCCTCCATTCACTCTACAAAAAGACGAGGGTGGACTTGTATTTAAACATCATTGGTTTGGTGGAACCAACCCTCGGCTAGGATGAGGGTGAATGGTTGGGACGACCCTCCATTAATTCTAAAAAAAGACGAGGGTGGACTTGTATTTAAAATATCATTGGTTTGGTGGAACCCCACCCTCGACTAGGATGAGGGTGAATTGTTGGGATGACCCTCCATTCACTCTCAAGAAAGACGAGGGTGGACTTGTATTTAAAACATCATTGGTTTGGTGGAACCCACCCTCGGCTAGGATGAGGGTGAATGATTGGGACGACCCTCCATTCACTCTCAAGAAAGACGAGGGTGGACTTGTATTTAAAACATCATTGGTTTGGTGGAACCCACCCTAGGTTAGGATGAGGGTGAATGGTTGGGATGACCCTCCATTCACTCTCAAGAAAGACGAGGGTGGACTTATAAGATGGATAACACAGATATGTCAAATCACATGAGAAGCAAGCATAGAAAGATAAGAAGAGGGATTATATTACAAAGTCTTACAAATGTTTGTTCCAAACATAAAGTACAAAAATTCTTTTACAAGAAGAAAGGTTATAGACAGCCACTCTATTGGGCAACATCAGCAGGTAAAGCTTCAACGTCCGTTAGAGGAGTCTCTGCAATAACCAAGACAGGACGATCATCGGATGTGCCGGTGCCTTCGACGTTTGATTGAGACTCTACATGGACCAAAGCCTCAGCTATAAGGGGGTCATCGATATCCACTGCTTCAAGAGAGGGACGGATAGATGACACAGCACCAACAAACTTCAAAATGACCCACCGACAGGCCGTCTTGATCCCTCACTCCAGATACTCAAGGCCAAAACCCTGAAAATCATCCAAAAGCTTGTAAGCCTCCACAGCATCGTGCTCAGCCTTCTTAACTGCCTCGGCAACTGCCTCAGCAAGATCACTCTTGAACTTGACATTCAAAGCCTCCTCATTTGTCTTGAATAGGTCTTCCTTCACCTTCAGATCAGCATCGTACTGCTTCGTAAGCTCATTCAGGACCCTCGCATGCTCGGTCCTTGCACTCTTTAACTCTGCCCTGGCAGTCTCCAGCTCGGTCTTCAGGTCAGCTTCATGCTGAATAACCCTCTCAGCCTCATGAAATTTTATTTAATTCTCGGCCATCCATTTAGTGGCTGAGGTAAAGGCACAAACAGTATGCACAAAGACAAGCACATAATTAAAGGGCCGAGGGAACAGTTTGTAAAAACTTAACTAAGGAAATGAAGTTAAAAGAAATACCTGATCCAGAGTGTGAAGACCATAGTCATAGACCTTGGCTGGGGGAATCTTTGATAAAAAGTCATAATCCACGGCCGAGGGAGTAGAAAACATTGAAGCTTTTGCTGCCCTCAGATTGGTTATGAGGGAAGAGGGTTCAGCCTTCAGAAACGGCAGACTTTGGGCCCATTAGGCACCCATGTTGGAGGAGGAGCTAGTCCCCTTGGTGTGTATCTAAGGGACCTCGACCCTCACCCTCATCCTAGACTCAGGCTGAGAGACATCAGGGATTTTAGGATCTTTCCTTTTACGACTGTCGGTGGTCGGCTCCACCTGTGTCGGCCCCACGATTTTTATCTTTTTCTGGGCATGCTGAGGCTATTTACCTTTTTCTTTCCCAAACCAGCCGCTAAACTTGGAGCAGTCATCTCCCAGAGTTGGTCAGATATGTTTGGAGGACGACCTACAAAGAAGAAGATACATCAGAAATAAACGGTAGTAAAGAGGATACACTTGAGAAAAATAAAGCAAATATCAACTCACATAATTCAGTCAGGGGGCCGACCCTCAGACCAGCATCTTTGAGGAAACGAGGGGTCATCAAGTCCTCAAATTTGATAACTTCACCCTCGTTCCCTTGCTCCCTCAGATAATCCACAATGTCCCTCTCCTCCAAGCTAAGTCCGGGGTCTGATCGTGCCTTCATTGAAGGGTTTGACCATAATCTTGGAACCCTCGGACTATCTTCTGAAGATTCTACCCCAGCTGGGAGTTCCCGATATCCAGAAATGAAGAAAAACATCTTCTTCCAGTCGTGGTTGGAGGTTTGGGCCACATGGACAAGTCTTTTATCGGACGTCCTTGCCCCCAGATGAAAATACCCAGGTTCCTTGGATGAGGAAGTGATATTATAGCAGGCTATAAGAAGATCGGCAGAAGGCTCGTCAATGAAGGTGTTTTTCCAGAGGGAAATATAGCCGAGGATGATTCTCCAAGACTTAGGAGGAAGCTGAGAAGGAGCAACCCCAGGGGCAGATAGTATGTCAACTAATGATGGGTGCAGTGGAAACCTAACACCTACCCTGAGCATCTGCTCATAAATAGCAATTTCCCCCTCAGCTCCTTGTAAGACTCTCTCGTCTGTATTGGGTACCCTCATAGTTATATTAGGTTATATGCCAAATGTGTGCCTCCACAGTAAGAGGTCACGATCCCTGATGGACGAGACGTAGGTCGAGGCACTGGAAGTGTCAACCGGGACCGCATTCGAACTCTCACTATCATCCTCTTCCCTCCGTCCCTCAGACTCCTCGACCTCATCACCTGTCGGAGATCCACCTGGGAAAACCATATGGAAGGCAAAAGGGGACAAGGCTGTCATAGGGACAGCCTCAAAAGGAATAGTCCCCTCGGCCTGTCGGCTTTGACTAAGTTTTGAAGTCTCTCTTCTCTCAGAAGGCCCCGCACCAGTTGGATATGATGCTCTCTCGTTCATATTTCCCTCGTGTGTCGGACACTCGGTTGGACGACAGGAAGAATGTTCAGAGGGTAAAATTATGGCTAAAGGGATGGGAAAGATGGGTCGTACCCAATTAGGGTCGACCCCTCGTCTTCTCTCGTTCTCTTCCTCTATTCGCCTAATCTCGATAAAGAATCTCTCCCTTAAGGTTGGGTATTCCTCGTCTAAACCATAAAGCCTCCTGAGCATGAAGAGGATGACCCTACACTAATAAGGAATTTATGTAAAGAAACTACAAACAGGTTCACATTTGACTAAGTTTGACTTCTGGATCACACCTAAGGAAATAAAAGGTTTTGAAGATGAACACTCAAGAACAAAGGAAAAACAGTTCGCCGGAGAAGAATGTCGGAAAGCCCAAAAAACCCGAGAAATGATACAAGGAGACATTAAATCGCTACTAAAAGGCGGAGGAAGAACCCTAAGTAACCTAAAGTCCAAATGATGCCCTGTAACCACCACAGCAAGGTGGGTCTATACGCCGGAAAAGCAAAGAAACCAAGAAAAAATGGGGAGGAACCCAAATGCTAGAAACAAATAGAAATTGAAGAACAAAAGAGGAATCTATGGTGGAAGAGTTACCTGAAGACGTGGGCAATGCCTGAACAAAGCTTGAAGCGCTGGAGCAAAGGCAGAAATGGCGAAAATGGGAGTTTTAAACTGCTATAGAGAGAGAGCTTGCATGCGAATAAGAAGGATATGAGAATGATTGTTTGAAAAGAAATCATTTAAATACCTTATTATCAGTGGGCCTAGCAATCAATGCAAGGCACAAACCCACGAGGAAAGGCATCATTAGGGCACAAATCCCTAAGGGTGGTGTGCAGCCGTCACACTTGGGAAATGTAAATGATGATGGATATCTGACAAGGTGTCAATCAACTTGACAAGTGTCACTCATCAAAATGACCACACAGAGGGCATTCAAAGACAACATTACCCCTCAGCCATCTCAACAAACATCGATGACTAAGGGCTGGGGGGTGATTGATATACCAATATTATACCCTCGCCCAAGCCGAGGGTGTCCACCTCTCGGATGAGGGATCTGGTCCATGACGAGGGTCCAATTAACACAGTTCCATCATAGGAAGGGTCGGCCACACCGACCACCGTCATAAGCCAAACGACCCTGCAAAGGGCCAACCCATCATCATGTACCAGACGACCCTGTAAGGGGCCGACCCATCATCATGTACCAGACGACCCTGCAAGGGGATGACCCCTAAACATAGAGCAGACGACCCCTATGAGGGGATGAAAATGCGAGGTCCTCTTCCTACCGGACTCACTGCCAGCGAGAACTTTACCCTCGGCTTAACATCTTCAGCCGAGGGTGACATCAGCACAGCGCGTGATTTGGGGGATGCGTGGGACAGTGCATATGGGACTCCTATAACACGTGAACTAGACCGTTATAACAATATCGTCCCCTCACGTGAGGGAATATTATGTCATCATTAACCAGAAGTGGCACAGCCATGTGTCAAAAGGGAATTGGTTAGTTCATCATTCACATGCTCAATGCATGCTTGGGGGGTACACTACTCCCCCCAAGACCTATATATACTTGTCATCTCCATCCTTGTAAAGGGATCGATAATTTGTAACCCTAGCTAAAACCCTGTTTTATACAAAGTAGAGAGAGAAAGAGCTTATGAGCATTGTATCCAAGGCCATTAGTGCCCATATAGTGGACCATACACACACAGTGGATTTAGGCCTGATTGGGTGAACCACTATACATCATTGTCTCTATTCCTCCTAACTCATCCCCTTCTATACACTTATAAACATACATAACTCTATTGCTGCCATGGTTATTACTGTTTGAGCTCACCACCTCTTATCTGGTGGTGCTGAATCTTAGCATCATCAATATGTAAACATCCTCTTAAGTGAGGGACTTCATTTTTACATTAATAGAGATCAGATTTTAGGGTTTGCGGGAGCTTTCCCTCTCTCCTAGGGTTTTTACCCATTTTGTAAGTAAGCTACCACTATTCATCTTCTACTTCATTAATATAGTTCCATTTTCTTATTTAAGCTTTGTTCTCTTATTTACTTTGTGTTGGTTAATTAATTGCTTTCATTTGTTAATTAGTATTATAAATTGTTCTTATCATATGCAGTAGCTAGTTTAAGGGTTGGGGTCACATTTCCACCATTAATGTATATTGAGCTTTGAAATCTAAATTTTGGTTAGAAATGCAATTAATTGAAACCTTGTGTATTAACGTTGGAATATTAGGCGTTTAACTTTATTTGTCATGCAACGGTAGTGTTTGTAGCGATATTCTGAAATTAATCCATTTGTGATCATATTCGAGCGAAAGTTAAATATTTTATTGTTGAATTTGTTTTCTTCATGTTTGATGTTTATAATCAATTGAATACGCTAGATTAAATGTTTTCAATACAAAATTCTTAATACGCATTGTTATACCCATGGTGGGGATGTGATCCTAATCTCGTTTTATTAATCTTTGTTTTGTTTTAATTGCGTAGTTAACTTTTCCTTTTTCCTCTTTGTAAAACTATATCATCTTTTACATTTTTCCCTTTTTTAAGTGTTAAACCAATTTAATGCTAAACACCGTTCCTTGTGGATTTGATCCTTACTTACCACTACACTTCCATTTATAGTGTGCCAAGTTATGGTATTTGTTTTGTATAGGGCGTAAACACCCATCGACATGTATTAAATATGAAGTTTATGCCTCATCAAGAACACAAATTTTATCCTATGACTAAAATGTCTTGTCCGAAATAATGCCAATTACAAACAAATTAACTCGGTTGAAAATTTATCCTTACAACTTGGTTGAGTGCCATTATTTCTTCAGCTATCTATTTGGTGCCATTTCTCACGACAACCGTTAATCATAAAAGGAGAAACGTTAGAGAGCTCATTTGGAGGAATTAAAATGACCATTTTGCCCCTCTACACTGTTTCACTTGTAAGATATTTTATAACACTTTGAAATTTTTTAAAAATCGTTTAAATTCAGGAAAAATAAAATAAAACATAATATTATGGAAATTAAAAAAGCATAATATTTGAACATTATAAAAAATGTTTCGTTAAAAAAGTAGTGGACTTTATTTTAAAAAAATAGTTGGGCGTAAGTTGTTTTTGTAGTAAAAAAATGTTTTAGTTATCTTTACTAAAAAAAAAGCGACAAGACTTTATTTGTATTAAAAATACAAATTTATTTTTAAAAAAAAGATGAAAGAAATTCGTTTGGTTATACAGAACTATTTTCTTTATTTTTTTAGAAAAAAAATTGGACGTTATATTTATTAAAAAATAGACTCCCTTTTAATTTAAAAAACTAGACTTCTTTTAAAAAATAGCTAGATGAAATTGTTTTCATTATAAATAACTTTTTTCGTTATTTAAAAAAACATGAGTTCATTTTTATTAAAATGACTAGACTTTATTTTTTTAAATAGATGGAAAAACTTATTATTGTTAGAAAAAAGAATAAAACTCAACTTTATTTTATTAAAAAAACAACTGAACTTCATCGACAAGAAAAAATACCTAGATGTAAAAAAAATTGTTACAAAAAAAATATTTTGTTATTTAAAAAGACGTTATATGTTATTTTTTAAAAAAATTAAATAAAACAAATAGATGGTTATTACTTATTTAAAAAAAACATGTTTTGTAAAAAAGTTTAGAACAAAATCATAACGTTTTTTTCTATAAAAAGTAGCTATTTGTTAGAAAAAATGAAAGTAGTTGTCTATTAAAAAAATAGTTGTTCATTAAAAAATAGTTTTTAAGTAAAATCCAACTATTTTTTTTTTAAAAAGTCCATTTTAATAACGAAACAATTTTTTGTAACTTTTTTACGAAAAAGCTTTTTTGTAACATTTTTCTTAAAAAGTTATAAACAGTGTCCAATGTTTTGTTTATTAAAAAGTTAGTTTTTTTTTCTAAAATCGTATTTTATAACGTTCAGTTTTTTTAGAGTTCTGTAATGTTCTGCCTTTTTTTTTAGATTTTGTAGAAAAGTTAGAGTTTTTGTTAGAGTTCAGTTTTTATTAGAGTTTTGTGAAAACTTAGAGTTTGTTTAGCGTATTTTATAAAAAGGTTAGTAATGTTCAGTTTTTGTTTAAAAAAATAATGAAAACTGTTTTTTTTTTATAAAGAAAACATTTCTTGTTAAACAACTAATGAAAACAGTTTTTGTTAGAGTTTTGTAAGAGTTTTTTTTAATCTTTTTGACCTTTTATAAAAATGTAATAAACAATGTCCATTTTTTGTTTAAAATAAAATAACGTCCCTTTTTTAAATAACAAAAATAATTTTCTATATAAGTTTTTTACAAAACAATTTTTTTGTTACATTTTTTGTGTAACATGTTTCGTATCAAAGTTACAAAGTTATTTAATAATATACATTTTTATATATACAATTTTTGTAGAAAATAATACTATACAATTTTTTTGGAAAAAAAATACATTTAGTGGGGCAAAAGGATAATTTTACATTTCCTAGTGTGTCTAAAACGTTTCCAACAATTGATTCTACCTACTACAGTTACAATGTCACCCAACAGATAATAGAAGAAACAATGGCACTCAACCAAGAATAAAGAAGAACAAACGTACCCCACAATACAAATAACCCTAAATAAAAACCATCCGCAATAAAACTAAACCAAGGATGACAAGAAATTTATATGAACTGAAATAACTGAACTCGAATAAATGAATCCTCTATATCGAATCTATTCTTACAATTGATTCAACTAAATAGAAAAGACGGTACAACATTGACCGTCACTAAATCAACTCCTGAATACAAATGGAAAATACCGTAAACTAGCGACTCCAACTCTATGAATACCAAGATAGATCTTCACAACTCCAAATCTGAATGTTCAACCCGCTAAATATGTATATACTACAATAATGCCTGGGGGTGGGAGAAAACATTTTATAAAGGGTTAATTACCCTTGCCCCCCCCCCCCCCCCCGAACTTTGCCTCTACTAACAGTTCACCTCCTATTCTTTCAGTTTTTTCAAATCCCACCCTATAGTTTCAGTGACTTTTCAAATTGCCCCAAACGTGATGGTCGTCTATTTTTTGGCAGGAGATTGCTCACGAGAGTTGTACATAGGCTTTAAGTGAGGGTATGTTTGTCATTTTAGGGTAAATGAAACGTTTAATTATCTTAACAAATAAAAAATCAAACTAAAAACCCTAACTCTCAAGATCACCATTTTCAAATCGTTGGTTTACTGATTCCGGTTGGAGATTGTCTGTAATGGTTTGGGAATTGAGTAAAGGCTTGTTCGATGTGGTTGAAGGTCTTGAAACTCCATTGTATGGTAAGTTTTATTGTTTTTATTGTGTTTATTTTTTGTTCTTCACTGATATTCATGTTGTGATTGTGTTGCATGTTGGTCAATTCTTAATGTTTCAATATTCTCAACCTTTAAACAACAAATGTGTAGAATAGAACCATTAAAAGACAATTTTTACTTGTTGAAGTTCAATAAAGTAGGGTCTTTGTTATTATTTATGATGCGTGTCATTTAATAGTCACTCTCACTGGTATTTAGTGTGCCCCAGTCAATTTGGATTTGTCTATTTTCATTATTCAACATTGTCCTTTAGTTGAAAAGGAGGCATATTTTTTTTGTTCATTCCTTTTTTCTAAGACGTCCTACATTCAAAAGACAACCATTTCTTTTATAGTTGTTTATTCCTCCAATTATGCCCCCTATTAAATCCATTTTTTTTGTTTCTCTAGAGAAATCATTTGAGTACTTCACAATTAAACTGTATCATAGAGGGAAGCTTAAATTGATTGATGACGAGGTATATGAAGGGGGGACGCTGTATATGCAGATTCTGTTATGCTGATGA
Organism: Sambucus nigra; assembly: GCA_949130495.1. NCBI lineage: Eukaryota > Viridiplantae > Streptophyta > Magnoliopsida > Dipsacales > Adoxaceae > Sambucus > Sambucus nigra. The sequence goes on from OX422216.1 coordinate 588,115,627, forward strand.
GATATCATGCATTGAGATAATGATAATGCTGAAGGAGTTAGGGTATACATCCAATTGCACAACTCATTTTTTGGTAAGTGGTGACAGTCAGTTAAAAATATTGAAACCTATAAGCAATGATGTGGAAGCAATGAACTTGAAAAAGTATGCTAACAAGAATGATGTTATGGTAGTTTATGTTAAACATTTGGATGCTAGAGAAGTGCCTGATGAGTGTGAAATTGCTGTCGAATGTAAAGTGGAGGTGGAATGTGAAGTTGAAGATGATTTTAAAGTGGATGAAGATTTTGAAGCTGATGCTGAAACATCTGATTTGGAAAGCATTGATGACATATTTTTTAGCATCAGTTCTGATGATCTTGCCAAATATAGGGTTGATAAGGTGAGCTCTGGGAGTAAAAGTGATGTAGATAATGTCCAAACCAAAGGAAAAAAGATAGATAAAGGTAAGGGTGTTGATGAAGGTAGTGGTGCAAATGAAGGCCAGGGAGTTGAGAAGGATGTAAATGATAGGGTGCCATTCAATGCAAATTTAGACACTCACACAGACTATGTCACTTCAGATGAACTTCAAAGCATGTTATCATCAGGAGAGGAGGACTATATTGGTAAGTCTACAGCAAAAAAAATATGGGGTAGTCTTTAATGAGTTAGGGGGACCTTAATTTCCCCCAATTTAAATTGAGGATGGTATTCACAAATGTAAACATTTTTAGGGTTGCAGTAAGGGAATGTGCCATAAAAAATGGGAAATAACTCACATTTGTCAAAAATGACAAGGACAAAGTCAGGGTCAAATGTAAAGCAGGCTGCCCATGGGTCATTTATGCCTCTCAAGCTCAATGTTAGGTAACTGTGCAAATTAAGGCATTTATGGATAGAAATACTTGCAATAAGTCATTTGAGGTTAAACATGAGAACTCCAAATCGCTGGCCCAAAGGTATGTTGAGCAGCTCAGGTTAAATACAAATTGAACTAATCAATATTTTAAAGAAGCTATTCATAAGGATTTTAATGTGAAAGTTAGTAATTTAAAAATTTATAGGGCAATGAAGAAGGCTTTTGAAATGATATATGAGATAAATAATGATCAGTTTAACATATTTTGGTAATACATTGTTGAGTGCTAGAGAACCAATCCATGATCAACAATTAGGTTAAAGCTGTCTTCAAATGAGGAGGGTAAAACTGTTTTCAAGAGAATGTATATTTGTTGGGGGCCTTGAAGAAGGCATTTTTAAAGAATTTTAGCCCTCTAATTGGCCTAGATGGTTGTCATTTAAGAGGACATATTGGTGGTATTTTGTTGACTGCAGTGGGACTTGATGGTAATAACCAGATATACCCCCTAGCTTATTATGTTGTGGAGAAGGAAATAAAGAAATCATGGAGCTGGTTCTTAGAACTATTAGAGGATGATTTGATTATTGCTAACTCAAATGTGTACACTTTCATTTTGGACAAACACAAGTTAATTTGCACATTTTCCAACTATAATGTGTTTGACATAATCTATACACTTGCACATAATCTATACATTTTCTAGTAACAATGTCTAATTTTATTGTATAGGGACTCGTACCAACATTAGAGGAGAGATTCCCAAACTCAGAGCATAGGCACTGTGTAAGGCATCTTTAAAATAACTTCAAGGGGGAGTTCAAGGGATTGACATTGAAAACACTGGTTTAGAAAGCAGCAAGAACAACCACAGTTCCTCAATTCCATAATACAATGAAGGAGATAAAGGTAATAGATGAGAGGCCGTATGATTGGATACAAGATAGGCCTCCTAAGTATTGGAATAGGTTATAATTTAGAACTTTTTACAAGAGTGACATGTTTCTCAACAATCTTTGTGAGAGATTCAATGCCAACATAAATAATGTAAGGAACAAGCTAATCATTACAATGTTAGAAGCAATTAAAATAAATTTGATAGAGAGAACACAAAAAAATAGATAAAATAAGAATTACAAAGGTGGTGACAGAACTCCTCTCTGCCTTTTGGTGACAGAACTCCTCTTTGCTTCATTTCTAACTCTCTTTTGTTCAATAAAGGCTTCCCTACTTACTTTCAACTCAATTATGACCCTGATTCATGTTCAACTCTCATGATCGAATCCCAAGGTGGTCTCAAAGTGTATGCTTCCTACCTGTGAATGCACTCGACACCGATTTAATGAACCTGCCTAACCTATCCTAATTGACACCTAATTACTATACACAAGAATCACCCCATACGCGTTGGTGGTGCGATAACCTCTCAATTTCAGCTCACTCTACCCCATAAATAGGGTCAGATAACCAAAATGGTGTCGACATCCTCTATGCACGCCTCTAGATATGGCTTTAGGCGTTGACCGTTGACTTGGAACGTATTTCCCCCTTTGGATCTTCCATTTCCACTGCTCCGTGGGGGAATACTCTCTTCACAACGAATGGACCAGTCCACCGAGACCGTAACTTACTCGAAAATAGATGAAGCTGAGAGTTATAGAGGAGCACTTTTTTCGCGGGAATAAACTATTTTCGTCGAATAATTTTATCGTGTGCGAGTTTTATCCTTTCTTTGGAAATCTTAGCGTTCTCATGCGCGTCATTGTGTATCTCCTCTAACTCATTTAATTGAAGCTTGCGAGCTTCACCGACTTTATCCATGTCATAATTTACCCTCTTAAATGCCCAATACGCTTTGTGCTCCAACTCAACGGGAATATGGCAGGGTTTTCCATACACAAAGAGGAACGAGGACATTCCGAGTGGGTTCTTGTATGCGGTACGATAGGCCCATAACAAATCGTTCAATCGAAGGGACTAATATTTTCGGTTAGGATCGACGGTCTTCTCGAGTATGGTTTTGATCTCACGATTCACCAACTCGGCCTGCCCATTCGTTTGTGGGTGATATGTCATTCCAACTTTATGAATGACACTATACTTTCTCATGGGCTTCTCAAATGGCTTGTTGCAAAAATGCATGCCATTATCACTGATTATCGCTTTCGGAGCACTGAAGTGAGAAAGTATGTGTTCCTATAGGAATCTTATCACCACTTTATTATCATTAGTCTTGGTATCTATAGCTTCCACCCATTTAGAAACATAATCTATCGTGACTAGGATGTATAGGTAGCCAAAAGACGGGGGGAAAGGGCCTATAAAGGCAAAACCCCAGCAGTCGAACACCTCAATGATGAGAATCGGGGTTAATGGCATCATATATCGTCGGGTTATCACCCCCATCCGTTGACACCAGATTTGCAACAATTATTTACATCCCGGAACATTGTGGGCCAGTACAAGCCGCTTTGGAGAATCTTAACGGTTATCTTTTTCACAAAAAAGTGGCCTCCACATGCTTCCGAATGACAGCATTGGATTACCTTTGGAATCTCGTCATCCGGTACGCATCGTTGGATGATTCGGTCGGTGCAATATTTAAAAAGTAGTGGATCGTCATAAAAAAACATGCACGACCAAATAAAGAACCTCTTCTTATCTTGCGGTGTCCACTCGGGAGGGATGGCTCTCGTGATAGGATAGTTTACTATATTCGCAAACCAGGGCAAAGAAGAGGTGGCAAAGAGTTGCTCATCCAGTAAGTACTCATCTATGGGTGTAGGATCACTAGGTACGTCGGACGAAAGCCGTGATAAGTGATCGGCGACGACATTTTCTACTCCTTTTTTGTCTTTAATGGAGAGACTAAACTCTTGTAGGAGTAGGATCCACCTGATAAGGCGCGGATTTACGTCTTTCTTTGCAAGGAGATATTTTAAACCCGCATGGTCGGTGAAACAGGTAATAGGGGAACCAATGAGATAGGACCGAAATTTATCTAGATCAAAGACTACCGCCAGCAATTCTTTCTCCGTGGTGGAGTAGTTGAGTTGTGGTCCGGTAAGAGTCCGGCTAGCATAGTAGATGACATGAGCCTTTTTGTCTTTCCTTTGGCCCAAAACATCCTCTATCGCAAAATCTCTAGCATCACACATGAGCTCGAATGGTAAGGACCAATCTGGGGCTTGCATGATGGGAGCGGAAACAAGCATGCTCTTCAATTTTTCAAAAGCACTTTGGCAAGATTCCTTCCACTCGAATGGGGTGTCCTTCATAAGAAGGTTGCCTAAGGGTCTAGAAATGGCGCTAAAGTCCTTAATAAACCTTCAATAAAACCTCGTGTGGCCCAAGAAAGAGCGCACATCTTTTAGCGATTTTGGTGGGGGTAGGTCAGCTATGACATCGATTTTTACTCTATCCACCTCGATCCCTTTGGATGACACTATGTGGCCAAGAACTGTGCCCTCATTCACCATGAAATGGCATTTCTCCCAATTCAGTAGTAAGTTCTTCTCCACACATCGGGCTATTACTTTCTCAATATTGACTAAACATAGATCGAAAGAGTGCCAAAAATGCTAAAGTCGTCCATGAACACCTCCAGCCCTCTCTCAATAATGTCACTAAATAAACTCAACATGAACCTTTGAAAGGTCACTGGTGCATTACATAAACCGAATGGCATACGTTTGTAGGCAAACGTACCAAAGGGGAAAGTGAAAGTTGTATTTTCCTGATCAAGTACTTCTACCTCAATCTGGTTATATCCGTAATAACCATTTAGGAAGTAGTAATAAGGGTGGCCCGCTACTCTTTCAATCATTTGATCGATAAATGGTCTTTCCTAATTCCTGCATTGAGTTTTCGGTAATCAATGCAAATGCTCCGCCCAGTGGTGGTACGTTGGGGAACTAGCTCTCCCTTGGCATTTTCAATCACTGTCATGCTCGACTTCTTCGGGACGACTTGAATGGGGCACACCCACTTGCTATCCAAGATTGGGTAGATAATCCCGGCATCCAATAATTTGATGATTTCGGCCCTCACCACTTCTTTCATAGTGGGGTTTAGCCTTCTTTGCATTTCTTTCGAGGGCTTCACATCCTCCTCGAGGTGAATCTTGCGAGTGCAAATTAGAGGGCTTATCCCCTTTAGATCAGCTATACACCAACCAAAAGCACCTTGGTGATTCCTCAAGATCTTTAATAGCTTACCCTCCTGCTCTTCATCTAAGCTAGAGGAGATAATAACATGAAATGTCTCACCCTCTCCTAGGAAAGTTCAACTCGAGAGTCGAGAATGTGTCGCTAGAGGCACCATGCCTGCCTCCCTCGACGGTAACTCTTCGAACCGAGAAACTCAACTTACGTCTACTGCGTCCTCATCCGACTCACTCTCATCAATTAGTTCACGTAACTCCTCAACCTCTCTCTCAAACTCGGTATAAGTTCCCTCGCTCACATGACTAGACACTAAGCAAGCTTCAAAGGCGTCTCAACAGAAATTTTCATCAGTGTGTTCTTCTACGATCTCATCAACTAAGCTCACCACGTGAAGATCATCTTCTTCCTCTGCCTATTGGGCTATGTTTTAGATGTTAGTCTCCAATGTCATGTTCCCAAAGGTGAGTTGCATCTGCCCCTTTCAAGTATTAATTATTGCGTGAGTCGTAGCTAAGAATGGGTGCCCAAGAATGATGGGGACATGGTTACTCGAGGCGAAGGAGGGATCTGTGTCCTAAATAACAAAATCTATCGGGAAGCAAAAAGTTTCCACCTAGACTATCACATCCTCGACTATGCCTCTCGGTATCCTCACGGTTCAATCCGCCAATTAGAGAATGATCCTTGTGGGTTTAAGGTCGCCCAGATCAAGTTGCCTATAAACTGAGTAGGGGGTGATATTAACGCTTGCCCCCAAGTCGAGTAAGACCTTTTCAATTTTATTCTCTCCAATGGTGAAGGAAATGGTGGGTGCACCGGGATCTTTAAATTTAGGGAGATCGTTAAGAAGAACTGAGCTCACGTTCTGTGATAGAAAAAGGTTTAATTACCTTCATCCTCCTCTTGACTGTTAATAAGTATTTTATAACTTTTGCATAAGCTGGAATTTGCCTTATTGCATCTAGGAAAGGTAAGTTTAATTTCACATTTTTAAGCACTTCTATCACTTCATCACGGGGGGTCCCTTTTTAGGGAGGAACAAATTTTTGAGGGAATGGTGCGGCGGAGGGTGACTTGACAATTACCTCGAGCTCACTAGTGTCTTCTTTATCACTCTTATTCAAGGGGATTTCTTTGGCCTCTTTCATACCGGGCGAATTCTCCTTCTCTTTTGATGCGTCGTGTGGGGGTGCGACAAATCAACAACTCTCCCACTACGAAGAGTGGTTATAGCTTGGCAATGCTCCTGATGTTCTGTCGAGATGGAGCTAACACTAGATTGACCTTGGGGAGGTCTTTGGCCCTGGGCGGGAAACTTGCCCTTCTTTTGGATACTCAACGAGGATTGCAACTTGGAGATGTTCTCAGTCATGTCGCCAAACATGCGATCATATCTAGCATTGGTTGCACTCTGAGAGTTGACGAACTGGTTTATTATATCCTCGAGGTTCCTCCGCGGTGGAGTAATATATGTAGCTGGAGGAGGTGGTGCTTACTGAAATTGAGGAGGGGGTGGAGGTGGGACAACCTGTGAATGTGGGTTCATCGCAGCTTGTGGTTGTTCGTAGTTAAAACTAGGGTGGTTTATTCATGAAGGGTTGTACGAGTTCCCATGCGGGGCGTTAAAATTTCCCTTCAACCCTCCTATAGCATCCACCTGCTCGGTGTGCATGGCTTTGTAGGTGGAAATCATCGGGTATGCCTTTGTGGAATGACCCGCCTCACAGATAGCACACACCTTTTCTTTCGCGATACGGCTGGATCCGGAGATATCCCTCAATCGGCTATCAAGTAAATCTTTTATATCTCTATGAAACTGATCAAATTGACTGTTTATTATGGTATTACTATCCACTTGGAATAGGCCGGATTCATTAGGCGTGGTCGATACTTATCTCGGTCAGATTTGGGTATTAGGATCAGATGAGTCCCATGCTTGAGTAGTCTCTGTGACATACTTAAGATGGGCCGCGGCATCGCTGGAGTATAATTCCTAAAAAGGTCATTCACACATTGTAGACACCCCATTATGTTACCCCTAAACTCTTCTTAGGTCCCTAGTACCTCCCTGCATCACTACAAACCGAGGTCATACCCTGGGTACTAACCTAGAAGCCATCAGGCACTTCCAGGCTCCGTTTGACCAAAAGTCAAACTCTTCAGCTTGACCGATACTGAATGAATCTTTGAAGGGTACTAAAACCCCTTTCCAACGGTCCGTCCCGTGTGCGATTCTGACTTACCATGCGGACGAACGATCCGTTTTCCCCCGAAACCTAATCTAGAGGCCACCGGATGCTTCTGGACTCCGTTTGACCAAAGTTAACTCTTCAGCTTGACCGAGACTGAATGAATCTTTGAATGGCACTGAAACCCCTTTCCAACGGTCCACTCCGTGCGCGATTCTGACCTACGAGGCGGACGAACGATCCGTTTTACTCCGAGAGGTCATCAAATGCTTCCAGGGACCGATTGACCAAATTTAACCCCCAAAACTGGGTCAAACTCTTTAGAATGTCGAAGTAAATATCCTAACCTTTCCAAAGGTTCACTTCGTGCATGATCCTGACTTACCATGTGGATGAATGATCCGTTTGCGTCCGAAGTTTCCCCGTCCCTTCCGAGCCACATTTGACCCAAAGTCAACTCCTCAACCCGGGAGCAGTCCCAAGGACTTCCTAAGGTCTCTGAATTACCTTTCCAACAGTTTTCCCTTGCACGATTCGGATCAACGGTTTGCGCTCTGCGGCCGATTTTCCGAAGAGGCCTGAAAGACACTGCCAAACGGTAGGTCCCAGACCCTGCCTATCGATAGTGTGCCTAAACACACCTGCCGATTGGTAGGAACAGGGCTATGTCGATCGGCAATGCCCTGGGCCTATAAAAAGGAGGGCCTGGCCTCATTGCAAAGGGAGCCCAGATCTGATATACATCACTCTCAGCAAATCCAGAAAACCTCTCTCGAAGTCAGCGTGATTTTAAATCCCTTTCCAACCTTCACTTTTCATCATCCTTTCCATCAAACTTGGTGAATTAACCACTCTTCATCTTCATCCAAGTGCAATGTCTTCTCTCCAACATTCAAGATCAAGCTCAAGATCTTCAAGAAGGTCCAATTTTCTCAATTCTCTCCATAAATTCTCATAAATTCGCAATAATTTGTTTTATTACTTAGTTTTTTTATTCTCTCATCTCACAGATCCTAATATACTTTTTACTTAGTATTATTGCACATCTCTTATTTTCATATAAATAAAAACCCAAAAAATAAGAAAAAGAGGGTTTGCTCATAAATTCCAAACGGGAATTCTCACACTTTCCTTACACTTTTCTCACAACTAAAACACCTTTTTACACACACACACACACACAAATAAGAGAAGTCCCCGGTTGGATTTATGGGATAAACCCCACCCCTCATTTTACGTACGAACTACGTAAACTTTGATGCCTTTATAAGGTACGTAGGCGTCTCGAGGTAAAACCCGAGACTCGAGTCCTATTCTTACTTTTTCTCTCATTTTCTATTTTCTCTAAATTCAATTCTCTTAGACTCTCTCTCTCTCTCTCTCTCTCTCTGTATATATATATATATATATATATATATATATATATATATATATATATATATATATATATATATTTGTTCTTAGTGGCGTATTATTCCACATACGTTATCGTTCCATTATAACGATCAACGCAAGGATAATCGCACAAATCCTATTTTCTAATATTATTTTTACATTCCTATGGATGACTCGCTTTATCTCATCCATGATACAAGTCAAGGATTCCTATCTCCACTATATATACACATGCACACATATCACGGGGAAATAAAGGAAAATAGCAAAAATCCATGAGAGACCAGAAGGGTGGAATGGGTGCCTAATAACTTCCCATTTCGTAACTTAACCTCTGGACCCTTCTCGAATCATGTGTATGTTTCGTATGTATCAGTATGTCTTTGGATGCTGTCCTTCGGGATGGATCCCTTTTTCCTTTGTCTGTTTTGAGTAAAATAGACTGGCGACTCCATCTCTTTACATTTTCACCTCATCAACGACGCCGGCTGAAGCGCTCCCGATAGGGGCGCGTGGGACCTAGGATCCTCCTCACTCTCCCACCCGTCGCGAGGATCGGGGATGGCCACACACATTGTTTTCACTAATTTTTTGGAAGCCACTGTCAACCTGTTATGGAAGAAAGAGTTCAAGTGGTGTTTTTCAAAACCATGATGGGGGCATGCGCTTACCAACTCTTGGAAACGTTCCCAACACTTGTCAAAAGGTTCGTTATCTTGTTGTCGGAAACCTTGGATTTGAGTCTGGATAGAGTTGTTCTTATGCGGTGGGTATAATTTTGAGATAAATTTGGATTTCATATCCCTCCAGGAAATAACGAAGTTCGGGGGTAGAGACCATAGCCAGATCTTGGCTTTATCCTTTAAGGAAAAAGGGAAAAGCTTTAGGCGAACGACATCCTACGTGCAAGCTTGGTCACTAAATGTGTCGCACGCCTCTTTGAACTCTCTTATGTGAAGGTATGGTTTCTCCGAATCCATTCTATGGAAAGTAGGGAGAATCTGTATCATCCCATTGCGGAAGAGTAACTGATTGACATTATACGGGAGTAAAATGAAACCAGGGGTGATAGTTCGTTCAAGAAAGAGTAAGTCTTTCATGGACGATAGGGTGGATTTCCCTCTCTAGTGCCGAAACTAGCGGCGTCACACATCGTTCTCTCTTCAAATGACTCGGAATACTCACTCGGTGTCCTAGATGGGTGATTCAAGGATTGACTCAGGGTGTAACTACCAATAGAGTGCTCAGGAGTAGGAAGTGGAACCCAAAACTGTGGAACACGAGGCGTGTGGAGACTGTCAGAATTATACTCAACAATTGGATTTTTGTGAATTCTGGTTGGAGTATTTTGAGGAGTTTGAGTATGTTCAGGATTTTGCATTAAAGGCTTTTGAGAGATTATTTTTTTTATATATTTTTTTTAATTTTTGGTCTAAGCTTTAGATTGACTCGATCTAAACTAAGTCTACCTAATTTCCCGGCAACGGTGCCAAAAACTTGACGCGACCACAAATGTGTCTAGTGTGCATGCTATGTAGGCTCAAGTTCAAGCCTGTCGCTCAAGTAATATCCTGATAAGTCAGGTATCGATCCTCAGGGAAAAAGGACGAACAAATTCGTGATGACGTTGGAAAGATGAAGAAATCCTAGCTTTGACTCTAAAGGAACGAAAAGATGATTTGGGGAATGAAACAACTACAACTAGATGCAAATTTTAAAGTAACTACTAATGAAACTAAGAACTAACAGTATGCAACTACGCTAATTAATCAAAATGTTGATGATAAATGGACTAAAAATTTAACTATGAGATGAGAACAAGAGATTAGATTACAATCCCCCACACCCTAGTAATTCACTTCATAGGATACTAGATTCAGAAGTAAGATTTTAAATAAACCCAGTCTTTATTAATCCTAAGCATTCCATATATGAGGGATCGTAGCCCGCACCATATGAAATCAAAGGCAAGGAAAAAGCGGTGTCGCATTAACCGATACGCGCGTCGCACTCTTAAGCATCCCGGTTACCTGTCAAACGAGATCAAAAGTCCTACGACGATTGCAACAGTTACGCAACAAGATTCATCTACGATTTTAATTCAAAAGTCTATATCCCATTATGGTGAATTATATCAGGTGGGGTTCATGCATACCAACCCTTAGAAAATTAGCTAGACATGATTAACTTAGAGAAAAACATGGTTTTTAAGAAAGAGAAGATTAAATCTAAAGAAACTAAATGAAAAGATAATTGCAGATTCAAACCAACAATTAAACTAATGAGCAATTGAAAACTTAAAGGAAAGATGTTACTTGAATTGGTGAAATTAAATTCAAATGCTTATAGAAAAATCTTCTTATGGAAAACTAGGGTTTTTTACTACAAAAACCCTCTACTCCTAATTAGCTAACCTAAAAAATCCAACCCCTATTATTGTGTAACTAATCTGAATAAATAGCTCTGAAATTTACAAGAGTTTGACCCACATAAAACTCTGAGAGAGAACAGAAAAAATCATGGAAATCCCATGCATTCTGGACCCATCGGGGGAAGCGGTCTGGATCGACCCCTTATTTTAAACAGGGATCTTCATTTCAGGGAGGTCCGGATCCTTTTTGGGAAAAAGGTCCGGATCGCACCCCTTTTTATCCAGAACTTCTTAGCCATGCGGTCCGGATCCTTTTTGGGAAAAATTTCCGGATTGCCTAGATTTTTCATACAGAACTTTTTAGGAACCGGTCCGGACCCTTTTCTGGGCGGTCCGGACCTCTCGCCTTTTTCAATCAGGGATCTTTTTCTTGTTTTTCTCAACTTCAAATCTTCGTAACTTTTTCACCGTAGCTCAGATTGATTTGTAGTTTCTTCCAAAGTTCTTGAAATTGAATTCTCTTCAACTCTCTAGTTGGCTTCAACTCCGGACGAAGGCTACAAATTTACAAAATTTACCTTTGACTTTCCTTCTTTGACTTTGTTCATTGCTTTTCCTGTTTCTTTCTTCCTCAATGCTTCAAATACTTGCAAAACCTAGGAGAAATACACGAAACTAGATGTACTTGTTAGAAAGAGTTAGTATCAAAGAAATGTGATAATTACACTCATTTTACGTTACTCGAGATAATAAAAGTCTCTAAGCTAAAGGGATAAATTTGGAAGAATTTGAGCCTAATCAAACCCCCCTAACTTAGAACTTTGCGCGTCCTGAGCAATGTAAAAGAACGTAACTATGGGTCAAATCTCAAAAGTTTTATTTTATTTGGATAGATTACCACTTTCGCGGGCAAGCGATTGCATTGAGCATATGCAACAAGCCTTTAAACCCCTAGGTCACCCTAGTAGGACGAGTTGTGTCTCGTGAGGGTTTGTAGTGAATATACCCACAAAATTCGACTCAAAGAAAACTCAAACTAATCAAAAATTATATAATTCAAACTTTACCAGAAAATACTCATCATCAATTCAATTTAAGAGTCTCGAATCACAATGTGTGTGTGTGTGTGTGTGTGTGTGTGTGCGCGCGCGAAGCCAGAAATTTAACCACGAATTTCCACCGGTTGACCATTACGTTACTTATTCAAAAATTCGTTTTGATTCAAATTCTCACTGGATTCTCTCACAAACGAATCACTCGGAAATGTGGCTAGTTCTCTTGGTGTGCGCGATTTATAGGAGTAAATGCAAAGGAACACAAGTTCACGCACACGAAATTCAAAATACGGGAAATTTTTGGGCGAAAAGATCTCTTCATCGGATTACAGTTAACAGGAAATGGGAAATAATGCTTCTACTTCACACTTTTAATCTCTTTTATACCTTAACTCTCCACGCGGTAACCAATTTTGGAATTTGGACTCAATTAGGACTTTTTTAGGTTTTAAGGTGTAATGGGTAAAAGGAAATGGTTGGGAACTTTGGAATTGGAGAATTTTCTTGAAATGTCCATTAGGCTTTTCCGGGCTTTTGCTCGTTTCCTTGTCTTTTTCTATTTTTTTCACATTTTTCTTTTCTTGATATTTTTGTTGAGCATTTTCTATTTTTCTTATCCCTTTTTATTTGCACTAATTGGACGAAAATTATGGAGTTTCACTTCTCTCAATTCCGGGCCATTTAGGTTTTTTCGGGTAGTCAAACGAAAAGTGAAAAATTTATTTGGCTCAAATTGGTTAGCAAAAGGAAGATTTTTCACGACTTTTTTTGGATAATATTTTTTTTGTGACAAACGAGGGCCTACTTCATTGTCCAAATTATTAATTGTGTTACCATATGCGTTTCGAGGTACATTTTAGTTTAGAGATTCATTTAGCGCGTTTTTCAAGACAGAATCTCACACATTACCCGTAACCGATCAAAATAAGGGTATCGAGATCATCAACGACTTTTGTAAGTGCTAAATAGAGCTTTGAGTTAATCATTAACTCGGATTGATTTATAAACTCACAAAACGGATAGGCTCGAATCTCACCTGGTTGGTTAATCTCCACACTTATTCGTTAAGTCGTCCATGTTCGCTCAATTTCCATCTTTGGTCAATTTCGGCTTTGTGCATTATGTTTTTACAATTTGAGACTTTAAACTGAATTTTAATGTTATTTTTGAAAATTTTAAATTCTAATTTTTGTTTATTTTGAAGAAAAATATTTTTGGTTTTTCTGAGTTTTTCAATTTTTTTTGGGGAAATTTTGAAGTTTTCTAATTTTTTTTGCATTTTGAAAATTTGTGAAGTTTTAGAAATACGCGCTCGTCACCCCCCCCCCCCCTAACTTAGACTTTTGCATTGTCCTCAATCAAAAGGACTAAAATCTAAAAAAAAGCAAAGCAAGAAGTGCGAAAAATAAAACAAACAAATGAAGAAAATGTGGATTTTTATATATATGGGTTGTTGTACATTAAACAGGACAGAAAAAGGAAAAGCATACAACAATACAAAACAACCAGCAACATTAAAACCGACACAAAAAACAACAAAAAGCTTCATTGATGCGGATGGTTGGAGCTTCCGGGCGCTCTTGGGTCGTACGGATAAAAAAAGTAGCTCGGAGGGGGGCCACCAAAATTGAGTTGATACATATGAGCTTGAAGACGATGCATTATGCTCGTATCTCGTTGGTTGGCCACTTGATCCCTCGTGTATTGATTTATGAACCCGTCAAACTTTGTTTCAAGGGCGATGAGGCGCGCATCAAAATCATTGTTAGGAAGCTCGAAATCATAGTCCTCCTCATCCTCGCCAGAATCTTCCCTTGCTCGCCCATTTCCACGTCTTCCTCTTCGTCTTCGCTACTCTCCTCTTCAGCTGAGTCCTCATTATCAGTTGCTCATGCTCGTAAAATGGCTCTTTGGCACTCACTCTTGGTCCGGGTGCCCTGCCCAAAAGGGGTTGGGAGGCGGAGAGAACCAGCAGGTGGAGCAATAAGGTGATCGACTAGAATGGAAGTAATAAGCCGGGCATAAGGAAAGGGAGTGGTGCCCTTATCATCCAACGCCACAAAATAAACATCGCGGTAAATAATATGTGCCAGACTAATGGAGGAGGAACGGTCAAAGACATGGTACATAAGTGTGGCATGTCGGGGTCGCATACCGGAATCATTTGAATTTTGAAGAATATTCGCGCACACGATTTGAAATGTGAGACGCGCTTTTTCGCTCAACGGCTGACCCGAAAGATGCCCTTGCCCCAAACTTCCCCAATCGCTAAACGTTGAATGAGGATGGATTTGTCGAGTGGTGGGGATGGGTTGGGGTAGACGAAACTGTTGGGATTGGGGATGTCTTTTTCAACGAGCTTCTCGACAAGTGTCCGTATAGTAAATGGGATGCGTTGGCCTCGCACCCGCGCTTTGGCTACGAACTCACTAGTGCGGATGAGCGTACCATAGAACTCACGGACCTCGGCCGTCCACACTTTATTGTAGGGCTCATGAAGGTAGCGACGCCAACCCTTAGGAGTAAAGAGGGTGGTGACGGAATTGGGTAGCTCGTCCCAATTAATGGCCCGCTCTATTTGGAGATTACGCGCTGACCCAAAGAACTACTCGCACCACCGCATTTCTTGATAAGAGCGGTAGTCGTAGGGATTGTTACCCATGATATCGACGGATTTGTATTTGGTGGGTCAGTCTTGGTCAACCATGGAGTGAGAGAGTGGGTGGGCAAAAGTGCAGGAGAGATGAAGGAGGGGAAAATTCTTTAGAAAAATTGGTGTGGGAGAGATGGTGGGTTAGGGCTTGTATTTATAGGGGGTTAGGAGGTGGGAAGGGATGGATTTGGAGGGAGAAGAGAAGGAGGGAAAAGGGGATATATTTTGGGAGGGAAATGGTGGGGGGAACGATTTGGAGGGAAGAAAATGGATTGGGGAAGGAGGGCTACACCTAGGGAATTATTGAAGAAAATCAGAGAGTGGTCCGGATCGGGTACCCAAGGGCGGTCCGGATCGTCATGCTTATTTTTATTTTTCCATTCTTCGAACGCGGTCCAGACCGGGTGCCCAGGGGCGGTCCGGATCGCCTGCCTTTTGGTGATAGAACTCTTCTCTGCTTCATTTCTAACTCTCTCTTGTTCAATAAAGGCTTCCCCACTTACTTTCAACTCAATCATAACCCTGATTCATGTTCAACCCTCATGATCGAATCCCGAGGTAGTCTCAAAGTGTATGCTTCCTACCTGTGAATGCACTCGACACCGATTTAATGAACCTACCTAACCTATCCTAATTGACACCTAACTACTATACACAAGAATCACCCCATACGCATCGGGGGTGCGACACCTCTCAATTTCAGCTTACTCTACCCCGTAAACGGGGTTCGACAACCAAATGGAGTCTACATCTTCTATGCACGCCTCTAGATATGGCTTTAGGCGTTGAACATTGACTTTGAATGTATTTCCCCCTTTGGATCTTCCATTTCCACTACTCCGTGGGGGAATACGCTCTTCACAACGAATGGACCAGTCCACCGAGACCGCAACTTACCCGGAAATAAATGAAGCCGAGATTTATAGAGGAGCACTTTTTGCCCGGGAAGAAACTCTTTTCGTCGAATAATTTTATCGTGTGCGAGTTTCATCCTTTCTTTGGAAATCTTAGCGTTCTTATACACGTCATTGCGTATCTCCTCTAACTCATTTAATTGAGGCTTGCGAGCTTCACCGGCTTTATCCATGTCATAATTTACCCTCATAATGGGCCAATACGCTTTGTGCTCCAACTCAACAGGAAGATGGAAAGGTTTTTCATACACAAAGCGAAACGGGAACATTCCGAGTGGGTTGTTGTATGCGGTACGGTAGGCCCATAGCGAATCGTTCAATCGAATGGAAGAAATCTTTACGGTTAGGATCAACGGTCTTTTCGAGTATGGTTTTGATCTCACGATTCTCTAACTCGGCCTGCCCATTCATTTGTGGGTGATATGTCATTCTAATTTTATGAACGACACCATACTTTCTCATGAGCTTCTCGAATGGCTTGTTGAAAAAATGCATGCTATTATCACTGATTATTCCTTTCGGAGCAGCGAAGCGAGAAAGTATGTGTTCCTGCAGGAATATTATCACCACTTTATTTTCATTAGTCTTGGTAGTTATAGCTTCCACCCATTTAGAAACATAGTCTACCGTGACTAGGATGTATAGGTAGCCAAAGGACGGGGGAAAAAGGGCCCATAAAGTCAATACCCCAGTAGTCAAAAACCTCAATAATGAGAATCGAGGTTAATGGCATCATGTCTCGTCGGGTTATTGCCCCCATTCGTTGACACATGTCGCAAGATTTGCAATAATTGTTTACATCTCAGAACATTGTGGGCCAGTACAAGCCGCTTTGGAGAATCTTAGTTGTTGTCTTTTTCACAGAAAAGGGCCTCCACATGCTTCCGAATGAAAGAATTAGATAACCTTTGGAATCTCATCATCCAATAGGCATCGTCGGATGATTTGGTCAGTGCAATATTTCAAAAGGAGTGAATAGTCATAAAAAAACATACGCGACCAAGTAATGAACCTCTTCTTATCTTGCGGTGTCCACTCGGGAGGGACGACTCTCGTGACAAGATAGTTCACTATATCCATAAACCAGGGCAAAGAAGAGGTGGCAAAGAGTTACTCATTCGAGAAGTACTCGTCTATGGGTGTAGGATCACTAGGTACGTCGGACGAAAGCCTTGATAAGTGATCAGGGAAGACGTTTTCTACTCCTTTTTTGTCTTTAATGGAGAGATTAAACTCTTGTAAGAGTAGGATCCTGCTTATGAGGCGCGACTTTGCGTCTTTCTTTGCAATGAGATATTTTAAAGCCACGTGGTCGGTGAAATAGGTGATAGGGGTACCAATGAGATAAGACCAAAATTTATCTAGAGCAAAGACTACCGCTAGCAATTCCTTCTCCGTGGTGGAGTAGTTGAGTTGTGGTCTGGTAAGAGTCCTACTAGCATTGTAGATGACATGAGCCTTTTTGTTTTTTCTTTGGCCCAAAACAACCCCTTTGGCAAAATCGCTAGCATCACACATGAGCTCGAATGGTAAGGACCAATATGGGGCTTGCATGATGGGAGCGGAAACAAGCATGCTCTTTAATTTTTCAAAGGCATTGTGGCATGCTTCATTCCACTCGAATGTGGTGTCCTTCATAAGAAGGTTGCTTAAGGGTCTAGCAATGGCGCTAAATTCCTTAATGAACCTTCAATAGAACCCCACGTGGCCCAAGAAAGAGCGTACGTGTTTTAGCGATTTTGGTGGGGGTAGGTCAGCTATGACATCGATTTTTGCTCTATCCACCTCGATCCCTTTGGATGACACTATATGGCCAAGAACTATGCCCTCAGTCACCATAAAATGGCATTTCTCCCAATTCAGTACTAAGTTCTTCTCCACACACCGAGCTAGTACTTTCTTAAGATTGGCTAAACATAGATCGAAAGAGGTGCCAAAAATGCTAAAGTCGTCCATGAACACCTCCAGCCCTCTCTCAATCATGTCACTGAATAAACTCAACATGCACCTTTTATTGGTCGCTGGTGCATTACATAAACCGAATGGCATACGTTTGTAGGCAAACGTACCAAAGGGGCAAGTGAAAGTTATCTTTTCCTGATCAAGTACATCTACCTCAATCTGGTTATATCCGGAATAACCATTTAGGAAGCATTAATAAGGGTGGCCCGCTACTCTTTCAAGCATTTGATCGATAAATGGCAAGGGGAAATGGTCTTTCCTAGTTCCTACATTGAGTTTTCGGTAATCAATACAAACGCGCCACCCTGTGGTGGTACGTTGGGGAACTAACTCTCCCTTGGCATTTTCAATCACTGTCATGCCCGACTTCTTTGGGATGACTTGAATGGAGCACACCCACTTGCTATTCGATATTGGGTAGATAATACCGGCATCCAATAATTTGATGATTTCGTCCCTCACAATTTCTTTCATAGTGGGGTTTAGCCTTCTTTGCATTTCTCTCGAGGGCTTCACATCCTCCTCGAGGTGAATCTTGTGAGTGAAAATTAGAGGGCTTATCCCCTTTAGATTAGCTATACACCAACCAAAATCACCTTAGTGCTTCCTCAAGATCTTTAATAGCTTACCCTCCTACTCTTCATCTAAGCTAGAGGAGACAATAACAGAAAATGTCTCACCCTCTCCTAGGAAAGGATATTTAACGTTAGAGGGTAGTTTCTTCAACTCGAGAGTCGGGAATGTGTCGCTAGAGGAACCATGCGTGCCTCCCTCGACGGTAACTCTTCGAATCGAGAAACTCAACTTACGTCTATTGCGTCCTCGTCCGATGCTCTCTCATTAAGTAGTTCACGCAACTCCTCAACCTCTCTCTCAAACTTGGTATAAGTTCCCTCACTCTCATGACTAGACACTAAGCAAGCTTCTAAGCCGTCTCCACAGAAATTTTCCTCAATGTGTTCTTCTATGATCTCATGAATTAAGCTCACCACGTGAAGATCATCTTCTTCCCCTGCCTGTGTGGCTATGTTTTAGATGTTAGTCTTCAATGTCTGTTCCCAAAGGTGAGTTGCATCTTCCCATTTCGAGTATTAATTAGTGCGTTAGCCGTAGCTAAGAATGGGCGCCCATGAATGATAGGGACATGGTTACTCAAGGCGAAGGAGGGATCTGTGTCCCAAATGACAAAATCTATCGGGAAGTAGAAAGTGTCCACCTGAACTATCACATCCTCGACTATGCCTCTCGTTATCCTCACGGTTTGATCCGCCAATTGGAGAATGATCCTTGTGGGCTTAAGGTCGCCTAGATCAAGTTGCCTATAAACTGATTAGGGGAGGATATTAATGCTTGCCCCCTAGTCAAGTAAGGTCGTTTCAATTTTATTCTCTCCAATGGTGCAAGAAATGGTGGGAGCACCGGGATATTTAAATTTAGGGAGATCGTTAAGAAGAACTTAACTCACGTTATGTGCTAGAAACACGTTTGTCTTTGCCTTTATCCTCCTCTTGACTGTCAATAAGTCTTTTATAACTTTTTCATAAGCTGGAATTTTCCTTATTGCATCGAGGAAAGGTAAGTTTAATTTCACGTTTTTAAGCACTTCTAGCACTTCATCACGGGGGGTCCCTTTTTGGGGAGGAACCAATGTTTGAGGGAATGGTGCGGCGGAAGGTGACTTAATAATTGCCTCGATCTCACTAGTGTCTTCTTTATCACTCTCATTCAAGGGGATATCTTCGGCCTCTTTCGTGTCGAGCGAAGTCTCCTTGTCTTTTGATGCGTCGTGTGGGGGTGTGGCGAATCAACAACTCTCCTAATACGAAGAGTGGTTACAGCTTGGCAATGCTCCTGATGTTCTATCAAGGGGGAGCTAACATTAGGTTGAACTTGGGGAGGTCTTTGGCCCTGGGCAGGAAACTTGCCCTTATATTGGATACTCAACGAGGATTGGAACTTGGAGATGTTCGCGTTCATGTACGTTCGCCTTCATGTCGGTGAACATGCGATCATATCTAGCATCGGTTGCACTCTGAGACACTACACCAAAATGGTCAAATTGGCACCCTTCAACCGGCCAGCCGTGTCACGGTCTTTTATGGTGACAAAAAAACACGCATTTTTTGTCATGATCATTGACCGTGACAAGGCCGTGACAATGTCTTGTCATGATCAATGACCGTGACAAGTCCGTGATAACTGTACTTGTCACGGTCATTGACCGTAACACTCGTATAAAGTTGTCACGGTCAAGGATCGTGACATGTCCGTGACAATTCCGTGAGTAAAAAAAACCTCCCTTTTCTTTTTTCCCACCGATTCTAATTCCCTCCATTTCTCTCTCTCTCTAGTGACTTCACACACTCTCTCTCTCTACAACTTTGGTACGTTTTCTCTCTCTATTTCTCCTCCATTTATGTATATGTGTATGTATATGTGCGCGTGTGTATATATGTATGTGGAAATGTGTGTGTGTGGTGTATATATGCGTGTGTGTGTCTGCGGGGGGAGGGGGTGTATGTGCATGTGTGTTTGTGTATGTGTATATGTGTGTGCTTGTGTGTGTATATATGCATGTGTGTGTGTGTGTGTATATGTGCGTGTGTATATAGGGGTGTGTGTGTGGTGGGCAGCGGCAGTGGGGGGGAGGGGGCAGGGCTGGGGGGTGGGGGTGGGCGGGGGGAGGGGGGTTGTGTGTGTGTATATGTGAGTGTGTGTGTATGTTTTTTAATTAAATGTTTAATTGTTTATTAGATATTGTCCCTCATATTGTAGTTCCCCTTGTAAAAGAATTGATTGATTTAATATTGATTGGTTGTTAATTTTTTTTGTAGATTAATAATTAGTGCCCCCTTCATATGCAAGTAGGATTGCCCCTCATTGTAAATTAGTAAATTAATAATTGTATACTTTAATTGTGAGTTTAATTGATGAAAATAATTAATTGAGTAGATGAATTAGAAGGAGTACGGGATACACATTTGTTGTTGCTATTGCGGTTGGATTATAGTGGATCGATGTTGGGTTGGTTAATTTTAAAAGTGGCATGACCACTGGATTATTGTCCATATGGGAGTGGGAGTTTTCAACTTTTTTTGAAAATTACTTTGTATAACGAACAATATATGTATAGTATGATAATTAAATGAAACATACTTGAAATTACATATAGTGCGCATAGATACTAGCCTTCTAGTTCTTATGTGTACCCATTCAATAGCCCTTAGACCCGTTCAAGA
Source organism: Sambucus nigra (assembly GCA_949130495.1). Lineage (NCBI taxonomy): Eukaryota > Viridiplantae > Streptophyta > Magnoliopsida > Dipsacales > Adoxaceae > Sambucus > Sambucus nigra. The sequence continues at coordinate 588,136,412 of OX422216.1, forward strand.
GTCATTACCCCTGTAATGAGATCTCTCGAATTGTCCCGTTTGGACAGTTTGGGACTGCATAATTTCTGTATAATAATATTCTTAGTGGCTTAAAGTTGTTACTTTTGGAGGAAGTTATGGAGTCGTATCCTAATGTTCTCTAGGTACATACTAGATTGACAAGTGTGACTGTTATTTCAATTGATCAATTGAAATAACACTCACACTTGCCAATCTACGTTGTGTACTTGGAGAACTACGGGGATATGCTACCAAATTTTTCTCAAATCGTAACAATGTGCATGAGCTGTTAAGTATATTACATAAATATGTGGTCTTGAATGGGGTAGGACCACTCACCCTTTGGAGAAGATGGAGGAAATAGGAATTTTTATTATAAATTGAAATTTAAAATCGAATATAAATAAGACATAATTAAATGAAACATACTATAAATCTAAGTTTTGTTTATACTAATCCATGAATATACGCTTCTTACCTTTAATAGGTGATTAGTTGTGTTAGCTGTGATGGGATATCCGAAATACAAAGAGTGTATGGGTGAGATAAATAGAATGGGGGACGTATTTCCCAGAGGTGCTAATGAATTTGTGAAATACGCAAATAGATGTCATAATGATGAAGAGTTTTCGTGTCCGTGTGCTAGGTGTAAGAATGGTAAGGTGTTTGAGTGGAAAATAGTTGAACTACATTTGTTAAGATGGGGTATGCAAGATATTTATCAATTTTAGAGTTTTCACAGTGAATTGAAAGTTTCTTTTGTCCCCGAACAACCTTCACAACAACCTTTAACAAGTAGGATAGATGTAGAAGGGGACGACGTAGATCATAATATGTTAGAGGATTTAGTTGATGATGCGTACGGAGTTTATAAAGCAGAGGAAAATGAGGTTACTAATGATGTACAAGGTTCAAGTGCTCGTTAAGATATCACGATAAACCTTGAAAATGACTACCGAAGTTTAAAATTTAAGGCGACCCAACCATTATACTTTGGCTGTGAGAAAGATCAAACAACTTTACATGCCATGGTTGGTTTGAACAATTTGAAGACATAGTACGATTTGTCTCGCAATAGCATGATAGGAATTCTGAAATCGATAAAGGGCTTACTACCCAAGGAGAATACGCTTCCAAATAGCTATCCTGTTATGAAGAACAATTTGAAAGGTTTGGGAATGAAGTATAAATCGATTCATGCTTGTGTGTATGACTGCATACCATACCGAAAGGAGTATGCAAATCTCGATCGTTGTCCGGTATGCGATGAACCTAGATATGTCCAATCTAATAATAAGGAAGGCACAAGCTCAAAAATGCCTCAAAAAGTGTTGAAATATTTTTCCGTTGGGCCTAGATTAAAGCGATTTTTCACATTACCATGGATAGCGGAGGCAATGACTTGGCATGCTAGGGCAAAAGTAGGGGGTAATCTCATGCATCATCCTATTGATTCTACAGCTTGAAGGAGGATGAATTATGAGTATCCCGATTTTGCTCGAGAACAACGCAACATTCGTTTGGCTATATAAACAGATGGTTTCAATCCATTTGGAAATCTAAGCACCAATCAGAGTGTATGGTTAGTAATCCTAGCCCCACTCAACCTCCCTCCTTCACAGTATATAAGACCTGAATTTTTGATGATGTCTTTATTGATACCTGGCCAAAGGCACCAATTGATGACATCGACGTCTACCTTGCTCCTTTGGTAGAAGAATTAAATGAGTTATGGGAAGAGGGTGTGCATTCATTTGACTCTTTTAGAAGAGAAGAGTTTACGCTGAAAGCTATGTTGATGTGGGAAATTCAAGATTTTCCAACTTATGGGACATTATCCAGTTGTGTAGCACATGGTTATTTGGGGTTTCCTATTTGTGGAGAGGAGACTGAATCTCTTCGTCTATCCATTAGCTCAAAAAATGTATACCATTGCCATATGAGGTTTTTAACCCCGGCTTATAGTTTCAGATTTGAGAAAGGTTCCAATATTTTATTGGGCGGGGTTGAACATAGGCTACCGTCGACAACTTTCAGGTTCAGAAATTGAAAGTAAATATTCTGAATGTGGCCCTAATATGCTAGGTAAGAATCCCAAATTTAAGAATGTTAAGCATAAGAAGACCCCAACTGGGAATGAAACTAAGACAAGAAAGGCATGGTCTAGGAGGTCAATTCTATTTTGCTTGCCTTATTGGAAGAATAACCCGGTGCGCCATGTATTGGATGTGATGCATGCAGAGAAGAACTTCGCTGAACATATTTTGGGCACTTGCCTTGGGGGGGTCATTTGAAGGATGGCGAAAATGCACGAAAAGACCTTAAATCGTTGAAACTTAAGCCACAACTATGGTTGAAAGAAGATAGTAGGGGAAGGACAATAATTCCCCTGGTGCGTTTACTTTGATGAGTGGGGAAAGGAAGGTGCTTTTAGACACAATATATAATTTGAAGGGCCCATCAAGTTTATCATCCAACTTACAAAGGATTGTGAATTATGCTACTCATGATTTACATAGGTGTATGTCCCACGATTGGCATGTGATTATGCAATTGGTTACACTATTGTTTAAGCACTGTTTCTCCAAGCACGAGGATTTACGGAGGGCTATTATGCAAATTAGTATTACCTTCTCACTCTTGTGTGAGAAGGTAGTCAATCGAGAACACGTAGTGGTCGCAAAATTGGCGGTGACCGAAGCAATTTGTGTGTTGGAGAAGTACTTTCCCCCAGCATTCTTTGACATAAGTGTTCACTTGTTGGTACACCTATGCGACGAGGCACTTCTTTGTGGTCCAGTTAGATATCGGTGGAAGTATCCGTTTGAAAGATTGATGAAAGTTTTTAAATATTACGTCAAGACTACGCGATACATTGCAAGTTCAATTACAGACGAATACATCACCGTGGAGTCATCAATATATACTCGGGAATATATGCCTGACTCGGCCAGCGTTGATGACACTGATGAGTTCGTCGATGATGGTGGTCATGTGATGAGAAAATTAGTGAAATTAACGAGTTTGCGACATGAACAAGTAGCTCGTTATGTATTTGACACACATGAAGATGTCGAAGAATGAAAAAAGTAAGTTTAAATTATTTTAATGTTTAATATTATTTCAGATTATTTTATACATGATTAATTTTGTAATATGCAGAAAATATGGAGCCTGTGAGAACAATAAAAGATGAAAAATAATGGTACAATCAGAGAGCGAACTTAGGCTGTGGTCGTCCATGAGGTAATTATAATGAAAATGGCCATTATATAACGTTACATTATACTCAAACTTTACAACTAATCTAATTAATTTATCTATATTCTCAGCTCTTAAAGACGGGTGATGCGACATCAAGGCTTGGTCGTCTAGCCACTGGACCCTTGTTCATGGCACAAGAGTACAAAAAGTATCGATTGAACGGTTACGTATTCGGCGCAAAAGTGTACGAGGAAAGTACAAATGTATAGAACTCGAGCATTTCATACAAGGCTCTTACTTTATTTCGAGCGAGCGCAAAAGATAAAAACCTCGTTGAAGCTGAAATGACTTACTATGGTGTAATTCGAAATATATTTGAATTGGATTATATAATCTTCAAAGAGGTTGTATTTTACTATGACTGGGTAAGATTTGAGGATAAAAATGCTTGTAAAGTTGATCCTGTCACCAATTTGATCATGGTTGACTTGTCCAAGTTGAAGAGCAACGACCACGTGAGCGATGAGCCGTTTGTTCGTGCATTTCAAAAGGTTAACCAAGTGTTTTACTCGGAGTATATCAACAACGAGCCATGGTCAATTGTCCTACATGCGCCAAAGCGTTTAAATAGTAGTGTGGATGACTTGGTTGCTCCTACCGAATATCAATCCATTTTTTATGATAACCCGAATTTGAAACAATTTTTTAATTTGTAATAAATATTCCAATTTGCACTTTATCAATCCATTTTTAATGCTTTTAATTGATTTGCACTTTATTATTTTCACTCTTGTGTAGTGTGCGTGTGTGTGGGTAGTAGGGGTGGGGGTGGGGATGTTTCAGATTTTTAGTAATTGTACATATTATGAGTTAGATGTTATTGTTTTGGAATTCAGAATTGAGGTGTTAAATAATAACAATTCATTTGGATTTGTAGTAATTGTACATATTTGCATGTCTTCTTCTAATTCAGTTTGATTTTTACTAATAACAACATTTTTTTACAGAAAATGTCTCCTTTAGGTATTAAGGCGAGGATGATGATGTTGATTATGATGATGTCGTCTGGGCTCGGTGGTAGTGGAGGCGACGAGGGCTCCTCGGCCCCTAGGCTCCCCAAATATGGCAAATTGAGGGTGGCCATCGAGAACAAGACAAGGCTATTATCAAGATCCCTCGAGCTGGTAAAGACGATCATCGGACCCGGGTACACTAGTTGGAGGGAGGTGCCAAATGAGCTCAAGTTAGCTATTTGGGTGGCACTACAGGTAATGTATTTATATTTATATTTATATGAATATTTCAATTTCAATTTCAATTTCAATTTCGATTTCGATTTTAATTTCAATTTCATTTTATTTTTTATATTTATATTTATTCGTAACTAACATTGTATTTGTTGGACATGAACAATTCAGCCTGGATCCAAAGCTACACGATTCTGTCTTGGAGCAGTTGAGGGAGCAACACAAGACGTGCAAGAAAAATATGCGAACCCTGTACTTTGGGAAGACCCGAGAGTCCGTTATCCGAATGCGTGAATCCATCCCACCTAAGGAGCCGATCTCATTGGCGCAATGACAAAAGTTCATTGACAATGAGATCGGGGAGCGACAATTGGCATCTCGCCAATCGGGGAGGGAAAATCGGGCAAAAAAGATGGACTTGCACTATTCCGGCCGGACGTCTTACGCCGAGGTGGAGCATAGGATGATGGGAAGATTTAATTTTTCTATAACTACAGAAATATATTATTCTGCATTATTTTACTTTGCGGGGGCTGATACTGATTTTGCTTTATTTTATTTTAGGGGACAGGGAGTGGCCCTGAGGGTAGGCCACATAGGCTCGATACTTATGTGGCTATTCGAACGAAGAAGGGGAAGGATAAGGAGGTGTCCTCGAGCATCGCGACCACGACTGTAAGTAATCCGACAGTTTACTTTTTGTTAATTACGTTATAATTTCTTTATTTACTTATTTTACTAATCATGTGCTTTTTGTCATTTCAGGCAAAGCTTAAGGAAGTGCATGAGTCGCAGTCTGATGCCGACAAGGCATCTTTGTCCACAGACGCACTCAGCCAAGTGCTTGGCTCTGATCGCAAGGGAAGGACAAGGGGAGTGAGATCGCGGGTGGACAAATCTAGGATCATCGGATTGGAGATGAGCGACACCGAGTTGGCTCGAACGGTGGATTCACACGACGCGAAGCTGTCCCGTTTGGAGGCGACGATCCAAGATATGTACGCATTCATGAAGCGTATGTTGGGCAAAAACCGTAAGGGGAAAGGGAAGGAGAAGATGGTGGAGGAGGAGGTGTAAGAGGACGAGGTCCAAGATGATGAGGATGTGGACCTCGCTGCTTCATCGCCGACACATGCAAACTTTAATGATCCAATCCCCTATTTGTCTCCCTTCGATCGACCGGTATCGACACTTGGTTGGCTGAGCGTGTTTATACTGGACATATTTGATGGCCAGTGGATAGGGCGGGGGTTGAGGGACCCGAATACCATCCAGGGTATGCCAGTTCATGTACGTTCGCTTCAAGACATCGAGTCCAAGGTGCTCGTAATGCATGTGATATCTAGGAAGGAGAACTCCCCATAGTGGTTGCGCGAACACTGCAGCACGATGTATATTACTAGGTGTGTCAATTCTTATATCGTGTGGTCTGCTCACCTCCTCAGAGCTAACCTTACCTCAGACATGTAGTGACATTATTTGAATTGAATTATTTTAAGTTGTTACATTTGAATTATATTTGGATTATATCGTGATGCATGTTGTTTTGAATGTAGATTTGCATTATATCTATTTTATTTGGATATATGATGTTTGAACAGGTACAACTTTGCTATAACATGTACAAATATACTGCTGGGCAGTGGCAGTGGCCATATTGCCCAGCAAATTTTTTTTAAATTCCGCCCAGTTTTATCACGGTCATTGACCGTGACAAGTCCGTGACAAAGGATAATTATCACGGACTTGTCATGGTCAATGACCGTGATAATTTTTTAAATATTTTCACGGTCCTTAACCATGATAAAACTTGTCAAGGTCAAAGACCGTGACATGACTGTGACAAGTCTAATGAACTTGTCACGATCAATGACCGTGACAATAAACGTTGTCACCCCCAGAATTGTCACGGTCATTGACCTTGATAAGTCCAACTTGTCAAGGTCAATGACCGTGACAATTCGACAGATTTGGTGTAGTGAGAGTTGATGAATTGGTTTATTGTATCCTCAAGGTTCCTCCGCGGTGGATTAATATATGGAGCTGGAGGAAGTGGTGCTTGCTGAAACTGAGGAGGGGGTGGAGGTGGGATAACCTATGAATGTGGGTTCATCGCAGCTTGTGGTTGTCCGTAGTTAAAACTATGGTGGTTTCTCCACGAAGGATTGTACGAGTTCCCATGCGAGGCGTTAAAATTTCCCTTGAACCCTCCTATAGCATCCACCTGCTCGGTGTGCATGGCTTTGTAGGTAGAAATCGTCGGGTATGCCTTTGGGGAATGACCCGCCTCACAGATAACATACGCCTTTTCTTTCGCGACACGGCTGGATCTGAAGATATCTCTCAATCGACTATCAAGTAAATCTTTCATCTTTCTCTGAAACTGATCAAATTGATGGTCTATTATGGTATTACTATCCAATTGGAATAGACCGTTTGCATTAGGTAAGGATCGATATTTGTCTCGATCGGATTTGGGTAATAAGATTGGATGAGTCCCATGCTTGAGTAGTCTCTGTGATATACTTAAGATGGGCCTCGGCATCACTGGAGTCTAATTCCCAAAAAGGTCGTTCACACATTATTTTCATAAGTTGTTTGGAAGCCACTGTCAACCCATTATGGAAGAAAGAGATCAAGTGGTATTTTTCAAAACCATGATGGGGGAATGCGCTTACCAACTCTTGGAAACGTTCCCAACACTTGTCAAAAGGCTCGTTATCTTGTTATCGGAAACCTTGGATTTGAGTCTTGACAGAGTTGGTCTTGTGCGGTGGGTAGAATTTTGAGATAAATTTAGATTGCATATCTGTAAGGACACAATTCTCCGATTGAGTCTTAATGTAGTTTTGGCTCAATTCCGGACAAAAACGTTTATGTCATAGGATAGTTTTATATTGTATCTTTCAAACCTATGACGAGTTTGTTGAAGACGTAGCGGCCAAGTGTATAAAGCTACATCAAATGCCGAGTTTTAAGTGCCTCGTTTCTACGTCAATAACATTGGTTCCAATGCTCCCAATGTATGAATGCATTACATATATATATATATATATATAACAGCTTGGAACATTTTACATGGGTGTAAGTTTGTTTTTAAAACTGTTGTTTATTTTCGAAAAGATTTAATTAAAACTTTAAAATAAAGTATATAAAGTTTATGGGCTAAAAAAATAGAAATATAAGCTTTCTGGAAGTTCGTTCGAATTATCGTTCGAACGAGTTTTTCGTTCGAACCAAATGTCGTTCGAACGAGTTTGCCAACGAGTTCCCATATGGGCCACTGGAATGTCGTTCCATATGTCATTCGAACGAACCTTATGTTCGAACGATATTTCCAATGAGATTTCTAACGAGTTCACACTGGAACTTCGTTAGATGGCTCGTTCGAACGAGACTTCGTTCGAACAAAAATCTCGTTCGAACGAGATTTCGCGGGAACAGTTAAATGGAAGTTTTCTCATGTTTCCCACTACTCTACCCCACTATCTTTTCACAAAATTTATAATGTGCAGGAACCAACTTTTTCCAATTAAATTTTTCATACACAACTATCTCCAAGAGAGAGTTTGAGAGCAAAATTAATTAAGGAAAAAGTTTATGTTTTAAAGTGTCCAAGTTTTCAAGAAAAATTGATTATACACTTTAGTTTTACACCCATAGTTTTTGTTTTCCAAGCTTCCATATATATATACTTTTCTTGGAGTGTTTGGCACCGGTTTATCTCTACACCTTGAAGAAGAGAAGTTTGGGTTTCCTTCTACATCCCTCAAAGAAGAAGAAGGTTGTTTTGCTTCGGCATTCTCACATGGTGAAAGGCACCATGTGTGGTTGACGGTGTACCTATTGTCTCATTGGTGAATTCCAAGATTTCGGTGGAGCTCCGGGGTTGTCGACTAGGCCGAGGTGTTTACAAGAAGTCGCGTCGGGGCTTGAAGGACTCGAGTCGAGTGTTGTAAGTCTTCTTGCTTGTAATTGTAAAACCATACTTAGTGGACTTAAGGTTAGGGTCAACCGAGGTTTTTTTTCGTTGTGGGTTTTTCCTCGTACATCACGGCGTAGTGATTTATTGTTTATTTTATCTTTCGCATAATCACCTAGAATGCATGCTTAGGTAAAAAGATAAATTTTGGTTTACATCACTACTTATTTAATTTGGTGCTAAATTAACTTGGGTAATAGTTTATTTAATTCAAGTCATTTGTTGAAATTGATTTGGCCTAATTTGGTAAAATTAAAAATATGACTTAGGCAAATTTATAGGACTTGGGTTAATTAATTGTGTTTAAGTGAAATCATATTGTGTGTGTGTACCATCATATTTCACTTGTGTTTAAATTTAATTTGAATATAAATTAAAATTTGTTGTTTTGAACCATCATCTCGCTTCCGCATCTATTTAAAAGGAAATTGAAATGGTTTTTGATAAAACTTAAAAGTTGGGGGCCTCGTGTTCCAACAAGTGGTATCAGAGTCGGAGAGCTAATTTATCGCATTAAAGATTCGTTTTTCGGCTTTTATATTTTTGTGTTCCTTTTATTTTTAGGTGGTTCATTGTTAACTCACTCTCAATTTTTTTGTGTGTATCTCTCGATGGGACGTCTTAATGAAAATTTGTCCATTTCTAATGATAATGAAATTTTTTATATTCGAGAGGAATTTAATGGGCTTAATAAATGTAATGAAAATTGAAAGGAATTAAATTTGAGATTTGTAAAAAGAATTAAATTTCTTGAAAATTAAAATTCTTGTTTTAAAGCTAAAATTGAGTTTTTGCAAATCTCCCTATCTCAAAAAAATAATTTTCGTGAAAGCTCATGGACATAAATTATAATTTTAATATTTTAGAAATGTTCAAGAAAGAGAGTGATAGTCGAGAAAAGACTCTTAGGGACAAGTTTGCTCACATTGAGGGAGAGCGTGATAACCTTCTAGATGTGATTGAAAATTTAAAGGAGTCCCGAAAATTTGAGGAGTCTAATTTATTACTTGATTCCGAAATTTTAAAAATGAAAAATGATTTACAAGACTCTAGTAGTAGATTTAATGGTTCAAGCTCATTTTGTTCAAATACTTTCGTTGCTAAAGCTAAGACCATTGTTTGTTTTAGAGGGTCAACTTTATCCAAAGACTTTAGAAAAGGTCACACCTTAGGTCATTTTGTTTTGATCTTAAAAGAAGTCCTAGGAAGTCTATGTCTAGAATTTCATTAGTTCCTAATCCCCATCATTTTAAATATAAATCTATATGGGTTAGGAAATCATTTTTAGATGCGCTAGATACTAGATTTGTTGATTCTCATTTACTTTCACATGAAACCTCCCTTGCTAAATTTAAAGGTTGAATGTGTTAGTGTTGCTTGTATACTCTATCTTTTTGTGCTTCATATTATATATCATTGCTAGGTGTATGCATGTTTAGTCATTTTCTAGTCATTGGCTTATTTCATATCTCATACTAGAAATCATGACTTGTTTATCTTTTGTATTATATTTGTTTCATTTTTATTTGCATTAAATGAAAAATACAAAAATATTTTTGTTTATCATTTGTGTTTTACTTGTTAGTAATTTAAGCTTAATGAAAAATACAAATGATTTTTATTTGTCTTTTGAGTAAATATTTTTATTTTTGGTTAAAAATGTCAAAAAAAATCAAAAAGATTTTATTTTCTGTGTATTTTAGTTTGACACACTTTAAGTGGCATATACTTGTGTTTGAATCCCTTCTCTTACGCTCCCATGTGACTAGAAATTTTGGTTTAGATTTTCAATCCTTAAAATGTTCTTTACCATGTTTATATGGAGTAGTTGAATTTTGTATGCCTCTATTCACACATGCACGAGCTCATTTGAAATTTAAATGTCACATGTTATATTTGAGCTTTGTGAGGTGTTCTCCTACCAATCTTGTCATCTACATATTTGTGACCTAGGAGGACTAGTGCATGTCAAAATCCGTTGCACGTGCAATTTGTGAGATAAAAATTTATATAAATGTGCACGGAGAAGGGATCCGAAAGGAATTATTTCCTTTGCGAATATTAATCCACCGTTTGAAATGGACTTAAAATAAGTATGTGATCCAAAGGCCAAAAAATAGAAAAATGGCGTTAAAAGAAAAATAAATTGCCAAGGCCTATGTTTATTTGAAATATTCATTCAAAAGAAAAAGAATATATATGCTTATTGAGGGAGATTGGATGGTATATCAACGGTTTGCACAATGTCCGTTTATCCTAGTTGTCTTTCATTGTCATGACTCTATTGGTTTGTAGAATCATCAAAACTCTAGGTTTGTATGCATGGTGTATGTTTGTTCATTGAGTTCAATTTTTATTGTCACATGAGGTTATATTCAAATGTGATAAAGTTTGCAATCAATTGAGAACTCCGTGAACATGTTTTAAGTGTTTGGATCTAAATTTAATTGTTATTAGTTCACACCCCTACACTTCCATTTCCATATGACACATATTCGCCATACAAGTGTGAAAAACATATTGTATTTTGTGTCATTTGTGTGTTTATATCTATATATATATGCATGTGCTTTATCGGTATATTTAGAGTATGTATATATATGATATTTTGTTTGTCTTTGCCTTGCTTTCTAGTCCATCTATGCTTATACTTCATAATCGGTATCTATCTTGTTGCATCGTTTGTTGATATTACATGCTTAATTTCTCATGTATCATTTTGGTATCATTTTCTTGCATCTTAGTTGGTATCGTTTAATCTTTGTATGGATTAGTTATTCTTTTGTTGCCCATATGCTTTCATGTTCTAAACATCTTATGCATTATCGTGTTTAAATTAGTTATATCCTTTGTCTATTCCTGAACAAAAAGGGGGAGAATGATAGGGGGAGAAATGGTATCTAATCCTATTGTAATCGTAACTTAATTTGGGAGATTTAACTTAAGGGGAGTTACGACCTTCTTAGGTAGATTGTATTTGATAAAGGGGAGAATTAATTTAGTGGGAGTATTTATTTTAATTGCATTAAATCCCTTGATATTCCCTATGCGTTTGATGAAGCCCTTATACCTTTGACTCACTTGAGTCTATATTGTATAAGTGCTCATCTAGTTTGGAAATTGCGACAAAATTGTGTCATCCTAGAAACCAAAGAGCCTCAGCAGTTGGATTACCTTTTCATCTCTCTTTCTTGCTTTGATCAAGAGACTATTGCCAACACTCACACACTTAGAATTCAATTCATGCATGTCATATTGCATTATAATGTGTGTACATGTGTTGAGTGTGTTTAAATCCCTAAGTTTGATCTTTAATAATTTTTTGGGATTTTTTTAAACAATTTTTTAACCCATGTTTTAATAATTAAAACTTGATTTAAAAGTTGTGGGGTCAATCTCTAAATATTATTTGTTGTATTTTATGGCCTAATGTTACCTTGGGTAGAATCCGAAAGCAGCAGAGACTTCAGGGTAGTCTTTGTAATTAGTTAGGACGCGCGTTTTACAGCCCTTAACTGGCCAACACCTGTCTGCCCCTGATTGGTTAGAAGGGTGTTTCTTTACTGAGACAATAGACGCGTGTGTTATCAGCCCTTGGATCATTTCTAATCAATGGTCTGCATATTGCCTTAATGAATCCCCGTGTAACTCTTTAAGTCAATCAGCGTTAGTTTAAGCACCGCCTTGTGTGAGCCCTTAGATTCAAGTCAATTTAAATTGACTCGATCTCAGCCCTTGGTTTTGATCAGATATCTCGAACCTTCTCCTCTCACTATAAAAAGGCCTTTATTCTCTGACTTCGAAGACTTTTTGCCATTTCATTTCCTCTGAGAAATTAAGAGAGAAGAGAGTAAAGAGAGAAGAGAGAAACCAGAGAGAGAAAAGTTAGAATCCCTAACTTCGTCCAAATCCTCTTCAAACCTAACCCAAACACTTCTTCAAAAACACCATATCCAAAACACCATCCTGAGTGTTCTTGAGTGTTTGAGAGTTTGAGTTGAATTATTCTTGGTTGCTGTAACCTCGTGTTCGTGAGATCTTGTTTCCAACTTAGACTCATACTTAGATCTAGTTTCTGTTTCCATAGAAATCTTAGATCTGAGTTATTCATGTTACATTACACTTAGATTCTTTTTATTTCTCATCTTGAGAAATATATTGTTGATTATTTTCTCGAAAACGTTTTCTTACTTTGAAATCAACAATAAATGCTTTCTGTTTCTTGTTCTTGTAAAACTAAACCTTTGACCTAGTTTGGAATCTCACTTGGAGGTTTTCAATCTCAAAAAGTTTTTGTTTTAAATTCTGAGATTGATTAAGACCTTGTCTGTCTTCCTAGCAAGGTATCCGTGGATTCTGGGATAGATTGAAAGGTCAAATAAGGTTCAGAGTTTTCTAAGAAGAAAGAAAAAGAAAAGATCACTGCATATAGTGTAACTGTAATTTGTTAGGACTGTTTGTACTTAATAAGTGTGTGTGTGTGCATGCATGTGTTAGAAATCACTTTCACAAACACTTACACCCTACAACACGTAAAGTGTTGGTGATAAGATCTTGAGAACATAAGTCGACGTAAAGCGCTGGAACAAATCATAAGTTGACAAACTGGGAGAACTACATCTACAATCAGAACTGCAGAGAAGTTTAAGGACACCAGAGGGTACATTCCTAAACTTATATAGGTCTGAGTTGTTTGCATGTTAGTTATATAGTTTGTAGCTCATATATTTGTTTTAGTGGATTTTTCATTTTACTCCATAGAGGGAGTCGTGGATGTTTCCTCGATTGGTGAGGTTTTACCACGTAAAAAATTGTGAACAGAAGCCTTCTACATTAAATCATCTCATTCTTGGTTGTGCTGTGTTTAAAACTTGTTTAAACTATCTTTTAAACTTGTTGCCTAAATCTTGAATAAGATCTCGTACATACTGTTTTATTAAACACGTCTTGTGATTAATCCTTTTTGATTTAAGAAAAGAGTTTCTTCAAAAAACAACTCGGAGTTACTTAAATAATTTATTTTCATAAACGGCTTTAGTAACGCATTTTTCATTTGATAGTTTGCTTAAGTGTGCAGGAATTCTTCTAAAGCGGCATCGGCAAATCGTTTGATCCTTGGGTCTTGAGACAAGTATTGGGCGGGACGTTTGTGTCTAGTAGAGCTTGATGGCCCTTTAGGATTTTTTATTTGTTTTTATCCCGGAATATCCAAAGGGGGAGATTTGTAAGGACACAATTCTCCGATTGAGTCTTAATGTAGTTTTGGCTCAATTCCGGACAAAAACGTTTAGGTCATATGATAGTTTTATATTGTATCTTTCAAGCCTATGACGAGTTTGTTGAAGACGTAGCGGCCAAGTGTATAAAGCTACACCAAATGCCGAGTTTTAAGTGCCTCGTTTCTACGTCAACAACATTGGTTCCAATGCTCCTAAGGTATGAATGCATTACATATACATATAGGAGCTTTGAACATTTTACATGGGTGTAAGTTTGTTTTTAAAACTGTTGTTTATTTTCATAAAGATTTAATTAAAACTTTAAAATAAAGTATATAAAGTTTCTGGGCTAAAAAAATCAAAATATAAGCTTTCTGGAAGTTCGTTCGAATTGTCATTCGAACGAGTTTTTTGTTCAAACCAAATGTCGTTCGAACGAGTTTTCCAACGAGTTCCCATATGGGCCACTGGAATGTCGTTCGATATGTCATTCGAACGAACCTTATGTTCGAACGATATTTCCAATGAGATTTGTAATGAGTTCACACTGGAACTTCGTTAGATGGCTCGTTCGAACGAAAATCTCTTTCGAACGAGATTTGGCGGGAACAGTTAAATGGCAGTTTTCTCATGTTTCCCACTACTCTACCCCACTATCTTTTCACAAAATTTATAATGTGCAGGAACCAACTTTTTCCAATTAAATTTTTCATACACAACTATCTCCAAGAGAGAGTTTGAGAGCAAAATTGATTAAGGAAAAATTTTATGTTTTAAAGTGTCTAAGTTTTCAAGAAAAATTGATTATACACTTTAGTTTTACACCCATAGTTTTTGTTTTCCAAGATTCCATATATATATACTTTTCTTGGAGTGTTTGGCACCGGTTTATCTCTACACCTTGAAGAAGAGAAGTTTGGGTTTCTTTCTACACCCCTCAAAGAATAAGAAGGTTATTTTGCTGCGGCATTCTCACATGGTGAAAGGCACCATGTGTGGTTGACGGTGTACCTATTGTCTCATTGGTGGATTCCAAGATTCCGGTGGAATTTCGGGGTTGTCGACTAGGTGAAGGTGTTTACAAGAAGTCACGTCGGGGCTTGAAGGAGTCGAGTCGAGTGTTGTAAATCATCTTGCTTGTAATTGTAAAACCATACTTAGTGGACTTAAGGCTATGGCCGTCCGAGGGTTTTTTTCGTTGTGGGTTTTTCCTCGTACATCACGGCGTAGTGATTTATCGTTTATTTTATCTTTCGCATTATCACCTAGAACGCATGCTTAGGTAAAAAGATAAAATTTGGTTTACATCACTACTTATTTAATTCGGTTATTAATTAATTTGGGTAATAGTTAATTTAATTCAAGTCATTTGTTAAAATTGATTTGGCCTAATTTGGTAAAATTGAATATATGACTTAGGCAAATTTCTAGGACTTGGGTTAATTAATTGTGTTTAAGTGAAATCGTATTATGTGTGTGTTTCATCATATTTCACTTGTGTTTAATTTTAATGTTAATATAAATTTAAATTTGTTGTTTTGAACCATCATCTCGCTTCCGCGTCTATTTAAAAGGAAATTGAAATTGTTTTTGATAAAACTTAAAATCTGGGGGCCTCGTGTTCCAACAATATCCCTCCAGAAAATAACGAAGTTCGGGGGTAGAGACCATAGCAAGGTCTTGGCTTTATCCTTGAAGGAAAAAGGGAAAAGCTTTAGGCGAACGACATCCTGCGTGCAAGCTTGGTCACTAAATTTGTCGCACGCCTCTTCGAACTCTCTTAAGTGAAGGTACGATTTCTTCGAATCCATGCCATTGAAACTAGGGAGAATCTGTATCATCCCATTATGGAAGTGGAACTGATCGGCATTATACGAGAGTAAAATGCAACCAGGGGTGACAGTTCATTCAGGAAAGAGTAAGTCTTCCATGGGACAATAGTGTGGATTTCTCTCTCTAGTGCCGAAACTAGCGGCGTCAGACATCGCTCTCTCTTCAAATGGCTCGGAATACTTACTCGGTATCCTAGATGTGTGACTCAAGGATTGACTCGGGGTGTAACTACCAATAGAGTGCTCAGGAGTAGGAAGTGGAACCCAAAACTGTGGAACGCGAGGCGTGTGGGGACTGTTAGATTTATACTCAATAATTGGATTTTCGTGAATTCTGGTTGGAATATTTTGAGGAGTTTGAGTATGTTCAGGATTTTGCATTAAAGGCTTTTGAGAGAGATTTTTTTTTTTCAGTTTTTGGTCTAAGGTTTATATTGACTCGATCTAATCTAAGTCTACCTAATTCCCCGACAACGGTGCCAAAAACTTGACGCGACCATAAATGTGTCTAGTGTGCGTGCTATGTAGGCTCAAGTGCAAGCCTGTCGCTCAAGTAATATCCCGATAAGTCGGGTATCGATCCTCAGGGAAAAAGGACAAACGAATTCGTGACGACGTTGGAAAGATGAAGAAATCCTAGCTTTGACTCTAAAAGGAACGAAAAGATGATTTGGGGAATGAAACAACTACGACTAGAGGCAATTTTTAAAGTAACTACTAATGAAACTAAGAACTAACAATATGCAACCACGCTAATTAAACAAAATGCTGATGATATATGGACCAAAATTTTAACTATGAGATGAGAACAAGAGATCGGATTACAATCCCCCACACCCTAGTAATTCACTTCATAGGATACTAGATTCGGAAGTAAGATTTTAAATGAACCCAGTCTTTTTTAACCCTAAGAATTCCATATATGAGGGATCGTAGCCCGCACCATATGAAATCAAAGGCAAGAACAAAGCGGTGTCGCATTAACCGATACGCGCGTCGCACTCTTAAGCATCCCGGTTAACTAGGGCAAACGAGATCAAAAGTCCTACGATGGTTACAACAGTTACGCAACACGATTCATCTAAGATTTTAATTCAAAAGTCTATTTCTCATTATGGTGAATTACATCAGGTAGGGTTCATGCATCCCAACCCTTAGAAAATTAGCTAGACATGATTAACTTAGAGAAAAACATGGTTTTTAAGAAAGAGAACATTAAATCTAAAGAAACTAAATGAAAAGAGAATTGCAAATTCAAACCAACAATTAAACTAATGAGAAATTGAAAACTTAAAGGAAAGATGCTACTTGAATTGTAGAAATTAAATTCAAATCCTTACAGCAAAATCTTCTTATGGAAAACTAGGGTTTTTTACTACAAAAACCCTCTACTCCTAATTAGCTAACATAAAAAATCCAACCCCTATTATTGTGTAACTAATCTGAATAAATAACTCTGAAATTTAGAAGAGTTTGGACCACATAAAACTCTGAGAGAGAAAAGAAAAAATCGTGGAAATCTAATGCGATCTGGACCATCAGGGGAAGTGGTCCAGATCCCCCCCTTATTTTAAACAGAGATCTTTAGCTCAGGGAGGTTCGAATCCTTTTTGGGAAAAAGGTCCGAATCGCACCCCTTTTTATTCAGAACTTCTTAGCCATACGGTCCGGATCCTTTTTGGTAAAAAGATTCGGGTTGCCTAGATTTTTCATACATAACTTTTTAGGAACCGGTTCGGACCCTTTTATGGGTGGTCCGGACCTCCTGCCCTTTTCAATCAGGGATCTTTTTCTAATTTTTCTCAACTTCAAATCTTCGTAACTTTTTCATCATAGCTCGGATTGATTTGTCGCTTCTTCCAAAGTTCTTGAAATTGAATTCTCTTCAACTCTCTAGTTGGCTTCAACTCCGGACGAAGGCTAAAAATTTATGAAATTTTCCTTTGACTTTCCTTCTTTGACTTTGTTCATTGCTTTTCCAGTTTCTTTCTTCCTCAATGCTTCAAATACCTGCAAAACCTAGGAGAAATTCACGAAACTTGATGTACTTATTAGAAGGAGTTAGTATCAATGAAATGTGATAATTACACTCATTTTACGTTACTCGAGATAATAAAAGTCTCTAAATTAAAGGGATAAATTCGGAAGAATTTGAGCTTAATCAGGTGAGCTCTTGGAGTAAAAGTGATGTTGATAATGTCCAAACCCAAGGAAAAAAGATAGATAAAGGTAAGGGTGTCGATGAAGGTAGTGGTGCAAATAAAGGCCAGAGAGTTGAAGGATGTTAATGATAGGGTGCCATTCAGTGAAAATTTAGACACTGACACTGACTATGTCACTTCAGATGAACGTCAAAGCATGTCATCATCAGGAGGGGAGGACTATATTGGTAAGTCTGCTGCAAAAAAATATGGGGTAGTCTTTAATGAGTTAGGGGGACCTTAATTGCCCCCAATTTAAATTGAGGATGGTATTCACAAATGTAAATGTTTTTAGGACTGCAGTAAGGGAATGTGCCATAAAAAATGGGAAATAACTCACATTTGTCGAAAATGATAAGGACAAAGTCAGGGTCAAATGTAAAGCAGGCTGCCCATGGGTCATTTATGCCTCTCAAGTTCAATGTGAGGTAATTATGCAAATTAAGGCATTTATGGATAGACATATTTGCAATAGGTCATTTGAGGTTAAACATGAGAACTCCAAATCGTTGGCCCAAAGGTATGTTAAGCAGCTCAGGTCAAATCCTAAATGGACTACTCAATCTTTTAAAGAAGCTTTTTATAAGGATTTTAATGTGAAAGTTAGTAATTCAAAAATTTATAGGGCAAGGAATAAGGCTTTTGAAATGATAGATGATATAAATAATGATCAGTTTAACATGTTTTGGTAATACATTGTTGAGTTCCAGAGAACCAATCTAGGAAAAACAATTAGGTTAAAGTTTTCTTCAAATGAGGAGGGTAAAACTGTTTTCAAGAGAATGTATCTTTGTTGGGGGCCTTGAAGAAGGGATTTTAGAGAATTTTAGCCCTTTATATGGTTGTCATTTAAGAGGACATATTGGTGGTAGGACTTGATGGTAATAACCAGATATACCCCCTAGCTTATGCTGTTATGGAGAAGGAAATAAAGAAATCATGGAGCTGGTTCTTGGAACTATTAAAGGATGATTTGATTATTGCTAACTCCAATGAGTACACCTTCATTTCGGACAAACAAAAGGTAATTTGCACATTTTCTAACTATAATGTGTTTGACATAATCTATACACTTGCACATAATCTATACACTTGCTAGTAGCAATGTCTAATTGTATTGTATAGGGACGCGTACCTACATTGGAGGAGAGATTCCCAAACTCGGAGCATAGGCACTGTGTAAGGCATCTTTAAAATAACTTCAAGGGGGAGTTTAAGGGATTGACATTGAAAACACTAGTTTAAAAAGCAGCAAGAGCAACCACAGTTCCTCAATTCCATAATACAATGAAGGAGATAAAGGTAATAGATGAGAGGGCGTATGATTGGATACAAGATAGGCATACTAAGTATTGGAATAGGTCATGATTTAGAAATTTTTACAAGAGTGACATGTTTATCAACAATCTTTGTGAGAGCTTCAATGCCAACATAAATGATGTAAGGAACAAGCTAATCATTGTAATGTTAGAAGCAATTAAGATCAATTTGATAGAGAGAACACAAAAAAATAGATAAAATATGAATTACAAAGGTGGTTTCATTTGTCCAACAGTTCAAAAAAGATTGGAGAAAGCCAAACCAAAATCTACTGCATGTATACCAGGGTGAAATGGTGATAAAAAGTTTGAGATAGTTGGGCCTATGGAGTGAAATATGCCCTAGAACTAGCTGTTACTTCATGTGGATGTAGGAGACGGGATTTGACTGGTATACCAGGCTCTCATCTGGTTGTTTCCCTGCATTACTTGGGAGAAGAACTTGGAAAATATGTGAGCAAAACATATTATGTGCATACCTACATAAACACCTATTCTAACTTGCTCAATCCAATCAATGGAAGAGATTTATGGCCAAAATCAAATTTGAACACCATCATCCCCCCAGTTTACACAAGACAGCCTGGAAGACCTAAAAGGGCAAGGAGGAGGGAGGAGGGGGAACCACCTACTGCAAATCTAGTCAAACTATGGAGGAAAGGGCCTATAATGACATGCAATGTTTGTGGGACCCAAGGCCATAACAAGAGAGGATGTCCAAAAAAGATAAAGAGCACGGATGTGGCAGCTGTAACTGGGGATGTACCTAGTGGGAGTGGGTAGGCAAGCAAGTTGGTACGCTAAGTTTAATACTAAATGCATTTGGTTTGTAATTTAATATGATTCCTTTTCAATTATATATGTTTGTTTACAATAGAATATGATGCATACCAATTGAATATGTTTGTTTATATAGGTGAGGGGCAGGAAAAATGGTGCAATAACCGATTTGATAACATCGGGTCCCTCGCAGCCTCCTCCAGCTACACAAAGTTGATGGATTGTAGATTTTTATGCAGTTTCCTTTTGTTTTTGTTGTTTTGTGAACTTTAGCAAATGTTTGCACATTGGTCCTATTTTTTTGGTGGGTTGGTTCACTGATATTGGCAGTGATTTTGGTAACATTATGTTGTGAATCAACCCTTTTTATTGGGACTTAAAGGCTAGTAACCTTATGTTTGGAAACAACATTAGCATAAATAGCATTACTGCATAAATTTTATTTAATTGATGCATAACTACTTTAGTACATCCAAAACATATTACATGAGTTCCAATTTGGTTTTTACATTCTTGGTATTGCCCCACTTAACAATACATAAAACAAACACCAACAACATAAAAAATACCCAGCCCATATATGAGAACTTAGCTCTTCCCCTATTTCTACCCACAACAGCCTCAAGATCCCGAATCTATCAAAGAAGACCAGGAATAATGTTCTTGGATCTTGGACACATTGGAGGATCTTTCCACACAAAGTATCCATATGATGAATAAGAGTAAAACCTCCTTCCAGGGTTGGAATCCGTCCAAGATGTACGAATCGCAATCATGTTACCGCAATATCATATTCCTTCCATGGTGAGTTTCTTCCTTCTTCTTCTCTCTTTCTCTACTTCGTCTCTTTCTATCCGTCAAGCTCTGTTTTTTATTTCCTCCTGCAAATTTGGTTTTACAATAAAAACTATCAAAACCTAACATTTACCACTAAAGTGTCAAACATACCCTCACTTAAAACCCATGTGCAACTCACATGAGCAATCTCCCACCAAAAAAGAGACGATCGTCACGTTTTTGGGTAATTTGAACTGTCAGTGAAACTATAGGGTGGGATTTGAAAAAATTGAAAGAATGAGAGGTGAAGTGTTAGTAAGGGAAAATTTTAGGGGGCCCAAGTGTAATTAGCCCTTTTATAAATTTGGGCCAGTGCCCTAAAGTTTCAAGAATATCTACAATACATCAATATAAATGATGCGACTAATTTACAATAAACATGCATCCCGTCGACACTGACATGCAATGAATACATCACCTCTCATCTAAGTGCAAGTACTACACTTGTCCTAACCCAAGGCATAATTGATGCAAGAAGTATATGTGATACCCCGCCTAATTATATACCGGGTGATCACTCCTTTATTAAATTAAAATCAAGGTGAACAGTTGGATCATTCTTAGCATCACTGTCGTGAAAATAAAATTTCCAAATTAACACCCTAATTAATTAAGCTAAGTGTCAAAACCATTTTTAACATTTCTTTCCAAATTTTTTTAAAAAAAAAAAAATCATTTATTTATTTATTAACAACATTATCAATAAGTAAGAATCATAACACAATTTTTCTGGCACATAATCCAATTAATTTAAACATTCCACGTTCAAAATCCCAACATCTAAAACTTAAAGTAAAACATTCATGCCGAATAAATCCCAAAGTAACAGTACTAGAAATAACTGAAATACAAATGTCCCAATAAAGAAGATAAGCGACCCACTCCCCAGTGGTGAGTCTACACACGTCACTGTGCTCTCTGCTATGGCTAACAACCCTAAGGCCTTCGCAAAATGCATAGCAATAAAACAATGCGTCGCCCCAGTATCAAATAAAACCCGACCCATAGTACCATGGATAGGAAACATACCATCAATCGCGGGTGGTGCCTGTGGAGCTGCTGCCTGGTGGACGTTAGAGACACGTCCGTACTGTAACTGCCCCTGCTGCACTGGAGCTTCTGGAATGGCTGGTAGGGCTGGCACCTGGGCTGGAGCTGGGAGGGCAGCCGAAAAAAGTGGTCTCTGTGGCTCATTTTGGGCACCGTGCTGCTGTGGGGCCCTATCTTCCTCCGGACAATCCTGGCTCCTATGGCCGTGTCTACCACACCCAAAACATCGACCTTTGAAGTTGCCTTCCCTCTGACCCTGTTGACCGCGGACCTGCTGGCCGTTACCTCCCCGCCACTAGCCCTGTTGGCCCTGATGAACACGCTGTTGGCCCTGCTGCTGACCCTACTATCGGTGTTGGCCTTGCTGGCTCTGATGATTAGGCTGGCCCTGCTGACCCTGCCTGTAACCCCCAAATCCATGCCTGTAATCACCTGAACGGAATCGCTTAGCAGGGTCCCCCTAATGGGAACTCTGCTCGTGCTGACGAGTCTGTCCATGAGATGGTGCCCCACTAGCACTATTTCCCCCGGTCCTGCCCTGCTGGCTGGACTCTCCTGCTCTCTTGCTTCCCTGCAGATGGAAGCGGTGATCCTGGCAATGTAGTAACGCAGCATTGAGTACATCAGTGAAAGTACTCAGAGATAGATTCCCTATAAGGTGTTGGCGGATCCTCCAAGCTAACCCATCCACAAACAACATAATTTTCTTACTCTCAGTAGGTGCCTCATCTGGCACTATGGTGAGAAGTCTCATGAACTCCTCCTCATACTCAGCTACGGTAGAATTCTCCTGCTTCAAATTCAGTAATTTCTGCCTCATCTCAGTTTGCACGGCGGGTGGAAAGTACTTGCGGTCAAACCGCTCTCAGAACGACTGAATGGGGATTGTGTCCCTCTCCTCCAAGGTGGTAGTGGACTCCCACCACTGCAAAGCGTCCCCCACCAGCTTAAAGGAAGCCAATAACTACCTTTGCACGTCGGTGCACTCATACATACGAAGATGCCGCTGGATGTCTTTCTTCCATTGGTTGACTGTGACGATATCTGAGATACCAGAGAACTCAGGGGAATGTGCCTTCTGAAAAGCATCCCTAACCCTCTCCCATGCAGATGGAAGTTGTGCTGGTACTGGCGCCACTGCCTGAATCTGGGGTGGAGCCTGCTGAACCACCGCTAGCGCGGTATTCACCGCCTGAGCAACAATGGCGGCTACTTCATTATCATTTATAGTGCCTTGTGCCGGAGCTGCTGGCTGCTCGGCCTGGGCACGACTATCCTTCGGTGCACGTCTCGGAGGCATCTGAAACGTGAAGAAGTTTATTAGTCTACAGTCATTATCGAATCACAAATAGCTGAAGACGTAACGTAAAAGCAGAAATACAACAATCCTAAAAATAGGGCTCTATATCAAAGAAAGCAACGCTGAAAGCATAATAAGCCGCACAGATCCTAAGGACACTAGAACCTGATGCTCTGATACCACCTGTGACACCCCGCCTAATTAAATACCGGGCGATCACTCCTTTATTAAATTAAAATCAAGGTGAACAGTTGGATCATTCTTAGCATCACTATCGTGAAAATAATTTTTCCAAATTAACACCCTAATTAATTAAGCTAAGTGTCAAACCATTTTTAACATTTCTTTCCAATTTTTTTTTTTTTTTTAAAAAAATCATTTATTTATTTATTAACAACATTATCAATAAGTAAGAATAATAACACAATTTTTCTGGAACATAATCCAATTAATTTAAACATTCCACATTCAAAATCCCAACATCTAAAACTTAAAGTAAAACATTCATGCCGAATAAATCCCAAAGTAACAGTACTAGAAATAACTGAAATACAAATGTCCTAATAAAACAGATAAATAGTGGAAAGGGCTACACATGCCCAATAACTGAGAATGATAGAAGAGGAATCAAGTAAATGAAATCTTCTAAGCAAGTAGCCTGCAACTCCCACATAAGCTGCAGCACGTTCCTCCCAAGGGATCCTAAGCAAGACCCCCCTGTGGCTGGGCACCTGTAATATATACATATATATACAAGAGAGAGAGAAATAGAAACGGGTCAGAGCCCGATAGTGTATATGATTTAAAAATTCGTTTAGCAAGTATTTAAATTGATACAGTCCAATGCAACAACATATTAGTGCGACACTCTCTTGGAAAATTCTCACCTCTCTTCTAATGTGCACACCTATCGCACTAACCTTCCCAATGGTCTATCTCGTCATATAACCCCTAACTTTCCCCAAATGATTTAACTTATCTTAGGTTATTCGCAGGATTTAAAACTGAACAATACAGTTGTTTGAAAAGAAGATTTCAACTAGTATCCAAAAATTCTCGGTTTAACTTTATTAATTTATAAAGTTTTCCAGTGTCATATTATACTTTCTCAAAACAAGTATTACAATTTGAGTCATCAATCATGTCCTACATAACAAATCACCGTAGGCAGTTTCAGATTCCAGAATTTCATATATATATGTAAGGACAATTTTGTCCATGTTACTCGTGTATATCATAAGCCGTAACACCGTTGCAGAGATTCAAAGTTTCACATCATCATCAAACAGAATCCGAAGATCAAAAGAAAGAAGGAATTTGGGAATCAGACCTGGCCGGACCGATCCGGTTCAGATAAAAGAACCGATCCGTCTTATCGGACCGATCCGATCAACTACCGGACCGATCCGCTTTGTCAGACTCCAGTAGCCACCGGATCCATAGCGAACCGATGAAGCCTAAAGGACCGGACCGATCCGATGCCAACCAGATGGATTCGGTTTCAGAAAAAGAACCGATCCGAGATCACCGGACCGATCCGCCTAAAGGACCGGACCGATCCGACGAGGATAAACTCTACCAGATCGTGGTCAGATTTTCTAGGGCAAACAGTTCCTTATTTAATCCACGATCAGAGGTTGTTTTTTATAAGACTTACACACGATTTTCTGAGTTCCATAACTCTTAAGTCTTCATGGTATTTGAGTCCATTGATTCATACCCTTGATTCACACAAATTCCATATATTTGTGAGTCACTTTTGGTAACCCAAGAACACCATTGATGTTGTTCAACCCTTGTGAAGTGGACCGCTTCTTCCTCTTCATTGCAGCCCTACTGGACAGGGATAGTTCCAGCCGCCAACCCTACTGGAAAAGGATATTCCAGCCGCGACTACAGAATCCGATACCCGAAGGTAATTCTTAGTCAAAAATCTGTATTTCATTGTAATCCGATTGTAAATCGTCTTTTACAAATTATAGTGAATATACAAATGGTTTTGCCGCTGTGGGGGATTTTTCCTTAAACTTTGTGTGTTGAATAACTTGTGCATGATTTCATATTGTTTCAATCACACCTAGTTGCATGCTTAGGGTTAATTTGGGTTAAAAAATGGTATTTATTATATTATTTCTTAATTGAACGCAAGCGCCAACTCTTTCAAATTGGTATCAGAGCGGGTTACGCCAATCTATCGCGTATTCCTTACTTTCGCAAAATTTTTCTAAAGATATCAATTTTTTTTTAAATAAATTGATTTTTGAAAAGAGCGTGTTCAAATGGAGAAATCATATTATAAAATGCCTATTTTTGACGGGTCAAATTATGCTTATTGGAAAGCCCGTATGAGGTCGGCTTTAAAAGCCATTGATGAACGTGTCTGGATTTTGGTTGAACGAGGGTGGACTCCTCCCACCGTGACTGTTGATAATGTGACCAACTTGAAACCTGACATTACTTGGACTGATGAAGAATTTAAATGGTCATCTTTTAATTCTAAGGGTCTAAGTGCTATCTCTGGGTTTGTCACACCTGATGAGTTCAAACGCATAATGACGTGTACCACGTCAAAAGAAGCATGGGATGTTTTGCAACTTACCCATGAAGGAACAAATGCTGTTAAAGAGTCAAAATTGCAAAATTTAACAACTCAATTTGAAACCATCACCATGCATGAACATGAATGTTTTGATGAATTTTATGCTAGGCTGTCTGACATTGTTAATACTAGCTATAATCTTGGTGAACATATTCCAAATGCTAGAGTTGTTAAAAAGATTCTTCGTTCTCTTCCTAAGCGTTTTATACCTAAAGTCACTGTGTTAAATTCCTTGGGTAATTTAAATACACTAAAATTGGAAGAACTGGTAGGAGATTTACAAACTTATGAAATAGACATGTTTCCTAAATCTGCCAAGCCAAAAGATAAGGGAATTGCCCTTAAAGCCCAAGAGAGAAAAAGTGAGGGGTCGGCAAGAAAGAGAGTCGAGTCATCTAGAAAGATATAAACTTCTGATTCTGAATGTGAGTTTGACTTAGATGATTTGGCATTATTTGCTAAAAACTTCAAGAAAATTCTGAAATTTAAAAAAGGTGGAAATTTCAAAGATAAAAAGAATTTTCAGAAAAATAAGTTTGAAAAGAAATATTTCAAAGAACCCCCTAAAGACAGTGAGAGGTGTTTTGAGTGCGACGGTAAGGGACACAGAGCGTTTGAGTGTGCCACTCGTCTGAATAGGGAAAAGGGTAAAGCTGTCCTAAATGCTACCCTTAGTGACGACAGTGAGGTCGAGTCGGTGGACTCCGGAGATGAGTCACCGCATGAGCATAACTTCACCGCGTTCATGGCTAGTCATGTGAGTACTCCTAGTGCATCTCACGACGATGAGGATGCTACTTCACAGGGACACCTCGACAGCGAGAGCGAAGAGAGTGAGGGAGAGGAGCAAGGTAGTGAGGACGAGAGTAACCTTCAACGCGCGTACGCTGAGTTGTATAATGAATCATTTAAAACTAAAAAGCGTAACAAAGCCCTAGTGCTTAGGATCACCGCGTTAGAAGAGGAATTAGGAGAAATGAGAGAGAGAGATTCCTCCACCTGCACCGCCATGAGAGAGAGAGAGTCTGCCTGGGTTAGTAAAGAGAATTTGCTTAGAGAGAGAGAGAGCAGTTTTGAGAAAGAGAAAGCGGACTTGACTAAACAAGTGGCTAGTCTTACTAGTGAGCTCCATTCCTCCTTGGAGACTCGGAAGAAACTTGAAGCCCTTGTTGCCCAGCTTACTCATGACCTTGAGAGAGCTAGGAAAGTCAAGGTACAAATCGAGGACAGATCTGGGAAGATGGGAAAGATGCTCCTCGGTCCCGCTTTAGGTTTTGGTGATAGGCAAGGAATAGGTTTTGATGGTTCCTCCACGTCTCAAATTGCACCGGGACCAATTCCTGAGTTTACTACAACTCCTTATGGACGTCGTCAAAAACCAAGAAGGAGAGTTCGACCAAGAAAAGCAAACCAAGGTCCTCCTAATACTGTGCCCTTTTGCTCCCATTGCAAAAGAAATGGACACCTTAGGGATGTTTGCTATAGTTTGGGTCGGACACGACTTACTTTTACTCCTCCACTTCATACTGATGAGTTTGCCAGTCTGAGAGAGCGAGTTGAGTTTCTAGTCGCCACATCACAGAGTTTGATGGAGGAATTCCGACGGATGACCTTACCATCAATGAATGCGCCCCGCATTCCGGCTAAAATCAACAACAACAAGGGAATACAAAAAGGTACCTACTCTTGGGTTCCTAAGAAAGAGAAAAAGGCCCTTGTTGTCCATGTTGCTCTCAAAACATATAATACCTCTCAGTGGTATTTTGACAGTGGATGCTCCAGACACATGACAGGTGATATCTCCCTTTTTACTCAGATTGAGGATTATGATGATGGGAGAGTTACCTTTGGAGATGGGAGTAAGTCTAGCATTGTAGGACGAGGTACAGTTGAGTTACCAGGACTTCCTAAGCTAGAAAATGTCTTGTACGTCAAAGGTTTGAAAGTAAACCTTCTCAGCATCAGCCAGCTGTGCGAAGATGACTTTTGCAGTAAATTTCTACCGGGAAGCTTGTAAGGTCTATAATCAAGCCGGTAAACTTTAGTGCAAGGGGTGAGGACAGAGGATAACTGTTATGGGACTGAGCCCAAATCCTCACTTATTTGCAACAGCGCCACGATCACTAATATGGATCTGTGGCACCAACGTCTAGGTCACGTGAACGTTAGAGAATTATCCCGTTTAGCTAAAAAGGACCTAGTACGTGGCTTACCGTCACTTAGAAAGCCAACTTCCACGATTTGTGGACCCTGTCAGTTGGGAAAGCAAATCCGTAGCCCACATAGGAAGTTGAATTCCATTACCACCTCACGTGTTCTTGAGTTGATTCACATGGATCTTATGGGTCCTACTCGCACGGAGAGTCTAGGTGGTAAGAGATACATTCTCGTGATGGTGGACGATTTCTCCAGGTACTCCATTGTAGGTTTTCTGAGAGAGAAATCCGATGCTGTAGAATTTTTAACGACCAAGTGCCGTGTCCTGCAAAATCAACACGGTGTCACTATTAACAGAATACGTAGTGACAACGGCACTGAATTCAAGGAAGCAAAGGTGGATTTGCACTGTGATAGCCTTGGGATCAAACATGAGTTTTCTGCTGTGAGAACTCCTTAGCAAAATGGGATTGTTGAGAGAAAGAATAGAACGATCCAAGAGATGGCTAGATCTATGCTTCTAGGTCGTAAAGTTTCTAGGAAATTTTGGGCAGAGGCAGTTTCTACAGCATGCCATACGGTGAATAGGGTGTATTTGCGTCCACACACACTTCACACTCCTTATGAGTTGTGGACTGGCAAGAAGCCCAACCTGGCATATTTCCGTGTTTTTGGGAGTAAATGCTACATCCTACGGGATCGAGAGCAATTAGGAAAGTTTGACTCCCGGAGCGACGAGGGAATTTTTCTAGGATATTCATCGAATAGTAGAGCGTACCGGGTGTTTAACCTGAAGAGCTCTAAGATCATGGAATCAATAAACGTCACCGTGCAAGATGACGAACCTCCGACGATTATTGATCCTAATCTTCAGTGTGAGGATGAGGATTGTTCTGACAGTGATTTACCTGTTCCTCTCTCACACTCTGTGGACCCTACTCCTATTTTAGGGGACACACCTGCTTGGGTTCGTAAGAGTCATGACCCAGCTGCCATCGTTGGCGATCCCACTCTAGGGGTCAAGACTCGTGCTCAGTTAGAGAACGTTGTTAGCCATCTTTGCTACACGTCCAAAGTCGAGCCCAAGAACCATAAAGAAGCACTCAAGGATGAACACTGGATATCTGCTATGCAGGATGAGTTGCTTCAGTTTAAAAAGAATAATGTCTGGGAACTTGTCCCCCGACCTAGTGAGATTAATGTTATAGGTACCCGGTAGATTTTCAAGAACAAAATGGATGAAAATGGTACCATAATCAGAAATAAGGCTAGGTTGGTCGCTCAAGGCTACACTCAGATAGAGGGTGTAGACTTTGGGGAGACATTTGCTCCTGTTGCGAGGCTTGAGTCCGTCCGCTTACTTCTCGCCATCGCATGTCATCTGCACTTCAAGTTATATCAGATGGATGTCAAGAGTGCCTTTCTGAATGGCATTCTACAGGAGGAAGTTTATGTGGAACAACCAAAAGGGTTTGCAGACCCTCAGCATCCTGAACACGTCTACTATCTGAGGAAAGCCTTGTATGGTTTGAAGCAAGCACCCCGTGCTTGGTACGAGAGGCTTACTTCCTATCTCTTAGCCCGTGGCTTCAAGAGAGGGGGAGTTGATATGACGTTGTTCGTCAGGAGAGATGACGGTGCTATTTTGGTTGCCCAGGTCTATGTGGACGACATAGTCTTTAGATCCACATGCTCCCAGCATGCTCACCACTTTGAGGAGGAGATGAAAAGTGAGTTTGAGATGAGCATGGTTGGTGAGCTTACATTCTTCCTTGGTCTCCAGGTTCGTCAGCTAGAGGATGGGATGTTCATCTCCCAATCCAAGTATGCTAGAGACCTAATGAAGAAATTTGGTTTAGACTCCGCTAAGCATGCACGTACACCTATGAGTACCACTACCAAGCTTAGTAAGGACACTTCAGGCAAGGACGTAGAGCAAACCTTATATCGGAGTATGATAGGTAGTCTTTTCTACTTGACTGCCAGTCGTCCCGACATCGCCTTTAGTGTTGGAGTCTGTGCGCGATATCAGGCATCCCCAAAAGAGTCACATTTACTTGCTCTAAAACGTATTATTAAATACGTGAGTGGGACTCTCTCATACGGGATTTGGTATTCCTTTGATACCGATGACCGTTTGTCCGCCTATTCGGATGCCGATTGGGCTGGGGATGTAGATGGATGTAGGAGCACTTCTGGTGGGTGTTTCTATTTTGGTTCTGCTCTTGTCTCCTAGCTGAGCAAGAAGCAAAATTCCATCTCTTTGTCCACTGCGGAGGCTGAGTACATCGCCGCCGGGAGTTGTTGCACACAACTCATGTGGATGAAGCAAATGTTGGAGGATTATGGGATTTCACAGGACACCATGACCATTTCCTGTGATAACACAAGCGCGATACACATATCCCGCAATCCTGTCCATCATTCGGGTACAAAACACATCAGGATACGTGAGCACTTTATACGTCAGTTAGTTGAAGAGAAATTCGTATCCCTGAGTTTTGTTCCTACCGACCGTCAGTTAGCCGATATTTTCACGAAACCTTTAGATGCCCTTAGATTTGAGAGTCTTAGGAAGTCTTTGGGGATTTGCACAGTTGACTGAGGGTTTGGTCTATGTCTAGAATAGGATGCTTCTTCATGTTCATATCATATGCTTCCTATTGCTAGTCTGTTTTATATGTACCATTGCTTTGTTGTACAGCTTTGTGTTATTCTTGTTGTTTGTTATATTTCTTTTGAAAAAATACAAAAAGATTTTCTGTTTAGAAAATTTTTTTAGAAAAACACAAAAAGATTTTATTTTGATAAAATTTTTGAAAAATTTAAAAAGAGATTTGCCTTTTATGGATGAGCATTTAAGATAGCCAAGTCAAAACTTCATTCCATATATCCATGTGAGTGTTTGATAGAGATTTGAGAGGCTACATCATTTCATCCATGTGCTTTACATTGGTCGGAGTCCTTGAGATGTAATTAGTGATATCTTCCTACATGCTTGACTCCTATATCCTTTATTGCACACATGCACGGCTATATCTGATTATTTCACTTGTCAATCTCATGTTGGTTTGAGTGTTTCCATCTCAATACTGTCTATACAATGTATCAAATGCGATAAAACTTGACAATATTGGAATGCATGTTAAAACCGTTTTGGTGAGACTGTGTGTATATTTTCATAACGGGGAGGGGCTGCGAAAGTTGATTCTTATCCTTTGCGCAAAAGCCACCGTTAAAAAGGACCTAAAAAATGGAGGAATTTTAATATCCGAGGTCCTAAGAGGTTAAAAGAGCCCGAAAAAATTGATAAGGCAATAAAAAGCAATTCATGCCAAATATGGGCCATTTAGGTTTCACCCAATTCTCCAAAGTTTGAGAATTTAGTATTCCTCTGTTCAAAATATAAATCTGAGGGAGTTTGGTTGGAGAATAAAAACGGGTTTGTACTTCCTTGAAAGTCCTGAAAAAGCATGAAAATCATTTTGGACGTTATTGGTGTAGAAATCACTTTGAGCTTTGATTTGTAGATTTGATATAGTCAATGTCTTATATTTCCAATCTTTTACACCAAAGGAAGCATTTGAGTTCATTCGTTAGGAATATCCAATATTCATCGTGCACATATGTCATGTTTGTATGCTTTGATTTTCCTATTGAATTTTGATCACACCCATTCTTTTACGCTATCACCGACTTGGTTGTTTTATGTTCATTCATGGTGTGATTTTATGCCTTGTGCCACCCCGGTACTTGATTGCTTGATTTATTTCTCTCTTTTGTCTATTTGGGAACATCATAAAAAGGGGGAGAATGAATTATCTGATTATGGGGGAGTTTTAAAATTCTGAGAATATCATCTTACATTGATATATATGCATATGTTTATTATCTCATTTCAAACTCGATATGTCACTTGGTATTTTGCTTTGTCTCATGTGTGTAGGTACTTCTTTAATAACTGAATTGCACACCCTGATGAGAAAAGCTTGAAGATTCCTGAAGAATTGAAGAACAAACGATGCAGCCTTAGTCATATGTACCTCTTTCAGTTTTGGGTTCATGGAAGGGTAGATTTGTATAGGCATTGTTCATACTTGATAATTCGGATTTTTTATGTTTGTTCCGGCATAGACATAGGGGGAGATTTGTAAGGACAATTTTGTCCATGTTACTCGTGTATGTCATAAGCCGTAACACCGTTGCAGAGATTCAAAGTTTCACATCATCATCAAACAGAATCCGAAGATCAAAAGAAAGAAGGAATTTGGGAATCAGACCTGGCCGGACCGATCCGGTTCAGATAAAAGAACCGATCCGTCTTATCGGACCGATCCGACCAACTACCGGACCGATCCGCTTTGTCAGACTCCAGTAGCCACCGGATCCATAGCGAACCGATGAAGCCTAAAGGACCGGACCGATCCGATGCCAACCAGATGGATCCGGTATCAGAAAAAGAATCGATCCGAGATCACCGGACCGATCCGCCTAAAGGACCGGACCGATCCGACGAGGATAAACTCTACCAGATCGTGGTCAGATTTTCTAGGGCAAACAGTTCCTTATTTAATCCACGATCAGAGGTTGTTTTTGATAAGACTTACACATGATTTTCTGAGTTCCATAACTCTTAAGTCTTCATGGTATTTGAGTCCATTGATTCATACCCTTGATTCACACAAATTCCATATATTTGTGAGTCACTTTTGGTAACCCAAGAACACCATTGATGTTGTTCAACCCTTGTGAAGTGGACCGCTTCTTCCTCTTCATTGCAGCCCTACTGGACAGGGATAGTTCCATCCGCCAACCCTACTGGAAAGGGATATTCCAGCCGCGACTACAGAATCCGATACCCGAGGGTAATTCTTAGTCAAAAATCTGTATTTCATTGTAATCCGATTGTAAACCGTCTTTTACAAATTATAGTGAATATACAAATGGTTTTGCCCCTGTGGGGGATTTTTCCTTAAACTTTGTGTGTTGAATAACTTGTGCATGATTTCATATTGTTTCAATCACACCTAGTTGCATGCTTAGGGTTAATTTGGGTTAAAAAATGGTATTTATTATATTATTTCTTAATTGAACGCAAGCGCCAACTCTTTCAATATATATATATATATATATATATATATATTACAACGGCACCCCAAATAAACTATGGTGCCGGCATACTCTACTATCCAACCCCATATCACTCATATTAAGGGGAATACAAATTCGGAATCACTCACGAATTGTATTAACACATACACAACAATATTGAGGCGAAGCATAGATTCCAAGTCTCTAAGAGGATGGCACATACCCGCGTCTCTTAGGACCGTCTGAACCATCATTCCGATAGCCTGTACCAAGGATATCTATCTCCTAGGGTACGAGTCAATATCCCCCCATAAGGCAACACATGATAAGATCGTCCCAGCGCGGCAACCTTAGGGATAGCAAGTAGCGTGGGTATGATTTTCACAAGTATATAATATATGCATACACAATCATATAAATATACCACTTTTATTATATCAATTTAGGTTTATCCCTTAACCCACATTCTCAACATTTATCCTTATTTTCCCATTATTATATAACCAATATAATGGTTCGTTTCTAACTTTAACTCGAAGGGTTTTTTTCCAACTTACCACGTGATTGGACATAAATATTGTATATTTATTCCCCTAATTTCAGTGCATTTGTGAACCCGAGTGATGTAACCCATATGGATTTAACGTACGTTTATGCTACTAATATTCGTTGGCAAGTATTTCGTGTTTTATGCTTCTCTTATTGGTTTTACAGGTTAATTATGCAAGCAATGCAAAAGAGAAAGCGAGAAAATGAAAGAACAGCTAAGAAGACAAGTTCAAGGGCATTTTGGTAATTCTACATCCAGATCCCGAAGAAGAAGTCAACTGGAAAGTTGAAGAGCTCGGAACAACGAGAACACTGGAAGAAACGGCAACCAAATCCGAGCTACGGTTGAGGAGTTATGACCCGTTGAAGTTGAAGAAAAATCTAAGTGTTGAATGGGAGAAAAGCACCCCAGACCAGCAAACCTTCGCGAACCCAAGGGCGAACCGGTTTGGTGGGGCGAACCGGTTCGAGGAACATGCGAACCGGTTCGGGGGTCCTGAAGTGCGATTTTTCTCCTTTATTCTGATTTGGCTCTAAGGTTTCCTTCTTATACAACATCAAAATTTCGTGGTTCCTTCTTATACAACATCAAAATTTCGTGGTTTAATCCTCTACATCACAAAAGGTTTCCATAATATCATTTAAGTCATCACTACATGCAATTTACTATCTCAAATTGGGTTTTTCTTCCATACAATTCATCCTAATCATTTCTAAACTAATATGAAAGATGCATCAACGAAATAAGCAAGATAAACACTTGCCTGGGAGTTTTGGTGTTCTGATTTGCAGATGATTTTGGTGTGGTTACGTTCCCCGTCGCGTGATCTACGCGTTGGTGGTGGTGGCGGTGCAAATGGATGGATTTTGGGCCTTGGATTTGCCTTGAGAGCACTCTCCTTCCTCTCCTATGGTCGTCACTTGTCTTTGGTTGTTCTAACCCTAGAAGGCAACCTTAGACATCTGATATAACCCTTAAAATTTCGTGGGTTTAATTACCCATAATTGCGAAATGTCCAAAACGCCTTCCCGGGGTACTAATTAGGCCTAAAAACGCCCCGAGACCCAAACTAAACCCCCGGGTACACTTTTCTGACCATCTCTGAAAAAGATAATTTCCTTTTATGTAAACTCGATAGATGCGGAAGCGTTGTAATGTGATGGTTCAACTTTTAACACAATAACTTTTAATTTCTCAAACATATTAAAATTACACCAAGTGAAGTAAAAATTAATCAATTAATATATTCACTTAAACCAATTAATTAATCCAAGTCCTAGAATTTTCCTAAGTCATATTTATCAATATTCCAAAGTTAGGCGAAACCAAATTTTAGCAAATGACTTGAATTAAATAAACTTTACCCAATATTTAATATAAGTCCAAATTAAATTGAGTGTGATGATTTAAACCAAATTTTATCTTGATTTATCCTAACCATGCGTTCTAAATTATTTATGCAAGATAAAATAAGCCAAGCAATTGATATGTATATAAGAACTTGGAATAAACTCATTTGGGTGTAAACACTAGAGTGATGGACCTTTTTCTTTAAAAATCTCACTCAAAACATGAACATTTTCCTTAAAACAATTTTCTCTCAAACTCTCTCTAAGAGATGAAAATCTTGTGGAAAAGTTAGATTGGAAAATGTTATTCCCGCACATAATAAAGTCTGAAAAAGTTGGTTAAAAACCAAGTGGGGAAGTGGGTGAAAAACTGCCAAAAACTGCCAATAAATGTTCCCGCTTGACAGCTCGTTCGAACGACATTTCGTTCGAACGAAATCTCGTTCGAATGAGACTTCTAACGACGTTTCAGATTGAACTCGTTAGAAATCTCGTTAGATATCTCGTTCGAACATAAGGTTCGTTCAAACGACATATCGAATGACATTTCATAGGCCTATACTGGGAACTCGTTGGCAGGTTCGTTCGAACGACATTTTCGTTCGAACGACAATCTCGTTCGAACGACTATATCGAACGAAAAACCAGAAAGTTTGTAAAATTCGATTTTGGCCCAGAAAACTTTATAAACTTATTTTAAAGTTTTATTTAATTCTTTCTGAAAATAAAACGCAGTTTTTATAAAACCTAACACCCAATAAACTTGTTCCAAGCTCCTATATATTTATAATTGCATTCATACCTTGGGAGCATGAAACCTTAGTTGATGACGTAGAAACGAGGCACGCAAACCGGCATATTTGATGAAGCTTTATACTCTTTTCCGCTACGTCTTCAACAAACACTTCATAGGCTTGAGAGTATTACAATTACATACTATCCTATGAATAAATGTTTTTGTCCGGAATTGAGCCAAAACTATATATGGACTCAATTGGAAATTTGTGTTCTTACAAATCTCCCCCTTTGGTTATTCCGGGACAAAAACCAAACAAAAATCCTAAAGGGCCGTCAAGCTCACTAGACTCAAAACATAACCCACACAAACTTGACTCAACCCAAGGATCAAACGCTTTGCCATTAAACAATGCCGCTTTAGAAGAAATCCTGCACACTTAAGCAAACTCATCAAATGCATAGGGAATATCAAAATATTAAATGCAATTAATTAATTACTCCCCCTAAATTAATTCTTCCCTTTATCAAACAAATGACATACAAATGACATACTTAGAAAGATGTCTCCCCCTAAGATAAATCTCCCCCGAACGAAGATACGATAATAATAGGATTAGATACCATTTCTCCCCCTATCATCATTCTCCCCCTTTTTGTTCAGGAATAGACAAAGGCTAAAGAATCAAAACATTGAAAACGTTGAAGCTTAAAGTGTTAAGACATTAAAGCACATGAGCACCTAAAGCATAACTAATCCAAGATGGATACCAATCATGAAGTATAAGCATGGATGGACTAAAAATCAAGGCAAAGACAAACAAATATCATATATATATATATACTAGAGATATACCAATAGAGTACTTGCATATATATATAGATATAAACACACACATGACACAAAATACAATAAGTTTGCACACTCGTATGGCAAAAATGTGTCATATGGAAACGGAAGTGTAGGGGTGTGAACTAGCAACAAGTAAATTTAGACCCAAACACTTAATAAACATTCACGGAGTTCTCATTTGATTACAAACTTTATCACATTTAAATATAACCTCATGTGACAATATGAAGAGTGAACTCAATGAACAAACATACACAATGCA
This sequence comes from Sambucus nigra, assembly GCA_949130495.1. Taxonomy (NCBI): domain Eukaryota; kingdom Viridiplantae; phylum Streptophyta; class Magnoliopsida; order Dipsacales; family Adoxaceae; genus Sambucus; species Sambucus nigra. The sequence goes on from OX422216.1 coordinate 588,172,979, forward strand.
TACAAGCCTAGCATATTGATGATTCTACAAACCAATAGAGTCATGACATGAAATACGCAACTAGGATAAACGGACATTGTGCAAACCGTTGATATACCATCCAATCTCCCTCAATATGCATTTATATTAAATTTGAATGAATATATCAATCAAACATAGGCCTTGGCAATTTATTTTCTCTTTGATGCCATATATTCTGTTTTTAGGCCTTTGGACCACGTATTTCTTTTAGGTCCATTCCAAACGGTGGCTTACTATCGCAAAGGATCACTTAGTCCTTTCGGAGCCCTTCCCCGTGCACATTTATATTTATCATGTTTTCATTTTTCACACAAATCTCACATGCAACGGATTTTGACATGCACTAGTCCTCCTAAGTCACAAATATGTAGATGACAAGATTGGTAGGAGAACACCTCACATAGCTCAAATATACATATGAAGTTAAAATTTCAAAAGAGCTCGTGCATGTGTGAATAGAGGCATATAAAAATAGAATCCATTTAAACAACACAAAATCCAACTACTCCATAAAATATGGTAAAGAACATAATAAGGATTGATAATCTAAACCAAAAGTTCTAGCCACATTGGAGCGTTAAAGGTGAATTCAAACACAAGTATATGCCACATAGAGTGTGTCAAACCAAAATACACACAAAATAAAATCTTTTTGAGTATTTAACATTGTTAACCAAAAATAAATATATATACTCAAAAGGATAAACACAAATCATTTGAATTTTTCATTAAGCTAAAATTATCGAGAGATAAAATCCAAATGATAAACAAAAATCTTTTTGTATTTTTCATTTAATGCAAACAAAATGAAGGAAATATAATACAAAAGATAAACAAAAATCATAATTCTAGCATGTGATAAGCATGGATTATAGACTAGAAAATGATTAAACAAGCATACATTTAGCATGTGAATATAGCATGAAGTACAAACGCTAAAGTATGCAAACACTAACACAGTCATCCTTTAGATTTAGCAAGGGAGGAAGCATGTGAAAGTAAATGAGAATCAAAAACCCTATTTTGCAAGGCAACCAAATCGGATTTCCTAACCCAAATTAATGAAGAATGACTATCTTGGGGTGTTGGAACGTTAACAACCGTGGTTACTTTACTATGGGATTTTCTAGGAATTCGTTTAAGATCAAAACAAAATTTCCTAAGATGACCTTTTCGACCACAATGTGTACAAGTAAAAACATGTCGAAAAGATTTATCTAAGGAGTGATCTTTAAATGCATTCCTAGTAGATTCTCCTAAAACATTGGTCTTGGCTTTATGAGTAGATTCATTATAAGTATTGAAGCCTAAACCACAAGTGTCATTTTTAATTTGGACCGTTCCTAACATTTTATCTAGTTTTTCTGAACGACACTCCAAATCAAATTTGACATTACTAGACTCTTTTAATTTATCTTGTAATTCTAAAATATTAGACTCTAATAAAACATTTCGCTCTTCAAAAGCAAGAAGCTCCTTTTTCAAGGATTCCATTAAACCCCTAAGGCTATCTCTTTCGCCTTCTACATATTCAAGCTTCTCTTGAAGATTCCTCTCACGTGTCCTAAGGTCTTCTATTAAAGCATTTTCATCAATGACATTGACACGCTCTCTTAAACTAGCTTCTAACTTCAAATTTGCTCTTTTCAATTTAATAGATTCTTTATAAAGTTTTTGAAAAACATTTTGAAGTTCACTCATATTAACCTCTTCTTTATTTTCACTATCTCTTTCTTCTCCACTCTCACTATCATAAAAAATAAGAGAATCATAAACAATGACCTTGGAAGTGTCATGTGTTAAAGTTTCATCAATCGATGAGTTCTCACTATCACTCACATGACTAGCCATAAAAGCCACAAAATTTTTCTTAGTGGGGGAATCAGGCTTCTCTTCCTTATCACTATCACTAGGGGTCGCATTATATGAAATGGGTCGCTTACCCTCTTTCCTTAGTTTAGTGGGGCACTCATAAGCCCTATGGCCATAACCTTCACAACCAAAACACTTATTTGACTTGTCCCTATCTACATTTTCATTACTAGATTTAGGGATCTTCTCGGCTTTAGGAATCTTCTCGGCTTTAGAAATCTTTTCTCCTTTGTCATGCTTAGAAGATTCAAATTTCTTAAAATCATTTTTAAATTTATCTTTGTTAATTTTAAGAAATTTTCTAAATTTACGAGCAAACAAAGCCATGTCTTCCGAGTCACTATCACTTTCGCTCTCTACTACTTGTTTGACCTCTTTTTGGGCTTTTAAAGCAACGCCCTTTTCGATTTTCTTTTCAGTTTTAGAGGGAAACATATCTAGTTCATAGGTTTGTAAATCACCTACAAGCTCTTCTAATTTCGTAGAGGCTAAAGTTGGTAAAGAATTTAAAACGGTCACTTTAGGAATAAATCTATCGGGTAGGGACCTTAAAATTTTCTTTACAACACGGTCGTCAGGTATTTTCTCTCCCAAGTTAAAATATGAATTAACAATATCAGAAAGTCTAGCATAAAATTCATCAAAAGTTTCCTTTTCATTCATTTTGATAGTTTCAAATTGAGTGGTGAGGTTTTGAAGTTTTGAAGCTTTAACGACACTAGTTCCTTCATGAGTTAATTGTAAAATATCCCAAGCTTCTTTAGCGGTTTCACAATCATAATACGTCGGAATTCATCCGGTGTGACAGCGCTAAATAATGCATTTAAACCACGGGAATTGAAATTAGCAAGTTTAAACTCATTTTCAGTCCATCTATCGGCGGGTTTGATAACACGTTCATTTTCAACTAAATAAGTTGGTGGGGACCATCCGTTAACAACAGACATCCAAACTCTCTCGTCGATAGATTTTAGTGCCGATCTCATACGCGCTTTCCAATACGCGTAGTTTAAACCATCGAAAATAGAAAATTTTGAAAATGGGGAAAAATCCATTTTAGCCAAAAATTATTTAAGGATCTTTAACGAAATAATTTATCGTTTTTGGCTCTGATACCAATTTGAAAAAGATAATTTCCTTTTATGTAAACTCGATAGATGCGGAAGCGTTGTAATGTGATGGTTCAACTTTTAACACAACAACTTTTAATTTCTCAAACAAATTAAAATTACACCAAGTGAAGTAAAAATTAATCAATTAATATATTCACTTAAACCAATTAATTAATCCAAGTCCTAGAATTTGCCTAAGTCATATTTATCAATATTCCAAAGTTAGGCGAAACCAAATTTTAGAAAATGACTTGAATTAAATAAACTTTACCCAATATTTAATATAAGTCCAAATTAAATTGAGTGCGATGATTTAAACCAAATTTTATCTTGATTTATCCTAACCATGCGTTCTAAATTATTTATGCAAGATAAAATAAGCCAATCACATTACTCCGCGATGTACGAGGAAAAACCCAAGACGGGAAACAACCTCGGACGGCCCTAGCCACAAATCCACTAGATACGGAATTACAAGTACAAGATAGATAGACTTACAACGCACGACTCGATCCCTCTCAAGCCTCGACGCTTCTTCTTGTAGACACCTCTTCCTAGCGGATAACCTTGGAACACCACCACGGTCTCGGAATCCACCGATAGGACTTTATATGGTCACCGTCACCCGTACATGAAGCCTTTCTCCAAGCGGGTAAAACAACATAAAACACTTCTTCTTTCTTTGTGGGAGGTAGAAGCAAAACCCAAAACTTCTCTTCAATTCGGTGTAGAGAAAACCGGTGCCAAACTCCAAGCAATTGATATGTATATAAGAACTTGGAATAAACTCATTTGGGTGTAAACACTAGAGTGATGGACCTTTTTCTTTAAAAATCTCACTCAAAACATGAACATTTTCCTTAAAACAATTTTCTCTCAAACTCTCTCTAAGAGATGAAAATCTTGTGGAAAAGTTAGATTGGAAAATGTTATTCCCGCACATAATAAAGTCTGAAAAAGTTGGTTAAAAACCAAGTGGGGAAGTGGGTGAAAAACTGCCAAAAACTGCCAATAAATGTTCCCGCTTGACAGCTCGTTCGAACGACATTTCGTTCGAACGAAATCTCGTTCGAATGAGACTTCTAACGACGTTCCAGATTGAACTCGTTAGAAATCTCGTTAGATATCTCGTTCGAACATAAGGTTCGTTCAAACGACATATCGAATGACATTTCATAGGCCTATACTGGGAACTCGTTGGCAGGTTCGTTCGAACGACATTTTCGTTCGAACGACAATCTCGTTCGAACGACTATATCGAACGAAAAACCAGAAAGTTTGTAAAATTCGATTTTGGCCCAGAAAACTTTATAAACTTATTTTAAAGTTTTATTTAATTCTTTCTGAAAATAAAACGCAGTTTTTATAAAACCTAACACCCAATAAACTTGTTCCAAGCTCCTATATATTTATAATTGCATTCATACCTTGGGAGCATGAAACCTTAGTTGATGACGTAGAAACGAGGCACGCAAACCGGCATATTTGATGAAGCTTTATACTCTTTTCCGCTACGTCTTCAACAAACACTTCATAGGCTTGAGAGTATTACAATTACATACTATCCTATGAATAAATGTTTTTGTCCGGAATTGAGCCAAAACTATATATGGACTCAATTGGAAATTTGTGTTCTTACAAATCTCCCCCTTTGGTTATTCCGGGACAAAAACCAAACAAAAATCCTAAAGGGCCGTCAAGCTCACTAGACTCAAAACATAACCCACACAAACTTGACTCAACCCAAGGATCAAACGCTTTGCCATTAAACAATGCCGCTTTAGAAGAAATCCTGCACACTTAAGCAAACTCATCAAATGCATAGGGAATATCAAAATATTAAATGCAATTAATTAATTACTCCCCCTAAATTAATTCTTCCCTTTATCAAACAAATGACATACAAATGACATACTTAGAAAGATGTCTCCCCCTAAGATAAATCTCCCCCGAACGAAGATACGATAATAATAGGATTAGATACCATTTCTCCCCCTATCATCATTCTCCCCCTTTTTGTTCAGGAATAGACAAAGGCTAAAGAATCAAAACATTGAAAACGTTGAAGCTTAAAGTGTTAAGACATTAAAGCACATGAGCACCTAAAGCATAACTAATCCAAGATGGATACCAATCATGAAGTATAAGCATGGATGGACTAAAAATCAAGGCAAAGACAAACAAATATCATATATATATATATACTAGAGATATACCAATAGAGTACTTGCATATATATATAGATATAAACACACACATGACACAAAATACAATAAGTTTGCACACTCGTATGGCAAAAATGTGTCATATGGAAACGGAAGTGTAGGGGTGTGAACTAGCAACAAGTAAATTTAGACCCAAACACTTAATAAACATTCACGGAGTTCTCATTTGATTACAAACTTTATCACATTTAAATATAACCTCATGTGACAATATGAAGAGTGAACTCAATGAACAAACATACACAATGCATACAAGCCTAGCATATTGATGATTCTACAAACCAATAGAGTCATGACATGAAATACGCAACTAGGATAAACGGACATTGTGCAAACCGTTGATATACCATCCAATCTCCCTCAATATGCATTTATATTAAATTTGAATGAATATATCAATCAAACATAGGCCTTGGCAATTTATTTTCTCTTTGATGCCATATATTCTGTTTTTAGGCCTTTGGACCACGTATTTCTTTTAGGTCCATTCCAAACGGTGGCTTACTATCGCAAAGGATCACTTAGTCCTTTCGGAGCCCTTCCCCGTGCACATTTATATTTATCATGTTTTCATTTTTCACACAAATCTCACATGCAACGGATTTTGACATGCACTAGTCCTCCTAAGTCACAAATATGTAGATGACAAGATTGGTAGGAGAACACCTCACATAGCTCAAATATACATATGAAGTTAAAATTTCAAAAGAGCTCGTGCATGTGTGAATAGAGGCATATAAAAATAGAATCCATTTAAACAACACAAAATCCAACTACTCCATAAAATATGGTAAAGAACATAATAAGGATTGATAATCTAAACCAAAAGTTCTAGCCACATTGGAGCGTTAAAGGTGAATTCAAACACAAGTATATGCCACATAGAGTGTGTCAAACCAAAATACACACAAAATAAAATCTTTTTGAGTATTTAACATTGTTAACCAAAAATAAATATATATACTCAAAAGGATAAACACAAATCATTTGAATTTTTCATTAAGCTAAAATTATCGAGAGATAAAATCCAAATGATAAACAAAAATCTTTTTGTATTTTTCATTTAATGCAAACAAAATGAAGGAAATATAATACAAAAGATAAACAAAAATCATAATTCTAGCATGTGATAAGCATGGATTATAGACTAGAAAATGATTAAACAAGCATACATTTAGCATGTGAATATAGCATGAAGTACAAACGCTAAAGTATGCAAACACTAACACAGTCATCCTTTAGATTTAGCAAGGGAGGAAGCATGTGAAAGTAAATGAGAATCAAAAACCCTATTTTGCAAGGCAACCAAATCGGATTTCCTAACCCAAATTAATGAAGAATGACTATCTTGGGGTGTTGGAACGTTAACAACCGTGGTTACTTTACTATGGGATTTTCTAGGAATTCGTTTAAGATCAAAACAAAATTTCCTAAGATGACCTTTTCGACCACAATGTGTACAAGTAAAAACATGTCGAAAAGATTTATCTAAGGAGTGATCTTTAAATGCATTCCTAGTAGATTCTCCTAAAACATTGGTCTTGGCTTTATGAGTAGATTCATTATAAGTATTGAAGCCTAAACCACAAGTGTCATTTTTAATTTGGACCGTTCCTAACATTTTATCTAGTTTTTCTGAACGACACTCCAAATCAAATTTGACATTACTAGAGTCTTTTAATTTATCTTGTAATTCTAAAATATTAGACTCTAATAAAACATTTCGCTCTTCAAAAGCAAGAAGCTCCTTTTTCAAGGATTCCATTAAACCCCTAAGGCTATCTCTTTCGCCTTCTACATATTCAAGCTTCTCTTGAAGATTCCTCTCACGTGTCCTAAGGTCTTCTATTAAAGCATTTTCATCAATGACATTGACACGCTCTCTTAAACTAGCTTCTAACTTCAAATTTGCTCTTTTCAATTTAATAGATTCTTTATAAAGTTTTTGAAAAACATTTTGAAGTTCACTCATATTAACCTCTTCTTTATTTTCACTCTCTCTTTCTTCTCCACTCTCACTATCATAAAAAATAAGAGAATCATAAACAATGACCTTGGAAGTGTCATGTGTTAAAGTTTCATCAATCGATGAGTTCTCACTATCACTCACATGACTAGCCATAAAAGCCACAAAATTTTTCTTAGTGGGGGAATCAGGCTTCTCTTCCTTATCACTATCACTAGGGGTCGCATTATATGAAATGGGTCACTTACCCTCTTTCCTTAGTTTAGTGGGGCACTCATAAGCCCTATGGCCATAACCTTCACAACCAAAACACTTATTTGACTTGTCCCTATCTACATTTTCATTACTAGATTTAGGGATCTTCTCGGCTTTAGGAATCTTCTCGGCTTTAGAAATCTTTTCTCCTTTGTCATGCTTAGAAGATTCAAATTTCTTAAAATCATTTTTAAATTTATCTTTGTTAATTTTAAGAAATTTTCTAAATTTACGAGCAAACAAAGCCATGTCTTCCGAGTCACTATCACTTTCGCTCTCTACTACTTGTTTGACCTCTTTTTGGGCTTTTAAAGCAACGCCCTTTTCGATTTTCTTTTCAGTTTTAGAGGGAAACATATCTAGTTCATAGGTTTGTAAATCACCTACAAGCTCTTCTAATTTCGTAGAGGCTAAAGTTGGTAAAGAATTTAAAACGGTCACTTTAGGAATAAATCTATCGGGTAGGGACCTTAAAATTTTCTTTACAACACGGTCGTCAGGTATTTTCTCTCCCAAGTTAAAATATGAATTAACAATATCAGAAAGTCTAGCATAAAATTCATCAAAAGTTTCCTTTTCATTCATTTTGATAGTTTCAAATTGAGTGGTGAGGTTTTGAAGTTTTGAAGCTTTAACGACACTAGTTCCTTCATGAGTTAATTGTAAAATATCCCAAGCTTCTTTAGCGGTTTCACAATCATAATACGTCGGAATTCATCCGGTGTGACAGCGCTAAATAATGCATTTAAACCACGGGAATTGAAATTAGCAAGTTTAAACTCATTTTCAGTCCATCTATCGGCGGGTTTGATAACACGTTCATTTTCAACTAAATAAGTTGGTGGGGACCATCCGTTAACAACAGACATCCAAACTCTCTCGTCGATAGATTTTAGTGCCGATATCATACGCGCTTTCCAATACGCGTAGTTTAAACCATCGAAAATAGAAAATTTTGAAAATGGGGAAAAATCCATTTTAGCCAAAAATTATTTAAGGATCTTTAACGAAATAATTTATCGTTTTTGGCTCTGATACCAATTTGAAAAAGATAATTTCCTTTTATGTAAACTCGATAGATGCGGAAGCGTTGTAATGTGATGGTTCAACTTTTAACACAACAACTTTTAATTTCTCAAACAAATTAAAATTACACCAAGTGAAGTAAAAATTAATCAATTAATATATTCACTTAAACCAATTAATTAATCCAAGTCCTAGAATTTGCCTAAGTCATATTTATCAATATTCCAAAGTTAGGCGAAACCAAATTTTAGCGAATGACTTGAATTAAATAAACTTTACCCAATATTTAATATAAGTCCAAATTAAATTGAGTGCGATGATTTAAACCAAATTTTATCTTGATTTATCCTAACCATGCGTTCTAAATTATTTATGCAAGATAAAATAAGCCAATCACATTACTCCGCGATGTACGAGGAAAAACCCAAGACGGGAAACAACCTCGGACGGCCCTAGCCACAAATCCACTAGATACGGAATTACAAGTACAAGATAGATAGACTTACAACGCACGACTCGATCCCTCTCAAGCCTCGACGCTTCTTCTTGTAGACACCTCTTCCTAGCGGATAACCTTGGAACACCACCACGGTCTCGGAATCCACCGATAGGACTTTATATGGTCACCGTCACCCGTACATGAAGCCTTTCTCCAAGCGGGTAAAACAACATAAAACACTTCTTCTTTCTTTGTGGGAGGTAGAAGCAAAACCCAAAACTTCTCTTCAATTCGGTGTAGAGAAAACCGGTGCCAAACTCCAAGCAATTGATATGTATATAAGAACTTGGAATAAACTCATTTGGGTGTAAACACTAGAGTGATGGACCTTTTTCTTTAAAAATCTCACTCAAAACATGAACATTTTCCTTAAAACAATTTTCTCTCAAACTCTCTCTAAGAGATGAAAATCTTGTGGAAAAGTTAGATTGGAAAATGTTATTCCCGCACATAATAAAGTCTGAAAAAGTTGGTTAAAAACCAAGTGGGGAAGTGGGTGAAAAACTGCCAAAAACTGCCAATAAATGTTCCCGCTTGACAGCTCGTTCGAACGACATTTCGTTCGAACGAAATCTCGTTCGAATGAGACTTCTAACGACGTTCCAGATTGAACTCGTTAGAAATCTCGTTAGATATCTCGTTCGAACATAAGGTTCGTTCAAACGACATATCGAATGACATTTCATAGGCCTATACTGGGAACTCGTTGGCAGGTTCGTTCGAACGACATTTTCGTTCGAACGACAATCTCGTTCGAACGACTATATCGAACGAAAAACCAGAAAGTTTGTAAAATTCGATTTTGGCCCAGAAAACTTTATAAACTTATTTTAAAGTTTTATTTAATTCTTTCTGAAAATAAAACGCAGTTTTTATAAAACCTAACACCCAATAAACTTGTTCCAAGCTCCTATATATTTATAATTGCATTCATACCTTGGGAGAATGAAACCTTAGTTGATGACGTAGAAACGAGGCACGCAAACCGGCATATTTGATGAAGCTTTATACTCTTTTCCGCTACGTCTTCAACAAACACTTCATAGGCTTGAGAGTATTACAATTACATACTATCCTATGAATAAATGTTTTTGTCCGGAATTGAGCCAAAACTATATATGGACTCAATTGGAAATTTGTGTCCTTACAATCTCGACCCTTCCGGACGCGTTGGCGCACTCAAAACGACCATAGGAACAACTTATAAAATATTCACTTTTATTTATCAGTATTTAGTCCGACGCGACACGGGCGCGTCCCGACTCAAATTTCCAAAATTGCCATTTTATTCACTCGTGACATTCAATATAACCAATATTACATATTACTTTGCTCATTAGTAATATTCAACAAATTTCCCATAATTACTAACTATCGTCACGTTAATAATTATAACATAATTAATTTCCGAATTTTATTAAATAAATAATTCACATTAATATTAATAAATCCCCAAATTAATATAGCTTAAAAATACGGGGTATTACAGTATATATATCTAGACAATTAATTACTATCATATAATGAATAACTAACATATAATGTAACTAACTATCTGAGTAGGATCATACCCTAATGCCCACACATGTGTTTTATTCAGGTACTCAGAGTCTCATAAAAGTAACACTCTCTCAGCTTTTAATAACTTTTAATTAAACGTGTTATTCTCCGAACTACCATAAAGGATAAACAACAACTATGTATTCTTCAACTAGGATGTAACTAACTACAAGTATAAGAATATAACCCAAGTTGCAGCTGTCACCCATGGGAAAAATACAAGTAAATCATATAAAGTAAGTAACATGACATAAGGTTCATTATCAATGTTCCATACTAAACTATATTAAATTCTTCTCATTATTTATTATGACATACAAAGGCCATTACCTTCGGTGTCCATATTGTTCCTCCATCGGTAAGTCCGTAGGAATATGTCATCTAACGAGCTCAAGAAAAACACACAAAAATAAACAATGGGGCGATCACTACACGGTAACACAGCCAACGGGCCTATACCCAACCTAGTTGATGTACCAAGTCATCCTGGCTTCTCTCATTATGAAGCGGTGATCGCTGACCGTATGATCAAACATAATGACCCCCACTACGTCCAGCTCATCTCAGCCAAGCGCGTGTAACAGGTTCCTGATATCGAATGCAATTACTACGAGTAAATGCATGTTCACATAATCAACTCAATATATATATATATACACACACACACACACACACACACATGAGCGTACCCAAAACATCCCAATCCCCAAATGTTGGATTGTCACGTAAATAGGTTTGTTATGTCTCAAAACCTTACTAAATGTATACAACTATATGGGATATTACGAATTCTCACGTGTGTCCCAAACTGTCCCAATTCCTGTCGCCGAATTAGTCCTCACATTACTAAGTTTATAAATTCTCAAAACCTTAACATACTCAATTATTATTTTAAGACATTTAAACCATGAGTGTGTGGCTATACATCTTGGTATGTTCTCTTCTAGCATACATATAATTCTCCCTGCTTAATTATAATTGAATCATATGGCCCACAAACTCTCAAGACTGGAAATAACTACCCACAATACTTTAGCTATTCACTTTCCATACCAAACATATACACACGACCCTAAGGTACCGCTCACTCGCATATTTTTTTTAATTAACCCAAATTCTAACACCGGATGTAACTAAAATAGTACAAAGATCATATAAATATCCTCAATATTAACCAAGTATAATCTCTTAACAAAGTAGGTGGATCAATCCTAAAAAAATTCCAACCCACGATCACCAATCCAAAATTTCGGTCTCACGCGCAATTTAGTAGAAAAGTCGTAACAAATAAAAATAAATATGAAAAATACGAAACTAACACCCACCCATTCGAAATTAAAAAAATCTATAATTTTATGGTTCGAATTGATTCCTCCTAGGCCAAACAATTCATTTCTGGGAAGAATTCCAAATAGCCTAAGGACGAAGATGAAGTCTCAAAACCTCCATTAATGCTCAAACTAAGCTCCAAAACAGTACCTAATCGATATCAAAATCAAATCTAAGTATCCAAACATATTTCTAAACCTTATTAGATAATCATATTGGTTCAAGAACATCAAATCTAAGACTAAAACTTAAAGATTCAAACTTTTCAACTTAACTCAGTATTAAATCATCTTAGGGTCTGTTCATAATTAATTCTAGTCTCAAACCTCAAATTAATATGGGGATAATTCATAATAATGAAATTTCATTCTAATACATCGACTATATATCTACGTCATTTAATCCATCAATTTCTTATTTTAATCATCAAGGTACAAGTATTCAATGTAGGACATATTTATATCACCCTTAATTAACCCAATCATTCATATAATAAAACTTAATTGATAAAATCTCTAAAAATGCTTATAATCTCATAATTGAAAAGGGGGAAAGCACATATTCTAAACCAGTTACAAATTTATTAAAAGGTATTGTAAGATATTCTTGCCTGAACATCGAAGAACACATGATCATAGGCTTGAATCTTTGTGGTATACCCTCCTTGGACTTTCTCTGCTTCTTCCAAAGACCCATGGTTTCTAGGGTTCTTTTACCTTATGAATAATGAAAATTAAAACTCAACCCCTTATTTAAAAACTTCAATTTCCGCACCTAATATAAAAATCTATTTCAGGCCCTTAAATGACCCCGAAATAGTACCCAGATTCACCCAAAACTCCTCCCAAGGGTATAAAACTCCTCCTAAGAGTATACCTACTCCCGGGACCAATTTAAAATGTTAAAAACAATTAAACGGGCCTCCATGACACGCCAGAATCCAATCCAAATGAGATTACCCACAACACACTGCAATCCCTATGATGTATTAAAAATACACACTGTTTTATTATGCGCGTATACATAGTCCAACATTACATAATTAATATCCCCAATTAATTATTCCAAACACACATTACTAAAAATCACATCGCATGCAAAATTTAATTATCATCTAAATTATGCATTTTTATTATTACCAATTACACAAGTAATAATTCAACCAATTAAATTGTGACAACCCAGATATAAATATGATAAATTATGTTTGAATCATGCTTAACTTATGTGATATGGATAATGTGTTATTAATATATATAATGTTAGGTTATTATATTAAGTTTAATCCCACGTTCAAAAATCATGAAATATCGAATTAGTTACAAACATAAAATTTTGATGTTTCGGTTGGAATGTTTATATTGGAGACTAGTTTCGACCTTTATAATATAACAGTTGACTTGAGGTAAAAACTAGATAGTAGTAGATATATGAGTTAGGTTTGTAACACAATAAACTATGTGCTAAATGGTTGTCCAAGTAAGAAGTTATAGTGAAATTATGAGACAAGGGTAAATATGTCCATCCCTTAAGTAGTATTTCGTCCTTTAGTACACCATGTGTTATGTTTGATTGGTTGGAAGGGGAGGATGGTTTGGCCGAATTAAACAACTTATAATTACCTACTTCTTTATCAAATTCAGCCATGAGGGAATTTTGGCTTGAAGAGAGAGAATTGTGAAGCTTAGGAAGAGAAGTGCGGGGAGAATTTGGAGAAATATCCATAGGAAATTACATAAGAGTCCCCAAGGTAATTCTATCCATACATCTTGTTATTCTTTTTTGTATTACTGATTTAAATGATATAAATCATCAATTTTTTACTAAACTTTCATGCCTTGATGTATATGTATGGATAGATACAAGTTTGAAGAAAGTTGAAGTTGTAAGTCCTTTATATTGCCTTGTTTAGAACCCTTGTGTGTTCAAACTTTCATAAGTTTTTGTATACTTACTGGAATTGAGAAACTCCAATTGTAGATGAAATTAGACTCATATATTCATAGCATATCCAGAAATTAGAATTAAAATCCTTGTGATTAGACCTTGGTGATGGTTGTAAGTTGGTATATAGTTACTATTTGCGTAATTCTATTGGATATGACATGTGTTTGATAAAGCTTTTGACATAGCAAATGAACTCCAAAAATTATGAAATTTTAATTTTATTTTATTAAATATGTATATTGAAATTGGGTGGAATGTCATAGAAAGTTATGATGTATAAAAATTATGAAAATTATTGGAAGTTGATTGAAGGATAGAGGAGCCTATAGGGTAAATTTGTTATGTAGTAAAGAAATGGGCATATCTTGCTTTAGGAAACTTGAAATGATGCGCCATATTTTGGATTGAAAACCTAATATTTTAAGGATTGAATTACTAAGAAGGAATTAAAGTATGTTTGCGATACGATTTGGATATGTTAAATATCTTAACATGAATTTAGATGCAACTTTAATTATGATAAATAATTTGAATGGAATCATATGATGCTTATGAACTGAGTTATGTTTAAGTTATTCTTCGGATTATTAATATCCGTATGATGATACAAATATTGTAAGAATGACAGGAAGGGAAGAAGAACCGATTGAACAAGTGCCAGATAAAGGGAAAGGAAAAACCCATTAAGTTACCAAGGTAAGTATACTCACTGGAAAGATGTATTGGTATAATGTTATGGATATGATTAGAATGTTATGAATATGGAATTGTTCATTTTGATTTACCGAAATGGAAGGTTAATCCTCGACCCAGAATGGGTGAGAATTATCTATTATAGACAAGGGGTTACTCCTCCACCAAGAATGGGGGAGAATTATCTATTACAGACATGATATGAGAATCGTGATTCAAAAAGGTTGGGTCATTCATTATTAATGGGTCGGATAATTTTATATATTATTACATGGAAATGATTTATTGTATTTAATTTTATGCAATAGTGCAGTAGTGATGCATTCACTGAGCTATTTTGCTCACGTTTCCTATGTTTATGTTTTTCAGGTAACGTGATGTCACTTCCAAATTTAGGAGGTCGGGTTAGGTTAGTAAGGGATGTATAAAACCATGATTTTGTTAAAATGTAAATGTTGTAAATTTAAGTCTACTTATCCTGTAAGAATGTTTGTATAAGCATAAGTACTTTAAGATTGTGAAAAGTTTCAGTTTTTATGGATTTACGTTGATGAATCAAAAAATGATACTCGTGTTTATGGCTTGGTTAATGTAATTATGGTTTGAATAAATTTGACTTTCAAACTTAATTATAAGTAAAGTGGCTTGGGGTGTGTCAGCTTTTGGTATCAGAGCCTAGGTTTTAGAGGTTCGGGAGTTAGAAGAGTCTAGATTTGGCAATGAATATAAGCAAGATGTTTTGTTGTATACTAACGATTATGTTAGAGAAGGTATGTATATATACATGTTGTTATAGTTTTTATTCATTTCATATATAAAATAATGGAATGAGGGAATGTTAATGTGAGAATAGAAGATGAGGATTCTAATATGCCAGCATAAACGGAGGTTAAACAACCTGCTCAGATAAATATAGAATTTAAGCCAAAATAATTGACGGATATGAAAAAAATGGCACGTGCTATAACTTTAATGGCAGCGCAACAAGCTAGGTTTATGGGTCAGATGGAAGAACAGTAGTCCAAGCAATTGGAGGCACAGGCATTGGCTAGGGCTGAGGAGGTGATACACCAGGAAGAGAGGAACACTTCACACAAGAAGTTTATAAAAATGAATCCACCATATTTTGAAGGAGCAATTGATCCTACTGAGGTAGAAGTATGGATTGAATAGATTGAACTTATTTTGGGGTAATGAAAATGCCTGAAAATCATCAAGTGACTTTGGCAACATACATTATGAAAGGAGAAGTTAAGTATTGGTGGGATTCCACCAAACATTTATTGATTGGAATATGATCTCATGGGATGATTTTCTTAAATCTTTGTATGATAATCTTTTTCCTCCAATGTATCAAAAATAGAAGGAGAAAGAATATTCATATTGAATCAGGGAAGCATGACAGTTAGAGAATATAAAGCAAAACTTACAGCCTTATCTAGGTTTACTTAGAGGTTTATATAGAATAAGGAAGACATGTGTAGTCGATTCCATGATGGACTAGAACTGGTCATTAAATCACGATTATCGGCTTTAGAGACGGTTAATTATTCAGCCTTGGTGAACAAAGCCATGCTAGTAAAAAAGGACGTGAATGAAGCAAGAGGGACACGAGAACAAGGCATAAAGATAAGAAAATTCGATCCGAATTATCAAAAGGGTAGTGATATAGAGTATTCAAGGCTTGGAGTGCAGAAAATTCAGTATGGTAGAGGTATGGGAAGTAGTTCGCAAAGGGGTGAAGCTAGTAGTAGAAGAGGTTCAGGAATTTCAGCACAAGTGAATCCAAATGCTTGTTTCTTTTTTGGGACAACTGGTCATATAAAGAGGATTTGCCCAAAGTTACTGAATATATAATGTTTTAACTGTCATCAGAAGAGTTACCTGAAAAAGAATTATTCTATGTTAGCAAGAAGAGTTTCAGTTAGTAGTGTGGGGTCTAATAAAGGACCATCTCCACATACTATAACTAGATTAAGAGGTATAGGACATACAAGTGGATCGAATGTTGGAGGACGAGTGTTTGTGATGAAGTTGCAAGACGCTGATGCTACACCAAAAGTTGTTAGAGGCAAAATTTCTATTGCAAATACAGATCTATATGTGTTCATTGACCCTATATCTACGCATTCATTCGTAGCATTTCCTATTATTTTGTACTTGGGTAGACCACATTCATTTCTTGATTGGGCTTTATATATTTCTACCCCAATGGAAAGTGTAATTCTGGTTGAGTATGTTTATAAAGATTGTGTCTTACGAATGGGTGAGCGATATTTATATGTTGATTTGATACCGTTGGCCATTCGAGATTTTGATATTATATTGGGGATGGATTGGTTATCATCATATCATGCTTTCGTTGATTGTTTTCGAAAAGAAGTTACATTTAATCTGCCAGGTGAACCCGAGTTTTGATTTACAGGAGAAAGGAATGTTGTTCCTAATTGTCTTATATCAACAATTAAAAGTAGGAAGTTGTTGAGTAAAGGTTGTTTATGGTATTTAGCTTATGTTGTTGATACTAGTACAGACACACTTAAAATTGAAGATATATCAGTGGTTAGAGAATTTTTCGATGTCTTTCCAGAAGAGTTGTTATGATTGCCACACGATATGGAAGTAGAGTTTTCCACTGACTTAGTTCCAGGTACTGGTCCGATTTCCCTTGATCCATACAGAATGTCACCAACAGAGTTGAAATAATTTAAAGTGCAATTACAAGATCTGATAAGTAGAGGTTTTATTCGGCCTATTGCTTCGCCATGGGGAGCCCCAGTGCTATTTGTGGGAAAAAAAGATGGAACAATGCGATTATGTATTGATTATCGGCAGTTGAATAAGGTGATAATTAGAAACAAGTACCCTTTACCTCATATCTATGATTCATTTGATCAATTACAGGGGCCACTGTATTTTCGAAGATTGATTTGAGATCTGGTTACCACCAATTAAAAGTAAAAGATAGTGATATTTCCAAAACAGCCTTTTGAACTCGATATGGGCACTCTGAGTTTTTGGTGATGCCATTTAGATTAACTAATACTCCAACAGTTTTTATGGATCTTATAAACTGGGTATTCCACCCTTTTATTGATTCATTTGTGATTGTGTTCATAGATGATGTGTTGATTTACTCGCATAGTATGGAAGAACATGAGAAACAATTGAGACTTGTATTGCAGATTTTAAGTGAGAAGAAATAATTTGCTAAATTCAACAAGTGTGAGTTTTGGTTAGATGAAATTGTGTTTTTAGGGAATGGTGTATCGGGAAATGGGATATATGTTGATCCAAAGAAGGTAGAAGCCATCGTTGAATGGGAGAGTCCTAAGAATGTGACAAAAATTAGGAGTTTTCTAGGATTAGTAGGTTACTATCCCAGATTTATTAAGGGTTTTTCATCAATAGCATTACTGTTGCAAAGTTGACTCGTAATTAAGTGAAATTTGTGTGGTATGAAGAATGCGAGAGGAGATTTAAAGAATTAAAGAATCGGTTAGTTTCAGCTCCAATACTTACTATTCCGTATGAGAATGGGTATTTTATAATCTATACAGACGCTTTATTTCAGGGGTTAGGATGTGTTCTTATGCAGAATGGGAAGGTAATCACATATGCTTCTAGACAATTAAAGATACATGAACAGAATCAGCCTGCACATGATTTGGACCTAGCTGCCATTATTTTTTCTTTGAAGTTGTGGCGAAATTACTTATATGGAGAAACTTGTGAGATGTTTACGGATCATCAAAGTTTGAAATACTTGTCTAGATAAAAAGAATTGAATTTGAGACAGATGCATTGTATAGAGTTGATTAAAGATTGACTGTACCATCCATCATCATACTGGGAAGGCCAATGTAGTAGCAGATGCTTTGAGTAAAAAATCATTAGGGATTCTTGGTTGAATATAGTGTGCAAGTGTTGTAAATATTCTTGACTTAGCATCGATGGGGATTGAATTAAAGTTGTCAAAAGAGGGAGGATTATTGACACATGTTACAGTGAGACATTTATTGGAAGAACGCATTTGAAATTTGCAGATTAATGATAGATTTCTTGAGAAGAAGAAACATGAGGTTCAGGATGGTAAAGATAGTGACTTTGAGATTAAGAATGATGAATCATTGTGTTATAAAAAAAAATTTGTGCACTGAATGATCCATCCTTAAAGATGGATATATTAGAAGAGGCGCACAGTTCTACTTATTCTATGCATCCTAGAGGTACCAAAATGTACATAGATTTGAAAGAGTATTACTAGTGGAACAATATAAAACATGATATTGCAGAATTTGTAGCTAAATATTTAGTATGCCAGCAAGTGAAGACGAAACATCAGAAGCCAACAGGATTATTACAGTAATTACCTATTCCAGAATGGAAGTGGGAGCATATAACGATGGATTTTGTAATAGGATTACCAAGGTCACAAATGGGTCATGATTTTATTTAGGTGATTGTAGACTAATTGACAAAGTCAGCTCATTTGCTTCCACTTACTACCCACACTGTTGATAAGTATGCACATATGTATGTTGATGAGATTATCCATTTACATAGGGCACCAGTGTCAATAGTATCAGATAGATATCCAACGTTCACTTCTAAATTTTGGCCTCGTTTAAAAATGCCATGGGCACCAGTTTGAAGTTCAGTACTGCATTCCATCCATAAATAGAAGGATAATAAAAAATGACGAATCAAATATTAGAAGACGTGTTACGAGCTTGTCTATTTGATTTTAAGGGTAATTGGGGTTATCATTTGCCATTGATGGAATTCTCTTATAATAACAATGATCAGTCCACCATTCGTATGTCTCCTTATGAAGATTTATATTGGAAGAGATGTAGAACGCCTTTGTGTTGGGATGATGTAGGTGAGAGAAAATTTTTGGGTCATGAATTAATAGATATGACAATTGAAAAGATTAAAATGATTCGGGAACGGATAAAGATGGCGCAAAGCAGGCAAAGATTTTATGCAGATAAGAGAAAGTATCCATTGGAATTTAAAAAGGGAGATTTTATATTCATACGTATTTCACTGTGGAAAGGCGTCATGAGATTTGGGAAAAAGGGGAAGCTAAGTCCAAGATACATTGGACCATATGAAGTACTGGAAAGAATTGGAGCCCTAGCATACAGATTGGCATTACCTCCAGAGTTGTCTCGTTTACACGATGTGTTTCAAGTATCGATGATTCATAATTATTTGGCGGATCCATCGCATCAATTGGAAACGCAACCTATTGAACTGAAAGAAGACTTATTGTACATCGAGGAACTGGTGGAAATTCTTAATCGTAAGGATCAAGTATTAAGGAACAATGTTATTCCCTTAGTTAAAGTTATGTGGATAAGCCATGGAATTGAAGAAGCAACTTGGGAAACGGAGGATAGCATGAAGAAACAATATCCCCATTTGTTTGGTAAGTGACATTCATATTAAATTTCGGGGACGAAATTTTCTAAGGGGGAAAAGTTGTGACAACCCAAATATAATTATGATAAATTATATTTGAATCATGCTTACCTTATGTGATATGGATAATGTGTTATTAATATATATAATGTTAGGTTATTATATTTAGTTTAATCCTACATTCAAAAATCATGAAATATTAAATTAGTTACAAACATAAAATTTTGAAGTTTCGATAGGAATGTTCATATTGGAGACTAGTTTTGACCCTTATAATGTAACAATTGACTTAAGGTAAAAACTATATAGTTGTATATATATGAGTTAGGTTTGTAACACAATAAACGGTGTGTTAAACGGATGTTTGACTAAGAAGTTGTACTAAAATTATGAGCAAGGTCAAATATGTCCATCCTTTAAGTAGTATTTCGTCCTTTAGTACACCATGTGTTATGTTTTGATTGGTTGGAAGGGGATACACTAGTTTGGCCGACTTAAACACCTTATAATTACCTCATTATTCACTAAATTCAACCATGAGAGAATTTTGGCTTGAAGAGAGAGAATTGTGAAGCTTAGGAAGAGAAGCGCGAATAGAATTTGGAGAAAAATCCATAGGAAATTACATAAGAGGCCCTAAGGTAATTCTAACCATAAATCTTGTTATTTTTTTGTATTACTGATTGAAATGATAGAAATCATCAGTTATTTACTAAGCTTCCATGCCTTGATGTATATGTACGGATAAATATAAGTTTGAAGAAAGTTGAAGGTGTAAATCCTTTATATTGCCTTGTTTAGAACCATTGTGTGTTCAAACTTTCATAAGTTTTTATATACTAACTAGAATTGAGAAATTTCCATTGGAGATGAAATTAGATTCACATATTCATAGCATATCCAAAAATTAAAATTAAAATCCTTGTGGTTAGACTTTGGTGATGGTTGTAACTTGGTATATAGTTACTATTTACGTAATTCGATTGGATATACCCCATGTTTGATAAAGATTTTGACATAGAAAATGAACCCTGAAAATTATGAAACTTTAATTTTGTATTATTCAATATGTATGTTGAAATTTTATGGAATATCATACAAAGTTATGATGTATAAAAATAATGAAAATTCTTGGAAGTTGACTGAACGATATGGAGCCTATATGGCATATTTGTTATGTAGTAAAGAAATGGGCATATCTTGCTCTAGAAAACTTGTAATTATGCGCCGTCTTTTGAATTGGAAACCCAATATATTGGATTGAATTACTAATAAGGAATTAATGTATGTTTGGGCTATGATTTGGATATGCTAAATATCTTAACATGAATTTAGATGGAACTTCGATTATGATAAATAATTTGAATGGAATCATATGATGCTTATGAATTGAGTTACATTTAAGTTATTCTTTGGATTATTAATATTATTATGATGATACTAATACTGTAAGAATGATAGGAAGGGAATAAGAACCGATTTAACAAGTGCCAGAAAAGGAGAAGGAAAAATCCATTAAGTTTCCAAGGTGAGTGTACTCACTGGAAAGATGTATTGGTATAATGTTATGGATATGATTAGAATGTTATGAATATGGAATTGTTCATTTCGATTTACCAAAATGTAAGATTACTCCCCGACCCGAAATGGGGGATAATTGTCTATTATAGACAAGGGGTTACTCCTCGACCAGGAATGAGGGAGAATTATCTATTACAAACAGGATATGTGAATCATGATTCCAAAAGGTTGGGTCATTCATTATGAATGGACTAGATAAGTTTATATATTATTACATGGGTATGATTTATTGCATTTAAGTTTATGCAATAGTGCAGTAGTGATGCATTTACGGAGTTATTTTGCTTACGGTTCCTAAGTTTATGTTTTTCAGGTAACGTGATGTCACTGCCAAATATAGGAGCTCGGGTTGGGTTAGCAAGGGTGTGACAACTTGCTTAAAATAATAACGGGTGGCCAGCCCTATACTACATTAAATCAGGAATCTCAGATGAATCATTCTCAGCATCTACTGACGACAGTAAAATAAATAAGGCTAACTACCCAAAACTATAAAAACGGATGCCAAAATTTAAATAAACATACAATGAATAAAAAACCGACAATATAAAACTACTAGAAAAGGTAGAATGCACACAAGTACCAAGATAAAAGAAAATGCTGGAATTAAAATAAGTTGTGTACACAAAAGGAAATATACTCGAATAAGCTATCGGGTCACAGACAGTACAATAATCAAAAGGAGAAATATAAATAGATACATATAACTCTTGGGTATGAACCCGAAACACAAAAATGAATCCTATCTAGATGTACAAGGAAGTAGGAAGTGACTACAATCTAAGTCCCGCAACAGTCCGCCACTGCCACGGCTCCCAAAACTCTGGATAGAAGAGCATCCGGTATCCATGCAGTAGGACATCTGTAGTACAATATATATATAGCAAAAGAGAAATATAAACATGTCAGTGCCCGATGTGTAAAAATGTTTAGCAAGTGTCTTAACCGTGCATAATAATTATTAATGCAATATTTTATAAATAAAGTGGAGTCTCACTCTCATGAAACCCCAACCTCACCTCTCATCTACAGCGCGCACCTATCCGTTTCTCGGAACCTTAATTAAGATACCCGACACAATTTAAGGGTAATTACCTAACTGTACCTATAGCCTATCCCCGCTTGACTTGCCATCTTAACATAACCCAACCATTCTTTCTACGCTAAACCCACTTAAATATATTTACTCACATAAGAGCCATTATAAGGCTTAGGTTCCAAATATTAACATAAACCCGTTATAAGTCTAATTAAATCATACATTCACATTAGGTTTTAATATAAAAGTTTATTCTCAAAATCACATACATCCGTTTATACGGACAAGACTGCTCTTTACTCTCAACATTGTACTGCGTTTCGTGCGTGGGGCGTCTCGCAAAGCGAAATCCAAACAAGGAACCCCCCGATACACTACTCCTTGACAATGTCGATTGTAGGGATCCATCATGTCATCTACATATAACATACTACAGCCACTACTTAAATACTAAGGATTATAATTAAGAACATAATTAGAATTTCTATCACATTCTAGTAACAAGGACAAAACTTCTCTCTACTCTCAACATTCTACTGCATTTCGTGCGTGGGGCGTCTCGCAAAGCGAAATCCAAACAAGGAACCCCCCGATACACTACTCCTTGACAATGTTGATTGTAAGGATTCATTATGTCACCTACCCAGTTTCTATCTAAGAACATAATTAAAATCTCTATTAAATCCTTGGGTCGACATAACCTTAATTGTCCCTAAGTACGATCCTTCAACCCCAATGAGCTAGTACACCAAAATCACCCAAGATGTACACCATAAAAATTCGTATCCTCTTCACCTATATATATATATATGTATGTATATACGCTAAATATATATATAATCAATCATTCAGTCCTATAACCATGTATACATAACACACATAATGTACACTTTGCAATACACATAACATAACGGCTATAGGATGCCAAAATACTGCACCATGCTATCATCTTCCAGGAATTACTCACTTTCTCGCGGGGTCACCACCTATCGGACTATTATCACACCGCCATGGTGACAAAATCAATCATAACGTATGGGAAGTAGTCATAGTTCCTAACCGGTCAAGTGAGAACGACTCATACCCAAGACTTCTCACCCCCAAAATATAAAATCACAGAAATAATAATGGACGACTATGACCTGGGGAATATCCACCCCTGCTCCTCAAGCCAGGGGCTCACCCAACATCGCATAAATTTCTATGATAGCATGTGCCAGGTATGCTTTACATAATAAGTATATATGACATTCACACAGTATATATACAAGCAATCGCATCGTATGTATAAATCATCACACAAGAAATATACATTTGCTCCATATTCATATAATTATTTAAGTATATATAACTCTATCTATATATATACATATTCGAATCTCCAATCATTATTCATCAAGTATAATAAGCTAGCAATATATATATAATTCTCGTAATACTCACCCTTGTTACGACGCATACTCACTCAAAGCATTCTCCCTTAAAACAGTGCCTCACTTGGCATATATTCATCCATTTTCCCTATGATATGAATAATCCTCCAATATATATATTCCACATTAAGGTTACTCACTTAAAGTTTAACGTATATAAAAATCACTAATCATCTCATCAATATTCGAATACACTCCGATATATCTAATAATAATCCCGACTATAGGTATTCACACAACTAATAGTCTACAAACCTCAAGCTCAAACCTAAATTCATTCAATGATCCCATCACTTACTGGAATCCCCAATGTTAATCACACACGGATATATAACAACTATCCCGACTAGAATTGCAAAACACCCTAACCTAGCTGATAGCCTAATCCCATTATTCTCAAAATTCCGTCTACAGTTCCGTCGCTCTAATGAACCCTTAATCTTATTACATTCACAATTTATTCCTTAAGTCTATCATCCCAAAGGATACGTGACCTCTTTCTCTCGTTGGTCCCCATCCGTAACTTAATTAGAATCCTATCGCTATAAGGACTCGGCATCAATATCGGCCTACAATCTCACGCGATATCCTCCCCACTCTCTCAAAGAGTCGCAACCCTTACGTCATCTCCCGGCTCACTTCTGACCTCTAAATAGAACTCCCATCCCTAATGAGGTTTCCCACTACCTGGATACAACGATTCCAAAACATCTTTATCTTCCCTAAACTACTACGATATGATCCCTCGATCATAGCATGTGAGAAACTCCCAAGAATACTCTAAAATGGTTCGATATGACTATCGCCATCATACCCTATAAGGAATCCCTCAATATAATAACATAACCCTCTATAAAACACTCACTAAGAAGGTCGTCAAGTTTTAAACCCAAAGGGGAAGGGGTAAAAGAAATTAAATTCTAGGGCTAAAAACAGAGGACCGGTCGATCGGTCCCTGACCCTCGGTCGACCGTGGGGGCCAAAATTTGCCTTACGAAGAAAGCAATAGGCTTTTCCCTTGAGGTGCGGTTGACCGGCCATACCAGATGGTCGACATTTTCCCCATATAAAACGAACCCTAACTGTCCAAATCCTCAAATTTATCCACTTCCAACCATTAATCTTCCACCCAATTAGGTTTCCAACATTAAAACTCATACAAGAATCAACCCCATTCATTATATAACCTCAAATCCATTTAAAACATCAATTTATGAGATTTAACCTATAAATCTAGGTTTTGACATATAACCCAAAATCAACCTATTTTGCCCACAAATTATGAAATAAAATACACAAATGAATTATTTAGCAAGATTAAATATTTGCCTCAAATTTGTAGAGGTTGAACCGTCCTCGGGATCGCGTATGGCCCGAAGTCACCAAGCTTTCTCCTCTCTCTCTTCCTTTCCTTTTCTCTCTCTCTCTCTCTCTAGGGTTTCTCTCCCTCTCTTTCTTAATCTCAAGAATAAGATTCTCATTCTCCCATGGGCTTTATAAGCCTAACAACTAAGATACCCAACTTTAAGTTATAATACACTCTTTAAATGACTCGTTTACTCCAATTCGAGTCAAACTTAACTTAAAACATTCCGGAACCGAAACAAAACCCAAGAACCGTCATTTCGACTATCTCAACCCATCCGGAATCAAGTTCACCCTCAGAATTGTCATCTGAACTATTTATAACGTCCTCAAATTTTGACCTCAGTTGACAAATTTTAAAATTCTCCAATTTTAGTAAATTTTATTTCTCCCAAAAATTTAATTTCTCAGTCCCAAAGTCATGGGGTGTTACATACTTCCCCTCTTACAAGAATTTCATCTGCGAAATTAAAGATATGCCTAGGACTTCGAATCTCAACTAGTCCTAACATCTACCCTTAACATTACTATACATGCCTCTTCCACTTCTCACATCGAATCATATATACTCTAAAATCAAACTAACCACCCAGGGCGCCTCTACACCCCGTACCCGAGCTCCACTCGTAAAATGTAAGCCGACTCCACTAGCCTCAAATCGTAATATAACTCTCAATAATTTAATATATAATAACGTACTAAGCATATAAAAGTTTTAAATTTCCAATGGTTGAACTCTTCTCAATTCCTGACATTCGCTACTTTCATGCGGGGGAGGTCTCACAAGTAAAATCCAAACAAGGAACCCTCCCAATACACTACTGTGTAGCTATGTCAGGGATTGAGATCAGTTAAACCAGGGTTAGGGTTTTATAAAAGATTTCGAATCATAATTATTTCCCGAAGGCCTATATAGCAATACTATATAAAATAATTATGTGCCTTTCAACACGCCAAACAAACACCTTATGTTCAAGACATAAGGCCCTAACAAGTACAATACTAACACCAACACCTAGTTCTCAAGACTAGCACAACCCAGAGCTAAATTTCCCGCTCAACACTGAACCAGCTAACCTCCAAGCCTTGTCACAAGGTATGTCCTTCCATAACTAGAACACTACCAAAATCTGCACCAAGCCTAAGCCACTACTCAACAAGCCTCAATGGTCCGCACTTTCGAAAATAATAGCACAACTCTCTACTAGCTTATCGCGAAGCAATCCATTATCCCAAAGGATGCCATACAAGGGCCACACTTGCTCACTCTCCTCCAAGGAAATTCTATACACCCTACAGTTATAGCGGCTAACCACTCAAAACCTTACATGCGACGCTCCCAAACTGCGTAGAGCATGACCTAAACTCAAGGAAAGGTATTCTACGTTATACTTCCATAATCCAATTGTTTAACTTCATCCATAAATCCCTGTTCAAAGTCCTCTACTTCTTCCAGGACAAGCCCTTCTTCCTAAGGCCTAATTCTCTTCAAGAGAAACATCTTCCAGAAAATCCTTCCTAACCACCCCGAAGGACAAAACGCGGTTGCGACCCCTAACAACTCCTTCGGTCCTACTCAACGAACCCGAGTCTCTAATTTCTTACTCCCTTCCTAAATGAAGACGAAGCTCCTGACACTGGGACAACGCCACACACCTCACAATCGGTAAAAGTCAGCGACACCGGTTTTCCTAACAAATGCTGACGAATTCATCAATCTGAACCTCCCAAGGACTTCACTATTCGCTTCTCCTCAGAATTTCCTTATCGTTCCCAAAATTATACAGTCCAGTCAATTCTCCCTCTTACTCGAGCTTCATCAGATTACCTAGAGTCACCTCTATAAATCTCTACCTTATCTCCACCTGAGTCAAGGAAATAAAATACTTCCAGTCAAAACGTACCAAAAATCCGTTATGGGTATTGCCTCTCTCAGCTTGCCCCTTCCTAGAAAACTTATTCTTGGCGACGTCTAGGACGAGAGCAACTATATCAGAACATCATTCAAGTGAGTACACCTCGCAGAAGGAAATAGACGTAGTGAACACACCAATCCTAATAGTAGGGCTCTATCTCAAGAACGCTAACGGAAGAATGCAGATCACCCGCACAGATACTAGGGACACTAGAACCTGATGCTCTGATACCATCTGTGACAACCCTCTTAAAATAATAATGGGTGGCCAGACCTATACTACATTAAATCAGGAATCTCAGATGGATCATTCTCAGCATCTACTGACGAAACTAAATTAAATAAGGCTAACTACCCAAAACTATAAAAGCGGATGCCAAAATTTAAATAAACATACAATGAATAACAAACCAACAATATAAAACTACTAGAAAAGGTAGAATGCACACAAGTACCAAGATAAAAGAAAATACTGGAATTAAAATAAGTTGTGTACACAAAAGGAAATATACCCAAATAAGCTGTCGGGTCACAGACAGTACAATAATCAAAAGGAGAAATATAAATAGCTACATATAACTCTTGGGTATGAACCCGATACACAAAAATGAATCCTATCTAGATGTACAAGGAAGTAGGAAGCGACTAGAATCTAAGTCCCGCAACAGTCCGCCACTGCTACGGCTCCCAAAACTCTGGATAGAAGAGCATCCGGTATCCATGCGGTAGGACACCTGTAGTACAATATATATATAGCAAAAGAGAAATATAAACGGGTCAGAGCCCGATGTGTAAAAATGTTTAGCAAGTGTGTTAACCGTGCATAATAATTATTAATGCAATGTTTCATAATTAAAGTGTAGTCGCACTCTCATGAAACCCCAACCTCACCTCTCATCTACAGCGCGCACCTATCCATTTCTCGGATCCTTAATTAAGATACCCGATACAATTTAAGGGTAATTACCTAACTGTACCTATGGCCTATCCCCGCTTGACTTGCCATATTAACATAACCCAACCATTATTTCTAGGCTAAACCCACTTAAATATATTTACTCACATAAGAGCCATTATTAGGCTTAGGTTCCAAATATTAACATAAACCCGTTATAAGTCTTATTAAATTATACATTCACATTAGGTTTCAATATAAAAGTTTATTCTCAAAATCACATACATCCATTTATACGGACAAGACTTCTCTTTACTCTCAACATTGTACTGCGTTTCGTGCGTGGGGCGTCTCGCAAAGCGAAATCCAAACAAGGAACCCCCCGATACACTACTCCTTGACAATGTCGATTGTAGGGATCCATCATGTCATCTACATAAAAAATACTATAGCCACTACTTAAATACTAAGGATTATAATTAAGAACATAATTAGAATTTCTATCACATTCTAGTAACAAGGACAAAACTTCTCTCTACTCTCAACATTGTACTGCGTTTCATGCGTGGGGCATCTCGCAAAGTGAAATCCAAACAAGGAACCCCCCCGATACACTACTCCTTAACAATGTTGATTGTAGGGATTCATTATGTCACCTACCCAGTTTCTATCTAAGAACATAATTAAAATCTCTATTAAATCCTTGGGTCGACATAAGCGTAATTGTCGCTAAGTACGATCCTTCAACCCCAATGAGCTAGTACACCAAAATCACCCAAGATGTACACCGTAACACTTCGTGTCCTCTTCACCTATAGGATACACACACACACACACACACACACACACACACATATATATATATATATATATATATATATATATATATATATATATATATATATATATATATATATATATATATATATATATATATATATACGCTAAATATATATATAATCAATCATTCAGTCCTATAACCACGTATACATAACACACATAATGTACACTTTGCAATACACATAACATAACGGCTATAGGATGCCAAAATACTGCACCATGCTATCATCTTTTAGGAATTACACACTTTCTCCCGGAGTCACCACCTATCGGACTATTATCACACCGCTATGGCGAAAAAATCAATCATAAGGTATGGGAAGTGGTCATAGTTCCTAACCGGTCAAGTGAGAACGACTCATACCCAAGACTTCTCACCCCCAAAATATAAATCACACAAATAATAATGGACGACTATGACCTAGGGAATTTCCACCCTTGCTCCTCAAGCCAGGGCTCACCCAACATCGCGCAACTTTCCATGATAGCATGTGTCGGGTATGCTTTACATAATAAGTATATATAACATTCACACAGTATATATACAAGCAATCGCATCATATGTATAAATCATCACACAAGAAATATACATTTGCTCTATATTCATATAACCATTTAAGTATATATAAATCTCTCTATATATACATATTCGAATCTCCAATCATTATTCATCAAGTATAATAAGCTAGGAATATATATATAATTCTCGTAATACTCACCCTTGTTACGACGCATACTCACTCAAAGCATTCTCCCATAAAACAGTGCCTCACTTGGCATATATTCATCCATTTTCCCTATGATATGAATAATCTTCCAATATATATATTCCACATTAAGGTTACTCACTTAAATTTTAACGTATGTAACAATCACTAATTATCTCATCAATATCCGAATGCACTCCGATATATCTAATAATAATCCCGACTATAGGTATTCACACAACTAATAGTCTACAAACCTCAAGCTCAAACCTAAATTCATTCAATGATCCTATCAATTATTGGAATCCCCAATGTTTATCACACACAAATAAATAACAACTATCCTGACTAGAATTGCAACACGCCCTAACCTAGTTGATAGCCTAATCCCATTATTCTCAAAATTATGTCTATAGTTCCATCGCTCTAATGAACCCTTAATCTTATTACATTCACAATTTATTCCTTAAGTCTATCATCCCTAAGGATACGCGACCTCTTTCTCTTATTGGTCCCCATCCGTAACTTAATTAGAATCCTATAGCTATAAGGACTCGGCATCAATATTGGCCTATAATCTCACGCGATATCCTCCCCACTCTCTCAAAGAGTCGCAACCCTTACGTCATCTCCCGACTCACTTCTAACCTCTAAATAGAACTCCCATCCCTAATGAGGTTTCTCACTACCTCGATACAACGATTCCAATATATCTTTATCTTCCTTAAACTACTACGATATTCTCCCTCGATCATAGCATGCGAGAAACTCCCAAGAATACTCCAAAATGGTTCGATATGACTCTCGCCATCATACCGTATAAGGAATCCCTTAATATAATAACATAATCCTCTATAAAACACTCACTAAGAAGGTCGTCAAGTTTTAAACCCAAAGGGGAAGGGGTAAAAGAAAATTAAATTCTAGGGCTAAAAACAGAGGACCGATCGACCGGTCCCTGACCCCCGATCGACCGCGGGTCCAAAATTTGCCTTACGAAGAAAGCAATAGGCTTTTTCCTTGAGGCGCGGTCGACCGGTCCCCTGGGCGTGGTCAACCGGCCATACCAGATGGTCGGCAATTTCCCCATATAAAACGAACCCTAACTCTCCAAATCCTCAAATTTATCCACTTCCAACCATTAATCTTCCACCCAATTAGGTTTCCAACATTAAAACTCATACATGAATCAACCCCATTCATTATATAACCTCAAATCCATTTAAAACATCAATTTATGAGATTTAACCTATAAATCTAGGTTTTGACATATAACCCCAAATTAACCTATTTTGCCCACAAATTATGAAATAAAATACACAAATGAATTATTTAGCAAGATTAAACACTTGCCTCAAATTTGTAGAGGTTGAACCGTCCTCGGGATCGCGTATGGGCCGGAGTCACCAAGCTTTCTCCTCTCTCTCTCTAGGGTTTCTCTTCCTCGCTTTCTTAATCTCAAGAATGAGATTCTCATTCTCCCAAGGGCTTTATAAGCCTAACAACCAAGATACCCAACTTTAAGTTATAATACACTCTTTAAATGACTCGTTTACTCCAATTCGAGTCAAAATTAACTTAAAATATTCCGGAATCGAAACAAAATCCAAGAACAGTAATTTTGACTATCTCAACCGATCCGGAATTAACTACACCCTCAGAATCGTCATCCGAACTACTTTATAACGTCCTCAAATTTTGACCTCAGTTGCCGAATTTTAAAATTCTCCAACTTCAATAAATTTTATTTCTCCCAAAAATTTAATTTCTCAGTCCCAAAGTCATGGGGTGTTACAAAGGGATGTATAAAACCATGATGTTGTTCAAATGTAAATGTTGTAAATTTAAGTTTACTTTTCCTCTAAGCAAGTTTGTATAAGCATAAGTACTTTAAGATTATGAAAAGTTTCAGTTTTTATGGATTTATATTGATGACTCAAAAAATGATACTCGTGTTTATGGTTTGATTCACTTTGACTTCCAAACTTAATTATAAGTAACTGGGTTGGGGTGTGTCATAAATAATTTATTCTCGCTTAATAATAATTCTATGAAAATCTGGGGTATTAGAGTTTTATTAAAAAAATTAATGTAATTATATTTTTATATTTTTTTACAATGTTAAAAGAAAGTATATTATTTTATTATATTTTTAGCCACGTGACACTTGTTTAGAGGATAAATAGCATATAGATTGCCACCTTGGCTGTCGAGTTGAAATTCTTTTAACTTTCGATAAGTAGTTTAAAGGAACGTAGACGGAGGTTTAACATTGCAATAATGTTCAAAATTCAAGGTTAACATGACAACTTTTAAAATATCGAGTCTAAAATTTTAAATGACCCGAAACTATTGGGTTAATTTTACATTTCCCCTTAATTTTATTGATGTATTATATTTGGGGAATATCTGTAAGGGTTCTAAGACATCTTTTTATAAAATTATATTTATTTTAATCTCTATTATAACTATATCAACCTTCAAAGAATAAAATATTATTTATCTATTACTTATGTTATCACTCGGTTAGTAACTATAACTTTTCCCAAGCTTCAAGTAAATTAACTAAATTTTTTTGTAAGGATAATTATACGAACGATTATCCATTTAAAGTAGGTGTTGATAGAATATTTGGTGTCAGAAAGTTAGGGCATCATACCCCCATTTTTTTTGAATTTTTTACTTCGTTGTCTGAGGTGATATCGTTATACATAACCCCTGGAAAAATTAGATATTAGCACTCCAATTTAGATGTATCACTAATAATGTTACCAAGCATAATTCTTTGTTAAACATCACCCCTCATATCCTTCCTTTCTTATCCACTTCATATTCTTCCCAAGTTACTCTAATTCTAGTTTCTTTTCTCTTAAAAAAAATTCAAAACTAATAGCAATTATACATTGAACCCTTTCGAGAAGGACTTTTTGAAAATTTCTGATATCGGTGCCCCAACTCGACACATGCTCCGTACGTCTTAAAAACATTTACTTATAACCATGTGAATTATTAGTATGCATTAATTATCGGATTTTACATGTTTGACTAGGCATAGCGGTGATGTACTACATGATCAAACTATCGCTGGGCACTGGTATGACAAACAAGTACTCACCATCAACAATGCTTAATATGCTAGCGCATCTGACAAATGCATTTATGAACCACAAATACTTCTATGAATTGCAAAAATAAGGAATCCATTCAAAATTATTTCAAGCTGGGATGTTCGATCACAATGGACGATACATCCAAATCACCAATTTAAATGTGAGCCAAGACAAATGAGTGCTCCACGCACTATTCATATTTTTGTGGTATTCTAGTGTGACGGTGATGTAAATAAGGATTTTTTTAATGATATTCAAGAAATGAAATGAACAAGTTTGGATAATGATTTTTTTTCTTTTCATGTCTTTTTAATATATAATGTCCTATTTCTAAAACTGTGGTGATCATTGAGAAACATGTCAGGGAAATTAGACGCTGCTAAATTTCGCCAATAATATTTTCAGGATCTTGGGAATCAATGGATTAAGAAAATAATGCAAAAATAATAATGCACACACAACCCAAGAGATTTATGTGTTCACCAATTTGGCTACGTCCACGGTTCACACCCACTTTCACTATAAAAAATTATAGGAACACTTTTACAACTCTCTTGTATGCACTCTTGCACTCACTATTTTTGTGAAGGTTAACACTGCCTTCTACACACTCGGACAAGTGCTAACAATGCACTGTCTTTATCCCTAACTACTCTCTCTTCTTTTGCTCTCTAATTGCTCTCAAGCTTGAGAGTTTGAGATGATTACAATGAGAGAATTCAAGGTCTATTTATAGTTGTTTGGGAGTCACCATGGCCGTTGGATCAAAACAAGATTGGATGGTTGAGATTAATGGTGTGCCACCAACCATGACTATTCCTTTGGTGTGCCACCAACCATTGACTATTCCTTTGGTGTGCTACCATGTGTGGTAACTATTTCTTTGGTAGGGTACCATGTGTGTTAATTATGGTATTTAAATGGTGACAATTCTCAAAATTCTCCATATGCATTAATAATACATTGTTTGTGTAATTCAATAATGAAATCCGACACCAGTATAATGTTCGGTAATGACCTTAATAAAATAAAAAAATGTTTATTGTTCACTAGCAGTGACAAAAATATGGCTGAGCGTAATTTGGGAGGGTCAAATATGAGTTGGGCTAAATGTGAATCGGATCAAATATGTGTTGGGCTAAATGTGGGTTGAGTCAAATATAGACGTACCAAATATATACTGGACCAACCAATTTTTTCCTACTAAAATATGTATTACAATTCGAAATATAAGTAAAAAAAATCATATTTTACTTGTAACTTTAAAAAATGAACTTTGTATATGGCATATATTTTCAATGAACAATATTATAGAAAAATATATTTTGAAATGATTCTAATTATTTTTGTTATAGAAAAATCATATTTTATTGTATTTATTATAGGGTAAGTATTCACACGTGTCCACAATATTGTCAGATGTTCACACGAATTGAACGAGGGCGCTTAAGTATTTAGTCCTATTTATAATAATTTATTTGTCACCACTCTCATGTTTTTATTTTTTTAGTTGTTGGTCCTATATGAAATAAGTGTCATTGTCTACAAAAAGAAGGATGAGTAGTTACATAGAAGTTATAGGTGATTTTGAATGATTATGAGAGTTTTTACAATTTTAAAAATACATGAGAGTGATCCCTAAACGCATCTTTGTAGGGGGCTAAAGTCAAAAGAAAAACTCTACTGTGCTCGTTATTTTTACCGAAAGGCGATCGACTGAACCAACTCGTAATTAGCTGGCAACCAATCCAAGAGAAATAGAAAGTGGAGTCAAATGGAATGTTTTAATGACCGGATATCAAAACCACCCAAAATTATCTTTGAAGTCTTTTTATCTTCTACAGCAAAGTAAGTTTTTAAATCTTTCTTCACCTTTTGAGCATCTTCTCCATCATAGTCAATTTTTATTTTTATTAGGACTAATTATTTTCACACCATTTATCTCTTCCCTCACACTTTTTTTTAATATTTAAACATCAAATGACAAAAATACCTTATATGAATATATAATTTGAGCAAACATAATATTTTGGCCAAAAAGTTAATATTTATTTTTAAAAACTTAATATTCTAAAAATAATAATAAAAACAAAAAATTTTGAATATAAAAAATCCTAATATTCTGAAAAATTAAAAAAAAAGTTGACGTTAAGTATATTAAAAAAAAATTGGAAATCATTTTTTTTAATAAAAACTAGACGAAACTTTTATTATAAACTATATTTTTCAAATTTTGTTTTTAAATTTTTTTATAAAACATAATTTTTTAATAAAAATTGTGTTTTTTGTAAAAAAACTAAGTTTTGACTTTAATACATTGCTATTTTTTTTAGACTTTAAAGCATGACACAACACAAATAACGTGATTAATAATTTTCACACCACATTAAATACTATATAACACAAATAGCGCGCATAAAATTATGAATTGTAACGGGTGTCATTAGGGGTCGTGTTTTACTTAAGATTCATCGTGTCATCAGGGGTCATATTTTTTACCTAACATTAATAGAATGACACAGTTAATTCGTAAGTTTACTCGTGCTATTCGTTTTATATATTATGTAATCTGGTGTGAAAATTGTAAATCATGATATTCATATCGTGTAATTTTTTTTGGAGTATTTCTATATTTTTTTCATAAAAAAAAATTATGTTTATTGACATAATATCCCCATTGATTAGTGCTGCCGACGCGGATCCACATCAAATCATGATATTCGTCTTTGTTTTTATTAAAGTTTGCAAAAAAACAAAGTTTTAAAAAAATAGTTTATAATAAAAATTTCGTCTAGTATTCATTAACAAAAAATGATGGAATACAAATCAGAATTGATCTAAGATCAAATGCAAATGGCACTAACAAAAAATATCGCGATTAAAATTATCCATTTGACAAAAATAATGATTTAAGTATATTGACACTATTTTTTATTTATTTGTGTGCTATTTTATTGAAAAAATATCAAAATTAATTAGAGTTGTTGGCCACATTCAACAAATGACGTGGATCCGGGAATGTGAGTCCGCGCTAGCCGCACTAATTAATCGCGATATTTTATTTAAAAAATATAGCGATTAATTAGTGTCGCTAGTGCGAACCCACATTCAACAAATAGTGTGGATCCGAGAATCGATTAATTAGTGTCGCTAGTGCGAACCCACATTCAACAAATAGTGTGGATCCGAGAATGTGGTATCGCGATTAATTAGTGCCGCTGATGCGAACCCACATTCAACAAATGATGTGAATCTGGAAATATCGCGATTAATTAGTGCTGCTGGCGCGGACCCACATTCAACAAATGATGTGAATCTGGGGAATGTGGTTTGCGCCAGCCGCACTAATTAATCGCGATATATTATTGACGCACTAATTAATCATGATATCATGTTAATAAAAATATATATTTTTTATTTATGAAAAAAAATATTTTTTAATTTTAATAAAAAATTATTTACTTTAAAAAAATATTTTTTTATATTAATATAAAAACTGTTTTTTTTAATATAAAAAACAATTTTTATATTAATTGTTGGACACAAAACACAAAGAAAGTTTAAAAAAAAAAGGGATGCGGTCGCTGGGCCAACTGGCTTTACACATCATTCAGTCGAAACATATTAAGTCCATTCTTCGGTTCCTATGGAAACGCTCGTAGACGAAATATAATTTTCATAAATAAAAAAAAATGTATTTTTCATAAATAAAAAAAACTATATTTATTGACATGATATCGCGATTTTATCACTTTTTTATTAAAATTATGCGGGTTCAGGAATGTGGACTTTTTTATTAAAATTATGCGGGTTCAGGAATGTGGGTCCCACATTCCTGAACCCGCATAATTTTAATAAAAAAGTGATAAAACCACGATATCATGTCAATAAATATAGTTTTTTTTCATTTATGAAAAAAATATTTTTTTATTTTTAATTTTAATAAAAAAAACTGTTTAGCTTGATGTGTTAGATTCGCGATTGATTAGTGTCGCTAACGCGGCGCCACATTCAGCAAATGATGTGGTTCCGAAAATGTGGGTCCGCGCCATTACGAGGGCAACACGTCAGCTTAATAAGAAAATTGTTTTTTTAATTTTAATTTTAATAAAAAACTAATTTTTTTATTAAAATTAAATAGACTCATAATGGTGACACGGTGGTCTATGTCTGAATTTTATCCGAACACAAGTCAATACGAGTGCAACACGTCAGCTTATCGTACCAAATGTATCGAAATCATGAGTTAGCGTAAAATGTATCGAATATACACTTTTTATAAAATTAATCACTTTTTTATTATTTTTTTTTATAAGGTAAAAATCGTTACGTTTTATTTGGATCGTATTGGTGTTGATTAGACAAAACATTATATATATATAAACTTTTTTTATAAAAATATTTTTTTTTATAAAAACTCTCTTATAAAAAAAAATGGACTTTTCTTGAAACATTTTTTTTTTATATATTTTTTGTTTTTAAAAGGCTTTTTTTGTTGAGATTTGCATTTGTAGTTTTTTTTATGAATAAAAGGCTATTTGTATTGTATGGTTCTTCTTTTTTATTTTGTCTCAAATGTGATAACCTGATCACAGTTTCTTCCAACAAAACAAAGATAACAGTTAAGTGACTTTTGTTTTCTATAATGGATTTCACCCATTTCTTTTATAATCAACTCGTTTATTATTTGCAAACTTCCTTTCCACCTCATTCAGTCCAAAGACATAATTGAACGAACTTTTAATTTGTGAGGAGTAGTTTTATTGGCCTGAATTTTTGACTGAAATTACACGTGTAAACGTGTTATTAGTAGGTTTTTTAATCTCATTGATGTGGTGCCACAAACCATCCAATAGAAACCAACCACCTCATTCGATCTCTCTATTTTCTATAAAAAATTCAGTTTGTGAGAGGATGACTACACGAGACCTTGCCAGCCTGTTTCCAACGTCAACGCCTACGTCAACGTCGCCCTCTTGTGAGATCAAAAGCAAACGACATGTTATCAACCAAGCGTCTTGTCTATAAGCGCTCACTGGAACAGTTTTGTCTCGGAGTGAATTGGATTGACTAGTTTTAGAGAGTCCGAATTTTTGACTTAATTTTCATCGACACATTGACGTGTTGGCTGCTATTGATTGGTTTTGAGATCTCGTTGGCACGGACTTCACAAATCAACTAATAACAAGTGAACACGTCAATTTATCGGCAAAAATTCGGGCAAAAATTGAATTTTTGAATTGGATTTGGTCCGAGTTCAGTCTCGGTTTGATCTCTAATACTCTCGAAATAATACTTCGACGGCAAAAGTCGCGAATGTGAATTAGGTGAGATGCCCTTAAAAGTGATCCGAAGGTGATAATCTTAAAAAAAAAAAAAACAAAGCTACATGTTATCTGGTGGGTTTGGTGATAAAACATAAATAGCTTCCCTATGAGCTCATAACTCTAGCAAAATTTGGTGACAATGGCCTCTTCATCAACTCCGGCGCGTAGGTGGAAGTACGATGTGTTCTTAAGTTTTAGAGGAGAAGATGTTCGCAACAAATTTGTTAGCCATCTCTACAAAGAATTGAATCAGAAGGGAATTTACACATTCAAGGACGACGAGAGACTCGAAAGAGGCAAATCAATTGCACCCGAGCTGCTCAAAGCCATCGAGGAGTCCAGATTTGGTGTGGTGGTCTTCTCCAAAAACTACGCAGAT